>JAJQWJ010000018.1:9682515-12082515 GCA_023637945.1 Phaethornis superciliosus
TCATTTAGCAGAGGAGAAAAAGACATAAAGATAAGGTATGAAATATTGCATGTTCTGCAGGAAGTTTTACTCTGAAAAGTTCTTGGAATTTCCTAAGGAATTAAAACCTGATGTTTGGAATGGAGGGGAAGTACTATGCTGTGCTTACTTTATATCTTTATATGAAATATGAGCACTAAATGTTCAGGTGTAATCCCCTCCACACCATCCATGAGGGATATAGTGACAGTATCTCCCTTTCGTGGCTGGCTGGAATGACAAATGAAGTAATCCTGAATATTATTTAATTTTCTTTAACGTTCTGGGAACTTTGTCTTCACTTTCAATTGCTGTTGTGCCATATTGCAGTCTCTTACCTGAAGTCTGAAGTTTTGTTTGTTTTTTTTTTTTACAAGTTTGACATGTTCTTACTGCTGCAGTTTCCAGTTTTGCAGTACAGATGAGAAAAAAAAGCTGTTCAAATTATTTCCTCCCTAAAGGAGGGGAAAAAAAAAAAAAAAGAAAAAGAAAAAAAAACTACATTGCTTCATTGGGAAGAGAATATTTGAGTGGGAGATGAGATCAGAAGGTATACGCTGATTTTGGGAAGCCTTTGAAGAATTTATGAAAGTGTCATCAAACCCAGTCTCTTACAAGTATTATAAAAATTTATCATAATGCTTTATTTATTGCTGAAGGGCATTGGCTTCACCTCACACTGTCACATTAGCTTTATGCCACATCTTTCCAGAACAGAACTTGAGTCCTTACAACACTTAACTTGATTCATACATCAGTGGGGATGTCTACTTTTTGTCTGGAGGGGAAATTCTTCTCTGGCACCTTTTCTGCCTCTCCATAACTTCGTGTTTTGCATGCCAGCAATTGTGTTGTGGCATGCCACAAGGAGCACAGTGGATATGAAATCTAGGTAGTATGTGCCACTGTGTCATCAACTTGAATCTTTTAATGAGGTAAGACTGAGATTAGCATGAAGCAAAGGATAAGAAGTACTTCTAGATCCAAGAGCTGGTCCTTACTTTCTTCACTTGGAAAAGAAAGGTTTTTTTGTCATACTGGTTTTTATTTTGCTGGGTATATTTCCTATATCCTCACGAGGGTAAATGTAAATGCAACAGCAGTGGAGTTGAGAGTCATGTGAGTACCTGCCTGTAGTTAGCTAGGCTATAACTTCTGCTACACAACAAAGCAATGAAACGTGCAGATTGCCCCTTTGCAAAGAGCAGATAATTCAGATTATATTCATGAAGGGTCCTAGAAACATCAGCATCATTTCAGGTGTCCAACCAAGCAGCATTCAGGGCCAAGGGCTCCTGCTCAGCTGTGGTAGATGTGGTACTGTCAAACTTTTTATATTCCTACTTGATGTCCTACCAGGGTGCTTCAGGTAAGTTGTCTTAGTTTATGTGTTTTGCAGTTAGGGCTACTAAGAATGAGAGTTTGGGGTGGAAGGTGAAGCAGAGGTGACTGAAACCATGTTCAAAGCACTTGCAAATGTATGTGGGAGATGTTTTTGAAATCTTATTTTGGCTCAACTTAATACAGTTGATAATACAGTTTTCTTCCAATACATTGATGCCCTGTGATTATAGGGTCACATTTTTCTCAGTTCTTGTTAAAGACCTTCTATTTTATTTAAATAGTCACAAAGAAATGTTCGTTTAGTAGTCAGCTGGTTTGGACTCTACCCTGGGTTCCAGTCCTTGTTCTGCATCAAGCAGAGTGACAAGGTGCTTCCATGACCCCATTGCTTGCCTAACAGGGAATGGGATGACAGGGAAGTGTCCCTGCTCTTTCCCTTGAGCCAGACTGGCTTGCTGTAGGCTCTCGATTTCAAAAAGAGATTTACAGCTGCAAATCCAAACTGGAGAAAAGCTGGTTGTGTTTAAGGTACTTTACAGTTCTTCAGTTTGTTCAGCTCAGTTTGCTTTCTTAGCTTTGATCTAGCCATGTGTTGCCTGGACAGCCTGCATGCCTAACCCATGCCATGATCCCACTGTTCAGCAAAAGGCCCAAAGTCAGGAGTTCAGTACATAGGAAAACTGATAAATAAAACATTAGTGAAAGCTGAAATAATAATTTCACAAAGATTATGAAAGGACAGTAAACCAAATAGTTCAGTCCAATGGATGATGTATAACATCTAAACAAATATGACAACTAATTAAGGATTAAGTTCTGCATTTTGGATGACAGGCTGTATGAAAATGAACAGTTAGGTTATGTTGGGGGAAAAAAAAAAGCTGCATTTTGCAAATGTCAGGCAGACAGCTCAGTAAGCAGAAAAGCTCAGTTATCCAATTAAAATAAATGTGCAGTGTTCTCACTATAAAGAGCTAAAGCATCCTTATGTTGAGGAGCTAAGATCCTGAAATATAAGTGGAGCAAAAAGTGCTCTCTATAAAGATTAATGTGATCTATCAAGATTAACATTTTGCATGCTGGCAAAGGCATACAGTAATGTGTTTCAGTTCCTGAAATTGGAAACATTAGACTAAGATCAGTACCAATTTAAACCCCAGGTAACCCCAAATATTGAATTGAATTCATTATTTACAACCCCGATAGGCTAATAAACTTGCCCTAATGTCTTCTATGGGAAATAGATACCTACAGTAGGTGTTATTCTATTTCCCATCATCCTCTCTGATACTTCTTGTGAAATGTAATAACAAGTTGAATGAATGTAATTTAGGGAACTATCTTCCACTAAAAGTAATCCCTGCTTTATTCAGGAGTTTGATTCCCACCCTGAGATTAAAGATTGTTTTCAACATTGTCGTGAGAGAGACCCCAAAGCTTCAAGACCAGCAGTGGGGGACAGAGTTTAACTTCATTTGCTGTTGTTGCTCTCTAACAAAAGGAGGTTCTTCAATAACAATGGAAAGCAGGTGGTGAGGAGGGATCACAAATGCAATTGAACTAGAAACTGGGTTGCACATACCTTGTAGAAGAAGTGAGTCCATTGTCTAGATGTCCATGATAGCTGCCTTTTAATGGGGGTCAAGAGTTTCAAAGGCTGGAAACTTAAAAGACATTCATAAAATAAAAAAATAAAAAAATAAAAAATTAAATTCAAGGCATTCACAACAGACTTAACAGATTTAGCATAAAACATAGAGGTTTTCTGGTGGCTTATAAAGCAGAAAATTATTACTAGGAGGGAGGCTTTAGAGGTTTTTCCAGGGTTATTAAAATGGAGTTCAAGTTCAAATTTTTACAAAATTCTGTCAAATGTTGAATTAAGAGCTGGTAATCTCAGCTCTGCAATGCTTGAGGAAGCATGGAAGATCATGGCTGTAACACTCCCACTTGTGCTCGATTTTGCCACCCACAGAATTGCCACCTTTTTTGTCAAGTGAGCAGTTGCACTTGCAGCTCTTACTGCCTCTGTTATCCTCACCTTTATTCTTCTAGAAGCTCTGTTTCACATCTTCTTGGGCACAACTTTTGATCTTCACTGAGAAGAGCAATGATCCAACATCCTATTATTTGAGAAGAGTGATGACCTGGGGATACAGACATTGTTAATTTACAGATTCAGCTGATAAACTGTGTAACTCTGGTTTCATCACAGACTTGAAAGATCCGGAGACCCGTTGCCCTGCAGTTAAAAAGCAAACAAAGCTTTTTTCAGAAGAAAAAAGGGAGCAAGAAGGGGACAGAGAGTTTTCTCCGGGAAGCTGAAAAGCAGCTTTTATTGGCGATTCTCATAAGCTGACAATAGAGAGAGAAATATGCAGATTACTAAAGGGGAAAAGTGCTGCTGTAAAGATGAGAAATTTCTATTGAGATGTCTCTAGATTCTGCTGCATGTCTGTTACATAACTTAATTTTAAAAACCTGACCATGGTAATATTAGGCCATACTACAAAAAAATATGACATTGTTCCCTGTCTTCAGCCAACCTTGTCCCCTAATATCTGTTTCCTATGATAAGAATATCTATGTCCCTAGGTAGGCAAAGATGCAGTTTGTGCTTTCAGATTAAGAGGAGGCGTGCATCACCACAGCCTGCTGGACCAGCCATCCACTCTGAATCCAGGCTGAAATCTCCTGCCTCTGGAAAATGAGAATTGGCAACATGAATATGATAAACAGAGCAACATGGCCTACTTTTTGATAATCTTCTTTTATAGCTTTATTCTCGGTGGCTTTGAGGGGAAGTCAATAGAGGAATCTTTTTGCCCAGTGCTGAAATAATGGAAATACACAGGAATTTGTGTTCTCATCTAGTTGTCCATCTCTTTGTCATTTAGTCAGCCTGATCCTGGCACTGCTCTGAAGAATTTTGCACCTGTGGGGAGCCCATCATGAGGTCAGGGATGGGAAAACAGAATGCCATTACTGGAACATGGCGAGAAGCCAATCCCCAGTAAAATGAATTCTTGTAAGACAAATGGAGATTTGTGAAAATGAAAATCAAGTATTGTACTTTTACTGAAGGTCAGAAGGGATTGGGTGCCACCAAATACCATGGTTGTCATTGATCTGTCCAAATCTAATGGGAGATCTTCAGACCATTTTCATCCCATGGTAAGCTACAGACAGGATTATTTGAAACTTCCCATATGCAGGTTGTCTTATTTTCATATGAATCCTCTAATGTTTTCAGGTTGTTTTGTACAAAGCTTACTCAGAGTTTCAAGGGACAGGACTCACTCAAAGAGGTATGGTCCAACTTTGGCAGATGCATTAGCCTAGATCTTTGACAGAGGACACTAAGATCTGTTTTTAACCATGAGACTTCTCCAGTTTTTCTGTAAATTCGAAAGTTCCTCGCTTTATTTCATCCCTAAACTCAAAGTTTATTTGTTCGTGATTAAAAAGGCAAATGTTGAGCAGGTAATGTTTGGTTTTTTTGTTTTTTTGTTTTTTTTTTTTTTTTCAATTTAGATGAAAGACAAATTAAAACCTTAAACTGTTACTCAGCGGATCATTTCCTAAGAATTGTATTGTAAGATTTGTCAGAGTGATAGAATGTTTATACATAGAAGTATTGCATTCAGGTTTTTGCTGCTGATTTAAAAATGTGTAATTTCTAGTGCAACAGCTGCTGCCTGAGTTAGTGGGACCAGCTGAAAATAAATAGATTTTGTTTAAAATATACTAGACCTTATGTGTTTTTTTCTTTTATTTTCTGAAAAGCACCCATTGCGTTGCATAGAAGGACTGTATTTTATAGCATGCAAAAATTGCTAGTTATGTCTTTATTACCAGACTCTGTCTTCTTACCCTTCTTAGAATCAGAAAGGAGGCAACTGCTTATTTTGTCAAGTTGCTCTAGCAGTTTACTCCTCATTTCCTCTCTCATGCACTAATAAAACTGTCATGCTAAGCCTTAATGTAGCTTTTTTTAGCTTTTTGCATGAGAATCTCCTGCCTGCATACCAATGTTGTGAAGGAATGCTCACATACCAACTTTGCTGCTTGAATTCCCAGATTAATTTTCCTTTCCTCTTCCTCTGTAGTGGACAACCTGTGCTGCAAGATGTAGATGATCCACAGTGCTGTTAGTCAGAATAAAAATAAATAAATCAATCAATAAAAAAGGGAGAGAGGGGGAGAAAAAGGGAAAAGTGTTGTAGTTATGCAGGTATGTGGAGGGAATTTAACCATGAAGTAAAGGGAGACATGTTGCTGAGTGAGCAGATCCTAGGAATTTTAACTAACTTGATGGCTGGTAAAAGGAAAAGTATAATGTCTCTGCTGCTTATAATCACTCTGCAGAAAACCAAACAGCACTGAAAGAGAAAGCTTTCCAGTATGTTTTTATAAGGACCAGCATACAAGGATATCAAAAGTATATTTACTATTGATAGTAATAGCAGAGACAATGGCTTAAATTTGATTGGGGGGGGGGGGGGGGGTTGGCTTATTTGCAGAGCATACCCCAGAGCATATAAGCATCTAAGGTCTCCTGTTTTCTGTAAATTCAGGAAAGCATGACTAAAAGGAAATAGATTTTTTTTTTTTTTTCAAAATTAGCAAAGCAATTTTACACAGTAATGGGGACCCCTCTGTGAGTACCTTCTCTTCCAAAAGAACATTCATTTGTGCTGTGAAAAGCACAAAGGCACTTGCATTTCACTTTTTGTAGCCAAGCCATGCTGCCAACCTAGTCAGTCAGGTTTTAAAGCCTTTGTTCTTAGCCCCTGACTGATAGCTAACACCGTGACAGGCATAAGTTTTCTCCTTATTCAGCATGAAATTAACTTGACATGTTCCAAGCAGCAAAGCTATCAAGCTAGGATCATAATCAACATTAGCTTCTTCAGGGGAATCTTCACAGTCAAACACTGGAATGTAATCTGGACATGCAATGACTCCCATGAGCACCCCTGGCACTCGTGAGCAATCGTTCCACACATGCTCACCAGCAGATGTGCTCGGGCTGCCCTTGCAAAGGGGTGAAATAAGGACCAGAGACTCCTCATGCCCTCCCCTTGTCTTCCCACAGTAGCCCCAAAGTTGTCACAAGCCAGCCCAAATGCACTGTTTTAAATATGCTCGTAATGAGTAAATGCAGCTATAGCCATTTGGATGTGGTATTTTAAATGTTTAAGTGCCTTCTGGGAAGCTTTTAGGCTGAAACATTGCTGTTAAGACACTGAAATATTAGTAAATCTTGCAAACGACACAAGTTCTAATGTTCCTGGTTTCTGTGGTGCTGCATACTGTGCTAATGACCTGGTGACTGGATTTTCTGCTTTTGAAAGCAGAGCTATACGCTGTAAAACTTTCATCTAAGTTGAGCTGTATCTCTCTAATGAATTTTTTATTTGTTTATTCGTTGTTTCACTAGAATTTAAAAGTAGCAATTAAAAAAAAAACAAAACAACCAATCAAACCCTCACCCCTAACAAGGATCTTGCCTTAATTCCATCTCTGATATAATGATGGGGAAAACATCATGCTATGTCCAGCAAAGTGGAAAGCAGTAAAGAAAAATGCATAAATAGGCTTAGTATTTTACATGCAAAGAAATCCATAATTCATGTGATGATGGTGTACATTCAAACTGGCCACCACAGCTACATTTGCCACACAGCTGGGCCTGGGTCTGGCTCTGCATCCCCACTGACAGCTTGACAGGAGTTCTTGATGACTTTTGAACACAGGCCCAGCTTACTCTCCATTTTCAATGTGGTTTGCTTAACAAAGGGTGGAAGACTTTCTGAGTTTGGCCTGTGCCAGGCAAGGGAGGTTGAGCTGGCACGTTCTGCATCTCCACAGTGGTTTGAAGCAGCCCCTGAGCAACTTGGCTTTCTAATACCCAACTCATAAGTAACAAAACTCCTTGCTGTGAGATTGGCATCTCACTTCGTTCATTCCCCTCAAATGCAGATCCTGGCTTCTCCCTTCACTCATCCTCAGCTGAATCTAGTCAGGAAAGGCCAAAGAGAGTCAGTGAAATATAGTCTATACAGCCTCTGTGATATTTAGCTGTGATTCTTTGCCTGTAGGACCCAGCATTTCTCTGTGCTCTCCTGCCTAAACAGATCTGGGTTTGTTTAGCCATCGCCCTCAGCTAAGAAGAGCATTCAGCTCAGAATACCTAAAATTCTTATTTGCCAGTGAGGGCAACTCACTCTCTACACTGCTGGTTTGAATTTAAAGCAAACTCGGTTAAAAGCACCAATATTTTTTTTTTTAAATGACTGTCAAATAGGCAGGCTGTAGTTTATCTTTTTTCTTGTGGGAGTCACAGAGCAGCTCCTTTCTCACCTTGGCTGAGACAACCTTACACACTGGTGGAAAGCAGGGCTATTTTACCAATGGAAAAGCAGCAGGATTAAGCCTGGAGTAACCTCGACCACAGAGTCTATGGCTCCAGGAGAACATGTTCCATTTTTATACCAACCTACATCATTGGTATATACATTATATAAAATACTAGAATATTCACCACTAACTCTTGCAGAAAAATGGACTTTGCTGTTACGGCACTTAGGGTGGCTTCCATGAATGTCACTACATTTTTCCAAGCTTTGCACCACTGATATTTCAGGAAATCTGGTCTGGGGGATGGGGAGTGGGGAAAAAAAAAAGAACACAAACCAAAAACCCAGACGTGATCCCTCTGGCAACTGCACTTATGCTATAAATGAAAGCATATGTAAGAATGGTCAACAAAGCTGCCTTCTCCCTGCCTCCAAGATAGAACATTAAAGTGTCTTTTTCTTGTAGGCCTAAAGGTCTATAAGGAAATTTATAAATGAAGAAACTTTAAACCATCCTGCATGTGCACAAGTAACACCTCAGCCTCCTAAATATCATGATGGAAATTGTAGCTATTGGGCATTTGCAAAAGAACCACCTGTGTCCTGCTTCCAGCCCCGTGTGCACTACAAAAGAAATTTCCTCCATAAATCCTCTGGTTTAATAACTGCTATTGAAAAGGCATCCCAGAAGCAAAACCTTTCACTGATTTAAACTAAATATTCAAACTTAAAAGTTGGGAGGCTGAGCTCCTTTTTTTTTTTTTTTTTAAATGGGCTTAGCATTAGAAAATAAAAAAAAAAAAAAAAAGGAGTTATTCTTGTGCTGTTTTTCTGGCTCAGGAGTAGGTATTATCATATATTCTTGGCCCCCACTTCCTTATTTCTATTGTGTGGTGCTTTAAATGATGCTGGGTAATACAGCAGACAGTATGTCAGAAACAGGTCACCAGCTGATTTTCTGCAGCTGCTTTATAGAAAAGTCTATTTTTTAAAACTGAAAAGCTCTTTAGCCAAGTCCCCAGTACTGATGCTGTATATACAATTTTTGTTACAGTGTGTCTCACATGCTGGGCACAGTCTTTAGTTATATGATAAAAATACTGACGTATTCATGTAAAATACAATAACCTAAAATATTTGTAGCCACAGACTGAGATAGAATGAGTTGCCTTCATTTATTAATTTAATTTTACATAATTTCATTCTATTTTTTTTTATTTTATTCTTCATTTCACAGTTTTTTATTTTATTTTTTATTTTTAGATTCAGTGAATTAGAGAATTTGCTTCACCTGTGGACTCCAGCTCAGTGGCTGCACCTCTAATTGCAATAATTGAAACACCTGACTTTTTCCTTCTCTCAGGTGTCGCCATTTTGCTATTGGACAAGTAATAAGCTAAAAACGTGAAAGAAGCTGGACGTATTTTTCAACTCTCTGTCACTTTTCAAGGTCATTTTTGAAGGAAGTGAAGCTGTTTGTAAGAAGTTAAGCAGTAAGGAGAGGCTTTGCTGAGGCAGCTCTTGTAAGGAACACAGCGGCTGGAAGGGCCTTCCTACCTCAGGCGGGAAGAAGTCATCGGAGGAAGAACGTTTCTCTTTTTTGAAGGTCAAGACTTTTGGCTGTGGAGAGTTTTGTAGCTCTGGTGTGGGGGACTTCAAGCAAGCCCTTGTTTGTTCTCCTTTTCAGCTTCTCTAAAGGTAGATGAAAAACACGTCTTGGGAGTTGGTACTGGAGAGAGAGGCGGTGAAGGATGTGGGGGGTGGAAGAGCAAGGTTTTGTCGGAGAAGAAGGGCAGGTATTTGAGGCTGAGGTATTTGAGGTTGAGGGGCAGGTATTTGAGGTTTTATCTTTGTTTCTCCCCATTCAGCTCTATCCTAATTGCCAGTCAGTTCAATCCATTTCCACCCCCAAGCTGAGTCGGCTTTGCCCAAGATGGCGATTTCTCTTCACCTCAGGCACTGCTCTGTGTTTCTGTCTCCTCGGCACTCCTGAGGGAGCAAGAGAGAGGCTGGTCACCTGTCCAAGGCTTTCATGGAAGAGAAGGAGTGTATGGGGAAGGCTGGGTGCCAGGAAAGGTGCCAGGCTCCTTTGGAGAAACAGGTTCCAAGGAGACAGGAGAGCAGGAACGCTGTGGAAGGTCGGCTTTGCCCAAGATGGCGATTTCTCTTCACCTCAGGAACTGCTCTGTGTTTCTGTCTTGTTGACACTCCTGAGGGAGCAAAAGAGAGATCAGGTGCCTGTTCCAGGCTTTTATGGGAAAGCAGGAGTGTATGGGAAGGGTGGGTGGCAGGAAAGGAAGGGTGGGTGGCAGGCAAGGTGCCAGGCTCCTTTGGAGAAACAGGTTCCAAGGAGACAGGAGAGCAGGAAGGCTGTGGAAGGTCAATCTAGGCAAGTGGGGAGATAAAAAAAAAAAAAACGTGTTTGGCTGAGGAGGATGCTGTAACTGAGTTTGATATCAATTAAAATAGAAGTGCCAATGCTGTGTGAGTTTCCAAGAATACTTGGAAATGAGGAGCGTGAGGCTAAAAATATACTTTTAGGCTTTAAAAAGAAGTGGTCTGTTTATACAGGGTTGGTTGACGGGAAAGTTTGCAGCTACAGCAGAGGCTCCCGGAGCAGGTGTGAGGAACTCGGGGCCCAAAGTGAGCTCTTTTCCAGGATCTCAGTTGGGTTTCAGGGCAGTGGGGTCTCTGTGCCTTGTGCAGTTCTGCTCTGCAGTCTGTCCACTCATCAGACCCTGCTAAAGGCTCTTTGGATGAGCTTCAATCAAGGGCTTTGCTGTCCGTTCAAGCCCTCTCCTAGCAGAACAGCAGACTTGCCCCACCAGGCAGGCAAACAGCACTTTGTTTCATTCTGAATATCCTTCTCTTGTGTGTTATTAAAATAGCACTGTGTACCTGTGTTGTTTCAGTAAGGTGATAGCTCGTGCTTTCCTGGCTTGTGACACAGGCTCACTTAGGACAAGGAAACAAGTGTTAGGGGAACAAACCTGCCCTGATGATGGGCAGTGGCAGCCCATCACTTCCATGTTGAATAGAACCCTGAAGTGATAGTTTGACTCAAAACCCCCCATCAGCTGGAGTGCAAACACTTAATTGGCTTTTTCTGTTTTCACTAGGAGGTGTGGATTAAGCAGCTGAACTTCACCATGCTCGTTTAAGAGGGCAGCAATCTCAAAAAGAAAAAGCTGTGAACTTGGAGGGAGAAGAAAGCATTAAGCAAGATCAGCTGTGTCCCTGCATTAGGAGAAAACTTCCTAATTTGTGAAGCAGACTCTTGCAGCCAGACATAGAAGCACAAGCTTGTGAATAAAATATCCCTCGAGGAGTTATTGTGCTTGCTTTGAAGAGAGGAACATGCATGTATATCCTGCTTCTCCCAATGGATGAAAAGGTTTGAAAATTCCCTCCCATCTGCTTGTTCTGTTTGTATTTGTGTGGGTCTTAATTTGTCTTCTAATTTGGTAGCAGTGGCTGATGTTTGTCCTGCCATGTTTGTGTCTTTTAAGTGACAGTCACCAATATTACTGTAAGTAATATTAATAGTAGAAATAGAAGAAATATCTGTAGTATAAGAGAGAAGCCATTTCCTACAGGAACATCTAACTACAGGTGGAAGGATCACATAAGTGTGCTTCAGGAAGGGCTTGGGATGTTCCTTGTTGGTCCTCACCTAAACCTGACTTCTCCTTCTGTGTGGATGTAAAGTTATCATTGTTCATAGGCAACTGACACAGGAAGTATAGAGGGGAAATAAGATCCAATTGCACAAATATATACTTCCAGTGTAAGTCATCACAGGGTAAATGCCTCATATTCAGATAGACCTATCAAAGCAGTAGTTAAACAGACCCCTAGGTTACTGTGCCTCGGTGATTATTCAGGAAGAAACTAAAGGATCATCAAGTAGGGTGTCTTTACAGTTCCTCTTACTGTGTTTAAGAGAAAAAAAATAATAAGCAATCTCTCAATTGCTGTGATTTTCAGTTGTCTGAAGTGTTGCAAGGGAGCAGTACTTCATAATCAGGTTTTGTGGTTTCATTGCACGTGTTTCATTTGAAGGTAAAGAGTATTTGCACAGCCACTAAAATATAGTGGGGAAGAGCTGTGCAGGATTTATTATACCCCTGGCGTTAAGAGTGTCTGTATCTGAGAGTTTGTCCACCTTTTTTATCAGAAATATTTGTGGGATGAGTTTTAAGTACTTTATCATGTGTAGGATTTGTAAAATTACAGTAGTCCAGTGGGAGCCATCGAACTCTGCAGATAGTTGTGACTCTGGTGCTTTCAGGAAGTCTGTGTACCTATGCAGATTTAATTCCAATATCTATTGGCTGAACATGCTGCATTTGTGCTGCTGTTATGGTCTGAGGTAACATAAACATTTATTTTTGTTTTAGCTCTGCAAAAACAGGCTGGCCCTTAGAAAAGGGCAGGAGTCTCCCCCCAGCTGTTACTTCTTAATTCTTATTTATTTCCAGGTGTCACCCCCTGCTCAGCTCTGGCCAGGCCAGGTCCTCCCCCCTAGCCAGGGCTATTCACTTTAAAATTGTTCTTCTGAGACAATTTTAAATCAGTGAGATCAGACTCTCACAGCTGCCTGATTCTGATTGAGGGTGTATCCCTCAAATCAGGTTTACTCTGCAGAAATTGGGAGTTTGCACATTTGGAGTTTTTGAAAAGAGGAAATGAACTCCTGTGATCACAGAACCAGTTAGCTTTTATTTTCTTGTTTAAACATAAATATTCTTGAGAATTACCATTGCTTCTAGACACGTCTAGCCTAAAATCCGGGCATTATCAAATTAAAGAAAGGGTTTCAGTTGTGTCTAAGGAAGCTTAATTGGTGACTGTGGCCAATAACTTTAATGGAATGTTTAGGGTGCTTATCCAACCAGAGTGAGTGTTCAGAAACACAGTACAGAACTATAACAGCAGTTTGCAATAGTGGTAAACAACCATCATGATGTTCTTACTTGTTATATTACAGCTTTAAATGTTCTGTGATGCAGAACTGTTAGTTCCACTTGTATAGAGCTATTACTTCATGAGCTATTAAGAATGGCTTTCTAAAGAACAACTGCAGAAGGCCAAGTTTCCTGTGCTGGAATGGAAGTTCTCTGAATTTGGCAGTAGGACTTTGACCTCCTCTTCCTAAAAACCACATAAGCATCTTCTCTGCCCCTCCTTCCCTTTAATATTTAGATCAGAATTAAAGTTGCACAGAAATAGAAAGCTGAAATGAAAAAGCATTCATTCCTAGCATTGTGTTAATAATGGAATATAGATAATAAAACAGAGCAGGTGAAAAACAGTGGAATTACTTTGACTTCTTGCCAATCAGCCATTAAGAGACCACTCAGACAGTTCTGTTAATGTTCTTTCACTTTTTTTCTGCTGCATAAGAAAGTTGTAGTTACATCTCTGTGTATTTGGCCACTTTCTAATAACACTATAAATTAGGGGCCAGAGACTCTATTCCTATATAGGGTGGATACTTGAACAAGAGTACAGCTTTAAAATCATCATTGTTTTGACCTTTCTTCTACTCTTCTGCTCATTTCACACTGTGATAAATCAATAGCTGCTGTGGGAACCCTGGGTCAATATAATTTAAACTGGTTAGTATGTCAGAATGATGACACTTCAAATACTGCAACACTGAAACCTTGCTGGATAAATACAAAAAATATGTAGTAGAACAGAGTCGGAGAAAAGATGAAAGATCAGTTTAATGGGTTAGTTATCTTAACACCATAATATGACTTTTAAAGTCTTTCAGAGCTGACAAGGCTGGATTTATGTGGATACAAATGGTTCTTAGAAAAACAAAAGACCAGGAACAGATACACACCTACACAAAAAAAAAAAAAAAAAACAAAAAAAGAAACAAAAAAAACCAAATTTCAAAACAACAAGAAGCAACCTGGGAGCACTGTTTTCTTAATTTTGAGCAGATCATAGGAGAAAGGTAGAAAAAAGTTAGCTTTTTCTTTCCCTTACTAGGTTAGTCTGAAGTGGCCTGGTTCATTAAACCTAAACATAATTGAGTTGCATGCATTTCTTACAAAACTGCTTGCTTGATCAAGGTTTTGGCTTCTCCTGTAAGAAAAACATGTTAATTATGGAGCTCTTGTTCACCTGTAAGTGTTAAAAGGCATCAGGCTGCCCCTTTTTTGGGAAAGCCTCCAGTTCATGATACTTTTCCAAAGCATTTACTCTTTTTTTTGTAAACAAAGAATCTTAGCTTGCAGACTTAATGGAAAACATGAACCATCTGTGAATGTTACTTGCAGCTCATTTGCTTCATTGGCGAATAGCAAATGGTGTTGTAAAGATCCACTGAAATTATGGAAATGGTTTTTAACATTAAAATCAAAGTGCAATTAGAACATTTCACTGCATAATTGTTTGGCAGACTAAGATAGCAAGGAAAAGAAACCCAGCTTTCTGATTTATTGGCCACAGGTTTTGTTTCTTTAGAACTACAGAATCTGGGATAAATTTTTAGATTTTTTAATTATCTACAAAATTACAAAAAGACAGGACATGGACATCTTGGGTTTTATTTTGTATGACTGGTTTTTACATTCCCATTTTCTGTAAATCAGTACAAGTTGAAATTTGCATGATTTAGGGGTGGAAGGTAAAGACAGCAGCTCCTTCATGTATATGTCCTTGTCTGGTACTTATATGTGGTTTTAATTATACATATTTTCTCACATAAAAAAATGGTTAACCACCAGGGTGTTTTGCAGGCAAACACCATGTTGCAACAGACATACAGTTAATCACAAAACATACCAGTTGATGCCATCTTTAGAAGCGAAGAGGTTTAAAAAAAAAATAATGTTGAAATTCTGGAAAATATTTTTATATGTAAAATATAGTTATGATTGCATTTTATTTGCCAAAAGCAAATACAAGTGGTCTCTGCTTTGCTGTTTTACATGAAACAATAAGGAATTATGACAGATACGAGCTGGCCAGTGATGCATAGACTCCTTGTTTTTAATTTATGTACATGGTGCTCAGAGTAATGATATATTTACTGTCTCATGCAGCTGAACACTAGGAATGCTGCCCTGGAAATGAAATAACAAGTAGTTGAAATTACTGTTGTTTTTAGTGTAAAAGCTTTACAAAGACTGACTTTTGCTCTCAGTGTTTGTATGATAGGGCCCTATTTATGACTATTTTCCCAGGTGCTATTGTAATGTAAATAATTTATTTTTAATTTTTTTTTAATGCACACTGAGCTCCAGTCTAGATTCAGGAGTAAATTTTTTGGTATCTCTAATATTTAATATTTGCTGGATGCCCTAGTATTTCTATTATAATTTAGTTTATTTATTTGCAGAATAATGTCAGTCCTGAACAAAAAAAAAGTGTGAAAAAAAGGAGAAAGCTAAAAACTTGCCACTTCCATGGGGGTAGGTTACAAACCCAGGTGTTTTCTGTTGTTCTTAACCACTGCTAAACAGGGCAAGGGTATCTATGTTTTGGTAAATTCCTCTTAAAAAAAGACCTAATGACCTCAAAAAGGATCTTGGATTTCTTTTGCTTGTTTCTCATAATCTAAGCGTGACTGAGCTGAGTTTAGTTTGGTCAAGAAAAGCAGTTCTTATCTCATGAGAGTTTTGGCTACCTTGGAGCTGTTGCTACAGTCTGAAGCAGACTCAAAGAATTAAATATTTATGTAGTTGAAGGTCCTTGACACATGAAGTTGCCAGAACCTTGTTTTCCTGTTGCTGAAAAATGATGTAAAATGAAGCTGGACACTGGGTGGCTGCAATGGCTGCTTTGACTGGATGCTTCTCTGCTTCATATAAAGCAAAAGTTGTCTTATTCTTTGGATAAGAAAACAGGGGTAATTTAGTAATTTATCCTTAAATTGTTGTTGCTTTAATTTTGCTGCTAGATACTGAGTTGTGATTTTGAGGCTTTTAAATGTACCAAGGAGGTAAACATCTTTGCACTCATTAGGCTCCAGGTTTTCTCAGTTGTGGAAATGCTGATTTTTGTGTGCTTTAACTCTTGCCCCTGTGACAACAATGCCTTGGGACATGGAGGACATGTTGGCAGGTCTAAATGGTTTTGACTAAACTTTCAGCTACTATCTATTAGCAATTTTATGAAATAATTTTATGAAATAAGCCCCTCACCTGACCCTTATGGGTTCTGGGAACAAGAGTTCTGCTGAAGGCAGCATCTGCAGATATTTTGTTGGGAGTGGACTTCACAAGATATGAACCAGGTGGTGGTGGTGATTTGGCAGAGATTTGAAAGCATATTATCTACTCCTTATCTGGAGCTAAGAATGGGAACCAGGTGGTACCTGAAATCCAAGACCTAAGAGGATAGAGAGTTAAAGCTGGAGGCTGTTGTTTCAGTCTTCAGTTTGCACCTAGATAATTTACATAGTGTCTTTGACTTCTGAACCTGAGCTCATTTTGGTTTTGCACAACACTGTGTGTGGATCTCCCAACAAAATGGGCTGACAAGGAGTTCTGCACTAAACCTACTTTTCTGGTAGACATTTGGGAGCCTTGTTTTGTGTATTCTGGGCCATTTCTCTGAATTAATGTGCTCCAGGGTTTAGTGTGCAGAGGCTGACAGTCTGCTTTTCTCACCTCCACTAAATACATGGATCAAAGAAAACCTTTCTCTGAAGGTAGAGAGCTAAAAAAAAAATCTCAGCAAGCATCATGCAAATGAATCTGCCTTCTTAATACAATTTCCCTGCAAACACCAACACAGTGTAGGTCTTTGTAATGTGATAAATCAGCTGAAGCAGCAGGAATCTGACTGAAGGAATAGCAACTTTTTTGAGCACCTCTGGAGGTTAATTGATGAAAGGATTTTGAGTTGCTAAACACAACAGGAGGATTTGGATGTTCTCTCAGTCAAGGACCTGTATAATCTGTGCTGAAAGATATTTATTTAACAAGTACTGCAAGTATGAACATATAGGATGATAATTTCTCCTTCTCCAAACCAAAAAACAACAAAACTTCATTTCAGTCTGAAGTATCCCACTACTGCTCTGGCAACCCAGCTAATTTCAGACTTCTGCAAGGCTTTAAGACTTAAATACATGTACTTGCTAATCTGCAGAGTAGAAGGAGCAGGATGATGACCTCTGAGCTGTGAATCCCCATGGATGGGAAGAAAACAAAAAGGAATGGACTAAGGCAACTTTGCAATATGAAGCTGGCACATGGTGATGATAAACAGGCAACACTGGCACAGCCCTGCTGTTTAGCTTTCAACTGAGTTAGTCTTGCTGCTACTACTGGGAAAAGTAATAACATAACAAATGAAACTATTGTTCAGTTTCATTAAAAAGAAATCTGATAAGATGGGGGAAATTGAATTAGCCAATCTCAATAGAGTTACTGCTTGTTGTAGCAAAAGCAATATGATCTCTAATAGAATATGTCCCAGATAGTTTTGGCTGGTCCACGCAGACGTGGGCTATGAATTTTGTGTGCAGATGCTGGCAGAGCCATGCAGCACACTAATGTTAGCATTAGTGGATCAGCACTTTCCATCTCCAGCAGCAGCTCCATAGCCAAGGCTGGCAGTGAGACTTGTTAGATCAATGTGATGAATTGATTTGTCTTGGCAAAAGAGCACAGGGCTTCCTTCCAGTGAGGCTGACATGTCACTGCTGAGCCTGTCAGGTAAAGCATCCTCTGAAATCTTCCACTCGGAATCCTGACAATAGCCATCACTTTGGATAGTTTGCTGTGTGGGTAACTACTTGGATTTCTTCTTCAGAATTCAATTCTAGACTCGTAAAGGTGAAAAATACTTTCGTGCCCAGGCTTGATGCTATAGCACAATGTTGGTTTTATTATGGCTTAGAGTCTCCTGCCAAAGCCTCAGCAGAACATTGCTGTCCATAACTGTGTTTCCTGTAATGGCCCTAGCTTGAGCCTGTAATATTTAAATGCTTGTATCTCTTAACAGTGACTAGGAGTAATTATACCTAAACTAATCAGTACCTGCTCATTTTATGTTGGAAAACTAGAGTAGTTATATCCTATAATTAAAATTATAGTTACATTAAAGGGACCTGTTAGAGTTCCTTAACTTTGATGCAACTCAATTCTCTGGTCTGTCATTTCTGACCATGAGATGTCCACCAGTACAAACAGACCAAACTGGGATGCCATCATTTGGTTTTGTGTAACTCTTAAGATAAAAGAGATTTCAGAAATTTCATTTGCACCTTTAGTTATAATGTGAGTGCATTTGTCTAACCTGTAGGGCTTGGAGCATTCAGTTTGCCAAAGTATATTAAGTCAGGGTTTGCTGGGAAAAGTTGAGGTGAAAAGAGACAAAGTATGGCTGTATTTTTTTTTCTCCTTTTTCTCCTTTTTAAAAATGGATGAATAGGTTAGAAAAAGACAGTAATCATATGTTGTGTTTTTTGTTTTTTTTTTAAGAAACCTAAAAAGTACAGCACTGTCAGGACCTGTTAGGTTTTGATGTACTATGGGGCAGGGAAGTCACACAGGAGGGACCCAGATATGAGCAAGTGATAATATTTTTCAGGTAGAATGGTTATGTTGGTTACGTTTTATATGTAACAAACACCTACATATGATGTTGGGCAACAAAAGGGATGTATAAGGAGGTTAATCTGAATTAAGATTTGCAGAGGATTACCTAGCTAGCATTAAACCCCTTTGAAGTCTCAGTCTTCAGTGAATGTCCCTAATTCACTTTAGGTTCCTATTTTTTATATAAATTAAGGTTATTTAATTCTGAATTAGAGACTTAACAATGCTTATTTTTACACCTTTATTATGCTAGAATTAATTATACTGAAATGCTTTTTAAAATTTATTTATTTATTTTATGCTTCTGGCTGGCTTCTACTGATCAAAACATTACCATGCTTGTCTGGGAACTTAAAGCATTGTCATGGCTGTTTGGTAATGCTCTATTATTTGTTGCATCACACACCTCGAGTACTGTGTCCAGTTCTGGGCCCCTCAGTTTAAGAAGGATGTCGAGGTCCTAGAGCAGGTCCAAAGGAGGGCAACCAGACTGGTGAAGGGACTCGAGCACAGGCCCTATGAAGAGAGACTGAGAGAGCTGGGGCTGTTCAGCCTGAAGAAGAGAAGGCTCAGGGGAGACCTCATTGCTCTCTACAACTACCTGAAAGGAGGCTGGAGCGAGGTGGGAGTTGGACTATTTTCCCAGATGACTTTCAACAAAACAAGAGGACACAGTCTTAAGTTGTGTCAGGGGAGATTTAGGTTGGATATTAGAAAGAATTTCTTCACGGAGAGGGTGATCAGGCAATGGAATGGTCTGCCCAGTGAGGTGGTAGATTCTCCGTCCCTGGAGACATTTAAAAAAAGACTGGATGTGGCACTCAGTGCCATGGTCTAGCAACTGTGCTCCGGTGGGTCAAGGGTTGGACTTGATGATCTCTGAGGTCCCTTCCAACCCGGCTAATTCTATGATTCTATGATCTTCCAAAATATCTTTTATGTTTTATCATTCTTGCAGAAGTGGTGCATCGTAACTGTTCAGATACATCAGATAATGTTATCAGATTCAAAAGCCTACTGGCCTTAGATGATCAGAATACTTCATTTTCAGCATGTGAGAAAATGAAACATTTTGTAATAGAAACTTAAATCTCTTCCCTGTGCAATGAAATAACCTTGCATTGTACAAGATTTACACTTAAGTCAATGGGCACTAAAAGCTGCTATATAGAGTTTTGTATTGCTAACTAGCTGTAACTCCCTTTTGTAAAAACAAAATGGAAATTGTATTCTGAACCTTTTTTATTTCAGCAGATTTAAATTTAGTCATGTAAAACTATTATCTGACAAGGACAGAGAAAAATGGATTTGAAGAGTAATGTTGGAGAGAATGAGGATGTGTGGCAATTGTCAGAGAAAAAAGGTTCTGGAGCCACTGCTGGGGTGTTCTTGAAATGTGAAATAATAATGGAGATGGAGGTGAGTGGAAGTTTGTGAGTCTGAAAGCTGAAATTAGGAAAGAGCTGGAAGCAGGTTCCAAGTGGCCTGTTCCCATGGGGAGCTATGGATGGTGCAGCAGCTGGAGGAGTCTGATGTAGCATCATGCATGCAAACATTTTATAAAAAGTGTCTTATAGAATAGAAACCTGTAGCAACGTTAGCATTTTTCACATGCTAACAGGCTTTGCCTTTTTTCTGCTGCCTTTGGACTGTCAAGGTGTGAATGACATTTAAAAGTGGTTCGAAACTTAGTGTATAACTGGGGTTACTGGTGGTGCTGAGGAGGAAAAGGTGTGATGCAGACTGAAACTCTGTACTTGGGAAAGTGGCTCCTTGGAATGCACTGAATGTTCAACAAACTGCTGCAATATCAAAACAGAAGTGTGGCTAGTGGAGAGAGAACCTGTTTTTTTCTTGGGATGTTGTCCTGCAGCCATTTCCATCTTTATTTTTGCAGAATTTACTTATGAAACCAACTCTGCAGTTTTCTAATGTAAACGGAGTTGTGACATGGGTGCTCAAAACAGGGATGAGCAGAATGATGTGTGATTATCTAATATTAGCCATTTATGAAAATTAGTGAACACCTACAGTGGAAAAGAGGAAGAAAAAAAACTATTAAAAAATGATCTTGGTTCAAAGGCAAGACACAGGCAATTCAGAAGTGATCTGTGCAAGTGGGGACCTGTTTTAAAGCACCATCCAGTGTACAATTTCTTAGGCATTTGTAAGATGAAAACTAAAGCAAGGAAGGCAGTGATTTACCTACAGGGCTTCATGAATGCCATAGCTTTTTCCCGTGCTATTTAGATGTTTTAACTGGAAACAATAAAAGTTTTGTAGGTGTAGTTTTTTCTTATTAAAAAAAAAACCTTATTGTGACTGCTTTATTAATTAATGGGGCCTATGGCATCTTGAGGAAACAGTCCCTAAATCTATTAAACTGCAAATGGAAGAGACCTTTACAAAAGAAAAGAGTTATTGCTAATACGTGATGATGCTGAATTTGAAACCTGTTTCAGTTGAAAGCAGGAAGAAATTCAGTTTTTCTGTTATATATGTTCCGTCTTTTTTTTTTCTTAGATCCAGATTGTTTTTTCAGCAATATGATTTTGGAAGCTTTTAGAAATAATGACTGTATTCACATCAAATTGCAAATTCAAAGGTTGACAGAAACTGCTCTCTCAGCTTACTTTTGAATCTCAGGAAAACCCAACTGCTGTTGGATAATTCTCTGTATGCTGTGTGATATATCATCCTTTTGCTGGGGAACAAACAATAGATTCCAGTAGTGCATGACTGCTAAAGCATTACAGAGCTAGCAAAATTCATACTCTAATATTGTGGGCTTGACTTCAAGATTTTCATTTGTTGAAGCCTGCAGGTCAGGTAGCTTCCTGCTGCATGATTGATGCTGTGGCTGTATTGGATTTCCTGCCTTTCTTGAAATTATACATCTTTAAGAAACAGGAAGATATCTCCAGAGATGGTAGCTACTAAAAAAAAATAAAAATTCTACATACAGTTATTTTATGAACTGCACTCTGACAACCTTATCAGGACCAAGTGCTGTTTTGGACACTGGAAAAACAAAGCACCTGGGAAGTTTTCCTGAAGCTCCTGGGGACTGGAACTCAAAAGTAGCTTTTTATCCTCAGAAATGGGTGCTTTTAGGTAAAAGAGTAAGTCTCTGGAGTAAAGGATACAGCACAGAGTCCTGCCTAGATAGTTACTTTTCAGTTTCATTTTTTTTTGTAATGCTGAGGAGTTGTCAGCCCATCCAAATTCCTTTTCCGCTTCTCTCCATTACTGAATACTTAAGGGAATTTGTTGGTAGCTGTTACCTTCTGTAATTTGGACTTACAGGAAGTAGTTTCTTTTGACTTTACTGTTTTTAAAAATTTTCTTTCTTCTTTCACAAGCCTCTAATCCCCTTCCCACCTTTCACTCCTCCAGCTCCTCCCCCCCCAACTTTCTTTAATTTCTGGGAGGCATGTATGGGGTATATTGACATATTTCTCAAATTAATAGCTTTCCTAGGAATTCTTTGAAGACTTTCACTATCTGAATGTACCCAAGTGCCTCCTGCTTTAACCCTGTATCACACAGGCAGTTTGAGGACAGTGGGTATTAAAAATATTAATTAGAAGTTCCATAACCCTGTGTACCAAAAGTGTCTGCATGGCTAAGAATTTTTAATGTTTAATGCATATGTGTTAAGGTGAGAGAACACAAATGCCTTAACTAAATACTGGCTTGTAGCAGAGTAAATAACAAAATAACTCCCATGGTCATTACTTTAACAATGCAGTAACTGGGAATGAATATGTTGTGTGAAATAACACAAAGACATCTTGATAATACGTGTCTGATATTACATTAGGGTATTGCACTAGAAGGTTTTTGAAGCATAAAGAAACAGGGCACACAGAAATGTTTTTGTTGTTTAATCACAGCTATGTTTTGTACTTCAGGTAAGTAATGCAAATGAGAAATTTTTGACACTAGACTAATAGCACTGTTTAGCCCTTAATACACTGTGTTTTATAATAACTCTGTACTTAACACTTTCAGAAGAAGGGTAAAGCAATTCACTCTGGAGGAGGCCTTATAGCTTTTTGCTTCCTATTTTTCAAAAATGGAGATTCGGGCTAAGACAAATAGGGGAATAAAATGGAGCAAGATAAGCAGCTAATGTAAATTATTTCCAGTGAAAGATAACTCCTTGTCAAAACAGCAGCTGTTGACAGTTATTTTTTTAGAAAGTAATGGTGGCATATTATAAAGACTCTAAAGTTACAGTAGGTTGATCTGTATAACCCAAACACAGGCAGACTTAGAGCAAATGCCTTCTCTAAAGTGAGATTTATCTAGAGCTAATTCTTCTCCATAGATTTTCCAATCATCTTGGGTGGAAATTAAGGCCATGGCTGGAACTGATCTTCAGTTTGTCAAGTGGGACTGCCAGTGTGTCCAGCTCCAATTATTTCAATGCTACAGGGATCAATAATTGTCTATGATTACAGTCCCAAGTCAGACACTGTAATAATAATAATGTGAAGAATAAAAACACAGCCCATTTGGTCTCTACTTGATAATCTAGATTCAAGTAGAATAAACTTGTAATGTATATCAGCTCCTGTTGAATAAATAACCAGGGCTCAAACATATATTTCTGCACCTGCAATGATGAAATGGCAGCACTCTTGGTTGCCTTTCCATTTGTGATTTGTCTGTACTGATGACAGATCTGTTATGGTGCAGGTTCCTGTCAGTGTGAATTTGATTCATTTTACCTTATTGCACCAAAGATTAAATCATGTCATTTCTATCTGTGGCTACATGTGGTTGATTTGTAGTATAGCTATAGGTCTAGCTGGTGAATACATAGGATAAGATTGATTAAGATAGAATTTCTGAGGGTTTAATGATAACTTCTTATGGCTTTCAGCTCTATCATTGTGCTGGTGTCATGCTGTTCTGAAAAGAAAAGCAGTTTGGGAACTCATGTTATACATGTCATACTATCTTGCAGGAAAAGGTGGGAAGAGTAGCAATGTTTAAAAGAACTGAGGGAGGAAAATAACATTTTTTTCATTATATTTGTCTGTAATGTAAAAACTCATGTTATTCAGATATTTCATTACACCCTATAGAAAAGAATATATTCAAGATGGATGTGAATGGAGCTCTATAATAGGTGAACATGAGTAACTGAAATCTGCATTTGAGTGCTAATGAAACATTAAATAGGAGTGGAGTTTAGTACCTGCATTTTGAGAGGTCAGGTTTCATGTTGAGTTTGAGACAGCGGTGTGTTTTGTTTTGGTTTTTTTTTGTGCCCATTTAAAGGCATCAGAACTGCTAGGCTTCTTTAAAGCCTGTTAGCTATATAGCCTGTGTGTTGTTTTTATTTTGACAAAATAGCCCACTGACACTCTTAAAGCTGGTTAAGCACTGTGTCAGCCAGCATTCAGAATCTCAGAAGATGAAAAAAATACTGAGTAGACAAAATGAAAGTTAAAAGATACATAAATTTGCTAGTAGATCAGGGAATCTCTTTCTCTAATACTTTGGATCCTTTGATTCGTTTCAAGCTGAAGAATGAAACATCTGACATACTTGTTGACAATGCTGGGTTTGGTTTTTTTTGTGTGTATATTTTTTCTGAATAATCTGACCAAAACAGAAAAAAGCATTATGTCAAATACAGCACCTGCAAGTGGTCTGAACCATGGGGAAAAAGGGGGTAGTGCTCACTCCTGAGGAAATGACTATTTTATCCTTCATCTCATAACCCAAAAGGCTGTAGATGCTCCAAATAACAGCACAACATGTAGGGTAACAAGGTGGAAATTGCCAAAGATCGTTCAAATGCAATGATAATTTTTTGGCTGTGTTAAGTGGACCTTCCTACTTTGTACAACAGTGTTATCCAGCTTTTATGTAGCACTTGCTAAGTTAATTAGATGTTCAAATAACGTGTACAATACTTCAAATTCAAAGATTTGATTTGTCTCTTACCACTGTACAAATACATTAGGGACTGGATTGTTCTATCCCTTGAAGAGACAGTAGTCAGAAAACCACACTGACCATTAATTGAGTGCTAATAGCAGATGATACTATCTCTAATTGCTGGTTTATATATATATGTATATTTTTTTTATCTTGCACCTCAGGCATTTGATTTAAGAGACTGTGGTTTGATGTGTTCTGATACAGTTTTTAAGGCCCCTTGCCTAGTTGCATCCCTTGGTTCAACAAAAATTTTTTTACTGCAAGGAGTTTCCTGCCATTAGTGGTGTTTGCCAATGAGGTCTGCTTGTACAATACCTGAAAACTGCAGAAGAAAGAGTTTGTTTTAGCAGCTGTTCCAGCCAGTCTGTAGGTCTCCCTTAATTTAACTGAAAGTTGATATTTAGAAGAGGATCAGTGAAAAACCACTGTTTTCACTTGGTCTAGTTAATGCTGATAAGGAAATAGAAACAATCACTGTTCCAAACATATATATATAGGTATGAATTTTGTGGGGTGGAGTATATTCAAACAGGATGCATCAGGTCATAAGGAAAAACACTATTTGAAAACACTCTTGTCTAACTTGTGCCTCCTGTCCTAGCCAAGGATTTTCTGAGCCTGATCAAGATGGGCTGTAGTAGCCATGTTGTAAACTATGGTTTTGGCGTGATAAAGCATACGCTGTTTTTTGAGTAATTCCCCAGAACTTCTATTCTTTGAAACTATAAGCCAAGGAGTCCCCCAAAATTACAGAAAAATCCCTTTTTGACAGTCCAGGTTGGGCAGAGAGGATTAGATTTTAGACCACTTATATTTTTCTGGAGAGAGATGCTTGCCCAAATTACTTATGGTATGAATCATGCTCCTTGTATTACATGCTCTCTCTGGTCATCATTATGGGTGAAAATAATTAATGTGAGAGAGATTTCTAAAAATGCATTTATTTCAGCAGGAATTGAAAAAGGATAAGAGGGAATAGAGAGAGAAGTCAGAGTGACACACAGATTTTTGTTTGCTTGTTTTGTGAAAATAAGCTGAGGAATATAACATTCAGCAAAAACCAAAGACCTGTTTTGCAAATATCTCTATGATCTTTAATGTATCTTTAAATCTTGTGTGTAATGTTTGTGTACCTGCCTTTCCTACAGGTCCCTTCACTAGAATGCTGTAATTGCACCCCCAGGGACCAATATTTTGCAGCTCTCTCTAGAATCTCTTCATTGTATGCTTCTGTAACTAATTACTGAGACTACTGGAAGAAGGGGAGGGAGAGAGAAACCTATTTCAGGTGAAGATTTTGTCTATTTCAAGCTAAGCATTACTTCTTACTAAATTCCCAACCTCCCAACCCCCCTTTTTTTGTTTTTTGTAGAAAGAGAGAGGATGGAGATAGTGGCATAACTTCCCTTTAGTAAATGCAACACTTTTTGTCCTATTTTTGCTGTGAAAGTTGCTAGGAAATTGAGTTCAGAGTACTGAGGACACAGTTCAGGAGTTTTGGACCCTAATGTACCTGCTTTACTGAAGAAGAATAATGAAGCAGAATAGCCAGAACTCCTGGAATAGTTTCACCCTATTGAATTGCATCAGTTTTAGACAACTAGATTTGAACTGTGACATGTGAACCAGAATGCTGTAAATAGCATAGCTGTGTGCACAGCACAGTCTCTCTTTTTCATCCTGTCTTTCCCTGTAAGTCTTTCTAGCTTAAAGTACAACACAAGATTTTCTCACCAGAATTAATGAATTTTGATATAGCTCATGTCCTGGCATCTGAACTTCCACTCCAACCATCTGATCCTGATTCATATAATTTTTATTTTTTATTTTATTTTTTTTTTAATTTCTATTATCTCCATCTAAGGGAATATATTCAGTTCACATAGCAGTTTGTTTCCAAATAAAATTTTAAATCGTAAGAAGATGCTGAAGAATTTGAAGTGCTTTTAGTAAGGATAGGAAGATTAGTTGAGCCAAAATAAGATTGAATTCAAGCACAGACAGAGTTTATGGGTGTGGGGGGTTTTAGAATTTTTATGGTTTCTTGGGGTTTTTAATTTTAATTCATTATCACACTCCTCTGTAATTCCTAATTTTGGACAGAACAGATGGACTGCAATTCTCTCTCCCCTAGTTTTCCTTCCAGGAGAAGACATTCAAAGGGACAGATTCACTGGTATAACTGCTGCATTTCTGACCAACTGAAATCTGTAATAGGACAAGGAAATAAGCTCTTACATGATTTCTTAGGAAACAAAAAAAAAAATCCCATTTAAAAAAAAAACACAGAAACAAAAAATAGGCAAAATAGATGTAAGGAAAATTTCGTTAATTGAAAGGAAATTAAACAGATGTGTTGGATTTTTCTTGGATAGAACCAAGAGGACCTCTCCTCTGAGCCAGCTTTGAAATACCATGCTGGGAATGTGCCTTTAGAGTCTCTGGATATGCCTGAGGTCCATGTGAAGGCAGGGCCATCCTCACTGATCCAGGGGTGCACAGGTTCTGCATCTCTGCAGTGAACAAAATTCAAGTTTGGGCACAGACAGTGCTACATACAGAGAGAGTTTAACTTGGTTGCCCAAGTGAAGTAATGACTGTACTACAGAGCTCAAATTAAAACTGGAATGTAGCAAAATTAGTTCACCCATGAAGATGAACAGAATCCTGAGAGGTTAAGCTGTAGAGCTGATGTCTCAGGAGAAGGTGCCAAAGAACCTGCCTGCCACAAGCTGGGGCTGTGGACCACAAGTAGCCCTGGTGCTGCTATTTGTCCCTGTGGCTTGGCCAGGGCACTTTTTTGGGTAGCCACACCCAGTGCCAGGTGTTCTCAGTTTAAGGCTGGAGACATCAAAGACTAAGAGAACCTCAATATTTTTACCAAAGATGCCCCCTTTCTGCAAGAATCCTCTTTGTGGTGCCAGGCTCCAAATAAGAGTGCTTAGGTTACTATAATTCTCTTTTCTTGTGGAAGCACTTGGCAATGGAGGGATTCCAGACAAACCAAGCTCTGCTCAGACACTCCTGAGTGGAATATAGTGGGAAACTGGGAAAGAACTCAACTGTTGGTTGATGCTACTCTTATTTTTGCCTGGCTTTCTGCTTGCAGCTAGTGTTGGAGGTGAGAGACTGGTCCTGATGAAGCCTCACCTGAGTCAGTAAGATAGCTCTGTGCTTATTGTGTTCCATGGAATACCTGAGAAAGGTGAAGGAGATATCAACTAGCCTGAAAGGCAGACTTCTTTCACCTACTGGATCTAAATTCTAAGTACCCAGCTAGAGAAAAGAAGGGAATAATTATTACACATTAACTCTACTACAGAAGAAAATAATTTAATAATACCTTTAATGTCTCTGCTTAAACACCAGCCAGCTGTCTTGGTAACTACAGGGAAGAGAGGCCACGTTTTTAACAGCTTGTTTTCAAGCAAGCTAAATTTTTGTGGGATCAATGAGAGATGAACAGAAAATATTTGATTACTTCAGGAGCTGTCAGTTTTTTACAAAGCTGACATAAATAACATCTGGGGCAGCAAATATACTTTATTAACATTCTTCACGGACTGAAACAGCTCAAAATTGAAAGAATAAGAGGAATTAGAATTCTGGAAAAGCACCACTTCAATTTGCAGTATAGAGACAACAGATACTGCCAACTGGAATGAAGTTGACTTAAAGAAGAGAATGTGTAGCATGATGCAAAGAGTAGTGTAACTTGATTAAATGACACTGCCTTTTAAAATTCAACTCCTTGTTTCTGGCAAAGTAGTATGCTCCTGAAGCACTACCCCAAGCCTGAAATTACTGTACCTAACAAATACTTTTTATCTGTTTGTGGAAGCTGTGAGAAAGATGAAGCAGACAATTTGCCTAAGAAAAATCAGCTTGTGCTGTATATCTGGGGTGGATGTTGCAGTCACTTTTGCCCCTTGCTCGTGTCCCATTTAGGCAAGAATTCTAAAATTTCTCAGTTGTTTAAATATCAGATGGTATATGAGAGGTGACTACCCTCATACTCCTTTTACAGGTGGCTACTTGGTAAGTCCTCAGAGAAGGCACAAGAAAAATACATCCTACATTTTCTATCCTGTGCTCTGAAAGTGCCTTTAAAATCTAGCTGTGTTACCTACCTAGCAATTGTCCCCAGCAACCTTTTGAGATGTGAGCTATTAACTACCAGTGAATGAGTACATGTGCTGTGGCCTTTAACCTCATCTTTGGTTTTCATTTCTGATGTTTCTTCAATAAACCGGCGAAGTTTTGTTGCTTCTTTTCTTTTTTTTTTCTTTGGTCCATAGCTGTCTCACTTTTGGGCTGTATCCCCAGGATAGAAATACTTTCCCGTTCTTTCATATCTCATGTGCAATTTGTTGGTCCTGACAATTCCTTTCATTCTGAAAAATATTGCTTTAGAGAAATCAGTTTTAAAACCTAGCAGCAACTCAGCCTATTTTTGGCTGTAGCTATTCCAAAGAAATACCAGTTGCCAGCTTCTCTTGAGTGCTGCAACAGTAATCAGCACCTCCAGATAATGGCTCCTGACACACTTTTGTAGAAAATGTTGCTGAAAACTCATGGTCTGGCTCTTCTTTTTAGGCAAACAAAGGAAAATTCAGGGAAAATTCATTTACTTCCTCCCCCTTGAAATATGGGCTGTGAAAAAGGCTGAGGAGATGTCAATGTGGGATCCTGAACTTGCTGAGGATCAGCAAAGGGACATTCTTGTTGTGTCTCTCCAAAGGAGCTGTCACCTTCAGTTATGATGCTGTGCTATGGCAGACTGCCATCCCACACAGGGGAATGGTTTGAAGAGAAGAAACCAAGTGGTTGGACTTCCCAGGCACACCAACTTGGATAATGTCAAGGAGGTGGGGTGGGAGGGGGAAGGAAAGAAGTTTGCTTGGCAGCTCTGAGAGAATAAATAAAAAATTAAAGAAACCTTTCCGTCTGCTCCGCAAGTAACTTGAAAACTGACCTAGTGGCTTTTAACTCCCTCTGCACACTTTTTTTTAATTTTTTTTTTTTTTGTCAGGCTTTCGAGAGTGAAAAAGTTGTAAAACTTGTCCTTTAAAATTCAACTGATGCATGTGAGGATGCAGTCAACTGTACTCCCTTCTTGCCAGAAGGCATCTGAGATGCAGCACTGGTACCAACCCAGTTCCTGCAGTAACTCAGGGAGTGCATGGGGATTCTTGGGGAGGGATTTTGATTATTGACCCTAGAGCCCATGGAGGATCTTGGTTATGTTGGACTATGGTGAGCTTTGAAAGTAGTACTCCTTCATCTTCATGGGGCAGCTTTTCTTCCATAAGTGTAAGCATGGAGCTGAAGGTACTTTGTTGGCATACAGAAATATGTGGTACAAGAAGGTCCTTCGGCTGTATTTTTTGGTTTTGGGTTTGTTTTTTTTTTTTCTAGCATCTTTTCAGACTGAATTTCTAATCAAACAAAGGTCTGGTGAATACATTGTAATGATGATGAGTAACTTGTCTGATCCCAACAAGACATCCTCTTCATTTGTGGCTTCTTTTCCATTAAAAAAACAAATAATAATAATAAAAAAAATACCAAAAACCAAACAGAAAACCCCAACAAAACAAAGGTTGTGCCTGGACAGCTTCAGAGGAAGTTTGAGGCCAAGCCAAAGGCCATGTGTCAGATGGAGAATGGGGGAGCCCCTAGAAAAGTCCCCTCCTGAGGAACTGAAAAGCTGGGGCTGGGCAGTGAGAGTACCAGCAGGCCAAGGGATTTCTGGTTGTTTGCTTGTTCTGTTTGTAAGGTAAGAGACAACTGGGCTACAATGACATTGGAGTCTTCAACTTTTCACAGTGGCTGCTTGAGACCTAATGCTGCAAATACAAAAGGTTCACTCTGGGAGCCAAGGCTGCCTGCTGAGAGATCAGTTGTTAGCAGCAACTTTTCCCTGTGCACACTGCATTTTTGCCAGGTTTTTAATAACTCAGGGTTTTCAAATGAACTTGTAGTTCAAAGTTTTTCTGTTAAGAACTGTGAGAAATCGAGTAAATCGGGTTTCAAGGGGAGTGTATGCAAGAAAATCTATATAACCATATAACTAAACTATTAAAATAATTGAGCCTATTTAGGAGCTTGCTTAGTAACAATAAATCAAACTAATAATGTTCATTATGTCCAGCACTCTGCAATTGATTTTGCAGAGATAAACCAATGCATTCCTTGTACTTGGACAAAGCTCAAATCCTAACAAAAAACAGAGGTGACAGAGAGATGTACTTGGTTATGGGACTGCAAGAAGAGGTGTGCTTTTTCAGTAATATTCAGGATCATTTCTGGGACCAAAATTTTGTGGTTTATATTGGAATTATGAAATTAGTTTCTTTCCTTTCCTAGATTCTGTTTCTTTTTTTTGTTTTGTGCTTACAGCACAGCTGTGAGTCTTTTCTCCATTTTTGCAGCCTTCCAGTGGATTCTTCAGTGTTCTATTTTTTATTTTAGCTGTAACCTGGTCCTTATTGTTACTCCTGCAGTCTGAAATGCTTTAAAAAATGCAGTTTATTACCATTAATAACAGCTCAGGAACTCCTCTTTATTGCTTAGGAATCAGATGTCCTCTATTGTGGATGTTTAAAATAATGTATTTTAAATTGAGTATAGTTAGTAAGTCACTTTGAGGAAGATTAGGGAATGGGCAGGAAATACCATAAGCAGCAAGAATATGCTTTGTCTTCTTTGGTTACATAGGAATGTCTTAATATCAGGGCAAAATCATAGCAATTTATGAGTTTAAACTAATTTTTGTTTGTACCTCATTATAATACACAGGTCTATTTAATTTTCTCTACCAAGCCAAGCAAAATCCTTTTTATCCTTCCTGGATGCTCTAAAGCTTTATACAGGCCTAATGTAAAGTCTTTTTTTCTAACCTTGCCACCTGCCTTCTTAGAAATAGGATTTATCTATAAATGTTTATTCATTTCTATCTTGTATTCTAAGAGTGTAAATATTTGACTTCACAGTTAGTATAAACATCACAGTAAAAACTTGGCTTAATTAAAAACATCAAAATATGTGTCAACGTATGTATGTATGTGAGGATGGGTTGGAATTAGCTACCTACAAATGCTGCTGCACATGTTTCAATATCTCTTCAGTCTTTTTTGCAGATTGACTTTTAAGGGTGGATTTTGCAGCAGGTACAACAGCACTTATGTGAAAAAATAGGTAATGAGAATGCAAGCTTGTTCTATCAGGCCTTTCTACATAGTGAAAGGCAGGATTTATCCTAAAACTTCCTAGAAATATATTTTTTAAAAATATACTGCCATGTGTCTTATACTCTAGTACAAGTATGACATTATTTCAAAATGCTCTCTTGCTTTTATGCCTGCAATTGTGTCCAAGAGTGACAAAAAACCAAGCTACCTAGGGATGAGACTAAATAAAACAGTGATACAGTTAGCATGGAGCATAAGATTTTCTTTTTCAGTCATAATTGCTTAAAGATGTAGAGATCATCTTGTAAACTTGCTGGAAGACAAAAATAAGCACATGGAGAAAAATATGTGGGTTACTTTGATTCATGGCAGTTCTGTGGTTGATATGATGGCTAAATTTTATAGTTATCCTGGAAAATTATAATTTTTTTTTTTAATGCGAGACTGACTAGGATAATTAGTTGAGGATGGGGAAGGTTACACCACAGGCTGAGACATTCATTGGTACTAGAGCCAGGGTAAATTGAAAGCTAGATTGCAAAAAGCAGCACTTTAGGTTTTATACAATGCAATGCCAGGTGCAGCTTGATTTCATAAAAGAGTAACCCCTGGCAGATGAAGTGTAATATGGCACATCTTCAAGAATAAATGAGACAAAATATTCCAGTTACAGGCTAATCTTACTTCTTTCTATCCTGAGCCAAGTATTTGCTTCAATTGTTCAGCAACAAATTACCCCAGCAGCAGCAAACTGCCACAGAGGATAACAAGGCAGAGTCTTCTAGAGAGATTAACTGTTGATCAGCTTCTCATATTGAGAATTCTTGAAGGGAAAAAAGCAAAGTAATCCGCAGCAGATGAGACACTGATGTCTTGTTCTTTGTCTTCAGAGGAGCCTTCTGTGCTGAGTTCACCAGGATTTTTTTGGAAGCTGCTTTTTGAAGATTTGTGTGTGCCTTCTGGACAGCACATGGTACAATAAAAAAAATCAAACCTACAGGAACAGTTTTATGGGAGGGTGGGAAAAATCTTAGAAGTGTTGAGCAGTGACAATTAATGCATGTATTCATCACCTCTGAGAGATTTAATTATTTGTGATTAACCCTTTTGTGTATACATGCCATAAGAATGCTTTCCTTTTTCTCATCTTTTGGGTTGCTAAGACTGAGGTTGATTTTTCCCCTCCATGTTGCAGAGGTGAATTTATGAAGAGGCAAAACTGCAATGTAGGGAGACAACCATTGGAGATACTTGTTTCAGCCATGTTGTGAATATGAATTATCATTGTGTTGATGAAGTTAGTGAATGATATTAATGTAAGTACTGGAGTTGGAGTTATTCTTTTTTTAAATCTGAACTTTGGTTGTCATCCCCCACCTCCTCTATAAATATTTCTCTGCAGATGCTCTAATGATAGCCTTTCTCTGATGTTCTCTGTTGACTGATCAGAGCTCTTGGTCCTTTGCACTCATCTGTGGCATCCACTGAGGATTGCATGGAGCTGCAATTCCTCATGGGCTTGGCACTGATCAAATGGATGTTGTTGATCCACACAGACCCATTGTAGGCCTTGAATCACTTCACTCTTAGGTATGGTTGCAGCAGAAATCAATTGGCTTAAAAATATTTCTACAAGTTAAAAATGTATTGTAACCAGGTTGGAAACAGCCACTTGAAGTGATGCAGTTATTTTAGACTGTGAAGCTTGGCTGTATTTTTAAATGTGCAAACCCACTGCGTTGGAATAGCTATATCCAGATGGTAGAACAAATGTGGCCAAAATTTTCACTCAGTTGTTACGAGCCATTATTTGGAGAAATTTGGAGGTTTGGGTTTAACCTAGCATGGTATCTCAGTATAACACTTCCCCTGCATCTTGTCTATTATTAAACACTCAGATCTAGGTTAACTGAGCTGCTTAGCAAGCACAGGCTGACAGAGTTCCTGACATCAGCTATTTCCTTGCTCTTTTGGAAATATTCTCTTGAGGGAGGCCCAGCAGTTTTAAAAACTTAAGCTGGCAAATTTACGTGGTCCTGAGTTATTCCTGGGACAGCTCAGGTGGTGGCTGCTGCTGATTCTCTTGCCCTTCAGTCACAACATACAGACTTTTTGACCTTATTTCATGTTGTATTGAGCAGCAGGCTCGAAATCACTTTGGGTAACAGTCACTGAAAGCTTGAGGAAGCTGGAAAACCACATCAAAATTACGGATCAATGTGAAAAGTAGTTATTTTCAGAATACTAAAAGCAGCTCAGAGTTCTGGGATTTTGATGAAACGTGGCAGTTCGCTGTGATTAGGTAGATGGTGGTGGTTAGTGGAAACATAAAAAGCAAGATAGTTTAACAAGGTAAACTTCTGTTGAAGAGGGTGGAATTATTTGGTCTCAGATGTTGAGGTCTGGAAGACAGTAGAGATGGGAAAGCACTAGTAAGATGAAAATCTCAAGTTGCTGATTAAAATTAAAAATTACAACTTTGGAGAATCAGTGTAAACAGTATTTGATCAAGTGCTGGACTTCCTCAGGAGCACAGCTTGCCTTCAGCTGCAAATACAGATGAAAAAAATTCTGAGTTACTTCAAGACGGCAAACCAAAGAATGACTTTGCTCTTATTTTCCCCATGCACTTATGGTGCTTTTTTGGCATCGCACAGCAGTGATGTGCACCAATGTGTAGTAGGTCCATTTCCTCATGTGCAGACTGTCTGTAACATTATAAACTAGATTATTGAGGTGTTTGCCAATGCATTGGCTTCTCAGGGCATAGATCCATCCATGAGACCTCTGACATCAGCCAACTGCTCCAGACTTGGCCCACCAATGCTGTTCAGCAGGTAGGAAGGCAATCTCATTTTAGACAGTTTGATTCAACCTACCTGCTCAGAAAAGTAGATGCCTGTTTATGGAGCTAGTGAGATATTCAAGCTAATATTTCAATAGGATGTGACTTGGGTTTGAAATTATGGCATGGTAATTTTTTTTTTTTTTTCCTGGGGCAATTTAAAGTAAAATTGAGCCTTTTTCTAAGTTTAGATCTTTAAAAACTCAATGTGCTCACTTGACAAACTCATCTAGTGTTCATGTGATATATGTTTTATATCAACAACATCTAAAAGGCTTCTGCTTGTTTTCTCCTTTCATTTAGATAAAAATGGTAGGGGAAATAAAAACCACCACTTTTTTCCATGTTTCCCAATGGGAAATGGTTTCAAATTTGAGATTTTTCTCTCAGTCTCACAGAGTATTGGTGCTCCTTTCCAAAACACCTGTAGCTGGTAATTCTTATTGGAAAGGTTATTACACGTTCAAGTAAATCTTTGTTAGGAAACAGTCCTGAGTCCCATAATGGTGACAAGATGGGGGCAGACCCAGCACTCAGAAATCTGGTTAATACAGTGTTCTCCATCTGCATGTGAACACAAAGGACTGACTTACTGGATCCAGCTTGTGTTCACAGAGTGGAAATGTAGAATAAATCCTCAAGTTTCTGGCCAGGTGACCCAACTGTGAGAACCAGGCTCCAAATCCAAGAAACTTGCTGTGACCAGAGTTAGAAATTCTTTGTGGTGGTTTTTTTGTTCCTTAGTGGCAAGGTTTTTTTTAAGGCACATATTTCCCCAATCATAAAGTTGCTTTAATGCAGCACAGGTCTGTTGGATTATGGTATGTTAAAGAATGTGGCAATCTCAGACTTCCTACTGGAGGCCTTAAAAATGCATGAATCCTATTTGCAGCAAAGAAACTGCCTTTCCTAATGCCCTGAAATGTGTGCCAGGTCTTCAGGGCATACTACATAATGTGGCCCTGAGAAGAAATGTCCTGCTTTCAAAAATGAAGTTAAGACAATGAATTACAGAATTAGATGCTGAGGAAATAATGAAGGAGATGTAAGAGCTAATTGCAGAGAGAGATGTCACAAAAGTATATCTAGATTTGCACACTAGGGCAATAGAAGTGATGGCAAACTAATTTGCACGTGCATATTAAATATATTAACCATCTTCTTTCCTTATGTAACATAGCTAAATAATTAAAATATGCCCCTTAGGTAACTAAAAGAAGGTGCTGCCGTAAGCAAAGCTTAAGGGGCAAGGAATGTTTTAGGGAGGAAATAAAGAAAAAAAAAATTTCCTGCCCCTTGAGCTGCAAAAATGATAGCACAAGTACTGTTTTGTTCATTCCATAATTATTTCAGTCAAATGTGAGAGAGATGTGTAATGGAAAAGTCCTAATAAAATTAGAGAGTTCCTTTGCTTCTTCCAAAGTTATTTTGTGTTGTGAAAATTATTAGTTTTGGTACAAACTTCATCTTTATTATGTTGACTTTGCTGCACCTGCCATGTGCAGTGGAAGTTCTCCTTTCAGAGGCAGAAATGAGATCTGTGTTCTGCTGTTTTGAATTTTTTAATGTCTTTAAATCTGTCTTCTCCTTTGTAATTAATTGAGGGGCAGGTTAGAAATCAGTTCTGTCCAGGTTACATCTAGAAAGGAATGAGGTAGGCTCATTGCAGCAAAGGAGCTTTAAAAATACATGCAGGTGTGTGCAGTCACAGGGCTCAGGAGGTGAATGCAGCTGAAAAACTCCCAGGTTTCAAATTGCTGTGAGCTAGTGGAAAGAAAACAGTCAGCCAGGGTATGTTTTTAAACTTTTTTTGTATATTATTCTGCTAGTGATGATGTTTCTTTTCTGTGGTCTTTGTGTTGGAAATCATCAGGAGATGTTAAGGTCCATTTTTTAGATTAAATCCTGGTTTTTGGTGCTGTAAACAATCAAAGAGTTGGAAATAACAAACTTATTTCTACCTCCAGTAGCCAATCTGAGGCACTGTAGCACTCATATATAAGACAACTTTCAGATGCCTGGCAAAGAATTACTGGGGGAAATTACTGGGAGAATGAGTTTTCTTACTATTTACTGCAATTAAGAATAATTTGGATAGCTAATCAAAAGCACTTTTTCTGTGAACTCTTTTTTTCTCTGAGTTTTAATTTTTTTTTTTAAGCTCTTAATTAGCAGCATTAAAAGTGAAATTATGTTCTTAAGACATTTTCCAATTGCAGAAGCCCTCCTCTTTTCTTTGCAGCTATGCAATGTGATGTTTCAAAGTGCTTTTCTCCATTCAGTGCCAAATACCTCTTAATTTTATTTGGCACATAGTAAATATTTATTGTTGTTTTCCCAGAGATAAAGGATTTGCATGCAAGGTCTTTGAGTTGTTTTGAAACAATATTTGTTTTGATAATTAGATGCATTTATCCTGTTTTGTTGCTGCTTTTTTTTTTTCTTAAATGGATTGCTGTTTTTCAGTGGGCTCTGTCCTTTAAAGACTTGTTTACTGAACCTAGATTAAAAATATAGTACATATGACATGTTTGCAACATAATCTGCACGAGAGGGAAACTACAAAATTATTCTCTCTACTGAATTTACATATTGCCAAAATATGGATGTGCTGGGGGTTATTTGTTCCTTTTGAAAGCTATTTTGACACCTGGAATGCATCTAGGAAGCCATCAAGGACGAGTTGTTCTCAGATTACTGCTCTTCTCTACTTTTCTTTCTGTTGCTCTTTGGATGAATGTGATAGACTGCTTTGCATGCCTGGGAAGCTTTATTTCTCACTAGGCAGAATCATGTGTTGACATATCTTAGGGACTCCCATATGCCAAGACACCTGATCTGGTCCTTATTGCCTACCAGCTATGTGTCAGGACTGGAACAACTTTTTATCCAACTTTCTCTCCTGTCACTTTGCTGTTTTTAAGAGCTATCTTAGTAGCATGAAAAAAGGAATAAACTATAGAAGCATTGGTTCTTATGTATTCTTTTCAAGTAATATATAATGTCATCTAGGCTGTGTCACCAGCAGATGTTTGTTGTTTCACCCTTATGGTTCTTCAGATACTCTTAGTTCCAAAGTAGTTTTATAGTACCTCAGCTACTTGGGATCAATGATAAAGACAGTGAAAACAGTTGCAGGTTTCAGTTCCCAGAGGTAATTTTAAACAGTTAAGTTTTGCATCTTAGGAAGAGACAGGTGAAAGAGCAGTAAAACTGAAATCATAGAGTGATTTTCACATAATGAGGAGACTTCAGCATCAATTGTTACTCTAAAAGATGAGTTCCTGTCATTAATAAGTAGGAAGTGTCTCTATTACTGCATGCATTATTTTCTCTTCTCTTCGATAAGCAGAAGATTGTTGTGGACTTACTTTTCTTCAGTGTCAGCATCCTCTGACTGAAATAATGCAATCTGTGTATCCCACTAATAAAGGAGGAAAGTGACTGATACAATGATGAGGACAGCAGTCTTTAGATTGTGGCTTCTGAAGATGTCATGTTAATTAGAAAGAAACCTCAAATGAATTTGAGTCAAGCCCTTCCCTGACCAGGAGAGTGACTAATTACTGCACTAATTTGGTAGACAACAACCATTTAGATATTTATTCTAGTTGTGCCCACAGGCCTAGGGTGGCTCCAAGATCCCTTTTGCACAGTGCTGTGGTGGCTGTTCCCCTGAAGAACTCCTACTCCAACAAATTTACATCTGATGTCTTGAAGTATGCTAAATGTCTTAAAAACCATTCTTAGATTACTTTGGACAGCTTAATACTGATTTTCAGTGGTGAGCTTTTTTACTAATATATACTTTTTTTAACATAAATCACACAATTATCCAGGATATGTGGGTTTGTATTATTTGGTTAGTAATATGTATCTTTTTATAGGACTGCTGCTCTGTATTTCAGAGCCACTGCTGAGCTATGCACTGTCCTTTGTCCTTTCCTGAAGGGAAATACTACCTCCTTTCTTATAGGCTAGCAGAAGACTACTCATTTAGACCCATTTTTCACTAGCACTCTTTCTCAGATAAAACAAGGTTAAAATTCTAGCTTTTATTTGATTTAGTTTTTAAATCTCATTTCACTGGCTTTTAAAGAACATGTTTTCCTTCTACATTCCAAGGATTTACTGAGTTTTATCTAGGGTTGTGAAATATTGGCACAAACACGTGGGATATACTGGATGTATGATTATGTATGTGCACAAACACTTCCAGAGTTAGTCTGGAATACTTTGGTAGAAGATATTAGTCTTACATATAAACCAAAGGGATAACAAATACTTAAAAGCATTCTAATACACCCTTCTATCTGCCATGTCAGACAGTAATCATTGCAAATGGGATAATGCAGCAATATAACAAATGTCTTCAGATTACTATCCTGCAGCTGTAATCAGATAGGAAGAAGGTAGGAAAAACATTCTCTCATTCATATGGTTTTTTTTGCCATATTCTTTTTCTGTGATTGCTGCTTCACTTTTTTAATGGATTTTTTTTCTTAAGCAAAGGATGAAAAATGTCTGTGCTTTCTTGAAATGATGTTTAATATGATGGAATTCAACATTCTTTTATGCCAGTGTTTCCCACAGTTCTGCAGTTATGCATTAGGGAAGTAAATTTAGATCTATGACAACTCTTGTTTTGACAGCATCTAAACTTATCCTTGCATTTTAGATTGAACCATTTTTTGTGATATCTGAAGTAAGTATTAAAGTAAATTCCAGTGACCAGATTTATGCTGACTCAAACTCTTTGGGAATTGTCTACCCTTACTGCAGTTAGCAATGTCTTTATTCTTAGTGCAGAAGCTTAGATGCATTCATTTGGGTAGTAAGCCACAAAATAGCTTTTGGTGGTTTTCCCCATTTTATTTATTCCTTTGGCAGTCACATTTCCTTGCTTTCATAAATAAACATCTTGTCTGGGAGAGCATTCTCTGGCCACTTAGGCCAGGGCATGCAGTTCTCCTGCCAGTAGTAACACTGGTTCTGGGCTGAAGCCTGCACCCAAGAGCTGGTTGTAACCACTGGAAAAACAGCAGAGCTGTCCACTCCTTTGGTGTCTGACTGGATGCCACTTGTCACTGATTTCAAGCTCAGCAAAATGCTTGACCAGCTCACTGCTGTTCAGCAAAAATGAGCTTACATTTCCAAAATGGCTGTGAAGAAGCCTCTGCACTGATCCAAACCCAGCCTTTGCACGAGGAGCTTTTCCCAGGCTGCCAATTTAAACATTTTACACAAGCATTTTATATGTTTTAAAGGAAAACCTCCTTTCAGCCCTGTCTGGCAGATACCCAGAGCTAGGAATCCCTCTGCAGTGCCTGCTGCAGACTGCTCACTGCAGAGCTCCCACTTTGGGATTTGGGGAAGGGAAGAGGAGAAACCTCCTTCTTATCTCTTCTGAAAGGCTATATCTGGTCTTAGGTGAACCTCTGTGGGTAAGAGAAGGATGGGCTGAAAGCAAACTTCAGGTTTTGTTGCATGATTTCAAATTCCCTACTGGTTTCTGCATTTCTGCCTTTCCAAGTCAAGAAGATGGTACTGCAATTGAATACCTGCTCTCTTCCAGGTTCTGCTTTAGCAGTTGCTGTGCCAAAGCATGGAAATTCCTGTGACAATGTTACCGTTTTGCTAATGGTTCATGCCCTACTGGATACCCTCCATTGCTCTAAAATATGCAATCATTTAATTGTCATTGCAATCCTATTATATAGCCATTATGGAGCGTCTGGTGGGGAAAGCTATGAACCTGTTATTAGTGCTGAAAGGGACAATTTACTGAATCTGACTAAATGCCATCACTTCTCAAAAATGAATCAAAATTACTTTATTATGCATGTCTTACTTTAATATTCTGCTCAGATAATGACTGGAAGCCATTGATCATTTTCTAAGTTGAGCTGCTTTTCAAAATTTTTAGTTTGTTGCAACAGTAGGAATGCTAGAAACTTCTTAACTAGGCTCCTCTCTATTTACCCTCCTCTTTAAAAAAAAAAAAAAGAAAAAAGAATAAAAGAGGAAAAAAAAAAGAGAGGATTGGCAAGCACTGTGTGCCTGTTCATAAGTTATCTGTGGTCTCAGCTGCTTCCTGGCACTCTTTTGTTACTTTTTTTTTGTGCTTAGCAAGTGAGCTCAAATTTATAGGCTGTTCCCAGAGATGGTTTGAAGGAATGATGAAGTCAAACTTCTTATTGATTATGGAAATAGTGTTTCCTTACATGGATGGGAAGTCAGGCTATGGGGGGGCATCCAAAAGAGCATGTCTTTGTGGTGTGCTATAAAGAGCAGAAGGGCCTTCTCCAGTGTCTTATAAATGCTGGAGAAAAAGCTATTTTTAGTACAATGAAATAAATTATAGATGCCCGTTAGTATCTTTATAGTTTGATGTCTTTGTAAGTGCACATGAAACACCAAAGAGTATTAAATGCAAATTATGATTAAAAATTTCAACTTAGGGGGCATAAAAAATCGTAAGGTGTGATAACTGAGAACTGTATCCATATTAAGAATGCAGATGTATGCTAATACCTCAAGTGTCTCTCCAAGCAAAACAAGAATAGTTTGTGGAGACTTTTCCCTCTTTTTTTAAATGCATGTGGTATGTTTAGCTATTTCATACAGATTCTGTAAATATCTCTTTTAGTTTTGTTCATGGTAATTTCAAATTTGTAGTTCTGGGCCAGCTGACAAAACACAAATAGAATTATTACTATACAGCGTGGTTTGGAAAAAGGTTTTGAAAAGCAGTTTTGAATTGGCTTGTGGCAATTCTCTTGTACATAAACTCATTTTAACTGCATAAAACCTACTATATTGCACCTAGGAACTGCCGTGAATGTGCATTTAAATGTTATGAATAACTGCAGTTAAGTAGAAATGAAACTGAAATAAATCTGAATTTTATTTGCACTTTCCCTTCATTTTAATGCCACTCAAGCTGCTGGTACCTTTTTTTTTTTTTGAGTAGCATAACTGTTAAGGACAAGTATGTGCTTATCTATGAAATGGTGAAGTGCTGTTGGCTTACATGTAACATGGTTTATAACCACGGAGGCTATGCAATGAAATTTTGGCTGCTGGACATTATTTCAAAGCTGTTTGTTCCTGTCATGGAAACGCATTACAACTAATACCAGATATGTGAGAGAAACCTGAGTAACCTCATAAAAATTTAAGATTCCTGTGAATAAGTGACACTCTTTGGCAATTAAGATGCCGTTAAAAGATAACGGGGATGAGGGGGCACACAAGGACTTGTTTCTAGAGATATTAATTGGTTTCTTGCAATATGCTTGTGGCATGAGAGAAGACTTGGCTTCATGCTGTGACAAGAAGAGGTCCACTCAGTGAAACCTTTTGAATGACCATAATCCCTCTGCTCTGCATCAACATCTGACAGGGAGAACCAGAAGTAGCTGGGGGCAAAGAATTTCAAAAGCACTTGGAAGGTTTAGTCAGCTTTGTCTCATTCATGACCAGGACTCACCTGCTTAGGAATTTCAGGCCACAGAAAGTTAATGTGCTTTATCTGCCAATGCAGTCAGCAGCTTTTGAAAATTTGACCATCAAAATTGTGGGTTACTGAAGGTTTTTTTGATTTATCAGGCTGCAATGGCTTTTGTGATTTTCCCAGCTGTTCTTGGTTTGAGTTGCCAACTCATTGATACCCAAAGTTTTGGATCATTTCTCCTCTGTCAACTTTTATCACACACCAACATGCATAATTACCATCGAAGTGTCATTGGAAATGCTAAAAGAGGTAATGTGAGCCTGTGTGGCAGTGGAATGGTGGCAGTGTCCTCAAAAGAAGACATAATATTTTAGTTATAGTATTGACAAATCATTTGTTGGACACACAAGGTGAATTTTCTTCTTGCCCATAAGATTTTCAGCGTAACTTCTCTGATCTCTTTTGAGTTAAAAATGGCACAAATTAGAAAAACAAAAGCATTAGCAGTTTACTGGCCTGGAGACAGACTAGATTCAGGAGTTCTCCCACAGTGAAGTGTTCCTCCTCTTCTTTCCTTCAATTTTAACTTGTTTTATCATCTCCACCCCAATTTTCTCTTCTCTGGAATGAGTTACCTAAATCACTGAGAATTAGTATAGCCTGGAAAATTTTTAATTCATGCCCTAATTAATGAACATAATGTAATGTACACCTGTGGTGATAATACCTTTATTAGCACTGAACCTGTAGACATCAAAGCATTATATTGGGCAAAACCATCTGCTTCTAATTTAATGGAATCACAATTAAAGTGTATTTTGTCAGAATGAAATCACACTGTAACTGGAGTTTCTGCATGGTGAGCAGAAATCCTTCCATCCCAAATTGAAGATTAATATAGAGTAGGCTTTTATGTTCAGTGTGGTGACTGAAGCAGTAGGTTGCAATGCAAGTTTAAAATCAGTGAACATTTTATAAATTCACTCTTAACACCTGACAGAGGCCTTAAGAGGTAAATGCATTAATGCTACTTTTACTTTATGGATAAGCTTGAAAAAAAGTGTTCTTACCCTAATATGAACACTTTCAATATAGAGAAAGTGCTGCATTTTTCACAGCAATAACCTATTTCCTGTGTGGATAAACTGGGGCTGAAGAAGAGGTAGTCTGTCTCTAATATTGTAACCACACTGCCCTTTTTCTTCAGAAAACCTTTATTAGAGTACAAAGAATGCTGAGGCTTCTTTTTTTTTTCTAAATTCCTCTTCTGTTAATACTGTTTAATAATGATTTGCTAAAGGATTTTTGCTTGCTTTTGTTTCCTCACCACTCTGAAGTGAGAAGTTTGTTCTTAGTGGAAAAAAATTTGTTGGGAGATTTACTGTATAAAGTCTGGATGTGCTTAGTTTACCAAATTTCTCCATCTCACTGTTCTTTTTAAGAACCATGAAGAAAACAGCTCTTGTTCAATACTGACTGTTCAAGCAGTGTCTTGTAAGCATGACAACAAGAATATGTTGCTGGGGAGTTGAATGCAGCTGGCTTTGGAACTCATCCATCTCTTGAGACAGTAGTGGGAAGCAAGGGAAAGGTAACAATGAATTTGTTATAAGACAAATATAAGATGAGCATTCCCATAAGAAGTATAACAGCCAATCAGGAGAAAAAGAAGATCTAAGTATGTAAGGCTTGATTTTCATATTCTCTGGATTATGTCCATATTTCTTAGCTGTCAGCAAGGACGAAGGGACCTATAATGATGTTTGCCCATCCTCCAACCTTTTTTATTTTTTCTGTTTCTCCTCCATGTACTCTTAGATTTATATTTATAAATCTGCAGTTCATATTTAAATCTGCAGTTTACTGGTGCAGTTGGTTAGTTTTTATACTTATAAAATTTAGGAGAGAGTGATATCCTTTCCATAGAACTTTTGCAGTGATTTCTAAAACCCTTGTTGCTGTAATCTTTCAAATTCAGTAAGAATCTTTGACCTTTGCTTGCTCTATTTTTTCCTCATGGTAATGGTATAGCTGCAAAAGATGAACAAGCCTTCCCCTCTTTTCAGTTATCACAGATAATTCTATAGAGCAAGACAGAATCTGGCTGTATTCATGTAGAGATGTAACTACTACTGCATTGCAGAACAGGTACAATTTACATAGACAGAAGATACCTAGAGTGAGATTTAAGTATACTCCTAATGTATAGTGATTACCTGTACAAAATCTTCTTAGTCTATATTTAAAAAAAAAAAAAAAGTGAAAAGCAAGTATTTGAAAAGGCAAAAATAAAACTGTCCTTATTCTTCGGATTTTAGATTATTTTCACTGTTCTAATTGGGGCTTGACTTAGCAATCTAGAAACCCTTCATCTACTGGCCAGAAACAGTGGGTTCTTCCCAATCCTTTTACATCTGCATTTTTTTTTTTTTTCTCTACATAATATTTAAGTACCTTTGGTAGATGTAATCTATAGTTACTTGGTGTATATGTATATATACACACACATGTTTGCTCACAGAACTGCTGTGGAATGGCAGAAACTTCTTATTCCTGGGAATAAACATGAGGATATGGGTAAATAAATCAGAATTAAATATGGAAGATATGAAGACATTCATGAATGGCATAGTACATTTCTGTAAACTCTAACCACCTTAAATTTGTGGGTGTAGAAGTGATTGTCAAGAGTTGCTTGTTGAAATTAATGCTGCTGTGTGTTCTTACACTCATGATCACACATGAACACCAGAAATGCCCAGCAGATCACACTGGTGTTTTTCATTTACAAAAGTATTGAAGTCTTATGTTTCCAGGTACCTTGCCAATATGAAAGGACATATTCTCATAGGTATTTGAGTTTCTGAGGAAAAAAATTTCTAAACCACACATAAAGTCCACTTAACATATGAAAGTTGCAGCACTGGTGTTTCTTGAAGCAAATGAGGAATAATGTTGGGAGGAAGGTCTAGCATTTACTGTTTTACACTGATCAACAGCTCTCTGTTCATTAACTGCCACATCCCTTCTAATTTGTTGTCTCATTTGTACTGTGTCAACAGCTTTTAGCAGTGCCTCTCCACATTCTGTTTACTTTCAAGCAGTTTCTGTAATCAAGAAGAAAACTGGGAGCAAAATCACCATTCCAACACCTGTAGTCATTCCTGTTTCTACATGCTCCCTGGCTACCTGGTTAAATGTGGCTAGTGGTGAGGTTTTGTGTATAAGTTTTTTCACATCTAACTGCTGAGTATTTTCAGTGAATCACTACAGATTTTGTGACATCTTTAAAGCACTCAAGAATTGACTTTTTTCCCCCTCTGTGCTATATTTTCAAAGTCATCTCTTCTTTCACATTTTGTGACGTGCTAAAAATAATGACTGCTGTGATTTATTCAGGCAAATTTGGCAGTCTCTCCCTATTTACTTGAGCTGGAAGGTATATATCAGATTTGTGCCTGTCCCAATGAATTTGTTATCTGAAAATGTAGACAGTGTTAGCAGATCAGACACAGATCAAGGTGTTGCTATTGTAAGTGTGTGTGCTAGGTATGATTTACAGTTTAAGCAGTTTTCCCCTATTCAGCTTGCCTTTTCATTTTAGTTACATGTTTAATAGCTCACTGCTTCTGTATTTTTTTATGTAACTCAGAAGAAGCTCACAGAAGGCCAGAGAATATTTGCTGTATAACCCAGCAATTTTTCTTTTTCTGGTACAAAATAATTTTTGTTACTTTTTTTCCCCTATCCAATTGCTATTTTAAAGGATTTTGAGCATTCTGACATGCCTTATTTATTTCTTTGCATGATCTGAGTTGTCTGATCATAACAGGTACCTAGGCTTATTTCAGACACAGGCCACTTTTTTCTCTTGTCCCAAACTCTGCTTCATTTACATCAGAAGCTTAAGTCTAGTGAAACTGGGCCCAGTGTTGTCAGTTGGACCTATTGTTAGTCAACAAATTTAGGAAGTATAATTTTCTGGACTATTGTGGTTATCTTCCTATTAGTGCTCTTTCCATTGCTTGGTTCCTCTGTAACAGCTCAGAGATCATTGCATAAACTCATACATAACCAGAAATGATAAAAATAATATTCTTTATTCATTAAAAGAGGAATGTCTTTAAATTAAAAAGAATTTAAAAGAACTTTTGCTATTAATAGTGGTTTTTTTAAACTCTTGGTCTCTATGGCTAGGAGGATAAGAAGCAGAAACCTCACCTGGGAGGGGGAGGGATCTAACCTTTGGCTGTTTGATGTTTTTTAAGTCTGCAAGAATTAATAGAAACCTTATTGTTAAGGTAGCTTCTATTTTGATGCTACAGAAAAGGAAGAATTTACACTGTCCCCCCACATGCTTTTGTGTGAAGGATTGTCTAGAAATGGCTTGTAGTCATTTGTGTGTTGTGGGACCTTTCAGAATAAAAAACAGCAAGGAAAAAAAAATATATCAAAAAGCATTTGTTTGTGTAGTTAGCTGAAATGTGAGATATAAAAGTCTGAGGTATTAGAAACCTTCAAAGAAGAATTAAAATACAGTAGGAGGGACTCGAAGCAGCTGTGTGTGTAATGAAGCAGTTCCCATAGCTCTGCTTCTATCAAAACTGTTACTTGGTTAAAATTTTTGGTTAGCCTTCATTACAGACATTAATTAAACTGCTCCTTATTCTTTCCTTCTGCACTGTCAATAAAAAGGGAAGGGACCCTCGGACCATTGCCATAGTGTGCATTTTTGTAGACTTTTGCCATTCCTGAAGCTTCTCCAGATGGAGTGAATGAGAAGCTGAGCTGTTTCCTCAAAGCACAGCCTCTGCTTAATGGCATTTTTCACTACAGCACTGTTATTGAAATTTGTGTGGGTGATGTCAGTTTGATAGGCTCAGCACTTCTAGGGGACATTGACAGAAACTAAATTGGAAAAATGCAACAAATGTTAGGTTTTAGCAGAGTATCGACTTAATATAGATTGAACAGGGGAGAAAAATATTGCTTGGTGTGCAACGTGAACTTCACATTGTCTCATTAAAGACACTGCAATGGATAACACTGTCTGCCTGTTTTGCCCTCAGCTCCAGACCTAGCAGATCATTCACGTAAGGAGTAATAATATACCACTCCATGGCACTTTGCTAGAACTGCCACGAGGTGTTCTGAAAATCTGGTTTTATTACTTACTGAAATCTACACTCCATTTATTTCTGTATAACTGGTTTTTTGCTCCCTCCACATCCTGGCCCCACATCTATTTCTTATTCATTTGTTTGACCTGAATTTCTTTCTTATACACAGCAGTCAATCATGTATCCGTTGAAACCCTGGAGTTGCCAGGCCTGGGGTATATAATTAGATGCATCTGCCTTTTTTTGGTGCACCTAAAAAAAATCTGTCACAAGAAATATTAGTTTCTATCCATGGGAAAATTTTGCTTGCTGTCTGGATTAAATCGATTAGCTGCAAAATTAAAATCTTGCTCAGACAATTTGTATTTTTGTAGGAAAAGAGGCCAGTAAATCTTGCAATATAAACACAATGTTAACTTCAGGTTTTTGGTCTTTACATGTTTTACAATATCAGTGCTAAGTATCTGTTTTAGAAATGTACAGACCATGAGCTGAGAGAACATTGCTTTTTTCCACAATGTGAATACAAAGCTATTTTTATCTGATTGATTAAAGAACATTTACTAACCAGATAAGAATAACCATGGTGTGGCCACTGAGAAGATGGCAGAGCCTGCAGCACTTTTGGCTTTTGCCATGACCATGTGTGAAGTTACTGAAGAACAGCTAGGCAGTAGTTTGGTTTGGTTTGGTTTTCCCCAAACAAATTAGCTAATAGAATCCAATTGTTTCTTCATCAGAGAAGAAAATAGATGGCATTTGTCAACTCTGCAGAGAGTAGTAAGCTTTTGGTAGCAGGTACTTGTTAAGTATTTGTGGACTGCTTCCCATAATGGACCCTGACAGTGGCTCTCTAATTCTGGTATTTAGTGCTTTCCATTTTCTAAACAATAATTTTACACGACTCATTGCTTGCATTCAGCATGTGTCAAAAGCTTTTTGTTTAAAAGATGTGGGTTTGTGCAACAGTCTCTGGAATACTGAATTTTACTGGAATACTCAGTGCAAGAAAAGCTGCCTACTTTCAGAAAACGTATAGCTTTGACCTTCTTTGACCAAATTATGATGTAAATATCAGATAAAAATAAAAAAAACCAAGAGAAAACCTAAAACCAAACCAAAACAAAGAACTTTATAAATATTTCTCCAGCTTGTAATATCTTCATAATTGTAACACAAATGCTGAATGTGATTTTACTGTCTTGAAACAAACACAGCAATAAGTCTATCTGGTCTGCCAAGAAAAGATGCAACATCCAGACAGTTCTTTGTACTGTCAAATGAAATGAGGCTATTTTGACTAGTGTTTAGGATGTACAACATATGGCATGCTGCTGATCTGTGCTTGTGAAAGATCATATTGGATTCACGTATCTGATGATGCAATTCTCACTGCATCATCCAAAATACTGAAATGACAACTCAGAGAGTTCTTTGAACAGTGTCACAACCATAAAAAGTTACTGCTGGCTCTGTTTCACCACTTCCCTCTTCCATTAAGGCTAACTTCTTACCTTTTGATTAATCAGAGATGTCTCCAAGGTCAATAAAAACAAGTTTTGACCTTTTTTAGGAAGCCAAGTGTTTTATGTCTTGCCTTTCTGCCCCCTGCAACTGCCATTGACTTTGGGTTCAGTCTTCTCACCTTAACTAGCCTCCAATCTGAAGCCCCATTCAGAGCAGCAGAACTCATCATATGTCTCAAATACTCTCTGAATTTGGGGAAAGCAGCTTGTTTGTGACTCATTGGAGAGGAAACTTCCCTGTGGGTGCTGAAACATCTCATTCCCAATCATCCTGGTGTTTGAGGGGTTCAGGTGAGCAACATTAACTTGGTGCTGCCTGCTTATGTGATCTAATAACTTATCCGAACCCCCTGCTCTTGGGTTTGGGCAATAAAGATGATCATCTCTGTCTTATGTCTTCCATGTTGTGATACTTCATTAAGAGTCATATTATTCCAGACCCAGAAACAAAAATTGCCTATACTCATATCTCCATTTAATGATTTTCAACCTGATTTCGGGTTGATCAGGCTTTTTGGGAATGTGAGCATGATGATTTGAGATGTGTAGAACTTGGCTTAGAGAGTGATTTCATGGTGAAGGGTAACTTCAGTGCTCAAATTCCTTCAGGTTCTCCTGAACCTGTTGACTTCTACATATCCCGTGTTGGGATCACTTATGTTACCTGGCTCCTGGAGCTAGGAATAAATTGTTTCAAAGGACTCATGTTCACATGAGTTTGGAAACTGAGCTTATTGCCTGCTCCTTTTCTTTAACATCAATAAAACAAATAAAATTGAACATCAGCTGAGCTGCTGCATGAATATTGTCAGAGAGACAGTGGGCACCAGCTTCATATACACGTTTTGGCTTTTGTGTTGATCCAAGTCCTGTAGCTCTGAAATGTATTGCACTGCAGTCTGAAATCACCCTGTATATTCAAATCCTGGCTTGGATAATGCACTCTTACAATGTAAAACAGATTAATGGTTTAATTTAGGTGTTGGGGTTTTTTGGGCTTGCTTTTTTTTTTTTTTTTTTTTTTTTTAAATGCCATTTTGCAGTGCCAGTTATTGCACATGTGAACATTTCATTTGTGCTCTGGTCTTAATGATTACAAATAACAAGTGCTTCTTTTAATGTCACCTTTGTGATCCAATACAAATATTGTGGTCCTGCCTATCTCTTCACTCAGCTTCTTAAACAAATTTAATATTCTTGCTACACTGTTTTCCTGCAGCCTAATTTTCCCGTAACTTTCAATTTTTATAGGCTAAAAAAGACCTGAGGGAAGAGCTTCTTGATTGGTACTTTTTTTTCTGTAAGAAGAGATTTTTATAACCCCTACAGTTTCTCTTTTTCTTTTCTTCTTTCAGTGATTGCTTTTTCAAAAAGAATAGCAAATCTACTTTATCTGGGAACAGATATGCCTATTTTTCTCACAGCTTTTTACTGCTATTTCCTTAGGAATTTCCTACTGATGCATCTGGCATGTAAGAACAAGATGCTCTTTCAGTATTTCCTTCTATTCCTTTCTTCCTAAAGGCTGAAGTTACTCAAATTTTAATGTAAAAATACTTTTTTGTTTGTTTGTTTGTTTTAAATCTCTCTTATTCTCAGATGACCCATAACTGTTTTATCCAATCATTAAATTATAAGGTGCCACCTTGTTATTTCTGTTGTTTCCTCAATGATCCACAAATGTACGACCTGAAAGTGAACTCTAATTTCAAAACCTTCTAAAAATATTACTTCCTGGGATCTGTTGCTACACTTTGTGTTTGACATGAACTGCTGCTGTTATTCATTTGCTCCATTTCACAGCAATTGCAGGAGCAGAACCCATTTTGGCTGGATGCTCTCTGGAGGCACACACAATACACAGCATGAGCTGACTGTGCAAGAGTTGGACAAATTCCAGCCTGTGGGTGCAGGAGGATTGATTCTGAATGGAACCTTAAGAGGAGAAATAAATGACACCTTTATTACCCCACTGCTATTCTCTTCCAAGCTTTCCACCCTAAATCATATTGGATTTGGGAAAGTTAAAAGCATTCTAAGGGAAAATAGACATTTTTACCCATATCAGACTTCTCTAAAGCACATTGTCCAAAAGAAAAAAAAGGTAGAATCAGAATGATTTTTGCAGTGTCTTTCTTAAAAACAGTCTTGGGCAACAAGAATGTTCAACTTCAAAACATTATGCTGAAGTTTTCTGGGGAAAGTGATGAGAATTGCCATGGCATATGTGATTTTAAGACCATGCTACAGTATCAGAAGTCTCTGGAGTATTTTTTTCATGGTATAGATATTCTCTAGCATGGTCTGCACCCATGTGTAACCCTGTCAGCGGCTTCCAAACTATTGCCAATGTATTTTTAATATAGTTAAAATGTGTGAGATACATAGCAATGAACCTGATTTTAGCAAAATTCAATGAAGCAGGCACTATTACTAACAAATTTATCTCTGCTGAATATGAGGCCTGGTGAGAGGCAAACTGACCAATGTGTGGTTTTTGGATAATCTCTGCTTCTTTAATTTGTGTCTTTCAGTTTTGAATCTATACAGTTTGTGTTTCAAGAGTTGAAGAAGAAACTAAAAGTTGGTCGGTGGTGTCAACTGTGGCTTGGTTTAACATCTCAGGCTAGATAGGTGAGGTCATTCCAAAAAATCAGTGCAAATGTCTGTACATTTATGATCATAGAATGGTTTGGGTTGGGGGAGGCCTTAAAAATGGTCTAAATTGTTTAGATAATCCCCCTGCCATGTGCAGGAACACCTTCTCCTAGACCAGCTTGCTCAAAGCCCCATCCAACCTGGACCAGAATGCTTCCAGGAGGGGCATCCAAAACATCTCTGAGCAGAGAAGTCCAGATTATGCTGTTCTTTTGTACATAAAGCCTGGAGACTCAATGATAATACATTAAAATAATAGTTATCTGTGATATTTAGTATATTTTGAGGAGCTTTCTATACTTAGTGACCTTTAGACAGTATAAAGATATATTGGTAGACCTGTTTATGTTAAAACAGGATTTGCAGAATAACTTAATAGGTCTTTACCCTTTTACAGCTGTAGAGCTGCAAATCTCTTATTTTCTGTTTGGCTTCTGCTGCTGATGGATCCCTTTGGTTTTTCATGTGATCTCTTGAAACACAAATCTGATAAGGGATAATGGTTGCATTTGAAGAACTGCTTTTCTTGACCTGTCCTTCAGAGGCTCTGGAGAAAGCTCTAGGGACTGTGTTTTTGTGATAAATACTGGCACAGATGATCCCTAATTTCTCAATCAATTTGCTAGTAAGATGAATATAGACAGTTTTAGCATTTCCCAGTCTGGGTCCATGTCTGAGGAGGTATAGACTGTAAAAAGAAATACCCACAGAAACTGAGGGAGCCAATCAATGGAATTGGTGAGGAGGGATTCTATGGGAGCTGACTTGCCTGCCCTTTATAGGATCTTGGCAGTGGAGAGAAGAAGGATCCTTGAAAAGGGAAAGTTGTAATTCAGGGAAGGCCTTTGAGGTAGGAAATGCAGCAGGAGCTCTTGCTGGTTTATCTACTTTAAGTTGGTGTTCATTATGTGTGTGTGTCATAAATGTCATATCTCCCCTTCCAGCCAGAATGCTTAATTTCCTGGTAAATAACTGCATTATTTCTTTTTGTCTCTTAGAATTATCTGTGTATAAATATTTATGTTTATGCAGATATACGTATATGAATTGAATAATTATAAATCAGCTAGAAAATCTACATTTATATATGTATACTTCATATTTTTTAAAAAAATAATAATTCTTACCTCTTTTTGCCAAGTTAGGCCAAAAAAATGTGAACATCCAATATTTATTGCTGGGAAAAATGATATGAACTATTTCTTTGTTAAGAGTTCATATAGCTTCATTATTATAGGGTTTTCTCAGAGCAATTCTGAAGAACTTTTTGTATGATTTCTATTTATCAAAAGGGTCATCATGTGTGTTGTACTTAGAGCATAGGTACTGCTTTTAGACAGGAACAGAATGAAAGCTATTAAAAAGCTAGGGATAGTAAAAAAGGCAGAAGCATCAGGGCTGCTAAAATTCATCACAGCTATCATCAACACAGTCCTGCCAAGGTGCTGAGAAACTTCCACCTCCACAATTTGCATGTGGGTCTGCAACACGAATCAAGCTATTCTGAAATGTTTAAAAATCAATTTTTAGAATTTTGTTTCCTAGTTGTATGACAGTCTATGTGGATCTCTCAAATTTGCAGTATTATGTAGTCTGGAAATTAGATTTTATGAGCTCATTAGGAAAGAAAACAAAGACACACAGCAAACAAGAGCTCAGTCCCCTTTGTACAGACTTGACTAATTCATCACTTCATGAGGTTTTAAAGTCACAAGTTGTCTAATTCATAAATTGTAAGTTGCGCACATATAAAAAAACCCTATTTACCTATATAACAGTTTTATCCTTCCCCCCCTGGCATGGTGCAGGTGACCCCAGTACCTCGTGTTAGAAGAATGCTGTGCCAATGGGTCTGAGTAAGAGGAGAGCTGGTTTATACTGGGATATTGGTGTAGAAAGAGCACTGGAATCTATAGCAATTAAGATGTTGATGGCTTTTCCTAAACCAGTATGGGTCTATGGTGAACTTTGAAGATAGCCCAGCCTTACTGTTTGACAGAACTTTAAATATACACCTGTGGCATGATGGCATTTGGGTCAGAAGTGACAGTGTGAAAAATACTGACTCTGCTTGTGTTAGTGCTGTCCAGAAGTGTTCTTTGCACAAGAACCATTTGAAATTAGTTCAGTTTGCTACCCCACTGTAACATATGACATTTTTCTAATTAGGGCAATGTTTAATTTACTGTCTCACGGCTTTTTGAATAAATATAAATTGTCATACTAAAGTGACAGGTGTAAAACCCTGGGTAGCTGTGTTAGAGAGGTTAATTTGCTCTTAATCAAATCAGTTCTGCTTCACTTTCTCATGGGGAGTGAGAGATAATAGGCCTGTTTAACTGGAGATTAGGCAGCCTTTTCCTGGAATTCCCAAAGGGTTCACCTGAGACTTATTGTGTTGTGTTCTCTATAAAGATATTTGAATACATCAGCATTTAAAGATGTGCTGCATCTACTCACAAGGGTATTTCATTGCCTGCTTTTGGTTCAGCAGCTCACTGAAATGAGACCTAAGACTAGAAAGGCTGTGATCCTGTGGAGAGCTGCAATGTACCACCAAGAAAGGACCTATCCCTGCCCAGTGAGAGACTATGCTCAGGCTGGGAAACACAAGAGGGACAAATTTTTATTTTTCCTATTGAAAAGAAAAGGGTGAAAGGGTCTTCACCCCACTGTTACATTTTTCTCTGAGAAAAATGACAATATTCATTGTTCTGAGGCACAGAGGAGGTCCCTGCAAATTAGTAGGAAGTGAAAGCAAGGTAGGGATCTACCAAGGGAACATGGAAGCATAAATAAGATGTTTGGGTTTTTTGATCAATAAGTGGAGGCTTTGTCCTGGAAGAGCTATTGCTGCAGCACCTGGATGGAGCTGAGGAGAACAGGAAGTGCCTGGTGAGACAACATGAGCATCCTGCCAGGAGTGGTGCAGGAAGAGAGCTCTACACTGTCAAAAACACTCAACAAACAAACTTGAAGAAAAAGAATAACAGGCTGAGGAAATCTTGTGTGCTAGAAGAGCAGTTTAGTGAGGAATGTCTGAGGCTATGGATGACAGCAATGGAAGTTTTTGTTTGTCTGCTACATCTGGGATAAGAGTATGGCACAGAATTCAGTGACTAATTGGCATCTATTTTCATCATCTTTGTGTAAATAACTACTTACAAAACTGGAGTGGTATAAAGTGTATTTTAGAGTGGTATAAAGTTGTGACGCTTCCTTGTATGTTTGTTATTAGACATTGCCATTTTGTCTTTTGCTAGCAGGGTGAAAAATTTAATAACCATCCCTGCACAGCAATCAGCAACCATTGGAGAAGCCAAAAGCACAAACCTTGATAATTCCTTGTGCTTAGCAGGCCCAGAAAATAAGGTTGTTACCGGTTTTTCATGCACACCATGAACAGATGTGAGGGAAGGTCTTTGTCCTCATTCTGCCTCAATGTCAGGGAAAATTTCCCTAAATAATGTAGAGTTAACTTCAGTAGATCTTGAAGGTGTGTGATGGATTTGTGTCTAGAATTGCTACACTGGGAGACAAAGCTGTGTTCCTGATCAATCTTGTACACCATAGGGAACCAGGAAAAGGTGATATCCTTCATGCGAAGTTCTAAGCACCTTTTTCTCTAAGGTAGGAATTTTTTATTTTTTTTTAATCCCTGGCCATAGATGAATGCTGTAGTAGACTGTCTGTTTTTTCATGGATTTTTCATAGAATAGTCTGGATTGGAAGGGACCTCAATGATCATCCGGATCCAACCCTTCTGCCATGGGCAGGGACCATCCCCTAGACCAGGTTTCTCAAATCCCCATCCAACCTGGTCTTGTTTTGTTTGTATGTCTTTTATTCCTAAATTACAACATGCAAAGGCTGATTCCCACCTGTGACTTATTTTCTGTTTATTTGAAGAAGGTTTGTGTGTGCCAAGTACTCAGAGAAATGAATCTTTTTTATTTTTTTACATAACCTATATTGTATGTAAAACAAGCAAATCCTCTGACATGTTTAGAGTCCTATATTCTGGATGTGCTGAGCAAAACAAGAAGGATAGATACTATCACTCTTCTATTATTTATGGACTATAAAGTCTTTACAGTGGCATTGACAAAGGGTTTATAGTCAGTACACAAGCTGGTTATACCATAAATTGTAATGTTATATGATAAACTGGAAGTTTATAGCAGTAGTAGATATCAAAAGAAAAAATGAATTTTGGTTTGAAATAATCTATCTTGGGATGGAGTTGCTACACGTTTAAATATTCAACCGTTTTTGTCTTCATTTATTTTGAAGTTACTGATAATTCATGTGCTACAGAACAAGGATTTATAGGTTTATTTAGAGACTGCTGGGGGGTGAGGTAGGAATAGGCCCTTTAAACTCAAGAACAACATTCTGGTGCAGTAGCTGAGAAACAGTGATGCAATTAAATTGATTCAAGTCTTTGGTTTCCAGCTCTAGAGATGGCAAACAGAGCTGTTGCTAAATATTTGGTCTGTTGCTACAGGGCTCCCAACAATGCAATAAAATAGTTGCATTACTATTTCTAGGAATGTAAATGGAAACCACTTACAGCAAAAATGTCTTAAAACATAATTTAATTGCTTTGAGTTTACATACAAACTAAAAGCAGCAAAATGTCAACAAATGTTAATTCCCCTCCCTTTGTGAGTTTCATTCCTTCCTTTAGATAATGACTCTGTAAACAAAACCCAAAACATTCCTAGTGTTTACTTACAACACTTTTAATTTCATTTTAAAATATCACACTAATTTTTTGCATTGGAAGGAATCGCTATATATTAATTTTTTATTCTTTATTTAAATTCATAATTTCTCATGGTTATTTTCTCCCTTCAAAGCATGTTTTGTGTACACGTACATGACAGATTTGATGAGAAGAATAATTTTCAGGTAAAATTAAGGTTGATGGGAAACTGGGGGCTCAAGAAGACTGTAAGCTGTCAACCCAGTGCAATCGAGCACTCGGGCTGCAGGGCTCAGGGTCAACCCCAGCCCCTCAGGGCTTCAATTTCTCTCTGCCCTGAGCCAGAAGAAGGGAGCTGGTAGTGTGGGCATCTGCTCCTTTCCTTTCACAAAGGTCACCTACACCCTGGTGGCTTCAGAGCTTCCAGCCCAGACCCTGAGCCTCCAGACTCCACCTCAGTTGTTTTTAATGTCCCTCAACACCAACTTCAGCTTGAGATAGTTGGGGCATTTAGTGATGGCTCCTAACTTCAGCAAAATTTCCTTGCTGCCTCTCAGGTGCTACAAATGACCAAGTCTTTCCTTTTGCTCTGCTTTGAATTGCTTCTGAAGGCCTCCACTCCTTTTTGTAGCTGACAGTGCACGTGTTACGAAGGGAGGGAGGCTTGAAAACCTCTCCAACAGTCAATGGAATAGCATGACAAATGTTTGGAGAGCAAAACAGGAGTGATTTTTAAGTTTCTCCCTCTTGCCAGGGGCCAAGGTAACTTCTGAGCTGCTGCACAGCACACACATGGCTTTCTTCCAAGCTCTGCTCCACTGTGACTAGATAATGAATATGTATGAAAGGGGTAAAGAGGGGTGAGTGGGTGCTGGTTTGCTCAGGTGGTGTTTTGTTGTGTTGGTTTTTTCCCCTAAAAGAAATGTTTCTTTCTGGGTAAAAAAAAAGAAATAAAACAAACCACCAAAAAAACCCCAAACCAAACCTCCCGCTTTCCCTTCAAGTAAAATTCTTGTGTTGTGTACATTGTTAAAGTACAATGCTAAGGATGAAAAGATGTTTCTCCTCAAGCCATTTCTTGAGTTGTTTTTCATGCAACATAACAGCTTTCGGTTGTATCATGTTGCAGTAAAGTGGTCTTGTTTGTTTTAGTTATGCCAGAGGAATTCTTTGAAGAAATTAAGCAAAAAAACCCAAACAAACAAAAAAAGAAAACAAGAAACCATTTTAGCTTTAGATGCTCTGTTTGCTATCAGCCTTTGACACCTTTGCAAAGTGTGCAAAGTGGGCTTGGTAGCATTACTTATGCTTACACTCAACTTACAATGGTGTAAACAAGCACATATTCTAAGACCCCATATTTTTTTTGATATCTACTTCCTCTCTGACACTGATATTTTGGATAGGAAATAGTTATATGGGAATTTCAAGTACACTGATTTTAAGGGGTTCACCCCATAAACCCTAATGAAGCTGACATTAGTGTCAACAAGAGAGGTTCTTTCAAGATGGGAATGTATTTTCCTTTTTATGCTTGCCACAGGGACTCTGAATGTTCCCTGAGGAATGAATTTATCACGTTGCCAGACTGCTTGTAGTGAATTGTAGGCAGCTTTGATAATGCTGGGAAAACCTCTCTGGGGCAGCACAAATCTGCTCCAACCCTGAATGGGCTCCAAGACTGACATCAGATTTCTGTGGTCCTGTTCAAGCTTTGTCCCTAACTTTCCTCAAGGCCTGGAGAGCTCTAAGGAGCCCAAAATGCTCTGAGCAGCCTCTCACTTGCCTCTCTTCCCATGGTCCAGGAATCCTGTTTAAGCTCAGGTGAATCAAGACATGATTTGCAGTGCCATTCCTGCTAACTTTGCCATGGGCATTTCCAGCCAAGTTGGATTTAAGTTAGAGAAGAATTGTATTGCTCTTGTGTGGCTTCCCATAAATGACTTCTCCCACGTTTATTGTGATCAGTAATGGAGGTTTCAAGTGTCTATAGGGAAGTCTATTTTTATTTCCTGCTGATGTTGTTATCTGCTTTGTCTGAGAAGTCAAATAATTTATCTGCAGCTTAAAAATACTCCCTTTGTGTCCAGCATAGAGAACGTAGTTTTCAATTTACCAAAATAAAAATTAAAGAAAGGAGGAGGAGGCAGGGACCCATTTATGAACAGGTGGTTATTTCTTGTGCTTGGCAGGTGTGGCAGAATGGTTAAATTACTATTGAGTTTCTATATGTGGTCACAATTGTTCATACAAAATATTTCAAATTTCTTCCTACTACATAACATCTTTAACAAACTTCCATTAGACCATATATATTTTTCAGGATTTATGGGCTGTTCAGAATGCATTCAGTCAGGAATATAACATGCCTTTTAATATGAAACAATTCTTTGGGTCATTATTGTTCCTTTTTAATTTCCTGAGCAGAGTACACTTATAAGAAGAACACCTGCATTAATCTATTTCTGCCTAGAGAGAACAACTAAAATATTTAAGTTTTCAGTTACTGGGAATAGACACTAACTTGTAGCTGTAAGTGAATTTGAGCTGTGAACTTTTAGTTTGAATTCTGTGGGCCTATGCTCTCCTTAGCTTGCAAAAGCAGACATTTAAATTGGTACAATGCAAAATGTCACTACAAGCCTTAAAAAAAAAAGGTGCTTAGTTTATGTTTCTGACATCTTGGTCTCCTTTTAATTTTCTAGGTAGAGCTCCCATAGGAAGGTGGGATTTTTCTGGATGCCTGTGTAAGAGTAAGCTGACATTCTAGGCATGCTGCCTAACAATCTTGAAGGATATGGATATTTCTGCTGTGGGAGAAAGCTGCCTATTGTGCAGAGTAAGGTAAGCCAAGTCTTTGGTATCTTCACAGCATATGCTTGCTGAAATGCCAGTTTTATGTACAGCTATTTTAACTCTGTATATAATGCTTTCATATCTAGTAGTTTGCTCAAGCACTTCTATTTTCTAGATAGATGGAATTACTTCTGAGTCTGGACTATTAAAAGCTGGCCAGTGTCTTGTCCTGGTCATGAATGTTTTTGGTAATCAATGCAGTAGAGTTCAACTAAATCAGTTTCTTTTTTGAGAGTGCCAAAATGCAAGCCCATGTTAATTTTTCCAATGAGGTGGAAGAATTCCTGTTCTTATCATATAGGAAGCTTGCCTTCAGTGTAGTGTCTTTGGAAAGAAAAGGTTGGTCTGCTTTTGCAAACCTTGAGCCCCACACATGCCTTTATCGCTCTGGATTGTATTTTCCCAAAATATGTTGCAGTGATCCTTTTCAGTTGTGCATAGGAAGAAGGATGAGTCTCTGCAGCTGCACAGAAGGCACTGCAGAGGTATTCTCCTGCTTCTCATCCTTCACTTTCCAAGAGCTGTCCTGACACACTACTTCAGCTGGGATTTTTAACCATGCAGTTATACTGTCAGAGAGAAATATGGATCATCATCCACACCCTAGGTGTTCATATTTTGTTTACAAAATACCATAGTTTTTGATTAATGTCTAAACCTGAGCACTAAGCAGAAGTCAGCACTGAAAAATTAACATCACATTACCTTTCATTTTAAAACCAGAGTAAATGTTTGCTGAAGATATGTGCATGTTACACCTTGAATTTATATGGTCTCAAGTCTTCCAATAGCAATTGTGGCTTATATAGCAAAAAACTAATTTTGCAAATAAAACTTTCAAGGTATTGTGTTTAGAAAACCAAATTATGCTTACAGACAGAAATTAATCCTGGCTGTGAAAGGTCCTGCATACAACTTAAGCTTTCCATTAACTGTTTAAGTGATCCTTGTGAGTTGCAGGTAATTTTACATTAATAGAGGAGTAATACAGTGAGAACAGTCTAACTGCTACAAATGAGGAAAAAGCCTGAGCAGCTAATTGGGTTGGACTACTACAAGAGTATTGAGGCAAGCTCATCACACTAGGCTTAGTTACTACAGGGCCTCCATTATTCATAATAAGCATCCCAAACTGATTTAAAGACATTTAATTGAACTATTAACTTCAAAAGGTTTTTAATTTTTTTCTTTTCCTCTAACCCATCCCACTTTTTATTGTCTATAGTGCTCCTCCTTCCTTCCTGAAATTTTTTTCAAATCCATCAAAAAACATGAGTTTGTTCCAAAGTGGCAGGTCACACTTTTGAAAAACTGTTATCCATAATGAAAGTTATTTGTAGGGAAAAAAAAAAAAATCTTTCCACCTTGTTTGTCAACACACAGTTCTCACTAGGACTTTATATGAGTGAGAAAATGGTTCGTCTAAATGAACCATAATTGTTTACAGTATGGATAAGGTGGTCATGAGTACACATATAGGTGGTTTCTGAACTTCTGACTTTGTAATGTCATACTGCAGAGACCCAGAGAAATCCTCTGTACTAGCTCTGAGCAGCAGAGTAGGGCAGTTAGCACACCAAGGAGGCTGGATGCTCTCTGAGCCTGCAGTCACCTCACTGAATCTAGTTCCTGAATTCTGTAAAGTTCTGCATTGCATATCTCATGCTGTTGATTTATCCTGGTTTTGTGTTATATTCTTTAAGTTCATGAGTTATTTGTCTCAACAGTTGGACTCTTGAGGAATGCTTATAACAAGATGTGTGATGATTAAGTCCTATTTGATATTTGACCTATTGTCAAATATATTGATATATCGACAAATTGTTCCTAGCAGGTTTAGTAAGAAGTAGTTGAAAACATGGGGCTACAGATCTGTATGCTGCTGATATTATCATAATTGAGACATAGCAATTTGGTTAAAGAAATTTTAGTTAATGTACTGAAGCTTTCAACTGGCATAACACAATTGTCTGGTGTTTACTTAAAATGTCAGTGTTTGCATCTTATGCAAGCCCAACTAAAAATTGTATGGTCTTCATGCTTTTGTATTTTTACTTAGAAAGAAATGTTTGTCTTCATTTCTGGTAACCTGCTGCCTGAGGCAAAAGAAAGATTTTGATTCTCTCCCGATTTTCCTCATTAGCAGAGGCAGAATGATCCAAGTCTCTCTAGAGCTAATACCTTAACACTTAACCACTGATGAGTAAATCCTTAGTCCTGTGAAGCAAGCACAAGGAAGGTAACAGCCAGGGTCTCATTTGCCCCTCAGGTGAGGGAGGAAGCAGTGCTGAGGTCTGTGTTATCTCTGTTGTGTTGGCTGTCCCAGTGCTGGAGGAAGGCACTCAGCCCCTGATGCCAAAACCAAGAACAAAGTTCCCCTGGCACTATTCCAACAACTGAATTTCAGCCTATCCTCTAAGAAAAAAAGGGGTTCTGGTGTCTTTTATCTTCCTGTCTCTCAAATTTAATGTTTTAGCTGTGTGAAACAAATCTAAAAGAGAAATTTAAAAGCTGATGGAACCCTTCGGTATGGGACTAAGCATTTGGTAGAAGAAACCTAGGGAAAGAACAGCCAGCCAAGCTTATTCCTGGCTAGTAGCAGAGAAATCACACGAGTTCTCCCATAAAATAAGTAAGAGCAGTGAGAGAACTGCTAGAAATGGCTGAAGAGCAGATGCTGTTGAGTCAGAAGTCACCATGAGCTTCCAACACGTCGATCAGCTTTCATTATTCATGTACCTTTCCTATCTCAGTATCTTCAATATTGCCATGTGCAATTTAGAAATCCAGCCCAAATGCTTGCACATTGTGGGTTTGGTCTCTTATGGAGTAGCTTTTGTAGCACTGGAGGATTTTTCAGTCTGTGTAGCCACTTACATGTGTTAAGCTTTGTGTTTCTTGTATACATGCCAAGTGTTGCACTCTTTCTACCTTTTCCAGCGCTATAAGAAAATGTCTATTTTATTTTTGGGGTTATGCTTTACAGCCTATATAAATGCAGAGCATGCTGTAGCAAAGCTAAAATACAGGGAAGAGAAAAAATTTCAACAGTAAGTAAGCAAGCTTAGCTAATTATCTATTTCGCACTTATTCCCTACTCAGCATATGTGTGTAATTTTTGTTGCCTAAATTACCTGGAGATTAAAGTAAAGCTTACATATAAATAGGGAATATTTCCTCAATTCAACTGTGCAATTCCCTGTAATGCAGAGGAATACGGATGTGCATATTTTACAGTACCACTGAGCCCACATTTTTCCTTCTTTTTAAGTCTCAGTAGGCTTATGTGGCTGTGACCATTGGGCCTTTGATCAGCCTCGCTGTTTGAAATCTCTGAGTAGCTAATAGCTCCCTGTTAGAGAGGAGGAGGAGATGAGCACTGAAGCTTACAATCACAGTCGAACTCCTGAACCAAAGTATTTTGGAGTGATTTTGAAAGTAGCAGCTTGAATTCACAGAGTCTGAAGTTTTCACCAGTATCGGGGGCTCAGCATGGAGATGACGAGAGGCTGTGAACGGGTTAATGAAAAAAACTGGAGGAGCACACAGGGTGTAAGTGTGCATAACTGTTCAGACATAACTCCAGGAAGCATTCCCATACAGACAAATTCATGTCTGTAAGGAAGGATTAGGGATTGAAGGAGTTCCTGTAACTCCCCCTAACCAACAGGCCAGGCCATAGTCTTCTCAAAGACAGTCAGAAGCTGCACTCAGTCTCAAAAATGAGAATAAGGAATGTGCTTAGTTCTGCACCATGGGGTATCTTACCAGGGAATGTTGGAAAAGAAGGAGAAATTGAAGTAATGTTTTTGAGTAGATATTCTTTAAGATAATCAAGATGAAAATGGCAGAACTAGGCTGCTAGTTTGGAGAGCTGGCGATGGTTTGCTTTTTTTTTTTGCTGTTTTGCCAAAAAGCTTCTTGGAGATCAGTCTGGTTTAAGATTATAATTTGATGCCAACAGTAAATAGATGGAAGAAAATTTTTAGAGGAGAATGTGTTCTGCAAATCCAGAGTTGTCATCATCTTCCTTCAACAGCTCATCTGATCCAGGACTGTCAGATGAATGGGGTCTTTTTATCAAAAGGCATTATCTTCTATAGGGAAAAAATTGTTCAAGAGGCATCAAGGAGTACTCTGGGAACAAGAGCATCATTTCAGCAGTGAGTAGCTGCTGACTCACCAGAAAAAGATTCTACAGAGACAGCTGATTTACATATAAGGATACTCAGAGTTTGTAAACACTGCCTTGCATTTACAGAGAACTGTTCAAACATCTAATTATACATCACTTAAGCAAACAGATTAGTTCTGTTAGCCACTTTGGACTCCTCCATTCCAGAAAAATAGAATCAAATCCATAGTTTAACTTGTTCTTCTTTTTTTTTAGTAGTTTTTCAGGACAGAAAAAGGAAAGTAAAAGTCCTTAGATTTTCCAAGGGTTCTGGAACCCTTCCTATAGGCAAGACGAGTTTCTGGAGTGTGTCTAGAGAAGGGCAACCAAGCTGGTGAAAAGTTTAGAGTCCTATGAGAAACACCTGAGGGAAATGGGATTGTTTTGTTTGGAGAAGAGGAAGCTGAGGGGAGACCTTATAGCTCTTTATCCTGAAAGGAGGTTGTAGTGAAGTGGGTGTTGGGCCCTATTCCCAACTAAACAATGATGGGACTAGAGGAAATGGCCTGAAGTTGCAGCAGGGGAGGTTTAGGCTGAATATTAGGCTGGATTTTTCTGGGTTGGCAGTTGTCCTGAGTGATCTTGGAGGTCTTTTCCAACTTTGACAACTCTGTGATTGTGTGTGTGAGTGTACATTATACATAAAGATTAAAGGTCCTTTGTGTAATCATGGACAAGGCAAAAAAGGTAAGCAGAAAGATAGAAGTGTATAGCAACTTGTAGTAGGTATAAAAAAATATGTGTCTTGACTTTATTTCATTTACTTCTTCATAGGCAGAAGTTGGTAATAGACTATTTTAATACTTTTTCAAAAGCTGCCTAAGAAACCTTGCTACTAACCCATAAAGGGAATGGGTAAGTCCCCAGAAGGCTTCCTTTCTTTTCTTTTATAAATATGTAAGGAGGAAAGCAAGCGAAAAATACAACTTCAAAGACAGATGTAAAATAATTTCCCTATTATCTTGCCCACTGTAATACACTAAAGCAGTTTCCTGAATGCTATGAAATTTAAACAAAAATAACCAGAAACAACAATCTGTTCTAATTTCAGTCTAATTACTTGTTCAGAACCAAACTGCTAGTCAAGGGAATTCAAGACAGAGCAGAGATTGACCTTTTCCTACCTCTGTTTTTACATACAAAATTTGGTTACTTTTTAAATGGACAAACAGAGATTGTTGAATTTAGTTTAAAATGTGGATCATTATTTCTTGCAAGGATATTTACATATTCTTGTGGCAAGTTAATCTTGACATATCTTCCTTTAGCCAATAATGCTGGAGAAAAGCAGTCTTCCAAATCTTAGGGAGGTTCTTCTAAAGCTGCTGAAAATATCCCACTTAAAGTAACATTGATAATACTTCTATTGATTAAAATAAGGATGAGAATACCGAACAGACATGCCTTTACAACAAACACATTTGTAAAGATCAGAAATAGTTCAAGAGTTTTCTTTTGCATCTGTACATGGGTAGTTTTGTACCCATAATTAACACCCTCACAATTTCTTGTGTAAATGAAAGGAAAGCATGGGCTTAAGGTATTGAATATGTTACGTGTATCCATAGGAAAAATACAATATATATATGGATTATTGTATTTCTTCATGCTGGGTCTTGAGCATTATCTTAGGAATGTGAGTTTTCAGAGGAAATTGTGATTCTAAATTCCTTTGAAAAATTTGTCTCCCTAGACCTGTTATAGACCTAATTCTTTGTGGAGATAAGAGCATGTATCTTGTCTTTATATGCATAACAAAAATACTTTGATTAATTCTAAACTCAAGGCATGACAAAAGAGAGTTATAATGAATTTGTAAATAAGGATTAACTTGAGTTTCTCTTTTTATTCTTTTTGTTCTTTCTTCTTTTGCTTTTTTCTTCTTTTCTCTTTTCCCTTTGGGTTGCAGGTAAAAAGGGAGGGGTTTTTAAACTATCAGTTTGGAGAACAGAAGTTTACATCTTTCTCTGAGATACTTGTTTCTGAGTTTGATTCCTGTTTTTTAATGTGTTGGCATATTTCTGCAAAACAGTGGTTGCATAAAATTTCTGACGTTCTGCCTAGAAAAAATTTTTTTGTGCAAGTGCTTGTGAGAGAATGCTTATATTATTTTGGTAACTTTTAAGAGCAGCAAACAAAGGGAAAACAGTGACAGAAACCCTCCAAAATTCAGGATCCCCAGCTATAGCCTTGTTCCACTCCCTAAAAATTAATTTGTAAAGTAGTAACAGTTTTGGGGGGAGGTGGAGAGAGGAGAGTTTACCACTGCAAACCCCTCTTTTCCTTGGTTTCCTGGTCCTGAGTAAGAATTCTGTCCCCAATATGCCAAGTTAATGAGGGAGCACCAGGCTTGGCTGTCTGCAAGTCTCTGCTTTGTGGTTTTAAATCAGAAAATCAGACCCCTAAATTTATCTGAACACAGCTTCTTTTTTGCCTGTGTGGTTTAAGGTGGCTTAATTAACTAATGTATTAAGTGAGGATTCAAGTATCCATGTAGATTAAATGAGCCAATTTAGGATCCTGCAGGAGCTGAGTCCCTCTGAAAATACATTACATCTCTTCTTCCACAAAGGAATACAGAAAATACTTAGAAGGCATGAAAAAATACCCAAAAACCAAAACAGAACAGACAGAGAGGAAATCCAGCATTTTCTTCATTAGGTTTCATTCCTTCTTCCACAGAGGAATACAGAAAGTACTTAGAAGGCATGAAAAAAACCCAAAAAACAGAACATAACAGATATAGAGGAAATTCAGCATTTTCTTAATTAAGTTTAAGGCCTATGAGAACAGAGCTTTTTTTCCTCTTTTTTCCTTGTTTCTGCAAATGCTCTGGCCTGGCATCCTGAAGGGTGAGAGCCCAGGGCCAAGTGCACAGGGGAGGCTCAAGGGTCCCTTTCTGCCAAAGACTCGGGCACCCCGCTGCATCTTCATTGCCTTTCCTTTTCTTTCAGGGAAGACCACGGGTGTCATCCCTGACCACGGGTGTCCCCTAAATGGAAACACAGACACACTACTGCCCAGCACACCCCATTTGGGCAGCACAGGGCATGGGCTGGGTTGGAAGGGACCTCAGAGCTCATCAAGTCCAACCCTTGATCCACTCCCCCTGTGGTTCCCAGCCCATGGCACTGAGTGCCACATCCAGGCTCTTGTTAAATATCTCCAGGGATGGAGAATCCACTACTTCCCTGGGCAGCCCATTCCAATGGCTGATCACCTTCTCCATAAAGAAATTCTTTCTAATATCCAACCTAAACCTCCCCTGGCACAACTTGAGACCATGGCCTCTTGTCTTGTTGAAAGTTGCCTGGGAAAAGAGCCCAACCCCCCCTGGCTCCAGCCTCCTTTCAGGGAGTTGTAGAGAGTGATGAGGTCTCCCCTGAGCCTCCTCTTCTCCAGGCTGAACACCCCCAGCTCCCTCAGCCTCTCCTCACAGGACTTGTCCTGGAGTCCCTTCACCAATGCTCTTGCATAGCCCTTCTAGACTTGTTAACTAAGCAGAGGGAAGCCTTATTGAGGTTTAATATTAAATAGGTGCTTGGAGTGTTACTTTTGAAACTTTAGCTGGTCAAACACTTCTTGGCTTCACGTCTGGTGAGCTCCCTTTTGCCCACTACCAGGTTTTATCTGGGCTGAGGGCTCCGACTTGCCATCCCTGTCCCAAAGGCCTCACCTGATTTGCAGTGTCAGATGCTGAATGAAAATCTACATTTTGCCTCCATAAATGCATGATGTTTACATAGGTTAAGTATCCATTGCAACTGCAAAACCACCTGCTGTGCCAAGAAGCCAACATTTGCACAGACAAGGTCACCATAGAGCACAATTCCTTACACAGAGAAACTTCAGAGAGCAAACAGTAAGACAAAAGAAGCAGGTGACAATACTTTATTTCTGATCACACCAAGTCATGGAAAAAGAGAATTACATGCTTGTTAAGAGTTACCATAAAAGAGACACTGGGTTTAGAAAAATTAAATCCTTAAAGAGACACGAATCAGAATCAAAATACTTCTTTGCTTGCAGCATTTCCAGACAATATTACTGTTGAAAGAGGAAAAGTATTGAATTATGGATGCTAAATGATAAACTTCTACTCGTAGAACAGTAACAAGGTATTTAAAACAGCATACTTTCTGTGAAAGGAAATTTATGCAGAGGATCATCACACCTTGTATGGACTTTGAGGCAATTAATGGTGAAGGCTTCTGGAAACAGAAATGAGGTTTGATAAGCAATTGCTAAGTTAAACATTACAGAATTGCTGAGGTCCTGCTTTTAGAAGTGAGTGAGGCTTCTAAATCTATCAGGTGCTCCTGAGAATGTTGCTATATGTTATACCTCTGCAACATTTCAGTGCTTAAGTGCCCATTTGGAGATGCTTTGGGCCTGATTAAAAAATAATAATAATGGCTGAGCAGGTGAGATTTCAGTCAAGCTGATACAAGGCTGAGTTGCATTATGAACAGAGTCAACACTGTCAATGATCACTTTGCCAACTGGGATTTTAATGTATGAATAATAACTTATATATATTTTTGTGGCTACTAAGGCTTTTCCATCTGAGTGCTGGTTGTTTTGCTTCACTAGAAATGTGCCATCTCATCCCAACTTGGCACTGGCTTCAATTCCTAGATCTGAAGAGCTGCTTGCTACTGCATGGGTGATATGGACTCTTCCTTGACCTTTGGTTTCCCTTCTTTCAAAGTCTTATTTTCTTCAGGGTGACAAATGAACAAACATTTTAAATTTTAGGAATCTATACGGTACAAGAAGCTGTTTTTTTGCTCAGCTCCATTTGCAACTATCAGAAAATAATAAATTATTTTAGTGGAGAAGATCTGGTACCCTTAAAGTATCATTTGAAAAATATTTTTCCAGACCTTTAATACAAATAGCTTACACAAACATTTCCTGGGAATATTGTTCCATGTAGCTGATTTTCTGAAGCTATTTTGATGGTCCTGAATACTATACACAAAAGAAAGCATCCTCATTTTGTTAGTTAGTACTTATAAAAATGACTTTATAGGTCTCGTTCATAACCTAAATGTAGAGCTGTGACTCTATCATGATTGTTATGCCCTATTTGAGTAAAAATACAATTATATACACTTATACTAAAGCAGCAACAGAGGGGGGAAAAAAAATCTCATGGTTTCTTCTCGTGTTGGCTTACAAGACAAAAATATTCATTCTTTATTTGTGTGAACAGCCAACTGTAGCAGCACCAATGTCTGTAACTGGATTTCATTATGGAAATTCAGCTAAAGATGGCCACAGGCACAAAAATCCATTAAAATGTTTCTATTGCTTTACATATTCTTCTGTGATAAAAATAGCCCTATATTTGAATTTAAGAAGCTTTAGCCTAAAGGGTAGCAGATGGATATTAAGGAGATTATAATAAAGAAGGGTATTATCAAAAAAAGGAAAAAAAAAAAAAAGGTAGATGTAGGAGAACCATTCTTTCATATTTAGGGTAACCATTTGTAATAGCAAAAGTATTGTAAAAATCTCTTTCCAGGTAATCAATAATGGATTTTTGATTCTTAATTTTACATCATGAAGACTCGATGAAAATGGGCTTGTTCCATGATAAACTGATACAAATTGCAGCTAAAAAATTCTATGGATTTAGGACACTGGCACTGTTGTCACTGTAACAATATTGTGTGTGAGGAGTGGCTGTCTTTTGAGCATAGTTTGAAATAAACAGGAAACTCTGCTTGACTTACTAAGAGTTTCAGTGAATGTGCAGCCCTTGCCAGTTCTAGACACAACTTCTCTTTTTCTAGCTCTATTTTATAGCTAAACTTTCCCCCTTATCTTTGCAGATTTGCCCTGACAGATTTAAAGGGTTTCTCAAGTTTGCTGAAAAATTCTGCTTCCCTTGGAGTGCAGATAGAGCTTTCTGGCAGCCTGATCAAAATTTCTGCTTCAAACATAAAAATAAATTCTTGCCTACTGTGGGTGCATAGATCACTTGTGCTGAACAGCTTGATTATTATTATAGTGTTATAAGTTTGGGACAAATCAGACTGCCTGTCCTTATTTGCATGGGGGGCAAGGAAACCTACAACTTCTTCCCAGAGCTGTTAGATCGAAACATTTACAGTGCACAGGAGTAAGACTCCAAGCAAATTTTCCAGAAGTATTTGAAAGGTAAAGCAGCAGCTTGGGCTTTCTCAGAAGCTGGAAAATCTCTCAGTAGTTTGGCACACTGCATCCTGCACCCTCTGGCCTTTGGGAAGGGAGGATTCTTGGACTGCATAGGGTTACTGCATCCAGTGGACATCTGTGATGAAGGGTAGAGTAGCTGATGGGAGGAAAAAATTCATCTGTGGCTCATCTCAAACTGGTGTGCTGGCTGTAGGTGGCCCACTTAAGTCCAATGGGATTAGCTAGCTTCAGTGGGCTTGACATCTGTGTGAGTAACATTTGACTTTTCCTTCAGTTTAGAGTCTGTCATACTTATTTGGCCCTAATAACACTTCAATGATTGCATTCCCCTTCTTACACTTACCATTTCTTGGTTGAACATTGTGTTAAGGACAGACTTGCCTAGCTATTGCTTGTGTTATTTGAGTTAGCCCTGAGACTTCTCCAGTGAAAGATAAAGGAAGAAAGGAACAGAGGGAAAAAGAAAACAGTTGCAGGTCTTAATAACAAAGAAGGGTTAAATAAAGAGATGACTGCTGCAATGCCTAAATGCTTTTGGCATTCCTTTAATGTGAAACATTTTCATCTGAGTTACACCTTTAGAAGTCAGATCTCACTAGACTTCCTTTGAGTTTTGTGTTCTCATTTCTGTCCTAATTACCTTTCTCCGAGCGAGATTGCTCCTCTCTTTTAGCAGAGAGGGATTTTCTTTTTTTCAATGCAACCTTGTGTTTTTGTATATACATCTAGAGAGAGTCAGAATCAAGTCTTTTGTTCTTGGCACTCACCATATGCTCCTGTTTAATATTTAATCAGCCCCACCTCATCAGAAACACTGCTGGCCTCATTAGATAATTAATGGCTGCCTGAGTCTCATTTGCTTCACTTGATACATCTGCAGCCAGTAATTAGAGCAGGAGTTTATTAGTTGCACTGGCTTAGTTTATTTGTGAAACAATCTCTCCTTTGATTGAAGCCTCTGGGATTGACATATGTGGACAGCCTGCCTCCCTGTTCAGGAGGGCTCTTTTGTTTACATTTTTGCTGCAGTTTTGCAACACTGCACATCCTGGCAGTCCTAGGAACAGTTGGTGGTGAAGATTTGCCTTTTATAATTTGGGAGATAATTGGGTAACTCAGTGCAGTAAAGCTACTGCAAAGCAATTCAGTAACTTTGGGGAGGGGTGAGGAGGGGAATCTGGGAGACAATTTGTTCAGTTTTAGGGTCTTTTTTGGTCATAGGGTTGGGGTTTTTTTGGTTTTTTTGTTTTTCTTTTTTTTTTTTTTACATTGTTTTTCAAATATCTTAATTAAAACCCTCTGGATCTGTGAAGGACGTATGTGTGTAGCACAATGTGTTTGGCAAGCTTTTCATTTGCAATTTTTATCTTGATATATTAGGTGAAATCAAACCAGTATTTTTAAATATTGGTGACTGATCACATAGCACTATCAGTCGCCCATCCTCCTTAATGAATGCCAGTGTTAAACCTTTCTCCTTGGTGTGTCTGGTCATTTGCAAATGTATAAAATGTACTGTGATATTTTCTTTTGCCCTTGTGAATTCATGGCAAGTCTCACTGAGTGCTCTAAAGGAAAGCCTTTATACAATTGACTGTTAAAATAAGGAGAGGAATTTTTCCTGCCTTGGAGAGAAGACACAGAATCTTGTTTTAGCAGCATTCAGTCTCTGAAAGATCCTTTCCTATCCTTATACCTCTTAGTACAACAGCAATCCTGATTAAGTGGGTTTGTTTTCTTGAAAAAAGTAAATCTTATAGTTGTTTCTCCTCCTCTTAGATAGGTTTCTGTGCCAATGCTTATCCAGCTGGAGGAAGTTTAAATGGGGAGCTGCTCCCTCTTCATTGCCTCTATGCTGAGCACCTTGCCTTGGCATTGCTGTTGTAAGTACAGATATTGCTGTGCTCACCTCTGGAAGGGTGTGTGTCTATGTCGAGCAGCCCTTAGCAACATAATGCAAGAGTTAATGTTTGGAAGAGATAGGTATCAAATTCAATTAGCACAATTCATTGTGAATAGAAAGGGGGTGGGAGGGGAAAAGTGTTTTATTTTTAAAATTTTTATCTCCAGCAGGCCAGATTATTGAGTTGGCACTGTTTTTTCATGTGAGGAAAGGAAATAGAGGCTGTTAACTCTGCTCTTGTCCTCAGTGAGGATTCAACTAATGTGAATATTTTTGGTTAAATCTTGTTCCAAGTTTTGCCTGTCAGATCTACCCTGTGTGCAAGAATTCCTTCAATTAAGCTATTTTTCTCTTATCGTCCCTCTGTCTCTGCCAGCACATGTACTCTCAAAAACATATCCTATAGCTGCTGTGCTCTGGGATGCTCCTTCTTCCTCCTTGGCCCTCACAAAACTGGGGAAGGCAATTTCCAGGGCTTTCAGCATGTCAATGACTTTTAGTTGCAGCCTCGCTGCAAACCAGGCTCTAGACAAAATTTAAGCTTCACCTGTGTGCAAACCAGGTAAATGGTTGGAAGTATCTTCAGCCTCTAGAGGGATGTAATCCTGGGTGAGTGAATCATTTAAAGATATAATCTGGATGATAAGATTTGGGGCCACCTACTCTTCACCCTTGTTTTTTTGCATGCAGTAGTGACGTGCTTTCCATCTTCCCATTTCTCTGTGTGCCTGGGGATTTTGCCTATCTTGGGAGCCACAATTTGTACTGAGCCCCTTTAGCTCTCTTACCTGGCTGATTTTATTCCCCCAACCCACCAACCCTGATATTCTTCAGGGGTTTAACCCTGGAGAGGAGCTAGAATCCCTGCGAACCACACCTTTAAAGGAACAGTACCAGGCAGGTTGGCTTCACAACTGGAAGGGCTGTCAGCAAGCAATAGTTTTGCTATAGCTCCAAGCAATGCTTTCCTTATCAGTCTTCAAAACATTAAAAAGTCTTTTCTTCTAGTAGATAATCCTTTATCATGCCTCTGTAGCTCCACTTAACCTCCACTGGCAGATTCAGTGTGTTTTGACAGTTCTGACCTGACGAAAAAGCTCGGCTATGTTTGTAATTGATTGTCCCCATAAATGACTCACGGACTCTATTTTGTTTCTGTTGTTCAAGTGTCTCACTTGAGCATTTTGTTTGTGTTTCTCTGGTTCGATTTCTCCACAGTGAGAAGAGCTTTGCAGAAACAAGTTGAGATTCTCATTCATAAGGTGGTAGTGGGCTGCCTCTGGAAACAGGGGAGGAAGGAGAGACAGCCCTCAGCATTTTCTGAGCAGAGCAAGAGTCAAATGATCACACTTACACTTCCAGGCTGCCTGGAGATTTGGATCAGACTTGTTGGTTAATGAGCAGTCCTTCTTTCAGGCTTTTCTGTGACTGGTTTTGGTCACTAATGTCCTGAACCTCACTCATGGTTAACTTTTCCTTTGTCATATTGCTGGTACAAAGCTATCTAGCAAACCAGGTTTGGGTTACATTTCTGAATTGGTGTGTATTGCCTGTAATGCTCCATGCATTCCCTATCTTTGAATCAATTCTACATTTGCTACATTTTCCAAAGCCCAGTTCTTTTCTGAAAACAATGTTTGGGTATTTAACTTCCTAAGACGCCTTCAAAAACTACAATTTTATTTGTGAGTCCTCGACCCTAAGCTTTGTTTATAGATTATGTATATGATGACTCCTACTAGTTTACAGGAACCTCATTATTGTGCTTGCAGTCACTTATGTTGTGACTTTTTTTTAATTATTTTTCACTGTTGTGTACTAAAGTGGTGAAGTAGAAGGCAAGGGCACACACTACCTGGTTCTTCAGAGACCAAATGTGTCTCCTTATTTTTTTTCTCCATTGACTTTCACTTGTATGGGAATTTACTTTTGCACACCACCTTTTCAGATGTGGAAAGTGCTATTCACCCATTTTTTACAGCCCTAAAACAGAATTTACAAGACTAGAAAACCATTCTTAAAATGTCATTGGGAAATAAAAAATTTTCCGGACTACTGCATTCTGTTAGAAATGTCATTTAAAGTATTATATAGATGAAACCTATTCCCACAAGTTGGAATGTAAGAGAAATTTAGCTGACATATTATTTAACAGCAAAAGAGACACTAGAACACACACTACTTCAATTACAAAGTGATGAAAGGCTATAATACATATCTCTGTATGTGCCTTTTCTTTTTATTTTTTTTTTTTCTTTTTCTTAAAACATTGTAATTTCATTGTTGTCAAGTTTATATGTTCAAAGTCTGTCCCCTTTCAGTAATCTCAGACTCACCATTCTCTCCAAGGAACACAATTATGTTAGTTCCAAATAAGGGCTCTTTGATCTCTTTTTATTCCTCCTTTGTTTCTGCACAATGAAAGCAAGAGGAACTCAATTAAAGTGACTTAGGCTGGTCTCTTGACAGGAGTTGTTACAAGTGAAGGGTTTGATTCTCTCCTCAGTTAAACTTCTGTTGTGCCACTGTAGCTACACTGACACTATCAGAGCTGCATTGATGGAAAACTGGTATAATGGAAGAAAGGATCAATCCTGAGGATTCTCCAAGCAGGCCATTTGAACACCACTTTCCTTTTCTCAGCTGAATTGAAACCAATTTCAATGGCTTTCAAAGTAGGCTGTTCAGTGACAGATTCCCAAACTGAAGGTGGGCACGTTTTCAACCTGGGCAAGAGATGCTGGTTTGTGGCAAAACTTCTGTTTGTATTAACATCTGGTAATCCTATAGAAGTAAATTTAAAAAAATAATGTGCCTATGACTGCCACATTTCGTGGATGTTAAAGCCGGAGTGTTGCTCAAATTTTTTTTTACAGTAAATTCAAGTTTTAAATTTCCTTATCAGGTACCATGTGTTAACATCCTTGATTTTTTGGTATTTTTTTGTTGTTTTGTTTTCTTGTTTTTATGTTTGGTTGGGTTTGTTTGGTTTGGGTTTTTGGGTGTTTTTTTTTGTTTGGATTTTGTTTTGTTTTTTGTTTGTTTGCTTTTTTTTTTTTTAGAAAAGGCATGAATTTCAGGTACTATGCATTAATTTTCTTGTCAACTCAGATAATATTCCCCATCCTCAATATATGATTTTAGGTCTTCAGTCAGTCTGTATCTTGTAAAATCCAAAGATTTGCTAAAGACTATAAATATTATGAACAATTGGTAATTACTTTAAAGTAAAATACTTTTATTGATTAAATGGAAACCTTAAACATTACTTCGTATGTTGCTGTTCAGGAAACATGTTCAAACCCACAGAAAAGAATTGTGTATTGTTCATCTCATTTGGCCAAACAGAGTGAAAATCGTAGGGGTAATGAATCTGAATCAAAAATAGTGAGAACTTTTAAAATTAATAGTGTTGTTAGGGAAGTAGTTGAATGGAATACTTCTACCAACCTCTTGGGCCCTGCAATCCAGTTCTGTGACAGCACTTTAAATACTGTTAGTTCTGTATCCCTTTCTCCCAACTGGGGCTTGTAGTTTCTCTCTCCTGTACTGATTGTTGCTCAGACATTGAGTGAATTTGCTCTGTATGCTTAAAAGGGTTCTAGAGGGTTTGTGTAAGTCTTGAGCTGGCTATTAGTGTATTGAAGGCTCATCACATTTTATGGATTAATATTAAATAGAAAAAAACAGTTCAAAGATGAATGCTGTGCACAATGTAATTGGTGTTTAAGGTAGTATTACCAAAGTGTTTAATGCACCCAATTAAAAACTGAAAAATTGAAAGTAATTTTAAAAGCTAGAGAATTACCTTTCAGTTGTTGTAATTATTGCATTTTTGACTAGAAAAGTGGTAGTGTCTGACCACAGGCCAAACCATCTCTTTTGTTCCTAGTAATTTTCTTGTCAGCAGTGACCTAGGTTTTTGATGATCCTTATTAGGAAGTTCTTTGTTGTCATGGATATCTTTACTTGCTTCTTGCATAAAAAAAAAAATAATATAAAATCTGTCCAAAATCTGGACAGAAGAGTGTTCTACTTGAAAGTTTAGCAAAGGGCAATTTATAAAGTAACTAAATAATTCTGAGTTCACATATAAAAAGTTTTGGCAGTAGCTTGCTCTGTGATTTCTTGGACTGTAATTTCTTGGAAGAACTCTTGGAATCCATTGCACTAAGGATTTTGTTAGGATTTTGTTCTTTCCATGTTCCAGTCACACCAGGACTCAGGATGCTGTACCAGTGATTCAATATATTGATGACCTTGGTGTTAACCTTAACAAGGGGAGCAAAGGGGGATAGATGAGCCTGCAGCACAGAAATGAATTAATTTGAGTCATGTTTTTAGTATCTTTCTTGATCTGTTCTGCTTTTTTGTATTAGTTTAGGCCATCTGCATTTTTGGTGTAACAAACTGCATAAAGAAAAAAAAATCTTGACAACAAGATATATGGTGTGCATCCTTTTACAAAGTTAGTTTAAAATAGAGGTATTTGAGCTCTAAAAGAACCTTTTTGTTTAAAATATCCCCTCCTCTAATTTTCTTAAGTGTGAGAAAATGAGCTCAGTTTTTGCTAAAACATACGGTACTTTATCAAACTTGTATATAAATTACTTGATTCCTCATACTGCTGATATTCTTCCAATTGTTTTAATAGACCATAAAAATGGTAATACTGTGGTAAACCATTAAATGCTTAGCCATTTAGCCCAGCAGTATTCCTTGTTTAATAGTTTTACTCATTTAACACTTACGATTTGTAACAGAGTAAATCTAATTTTAAAGTAGGTTGAGGAAGTTAAACCACCTCTGGGGAATAAATCTACACTCCCTTACCTGGAGGGCAATACTAATTGCTATCCAGACCCAGAACAGGCTCAAATGAAGTCAAGCTCCAAGGATTACTAATGAGTGAGGCTTATATTCCATGAGCTGAAAGTCTTTGAATGCTATTTTTTACTTGAGAAACCGGCTGAACAAAAGTCTGAGAAAAGCCATGCAGTCAGTAGGCTGCTGGTGCTTTTAAGCATTAGTAATTATCAGCCTTTCTCCTCAGGATGTTAATGATAGTGGTTTGACCTTGCCCCAGCATCCCTATCAAAACATATAACTTAGCCATCAGTTTGCTTTAAATCAAGCACTAAATCTGTCTGGGTGCCATTTCATATGGATATTAAAAAAAACATCAGGGATATTTTGCTGCTTTTGTCAGCTAAACCTTGGGCAACTCTGTGAATAAATTAATGAATGAAGCTGCCTTTTTTTTTGTTTTGTTTTATGAGTTACTAGTGGCCTAAAGAGGAGCACACCTCTTCATCTCTTTGAGTGCAGCTCAGCTATTCACAGACATGACTGCTGTTATTATTCAGCTGCATAATCTTATGGGTGGCAAGGCAGGAGTGATGTGGAGATCTTCAGCCTCCCTGTCAGTTTTCCACTCTACTTATAAATCTCAAGTTAGCCAAAGTCTGAGTTTACCCGTTATTTTTCCACCTTCAGTTTAGTTCCTGTGTTCCGTGGCTATACGGGAACTTTATATGAAACTTTATATGAAAACTTTAGCAAAGTGCATTTAGATCTTTTCAAAACCAAGTGGATCTGCAATGATTAGATAGATAAATATTAATGATTAATAAATTGTACTGGAAAACACTACGGAGGGATAAAAGAATGGGAGACAAAAAGATGAGGTGTCTATTTCCTCATTTAAATCCTGTTCAGGCCCAGAGGGTTTAAAGGAAGTGGTGCCCTGGAGAGTGTGACTGGAACTTTGCTGGTGCAAATACTTTCATCTGACTTTGCTGCAGCTGAATTTTGCCCCCAGTGGCCAGCCTTAGTAAAACCTAGCTATTATCTTTGAATAATGAAGCTGTGTAAAATCCAGCAAGTATGTGGATATCAGAACTAGGAAGAGGCCCTAGAGGATTTTTAACCTAAATAGAAGGAAGGAGCTGTACCTCCAGCTCTGAAAGCTGCTACTGTTTCACTATCCTTTCTTTCTTTCCTTTTTTTTTTTTTTTCCCCCTGGGTTATTCCTGAGACGTGTTCATCTTCTGTTTTATGAGATATACTTGGCTTCCTCAGATGCAGAGAGAAACAGGAGGAGGTGGACGATAGCATGGCCTCCAGCACTTTGTTTATGAGAACATCCTTCTAGCAATTTTATGTCTGCATGAGAGTGGTTTCCAGTCTGCCCTTGAGCTGTGCAGCAAGCATTTTACTTCCCCTTACTCTTTTCTGCTTTAAAACTTTCTCAGAGTCTTTAGACAGATGAGATTTTGTCATTTGTAGTGATTGAACTACTTCCAGTTCTGGGGTTTTTTGTGGTTTTTTTTTTTCCCCCTAGCTGCTTCACTGGTGATCAAGCTAACATTGTGCATTTCTTTCTCTGCAAAAGCTGCCCTAGCATCTTGGCTCCTTTTGATGCACTGGTAGGGCAGTGATATGGTGCAATCCTTGCCTCAAACTTCTCTTGTTACAGCATAGCCTGATGAAATGGGGCTGATGTTAGCCTGAGCTACATTCTCATCTGAACTCACCTGACTAAGGGGTAGCTCCCTCCTGAGCCAAAAGCCACATTTCCCTGCCCATTTTCCAGTATTCCTGCTGATCATGTTTGTAAAATCCTCCTATTTCCTTAATTATTTGGATTTTTTAAAAATCTGACACTTAAAATTTTTATTTTTAGATTTTTATTTTCCCCCCATAATGAATATAACCTGGCAAGCACTGGTCAGCATTTAGGCTTAGGAGAAGGTGCAGTGCACCTTGGGCACCCAGGGCTGGGTCCCATCCAGGCTGGGAGCACTGCTTGCCTGCAGCATGCTCTGTTTCTGTATTTATCTCCTTGATACCACAGATGAGTGCAGCATTTGCTGTAGGAAATTAAATATTGGCCTTTTGCCGAGTTGTTAGATTTATTTGTGAATAAAAATGATAATTTTTTCCTTAGTCGACTCACATGCTGTCTGAACAGTACCCCAAAAAAAGGGGATTATCTGATATGTCAGTTCTATCCTCTGAGAAATTACAGATGTTACTCTGCTGTAGACTTTTTTTTTTTTTCTTTTTGAGTGGTCAGATATTACTGGGCTTAATTCATATAACAAGACCAAAGACTTCCCTCTCTCAAAAAACATGACATCTCCTGATGATTCTGATACCTCAACAGTGATAACTATATAGAAGACTGCCTCTTTTATCAGATTGTTAATTTACAGAAATAAATATTTTTATCTGTGGAGCACTGACATGTGTGCAATTCACTGGTTGTAACTTGTGTTATTAGCTCTTATCCTTCCACAACAATTTGCCAAAATAATTGCCTGAGCCACAATGACCTTGTTATGTGATGCTTCTGAGTAAGATGTGCAACAATTTATATCTTACTGCAGCTTGCTTGTTTAAATTAGCATAATTTTTTTCTTAAAAGCAGTCAAATCTGATTCTTCCACTCAGCAGCAGTGCAGGCAGAAATTGTTTAAGCTATTTTCACTTTGTTATTATGTTGGGTTGAGTTTTTATGTTGTACAGGTGGTTTCATGGAGCTATGTAGCTTCTGCAACAATTCCTTTTAACCTCTACAGTGAAATTTATAATAAGGAATACTTTAGCCTTAGAATTTTGAAAGCCTATCTGAAAATCTGTGCAAATCACAATGTCCTTATAAGGTTATGCCTTACCCTTTGTTTCCTATCTTTTTGCCAGATGTTCATCTATGAAAGGACCTTTAATCCTATTGCATGACAGTCTTTAGTGAAAGAAGTTTTTTGGGAAACAGAAGTGTGCTGTATTGATTGGATCACCCCTTTTCCATTGGTCTTGACAAGAGATCTGGGAGTCCCAGCTTCACCCAGGATATTAACTCTTTCAAAAGAGTTAAAAAATGTTTATCAATAAGGTAAACATTTAAGGCTTTTCTTATAATTTCTACTGATATACCTAATCCAGGAGTCAAATTTCCTCATGTCCTTACTTTCTCTGATTCTACTGGTGTTAACAATTTCAATTGTAGGTTACAGACCACAATCAGAAAATCACAGATTTTATATCCAAGTTCCTTTGCTACCACTGAGTTTATACCATATGTTTCTATTCAGTCTTTCAATTTACTTTAAAATATTGCTATTGTCAGGTCAGTTTAAGGAAGAATTTTCTACTTACTGTGCATGGAGAGTTTCTGAAGTCTGGAAAGTGCACTAAGTTTCTAATGGCAAACATAGTTGTGTAGGCTTCATTCAGTCTGTCTTCCTGAGTTCATGCACATCCATCACCTCCACAACCATCAAGCTTGCTGCTTGTTAGGGATATTTATAAAACCTGGTATTTTTATGTCCCTAGCAAGCTACTTCTTTAAATCTTCTGGTGATTTGTTTGTTTTCTCCTGATTCTAGTTTTATGTTAATTTTTTCATTTTGTTATTTTTAATTTTCTCAGTTGGATACAACTATTTTTTTAAGGCATATCTTCTCATGTCTAATGGCCTCTTTTACTCTATTTGGGCATGCTGACTTTCTTTGGAAGCCCATTTAAAATTATTTTTCATAGGTACTATACATGTACTCTGAGCTTTTACTGAAGTGCCTTTAAAGCATCTCTGTGCCAGTTTATATAAAAAGAAAGTTTTCAAATATTTATATGCATATTTTAGAGATTTAGCAGATTCTTTTTAATTTATTTTTAACAAGCTTCTCCACTATTTTATCGTTCTTTTTTTATTTTTTTTTTCCCAAATGAAGCAGCTAACCTTTCAAGTTAAACCTCTTGTGGATTTCCTTTTGGGTTTCTTTTTGCCTTTTTTGCCCACTCATCCAAGCAGTTTTGTGTGTGAGTGTGGAGCTGTGTCTAGTCCAGAATTTGGCTTGGATAACTTCATCTGAAATAGAGCTAATTTAAGAATTGCTTCTCATCTTGTGAGATTTTTCATTGCCCGCTCCAAAAAGAGATTCCCGGTGGTTTAGTTTGTCCACCAAACTTGATATGCAGCCAAACCATGCTATATGGGGACTAAAAATCTGTCATCATCTGTAGCTATTGTCATCCTACTACATTCCAGATATATTTTATATTTCTCTTAGTATATCTCACCTCTTCAAAGCTTTGTAGAGAAAGAAAAGACGTTTTCCTGATACTTGCACAGATAATCCATACTAACCCTTAGTCATGCTTTCCAAAGCTTGAAGAGTGGGTTTCAATGTCAAATGTGTCCCTAGTCCTCTCACTCCTGTTGATAACATGTTTTTACTTGCCCTGCTACCTTGTATTGCAGTAACTCTTGAGTAATTCTGATTTGCAGATGTTTTGTTCTCTCTTTTCATTCCATATTACACCATTATGCTGCTGCCAATTTCTCCTGTGTGCCAATGCCACCTTTTAGATCTTCTGTAATGAGCTGCTTGTAAACCAACTCTTCTGTTCTTCCCCTTGAATCCAGCTCAGTGGTGATTCAGGACTGTTTCTCAAGGTGGAATGCCATCCAAGTCTTAATGAGTTTCTTCTAATCAATGGCATTTTATGTATTTATTCTCATCGCTTTTCATCAGTCAGACTCCTTTGTAGGTTTTTCCCATACAAAGTTCTTGTAATCCGTGGTGGGTTTTGTCAGGCATCCCTCATTCTTGGCTACTTTTAAGTATCTTTTCAAAGTAATTGTTTGTTTTCTATCCTTAATCTCTTGAGTCATTTTCTCAAACCCACTAGGAGTTGAATCTGTTTTCAATTCCTGTTTTCAACTTGGAAAAATCCTTTGTAACTTTGCTTCCTGAACTTCTCAGTTTTTATGTGGCACTTACTCTCACTCTACTACAATATGGACTCCATCACCCATTGTGTACTTGACTCTTGACTAATTTGACTTAATTGCAAGTTAATTACTATTTAACAGATTTTATTTTATTAATTACTTGCTGAGCTACATGTTAAATTATGGTATCTTTATGAGGAAATGACTTTCCACAATTACAGATACGTGTCCTCTTCAAACAATTTGGCAGTGTTAGATGTAATCCTAACATTCTTGCTTCTGCTGTTCTTTTGTTTGTTTTAAAACCCAGTTCTGGAATATAGATTATTTTTTACTCTTTGACACTGCTGCTTTTGTCTCCAGGAGTACAAAATCCTCTCCTGGATGTCTATGACATTGTTTCTAGAAAACTTATTATAAGTGTGCAACTTTGGGAAAAGTCTAATGTGGTTTTAATTGGTTGTTTTAGTTTTTGGTGTTTGTTTGTTTGTTTTGTGTTTATCTAGTGGCATTATTTGCACTGTGACCAAACAAACTTTATAGTCAAGTAAAGTAATATTTAAAAAAACAACCAAACAAACAACAAAACCACAATTGAGACAGGCTACCCAAGGTATGTAGGAAAGTTCAGCGGAATGTTTTATTTTAGCTTTAATAGGAGAGTTATCTGATGGTATGGTTCCTGAAAACTTTGAGATCACAGAAAGTATTGGTTAAAAATAAGGACATCTTTTTGGAGTATATTTTGTAACCGAAAGTGATTTCATCTCTAAAACCAGAGCAAATATCAGGTTAGTATTTTTAATTCTTGTGTTATGCAGGGATTTTTTGATGGAAAATTGAAACAGTTTTCATAGGCAGGGCATGTCTGTAAAATACTAAAAATTTTAAAATTAGACATAATGGGATAGCTCCAAAGGAAAAAAAAAATAAATTAACTTTTCTGTTTGTTCTCACATAAATCTGCTATAGCTCCTAGTTGCTGCTGATCCAGAGCAGGAAGTTGTCCTTTGGGCTTCTCTCAGGCAATTCTATCTTTAGCTTTTAATTCTAAATTACTGGGAGCTTACTGAGTTTCAGTAGCAGCATTTTGGAACACGTGATCACCAGTCCACACACCATGACCAATATCTAGCCCTGCAATGTGGCAATTTCATAAAATTAAAATGCCTGTATGATTTCCTACAATGACTTTCTCTAAATGAGGTTTTTACTGGTAAAGCTAGTTTTTATCTACTAATTGTAGAGAGCTATGGTCCCTTGTTAATATGGTGCTCATTTTATATAACCTAAGTAGGTTAGAGTACTGTGTGGTTCTTTGGTAACCTCTCATAAAACAATATAGCCAAAGATGATATTTTTAGCTTCTGTTAGGCAGGGCCTTGAGCAGCATTTCTGCTGAAAGCAGAGTTTATGGCTAAAGTCGTGTGCTCCTGCTTAAAAGTCTATGCACAAATTTCACTGTTGAAACTCCTGTGAAAGATTAGCAGGGCTGGTTCTTTTAACACTCTGTATCAACACCAGGTATAATTCAAATATTTTACAAGTAATCTGGATAAAATAAAGCATAGGCAGGAAAGACAGGCAGAATCATATATCTGAATTACAAAGCACTTCAATCCCAAAAACTATCATAGTGGGTTTTTTTTCTTTTATTTCTTTTCCCTTTTTTCTGGAAGCAAAACATGCCCATTAAGCTGGTCTGTTTTCTGGTTTTCATTTACCTTGGTTGAATGTGGTGGTGGTAGCTGTTCAGCTACAGTTTACTGGTGTTGCAATGGTTTTGTTGCAGAAGATAGCTTTAAGGCCAAAGAAATGCAAGGATTTTCAGTTAATTACTTTTCTCCTGAAAGCCTCTGTGCTCATTCCTGGAAAGAGAAGAAATTCAAATCCCTTGTGGCTGCTGCTCCACTGTGCCCTGCCTCCTGCTGGATGTGGTTTTTAACCATTAAATAATAAAATGCTATGAAAATTTTGTTAATGGGCATATCCATTTTGCTTTTATCACACAGGGGTTAGCCCATACACTCTCATTAAGTCTCTGACATCTGCACTTATAAATAGCCCTGAATTTTGCTCACTACTTACTTACAGAACTGTGTCATTTTGAATCTTTGTCTGAAGAGGCACTTGGGTATTTGTGTTTTGTATGAGCACAGATTTCTAAGACTTCTCCTCAGAAATGAAGCTCTGTCCTGCTCCATTTAAGACATGAATTAAAACAAGATAGGTAAACTTTCCTAAATGTGCAGTGATCTTCTTAAATTACTTAAGATGTTACTTAAATTAAAAAGATGTTCTTCTGAAACAACAAAATTTGCCTGTGGTAGCTTGTGTATGTTAATTCTTTCTGATTGTCTGTTGCCTGCAAGAAAGTAGATTTTTGTGCTGTGAGCTCAAATTGTAATGTAATCTCTGAATAAGAGAGGGGAGTGTTTGTGGGAAATGTGGCTTTCTTAAGGAGGACCTGTTGTTCTGTGTGAAACACTATCACAAAAATAAACAACACTGAGGTCCTGCCCTTGCAGTAGGATTTAAAAATGGCAAGTGAATTTTTCTCTACAAGTGTGTCAACAGCAGGTCCTCATTACCTGCCCAGAGTGGATGAAAACTGATTTATCCCATGATGATCAGAATGTTGCCTGAGCTTGTTGCCTTGAACTGTTTGAAAGGCAAAATTAAATATTTTTTTTCTTTTTGAAAAGGATTTTGTTGGTGCTCCCTAACCCTGAATGTGCTACTTTCAATCCATTAGATTGTTACTGAACTTCTTGGACACTGAGCCTGTGAGCTGTAGGAATTGCAAACGCATGCAATTCCAGCCAGGCTTCTGAACTGACAGGTAATCATCTGATTAGGAGGTGGGAAATCAGATTGTGGTTTCTTCCAAAGAGGATTGGCTTTATTGTTCCTGCTTTTGTGAAAAATGCAAAAGAGCCTTTTTTCCATGTGGAAAATATGAGGAGTTCTGTAATACGATTATGAATAATATCACAGCCCTGAGATTCTTCATTTTCTTCTGTGCCGTTTTCTTCTGGAGTGACCTTTAGTTACTCTTTGAAGGGAGGAAGCATAGGAAAAGCAGTAGAAGTACATTTGACTTAAAAGGAAAGAGTGATTCAAAATCCCAAGAGGGTAATCACTTCAGGAAGATTATCTTGATAAAGAGAGTAGAGAAGTGAAAAGGAGCAAAGAAACTGGATGGGAGGAGACACACTAATTTATCTTGCAGCCTAGCATAGGCACCCATGGAAGGAATGAACTTCAAGGTGGAAAGAACTTGAAACCAAATGGTGGGGCTGTTCTTGTTAACCTGAGGAGCCCTTCTGCTGTCTCCTGGAGGAGGTAATTAGTAAAGACAAAATGTTCCATGTCACTTAGCTACAGATGTTTATTGCACTTTGTTTAGAGAAGAAAGCAGAGTCCGAGTTGCTGCTGAGGCTCTAGGTGATCTTACATCTTAAGGTAAGAAGTTTCAGTTTGGTGCAGGAAAAATATTTCTAACAGCAGTTTCCAAAGCTGAATTTTGTTTTTCACAAAGCAGTTTTCACATTGTTTGGAAATGTTCTCAGCACTGGGTTTCCACCCCTTCCAGCTGCCCCCTCCATGTGGAAAAGCACAAATACACCCCCCTCCAGTTCTTCAGCAGTGTTATTCAGTACAGGGATGTAAACAATGTGCTAATTGTTAATAAGGTTCTTCATTCATCTGTTCATCTCTAATGGCATCTTAATGTTTTAAAAGCATCTCAGCTGAAGACTCAGTTTTTATTTTTATATGTTTCATGATGAAAGAATTATCTGATGGTAACTCAGACTCACTGTGATCCCTATTGGCTATATTCATAGAGGCTTTAATAAGATTATCTTAATCTTTAGGGGGATTTATGTAAGCATGAAGTATTCAAATGAACTGAACTTCAGAAGAGCATTTCATAATTTTGTGTTACTGAGTTTTTCAGGGAAATGGACTTCTGTTGCTTAGCATTTTTACTTCAAGCAAATGTCCAAAAGTACCACTTCAGTAGAACAGCCAAGAGTTTTGAGGTCTCATGTCCGATACTTACAAATTTGACTAGAGGCATTATTGTCTTTTTAAGTCCAGAAATTCACTAGAAGACTACCCAAACTTTTATGAAGTATTGTATAACTTCTGTTGAAGTCAAGTGCTAGTGTACAAATGTTCTTAGTTTACTCTGTATCATGCTTTCTAGTCTGGCCGGGTAAGCTTATAGTTTTCCACAAGTGCTCCATCATGCCTATAGCACAACTTATTTGTTTCTTTATTTATGGTTTAGTGTGGTTTTATCTAATTTTCTTTCCAAGAACTTGCGTCTATGGAAAATTCTTTCAGTTACGGCTGATTGCTTTGGTGTTAAATTTCAGCTACACAAGATAATTGACTCTTTATCTGATTATTTGTAAATACAGTTTTCAGTAACTTTTTTTTTTATACCTATCCCAATTACCCATCCCATCTTTGCAATATTAGGTAAAATGGCCAATGATCTCTCTGTCTTATAAAACAGTGACTGTACTTTGAATACCTGTGGAGGAGACACTTCCCTTTGGGAAGCATCAGAGAGAGGTTGAACTGCAAAGTCTGCTTTTCCAATACTGCTTTGAGCACTGGCTGAATTGCTCTGTACTTCAGTGTACTTCATTAGACTTAATGCAATTTGCATATGTAACTGGTCACAGACTAGAGAGAATTTTTATTAATTATCTTAACCATCTAACAACATTTGGCTTGCGGTCTCGACTATAAGAGAAACAGAGGAAAAATGTTCGTGCTTAAAATAAATGTAATACATGAAGTAAATGAAAAATACAAAGGTGTAAAATAATTTGTTCTCCTAGATCCTTTCATTTCTAATAATGTGATTTTAATATCACAGAAAAAGAAGCATAGTATTTAAATGTGACTTTTATCTTGACTCTGATCTTTTCTTTACACTAAAGTATTTGTGGTTCTTGTTTGAGAAAGTCTCGTTATAATTATTTAATGTATTTACTAAATTGGCAGTATGTTCCCATACTTCATTATGATTATAGTTCCTTTGGCTGGACTGTTCCTCTGTGACATGCAGAAAGTGTGTTTTTGTTTTTGCATTGGTGGTATATGGGAATTGCAATAATGGATGTCATAACCCTCAGCTGAAGCTTTGGAAAAAATTAGCCATCAATCATAACATAGAGTCTTTTCAGTTGTAGCTCCAAGTAAATGTGTTTTCTTCATTTCTTTGGAAGCTATTATGCTGTCATTTAAAGGCACAAGGAAAAAGGGGGGAAAAGCCCTTCTAATGAGAGTTTGTGCACTCTCTTTTTTAACAACAATGGATTGTATCATGTTAAATTTAAAGCATGTCTTTCCTTAGCAAATAGTTTTTTAGTTGGTTTATACAATCAACAGTATCACCACTGGAATATGAGCATCTGCTCTGATCCCAGTTTTCCAACACAGTAGAAAGAACAAACATATGTACTTTCCCTATTTTATACTTTAAAAACTCAAAACTTTCTTCCTCCTGTGTCTGTTTGCCCTTACAGATCTCATCAGTGATGGTTCATATGCTGTGTTAGATCAGAAAGATTTCAAATTCTGCTTTCTGATGAGTAAGAGTTTCTCTGGCTGTCATCACCAGGTCACCCTTACTTCCTGCTTCTCTCTAGCTCTTGATTTTTTTGCTGTATCTGCTTTACAGATGCTTAAATCACCACTTTAGGTTTTGTATTACCACATTTCATAGTAGTAGGAAAAATTACTTTAAAACAAAAAAGCTTCAAAATATGAACAAGCAGTAGATACTGATCACTTTACCTACAAATAAAAAAAACCAACTCAGATTGTGTAAGAAACAAGAAAAAAGAAATATTTGGATGAACACATAATATGTTCTTTTTAAGCAGACTTTCATTCTGAAAATACTCAAAAAAACCCCACGTTAGTATTGTCTTGTTTCTTTCTTTACCCTAAGTGGAAGTCTTTCTTGTGACACAAAGGTAGCCATGGTAACTTAACACGTTCATCACTTCTTTGCAGTGCATTTTTAAAATAAAGAGGATGTAGAACCTGCACTTGATGGCTGAACTAATTAATTCTGCTTTCTTTTAACTAAACTTTCAAGATAATTGTTCTTTAAAATAATGAAGTGAAACAAAAATGCTGAAGTTGTGAAGAACACAACTTTGCGTTTGAAATTTGGTTGCTGGATCCAGCTAAAACAAAAGCTAGGGATTTTCTGTGCTTAGAAAATCCTCTTCTTTCAGGGAGAGCAAGGGAAAACCCCTGACTCTAAGGAAGTGCTCAGATTCTATTTAATTAAACACCATCAGGAGTTCTGCAGGTAGTGGCCTTTTGGCAGATCCAGTGTCTTAGGGAATGTTAAAAGAAAACTGGAGTCAGTGGCAATTGCTGGCTCTGCAACAAGCTATGCCTGGCTCTTCTCTCAATGTTCACAATTTTTTTAGCACAGAATGAAAACAAATGTTGAACTCTTTCCCTAATACATAACCAAGTTTTGATTGCTGTATTTATCTGGGGAAAAAAGCATCCATGTGTAGTAACAGTGCTGGTAGTTCTCTTGTAGGGGAAGCTTGTTGGGACTGAAAATGAAGAGTTTTACTTTGGATTTTGGATGTGTGGATGCTCCAAAGCACTCTAGAGTGAAAAAGGGTTTGATAATGGGCTTTTTCATTAAGTAGTGCTTTGGGTTTGTACTTTGCATATGTGCTACTTTCCAGGTGATAACTTTGTTTACCTGTGCATTTGGATATTATTATTGAAACTCTTAGTAATGAGTGTTGAGCACAATCTTTGGTACTCTAATGATTTCAGTAAACCTTTCAGCAAACTCCCTGCAAAGAAAAATGCCCCACATGCTTCAGGTTCTGTAACTGCAGTATAGCAGCAGCAGTGCTTCCCTAACAAAAGATGTGATTTTTTTTATTTTTTTTTAAGCTAAAATCTTTTTTGCCTGTCTTCTTTTTCTGTTGACTTAAATTAGAAGCCAAAAGCCATCAGTATCAATGGCTAGATAAATATTTTGAGTTCTCTTCATCTTGAGGATGCTGAAATTGGCTGACAAAAGGGAAAAATGCAGTTTCTTTGTGTCAGGTTGAGCATTAAAGTTTTTCAGAACAAAAACCTCTTGCAATATCCTCTAAAACTATTTGGACCTTCTTACCTAGGAATTCTTCAGTCCAGTTCTTTTGGATTCCACAGGAGCTAGTGAAATAAAATTACCATGGTAAGCTTTTATTTTTTTATTTCTGAAACAAACCCTGCTTATTTCACAGAAGTTATTTAGAGCTGACTGTCTTTCCAGAATCTGATTCACATCAATTAAATGGAAAAAAAATAAATACATTACACTGCTAAATGTATGGAGGGACCTTGCTGGGTAATAGTTGTCTACAGACCAGCTCACTTAAATATTTCTGTGGCACATTGATGCAAAGTTTATCTTCAAGTCACGTGCTGGTAGATATAACTTGTCATAGCTCTGCTACAAGTGGAAAAAAAACCAACATCCAGTTCCTCTTCCTGGGTCTTGCCATCCTTCTCTGCTGGAAAAATTGCTTAAGCAAGAAAATATTTGGAGTAAATCAATTTCTCTGCATTAATAGAGCTTGCTGAAGCACTGTTCTACTGCTTTTGTGCTTGGTGCTTTCTACTGTGGCTTTGAAGAGAGATGTAGAGGGAGGCTTAAAAGAATTGTACACTTTTTGTTTTAAAGATATTGTCAATAATTTAGGCTGGAGTTTTCAGTGGCCTGCTGCAACTAGTAGAAACCTCTGAAATGTGTGTGGAGTTGAGCCAGCCTGTGGCATTTTATGTGTTGTGTATAGTGTGCTCAACTAATAGCCTGAGTGCACAGCATTCCATCTTTCAGTAATTCATAGGAGGGAAGGGGAAGAAGGATGGGTGACTGTAGAGGGGCACAGCACCCTGCAGTTACAAATGTCAAGGCAGAGATATTATTTTAATGCAGGCATTTTAGAAGCTGGGAAAGATGGCACTGTGGAATTAAATGCAAAGAGTTAGGGTAGCAGAGTGCTGGATGAGTGTTTGGATGTGGAGAATTTGGAGAAGCAAAGGCTTTGTGCACCTGGTCTCTCTCTTTCTGATGCCAAAAATGTGCCTGGTCTCACATGTGGGATGTGTGAGCATGTGTGAGATGTTGGGAGTTTGTATATTATCTGTTAGGAAAGAAGCATTCATCTTTTCCTGGAGCTGTACATCTGCAAGGAAACTTGAATTCAGATGGGAAAAAGAACACATCAGCCTTGATCTTTGATTTTCTTAATATAGAAGAAGAAAAATATTTGGTCCAAGCCTTCTGCAAGATTCATGGACAGACTGGTCAGGTTTTATTGTGAACACTGTGTGGAGTGCCAGGCACCACGCTTCCCAAATTTGCAGAGCAGCTGAGCAATTTGACTGTGCTTTTTGCAGCCTGGCTGCCTGGGATGTAGCCAAATTAGACAGCCAGTTTCTCAGCCTTGGTATGTAAATAAAAGTGGGTTGTGTCCCTTGGTATCAGCCCCTTACACTTGAGGAAAAACAAAACTAAGAGGGGTTAATGACTGAATTCCCTAACCCACAGTGCACTCGAAGAGGGGGCTGGGTGGGAAGACTGTTTCCTGGGGTTTTTTTTTGTTTTTCTTTTTAAGGGAAGGGAACACTCATTATACTTAATCAAGTGAAGATGAATCTGAGAGTCAAAGGCCTTTAATTATGTTTTCACTTGGTATGAGTTGTGTTTGTCTGAGGGATTGATGGATCTCTTTGGCAGCTATGCAAAAAGGCTCGGATAAATTTTGAACCGTTTGTATTCAATATGTGAACTGTTAGCCACATCTCTAGGCAAAGAGTTCACACGTAGAAATGAAAATTCACCTGCACTTCTCTAAGGTGAAGGAGTCAATCCCCAAATGGCAGCCAACTGTATGTCTGTACTAGAACTTTGGATTGCAGAAGAGAGTGGTAAATGCTGACTGTGCAGAATGGCTTAATTTCCTGTGTGCAGGGCTGAGAAAGGTTATTAAGAAGCTCTTTCAGGTTTAAGGTTTTCCCCAGGGAAACTCCAGAAATACAGCTGCTTAAAAGGAGAGAGAGAGAGAGGAAAAAAAGTAAGACTAAAAAGGCACAGAAATGTGCATATGCTGGCTATGTGCTGCATAGAAGCTGGAGGCAATATTTTGTACAAACCTAAGGTGAGGCAAGGTATCAGCAGCAGGAAGAGCAGGAAGGACTGAACCTTCATCAGTGCTTGGTCCTGCTCTTGATACCTTGCCCCAGCCATGTGGCAGGTGTAGAGAGTTGCTGAGAAATGAGAGAGAAAAATCTGCAAGTGCTGAATGAGTGTTGAATCAACAGCAATAGAGGAAAAAAGAGAGAGGGGAGAAAATATGGGTTCTGATTAGAGGTAACTGGGGGAACTGGTTGGAACTTGTGAAACTTTAGTGACTTTGCGTCACTGGAAATACCAGTGAGAATGGAATCCACTAGCTGGTGTCTAGTGCACCTAAAGACTTACTGCTCTGGAGGGAGAAGGTTGTTTCTGGAGAGAGCAGTAGCTAAAGTTAAAGGAATGTGCATGAGAGTTTGGAGCAGACAAGCCCATGAAAGGGATAAGATTTCCGAGAGGCTTTCTAGAATTTTTTGGTAGCAAGTTAATGAGAAAAACTCTGTGATGTAGATATTGAGGAGAAAGCAGGATACATATCAGGATGTGTGTGTGATTTTTGTGAGACAAAGCAAATGGATTCAGCAACACAGAGGAAAGATTTGCTTTCAGTAGTGACATGGGTGTTCCAAAGATTTGAGAAGAGGGAATGACTGGAGTGCTGGCCACAGAGTCTCTGTGTATCAGGAACAAGCAGAAACAGTTTGCTCCAGAGCATGAGCTTACTGGGATCTTGAAAAGCCATACTGGCCATACTGGTCTGAGGTGCTGAAGCTAGAACTTGGCTGACAGGTAATGCAGAGAAGATTGCCAAAACTGTGTTACTTCTCCACAGCAGGTGTTGTTCTTTAGAAATACTCTTGGTCTTTGTGTGCAAGTGCTTCTCTTACACTATGTATCTAGAATTATTAAGTTGGGGAAAGATATAGGAAGTTAGTTTTTTGCTTGAGAATGCTGATCCGATTAAATATTTTCTTATGTATGTTTTCACTCACAGCTGATGGGAACAGAATAACTGGAAATCAAAACAAGAGCTGGGATATTTCCTTGCTGCTCTTGACACAGAGGAATAGATTGACCTTTCCCACTGAGCATCCCAGTGCCAGAGGGTGACAATTACTCTGTGTTGGCTGTTCCTGTTTTTCAAGCTCTGGCATGTCCCTCTCTCATTCCAGCATTTGGTATGTTCTCCTGTGTTTTCATCAGAACCTAAATGCTAGGTTGGACTTAAACTCCTCTGGACTGGTTTTTTTTTACTAGTTTGTGATGCCTTCCTACAATGGGATGCTATTAGAGGAAAGCTGTAGTATGAAAAATAGTTTCAACAAACTGCATTGTGTCTGCATTATGTCAAAGTCTTGGCTGACTTAGTTGCTTGACTAATTTCATTATTTTATGAGGAGTGCTCTGTAGTGTCACAAGCAATGAGATGTTTGAATTCTGTTTTAAGAATGAGATTAAAAGAATTATTGCTACACTGTCAGTCCAAAAGCACACCCAATGTCAGTAACTACCTGAGAAACAAGGAAGTGTAAAGAAACTAAAAATGCATATAAAGTACAGTTTACCAGTTTCAGCTTCCACAAGTGACTGATTTTATTTGGAAAATGTGGGAATATTTTAGGTCAAATTTTCTTGCATTCTAGAACTGAAAAGTTTTATAACCCACACTGAATTTTGACAAGTTTCCTATAGAATAAATTTTTAAATTCCTCTTGGTTTTTCATATAGAGAATAGAGGAAAGGGATTATAGAATAGAGTCACTTTTAAAGTCCCTAATGAATTTCAACAGGAAGAGTTGTTAAACCATATGTTTATCAACAGACAGAGGTTTGCATAATGTATTTGTTTTGAAGAAATGCTGGGTGGGGTGGGTGGTTGTAAAAAAATTTCTTGGAAGCAGATGCATCTATAGGTATGTTCTGGACAAAAATCTGTGAATTTTGATTGGTTTGTGATTTGGTTGTTTGCTTTGCTTTGGGTGCTTTTGCTTATTATTATTTTAAACTAATCAACTTTTGAATTGTTTGAAAATGTAGATCAGAGATTATAAAATCATAGTGTCTTTGTGCAGACTGTGGGACTAGATAATACTTGTGTTAAATCCCATTCCTCCTAGCTCCATATCTTAATACTGACAGTGGAGGATGACACCTTCTTTACTACAAATAACTTTTTCTTAATCACATGTTGTAGGTCTCTGTACTTTGGCATGCATTTTATTCACATTGCATACAGAAGAAACTGTTTTTCACTATTAAGGGTCAGAATAGTATTTATTCTTGTGTAAATCTTGTTGCTGAATTCTTTAGCAGCTTTAAGTAGACTGAAAAGCTAGTATAACATTCATTAAATTTCAGGTGATAACTAAGCCAGAATTTTTAAAACCACACAGTAGATTTTGTACTAAATTTTTGAATGCTCAGGAAGATATGCCATGAAATGATAAAATTTTTTTTAAAAAGGGATTATTTGTAATGAAGGATTTTCATTATTGGGTTAATTATCTTACAATTCTTTAGCAGAATAATTATCTGAGTTTCAGTTAAGCCTCGAAATGAGTTCATCTTTTTGAGACTTCTAAACTTCAGGATAAAGTTTTCTGGAGTGAAAATGTAGGTGTCTAATATGTTTGAAAATAAAATACATTTTCAGCCTGCAGTTCTGTATAGCTGCTCTGCTGTGATTGCAGTCCATAGAGCCACGAGAAATCATTCCTTCCTCAGTTCAAGATTTTTGCCTCATGTTTCTGTGTGTCACAGAAAGGATTTTATTGACCTGCAGCAAGAATCTAACGATGGAAAACTTTTTCATCAGAGTGTTAGAGCAGCACAGGGTACAATAAATTGCCTGTTTTGGTATTTGAAGACTCAAAACTCTTCTGTGCTCTATCACAGTGGGGCTGATCCCCTGCTTGGTGCCATACCTCAAGACAGGCATGGAAAATTACACCTAAAATTTGCAAGTAGTTGCAAAAGCAGTCAGAGATGTGTATAAAGAGGAGATGTTGTAGAGTAAGAAGTTACCTACCATATAAGTGACCTTCAGTTTAATATGCAGTTGTCTGTATTGATTTTATCTTACAGCATGTTATTGAAGAGAAAAGCAAGATGAGCCAAATCCCCCTTATTGTTCTTGAATGCTGCAAGACTCCTTATGTGAGTAAGGGGACCAGGAGGTGACTCTATAAAAAGAATATTTAGTTGGGTTTTTAGATCATCTGCCAGATTCTAATCTCTGTAGGCATAGGAACAGGTTTTTTTTTTTCTTTGACAGCCATGCATCTGAAATTAGAGTTTAACTCCTACAGTTGTCAAAATAGATTTTCTGTAGTGTCAGAGCTTTTACTAGCATCAAAAGACTATTCTAAGTTTCATCTCTGTCTTACCAAGGCTGAGGTTAGATTTTTGTACAGGCTGATTTCTCATCTTCAGTTAAAAGGATAGGTGCAGCTCTGTATGGCCACGATTGTTAGGATTCCTCCTGAAGGAAACAGAGATTAAAAACACTTAGTTCAGAAGATGCATTCCATTGGACATGATGTCTGTATACTTACCCAGCTGTAATAATTTGTTATTCATCAATGGCTAGTGCTTTACATAAATTTTTCAAAGAAATTTCAATCTAAGGACCACCAAGGCAGATGAAATCTTGGTGAATATAGAACAGAATGCAGTTTGTTTTAACAAGAAGATGTACTGCTCAGCCAGGAGGAATTTGTAGAGGTGATCCAGTGAATTTATAACCTGAATATGTGTAGGAATTTTTACTCTTGGCACAAATTGTATCCCATGAAAAGAAAAATCAGCAACCTGAATCATCTCTCTGCAATTTAATTTTTTGTCAGCAATGGGTGGTTAAAACTACAAAGATAGAGACTATAACTAGCAAATATTATTCAACCTTAAGTATAAAAACAGTTTGGGTGAAGCCGGAAGACCATTAATGTCTTTAACTCACCACTAGGAAGTTTTATTCTTCCATTTGTTTTAAATTTCCTGCAAATCTTATAATTCTCACAGTAAAAAATGGAGTGTTAGGATTTCTTATTTCCTTCGCTTTAGGTAATTGAAATTTATGAATCAAATTAAACTTACCTCCCTCACTGGGAGTCAGTCCATTTGAGATCCTACTCTAAAAAATCAATTTTCTACTTTGGAGGAAGAAGAGCAGGTAGAGATCTTAGTCACCTTCTCTGTCATCCTGCTTCAAAGCAGGGTCAACTCTACCTTTTTCAGCTCTGAGAGATGAGTATCTGGCTGCTCAAGGTATCTCCAGTTATGAAGTCTTAGTAGCATCCTCAGGGAAATCTCTCCTGATCTTAATTGTTCTTAAAATTAGAAAGAAATTCCTAATATCTAACCTAAATCTCCTTAGCTGCTAAGTTAAGCTCATTAATTCTTGTTGTACCCCAAGTAAAAACAGTGAAGAGATTCCTTCCTCCCTCTTGTATGTTCAAATCTCCTCTCAGTCTCTGCAGTTTCTTTAAGCTCTTCACGTAGGACAAATTTAGGATAATACTTTTTGTCTTGATTGCTTTTAAAAAATATTTTTGCTAATTCCTCAACTTTTTTTTGAACATCATTCATCAAAAAAGCTGTATTTTTTCAGGTGATATCTAGATTAACTGTTATTTCTGAAACACAGTGTAGCTTTTATGCCTCTCAGGAAATTGTTCCATTTCTTGTCAGAGCCTGACATTTACTGAGTCATAAACAACTTATGATCTGCTGTAGCCTTCTGATCAAGTCCTCAGTATTTGTAGTTTGCTGACTATTCCCTATATTTTCTTTCTGCCTCAAAATTTCTTTGCTCCTTTTGATCTTAAGATCATTAAATTTTGTCTTGTACTAAAATGCTATATGCATCAAAAAACATAGCAAAAATAGATTTATACATATTTTAGATGCCTACTATACTTTTCATAGTGAACAAGATTATAAGCATCTGAAAATGATCACTGAGCATAACTGGGAAGATCAGCTGTAATGGAAATGCACCATCTAGAGTAGCTTTATAAGCATAAAATATTAAAAAAGCATCTGTGTCAAACTATAAGTTAACACCTTTTGGTAAATGCTCTGATATTGTTGTGTGCTGCTGCCACATCACTTTGTTTTTTATATAACAATCTGAGTATAGATTTTAGTGCTTTGAATCATACAGCATTCACAATGAGAACATTATTTCTTATACTTTCTTGTAGCAAGGATAGATTCAACAAGATGCATTGAGATAAACTTTGGTTTCAAGGAATAAACAACTTTGTGTTCACAGTATACACTAAAAAAGAAAAAGCCAAAAATATCCTAGTGGCACCTCTTTTAGCTTGAGTTCCCTTCATAGTGTGGTGAAATAGAACCCCAACTGCCTATTTTGAAAGGAAATCAAACCAAAAGTGAATATATTAAAAGATTAATTCTTAAAATGAGTAGAAAATCACTTGCAATATATTTAGACATCGAAGTCACACATATTAATCTTTCCTAAGGGTTAAGACTTAAGACTCCAAAGCTTTACAAATTGCCTACCACCATGGCAGCTCTGACACATTATTGTAGTGAGACAAAGAAGAGAGGTCAGGCAATAGTGAGGATGAAGAAGAGCAAACCTCCAGGGATAAGCAGCTGATATTGAGGACCTGAAATCCACTCTGTAGTTATTTCTGGGATTTTACTTCAGGCTAATTTTAGTCCGATACCACAGACTTTGTGACCTTAGCAAGTGAAATACACAGAGTGCTGTCATGGACCCTTTTTACTGGAATCTCATCTGGATGAACTGCAGCCCTTAAAGTCCAAAACTACTGTGCTCTGTGAGCAGACATGTAGGGCAGTTGTGAAACTTGTTTCAAAAGTCAACTCTGGGTGTGAACTGAGATGCTGATGTTCTCACTGAATGCTGCAAGTAGGCTGAAGAAGTGGGTTTTTTTCTGGAATTGTTATCCTCTACTTGGAAAATTAATTGAATCAGATCATAGTTTCTAGTTCAACCAGAAACTATCTATAGTTTTATCTAAAGATCTGATTGTACTAGAAACTAGAAACACTAGGAAGGTGTTTCTCCTTTTCTGAAAGAGAGCTTTAATCTCTGTTCTCTAGAAAGAATGTTCATTCCCAGAGTCATTCAAGTCTTGCCTAGACACAGCCCTTGACAGTGTGCTTTAGCTGCACTTGTTTTACAAGTGTGCATTTGCACTGAAGACCTCTGTACATGCCTTGTAACTTTCTTGGGTTCTTGGCATCATGATTCAAATAAAGTTTACTCAGCTTTGTCACATCTTTGCCTTCATAAGTTAAACTGGAGTTGGAAGGACTGGTGTATCTCTATGAAATATTCAGGAAGGTTTCTTGGTAAAAAAGCAGAACAATTTCAAGTAGATATGAAGACTTCTAGGTATTTCTAAAATCCAGACAATTTCCTAGATTTTTGCAGTGTGCCATGTGATTCTGAAATTACTCTTACAATTTGCTAGGAGGTTAGTGGATGAATTTTAAAGGACACAAAATACTTCTGAGCCAAGAAATAAAAAAAAGAGAGAGACTGTGCTTATACCAATATTAAATGCATACGTAATGTGATGATGGGTCTGAGAAGGAGATGGGATGCATATTGAAAACTGAATTTTCTAACCTTTGTATATTCACATCATCCTTTTATATGCTTGATTAAAATGTGTACAGTGGGCTACATATGATGAGCTACAAAAATGTAGCTCATTTTTATTCTTTAGTAAAATACTGTAAAATACAGCAATAACATAGTAATAATTTCAGCAAGGTTGTATACCTTTCTATATAAATTTTCTAACCTAGCATAGGTACACGTGAATTCTTTTTTCCCTCCAAAATTAAGTAAACATTTAATTAAATTATTTTTCTCTTCAAAATGGAGTCTACAAGTATCTAATCCCAGAGCTACAATTCCTCAACCTTCCTCTTCTTCTATGAAATGTTGCTATGGTTATTACCCTGTTGGGCAGTGAAATGCAGTAATTTGTTTAGCAATTCCTCTCTTCCACAGTACTGTACACATATATAGGAAGTTTGCATTTAGTAAGTGCATCTGTATAACAAGTCCACTGTTACAAATCCTTCTAATCATGGTTTAGAATAATTTAGAATCATGGTTTGTGAAGCACAGGTATTTGTAGTTAGTAACTGAAATTCCTATATACAGTAAAACAAATTTCTTTGGTAGCAAAAATAAGTTTATAAACCTGTTTCAAATACTTCCTCCTTTTTCCCCATCTCTAAAGAAAACATGATAGAAGTTTTCTTTGAAAGAGGCAGTGGGTATCACAAGTGATATCTTTTGGATTTGTGTGATGATGTTACTTGGATGGCAAAATAATCAGAAGCTGAAAGCAGCTTAACTCATAACTGGGGTGTGATTAAGATTGGGAGAATTACACTGAAATATGTTTAAGAAAAATGGTAAGAATAATATTCTTGTTTCATCTGTTGTGTTTCTGCATGATTTGATTTGCTTCAAATCTCAAAGCACGACTAATATAAATATGTGAAAATCAGTGTGTGTGTCTTTGGATAAGGTAAGGTGTGCTTCTTCAAATTGCACAATATTTATGAGACAGTTTATAGGCTTCTTGAAACAGTTGGACAGCACTGAACATAAAATATTTGAAAATGCAGAAGAAAGTTTTGTTGTGGCAGACAGGACAAAAAGTTAGGGTTTTTCCTTGATAGATGGTGGGGTTTTCAGGGATGCAGCTGCAGAGGAACTGAATGTAATCACTGTGTTAAGAAAGTGCTGCATTGCAGAGGTGGATTTCAAGGCCTAAAAAAGCAAAGAGAAAGGAACTGATATTTAATAAAGAGATGTGAGGGAAGAAGTTGCAGTTTAAACAAGGGTGGGTGTTATTTAGATAGAAAACCCAGCAAATCGATGTTGGGAAGTGTAGTAGAACTAGTACTCTCTTTTTTCCTTTGCTTTTCTTTCTTCAGAAATTGACATTTGCAGGATGGAAAAACTCCAGAGTCTATATTCTAGAATGGAAAAATGAGAAATGGCTGAAAAAGAACTGCAATTAGGTTCTACATGCAGTTTCTGAAAACCTATGGGCTAATTCTCCCAGGAAGTGATCAGTGGATTTAGAGAGTTAGCTATTTCCAGTTATGAAAAACCCAACTCTGGCTCAATGAGGTGAGGTCCACATCCTATCCTGTCCCCCTGCAACTGCACTGGAGTGTATAGTTATGAAAATACAAAAACAACCCCTGTACAGTGAATAAAGTAAGGGACATGGAAGATTTTGTATAAAGTGATCACATTTTGCTTCAGTGCAACATCAGATGGAAACATGAAGAGCATTTCATCCTTTTGCCCCTTGCAGCTCCCTGTTTGTTTTAAAGCTCTCAGCTAACTCTGTGTTGCTAGGGTTTCAACAAAGTCTTCTGTTAATTTTTATAGGATCAAACAAGTGTTTTATGGCAATTGTCTGGAATTCTATGATTATATGTTGGAATTAGTGATGATTTTTTTTTTTTCTATTTAGAGATAAAGGTTGTATCCTTTAGCCTCAATTAAAATTACAATGTTTACTGGAAGAATGGTGTCTTACGAATTTGCCAACTTAAATTTTAAGCTGAGGGGTTTTTTTTCACTTCATAAACCATATTTTTTTTTATAATACCTTGATGCTTAAGTAAACTTTGGATATGGTGACCTTAAGTCATTATTAAATCTTACTGTATAAACAAGAAAAGCTTTAGACTAGAATGATGGTAAAAATTGTTGCTCAGAGAATCCACAAAGTATTACTGACTTCTCAGCACTGACTACAAATAAAGACAGTAAACATGTTTTAAGTTTTCTCAGCTATTTAATATAATGGTTCAGGAAACCCAAGTAAAAATGGGTAGGCCTTGAAGAATGTAGGCATTCTGAACATTATAGAGAAATGTCATTGCTTCAGGGAAATGTTGCTGAAGATCACAGAAACATATCAATATTGATTGAAATTAATTTTCTTTTTTCTTTGACTATCTTCATGCATTAGAGGAACAGGAATTCCAGGGGTTTTCCAAGAATCTAAAGTGTAAAACATTTCTGCTATTTGGTGCAGGGCAAGTTGCTATTATGCCTCAGTTTCCCCGTCCATAAATGAGTATAATGATATTTATCTCCTATAAATTGCTTTGGGAAGTTTTCATTACAAAAGTTGAATATGATTATTCATTATGTTTGCTTCCTATGAATATTCTAGTGAAAGTGTTTTGCAAGGGGATGATTAATTTTCAACAAATATCGGAGACTTGAGAAAATGAGTTTATATCCTCATAAATCTAAATGTCCTGTTTCGGATACTGAGGCAATGTGACATATTTGTATTCCCTACGAAGAAAGTCAGTATCCTCAAATGAGGAACACCAAACCTACTTGTTAATCTCATGTTCTTTCATGCCAAGAGCTATCAAGATTTCCTCATGCCAAGAGGGAAAAATTCTGGGTGAGGAATATATATATTTTTAGGCAAAAAATAACAAATAGATGTAAATATGTAAATTATGGTTAATTAGTTAGTAAGTTATGGATAATTCCACGTATTACAGATGCAAAACACATGGGATGCTCCTCTGACAAGATTTAAATACACAAAGAGTTGTTCTGTCATTCAGTTTGCAGCTATTACATAGGTCATGAATATCTGTGCATGTCTCAAGAATTGTTCTAGTGTACCTGCAGGGAGAACACTGTTCACTGTGGAACTACTATAAGAATACCAGGAATATCCAGAAGATTTGTTGGGTAGTTCAACAAAACTAAACAAAAAACCCAACAAAAGCAAGACAACATGCCAGAGAGCTTTGTCAACTTTTATTTTGATTTTTTTTTTTTTTTAAATTTTGGTTTTAATTTTATTTTGATTTTAAAATTATCTTATCTTACTATTTTTTTTTCCCAGAGTTGTGAAGAGATATTGAATTGTGCCTGAAATATGTGATTGTTTTGTCACTCCTGCTGCACCAAGGGAATTTTTTTTTTGGCAGTTATAGTTAAATAAAAACTGCCAGTGAAAGTGTTGAGCTAGAAGAACATATTTGAAAGATTCCTACACCAGTCAAACTTGCTTAGCCCCTTAATCCCTAACATTGGCAGCTGAATCCAAGAGACATGTAGTAGTGCACAGAGGAGCTATAAACAAACTAAGCTTGAAGCTCTTGGCACCTTAAAAAAAATTGCCTGTTTCTTGTAAATGTGTAGCAATAAAACAATAGCTACTGAACATTAGTGGAAAAAGGAATCAGCCAGGAGAAACTCCAACCAAGTGGCCTTTCAGTTATGGGGAAGAAACACCAAAAAAGGCATTGAGATAAATCCTGCAAATTCTGTACGAGTTTTTTTGAGGACTGAATAATGGTAGAACACATGCAGAAAACTAAACTTGATTGCTTGAAAGGTGGAATATTTGTCTTGGACACTGAGACACTCTGTCCCCTGCAATTGCAATTTCTTTGATTGCCCATTATGCTACCACTGCCTTACCACCCTTTCTTAGCCTGTAATTGCTAACATTCTGCAACCTTTTTGCTACAGAATAAGGGAAAGAATTAAACAAAATTAGATGTCACTTTTTTAAAGTGCAGTGATGACAGCAAGGATTCATTCTTGCAATTAAGAGTGTTTTGCTGTGAATAGTTTGAGTACCCTGTTAAAGATGAAATGCAAAGAAATTTTGTGCTGACTTAGTGATGCATGTGTCTTAAGCAGCATTGGAAATTGTTAACTTTTAGTGAGTTGAAACTCTGCTACATTAAAATATTTCACTCCCATAAAATACAGGCAGAGGTAGGAATGCTATGTAAAGTGGATGTCAAGTGGACAAATGAAAATTCTTTGGTTAACCCCTTTTTAATATAACAATATATATTTCTATAACTTTGGTTTAGTAGGTGAGGTGGACAGGTGAGGAATTAGGAAAATAATCATAGAAGGAGATGAAACAAAATTAAGCTGTTTAAAACTGACTTTGCTTGTTATATTTAGTACTGTAGTTTGACTTGTGTTTCATTTGGCATCCCATACATTTCCCTTGCTGCCACCTGTGATTTAGGTTTCCTCCTATGATGTTTTTAAGCCATTTGCTAAAGCTCACATTGATAAACTAGAAAATACCAATGGATGAACATGCTGGAAAACTCGCTCAATAATTCTGTCTGGTTGTGAAATCTACTTAGGAATGCTTAGGCTACAGTAGCAGCCTAAAACTTTGATCGTGATGGGAATTGTAGTTTGTCTTCTTGTTGCTTTCATTTTTGAAGATGGCTGGCATGAAACAGAGTAACACAGATGAAGTACTGTGGGTCAGCCAGATGTTTTCAGTAAGTAGACAAGACCTTGACTGTAGATGTAGACCAGATGTCACAGCAGAGAGGGAGAGTACTTTTTAATAATTTTAAGAACAAGTAGAATGAAAGGCTCTGGAGGATGAAATGGATATGTCTGGGAGCACTGCAAGGTTTGTCTTAAACCTCAAGTTACTTCCCTATCTTTTGTATCCTTCCCTCTGTGTGGGAAAACCACTAGGTGGTTTGCCTGTGTAATTTCATTTGTATAAAGCTGCTCCTTGGAGTAGTTAGGAAAACATATGCTGCTATGCCTGTGAGGTGAGGATTAGAAAATCGTATCCCATGAGAGTGTGTACAACACACAATCTTGTTAGCAGTGGAATATAATAAACCCCCTGTCTCAGCTGCCCCAGGTGACTTTGCATCCCAAGCTGCATCATTTCCAGAGCACACTGGATCCTTCAGTATGGATTCTGCCAGGGAGAAGCTTCCTTTATGCATCCTCTTCTTTGCTGCCTCCTGAGTGCTGTGAGAACTGGAGGGCACAAAGGCAGCAACTTCTGGACATCTGTCTGCCTTCATAAAGCAATTCTGCTAAATCATTGGCCTCTCTGAACACCAGCATGTCAGTTTGCAAGGCTTACAGGTATATGGAAGCAGCATAGACAGCAGCTTTTTTTTCTAAAGCTGTATAACTCTGTACTGTGTGAACATAACAGTGAGCCTGGGATCTGATAGCCTGGGATCTTTTGCATCATGAAGTATCCCAGAGGTTCTCAACATCTAATAATGCCACTTGATGTTACCTCTAGTAAGATACAGGATTTAGTTTTGTTGTTGTTCTGTGGAAGTCAATACTGCCTGAGTGCTAAGAGACTGAAATCCTACCAGTTCCTGTGCAATACAGACTACAGGTAAACGATAATATGTGATTAATATGCCATACTGTATTAACCACGTGTCCCACTTCTATCATCTCTAGAGATCAGAGAAGTTATGATTTGTTGTGAACCAAATAGATAATCCCTATTTATTTTACACTACTCGGAAAACCCTCAAGTCTGAATGATCTTTTAATTGTATGTTTTCCATCTGCATCCAAGGTTTGTTCACTGTTTTGCATCCACAACATTGTAATTTTGTCCTAGAATTCACAGGGGACTTATTTTCTCTTACGTGAAGATCTCTTCATGCTGTTGTGTCAGTGAAAAGGAGACTTAAATTGAGAGTAAATTGCACTAATATCCAGTGCTGTTATTTTGTCAGGGATGTAAAACAGTGTTATTGTAGCTGGATATTATGTCCATCTGCTCATTCCAGTTCTCAACAAAAAGAAATTCTCTCCATAGCTAAAAAGGGTACAGCAGAAAGTGGTGAGCAAACTAACTTAGATTAATGGAAATGACAGCAGTTCTTTTTGTTACATGCCTAGTTAAGCCAGTAGAAGAGACCTGGCTACTTTTCCCAGTTCTCTAAGCAATCATTTTTCCTGGGATGATTTTATCTGTACAATCTGTACTTCATTTCAGGTAAAGGCTTAATGACTAAAAATTTGGATGCTTTCCTCTTGTATTTTAGTATAGGTAATGTGTGTGAATGCCTACATGGGCTGCTTAACAGGATGAGAAAAATAATTATTACTATGATTTTGAGCAACTATGATATATTAAAAAGTGCTTGCTTCAGAGAGATATGATAACAGTGTGTTTCCAGATGAATCTCTTAGAAAGAAAAACAAAACAACCAACCAAAGCATTCCTGAAAACACAAACTCAACAAGAAACAAAGTTAGTGGGAGGGACCTGTAGTGTGTTGAATGAAGCGTATTTGATATTCAAGCATTTTATGATAACAGGACAGCTCTATAAATCCACTTCAGATTGTCCTACTTGCTGGTTTCATTTCAGAATCCGGTGCCATCACTAAAGGACAGGGAAGCTAAGCTATTCTTTTGGTCTTTAGTCTGTTATTCTCCTGCATTGATTTTCTTTGAAACCAACAATAGCTTTCCTTAAAATTTCTGATCTTCATTTTTGGTAGTGCTGACTGCTAACCAATATTTATTTTATGAGTAATATGTAGTATGAATATGTAAATTAAATTTAGTATGAATTATTATGAATAATACATTTTACCAGGAAAAGCAATCAATAATACTGTAGTATTTGGTTTTCTGGATTGCTTTTACAATATGAAAATCTTCTTGATGCCTGTGAAGTTACACTATCAATTTAAGCATATCCATAGATAAATTACAATTCTAAGTATTTAAATATTTCATTTAAGTATTTAAATACTTCATTTAAGTATTTACATTTTGTCTTTTGTACTACATTTAATGTCACAAGCTCATTGCAAAATGACCAGGAAATGGTTTTGACAAACCAAAACTGAATTAAAAGCGTGTGACATAGCTGTCTGTAATGCTGGAAAGTTCAAAAGCCACCTTCACAAATGAGTTTTACAGCACTTGTGTGAACTCAGAAGTCAATGGTTGTTTTTTGTTTACATGGAAAGAAAGAATTTCAGAATATGTTCTGGCTGAGTTAACTTGAGTTAACTGAGTGAACTTTGGAAAGGGAGAAAATGAAATGCTTTTGTGGTACTTGTGGAAAGTAAAAATGACTGTATATGGAAAGTAGAGGGTCATGAAAATGAGCAATTTGAGAAGGTTTGTGACACAGCAGAAGACAGATTTTCTTCCTGTAATTTTGGACCTGTGGAGTTGTAGAACGTCACGACAAAATTACAGTCATTTTATGGGGACTCCAAGTTGTTCCCATAATATTAATAGCATAATGCCACTGAGTTTGATCATACATATAACATTTAATAAATTAATTTCATACAAACCATGCCCTGGAGAATAAATATGTCTTATACCATACCGTTTCTCTCCTGTGCCTAGTGGAAAAAGGACTGACTTCATTATCTCTGGCTCAAGATACAGATGAGCAGGGTTCAGGATCATTACTGCGACTGAAGCTGCCTGTCTCCCTAAGTGTAGCCTCAAACACACACTGAACAGGCACTGCAGAAAAGACACTTATAGTGCTAAAAAAAGTGACAATCTGGAAAAAAAAGTTACAGTCTCCCCCTTATGCCTGTATTTTTGAGCCTAAAACTCAAGCAAAATAAGTATGCTGTAAATATATGCTTGCTGTTGCTATAGAGAATAGATTTTGTAGATCATTTATCTTGCTTTAGGAAGAGAAGTCACTGAACTAGTGTACAGACCAAGGCATTTGTAGAGATGTATAGAGTTTTATGGAATTAATTCCAAAGCCAGATAGACTGCAGGGGTACACCAGACATGAAGCAGAGAGGGTTTCTCTTGAAGTGACAGCCAAGAGGATGTCTGGTTCTTGCTATTCATAAGGTGGAACTGCTGCTGTAGTTTAGGTGAATGTGAAAAAGTATTAATGTAATTTACACAGTAGAAAATATTCAGTACTGCCCAGAAAAGTTTGGCTTTTTGTTCAGGTGAGTGGCAAAACACAAAAAGGGACAAAAGAAAGAAGGGAGATGAAGAGGGGTAGGATGGAGGAACATGGCCACATGGCTGTAACTGTTCAGGACACACACTGAAGCACGTACATCTGAAACAATTTGAGTTTCTGGTCTTTGGCTCTTGGTGACCATGGCCAGATAGTAATAATAGTGAATTCATGGGTCCTAGATGTGTAAAACAGCAACTGTACTGGTGCACTTGCCTCCTTTCTTTCAGTTTCACTGTGAAATTAAGATTCAAGACCTGCATATTCATGGAAGGGTGATGGAAAACGTGTTTCCAGTCACTATTTGATTTACTAATTTGTTTTAATTTCCAACATAGCTAATTTGTTCCATTATTTTCTGGCTTCATGCTCCTCTTGTTTACCAGAAATTATCACAACACAGCTGTTTGGTTGTGTGAGTAGGCATTTGTGATTTGGACTAGTTTCACTCTGCCTTCAGTTTGTGTTGACTTCAGTAAAATGGTTTTATGCATCTCTCAGAACTGTTGTTTCCCTGGATATCTACAGCAGATTTCTCCAGTTCTCTGTAGAACAGGAGCTATGGAAAACAGTGTTGTCTTTATTTATCTGTCATGTAGTTGTGCTTTTAATTTGTTCCTTTTGCTTCTGTTTTCTTAGTGAGCTCCAGGAAACTGGAGCAAAACCAATATAGAAAAGTCAGTTCAGGAACATAGAAACCTTTATATTCCAACACAAATTTTAGCATTCTTTCTTTGCTTAAGAAAAAATGTGGAGGAAGATTAAATATAACTGTGTATACTTAAATACCATCCTGTTTCACCTGAACCATTTGCGTGGAGAGTTTTGTTTTGGTGTTTGTTTTTTTTGTTTGTTTGTTTGTGTTGTTTTGGTTTTTTTTTTTTTGGTGAGCAAGCATTTGTATGCCTGAGAAATGCAGGAGAGGGGAGAGGAAACACCCCATAACTTAATCTCATATGCAGACATGAAACAGGATAGTGAGAAGAGTGCTAACTGTGTGGTGTAAAAACAGCAAGTAGCTAAAGCTCTACTAAACCAATAGATTTCTCTTCTTGTTCAGAGATTTAGATTGCTTTTAATAGAAAAACTTGTGATATATTTCCATGATTAGCAATGCTATTATAAGATAAAATTCAGTGGTCGTGTGAAAACAACATAATGTCATTACACACAGATTCCAGATTAGAAGGTGTAGGCAAAATACATCTTGTATAATGTTCACTAAAGCTTTACAGCAGGCCTAATCAGTTGAATATGAATTAATGATGGTTATCAAACACAAAAATAATTAATTCCAAAGAAATACTTATTGCATAATTGAAGTCAAAAGAATTTTCTATGAATAAAACATATTTGTATTTACAATGCATAAATTCAGCTGTGACACTGTTGGCCATAAACAGCTTCCTGATGGAAGTATTGATGGGCTATGTTAAATTAGTAATAGCTTGAATATACTTCTTAATTATGTCACCAACTTTGCGTGCAGGGATGTTGTTTAAAATTAATTGGGTGCCATTTATTTTATCTGCACTAGAAGAAGAAAATTGTCTTTTATTTTTGTTTTTAAACTCTGATGCACACTTAAGGGCCTCAGTTAATGATGGAAGGTCTCAGATTAGTCCTTTTGTGTTTATAAATGCAGGGAAAATATGCACTTTACTTGTACTTTGCCAAAGACAATTCAGATTTTTTTTTTTTTTTTTAATCAATGCAATAATTGGCATGGATAACCTGTGCTGCCAAACACATCAGTATGGTGCTCTGGATCTTCTTAGACAGCAAGACAGAAGGCAGTTTTATGCATGTTGCAAGATGAAGACAAGAAGTTGTTAAGTTTTAAAACCAAACAAAGCTAAAAGTATGTTTTGGGGGATGCTCGGGGTCATTGTGGAGTCAGCAGAATCATCCTGTGAAGCTGCAGCCCTGACTGACAGTTCTCTGGGAATATTCAGCATTAAGAAAAGGGAAGGCTCAGAACAGGAGTTTTGCCATGTTGCAGGTTTTTGTGAAATTGTCCTATGCCATTTAACAACCAGGGAGAAATTATTTCCAGACCTAAATATAATTTGACTGACTTAATGTGGGATCTTTGTAAAGTGCAGCTTCTTTTTGCACATCAGTTTCCCTATTCATAAAATGATAACACTTATATACACAGCTGGGACAGTGGGAAGCAATCCTCAGTCACTGATTTCAGTGCTTCCAGTTGAATTAACATCACACATTTCAATAAGAAGCACTGATGAGAAATATGTTGAGCATAAATGACCCCCTGCTTTGGATGTAGTGTTATCCTGATCTGAGAGTCCTAGGTATGGACCTTAGTGAAATCCATCTTACAAAGAGCTGAAACAGAAAAAGAAGGAAGTACAAGAGCATGACAGGCAGAAGCCATAACATGTCAACAATCTTACTACTTTTTGTTCTTTTTTTTTTTTTTTCCTCAGCAAATGGGAACTTGATGGAGATAACTGTAGAATAAATAATGAGCCCTGTAAGAGGCAACCAGCCCCAAGTGTGAAGCACAGAATGATAAATGTTCAAAAATGTTTGTTTTAAAAGATAACTGAGGCTGGTAATAAAAGGTTGGAGGACTGTGAGGCCAAACACAATGGATAGGAAATTAAGAGAGGCTGGGATCAAGTAAAGCAGTGCTTATGATTTCTGGAATTGTGATCATCTCTCTTGAAAATTCTAATCAGTAGAGCAACCTTTGTAGAAATGTTGAAATGTTTCAAGTCACAGTTCAGTCTTTATCAAGGAATTACCAACTCTGGTCTAAAGAACAAATCCTCTTGAGAAGTGACAGAATTCTTCATCTTGCACATTTAAACTTTACCGTGAAAAAAAGTGTAAGAAATCTACAGCGAAAGGTATTATGTTAGCATAGATTGTATCTCCAGGTCTGCTTCATTTTTTAATATTGTACAAATATTTCTTAAAGACTAATATTATATAAATATTTCTTAAAGACGCAAATTGAAACAATATGCCTTACCTGCTTCAATCTTTACTTTTTATTCCACTAGCTCAGAAAACCCAAAAAAGATAAAATTGGTAGGGTTTTTTCCATTGGGATAATGTCAAATCATAACAAGGTTTTACAGAGCTGCTGTAGCTCCTGATTGTCCTGGTCTTGGGTTCTGTTTCTGAAAGAGGCCAGCACTAGGTGTTTAGAGGCAGACCAGAGAGCCTTTCAGTCCACAGTTCTAGTATAATCTGTTTTTTTAATGCATACTTCCAACAATACAGCCAACTAACATGCAGAAACAGCTTCTTTATTGTCATAAGATTTGCATCTTCTGGGTCATATTTTGACTGAGGATAAAGAAACAGTAAGGTTTTCACTTTATTGCTCTATTTCATCAGTAGCAGGAATAGGTCAGAACAATTACAGTATGTCTCATAAAACTGTCTGCCTCCTTTCTCTGCAGTTTGATTATTCCATATAAATTTTCAACTGGAACTGTAAAATCTGCAATATTTATATGATATGAAGCTTAAAAAATATGAATTGTCTCCATTCCCTTCTGCTATATCTGTCCATAAAAGAATTTGAGATTGTGAGTTGTTTTGCCCTTTACAGTCTGTTAAGAAAATAACCCAGACTTTACCCTTCACAAATCTGTTTTCCTGTAGCATGTTATTTAAAAGTTACATAATATTTTGGTCTTATACCCATATGAAAAAATTACTAAAGCAGAACCCAGCAGTCTCTGTGGGTTAGATTTTGAGGAGAAAAATGACACCACACAAAGTATTCTTTAGAAGAACTTAGCAAGAACGCCACTATTTTAAGACTTGAAAAGAGCAAACTTTTACATCCTTCTGGCAGTGCCAGTTATGTTCTGCTTTTTGAATGTTGTCAAAAATTATAAAGCATAAAAGCTTTCAAGCACTGAAGATTAATCCTCCCTCCCAGAAAGATATAGATTGTAGTCAAATTCTATAAACCTCGTTTTGCTTCCAGCTACATATTTTTAAGAATAATTCTGAAGCAATATCAAAGCAGATGGTGCAACAGCAGCATTGAAAAAGCATTTGGTGTATTGTAAGTGTCAGGTTAGAATTCACAACCTGATGAATTGCCCACAAGTTCAGTGCTAAAATGGTGCCATTCCTGTTTTAAAATAACTAAGTTAGAAACTATCTTCAGAACTAGAATTAAAGTAAAAAGGGAAATAAATAACCCATATGTCCCTCATTGTTTTTAAATATTTAAGTGTCAGCTGGAATTGTGAAGGCGATGGTTATGTGTATTGTATTGCTATAAAGCTTTCCATTTGTTCAGAGTTTTCATGCTGTGTGAACAGTGTTTTCAAAGACCTTTGCAGGTGGTATTATCAGCATATACAGCAGACTGGAGTTTTACATAATACTTCAGGACACAACACACTTGGCTTTGAAAGAAACTTTGTTTTAAAGGTAGCAAATTCTCAAGAATATCACTGGCTAGAATTGGGGAAATCTTCCTCAGGCAATGGATAAAACTTGACCTTTCTAACTGTAACTAAGGTCTAGTGCTGAAGCCATTAGTTTCCTCACAACTATAAGGCTACATGATGCTATTTTATATTTCTATTCAGGAAAAAATAATCAATTAGGAATTGTTTTCATATTATAGAAAAGAGGAGCCAGCTCCCACTTAGCTGACAATTCTCACAAAGACGTTTGAGGTTTTATACCCTGGTTTCAATACTAGAGGATTCATGGGCTCTCATTAAAAAGACAGAGGGATATAAGAAACAATGGAATAAGAAGTTTCCATAGAATTAGCAACTGCTTATTTCAGAGTTTCTCTGCTCTCCTTATTATGGAGAAAATCCCCCACGGGCAGCTCGGTGGCCAAAGACCTGTGTGAATTTGCCATCTGACAGCATCAGTTACCTTGTCAATGATAATGCAGCTCGGGAAGTGTCTTTGGGAGAAAAGCCAAAGATTGACTTGTTTCTGGAGCTATGCTGGTTCGTTGGCAGTCCTGTGAGCTTTGGGAAGCTTGGAAGTCCAAAGCATAGCTGCTTCTAAATGTGCTGCCATGCTGGAGCAGATGCTTTGGTAATGGCAACCAACAGGCTGTGTGTGACACGTGTGTTCACAACTCCTGCCCTGGGTCTCTGTGGGGTGGCAGGCATGTGGGCACATGGATCCATAGGCTGGTTTGGCTGGATTACCTTATTTCAGTTGTGCCTTGTGCTGAGAGTTCTTGGGGGCTTGTAGGCTTTATCTTTTATTATTCAGATTCTGACTTGGAGATTTAATTTGAGAGAGGAAGATGTTGACTCGTGCATTGGGTCACAGTTATGGGCTGGCTGGGGCATCACTTTCACAAGGGTAAAACCTTAGGAATCAGTGCTGAGTCTGGTGCATCTTTAGTGGAAAGACAGTGGCCTTGCAAAGAATGAGGGATATTACAGAGACAGATGATAGCTCATTCTGCTGAGCATCTGAGAAGCTTCCTCCTGTGAGGTGTTGTATGCTTTCCAATATGTTGGCCCCCAGTGAAGTCATCTGCTTCTCAAGAGACTGTAAAAATGAGATGCCTAGCTAGAAGTGTTCCACTGTATGACAGGCTTGTGTCTATAAATGTACTACGTGGGGCACATTGTTTGAAAGAGATCTGAAATGGTAGTCTGACAAAAAAAATTCTGAAGTGAGCAAAAGAGAAAGGGCGGGGGGGGAGGAGCTCTTTGTATATCAGTTTGTTTTGTTTTTTTTTTTTTTTTTCATTTACTATGAAGCACAGCTGATGTTTAATCAAAACTTCAGTGAATTTAATATACAGTGTAGGTATTTTAGTATCTATAACCTTATTTCTTGCTTGGTTTCTTGAAAGCCAAATAACCTCTCCTAGTATTTGTTTTTAATGAAACGTAGGTTATGTGTTTTCTGAGCTTATGAGGCTGATGCTGAGAGGCTGCTCAGGGAGGAAGTATGAGGAGTCCTTTCAAATCTGTCCCTTAGAGATGCTGGCCCTGTGTATAAGAGGTGACTTTCTCTGGGTCAGTGTTGCTGGAGATTCTCCTGAACTACAGGAGAGGGGAGAGAGGGTCTCAGGTTGAGAGACACTGGGATGTAATAGAGCATATGTTACCCCCAAACTGCTAACTGGGGGGTAGGAAAACCTTGTTATTTCTCCTCTTTCCTCTGACATTATCTGCATCTTTATTTATCATATCCAAATCTTAGTGTTTAAATTACCACTAATGCTAAGCAAGCATTAACAAAAGATGTCTGTGGATTCTTTCCAAATTTGCACCTAAAGCCTGGCAGATTTCTGTAGTTAAAACTGGTACCCAGGATTTGGCTGACTTTAGCTGGAAATGGATTGACCAAGATATCCAGACCCAAAATCATTAGATTTACAACCTAAAGTTTGTTTGTGGCTTCAAGAGTTAAAGTAGAAATGTGTACTGCTAACTAATGTGCAACTAATAAGAGGTTTGCATATTTGTGCAGCGAGACTCAACCCTTTCAAAGAAATTTATTGTCGAGGTCTTTCCTTTAGGGAATGAATGCTGAAGTAGTATGATGTAAGTTTTGTTACTTTTAGATTCTATAGCTGTAATTTTTACAGGATCTTTCCTGGTCTTCTGGGGTTAATGTTGAAAAAGTCCTCAACATTTACAAAAAGCCTGAAAATTTCCAACTGGATGCATAGTAGGGAAATAGTAATTTAGGAGTTATTTCCCTACACATCCAGTGTAGGTATGTTTGTAGTGCTGGAAAATCTTGCTATCTGATGCCTGATGAATGGGTTGATGCAGAATAAATGGTCAGAACTGATCCCATACACTAGAAAATCTGTCTGGTGTTATCTATAAGCAGCTGCACGACCAGGATCAAAAGGGAAAGTGAACAAAAGAATTATCTTTGAGACTCTCTGCTACCTGAAGGTCCTGGAATGGGACACAGCTGCTTGTTATGCTTATGTCTTGCAGCTGCTTTCTGATGAAAAAGGTGACTACTTATTTCTTTAGCTGTTAAAAAAGTGAGGCTGCCTATAATATTCTCAGTTGTGACACGCTGTATTATTTCTTCCCATGTGTTGTTTTTTTTCAGATGATGATAATAGGCAATATATAAACCAGCTTGATTGTGTAGTCCAAAATCAAGGAAATAGAGTGCTTCCTGATGCAAAAAGGAAAATGTTGAGAAAGCTTTGCTTAACTTCACCACCACTCATATCACTTCCATGCACAGGGTTAGTTGCCTTGGAAACAAGTGGCTGTGCACATCCAGCACAAAGAGGGGCCACAGTTTATGGATTTGGCCCTTGGGGGGCCCCATTACAGAATTTCTTAAGTTTAGAAATACTTTGTAACAAGGTCCCTGGTGTCACTTATTAGCAGTAAAGTGTACAGCAGCCTTCATCAGCATCAACTATCAATTTGCTTCTTATACACCATCAATGTGAATTCATTTCCATAAATTTTTTTTTGAGATCTTATGCTAGAACAGAATTCTCATGTCCTCTTTCTATGCTGCCACTTGACACACACTTCTTTAATTTGCCTGCTTTTCCACTTGTTATATTGATTTCAACCTTCTCAGTGAAATGAAATAACAACTTGCAGGGGAAAGTGGGCACAGGGAGAGGAAATAAACTTGTATAGAGGCATTTTGTCTTCACCATGCTCCGACTTAAATTACAGCATTGGAGTGAAGAAATTTTAATCTTCACTGTCCCATTAAACTGCTTGCTTTCTTTGGAAAATTTCGTGCCTTCATCTTTGCTGAATATTGTTTTGATTTCCTTTAAAATGCAAGCTAAAATATCAACTCCTGAGAGAATGCCATAGAAATGAGTATATATCTATTTGATTTTTTTTTTCTGTAATAACATAGGAAGCACTGAGATGAATAAGTTATTTAAAAGGCTATAAGCTAGCCAGATATCTGATTCTAAACCAGTTTATTTTACAAGGCAAGCTCTTGACAGGAAGCTCAGTTTGGTTGGTTGGTTTTTTGTTTGGGATTTTGTTTGGTTTTGGTTTTGGTTTTTTTTTTTTGGGGTGGGGGGTGTGCATTTTGGGGGAATGGACTTGTTTATTCTGCTGTAAATTATCCTACAAATATTGCAATGATATTTGTAAATAGGGCTGAAATAATTGCCAAAGACTGAATTCACAAGGAGAAGGAAATAAGGGAAAGGGAAATAAACACAAATACTGTGATCATTCACTCTCCCAAAGGGAAAGAAAAAGCAGCAATTGAGGATAACTTCTTGGAATCGTTCAAAGTCAGCAAAGAGAATTATTTCAGTGGGAAGGGGGACATCAGATAAATCTTCTACAATTTACAGGAGTCTTGTCAGGAGCTGGAGTGTGCTGTGAACAGGAGGTTCAGACCTGTTGGGGCTCACCTGTCAGGCTCCAGATGGAAGCCCAGGAGCTGCTCTTGTTCAAGAAGAATTTTGTCTTCCCTAGAACCCAGCCTGAGAGAACCAGGAGCATGACTGCTGGAGGCAATCCTCTTCCCTAGCTGGAGCACCCAGATGGAAAGGGAATCAATCTTATGTACTCCTGTAGTGGCTTTCCTTGTGCCAATACCCCTCTAAGGGATGGATGGGGGCTTGTCAACCATCTGTGCTGTTGTACCAAGTGACATCTCTGTTGTGCTGTGTCCTGGGCTGAACACCACCATGAACACAGGCTGTGGGGCCTCTGGGGCATTTTTCCCTGCAGCCCCTTCATGGTGGAAATGCATGAATTTTGACTTGATGCTGTGTTTGTGAAATAAAGAGCAAAAAGGGAAAGAGAGAAGAGTGTTTCCCTGTTCATGTTGGGTAGGTTGGTTTCTGCCCCTGATATTTTGAGAGAGATTTGAAGGGAAAGGCTAAAGGCAACTGGAGGAACCAGAAAAAGATGATAATTTAATTTTAAACCAAAAGTTCCTTTGCTATTATATTTTAATTAAAAATCCCAGAAAATATAAGCCTGAAAGGCTGAAAGAAACAAGAAACATATATCCCATAGAGGGCCCTCTCAAGCAATCATAATTTTGGGGTCTTCAGCAGACTCTTTGCTTCAGAGTTCAATTCCTGTAATCTAAGCTGTGCATACACTACTCTATATGAAGATCATTGTCTTTTGAATAAATTGCTTTCTCCTGCCATTTGTGTTCATTGTGGCTGCCTCATGGCAATAAACTTTCTCTGGAGGATATACAAACTCTGTTTTCAGACATGGATACCAGGAAGGGGCTGTATATGTAATAGGGAGGAAAATTATTCTTGTTCAGAGAAGATGGAGAGGAACTCAAGTTATTGACATATGCTAAACATTTTCAGACAAGAGAGAAACAAGACAGACTGTAAGGTTTTTGGTCTCACATAATCTCTCACTCATATGGGTCCATTTTCCTGTGGAAAATTCTCTTAGGCTTTGTACAGTCTGGTTTTAAATGTCTTTAGTGATAGGCCATTTGACACTTTGATTGTGAGATTGTATTAGAGCCAGCATATTTCACCAGTAGGTAGTCTCCTAACAGTCTATCAAAGAAAGAAAAAAAAAAAAAAAAAAAAGAAAAAAATTTCCCTATGGAGAAATACTAATGAAATAATGCAGAAAGAGTGCCTATAAATATCCTGCAAAAAAAATTGAATGGCAAAACTCCAGAGGCAGAGAAAAGATTAAATTCAAAATGGCAAACAATAGAAGAAGAGAGTCCTTTAAGAAGAATGAATCTAAATTGCTTGAACTTCATTGTGTAAAGGTCTCAATTTCTGAAACCTTATTTTTTTCTTCTACCACCATCTCTTAATTACAGTGAAAATGTCCCTTGAATACTTGACATGATTTATAATCTGATCTCATTCATTTTTGCTCATGATATGCTTATAATTAAAATTTTTATTTTTACTTATATACGTGCATGTTTTTAAGAACAATTAAAGCCTGTAAACTGCAAGCGATAAAGTGTAATTTGCTTTTTTTTTACTTCCACTTGAATGAAAATATGCATAATTATAATCCAGGATTCCCACACCAAAGAAATCCAAGATCAGTATAAAACACAAACAAAAATCTTTCAAAATTGCCTTTCTGAAAGAGTTATCAGTGTGATTTCACAATGCCCTCTAACCTTTCCTCATTTATTCTAACTCTAAGCCAAGTTGTACTTAGACTTTTATCTATACGCCATGGTTGTCAGGGATGTTGAAGCTATATTTGCTTTCCCATGGCCATACACTTTATCCTGGCTACTGGGGACAGAAAAGTGGGTATCTGCTCCTCTGCCTAGCAGAGATTACTTTTGCATAAGGGAAAGTAAAATAAGCAAGTTTTTTCCTTTTTATGCTTGGATCTTCCACACAGTATCACAGAGGATTCTCTTTCTGTGTTATTTAGAATGAAGCAAGATATTGCTACTTTAGTGAAAACACTGCTAGAATTTTCCTTCTTATTCTCTTTTTAAAACTCTTAAATTCAGAGATATGATGACTCTTTTTTTCAGGCACTAACTCCAAAATAAAGATGATAGTTTGTTTTAATTTTGTATTGATGTTTGCTAAACTAAGGAATAGCTGAAGATATTGCCATCTCCAAGTTATTTGAAATATATTTGCAATTAATATTCATTATCTCACTGTAACTTTTTGCAGTGGCACGTTAAGAAAAATGTGCTCTGAGGAAGGCAGATCTCAGAAGTGGCAATAACTGCTCATGCTGTGCGTAATTTTCTTTCAATTAGCAATCCTTGTACCAAAGTTCTCATCTAATACAGAATATATTAATTGAGAGAGGATTTTCACATGAACCACTTAGATGCAGTAAAACTTTAGGCTGCCTTCTGCATTAACTTTTTCTCTCGGTACTGACTGGAGCTTGCTCATCTGAAAATTTCTAACTAAAGTGTAAGGGGGAGAATTATTGACTGAAGGGCCAAAGCTGACTGCTGTCTGCCTGAACCATTTGCTGTTGTACACAAAGAAATCCCTTCCCAGGAATAAGCGTCTTGGAGAATGAGGCAGCCAGATCTGCACTGAGCAGAGGTTCCTCCAGCTGAGCCTCCCAAAGGACTCCTTCTGCCTGGTATCATCAGTGTACATGTCCACTCTATCAATTCCTACTGGAAAATAAATCAAAACTGGCTATTGACAGACAAAAGATGTCTTCAGTTTTTCATCCTCTCCAAAAATTAGCACTTAGGAAAATTCTGCCTTTCATGATAATCATAGTTTTCATAACCAAAGCTATGCATTGCTCATTGAGTCCTTATCAAATGAATGACAGTATCCAGCAAAATCAGAGCAAGCATACTTCACCCTGTCAGACCTCCCTAGCTTCTCAAAGTGCAGTGAGATGAAAAGGTGTTAGGTGTGTCTGATAACAAACTGCTTTTCCTTAAAACACATTGAGGCTAGTAGAGAAGAAAAAAAGCAAGTAAAGTGTTTTTCCCACATGCTTCAGATATTTGTGATAGAAGTTAAAGAGCTCAGAAAGGTTGTTTGAAGCCAGAGCAGTGCAGTTTAGTGTGACCTGCCAGCTTGGGAACTGAAAAGTGACTATTCCCATTCTCTGTCTGCTTCCATACAGAGCCAGTTACGACTGTTGCTTGTATAGAGGTACAGTGACCTCTCTCTCGGGAAATATTCTTTCTTTTTCTCTAAGTTGCTAAGTGATGATGTCAACACTGTCTGACTCAGGCATGTGAAGGTCTCTAGGGATAGCTGCTTCTGCTGTAACCCACTTGCTTGCCCATCCTTGGAGGCAGTGCTTCCAAATAAGCACCCCCCTTGGTGCAGTGCCTCTAAACTGTTGCCACAAGAGTCTTGATCCAGCTTTGGTACTTGGAGGGGACAGTGTGTGCTGTCAACACTATTTGATTATCTGATTCTTCCACTCAATGTCTCCTGAAGAAGCCTCACCTGTCTCTCCTACAACAGATGCAGAGCATTTCTAATGCCAGTAATGGTGGGAATACTCCCATGGATGAGTTACTGGCTTCATTCCTTGTAGAACAGCTCTAACTCAAAGTGATGTTTAAATTGCAAGTGAATGCCCAGACTTGTTTAGCTTTCAATGCCTGACATCAGGTAAGCTGAATCAGTGTTAGCAGTGGTGGGAATATGATGAAAAAAGTCCCCTAGTGACTTAGGTCTCTTGGGATATTTGTTGCCCCAGGCAGAGCAGCTGCTCCTGCAGTGTGCTCCTCTCCTGCATCTTCTTCCTCCTGACTGTTAGTGATGGATGGAAGACCCTTGGACAGGTTGTTCAAAGGAGCTTTGTCTAGAGGCTGGCTTAAACATCTTTGGGAGGATAGACCATTAAGTCCTTTGTGCCCCTCAGATTTGTGTTTCTGGTGCAGCCCTGCCTGGCTCTCACATTTGAAAAGTTGGATCCTGTCTGGGTGATACTGATCAGCTCGCTTTACCTGTCAGTCTTTTAACTAAAATTTACAAGAGGACCATTAAATAGTTCTGGGTTCCCTGTGTATGATAAAAATCTAAGGTTTAATGTAAGAAAGTACATAGGATAGGGGCTGATTGAAGCAATAAAAGATTATTGTGCATCTTAATAAAGATGCAGATGGGTGAAAAAGAACATCTCAAGGTTGCAAAAGAAAACCAGCAAGTTATATTTTTAAAACAGATAAAATTATTGGGATAAAGTTATTTATTTCTCTTCTTTGACCTTTGAAAATAATACAGTTAAACATTCTGTCAAATTCCTAAGCTTCTTTTAAAATATTTATTTTTCAGACACCTATAAAATAGCACTCTCCTTTTCAGAAAGGATTTGGTATAATCACAGAGTGTTTGCAGTTGTGATTAAGGTTTGGGTTATACTTGCTGCCAATTAGTTTAATTGGAAATGAAAGACTGAGTACATCTTGGAGGACAGGATTTCCCTACCTAAACTGAGCCTTTGTTGAAGACCAGCAGGAACAGTGTGAGTGGAAGAGAGAAGGAAAAAGCCATGTACAACAGAGCACCTCTGTCTCTGAGGACAACTAAGTCAGTAAAGAACTGGATCTTGGGGTACAAGTTGATAGCAGCAAGCTAAGAAACCAGTTTCTTCATCTTAAATTTCTTTTAAACTTTATTTTTTCAATCTAATCTGCTAACTGACCTCACCTGTTCCCCTAGCAGAAAGCAGCTTTGCTCAGCTGGAGAAACATCTGCTCAGTGCAGATCTGCCTGCCTCATTCACCAAATTTTGACTCCAGTGTTTACAGTTAGTACAATTTAAATTGAATGTGGGGTGGACCCTGAGTCAGGGCAGTTTCTGTGTCCCCTAATGTCACTGCAGTGTCACGGAAAGGTGACGAAGGTGACAATTTGCATTTGTTTTGTTCTAGCTGCTGCTTTGAATGCTTTTTGCATCTACAGAAGCTGAGATGTAATTCACTCCTCTATGACTGAAAACATAGCTTGCCTTGCTTCTAGGTAGTTGAAGCTGTCAGTTTAGCTTTTCTTGATAAAAAGGAAGGGTTAATTTGGGGAAAATTTCTTTCCCCTCAATAGTGACCTCCATTCAGAGGTGTAAGTGCATTCTGCTGCCTAAGGCCCTGCTGTGTGGTGTTCCCAAGTGCAGATCCAGCTTCAGGAGAGCAACTGCACTGCCAAGACTGAGGCTGCAGCCAGGAGCCAGCTCTGCACCTTCTGACCTCCCTGTGCAGGGCAAGAACCTTTTAGCTTTGCCTTTTGGCTAGGGTAAAGATTTCTGCAGCAGCTACCAAGCAAAGCAGAGCAAGAGGAGAAGTTAGGAAATCATGACCAGCAAACAGGGGAGGAAAACTGGGAATTTCATGCTTTTGATGGTTCTTCTGGACGTTTCATTTTGGGCTGCTCTTTGGTACCATGTCTATATTTCCCCATTCCTGGCTTGAAGCACTAATGTTTCAAACACACTGCCAGGTAAAAAGGGAAGCAGGTGAAAGGAAAGACTGGAAAATTAATTGCTTCCAAAACAAATTAAACTTTTGAAGTCATAAAATTCTTAACAGTGACAGTGTTGCTCCTTTCCAGCACCAGGTGATTCCTTTATGCTGTAAGATTTTAGATTCCATGTTGTTTTTGTTTTGCTTTGGTTTTGGATTTTTTTTTTATTATTATTATTTTTTTTGGTTCAGTTCTGCTTGAAACAGTAATCCTTTAGGAATTCTTTCTAGTAAACTCCTGTTCAGACCACTGGGGATTTCAACAAACTGTAGGCAGTCTTTTACCACATTTTTGAGTTATTTATAGACTAGATCTTGCATCACTGAAATATTTCTGCCATATTGTGCAAGATAAAGCCAGTAAATTCAATATGCCATTGTGTATCCCCTGACTTGCCTCCAAGGCCTTGTTTTTCACAGAGTGAAAAAATACTTTATAGAAGAGTGGGAGCTGTCTGACTGCGAAATGGGCTTGAATAATAACACCAGGCTTTCAGCTGAAATTTTATACTCCAGACAAATCATCAAGTGCTCATTAAACATCTATCTACTGTAGGAATGGATAACAAATCTTCCTCTTGATGTTACCCTTAGGATCTGGACAAAAATTAATTTTATATTGAAAGGTAAAAATGGCAAACTTGACCAAACCATCAGCAGTAGATGCACGTCCATTTGATTCTAACCAGAGGAACATATGCTTTTTGATGTGAGTGATGTTGTAACATAAGAGCACTCATTATCCTTAGAAAACCTTGTAGTGAAGCATGGAAAGGGCTGTGTCACATTGCATCCTCCTCGGACAAACTGTGTTTTGGCTCAGGTATCTAAAGAGCATCTCTTCACCTACAAATACTAAATACATCATGAAACCAAAGAAACCATGCATCCTTTTTTAAGACCCTCTTTATTTCAATTTGCATCTTTTCCCTGTAAACTCAATTTCCTAGCAGAAGGGAAGTATTTTGAATGAGAAAGAGTAGTAAGGACTGTGCTTATGAATATCTTTATCCTTCTGCATCTTAGGAATGATAGTTGTGGATCAGATTAAGTACTTTGATTTAGTTCTTCAGACTTCTTATGGCCTTGGTTTTCTTTACAGAGCAGCTCTCCTGTGATATGCACTGCCTGTGTCTGGTGCCACAGTGGAAGCTCTGCCATGTTATCACTGAGCTTCACTCTTCCTAGCATTAGATGACCTTTTATTTGCCCTGTGTTCAAACAGAATTTGGTACCAGCCACAGTAGTTCTCTTCAGACTGCACCCTCATTGTGCTTCAATCACATTTAACTTGAACCTGAGTATAACTTATTGCTGTGAGGCTCTATACTGTTTAATATAGCAAATCATAAATTTTATGCTTGCACAAATATTTGATTTTCTGTGCTTTCACAGCCTAATTTAACTGTAGTCTCAGCAAATAAAATTTTCAGATCTGCAAAACCATGCTCTGTAACCATCATCTGTTGTTTCTAAATGATTTGTTGTTGCTTTTTTCATTCCTTGTTTAAATGAGAGGCCACCAGGAAGTTTTTAGCCCTCTCATTACTAAATCTTAATTGCAGTACCTATTAATTTAAATTGTGTTAGTGCTTTAATGATATGAGAGTCAGTAAATGGCTATTGTTTGCTAGCCATAAAAAGGCTGGTTTTTGAGTGCTGTTTGTTTTTTCAAATCTACTTAATGTCAGTCTTGTTAGATGTAGAATACTGTAAGGATGAAGGAGGTAAGGATATTTTCATTCATAGTGAACCAATGTGTCTTTAAAGAGATCTAAAGAGATTAATTAATTTGCTGTCATCAGATGCCTCTCAATTAAAGCTGCTATTACATTTCTTCAGCATTCTGTTATTAGCTATTAAAAAGAAAAACTTAATTTTAAGTGTCTGTGGAGTTCCTTGCTTGTTTGCTGGCCAAAACTTCCTGTCAGATTTGTGTTTATATTCCCATGGCTGGCACATCCTTTTTGGATAAGAAGACAGTGGATGAAGAAGGTGTTAACACTGTAAACAAATGACCTGTCCTTTGGTGCATCTGGGATTAATTTGCAATGTGGTATCTTTTCTGTGCAGGTGAAATTCAGCTGGAGAAAAACAGCTGTTGAAAGCATCTGAGTAGCAGAGGCCAAGCAAGCCAGGAGGTGTCTGACTATGGGGATTTTGTAACTGGAGAGAGCTGTGGTTTGCATGTGTCATGTTCAAGGAAGAGAAGAGAAGGAATGACAGACTTTGTGAATGGATACACAAGTTATAAACCTCTCAGCTTTTCCACCTGGACTGGTAGGTCTCTCCACACAAGACAATTTGAATTTGATCTGTTATCGTGATGTTCATTTTACCCTGAAAAAATTCAATATGTGAATCCAGTGAGTATCAGTAACCCTGAAGCTTGCTTAACCTTATAAAATATTCAAGAGATGTCAGATCAAAATTGAGCAGCAGACATTTTTTATTGAACTGTATAGATTTCAAATATTTGATAAGAAGTTCTGCTTCAATTTGATAAATGCAAATAATTAGTGGTGCAGGCCTACATTTTAGGTGTACAGTGGTGCTTTACTACTAGCTTGCTTTTCCTGAATCCAAGGCAAATACAAGGACAAAACAGGAAGCAGAGAGGAAGGAGTTGTGGCTGCAGTGGGTGATGATACTTGTGAGATGTTAAAATTGCAGAATTTACAGGCAGCTTCACTGTCTCCCTTGTTTTGTGTTTCACCCAAAAAAACCCAAAAAGGGCTAAAGTTTGTCTTTCTTTAAAGCTGTTCATTCCCATGTGTAATTGACAAGAGCATGAGGTAGTGAGGAAAAAGAGAAACTGAGGTTATTCCGTAGGGCAAAGGGGTGGGAGGCAGCTTGCTTCCCCCTCTTCTTGGTTTGTAGTGAAGAAAACCAGTTATAAAGAGAAGTTTTGAATCACAGAGGGTGTCCCACTCCTGTTTGGTCCTCTTAACCTACCAAAGGGAGGCAAATAGCTTCTTCAGATCTCTATTTGAGGTCCAGAAAAACATTTTTTAATATAGGACCTATTATGGCCTGGATATCAGATTCAACAACATGTTTGTACTAAGAGGAGGATGTTATTTTCAGTTATATGAGTACTCAAAAAAAAAAATTATTTTACATTATAGTAATAATTACGATAAGACTTCCCATGTAGAGGGAGCACTTTGTGTTTTTGAAGTGCTGTGCAAACATGAAGAAATGAGAAGTCAGATCCTGTAAACTCTTATCCAGTAAGGAGCTGATGGCAGTGGAATGGCCCCTGTGAGGGGTTGGTGGAAACAAACCCATTACATGGATGTATCCTTGACTTCTTGAGTTCCTGACCTCTTGGATCTAAGCTCATCCTTTCAAATGAGGATAATATGGAGGACAGAAGACCTGTACCTGCTTCCCACTTAGAGTGTGTTATTTGATACAGTCTGGACCTGTCTAGAAGGCAGTGTTAGAAACCTTTTTATGCTTTGTCATGGTAGCATTCATTAGTAAAAGAAAATATTAGATACAGGTACCTCCCAGTGAACTATATGAGTTCCTAGAAGAATGCAGTACTGAGGCAATATGGAAATATTCTTTGAAATACCCAAGTTATTTCTATGTAAAAAACTGAAACCCAACCAAAGAAAAACCACAGAAAAAGGAGGAGGGGTGAGGAGTTCTGGCCTAATGTCTTTACTGACTAGTCAGTATTCTGACTCTGAGCAGGAGGATCCTGGAATAGAGGACTAGAATCACTATAATCTCTTTATTCTGAGACCTGAAGTAAAGCTGAGCTCAGCTGCCAGGCATCACTTGCTGTGGAAAATGGAAACAAACAAAACTACTTTCATCTTTCTGTTCTTCTCTTGACATTCCTGGGTATAAGGCTGTTAAATAAATGAAAAAAAACCCAGCTGATTGCTTTATGCTGCCTCAGTGTCTCCATTGCCTATTTGAAGGACCATTGGCAGCTCCTTCTTTCTGCATTACACAGCTCTTCAAATCTTTTTGCAGATAATGAATGCATTAGTGATTTTCAGATCCTGCTCTTATAATTGATAAAACTGATCATTTAAAAATAAACCACATTTGCCCTCCTTTTTAGTGTTTTTATGAAGTAAAGGTTAGGTATGGAGTAATATAGTGCTAAAAAAAAAAACAAAAAAACAAACCAAAACCACTAAAAATCAAAGCAGCAAAATAAAGTGTTGTAATACAGAAAAAAACATAGATATCAACTGTGACTGTGAGATTATACATTATGTTACTGACTACAAGCATTTTCTGTTGCTGCAGATTAAAAAAGTAAAATAAATTACTTGTCCAGATATCTCTGTCATAAATCCTTTGGAAATATTTCAAAGGAAGCTTGGTAACAAAGGAAACATGAGTTTTACTACCTCGAGGTTGACTAGAGACTAGTGATGAGATTCAGCTGAAAATATTTTATTTTCCCAGACTATTAAGTTCACTAACAAATTCAGAAACATCAATACAAACAGTGGAATCAACTACAGAGTCTTTTTAAAAAGTTTATGTGTTAAAAATATAAGATCCAGCAGCAACAGGTTGTGATGTTAATTTGAACTGAACTTAACACTGTGAAGAAAAATTTCCATTCCAAAATTCAGGATTACTATATGTATTTTATGAAAAGATACACAAACTATAATTCATTCTTCTTCAGAAGTGGCCCAGAAAGTTTACTTTAGTTTGGAGACTTTAGCTATTCAAATTTGAATAAGTTTATTTGAGCAAAAAGTGTTTGTAGCCTGTTGTAAAGGGAAGTGGCCATGCCTACTCTAAGTGAACAGATAAATGAAACAAGGTAAAAGAATCTCATCAGCAAAGCTTAAAATTGAATTTTTATACTGAGTAATTGCTTGCTGTTCTAGGGGAAGTTCATTGAATGGCTGTTTGAAAGAAATCTCAAGAAAATTTGTGCAAATCATTTGGTTTCTTTCAGGAGGAAGGTCATACCAAGTGAGAGATTTCACATTGTCCTTTATTTGTGCTTTCCCTGAAAAATGGAGTACTTTTATATTTCAGGCCTATTGCCTTAATTGATGCAACTTGCCTAATGCCTTTATAATAGACAGTAAGAAAAGAAACCCAATCAGTGGAGAGCTCTTAATCACATGCATATATTAGACTTCGCAGGATTTTTCCAGCTCATTTAATAGATTCCTGATGCCCCAGTAATTCTACCTTTCAAATAGTACTTATTTTAATCAGCTGTTAAGTAAAACTCCAAACATTCCTGTCATTTCACATCAAAGGTAGGTAAAGAGGTCAGGAAAACATGTGAGTGATGGTTTGTTAAAATATGAAAGGTTTAAAAGAACAAATTTTTATGTCGATATGTAAGGAATCAATAAATAATTCTATCTACTGAATGCTACTGAAATGGTCTGCAAAAACAGTACAGCACAATTGCACATGGCAAGTAAATCTTCTGTAACTAATTTTTTCCTGAAAGAAGCTTAACAGATTTCTTCCCGTTATGCTATATACACTGATGTATGGGGAAAAGATTTGCTGCTAGTTTGGCTTGATCAATATATTTATTTTTATTTAACAGTATGCCTTATATAGGTTTTGCTCTCCTGAGTAAGAAACAGTATCAAATCTCCAGAAGCATGAATTTTTCCCAGCAAATGTTAATTTAAAAATATTTTTTGAAGAAGGGCTTGGATTTGTAGAGGTGTTGATCATGCAGCTCCATTCAAACCCACAGAGCCAGGAATACACTGGTGTTATCCTCCACTTGCCCTGGGGATCCCTTCTGTTTGGTGACTGCATTTGGTGACTTAAGAAACTCCATATTCCACATCGCTCCATAGTGAGAAAAATTATATAGTGAAATTTGGTTAAACAATTTAAACCCAAACTCAGCTCATGAAACTCAACAAAGTTAAGGCAGTCAATTAGTGACAACACAATTTTAGCCACATCTGCTACCTCTGCTTTTTGCTTTCAGCCACTGAAGGAGTAGTACAGGCTAGTTTGCCATGACAAATAGTGTTAAGTTTTAGAGACCATTTTAATTTGCACTACTTTGATATCTCTGATTCCTGACACAATTATGAAAATAGATTCAGAGTTTTCGCTCTTGCAGATTGGAATATTCAGGTTAGCAACAAGTATGCACAAAACATACTTCAACTTCCTTGAACTTTAAAATGAGATTTCTTGTGTTGTGTTGATGAGAGCTGTTACACTGGTGCTCTACAAAATGTCACACTGAATGCAGAGAGGTAGCAGCACAGGTGCCCAAGAGGCTGTAGTATCATATTCAGGTGCTTTGGGCTAACTAAAATTTGTTTTGGAGCTAATAAGGCCTCCCCGGTTGTATCTGTTTATAATTGCCTTTATGCAAAACTTGTGTTTAACTTCTGCCAGCCTGACTGCTTAACTTGACAGTAGTCTTGTCGTGCTCATTAACCATTGCTATCAAACTTCAAATCAGAAGGGATCCCTCTTTTCCTGATGTTCCCCTTTGGCACCCAGATAAACTTTCTGCATGGCTCTTTCAAGTCCTAATATCCTGCTGGGACATCTAGTGACTGAGGCTTCTAGAGCATCTTTGCATTTGTTGGCACTGAGATTCTCATTTTCAGAACCCTCTTTCTGGAGACTTCCCTCTGCTCACAACTATTTCCTTTCCTGTTAAATTGTATGTAAATAAAATGCAAATGAGGCAGACTTGTGACTGCAAACAGTGGACCCCTCCATGCAGGTTGATAGCTATCTTGTAAAAGATTGCACAGCTAAAAACAATCACATAAATGAAACAAATTATAAAAACAAAGCAATTAAACACCTTCAATGTGCCCTTCACCAAAGGCAAAATTCTACCCTCCACCTTTGGGTACTGTCATCTACCATGAAAAAGAACAAATCAAAAAATCTAGTTGTCCAAACTGATGCTGAGTATTTCCAGTGCTCCAGTCACAGGAATGTTTCTTTTACGTGGCAGGTTCATTTATAAAGAGCAGAATGTGTTGTAAAGTGTTTTGATAAGTTTCTGGTGAATCATAGATGGGCCTCTCGTAAATCCATCTATCAGATAACTTGTGAGATGCTCTGGGGACATCTTAGGTTACTGCTGGCAGGGTACAAAAGTGCAAGAAGTTAGAGATAAGCACCTGGGAGGAACCAGCATTCCTAGGTAGCAGAGGGCTAGGGGATGGATAAAGGATAAGTTATGGATTGTCTGTCTGCCTGTCTATCTGCAAGAGCCATTTAGATGCCTGGAAATAAACAGCTAGAATCTTTTTGTTGGCTTGGAGCCAAATATTATGGTAATATTCTAAGCTGTTTCAATTTTTTCTTTCGCAGAAAATTCTAAAATATAATTATTTCTCTTACAGAGCTCAGCTTAAAAGAAAAGAAACAACCTCTGAGAACTGGAAAATGTGTGTTCATGAATAGAGCTCTTCATTACAGCCTGTTGCTGAATTTCAGATGTTTGAAATACTGCATTTGGAGGTAAGTCTCTGTTTCAAAACACTTGTTTGTGCAAGAATGTTTTGGTTTTCTTTTTCCAAACCATCCTGGCTTTTCAGAGATGAAAGGAGTGCTTTGATTTATCAGAGGTAAACCAGGTTGTTAGCAGAGATAAAGGACCTTGTTTACAAGGTGTCTATATCCTTAGAAAAAAAGGAGTCTCCGATAATTTAATAAGGTCTCTTGAATGTATAGATTAAACTAGAAGGCCAACAGCAAACATGATGAACTTCAAAAGAACAGCTTCTCCTCTCTGGGGACCTTCATTAACGAGTCACCAGATAGGCAATTACTGTACAGTTCTTATAATGACCAGGATCAGACACAAGCAATCAGCACAGTAGGCAGCAAGAAAGCAAGCAGAAAAAACCTGTGAAAATACACCATTAAATCTTAATTATTCTTCAAAAGAAAACAAGCACAACTAGGGGGCAAATAACTGTAAGGAATATATGGAACTGTATCAAAACCTGCTGGCTTGGGGCAATGATATTTAGTTATTAGCAGCATCAACGTTTATTTAAAGCTAAGCACTATGTTCACGGATCATTCAGAGGTGTATTTTACACCTGTTTGTTAAAAGCCTGAGCAAGAGCTAATCTTTGCTGCCATAGGATTGTTCTTCAAATAAAGCCTCCCTCCCCTGCTACTCTGAGCTCTGTTCCAATAGCCTCTAGAAACCACAACAACTACTGCAGGCCCAAGTGGATGGACAGAAAAGGAAAGACAGCTTTTCATAGAAGAATGACTTAAATTGGTAAAAGAGGACAGGCCACTAGGGTTGAATAAGAGAGGTCACCAGGGCTGCACAGCACCCCTATGCCTGGACCACATCCTGAGTATTTTTGTGCAGCAGATTTAGGAAAGGTCCATGGGGCTTATTTAACAATGAACACTCCCCAGATCTTGAATTGTGTAAAAGTGGTTTCTTTGCAGCTAAGTGGTCCAGCTGAGCTCATGGCAAATCTCTAGGGAAATCCTTTGATGATTAAGGGAATGTGAGTTTCCTCTCATCCTTCTTTGTAAGAAATAATTATGAACTTACTTATAAGCTAGGCTCCACACACAGTGTTGTTGGGGAGGAGGAGTACTCAGAAAAGGAGTTATTGCACAGTAACTCCTGTACTAGGAAGTCACAAGTCTTTCATCTGCCCTAAACTGCCTTTTCAAAAGAAATCTCAGGCACTGGGCAACAAAGATTATTCTCATCACTGCCTTGCAGCAAACATTTTTTTTTTTTGTCACTGTTCTTATACAAGTAAACTCACTTTGGTCTGTCTGAAATAGCAAGAGTGATCTAGTACAATGTGGATTTATTACCTGATCATCCTCACACAGTATGTGAGCCATCTGTGTGTCTTCTGTGGAAGTTGTTTCAGCTTTTCAAGTATTAAAGCTGTTTAGGGTCACAGGGACAAAAAAAGCAAAACAAAAAAATCATTCCACTGTTAGTATAAGATTCAATTTCTGAAGTCCAAAGTATTTCAAGGCTGAGGTTTGGGAAATGGATTTGGACTAATTTTCTTCTTGAAAAACTTATCAGCAAGAAAGATAGTAGAAAGAGGCAAAAAAAGCTAACAAAGGAGTGATGGTAGTTCTAATGGCTATACAGAATTGATCTCTTTATTTGGTAAGTACATGTAAGTTCTGTGAAATTTACCTAGGGACATATGACTTTAGAATTGATAATTCCCTTAGGATAATTAAACTTCCTTCACAGGAAGTTACTTATTTGCAAATATTTTGGACCTAGCTCCAGAGTTCTGTGTGAGGAATTGGCTACTGACTTTTTTTCCAAGTCTGTTTTTCACAGTGCACCATATTTCCCCGTGGAAAGAATAATTATGTAAATAACTATTATCAGAATGTAGTGTGCAGCTAAAAAGTGTAGGATGTATTGTATCATCATGTAGTTGTTTAATAAGTCTGGCTCTGTAAAAGATAAAAGTGAATATTGAAGCTGTGGTAGTTTGTTTATATCTTTTTGTGCACTTATCAAGGAAGGTATTTTAACACTGAAGATTTGGTGTATCAGCTACAGGCTGTTCAACGTGGAAACTTACCCAGAAGAAATCATAAGATTTTGCTATCAGGGCTCCCACATATGGGAGCTGAAACTGGTGATGCATCAGTGCTTTAGATTTCAGTGTTGGCTGTCACAATGATATTCCCTCTATATGGATTGATTTAGGTTTTTTGGGAAATCAAACAAGATAAAAGGAATAATTAATCTGTTGTGCTTTTTAGCATTACTAATCTCTAAAACACTAAAAAAATATTTTCCTAATCTTTCACTATTGTTTCTTTAAAACAATACTTAGTTATCAGTCTAGAACATGTGATATGTACTGTGTCCAGTTCTGGGCCCCTCAGTTCAGGAAGGAGATTGCTGGAGCAGGTCCAGAAAAAATTATTTAGGAAATTCTTTAGGAAAAAATTCTTTACAGAGAGGGTGATTGGGCATTGGAATGGGCTGCCCAGGGAGGTGGTGGATTCTCCGTTCTTGGATGTTCTTAAGAAGAGACTGATGTGGCACTCAGTGCCATGATCAAGTAACCACAGTGGCAGTAGATTAAGGGTTGGACTTGATAATTTCAGAAATCCTTTCCAACCCAAATGATTCTGTGTTTATTCTAGTTGTTTATGGGATACATCTAAACCATAAAGTACTTGGGCACATTTACTAAAATTTTATCTGGAAAGCACACTGAGTACATTCAAAGGTGATGTCCATGAAAAATTAGGTTTTTATTAGCTGCAGACACACTGCTGTGTATCCAAACCTGTAAATGTTGTTTCATATTCTATGTGGGTCTAAAGAACAGTGAGGGCAAGTGACTTGCCAAGGTCATCTAATGAACTCTTGCAGCTGTCTTAAAATTCAGGAACTCGTAGCTTCCAACATCTATATTCAGTTTATCATCAGTGGTATCTTTAATAATTACACAGGCTTTACTTTTGCATCAATGTGTTCTGTTTCAGCAATTAATATTGACTATCCTGACTATGCTTCATTTCTGTATGAGCTTAACAGATATTTATTGGCAAATATCATGAGACTGATGTGAGTTCATGACCTAAGCAGTGAGGTCTTTTATGTCAAGAAACTTTCTTTCTAGGTCTTCATTTTTGTTACTTCATATTTTCTTTTTTTCCCCTTTGTTTTCCTGCTCTATTTTCCTTGGCAACTTTGATGTCAATTGAGCTGACAGGTCAAAGTGAGCAACTGTCCTTCCTTGTCTTCAGAGGCAGCATGTCACATATGTAATGTTCTTACATGTTGGTGTGACCTGAAGCAAAGCTCAGTTCACTGCCAAATGCAGTCCTTTGATATGGTGCTAAAAATGATCAAAAACTTGGTCTTGATATATATATTATTCAGAAGATATTTTTTTACTATTTAACTTCAATGGCTTTATTTATTTCACCGGTAATGTTAACTTCTTAATGTTGATTTTTGATACATTTTGTGTCAGATTCCCTTTTGAAGTTTGCTTTCTGAATACCTGAATTCTGACAAGTTTCAGAGGATGGTAAAAGTCTGGGGTTTTTTGTTGTTGTTTGGCAATGGCTTTTTGGATTGAAGAGTTTGGCTGGGCCATGATGCATGATGAAAGACACATGTTGCTGAAGCAGTCTGAGTGAGCATATATAGTTTAGAAAGCAACTGAAATATCAAACTGTATCAAAATGTAAGAGAAATCTAATGGTGGGGGGAAAGGAGGAAATCACAGAATCATTCTGTTCAGAAAAGATCATTGAGTCCAACCATAAGGAGACTCTATCAACCATTTACCTAACTCTACCAAGTCCAATGTTTGACCCATATTGATAAGAAAATGCACAAGGGGACCACCTAACAGTGTTGCTTTCTTCAGGAAATCATAGCTTAAAAGTAAAAACAGGAGGTGTCCTCCAGACAGATGCCTGCTGAAAAGCAGAGCCTTTAAAAATAACTACAAATTTTTAAATAACTGACTTGAGATATCTTAAAAGTGGTTTATTTCTACTGGGACATGTTCTTAGCAAATCAAATCGATTTAAGGGTTCTGACAATGCAGTGCAGTTTATAAAATTTGAAGTACTTAAAAAATAGGCTAAGAGCTCTTGACTCTTGGAAATGCTGTTGCCTCTTCTGGCAGCATCTCACTTCTAGGTGCCTCCCTCATGTGAGAAAGTTGAACTTGTGTGTATGACATTACAATAGGATTTTCCATAAATTTACTACATCATCATGTATATGAATTACCTATTAAATGATACCTTCACAGACTAGCAATGATACCAACCCCTTCCCACAAATTCTATCAAGATACAAAGGAGTTTTTGTGGCACTCTCGTGCATACTTGTGGCATTTTTTTTCAAAAGAACAGTACAATATAAATTTTTAAAAAAATCCATTTAGGAAATTTTTCCAACTAATTATGCTATTACACTGGTTTCTTATATACATATTGAAGTTCCATGGTTCTTTCAATACCTTTCTAGGTTTAACAGCTATCCTTCCCTTGGAGGGAGTCTTGGCTTAGCCAAGTTACCCAGCAGCCTGAGTGTGCTGAGGGTCTCCAAATCTTCTCTTTGGGAGCTGTTATCTTTTAATAATATCTTCTTTTGTGTTTGATTCTTTTTCTCCCTAGAAGTTCAGAAAAAGCTAATGGCTGTGCATTTCATACTATACATGTGTATTTTATTCTGGGAGGAGAGTTTTTGCCTGATTTCATACTGCTCAGTCTCAGCCTGGCAAATCACACTTTACCACAACTACAGGGCAAGCAATTTTTTGTTTTTAACTTCTTGTTTACCGGGAGGTGTTAACGTAGATTCATCTGATTTTTTCTCTTCTAACTGCCTTTTTCTAAAACAATCCAAAAAGCAAATGAAGTTTATCATTGTAAATATTCCCGTGACCTGCTCTAACCATAAAAAAAATTAGATTGATAAGGATCATTCCCACACTCTTAATTTCTCCTTACATCATTAGAAGTATGTAAGTAGCAGATAAATAAATATCTACTGCATCCTTTCTGAAAATATTTAAATTACATTTAGAAGATTAAACATACCTGTTTCAACAGCAGAAACCATTGTATAGTAGTGAATCATTAGTAGAGCTAGAGAAAGACCAGAGGAAACATTTTTACCTGCTCCACAATGAATAATTTTGCCCTAGTGCTAGCTGCTTCTTGAAATATAAGGCAGAGATATATTTCCTCATTAACCTTTTGAACCAGGCCAAGTATAATTGGCAATTCTCCTGCAGTGTCAATTTGTCTGTATTATGCAGTTCCTTTTATAGAAGAAATAATTGTAATTTTTTCTGTGTACAATTGTTTTTTTTTTTTTTCAGCCAACCTTTGTAAAGGATCAGAAATATTATAAAGCTCAGAGATGATATCCTATTTCATCTTGGTTTGCTTAACAACAATTTGTGGTTGTGTATAAAAGTATTTCAGCATATTCAAAATGAAAGAGGAGTACAACTGAGAAATTCTATTTAGCAGATTGGATTCTTACCCTTGTTTCTATTGAAGTCTGGCAACAAGGTTCTTAGAGATGCTTGTGCTATCTCATAACATGCTGTAACACACAACAGAGTCTTGAAAGTTGTGTCCTGACACATATCTATCTTGTCTGAAACCACCTGACCTACTGTCAGTAATAATGCCCTTTGTTTACTGAAGAGCTAATAAAAAATTGTCCAACTGTAACTGGTACTGCCTTTTAATATCGTAGCTGCCAACCTGCAAGTATGTCTTTTTGACAGTATTTTTTTCAGGAATGTATATGACATAGTAACAGATAAGAGAACAGCTCTAACATCTGGAGAAGAGAGTAGCTTCCATCAAAATGAGGGATGAGGTGCTTCAGTACTTTTATGACAAGTGGGAGAAGATTTCAGAGAAGGGCTACACTAAGATTTTTAATGGTCTTTACTTACTGAATCAGGATCTTTTTTTCCCCTGTTGGTTGCTAGGTAATTGCTGAATATTTGCCCTTTGCCCCTAATCATTATTTAATACATTAAAAAAGACACCATCAGGGACACAATTTTTATTTCTCCTCTTAGTTATGGTTCTGCTGAGTGCACTGTTCACTAGTGGGTACTAGCGTGCTGTTTTACAGTAGAAATGACACAAAAGGGGCACACATTTTCATTAGAAATGCAGTTATCAAGCTAGTGGTTGATGGTTTACTACTGCTTTGGCTCACAATTTATTCTGTAAGACAGAAACTGCAGTAATATGTTTTGATGCATTTGCTTCAGTCCAGTGAACTTTTAAAGTCCATGGATGTTATGCCCTTGACCTCCTCCTGAGCTGAATACAGAGTACTTAGCTGGTGGAACAGCACTAGCATCTTGAGATCTCCAGATAAAAGCTGTTAGAGTGGAACTGGATATTATCACTTCTGGCTTTGCTTTCATGACAAAGTGAAATACTCTTTTTTCTGTAGTATTTCTGCTCACTTTTAACTTCTCAGATCCGTGATTTATGTTCAGGCTAAGTTGTTAGTCATGTGCCCTGGTTTGGGCCAGCATAAAGTTAATTTTCTATCTTGTAATTTTGTTTTCAGCTAAGTCTCTCTCCCTTATTCTCTCTCCTCTCTTTATCAGGGAGGGGGATTATTAGAGAGCATCTGTCATTTGGTTTAATTGCCAGGCCAGTGTTAAAACGTGACATCATGGGAAGCAGCTGTTATAAACCCTGTATCAGTGGCCTCTGAACTTTACTATTTTCTTCTTAAAATTCTGTAGTGAAGTGAACTAGCAGCCTGCAAAGCTACCAGTTTGAGAATCCCTCAATCTTTGTGTGATTTCATTTGAGATTTCAGTTTATTTCCCAAAAGAAGGTATATGAAGCCAAGAGATAAAATGGTGTCATCACAGCTGACTGGAATACCTTCAGTGACTGAATCAAGAGGCACACTCTATTGGATGGGGACCAGGCAGTTTCTGCTCTGACACACTGGAAGTGGTGCCCATCCAAGCCTTGTGGCAGCTAGGAACCCCACAGCCAACTGCTCACTGGCTGCAGAGGGATGGAAAAGAGAACTGGAAGTGTCAATGAGTAAAAACTCCCAGGTTGAGATAAAGACAGCTTAATAAGTAAGTAAAGAAAATGAAGAAAAACAAAACCAAGAAAAGCAAGTGATGCAAAAAGCTCAGTCCCCACCAGCTGACTGGTGCTGAACCAGTCCCTGAGCAATGGCAGCCCTGGCACATCTGGCCCCCTCCCAGTTTTTAATGCTGGGAGCATGATATTACATAGTATGGAACATCCCTTTGGGCAGTTTGGGTCAGCTGCCTCTTCAGTATCCCCTCCAAACTTGCTTACAAATTGCTTTGTGGTGTGGCAGTGTGGGAAACCACTAAAGATCTTGACACTGTGCAAGCCCTATTCAGCAGTAACTAAATCAGCCCCATGTTATCAGAATTGTTTTGGTGACAAATGCAAAACAGAGCTCCATATAAGCTACTATGAAGGAAATTTCTTCTATTCCAGATGAACCCAGTACAAACTCCATCCCCTCTTCCATACCATTTGTTATCATCAGGTTCCACACTCCTTACCCACCACCTCCCTTAGTCTTTGGGACTGTAAAATGTCCATAAAATGTCCATTTAGTCCATGATTTTGGGTTCCACCTATTATCATGCAGGACAGAAGAGGTGTTGTGTTGTGTGGAGTTAATGAACACCACATCCAGCTCAGCCTGGGTCACTTTTGCATTTGCATGGCTTCTTTTGAGGTTGACATGTGGATCTCTTCTCCTTGTGGGGATTTATCTCTGGACTTGCAGTCCCTGAGGGTTGTACCTGCTCCAGCCCAGACTTATTCAGGGGTGTACCTGCTGCAATGGGGATTTAACCTCATCCAGTCACTTCAAGGTGTGGCTTTACCTGGAGCCACGGACACTTTGAAGATACCAAGAAATGTAATTTTATGGTGCCCTGCTGCTTCTTTCTCCTGGAGAAGAGGAAAGGCAGGGAGGAAAGGAAATTGTCATTTTCTGTGGTTTTTCTCATGCCCTTCCCTAGTAAGGACAGTAAGTATGCAGAGGTTGAATTAGTTCATCAGTTAGCACAGTTCTGTTTAATCCATGAGCACAGTTGGCTGGTAGTACAATGCTAATATAAAATAGTGCTGTACTCCTGAAAATAAACTTCCTATTTAGTACACTGTTGTATGGAAAAGAGTTTCTTCAAAAAGATGTTAAGTGTCTGAACAAATCCAGACTTTGATGTGTGAATCCAGCTTGTTGGCCTTGGTATGTTTAAAAAGGACAGCTGGATGAGATAATAAGTATTTTTTTCATCCATCCAATTATGTTTCTTTTTTTTTTTTTTTTTTTTAAAGCTACAATTTGAATGTGTTAGGAATTAATTTTCTACATTAATAGAGGTAGACTTCCAGCATTTTTATGACTCTCTTTTCAGAGGACACTGTACTTTCTAAATCAGATTAATTCAGTTGTGTAGTGTGAGAGAAAGCAGAACCCTAAGAACTGTTATCAATTTTAAACTAATTAGATTAGGATTTTTGGATTCTTAACTATTGATGACTTACTGCAATAAACCTTCGATTTCCTACTGCATGGAATTCTGATCCTTTAAAAGGTTCTGAAATTAAACCTCTAGAAACTACAGCGTTGGTTTGGCCAATAAAAAAAGTCAATGGCCAGATTGAGAAGGGAAATGAAAATCTTACTTGCTGTCCTCAGAATACTTCATCATTGCTAGAAAGCCTTTAATGCTTCAAAAATATTAGATCAAATTTCTAACAGGAAAAAGAAGACAAAATAAAAGTACTGTCGTAATACCTTCACATAAGGGTAGGGACATGTGATTTTTTGCTGAAAGGTGTCATTTATTATTAATGTTTAATCATATCTGAGAGTGAAAGGAGATGCATTAAGATTATTAATCTAGTAGACATCCTACTGTCCTCCATGTCTGCAAACAAATAATGTTTTATACAAATGTAAGCATGCAACCAGCAGTACCAGGCTGTTTCCTTCTCTGCCTCTTAGGATGACCCTGTGCTCCTCAGCTAGTTTAACTTAGTAGTTAAAATTCTCTGATAATTTCTCATTGTGTTACTTGACAAAGGCAGAAAGAATACTTTCAGAAAATGCATTAGAAGGTCTTTTTCAATATGTTTGGTTCCAAGACTGCATTAACTTCACTGAATAGTGAATGTAATAGGGATCACCCAGCTTGCCCTAAGGCCACGACAAAACTGTAATCTGTTTGCTGAGAATTCCACAGCCCTGTGAAGCCTTCTCATTTGCTCCATAAATTGTACTGAAGAATAGCCTTTTTTTGGAATAACAATATACTAATTTCTCTGTGTTTAAATAGGATATAAGCAGTTAAAATAGAAAACATCCTAAATACAATGGTCTTAAGATATTAACACCCATCAAAGTAAACCGAAACCCAACAGCCCAGTAGTTAAATACCATTACAAACAATTTTGTGAGAAAATCATAATTGACTTTGCCATATGCTTCACTTTCTTACTATGCTATCTTCAGAGTGAAACACAACCACTGTTCATAGAAAAGCTAATTATCCACTGTCAGTTAAGCCCTCAATAACTGATCTCTTGACAGCTGGTAATAAGTCCCAAACCCCACTGCAAATTGCATTAAAATACATGTTTATCCACTGGAGAAAGATGGGGAGCCCAGCTCATACTCTCACCAAACACAAATTATTGTCTCCTTCAAGACAACTTTCCCTGCACGTTTCACTTCACCTTTGGATTTTCCTCTTTGCTGACGACTTAAGGCTTGCACATGTTGGTGAAAACATAGATCTGGCTTTGGTATTCTGTCTTCAGTGAATATATGAAGCTTTGAGCAAACAACATGGTGATTTTTTCCTAAATGTTTGGTTTGTAGTTTCCCTGAGAATCTACAAGTGCCAACTACATTTTGCATTTGTTAAAGCAGCTAACAAGGGATGGAGGAAATGGGAGAAAAACTGATTTGAAAGTTCAATAGCACACTGGTGTCAACTCTTCTAGTTTATAAAACTGTTCAATCTCTAAGGTTTAGACCACAAAACAGCAATCTGTTTCCCAGATGAGCTCTGTTTCCTCATGCTTTGATCTGCCCTGAGGGCCAGTATATAGTATTCTTCAAGGTTTTGTAAATGTAACTACTGTAAGAACTACTTTGTAGATGAAGATTTGAAAGTCAAAATTCTTTTAACTTTGTTCTGGTACCACAAAAAAACCCAAAAAACAACCTGCTGAAAGGGTTCCTCATTGTTACCTTGCCAGTCTTGGCTCAGACAGCTTCTCATTGTGTGATCTACAGACCAATCTACTGCCCCATTCTGTAACAGCTCAGCAAAAAATTTACCATTCCACTTCAGAGGCTGAAGAATCTAAATTCTTTATGCCCTAATTTGTTCATTTTTAAATCTGCTCTAATATTCCATATGGATAGTGTAAATTTTCTTAATTAATAGTCATAAAATATATTTGTATCTATGCATTAAAAAATCTGCTCTGTATCTTTCTATCTTGTTCTCCATCACAGAAATATTTGAGGTCTTTGACATTATTACACAAAAAGTAGAAAATTAAAATGTTTCTAGTGACTGTTCTTCCTTGTTAGGCAACCACATTTTTCAGTGCTTTTGATTAGTGATAAAGACTGTTGTAAAGCTTTGAATCAATAGATGATCGGTGTAGTCTTTTCTTTTAATTGTCACCATCTCCACCATAGACGACATAATTTTTCATTTTTTTAATTATTATTTTTATTTCTTTTTTAATTTATTTCCCTTTGAAGGAATTTCCATGAAAATGGAACAGTCTTTGGTTCACCTTTTTTTTCCCCCCTCATCACACTAGCACACACATCCATCTATCACTATTGTAATGTGCTTTTGAGGTTTAAAAGGCTATTTAGTATATCTTCTTAAAAACGACCTCTGCATAATAGGAGCACCATAATTGAGAGTGCTTTTCATTCTCTGAACAACTGGAATACTTCTAAGTAGATGAATAAAAGAGCTCTTTAAGCAAGAACATCAAGAGACCCAGATAAGATAGTGATATTATGAGAATCTTGAAAGTAATTCTCTGGAAGCTTTTCATATATATATATTTCTTTAATTAAACTATATATTCTGATGACTTTAAATATTGAAGCTATTTTTAAATACCTGCTTTCATATTTTTACATACCCCCCACTCATACTTGTCTTTGTACCAAGTGCTGCTCTGAACAGCAGAATTTAAAGGTAATAGCAATGTAATTCCTACCATATTAAAAGGCAGCAGCAAAATAACCATGTCAGTTAAGTACTGGCTTCATCTCTGTCCTTAAGGTCCAGAGAGTTTCTAATAATTCCTCTGGAGCAGCATGTGCTTCTTTATAATAAGATCAAGGGGGTTATCTAATGGTCTCCTTGTCTGAAGCAACCTAACTTTTGCAGTGCACCTGGACACTTTCGTGGAGTGCTCTGTGTGTTCAATGACAGATGGGTGATTTTTCTGTAAAAATTACAACCTCTGAAATCAAATGTCTCCGATGAAGTTTTTAATCTTGCACTCTGGGATGGAAGGAATGCCTGTCCCGCTATCTGAGTGGATACCTACACTGCAGAGGTGATGCTGACTGACTGCACAGATGTGTTGATGCCCAGAAAAGCTGAGAGATGTGCTCTTTGAATGGAGTGCCAGAGCAGCAGGAAGGGCAGAACACAGCCTTTTCATCACACTGGGCAGAGTATAGCCTCTGAAAGTGCAGTTTGCCCTAAGTATTTAGTATTTTGCTAAGTTAGCTCTTCCACCTTCTTCTTCCCTTAGGATCAATTAAGGATGAATGCTGTGTCTGAGAGGAGGCACATTTTATTCCTGAGAAAAGAAATGCAGCTTTACAGCAATATGCATTTTTCTTTTTGCAAGTACAGTGCTGTACTTCAGTGTCTTGGATCTGACAGAGAGAAGTCCTAGGCAAAGAAAACCAAATTCTTGAAAATACACACTGCTGTAATCCCATTCTGAAACAACTGGATGTTTTCCCTTTCTAGACAAATTCCTTTAATGTCTTTTGGTGGGTTTTTATAGTTCCAAGAGATGTTTTATGAAAATTACGATCACTTACTGAGAGATAAGACTTGCTCAGCAAAGAGCCTGTGTGCCTGTTCCTGCTATGGGTGGAGATGAGTAGCAAGTTTCTGTGTTTAAAATGGTGTTTAAATTACAGAAAGAAAAGCACTAACTTTAAAAAGACTGGAAGTGCCCAGTTGTACTCAATATTTAGAGCAAGGTGTCATGACTGTCACCTCCCAGTGTATTCAGATTGAAGTTTATCTGATACTGCAACTTCCTGACTCCTAATCGAGCAATGCCACCTGGTTCTGGGCCACAAAAGATAATTATTCTGAATCCATTTAAATGAAAATGTCAGTTTAAACTGCAGGCTTGTGACCTGTTCTTTGGTAGTAGTAGCTTATATCTCTATAAAATTCCTTTCAGCTGAGAGGTTTTGAAAGCTGCCTACACCATGAGGGCTGCAAATTACTTGTAAACAAGCCCTTACTACTTGCAAACTTAGATCTTGCTTTGTGAAGTAGGGTAGATAGAATTATTACAGTCAAATCCTTAATGCTACTCTTGTTTACAGCACACTTCCCTTAACAATAAATCTCCAAGCCCCTGGGCACTTTCAATTACTGCATCTTCCTTGCTTGGCAAAGGACCTCATAAAACTCTTTTTCTGTCATAGCATTTTGAAAGCCTGTGTTGTCTGACTATACTTATTTAAGACTTATTAAAAAGATAACTTACGTGGTTCACCTGTCTTTTGACCATGGAAAGAAATTAATGTACAGATTACTGCAGGAAACTTGGACCTACCTACAAAATCTATTCCTATCTCAAATGAAAGATGAGTAGGAAATGCAATGGAAAAAATATCTAAAATTTATCTTAGATTTTTGTGATGTATAAAAGATTTATTCTTGTTATAAATTCTTTCAAATGTACTGCACCAGACTTCTCAGTATTTCAGGTTGTACAAATTTTACAGTAACCAGAAGCTGCACCTGTAAAGGCATACATATCTCTCTCACAGAGGATTTTATAGCATTATTTTAAAAGATGTCATGTTTACATAGTTTCTTGACCTACACAGATGGCAGAGGAAGATTCACTCTCATTTTGCAGGTGTAAAAATGAGGTGTGTGCAAGAAATCAAATTTTCCAACTGCCCTACTTTTCTATTCCCATCTAGAAAAAAAAGCACAAAAATGTAGGAATCATGATTGACAATTCCAACAGTTTTTCCTTGTAATATGTGGGGGGTTTTTTTGTGGAGGAAGGTTGTAAGAGGCATGGTGTGTTTTGAACAGAAGTCTTCATTATCTGCTCACCACCAGTGAGTTAACACAAAAAAAGTGTGTTGGGAAAAAAACCCCACAAAACTTAAAGACTGGGAAACATTGTGGTCCAAGTTTTTTGAACACAAATAAATAGAAGTAATTTCTGAAATTTGTGCTTCGAGGTATGCATTGATGCAGTAAATAGACTGAGTTGCTAGTGAAAAGTGGAGATAAGTTCTGAAAATTTGACCCAGCTACCCAAATATCTGTTAGAAAACTAATTTTAGGAATTATAGCTGGAAAACACTGATGAATATTTCCAGTGTCATATTTAACTCCTAAACAAGTAACAGCATATAATCTTTTATGCCTCAGTGTAAAAATATTCCTTAAAATAAGTAACAATAAAAATATATGAACCATAGAGTTCTACCACAAAATAACTGTAATTCTTTTTTTTATCAGCAATGAATACACTGTACCAAGCTTCACCCATTAAAAACTTCTCATGACAAGCTTATTTGCTGTTTATCAAGTGGGATATAAATGGAGAGTATACCTTTCCATATGGCTCATTTACATTTAATCTCTACTCCTGGGAGGCAGTCCACTTCTCTTTATCAGTCTGAGCTTTCAGAAGTGAATGTCTCCAGCTATCAAGAGAAAAAATTGGGTCGCCAGCACACCTCTGACTGCTGGGGGTAGAAAGAAACCAAAGCAAAAAACCAGGAGGTCTGCTCTCACCCACCATGCAGTCATTCAATGGGTGAGCAAGCTCTGGGATGGGATTGCAGGGCTCAGGAGGCCACAAAGTCCATTCCTCTGATTTAGGACAGAGAGAAGTGTATGTCAGTGTGTCAGGTTGTAGCTGTTGCCATTTCAGTGTAACTGGACAAAAAGCATTTCGTTTATATTTGGCTCCCTTTGGCATACTGTGTTTTCCAAAATCTTTTGTGTTATGAGATTTGCCTTGTGCATTTCATATATTGACTCCTTTAATACTGCAGATATTTGGTGTCATAATGTGACACTAGAAAGAAATGAGACACGAAAGAATTATAATATTTTGTCATCATTGAGAAAAGAATACTGGTCATTTTGCTGCAGTTAAAACAATTTGAGATGTTAATATAAAAAATACTGGAATCTTTGGAGATGGTAATATTAACAGTTACTTCTGGAGCAATATATATGGACTTTTGCTGTGTGGAACTATAGACATTTGTGTGCAGCAGTAATGTTGTTAGCTTGTTGTTAAAGATTTGACTAACATGAATTCCAGTTCTCTCTTTTTGTTACCTTCTTTGCAATTGCCTGCTAAGTATATATGGATTTCAAGGAATCATGGAATATTTCAAATTGGAAGGGACACGTGAGGATCATTTAATACCTCAGACATGGCAGTCAGGGTCAGATATTCCAAATAAACTGTTTGGGTTGAAAAGTTTCCACTGGTTCATATTCTCAGACCCATTTTTGATGCCTCTTTGAGTAAAGAGGCATCTGTTTACATTAAGGTGTGTGTAGATATAGAAACATGAGGTGTGTTTATATATATAAGGTATACAAACCTGTTACTTTGGGAACCACACCTGTTAAAAATGTTCTCTATCTAAATTCTTGGCTGGAAAACCTACTGTTTTCTAAGGACAACTATACAAGTGAAGATTCAAAATTCACCTTACTGAGCAGCTCACTGTGACTGAAAATGTTGAGGACATTTGTCAGTATTTCAAATTGAATGCTAAAAGAATTAAAATTTCTTTGATAGTATGGATTAGGATTCACTGCCCACTATAGAAGAAATTTAAAAGATGGAAGGTGTTATTCAGTGCTACAGAAAGTAACATTATATTGCAGTAGATTTAACACAATTTTAAAACAGAATAACAAAATGGAAAAAAATAGTCTAAATCTGTTTCTGCCAGATAAATTAAAATGCTGAAACTTTTGACAAAAACATATAATCCAGATGTCCTGTAAACTTAATCTTCATATTTAAGCACAGCTAGCAGCTGTTAGGACAAATGAGTGACAGAAGACATTAGCTCAAGCTGTAGAAAGCTGAAGTTAAACCTTCATGGTACCAAATTTCCATATTTCTTTTTCTTAATACCCTTCTAAAGAACAGCAAGACATTTACCTTTTAAAACTACTCTCAGATCCAATTACTTAATAGTCAGAGATGAAAAAAACATTAAGAAAATCTAATAACTGCCAAATTAATGAAATTTCCTACACTTGTGTTGGGTAGCTGCAGACAAGCTAAACAGTTAAATAGCTGTCTAGCAGAAGGAGAATGAAAAAAAGTGTGCAATAACACTCTTCAGAGAAAATATCTCCCACCAATATCAGAGGTAGTGGTTGGAATCAAAACTGAAGGAGGTAATTTAAAATACATTCCAGTTTATTCATATTAGGATGTTAAATGTTGTTGTATTTCAGGGCTTAAGAGGACCTAAGTGTATGAGAGGCCAAAAGCAATTTGCTGTTGACAATAGTGGATAAAGGCAGCTTTGAAGTCACATTGCTTTTTTTTTTTTTCTTGCTTTAGATTTGCCTCTAATAATCAACTATAAAGAGCACTGTGGACTTAGTTTAATTTTTGATTATGCAGAAAGAAATCAACTGTGATAGGCTGTGTTGTACCTCGAGGGCTGAAATAGCCATAATCTGGTTTCACCAAGTGAAATAAAGAAGCCTGTGCTAGTAGAGGGAAAAGACTCTGCACTAGTGTGACAGCATCCTTTTTCTGTTAGAGGCTTGGTGAGATAATAGCACAGTTTTGGCCACTTTGAATGTCACCCTCTTACTATTTTCCTCAGTCTTTGTAGATAACACTGTAGATTTGTACATTACATTATTTTAAAAGTCCTTCTCACATACTCTGAAAATATAATAGCTGTATTTGATATAATTTCTGAAATGAAAACAAAATCTTCCTGATTTTTTAGTATCTAATTCACCATGACTCCTACACATCTGCCCAGTCACAGAGGTAACTACATGAATTCAGATCATTATTAGTATTCTGGAAAATAGTTTTTCTGAGTTTCTGAAGTTTACTGATATGTAAAATTTGGTATTAACACACTGGGTATGGGGTCTTCCACTCCAGCTTTCTAATAATCTACAAAACCAGTCAGAACTGTACAGTGGGCAAGAAACTCACCAAGAACTTAAATACAGCCCTTTGGGTTTCTGTAGAAGTTACATCAGCAGTACACAAAAACAGTGTTTACAGTAAAAACAAGTAGAGTAAAATCAAATTTTCTTTTTTTTTTTTTTTCCCTGAAATGGAATTTTGCTAGCCAAAATTCTGAAATTCCAAAGCTAGTAAACTTTGGGCTATCTCTTTTGGGGAAAAGAGTTTTAATCTTTACTACACATTCAGTCCATTTATGTCATTGTGGTATGACAAAACTGCATTCATACATTAATATTATTATGCTAGGTAAATGTTTTGCTGCATTATATATATTTTGAATCATATCAGTAACTAGTGCAGTAAATATTGTAATCCTAAGGCATTCCACTGGCTCACAATCTTATAATGGGCTTCATTAATACAAAATCAAATTTTAAACTCAGCAAACTACTTGTGTAGCAACAAGGTCATCCTCATGAGCAGTAAGCTACAGATGATGAGCTTTTTGATATTCATTAGAGGATTTGTTTTCATTCTGGTCCTTAAATCTCTCATCAGCCTTCTCACAGAAGAGAGCACCTGAGAGAGAATGTAAGTGGGTCTTCCAGGAGTTACACCTTTGTGGCCCAAAAAATACCTATGGGAGGATGTTACCTAAATATCTCAAAGCAAGATCCTAAATTAGTTATTCCTTACCAATTTTTGGGTCTTCTGTAGCCCTAAAGTAAACCTAGGGAAACCTTGGGCAGCATGGATACTTTCAATTCACAAATTCACATTCTCCTCAAAATTAGCCAATAACCAATGGAGTGTTCTATTTCCTTTGGTTGACAATTCCAATCTCAATTAGAAAACAAGGCCACTCATAGAAACAAAAGAGAAAAGCAGATAATTTATAGACTGCCCTACTGGGTTGCACAGAAACCTGTCAGCTGTTTTTAACTAAGTAATATAAGCTGTAAGACCATTTGACTTTTGGGTGTTTGTTATCCCTAGGCAAAGTATCACCCATGCATTCAATTAGCTTTTGCAGCACACTAATTTGAGTTTATGAGGCATGTTGTCCCCACAGCCAAGAAATGCTGCAGGGCTGCTGTAGATGAGCATGCACCACAGCCTTCCATGATTAATGAGTTTTTATTATTACTTCTAGCCTACAAAAGCAGATTTACAAATCATCCAGATTCAGTGTCTAGGTGGCCAGTTCTTCCTGTGTTTTATGTTAACACTCAAAATTTCCCTTTGAATAGAAGGAATAGAATTTGAATGCAAACCAACTTTAGCATTTAGGGACAAAAGAAAATATAAAAGATCATGATGTAAAGCTCAGGAATGGAAAATATGTTTCATTAAGTGGAAGAAGTGTAGGTTTTTTATTAGGAGGAAAGACTTAATTTTCATTAAGCAGTTCTGTATGGTCGGATTAATATGAGTAGAAAACCTTTGATGTTTATTATATTTATTTCGAAGATTCTTACTATTCAGCTGGTATTGGATTTATTTTAGCATCTCATGGCCACTAAAGCTGTATTAGCAACATCTTTCACTATACATTTAAAATACAAGTTTAAGATATATTCTTTGTTAGCAGGTTTCTTAAGTAAGTGGAGAAAATTTCTCTTCCCCTTGTCCCATTCCTGGAGTTTTTCTTGATTTCAAGAAATATAGATTGTCTAAGCCTAACAGAAGAAAAGTCCACGTTCTTCTGTTTTTAGCAGAAGATAAGAATTTGGTATACTGTTACATAAACTGTCTAATATACTTTTGGTACAACTATATGCCAGCTAGGTATCTTCAGAAATTGTTTTGTTGTATGTAGGCCAAATGAAAAATGAAAAAATCAAAAATTAGCTCAAGGAAGATACTGACTGTTCAGTTGCATTGTAACCTCTATTGTACCCAAAATGCAGCCTTTTTTTTTTTTTTAATCTCCTTTTCTTGCATGTTTTTGCTGAACTAAAGCAAGATACAGAGAGTAATATTCTATTTCTTGACTATTTTTCTCTTCAGCTAATGTGAAGAAGGCTAGGTGGAGTTAAAACACAGTTAAAAATATAATTTTAACTTATATGTAATTTAAGGACAATATAAATATAAGAGAAGCATAATGTAGTAGTATATTATGCTAAATATCATTAAAAGCTACACAAGGTTGAGGTTGTCTATGCAATAAAGTCCTCTGTTTTTCCAAGCAAATAAGTCATGGAGCAAATCCCCCAGGCTGGACCTGGCTGCAGGTCTGAGCTCTTCCCTCTCCCTGCCAGGGGAGGTGTTAACAATTTACATGTACATAATTTACAGTACATCAGGGATTTGTTTCATTCACTGAAAACTTCCCCTAAAAGTCCCATCCTTTGTCTTCTGAAGCCTTGTTAGTGATTTTAGAGATAGCAATATCTTCAGCAGATGTTTAACTGACATAGCTGCTCTCTCATTTAGTTCTTCTGGCTACGTTTTAATGCTAAGCAAAAGCCATTCATGAGTAGAAAAGGAAAATCAGGAAGGGAATGGTAAAGCCTCCATGGTCCAGAAAAGACAGGCTTCTGGCTTTGAGGCTCAGCAACTTTGGCAGAAGAATAAAAGCAAAGGATTTCCTCGTGTTTATAGGATGTATATCCCAGAGGGCACTTTGCATCCCAACTACACAAAGGAAACAGCTCATAAGCAAAAAACCTTCTTATAAATTTATAAAGGCCTCCATTTTTGTTTCGGGGATTTTTCAAGGTATAGGAGCTGTCTAAAATCTTTTCCCCTCCCAACTTTTGTGAAGCTCTGATCAACATGTAGTGTGTGGGAACACTGGTTTGCAGCCTTTTCACTGATGCAGAAGTCAGTCAATACAGAGCTCGTGCTTTATTTGTCCCAAATAAATGTCAGTTGCTAGTGCAGGATGGCTAATTCATAGTATGAATTAGGAAATTTGGTTTCAGAACATTTTGTCCTCTACTACAGCCTTATTATTCCTGGTTTGTAGGAATTGTCCCCTCCTCTTTCCGCTCTACTCCTCAAATCTTTCACATTTAACTGGTTACACAGCTAGGAATATAATATTTCAGAGACATAAATAATAATGAGCTCCTTTAATAAAATCAGACATAAGTTATGCAGCAGACGTCAATTATAATGGATTTTAAAGGCTTTGATCTAGAACCTGGGTGGCATTACATTTAGACTAATAACTGTAACTATGATTTATGTGTTTGCAACTGAAATGGTTTCAGTGCTTCGATATATGTCCAAAGTAAAATTTATAGTCTGCTACAGAATGTATAAATAATGAACAGCCATATGTCATATTGCATTTAAAAATCTGACTTCTTTCATAGCCAGCATAAGGTAAAATGAATTAAAATTTTAAGTTCATTGGGGATCAAGTTGCTTTAATACTTCAAAGCAGCTCCACAAATACAAAAAACTGATTTAATTACTTTTCCTGCAGTAAAAAAGGAGATATTTTTAAATTCACAGTTGTATTTAAATTGAGGCACAACAAAGAGTAAAACACATGCTGGTAAGAAAGGGAAATTATTCACCTTTCTGCCAAAAATAATTGTTACTATTTTTTTCTTAGGTAGGAAAATTAGGATAACAGCTATTGACAAAGAAATGCTGCACAAAGAATTTAAATGAAAAGAAGCAAAATTACTGTAATTTTCAAATTAACCTCCTCCCCCAAATACACATTTCATGTTGGAAAAAAATCTGTAATCTATTTTTGGTAAAATGAGCCACATGTGACTATGAATACGAATGCACACTGCAATTTTCCAGTTGGTCATTTGAAAATTCAAATTTCTCCTGACTAATAATCATGGTCCATTTGCAGGAGAAAGACCACCCAAACCTCTGTTACAGCAGAGATAGTCTTTCAGAATGTATCAACTTTTTCTAAATTTTAGTTTACACATTTTAATTCTTGCTTGCCAAACTGTTCTTAGGTTTTTTTTTTCTTCCTAGCTGTTGAAATTTGTCATTGTCATGAATGGATTATGTAGGAAAATCAGATGACAATTGCTGTTTTATTAGGAGCTTATAAGGTGCTTTCTATTTTGCACATAACAAGAGATTTGTTATGTGGTTATGCATACCAGGATTTCAGACCTGAAGGAAGCAGGATGTGCTAAGATTTGACTGTCAGCTCAATTTTGCACCAGGAAATGTTTCTCAAAAATTTTAGGTAGTTCTGGTATTTTCAGCAAGTGATGTGCTAAATGTAAAAGCATTGCCCATGGCTTGAAGCTTCCCTTTTATAGAAGAATAGTATTTACTTTTATTCCCCAGAGTTTTGGTACAAGGACTGAACATAGTGAGCTCTCCAAGAAGCAGAAATAGAGAAATGAAATAGTTGTAGTGAAGCCATCAACAGAGATGACATCTATTCCTCAGCAGACCTTTCTTCTGTATTATTGGGAAGTTATCTGACTTCTCATAGAAAATGCTATTGATTTTTAGCCTGTTTTGTCAACTAGTCAATAGCCACATGCAGAGGCTACTCGTAATATGCTTCTTTTTTTTTTTTTTCCCCCTGTTAAAAAAAAATGCAGCTGTATGTTGTGTTACCAGTGTGGACAGCTTGATGGTTTTTTCTCTTGAGCTTTAGTTATTAATACATATACTTGGTTTATAAATATTGAAGTCTATTTTATCATCCCTCTAAAAAGCTGTCTTAGCTGAGACAGATGCTTTTGCAAATAAATAGTACCAGTGTCTTAGATGTAACATGCTGTTGGACTCTGACACGTTTGGCAGCAGATTGAAACTGGGTGTCTGAAATGGTTTAGTGCTCTCACCTTGTCTATCACAGATGCAGTTTGTCTTGGTACACCAGACTGAAGTCACAGAGCTGGATTTTGAGTACCTCAGACACCTCTCTTCTCAGAAATGGCAACATCTGTCAGGGGAGAGCAGAAGAGTAGGAGAGAAAATGAGGAATACAAGCAGCTTGAAAATTCCATCTAAATTGTAATTTTTTTTTTTCTTTAAGAATGCAATTGGGCAATCAAAAGCATGAATAGAAAAATAAGTAGTTCAAATTCTGTGCTTCTGAGTGAATAACTCTGAATATTGAAAATTAGTTCACCTGAACTTATCCTGTGAGTTTAGTCTCATACCACTGAGATCACTTTGCTCATAGTTCATTAATATTGGGTAAAAGGATGGGTTTGCAGTATTCAATTGAGATTTTAATTGTTTCTAAGAGATGAATGTTTCATTGTCAGATGAAGTCATTGGGTGTGATCATAAAAATGGTTTCTCCTCTCTATAAAATACTATCAATGAATAAAATTTCACAAGATCATAGTTCCAAGATCATGACAACGCCAAACAAGTGAAGTAAATTTTGTCAAGATATGGAATGCTTGCATAAGTTTGATAAGCTCAGCTCTCCATCTGTCTTATTTTCTGTATTTTTAATTTTTACTTTCTGTATTATTAATATTATTACATACTTGGAGAATTTGAGAAAGCAATAGTTTATAGAACAAGGCTTTTTAAATTATGTTTTGATTATATTGTCATCATTGTTATTATTGTAATACTTAATCTCCATTCTTGAAGGTTTGTTAAGAATTTTTGTTTAACACCAGTGTGCTTTTAACTAGAAGAGGGAGAGCAAGCCTTTAAGAGTCTAATGGTTGAGGAGAGAAAGTGAGCCTTCAAATAAGATGAAAGAGCAATGTTAGAGTGATCACACCAGTCCTCAGTAAAAGATGGTTATGAGAACATCCCTACATGACAAATTAATGCTTCATATAATAATATGGATAATAATGCTTCATGTAATTCAGACAATAGATTTAGAGAAGAAATTATCACAAGCGTAGGGTTCTGTGGATTTTTTGTTATTTCCTCTCTTGGTTGGTATTGCTTACAGATACTGTTTTGTGGACACTCATCATCATGCTTGTCTTTACTTCAAATTTGATTTTATCCTTTCCATAGTGTTTGGAGAACAAAACAAAATTTTTCTTTTATTTTTACATTGCTACAAGATTTCCTTTTCTAATGTAACGTAGCCACCTCCAAAGGAGGGCACTGGAGGTCTCCAGTTCTTTATAAAAAATAATCAGGTTTTTAGGTGACCAATACCTGAGCTATGGTTTCCTTTCAAGTTAGAATATGTCACCAACTCCTACTCTAAAGCAGATAGGCAACAGCAGTTTCATCACCAAGGGTTTTTACCTTCACATAGCCTCCTTAAAACCTGGAAGTTATTCCCCAAATTGATCTGAATCATGGACTAGAGAAAACCTATTTTCTACTGCTATTGCATTTTTTGACAGTGTGGCTCAAGTTCTGTTGTATAGTCTTCAAAAAGATTATAAAGTCTTCACATTCTTGGTCTATCTGAAGGATACAGGCAGCCAGTGTAATACTTGAACAAGAAAATTACATATAATGTAACTGTGGGCTATTGCTTATTTGAAAGTTGTCTCGTTTTGGGGTTTTTTTGTTGGTTGGTTTTTTTTTTTTTTTTAGATATTAGAATTGTCTGCTGATGGTATTTAATCAAGAAAATCCACAGTTGAGGAAAAACATGCCATATGTCTTGTAATTCCAGTACACAATGGGGTAGCTCCTTAATGACTTCCTCAGTGCCCCCAATTGTATCTTGATGTTAGAAGACATATGGAGCCCTTTCCCCTTAACTGTGAATTTCCTTTCTGCCACTGGTTTTTTCTTACAACCTTAATCTGCTTTTAATGTACTGCAGTTGTCTTTTCCTGCCAATAATCTTTTATCCCTTGTTAGGCGACTTCATTACAAATGACAGAACTAGAACTTCTACATTTGGAGTGAGATGAATGCTTAAATTCAACTTTGTTTTTCAATAACTGAGGAAAAAGAGAGCTTTCAGTTAAACTTGTTATTCTATGTTTAATGTTCACATTATAAAACCTGTACTTATCTGTGTGCTGTTGGAATAAATGATGGCATCTGGTGTTCTGCAGTCTCTGTGTGTATGTGTGTATAAAAGCTGCTAATGTGCTAATCCCTTATTCTGAATATTTTCTGAAACCATAAGCATAGCAATACACTTGTTTTGCAGTCTGAGAAGTTTTAGTAAGTTTAAGTGTTTCACAGGATGCAATTTGTCTTTGGTTATGTAAGAAATTATATGAACTACAGTCCCAGTTGATAGAACCTGTGTTTTTTCAATCTTTTATATCTTACAGTAGTAATGTAAAGATGCTCTATGCAGAAAATGAAGAAGAATCAACAAGGAATTTGCACACACTTTGAAATTAAGAGAAACATGGTTCAAATTCTACTCTAATAAATTTATGAAGGGCTAGCCCTACTGATCTATGCATTCGTTTAAAAGATCTTAGACAAATATTTATGATTGAAAATGCTCTTACTCGATACAAACCCCAAAACGATGAAGAAGAATTTTTTTAAGGCTTTGAATCTAGATTTAAAATGTCATGTATGAAAGAAAAGATAATGAAGACGATTTACATTTTGATATTGAGAAATTTTGTGGCACGTGAAGGCAAGAGAGGCATTGCAGCCATTTGCTTTTGAGGACTCAGGAGTCTGGCTAAAACCTGGTGTCCTTCCTATCCAGACCAAGAGATTCCTCTTGAATGCAGCTGCTTTATTAAATGAGGGTGATTTGAGGAGCAGTGTGCACCAGAAACAAAGCTGGCTTGAATCACTTTTCTACTACCTAGGACAAAGCTGGAAATAACATTATGACACTGACACACAGTCTACCTGATAGTCTGCTCCTGAGACAAAGTAGATTTGGATGCTTCATGATGTTATTCCTAGAGCTTTAGCCCTACAATTCATAGAAATATTATTGATTAAACATGAGAAATTAACTGATTTTTCAGCAGAAATATTATTGATTATAAATGAGAAAATAACTGATTTTTCAAGGTTTTTACTGCTTAGGATGGAGTGTTTTCCAAGAGAGAGTGTGTGAATATTTATTTTTTAACCTAAGTTTATTATAAGCAAATCTGAGATTCAGTGTTAATTGAGTTTGTAGATTTTATGATCACCTCATTTTTATTATTTCTGTGATGGATGAAGGCTTCTTGTGAGCCTATGGTGTTAGAATGCACTGAGGAACACTTCATTTGAAGCAAAGGATTATCAGTAACTCTAGGTTTGATTCAGACTTGAAAACAGGCTAATTTTTAGGGGCTGAAATTCTTGCAGAAGAGAATTCCCCCTATTGCATCAAGTTGTCTGGTTTCCAGCCACATCAGAGGAAATGTGTGAGATTTCAACATGCAGCAGATGAGAGAGGGTTGGTTATTAGCCAGCTGTGGAGTTTGGAAGGCTTCCTAGTGGTCTGCTGAGTGAAAAATTTTTAGATCAAAGCTGGGAAGGGATTGGCAGGATGAGGTGATGGTCCATGAAAGTGGTATGCAGCACTATCTCATAACCTTCCTTTCTATTGGCAGTAGGCTATTTGGATGAAAACAAAGAATGGAAAAAAATTCTACAGATGCTTGAGTAAGACTTTCCTACAAATGTATCATTTATGAGAACTCATAAATGAAAGCTTGGGATTATCATATTCTTCGTGCAGGGAAATATTTCACTGTGTTGAGTGTTAAAGGCCTTCTGGGCTCATTTGTTTTTTCTTTGGTTGGTTGGGTTATTTTATTTTGTTTGTTTGTTTTTCTCTTCCTCCTCCTGCTTTTTTATGTTTCTTTCTTCAGAGAAGCATTTTTCAGTGGGGGGATCCATTGCTTATTGTTCACTCAAGTATAGTTTACTGAAAAAAAATTATTTCCCTCCCTCCATAGTTTCTGGCTGATGGTCATCACAATTACCAGATGCCAAGCTGTAGAATACAGTTTTCCAGAAAATGGCATCTGGCTTCCTGGCTGAGTCCACAGGCACTTGTGTTGATGGTTTTGGAGCTGCAGCTGGGCCTGGGTGGCTGCTGAGGGAGTATGTGGTCCACCCTGTCATTCTAGATGCTATTTACCTTTGGCTCACCTTTGATTCAGAAGCATTTAAGCATTTATGCCTCTCTGTAATGCTATGAAACATTCATCTTTCAAATGGCTTTGTGTAGAACCATTCACAGCTAGGGAGAAGAAAGCCATTTCACATGATCATTTATTTTTTGTATGTACATGTAAACTATAAAGTTGCTCGTATACCAGCAGGTGGTTTATTTATCCACCAGGATGTGTAGTGGAAACATGCATGTTAAGCCATTTATTTAAAGGGAAAAAGGAGTGAATCTGATAATTTTCCTGTGAATGCAACCGTGTAATCACACCTGATTGTGTTCCAAGGTTAAAGATCCAAAGGACTGAACAGTTGTGTTAAAATTACTGCCAGTGCCACTGTGTGGCATAGAGTACAGCCCTCTGTTTGGGAGTTCCTGCACCCCTTGCATTTGATATGCACCACACTAGGCCTGAATGAGGATTTTGCCCAATGTCTTACTGTTTCCTGGCATATCCTATACCCTCCAGAATGATGCAAAACACAAGCCTCTTCGGGATCAACAGAACTGAGGTCTCCTCGTCCAGCTGCCAACATCCTGTGATGTCTTGAAAGAATCATTATCTCATCTCCCTGTATTTTACGGCCCTGCTTGTTCACATCTTCTCACACATCTTGGATGTACATTAAAATGGCCATGGTAGGCACCATAAGTAGTGCAAACAGTGTTTGAACTCAGCAGGCTCCACTTCTGGAGGTTCTGCCTCCTGGCAGAGGAATTTCTTTTTGACTGAAACATTAGCACTGTATCTCTCCTGGGATGGCAGGGAAGAAACAGGGCTGGGTATGACTGACAGCACTTTACCCTTCTTTTCTTTTTCATACTTGAGGCTACCAAGTTTCTGGTCCTATGACATCAGTTTTGTCTGCTTGTCTAGTACCAAGATGGCAACACCTATAGTTCTGTTGCTGTATGAAAATATGCAAACAACACTTGTTCTGACCTTAGCATCTCAGATGCAGAATTATTGGTATCACATCTAATTGCTAGTCTACACTGTGGTATTTAAAATGGAGTGGTGGCAAGGATTCAATGTACAAATCTCTTTATTTATAACCAAGTGACCTTCTGTTCAGCAATATTATGGATTCCAGCTAGGGAGAAGGATTCAGCTTCCCTCTGAATGCTTGGCTCAGTGTTGACTAGAACGTGGCTTTTGTTCCCCTGCTAGCAGTGACAAAGCTTTTGACAGCATCCTGGGGGAGATGGTGCATGCCTGAATTCAATTTGCTTGATGTCCTTTGACCAAGCTGCAATTCACTGACTTGGTATAATTTTTGATAGGCAATGGCTGGGGACAAAATCCCCTATGGCCTTTTACATCATTCTGCTTGGTACCCAGGAAAGCAGACGACTCTATCTGTAAAAGAATCTGCATCTGAAGAAGATGACAAACATTCAAAATGCTGCACAGTGAGAAACCTTGCAGTGAACTTCACAATATTGCATTCAATTTTATTTTTCTTTGGTTTCCATACACACATGACCTTATTAAGTTTCTAAACATAAACATATTCCTTTTAAAAAACATCTTCAAAGTATACTTGAATTCCAGCCCTATAGGAACTTGACATATCAAAAGAAATTTGCTGACATAAACTGGTATGTAGAGCTTGATCTATTCTAATATATGATTTTAATGTTTCTCATTTTCTTGCCTTGCCAACTCACATCTATCACACACTGTCACATTTAAGTTTCCTAAATTACTGCTTTTAACTTTTTGTCACTTATTCAGTGAAGAGATATATTCTAAAGCTAGGCTCAGCTTTTTTTTCTATTCTTTCTTTTTTTTTTTTCTTTCTTGTGATTGTATCTTAATATTAATAGTTTGAGGGGGAAATGGAAATTTTTGCTCAGTTAAGGAGACAGCACTTTTTGATAGATTTGGGATACAATATTGTCCTGGTTTCAAATTCAAAGCTTGATTTAATTTCCCAGCAAAGCACAGAATTCAGTGAGGCAAATGGAATAATGGCATGTGTGAATGGGGACACTGTTCTGAGCACTGTAATTATAAGCAAGGAAAAATGTATCTCCACTACATCTGTTTATCACTGATGGATAGGTAGATTCCTTTCCTATTGTTTGTAGTACATGTGTTGATGACAAAGTGCTCTGGTAAATTCTATCCTTTGAGGGGTAAGAGGAAGTAACAATTGCACTCTTTAACCAAAATGCTTTCTTTGACCTCAAGCTGACAATTTCAAAGTTCTCTTTTTCTACACTCAGGGCTGATCCTAAGGACCTCATCCCTTTGACCTATAAATATATTTTCAAAGCTGTGCTCTTTTATGGAATCAGGAAATGAGAAAACATTTCCACACATGCCAAATTTTGAAATGACTTTAAAAAAAAAGTCCTGTTCCACGTCAACACTGCCTATGATTTGAAGCTTGCTTCTCATTTAAATAACATTATCTTTTAGCTTCTTGTGATACTGGAGAATGTAGCATAACTTCTGCAATGAGCTCACTTCTATTCTGATGGCCATCTGCACTGAGCTTATCATGCCATAAACATGAATCTGACATTCAGTATGATAAAATGGAAAAAACTAGTTTTAGGATAAAATAAATATTCTGTTCACAGGGTCTCGGAGGCTGTTTAATTAAACTTCCCTATCTTCATGTAAACTGTTAGTAAATTTAAGACCAGAGTGAACCATTCTGAACCTCTTTGACACAGTTGGTCAAAGAGTCCACTGCACTCACTGCTGGGGTAAGGCTGTGGTGTGTGTGAAGTGACAGAGTGTTTGCTAGAAAGATAAAAAGAGTTGATTTTAAAACATGAAATGATACAAAAGACAGTTTCACATGCTTAAATAGTTTGTGCTGGGCATCCGTTACTTGGTGGGTAAAAACTACAAGTCCTTTTGGCCCTCTGAATTTGCTGCATTTTAACTTTGAACAATGAAATTCTTTGTGCCCTTCTCCTGGAGTAAGAGGTGCCCATGGAAATCCCTTCCATAGAAAACTGTGGACAGCTCAGCCCTCAGCTGCCTTTTGGATAAACTGAGAGAGTTTTTGTTTCTTAATCCTCTGATCATCACATATCATTTCCAGACCCGATTGCAATCTAATTGTGCGTTTCAGTTTATGACCAGCTTAAGCAGAGTCAGGCCATAAAAATACTTATTTTCAGTTTGGATGAAAGGTGAGTAAAAGAGATTGAGTGAGCTGCTTTTTTGTGGGGTCTTGAGGGCTTTTTTGGAAGTGTTTTGGTTTGGTGGGCTGTTGTTGTTGTTGAACTTTTGTTTTGTTTTGGTTTTTTTTTTGTAAGACACAGGAAAACAAAATTAAGTAGAGGGAGGGGTGGTGGGAAATTGAGTAACAAAGTAATTAAAATTTCCCATGTTTCTAGATGGCAGAAGACTGAGTTGATTTGTAGACTCAGTGGCTGGATTATTTAAAGGTGTATTTTTATGAGGAAAAGGCAATATTTTTATGAATACCAAGTAGAAACCTTGTGGCATTCTTGGAGCAACATGCAATTTGTCAGGAATTCTCACTGAGCAAATTGGGATTATATTTTTCTTTTTATTGTTAACTTCACACGTACCCCTGCCTATACTAATGTGTAAGAAATTACAGCAACATTTGCAGTACAGGTACAAGAGGTTCCCTGTATTTCTGTATAACAGATATATAGATGTCAGGGGTCCATCAGCTGTAATCAGTTTTTTACACTGGTAAAGTAGAAAATGTATCTGTGATGGACAGGAAATATATTGGCAAAATGAATGTCTGAGCTTCTGAGAAATTCTTTGTCATAAAAGTTTAGAAAATACATTGTTAAAAATTGTGGTAGATAACTTGGTTTCCTTTTTAAAGTGAAGTTTCTGCTGCCAAGCAACTGTTCTTTTAGTTGTATTTAGATGGAACAATACTTAAGATTCAGTATTACTTATGTTGGATATCCTCTGCTGTGGTTTGCTTTTTCAAGGGTATCATTCGATCATCCAGAATGTGAAGTGTTTATACTTCTGTTCTTTAAGGGGAACAGCACATTTATATTACATAGAAGTCACACTTCAGTGATTTATTTTCCGCTGCAGTAGTGTGCATGCAGCACCAGATTAGTTTGTAATAGGATAGTCTCATCTTCCTCTGGTCACACAGGGCAAATGCATATGCATTTGCTGGAAGAGGAATAAAAAAATGTAATATAACTAATCTACATTTAAACAAACTGCCCATCTAGTCAGCAGAACAGGGCTCTGAGCTGTGATAGGGAGCCAGTTCCTGCTTTGCCTTTCCTTCCAGTGAAGCACTGGGTTTGCATAATTCTTGTACCTGTCCTGGGAGGGTCAACTCTTTTTCTATGCCATTGGCCAAAGAGAATCCAGAACTTAACATTTAATGAGCTAACCTTAAAAGCACCTATCAAGTCTTGATGGTGATGCTGTTTGTTTTTCATTTTAGTATAGATAAAAAATGTGCAGGATGAGGGGACTATGCCCTGTCCTTTTCCAGCACATGATTAATTATAATTTTTGGCAGGTCCTCATGTTGAAATTAGTTGGACGCATTAAAAATGTGTTTTTCAGTTCTGTGGTGGGAGTAATTGTGTTGTGGGTTTTTTATAGCTTGTAATTTAAAGATTAAGCATTAAATGAAACCATATAAAAACGGTGAGTATCCTCAGAAAATGTTTGTTTTGAACGTTATTATGAATCTTTGCCATTGCATTAGAGAATGCTTTTGGTTCATTGAAGAACATTGCTTGTTCTGAAAGCAAAAGTCAGTCTTCATCAAAGTCCAACACTGTGTATCTACTCACTCAGAAGAGTTACTCCTGATATACTCCACTGATAAGACAGAAGTGGATTTATGGATTTGGTTTTGGTCTTTGAGAGAAATTTTGAGGAACAAGAATCCTGAAATTTCTGACCAAAAAAAAATAAATATCTACTTTGAAATGAGATTATTGCATTATGACATGTTTGGAACAACAATTATGTAGGTTAAATGAGTGAAAACTGTAGTGAAACCATCAGCAGACAAGAGGTAGCAATGGCCAAAGGGAGTAAGTGCTGAATAATTAACACTGAAGCTGGAGGGAGGATGTTAGGGTGGCTCTCAGTTAAATTCCCTGTTCAGAGCTGGAACAGAAAACAAATTTACTAATATGCAGTACTAAATGTTAATAGTGAGCAGCAACCTCTAGGTCTTCTGTGTTTGAGACTCCTTTTAAGTATTTGTTAGTAGCCCTTATTTCATTTTGTTTCCTTGATCTGATACTCTCAGGCCTCATTCCAGATACTGGGAGTTTTTTTCCTCTTCCTGATTAATTCTGTACCTTTTTACTTATGGTACTGGCTTTCACAGGATTTTCTGTGAGGGATATTTCTTTGTTTTGTGAGAACTCAAATACTTGAAGAGCATTACTTTCAATGATAATAGAAAATTCCAGTTATCTTCAATGATAATAGAAAATTCCAATTTATTATATTTATACTAGCTGGTGGAAAGTAACTAGACTTACTATATGAACTGCCTTGTAAGAGTAGAGTAAGTCTTTAGAAGTAATATCCTCAACCCTCCTTAATCCACTAAGTTTCCTACTGGTATTTTAATGTTCAGACAACCATGTTTGTGTCAACTGTGAATTAAGTTCTGAATATTTTGTCATATGAACTTTATCATACCTTCTATGATTAAAACTCTCTGCTACTTCCAAGGTTTTTCTTCAGCTTTATTTCTACATGGTGTAATATGGGTGAAGTTCAGTTCAGACTTCCTTGATGTATTTTACAAAACATGCCACAAAGTAATTAATTTTAACTTTTCTGTCCAAGAGCTAATTTAATTTTAATTAACACAGTGCATTTAATTAATATGAAATTATAATAGAAAAGTGCAAATTAATATGTAATCCATCACTTGATATTTTGTCTCAATTAGTAATGAAGTTACAGACAGTTTCATGGAGATTGAATGGCAGTGGACCTCTTAGTAGGAAATTTCTTTGAGAGAAAGATTAGAGTATCAGCAAACTAGATTATGAAAAACCACAGAACTTCCACCAACTAATAGAGAAAGCTATTTTTTATTACTCTATGTCAAAGTAGAGAGTTTTTGTTTGATTGTGGGTTTTTGTTTTAATTAATGCAGAGCTATATGTAACAAAGGCTTCAAATTTAGTGCTTTTTGTGCATAGTGCTTGTTTGGCAATGCAGTAAGTGAAACATTTTTAACTTAGTTCAGTGCAGTGGAGTTGTTTCACATTGCTCAGTGTTGCACCTATGGCCAAGATGCTTTATGACTGAGAGCTTTTAAATTTCAGTTGTTTACCAGGATTTGGGAGGAGGAAACAGAGTAGTATGTTGCAACCCTTATATTCTAATTTGGAAGATTTATTTTGAACCCAATAAGCATCATGGCTCCCAGCAGGAAGAAAGAGGCTGGTGTTGAGGTATGGCTCTTTTATTTTCTCATCTGCAAAGGTGCTCTTTATATAAGAGAATGACAATTAATTTGACAATTAATTGGCAGTTCACAAAGGAAAGACTTCTAATTGCTACCACTTGGTTAGGTGATTTGGGTTTTTTGTCTTTAACCCTAAAAAGAGATTGATTTTCCCCTAATAATGAAGCCTCATACTCCAGCAGCTTAGGAAAAATGTTTATCAGATAAACTTTTGCAGTAATAGTCCTCAATTGTTCTGGAGTATGGAGAGAGGAACCCATAGAGCTTGCCTGACCTAGTTACCCACGTCTCAGATATGTTTTCTAAAATGCTTTCAACAATGGCTCTTCCCTTTGATTCATTAATCTCATGACATCTTCCGGAAGGTAATTAGAGATCTGTCAATGAAGTCATTAAATCATAATGAAAGTTCTCCAGCACAACAGTTAAAGTAAATGTCATGATCTTCTTTTCCATTCAGTTTTGCAAACAAATTCTGTGATCAGTTATGTGGTCAAACATATCTGTTTGTGTGAGTGCTAGTTCAAGCCATCATTTAAAATCTTCATAATTATTTAAAATGCATATACCTTTGTCCAAATGCCTCAGATCTCTTTTTTTCTTCCATAGAGGTTTTTTTTTAGTTTTTTTTTTTTTTTTTTCCACTTATACACTACTTTTCCGTACTTAAAGGTCTGCTGCCTTTGGAAAATATTTCAGTCACCTTTGTAGATTTAGGAAAAAAACCTAATTAAGGTGGTGTGTTCCCTGCTGATTCCTTTCTGCAAAGAGTTGCATAACAAAACAGAAGTAAACTCTGAGGCATCAATTGAACAGATTTCTTTTGAATTTAATTTCTGTCAAGGATATCCTTGTAGTTTTACACACAGGCCTAAAAAGACCCTTGGTATTTTTGCTGAAAGCACTGTGCAAAAGCAGTTCATGTGGTACCTGAGCCAATGAGGATAAGTGATTTTATTTAATTTATTTTTTTTCTCTATCTTCAGGGGAATTGCTCTTTGTTTTAGATATTTGGCTTGATAGATAAGGTAAGCAGTGTGTTTTCATACCCAGAGTTAAACTTCCCCTTTTTAATTTATCTAGATTGTAAAACTATTATTCAGATGGAGATTAAACAGATGAAAGAAAGCTAAAATTCTGTTGATGGTAAAATACAGCATTATTATTTCCTCCCTCCTTTCTACACTTGGAACATCAGTTGACCTCTGTCTATAACTGAATGTGTGGATGAGGGGGTTGTAGAAGACAAGATGTGGCAGCACTGCCTACCTGAGCTGGTTTTGCTACCTGGGGAATGTCAGCAAAAGGGGACAGGGAACAACCCTCAGGTTACCATCCATGGGGTAATTTTTCTGAGCATACTGTCCTCCCAAGCAGATGTCTGAATGCTTTCTCTTATCAGTAGAGTTTCTTCAATTAATGATACTGATACAATATCAGCACTGCTTGAGGCTAAATGATTCCTTTTGGTAAAGGGTAGTGTTAGTAACTATATGAGATTAAACTATTTAGCTAATTCTTCAGGACTTTGCTCTTAAAAAAAAAATCTTTTCACTTAGACTGTAGAAAGAGATCCTTTACTTATCATCTGGTACTTGTGAAGAGTTTTTAAGCATGAAACATTTCTTATCAGTGTCATCTTAATGGAGCAGATAACATGAAATTATTCTCAAATTTATGAGCACCTCCATGCCAATAGAAGTTGTGTTACACTTGGATGGGTGTTTTGAGTACAAGAGCAGTTAAAGGTTCATTGCAATTCTGAGTGAGTCAACACTACAGAGGAAAAGGATGGCAAAATGAATGTGTTCTTCTAATCTATGTAGAATAAACAAATATTGTTGTTTGGGAGCCTCAGTGCTTCACTGACACCTCTGGACAAACTCTGCAACCCAATCATACAAAAGCTGTAACTCTGAAACTTTGAAAGTTCTGGTGCTACTTGCATAACTGTCAACAGAGCAGCCAGAAAAAATGAATATATTAGATGAACAAGTATTTAAAATGTAAAGAATTTTTAAAAGCCCCTTTGTTTTCAACAGCTCTAGAAAATGAAGAGAAAGAATGGTCCCAGATCCTTGTCTAATGAAGAAAATTCAGTTTTAGGAGACTGGAAAATCCCCCATGGTTTTCTGTCATTTTTTCAGATCTGGCTTAAGGACAGTTTAGGTTGCTCTGGTACGTGCTTCTGTAAAGGATGCTTAGCTGTGTTTATTGTGAAGGATCTCTGGAGTCCAAATATTTCAATGGTCCTGCAGTTGCATCTGCCTTAGATCTAGCCTTTCCAGGTGCATCCCAGGCATTCCTGCTGTGAATCAATCCAGCATTTGGAAACTGGTAGTAGATAGTGAACACATTACCTCTCCTCCCTATCCTCTTTTTCTTTTTCCTGCTTAAACTGTGACAGCCACACATGTAAACCATGACTATAAACCAGAGCAAATGCCTCTGTCATATTCCAGGCTATACAGAATTTTTTGTTTTTCTAATTGTTAGCTCATTGAAATAAGCAATAATTTTCTTAGTTGTGGTTGATTTTTTGGGGTTGTTTTGTTTTTTGGTTTTTTTCTCTCTCTAGGCCTGTTCCATATGATTGTGAAATGTATGATGGCTGCTGTTCCCCAAAGCCTTAACAACAGCTGCCACTGACTTTTTCACTAAATTGCCTTACCTTCTCTTGGAAACTCTGAGACTGATAATTTCTTGGGAGTTGTTATGGAGTCAGGAAAATCATGTTTTGGAAATGTCAACAATTTCTCATCGTCTTCTCCGTAAAACATTGAAGGTTGCTTTTTTTCTTTACATCTTGACACAGACCAGGGCTTCCCATTTTGTAAGCAGTACTCTTTTCTCAACATATCCCATTGAAAGCACAGGGATGGAAGGAGCAGTGCAAAGGCACTTTTCTCTGATGTTCCTGTCTAACTACACACTTTGTCAGTGCTGTGGTGGATGACCTCGGAGTTGTGCCCAGCACCCAGCCACCCACTCACCTATATCTCTCTCCTGTACAGTATGGGCGAAGAAAATATAACATAAAATCCCTGTAATTTTATAAATACAAATATAACATAAAAAATATATATAACAAATATAACAAATATAAATAAAATATAACATAAAATCCCTGTAAAATTGTGCCCCTGTACTCAGCCCTGGTGAGGCCACAGCTCGAGTCCTGTGTCCAGTTCTGGGCCCCTCAGTTCAGGAAGGAGATTGAGGTCCTGGAGCAGGTCCAAAGGAGGGCAACCAGGCTGGGGAAGGGATCCAGCACAAGTCCTGTGAGGAGAGGCTGAGGGAGCTGGGGGTGTTCAGCCTGGAGAAGAGGAGGCTCAGGGGAGACCTCATCACTCTCTACAACTCCCTGAAAGGAGGCTGGAGCCAGGGGGGAGTTGGGCTCTTTTCCCAGGCAACTTTCAACAAGACAAGAGGGCATGGTCTCAAGTTGTGCCAGGGGAGGTTTAGGTTGGATATTAGAAAGAATTTCTTCACGGAGAGGGTGATCAGCCATTGGAATGGGCTGCCCAGGGAAGTAGTGGATTCTCCATCCCTGGAGATATTTAACAAGAGCCTGGATGTGGCACTCAGTGCCATGGGCTGGGAACCACAGGGGGAGTGGATCAAGGGTTGGACTTGATGAGCTCTGAGGTCCCTTCCAACCCAGCCCATTCTATGATTCTATGATCTCACGGGCCCGGGTTTGCTTTTTCTCAAATTCTTTTTCCTGAGCCGACCTGGCTGAGGGCTCAGCTGTGCCTGGCGCTGAGGTGGGAGGAACCGGCTGGAACCGGCTGGAACCGGCTGGAACTGGCTGCATGAAGCGGGGCAGCCCCGCTCGCCCCTCACAGAATCCCCACAACCCCTCTCAGCGCCTGGGTGCTGCCGTGAAGCCAGGCTTGTCCCTCGTGTCTGTTTTCTGTCCCTGGGCAGCCATAGAGCAGGCAGTCCACATGGCAGACATCAACCTTCACTTCATCTACCAGCTTCGGTGTTTCAAATCTGCGGTTTGCCCCCGGGACACATCTGTTTCATGGGGTGGGGGGTTCCTTGTAAGTAAATCCTTCTGCTCAGGCTTTGAGGCCTTACGAGTCGAGCTTTGATGTATTATTTCATTAACTTCCCCTATAAGAATTCTGAAGAGCTGCCATTTGAGCAATTGCAGCCAAGCAAGTTTTTCTCTGTCTCTGGCACTATCTTACTCCCATGCCTCAGAGCTGGGAAGACAGACGTGCACACAAGGTCATCTTTCATTTCACAGGATCCATAACTTGCATTGTTAATGCTTCATAATGCAGGACGTGCTGTACCAGCCTGCAGCTAATGAGTTATACACTACAAACTGTGAATCCCTATTGACTTGCCAAGCGTGAAGCACCGTGTCGTTACAAATGCTTACGTATATCTTTTGGTATCTTATGCAGAGATTGTAAACAGGCTCTGTAGAGATGTTATTGAATGCCAGAGGAGGAGTCATTAGATTTAACAGCAGAGCCTGCCATCTTTAAAAGAGAATTTAAAATCTCGTCAGTCTGCTTTGCACTTAACAACAGCTTTAGTGCTTTTTATGTTCTTTATTGCTTATTTTTGCCCATTTGAACTGCTACATCACACTCAAAAAGATGACAGAAATAACTGTTCCAGGCATTAATTTGTTACGCTAAGAAAGAAATTTTAAAAAATGTCTTCCCTAATCCAGGATCAGAGCAGCCTGGAGCAAAACTACCACAGTCCAGCAGCACGCAGGGCTGCAGGGTTTGAGGTCTCTGTATTGCTGCTGCATTCCTGCAGTGTATTTATGGGCTTCTGATTCCCTGCAATACCTTGTTGCAGAAGAATTTCACTTAATAGGCAGAGATGGATGACAGACTTTTGGGACTCGGGTATGATATTGTTATTATGTAGTTTACCAACTGATATTCCTTTCTTTCAAGTGATAATTGGTGAATGTTTCTTCAGCCCTACAGTGTAGTCTTTCTGCTGCTACAATAGGGTGTCATTTCAGTGGCAGGGTGAATCATGATAAGTACAGCATATCCAGCAGAACAAGTAATTTGCTGACTTTGTGCTGTCTGTATCTCATGATGTGCAGGTAAGTAATGCAATTTTTCCTGAAAGCAGGAGTAAAAAGCTAAAACAGTTTTTTCTTTATTCCCTTCACTTCTGTTTTCCTGCCCCCCCCCCCCCCCCCCCCCGCCACCATTCCCCATAATGATTAAACAAAAGCCAACTAAAGACAAGAAAAATAAGAATTTCTGGTAGACTTAGTACTGCCTGAGTCATCAATCCTTCCCCAAGAGCTAGGGCCCACTTCCTTTTTATTTTATTTCTTTGGCTTCTAGATTTATAATGTGGTTAGGAAAAAGAGATTCAGCCTCCTGGTCTATAAGAACCTGTTTAAACATAAAGAGGCATTTACTTACAAATAGCACTGTATTGCCTATGCATTTATCTTGACAGTCTAGTTTAATTTATAAAGCATAATGTGCTTGTAATTCAGCCTGAGAAATGTAGTTTAGCAAACACTATTGACTTACTAAATCTTCCTTCTCCCTCTTATTGTAAATCTGATAAACCTAAAGAAGCATTCTGGGTACTGGGAATCTAAATATTAAAGCAGGGTTCTTCAAGATGATCTTGATAGTACTTCACTTAAAACTGCAAGTTGGAGCAATAGTTTATCCTATTGTGAAGTGGTTTAATCTTTCCTTGATCATTTCTCAAAGATGTGGATGTGCTGTTCAGTAAAATTGCCAGATTTGTGCTGAGTTGCAGCTTCAGAACCCATTATTCTGAAAAGGTTATCTAAATTGAATGGCTTTAAGATGACTTGTACAGTCATTAGAAGACTTCTAGCCTTTTATATGTTTGACCTCACAACCTGATGTGATTCTTATGTACTCTGAGATGCAAGATTTAAATCAGTTGTTTGCTCACTAATTTGCAAAATGGATGAGTATGTTTTCCCATTTCTGACACAGGAAGTGCAGCATTTTATTTTAGCTTAGTGCTTATATACAGATCAGTTATGTAAATCCCATAACCATGATCTACTTGCCACATAAATAGTGTGGGGAAGAGAAAAGGTTGCAGATGAATTGTAGGTTATAAAGCTTAAACATGGACTTCACAGTTAGAATGCCTGAATCCTCTCACCCGAATGCTTTAACTACATTTCAAGTCTCCAAAAAAATGTACATTAGTTTTTTTGTTTTGGTTTGGTTGGGTTTTTGGTTTTTGTTGGCTTTTTGGTTTTTTTTTTTGTATGCTTAGAGGTAATTTAAAACACATTCTCTTATTCTTTGTGATACAGCAACAGCTAATGAGAGCTTTTAAACAAGTGATTCTGGCAAATGCTTCACTCAGCTTTTCTTATTAGGTCTGATTATTTATAATTTCAATGAAAAGATAAAAAAGTATGGTGGATTTTTTTTAAATATTTAACCTATTAGCTAACTAATATGAGATGCAATACTTCTTCTGTGGTGTTTGAAAAAATTCCAGCTGCACTATCTCATGTAAATATAATCTTGCTCTCTGAGTGTGCAGGAGATAAGGGAAGCACTCTTTGTCTTTATATTTTTGGCATGATAATATTCTCTTCTGTGACTGTCTTCCCTGTTAAGTTTTTCTCTCAATAACTTTTTTCAACATGACTTTTATAACCAGTTCATTTAGTTAGCTTTTCATAACCAACCTTGTTCTAGGAAGATGTTGCAAAGAGATTATTCCAGGACAAATGGGAGAGGATGATATCTGTTCATGGACAGATGGCTGAACAGTCTACTGCACTAAATAATACTGAGTCCCAAGCCTCTCCTTTCTCCAACTGTGCACCTTCCACTAGAAAAAAAGGAAGAATTTATTGGTAATCCCTATTTATTATGGCAATATCATCTTCATGTTTAGTTAATGCTTTTTTCATTACTGAAGTTGTAGAGAGAAATGCCCCCAATGTTGTATACAGTTTTTATTGAAACTGTGGCCCCTACAAATTTAAAGTTAAAAAGCAAATTACCATGACTTTATGGTTTTGTTCTTGGTTACATTGATATAAACTCTTAAGGACTTGGAAGGTCCTAAACATGTTATTTGTGTTTACATAAATCATACAGAGGATGAGGATGGACCTTGTGCACTTTACTAAGAAAGCAAGCCAGCAAGGTTACGATCTCTGCTATTGATTTCAAGACTACAGTAGCTGGCTAATTTATAAGTATTTTTTCAGAAGACCCTGCAAGTCAGCAATTTTGCTCCTGAATCTAGTAAACAATCTAATTCTCACATAAATCCTGTGCTGTAAAAAAGTAGGAGAAAAAAAATCACAAGATATTCAACTTCATTGATTGCCCCATTACTTACTAGAGAATTGCAGACAGAATTTTGTGTGTTGACTTTAATGTAAGAAGTGCTCTGCTGCCTGGAATGGGTGGGTGCCTGTAGTAAGAATGCCTTGTACAAACACAGGACTTCTAAAGCCAAGGAGAAAAGTCTGTAACAGTAGCTTGTCATCTCCTGCTCAAGCTGTTGACAGTCATTTGTAGTCTCAGTATGAGAAGGAATAACTTTGTTTTTTCTTGTAGTCAGGCAGAGAAAGGTAGATAAAAGGAAGTGATTATTCAATTAAAAGTTGTCTTAAAGGAAAAAAATATCAACACCATGGAAAGATTTAAGTTGTGAATGAAATAATAAAATCTTCATATCCAGAAAGTAAGGTTCAAGGACTACACACATTTTTAAGAAAACGAACCTGAATTGTATGCAGAGTAGATTATAACTAGGTTTGAGCACAGCATGTAAAGTTGCAACTTGGATCTTGCACCCCAGCAAAAGGTAACTCCTTGCCTACAAGAGTGCTTTGACTTAACATGTCATTTTCTCTCCATCTGTCAATAGAAAATGAGCTTGAGAAGAGAGTAGGAAGAGTATTTAGACTACACCAGTTGCAGACTGGCAACACCCCAGCTCCCTTGTATTTTCCCAACTTTCTCTGGAGGGAAAAGAAAGAAAATCTGAGATATAAACACACTTTCCTAATAACTGAATTCAAGTACGACTAGGGTATCTGGTGATCTCTGCTGGCTGTAGTTAGGAGTAGAACAAAGATGAATTTTTGAGTAGATATTTATACAAGGGCTGGCCCCGTGAGGCTCTCATTAGGCAACACAAAATGGATAAGTTTTGAAAGCAATCACCTGATGCTTAGGGGATTTGCACATGGAGCAGGGATGAGATTAACTGAAGTTAGCTCTTAAATGAACTGGGTCCAGCACTAGAAGTGGTAGAACTACAACTGGTGCTTAGCTAAAAAGCTATTGCTTCTGGAGCCCACTGTAGCTAAGGTAATGCTGCATGGCACTGGACTCTGCAGATACCTAAATGAAATAAATTTATTTCCAAACCAGCTCAGTAGCAGGGCTGGCAAGAGCTGCTGAGTGCTGAGCACTTAAGGAAATTTGGTCACTTTATTTTAATGTGATTTATTTGACCTAAGATCAAGATATAAAATAAATCACTTTTATGTTTCCTTAGCAGTACAGATGGAATCTACTTGTGCATGTTATCCATGGCTGCTCTCTGACGTTTGTGTGTTTATTATGCACAGCAATTAAACACCCCTTTTTCCTAGACAAATTAGAGCTGTGCTAGTTTGTGATTCTGCTGGCAGGCTTACAAATCTTGCTGTGCAGACCTCACGGTGTTTTCTAATTTTTCTGTGTCATGATCTATCTTGTATGACTAGGGTTGTTTCATTTTCATAGCAAAGCTATCATGATATTGTACTGATTAAGTGGAAATAATGCCAACTTCTGCAGCTTTGCATCCTTTGCTTAGTTTTCAGAAGGCTGCACTAGAAATACTCCTCTTGTACAAGAGAAGATGAAATGTGGTGTCTAAACTTATTGTCACACATGCAGAAGGCTGTGCGTGTTGACATATTTTTTTGAGAAAAAGTTTGCATGAATATATGCAAGCTGTAATACAAAAGTAATTGCTGCTAGTTGATAATGATGATTTGTGGTCACATCTCTTGCAACATGAGCACCAGCATACCTTTATGCCACACTCCTTCTCTTTGGAACATGCACACATCTCAGCAGACTTACCCAGGAGCTGCTTGGAGCAGGACAAGAGATGCCTCAGTCTGAAAGGTGCCCATCAATTCTGAAGGTAGAACAATGCCTTTTGTTCTCTTGTGGTTAAGAAGCAGAGTGGTGTTTGATTCCTGCATACAACATGCTGGAGCTCTTCTCTGGAAGGCCAGCAGGTAGACAGCTGTTGGGCTTGAATAACAGATACTCGGGCTGGCAGTACATCAGATAGGAACTGGGCAGATTTACAGGAGAAACCTATTGAAAATACCTTGAAACCAACGTATTCCCTCAAAATATTTTGATTTTTACATGCAGAGAGCTTTTCCGGCAGAAAAAAACCTTGGAAGTGCTCCAGACTTGTTTTTTTTTCCCCTCAGTTAGATTTCTTAGCAGAACTGAAGTGAAAGTAATCATCATTTAGTGAGCGTTTTCTGTGATAAAGTGTGAGATGCCTCAGAGGGAAAGTCTGTGTGTTGCAGAACAATGATTGTACTTGATAGCACTGATAATCCTCTTGCAAGCTTTTGGTATCTCTTCGTGGCCACTTTGTGTGCTCAATTCCAGAACTTTACTCCCATAACTGAAGAAATCTTTTCTGATAAAGTTGTATGTGCTTCTTATATTGAATAGGCGACTTACAAGGAGGTATTCCATGTGTCACAATAAGAAATTAGGTTCTCCAGACTAACTGATAAATTCAGCATACCACAAATCTTTTTCAGAAGCTCAGTTTTCCCAGAGTGATGTGGATATGTATGGGTATTATCTTATGAGGTTGTATAAGAGAGGAAGACTGGAAGGGAAAAGTTGCAAAGGAGTTATTGCAAAGACAGGAAAGTGGAGAGAAAAAAGACGTTACAAAAAATATAAATTTTCAAGAATAAAATATTGAATTAAATTACCTCCTTGCCCTCACTTCAGATGGACAAGTTAGAAAGTAAGTTTTGCAGGAGGATGAGCATAATGAGGGATTTTTGCAAGCTGAAAAACATGGCAAAGGTTACATGAAAAAGGACAGGAACTGGACTACCACCACCACTTGTATTCAAGAACTGTCGTTCAGCTAAGTTTAAATTCCCAGAGGCAAATTCGGATGGAGAGGGAAGTGCCCTCTGTTTACATGAGAGGCAGGGGGAGCAGGGTTTAATGGCTTGTGAGGAGCTTCATGGTATAGAAAAGCATGAGCAGAGTCTTTCCCTTTTCTTCTCTCTCAGAAATAAAAGCCAGCAGCAGAGGAGGCTGATAATCCTCTCCAGGCTTAATGCTCTGGGGGAAAATATTATTTTCCTTTCTGTAATGCACCAGCTGAGATGTTTTTCTTCTCTAAGTTGTAATTATATACGCCAGTGTTATAGCAAATACCAGAGCTTGACTGAAATGTTTTGGCAGTAAGTGCTGTGACAGGATGTCATCTTGGCAGGCTATATGCTCCTTCCATACCAGACTAGGGCCAGGTATATGGGGCTGGGAGACTCCCACACAGGCAATATGAAACTTTGATGTAACCACCTAAGTGCTTAGTGTTTGGTCTGGGTTTAGAAGGGTTGGTTGTTGAAGATAAGATATGCTGAAGCATAATGGGGGAGCTTGGCAGACTGCACAGGAAAGATACAAGTCATGGGTACCAGAGAAATGAAAGCACAGAGAAGAGCCTTCTGCCCCTTCTAGAAGCCTTCCCCCTCTTTCTAGAAGTTATGCAGGAATTAATTGAACCAAAATTGTTCAACTAACGATGTCCCTACTGCTTTGCTGCCTTCAGCTCATGGAGAATGTGTTGCTGCTCTTGCTGTGGCCCCATCTCCCTTCTCCTCCCTTCCCTGACTGCTGCTAAGTAAGGAATTGATTAAAAACTTGCATCCACTGAAGCACCAAGTTAACATCTGGCCCCACAAATTCCCTGAAGTACATGACAGTCTGAATTTGAGCCAAAATTATGGTTTGGAACAATTATAAATTCCTAAAATTTGGTTTTCTGGTTTTGCTGATGGTGTGAAATGAAAATTCAGAATAAAATCCTGCAGTGTCTCCCACAAAACCAAAATCTACTTATAATTGATATGACTGTGACTCTTATAAAAATATTTGGTCAGGTCAGTATTTATAAAGAAGGTTTGATTAAGGTTTATTGCCTTCAGAGCCACAGTTGTTACAGGAAGGGAGGAACAGAGCAGCAGTATTACTTTTCCAGAGAAGCAAGACAAAGACTGTCACTTTTATTGACACAGATTCTTTGAAACCCAGTGCCTCAAAATCTGCAAATGTCTAAACCAGAGATTTTCATTTTGAAACTGCAATGAGATGAACATAATGTGCAATGGATTTTGAATCCAATGAACAAATATTTTGATTGTAAATTCAACAAATGTGGGGCTCATGTTTAATCCACAATGTTTTTTCCTTTCACTCCTTCCCAGTGTTGCTTTGGGATTTGGCTTTTTGTTTGGAGATTTTTCAGAAAGACATTAGAAACCCATCTTATTTTCCCTGCTTGGAAAAAAGTATTTTCATTTGAAAGAAACATTTAAACTTGGAGCTAATTCCCTGGGACACAGAGGGGTATTCTGCAATAAGCTTCCCTCTGACAACAGGTTGGCTGCTGCCCTAATATTAAGAACGGCAGGAATCCTTGGCTGTGGGGAAAATGAGATGGGCCAGCTGATTGAGGTTATGACCAAGCCAAGATGAGTCAATTACCTCGATGTGCTGAGCAGCCATCCAGAGTACAGCAGAGAGGAGAAATGCCAGGGCTCATACTTTCCTCTCTGACAACAAACAGCTGCAAAGAGCTGTGACAAGGGAGAGGAGCTGCCATCACCACCAATTCAGGAGGGTGCTAACTTTGATTCATTTTATTTTCCTCTAGTTTGTGCCATTGGAGCTCTTTTGTTTTTAGGTCTGGTAACAAAAATTTGGAGGGCGCATTCAAAATGCATACATTTTCACAGTGCTTTTTCAAATGTTTGCCAGGCAATGCAGAAATTGCTGGTCATTTGCTGACACGGGACTACCACACAGATGCAGAAGGCTTTTGGCATTCACCAGAAACAGTAAACTCGGAGCACTAAGGGAACTTCATGCCAAACATTTAATGGGTCTCTTTACAAAAGGGGGTGTTTACAGCCTCATTCTTTCATGGATATTTTATTTCCTTTTTGTATGGACTTAAGGCATGCTGTACAATCATAATTTTGACTTGCATCTGTGGGACTCAAGGCGCATTCATAACCATCTGCTGTCTACTGCTCACAATGATACCACTCTCTCTAGGACCTTCCTTCCTCTAGTTTGTTTTCTGAGCAAAACACAGGAGTTTTACATCCCGTTTTATGACTTCATGCTCATCCTTGAAATCATTAACAACCATTTCTTTATGACTTGTGCTATCTAAATCTTCGTCTTTTGTCTCATAACTTAGCAAAATAAATTCTCTGTACACAACTCTTGGCTAAAGAACATTTTTGCCTGACTACTGAATAAGGAAAATAAATTGGAATATTGCTAACAGCTCTTAGCACAATTACATAGTTGTATTTTTATTTTTTACCTTTAGGATTTGGTAACAACCGGCGGTTATCAATCGGTATCAAATCTGGTTTATGATGAAAAATTACTTACTAGAGCTATGGAATTTAAAAGAGAAAAAGAATCTGTAATCTTGCAGTTCCACCTTACTTAATTCCCTGGGAATTATTTTTACCTTCCCTTGAAAAACAAGTAAGAATTACAGGTGGAAAACAGAGTCAAGTATTTCACTTTACTAAGCTATAGAAGGGAAAATGGAAATTAAGTTAATACTAGATACTTCTGAAAAATTAGATCAATATGACTAAACAGAACATGGGCACTTTTTTCACCAACTGAGGACTTTTTGTCCTTCTTTGAAAACTTTTACATATCACAGAACGTGCTATTTTCACCCTGCTAGCTTTGCAAAGCCTTCTCTGCAGCAAAACAGTGAGCAGATACCCTTATAACTTATTCATCGATTAAAAAAAAAGATGACCTTTTACTTCTACCCTATCTGATGCAGCAGACATCGATGAAGAAAATAGCATTTACATCCCATATCATACAGATGGGAGCCTATTAAGCCTAAGGTGACTGAAGGCCCACACCAAGGCCCTAAATCACCAGGTCCCAGAGTTACTTTTTGCTGACGATGCCGCCCTCGTTGCTCACACAAAACCAGCTCTGCAGCACATAACATCCTGCTTTGCAGAAGCTGCAGATCTTTTGGGGCTTGAAGAAGCTTGAAGAAGGCAGAAGTTCTCTACCAGCCTGCACCACAGGAAGACTTCCATCATCCCCACATTCCCAGTCCATCAGTTTAGCCCAGACATCTTTACTTTCTTCCTTAGTTTCACATATTCAAATAGTGTTCACCTGAAGCTTTGGAGGGTAAGGTTTTTCTAATAATGTAGCATCCTTTCCTCTAGCTATAAGAGATCACTTTCCCAAGCAGATATTTTGGAGAACAAGCTGAAAAGACCATTATTAATGTAATTATATTCTGTTTTGCTTTTGGTGGGCTGCCAAACCTGAAACATTCTTCTTTGTTGGACACATGAACTTTTGTGGATTATTTTCAGATTCGTAATCTTCCACTGGCTTTTGGACAGTATTTATCTCTGCAATGTCTAACTTCCTTCTGTAGTCAATAGATGCCAAGTTTAGCAGCAAGAAGCATTTGTCTCTACGTTCTCATTAATGTGATGGATGTTATATAGGTGTATATATGCAATTCTTCTTGATCTTGTTTTTGTAGTAGTTTGTAGAGTATGGTATCATTACTCTAGTGTTTCATGTAGATACCTTTGCCAAGAAGATAAATACTGGCCTTAATCCTGAGTACAAATATCTTTTTCAGCTGTCATTGTGTTCCTTTTACATGCAAGTCTTGCCCATGTATTTTAGTAGCATAGCACACAAATCCCAAATGACAGAGTTCTACAAAAAGCTTGGTATAGGTTTAGGAATGGCAAAATCCTTTCCTTCTTTCCCCTAGCATTGCCTGCATCTCTAAGAGTCTACTAGTTTAATTTTCTAATATAAACAAGGCAACAGGTGCTGAGAATTTTAAATAGTGGGGGAGAACAGGCACCCATTATGTACAAAGTTTCAGAATATGCTTGTATCATGTGGTATTTTCTGCTAGTGGAAGAGTAAACAGTCCTGGTAAAGAGACCCATGGATCAGTACATAACCCTGCATTAACCCATGTTCATGCTGCTTTCACAATATTCACAGTCCTTTCTCTTCGTGGCAGGAATGAAATCAATCCTTATTAAAATTCCATAGTTGTATAATTCAATGTTTTCCATCGGTGGAGAATCAGCAGGACATAGACATGTGCAAGGTTTTCTTTTCATTGTTGAAGAGCTGTGGCATTATGCAGAAGAACTTGCTTGGTTTCAGTTGAGTTGAAAGAGCTTATTCTGTTGGAGTGGAAAAGATAACTACAATGTGAATGACAGCAAGAGTACTCTGACACTTCTACCCAGAGCATGGCATTAATCCTTAGTGGACTGTGTTATATATTTTTATATAAATTTTGGTCTTAAAAGTAGGGAAATGAGTAATTGTCTGTTGTTATAGTACTTCGGGTTTTAAACAAAAAAATTAAAAGATCACACCACTTAAGAATAATCTGATTAGGGGGAAAAAACCCAAATCCTCTGTAAAATCTTAGACTGAAAGTTTAGATGGTAGTGGTCTTTTTTTGACTTTTAAACTTGAACATACCTTTTGACTGCAGGTAGTATGAATCTCCTATGAGAATCATATTAATCTCTTATGAATAGTGCTGACTGAAGAGCAGGTGAATCTGGCTTAGTTTTTAAAAAAATAATTTGACTTTTGCTGCAACCCTATCAAAAGCATAGCAGAGCTGACTTCAGTGCCTCTGTCTGCCTGATGCAGCACAGGGCTGTGAAATGTCACTTGTGGTGTTCCTGCTTTGTGTAATGCTCTATGTTCATGCTGCTTTTGGCTCTAAATGGGGTTATTTTGGTGCTGTGTGTGCTGTGTTCCATTGTACCTGGTAGAAATACCCAAAGACTTCAGGACTAGGATTCTTGGAAACAGAGCAGAAGGGGGGTATTTTGGTGCCCATATTGCAGCCCTCTGTTCACCCTTTAAACAGTTGTCAGTATAATCCACAACCATCCATCTAAAGAACGATAAAATTTATTGATTAATACTTCACTGGCTCTGATCTAGTCCAGACTGAAATATAAAAACCCCAGCATTTCTCAGGTTTAGGAAAACATTGGCTAAGCTTCATTTGGAAGAGTGCACAACTGAGACAATAATGTGGTGTAAAGTTGTTTTTTTTTTTTAAAAATGCCCGTGTGACAAAGTAAAAACTGATGCAATTTCCTTTAAGTCAGTGCAATGTAAACATGATATGGTGATGGTGCTTACTTTACTATTGCCTCAGTAAGCAGATGGTGCAAGCCTGCCAGCCAGTAGTAATACATCCCAGGTGATATTTCAGCAAGAAAGATCTGTTAGTCAAGAACATTCTCTTTCCAGACTGTGGGGAAGAAATTTATAGACCAATGTGTTATGGGACTGCTGATATCTGAAACAGAAGATGGCCTTTTTATTTATTCGTTTGGGATTTTGGTTTTATAGCTTTGTTTGCTGGTTCATCTTGGTATCTTTAAGTGGGGGAGAGGCTCTGGAACTTATATGCTTTCTGAATAAGATTGGCTAATTTTTTCTATTGCTATTTTTAATACTTCTGATGGCACTGAGATTTCTCAGAAAAATGTATGAATTTCTTTCTGATGATTTATTTCTGACTCGCGCTGTCACAAGGATTCTCTTAGGACATTTGTTGTTCACTCAGTAATTTAAACTTTGTGAATTTCTTTAAACTTTGTTTAAGTTAAATCCCAGTGTATTTTCCTCTGCATAATTTCTTTTCACTCAAGCCCCCAAAAATGGTTTGTGCTTCATTTATTTATTTATTTATTTCCAGTTATCTTTTTCATTCTACCGAGAGTTTTAGAGCTCTTGCTAACAGCCCTCTGGTCAAGTGTCCTTGGAGTAAAACAGACAAAATATTCTGTACTGGGATATTTTTGAAATTGGAAGCACATTAATAGATTCAAAAATTTAGCATTCTGGGGAATGAGTACTGTGGAAGTTATTTGAACCTGTGCTGTTTTCAATACCATTTTCCCAGCCCTTGATGCTGCAGTTTCCATTTAGTGTACCTATACCTGTGGGAAATACTGTATGAATACTTTGTTAGCATTTTGGTCATGAAAGTGGAAAACAAGTTTGAAAGTAGGAGAAAAATTCCTCTAATGTATAACATACTTTTGAAGCACAGCAGTCAGGACAGGTCCATTCTCCCTGCTACAGAATAATTACCCATCTATTTGAGCTATATTCTCACTTGATGAGGGAGTGCCAACAGTGAACTCCAAACTGAGTCTTAAGACTTATTAAAGAATTATGTTAATAAGCTAATTTACATATTCAATTAAGTTAGTTACTAAAACCTTACAGCCAGTGTAGCACAGCCAGCAGTGTACTGAAAGGCAGTGGAGATCCCAAATTAACTTTATTCAGTTAGAACTTAGTTTTTCCTTATTTCTCTCTGAATTTCTGCATCTCGGGATGGGGAGGCAACTCCCTCCCATGCTCTCTCCCAGCTCTCCCCAGTCAGCAAGACAAAACCAGTGCAGCATGGACTGCTGAGCTGTGGAGGTGCAGTACTGCAGGGATAATGAAAGACATGAGAGAATGTTTTGTGGAAAGTATGGAAAATCCAGTTGCTCTCACATTCTTTTAATTCCTTTATGGATGCCCTGTGGTTGTACCTCAGGATCTTTTTAAAGAGTTGTCTCAGTTTATTGGAGAATAAAACCTGTGTGATTAAAATAATGTTTTCTTAAAGCCTGTCAAAGCTGTAGAAAGTCCTGAAGAATCTCAAAGATAGAGGAGATGTAGTCCAAGCAGCTATCTGCAGGGATGGTTTGGTACCAATCTTCATCAACAGGATTGCAATACAAATACAGAATAGATACAAGAGATGTGAAAAGATTTCAATAGAGGGCAAGTCTGTAGTGATGAGAAGCAGGTAACAGTAACTGAGGCAAGAGACAAACTGTTCTGAATAAAAACATTTTGGGTTTTATTTGTTGAGTCTTTTATTTCCTGGCTGTACAGGAAGCCAAAAGCTAGATACCTGATCTTTTAGAAAAATAGGAGTGGTGGACTGATTGGGCTTGGGTGTCTTGCCTCGTGCAAGAATGCTAACTTTCTACATGAAATGGTAAAGAACATTCTCTGACATCAGGAGGTATCATCTGATGTCTAGCTAAAGCAGTTTTCAGAAACTCTACCTCTTGGTATAATTACATAGTTTTAAAGTAGAAATCACTACAAATGCACATTAATATTAAATGCTATGTCATTTTCAATTAAGCATATCTAAAAAATTGAAAAGCTACCCAGAACTGCTTGGGCTATCTTTTGGTTTTATGCTCATAAATGAAATATCTGTCTCCTTATTGAGTTTGTGGACTGGATGTACTGAAACCTACAGAATCACTTTCCTTATCATTGACAAACAGATTTCTTTATTAGACATACAATGATGGTAGTGGGGAAATACATTATTTAAATTCATCCTAAAGTGCAATACAGTCTCCATGATCTTAAAGAACAACACACATCTCCAGGGTTCCTGGCCATGGTTGGAAACCAGCAATGACTCCCCCTGAGCTGCAGAGCTCTCTTCTTTTAAAAAGCACATGACAACCAGGGTTTGTTTCTCCAAAATTAGAGTTGTCAAACCTGAAAGCACCAGAAAGGTGTATCTGACTAAAAGTGAGATCATTACCTGACCCTGCCCATCAATAAAAGGCACAAAACCACCCTCCACAGCTGCATTTTTCTCAAGTCTTATTCACTTTGCCATCTGTGCTGCCAAATGTTCTCCTACTGTATATCGTCTGCCTGAAGAAGTGCTAAGCAGGTGTGGCACATGTTTGGCTCATTCCTGCTTTGCATGTGTAATGTAATTATGTTTGACAGTCTCTGTTTGATTGAGAGAAAACTATGAATTGGATTAAATGTTTTTTGTTTAGATTTTATTAGCTAAAGATGCCATTGCATAATTAATTTGTGAATAAGCAGCAATCTTGCAAATGAGGCAGTGAATCAAAAGCAGGGGAAGACATTATAGCCTCTTCTCAGGATGGGTTTACACATTTCTTATTTGTAATATTCATTAAAAATACATAAAGGAAGGTTAACAGAACATTGCAACAAAGAACCACAAACAAACCAGCCAGCCACAAAAGCCTTCATATATTCATAAGTCAAAAAACTGAAAGCAAGCCAACACAAAAACCTAAGCCTGTGCTGGAAATAAATGCTTTAACTAGATTGGAATTTTTTTCCCAGATGCTTTCTCTTTAACCCCAAATCTATGGAGCAAGGATGTCTGTAGAACCATATACTTAATAGTTTCAATACACAAAATTAAGAGCATTTTTTAAATATGGGGGAAATTTTAGTGAAAAATTCAAATTTGTATTTAGAGAAGATGTTACTCTACCTTTTTGGGATGGAAAGTGGTTGCCTGAGTTCCTGTGCTTCAAAATATTTGCATTTTTATCTGTTTCTACTTTAGTTCAAACAAATCATGCAACCCTACAAATCATAATACTCAGAAAGTATTCATCAGAAATACTCATCAGAAATAAATACTTTGAGCTTAGATATACAAGGACATTTTCACTCTGATATACTAAAGATGAAGATATACCTTCAACCAATGACAAGAAATTAAATGAAGGTATTTTAAGGTGCTCCTTGGAATAGGAAAGCTGCATTAGGAGGTTCCTCATTTTCTTCTTTTCCTTTCCTTTTGGTTCCTCAGTAGTAAAGGCCATATATTTGTTTGTTCTATTGTACTGGTATAAAAATTATAAGAATGTTGATGTACTGACTTCCATGTTAGCAACAGGTATTAGCAAAAATTCTTAGTCCAAACAGCAAGTTTATATTTACCACAAGGTAAATATAAAAATTTGTCATCTGAAAGTATGTTTTAAGAATAATTTTAATTTACCGATAAGAGGTCACCAGTCGCATAATATTATTTATGTATTTATTTATGTTAATTAAACTTTTGCATTATTTAGTTGAAGATATTCCTCAATGCCAGCACGTGAGAGTAAAACCACCAATGCTCCCCAAACTGGGTGAGAAGACAGATATTTTTCTTTTCTAGAACAATCATGTTCAAATGCATTTTCTGTGGTAAAGGAATGAAACAAATAGGTTGGATAATTTTTGATAGGTTAGTTATTTGACTCCTTTCTGCTGCCTATTTTAAGTTCTGTGTGAAATATTGTGCTGCTCCTGCTTCCCAGCAGTTGCATTTCTTCTCACAAGAGTAGTAATCATAATCTGACAGGATAGAAGACAGATGCAGGGTCATTTAGTAAAATTCTTTGTTGTTTTTTATAGAGTGTTAAAAAGTCTGATCTCCATTTTCAGTCTAATTCTTTGGCCACTGCTCAAACCCTGCCTTCAGTCATATGCTCTCTATGGTTATCATTTCCCTTTTTTATTATTATATTCTTCTTATGCAGCACTTTGATCTTTGAACATTCATCCAGATGTATTGCTTTCACCACTCCAGATAATGGGGTTTTCTTCATCAAGTCTGCTTTGGATTCTACCATAACTTTCCAGCTATCTTGGGTCTTTCAGAGAAGATGCTCAGGACACTGAGTACTATGACAATGCTGTTGATTTTTCCAAAGACTCTAATCTTCTTTTGGGATCTCCATAACCTTTAAACACTGTTTTCTATCCTTTGTGATTTTTATTACAGAATTTCCCTCTTTGTTGAGTTTCACCTGACTCCATTGTTTTTCAAATCTCTCCAGCCTTTCCTCAATTTTATTTACCTTAGTAAATCACACATTGTACCCATAAGCTGCATTTTCATTAGTCAAGTTGACCTTTATTGAGAGAGGAAAATTTGGTGCATTATGACAAATTCATCTATATGAAATGCAAAACTATAATGAGGTTTTCTTTCTAATTGTATTTATTTTATTAAAGAAAATTGTAAAATTCCGTAAAAAATAGAGGCCCCTTTATTGGTATTTAAATATTAAACTAATACTTCCTTTTAGTTATTTTCTTGAGTGATTTCTTGTTTAATTGATGCAACTTCAGTTGGAAAACTTTTGAATTCACAGATATTTTAATGAATATGATAACTTTAAATTTTTTCTCCCCTGTTCTGTCTGCATTCATTATGGGCAAATCAATGAAAATTGATAAACCCATGATGGAAAAAAGGAATGTATTTGTATTCATTACAGGAGATCAGAGATGATAATAAATGAAATGTTGTTATAGTGAGATATAAACCCCACCCAAGGAATTGTTCAATATGGGAATAGCAAGATACATTTCATTGCTCTGATAGGGAGCAGCTTGATAGTGGAACCAATAATTTAAAAAGTCTTGAGCACAGGGTTATGCTGACTATACAGTTCAATACTTTAATTGACAATAAATCCTGCTTGCCTGTAAAAAGCACTTGACTAGTCACTTTCAAGATGGTCATGATTTTTTATGACGCGGAACTTTTAATTTACAGGGATGATAAAAATAGATTTACTTTCAGCCACTTGTATTTGATTTAATTACCTAATCAACTATAAATCATCTGCTATTGAAAAAGTAATTTACCAAAGATGATATTTTGTCGTCATTTCTTTCTTAGGTAGGAGAGAGTCTTTTGTAAAGGAAAGTGAAATAGCCTTTAGAGGAATAAAATAAATTCCATCCTTTAGAAGTTTGGAGTCAAGAAGTTTCAATTTACTGAATGAAGGCCTTGATTCTTGGAAAGACTTGTTTATAGTTACCTAATGTCCTGTTAAAAAAACAAAACAAAACTAAAAAACCGACCCAAAAACATAGTAAAAGAGCTGTGCAGCAAAGATCTACCTATGTATGTCAGTAATCTGAAGTAGTAATTTCAGTGATGTCAGTAATATTCGGAAGGAACGAGAATGGAAGTTTTATAAACAGAAGGGAAGTCTTCTTAAAGAGACAAACTATATACTAAGGTGAAAACATATCATCCTATAAAATACAAGTTCCTGAAGTCTAACTAAAAATATCTTGAGAATCCCATAAATGTCATTAAACAGATGATGGCTATGACACCCCAGACCCATGTTAACACAATGCTGATCGTGTTCTAAATGAAAAATGTTCCAGATAAAGAGCTTTTGGAATACATTCAGAGAAGAATTTTTTAACAGATTAATTACAGATGCCATAGATTAAGAAATGAAAATTAATTGTAAATTTTTGCTGTTTGGTATTAAATTTTAAAAACAGATAAAACCCCAAATTCATCACAGCCATATCGTCTTATGCTAAGTGGGGTCATGAAAAAGGGAAATAAAATGCACATAGCATTCTTACAAGAAAAAACCTGTGTGGTCTAGATGAGGAAAAAATAGTATGTAACTGTGGGTTTATGAAAATAATAAAGGCTAAAAAAATATAGGAAGTAAAGATATAAACATTCATGCCATTAACATTATGAACAAAGGAAAATCAATGCTAGAAAATATCTTCTGGAGAATTTGGGTCAATTTATGAGTTGGGAATGAAGCCAGCTTCTATAATAAAGGTAAAAGAATCACGTGAAAGAATGAAAACTGAGCTGGAAAGTGGAGATTTGAGACTAAAGTGCCCTGATAGCTAGAAGGCTTTATTAGATTTAAGGAAGTAAATGCAAAGAAAAGTATGGATAAGAATAAAAATGCGTATTTTTCTTACGGGATAACAACAAGTTATACAAAACCTGAAGAAACATATATTATAAACCCTGTCTTTCCAAGGAAGATACAGGAACTTTGCATCTTAATTTTCACAATCAAGAGGTTTTATCTGGGGAATTCCACAGTCTAAAGCATAACCAACATGAAATTAAATCTGCCTTCACAAAATTTATCAGAATTAACATAGGTAAATCTAAGTTGCCAGAATGAGTTAGACTGGTACCATTTTATCAAATGAGCCTGAGATGAGGTACTTGGAAGGTAGTGTAAGAAACCTTGAATAGGATAATTAGGCTATAGCTTACCTACAAAAAAATTTGATTTTTTCCTACTTAGTTTGGATTACACTCAGAGACATGAATACATTCTCTTCAGCTGCTCAGGGCTCCTCTTTAACACCTCTCAACTGAGTGTTAAAATTCATGAGACTTTAGGACAACTCTTTATTATAGCTACTCATGAATGGCTACTGCTAGGGATGAGCTTTTGAATTCCCAGCCTTGATTCAGCTTTCATTGACTTACCTTGTTTTGGGTATGGGGCTGTGTATTAATTTTCTGACAATAGATTCATGTGTTGACTGTACACATCAACTGAGTGGGGTTTTCTTCTGTGTGGCTTTGCTCATTATAAAAAATTGTAAATTGAAGTTGTCCTCATGTTATGCCTGGTGTTTGCTGCCTCACAAATGGATATGGCCTCTGCCTCAGTGGAGGTGATGACACAAATGGCACAGTCACATGAGAAAGTCCAATACTTCTGTCAAAGCAGAGGTGTAGGTGGTGATTTAAATGGCCAGGACAAGAATGGGAAGTTCTGGACATACTGACCTTGCTGCACACATATCTGATGAGTAGAGATGCATAGCACTGTGCATTGCTGGAAACCTACAAATGTGATGCACAGGATGGGAAAGTGAAAAGATTTATGACCTCAGCAACATTTTTCTTCTGCTTTTAATGGTGTGTAGTTACTATGCCTGTAGTTTTATCCTTTTGAGATTAGCAATAATTCTAATATTAACTTGCTCCAGGAATACTTAAGTTTGTGAAATGGCCATGCATGAAGTCCATCTGACAAGCACACAAACCAGTAATTAAGTTTCTGAGTATTTCCTAGGGGAAAAAGCAAAACTGTTCTTTTCAGTGGTGACTGAATGCTCTTTTGGCCCAGAAAGTCATCTCCATAACAGAAGTCTAAAGGTAATGTTGTGGCTATATTTTTCAGGTGCTGAGTCCTGTTGCATTTTTGGTGTGAAACTAAAACACAGAATGTATTCTTAGAATAAAAACCATGGTGAGCAGTATGCAAGAATTGAGCACCTTGAAATATTGAAGAGTACTTTATCCCTCAAATAGACATTGGGTGTGTTCAAACACAAATTATGCTTCTCAATGTTTTTAAAGGTGACAACATCAACTCTAAAATTTATTGGCAGAATGCAAGAGACATCATCGCCTGTTTGGGTGGTTCAGACAGTGACCTGTATTCATCTCCTTGGTTTATCTGATAGTTTCCTGGAAGCTCTTGGCAAAAAAAAAAGCACTACACACACCATCTTCCTTAGTATAGTAATTTTCATATTAACTAGCATATAATCACTGAAAGGCAAAGGATACAGAAATGCAGCTCATCAAGTAGGGATGGGGTTGCAATGGGAGGACAGCAGGAATTTTTTACGTTCACACTACTCTGAGCATAATAGTGTTTATGATATGCTCTCACAGTTGCATTTTAATCAACAACTTTTTGAATTTGTGTATATGAATGTTTCCAAAAGACTGAACATTCCCTTTTTTGTGATCTCGGAGTGCAGGGCAGTTGCTGCCCTTCCAGGCACCAGAGACAAAGGGAGACAAATGTACAGCCTGTGAATTGCAGCAATATAGTTCCCATAGCAACAGTAACTCCATGAATACCCTTGGAACTTTTTTTCCCTTTCACTATTTATTTAGCACTTGTATACTTTACCAGGCTGAATGTTTTAAAGACAAAATTTTGATTAAATTCATCTTGCTTAAATTATTTTGGAAAGGTAGAATAACAGAAAATGGCAGAAAGAGAAGAGAACATGGCATCTCTAGGTACTTTGGTGACTAATTGTTTCGAGGTAAACAGGGGTAAACTTTCTTGTATTTATTTTTGTGTAGATTTTTGCTTTAAAATACTCTTTCTTGTCTCAAATATGCCATGACAAATCCCCTTGAAGTCAGTAGTTTCATTGGCTATAGGCAATTTTATAAAACACATTAGTGAGGAAAAAAAACTGTGATAACACCAGAAATAGGTGTTAAGCTTTTAAGATATTTACTCTAAGAATTCAACTTCTTCCCCATTTTCAAAGTCCACTACTCAAAATTACATCATAGGTGTGTGACAGCCATTTATATTTACTTTTATTTCTACCCTTTTCCCCGTTACAACCTTAATAGAAGAATCCCTATTGCACATTCTCATGGGCAAGTATTACAAATGGATATGAAGAGTTTCCTTGAACAAGTGTAGGTTACAACATTTTCATCTTTTTAATTGTATGTTTCCAGGTATTTTGTCCTTGAAAAGCACTCTGTTCCTTGATAAGGGTTATGAATGATGCTGCACTGTGGCTGCTTCTGTGGAACTGAGGCAGAATTCTGGTGTGGAGTTTTCTGAGGGCTGGGTTCATTTGGAATACATTATTTTTAGTTTTAGACTGAGCAAGGTGTGCAATAAGTACAAGAGAACTGACATTTGTTCTAACATAATAAATGAATAACAAAACTATTTTTATACAGAGGAAACTCAGATTTATTCGGGAGCTGTTGATACTAACAACAGGGCAGAAAGACTCTTTTCATTATTGTAAGATGACACTGTCTGCCTTTAGATAAAGTCAGTCCCTCCTAAAGGCACTAAATAAAAGCTATAACTTCCTTTTGTTATTGCTGCAAATCCAAGTATAAATTAGGAACTGACCCAGACAGCAATTCTTGTTTTAACCTACAAACCCTAGGAAGGTATACTTTTTTTCTTCACTCAGTGCCTGAAAAAAAAATGGTGATTTATTATTTTTCACATAAGGGTCAGGATGTTCTCTGAACAATCATTGGAAGTGTTTCCGTGTTTCTGACTTGGTTCTAGTACAGATTCCCTAATTCCCTATTCCACATCAGGATTGTGTGTCAACTGTATAGAAACACTACAAACCCGTAGTGTCTCTAATGAGCTGCTAATGGGGCTTTGCTAATGTGGAGGCACAGAAAATGGGGTGGTGGTGCTAGGAGACAGATCCAGAGCTGTTTGAGTGAGCAAGGACTCAGCATTTATATGAATTATTGTCTCACTCCCTGCACTTTTCCCCGTGTAACTAATGCCCAGAGCTCTAGGTGAGGAAAGGAGGATTCCTGGCTCTACTCAGACACTTTTTTTATTTGATTAGCAATGCTTTGTACATCCCACTTAGAGTAGGAGTCTTGCACTTTACATTCCTAAGATCCATAGTTGAAATGGGAAAATAAAATCCCCACCCAAGTGTAAGAGAATGTCTGATTTACCAAAATTAGTCTCGCATTAACATTGATGAGGATCACATTACCTTTTGAACTGGTAACAGATGGAGAAGTGCTGAGTTTTGCCTTAGTGTCTATAATGCTTCTTATGCTTAAATATGCTTTTATTTTTTGCAGAGCTCTCTTGAGTCTTCCAATTCCAGTAAGATCTCCCATAAGCAAAACATGGTGCCTCTAGAGTCTACATAGCCTGCTCTTTCCCTCCTCTGAAGAACAGTAAGTCTGACTTTCTTCAAATGAAATATGAGCTAATTAAGGTGAAAGCATTTCAAGCTTTTCATCACTTATTTTGGTTAGTCAGTTTATATTCATTTAATCCACTTAGTCTGAAGTATTTTTTTTTTCTTTCTCTGAAAATAGTGTAAAAATGTGGGTGAAGAGTGTAGTTTAGTTGGTGGATTCCTCACGTCTCAAAAAAATGAGCTGAACTGAAAGACCTAAAGTAATTAGTTGGTGCACTTGTGTTAATTACTTTTTTCATCTTGCCATTTTGGATCAAATGGACCTTTATGGTATGTGACTCCTATGTAAAATGTGGGAAGCTACATAACTCTGGGAACTGTGTATGGTTCCTTGTCATTATGGAACATGGCCACAGACCATTATTCAACATTTCTTCAAGTTAAGAAATAGCTTTAATATGCTTTCCCTTACTGCTTAAGCTGCTTACTTAGCAAGTTCAATCTTCTTTCTAAAAAGGTCTCTTTATTTGTGAAAGTATTTCTACAAAGAATACCAGCATTATTTTATAGTGACTTTCTAAAGAACCAGACAAGTCTGTTTGAAGCTTTTCTTTGGTATTAACTAGATATTTTATCATAAGTGAGCAGGGTGTTTCTGGTTCACTAGTCTTTATTGCTTTCCTGAATGCACTTCAACCTCATTCACAGTTCAAGTCTATATAATCCTTATGCCTTTCATACTTTTAAATCCTCCACAGTGTTTTCTGTATATCTGACTCTGCTAATAACCACAGAACTTGGGTCTAAAAGCACTCTCCTGAGCTAGCATAATTCTGCACTGAAAATGAAATCACCAGTCTCTTTACTGCTCATAAACAAGGACAACGTTTTCTTAAATGCTGCCATGCCCCGACCTCACTTTTCCCCTCTGAAACCCCAAATCCATTCCTTAAAACAAAGATATGAACTGTAGCTTGCTCATTCATTTCTGCTTGCTCTGAACACCAGTTATGAATCTGCTGTCCAATTTTCTTGAACTGCGTATACTGTCAGTCTGCTGCTTGTTACTTTTTTCCCCTCAATACTTCATCCTTGAGCTTAGATCAAAAGAGAATTTGTTTTGTGTAAATATGCAAACAAACTTCATAAAGTTTAAAGCTTCTTTTTTGGACTGGCACAAGCTTGCCTATCATTGTGAGAGAACTGTACATATTTTACATTACACAGCTGTGCTCTTCACAAAACCAGCTGGACTTGCTGGAAATGATCTGGTGCTCTCATGCATGTTAGAAGGCACACTGGTGTGCATGTTGATTATGATGGAGCATGCACACAGCTACAGTAAAGCCCTCTATAGCTGGATACCTACTTGGAATATCTGTGGATCTTCACTAAGTCTCCTGACTAGCTTCACAAGCTGTTTTTCAAGCTACATGGAATCAACTGTGTGATACTTGATACTCTGAAATCCTAATTGCTAGTGAAATGATGGCACTCAAGTATGGGCCTTTGCCATTCCAATCTATGCAGAGCTAGGAACTGTGATTCATAGTGTTGATTAATGGGTACTGGTAATCAGCATCACTGATGCCTCAGTCTTAGAGCATAATCTTATGTTACAGTCTTCTAGGAAAGCAAGCATGGTTCAGGTCTGGTGGACCTGTAGCTCTTGTACTGTTTTATATGACTTCATTGGGTGCCTGTGCCCAGGAGCTGGCTGTAGGAGTTCTGTGAAGAGAGGCTGGGGCTGCTTCTCCCCATGCAGGGCACAGCTGAGCCCTTCAGCCATGCTGGAGGTGCCTCTGGGAAAAAAGATTTAAGAAAGAGCAAAACCCTCCCTGAGGGAATGAGGGAAAAAGTGTGAGAAAAAGAGTCATCTGAGCACCAAGGTGAGAGGAGGGAGAAGGGTAAAGCAGAGGAGGTGCTCCAGGCACAAGAGCAGGTACCATTTCTGTCCAAAGTGATGTTAGCTCATTAATTAATAATGAGGGTCTTAAATGAAATAAATTATTCATCTGATGCAGAGAAAAAACTTGAAAGAATTTTTGGTTTTATCTTGTTCACCACGCTCTAATTTTCTACCTTTCAGGCAGTATGAAGTGTTAGGATGATGCGTTAGAAAGGTCATAGGACACCAATATATGTTTTAAAAGCATATTGTAAGCACTGTACAGGACTGGGTTGGGCTACAACAAGGCAGAACAGCCTTGATTTGGTGGATCATCTGATTTTCAGTCATTACAAATGAGAATGCAAGTTGAAGATGATTTGCTGTGGGTTGCTAAAGTAATTGCAGAACAGTGTCATGTTCTCTGCTCTTACAGCTTGATATGTCCATCTGTGCTGTCAAGTCTCTTTGCTTGTGTTTGCTATTTATTTTACTAGAAACCTGTTCAGCTTCAGGGAGCACTATCAGAAAGCAACTAGGTCTCCTTTTTTTGATATGCAAAATGTTCAGCAAATCTCTTACACTCCATGTCTCACCCAATCAAAAAACTTCCCTCTCTGAGGTTAGAACATTGTGTCAAAGCAGTAAAGTCTTAACTAGATTGATTTATAAAGCTAAAAAGATGATGTTTTCTGACTAGACCAAGCAACAGCTGTGTTCCTCAGGCTATGCTATTTCAACCCTGAAAGCACAGAAAGTTTCAGTTTAGATTCATTAAAAAGTCTTTCAGCAACAACATCCACATACTGCCTTTCCAGCTAAGGAATCAGAATATTTTAGCATGCTATCATGGCCATTTTCTTTTAAAATCTTTTATGATTTTTATCCTTCCAGTTAGGGAGCCACTTTCTACTGTGAGCTTCAGTTTGGCATCGTCAATGCTGGTAGACCTCTGCCTTGGAATATACTTAGAATCAGAGAATTGGCTGGGTTGGAAGGGACCTCAGAGACCATTGAGTCCGGTTCTTTCCAATTCCTTTCTCTCCAAGAATTACACCTGGGGGATGAGGGGAAGGCTGTGGATGGAGTCTGCTGGGACTTCAGCAAGGTCTTGGGCACCCATAGCATTCTCCTGGAAAAGCTGTCAGCCCAGGGCTCAGACAGGAGCACTCTGTGCTGGGTTAGGAACTGCTGGAGACCACCAGGGAGGGGTGCTGAATGGTGCTGATCCAATTGGAGACCTTGGTGTCTCCCAGGGATCAGTGCTGGGCCCAATTCTGTTTAATATCTTCATAGTTGATTTAGCTGAGGGGATTGAGCCCACCATTAGCAAATTCACAGATGACACTAAGTTGGGGGGAGTGTGGATCAGCTGGAAGGCAGGAGGGCTCTGCAGAGGGACCTGGCCAGACTGGAGAGTTGGGCTGATTCCAATGGGATGAGGTTCAACACAACAACCCCATGGGGAGCTCCAGGCTGGGCACAGAGTGGCTGAGAGCAGCCAGGCAGAGAGGGACCTGGGAGTCTGGGTTGACAGGAAGCTGAAGTCACTGTTAGTTCTCTGAAAATGTCTGGTTTCTGAGATGACTGTTAACAAGGAGACCTTAGTAGAGGAGAAATTATTTTAGGGGTTTTTTGTGAGCAGAAAAAATTAAGTCTTGCTTCTTACACTTTGCATCTGACATTCCCTGCATGTCTCCTGTTTCAGTGAGTGTGCCTTCTTGTATTGCAACCCCTTTTCCAATTCTCTTCAACACTGCCCTGTCCACCCCATGCTTCCTGATCTGCTCATGTCCCCAGTAATCCTTTTCCAACTTTCTCCTCTGTAGTTCTGACAGCACCATGATTCCCTCTGCACTTCTCTCCAGTGTCTTGGTGAGTTGCCACACTAAAAAGCTACCTACCTGTGTATCAATGGTCTTTCCATTGACAGGACATAACAAGGACTCTTTCATCTACCCAGATGTCAAGGTTGGTGAAAACTCATTAGGGAGATGCTAAAAAGATAGTGAGTATCTGACAAAGAACACAAAAGTGAATACCCAAGTTCTGGCTCCAGCAACATTACATTTGGCCCCCTCTGTGTTGGCAAGCAGCAATAGAAGACATCCAGGAATGTTGTCCTACTGTGCTGAGTGACAGTTAAAAACTGTTATATACTTTATACCATATACATTTAAAAAACCATCTGTATCACCGCTTAATGCTGAAGTGATCTCTGGTAAGTGTACAATTGTGTATCCTGTTTTTTCTGGATTAGGCTGCTTTATGAGTACAGGCTCATTTGATGAAAGGATTCTGGCACATATCTATGTGTTTTCCACAGCTCAGCACTTTCCATCACATCTCTGAATTCCATGCAGATGGAGGTGTGGGAGGTTGTGTGAATTTCAGGTGTATGGCATCCTTTTTGTGACAGTAACATTGGACCTGGTGTGTACACCCATAGTGACTGAGCAGACCCATAGCAAACCAGCTACGTGGATAAGGTTGATCTGAGCAATATGACAAGCCTGAATTTTGGAAAAAAATATCAGCATAGTTGTTTTTAAGAGGGGCAAGTTTCTTCTGTGAACTAATGACTAGTTAAAAAATAGAAACAAAGGATAGGCATAAGTGCTAAATTTTCATGCTGGAAGCAGGTTATTAATGAGGTCTCACAGGGTTCTGTGCTAAAGTTTGTGTCGTGTAAATGGAAAGAGTTTTTCTGATAAAGTTTGCTTGATGTAAATTTATTCAGGACAATGTAATCTATAGCGGACACGGAAAAGTTACAGGAGGATCCTTTAATATTGAGTTATTAGACAATTAATTCCAAGTATTTTTTATGGAGAGAGAAGTAATTCTAACTTTTCTTTTGTCATTATGGGCTCCAAATTAAATATTGCCACTTATGAAAGACATCTTAAAGTCATTGTAAATTGCTCTCTGCAGACATCAGGTTAGTGCTGATTTGCTGCCAAAACACTAAGTAGAACATTAGGAGCTGCTAGGAAATCAAAAGAGAACACAACAGAAAAAGCCCATATGAGGAAAGATTTCATAAACAAGGACAGCTATACAACTCTGAAAAGTTACTTGGAGAAGAAAACAGCTTCTACACTGAAGTACATTAATGCCAGGGACTTTATACATTTTCTGTCATTAGATAGATGTCCTGAAATTTTCCTTTAAAAGAAAACAAAGCTCTAATAAATCGGTGTGGAATGACAAGATGAGAAAGAGAAAAATCTTGTGTCTTCTGCTATTAACTGACTTCTGATTTTGAGCGAAGAGTGGAAGAATTCTTTTTAGTTTCTGAGAAAAACTTAGCCATCTGACAGCCAATTTTTCCAGTCTCCAGACTATGAAAGTAGACTTGTTAACCTTCACAAGTTAGATTTACATAAATTCTTATTTTCCTAATTCAATATGCTTTTGCATTTTTCCCAAGTTTAAATTGGTATAACTTTTCTGCCTCAGCTACCAAGTGTTCTAGTATTTTAAGATCTCATATCACAGGCATGTAGATACCATGTTCTGTTTTTCCTACATAACTCAATACCCTTTATTTTCCTATATGTGGGGGGGAAAATGCTGCTGTTTGGTTTTTTTCTTGTTTTATGAGGACTATTACATTGGATTTTTACAGTTAAGTGAGTCCAAAAATGTCTGGTTTGCCACTGCAAAGAGTTAAACAATGAGAAAAGATCAAGATTTTCAAGTATAGCAACTCTGACCCACTTAATTCTATAGCAAACAGTCACCTCTAAAAATATTTCTAACCTTTCTTTAAAGTTACAGGAAAAACGAGTAAGTGGTTTAAAGCGTTTGATGTATAAAGTAAAGCATTCATTGTAGCAAGGTCCCTTATTCCCTTTCCCTCTTAGCAGCAGACTTTATTTTAAAAAATACCCATACCTATTTACTCATTTTTCAGTTGCACCAAGTGATGGTCTTATTTGCTCTTTCCTGGGGAAAAATAAAAAATAACTTGATAGTGGCTCACGTATGCTGCTTCTGTTAGAATTCAATGCTGCTATCTTGAAGAGAAGATGAGACAAATGCTTGGGAAAAAAAAAAAAAAAAAAAAAAAAAAAAAAAAGAGTGAAGCGCAACAAAGATTGTAAATTTAACTTGTCTCTGTGATCTGGGTGTTTGCTGTACTGGTGGGACTGACAAGGAAAGGGCACACTCTCACTTGCCACTGGGGCACTCAACTGCTAGGGCTGGAGGAGGAGGAAGCCTGGAGACATTCAGTTGTCAGGAAGAAATCCTTTCTGGCACTGCTGAGGCCTCTCCTGTATTTTTTCAGTACAAGCAGCATGTTAATGCTGTCAGCTTTCCCTGACATTGCATGCACATGAAAACCTTGCTCTTTACTTCTTATTACTGTGCTAGCAAATGCAGTTATACTGCAAAATGTCACCATTACCAGTTAGTGTTACTTGCAGTGTGGTTTTATGCTCTGTCTTCATTTGGAAAATGCTTTGCTGGCAGATATATATTTCTCTCCATAAAACTTTCCTAGCAATCTGAAAAATAAGCATTTGATCCATAGTGCTGTGTCTAGCTGACAGTGCAAAGAGGAGATTCTTCCACGTGTTAATGCACTATGCATGAAATGCAATTACTCAGCCCTGAATCTGATCAGGGCATTAGGCTCCTCATGAAACAAAAAAAAAATTTGTTTCTATCCTTAGTGATGCCAAGGGTATTTTTTGATAACTTAGTAAGATAAGGGGAGAAGATTGCTTTTAAAATATGCTTGTCACAAAGGGTTAAACAAAGAGAAAGATTTGCCAAGCTGGAAAGGGGTGAAGGGATTTACAGTAATATTTAAAGGCAGCAAAGAAAATTTAGGGAAATGTAAAATCATATAAAACCAGAACAACCCTAGAGGAATAATAATATTCTGAAAGTCACGGTGAGTAGAAAACACTGGTTTAGGTTTTTTTAATTCCATTTCAAAACCAACAAAACTGGATGGGAACTAGGTACTGCAGAGGCTCCTTTCTACTGCATAATCACACAGAAAAGAATTAAAAAAAAAAAAAGCCACCCTTAATCTCCACACATAAGAGCTCACTGTTCAATAACACCACCAAGACAACTTAAATGATGTCTTGTCTCCTTATTCATGATCCATTGAGTCTGTGATTTTGGATTAATGGAACAAGCACAAAGCAGATACAGAGCCCCTGGCTTCATGCAGGATCTGTTCTGTTTCATCTTGTCATGCTGAGATCCTGGATTCTTTGCTAACATTGACTGAGTAGTTGCCTCTTTGACTACTGAATGGTCATTATGTCACATAGATCATATCTTCTCTACCAGCATATCTTTCAGATTTTAAAAGACAGAAAGAAATTCAAAAGGAAAATCTTAGGACAGCATCATAACAGAGTTTGTTCCTTTAGTAGATACCAAGTTCATCTAAGTAGATATGAAGAAATTGATTAAAATACTACTTTCAGCAATTCTGAAATAAAACTGGAGAAAACTTTCCTGTGCCGAGCATCATGCTTAATAGTGTAGTCAGAAAATACAGTTGGGTGAAACACATCATGGCAAACCCATCCAAATTATGCTGTATAAACTACACTTCTTTTGATCTTAGAAACCTGATCAACACAATTCTAGTGAGATTATAAACAAAATTCATATTTAAGAAGAAATGTGTTAGTATAGTTATTGTCAGTTTTAATATTTTATCTCTTAGTTTCTCCAGATCAATAAATGAACTAGAAAAAAACTATGGTGTGCATATCATTAGTGATTGCTGCCTAACCAGAATATTATCAATACCTTGACATCAGCAATATGACAGACTGAAATATTATCCATCATACTCAAATAACAAAAATAGTAGATTAATACACGTTTTTGACCTAGCTTATATTCAGTAATGTATTTGGTTTATATTGTTTGGGCTGACTTCTGTGAATATTCAGCCAAGTATATTTAATGGCAGTAATGTTACTGAAACAGTAAATTTTAACTGACTACTGTTCATTAGAAAGTTAATGGGGAACTTTGAATTCTGAGTGGTTGCTGAAGTTAGCTGCCAAGAACTTCCCTCACCTAGAGAAGAATCAGAAATAATAGGATTGATATCAGCTGCTCTTAATGTGTACTGTTGGTGTCCAATTAATAGACTAAAACTTGGAAAAAGTTTGGCAGATAAAGCAGGGACGAATAAATTAAAGAATTGTAACCTGCCAACAGAAAAAGATGCAGAATTTTTTTTAATAGCTTCCTACTCCAGAACATTTTAAGTAAAACAGACTTATACAGGGGCATCTCACATCCCTTCCCAGCTGCAGTTAAAACAACTGCAACCAATCCCCCCCCAAAACTGAACTTCATTTGAAGCCAATTTAGTTCTGAAGAGCCAAATTGGACCCAAAATCTCCCATCTGTAAAATGAAGTTTTGAAGGTCACAGTGCTCCTGATCAGGTTCTCAGAGGACAGTTGTCAGCCAGCACCACAGTATCTTTCACAGTTATTCATGTTGGCAGTCTCAGCAAAAGGACTGATGAATATGCAGGCCTCCATTAATTGCCCTTCCTGAGAATCATTGGCAATGAAATGGTATAGTGAGAGTTCTCACTGCTTCTGTCCTTTGCTTGCTTTGTGCTCTAATGGAAATGTTCCTCTCCACAGCTTTTAATCCATAAAACTCTAAATCTCTTCACTGGGATGAAATCTGAATGCTTATGTTTTATGAACACGGGGGCTGTGGGGCTCTAAGGTCCTGCACAGTCCCAGAAAATTGAACATGTCCAAACTTGCTGCATTTGGGAATAGGAAACATCACTCATCTGAGATTCCAGAAAGTTTGTTCCAGTTTTCTGTGTCATCATGGATGCACTGCTTTGAAATCCATGACTGAAGATCTATGAAGACAGCTGCATAAATAATTTTGAAGATGTGCATCTTAGTCTTTTTGTCTCTCTAATTCCCATCTGTAACAGAGGACAGTGGCATGGCCCCACCTCACACTTACACTTCAATATTCTAACTCTCTCTTGAGGTACACAAATGGCAAGGGAATATCCATGGGGCTGTGTGGCAGCAGGTCTGTGGAGGAAGAACATAAACAGAAAAAGTGAATTTTGTCCTTTGTTACCAGAATGAAATGTCAGGTTTACGTATATTTATATTTCTTGATGAAAAAATATTTAAGAAAACCACCCCTGTACTTGAAAAAGGCTAAGTGGCTAGAATATAATGGTTATTTAAACTAAGGTTTAAATAGATGATGCAAGTTAATGTTTTCAAATATGCAGAAGGCATGGTGCAGTCTTCAGTAAGCACTTATGGGAAGGACCTTGACTTCACATCTGTTCCAGAAGACAGTAACCAGAATCCTGTTGATGCTGACTGTAAAGTAGCAATGGGGAAGTGTAGCCTGAAAACAAAAGGACACTATTATTGTATTGTATGAAAATTACTGTGAAGTCTGGGATGATAACCAAAAATGTTATAATGGGTTCTCAGTGTGTTTCCAGGGGTCAGTAATCATACCCTCCTTTTTTTTTTTTCCATGCAATTTGTAAATGGCTCCATCTACTGCTGCTGACCTGCTGCTTGGCCCTACAGCACTAATGCTGCTATGCTGATAGTTCAGATTTTCTGGAACTTTTAGTGATTTAACAGGACTTGCTGAGTTCATGAATGCCAGTTCAGCCTGGAAAGATGTAGAAAGACTGATATGGTATAGGAAACTTGTGATGGAAGACAAAAAAAAGAAAAAAAAAAAGAAAAAAAAAAAGAAAAAACATTTTCTGGAAGTAAAAACACTTGAGAAAATTAAAATCTTGGTATTTATATTCTGAGATTCAATAGACTAGCAGCATTTTATACCCACTGGACATTCAGTCTTCAAAATACTGAAGATGTAAGGGAAGACAGGATCATACCAAAAGATTTAGACTCTAAAGCTGCTTTAATTCATGTCAGTAGAAAACTTCTGCACATTTCAGAGGCCCCGACTGAGCTGGTATTGCATTCTGGCATGGTATTACATTCTGTATTCACAAGCTGTACAATTCTCCTTCATCTATCAGAATTTCTAAGTATCTGTTTTAAGTCTCAGTTTATATGATATCTCTATATACACCAGGGTAATCTTAATTTGCTAAGATTAGATTTAAATCAATTTGCATTTCTTAGTCTGATCTATTTAATAAATGCATATAAATATATATAAGCATCTTTTTGACACTCCAAAAAAAAGAGCAGGGTTCAGGAAAACCAAGGAAATAGAGCCCTGGCACTTTGTAAGCAGAGAGATTTGTACACATGTAGTGTGGCACATCTCAGAGAGACACCATCTCTGAAAAATTATAATAATGGGTATAGGGTGGTTCCAAGCTTATGGAACACATGGATTTATTACCTTTATCAATAACTGTACTAGGTGTGTGCTGGCTTGCATTTCTTTGATTTATGTCTGTGCAGAATGGTTATCAGAGCAGCTTGTACTTAATTGTCACTGTGGGTTTGTCTCAGAACCAGAGTGCTACTTTCCCACTTGTCTGCTATATTTAATTGTTTATAATGCAGAGGAACACTTCTGTCTAACTCAGGCACTAAACATTCTAATATGCTGATGGTTAACCACTGAAAAGTGAAGTTTCTTTTTTAACGAAAAGGGAAACCCATACGTGCTGCTCAGGAGGGCTTCCTCTCCATCAGCCAACATGTATTAGCAATTATCCTTCAGAGGGAAAAGTTCTCTAATTATTACCTCAAGTGCAGAGCACTCACCTGGGAAGCCAGCAGATCAAGGCTCAGGTCCCATCACTGACTTTAATATTAATTTATGACTTGGCAGGTGTGTCTGATAATCACACAATTATCAGTTTTACAGAGCTAGGATGGTTATAAATGGGATTTTAGCTTTTTAGAGGAATCTTATCTGTCTGAAATAGGGTTTCCCAACTTTCCAAACTGTTGTTTTTAGGGTAGCAAAAGATGTTATTCAAGCACGCCAGAAGTGGTAAGAATAACTTAACTTCAGAAAACACAAGCATGGAAAAAATTTGGACTTTCCTATTTTCTACTTTCACGAATACAGATACTAATGAAAAATTAGACAAAAATGTTCTGGAAGTCCAGGGAAATTTTTTGATAACCAATCTCTGTGTTATTAAAATGATTCCCTTCTTCCTGCTCCATTTAAAGGGAAAGTTTAATTGTACTATGCTGGCATTGGCTTCCAGTTTGCTAGAGGTTTCTGATTTACCTGATGAAACAGAACTTTTCAAGATTTCTCAGATCTACTTTAGCTTGTGCATGGCTACCCTTTTTATTTAAACATTTTTCCCCAAAAGATTCATTAGCCCTTGAAGTCTTTCTTCCTCTTGGTTCTGCTTAGTGATTACAGATCTTCTGTTACCATGTCACACAAATGTCTTTCTCTAGAGAGGGAGAGGTCTGTCTTCACTCTGAGTCACAGCCAGTGATTTCACATCTTCTGCTCTTATTGTGTTCATCTGTTAACTTCACATTCGAGTAACTGAGTTGCCATTCAGGTTTCTGGGGTGTGATGTGTGTTTAAAGAAAAGAGGAGGAAGAGTTCATTTGCTCAGAGGTATTGTTAGAAACATTTAGTTTCTAAATTCAGCAATGAGCAGAATTTGAGGAATACTCAAGCTTAAGATTTTAGATGGTAATGCTTCTGGTGGGAGGACTTTGGGGAAATTGTTGGTGCTAGTGTTGTTTATAAAATACGAGTTTCCCTCCCAAAATATAAATAAAATTGGTAATAATTACAGATTAAGTCTTGTGTGATTGTGGCTGCCCTTTCTTTTCTATAATGAGTTAGATTTCTGCTGGATCTCCTGTACAAGCTATTACCAGATAAGTGAAGGTAGAAAAACAGGCTGCACAGGGGGTATCTAGAGACTGATATTTTTTAAGCAGTTCGGCAGTGTATCTACAATAATCTTTAAATGACAGATATATGTTCACCAAAATGTTTGAAGAGTGACATTTGAAAGGCAAAATTCTTATTTATGGCAATATCTGAAGTATTTTGTCTTTTCATAGCTACAGGTAAGACCTCTGCATCTTTTAAAATTAAACTCAAAGCTCTTGTAAACCACCTTAAACAGGAGTTCTAAATCACATATAAGTTAAAAAGAAACAAAGAAATTCCAGGCTCAGAAATTCCAACTGAGAATTCACTAATTCTTTCTCTAATTAATATCTATAACTGAGTACTAAGATAGTTTGATTTTCTCAAAGGAAATCAGTAGTACTTGATGTATATTGCACACAAGTCTATAGTGACTATAAACCAATTTTTGCCAGAGATTATATAAGCAAAATATATAAAATTTACAGTAGAACAGTGAGTCATCTGTCACTTTCAAGCAGAGTGATGGCATTTCCACATAGTTATGATGAAATTAATTTTAAATTAAAGCTTTCTATAAAAATATATTTAAAATTAAGATCATTCACAGAGAAACAATTTTTGCTTTGCTGACAGTCTTATAGAGGTGTCAACCAGATGTGGCAGATCTTATCATATGCCTGAACCACAGCTTATAAAATGAAATAATAATTAAAATAAACAATAAAAAAACAACACCCCCCCCCCCCAAAAAAAAACCAAAACACCAAACCCCAAAACCAAACAAACATAAAAAAACCAAGCAACTGACAACAATTTGTGAAAAGAACATGTATCCTGGCCATCCTGCCCTCTTTTCTGTGTTCTATCAACTTCAGATGCTCCCACCAACTACCAGAGAAAGATTAAAGCAGAAAAACAAAACAGTGAGGCACAGAGATTTTCAGAGCCCTTCAGCCACCTCCACTTAAACACCATTCCTCTGTCCTCGGTCAGAATGAATTACCAGTTGCACTCCAGAAGAAAAGCTAATTATTCTCTTTCTTCAAATTTACCTTGTTCCCCGTGAAGTTTAGTAATGGATTCTACAAGAAGCTGAAGAGTATCTTTTTCTCATCTTCTGTCTTGCTTCAGCTCAATCAGGTGCTCACAGCATCCTGCCTGCCAGCCTATCCACCTAATCCTACCCTGGGTCAGTTCCTCTGCTTTGTTATAGCTGTTGATCTGTAAAGTTGCTCCTCTGTTATGCCTTGCACAATCCTTCTAAGTCAGCTTCTTTTATTTTATAAAGCGTTTAACAAGACAATTTTGTTTAAAGGGCATTTCCCAGTGCTAATCACATGAGTAAGGTTAAATCCATCTTCTCACAGATGTGTTTTGTGCCTTTGGAAGTAGTTATACTTCTTCTGTTATCTCAAGGTTTTTATTTAGTCTTTAAAAAATTGTTTCTAAATTTTTTTTCCAGGAATGGCAGAAAAATACTGAATGCTCTGATGGTTCTTTGATCTTTTGTGGTGTATAGGCAAGAACCATGGCTGCATTCTGACAATGTATCTCCCAGTACCACAGCAGGATGGCAATGGGTGCCCTGACCACAAAAGCCACTGCAGCATAAATCCAGTTAACTCACTTGTAAATTGTGTTCTCTAAATTCTGCAGTTTTCACAGCTTTTATGTTCAGAATCTTGTAATTATTCAGGGTCAAACTCATTCTCATGGTCTTTGTTTTTCACTTATGAGAACCATTAGTTTAGAAAGTCTGACTGAACTGTTGATCCACTGCTGAACTTTATCGATGAGAAATCTCCTTTTGCAGACACAAATGACAAAAGTATGGTACAGTAAATGTCTCAAGTATCAGCAGTACTCCTGAAAAATATAATTTTGAGACTCAGCTGTTAAACAATATTGTAAATTTAGGGATTTTTTTTTTTTTTTTTAACTCCCAGTTGAACATCTGTAGCTTTACAGTTAGCAGCTTAGGTGCAAATTGCAGAAGTAGACTTCCTGGAGAGTCACATGGTTGGGAAGCTAAGATATTTAGCCACTGCTATGTTCATTGTCTTTACATGCTTAGATGGATATGATTGAAACTCATACTGTGTCACACTTCTGTTGCTGTGTTGATAATTATTGGCTGATTACATACACACTCTCTTAAATGGTCCCTTGTGTTAATTCTGTCCTCCTAATTACCAATTAATTGAACTTTAAATGGCTCATAGGTTGGTTTAGGTTTGGCAAAGTTCCCAAAAGATTGTAAAGTTTATTTGAACTGAAAAAAAAAAAAAATCATTTGCTGATAACCTCAGTTAAGCAGACATCCTTGGCAGGATACAAGAAGTTCTCCCTGTAACTGGTAGGAGCCAGAAATGTCATGAATAGATTTTTTTTTTTTTTTCCATGTTTCAGATTTCCATTTCTTATACATAGTCCACCCTGAAGCTGAATAGAATGTTATTAAATTTAAATGCTTTCCTTCTTGTCTAGGATGCTGGCTTGACAGCAGTGGAAAATAATTTTGTCTAGTTATCCACATAAGTACTGCATCCAGTCAGAGCAAACACAGGGGATCAGCGTCAAAGTCAAGAAGATATTTCACCCTCCATTTCCAATTTGTCTTTTGTGTACTGTGGAGTGCAGCTGCAGGGTGCTGGCATGTACTTAGATCTAATACCTTAAGAGACAAACGAATGACCATTACATTATAAACATGGGATGGATTTGAAGAGGATATATAGAATTAATGCTCTGGGGGGGGGCTCTGAGCAGCCTGCAAGGCCCAACATTCATTCTCTAATCTGATCTTAGCTTCTCCCATTTCTTAGCAAGCCCCAGGAGCAGCTGCCAATGGATCAGAAGAGGTTAGACATTCAAACCTTCTCACATCATTTTAAATAGCCTTGCCTGAGTTTCATGTTGACAGCAAGCCAGGTGGAATTTTCCATTTTCTTTCTATCTTTCCAAATAAGAGCAGTCCTACTTTCTGTTGACTCGGGTTTTATATAACCAACAAAAATGACAGATAGCCTTGAATTTGGAAGATTACATTGGCCTGTTCTCAGCTGAAATGTTCTGTCATCATTGACGTATGTGTTTAAATGAGCACTGAAGTGTGAATGGCCATCTGTCCGGGAAGTACAAGAGATCCTGATTACTAAAATGAAACCACAAAAAAAGCTGAGTGCTTTGCAGCAGCACCAAAACACAGAGGGAGAGAGCCTGTTTCACACTGCAGATATTTATAGTAGATGGATGATTATAACTTAGCAATTGCCTGGACTCCCTGCCCCATATTTTTCTAAATATGTTCACTCTTTTTTTTTTTTTTTTTGAGCTTTCAATATTTGCATCTTTTATAAAAACAAACAAAAAGAAGCACTAGATACTTTTCCTATCAGAAGTAGTTGTTTTCTGAAGGGATGTTGTTCATTGTCTCATTAATTGGTCTTTGTTTTATAAGGCTTGTAGCTAAAACATGCTCAAACTTTGAATGAAAATTTTTACCTACGTGACTGTTCTACAGCAAGGCTGAAGGCCGTGCCTGGTTGCATCTCTTCCTCTGTAAACCTGAAAAACTTCCTAAGGAAAGGCTTTTGAAAAATTTATAGAGATTTTAATCTTTAGAGGGTTGATGTATCTGATTTAGCTGAATTTTTGGCTATCAGTGACAAAGGTTCCAGCAACAACCACTGGAACTGGGCCTGGGTATCACATGAATTTCAACATTAGATAAAGCACCTTACAGAGGTGTTGGATTTTTTTGTTTGCTTATTTTTTAAAAAAACCTACACCTTATGATGTGAAAACTGCTGTTTTAACAAGCAATTTTGAGTGAGAGTCATCTGTGACTATTAATCTTAAAAATGTATGACCATGTTGGCTGCTTTTGATGGTTTTTTTGATGCTGAATAAGTCACATGTCACAATCTCCTCAAACATGAGTTGGATGTCTTAGAGCAGTCAAATTACTGATTTGAATAAGAGCATTTTTTTGTATTCTGCATTTTTCATTGTTTTTTGTATTTGCTTTTCCAGTATGCATGTAGTTATGAAGGTACATAAAGGGTCAGTTTTATAAATTAAGCAGTTGATTTCCTGAGACTGCACACACAGTTTTCCTGTATTAAATTTAAGCTTCAAAATATAAACATGTAAAGAAGCAGTTATGGATACATCATTTTATTAGGTAAGCCTGTACCACATTTTCACTTTCATTAGAGCTTGCTTCCTCATAGTGGGCTTCTCTGTAAGTTACCAAGTATCTGTGGAAAGCTGAAGAGATAATTAGACAGCAAATATAACTTCAATTTATTTTATTTTTTACTTTACAGTTTAAAAAGCACCTAAACCAGAAAAGTATGTACGAAGCCAATTAAAATGAAGGCATTTTTTTGCCTTTTTTGTTTGATGGATGGTTCAGAGAACACGGCAGCTTTGTGTTCTTATTTATTTATTTTGAGTGAAATGTGAGGAAATGAACTGTGAAACACAATTAATGAAATAGCTGTGCTGAATCACATAAAGTGGTGTCTGCACAGCTGCCACTCATGTCACAAATGCATCTCTTGCCTAATGTCCACCAGGAGAGTCATTAGCCAGCCGCTTTTGTGGAGGGCCTCCTGTGCTTTCATTTCAGTATATAATGGAGTGGGGAGCTAGCTGAGTAGCCTTACAACATTTTTTTCCAGCAAAGATAATGTAAAAGAGAAATGGCTGTTACAGGAAGGGTGTGGTGAGATGAGGAGGGAGGCACAAGCAGGGTTGAATTTCTGGAAGCAAACAGAATATCTGCCTGGGTAGAAAATATCAAGAGCAGTGTCAGAGGCTGTTTCACCTGTAATGTAGAATGACTGCCTGTAGTTTCTTAGAATCAGATGAATCTCCTTAACTCCAGAGCTTTTTGCTTGTATTTATGTCATTGTATGACTTTTGTTTCATTTACTGAGTATGCATTCTGTGCCAGCTACCGAGTATGTTGTGAAGGAAAAGCCAGATGTGCTGCAGAGGTTTGGCTGAGGAGGCTGACCCAGGTGAGCTTTACTGAAGTGGCAAAATGCCAGAAGCCTCCAGAGCCTCGAGATCCAAAATCTGCTTTTTAGCTTGCGGAGGAATAAAGAGGTGGGAGAGGTGAAAGGACAGCTCGAAGCATTTGCCAAACTAGCTGAACACTTTGTGCTGTATACTGTGTCACCACTCAGCGGTTTTATCAAGATAAATCTAGTCTTGCTCAGGAGGATATTAATAAATTATCTGGTAATGAAAAATGTGAGAGGAACCACACTCTTACATCAAGGCCTGATGATTACTTTGATAGATGCAGTGGCAAGATTTTCCTGACAAGGCAGAAATGAAAAACATGACACATGGACCTTTAAGGGTGACCTCAGAGGAAAACGCAAGTTGCTGAATGATTCAAAAATAGAACAGGAAAACAGAAGCTTGAAGGGGTTCAGTGTCAACAGCCAGACAGATAGGCTAGACTGATCAACTGATCATTGAGTTTAGTGTCAAAAGCAGAGCAGAGAAAGAAGCCTTACACTTGGCAGGACAATAAATATAGCAGAGGCAGCTTTGAAGTAGAGTCAAGTGTTAAGAATTTTTAGAATAAAGTGCAAGGGGGGAAATTGAGAGGAAGAAGCAAGCATTGATAAACATTGGAGCAGTCAGGAAAGAAACTCGAAGAGTGTCATTGATAAAATTGCCCAGCCCTTATGCATTTATTTTGGAAACAATGCTAATAAAGAGTAAATGAATGCCACTGACAAATGTCCCTGTATTGGTTTTAGATTTGCATAGGGAGCTAAGAGATGAGGACACTTTTGGAGATACAAACTGCTAAATATAAGACCTGTCAGATAACAGGCACTAGAAAATTGTAGAAGAGTGGATGATACTGGGCTGTGAGACTTGATAGACTGACAAGTTTTATTTCGCACTGGACTCTGCCAAAGTAACTGTGAAGATGTGTATGAGCTGCTTTTTTCTTTCATATACTCCAGGTGTTATTGATACTGTGTGGCTGATATTCAAAATGGGCCAATATAAAGTGTGCATAATGCTAAATAATGCAAAATGATGAAAAATAGTCTCAAAGTAGGGCAAGATCTCCAACATTAGTTCTACCAGATGTTCTTAACTGTGCCCCATGTGTGTCTGCTCACAGGCATCTCTTTAGTCTAAAAAGAGAATTTGCATGTCCATCTGTTCTAACCCCGACCTATTTGACAGGTCTATTTGAAACTTTTCCTTTTTAAAAAGATAGTGAGTAATCTCTGTTTTTAGAGAAATGTTCACCTTTCCAAAGAAGTGACCCCTAAGGACCACAAGCAGCAGATAATCGATTGCAGATGGGGAGTGAAAGGTGAAAGTGCTGATGTGATCTTTTAAGTGCATGTGTGGATTAGAAGACATTTAGCAATTGCTTTTGAAAGGTGAAGGCTTGCTGAGTGGAGGTGTGTGTGTGTGTACATACAGGCATGCACACGTGTGTGTGTAGGGAGGTGTTTTGGGTTTCTTTTCATTTAGTAATGTTATAACTACAGGGCAATCATTTGCCAGATGTCAGGAAGGTCTAGCACCTGATCTTGAAGTGAAACATAATAGATGATCTACCAGGGGGTTCAGCTAACACCACATATAGCTTTAAACTGTCATTACAGAAAAAAAAACCTAGGAAGGTGACATTTGGTGACATACTGGGTGACATTTGAAATGACAGCGCTTGCTTTCAGACGTAGCATTCCCTCCCGCTGTGAATCAAGGCACTGTGTGCTGTGGCTTCTTTTATTGATGACCCTAATTTCTGCAAAATGCAGGAAAAGAGACTGCCCACGTTCCTGCCTATGGTATCAAGTGAAAATTGGTGCAGTAGGAAAGGGCAACCAGAGAAACTTTTCTTTGCAGGGCATGATCTGAATGACTTAGCTCTGCAACAGGGTCATAACCTCGACTTGACTTCTTTCCAAGAGTTTAGTGAGGAATGAATTAAGAGCTGAAAAACAAACAAACAAACAAAAACCAAAAAAACCACAACCCAAACCCACATAACCCACTGGAGGAGTTTATCTGCTTTACTCCACTGACTTCCTAGGATTGCAGCGTTTCAGGACCAACAAAGGAACATTTCAGTGCATGGGTTTCACCCCCTCAAGAGTCATCAGCAAGTGCTCACCTTCTAAGACATGTAAATCAGCTGAATATTTACTTCTGAAAACTCTCATACCAGTGAGCCAAAATATCTTTTGGTTGCTCCTTACTTCAGTGCCCATGAGGGGACTTCTTGTAGGACTGTGATCACTGGAATGAGGCCATCTTTAGACATGGAATCTATTGAAAATTCTTGTAAACATGAAAAGGTTGCCAAGTTTGGGGTCCACTTTGGTTTTTCCTTTTGTACTGTTGGAAGTACAAAGAAAAATGGAGCTGTTTTCACACTGTTTAAACCTACTTACCAGTTTCATAGAGGGAAGTTTACTTTCTTGAGCTTTTTGTGTAAGTTTAAAGAAAAGTCCAATGCAGAACCTGCAGAAAATCATCAACAAATGGGACACATTATTGCCATTATATATTGTGTTGTTACTCAAGCCAGCGTATGAAGCAATTTCATGAATCAGCATTAGACTTCTGGGAAGCTATTCTGCATCATTTGTTATCAGATGCCATTAATTGGCAATAAAATTAGGATGCGAGTAATTTTAATTGTTGTTTGTATTAGATTAGAGCAACATAGAGCATACAATAGAGCATAATTGTATTTATGCTGTAGCCAAAAATATATTAATTTTCCTGATACTTAAATGAAACTGCTTTACTTTAGCATTTTTGTTACATTCAAGAAAGAAGTGTTTGATTTCCAGCTTCTGAGGCAGAGGAAGGGACATGAAGATGTGGTGAGAGGTAGTGCTGTACCCTTGGCAGACAGCAAATTAAATTACAAACCTAAACTTTGCTTTCAAAAGTAGAAAGCATCCTGTAGGATTTTAACCTATGTAGGTGGAACAAGAATGCTATTTTTTTTTCTTTTAACCTGCTCTAGAGTATGTTTAGTGACTGAACAAAATCCTGAAGCTCCTGCTCACTAATGTGAACCTCAACAACATTTTGTGTAAATTACAGGGAGTTTTAAAGCTTGGAGTGAACTACTGAATGCAAACTGTGACATTCATGAAGTGGTTGAAAAATGGTTTTCTTTAGACCACAAGTAATTGCAGGTTTGTTGGTTGCATTCCCTCCAAAAAATAGTCCCTCTCTTTTCTTCAAAAGTCTTGGTTTCTTAATTGTTGCAGCTACAATAAAATAATAAGAGCAGTCACTGTACTTTTTTGCATTTCTCTGAAGATCCATCATAGCTAGCATGAGAAAGGAAATAATAAACTCAATTCTCTAGAGAACCTGGGCTCATTATCACACATGATCACTGTGCTTGTTCTCCAGTTGTTCTGGTATTTCAGCTGATGAGGTAGGAGTGAGGCCCAATTTCTAACTGAGTGATGCATCAACAGCATTCTGTTCTTTTTTTTTTATTAAAAATTTTATCAGGTGTCCTCAATTACAGAAACATTAACCAATCCACCTTTTTATCTGTGTCTAATACTCATCCTATTTAATTATTTTTAATCATCATCAGGAAGATGTGATAGAAGGTAGGCTTATTAAGTTTGCAGATGTTACCTGCTGGGAGAAATACGAATGCAGTACAGGAGAAGCTTGTCTGACCATTTAGATAGGAGGGTTTGTTATAGATATATGGCTCTGCTTAACAGAGACAAGAGGTAATTACTGGGCTTACACAGGAATAATTAAGTGCCTAAACACAGGATAGAAAGCATCTGTCTGTGTAGAAATACAGTGGGAAAGGTTCTTGGGCTGGTGCTCTGGAGGGGTTTTCCTTGGTAACAGCAACATCAGGAGGAGTTTCAGCTCTCAGGCTGACCTCTTACTGCCTTGCAGCCATTGATCTGTTTCCAAACTACCCAGTTGTTTCTCTCCATTCCCTTTCAGCTGGATCAGCAGCTCAGCTGACAGATGTTGAATCACTGGAGCAATCAGAAGGGATACAACAGGGATGTACAGCCAGAGTCGCTGGGATCACACCTTTTGACAAAAATGTCATCCTGGGTAAGCTTAAAATAGTGCTGAGACTGCACGTGTGATCCTCATGCTGACAGCAGATGGGGTAAGAAATTCAAACTATAGCAAAGTACATTGGGCTTAGTCATTAGGTAAAGCTTTTCCTTGGTCATGAAATCATGGAGCAGAGCAGCTAGGGAGTCTGTAGGGACCCTGTCTGCAGGTCTATAACAACCTCAGTTAGACATTTATTGGGGAACCCCATGTGTGATTTCTCTGCCTGCAAGCAGGGAAACAGATTTAACTGATCTCTGGAGGTCACTTCCAGCCCTCTGATTCATGTTCCTTAATTATTTGTAGCACAAAATGAGTATAATTACAGTTTTTTCTTAAGGTATGAGGACTGAATCTTGCAGATACCACCCTTTTACTGTTAATTGTTTCAGTGTAGGCAACTAGATTAGAACCTTCTGTTTGATCAGTGTGGGCAAAAGGGAGGAAGAAAGAACATTAATCATAACAAATTTCTTTCTCAGCATTTTGACAATAAGATGGCATTTACAAAGAACTTGGGCCACACAATATATATCTGTCTGTCATTAAAAGAACCACCTTCCAAGCAGTTTTATTAATTATAGAGCTTACTACAAAGAAGTGTCAGTGTGACCCCACCTGCGACATTAATCCAACACAGATATTCTTGATGGTTATCTTTATCTTGATATCTCCCACTAGCAGATGCCACTGTTGAGTGAACAGCCCTGTCTATTTCAATGGAAATATTAGGATTGCTTTTTATTTCTTTTTTTTTTTTTTTTTTTTATGATCATACTGATGTTTTGTACAGGATTTTATGCTGAAATATTCATTTTAATGTCTGGATTGACTGGTGAATAGTGATGGAGAAGAGGATAGAGAAATTTGCAGTCACTGATTCTCCTGAACATTTTATACAAACTCAATCTCTATTCTCATTTACTTACCACAATAATTTATCATAGAAGTTATTAGTTGAACAGGTTTGTTGTGAGTCAAAAGACCTGTTTAATCTTTGAAGTTGTTGAAGGCTAGAATTTTCCTCAGTTCTCTTTCCTCTGCAACTTCATTTTTTTAAAGCTCAGAAGTGACACTAATATTGCCCATCATTTTATATTTTCATTTGAATTAAGAACCGAGGGAGCTATTGAGTAGTAATAAAGACTCTTGAAGTGTCACTTGAAATGCCACTGTATTTTACTTCTTTACATTTAGCACAAATGTATATTTCTCTGCTTCCAAAATCAGAAGTTCAGCCCAATAGATGTGACTGATAGTCCCACAGCACTAAGGCCTTGAGTGTTTGCTAGGAGAACTCTTCCTCTTAGCTGGAATAATTTGCTTGGATAACTGTTTGGATTCCATGGAGACTGATGCCTGGCTGGAATACAGAGACAAAATGATGCTGCAAGAAGCCCTTCAGGACTGTTTATTCCCTTTTCAGGCAGAATTGATAAACACTGCTCCCAGTGCTGTAGTACATCACTCTCCTTTTAATTTGTCTTACTAAACCATGTCTTGCACTTTTTAATTTTTTTTTTTTCTTTTTGCTAATGAACAAATACGTTTTCTCTAGGTCATGCTGGTATTAATTCATGATCTCTTGTCTACATGCCTCCTAAAACCAGGTCAAATTAGGTCACTCAGCACACAACAGGCTGAGTTTTTAAGCACCTTCTGAAAGACTTTGGGAGGTGGACAAATTCAACCAGGAGGAGATTACTGGTATGAAAATCCAGAGAGGCCCCAGTGTCCTGCATAATAGTTACAGTAGCTCTTTGAAAAGGCAAAAGCTGATGGCAAACAGATCCCTCAATCTATGAATTTTAAAATGTAATATGCAGCACAGAACAATATAAATCCAGGAAGACTGCAATTTATCTGCACTTTTTGGCCTTAACTTATGCAAAGATAGCAGAATTGCATTGTATGTGGAGAAAACTTTGGGTTAGTATTTTTTTTCCCTGAAATGTCAGATCAAGAAAAATATATCTCTTATTGAGAGCAGTCCATGTCATTTCATTATGTGGGGAAATATGGTATTATGCTTACTAAAATTTCATATATTTACAGATTGCAGTAAAACTAAGTGTGTGTTTAGATTAAATGCTAAATTATGTCAGGCTTAAGCACTTATGGTTCTGCTTTACTGAAGTGGATCCAATATGTGCATCTTCTGGAATATTTCTAGAAACTGATTGAAAGGATTTTTCCAATACAGGAGAGAATTTATGGTTTGAGCAATAGGTATCATATTGGCCAGAAACTGTGATACTCTGGTAGAGAATTGGTCTTGCTCTTATTTTCTGTTGAAAAATTTCATGTTTCATGCAAAACAAAATATTAGGTCCAATGAAAAATAACTTTAGAACATAATGTTTAGTTGAATGTGACAGAATACAGGAAACTGTTCAAGTAAGTGACTTACCTGTGACTTTCACATTCCAGAAGTGAGCTTTTAAGTCTTTCTTCTCAAAAAAATCAAAAGTACTGACTTTTTTTTCTACAGATGGGGGTAAAAACTAAACACCCTTTTTCTGTGTGCATTATATGTTATATGTGGAGTTTTCTTTCCTGACAAGCCCTACTAGACACAAAATCAAAGATAAATGGAAATCAATCAGGTTATTCTAGAATTCCCTATAATGACAGAGACATGCTATGATAAAGTCAGCAAGAAATGAGGATCTGTGCTTATGGGAGTGGACTCTTGACCTGGGAAGCTCAGGGGAGAACATGTCACCATTGTAATGTGTCCCTGACAGAGACAGCATACAGCATGTTCAGTAGCTTTTTGTACCATCCAAAAAAACATTGGGGTCTGGAAAGTTTATTAGCTAAAGAGCAGAGTGAAGCAGCACGAAAAGGATGGGACTGTTGCAGGAGGATTTGTTTGTTTAGGGAGTCTACGAATTTGCCTCTGCCACTTTAGTTTAAACAAAATAAACTGTGCTTCTGCCCACAACTACGTAATTACATTGTACTCTAATATCTCTCAACTTCAAAATGACAGCTAAAGCAGATTAAAGCTGTTTACAGCCTATGGGAAGGAGTATGGTGGCTGCTGGAAATATTTCTTTCTCGCTCAGTAACCAAAGTCCGGTCATAAATCTATATTCTTCTTCAAGGAGGAAGGCTGTGATTAAAGGATTCTTCCTACAGCTGTGGCTTGGTGATAAGAGCTTTATGTTCAGACCCTACTAAGCGACAAAAAGAAAAAAAAAATCATTTTTCATTAAGTTAGCTACTCTAATTTGGGTGGAGGGGAGAAGCAGACAAGTATTTTGGTCAATGACTTACTGTAGATTTGGTAGAGAGCATTGTATACAGTATTTCTAAGCAGCAGCTGGGATTTGAGAGATAGACTACAACCCTCATACCACCTCATCTGTGTCCCTTAACAATGATAGTTTTCCCTGCAAGATGGATACTGTGAATTGAAAGAAGTTTGGTTGGTTTTTTTTTGAGTACTTGTTAGCTGCCTTAGTCCTGTTCCAGAAATACAGGCTCACCCGCCTGAAAATCTGCAAGCAGGAACCTGTGAATTTTCCTTCTGAAACAAACATCCACAGGGAACGAGAATTCCTAAAAGTCAGGTGCTGCTGATGTGCTTTTGTTTTCAGCTGAAGCCTTCATAGAGTAGCTATAGACACCAAAAGAAGGACCCCTGAGGAAGCAAAAGGACTTTGAACAAAGATTTTAAATACTGAGAGCCATGCAGTGGCACCAGACAGCTTTCTATCAGGCAGAACTTAAAACAAATGTCTTTGTGATATCTTTGCCACTAGAAAAATAACAAAACTGAAATAAAAGTACCAAAAAACTCCTGAGCAACCAAGCATGCATCAGTTCTGATGCATGTTTTCCAGGGTTTCAATGTTTCTGATGAGAGACCACAGCTTGATTTTAGCAGGGAGGCTAATTAAACTATACACTGAAATCATTATAGGAATAAAATCATGGCTGATACAAGAAACAGGAGCAAATTCTGATCCTTCAGAAGCTAAGGCATGAGATATCTCACTGAGGAATATGCCTCCAATTCTGCTTTTTAATTCAGAAATGACAAATGATGCAGTCAGAGATCAGATGACATGTTTTTATATTTTCTCAATTTTAAAATTGGGATATAGTTATATTAGAATCTTTTGCTGTTAGTAAGTTTACAATGTTCAATGTTTAATTTGCATGATAGTGCTGTGCAAAATGGGATGTGGGTTAATCAAAGGGTTCCATCACTCTTTTTAATTATCTTCATCATGTTGGAACAAGATGTAAATTTTAATTTCACCTTGTTAGCTAACGCTTTTCACCAAAAGTTTGGGTTTTCAAATCATCTGTCATTTTTAATGGGAGCAGATGCTAGTGATTCTGAAGAACCTAAATGCCTCAAGTACGCAAGACATTATTAATTTGATTGATATACATTGTAATCTAACTTAGCAATTATTAATGCTATTTAGGATCAGTGTTGATATTCAGAAAGGTAGCCTATTAGCAAGAACAGCAATACAAGAGAGGCTTGCTTTTTCCTCCTAGATTTGCTTCTGAACATAGATGTATCTTTGAAGCTCACAACTGTAAACACTCTTTCCTCCTCCCCCTTAAATTTTTAGTCTCAGCTATCACTTAGAAGGTTATTTCCTAGAGGCATATAGTTATCTCACCTTCTGAGATGCAAGCCTGAGGACCTTTACCAACAGTGTTTTATATCTTACAGTCAGCAACTCTTCCAATTGCAGTGAAGCTGACTGGAAAACATACCTGCTCATGGAAAAGAAGTATTAAAGTACTACGGTGTGTTCACCTTGCACGAAGCCAGATGCATATAGCTGTGCCATAAATCACAGTTAAATTACTATATTCCACCAGAATAGCTGCCAAAACAGTAAACTTCCAACCAACAGGGATCCTGTGCTAACAGAATGAGAGTCTGTTCCTTTGCAGAAGACTGGTACTCAGGTCTGAACATTGGATTTATGTTAAACAGTGGGGAAAGGCCTTTTTGATACCTCTGAGCCTGGCTGAATTTTTTCTTCTGGCGTGAGCAGCTGGTCACCATTTTCCAGCACTCAGGCTTCCTGCTGCCAGAGGCTGGGACTGCTGGAGAAATGATGGCTCTGGGAGTGCTGGGCTTTGAAGCTGGGGAGAAACCTGAACAGGAATGGGTGGTGGCTAAGGCTACTGCACCAGGCTACCAAATGTGATGGTAAGGAGCAGATGCACAGCCACTTTGTGGTGTGGCAGAGGGCTGGCAACTCTGGCACTGACTCTTCAGACCATCTAGCTAAATCTGAGATTGTCCATCAGAGAAGATAGTGCAGTGATCAGGTGCTCTCCAGTGAGACTTGGAAGATTAATTTCCATCTCTGTCCCAGGAACTGACTTCTGTGAGACGCTGGGATTACAAAAATTCATGTCAAAGCAGGAAAAGAAGAGCTGGTTGTTTTTCTTTCCTACGTTCTTCAGGAGGCAGACAGATGTCCTGATCTTTCTGTCTGGCTGGTGAGGAACTAGAAAGCTTCAAGTGTCTCTTTATAGCAGATCAAATCTTTGTGTGCTAAACAACCTGCCTAGAACCATGATCTGTAGCAGCTGCAGGAGGATATAAATACATTAGCCATTGCTTTACACCTGAGTTGTAAATTGTAATTGTATTGTAATTCAAACTGCACTATGCAGGGAGGGCTGAGAAGAAATTAGAGGGATGTAGCAGCTCCTTGAGGATGTGCAGGGACAATAGGGAATGTGAATGGGCAGGGGGTGCTGCTGTCGTCTCAGGGAAATTTCAGCACTGTTGAGTAAAGCTGGAGGAGCGCAGAGGAAGGCAAGTGACTCCATTTGATTTTCTTCCTGAGAAGGTCTTGCATGAAGCTTAAGTTGAAAATAAAATGGAGGAGAGTTTCTGACATCAGAAAATCACGAGCCATTACCAGATGAAGTAGTTTGTTAAATAAAACCACTGTTTTTTCTTCATAATCTGGGAAAAAATAGTAAATATTTGCGAACTGTAAATAAGTGTTTAGCAGCTGTCAGCTTAATGCTTTGATGGAACTGATCTGAATGCTTGCTGGGCTAGATCCAGGCACTGGCAGATATTTTCTCTCTATTGTTATTTTTCAGCCAAATTCAGGAGGGTAGTTGCCTGCTCCTCAGAAGCTTATTTTTTGTGTGTAGAAAACTGAGCTGATTGCTCCCTTGGGATGTTGCTCCAGGTAGGGCTTGCTGATACATCAGGATTTGTAGAAGCACAGAATCTGAGGTTGCTGGGGAAAGACTTTTTCCCAGTTTCCATTTCTCTTCTCCCAAAAATACCTGAGAAGGCAGAATCCATAAATCCTGTGCACAGAGGAGAGGAAGAAGCCAAAGGATTTCAATGTGAAACAAGAAAGTTTAGAGGAAGTGTGTGAAGCTTTTGGATTCAAGGAAACCAAATGCTACTATCAAGCCTTAAGGAAAAAAATTAAACTGTGGGTCCCAGGACATTGCATGTGCAGAACAAGTCCTTCTGCACCTCAGACTTTCTTTTGCTATTGCTTAGCAGCCTCATCTTTAGTTTCCCTTTGCAAGTAATACAACTGAAATTTGCTGTGACTCATTCTTTTGGTGTGCTGCTGTCCCTGTCACACCCAAGGAATGATTGGTGCATTGACCTAGCAAAGTCAAAAAAAAAAAAGGAAAATAATAGTTATTTAATAGATGTTGAAGCCCAAACCCAAAAGTATGATAGATAGATGAAATTTTGGTTTTTAAGTATGGACAGGTACTTTTTTGCATTATGCTTCAACAAAGCATTTAAAGCTTGTCATGAATAATAAGTAAGTAATTTTATGCTGAATGGCTGCAAAGCATAGAAAGGCTCCCTCTCTCCCTTTCTCTTTTCAGTGTAAAAATGTCTTCCATTAAAGGCCATATATTCCTTTCATTCCTAAAGTGCAGCTTTCTTTGATGCAAGTATGTGGTCCTGAAACTTTGGCTGAAGATTAGGAAGGCATGGGAGAGACCTTTCTGCTTTTTTGTCTTCTAACAATTTGAATCAAATGCTTTACCAAGAAAATGTGTTTTAGTTGTATTTTAAATTCCTTTTTCCACAGTAATGTCTCTTTTTCTAAGAAACTTGCAATTTGAAAATGATGTATTACATTAATTCAATATACAGCCTCAGAAACTTGGAGCACCTTTTCGGTTGCATTGAAGGTAGATGAGCAGACTGGAGGCTCACAGAATAATTGCCAACAAAAAAAAGGGGAAAGAAAGAAGGATCAGTTACAAGAAAGCAGCAGTATCACTGTCTTCTACCCATTAAATGAACTCTTGTCATTGCAGTTCCAAGTGTTTGTGAAAGAGAAATCTCAATCTGACAGGCTATTCCAGTTTACAGTGAAGTTCTTGGTTTCCCTTAATTATAGACTTCTTTGTTAGTTATTATTTTGGAGCCTAACTACAACATTAAGATAACTACAGCAGGAAAAGAAAATCTTCCTTAAATGATATCTGTGTTCCTCTCTGTAAATATTTCTCATTGGTTTTCATTTCTGTGACTTTTTTTTTTTTCCAGCTGAGCACAGATTACAGTTTCTGTCCCCATCTGACATTACTTTTTCCATGAAGGGTATGCAGGAGCAGAATATATAGCTCAGCTACATCTTTAAGACTCTTCTGTCTCCCCTGGGGGGAAACAAAAAACTCCATCATGAAACTATTAGTACTAAGCTAGGTTGCAGGTGCTTCTTGTAATGTTTCCCACAGGAAGCTAAATTTGGGCTGACAGGTCACTGATATTTAGCAGGGGGGTCCCACTCCTCTCCTCCTGTCTTGCATTTCCACTGTTTTCCATGAGCTGGCTCTGACCTCAGGGCTAACCCAGCCCCAAATGCATCCAGCCCCAGCAATGACACCAAAAGTAGGGCAGAAGGGGCTTTTACTTCTTTAGCAAGAGGACTCTGGTCACTAAGGGTCAGAAAAACATCAGTGCTGGTGAAGGGAAGAAGGTTCCCCCCAGCAGGAAGCTGATGCAGCTCTGGCTCCTTTCTGTCTAATGCTGGCAAGCAAAATTCTGTGTTGGGTTTCTTCAGAGAACACTAAAGACAAATGATATCTCAGCAAGATAGTTATATTTTAAACAGTGTTATCAAAATGAAAAATAACCTCCAGCCTTCAATAGCCTGGTATGCTGAGAAGAGCCTCAATTTTCAGTATGAGTGCTTGGCAATGATGAAGCCATGTAGAACCTTATTGACAATAATTTCCATAGACACAGTGGCTTGTGAGATTGCAGTTTGTCACTTGCTGTGTACATGGGTTTTTTTTCTTTTAAATCAGTGACAAAGTAAAATTATGAAGTGTTAAGTTTCCATAGCTTTTATTAATGATGGGTTGTACAAATTCATCTTTGTACAGAAGGCTCTCCTTAAATAATGAGAAGGCAGAAAACTAATATGAACTTCTGCAGGTCCCTTCCTCCAGTTTTATCACTTATTTAAGCCTAAGCACCCCAAGCCCCTCTAATGTGACAGCAGGAGTCTGATGCATGAAATATAATTACTATACATAATGAAGCCTCCAATTTCCCACTTAAACAAGAAGTAGTTTATTCCTTTACACTAATATTCCTCAGCTGCTAGAAAAGTAACAAAAAAATTATACATTTTTTTTTAATTGGTTTATGCACTGCTAAAACACTCCTTCTTTTCACTCTTTTCATTTTGTGGTAAAACAGCATCACTGACAGCAGCTTTTTAGCAGGCAGATCAGAGATCTTTCCTCAGGGAACCTGAAGAAATAAGAGAAAAGGAAAATATCTATGAGAAAAGAAATCTGAGTTTGTCTCATCAGGCTAGATTTCTTGGAAAAAAAATCACATTCTTCTTCTGTGCTATCAGAGTTTAACATCTGAAAACATAAGATCATGAACTCCAATCAAAAAGGTGCTGTATGCACTAGTGTGAATGTTAGGCCCAGGACCATTGGTATATTTTATATTGATGGTTCTCATTAATATTGATTAGAAAATGCTTTATGATCACAAAAGTGTTATGCAAGTACAAATTATTATTCATTTTTTTTTTTAATCTATGGCTTTATTCTCATTTTATAATCCTCATGAAAACAAGCTTCCTCTGTTAGGGTAGGCATGGCAGGGCTTGTGCATTTGAAACACCCATTTTTTGCACTGATTGCTTCACCTGCCATGAAGGTCTGTGCTGGAGGGTAGATGACTTTTTCAATATCTTAAAACTATCTGAAATAAAAGATAATCTTTTGATGTTTAACAATATAAAGTAATAGCATAATTATTGATAATTCATTTTTATATTTATGAAACTATATTAATAATGAAGAACTAATTTAGTATGAATATGGATGTTCTAAGTAGGATTTCCTCTGTAATTTATTGTTCATTAATGTATCATTACTAGAAAGTATTTCCCTGTAATGTTTTAGTGTTGCTATAAAGCTGAGGATATGAATAAAGTTGAGATAAGAATTTACCTTTGCAAGTAGCTAAAGACAGAGTGAAGGTTATTTTCGTTTTGCAGGTCTTATTTTGAAGTTTGGATGGGGATAAATGAGCAAAATCTAATACTTTTTTTATGTGCCTGATGTTCCTGGTAAAGACACACAATGAGTGAACCTCTTTTTGACCCTGGAATCAATCAGCACTGTAAGACCACATACAAAATAGTATGGCATTTAAATCTGTGTTATAGCTGTTATACAGCAGTTCTTAATGTCAAACAAAGTTACTGAATTTAAAACTGTGTTTATTTCCTTAGAAGTTTGATGCAATATAATCCCTTATTTTGAGAAAGTCTTTTGGCTACTTTGTCTCATGTTGAGGTCCTGTTCCCTTCAATGGCATCCCCTTTATCCTCTTTGTGAGGGAATGAAATGAAGTCTTCATTTTTCAGTTCTGTTGTGGCTATTTGCATATTCCATCAGACTATAACAGCCCTGTGGTTTGGAAGATTAACTGAAATACAGAAATGAGTATTTATTTTTTTTTTTTTCTATATTCAATTTGTTTTTCTGCTGTTTTTCAAGTCAAATTCCCTGTCGTTAAGCCCTGGGTGAGTGGTTGTGTAAGAGGAAGTCAAGTCCTTTCACCTTTATTGGTATTATTTAGAACAGGTTTTAAACCTTTATAACTATTTGCAGGGCTCTCCTCATTAAGTGAGTAAATCATGATGGGTTTCTATCATGAGAACAATGAGCCTGTCCAGAGCATTTGAGCCTCTAATGGTCATTAAGAGCTGGAAACACAGAGTTGCTGGGGATTTGTGTTCTGTAGGAGCTGTGAAAGTGCTGAGGATGGTTTGAGTACAAAGCAGCAAGACCTAGGGCAGCTGTGGGAGCCAAGAGCAAGCACATGTGGAGCCCTGCAAACAAGGCTCCTGTGAAACCTGAAGCTTATGATAATAGTGAGTGTTGCAAATATCTCACTAATATCCCTATGAAACATTCATGCATACTTTTTCAAATAGTACAGGAGTACTCTGAGTCTGCAAAGTCCAAGGGACACAGTTTATCCTGCTCAGGTCAGAACCTGCTATAATAGCTGTTCCTTGATACTAGGATGGCTGCATGTATGGTTTTCCTTAAAACACTTGCTTTATTTTTTATTATTATTTTCTGTGATACTAATAAGTGTAATCTTCTTAAACTGCTGTCACTACAAACGAGATGATATTAGCTAAATATATTCAGCTGGCACTATCTGTAGCATTTCTAAGGGCTGCTGCTCTGCTAAGGTTTCACTGCTTACCTCCCAGAGCCATGCTGGAGGCAATGGGGACTTCACCTCACACTGCTTTTTGACCCAAGTGCTCTCTCTAAGCAGTCCTACTCTTGAACCTTCAGGTTATCTGGATGTGATAGCTAGACATGCAGTCTTAATAGTGTGACTTGTGAGAGCTTTGTAAGTATGCTACAGTTAGTATAAAGGAACACGAAGATCTTAGAATATATTCCCAATGGAGAGGAGTTCCACAGCTCACTGTAAATGACTTATCAAATGACTAAGTATCATTTATATCCTGTGGAGTTTAGTATGAATAGTTTGTTAGACACTACACTTTGTCAACAACCTCTACAAATGCATTTACTTTAAGTGTTGAACATTTCATTACAAATGGCTTAGAGAACGTATCTATAACCTTGATAACTCCATTCACTTTGTTAGTAATGGATCCTGAACACTTAAAGCATAACAATGGCCAAAATGTTTATAAATATTTCATCACAAATCTATTGTTATTTATTTATAACATGCTCACCAAAAGCATTACAGAATATTTATTAAACATTTATAGATTATTTTTGCTACAACTAGTATGTGATACAAATGCATTATTCATCTAACAGTAAATCACTGTTGGGCACCCCTTAAAAATAAAGTAGTAGCAAGAGGCTTTTGGGTCTGTAGAATTTGAATAGATTCACTTTAATCATGTGCAATTCAGATTCTGCTTTGTGTTCATTTTTGTTGAAACAAATGAAAGAGGAAATAAGTAAGCTAAAAAGCAGCTCTCAGTAATCAAAGGCAGAGTTCAGAAATGGTTGCCTTGAAACTCCTGGCTATTTAGCAAGCTCTGTTTCTAATATCTGCCAGCCTCTGCACACCAAACTCAAGAAACTGTAGACAATGCTGCTTTTCTCACAGCTGTTCTGGTGGGGCAGATGGCACATCAGTGGGTGTAGGTGCATCTATTTGGGTAGAACAAACCAATGTGTATTATGTGGTTGTGGTTTTTTGGCAATACTTCATCTGATGCCTTCAGTCTATAGAGAGGAATAAGGAAACTTTTTAAAGTCAATGTATAGTAAAGAAATTACTCCTATTTTACAGAAAAGACTATCTATGATTCTCATCCAGAAAGCACTTACACAAGGGTTCAATAATATATATGAATAGTTTATTTTCTCTGGGTAAAGTTGCTTGAATATTGAAGTGCAAGAGCCCATCTCAGGTTGGTGATGAGATGCTATCAACATTTACCTAGTTATTCTCCAGACAAAGTTTCCTTTAGCACTTTGCCATTCAATAACTGTAAATCAATGGATTAATTTAAACTCTCACTAGTGTTCAGGAGAGCTAGCTTCCCCCAAAAGAAACAGATAATTTTATTGAAATTACTATGGATATATGAATGGCACAGAGTTTTAAACTTGTTAAATTACCCTTTTTTTTTTTTTTTTATGTGTCTATCCATCTATTCTCACATAACATTTCCTCATTGAGTGAAGCTTTGAATTACTGATTATTTCTCCTCTTTTGTTCTAAATGATAACCAATTTAATTAATTTTGCTCTAATATAAAGGGAGGATACAGCTGAGTGTTTCCACAACTGGGGGTGTGTGAGTAAAGAATCAGAATAATCTCTCAAACTCATTTTCTCTCTCTCTTGTGATGTTTGCAGAACATTTGATTTGTTGATAATACACTTGGGGAAGACACCACTTATTTCTTTAGGAGAACATGTTAAGAATATCTGTGAAGTGACAGAAGTATCTATTTTTATTTGGTACTCATAGTCTCTATTTCAAACTCATGTAAATACCTTGCAGATGTTACTGTACAGCATTGGAACCTAAGAGAAAGAAACAGGGAATATGGAGAGAGGAGCAGAGGGTGTGCAGACGAAAGGAAATGTGTAGCAGTCACTGTGAAGCCAGCCTCTCTGCCCAACATATGAGTGCATTCTGCATTTGTGGTCTCAATAATGTTTATTTTGCAGATATTATTTTGTGCTCTTCTCTCAGTGACATATGTGGAACAAAGACCACGTGAGTGTGAAGAAAAAAACCCTACTTTCACTAAGGAGGGAAATTCAGTGTAAAAACACGGCTTCAGGATTTATGACTTCTCTGTATAGCTCCAGAGACACTCTGGATATGGAGGTTGGTGCAGCCCAAAAAGTGCAATGCCCCTTTCATGGCTGAGAGCATTGTTGCTTTCTACGAGTGTGAGGGCAGCTCCTGTGTAATTTCTGGAGTAAAAGTCCCAGAAAAAAGTCCCTGTATCCTTCTTAACTTTTACAGCCTGACTCAGGCATCTTGGAAAGATATGAGCAGACTATACAGATCTTTTCTTACTGTACTGGATTATTTTGAAGCAATTTTGGTTTGGAGGTGACATTTGTTTATCAATTCTTCTCACATGCAAGAAGTCTTTAGTTTGGCTTTCAGCATTTCACATCTGTTTAAACATTTGTGTTTTGCACGTGAGAGTTCACTATGAATCTAATAACACAGCCTGGCACAATTTGTTGTAAAAGTGTATTTGTGCAATGGCTACTTTTAACAGGTGGTGTTTCTTCAAAAATCAGTGAGCAATATTAGATTATTTTGGCATTTTCAAATGCTCATTAGTGTCATCCTCAGGGGTCTAAGATGTTCATTATTAAAGAATGAGTTTCCAGGAGAAAAAAAGCTATGCCAATGGAAGCCAGCAAGTGACAGAAGTTCAGCAGTTGCTAGGGGAGTCACTTACTGAGGTGCTGCATGGATAAATTAGCTTTCAAAGTCTTAAGCTGAACATGTAAAGAACACAGATGTCATGTGGCATACTCTCCAGAGGTTAAATTTAGGTTCCACAACTCACACTGCCAATTTTAAAAGGAGAGAAATGTCAGCTAGCACAGAGCTGAAGTTGAGGGTTTGCTGCTTGTGCAAATTCCACTGACATTGACATTAACTGACTCTGGAAAATAAAATATGGATCTGCTTCAGCTGTCCATGATTTCATCTCTACTGCTTGTTAGTTCTCCAGTTTGTTCCAGCACAATACCAATTTGCTCCAGTTGACTTGACAAGCTTATGTTCTCTGCCTCTTATTTGTCTGGAGGTAATTTATAATCCCAGCTACATCCCCTGTGTGACTGCACAAACAGACAGGTATTATTTGTGCTGTTTGCCAGCACTGGGAAGTTACAGAATATTGAAGCAGCAAGTACATCAACATGGATTTTAGCAATGTGAAATTTACACACATGTGCCTGTAACACCAACAAAAACATTAAGCTTCAGAATAGCCACAAATATTTTCTTTTTGAAGAGAAAACTTTTCAAAATCAACACAAAGATGAAATTGAAGAACCCTTTTGTTTTGTTTAGATGAAAGATTTTTTGGGAAATAAGAACTTTGTAGTATAAATCCTGTAAAGGTGACAAGTAAACCTCTTAATGCCTTTTTGAATTCACCCACTGCTTGACCCCCTCTTTTTCTCTTTTGGGCTTTGTCCAGCCATCAGCTTAATCAGGAGGAGATGTCACATTTGCATAGTTAGGGTTTGGCCCATGCTTTGCCACCCCCACCAATTGCTGTTCTAATTGAAAGCATCTCCAGAGCTGCTGCCCATCAACAGTGTTCATTTGTGTGGTATTCTCAGAAACAAATCATCCTAGCTGACTAATGACAGCAATATTAAAATAAAAACCCCTCTAGGAGGGTTTGGGGGCAGCTTGTGATGGGCTCTGTGTGAGTGTTGAGCAGAGCCACAGGGTGAAAGGCTTGCTGTCCTCTTTGTGGCACTGTCACCAAGCCAGCCTGTGTGGGTTATTGCTGCTTGCTCTGCCAGAGGCATCATCCCACAGGTGGAATGGGAAGGCTGTCCCAGGGCCTCCAATATTCCCATCAGCTATCTCAGCTGCATTTCTGTAGAGATGCAGGTATATTTTGTGTAGTCTTCCATGCTTTAACTATTTTCCTCTGACTTCAGTGGCATGGTATCATAACAGAGATACATATGGCCAGTCACCAGCACAAAGCTCTATGATGTTTGTCTGAGGCAGCATGCTACCACGTTCCCCTTATCCAGGTTTGTGTTTACACAATAAAACAGTGGCATTCAAGTAAGTGAAGAGGGACAGAGTCATATTAAAATCCAACAAAAAGCTATCTGGATTCATCTGCCTCTTCCCCTCGGTCTGAACCACACCAAGAGCAAGTTCAATGTGGCTTTTCATTCTCTTAGGAAATCACAGACCCATGGCTGCCTGCAACCCAGCAAGAGAGTGAAACCTATTCCAGTATCCACAGAGGTCACCTTTTTGATAAAAGCACAAAACATCTAATTAAATTAATGTAATAATTGTACCTAGCCAATTACCTATTTCCTACCTGTACTGTGGTCTTAATGAGCTCAGCTAATGAACTGTAATGTAATTAATACCTGGGGAGGGAGAGGAATAAAAGAAACAGTAGTTTTCATATATGTCAGCCCCTAATATATTTTACAGCTGCAGGGGAAAAAAGCAAAAAACCTAAGGATTATTGAAAGGAAAATGTTAAGTGAGGAAGGGAGGTTTCAGGCTTGAGTGCCACTGAGGCTCCGCCTGGAATTTTGCACCTAAAAAACATTCCTGTCATTACAGAAATATTATAAAAAAATCCTCATTCGTATTTTTCTGAGACCATTTCTATAAAATTTGTGAAGCAGAATGAGAATTAGAACTACAGTTCTAAGGTGTCATTGAGTAGTACACTGTCATAATATGTAACCTGCAAAAGCCTGATCCAAGTATCCAGTGCTGTTTGGTTTGGGTCTAGTTTTACTTTGGGGTTTGTGGCATATTTTGATGTACCCTGACAAGCAAAACCATGCTCCTTGTGGGTAGCAGTGAGCCCTGCTGGTAGGAAGTGTGGTGGGATGTGTCCTTTGATTCCCACCAGGTGAAGAGTGGTGGTCCCTGGCATATGTGGAGCTGTACCAAGGCTCTGGTTTTTCTGTCTGGTAACAGAGGTTACTGAATCTACTGAATCTTTTGTCTGGAGGCTGGGCAAGTACTGAAGCTATAGCAAGCAAGTAAAATAAAAGTGAGAATCCTGCTGGGAAAATTCAGGATTGTTTTCTCTGAATTAAGTTATGCTGAAGCTACCAGGGAGATCTATTAACTGCACCATTTCAGAGCCACTGGAAAGCAATTCACATTTCTATTTTAGTATGTTAAAATTCAGTACTAGTTTTAATTATTAATAGGCTTCATGCTATTATCATTTGTTTGCACACATATATATATTAAAAATTATACGGGTTTGCTAATTTTTTGTTTCTCTCAAAAATAAATAAACTGTGACAAGATGCTGGGAGTCCTCAAGAGAATATGTTCCTCTCTGATGGGCAAGTAACATCTGTAGGCATTCTCCTGCCTTAACAGCATGTCTGTCAGAAACTTGGTGATTCAGAAAATTTACTAGCACTCACCTAATGATTAATTAGCCTTCTCTGTAAGGAATAGGGTCTCTTCAGTATGCATATTGTCACCAAGAGTTTCATCTGTTTGCTGTAACACGTATGCTAGAGACTTAATAAGAGGAATTCCAGTAGTCAAGAAATGAGTTAAGATTGTTTTTGTGTGCTGAATTAAAGTTCAGCTCTAAATATTTAAGGAAGTCTTCAAGGATTTTAATCAATACAAGTCTGTGTGCTGTTACAGAAAAATTGTTTTGTATGAATGAAAATACTGCAGCACACTTATTTTAAATAAAATTAATTGGCTGGAAATATGTTCAAAGATCAAAGACAGAAGTAGAAATTACTTCAACAGAAATAATGTTTTATCTATTTGTAACATGGACTACCTGCACATACTTTATAAAGACAATTTCATTTGTAACATATGCTCAGATTTCTGCTTGGCAAAGCCTACCTATAGCCTTCTGTTGCATAGTCTTTACTTGTGGAGTTTGGGGTCTTTAATGTGTTGAAAGGAAAGGTCAAACTGACACTTTAGGACTTAAATGGAAATAATTTATCATCTGCACAGAGGTAGGCTGAAGCTATGTTCTTGTGGGTGAATACAACCAAATCTGGCAAATATTTGCAAATATGTACTTGGTTAACCATCACCTCAATTTGAAATCTAACTTTTAGCAGCTGAATGGCATCACATGTGTCTCATGAGCTCAGTTAAGACTGATTGTTCACATCTGATGAGATGTCCACAACACAATTCCTCTACCTCAGGTGAGTGGAAAGCAGATATAATTCTTGGCTGTAAATTGGCAAGAGAATTGCCAACTATCTTGAACTGATGGCAGCAGCTCAGTTCCCTCAGGTCACAGCAAACAATGATTACAGCAATCATAGCTGCTTCTCACTCCTCCATCCCATCTGAGATGGTTTGCCACTATCTCCTCTGAGAAACAGGAGGCAGTTGTCAGAAGTTCTATGTATCTGTTTTGCAACACTCCGTGCTCTGATAGACTATTATTTGTCATCTCATCTTCTCCCTTTCCTCTCTCTGGAAGAAGGAATCACCTCTCATTTACAAGCAACAACAGTTGTAGGAGGAAGAAAGAGACGTACAAGGTAGGTGTGGGGTTTTGTTGTTGTTTTTAGATGATTCAGGGAAAAATTTCCTTGCTCAGCTACTGGTAATCTGAAATGACTTTTATATAACTTTTCTCCATGTATATAGATGATTTCCCAGCCAGGTTCATTGCTATTGACCGTATTCTGGTTGCCTGTTGCTTGTCCCATTCCATCATTCCCTTTTATGGTGGAATTCAAAAGGAAAAAATTTGTTGGGTTTTTCTTTTATCCCCATAAATATCTGTTTCCTCTGGGAAGCAGAAAAAGAACTACATAGCCTCTGTAAGGGTTTTCCTACAGACTGCTAAGCCTGACCCAGCAATTATCTTTTCCTTGGATAGAGACTGAAGAGGATATCCATCCTCTTGAATTTATTCCCCCTGGTGGCACTGTCATTCTTCTGAATTCAGAGTAGACAGAGGTTCTAGACTCCTAGGGCACATGGAAGCAGTTAAAGAACAGATGCATACAAGTTGTGTTTTATTTTTCTAATTCAATATGCTTAGTTTACTACTTTTTAAAGATTAAGACAAAATCATGCTATAAAACTATATGTTCAAGAATTTTTGTGGAAAATACATTTCAGTCTTGTAGTGGGTTTATTTGCAGGTGATATCTGTGGTATTTTGTTGCTTTGTTTTGTTGTTTTGTTTTTTTTTTAAATATATCCAATAAGGACACAGAAAAATGCCATGTGACTTGTATGTCTAATTAAAACTATTCAGCACAGCTTGAATTTACAATTTTGATTTCTTGCAGTAATCTGCTTGTGAGCAATCTAGAGGCAAGGAGTTATTCATAGAAACTGTTAAGTAAATAATTTACAGATAATGAAAACATTCAAAAAAGTCAAGATAGTTAATTAGTAAGCAGAAGAAATTAAATTAATTGAATGAATAATTCATAATGAATTATTCACCCAGCTCTATTTTACATGGTGTAGAAGGTCTGAAGAAGAGCCAGTGTTTGAATTAACTCCAACCAGAAAGCCACATCTTTATTTCTGCTGTGTTGAGGTTATTTATTGATGTGTAAAAACAAGCTGGGTGGGCCAGACTATTTAATCATCTTACTCTTTTTGCTCTGTAGTGTGAATCATGCTGGATTTGAGACCGTAGATGCTTTGCTTGAAAATATTCATTAGGGAATATGTGTTACAGGGCTCTTTGTTTTTTAAACCATATTTAAATAGTGTGAGAGAAGCATGATTAGAGCTGAAAATGCTCTGTAAAAGCTCTAAATTAGGTATGTGCTACAGTACTAATGTTTGCAGTTTACATATGTCACAGCCTTGGCAAAAATACTTCTCGTTAATTTTATCTTGCTACTGAACAGAACTGTATCCAAAAAGGTGGTTTACTAAAGCTGTATTTTTCTTGGAGCTTGAGAGTGAGTTGCTGCTGTCTTATTTGATTTCTTTTCTCTGTTTTTTATTGTTGTTGATGGGGTTTTGTTTGTTTATTTGTTTTTCCTCAAGGTTTTCTTACTTAGCTGCTTACTCTTTGGAAGAAAAGTTTTAATGACAATTAAATACTAAAATATTGGAAATCCACATTAGTGTAGAAGGGCTGCATATAGTTCTGCCCTGAGACAGAGTGGGCAGTGAGTGATCAGAGCTCACCTCTGCCCTCTGTGATCAGAGGACACCTCTGTCCCCTTCTGCCCATGTTTTTTCACCCACAGTGATATGGGGAAGAACAAAACCTCTTCTAAAAGCAGTGGTACAGAACTGGGTGAAAAAAGAAAGAGCTCGCCAAGTGTCTTCTATTCCTTGTACAGCCATAATAAGAAAACCAAACTCTCAGTGTTTGATGTGACTGTATGTGGAAAAGTGAATAAAATAATTATAAAGGGGCCGCATCTACTCGAGTTGTAACTTCTGGTCTCAAGACTTGTGGTGGAATTACATCTCAGTGTGTCACTGCTTGATGCAGCAGTGATTCTCCTACTCTGAATGAGTATGATGCAAGATTATCCTAGAGAAGTTTGTACTTCTGTTATTATCTCTGAGGAAGGATAGGTACAGATTAAGTGATCCATTCCCCCACATTATCTGCAGCAGGAGTGGAAGTGAATGAGGTTTTTTGATTGAAACTATGGCTGTGCAGGTAGAGATAAGATAATTACAAAGCTGAATAATACCATCCAGCACCATCTACTACTGCAGATAGTCCTTTTTTGTTCAATTCTCTCTGTAAACTGGGAAATGCTAAATTACAGGTGTAAATCACCAGAGCAACAGCATATGTAGATAGTGATGATATATGTAGGTCCTGTGTCATATTCAGATCTGGGAAAATCTCTGAGATGGAAGATGAGAGGAAAGAATATTCTACAGAACTAGATGGTTTGGATGGCAGGATTGGAAAAGAGAGTGACAAAGGAGCTAAGGCTGTGAGGTAGATTTGTTCATTTTTTCATGTACTTGGTTTTCTAAAGATGAAATTTCATGTCTCCAAAAACATGTTAAAAAGACAAACTTCATAAAAAAGGAAAAAATTACAAAGAATTTAAAGCTTTTGCTCCACTACAGGATGAGGGTTTGCACGTCTGGGGTTTTTTTTTCAGGTATCTTAGATGTTTCATGTGTTAGTTCCCAACAGTTTTGACTGCAATGGCAGTTCTCCTTGTCTTGGTCTCTCTGCAAATTAATAGTGTAAAGGATTCACTCCCAGTTATCTGTAAAATCCCACCAACTAACAGAAGATTCCAAGCAAAAAGCTGCTTTCAGACTCACAAAGTGCTATTTGGTTTTGCCCTATGAGTTCCAAAGAGTCCATGACTGTCCTTTTTTTTTTCTGAAGTTGCCCCAGTAGGCTGGTACAAAATTTTCTGTGGGTAGATCTGTTGAGTATTATCTGATACGGGCATTTTTCAGAGAGACAGATTTTTCTCTCATTCATTTTCACAGCTTCAGGAGACTCGGTTTTTTGTGGTTGGTTTTTTGGGGGGGGGGGGTTTCGTTTGTTTTTTGGTTTTTGGTTTTTTTTTCCTTATTTAAATAGGGCTGTTAGTTGCAGGTGGGAACATTTGCAGATCCACTGCACAGGTGAATGGGGGGAGTGGGCTGAGCTGACAGCTAATCAACAACTGCTGCTGTTCCTAGTTCACTGCTCTGTAAAGGGCAGATTGCTAAATCAATTAAAAAGAATTTCAAGTTGGGTTCAGTCAGAAGTTTATGTAGAGATACAGACTCTGGAGACTGAATTCTTCCAGCCTGGCAAGTTTTGGCTATTTATATTGTACCTGTTTTTCACGTGGGGTGTGAGAGTGAAGTGCTATAGCTGGAGATGATACAGAGAATGCAGAAAGAGACACTGCCAGATTCAAGCAAGGGATCATTCCAAGCAGTGGCAACTTAAGTTAAGAATCACTATACCTGGCAATATAACTCAGAACTTATTTTTGAGACTTGTTTCTTGAGAGTGGAACAGGGCTAAAGCACTGTAGATTAAGAAAAAAAAATAGACCAAAAGAAAAAAAGAGTAGGTAAAGCTGATGTGAGTTATGCACATTTGAAATGTTTCTCTAGTAATCTTGATGGTTTTTATGGGACTTAGAGCTCCAGTGGTGCATAGTTTTAAAGCTTACATGTAGGTTGAGTGGTCCACATTCCAATTGCAACATCTCAAAAGATTTCTGTGTTCTCCAGGTACTGCTGCAATGTCTCCAAGTGAAGAAATAGTGCATTATGTCTGGATAATCTATACCCAAATCATCTGTGTGGGTGCCTATATTGGACATCTACATCAATATTTGCTCTCCAAAAATTGAGAAAATGATTGACCAGGGGCTAGTCTGCCCAAACTTCTGGGGTTCAATCAGCTTGAGGTCAAAACATGCTCATATAAAAGCAGCTGGCTTAGTGTTTGGCTATTATTTTATCGTTCTTCACATGGCAGGCAATACAGAAATGAGATGATGGAAGTGCAGAGAAGAATGGGCTGTGTGTCTGTCTTCTGATGTTTGACAAAACAGCAGGGAGATTTTTTTTTTCTTTTTTGAAGTGTCTAGCAATGCATGATAGTGGTGCTCTTGTTACTCATACAAGACACACTGTGCATACTACTCAGATACTTTAACGTCCCCTTTTTAAACCAAAGAGTTATTTTTCTCTATATTTACCCTATATTTGACATAAAAAAAATAATTGGTAGTTTATTGCTAGGTACGTTAATGGTTTGAGAAAGTTTTCAAATATAGTATCCTGTATCCCAAAAGCTGTACTGTGTATGTTGTTGTTAATACCTTTGCTGTTTCTTTCTGCTATTTGATGATCAGTCTTTGCTGGAATATGTTTTGCAATAACAGTAAGAGATTTAATGTTGCTTTTAACTCTGCCAAATTCTGATTAGATTTTGTGTTTTGGCCTAAGTCATTTCATTGTGCTTCAATTTTCTCTATATAAAATGTTTAGATTGCAGGCCTTTATATTGCAGATCCTGGTAATTAACTGAGTCTGATTTTTAGTTCAGCATAAGGTTAACCAGCTTCCATAAAGCAAAATCCTATTTATTCATAATGAAAGGATTATAGGGAAGACATAAAGTAACAGAAAAGCAGTTTGCATACAAGTGGGGGTTACCATAAAGTCATCAGCACTTAGGGAACTCCTAATAGCAAAGCAGTATATAATACCCTCTCAGAGGGCTTAGGAATTTTGGTAGCAATTCTATGTCCCTCCCAGATCAAAGAAGAAACTTCTACCCATAGGTAGGAGCACTGACCCCACTTTCCTACATCACTGTAAAAAAAAACTACACCAATGACCTGAATTCCTGCAGGATGTTCTCCTTAGCTGAACTCTTTAGCTGGCACTGCAACATTTAAACAAAGGTAGCAGTATAACTGCTGCTGCCTTGAAAAGTTGATGAGCTACAAAGCTGCATTGGCAATAGAGTATTTAGGAAATATCCCTGAATGCTTTCCCTGAGCTTATGCCTTTTCCTGGAGAATTACCTTTGGAAACAGGGAGATGGCCTGACCCTGTATGGACACCCTGAGGCTCTCAGCAGTCAAGGTGCATCTAATAGAGTTGTTCATCAGTTTTCAGTGGTGCTGCAGTTATCAATATTTTCATACCAGGCTGCCCAGAACACCCAATAGAGACTGTGCTTTGTACAGCATAAAAAGAAAGAAGCCCTGGTTTTTGAAGATCTTTACAGAGAAGACTGACAAAAGAGGAAAGTAAGAGGCAGAAGAAATTATGTGAGCTGCTCTGAGACACAGTGGGAGCTGAGAGAAGCCTCAGGGTCTTGCTTCATTGCTTATCCTGTAGGTCAAAGAGCTTATATTCTACTCTTCTGTTGCAGCTTCTTTTATATTTATTTAGAGCTTTATTTCAATTTCTTAATCCATATCCTCCTGCAATGGTAACTTTTTCACTTCATTTATTCTCTTCTGTATTAATGAAAGTCAAAGTTTAAATTATAGCATCTCAGGATGGGAGAGAGAAATGTTTTTCTTCTTACCTCAGGTCCTGATTCAGTTCTAAATATTATCATATGCTTTAATCCTAATATTATTTATATCTGGTATGTTTTCAGTGCTTTTCTGGATAGGGTTTTTTTGTTTGTTTGTTTTTGTTGTTGTTGAATTGAAGTGTTCTTGTGTTTGTAGGACTGAGTAATTACCCAGCCTCACTGTGTATGTCAGTGCTGAGCCCCAGCAAGGCTGTAAACTTGTCTCTTCATCCAGCATGAACACCTAATTCTTCAGGGGTCCATCTTTCACTGCAGAGAGGTACTCACATTTTCAGCAATCCTGCAAACAAGTATTGAATAAACTGAAACTTTCTAAAAAATTAGATAGGTTCTCTTGTCAGTCCTTTTTTTTTTCTTTTTTGTTCTTGTCTCGATTTGTTTCAATTCTCCAAATTACTTGAATTTCTCTGTTTATAGTTTTGTTTCGGTTTTTTTTTTCCTCCTCCTGTGAGACACTACCTGTCCATCCATAGAATTTATGCCAGAAGCTACTTCTTCAAAGATATATCTATACAAAAAATTCTCAGGTGGATGTTGCTCTCCCTTGATGTGTGTAGTCTTTTCTGCAAAAATAAGAAAACCACAGTCTGTCATTCCACAGGCCAAGTCAGATCTTTCTTTTAAATCACAATCACTTTGAATTCCTGTATTTCCTTTGTATTTGCACACTCCCCAGTACTCCTGTTTGACAGCAGCAGGTAAAGTTTCTTCCCTCTCTTCTATGAAGTTAGTGAAGGAAGAAGTGACAGTGTGTACTGAGACAGCAATAGGAAAAGGGAGAGATGAGAGAAGAAGAGCACTGTGGTTTCTTGGGAGACTGTACAGACAGAAACCAGGTCCGTTGCAGTTGTCTTGTTTCCAGTACTGAGCTCTGGTGGAATTCAAGGCTCTCTGATGATGTGAACCTGTTTGGTTTGGTACCCATCTATTCCAAGCTGATTGAACACAGAGTAGTGTCAGAACATCCCTGGTAATCCATCAGAGCTTGCAAGCATGTGGGCAACTGCAGTCATAAAATCAGTTTAATTAGATTTATACACTGATGATCTGGGTCCACAGTTATCACCTGTCTAAAACTGGTAAAAAGTTAAATTATCTACATTAGGGGCTTGATCAAACAGAAATACTTCTGTTGTCTCTTCACACACACTAAAAAGTAGAGGGTCCTACTTTTTAGTCTTGTCATTACAGAAGGAAAGTAAGCTTTGCTTGTTCTACTTTTGCCTGTCTTTAAGTCAAAAAATTCACAGCATCAGCAGCTTGTTAAAAGATTTGGGATCTCCTTGGTTTAAATAATAAAAGGTAACAATGACATCTACAGCTTTACGATTAAAATATTTATTGCATTCATTAGTAATGACATTTTGGATCTACTGACTAACCAAATATGAATGCCAAAGATACTCAGCAAGATGAAATTTATAAATCCTGGAGTGAAATTCAACACTTTCCCTGACAGTGGCTACACTGCCTCCTTCTCATGTGGCTGAGAGCCACATGCTGGCATAGTGCACTAAAAGGCACTGAAATCAGATTATGTGAACAAGAATATGAAAAATGAGATTTTTCTGCTGTTTCTCACAAAAACCCACAAAACCTAAAATTGTTTTTAGCTTAGGTCTACACAAGACTCTACATAGTTTCAAATGAAGATACATCAGTCTTTGCTGTTTGCTGTTCAGTGTCAAGGTCATCACTCAGCTGGGAATTAGGAAGTAATAAACTCTCAAACTTGAATGGAATTTTACAAATAGCATATTTGGATAAATCTGATTTTGTCACTGAGTTCTGTGACATTCTGTTTATCTTCAGCAATAAGCACTGTACTTCAAATTTTGTCATTTTGTTTTCTTACCAATGTTCTACTTATATACAGACTAGTAAAAATTTAGGGGCTTTTTTCTTTGTGTATGTGTGTTTTGAAAGAGTCCCTTACCGTTAGAGCTATGAAGATGTGATTGTTATCAGTAAAAATGCAAAGAACGTTGTTTTGGTCATGTTAATGTAAAAAAAAAACAGCAAAAGCAATACATTTACACTTTAATATTGTATCATATAAATAGACATCTATGGCTCTGCATACATTATTAATAGGAGTTTATTGCCTGCTTTATTGGTTTCACTACTGCTTCTCCTCTTGGGAAGCCATGTAAAATACAAAGACTGCACAAATACACACATTACAAGAGCCACTATGTGCAAAGCAAATACAATTGCACAAGTACAAATATTCACTTGAGTCGTTTCCTGCAATTCACATAACATAATAACAAATAGTCCATAAATGCAATCCCCCTAGCTACTACTGTTATTCCAAGTATTTTATGTTTTTATTTAGGATGCTTGTGCTTCTATTAAAATCCTGAACAAAATTTTATTCCTGTATTTTCTGACAAGAAAACAGAATTCTTGTTGAGAAACACAAAGCATTCAATATTCTCCTGAACCATCAAAACTGTGCAGTGGATGCTAAAGGAGGCCTAATACTGAGTTTCCCTCCTGCTTTAGAGAACTGAGTTTCTACAATGTTTATGACTTTAACAAAAGAAGTATTAGTTGTGTGAAATACATGTGAAAGTAGAACTCTGGAAACAGGTTTATTTTCAGAAGTTGTGAGCCACTGATATATTGTTTTATGAAAAATTCCTAAGCTACAGACTCTCATACTGACATCAGTCAGGTTACAAGTTCAGTCATCCCCATTCTGAGCATTTTCAGAGGTTTTGGGGTTTGTTTTGTTGTTTACTATTAATTTGGGTTGAGAGGAGAACAGACACAGTACTTGTCTAGGTGCTGAATATGTGAGTTGGTGGTTCAAACTGGAAATATTGTACAGCCTTCTGTGTGCACATGTGTGGGAATACTGGCAAGGAGATGGGTTGTGCAGTGTAAGGGGATACCATGTGCAAACCCCTCCAGGCAGGGTGACACTTAGCAAGCTGCTTCTGGGCAGATGCAAGTTCCCATTTTGTGCATCAGCCTGGAAGACAGTCAGTGTGGACTATTACAAGCAAATGCTTCCATCCTGAATTTCAAAGCATCAAATTACAATTTTTTAGATTCCTTTTCTTTTTCTCTTTCTTTGTCCCCTTTTTTTTAACCCACACGAAATAATAAGATCTTATTTGAATATTTGAGCTGAAATCTTGAAGAAAACAAACTTTGGTTGTTGAAGAACTGAATGTGAGAAAAGAGGCTGAAAGATGGGCCTTTCAGACAAGTGGGGTGTGATTTTAGTATTAGATAACAGCACAAAGCTGTTTCAGCTGAGGCCAAATGAAGGACAAGGGCCACTGAAAGCCCTGGCCTCAGAGAACACTCTTGAGATGTCAGTGGTGCAGGTACCAATTTTTCCTCTGCTCCAGCATTCTGCAGGTTCCCTGGCAGCTGCAGCAAACACTGCATTCCTGTTAGGGGACTGGGATGCTCCAGCAGTTTCTCTTTGTGACCTCTTCACTATAATTACTAAAGGCACATCCTCTTCAATGTTGCCCCAGGATTTCTCTCAGTGTTCTCTCATTCTCTAGCAATGTTTTATTAGGGGTGTAGGATGGGTTTTGTTTTTAGGTTTTTTTTTAATTTTCTCCTTCATTAAAAGTTTTCCAGTCTCCTTCCATGCAATATCCCTTCTGTTCTTTCTACTTTATTCCATTTGTGACCTTATGATTGTCTGTTTTCTTCTTTCCTGAATTAAATTTACAAGTGTTTCTTTTTGGACAATTTATGATACTTTCAGGACCAACTGGTCACAGCTAGTTTTGAAGTCCTTTGTATATCTAAATTTTGGTAGCTTTCCTTTGGTTCCCTTCATGCCAGTTCACCAGATCTATGATCTTTTCTTACAACTCTTCTCTGGGTCCCTGGCCCATCCTCCTGTGTACTGCCTTGGGGATGCTCCCATCAATCAGTGTTTATGCAGGTCCTGCTGGGCTTGCCACAGGCTTGTCCCAGAAACTCTCTGCAGTCCCCACAAGCTGAAGGATTGCCTTGTGAAGTGCCCTGTCTTCCAAGGAAAACTTCAAAGTCCTGCCTTCTTTGGTCCCTTTGCTATGGCAGCCATCACAGCAGTATTTCCTACTCCAGTCACCTTGTTTTGGAAAGGCAAGCTCCTGGCTTGCTCAGGATTTGGAAAGGTGGCTCCCTTCTATGGCAGATCTTTCAACATAAAAGGAACTTTCTGTAATAAAACAGAAACGGAGAAGAGCTTTATAAAGGTCTCTGTGAGTCTGACACTTTGTGCTCAGGAGCAAGTTTCCTGACTTCTCCATTCCTACCCCTGTCAGGATCAATAAGCCTCTCTTACCTGACATGAGCTTTTATTGCCCTTGACTGCTCTCCATTTATAACAAGGTTAAATCTTCCCCTCTGTCTGTGCTTTATAGCAATATACAATTTAGAAAACAGTGCTTCCATTGAGCACAATAAAAGCAGACAAATTTGGTGTGGTTGTTGGGGCTTTTTGGGTTTCTTTTCCCCTTACACCCCCAACACTAGGTCGTTGAGTAGGTGCAGCTTAAACTTTTCCATGTTCTGACATGCTACAATTATCATTGTAACAGGGAAATTACAGGAGGATCAGCTGTTTGTCCCTGCTCAATACAGAGACAGCACAGTGCAAGTCTCTTGTGTTTAGAGTTCTGCCTACACAAAAGGGAAAAAATAAAAAAGATACATTTTAAATGATTCAATGGATGGTTTTGTTGGTGGTTTTTAGGATTTTTTCTTTTGGTTGTGGGATTTTTTTTGTTTGTTTTTCGATTTTGATTGTTTTTTTTTAAGTTCACTGTTGGCAATGGGACACTTTTCAGAGGGTAATGTCAAATGGCCCATTTGTCACCTAGGTGTGAGTAGGGACTGTCCTCATTGCAGGTAGGAGACTTTGACTGACATCTCTGGAAGGGTGAAAAACCATCTTCTACTTCTCCAACTCTTCCCTGGGTGTAATCTTGAAAGGCCTAGGTCCAGTTACTGTTTGTGAAAAGTTCAGTACCATGTTTGCACAAGGGCTCTCAATGAGCTTAGTCATTATGCCAGTAACAATACTGTATTCCAGTCAGGCTGCACTGGTTTTATATGCTAGAATGGTTTGCTTTATGAAAGGGCAAAGAGAGAACTTCTTTGTTCTGCTTTTTTTCATTTCAAATTACCTCCCAGATACAGGAATTATATTACAGCGTTTGGAAGACCTCACTTCTCTAACAACATACTGTGTATGTAACTTTATAGCAATAATCTTTCCTTTTCAGCTCCCAAAAGTCTTATCTGCCCTGCTTCTTTTTCTTCCTGCAGGAAACAGGATCTTCAGAGGGTTTTCTGAAAGCTCTTTGTAATATTAGTGAACATGTACAGGAAAACCCTCAGGTTATGTTCAACTCCTGGTATCCTTCACTTTAGATTTAAAAAATTCCCTTAAACTCTCATTAGTCAAGACCTTCTCATTCCTATAAAAGTTTAAAGAAACTCTTTGTCTAATCAGAGATTTAGCACAGCTCCTCAGCATATTTGGAGAAAGCAGATACTTTGTGCTTTTCTGTCCATACTGGAATCAAGACAATTATTACAAAAATGTGTCTTCCCTGATGTGACCCTCTAGTTCCCTTATCACATTTAGACTTATTACCTTCTCTTCTCTTTTGCCTTCCGCAAATCTTTTAAGTGATAGGAGGGAAAAGTCAGATCTTGATTAAACACTGATGAATCCAGGCAAGGTTACCTGGTTTCCCTCTGCTCTTGTATGAGCTGGTACTGGTAAAAGAACATATCCTGTGTTTTTGCCAGTTTCACACCTAATCTGACCCTCTGCACGTCAGGGAAATTTTATTTGTGTTTTTTTAAGCAGAGTGACATAGAGGAAAATAATCCAAGTATCTGTGTTTAGCAAAGTTTGCTTAATTTATTTTGACATGAATTTAAAGATATTTTATGTTTGGTTTTTTTTTTCAATTTCTCTCTTCATGAAACTGAGTTGTGCTACAGTTTAGAAACTTTCTCATATGTAATTAAGATGAGGAGAAGCCAGGAAGAATATGTCACAGTACAAAGAAAGCAAAAGAGTGAAAAAGAACTTACATGCTATTGATTTTGAAAGCTCGTAACTTCATATTAAATGGAGAAGTTTAGGGGCTCCATTATGTAATCTTAAATTTCTTCGGTGGGTCTTGCAGTCCAGATTCTGTTAAAAAGCAAAATTTAAAAAAAAAAAAAAGTGTTCTGTGTTCCCCCTCTGTTGCTCCTGAGCTTAGAGATTCCTTCCTTTTAATCTTAGAAGCTTCAATCTCCCTGGAAAACCAAATTTAACCTACCTGCTTTTGCTGCAAAATGCTGTCACTAGACATGTCTGCTGTGTAATACTGGCAGAATCCTAGGAATGCTTTTATCTATGTTGGGGTAAATTATGCACAGTTAGTGTACAAAAAATATTGATGAAACTTTGTTTTGAGTTTCAATCATATCATGACAGCATCAAGCTAAAGAAAAAAGAAATTTCTGTGGCAGAGTTTTGAGTGAGAGGGTTTGGTAAAATTATTCAGAACTTAAAATGCTGAAAGGAATTCCACTAATGAGAAATTCAGGTAGACTGTACTCAGTGAATAACATATCAAAAAGAATCAGTGTATTTCTGTATAAATCACAGTGTTGTATAAATAATAGAATTTAGCAGGTGGGGGGGGGACCCATTCACAGATAAATCAGTGCATGGTTAAGAGTCTAGTTTGGAGTTCCAAATGCAATGTCTTGTATTATAAAAATTAACTTCTGTTGGCTGTGCAAAGTGACCTCCTGTTTTTCAGGATTCCCTCTAAACAGGGATTTTTCAGGATTCATGCTAAACATGAATGAGGTATAATGGTGCTCAAATGTGGCAATTATTTTTCATATGAATTCCAAAACACCAACATGGAACTCAACTTGTTCTGTTGGGCTTGACCACTAGAGATGAGCTGTTGGTAGCTTTTTGTTAATATCACAGATATTTAGCACTGCTTTTACGTATGAAATGTCTCTCCACTTAGTCACATCTTATTTATTTCATTTATGCAGATCCATTATAAAATTATGTAGAACATGGGAGTTTCTAAGGGCCTTGTTCCCTTAATTAAACAATTAACTTTCCATTTTGGATTTGATCAAGAAATGATTGAACATGACAGATTGTATCCCTTCTGGAGCACATAATCGTGTCAGGGTCAATCATGTTTCTTTTGGAGTCAGAGGGAAAGGGGCTTTCTCATAAATTAGAACACACTATTGATTTACAGTAGTAAATTCCATACTGATTTTATTCATGTTCTGATAAGATTAATAAAATAATCTGGAGACAATTTAGTATGTCAGCAAGGTGATTATTTAAAAATCAAATTACAACAAACTGAGAAGATTCATCAGCTAGGTGCAATTTTTCAATTATTTAGGAAAATGAGAACATAGCTAACGTGAAACAGCCTAGAGTGATGGAGCTGTAAATCCTTATCCTCTACTTAAGGTATCAAAGCTGCCTTGTTACCTTAAATACTTCAGGAAGAATGGGGTGGTTGTTGATATTTTGGAGGCTCTGGGTAAAATGATTTCCAATCCAGCTACCTTTCCTAATGCTGAGGAGTACTCTGGACAATGTAATACACCAGGATGCTTCCTCAGAGCTTAAGACAAGTTTGTCATCAAGCCAGCCAGCTGTATTGGTCTGCTGGCCTCTATTACTGTGCTTGTCAGTGGGAGAAGATCATAGAAAGCAAAATTAAGACTGAGAAATGCAAACTACTAGAGCACTTTGAAATCTGGCAGCCATGTCAAAGCATCTCATACAATTTATGTGGAAAACAATTGCTAAGGATCCTTCGGATAATATGCTTTTTCTTCCTCCATCTTTCTAACTCTAAAGGCACTGACGATTTTATTCTCAAGTTTATTGTAACTTTAATATGTTTTTGGATCGTTTGCTTTTGAAGAAAACGTGTTCTTTATGCATTATTATAAAAATTAATATTTTAAATGGTACTTTTATCAGAAAATCAAGATTTTTTTATAGCCACTTCTTTTCTATTGAAATGAACACCCATCATTTTGGCAGTTGTCCATCAAATGTTTGCAGAAATGGACTCATTTGCATTTTGGAAACTGTTCACAGATACATTAAATAACATTTTATTGTGGACATCTGGTCTGCTAAAAATCTGCCAAAGTTTGTATCAGATAACTGCAGCAATTCAAATTTATAGAAGGAATCTGTTCTGAAAATATGTTAAAACTACTGTCCCTCTTTCATTTCCTAGCTTTTAGACAATATTATTTTGCAAAAGCTGTTCTTTGTTAAGAGTCTGAGTCTTCCCTAAAGAACTGTGTATTGTATTTGTTTCTAGGAAGCTTAAAGAACAAAGTAATAACAGCATCTCCAGTTATGATTATCTATTGAAAAGAATTGAGTCTGTGCTCAAATGTATTAGGGATAAAAAAGAAATAAAAATTCACTTTTCAGATAGGCTTTGGAGTCGCTGAGCATTTTGTAAAATGAGTAAAATAAACACGTATGCTCTGGACTGCCTATAACATCTGTAGGTTATGTAGGAATAATTTAACTTTACTCCCTTTATTTCAAATATTCATTAGTTTAGAGCTGTGTTTTTCACATTAGGATAGATTAATGACTTGTTTTGCCAATTTATTTTGTTTAGGTGAAATTCAATGGCCTGTTCTTTTATGAAAATAACAATGTGAATCCACCCCCCAAAAAAGAGGCTTTTTTTTGTTTTTCTTTCAGTTGATGTTTGATGGTACTTAATAGTAGAAGGCCAGTTTCAATATGCCTTACTACATCCACCTTGAATTGTATTTTGACACATAACTGTCAAAGAGCCTTGGGTTTCTGTCAGTCAGGCTCTAGAGAGAAGTAATTAATTTTGTTTTAAGAGTGTCAGCGTCTGAGAATTTTGTGAGATAGGGCTCAGTCTCTCCACTGTCCCAGGTTGATTGGCACCAGTTTTCTTTTAATAACACAGGAAGGATGCTTGCTCTGAGTGGCTTTTGGATAATACAGTGCAAGTTGCACTATTGGCAAGGAACAAAAGGCCAAGTGCTGCTCTGATATACACATAATAAATGAGATAACTTTAATAGGGGGTGATGGAGATGGCATTCTGGGGATGTTTCTGAGAGAGACCTGCCCATAATGAGCCCTAATGTGGATTCAGTCTGGGGATCCACAGTCTGATTTTTTAACAGTAAATCTGTCTTAGGACAGGAGCCTTTTTTGACTGAGCCATTTCAAACTTGCTCTGACAGGAGATATGATCACAAGATGCAAATTTAACCACTGGAATGGGTGTTTAATGTGGTCATGCACTAGGCCCACCCCTTGAAACCATCCTTTTCCTTGAGCCACGGGGTGCAGGAGTTTGTAGAGGGGGTAATCTTTTTAAAATCCACTGCTGGGTAACTTCACACTTCTGTTTTAAAACATATCCATAGAAACAACTGACTCAGCACAACTGATTTAAAGAGTAAATTTTAATGTTAAGGAGAAGCAGCAACTGATGAAGATAAGGGTTTCTTGTTCTTGATTTACCATTTAGGAACTGTAATATATTTTTTGGAAAATGTGCTATTCATTAGAAGTTTCCTTCTTACAACAGCAGTTTTAAAAAGTAACGTGCTCTGTGTGTTTTCTGTTCACAAATTAAGTTCCCTGTGCCCAACAGAAATAAAAATTTTCTATTTTATGATATGCTATGACATTGATCTGAGGAGTCAGAATCATTTTACAAGGACCTGAGGAGGTGAGTCACTAGAACAGCAGAAAGAGCAACCATCCCATCAACCCCCTCACAATCCCCAATTTATAGTTCTCTGGCAGTGTTTCAACCCACCTTACAAAAATCTTGCATTTACATAATACATGAATAAGCATTATATTCTGAAGCACAGTTAGTGATACGAATTTCAAACCCAGTCTGGGTTGGTTTCGCTCCATTTCCATGAAATTTAAAAGGATAGCACCAGAAACACAAAATGGCCAATGCTTTGTGTTTTAAAACATGTCATTTAATCACTCATCAGACAGCAAATATGACTGAGAGTCCTAACTAGAACTCAGCAAACTACTTAAAACACAGCACAGACATGGTGTCAAGTTAGCAAGTTTCAGGCATTATTTCAGCATGAACCTTTCCATGTGTTCTTTAACAAGCTGATGGTGGTGTGAAAACTTCCATACTATTTCAGGCAAAGCCAGGCTGCACTCTGACTCTGTATGAAAGCCGTAGAAAACTGAAATGTACTTTCTACATTTGGTTGGGTTTTTGGGTTTCTTTTTTTGTGTGCCACGTCTGCCTCCGCCACATGGCACTTAAGACCCTTTGACTCAAGGACAATTTTTGTTGTTTGACAGCAGTAGTGTTCTGAGCTTTATTTTTTATACTTGACATTTGGTAGTTAATCCAGATTGTGCATGGTATAAAGTTTGTGAACATACCATTGTAAAAGGAATCAAGATGTGATGAAAAGAACTTGTGGGGATTTTGTTTGGGGTTGGATTTCTTTTTTTTTTTTTTTTTTTTTTTTGTTGGGAGGTTTTTTTGGGGGGGGAAGGAGGTGGTTCTGATGATTAGAATTTATGGGGTTTTGCGTTGTTTTTTTTTTTTATAATGGGCTTTATTTATTTGTTTATTTAGCATATTTTTTGATTTTCAATCAGATTGCGTGACTCAACTCACTGTTCAAATGCATTCTCTTAAAATGCCCTGGTTCTTCAATAAGGGCAAAGCATTTCCAGTACAAATACATCTTTCTGATCTTAAGAGTAGAATTGCGAAACTGAAGGCAGAAAACTGGTTTGGATTAATTTGTCTGCTTCATCAGAGTTATCTGGTAGCATTCTACTTTGCTGGATGCAGGCTGATGACATGTAGGAAAGGAAGGCCACCTTGGCTCAGGTGGTATTTCTGGTGTGTCAGAGAGAATCTAGATGGAGAATCTAGGGAATGTTGTCTTACTTTCAATCTTTAGCAATGACAGATATGTCTTGGTTCATAAACAACAAAGAACATCCTTAGTCTTTGCCCTTTTATTGAAATATTTGCTTAGCAGTATGTCCTTCACTCTTCTTCTGTTGATATATCTATGGGTTCTGATTATTTCTTTCCTCACCTCATTTTTTTTTTCTGTTTCTGAATTTCTTGTCTCTTTTAGAGAGTGGTATTTGCAGGCTTTCAGGATAGCTAAAGTATTTACTGTACAGTTGCTTAAGTTTTCCCGCATGACTGAAAAGCAGACCTGTATTTTAATAACCCAGTTTTTCTTAGGCAGCCAGCTGTTTTCTGAATTTAGCTCACTTGCTGAGAAATGGCTGTTTCATTTCTGTGTCTCAGAAACTGAAGCAGGAAAATCAAAGACCTTCCAGAAATTAAGGAAAGAACACACGCACACCTTTGGCAAATGTGCGGGAGCAGAACAGAAATTTTTTTGCTGTCTCCCTGACTGATTGTGAATTCTTCATCTCTAGTCCAGAGCCTGGAAAGGTGGAAGTGTTTCATTTTAGAAAGGAGGCATGCTACTGCTCCAGCATTTTCAAAAGGAGGGTGAAATCAGGAGGACCTACACTCACTCACAGAGCTGAATAAGACTTGTAATGCAGAGTAGGAACAGACTAACTGGGGCTTGCATTCAGCACTTGCAATTGTGCTTTCATCCAAGACTATGCTGGAGGCAGTTCTGTTGAAATAGCTCCTGAAAACATAAACATCTCCCAAACTACTTGTTTAAAATCTGCCTCCAGTAAAATTTACTCCCTGCAGCTCCTACCACCTCTTCCATTTGGAGCTGTGTTACATCCTCCTTGCCTCCAAGTATCTCACTGGGCATCACCCTTGATACATCAAGAACAACAGAGCAATGACTTGTGTATGAGCTCTGGGGAGTCTGAAAGCTCACACAGACACTGTTTATAGCTTGCTCATGGCATTGGAGTTTCTTTTGTGATGGTGGGAGCTAAAACCTACCTCAATTTTAGCAAAATCTGAGCTTCTGTAGGATGAAAATCACACCCATATGCCAGTATATTCTCTTATCTAAACTCAATTGATAAAGACTGGGAGTGAGGGGTGTTCAAATAGCAAAATTACCCCTAATAGCATACCCTTGCCTCACCTTGCTATAGCATCTTGTAGCCTGGAAAGCAGAACGGTTTGTAGAAAAATTCAGCAGACAGGCTTTTGTACTGAATAATTGCATTTAAACCCTTGCCAAGTACTCCTCTAAGTGTGGAAAGGAAGGGGTAGAATTTTACCTGCAGCATATGAAAACAGGCTTTTTGTAACAGTCAATTCTGGAAGGTTTCAGCTTTAATATAACACTGCCATAGGCTGGTGAGTTTGTTTATTCTTCACATTAAATTCTATTGCAAGTTATGCAAGGGTGGTCAAAAATTTTCCAACAGCAAGTTTTTCCATCACAAGATAGCAATTCATTGAATTACAATACATGTTGGGACAGGGTTGAATGGTTAAGACATGGCTTTCTATACTCCTCTTTTCTCAGAGGAAGTAGCCCTTGAGATCCTGATGTCAGGCTGCTGTTACAGCAGGCTCTGAGCTCAGCAAGCATTTCCAATCTTCATTCTCCCACTCCCTCTTCCCCCTTCACTGAAATTGTGCTCCCTGTTCACAATATTGCTGAGCTGTCTGTAATGATAAATGATGTGCCTTTCTTTAAATTTCCTTTCTGCTCAGCACTAGATATTGGCCGGCTTGGATGTGTGTTCTGGGTGGATAAATTACTTCAGCAAGTCATAGAGAATTTATGCACATGGCAACAGATGTACCCTGTGTGGCAGAATTTTTCTTTCTTGGTCTAATTATGTACCTTGATTTATATTTTCATGAACAAAGATACGGTTGCTGGTTCGGGGGTATTTTTTTAGTTTGGTTGGGGTTTTTTGTCTGGATTGTTGGGGTTTTTTTTGTTTGTTATTTTTTTCTTTTTGGAGGGGGGGGGGGATGTGGTGGTGTGAAATATGAACCACTGTGCTGAAAGAAATTTTGGTCTCCAACCTTGTTAGAGGCCAAAGTAGAACTGGGCCATTACTCAGCTCCACATCAGCCTTTACTCTACACATTGATCTTTTCACATACACGACTTGTGTCATCAAGTGGTCTTTTGAGGTTCAGAGCATGGAGGCTGGGTTTTGTTTCTTAATGAGGATTTCCATTGTTTGGTAAAGGCACCTGAACACAGCATTTAGGAGGAATTTAAAATGCATGGAGTCAGTCTTCACTAGAGATGAAAATGTTTTTTTTCTTATTTTAGGAAATAGTTTACCTCTGATACTCAAGACTTTTCAGTTTCATACTGTCTTTGTGCTTTTCTTTGTTTCAAAGGAGCTGTGAAACTAAAACTGCACAGAAAACCAAAATGATTTCAGGCTTTTGTGCCCCTTTCTCCTGTAAATTTAAATGATTCCTGACAAAAACTGCTGGGTTTATAGGAGCAAATAAAGAGGGAAAATCCCTTAAGGTTGGTTTTGTATTCATAAATACATCTACTCAGCCAGTGCCCTCAATGTATTCTGAAAACCATTTCCATGGACAGATTCTGCTACATGGCTGTACATTTCTAGGCATGAGTTTTACCAAACGGAAAGGTGGTATGTGAGGTTGCTAGAGGTCAAAAATACACGGTGCTGTGGTTTGCCTGAGCAACGGTAAGAAAGGAGTGTAGAAACCATTTTAATTCCTTTTCTCAGTATCTCTATGTAATTACCCTACACAGTGAAGCTCCCAAGAGCACTGGAGGAAAGCTCTCCTGCTCGTGGACAGGGAGAAGGCCCCGCTGCCACATGGCCACTGGAGGTACAGTAGTTACAAGATACGGTTCTTTCTCCCCCAATAATGTGGATAGAAACGGGGCACATCATGGGGTAAAACCTCTTCAGGCCCGGCCCCGCCGTTGCCGTCAGGAATGTGAAGGTTCCCATGAGCGTTCGGCTGCCTCTGACCCTTGTGAGAGTTGGGAGGGTGAGAAGGGGGAGCAGCCGGCAGCCCCATGGGAGGCTTGAAAGGCGGGAAGGCAGGGGCGGAAAGTGCTGCTGCACGCGGCGCCGCGCACCAGGGAGTGCGAACCGTGAGGGCAATGTGAAGCAAAAGTGAGGGCAACATGAGGGCAAAGGTGAGGAAAATGGTGAGGGCAACGTGGGGGCAAACATGAGGAAAATGGTGAGGGCAACGTGGGGGCAAACATGAGGAAAATGGTGAGGGCAGCGTGGGGGCAAACATGAGGAAAATGGTGAGGGCAACCATGAGGGCACCGTGAGGCAAAAGTGAGGAAAATGGTGAGGGCACTGTGAGGGAAAATGTGAGGAAAATGGTGAGGGCACTGTGAGGGAAAATGTGAGGGCGAACATGAGGAAAATGGTGAGGGCAACGTGAGGGCAAATAGAAGGAAAATGGTGAGGGTAACGTGAGGCAAAAGTGAGGGCAACCGTGAGGGCAACGTGAGGGCAAACATGAGGAAAATGGTGAGGGCGCCATGAGGGCAATGTGAGGGCAAACATGAGGAAAATTGTGAGGGCACCATGAGGGCAATGGTGAGGGCGAACATGAGGAAAATGGCAAGGGCAACATGAGGGCAAATAGAAGGAAAATGGTGAGGATAACGTGAGGCAAAAGTGAGGGCAAACATGAGGAAAATGGTGAGGGAAACGTGAGGGCAAACGTGAGGAAAATGGTGAGGGCACCATGAGGGCAAGCCGAGGGCAACCAGGATCCCAGTTCCTCCAAGCTGCCTGTGTGTGCTGGGACCCTGAGCAAGGAGCCACATGAAGAAGACGAGGAACAACGGGTATGAGTTGCACGGTTTCATCCTGATGTAAGAAAGGCACCTCTTTGTAGTGAGAACAGTCATTGTCCAGAACAACCTCCCCGGGGTGTGGTAGAGTGCTTGTCACTCGGGGTTTTCATGGTGTGATTCGGCAGGATCCCTGCCCCAGGGAAGGTTGGACCCCAGTGGTCTTTCCCCATCCCATCGAACCCGGGCTGTTGCACTGTTCTTTGGTTTCCTTTGGATTTCTGCGGGAGCAGGTGAGTGGCTGAGCAGCTTACCTGAGGCTCTTAGGGTGAGATGAACTCTGGATACTTTGTTACTTTATTCCTCCTTTGTTTGTAGCATGTTTCCGTTTGTGGTTTGTTTACAGTCTGGAGGAGAAAAGACAAAGCAGAAAGCACCGTGCCTTGGCTGTCTCCTCACAGGAGACTTTCTGCTGGGCCTTTTGCAGCCAGATTTTCCTGTCTGCATTGGACTTATCAGCCATCAGTGCGCTGGCAGCAAGTGTGGGTAGAGCCCTTCTTAAATCTTCCTTAGGGAAGCCAAGCCATGACATGACATGACACCTTCTTTCCATTTTTGGTTTGTTTACACCTTGTTTCCCTGCTGGTGACTGCAAGAACCCTTTTGGATAAAGCTTCTGTTCTTTCAGATAGGATTCTGTAGTATTTGAAATGTGAGCGAGCCACCTTAACAAAAAACTTCTAAAGAAATTAAACCAATGTTTTATTGTAACTCCTGATTGCTTAGGAGTTCAAAAAAAGAAAAAAAAACAAAAAACAACACACGTTTTCTTCTCAGTCCTGAAAGAATACAGGAAGCCTGTCTGACACTGAAACTGAGAAAACAGAGAAGGGAATAAAGGTGAGGGCTATTTCTTCACTCCCTTGTATATGTTTTGGACATTGTTGCTGGGGTAGAATAGCTACATCGTACCTCAAGGTTTCTGGAAGAGAATCACCTTTCTCCAGGGGAACTTCAGAGGCAGATCTGAGCTGGAGGCAGGAGTCAGGTCTGTGGGTCAGGGTGGGTTCAGTGGGGTGTGCACCAGGCACAGGTACAGCTTCAGTGTAGCTCTGGCAGAGACCAAGGGCTGATGGCCCGAGGTAAATCCATCTCTGAAGACAGAGGGGCCAAGACCCTCTTCTCACAGCTCTTTTCACAGCAGTCTGGGGCACTCTGGCAGAGTGGGACTGGAGCACAAGCAGCTCAGCCCTGGGGGAAAAGTTACACTCTGGGATCTGACACAAGCTTACTGTGAAAAGATGCTGCCTTCTGTGTTTCTCTTCTACTATTGGATTACTTCTTCAAGACCTTGTACCCTTGCTATCCAAGCCCTTGAAGAAATGCTCTGCAAAACAGAAAGCCCATTGAACAACTCCCTATGTATAGCCAAACTAGCAAAAACTCAGTCCATGTTTTGCAAGTGATAGCAGTTTTCTGACTTTACTTTTCGTCTTCCCAGTAAATATTCTATTCAAATAGAAGGTATTATGCAAACACATTTCTGTTTGAGTAATATTTATGTCACATCAAGATAGCATGTGCCTGTAGCTCCCCCTCTCCTGAAATCCACAAGAATTGCTGCAAGGCAGTTTTTGATTCAAACAGTAAATCCCCACTACTATAAATCCTTTCCTGCAGCTCCCCCCTCCCCTGAATATCAGTACTGTAAATAAGTGGCTGGTCTAAAAAAAGAGTAGGTGGTGCATAATATTAAAACAGTAGCTTGTTGAGCAAAGCTATTTAAGAAGATTCTGAGTACCACATAATAAAGGTACTATCAGCAAATACCAGACTAGCATCTCAGCTAGCTTTACTGGGCTGTGAGTTATTGCTGTGGTCAATAGATCTCTTTTCTGTAGCATTCTGCTTATGTAGGTGATAAATCTTACAGTCTTATGGGAATAGGGTCAGGCTTCTGCTACTCTGCCCCATTATTTTTCTCCTACATCATTTAGAAAACTGCTGGACTGGACCACTTTTGGTGCAGTGGCTTTTTGTTCAGCTACATAGTAAATTTTATTGTGCATATTAAATTTTAGCTCAGACCACATCTTAAAATCCACCTTGATAAAAAATGAAACTGAAATAAAATCTTAAGCAAAAGAGCAAATAAACATGGGAAGTAGAAAACAAGTGCAATTGAAAATTACTTTTAGATGCAAAAAGCATAAAAGAAGATTTGGTTTTGATCAGAAGAACTTTTTAAAAAATACTTTTCAAATCTGAAGAATCAATAATCTGGTAGTACTGGCAGACATTCAGAGAAATTTTCAGTAGTTCTGCAAGCTCTGGAAATATTGAAAGCACTGAGTGGTTTGAAATTCTTGCTGTTAAAAGAGAAGCAACATAAGGTGATGTTAGGTAATGATGGACAAAGCATTGGAATCTTTCATGACTTAGGGGCCACTTCAGAAGAGCCACCTGCCAGAAATCATAGATTCCACTCTGCTCCTTTGTATGCAAGCTCTGTTCTCTCATTTTCCTGGACAAGGAAATATGTGTGCCCTGTAGGAACAGGCAGTGAGAAGAGAGAGGAGAAGCATGGGCTGCTTTTAGCTCTTGCTGTGGGTAAGCAGAGAAGACCTTTCAGTTTTGTTGTCTGTGTTCAGACAAAAGGACAAGATAAAGATACAGTGGAGTCAAGATGTGACAGGCTGTGAATAGCAGGGCACACACAGGATGGTGTCAGAGACATCTCTGGGTAGAACTAGCACCTGGTGGTTTTAGCATCTTGTTCTATATCAATAATTATGAGCTACATACCTGATACCACAATAAAACATCAGAGCCCAAAGTGCCTGAGGTCAGCATATCACTGCAGAATCACAAGGCTGACATGGCTGGGCAAATACCTTTATTATTTATTTATATGTTAGGCTGTATATGCTGCAGCAGGATTATAAAATGCATTTCTGAAAGTTGGAGAAAGCAAGGGCTTCTTTTTTCTCAAACTTTTAAGTCTGACAAGCACATAAGGGCAATGTTCAAATACATAACAAGCTGCTGGAAAGAAGACATGAATAGCTTGTGTTCTACTTGAATGGCAAAGAAGTAAAAATTTTTACAAGGAAGTATTAGCCTAGCTGCTAGAGAAAACCCTCAATCCTTAAGGATAAAAAAGCAATAGAACAGGTTACCAGCTGGGGATTCTCTGTCAGTAGAGATCTTCAAGAAAAAGAAAATGTCAGGGAAAAGTGGTATGTTTGCAGGACCAGAGGATGTCCTATTGAACCCTATTTTAGTGACTATCTAGCTGGGAGTGGCCAGGTACTTGTGTGGATAATCTGTTATGTTCAAGGAAGAAAGGAAAATAATGAACTTGGAAATTTTTATTTTCATTTTTAGACATGCTGGTTGAAAATATTTATTTAGGTTACTGGGCACTTTTCTCTTATATCTAAAATCTTATTAATCTTTTATGTCTAAAGCTCTGCATGATCTATATGAAACCTTATCATGTGCAAAGACTTTCATTGCATTCTTGCTACTTCGTAATGTGTTGGGGGTTTTGTTGTGGTGTTTTTTTTCCTATGATTGGAAGAGAAAGGTACCAAATGATAAACTCTCATACTTTGTAACATCAGACCAGAAAATGTGCAAATGTCTCTAGTGTTTTGGACTTTGTCTGACTACACTAAAAAAAAAAAAAAAATGTTCCTAGGTGTAGTTGTGCATAGACTGCATAATAACAAGCTTCTGTGAGACTAATCTGAAAGAAGAGTCTTAGCCATGAAAATAGCTACCCAACCAGAAAATAGAGGAGTACATTAAGCTACTTGAATCTAGTTTTCATTTTTTTTAAACTGAATAAGAAACATGCAAAACCAAAATTTTCTCACTACACAAAAAATGGTTTTGTACTTTAGAATCTAATATAAGAAGAGACCAAGCAACAATATGAATTATTAAAAGGTAGAGTAGTTCTGATAGTAGTACAGGGCAATAGCAACTGAGTAATGAAGGGGCCTCTACCAGCTATGGAAGTGTACCATGGCATAAATAGTGCTTGGGTCTTTATCAACTGATGGTATCTACAAGCAAAAGCCATGCTTTTTTTTATAAGTGTTATGTAGATGAGTTTAACTTGTTTCCCTATAGAAATCAGAACGTGTTTGCTATACATAGGTGTAAACATAGGTAGTAAGAACTGAAAATACAATGAGTTTCGTGGTTACAATCCAAAGCCACTTCATCACACTCTTGCTTTTTGCCCAGGTGTCAAAAACTGTTCAGCTTTATACTAGATACATTTACTTTGTTGCTCTAATTGATTTCCAGTTTCAGAAATACCTAGTTTCTCCTAAGATCTTTAAGATTAATATCTTATTATATCTCTATCTAGATTTATTTCCTAAACTGCAGGATATTTTGTCTTGTGTCTTTTAATAAATCTTATTTCTGATACATTTTTCTTTGTATTTGGTTCCACATGTAAATCCAAACCCTTCTCATTTTCCCTTCCTTTAGTTCAGTTGCTTCATATATTATGACTTGCTATCTCCTCATCCAGCCCCTTCTGCTTTTTAAAAAGATCCCTGTTGAGAAGACAGGAGACAGCATCACTGTCACCTTGTCACAGCTGCTCACAGGAGGGAAGAAAAGCTATTGTGGAAGTAATACTCATTCTGTAAAAAAATATGTTTAACTTATTCACATGTGTAGTGAGGAGGTGGGATGTACTGGAACATGCTCAAGGCATGTAAAATCTTTGGAGAGTTTACCTGTCAAACTCTTAACAAGTACTCTCACCCAAGTTTCATAGGCATATAGCTTGTAATGCCCATTAAATCAGATCAACCTTCAATGTTGCCATCACTAGCACATAGAAATTAGAGTTGTCATTAAAATTGGGAAGTAGCTAACTGGAAATCAACTGTAACTGTAATGGCAAAGCTTGTGGTCTGTTCAAACACCACCATATAATGAATACAGCTGGTAGGTTTTTTCTGTATTCATCCCTTCTAGGCAGTATGTTTTAATAAAACACAACTTTTTAAGCTCCAGTGCATGAGCAACTGATAAAAACCACTTGGCCTGGCCAAAGACAAAGTCAGACTAGAACTTCTAATGATCCCTTTTGATCTTAACAACTATCAATCTTGTCTAACAATTTATTATAATTTTCCCAGAAGATTGTGAGCTACATGGAGGAACATGGAGTTAGAAAAACTCGGGATGGATTGTCTCATAATTGAGGTCTGCTCCTGTGAAATCAGTCACTATTGGTGAAAAACCAAATAAATCCTTCTGGCTCTAGTTTCTTTGCAGTAATCACTCCTCAAACACAGACAGATGTAGCCCCTTGCCGTGCTTGGGCAGGAAGCATGAATCTTGATTGTGTTGTCTTTCTGATCTAAAAGTCTTCATTAGATCCAGTTTTATTGGATGTGGTGTGTGATTGGAATATTTTTTTAACTACCTCTTACCTTGATTGGCAGATAGTGTCATCATTTTGACTGCTAGTTCTCAGTCAATCATGCCTGATATTTTAATGCAGAATTTCCTTGATTCCCTGAAGAATACACTACACTCTTAGAGTCCCTTGCCAGAGGCTTTACATATTACTGTACTTCTCAGTGATGGATCACTCATCATTTTTTTGCCTTTGCTTTTCTTTGGGAAGGTATTTCCTAGGCAGGACTAAAGGGAAGATAAAAAAAAAGTTCCTTAAAGTTCTTCAAAAACATTGACAACTCCTCAAATTAGAAGACCTTACAGGCTATTTTATGCAAAAAGGGACCAACTGTAGAAAAAGATACAGTTCAGAATAGTGAGCATTTCACTTAGAAAACTACCCAAAATTCTCTGAGATTTTTTTGCTTGAGAATTTCATCATCTAATACAAAGAATTTCAGATGCTTTGCGCTAGGAAGTTGGAATTGGAGTGGAAAGGTATAAAAAAGTTGTTTTTTTTTCTTTTGCTGAGGTCCATTCCATCCTTGTTTGTTAAGAAGCAATGTGACTTTGGATACTGGTTTTATATAGTCATATTTAAGTTCTTGCTTTACCTTTGGTGATCAAAGAATACCTATACTTTAAGTTAGAGAACTCTTGTTTGTCTGGAGGCTACATTAATTTCTCCAGAGAATGACTGTATCTAAATGATGGTCAGATGCTGGCAGGACACTTAGGGTTTATTTGTTTCCTGTTGCTGACTTAGACTGTGAAAATGATTTACATCAAATGATATAAAGTTTTTGTATAAAATTTTACATTTTTATAGAAAGCTTCTTGGTCTCACGTGCTAGCTCTCTTTTCCTTGGACAGCATTCCTGAGAAATCACTTGTCTTACTCCTCAGTTCTGTATAATTTTTTTTATGAAGTGGATGAACCACCTCACAAAGCAGCATTGGAAAAAACAAACAAAATGGGTAATATTAGGTTAATACACTGAACAGAAGAGGTGCAAACATGGAACATGAATCTGAGATCCTGTGTGTTACCTAGTCTTACATTGAATCCAAAAGTGATGCATATGCCAACTGACACTTTATTTTTTGTGATAGTAAGTACTCAACTCATTGGTTTCTTTGTTAGGGGAGGCTTCAATAAGCTTTTTTTTTTTTTACACTGAGAACAAAACTTTCTTGAGATTGTGCTTCAGTTTGTTAACTAATGGATCCTAGCTGGTTAAAAATGTGCTGTTAAAATGTCCCTTTTGCAAGCCTGTGCAGAAATAATGAGGTGTTTATGTGTGCATTAATTATAGATTGAAACTATATCTCAGATTGGAAGTGTCTTCTTGTAATATAGCTTGTGGGCTACTGAGCTCATCTCAGAGTAAAGCAGAAAAACACTTGTATATGTACACTGTATTCAGTCAGTAATTAGTGCATTTTTTTAATGGATTTTTTAACTTTATAGTGCTGTAACAGCATATAAGTGGGAATAGTACCAGCTCATTAGTAAAGCAAAAAGACCACAGATGAAATGCTGGAACAAACAGCTTAGCATATGTAAAAATGAAACGTGGCCTTGTTGTACTTTTAGTCTGCTCCTTTCATTACAGGTACAGTGTAGTTGCATGGTGTGGTATAATAATAAGATAAAGTTGTATAATCTAACCATTACAAATATATTGTTTTCCTGACCCTTTCTTTCATATATATGCTTAATATTTTATCAAAAAGAGTAAAAAAAAGTTCATACTATTCATCAAAAAATAGTTCGGAATGGAGTTAACCCTTTGCAACTGTCTAGAGTAAAAACTTTGTGTTTCAAACCTTTTCTGAAGCTGAATCTTTCAAAACCTAATCTTATGAGTACCTGAATACCTGGCTTCTGAATCAGTTTTCATCAGAACAGATAAAACACTTAAGTACAGAGTTTTATGCCCTGTTCTTTTTACAAATTAACACAACTCTAGACAATATCTCACTTCTTAGGCTGGAGGTTTTGTGAAGGCATGTCATGTAATACTGTTACAGCATTTGTGGAAGAGTATTCTCTTTGTTTGGAGCTGTTTTCAAACCTCTAATGTTGTTTTTTCAAATTACATAAGCAAAATAGCAGGTTATTTCTAAGTAGAAGATAGTGAAGCAGTGGGGACAGGACTAAAGAGAGACTGAATATGCAGAACTTTCTAGTGGATGTTAAAACTAGTCTTTCTGTCCCCCCACAAGGCTCTTCTGGTAGCCTGAGTCACAACCTTACACAGAAGACTTGGATGAAAATAACCTCTTTCCTTAAGCTGGGCTGTGTAAGCAGAGAGAAGCTGAATGTTAAAGTGGGGAAAAATTGGGCTGCACCTTTAAAAATTACTTTTAATATTGTGTTGGGCTCCAGATGCTCTTTATCATATAATCGTTATCATAAAAAGTCTTAATGTAAAAGATCCTAATAGAGTCCCACAGTGTCTCAGGAGCAACCTGGATTGGCCTTTGCATTTAAATGAGAGAATAATTAGATCCAGGAGGAGAAAAACTGGTGAAGTGCATTCTGCTTTTCTCTTCCAAGGGAAAGATGCACACAGTCCCAAAACTGTTAGGCAGGCATTGTGTTACCATGGAATTATAACACTGTGGAATGAAAATATTTATTGCCCATAACAGTATGAAACTGATGCATTGTCCTTCATCTGGTCACAAACTTTCTTTAGCAGTTGAGCCAGAGTTAATCTTGAAATAAATTAATCTGAAAAAGGAAAAAATCCACTAACAAAGTAGCCCTTCCATTGCCACTGTATTCAGGAAACATCATAAAAAGGCATACACTGATAAATTCTCTGAGTTGCTTAAAAAAAGTAGTAATGCTGCCAAGTGAGGAAAGAAACACTTCAGTGAAATCTTTTCAGATAGAAGTTCTCAGTTTATGCCTTTTATGTACAGAGAGTTGATTATTTGCAATCAAGGCAAGGATGTGTTGTTTGGTACAACCTCATCTGAGATTACAGTGTTTGCTAACTTGCAATGTTTCTGAATTAAAAAAGAAAAATAATAATAAAAAAAAAATCTTTGAGACCCTAAGGTAAAAACCTGAATTATTTGAATCCAACAGAAAAAAAAAGCAACCCACATTATCCATTATAGGTTTTTCTATAATTCCTAACAAAATTATGTTCTTCATCACAGTTAATATCACTTCTGTCTGACCTGCTGCATGCTGGTTTCATGAGGAAAGGGGCTAAGATGTCACCTATCTCAGAAGAAGGCTTTTAGCCCTACTCATTCTGCATTGACTCCTGTGATGGGTGCCTGACTTCTTAAGCTGAATTACTCCAAATCCAAGGCTCTGCCTTAGCAGAGAACATATGAGTTTGAAGCACAGTTTATCTGGTTCTCCTCAAAAGCTAGGATATTATGCTGTACTTAAATGAGGGCGAGTGCTTCAAAAGCTTGATGGGATATAAAGGATCCTCTTTCCAACAGCTTTTTAAACTATTTTTGCTAGGCTCAATGTATATAAACCCAGCAGATTTCTAGTGACCACAGCTTTATTAAAAACAAAATGCAACTCGTGTATCCCTAAGCACAGCTCACAGTTCAGTATCTGTTTCAGTACTGGTCCTTGGAGAATCTGCTCAGCCTTTCCTGAGTTACAGGAGAAAGACTGAAATATTTATGACACCTTGAAGCATGGAAAAATTCCTACCTATATTACCATCTGTATCTTGTTTCAAGGAAGCAAAACACAATCACAGTACAGGGAGGTGTAGGGTTTTTTTGTGTGGTAACAAGTATTAGAAGAATTTGTATTCCAGCAAGTTGGAACTGAGGGCTAATGCAGTGGTTGTTACTGCTGTGCTTTGTAAATTTGTCTGTTTTGTTCCTTTAGAAGTGGTAATACTTTTAGTTATTCACTGGCTTTCCTGAAGGTTGGGAAATAGTTGGATGTAGTCATCTGAAGCTGAAATATTTCCTAAAACTTGCCTGTAAGAGATTTATTTAGACATCTTCACTGTAGTGAGAAAATAGCTTGTGTATGTGCCCTTAAAAAAGCATTCCACAGAGAATATACCTATCTTTGTGTGACAGATAAATAGTTCCATCAGGATGAAGCTGAGGTTATTAACCTTGTGTTATAATGTTTTTGTTATTCAAGCTATGGTTTAAGCCAAGCAAACTCTTGAAAACCTCTGAGGACAAAAAAGTTTTTATCCAGATGCAATTTTCTATTTTAGGGCTGAGTTACCTAAAGTGATGGCTGAGTATCTCCTGTTTCACACAGGGTTTCTGGCATAAGCAAGTGAAATGAACATGCAAGATGACACTGCAAATAGCTGTTGTGATGATATGGTGGACTTTAGGAGGAAAGGGGCCTCAGGCTGTCCTGTGGACAGTACTGACACCTCTTGTGTCTTCTCTGTACTGCTGGGACTGTGTTTTAAATACTGCAGTTGAGCTTTCTCCCTTTATTTCATCTTGCTGCCTTTTACATTACCAGGGAGAACTGTAGCAAGTGACTATGCCCCCTGAGTTTAGGAGCACTTTATTGGGGTTGACAGAAGCTTTCATTTTAAACACATTTCTATAAAGTGGGGAAAGTCTGGAACACTGTATTTGGTAATTTTCTCTCATGCTACCATTTTGTTCCAAATGAAATATGACAACACAATAGTTACAGTAATTACAGTAATTGACTTCAGAGAGCTCAAGATGATCACGTAATTAGCTGCTTTACGGGAGAGAGATCACCACCGTCTCCCTATTTCCGTGCTTCTGTGATCTTCAAAGGTATTTTACACAAGATTGTAATCCAAAGCACTACTACTTGAATTCTGAATACAGTTCACAAGGCTACCATATGAAAGAAATGCATTGCCTTTTTTCCCAGCTAAAAAAAGTTGTCATGTTGGTTCTCTTGCAGAGCCAGCATAAGGTGAGAGAGGGGCTGTAATTGGCAGAGAGATAATCATTTAAAAATACCTCTTTTACTAAGGATTTGCAGGTAATTTCAAAAGAACAAATGGGATGCCATAAAGAATCATTACTGATGCCTTTTCAAACTTTCTGTGGGAGAAGGAGAGGGCAAATAGTCTGTTGAGAATTTTTACATAAGCTGTGAATGAAACACATAAAGCTCTAATTGTTAGGAAGCCACTGTGCTCTAAACGGTTCACGTCTAATAGGATCATTTCTATGCAGTTTCAATAGAACAATCTTCCATTTTCTGGAAAACAGACTTGTGGCATTGCAGAGCTTTTCTGTTTCTTTACCTACAAATAGTTTTGCAAATAATATAACAGAAACAAACACCTATCAGCTTTACCCGGTTGATGATTAGTTGTAAAAGGAAAACAGATACCCCTGATACATATAAAAGTAGTAAATCTTTAATTTTGAAAAGAGCTAAAAAGTAAAAATATATCAAAAAAAGCTTCGGAAGCTCAAAACTGAATGAAATCTTCCATTTCAATTTTTATATGATGGTTCAAAACATCTGGAAAACTCCAAATGATTCAATTAAACACTGAAAGGGCAACATAAACACCTAAAACAAAGTACGGGATAGACTTAGGTCTTTTAGTAAAAACTGCTACATAGAAAAGCCACTCTGAGCTGTGTGTTCTAATTAAAACCCCTTGATTATTTATAGAGCTTTGTACTGCATTAGGGTCTGCAGTAAACTTAGAGATCATCTCCAGAGAAGTTAAGAACTTAACTGGAACAAAGCTGAGCAATTTTAGCCCTGCTTTGAGCAGGAGTTTGGACCATAATGACTTCTTGAGGTTACAGTCTGAGTTATAGTATGATTCTGTGGTTGTCTTGAGTATCCTCTTCATTCAAGCTGATATCTGAATTAAGACTTGAGGGTAATAGGCATCAATCACTTTTGTGACCCAGGATAAACAGGTGATCTGAGGCACTGAGGCAGCCCACCTGCTAAGTAAAATGTCTTATAATGCCCTCGAGAAGCTCTAGCTTGTAAATGCCCAGAATTGGATTGCTCCATGTTCAGAGAGACCTTCCTTGCACTAGGTGACACTCCAACTCCTAGCTTTTCCTTTGATATGACCGTGGGAAAAAAAATAGGTGTAGAAGAGAAAAATTAATATTTTCCTGCTTCTATGTAGGAGGCAATGATTGGTGTTAAATATAGCAATTTTAGTCTGTCCTCTAGCTCACCACTAAAAGTTGTTAGGCAGTGTGCATGCATGCATAGCAACTGGCTTGTTCTTTCCACAAACAAGGAAAACTGTCTTCTTACACTATTAATGGAGATCATAGGAATCCAGATGCTGATGGAGCTAACTCACCACCTGTGAATCACTTTTGCTTTAGAGTTCAAAGGGTTTGAACTTTTAGCAAAGTCAAAACTTCTCTATGAAATGTGTAGTGGAGCAGATAGCTAAGCAAGAGCATCCACAGCTTTAAAAAAGCTGCACTGCTAGAATTAGAAAATTAAAAGAGAAATCCTCTTCAAAGTGATAAATGCACTGAAGCCTGTATTAAATAACCTCTGAAGGGACTTGCAGAAAAAAAAAAAAAAAAAAAGTCTCTTAAGGGAGGGAAGTTGATCTTCTCCTGCATGTTATTTAATGTTGCAGTTGCTTTTCCTGATGCTTTAAAGTTTTGATCTGCTGATGTGTTGGTGAACAGCTACAAGTGAACATTTTTCAGTTTCAAATGAACACCCTTGTAATACAAGAACAGAACTCTTAGGTTGTCTTAACTCTTTCAATAAATTGGCATAGCTGTTGCCCAAATGGTCCTTATTAGTGTTTTAAATGATCTGCAATACAATTATATCATTGTTTCTCAACTATCTGGCTGTTAGTGACTTAATTTTCCTCCTGACTTCTCCTACGATTACATAACTTAAAGGTTAGGTTTTTCCTTAGCTGTTTTGGGGATTTCCTTCTTTCTGTTTGAAAAAGAATCATTGTTATCAGACCAGGTTTATCACTGTTGAGAAAGAATGTGGCTGTTACATCATGACCAACCATTCCCACATCAGTATCGGTTTTTCTCTTATTATAAATTGTATGATTTATCATTAAACTGAAATTGTTAGTTCTTTAATTCCTTTGTATGGGTTGTTTTCCTCCACAATTGTTCAGTTTCAAAAAAAGTTTAAAAAGGCTTTTTAAAAATATAAGGAAAAAAGTATCATGTCTTTAAAATACTAAGAGATAAATTCCCCTGCTGAAATTGCAATAAAAAATTAAGATCCTTGGCAATCTAAAGCTTCAAGCTGATGTTGACAGAGTTCCTGGAAACATTGCTCGGTGATTTCTGGTTTTGAATATATGAAACTCATGGAGAAAGCTACAACTACTGGAAGAATTTTCTGTGGACTGAGGACCAGGGCTAACATAGAATCATAGAATCTTTCAGGTTGGAAAAAAGACCTTTGGGATCATAGAATCCAACCATCTTTAGTTTGCTCTCATGTTATTTTTCAGGATGAACAGGGGAGACTCACCAAATTGAACTAAAGCATTTGATTTTTTTACATAACCCTATGGTGTTCCTATCTAAGGAAGCACAAGTTCTCACATCAGAGACTAAATATTTTCAGCCACCTCAAAGCTGACTGCAGCAGTGTCTGGGAAAGGTGTTTTTTATTTGTAATAGTGTGCACTGGCTCCACACATCTGCTTTAAAACCAGCTTTCAAGGAGGCAGTTTAGCAACTCTTGCAGCTGCCAGTATAAAAAAAAACAACCCAGAGCTGCTCTGACATAAAGCAGTCTGTGCAAGTCTAGAAAGGATTAGCTTGAGTGGCTTCCATTTTCTTCTTTCTGAATGAATGAACATGGGAAAGTAGTTATTTCCTGTGGTTACATATTGTATACAATTATGCCACTTGTGTGAATTATTAGTTTTTCCTCTAGGAAAGCTTGCATAGCTTCATGGGGGTTTTTTGGTTTTGGGGTGGTTTTTTTTTGGTGGTTAATTCGTGGTTGGTTTGGGGTTTTTTGTTTGGCTGTTTTTTTTAAACCTCATAATGATGTGTGACAGGTGCTTCTCTGACTCCAAAGAGATCACAGGTTCCCAGGTTTCAAGTTCTCTCAGCCCAGGGAAATGTTCATGTGTGCCATAACAGAAATTATCTGGAAAATATTTTGGTCATATTCTGCAACAGTCATATGTCAGTTAGGTAGGTTTAGTCTCTGTCTAAAGTGATCTGAAAATGGGGTATTGTAATCAGATATGGTGATGTTTCTTCCACAGACTGCACATGCTGTTGTTCTCTTTGGTATAGAAGGAAAGATCAGTCAGGAAGTTTTCTTGCTCAGATTTCACAGTAGGACAGAGTGCTTAGCCTTCTAGCTTGGAAGATCTCCCTTTGCCTTATCTCTGGATCTTTGTTCTCACCTATTTCTCTAGCCCTTCTCCCAGAAACACAACAGGAACAGACCAGACAACTAAACAGCTCAAAAAACGTGGCATCTCTAAAGTGTTTGTGGCCACATCTAGAGGGATTTAATTGTTCCTTCCACAAAGTCTAAAAGAGGATTTAACCAATCCATTGACATCAGCTGAGCAGCCTTAGCTCTTGCAGCATAACAAACGTGTGGAACTACATCAAAGACACACCACTTTCCTTTGATTTTGGTTTAGCTATTTCCATTTGAAACAAATGCTCAACACAGTTGTTCAATACACTGCTGAATGCTGGAACATGGTGACCTATAATGCAAGTTGTGGATGAACAACAGCAGTAGGAAAGAGAAGGTTTTGTATGATTTGTTTCAATAAGCAGGTGTGAGCAACGTGGAGTCCAATTGCCTTTGGAACAACATCATTGGGAGAAAACCAATCTCAGCAAGAAACACGTAGTGGGATTTTGTTGTGGATTTTGTTTCATCATTAGGTGTGATGCTCCTGTCTCTTAGTTCCTTAGATATTCCACTGCTGGCCTTGATATTTGCTGTGTGAATTGTGGCTTGGGTGGCAATGCATTTCCACAAGGAGACAGGGTGATAACTCTTCTAACTGGTTATCATTTTGTCAAGAATAAATCTGGAGGGATGGATTTGAAAAAATCAGATTGGATCAATGACAATACAGGCAGAAAAAGTAACCACTGCTGAACAGGAGATGTTTTTGTTTTCTTTTATTTTGGCAAACAATGTCTTTCATGTTTGTTGTAGATTGAATAGGGCATATGATGTGAAAGGCAAAGGTGAAAGAAGGAAAAAAAGCAACAGCAATCTAGGGAAGCTGAGTTTGGAATTTTAGTGTCTCATAAAAGCTTCAATAAATACGAGGGCTCTGGTCTAAAACCACAGGGAGGAACTGTCTCTTTCCTGAATACATTTTAATATTGGGTCACAATCCTGCAAAGAATTACACCACTCCTAAGCTTTATGCAGGAGTTATTGAGGTAATCAGAACCCCAGGAGTCTGAACTGAAATTCTGTGGAGATGAATATCCTGTTGAAGCTAATGTGAGATTATAGCATCAAGAGAACCTGAACAGATCTTGTGTGCAAAATCAAGGCTGCAAAAACCAGTGTATGGACCAAGAGGCTAAAGTCCCATACAAGGCAGAAAAATGGCTTATATCAACTCAGTTTCCTTTTTGTCTGACAGTAATATCAATATTTGCCTTTTCAAGCTTTTCATGCCACAATTTTTGGCATGTCTGGTTTTGTTGTTTTACTTGGCACCTTATTTTCTTTATCATTGGTCCTCTTAATTAAACAAAAAATATGGCGTTTTGCAGACTGCTCAGTTTTGGGGACAAAAATGCTGTGGATTCAAGTCTCTGGACTGAAGCATTATACTTTAAACCACAAATGAGAGACTGCTCCAAGACTTCATCATGCAACACTTTACCAAAAAGTCTCTTTTTTTGTTTGATTGTTTTTCCATAGGGAAGTAGTGAAATGATTTGTTCTTCATTTTTTCCTGTTTAGTTGCAATTTATTTTATGATATTATTGCATAGCTTAGTCTTATATTTAAAACAACAATCAGAAGATCTCTACCTCACTCACATTGTATTAACTCCCAAAATCCCTTTTATTTTGGATGAGATTTCTCTGTTTAGCTTGAGGCTCACATTTTTCATTACATTTTACTTTAAAAATTTTATGTCCACTGACACTGAGATTTGATTCAGGCTGTGTCTCTCTTTGCAAAGGCGAATTTGGTGTATAGAGGTATATTTCACCTGATATAAAAATTCTTAAATCCCTTAAATTATTTCATCAATATGCCTTGCTAATGAAGGCTGTATGTTTCATTCCTGATTGGGAATCATTGCCTTCTGGACTTTATTCTGGTATCAGAAGGTCACTAGGAATGACCACTGGCAGGATCCCGGAGACTGTGAAAGGACAGGGAAAGTATTCCACTTTGCTTGCCATTTTCACTCAGCACTGCAGAGCCCATAATGTCCTCAAAGTGCACACTTGCAAGCAGAATGCCAGCACATGAAGACAAAACTGAAATAACTGAGTCAAGCTGAGAACAGGAAATATATTTGATCTAAAAGTCACTTTTTTTTCATACGTGCTGATATCACAGCATTTTCATACAAATATCTAGGGAGATGGTGGAAGGGGAGTTACAAGAGAGTCATCAAGTGAAACCTGTAGGAGTTGCACCTGTTCTTGCCATTAATCACTCTTTGAAGCCTGCAGGAGAGGAGCTCCAGCCTCATGGTGCTGCCTTGGAATTTGGCAGCGTAAGCAGATGTTATCCTGTACCTAACAAAGAGAGGATTATGAACCTGACAAGACTGGGCATATGGGGAAAAGTAATCTTATAAAAGACTTCTAACAGGGAAGGAATGGTTGCTGGGTTTTGTTTGGCTTCCTTTTTTCTTTTTTCTTTTTAAATCATTTTAAGCAGCTGTTAAATTTTTGAAATGAAACTCAATGTACACTGCAGTCTCTTTAAGAACTCGAAACAAAGTCAAAACTTAAGGTAATGAATCACTGAGTAGTACTTGAACTATTGGTGTCTTGCAGAACACAACTTCTCTTTTTGCCTGTGGATTTGTTTGTGAGTCATTGCTTTGTTTTCTTTTTTCCCTTTTCACAGACCTAGTTTTGATGCAAGGAGAGATCATGCAAAAATAACGTGCAGAGCAGTTTTTCATGTGCTCTGAAGTGTTACCACTGACAGGATTAACTGATTTGTGGGAGTGTAGTGCTCTTAGAAAACAAGTCTGATCTCATACCTAGAGATCTGATTCTTTCTGTGCAGAAGAAGATAGAATCTTATGAATACTATTAGAGGTGCTGTCAAGGAATAGATTGGTACTTCAGGGCAATGGAACTTGTGAGATTTCAGGCTATTAATTGTTTCTTATTTTTTATCTTGTGAGGAAAAGGGATAAACTCCAGATTACACAATTCAATATAGGTCTTAGATTTAGTTGCTTTCAAAGTTTATCCATTTCTTCTTAGATCCCATTGCATGAACCTCAGCTCAGTTGCCTTCTGCTAAGGTTATTTTAATGTTAATTTCATTCATTATGTAAAGGTCCTTAGGTAGAGGGTCCACAGCATTGCTGGTTTCATCTTATACTGTAGATGAGGGAGGAAGATAGTTACATATTTGGTATTTTTGGTTATGATTAACAGGTCTGTTCCATCAATGGTAATTTAGTAATAAGTAACAAGGATATAATGTGTCTAATGAGGTCTTCCAAAGTGTTTGAACTAATACACCAGAAAGAGAGTCTGAGTAATATTATCTCTCTGTTCTTGAGTTGGGAGTGGAAATATGGTCCAAAGATTGGGATTTCCTGAACCAGTGGTTGAAAAATTTGTCTTAGACTTTGGACCACCCCAGAGCCTTGGTATGACCCCAGGAAACTAATTTTTGTGTTGCATGTCTACTTGATGTTCCTTAAGCTTGCCCCTGTTATAATTTCTTTCAAGGAGGGACTATCCTGTCTGTGTACAAAGTGCTCAGAAAACTCTAAGCCTTACATTTTCAACACACACAATTTTAATTTTTGACTCTTCCACTTCCCTTAAATAACTGGTTTTATTGTTATTAAAATGCTTGGAAAGAATCATCATAAGAAGACACAAAGTTTTTTACTACATACAAAATATTCCACTGGAAAATGTCTCCCAGATCAGCCTCCCAGCAATAATACGAGTAGTGAATAGCACTGTGTGGCCCAGTTCTGCTGGCTGATGTGAAAGGAGAAGTTTCATGGGGAGTTTCTCTGTGTGCACTTGGCTCCCTTCTACTCGTTGGGTAATCCTGGAACTTTTCCTAATTGAAACCAAGCTGCCTGAACTTGAAATATTTACAGGTACTATCTGCTGAAAGACAGGTGGTCAGATTCATGATGCTGATTAAGGGCACACTGAGGCAGCATTTTTTAATGTATTTAAGATAACTCAAGTTCATCCATAACAGTCCTATCTATTGATATCAAAATTCCAATGAACTGATAAGAAAAAGGTCCATTTTCACAAGACTTTCTATATGATGACCTTTCAATCTTCTTTTGTTGCTGCTTTCCAAGACAAGCTTTTTCAGCCTGTACATTTACTTTGCAGATTTGTTTGTAGATTTAGTAGATTTACTCTGTTCCCAGGAGTATTGTGTTGCATTTAGCTGTATTAAAATGCATTTTTTAGGTTGCAAGTAATTCAGATCTCTCTGTAATAGTAACCTCTCTTTGCAATTTACTTCTCCAGAAAGATTTGTAGCAACAAAAAACTGCACCAGCAAAAGATTCATAACGTGATTTATGGCTGGCAAAAATCTGCAACAATGTAGGGTCAGTCTCCAAGAAGCTGAGTGGCTTCTTTTCATTGCTGTTAATGTCTCAGATAAAAAAAAAAAATTAAATAATAATATTAGTAATAATTAAAAAATGGAAATATCTTGACAATCATCAAATCTTTTAGGGTGCTGACATTTTAGCAAAACAGTAGAAGCAACCAACAGATGAACATTACTAGTTTAGAAACCTATGAAACTGTTCCTTTAAGTCATTGGTGTATATTCTCTAGGTTTGTTACAGAAAAAATTTAATTTTAGCAAGTGGCTGCCACTAATTTGCTTTTGACAGAAGATCTCTGCTGGAAGTCACCACATCGAAATAAAGATTTAAGAAAAAGACTGGTCCTAAAGGGATTTTCTGGAAACTTAGTGGCTTATTTGCAATTTCTTTTAATGTATTTTCCCCAGTAAATTTGAGCTCTGTCTATTTTAAATTATTACTGACTTAGTCTAAGTCAATAATTTGTCGTCCTGTAAAACCTACCCTAAAATAAAATAAAGTAGTGATGTTTCTTGGTGTGCTTTGAAGCAAGAAATTTTAGCTTTAAAGAAAGAGACTGATGGCATCCTTATCTCCAGACTGGGAGATTTAGGATCACGTTGCATTGTTTGATGTGTTTCTATATAAACACATATATATAAACATATATGTCTGAAAGATGCACTTAGAGCTAAGGACACCTTTCCTGCATGATGACTTGGAAGAATTTATTGCATTTTCTTCCACGAGTTGAGTGTCTTGGAATGGCAAGTCATACTGACCAACAGGAATTGGTTTTAACCCGTGGTAATCCAAGCTTCTCAGGACAGGAACTCCAAGAGTAGGTACTTAGGACATACAGCTATTGGTTTTTCAGCTTGCATTCTCTGGGCTCCACGGGAAAGGCACCCAGCATGCTGCAGACATATTAAGCAGCAGATTTTTGTGTTACACATACACTGACACACACCGGGTGTGTTTTGCTTCTCACCCAGATTAAAGCTGAAGTGCCAGCTTCTATGACACTTGAGGAAATTGTGCCAGAGTGGCAGTGAAATTTCTCTCCAGCACACTTAGTAGTAAGCAAGCAAAAAGTGGCTGGGCATAGCACTGTGTTAATCTGGCTGTATTGCTCCCTAAATGAAGTTAGCTTGAGTAAGGCTACAGGGAGCCTTGGTATATTTCCACTGTATTGCAAGTACAGAACGAGATGGTACCCAAAAGAAAAGAGAATTTATATCTTGTATATCAGTAGATTTCCCCAAAATATCACAAAGGGCAAATTACTCAAGAACTTTAGTCAAGTGACTGAGTTTGTTTGGATTAAAAACCTTTCAGCTCTATTTTCTCTCAGCTCCCACGTTTCTCTGATTGCTTCAATTTGCATTTATGGGCCTAATATATTGAAGCATCAGCATTCACAGCTAAAATCAGCAGTGTTAAAACTATGCACTAGGAATTTTTATTTAATCAAAATACTAATTTAAAAAATAAATAAATTAGTGGAATAATGGAAGATAACCAAGGAGCAAACAGGCCACATATTTTTTAAATCTTCCCCTGCTGTCCATGGGAAACATTGCATTAATTTCTTTTCTTCATCAGTTTACTGATTTTACCTCTAGGCTGGAGGGAAAAATAAACCTCCTGACCTTCCATGGCTGTGCTGAGGACAGCAGCATTTATTGCTACAATGGCTTTTGGGATGTCTTGTAAGTTGGCTTAAAAGACCATAATAAAGGGAGAAATAGGCCACTTTTTCAAATCTGTTCAAGTCAGAAAGGAGTAGTTGAAGTGATTGCCTACGCAATGCATCGTTGCACTCTTTCATTTTTACTGCAGTTATAATTGCGCATGCAAGAGCCATGCTACAGTGATACATCTGGTATATGAAATTGTAGAATAGTAGTTCTTGGTTTTATTTTAGCCAGGCATCAGAAAATGGGGCAAACAACTGCTTGGGGCAACTCTAGCTGTCCAAATAGAATCCACTGCAGTGAGGAGGAGCATCTCAGGTATTTACAGGTGAGTCACAGAGATTCCAAGGTAGACTAGAGGCTGAAGGCTGCCAGGACAGTTCCTTTAACTTAGAAATGGTGAGTCATGAAAGGTATCAACAGTAGCAATGGGTACCAAGATTTATAAGGAGCTGTTTTATCCATCTAACAGTGCCAAGAACAAAGTCTTGCTCGATTCAGTTGTTCCAAGGTCTATCCAATAGCTTCTGAGTTGATTGAGTTTACAATACTTGAGTTACTCTACCTTCTCCTTTCTTTCTTTTCTTTCTTTCTTTTTTGATTTTTTCCCTGACTGTGGATAATAGCCATCTTCTTGTGGACTAAATAAGTTTGTATTTGAAAGAATGCTGCTGGTCTCTGAGGTGAGGCTCTCTGCTATCACTAATGTAATTCTGAGGACAGTCAGACTGACCTTGTAATGGTTGTGAGTTTTCATTATCTAAAACATGAATGGGTATTGACTGAATAGAATAATTATTTCTCTTACATCTTTGTGTTTTGTATCATTTGCAATGAGTTTGTGTGCAATTATGAAGTATCAGTACAACTGTATTTAAATGATAAACTTTTCAAAAGTCATAGTTCCTTCCTTGGTGCATCAGCCATAACGCCATTGTACAGGCAAACCTTTGCCAATGTGGAATTAGTAGCAGAGGCATTTTCTAGCCTATGATTGTTTGTAGTATTACTTTAAAGTAAAAATATTTTGAATTCCATCTTTTTTTTTCTTCATAAGGAATTCTACTTTTTTACTGAAAAGTTAATTTACACTAGGAGTAAGTGTTTCATGTGTCCCCAAAGAAAATACTAATTTAGCTCTCAAGGTTTCATTAAACCCCAAACATTCATACCTCCTATGGTGATAAGACATGTCTCAGTCATGGTCAGACATTAAATAATTTGTGTCACCCCTTATGTTTGTTGTTGGCACATGGAGCTAAACTTAGAGTGTTAAAGCACTCTAAGCAGCTCTCTTGTAATTTTTTGTAGTGATTGATGTGGGATATTTCTTTGACTTGTCTCTACTAGAATAAATTTTTGTCAATGCAATTAGAAAAAGTAACAGCAAAAAGCAAAGACTCAACTGTGCAGTCTCCAAGCAGTTTTTACACAGATTTCAGATGGAGCAACTTGGGGAAACGTGGTGCAATGCAGCTACTGGTACTTGCCATGCTCTTACTAACTTGGCCTGGTAATGAAAATGAGTGAAAATCAATGGGTACAGGGGACTGTCTCCTTGTCCCTTGCCTTGAAAAGGTTTCAAATACTTGATTTAAAAGTGCTACTGATAAAAAGAAAAACTAGAATATGTTTGAAGGATGTGGAGAGGAGGAGGAGAAAAATAAAAGTCTTGCACAGGGGCTCAGAGAGGCTGGATTTGCAAGCAAGAGGCAGCAGGATGAGAGAGGCTTGATCTATGGGTAAAGTGTTAAACTGGGACTGAGACACACAGGTTCATCTTTTGACAAAGGCTTCAAGAGTGCAGTCAGCTCACACACTCTGTGCTCTGTGCCACTGCAAATCCGAGATAATAAAGTTCCTCTTCACTCACCCTTGGCTGGCATTGTCTGGGAGCAGACCAAGCATTTTCACAGAGAAACTGTTTTTCTCTGCACATTCTACAATGCCATGCACGGTGTTATTCAGATTCCAGAATGGTTAAATCACTGTTCCTGCCCCATGTGCTTGATACTGGATAGGTTTGGATTTGTAATTTATCATAATTTTGTGAGATGGAAAAGAGGATCATCAGATTTTTTTCTTCTTGAGGATATTTTGATTAATATTTTCCCTTCTCTTCAGGGTTAGCTCTTTGCATTATATATATTTCAAGGCAGAGAAATTACTCACTTGGCAGCTGTGGGTAAAACATGAAATTTTAGATAATGTTTTAAATTCACCAGAGGCCAACCTGCTTCAAGGTAATTTATAAATTACAGTAAATTCAAATATTGTCTCCTGGCATGTATCTGTAATTAGGAAACTCTCCTGAAGAGGAAAGAGACGACTGGTGTACAAATTATTTTGCAGATAAATATAGGAATGCCTAGAGATGGGGTGATATCAGGGAAGCTGCATGTTGAACAAGCTCTCTTCATTTTGCATTTGAAAGTGTTTCCCAGTTCACCAGCTTAAGTAGCTTCAAGCTTGCTATGTAAAAGTTAATGGGGAGAAAGTCACAGTGTGAGATGTTGAATTATTTGTGACCGTGGTATGAATTTGATTTCAAAATTCCCTGTTTCCTCACCCCCTTCATTTCTCTATTATCTCTCTGATACCTGGAGGGGGTGGAAGAAAGCACCCCTTGGTGAAGAGCTTTTCTGTTTAGGGAAATATTATTTCAGAGCTGCTTTATGCTTCTTTTCTTGCATTCTGTCCTTCTGGTATGGCCAGCCCACTTGTGCTTGTGTGCCAGAGCCTGCAAATGCCTCCTGAGGCCATGCAGTAGCCTCAGTTAGCATCAAAGGCTGACAGCCCCTGAACCCCTCTGCACTGCTGAGCATCTGGACATTGCCCTCCCTTCTCCTCCCTTCTTTCCTTTGTGATTTATTTAATTTGGTGCCTGGCAATCTGCTTTACACTCTTGTTTTCACCAGCCCAGATAGCTGCTTTCATGGGAGTGGCTGGGTACCTGTCACTGGCTGCAGGGGCAGCATTTTTAGGCATGGGGAGAGAGAGGAGAGGTCATTGGGAGCCATCGGTGTATTTTTTGTCACAAACCTTATAATTGCATTTGGGCTCACGAACAAGAGGTGCAGTGCCAAGTAAATGCCACTGGCTTTCCCACTTTTATAGTTCTGATAAAAATTCTCTGCAGTGAGAGATCATTCACTCAAGCACATGAATCAGAAAAGAAACAAAAATATCCTTTGCAAGCAGTGTGGTAACATATCTCTGGCAGATTACACTTTTATTCAATTTCTTCGTGAAGGGCCATGTGTCAAAAGGCTTTTTACCAAGATCTGCTCAAATGGTATATGGAAGGACAACATATTTAATTCACCTTTTACCTTGCAGCAGTAAACATTGTTGCTGGAGACCATTAAAACCTGGTTGTGTCAGCTCCATTTCAAACTCTGGCATGCTTTCAGGGTTAAGTATCACTGATATTAATGGGAGGTGACATCAGTCGAAAACTGTGCCAAATACAGGTACAGCAGGCTCCAGGGCAACCTGTATTCAGTAGGTTTCTAATTCTGAATGACTGTAAATGCAGTCATTTTCAGAAGCTTAATGCTTTCCAGCTGAGTTTTCTTCATAGCACTGCAATGCTGAAGCAAAGCTACAGCTGTGTTGCAGCTAAGGGACAGGAGAAAAACTTGTGAGAAAATACCCACGTTACCTAAGCAAGGATTTGTAAAATTTGGTTAGTTTTCAAAATGGGAAAGGCAGTATTCCTTGGTAATTTAGATGTGCAGTGTTTGGCCTTTGGAATGCTATGCAGCAGCTGATGTGCCTCTGGTTGTTTAGTGACTTAGCACCTGGAAATCTGTGTGAAGCTGAAAGCCACTAGTGACTGGAGTTGTAACTGAGTGAAAAATAACACCAGCCACTAATTCTTCACTCCAAAATACAGTAATCTTCTCACTAAAACTATTTTGCAGGTTTACAGTAGTTTTGAAGGAGGAGTGGGATGCTGTGAAAAGCAAATTTTGAAAGGAAATATTCCATGTGTTTCAAAAGTGAAAATAACTACATAGAATAGGACATCAAAATACACAAAAACATGAAGACAAAGCCACTGTTCTTATTTTGTTCTATCTTTTTTGGATTGAAAGGTGTAAGTGAAAGGATTCTCTTTAAACTAAAAATTCTTAAACTAAAACTTCTCAAGGCTTTCTCAAAAATTCTTTAAACTAAAAATTCTCAAGGCTTTTAATTCAGCAAGTTAATCTGCAAATCAGCTTTTGACATCACGGTGATAATACAGGCACAAATATTCAGTGTTAGGGAAGCCCAATTTGAATAAACTGCAACTGTGGCATCGTGTAAAAAAAAAAAAAAAAGACAATTTAAATATTGTGGTACGTGTAATCAGAAGCAGAAAAAATTTGGAAAGTAAGATAGCAAGACATTTCTGTTCTTAAGGGTTCAGATGAAAATAATGTATTCTGTAAACAGTCAGTCATGACTAGTCCTCTTAGTAGCCTTATGAACTGGATGTAGGATTAGGATAACTTTGTGCTCCAAGATTGAAAGCATTTCACACCTCACACTGGCAAATATTTCACTGTCACTTCAGTTCATGAAATGAATCCTCAGCCACCAAGCACTGCTGATGGTAGTGCACTTTGAAACACTCCTCACAGATTATTTTAATCTCTCTTTCCCAAGCTTTTTACTTCCTTTGCCAATATGCAGGAGCTACCTTGAATGATTCTTTTTTGTCATTAGTGTTTCAATGCCTTTGCAAGGTAGTTTTGTCAAATGCTGACGTGGATTTTTTTATTTTTTTTTTTTTAGGTGATGATGGATAAGCCTTTTGATATTTTAGTAGAAATTACTCTAATAAAGTACTTATTTTTTCTAATGTGTGGTATCTGAACTGAGACAATAGGCAAAAGAGCTATCTGATAAAAACACCTGAACATTTTTTGTTTTTGTAACACAGCTCTCGGCTGTCTGTGTGTTCAGTATCTTGCCTTAAGAAAAAGTCTTTATTTCATCATCTGAGCTGATTTATCCTTAGAAAACAGAGCTTTGCCTACTCTGATGAAGGGAAAACCTGGAGGACAATTTATCTTGCTTGATTTAATATATAGCAATCAATAACTCCATGAGTTACTAGCAAACTCCCTTCCTACATGGAAAACCCTAGGAAGATAAATGGGAAAATGAACATCATCACATGATTAAGTCTCTGTTATCCTTGTATAATGTAGTAAGAGACTTAATTAAGAGAAGTTAATTTGTTCTTTGTAGTTTGGAATTTAGTGTGGAGGGTCACAACCTGAACCATAGAGCTTTTTTCCAGACTTCATGTGGGGAGGTCATTTTGAAATTAGTAATCTTCATGCAGAAATCTGTGGAAATTGTGGACTTCTAAGCTCAGTGTGGGACATAAAATAGCCTGGTTGAGGCCTAATCTTGGGATGCTGATGGCACCCAAGTGAGTGCAACTGTAGGGCATGGTTTTCCTGAGGCAGGGAATGGAATTGGCTTCCAGCTGGTGCTGGGGCTTGGTTTCCAGATACAGGTAGGATTGCTTGCATTTCACTTCCTGGCAGATGTATCTAGAAAAGTACAAAAAATACATTACTTTATGATTCTTGGTTCCTTATCTTCTCTGGTGTGAAAGTTCGGGGGATAAAAGTTGGAACTGAGACTGCAGACATGAAAGCCTGTGAGTGAGAACATGATTGCACCCAATGCCCTGCTGTATTGCTCGGTGTGATGCAGGTTTTCAGGTTTATCTGTTCTTTGGATTAAGAGGCTAGGGGACTCTTGGTGTATTTGCTGCTGTATTAAGGTAGTGATGTGGCTGTGCTCTCCTGGGCAAAGGAGCAATTGAAGAGTGAGTAGGCATATTTCAGCTTGCTCTCCTTTAGCTGATACAGGTTAAAAAGCAGGGAAAACGCAATACCAGGCTCATCATCTGCCTAAATACCTATGGTTTGTAATCAGCTTGGGGGATCTGCTTGTTGTACAAGCTAAAGCTTGCTCAGATTTATCTCACGACTTTGCCATCACATTGAGAATGCCATCTAGACTCATCAGTGGACAGCAGACCATGTGCAGATCTCCTGAGAGCAGAGGCAGGGAGCAATCACAACCTCTCAGTCCACCTTCTGTGAGCAGATTTGTGTCATCCCCTTGGCAGAGTCCTTTGGCAGTTCTTTTGAAGTCAAAACCAGAGAAGAGAGCTGACTTTGGAAGGAAGGAAGGTTCTGTTTAGGGTTTGTTAAGAATTGTGGATGTGTTTGCACCTGATGTGATGAGAATGTTGTTGGGTAACAAGCTGTCTTATCTCTGTCACTTTGTTCTGTACAAAGCCAGACTTCAAGGTGTAGCTGGTGCAAAGGTCCAGCACTGCCTTGGGTCTTTGGACTCTTTTCTCTTGGGCTGAATTTACTTGTTCCTGTCCCTGTTTTTTGCACTGGAGTTTTTAGAAGTTGCTATATGATTGGATCTAAAAAAACTTTTCGGGTGCAGTTCTATCAGTGAATTTAGAAAACTTTATTTTTAATAGCTTACTGCCAAAATTTAAAGCAGGAGTGAGCCAAAAATCTAAACATAAACCTGCAGGAAATTTTTAGGAAGCTGTCTGAAGGTGTTGTCAGTGCCTACTCCCTTTTGGCATGCTCAGGGTGACTCCAGTCCAGCCTGGGCTTTACTTTTTATTGTAAGGGTAGGGTTAAACCACTTGATTGTCTCATTCAGCTGTGCTACAGATGGCTGGACTGTACAAATGGAAGAAAATGGGACCTTTTTCAGTCACAGATCATGTCTGTCTGAATATTGAGCATCCTGACAGATTCCCATGCATCTCTCAATCATTATTAATTTGAAGATATAAGAAATTTGTTCCTATATAAAGATAGAGCATTTTTTGATTAATTGTACAGGAAATTGCTGAAAACTGGTATTTCAGTTTTCCTACTAGTTCTTACACAAAACTCAATTAAAAATTATAAGTATTAGATGTTAATGTCTTTTGAGAACCCTATTAAACAAAAATATGAGCAGATGACAACTATTTAAAATATGGGACTATGTCAGTTTTAATATCCTCTATGTTGCTGTATTTTCAAGCTATAAAAGTGACAAGAATGGCATGCACTATGTAAAAGAAATTTGTTATGGTCACTTAAAAAATTGTTTTTCAATGTTATTAACTACTGCAGAGTCAAACATGGTTTATAAATATTCTTTGATATGTAGCATGGATTTTCATGAATGGACATTTCATACTGCATGGCTTTAAATATTTGTTTCTGCTCTGAAGTGTTTTGCTGCTGCTTATGAAGTGCTTGAAGTCTTTTTAATTGATGTACATGTTTGTAAGATGTATATAGCTCCAACTACTTTATGCTCACTCTGTGATGAGGTACAAATTGCACAAACAGTTCTCAGCATGGGGCTCAGAAGAGTTCCAAACAAATCAGGGGATGTCTGTGTGATCAGCAGGTTGCCTGAGTGGTGATATTAAGCCATACCAAAGGTTCAGCTAACCAGCACTGGTCAATAAAAGGTGTCCAGGGCAGAGAACAATGAAAAAAACAAGCATAATAAAAGACCTTTTTGATACTTCCTCAATCATCTGCAACTTAGAAATTTTTTTTATTCTTTTAGTTGCTAGCCGTGGGTGAGATTTTTTTTTTTCCCTCTGAATATATGAGTATGCTCAGTTCTTGAAGCCATGTAAAATTTCAACAGCAACAGAATCCTATGGGAATAAATTTCAGTACTTCTTTATAATGAAATATATCTTTTAAATGGCCTGATCATAAGTTAAATACCTTTGTTCTTTGAATTTCAAATTTATATCTGGCTATGGTTTCATTATTAACCAACTCCAGTTACTTAGCTCCTACTATTGAAAATGTCTGAGCTGTGGTCCTGACTTTTAAATACAAGTTTACCTTCATCCCTGCACCATCCTCTCTTTCTTTTGTTTTATTTCTTTTTGTTTCTGCTGATCAGTAGTCAGCTTGAAATTGAGCAAACCTCAATTACAGTTTTTAAACTTGCTTAGCAGGAACTGCAGGGGTTGAGGAGCACCTTTAGAGCAGGTGGTGTGCTGCAACAGCCAGTAGAGGAATGCATAAAAAAGACATAAGGGATGAACTGCAAAGCAAACTGAATTAGGTACAGTCACAGCAGTGTAATGAAATGGTGCCTTTAGTAATTAGCCAGGGCTGAAGTGATGTGCTGTGGATTATATTCTTTGACTCTCTCTAAGAATCTTAGTCACGTTTCCCCTGGTTGACATTTACCAAAGGCCTCGAGTTAAATGTATTTTTTTCTGGTGTATCATAGCTCACTTTTGAATGCTCAAAACTTGGATGTTAATGCTGAGAGCTTCTGTTTAAATTGTCCTTTCTGCAATTTTGTATGCTTCTAACTTTATTACAGTTCTGTCCTTTAAGTCAGAGATATCAGACATTACAGCAGTTATATTAGAGTATAAAACTTGTCTGGACTCAGAAATGGTAATAAAATTTAGGTCCTTTTCCCTGGAACTGGCTGTTCATAGACCTGTTTTCCAAAAAGTATATCCACCAATTTCTTCAAGGCTTAGCTAATGTCCAGGCCTGTACTGGGGATGTATGGTACTCAGGATAGTGGTTCTAGTTCTGGGCTCAGTCTGTAAATGTATTTCAGCTCTGCTGTAATGTCTTGACATTCCCAAAATCACAGCTTCTCTCAACCTGTCTTATCTTTTTATTTTTTCCCTTTTGTTCCATTATTTCTTTAGATTTTACTTTTTTTTTTTTTTTTCCAAATTAGAAAATATTGAACTTTTATATCACTCCAAAATTCAAAAAATAAAATAATGAAGATTTAAGTAATGTAAAAAATCAGTTATAAAGGTTGAAGTGCACATCTACATTTTGAGTATTTGTACTTCCATGTGAAGATTCAAAGATATGTGGACTTTGGAGTCTTTTCAAACGCTATAGTTCACACTTTTATTTCCTAACTTTGAGGCCTGTAACCTAATCTTAACGAGGTTTTTTTAATTTCTTGCCTTTGAGAGGCTAGTTAGTTCTAGTATCATAAAACTCATGTCAATCTGCTCAACCTGACTGAGAAATTTGAACAGTGCTCTCTTAGAAGTGATAAGCAATGACACATGCTTAGTTAAATATATTTACACTTTTCTATTTCTCTCTTTTAAGATAACTTTGGAATTGTCATCTCATATGTAAACCTCAGGCTGATATATGTCAGGTGTTGGCATCAGGACTATGAAACTGAAAAACAGACTTGAGCAGTCAACAAATTTTGTATTTTCATCTTGCTCAAAATATGCAGATGTTGATAGTATTTACTAGCACTCATTTGCATAGGGGAAAAGCCTTTAAATGCTGCTGCTTATCTTGTCTTTAGCCCTGTAGCACTTAGAGCAAAGATGCTGCTAGCTGAGTTGTGTTATTTAATCTGGTGTTCAAAAGAAAATGTCAACCAGACCAGCTATGATAATTCAACTATCCCAGTGCCTTCAGGACTTCTTTTTTTTCCCCGTTAGCTTCAAATGAAAATAGATTTTTCTATTCTGTCTCTCTCTTTTTGTGTGAATTTGAGCTACTGCATCTGCTTTTCCTTGTTCCTTTCCCGTGCCTGTCCTTGCTCTTGCTTTTTGTTGCCTTTAATTTCTCCCTCTATTATTAGAATACTTAAATCCTTCATACCACCTGAGTTTTTAATGACCTGGGTTTCAAAGTCAACAAACCACCCAATGCTGTTGGGATTGCCTGTTGTTTTGCATGCAAGTGTTCCAACCCTTGGTGCCTGTTTGCTGACTTGCACCATGCCCAAAGGTTAGGTTGCATCCCTGCAGTCTCTCTCCCTGATATTTGGCACCTTGGGAGGATTCACTCTTAGCAGTTAGTGGGTATCTCTTCCTGGATATTCTTTCAAAATTTAGCTCCTGAAACTATTAGGAATCTAGCAACTCTTGGAATTAGGCTGCTATCTATTTGTACAGTTGATTGGCTGGTTCATACCAAGCTGGGGAGGCTGTTCCCATATCTTACAGAGCTGATGCTTGCCTGGGGACTTTGCTCTTAGTATGTTGCCAGTGATTTCCAGTGCAAAACCACCAGCTCCTCATAGTTTCTGCACACCCCTTAATATCCTTTGACTTGGCAAAGGCCAGAATTTTGGTTTCCCAGAGCTGAAAAACAGTGTTGGAGGAATTGTTAGAATAAGGCAAAAGTTAAGGTGGTCATTCATCCAGAACACCAGCAAACTTTAAATGAGCCATTCTTTATCTCTGTGTAAGTTCAGATCGCTTTCCTCCCTCTCTCCTTGTTTAGTTTTGTGTGCTTTCATCTGAGACTAAAATAAAAAAACCTAAATCCTGAAAAGATACATGTAGTGCCTTTTCACAGACTCAATAGAAGTGGAATGGTTTGAAGTATGTTTTGGGCATTTATCCAAGCCTAAACAAATCTGTACATAGTCTGAGGAACAAGAACTTTGAATTACTATTACAAAAAACTCCTTTCAGAATTGAAATAGAAAACATCCAGCAAGTGAAATAGGCAGAGAAAAACAATTCTGCCTTTCCCGGTGGAATAACAATATAAGTAAATTCAGCCTCTAGTCTTTTTCCTTTCCAGTTTTCCTGTGAAAGTAGTATTTTGGGGGCTTAGAAAAAATAGTTTAAAACATTGGATCAGCCCAGACAGTCCATGCAACAGTGGGGCAGAGAATGGAGCTTAATTTGTTGGTCAATGCACAACGTGCAAGGAGACTTCTACAAATCAATTTGTGTCTGGAAACTTGGTTCACATTGTGGCATGCAGAAGCAACCTGATATGTTGCTTTTCCCCAAGTCTGTATGTGCTCTGCAGGCATGTGCTCTTGGAGTGAACTCATGACTCTCTACATGCATATATTTTCCATTATTCATTTAGAATCCTCTAGTTTTGTTGATATTGTATTTTAAACAGGAAGAATGTGGTCAAAGCAAGTAATTTCTGGTATTTAAATACAACTGTGTGGAAAATAGTTGATACTTCTTCCCATCATTCCTCTAATGTAAGGTCTTCAACTCACCTTGTCTATTCAGGGAACACATTTTCATCTGCCTAGGAAGTCTTTGGCTTCTTCTTCACTTAAATAGGCAGTTTTGAAATTTGTGTCAGTAGACCAAATCCCATGCTCTGTATGTGTGTATGAAATGCAAAACCACATATCTAAAACCTCCACAAGACATTTTTGTTTGATTAAAAACTGTTTGCTGACATGGACAGGTGCATTTGTATGGAGGGAGTTGATGTGTGTGCTGCTTGCTGTGTGGTGTTGATTGATTTTAATGTACTCCTCCTCCTCCTTTTAGGAGAGGCTCTTGACTATGGTCTAGTACCTGAACAGAGAGGAAAGAAGGATCCTATATCCTGTCCTCCATTTTCCATGCTTTTGCCTAAGTGCCATGCACTGCATTTTTAGTCTGTAGCTTTAAATGTGCAATGTTAATGCTGACGATGTAATCATGGTGCTTTCACTCTGCAAAAGGGGAGAACTTGGTTCAGATTCATCTTTCCCCTTGAAGAGTCTGTTGTATTGGGTATCTAAAATATGCAGGAGGAAATCTCACACTTGTCAGTCTGCTGCTGATGGTTGAAAGAGGCTTAGAAAGAACATAAAGGTCAAAAATATTGTAGCTGTAAATGGAAGTGTTTTAAGTTGGAGAGAAATTTATGGAAGAGGATAGCATGAATTGACACTGGAACCATTCTTTTCCATTATTTCTCTAAATGACTCTTTTAGAAGTGTAAAAATCAAGACAGTCAAGTTTGAAAATTAATGAGAAGGAACAGCAAATAATTAGGACCAATGCTATCAAGCAGATAAGTACTCTACTTTGCCTACTGGCATACCTGATTCCATAACTGCAGTGAAGAGTTTCACAGAATGAAAAAAGGAATAGATTTCCTTTCCATCCACCTCCCCTCTCAACTGATAGTACTCAACTCCCTTATGTGTTATGGTAATATTTTCAAGGAGTGATATGGACATTGATTTATTTTCTTCAAGTTGGAAAGAAAAAATGTCTCTCTATTTTTTCTGAAAAGTAAAGTCTCTTCTACAACTTCCCTATACAAAGAAGCTGTAAAATCAAGTTGAGAAGGACCTCTGTATGAAATTGAAATATGCCACCATACACTACTGGCTGCAGTTATCCAGCATCTGGAACACCAGGCTCTGGGCTACTTTGGATGGGATATTCAAAATCTCAAACCACCCAGACTTCCAGAATGTAGCAGAGCAGCTGTATCTCATGAAGCACCCAGGCCTGATCCCTGGCTTGTTCATGCTGTTGCAGTTCCAGTGATTCCCATGCACTGCCACTAACAGCAAGTTACAGCTGCTTAAAATTGGCTCAGTTAACTCTCTGCCTTTGAGTGAATTTTAATTTCTCCAATAAAAGTGATAGGAAAGGTAGCAAGCTCCCTCAGCATTATCATGATACTTCTACAGAGCTTTTTTAAGGCCCCTTTAACAGTGACAACAGTAGCCCAGGGGTGCAGATAGCTCTGGCATGGCATGTTTAAAGGGTGTTAAGGCTGAGACAAGACTTGCTCTCTGGTTTCTTAGGAGTATCTCTGAGGCCACAAAGGGGAAGGAACAATGTGTTACTGATCTGTGAATAAGAGCTGGTAGGGACTGTCCAATTCTGTCCTCTGTCCTAGAGAGCTAACACTTCTGTTGTGGGCATTTGGGCCAAAGTAGGTGTAGGGGAGAGTGGAGAAGTCATTTTCTGAAGAAAAGAATTCCAGGAGTCTGGATAACATCAAAGATGAACAGGGTGAACTTGAGCAAGCTTCTAAGAAGCCTGTTAAAATCTAGCTGTGATTTGAACTTGTGTACCTGGGCTGAACCTGACCTTTCTGAGCATGCAAGTCCAAAACTTAACTGGTGATGCTTAGCAAATGTTTGCTGTTACCCAGTGGTCAGAAAGGCAATCTTTCATTTTTCTATGTAGTGAGCTACAGAAAAGTGCTAGAGGGTTCAAAATAACTTTGAGTGCCTTGTGTGCTGAAAGGCAGAGATTCTGGCAACACATTGCTCTCTGTTAAAGGGCCATTCTCTGTTCCTGACCTGCTTTACCCACCTAGTGTTACTGTCAGTTCTTGATGGATTCATGACATGACATTAGCATAGCTTTTATCCCTTATTTCATTTGCTTAGAGTGAGCTGTTGGACCAAAAATCGAAAAAGTTTCAACTCCCCTAAAAGTTCTTCCTCTGCAAATCCAGAAGAATAATTTGAATGGCTAAAATCTTCTGTAATTTCCTGAATAATTTTGTAGCTCTTTACTGAGAGAGAAGAGGCCTTCATACTGAGATCTACCTCTAAATAATAGATCTTTGTGAAAGACATTCTTTTTTCATTCTTCATGTCTTTTTTTATAATTACATTTTTTTTAATTAATGAGTGTCTTGTGATTACAGTCAAAGCCTTGTGGATTTTTTTTAAAAAATTAAATAGATGCTCTTAGATTTCCTTTGTGGCCAGGCTATAATCCAGCTGTCATGCTGTGTAGCCCACCACTGTTTCAGAGAATCCTGAATCAGATACCCAGTTCTGTTGGATTATCAAATGAATATTTTTCCTACGTTATTTGGTTGTCTTCTTTTTGCTGTCATTAGGGCTTTATTCTTTAAAAAAAAAAAAAACAAACAAAAAAAACAAACCCAAAAAAACAAAAACAAAGCCCAACATCCCCCCCCCCCAAAAAAAACCCAAACCCAAACAAAAAACCCCAAAACACACAAAAAAAGAAAACCAAAACAAAACCACTGATCTGAGAAGCTTTGTGAAGCTGTGTAGATCTTAAAGCCTTTTAGTCTTGCATTCATATTCCATACTGCATGCACAGGACTGTGGCTGTGTGCCATGATGCAAAACTTTTTCACAGATTTTTACATTTATTAAAATGCTGAGTTGCTGTCCAAAATTCTGTGCCATTTTTAAACTATTAGAATCACTCTTACTCCAACTGGATTACTAGTGTAAATCACAACCAGCTGAGAAATCATTTCAGCTTTTTCAATGCTTTGAGAGGAAATCTTTCATGGCTCTTTGTATCCCACATGGCACATAAATTGTAGGGTAGCCTGCTGCAAATTGTATGCAATAATGTCCTCTGATCTAATAAACTGGCTTAAGAACACAGCTAGAATTCACTAACAGTGTAGAAGAGTTTGAGAGAAAACAACCTTCTCTGTATATTTAGTAAGGTTTTAGTTGTTGCATTTCAGGGTATAGAATGGCTTTTGTAACTGCTGGGGACACAGGGTTCTGAAAGTCCCAATATTTCAGTGGGGCAAAACAAGGATATACAGGAATGCAGCAGAGATAAACTGACCTGCAGAAAATTCTGAATCTGCTCCTTCCTGTTTTAACTTCTTCAAATACCTGATGATGCTGTTTTCTTTATCACCATAAATCATTGGTTTACACTGATGACACTGTATTTCTTTATTGCCATTAATCATCTAAAATGCTTGAGAGGGAAATGTCAATGAAGAATACAATTTATTAAACATCACCCAGTGGGTGGTCTAAAAAGGTGCAATAAGCCTTATTATAAGCAGGGCCAAAATAATGACCCAAAGAGAGACTTCTGGGCCTGATGTGGGACCTTGTAAACCGAGGAAAGAGACTTGAGGTGAATGGCAACAAAACCAAGTGCCTCGAGCTTTAACTCTTACTGAGAGTCTTCCAACCCTCAATTCAGGTAAGCCTTTGATTAGCTAGTTTGTCTGTGCTATAAACTTTAAAGACAGCTTTAGTTACCTGTCATTTTCAGAGTCTGTTTCTACACCCTGTCCACTTAAAGTCTGTGTGTTTCCCAGAAGGCACAGATTTCTTTGTCGTTTTAAATTTTTAATTTTTACCAGGCTTTGATTATAGTGATATTATATGGGGTCAGTGCTCAGTCAACTGTTAAATAAATTGCAAACTCTACAAAACACAGCCAGCAGAGTCATTACTAACTGTAATGCTGAAACTTCAAGCAAAATTACATCTGGCTACAATGCTATTCAGATGCATAAATTATACAGCCTCTGATTATCTTAAAGAAAATTCAGCCATTAAACTTATTTTATGGGCACAAAACAAGGGGTACTGCCAAAAGGAATCTGTGCATCCTAAAAGTCACAAGAAGAAAAATAATTGGCAAGCCTTTTCCGCCTGCAGTTTTATAGAATGTTCTCTCTCCCTCCTGATGTTCAATCAGCCTCCATCACTGGCACAGATAAAATCATACAAAGCAGAACTGAGGGGGGGGAGAAGGGGGAGAATGCAGCCTGTGTAGCTTCTGAACAGCAGGTGCATCAACCATTTCAAACCTCACCCCAAACAGCACAGTGTATCTTTCCATGAAAATCTAGGAAAAGAATCTAGGGAAGAAAACGATAGTTCAGTTCAGGACAAAATAAGGGTGCTTGGGTTGGTCAGCATGCTGCAGAATCCTTTCTGAAAGCTTTCCTGGTGCACACAGAGTCTTCTTCAGTCAGTGTTGGTGTTGAGACTGGAGAAGAAAGGAGCCTGGAGTGGCTGGCTGTACCAAAGCTCCAGTGGCATACAGGTTACAGACCACGTGTGTGTCAGTAATCCCTTCAGCTCAGGCAATGCACGCTGCTGCTTCCCTTCTTCTCCCACACTCAATTTTATGTCAGTATGGCCAGTGCTAAACTCAGAGTTTTCTCTGAAGAATAAATGAGCACGTTCCTTAAAACAATCCTGTCACCACATTTGCTGAGTTGCTTCAATGTGTTTTAAACCATTCATATATTTGACAAGTAATTTCCAAAATAGGTTACTGTCACTGACCTTTATCAAAGTCGGATTTTTACCAAGTCTTGTCTCACAGTTCCCTTCTGTAAAGACATTCAGGGAAAATAATTGCTCCCTAAACTAATTGCCCTCTCTGATGTTCTTTTCTGGACTTCTGCAACAGAGAGGAAATCTCACTGTCTTTTGTGCTTTTGAATAGGTCTGAGCTCCTTAGGCTGGAAGTAAGAAGAGGTACCCCAGGTTCTCTATTTTTGTTCTTTATTTTCCTTCCTTTTTGTAACAAAAGTTGATTCAGGTGCAGTTGCTTTCATTCTGGAGCATTTCTATGCAGATATTACAGAGGAAATAATAATTTTATAAGCCAGTATGTGCTACAATATTAAGTATAAATTAGTAATGTAATGGATAGTGCCTATGAGTTCATGTGGAAATACTACATTACTATTCCAAATGCTATGGAACCTGAATCATTTTTTCTCCTCACTGGTTAATTGAAATTATTCCATATTTCAATCTAAGTCAATCTTTGAATCACAAACAAGCAAAGATTGATTCTTTTTAACACAGCTTTTCTTTTAAATTCAACTGTACAATACATTCTGACCGTCAGTAGCTAGCACATCTTCATCCAAGCAATGAGCCTGGCTGAATAAAAAAAAAAGCCACAACCTCCTTGGTTGAGGTATATTGGTAGCTCCTAAACACTAACAAAATTGCAGGATATCAGGGATTCATTGAAATGCTGGATGCCAGAAGAGAGAGAATTCTTGTGGTGTTGCAAAAGCAGTTGTTTCTTTTAGTTTAATTTTGTCTTTTGGAGAATGTTCTTTCCCTCATTCCAGTGTGGTTATAAGTGTGCAGTGTGATTCTTGTCTGCTTAATGTTTATGAATAGGTTTGGAAATGCAGAACTTTGAGGGCTAAATGTTTCTGATTACTTCACTTAAGTAGAATTGTTTTTTGAAATCTAAACCTATGTTGAATTGTATGTGCAATGTTCTAAATTCAATTGGTGTGTTTCTGTAGGAAAACAAATGCTGTAAAAGTTGTGACCCAGTTCTTGGGAAAACATGAAAATCTTTTTTCTGAGTCCACATAGTAGCATCTTTGAGCATTTACAGTGAATTCTATTTGCAATTGTGATGACCTAATAATATCACTAAGTAATTTATCAGAAATATGTACATCTATTTCTCAGCTGCAAGGAAGACAAGAACGTATCTTCCTAAGAATTTGATGCATTTAGTTTAAGACAATTTCTGCCTTTCATTTCAGTTGTACTCTCTTAGTTTTAGAGTGGTTAAGTATAAATTGTTATTTCTCAACTTGTTGATTGTCTGAGGGTTTGATTTCCCTGCTTTGTTTGCATTCCATGCAAGTTAAAATATGGAAAGAGGAGAGAGTGGTTTGGGGTTTTTTTCTCTTTTCCTATCATAGCCTCTTCTTAAGTGAGGAAAGTGTAATATTCAGAGAAAATTTGTATTAATTATGTAGAAAATATGTAAAGCCATAACTGGATGAAATTTCTCCTCTTTACTGCTTAAGAAAATATAATATTAAAAAAGAGAACATATTTTAAATGTGAAAACAACATCCTTTGCGTTACCACTATAGAACTTCTTAAAATCCAACTTGTGTAAATAATAGAAAGTGAAAATTAAATTAATTAAATGAAAGGTGCTATTTTTATGCAAATGGAAAGCAAGGTAGTAGTAGTTGTTAGTTGTGTGGTGATAGGTAAGCTTTCTCTACAATTTTGTCTCTGCTACAGGCTTTCTGTGCTAGTGTGAGTGAAAATGTTTGGGGTTTTTTCCCTTGTATTCCTTGGGGCTTTCCTCTGTAAGATAGTTATACAGACTCTCCACTCCCATTTTCAGCTTCTCTGAGGAGAGGACAGTCTCTTTAGTGTTCAATCCACATAATAAATTAATTTGATATGCTGTAGCATTTGGTCTCTACGCTCCTGTGTGCTCCAGCTTCTGAGACATGAATCCTGTTGGTGCTGCTTTCCTGTAAAATCCTGCCGAGGACATGTCAGAGCACTGGCTGAAATCATGTCACCCTCTGGAAATCTCAAATGACAAATACCAACCAGTTTGGAATATCACATTCTGAATGTATTTCCAAAATCTACAGTTTTTAGCATAATGTCAAAACAGATTTTTTATGATCATGTTGTATTTGCTTCATGCTGATATTCTGCTCCATGGAGCAGAGCCCTGGTCAGATTGTAAATTTTGTGATGCTCCCTGGAGGCCCAAAGCTTCTCTGTCATGGGAATGATTCATGGTAGTGCATCATGAGAGAGATTACATTTTGTGAGTTCTAAATTCATAAAATAAAATGTTTACACAGATCTCGATGTGAGCTATAAAATGACTGTAATTCCCAGGAGGTACCGGTGCTTTTTTCCATACCTAAATATTTTAATCTTATTTTTGACAGTTATCTGTAAATTCAAGGAAAGTCCAGAGTTTTAATGAAGTGTGGCATTGTTGAAAACCTTGCCCTCAAGTAACAAGCCCTGGATGTTTAGCCATAGTCCTTATGCTTCTTGCTTTAATACTCAGTTTCTGCAAAATGAGCTTTCAATTTCATTACCATTCCAGGAAGGCTATGAGGGTTATGGTTTTAAGGTTTATCTTTTTGATAGAAAAATGAGGAGACACTAGTGTCTTGATAGCAATACACAATCCATAATTTATGCAAGAAAACTTTCCAGTCTTGACAGAGGAAGAATTTCCCATTTACACACAGATCTTAAAAGCAACTGGAGATCCACTTCAGAGAAGTGGTTGATAAAAATGCTTCCATTTTTAGCTTTGGGTTTGGTTGCAGATTTCTGTATTGCAGGCTGCTGTAAGGTCAGGTGACTGTCACCACATTTTGTTTGTATCTGTCATGTCTGAGTTCCAGGAGAGTTTTGGAACCCCAAGCCACAGTAATTGAGAGTTTGTGTAACTGCAAGAATCCCCAACCATTTCACCTCACTGTTTGAGAGATGTGCCCAGCTCCCTTTGGAAGCTATTCAGTATACCATACTGCTAAATTTTACCCTTTTCTCAGTAATCTGAAGCCAAAATAATTCCACAAAGATAGCTGCTGCCCAGTTGTTTTATACTACTGTGTCTGGCAGCCTTTCACTCTGGAGATGTTGAAGTTAGTAAACCTACACTCAGACATGCACTCTCTGGGTGTGAATGTGAAATGGAACCTTTTAGAAAAAAAGAAAAGTTTAGAAATTGGGTAGCGACTTAGAACCACACCTAAGTTTTTTTTAGATGCAGCCAGAATGCATAAATGCCTTCTGTGTATTTGCTGTAGCTTCCTATCTTCATTTTTGTGACCTCAAACAGAACTTTAAAGGAAAATACTGGAAGAAAATACCTCTCCATTGAGTGATTAAAAAAAAATCTGTTGCAAATCCTTTAAGTAGTGTATTATAATAAATCACATTTTGTACTCCCCCTTCTGGTTATGCTTTTAAAGAGTGTGCACACACGGAAGGCCAGAGTAAGATGGTCAATTTGTTACTTGAAAATAGTTTAAAAATCTGTTTCTAACGGTGAAATGTGTCAGCCAGGGAATATATAATTTCTTCTATTGTGTGTATTTAGTTTAAAATAACAATGCGGGTAGCTATGCCAGTGTTGTGGTGGTTTGCATTTCAAGCTGCTTAAACAGAGAACAATTTCTGTTCACTTGGGACTGCAGTCTAATAATCCAGCTCACCCAGAGCAATGCTTTAGTACTTAGCTGCTTTGACAAAGATCAAAACATTTACTGAAAATGCAAAGTATAGGTCAGATAAACAGAGTCACAAAGCCAATACACTAAGAGGTAATGAAGGCTGATTAGCAATGTGAGGCCACCAAGCAATGCAAACAGAGATGTATTTATGAGAAAATTGTGCCTCCACAAGAAACATAAATTTCTACTAGTGTAGCTCAAAATGCACCTATTTAAGGTAGCTTGGTTTTGGTAAAGAAAATTAAGTTTTCCATCTGTTCGTGCAAAAATGCTCAGTGACAAATGAAAGATTTCAGTAGGAAGCCTTTGCAGAATATGGGTTTTTTTGGGGTTTTTTTGAGGTTGCAGACTTGCACATCCTTGCTGTGTCTATCTGGTTGGGTAAGAAGTGTTCTGCTGGTTTCAGCTTTGGCAGGAGCATCATGGCCCTGCAGTTGTGGTAATGACTCTGCTGCAGCTGTGGATAGGACCCACTGAAGCCTCATTTATTGCAGACTTACATTATTAAAAGTGGGCTATTTAATTCATTAGGGAAGCTGCATCAAGTTTGGAAGTGCTAGTGATGCTTATAGTTTATACCTTCTGAGAGCTTGCTAAACAGCAGCTACACAGTAACAGTCTTAGCTGCCTGGGTGCTTTCTCAGGTTGTGCTGCCCTTCTAATTAAACCAGACTTGGGAATTGGAAATTGAATTATTGTGAAATCCACAATAAAAGACTGCAAGTAGTTTTAGGCTGGGAAAGCCTGGACATGTGCTTAACTAGCAGGCTAAGTCAGAGGAACCTGAGGTTGCCTTTCTCTTCTGTGACTCTGTCCCACTAACTGCTAACAGTTCTAATGTTGTTTGTTCTGTAAATAACTTTTATTCTTGAATGAGATATGACTTTCCTTCCTGTAGTGCTGCTTTAAATGAGATGACAGTTTTCAAATTTGACTACTCTCATCAGCATTAAGAAGAAAAAATTGGATGGGCCATAAAAGCATCCTAAAGCTGCTGAGCCAGGGCAAAAGTAAAATTAAACCATTCCCCTAAGGAATACAAGCCATGTGTTTGAAAATAGGAAGAGGTATTTTTGAATAGCAGAGCTACTTTGTGCTTACTTCATAATGGACAGTAAATGGAAACTGCAGATCAACTCTACAGATTGTATTCAAGCCCTGGCTGTGCATTAAATGTAAAGACAACAGGCCTTCCAGCATTGCCAGTCAGAGTAACTGAACAAGTAAATTATATGACAATGATATCACTTAAGAAAGAAAAAAGATGAACACTACTGATCATAATGTAAGAGATATAACATCATGAAAATGGCAGCTGTAAACTGAAGAGGCCTAAGGAGGGCAGAGTTTCAGATAAAAGTATAAAACAAGGGTTACTTGCAGTGTAAGGAGAATGAGAGACACATACTGTGAAAAGCTTCAGCCTTGGGCAGAGTGGCATAGCTGTTGCACAGATCAAGCCCTCAATTTTTAATAATTATTTCTTTATGTCTCATAGTTAAAATTACTTCTTTGCAAGCTACTTGCAGCTTTTAAAAGATGTGCAGGAGGCAATTTTCCACGATTCGGCAATTCACGTGGGGCATCCTAAATATTGCCATTTTGCAATGCCTCATTTCAAGGCTGTAAAACTCCAATGTAACTAGACAAGCCATTGCTGTGGTACATGACAAAGCTGGCATTCCCAAACAACATAATTTTGTATGCATTTAATTAAAACACATATAGTCTTTGCACATTCTGCTGAAACCAAAAGCAGTCCCCACACATTTGTCAGAAATTGGAGCATGGCAACTATTAAAGCATGAGAAAACAGGCTCTGGTGATGAGAGCATAGTCTGTAGTAGTGTAATGCAGAGGTTTAGGCTTATGCTTAATGCAGCACAGTTTTAAAGATTGCTAGGATATCAAATTTGGATCACCTTCCTATCTTTTTGAAAGCATTTTCACGTTTCATACTCCTGCAATCCTTTTAAATAGATATAAATTGTGCTCGAGTTCTAAGGTAGAATGATTTTTGCATGTATAAAAATATGTTGACTAGTGCTTAAATGCTAGACTCCATGGCTGTCACTGCCTATTGGATATAATTTTCCCAGACACACAGCTAGCCTTAGGCTGTGAAGGTAGGAGCTCTGTGTCAGAAAGACTTTGACAAAAGATATATAGCTTTTAATTTGCCCAAGGAACAGAGGGAGCAGATTTATGACCTGAAATACAAGGCTGAGAATTGGCTGTATACTTTCAGCTAATGGCTATAGAAATGAGGAAATTCACAATGGCTCCTTCATGCACAGACTGCCTTTTTTGCATGTTGTATAAACAGTCCAGAAAAATTTACAGGGCTATATTTTTTTAAATAAGGTAAATTGTAGCCCTGTGAATGCATTTTCTATCTTTTATGTCTTATTGAGCTTACCCTTTCTTGGAAAAATTACGTCTCTAGCCAGCTTTAATTGATAATTATTTTTTTTTTACACTGTGTATCAGGATAGGTTATTAGCATTTTTAAAGGAAGATTTAGGAGGATGTGCATTTTGTTTGTTTATTGGCTATTTTTCACTCTGGGCCTTTGCAGACTTTAAAGAGTCTCACAAAACTGGGGAGCTCTCAGATAGTTAGGGCCAGTTCCACAGGTAGTATCAAAGCTTGTCAACTTCATCTGAATGAAATTGCCCTGATTTATGTTGGCAGAGTGTTTGGCCTGCAGAATTGATCTCGGACTGTAAGAGAAAGACTCTGGTGTCCTCTCTTCTTAACTCCTTTGACAAAGATCACTTTAGAAAACCATTTTGGTTTTGTGGATTGATCCTTTGTCCTGACTGTCAGCAAACATAGCAGTTTCAGATCAGAGAGGAGGAGATTTGAAAATTAAACATCTTTGAATGGAAAATGTCCTGCAGCCCTAGGCATTCCAGCAAAGATCACTAAATCAGGAGTGCAATCATCAGCTGATTTGTTTTAATGATGTGTGGCTCAAAAGGTGTCCCAGAGGTGCTGTGAGCTCTGAACATGTCCCCAAAGCAACAGTTAAGGTGCCCAGTCAGTCAGGGATCCCATGCAGGGGAGTCCTCTCATCCTTGGTGCCATCACACCTCCACAAGATGCTGCAACAGCTTTCCTGAGGCCCCAGGCTGGACCTCAAACTTGGACATAAATAGAGCTGACCCAATAGGATGGCATTATTATTATTATTAAAATTTCTAGGGGTTAATTTCCCTGACAATAAAATAATAAAAAATTAATAAAATAATACATAAAAGAAAAGAATTTTTTTCCTCATTAGCTTCCAACAACTGAATCACATTATGATGTATACTGTGCCTTCTATCCTTCTTCAAAACTGTAACTGCTAATTTAAAGGGAATTGCTAGTAGTGCAGGCTATTTCTTTGGAAATATTTCTAAGGGGTAGCTACTGTGAGTGAACACCTGCAGAAGAGAGAAACAGTGAGTTGCCTTGGTCTTTAATTCTTCATAAAAACAATTATTAGAAAAAATCTCTGGTAGGATTATTCCACCATAATCCCTATTTATTCTTTTGTTTCTCCATGTAATATTAGTATTTGCATGCTAATTAGTGATTAGAACTGAATTTTCTAGGAAGAAAATCGTTTTCCAACAGAACTTACTTTGGGCAGTGAACTTTCAACTACATTCATTTTTCATAGATACACAATCCACTTAAGTCTACATGCCAAAGGATAACATAAAGATGTTATTTTAAAATAAATTAGTGCCTCAAGTAGCTTCTGTGCTGTATTTTCAAAATGCCACTTTGAGAAGGGCCATGGAATTATTGACTTAAGATAAATGTCTAGGGACAATACAATTCTGAATTCTATGAGAAGCCCTTGTCACAAGGAAGATATAGATTAAAATTATTCAATTTTCTTTTTTGTTGTTGTTGTTAGCATAATCCATATGAAAAAAGAATTGAGACATCAGAATGGCAATGATTCATGCTTTGTATGACTCTCATTAATTTTTCTTTTCTAAAAAGAGAAACTTGTATATTATTTGTAACTCACTAGTTGTTAACAAATGCTGCATTTACTGAACTGTAAAACTAACCTGCATTTTCTGAGGTGAAAATAAAAATAAAACCAAACATTGTTTCCTGCATTTAAAAGCAAAACAAGTCCCTGGAGCAATCAGCAGTTTTCTACTGAAATAATCTTGGGTGTTTGATAGAAGAAAAATTTTAAATAATTTTTCTAGTACCTGGTATAATCACACACAAGTATGTAAAATATGCCTAAACAGCTGGAGGTCAGGACTGGTGGCATTGCTCAATATGGTTTTAAACACAGGCACTTTTAAGACTCTTCAAGCCAGATGGTTTTGAAATTACTGCACAAAATCCCTGGAACTTTGGCTAATATGTAGCAATGGTTTCTATAGATAATGAATGCCTTTTTAAAATGGATTTTTTTCTCATCTGTCTTTTAATGGTAGACTTTCTTTTTGCTGTTGTCTTGATAGCCTGGCAGTTTCTAAGCACATGGTCCAGTGCTTATATGTTTCTGTGAACAGAGGAGAAGAAAATTTGTTTATGTTGCAAAGATTTTATAGACTAAGCACTGTACATGAAGAACAACTGCATTTAAATCAAACTTTTAGCAACTTCTTTCTTGCTAGCTAGTTCCATGCTCTGAATATGGTGAATGATTGCCATGAATGATAACTTTACGCATGTGTAGAAATACTCTTTTTGATACTGTGCTTTCAGAATTCAGTCACTGAGACTGATTTAATTGGTAGACATAAAAGTTGTTCAAGGCCCAAAGAATCATTCTCTGGGTTTCCATGAAGAAGTGTAACTGCTATTAGTTTCAGGAGATAGATAAATGTCCACGTCAATTATCAAGTAAATCGACGACTCTTCTATGTTGGTAGAAACTGGTGTCATAGTTAGTAAAAAAAGAGGGAATCTTTTAGGTGGAGCAGAATAACAAAACGTATGAAGATGACCTCAAGCTCAAAACTGAATGAAGAATTTTTAGTGGCCTCTAATGAAAAGCACTGATAGAAAATAGTTTAAGTACTGAGTGGAGCTAATATTAATGTCCTGCAAAATTTTGTGGGTCTAGTAGTAACCTTGCACTGGCATCTCAACTTCTTCATGGCTTGTTTGGTTGGTTGGTTGGTTGTTTTGCTGCCACCAGAGAGGACTGCTCCCCAGACTGTTCCTTTTCTGCTCCTTCATGACCCCTATAGCTCTTGTCCAAGGACTGGCCAAAAAGTAAACACTGAGCTTCTCCAGCCAAAAAGCAGAGAAATGACACTTAGAGGGGTGTCTTTGGGGTAAAATAGTGTTTACCAATGCAGCTCTCAAGCTAACTTCCCTGTAAATATGTCATAAATACATGTAGAGTTTCCCCCTCTTAGAATGGGGAAGAGTTTTCTAGGATTTATTTAGGAGGCCTTGAACATCCTTAAGAAAATGAATGGGTGATTTCCTTTTGAGTAGGAAGAGAGTTTTCCTTGGAGCTGGCAGTGTTTAAACAAACCCCCCACACACACACACACCTGCACACACTCACACAGGCTGCATATGCACACACACACACACGAGTCTCTCTTTAGAGCTGAGGGTGTCAGGATAGTGGAGGAGAATAAAGATTTGCCTATTATTATTTTTGTATACATATCCTTTCCATTCACGAAAGTCTTGCATGGCCCCTTTGTGCCATTATGTCCAGAAGCAAGCAGACATTTTTAATAGCAGTTGCTTTTCAACCAATCCTGTGACAGATGCAAGTGAATAATATAAATTCTCTAGCCATTCCTTGGCATTTATTTCAATGTAAGTGTATTTTTTTTTCAAGTCGAAAACCCAATAGTAATTTATCAAGGGACAAATCATTTTTTCTTGGCAGTGGAGTCTGCAAAATCCCCATTTTTAAAGCACTAAATCTCCCTCCTTTGACATGAGTAAGAAAGCATTAAAAGCTTTGATTTAGCTGGATCACACAAAATAGTTTCTCATAATTATCCTTTTGGATGATATATGCTTGTCTTTTTTCCCCTTCTTATTAAACCTGAGGTCTCCATTTTTCATCCAGCTGTATTACTAAATTAAATTGCCTTTTGTTGTATTCAAGTTAAGCACTTTGCCGAAAGCTTTCCTTGTTCATGGAAATAACGTTTACCCAATGTGCTCCCTGTTTTACTGTTTAAATTTACTGCTTGCAATTGTTTGGTTTGCTAAGCAATTTGAGGTTATTGTTTGTTTTAATAGGAATAATGAATCAGTGTAATTTAGTGTTGAGTCTTAGAGTACAGTATCTGGGGGAAAAAAAAACCCACAAAAACACAGCTCACAAGGAATTCTTATTTTGAATTGAAACGTAGATTGAAAAAATGACAGAGCTTCTCTCATGTCCAGCTTTACAAACTTTTTGTTGCTGCTTGAGAAGGAAGAATAGTTGGCTATGGGAGAATTCCATGGGGGATATAGGCATTGACAAAATAATCGAAAACTGTTTAACATGACACCTCCCATGGACAGTTTGCCTCTGCACCTTAGAAAACTGCTGGGCAATCCAGAGGCATCTTTAGCCAGAGTTTTAATTCTGTTCTTGTAAGGAGAATGTGAAATTTTTATTGGACTAAATTATATAAAAATCTATACCAAAATTTATTTTAAAACTATCCATGATCAGCATAGCAAAATAAATGGCTCGTTTAAGAATTTATAAAGTGCTGTTCAAGATATTTTACAAAGAAATTAATTCAGAGGCCATTGTTTTTCATGTAGATCTTCCCTGTGAACTTGGCCAGGGTGAATGCTCAAAGAGCACTGTGTGTGAAAGTCTCTCTGATCACTGTCCCCTTCTTGCTTGGGCTATTTCAGATCATGCCCTGGCTCTGTCACTGCCCTTGTCATTCTTTGCCCTTCTCTCAGTTGCAGTGAATGTCACTCTTCTGGAACCAATCTTTCCTGGTCTGTACCTCCAAGACTTTACAACCATGATAGCCAGGTTATGGTCTGTAAAGACATGTTTTTATCTCTAACATTGATCCCAAGTTCAATAATGGTATGAATTATAAATGACCTGATAAATGTGGAATTGCATATCAGTGCAGCTTTATGAAAAATATTTCATGAGCTTTTGAAGGAATTCTAAACATCATGGATAAAAAATGACATCATTGGTATAGCTCTCTCTGTGGTTTTGATTTCTGTGGCCTGGTATCTTGATTAATGACTTAAAATGTTGAAAGATCAACATAACACATCTGTGAGTCTGGTGCTGAAGAGAGCTTATGCCTGCTCTGTACTTTACATTCCAACTATCCTGTGAAACCTGCCAAAGGCAATGCACACTCTTCTGTGCCTAAGCATCTGCTGATCCTGGCCTTCAGACCTGAGGGGTTTTCTCATTGTGCAAAGGTTTGTTTAGCCTTGAGCTTGCTTGCAGACTATCTGCTTCATTGGCTTCTCTTGAGACGTGTGTGTAGCCTATCCAAACAAACTCTAAACCAGGTAAATCACAGAAAAACTGAGGAACCAAATGATGCTATCAGTGAATGGCAAATTGCAGTATCCCCACTTTCATTTGGATGTGTCTCAAGACTTGGAGATTTGGCTGCTCTGTGTTCTACAGCTGGACTTTGCAGCATGTAGGAAGGGACTGCTGTGCATGACACAAAGCATGGTACTCTTGGTTTCAGTGTGGAGCTTTGTGAGGTTTGCAGAAAGATGTGAGGAGGGATTAAAAATTCATCTAGCCAGCCAAATCAGCCAGGTGCACTCCAGTGATTTGTGAGGAGACAGACTTCCACTCTGCTGCTCCAAATCTGTTGTCAGTATGTTAATGGGGCTCTGATAGCCTTGGGTTATTGACAAGTGGTGTCCTGGGACTTGTTTCAGGTATCATCTGAACATCCAAATGGATTGTTACTATCTGACTCAATAAATAAGAAACACAAATGAGTGGCAAGAGCTACAATCCCACAAGGAAAGGCCATGGTGCACAGTCCCATATTATAAGAAGATATGAATGTATCCTCAGAAGTCTTTGGTATAGGATTTTCCCTGCACTGTGGATAAAGGTTAGGTATGTTTTCTAAGATATGTTTCTAGATATGTTTCTAGATAAGTTGTGATGTGGGTAGGATGGCATTTTGTGTGTGCCTTGTGGCTGGCTCTCGTGGCCAACATTTATCAACCTTCACTACTTCTTTGAAAGCTATTTTTGATGTGGTCCTCTGCAACCTCTGGCACTTGTTCTGTCTTCCTGTTTGCAGAAAGCACTTGTTTTAGGATTTAAAAAGTTTCATTGGACTCCCTCTTGGATGGTAGCACTAGGATAGGGCAGTGATGGAAAGGGTGCATTCACATGGTACTGATGATGTTTGCTTGAGCTGAGGTAACTATCTCATTTTGTATTGAGGTACTTTGAATTTTGGAATATCCTATAAACCTGAAAAGGGCATCTACTTGTTTGCTGCAGATTTAAAGGTTCACTGTTTTAATTGTTTGAAAATAAAACTCATATTTTCTCTAATTATTAAACAACCTGTCAAAAAAAAAAAAAAAAGCACCCCAATAAACCCGACCCCCTCCGAAGTCTGCTAAATGGACTTCTACAAATGTGATAGCATTTAGATTGTGCTTGTAGTTAAAAGAATAGTTGAGGAATAGGTGAGAATTTCAGAGGAAGATTGAGGACTGACAAATTCTTATTTTTAATGACATCTTGTCCATCTTTATTAAGGAGTATGCAAATTAACACAAATTCAGACTTTTTAATGACCAAAAATCAATACAGACTGTGGTAGAACTAAAAGGCAATGCAGATGTTTATTGTCATGAAAGCAATTACTGGCTCCTTTGTATCCCATCAGGATGAGTTGAGGGCTTCATTCATTGCCTGCTGCAATTTAAAGAGAAGCCACAACTGTTTCCCCTCTTCACTGGCCTTGTAATTTAAGTCGAAAAATCATTATGTATTATCATTGCCTTGCAGTCTTTTATCTAATTATTTAGGCCAGTCCCTTTCTGTAACTGAGAGAGTTCCACTGATAAAAAGAAAGACAAATTGTAACTTCAGGAGACATTGACAGTTCTTCATTCTGATGGTTCTTGATGTTGATAGAGAGCCAAGCCTGGATATGAAGAGAAGTTCTGAAAGTTATTACCTTGTTCTGGAGAAGAAGGGGAGTCCCAGGATGGGAGACTGAGAAAAGGTAAACCATTGCATGGGATACAGGGAGGAAGATCACATTTCACCATAGGTTACACCAGTAGTTATGTGTTCTGGAGATTGTTTCATATAACTTATGATGAATGTGATAATTGTGTAAAATTATCTACATCTAAATTATATAATTATCTAAAGCCTCGGTCATTTTTAGCAGGAGCAGTAAATTTCTGATCTGTATGAAGCTACTTCAATATAGGATACCTCTTCTTGGATACTTTTTCAGGAATAGGCTTCATGAGGACTTACCCTTTACCTTTGGCAGCCTTGATAGCTCTGGGCCTACAGTCACCTTTCCACTGCACCTCATAGGTGTGGAGAATACCTAATTTCCTGCTGCTAAATTAACTTTTCCCTCATTTTATCAGCTGAAGAGAATATCCTAACAATAGATAGTGGTAAGGAAGTCTCAGAATTCAGCTCATGTAAGTTCCTGTTCTGCCTTGTTGCAGATTTAAAGGTTCACTGTTTTAATTGTTTGAAAATAAAACTCATATTTTCTCTAATTATTGAACAACCTGTCAAAAAAATAATGAGACTGTTCTTCAGAGGCAGTCTGGAAGCTTCAGTCAAATTCAACAAATGCTTTACCAAAGTCACTGGGTTCTTCCAAAGTGGCATGTGGAAAGATCAAAAAGATGGAAGTGACTGGGTTTTTTAGATGTTGGAATAGCAATTTAAGATTGTTAATTATCTTTATAATTATTTTTTGTAGTCTGACTAGGCATATATGACAAAAATAGGAGGAATTATGAAGTTTGTTATGAAATCAGTTCTGAGACTGTGAAGTAAAGAGGTTTGTCATCTGACATAAGGAATGTTTCAATTTACAAAAAAATCACACTTTTTTTCAGAACTGATACAAAATGCAACAAAATAAAAAGGACAAGACTGAAAAGATGATTTAAAACATATTTGTGTAGCATATAACATCAACTTCCTAGTTCTTCCAAATATGACACAAGGTTCAGACAACAACTCTTAACATGTACAACAACTCAACTCACTTCCATGGGTGACATAAAGAAATGGTGTTTAATGACATGGTCATGGGGCAATTTCATCTGAATGATAATGCTACCACTATCTGAAAGCCAACTAAACAGAAAAAAATCAATGTATAATGAACAGAATTAATACACACTGGAATTAATAATATGTGTTTTCTTATACATACATATATACATGCATGTTTTGAAGGTGAGGACATTTGCATATTCAGAGACATCTATTAAAAACAATGGTATTTTTATCATCCAAGTAATTATACATGAAGTTTTTATTAACAGAAAATAGGCTGTTATGGCTGGATTTTATTTTCACTGTGTACTTTTGGTGATTTGCTGTGCACCCAGGAAGAAACTTCTCTTCCCTCATTTGTTGTTGGCTAGGTGTAGGATAGGTAGCAGCAAGTGCTGTTGTGTGTCTGATTTCCAGCTGTGTTTTGGCCTGGAGTAGAGAAATGGTTGGGTTTGTCTCTGCAGTATCATTGCCTAAAAGGCTGTGCTAGGCTAGAGAATGGCACAGAAATTGTTTCCCCATTACTGTTAATAATACAATATACCACAGAACCCCCTATTTATCTCTCCACTCTCATAAATTTCCCATTATCCATAATCTTCACATTACTGCAGAGATATAGGTACAGCCATTCAATCAGGCTGTGGCTTGAGCTATTTGGCAAAGGGCTTTTCTCTGGCAGTAAGCATGGATTAGGTCCATCTATTTTCAAGATTAAATTTGGCTACCAAAGAACAGCTTTGCCATCTGCCTTGGTGGTAAATTTCGACTTTACTATTTCTTAACAAGCACTAACTAAAACCAGCAGCTGTTAACACTCCTTAGCTGGGTTAATTTTTTTTTTTAATTTTTTTTTTTTTTTTGTCACCAGGCATAAAGATAGTCTGCTCTAAATGTTGTATAATACTTGCAATTACATATTGGGTAGCAAAAGCAGAAATCATCCAGGATTTTGCTGACACATGGTTGCAATGTGGCTGAGTGGTGCTCTTTCCCACCAGATCCACCAAAATATTCACACTGACAACTTGAGCCAATTATCCAACCTCCCTCCCTGGTTTTCTCCCTTCAGGACTTTGTGCCTTTCCATGTTGGTGTTTTTGCTTATGAATCCTTGAGCTACTTACAATCCTTGGTCTCCCCAGTGCTACTTGTACTTACCTTACCATTTTTTTTATTTTTCTACAGGCTTTCACACATCCCTAGGATGTCTCAGAAATACTGCTAGGAAAACCTTTGTAAGAGGAGTTTAATTCTCATTGGGGTTAGCATTTCTAGTTAGTCCTGGAGTTTCTCCATCAAAGGTGATCATTCACTTTTTTCTCCTCATACTCTTTGCTAAGGGCATAGGCTGTTCCTTCAACTTTCTTAACAAATGCAGACCATGATAAGAAAAGCTACAGAGGCATCCATTGTTCAAGCATTTCAAATGAAAAATTACTTCAGGAGACCAGAGTCACCCTTCAAGCTCATTAATGTACTTTCTTTAAAAAAATTATAATTTATTTTATAAATAAACACGTAGAAAATTATGTTGAGCATTGTAGGTCTGGGGCTAAATATTCCTGTTACTGGAACAGGTATTTAGTTGTCTTCTCAGGCAATATAAGGCAAACATATATTGAACTCATCAGATTTACCAGTGCTTTGCCAACTAAAATGTCTGAAACCAGCATAAAATAGTTTAAAAAAATCCTAATTAAATTTAAGAATAAAAATCAGTAAAACATTTTTTTAACTTGAATTCAAGTCAGCATATTCCACTGGGTAATAGCCTGAAAATATAAACTTCTCATGTAGATGATTCACTTCTGAAGATTAATATTCTTTCTTATCATTTTTCTCTTTTAGTTTAATAATAGTGCCTATGGGAAAGAAGGGAGTTGGGATTTGATGTAAAGATCTCTCTTTAAATAATTTATAGCAAATTTTGATGTTAAAAAAAGTGTGGCAATTCATATCATATAGTAGTATTCCTCATAAATTCAAGAGACTTTATCCAAATACTTAGAAATTTCACGGGCCATGTTTTTTTTTCCTGTTAACCCTAACCATATGTATACTAGAGTTTTTAAAAAGAAAAAAAATAAAAATCAAAATACTTCTCATCTCTAATCCTGTATTAATATTAAATCAGTAACAAATCTATACTGGATTTATTGTAAATCCAGTAGTGTTGTAAATTCACTTAAATTTGACCAAATAACCTTGGCAGAGAAGGTAAAATGTGGATGTCTAAAAGGCAGTAAATGCTGGTCCCACAGTTCCAGGTTGTAATTTCTGTCTCTCCAAGGTGCTGCTTCCTGTGGAAGACCCAGCTAAAGTGTACTCTGAGAATTTGGATGCAGAATAGCAGAGGACTCAAATAATTTTAAGCTGTCTTGAATCCAAATAATTTTGAGTCATTCTCTGGCTTCTGGTTTAGCAGGTGTCTATGCACAGTATGGTTACTTGCTCCCTGGTATTCTACTTTCTGGTGCAGACACATCTAGCCAGCAGCACTTAAGCCAAGATGTTTCTCATCCTTGCCCTCCACGTGGTGGGTTCTTGTGGGGACAATCTTCAGGCTTTGTGACATTATAAGCTCCCCCAAGGACACTTGAGGACTTCTGTATCTCACCATAGCTTCATATTTTCTTTGTGAAGCTGGATGCACACCCAGCCCCTCTACCCCTTCAAATCTTCATGGGATAACCTTATAATATGTTGACAAAATGTCTACTGAGCAGTAAATTGATGCTGAAAACTTAATTGCTCAGGGTTACTCGTGTTTGATTGCAAGAACCAAGGTAAAACCAGAATGTGTTATGTGCAATCTCATTTTCTTACCTCTCTTATCTACGCAGGGAGTATAAATTTTACACGCCTAACAAATTACCAAGATTGAAATGATATTATAGTAGTGTTTCCAGGTACAGTGCCTTGTGTATTTCTATTATACAACAATGCAAGATGTATTCACCAGAGTATTACTTCTGGAAATACAAGCATTTATCTTTTTATTTATTTATTTTCTTGATTTTTTTAAGTTGTATTTTCAGAGCACCCAACTTTTCAACATGTATAAGGTCCCTAACTTCTTTTCTAGCAAAATGAATATATTCAAGTTGTGTTTTGTGCCTTTATTGTCACTGAAGACATAATCCCTTAAGGTGGGAGGCTGTTTTTTCTCTGTATTAGCAGTGCCTATTACAAGGAGATGACAAATAATTACCCCCAGCTAAAGCAAAGTCACTATGGCCTTGGGATTTTCTGCATCCCATAAAAATCTGTTCACAGCTATGTGTTTTGAAGATTTGGATAGATGCTTCTTTGACAGCTACATGATACAGTAAAGTGGAGAATGTGTATTTGGGCAGCAGAACTTTCTCCAAATTGTATATCTCAGCAGTCAGTGTTGCAAGAGCTACGGAAAGGTAATTGATAGTTTAAGACCTTAACAAAATTCATCCTGTTGGGCTTTTTATAGAAGGCTGGGGAATCCAGCTACTCTGCACCTTAGCTAGTCCTATAACATACTGTCACTGTTCTTGCCTCCAGCAAAGGCAAGTTGAAAGAAAGGTAGATCAGCCAGCCAGCTGAACAGAAGAAAAATTGCAGTGTGAATTTTGCTTCTTCAGTAGATTTGTCTTGCTTCTGAAACTTTTTTTTTTTTTCTCCCTGTATTCCCTTCTTTAATCCAAGGGAGAAAAAATCAGTGAAGATAATGAAACAAAACCTTCAGAATGCTTCCTGCTCTGTTGAATTAAAATTAGTAAGCATTCACAGTAGTGTGCATCTAGACATGATAAAGAGTATGCTTTTTTACAGTGTATGCTATTTACAAGAAGTAAAGCCTGGAATGAGTTATGGAAGTCATTTCCTCATGTATAGAAGTGAATTTTATCACATCTCTCACCAACTTTATGTCTTCCACTTTATCACTAGAGTTTTTGCTGGCTTATAGCCCCTGTCCCATTTTAATAAAGAAAGGAGAGAGGGCCTAATCCAGAAAATGGTTTAAACCCATATTTAATTTTAAGGCCACTGAAGATTTGATGACATTGGTGACAATGTTCATGTTCACATAAAATGTACTGTGCATGTGTTTAAGGGCTTAGTTGGATTTTTCCCACAGGGGGTTGCTGAAGGCTTGTGCAAATGTCTCAAGTAATACAATTTTTAACATTAGCAAAAGCTTCTCATGGACTTTGGAATCTTTGGTTTGAGTAAAATATATGGTAATTTTTGTTGTGATTTGGATTTGACAATATGTCTGGAAATGTGAAGTACTTGTATTTGGAGGTGGTGCTGCCACAGAATACTGTGGCACGTTTGGTTGCAAAAAGGCCATTTTTAAAAAGTGGTATCCAGTGATCTTTTGGATACTTAAGGAATTTAATGGAAAGACTGAATGAGATGTAGATTTTCAAGGAAACCGTGCACTGTTTGAAAATCTGAGTGACGGGAGTGGTCTATTCTACTTTTCAAGTTTCATAAATCAACATTGGGAGTGCAGGATCTTTACTTTGCTATTAACAGTAGGGCTTCTGTGTGCAGATATATACATAAAAATCTGCCTAGTATTTTCTTAGCTCCTTCTACTTTGGTTTTGCTTCTTCCTTTTTGTCTTGCTACCTACTTGCTAAGATAATTTTCTTTTTTCCCTGGTACAAATTGTCAGATCATTCTTCCTTATTTTAAAATTATTTATTTGTAATGGTTATTTGTAAATAATTACTTGTAAATGGTTTAAGCTCACTGTGAGTACAAGATTATAAAAAGTTGAGGACTTAAATGAATGTATTTCAATTTGCAGTATGTTTTCCTATATATTGTAAAGAATTAACTTAGTCCAGGAAAGTTTGCCATCATAATTTCTTTAAGAGAAATCCCAGAGAAAATTATATTAAAATATTCACATTGAAAAATTAATTCCAAAATATTTTGAGGGAATTTATGGATATGGTGAAGATAAAACAGATTCAAATTTGGCTCAGCGCTGTTTGTGTGTGTGCAATGTTGAAGTCTGATTCATTTGGCTCTTTGCCATTTGGAAATCTAAATCTTTTGCCCTTATCTATGTCTAGTGCTTCTACATTTGCCACAGTTTTCCTTCCAGTTTTCTCACCAATTTATATGAAAGCATCTGAGGCTGTCTGAGCAGCAGTGATTGTGATCAGGGTCATCACAGATTTCTTTTAACTATTACTGCACACCATTCAAAATAGGAATAAATGCTAGGTTGTTGGGGTTTTCTGCTTGGTTGTTGAGGTTTCTCTTTGTTTGGATCTTCTACAAGTTTGCAAGTTGAAAAAGAAAAAGGCAGGTGGCATCCTTAGTACCTTCCTGAGAGGCAACGAGCTTTATAAGGAAGGTTTAATCATCACAGCTGCTGCCCTAAAATGGACGCAGCAGTTTGACTTAGTCTGCCAAGCATGGGTGAAATTTCTGTAGGTGGAATCACCTCTTGCTGCAGGTGGATGGATGCTGTTTTCCCATTGCACAGCCTCCTATCTGGGGTGTGCTGCAGCTCTGCTCTGTGCTCAGGCACTGTGACCAAGTGGGACTTCTGTTTGTCCCTTCAAACCACCCCGATGGCTGCCTGGCACTCTCTGTGCCCTCACCCCATGGGACCTGCAGGAGGTTCTTGCTCAAGGGATGCAGCTACACTTAGAGTCTCCCTCACCTCTGGCCAGTCCCAGTCCTGCTGTCTGCCCAGCCTGAGGCTTTCAGACTGGCTGGTGGCCAAGGCAGGACTGTGCTACCACAGGCACATCCCTGCACCTCTAAATATTTAAGGTGGCAGGGGTGACACTTGGGAATAGCACCCTGAGGTTTCTGAAGTCATGTATAGCCCTAGTGTGAGAAAGGCCACTGGGACTGGACCACATCCACCACATCCATCCATGTGGTGCCTGGTAGTGGCTATCAGAAGCTTGGTCAGTGCATTGGCAGTGAGAACTACAAATCAAGCAGCTGTTTAACACCAGAGGTGCTACGTGCAAGAGCTGAGAAGAAAAGCTAAGAGTGAGAGGCAGGGAAGGCTTCTCCACCCCCTATGCCTTCCCAAGAATATATTCCTATTTAATTTTGGGATGTGAGTTTCCTGGTGTGATGATAATAATACAAATGAATTGTTAAAAATTAAGCTTTGTCTTTTCACCTTTGCAGAAGGGCAGCTTTTGCTCTTGTGCAACTGAATCTTTCATGCATTAAAATATAAACACTCATTTTAAAAATAGCATAGCTTGACCTAAATTAAGTCCCTAAATTAAAAATTGACCAAAAGTACACCTGGCCTTTCTGTGTCTGTGGAAAGATCAGCAGTTATCTTACCTGTCTGAGAGACGTACCACTACTGAGAGAGTCAGTAGGTAGACAGTTATCAAACCTCAGAAAAATTATTTTGAGTCCTATGGACCATTAAAGGCCATTTTTAGTCACTAGAGTTTTTGAGTACCTGAAAATAACAGGTATATTGGTTTAATAACAGCTTTCTCCACTGCTGTGGATTTTTTTTTAATCATTTTTTTTAGCATTCTTTTATTCTTAACAATCTTTAGTGAGGGGAAGAGATTTAGAAGGTCACACAGGATAAAATTTATAGCACAACCCCTGAGCCATTAGAGAATTAAAAGAACAGTATTCATAACCAGGACCAGACCTGTGGACTCTAAGAACAGGGGAGATTTTCTCCTTGTCTCAGGAAAGATTGGTTTGTCTAAATTCTGCTCTTCTATCACGGATGCTTGTTTTTCTTCACACAGTATACTGCTTCTGCATATTTTCAGCAGCTGAAGAGCAACGTGCTTGCAGACAAACCATAAAGATCAGTATTTTTCCTTTCCTCTAAGTCTTCCAAATATACCAGTTTGATCTCAGCATGATTTTGAAAGCTTTGATCTTGTAAGGTTTAATTTAGTCCAATGACAACATGGTTCTCCAAGGCAATTCACCTTTCTCTGACTTGTTTAAAAGAAGAAGAAAAAAAGGGTGAGAAGTGAAGGCAAAAAACACTTTGGAAGTGAGGAACAAAACCTTCATTAGAGAGAAAGCATCTGAAAATCTCCTCACCAGCAAAATAACCCTTTGCAATCCCATTAGCCTGTCATCAAAAAATTATTCTCTGTGGTGGAACACTCTCTACACACCCTTGTTAATCCATTTTAAGAGACTGAAAAAAAAAAATCAAAATAAATAGTTTATTTACTGTTTCAGTTCAAAGCTAATACATTTAAAATGTGTAAAATTGTTTCATCCTTGTGTAGGACAACCTTTGTTAAACTGAAATGGAAAAAAATAACAGTTCATTGTACCCCAGCTGAATCTTTTCAATCTTTTTTTTTTTTTTTTTTTTTTCAAACAGTCAAATACATCCCTCTGATAAAAATCTCTCATCACGTGCCTGCATGTTCAGTTGAAGTTGCAACAGAACTGGCTGCAGTAGCCATACCTCCTGTAAGATTTGACCATAATAATGAATGTAGCTTTGGAACTTAATTCTCTTTCTGGTTTTCATCCCTGTATGACAAAGGGAAGGTGCTGGTAGAAATCTTGAAATATGCTTTTGCTTTTTGGGTTTGGTGGTTGTTTGGGGGAGCACTGGGGCGTGTGATTGCAACATGGTCTGTTTCATGGGCATTGAGCTGTTGTCAGGGAGCACGTATAGAAAATAGGTGCTACTTTTTATTGGAGGAAATTAAATGGAGTTAGAGTAGTATGTCTGGACTTCTCCTAATGTATTTATTTTCTATCATACTGGTGGGTAATTGGCAATGTAAAAAGACCACTTGTCCTCCTACCCCAATGACCCTCATGGGGAATCGACTGTACCAAGGGCTTAGGAAGAGGAAAGAAAGCAGAAAACACTGAACTGCTTCTGTAAGTCTGTTCCCTAGAGGGGAAAAGAGAGTTTCACAACACAGTTGGTGATGAGCTTGTTCCCTAGAGCATGAAACATTAATCTACATTTCTAAAGCCTCTTAGCTGAATATTAGCAGCCTGTGAACCTGCCAAGGTTCAGAGCTGGGTGAATTGTTAGGGGGTGGCTGATATTATGAATTTAGTCCTTACTTTCAGTCCCTGGGATTTGTCTGTGTGTGTACTGAATGCTGTTCAAAATTGCAATTGGACATTTTCTGAACTGCTAGTAAACTGCTCGCTTTAGTTTTAATTTAATCACTTGGTTCTTGTTCTTTTCATTGTCCATTTGATGCAACAGGAAAACACAACTTACAAACAGAATTTCACCTTGCCATCATCTCTGCAAAGTACAGTGGTGTTTCCTCTCACCATTGTTTTGGCAAGTGTACAGAAAGGAATATGTAACACAGAATTCATGCTTTTAGAAGGAAAAAAATTGAGGGTGATAAGAATCCTTGGGAACTTAGCATATTGGTGTCACCAGTGGGGTTTGAAAAAAAGACTAAAATTCCATTTGTCTGCACCACATGTATATTAAGGTTTTGAACTTTGCAGCATACATGTAAATAAATGAGTGACAAATTATTTTACCTCTTGTAGCTCTTGGGCTGACTTTTTTTTTTCCTCTCCATCTAATCCTGAACCACCAAACACTGCATGGCAAGACAAATGAGGATCAAGCAGATAATGTGATGTTCTACTGTGCCTTGTGCTATTAAGATAACCATTTGCTGCGTGTTGATGAGCTAAAGCTTCAAGTAATCCCTGAAGGTGGGATGCACAGGAATTCTACCTCAATTTATCTCAGAGTAGACATACTTGTTGCAGATTTTTCTGGTCTTCTGCAGAAAAGGAGGGCAATTCATGATGATCAGGAAATTTTGCCTACCAAATTCCCTGTTACTGCAGGAACCTAAAACCCTGATGATAGTTTTGTTCCTGCCTCCACCCAGGCTGTGGCATTTTATGATCTCTACGTAATTTTAACTGTTCTGTTGTGGTTTTTTTTTTTTAATACTGGGTACTGCAATTCAGGATTCAGTTCACTGTTCTTAAGCAATATTTAATATCTGTTCAATATTAATATTCTTCATCAACGTCACAGTTTTATTTTAAGTAATGATTTTTCTCATTACTTCTTTAGCCATGTTATCACGGCTCTGTATTCGGTATGACAATGGAGAAACATTTTATTTTTAATAATGAAAACTGAAGTTCTCATGTTATCTCTAGCATCTGAGAATGATAGTTTTAGCCAGCATTAAGAGTAATGAGACTTTCGGTTTGGTCACAAGAGATAGTAAACTATTTGTTGTAGCATTTCCAATTTTTTGCCCATGTGCGAAATACTAGAAAAAAAATATTCTGATGGGTTCTACAGCCAGCTCTTTTCCCAAAAGGATTAAAAATCCCTCTTTCATATTTACTAAGATGGAAAGGTTTGGCATGTTGTTTTCTCTGATACATTTCATAGGTTTCGGTACTCCAGGTCTAAACAAATGACTTGGAACTTCAGGGATATGTGGAATATAAACAAAGCCCAGTACTGTGATGGAATCTAAGACAAATGGATACATACCTTTGTTTTATGCTGTGTCTTGTTGAACTGGTGTTGTGTTCACATAAGCTGATTCTACAAGATATACAGCTCTATGTGCCCACATATCTAAAATATAAATTAAATCCTACATCTTTTCCCATCATTTGATAGGTAGGTCCCTTCCTTAGTCTTGTTTTTTTGTTTTTAGGGTTATTTTTGAAAGGGAATGATAACTTACTGCTTTATCTAATTGTACAATGCAAAGAAGATTCCACATAATTAAGATTTTAATTAATTTTATGACCCACCCTAGCTTTCTCATTTTGCCAATAATGTCAAAGTTAAGGGAGAAATATACAGTCCCATGACAATAGTAAGCTTGATAAACTCTGTAGATATGGTTCTGGTTCTTTTCTGGTACACTAAAAAAGGTTGATTGAAGATGGAATTTTAGCAGATGTTACATATGTTTTCAAACCCTCAAAAATTTAAAAAAATACATCATTCAACTGTTATCTTGAAGTAAGAGACCATTCAAACACTAAACAGCAATAGGTTCTTCCAGAGTCACAAGGAATTCCCCCCATGAGAATTTTACAGAGCTTTATACTGAGCTGACTTTGCCACATCAGATAAAGGCTGCTATTAAGAAGTGTCATCTGTGCAGCCTTGGCAATATTGGTATGAATCCTGGGGCATTAATCTCTATCTGGTAAATTTGGTAAGTCTTCTACTGATGACTGGGAACTCCAGTCCCATCTAAAGCTCTTACCCATCTCATTGACTCTCTCTGAAGCTATGAGGCATGGCAATGCCCACTTGGCACTTAGAGCACACCTGAGCTGCTGGTGTAGAGCAGAATCCGTAGCTGGCACACCAAGGGATGTGTTCTGGAGCTCCACAGAACCCTCAGGAGGGTGAGTTCTGCCCCAGACAAAGTGTGGCAGAGCTGCCATGTTGTTAACCTGTTCGGTGATGTAGTTAGGTAAATGCAGTTTATATTCTACTGTCATTATTGATGTTTATGTGGATTTTGTGAGGTGTCAGCTGGTTTGGTTTTTTCCAGCCTTTGTATTGATGATGTGTTTTTTCTGGTTTGACATTTTTTCTTGTTAATCTCTTTTTAATAAAAGAAAAGAAAAGCTGTTCTTCTGCACATGCCTTCAAGCATAGAATTGAGAGTCATGTGTCTCTGCACCTGTCAAGGTTATACAATGTGTGTACAACCTTGGTATAACTTTTGTTATACAAAAGTCCAAACTGTGACATAAACATTACTGAGGTTGAGAATGCAAAAGGAATGGGATCCATTCATTTAGCAAATAGTTCTTTATGGCATCTAAGCTATCTTAATGATATTTTAGTTTGGATTGCAAGTGTTCCCAGTATTGGAATGAAGCAGTGGAACTTGAAGGATAAAATAAATGAGGTGTCTTGAGTTAAACCATTCATGACATATTGTTAATAGGTAATCACTGGAGAAATTACTGGAATTTACAGTTCTGGGGAAAGAAGGTGGGGTGCCACAACCAAGATGAGAGAAAAACCCACTACCTGCTGCTTCATAATTTGGAAATGGGAAGTGGGCTAAGCTCTGCTTCTGGATTAATTCATGGCATATCATTTGCCCAGTTCTGACACTAACAAGAGTCTATTTCATATTTGCAGGCCCCCAGACCTCCCATGGTAGTTCCGTGCATTTCAGAATGCTGGCTGATCAGGCATGCACTCTGACACATCCCACACTGATCATTTATCACAGTCATATATGATTTATTTACTTCCAACCCTTCCTGAGTTGGGAGGCTGCCTTCAGGATAATATGGCTACTCAGTTTAGTTGTGCTGTAAATTAATAGATTTATTTCACTTTGCACTCACAGCTTGTGCTTGCTTGGGTTTCCTTTCAATTAAAAACATAATGGGAATTACTATTGAACTTCAGAATGTTGATTTTGAGCAAATTACCTTTGGATGTAACTGTGGAAGAATTTAGACTTTTACACCTCTGGAAAATTTCGTGCTCCCTTTTTTGTTGTTTTGCTGCTGTCTTTGTATAGAGCCATTGCCACTGTTTTGTTCATTACAGAAGAAGTTTAGTCCCAGCATGTACTTTTTGCAAGTCAGTCTGGTGACACTGGGGATAAAAATATATAAAGGGGCCGGAGGCAGTTTTCTCTAAGTACTGCACTAAAGTGGAGATAGCATTACCAATTTCATCATGCTCCCATTGCAAATTCCAGGATAGGGAGCATCATGGAAGCAGGAGTTTCAAGCTTATTCCACAAGACAGCATATTTGGGGACTTCTGTACTGTGAAGCTCCAAATTACTGCCAATCTGCATTATATTGATGCTGGGAATTTTTTTTTTCTCCCATGGAAGAATACTGACAGAGCATGGTTGAACTTTAAAAAATACCTAGTTCTGTTTTTAAAAATTTTGAAATAAATTGGCTAGCTCTAGGGAGATATTTTGCCTATTTGCCTTTTTAACCTACAAGGAGATGTTAGTATTTAAACTTCAGCAGAATTTGGGGGTACTTTGAGGCTACTTTGCTTTAGTTCTCCTATACACGTGTGCATTTTCCTGTAGGCATCTGTCACACAATTCTTATGTGGTTGTAAAGCTTTCCAGACTGCTGAGACTCCTGGCAAAGCATCCCAGGAAGTATCTTTGTGGGAACCCACGCCTTTGAAGAAAAAACTTTGCCAGTCCAGAATTAACAAAACGATATCAAAATGTATGACAAATCTCTGGATCTTTGGCACACAGATTGTGCTTTATCTGTAATAGGTAGGAATTTAGCTCATCTTTGCTAAAATGAGTGCAGTAGTGACAAAGATCAGTAAATGTTGCAGTCAGTGCTGCAAATGGGAGAATTACAGATCATATGCATGTATGTGCTGTAACCTTTCAGGCTGAAAAAGAAAATTTATTTATATATCTTTCATAATTCTCTCCGTTCACCCGATCGTTGCCCTTGCTGTGCTGTTATAGGTTCTTATTAGCTTTCCCCCTTGTAATGGAATATTTTATGCTGGATAGTCAAATTTTTATAAAGACACTAGTAAAAAAATCTACATTTACAACTTAAAGCAAAAAGGGATGCTAGGATATCTGTAATGTCCCTGTATTAGTATTTGACGTGGATTTAGTAGTAGAGAGATGCAACCAAGATATTCCAGCAAATGGATTTATTCTGGTGCCACTCAGAGATCGGAATACTGGCACCAGGCTGTTAGTAGCCTTCCCTGATAACCTTGATACTGGATTTTCTAAGACGAGGGAGCCCTACAAATAAATGTGTTGAAAATTTCAGAATATAAAGATAGGTAGAGTTATTAAATATTTATTTATGCATAATCATCTTGTCTTTCATGAGAGAAAATTGAGGTCTATACATTTTGGGTATCAGACTCGTGGACATGCCTCTTTCTGTCATTGAATTCTAGTATCTGGGTTTTTTTAAGATCAGCAGTACCATCCCTCATTTTAGCTAACTCTTTGTTGTCCTAGGGCACATGTGGGTTATTCACAGACCTTCATGACCAAAAATCTTCATAGTGTCACAATTTTCCTTCCACTGGTTCACTACTGGAACAGCCAAGTGAAACGCAATCGGAAGCTGCTTTGGGTTCGTTCCTTTCAAACTAAAATATTAAGTTCCTGACAGTGTGTAAAAATGCTGCATTTGAAAAGAGAAACTTCCCAGAGCTTTGCAGGCTATTAAACACCCATTCTGCAGATTGCCAAAGTGAGACCCTGGCAGCAAGGGGTTCCCAGGGCACTGCAAGTGGCTGAGCTCTGTCTGGAGCCCAGCAGCCTCCTGCTGCAACCCAGCTCAGGCACTGAAGCTGAAGTTGCCTTGCCCACAACCCCCCTGCTTCCCCAGCTCCTTCTTTTTCTACCTTCTGAGGTCTCTGCCTTAATCCTGGTCTTGTTTTATTCAGACATTACTTCTGCAGTAATCAAGCTCTGTAGAATTGGTAATTACTTATCATTTGAGGCCTTTTCCCCTCTAGGCTCTGTCTGTTTGATTTATGTACCTTGCACCTGCTTTAACAGCTGCCACCCTGCTATGTATTTATTTACAACTAAAGAGGGAAGAAAATATACTAATTTTAAAGCCTTTAAGCAATCTCAACATTTCCTTTTAGAAGAACATTCCATAGCAATAAAGGGTGGAAATGTAGCAAGGCAAGCTTGGGAAACTGAGAAATGCAGAACACCTCAGCTTTCTGACAAGGAAAATCAATGTTCCAGTTACTAAGTCTATTTTTGAAATAGGGAGATAGCTCTTCCTTTATGAACGAGTTATAACTAGCTAAGTTTGATACCTAAGTTTTTTAAGGCTCTGAAATTCTCTGGGTAAAATCTTGACCCCTTCAGCCTCTGAACTTCCCAGCACCATTTATTTTAATAGAATGTGAGTGTGCATGTGTTTCAGAAAATAACAAAAGAAAGTACATTCTATATGAATACATGATAGCATTTTAAAATTTTAATACAAATTGAAGTATTAATTTCATTTGCAGGGAGAAAAGAAGTAAAGAAATGAACTGAATCTTGGAGTACACTTAGAACTTGGGCACTTTTTGCATTTTCAGTCTGTGATGAATTCTCTGGATGATGCAGCAGTACTTCTTGTAATAAATTCCTATTAAAATGTCAGAATATTCAGCTACTCAGTTTTCTTCTCCTGATTTTGCTAGTCACATTGCAGTAGCATATCTGAAGAAATGCAAACAGTTCTCATGTTAATTAGAAGACTGGGAATTCTTTGTTATTTACTGCTTCCATCATTGAAGGTGATTGCAGTTTTCAAAGAATTGGCGTGTTCATTCATGTAATGATTTCTGCAGAGAAACTTGCCAAATGTGTTCTATCACTTCAGCTTCCTGTGAACCAGAAGAAAGCTTTTCTTCTTATTTATTACACTAATCTGGAACAGACCATTACATGAATGCTGTTTCCTTCTTCTGCTAAACAAAAGTTGGTGAGATAAACTGGACTTGTACAAAGGAGGGCTCAGCACTGACACCATGTGATCCAGTGCTTATCAATTTATTTGCTATATTCCTTTTCCCTCCCCCAGCTAAACTATCTTTACTGCTGAGCTTTGGAAGTTCAGAAGTCATGAGTTAAATCCAGATCATTTGAAAATATAATCTCTGTTTGCTTTCCTGCTTCTTGACATGCACTTCCTTATTTCCCTTCCCTCATCACTTGTTTTCCAAAATACCAGCAAAACTTTTTTGAGATTTTTAAATGAAATCAGTAGAAAAGGCAACGATGTTCTAAAAGCTTGTTGAGATTATCAGGGTTGGATGCTTTTCATTGGTGGGGACTTTGTAAAATTCTCCCTAACTTGGGGCTCGTTCATGAAACTTTTCTTACCTAACAGATGAACAACTTCCAGATTACTCAGTTCTTCAGACCCCCCAAAAATTCCATGTTTCCTTTAGTTAGTATCTTGTTAATATCCATGCCCAGATATTTCTTTTTTGAAAAAGTTACTTTTATGACTCACTTTTCCTTCCAGTCAGCTGAATGTGTATCAAGAATATGGAGAACTTGTCTTCAAAGAGTTAAGGACAAAGTTTATTGAGAATGTCAGCTTGTAGGTTTGGAATTAAATGTATTTCAGCTCGAAGTAATGCACAACCATGTACCAAGCCAGCCTTGCAAGGTAGTAAATGATTGCTTAGAAGCTTTTACAAATTCATATTTATGTTATAGCAAAGAAGTTTACCTGGGGAGCAGTATATTTAAACTGTTCCCTGAAAAATTGCTTTAATGGATTGCCACATGGTAAAATGTATGCTTCACAGATCTGTTTGTGTCAGATATGCTGTGTAAATAATTGTAAATAATATTTTTCATGAAAAAATATATTTCCAATATTAAAGTATTTAGTAATATTTTGTGTGCTTAAACTGAGAAATTTGACACAGAGCTAGCTAAATAAGTTATCCTGAAGTAGAAAATATTACATGGGGATTAAGACAGAAGACCTCATTTAAGATTAAGAGTTGAACAAATGCCTAAAATAACACTCAGAGCTGATATCTAAGTACCAAGAGCATTTGGAACATATTTGGAACATTTTTGGAATATTTTAGAGATTTCAAATAAAGTTTGTGGACTAATGTTGGCATGCTGTCTTTACTGCAGCAATTCTAATGTGGTACTTCTGTATCTGCAAGCTTTACATCCTGATTGTATAGGATCAGTGGGACCAATTGATCTTTCTAAAGTAACTATATTACCTATCATAATAACAACAGAGTCATTGAGTAGGAAGTGCAGATAGGCACTGTGGTGTGAATGAGATTGCTGAGAATTCAATTTTGTTTGTATTTCCTCACTAGTCAGAATTATGGAGAGCAGTGGATTTATTAGATGCATTCACTGACTTAGCCACAATCTGTAAATGTTTTACTGCTACCTTTACCTTTTTGTACATCAGAAGCAGGTAAAAGCACTACACATATACCAGTATAAACTGGAAGAGAATCAGGACATGCTTCTTCCTCTTTGCTGGTCATCAGAGTATCCCTGTGGGATCATTCATCAAGGCCAACAAAGTTTTACTGCTTAATTATATTCCTGATAATTCATGGAGGAATTGTGCTCTGGGAAATCTTCTGGTGCTGTCATATGTTTTGTGCTGCACCATGAAGATTGCATTGGTCATAGTTATTAAACTTCTGTAAAACCCTGGGAGAGTTTTCTATCAGAGGCAATAAAGTTAGTTCACCTTATTGATACTGTGTAATCTCCAGGTTTCTTTTTCTTTTCTCTGTTACATATCTCCAAAACCACAGAACTTTTTATCAATCTTGGATTGTGGCTGAAGTCAGACATTAAGCTACAATACCAGAATTTTGCTAGACTTGATCTTACAGAGGCAGATTTTATTTGGGAGTTATGTTTCAAGTTTAAAATAAATACAATTCTTTGGAAGGCTATTGGCCTTTTGCTACCCTTGTGCTTCACTCTTTATGTGAAATCATTGCTGTAAGGCAAGGTGACACCACAGGAAACTGTGCTAGGGAAAAAACTAGAAAACAAAGTGAAGAGAAAAAGTCATGGATAGAGTGCCAAATCTTGTGACCTTGGCTTTAAGCATCCTAAATGGTATTAAGCACATAGAATGATAGCAATAGGAACCCCAGTCTGAAAAGAGAAACAATCTCCAATCAATAATCTGTTTCTTAAGTGTTCTTGAATCTGATCATCTGATAACACATTCCCCCATAATTAGAAAATCTGTCCTTTTTTATATTTTTCTGTAAAATTTGTGGTTCTCAAGAATGATAAGTGATACAGTCTTGATAGTGCATGTAAGGTTTCTTTAAGTAAGTAAATTGGGTTTCAGTTGCCTTCCTTATATAGAAAAACTATTGTCCATGTCTTCACTCTGAGACTTTCACTGTCTCAGAAGAGTTGAAATTCTTTCAAATTGTAATTTTACTACATATTTTGTGACCTATCCCAGGTGTTATTTTATCTAAGGCACAGCTTGCTCACCAAAGACAGGAAACACTTTCAGCTTTTCTGCAAACAGCAGATGATCTCTCATATATTCTGAGCAAATGTTCAAATATTTTATTACAACAAACACTTCCCTTCCTTTGCAGAATTATGTGTGGAAAAAAACAGTGTTGAAACAAGAAATTAGAAGGTCATTCTCCTTCAATACCCCCTCCATGTGATGAAGCACAAAAAGCTCAGGTGTTGTTAAATAAGTCTGTTCATGTGAGGTCTAATTGCAGATGTGTATGTCCACACAGGATGTAAATACCTAGGCAAGTATTTGTAATGTCTCATATGGAAGTAATCTTCTAATTCAGAAAAAGTTCAACTAGTTCAGCTCACTGACTTTTGGAGTTCCTTAATTTTCAGACCTAGTTGGATTTATTTCACACATTCTTTTTTTTTCTTTTATAGTTTCTGGGTGCTCTGAGGTCAAAATCTTATTGGGTTTGTTTTTTTTGTTTTTTGTTTGGTTTTTGTTTGGAAGAGAGAAGGATTCAATATTTGCTCGATTTTTAATTTTTATTTTATGTTATTATTTTTCCTGCCCAAAGTAAAAGCAGAGTTCCTGCCTTTGTAATAGTTTCTTCCTTTCTAACTTAATTGAATACCCTCATCTGTGTTATTTTCAATCGTGAAAATGAAATTTAGGTACAAATGTTTGCATTTATAGGAAAAACTAAGTGACCTTTACATAAGGATCAGTGAATGCTCCCGACTGATAGTACACATGCCCCACTTTGAAATAGGTGTAGCTATTTCCAAAGAATACCAATTAATTGTCACACAATGATCTAAATCCACCTGAAATTACTTTATTTTAATATTAAAGAGTGTCTGTAATGGCATAGAGTTAGGCAGGAGTCCTTGCTTAGAGTTCAAGGATAGAAGTAGTATGTCAGAAAGCTCTCTCAGTATATCACATTTATTGTGTTCCTATGCTTTGTTGCAAATGTCACAGCACTACAGTTGCATAGAAAGTGAGTCTTAGCTAATAAAAGGCTTCACCTTTTTTTCTTTCTCTATACCATGCATTGTAATAAATATCTAATAAAAGAGCATTTATTACTTCCAAGTATTGCCTATATGAGATTTCCTCACAGGAGAAAATCTCTGTTCTGTACAATGCTGTTCAGCATTCAGAAAGAATTTTCACAGCTCTTTTTCTTATGTTAATGTACCTTGCTAGAGGTTTTGAGAACTTAAATTTTGCTGAGAGTTTGGTGGGGTTTTTAATTAATTAATTTGACATTTGCTCTATCTTATCATTGATCAAGAGGAAGGGATGTGGTACTAATAGAAAGGAAAATACGTAACTAGTTTCCACAGGTATTATTTAACTAAGAAAACTTGTATATTTAGTTTGGTCACTGAAATGGATTGGTGGCTGAATTCATGCAGTATATGTGTGGATAAATTACTGCTATAGGTTGCATCCATTGAAATTAAACTCTTTTAAAGAAGTGAACTCTGATTTCCATCAGTTCTCTGAACATGGAGAGTCTAGTACAAATGCTAGGAGCAGAATTAAAAAATAATAGTACTACTCATCTTTATCTTTTGTCAAATATTTTTCTTGTCTGGAAATGAGTCTGTGTATCTTGTGAAGTAAACAAAACCAAAAAATCCTGTACCAAGAAAGCTGAAGGTATATAAAACATGCACAAAAATATATGAAACTCCGTAAACTCAATTTCAGGATTACGAGATAGGGAGCAAACTGTAGTCTTCAAGATTGCATTATACAAGAAATCATTTAAATGGAAAATTACAAGAAAGTGCTGACTTCCCTGATGAGCTGTCAATAGGGGATTTAAGGCTCCTCATGTGCCATAAGCATGCTTTAATTGATTTCAGGGTTACTATCCTGGAGTGTGCTAAAATAAAGGTTAGAGAAATCCTGAGGATATCAACTACCTTTATCAAACTGCACAATTACAGGTATAGTACATAATCTGAGAACAGAAACCATCATTCAGAAATGAAAGATTTGCTTTGCTTGGAATGAAGAAGTTTTTTCTAAAAGTCTGCAAAATGGCTGCTCAGAGGAGTGGACTTAAACTGGACCATTATGTGTTTCAAAAGAATAACACTGCAGATTATACATTGTATTGCCTATAGGACCTGTGGATTCTGACTCAATCATTTTTCCCCTGGCTCTGACTAATAAGAAAAAAATCTTGAAGTGTTCTGATAAACAAAATTTCATTCTTCTCTATCAGCTCTATATGTTCCTTGTAAAAAAAATACTCTAAAATGGTGGTGTAATATGTTTATAGCCATAATAATTAACACTTTCTAATTCTTGTGTTGTACTTTAATACATTTCTATAAATATAAGATATTAATAAGAGAAAATAAAAGGAGCTAGAAGATTTGTTTTATAAAAGAGCAGTCCAGTGTCTGAATCAGAAAATCAAACTACTACTGTCTATGCAGCTTTTTCAGAGAATATAAACAAGATGGAATCCCATGTATTAAATGACTAAAAGCAGTTTTGATCAGAACATAAGGCAGCAATCCTTAAATACATCATGTGCTGTGACACAAGAGAAGGCACTGTTCTCCATTCTGCTCAATGGACCATGCTGGAACACTTGTTTCATATCTTGAAACCATTTATGATTGCTGTTAAAGAAGTGAGTGCTCTAGTAATGCCAATGAATCAAGTCAAGTCATCCCATTCATCTGTCTGTTAGAAACAAAATATTGGAGGGAATAAAGACAAACACAGACTCTAACCATACTAAAAGCTGCACTCAGAATTCCCTTTACCTGTTTGCCAGTGGAATGTACCCGATCAGGAAGGATGTGGTCTGCATTTTGTTCATATTTTAGGTAACTTTTGAGACCAGTGGAAGTCACAGGGACAACTGAGAGAAACTGGGAAGCAGGAATTTTGATGTCTTTGGGATATGCTGCTAGCTGATAGGACCTTCCAGTATGAAAAAGGAAGATTGCTTCAGAAATCAGGGAGATATGTTTTGGGTTCTTCTGTGTTTTGTTTATTAGGAGTAGTAGTAGTATTTCAGTTTACAAACAAATAAACAGAATAAATGTTTAGGAGATGAACCACGTCATTTCATCTTTATGTTAATGCATGGTGGATGTATATATTTCTGGTAATATTTCCAATGTGTTCATTATTCTGTATTCCCTCTGAAGCTATAGTTCAGAAGGACTTTTGATCAGTAGTTGTTTATGCTTCATTACATTCACGTGTTTAGACTGTGAGGTTTTATGGACAAGGGCCATGTGAGGTTTTTCTCTTTGCATGGTGTACTATAATTAGTTTTTTATTTCAGGCCGGTGTTAAAAAAAAATTAATGCTGGCTCTGAGAAGTAATATTGATGTTTATGTTGAATGCAAATAGAAGAATAACAATGTCTTCTTTTATTTCCTGATCATGAATAACACATATTGCTACCTAGACTAGAGGTATGCCCCTTAGTAAGTCAGTAAGAAAAGTCAGTCAGGAAGAAAATAAGATGCATAAAAATGTTGTGTGGATGTATTACAGTTAATTACTGTATTTTGAGACATTGGAGTGAGTAGATGAAAAAGATTTTAGACTGGAAGTGACTGGATATTTTCAGGCTCATGCTTTGGGATGTGCCTGTGGATGTTGTTTGCCCAACATAAGATGCTCGTGCAGACTAGGTAATAAATGACCACTATGGAAGCTCCTCAGTGTTCTCTCTTGATTTCCTCTGCTGTTATAAAAATACTTGTGGCTGAGATTGCAGAGAGCAGAGAGAAGTGAAACAATTACAAATATGCTAAAACTGTGCATTGGAAAATTATATATTCCTTTGAAATTACAGGATTAGGTTCTGAGAAGAATGAAATCAATAAACACAAATTAAAACTGGCTCAGCACTTTGCCTGGTGTTCTCAGTTTCAAAGACTGTCACTCAAATGTCATTTCATTGTCAGTTCTAATTCCTGTGGAATGAGGAGCTCTTGTGCAATAAAACTGTATTTGCTAAATATTTATACGTGCATCAACACATGTATAAACACAAATTTATTACTGCTCAGTGTGTCACCATGCGTGGCCATAAGAAATTTGCATAGAATGTTCATTCCTGATTTAATATAACTATGTTGTTCAAGGATCCACAATTACGTAACTGGACACTTAAGGAACTCCTGTCAAAAGAGGCATCAGAAAAATAATCTAACCTGTGTTGTATATGGGCAAATATCCACATTTGATAATGTTGGTTGAATGCCACAGATAACTTCCATGGATTTTGGATGAGAAATTCTATGTCATGCAGCAGCACACAAGGTCTTATATTGAAAATCCTAAAATAATGCTTGCTGAAGTAGTAAATACAACTGAAGAGTTCATTTAGAAATGAACTAGTTGATTTCTACAATCACAACACTTTATATCTGAATTCAAGGATCTGTTCAATTTTCATTTATTTTAATGCTTGTGAAACATGTTAGATTCACAAGCCTCCACACTTTAGCTTTTTGTCTGCCCACAGAGCAACAACAGCAAAAGTGAAAGAAATTCCCCCCCAGTCACTGCCAATAAACTAACCTGGAGGATCACCAATTAATGTCAAAGATTTTTTACAGCAGGATTGACCCATATCCACTGGGACCAAGACTGAAAACCTTAATTGTTGTTTGGAATAGGACAGTGCTTTCTACAATCAATTTTCAATATGCCAATAAACCATTAAGTGGATCCTTGAATGTAATTAAAATTTTCGTACCAATATCTAATTTAAGGTAAGGGAGTCCTCTAAAATGATGCAAATATTGTCCATAAAAGATTCTGGGTCTTAAATTAGACCTATATATCAACTGTTAGTGCAACAAGTCCATTCAATAATGGACCTTACTAGCTAATCACAAATGAATTTTTAGAAAAATGCAAAAATAATCTGAAATATCTGATTTTAAAGTCTAGCAGTAGGATTGCTAACTGAGTGCAGGCTGATGTATTGCTCAGCTTCCAAGGAAAATGTCTAGGGTGAAGGTCATATGGGAGAGACTGAATGCAGAACTCCACCTCACCCTCACCTGGAAAAATCTTGTTTACCAGGTGGCCCTAGGTTATTTCTTTGCTTAAAGGCTGATTTTGTGTCACAAGATAGATCTCGTCTCAAGCCTTTTTTGAGCTGCTTTGGTTAAAAAGTCCATGTCAAGCGGAGGGATGTGCCAGAGCTCCAGGTGCTGCCCAGGGAAAGTGAGTTTGCTGGTTTGTGTTAAAGATGTTATTACCCAGCATTACAGAATTTCTCTTAAGAGCTTATTCTTGTGATTATTCACTTGATGAAAGGTAGAAGGGTTTGTTTCTGTGTTATGAACTAGAGAAAAGTGAAAATTGGAGAACGAACATAGGGTGTTGCACTTGGCTGCTGGTAAAGTTCCCCTTGTGTGCTCCAAGTTTAGCTCCTGGATGCATTGCTTGATAAGAGGATCCCAGGGAATGTCTATGGCTTGGTGCTTCCTTTCTCTCCTGCAGACCACAGTTTTCAAAACTGTTTCCTATTTATGCATTTTAAGATAAATGGCTCCATTCTCCTTTTTGTTTTCTAGCTACTGAATTGCTCCAAAGCTTTGAATTAATTCAGAAGCACCCCTGTACACAAGCAGAGATTTCTCTGATGCCAGTGTGAGTTCTGCTTCAGTTAGGGATAAAGGATTTAGATATGGGAGGCTACTTCTGTAAAATATTAAGTTTTCTCTTTCAAGTATCATACCACACTAGGCTGAAATCTACTTGTTTTATGCTGTTAAACAACCCATCTTTTGTCATACAGGGAAACAATACCTCATTTAAGATAATACATTTTCTTTCCTAGGTCTGTTTATGCTTAGAAAGTATCTTGCAGTATTCTGTGTATTGACAATTTATGAAAAGGACTGAGATATTTCTTGATATATGCTTTTTTTCTCAGTACATTTTTGTAACCTTAGCATGGTTTGAAAACTATTTCTTGCCCACAGATAGCAAGAAACAATGATTTCATATTTCCCAAAGTGTAAGCCAGTCCACAGCATTCCTCTTGATTGCAATGACGTGTTACAATAATAAAAAGATGTTTGCTGTTGGAATAATAAAGTATGATACTATATTAAAACAGATACTTAAAGCTGAAATTTATGAGTTTGTTTTTCTGTGCCAGTCAACATATTTTCATATGTTAACATCAAAATGAGGCACTCAGCAAAACCTTTAATAATAAAAACAGCAGCCTTCAAAAGCAAGTGCAGAATTTTAACTTCTTGTACAGGGATTTCATCTTGTGATTTTCTCTTCCTTTTCCCCCTTTTTTTTCTTTTTCCTTTTTTTTTCTTTTCCTTTTTTTTTCCCAGATTCAATTTTATTTTCTCATACATCTTTTTTCCTAATAGAATATTTTTCAGCTTGTTCCTTCATGTACCCTCTTTCAGACCAATTCTTTCTCGTCTCTTTTAGAAGATTAATCTGGGGAGTGTTTGATTTAAAGAATAGCAAAACTAGTCAAAGCTGGGCATAGCATTCTTTTCAATGGAGGTAAACAGCTTATTATTCTGTGTGTATCCAGTGCTAAGACCATCACTAACTGTGCAGATTTTCTCAGTAAAATTGTACTGTATAAAAGATTTCCCTTTTTGTGGGATCTTTTGATATTTAATAAACCACTCTTTCTACTGAATAATTCTAAGAAACCATTACTTAGAGTAATCCCACCCAGGCAGAGCAAGTTGTTTAATAGTTCCATGGAGTTACCTTTCAGCTTATTGTGTTTTTACTCTTTGTCAGACTCTCCAGAGAGAGGTGTGCCTGGTCACACACAGCACAGTGTATTCAGACATGAACCATGCTGCTTCAGGAGCTGAAAGTTAGGGTCAGGTTGTTGAAGAACTCTCCCGTTTCCTCACTTAATTCAAACCAGTCTGAATGGTCAGAGACATTGTATTTTCTCTGACATGCTTAGAAGAAAATAAGGTAAATTTATCAGTGTATAATGTCATCTGGAGGCCTGGGAAAGGTATAATTATGTTCCAGAAGCATTAATTTCTGATATCAAACTGGGAGAGTCTTGTGACCAGAAAGGTAATGATTATTTCTCAACTTGCAGACTTCTGTTTATTGATGGCCATATAATGCCATTGATCTAAACCAGATCTCATTGACTTCCATTTGAGCTCTGTGCAAGGACTGAAGGCAGCAAGCAGCCTGAAGGCTGTCATGGAGAATAATCAGACAGGGAACTGCAATATGTTTGTATTGCCCCCATCCAACTGCTGCTCTCTGAAGAGGTGAAGGATAACTTGACACTTAGGCTGTAATTTTACCTTCATATGAATTTCATCTGATCTGAAGACACAGGAGCATGTAATTTATTGAAAAATAAACGTGCTTTATCTATGTGTACAAATCACCACCAAGCAATATATTGCTGGCTATGGCATAATGACCAATATGAGATTTGGACCACTGGGAACTGGGCACCTGAACCCCCTTTTGAACACATCCTGTTTCATGCCCTTCTTGAAGTTGAGTTCCTGTTTGAAATACATTTCACAGGAGGCTTGCTGTACATCACAAAATTGTGCTAGAGTAAATAGAAATGGAATACTGAGCTGCTTCATCAGAATCCTTGTGATTTGTGTAAGGAGCTCCCATTTATTCAAACCAGACTTGCTAGTTTAGATTCCCTTACTGAAAGATAGGTCAGATTTAAGTTAATAAGTGGTGGCTGCGAAATCTTAATTAAAATGATTCAGTTGTGTGAGTAGACCAGCCCTCTTTAATTCGTGTTAGAGTGGGAATATCTTCTTACTATTGGTAAAAACCTGCTTGTTAGGGTATCAGACCAAATTAATTCCTATGGTTAGCATTAGCAAATGAATTAAATTATGAAAAATTATAAATCTTAGCCTTTATTCACAGCTACCTTCAGTTGTTTAGGGAAAAATTACTTTTTTGGTGTGTGTGTGTGTATTGTTTTCTCTTTTCCTATTCAATAGCAAAGTTTAATAATAATGGAATATAATTCCACATGTTGTTCAATTATTTCCCTTACGTGGGGCTTGCTTCTACACTGCTTTGTGGTTTTCATGGCAGGCTGGCAGGGCAAAAGTAAACCATCTCCAAATCACCTTTTTAAGGGTGCAACACCTTTTCCTAGTCATTTGCCATTTGCACAGCACTGGCATGAAGTCTGAAACAGTGAGGTGACCGTGTGGGATGAGATCCTCAAGCAATGGGATGAGAATTTTTCACACTGGAGACCTGAGCAATCACCCTGCAGATGCTAAGGCCATGGCCCTGCCACCGAGGGTGCCTTTTGGGCTGCTCTGCACCATGGTTATGCAGCATCCTGAGGGCAAGAGGGAAAGAGGAGCAGAGGTTTGGGCCTTTGCTTATAGTCTACTAGAATTCTAGTTCACACAAGTTCTTGAGTCACCTTCAGAAGTACTGTACTGAATATAAAAATGATTGCTAATCTCCATACAGCTCTCCAGCAGGCAGAGGCAATAAAAAGCAGGTTGTTATTCCTCCCCTCACCATCTTTTTTTTTTTTTTTTTCCCTTTTTCTCCTTTGTCCTCTGCATTGCTGCTTACAAGTACAGCTGGGAAATAATGTAATGTCAAGGCTAAGAATATATTGTAGAATCCACTTTTTATCCCAAGAAGACTTTTTTTTATTTCTTTGTAATAACTTCCACAGTAGGCACAGCCTAGATTCATCACGGACATGCGGAGGAAGGGGATTGTGTGAGCCTCTGCATTGACTCTTGCTATTCCTTTGTCTCTTCCTCTCACCCCAAATAAGTATAAACAACATGTAGACAAGACAAAACCTCGGTGGTGAACAAAAGCTGCCTGCATGTTATCCATCAGTATTATTTAAGTAGGACATGCTGGGCTGTTCATGATACACTCATACTGTAAGTGATAAGCTATAATGTATGGTATTCATTTACTTCTCCATTCCACCAGCAATATAGTGAAGACAATAAATTTTCCTGTTTGTTCTCTGACCCACTGTTCTTGGGTTAAGCAGCATGTTTTGTCTACATTTGTCAGTTGTTACAAGCTTCTAGCTGCTGTGGACTAGGGTATTGATGAACCCTGGAAAATGGAGCCTTGAATAATGTATAAAGCATTAAACATGCAACCATTTCACTGGGAAAAAGAGGGGGAAAGTGTATTATATGTTTTCTCTGTTGTAGCTCCTTCATTTACAAAACATATTTGTCAAGCCTTTTGCTAAGAATAATGCTAGGATGCAGTTTCCCATCATTCTTGTTAATGGGACTGTCTTAGTGTTACAGTAAACAACCATAAGTCTTGTGTCTCAACCATTGTGCAACACGCTTAGTTTTTTCAGCTTCTAATTAAAGGTATTTTAAATTTGCTGTCTTCAGTCATGGGAATGGTTGTGCAATTTCTGGTCTTGCATCAGGAAAGGGTCACTGAGAAAAAAGGGATATTAAAAGGTAACGGTGTACTTGCAGGATTACTGTGTGACTGGAGTACATATACTATTGGGTGATTTAAAAGCTCAAAACTTATTCCTACCTGTTACAGCGATTTATTACTAAAAAAGCAGTACTGAATCATGCATTTTGCTGAATGAATTTATGTGATAAACCATCAATATGTATTTGCATTAGCAAATGGAACTTTCTATCGTATTTGTGAGACCAGAGTCCAAGCTTCAGTGGCTGTGAATCAATGCAGCTGCATTAGCTTCAGTGGAATGCTGCTGATTTATATCAGCTGAAGCTCTGGTTTGTTAAATTCTTCCTGTTTTGAAAGCATGTATCAGAGCAGTGGAAAATTGCTGGATTTGATTTAGCCTCTATTTGACATGCCACAGAATTCACCATTGCACTGAGAAACTTCAGTAAACATGTGAAGGTTTTATTGACATGAAGGCTGAATTACCCTCTTATCCTGGCCAAGGCTGAGAGATTTTGGTGAACTCTGTGGAGCACATTCATGATGCTTCCATTTGTCCTGTATCAGTTCTGGAGGTAAATGAGAAACGTGATGTTTAGAGCCACGAGGACTAAATTCATATGCAGATCCAAAGATCTCATTTAAAGAGAAAAATTATTTCCTGCATACAGGTGTGAGTTTTCCAGTGCTGAATATTTTATAATTTAATAGGGTTACCTTTACAAACTAAGAATACACTCTAATCTTGCCACATGTAGGTTTCTGCTGATAAATCCCATATAGAGAAATCTGCATGTTCTAAGAGAATGAAGCCCTGGAGTCTGAGACCCTGGGGAGCCTAAAGCACTGTACAGGTATGAAGAGTCCACTCATACACAGAGATGGAGCTGCAAGGCTCCCATTACATTTAACATAACCACACAGCTACATTCCTGCATATTGGACTCAATATTTACCCCTGCATGTGTTTCTCCTCAGCAAATTATTTGTCAACAGAGATGCAATTAAAAATGTTTGATACAAGGAGAGGAACGTGCGTGTAATTGAAGGCAGAAATATAAAACTTGTAGAATGTGAATCTTCTTTTCGACCTTTCTTGGAGGTCTTCACTCTCCTGTAGATGTGGTAAGAAACAGCCACTGTAGCAGAATATCTGCTTCACACAGACAGCTGCTGGGACTGGCATACAAGTTACCTTTGCAGGATTATTCATCAGGAAAACAGAAGGCATTAGTAAAACGTTTATACAATAAATTGATATATGTACCATGTATTACAAGCAAATTATTTCAGTTAAACAGAATCAACATTGCTCCTAAAAGCAAATATGATGTCTTTGGAATAGGAGTTTTTACTATGTTTTTACACATTTCTTTTTTAAAGAAAAAATATTTCCTAAAGTTAATTAGTTTTCTCTCCATTGTTGGTGAGCACAGCTTTCTGATTGTCATGCTGGGTGATATCACCAGTGGCAGCCTCACAAAGATGGTTGTGGATATTGGTGTTGGTTTTTATCATTGGAAGACTGCTCTGGTTTTTGATTTATATAGGCTCCTTTTTACAACTCGTTGGCTGAGGCTTCCTTCTGTTCCACATATGCACTAATGATGGTTTCCCTGTTCCTAGGAGGAGTGCAGGTTTCTAGTACTTTAGCATGTGGGGGGCTGTGACAGGATGATGTTTAACCTCATGACTTTATTACTAGACTCCATCACGCCTAGTATCTCAGGACATTGTCAGTCTATGATTTTGAATCTCTGGCATTCCTTTCAGTTTTTGATTTACTGACTATGTTCTTAACATGAACCTTGCTAGTTTAATTCTCATCAGTGCTGCTGCCTGCAATTCATCTTCTGAAGAAAATTATGGATCCACGGAAACGCAGGAGGGGATATATAATTCAAGAAGTTTTCAAGATTCATTTTCAGGAAGATGAAGTGCTGCCCGCATTATGTGCTGAGTTGGGTTCTTTGAACAGTAAGAATGCCACCTGCAGCACTGAACATCCACTATGAATAAATGTTTTATTGCAAGCAAGCTGGGAAAAGGGAATGGTCAACCACTATTGCCATGGTTTTCCCAGCAGAATAAAGATTTTTCTTTTTCTTTTGCAGTCATAATGACTGTTGCAAAAAGGCACACACTGACATAGAATTGGGTTCCACTTCTGTGAAAATACCTAAATGCAATGTTGTAAAATAGAAAGCACCTTTAGACTGCTGCAATATGCATGATTAAAGTGGTACACTCTCCAGAGGGAATATGAGAGTACCAGTAGGTGCTGCTACTGACTATCAATAACACTGGAATACCATGTTCTGTTCTTCATCCTACCAGGTAATTAAATTAACAGTAGCCCAACTTTACATCATAGGTGTTGTGCAGTGAAAAAGCTTATGAAAGAATAAATACTGAGCATTTAATTTCAAGAAAGCAGAGACAGCTGTGTGACAATGCTGAATGGAGAAGAAAGATCAGGCTGAACCCTGGGGTTGTTTTTATGACTTAGTTTACTGAAACTATTTCCTGTGGAACCTGAAGAAGACTTTGGACTAGGGTAAAATTCTTTGAAAACCTAATATTTGGACAAAAAGGGGGAGGAAAGCAATATATGTTGCTCTAGCAGTTTCAAGACACCATGTTGATATAAACTGGGACTGGAAAAATAAGTGGTTCCTGAAGAATAAGGGTCCTGCTCCTGCTTTTCTGAAGTCACAGGAACATCACCAGTTTAGCCCCAGTAGAATCAAGCAGAAAAAAAATGCTGAGATTACTATATAGTGCAGCTTGTGTACAAGGTTACCTGAAAACATTTTTTGATACTGAGATAAAATGAAAAGCTAAGAATTTCATATTAAAGCATCAAAAATTCTGTTCAATAACTGCCTTTGAAAACCAATTGGCTTTCCAGATTTTTTGAGCTGCTGAATAATTTGTAACAAATAAGGTACCTAATATTCTTTTTCTTCCCCTACACAAATTGTCTGGGAATGTTTTTGGCTTTCAAATGATCTCCTGGATAACAATTATTTCACTGCTCTGTTTTTTCTGACCTGTGGCTTGTCTGAAGATTGTGTGTGAATACTCTGAGTAAATACTGAGCTGAGCTTGGAAGGGCTTTGAGAACAGGAACAAAATGTCTTCTGTAGATGAGAGGCTTGGCAAAAGAGCTCCTCTTATGAATTTCAGAATTTTAAGCTAGTGGTGCTAACTAGTAAATTAATTTAAAAAATTTAAATTGCTAAACCCTTTGAGGTGGGTTTCTTGCAGAGACTTACCTTTATGGTTTAGAATAAATTCTGAGTTTTATTAATTTTAGAATTCTTAAATGAAATACAGAATCTAAGTCAGTCCAGCATTTTTTTTTTTATTATTATTTTTCCATTGCTATTTTGATAAATCTAACTTACATATATTCTCCCTGTGAATGTGTTTATGAGGTTACCATAAGGGTATGTCTTCCACCAAAAAAAAAATTACCATTAAGTCTTTCTGAGATTTCTTTAGGGGCTAGTATTTCCTTCATTTTGTAATTTTGTTTCAGATAGGATTTTTGTCTTAAAACTTTTTATTGAATATTAAGGATTTCATTCTTTAATATTTTATGTTGTTGTGGCCAAGTGGACTGAGAAAAGTGGTGTGTGATTTGGATTGATTCTACTGATTGGGATACATGTTCCATTGATTGGAAAATGTATTCCCATGGGAGGTATATGTAGGTTTTTGCTTTTACAGATCAATTTTTGTACTGCTTCTAAAAAAAATTGCTAAGTGTTTTCAAAATCTGATGGAGTTAATCATCTACCTATAAAAATTGCTTGAAAGATAAATGAAAAGTGACTGAACCAGACAATAAGTATAAATATACAGCAATTTGTGTATTAATGTAGATGAAAACATTTCTTTTCATCAAGCTTCCAAAGTTTCTCTTGGGTGCTTTTCCTTTCTTCTTGTATTTGTAAACTTAACAACCCAGAACTGAAATGATGACTTTTGGAAAAGCTAACACTGGATTCGTATATAACCATAAGGTGAAAAAACCTTAAGAGTCCCCTCTTCTCTAAAGGAAGATGATTTTTAACACACTCATGATTGGTTTATGTCATTCACTTGGGATCAGATAAAAATATACTGATCACAGAGTAATTCTGCCTTAATTGGGCACCTCCACTAAAAGTTCACATTACTTCTTAGAAAACAAAATGTGATTCTTGGTACTTTCAAAGCTGTTAGATGAAAAGGAACTTTTAGAAACAATCCAGAATCCATTTGTCAGGATAATAACAATTCGCCGTTACAAATCTTTCTGCCTCTTCTCACTCCCCCTACCCACATTAATTATAATGCTTCAACAGAACAGAGCTTGATTCTTTTTTTTATTAAGGTTGTTTCACTCTAGTATTGATTAAGCTTATTTCCCATGATAAATAACCTTCCTGTCAAAAAATGATTTATGAAAGCCAGTGGTTTTTCTTTTTCCAGTTTGCTTTTCCTGTGGTTACATATTACATATTATCTCCTGCTGACTGGTTTGGGCAGTCTTTGAATCTACAATTACTGATCCTCATTAAGAAAACTGAATTTCAATGTGTAAAAGGCTTGGAGAGTTATCAGGTGAATCATTCAATTTTAAATTGGAAAAAGAAGAACCTTTCTAAAGTGAATCTTGTGATCTGCCTTTAAATTTTCAAAATGTTAATATAGTAAGGTAGCCTTGCATTGCACTGGTGGACACCTGCTCCCTGGATACTTCCTTAACCTTTTTCCTGTGTCTTCTGGAATATTGACCACAAAGACAATTAAAAAAAAAACCCAAACCCAAAAACCTAAATAAATCATACACTTCTGGATTGCTAGTAGTCCCATTTCTATGGCAGCAATTATTGTTCCACCCAATGCATTTCTATGAGTATATAGAAAATGAAAACTAACTTTTTAGAAGAAAAGAGTTCTGGTTTATGCAGCTGTTGAGAAGGAGTGAGTTTCATTTATTTCCATTATTTCAACAATCTTTTTATCCTTGAATTTCAGAGGAGAGGTCTGGTCTTGAGCATTCTGTAATGAGGTGGAAAAAATGAGCACCTTTCTAGGTAGGTTCTAGGATTTGATTAATCCAAAAATGCTGGCTTGTACCTTTCCCTTATATTCTCAAAGCAAAGTCTTCATTTGTGTCTGGGCTTCCCCTGCTGCTTTTGTGTAATCACACGTGTTTATTTGTATTGGGTTTGTTTTTATTATTTTCTATTATTGCAGTTCAAAATATCCAGTTCTCAATTTTTATTATATGACTCAGAACCAATAGCTCAAGTCCACAGGGAATGTAACTTGGTTTTTTGGTTGGGAGGTGGTGACTGTCTTTTGTTCTCTGCCTGGCACTGAGGAGTTCTGATCTGCAATCAAGTTTCCTTTGCAATAGAATAATAAAAATGAATAGTCTTAAAAAGTGTTCCACAAAGGAATGTCACTGCTTTTCAAAAATCTTGAAGAAGGCTGACTCTACAACCCTGGTTTTAGGAACATGTTCACATAAATCGCATTACAATGCTGCATAGATAAATATTGCACTAGACAGACAAAAAAAAAAAAAAAAAAAAAAAAAAAGGTTGCTCTTACATACCCTTCAACAGCCTCATGAAAATCCTAGTGCTTATAAGTGAAAAAAACATAAAGCAAACCCTAATATTATCATTGCTTTAATTCTCAGTCTTTGTTCCTTCCAGTCAGGTCTCTTAATAGAAACTAATGGTAACTACATAATCAGGATATTTTCTTTTTTGAGTCAGTAGCAGAATTAGAGTCCTGAAAAGATAGCGGGCTGACATTTGTTTTTTTAATACCTAAAGCCAGCTTCAAAGAGAATGAGTCAATGTCACAAACCTAACAAATCAGCAGAGACAAATACTTTTTACCTGTAGTAGCCCTGTCCTCAGAATTAATTTTGATAAGAAACATTTTACAAATGTGGTATATTTTCTCCTTGTATCCTGCTTACCTTGGGGGGGGAAAAAAATTAGGGTTCTTTTTCTCATCTGCTGTTGCAGGGCCATATTTCACCTGTCACAAATTTTGAAAGGACCACTTGATCCTGTGACAGGTGATAAAATCAAAGGGGCCAGTAAAGGACAATCCTTTCTCTCTTGCCTTCAGAGAGGGGTTTCTCTTTATGCAATATCCACTGCTTGTGGACAGCAGGTCCCTGGATTTCTGAGATCAGAGGTTGTCCTTGGTGTCAAAGATGTTTCTATTCTCACATTTTCCACAGTAACTGAACTCTCCAGACCTCGTCACTCGTATTATCCCTGTTTGAGAGATGAGGAACAGAAGAACAGAGAGCCCAACATTACAGGGAGCCTTTAGAAAAGAGTGAGGAGGAGATGAGTCTCAGGCTCTGCTCCTGCTCTCTGACACAGCCTGGTTGGTGGGGTCTGAGCTGACTGCACTGGGACAACTCAGAGATGGATGCTGAGGTTAAGAGCTGGGCACCAGCCACCTCAAGAATAATTTTCTGGGTAACAGACTTAAATTGATTGATAAAACAGCTATTCAAAATTTCTCAGAATGCGATCTGCAACAATAATAATTAAAAAATATTCAAATAATGAGCTTTGACTCTCTGGAAAGAAAATAAAGGGTCTTATTGTGCCCCAAGCTGCTGTGTGGCAGTTCATGATATGAAATGTTCTGCAGGAAGGGCCTGGATTATAAAGTTACACTTATATTTGGTTCAGGTAATAGTGGAATGATTGTAAAGTACTCAAATCAAACAAGTTATATTTCAATACAAGAGAATAATGGAATTTTGAAAAGAAGTAGGTGGAGCACATTTATTTTTGTCTCCTTGTTCAGGACTAACTACTAAAAAAAGTTATTTTGTCTGAACTAATTTATTTTAAACCTTTCTGGTCTAGGTTCCTTTAAATCTATTGAGAAAGTTGCAAAAATGACTTGTTGAAGTCACTATTGTTCTGAAGGGAGAAATAAATTAAACACTGAATTGTGAGATTAAAAGGACTGACTCTAATGTGCTTTAAGGACTTAAAGCCCACTGGAGGACTATGTATCTTTAAACTATCTTGTCCCACTCCTGCTTGCAAAGTGCTCTGGGGACTGGGAATGCCTCAAGCACTGTCTTGGATGTTCATGATGTCCTGTTAGAGACACATTAACTTTCCCTGGTGAACCTATGCATCACATAGTATCTCTGGAGCTACTGTCAGCATCCTGCCTGTCCTGCAACTTGAGCTTTGGTTGTTCTGACTGTGCCTCTTTTCATGAAATCTACAAGGAATGGATCTGAAAAAAATTAAGCTTTGCACCTTTGGCAGAGCTTGGACTATTGCATACTTAAAATGTGAGTTTCCAAAGCAATAACCTAAGGCTACACAGGGACTTTGGACTTGTGACTGCTCATACAGTTCTCTCACTTGCAAAATCATTATTGATATCTGAGAAACATTGTCATTGTTTCACAACTTCAGTGAACGTGTGTCCTTAGCTTGTAAGTAGATCCGTTCTTGCTCAGTCCAGTTCTTCACTAGGTTTATTCATTGTCCATCACTTGACAGAAAAATCTTTGATACCTCTGTGCATTCAGAATTCACCTTGAAAGTGGGTCTTGAAATGACCCGCCATCCTTGAAGTCAGAGGGGCTGATAGCTTTTGTGGGTTTCTTAGAAGTGTAGCTAGAGTGAACAGAGAATTGAAAGGGTAACTTAGAATTTGAGGTAAAATCTCAAATAATTACATTTATAGTCTCCTTCTTTCTCTCCCATGCTAAGGTGGTCTATCTAGAGGCTTTCTTAGGATTTTGAATCTCAAGAGTTTCTTAGGATTTGTGTTTTCTGCTGAGTGATTTTGTCTTTCAAAATTGATTTTCTTTTTAAATCCTGTTTAGATCATTTTTTCAATTGTGCTGTACTTCAGTGATGTCTGTCATATTTTTTTTTTTTTTAAGTAGGAGGCATGACATCTGAGAGAGGAGCTTGATACTTCAGAAGCAGTGAATTATTCTGCTGTCCACAAACGACTGTGCTAGGAAGTAATGCTCTGATTAGTTGAAGTGTCTCACACTAGGGATTCAACCATGAAAAATAGCCAAAGAGGATTCAAGAGCCTCTGCAGGGACCTTGGGGATGCAGGATGTGTAATGCTCCACAAATTTTGCCTAGGGTATCAAATGTTCTGGCCCATCACCATGAAATATACCGTGACTATTACACTTGTTGTGATTAATTAACTTAATCAGATTTGCTTTGTGTTTGGGTTTTTTTCTTTGTTTGTTTGGTTTGGTTTGGTTTTCTGTTTGGTTTTTGGTGTTGGGTTTGTTTTTATTTATTTTTGTTTGCTTTTTTTTTATTTTAATCTGAGACTATTTTCACATTCTTGGTATATTATCCAGAAGCTACCATTGTGTGGTCAGTTGAGCATTATTACTGTGTCCATGAAAAAGCTTCAGCCTTTTGAAACCTCTAATTTTAGAACCTGCAGTAAATTCTCCCTTCCCCTCTGCACCTCTGAGACCAATACAGGAGTAAGTCCAGAATGCAGGTGAGTAAGAGGTAGAGTACAAAAGGACTTATTTTGGGCAAACCTTAGCAGGATAGAGAATTACATTGTTATGCTTTAAAGGGTGAAGTTGCTTTGAGTTTGAAAATCAGTCAAAGACCTGTCTTCTGTGTGGCAAATTATCATCATTCTGTATTTATATGCTTATGCTGGTTTTCCTTTATAAAATTTGGGCTTAATAATACTTTACAAACTAATGTTCAGAAGAAAATTCTGTAAGAGTAAATAAATGAGGCACTTCCCTTCCAGGAATATTTTTAGATAAGGCAATTTCACCACATTGAATCTTCGGTTATCAGGTATTTAAATAGCAAATACATGGAATTTATAAGGAGAATTTACCAGAAAAGTTCAGTGCCACTTCAGAGGCATTGGCAGTTTTATTATGCTATGCTCAGTTTTACAGGGCAAATTTTGTAGATACTATGCTTAAAGTTTGAGCACGAAATTTTTCTCCTTGAATATACACAATATGGGGCCTAACTCTATAAAGAGCTCAGTGAGCCCTCTCCAGCATCCCTGTTCTCTGTCTGGGATGCATGTGGTGCCATATTTTGTGATATATTTCAGGGCAGTGTGGTACTATGTTCCCATCCAGTTCAGCTTCTGAAAAGCAGAACCCATCAGGAGTTGGGAGATCAGTGAAACACATGAAGGAGTGTCTGTAAAGAGAGGAAGTTACCCCTTTAGAGTGGAGCAAAATGAGTTCCGGACAAGCTCTGTGCTTATAAAGAACTGTTTGAACTCTGCTAAGCACACAGCTCTTGAAGGCTCTTTTCCTCTTCTTTACTACTCATACATAAGGAAAAGTTGGATCATGACCTTCCTAACTTACCCTGCTCTTCTAGAACAGGCACCTGATGTGTTATGCTACAAGAGATCAAAAACGAATTTGGCTTGCATACTATGCATTGCATGGGAAAATGTTTGATTTTTCTTTTTAGAAAACTTACAAAGACAAGTGAGGGGAGTAGTGAAATAAATATAGTGTGTACATCACCACAAATGTGTGAATGCAGACAGCAGCTCGAAGAACACAAGCTAATGATTTGTGACCTTGGTTGCTCCCACTGACAGACCTTTGACTGCTACTGAATTTACAAGCCCATTACCATCTTGGCTTTTTAGCCTTAACTGCAGAAACCATGTTTACCAACTAGTCTAAGAGAGAACAAGTAGAAAAAAGGGTGTTATTTCCAAACTTTTGTGAGGTTATTATACAATCAATGGAGAGGGCAGTGTCTACATTAGAAACTGTATAAAAGCATCCACTTGGCAATGTTCTTTTACTGTTTCAGTAGTGTCTTAATATGGTTATTACACTACTTGTATTCTAATCTTCACTGCCATTATTTAATCTGTAAGAGCAAAGTGTTACTTAAAAACACTAAAAAAGCTTTCACCCCTCTTCTGTGTTGACAGTTTCTGCCACCCAGTTTCCATCTATGTCCCCTCTGCAACCAGGGGACCCATCCACCACAGCTGCCTTCACATCTATCTGGATCCTGCCTTTACAGGCATGGAGCAGAACGAGTGGGAGACATTAAGCAACCACCTGCTTTGCCTATTAATGTCTAATTATTTTCAACAATGCATGTTTTTGCATAATCAAAAAGATAATATTGTCATGAGCTTGAATTAATGTAATTTCATAGCACCAAGACCACTGTATCTAATCTCACCATGGAATACTTCTTCACCAGTGGGACCTGACATTGCTAACCAGCCTCATAATTAAGGTGCAAATTTTCAGCTATTTTGATTGAGTTTTAGGCAACATAGCTTGAGTTGTATGTCAAGTCGGATGCAAGTTACTAGGGAGATGCAGCTGTAACTGTTCATTTAATAAGCATACTTTTAGATTTTTTTAACAAATACTTAAACATTTTACTTTTTATTATGTTATTATGATTTATTCCCATTTTGATTTATAAAAGAAAATTAAAATATAATTCTTAATATATTTTCTCAAAGCTTTTCAAAAAGCTTTTGCTGACCTCCCTTTAAATTTCCATCAAGTCAACGTTTCCTTCTATGTGAGTTATGTACAAACAACCAGGATGAATGACAAATTATGCTTAATCAATTCTGTAGCAAAAATTGTAATTTTTATTCTGTAATTTGGTCTAGACTGAAGTGAAACTCATTTATTTGTTTGCATCAAGGCTATATTGCTATTTTAAGTAAAGCAAATTTCTAGGTGGTTCTGTCCTGGAACGTAACAGCTCCTTTCCCTTCCCTTTCACTCCAAAGAGTGGAAACAAACTAACATCAACAGTCTGGCTATGGTTGAAGTGTTTCCTTCAACTAAAGTTTTAGGAAGTGCTCTAAAATTATCAAAAACTGGAGGTCAAGCAATGGCTTTATAACACTCCACTGAGCCTTTCTGTGTGCCGATATAAATTTTTCATCCTTAGCTTAAGGTTGTATTAATAAAGAAGAGGTCTGTTGCACATTATGCCTCTCCTGGTCTTGGCTATTTCACAGGAAGGGTTTCCATGAAACTTCAGAGTGATTGTTTTTCTATAATAATCTGCTTCTGTTCCTCCTGATGAGGATCCAGTGCTCTTCTTTCTGACCTTCCATGTTTGCCAGCCAATCGAGCCCGCAGAGTTTCAGCAGTGTTAAACTTCACAGCTATTTCTGTTACTCTGAGGTCTGTCCCCATCGATTTTTAAAAAGTCAGTATGCCAGGAATTCATGTCAGATGTCAGCAAGCTTCAGAGCCACCACCGATAACCTGCTGTCTCAGCACATTGTAGCAGAACAGAGCAGTCACGTTGTTCTGTTCCTGATTGTCTGGTGAATTGGGAAAACACTGCAAAATACAGCAGCTTCACTGCTGGGAAAAATTGCTGAACAGCACCTGCATAGTAAAGCAAGACCATCAGCTTATTTTCCCTACCTCCTATTTCTATAGCTTGGTATCCATCTCATTTTTGTCAGACAGGATCGGGCAGCTGTTTTGATGAGAACGTGTATGTATCTATGTAAGGAGGAGAGAAATCAGGAACTGGACTATATTTTCATACAATATGGATGTTTTCTGGAACTCACTGCTACAGGATACCAGCAAGGACAGGAATTCACCAGCTCTCATTAAGCTGACTGAACTTTTTTCCAAGCAAATGGACAGAATTATGATTTTGTATAGTTTTAAATACATATACTTTAACCTAAAAGGCTTCATGAGATGTAAACTCTTTCAGAGTGTATTTTTTTTTTTCTTTTTGCTCTGGGAATTGGGAAGAGAGGCTTCCTATTACACGTATATATTCTTTTTCCAATGTGTGTGGCAGTTTTTATATCTTCTTGTATAGTGTACAGTAGTGATTGCTGTCACAGCCACTACATTAGATCAGATGAGTTTATTCCACATTAGTAATTTTTACACTTTAATAGAAGTACTCTCCTTGGATGACAAGAACATCATCTGCATTTCATTTTTGTTATATGACACCTAAGAGAGTAACTGGACACTAAGATTTAGCAATTTCTGCTGTTGTGGGAGCAATTGTGCTCTTCCCTCCTGGAGGTTCCATAAGCCTTGTCACTGTAACATTCTGGTTGAAATGAAGACAGCTTGTATTGATTTTTTTCTTCTCCTCCTACTTTTTTTTTTCTTTTGGTTTTGTGGTTTGGTTTTACTTATTTCTTGTGCTTATCTGTGTGGAGGACAAAGAGAGTATCTAACTAAGTATTTTTCCTTTAATCAGGCTGAGAGAAAAGGAGGTTTTCAAGGTCAGTTGCAGTGCAAGATGCCTTTTATGACCTCCATCATCCTGTCTATTTCTTCTGCCTTAAGAAGAGAGGTTTTTTTCCATGACACCAATTACGATACACTCTCTCACACAAGATTTTTCCATTCGGGTTTGTATTTGCTCTCACAGTGAAGTCTCAGCTCTCCCTCAGTGTTGTTTTGGTGCTGAGAGCTTCTGACCTTTGGGAAACTATCCTGAACTTCATGAATTCCTTCATCCCTCACTTCACTTATTACAGCTTGTGGTTACTATTTGTCTTACGCTGTGTTAGCAAAACACTGTGTAGATGGGGAATATAGATTTCTTCTCTGAGGCTAAATTGGCAAAATTTATAATGCAGTATCAATTGCCCTTGGTGCCCCAAATTCCTGCCTTTATTAACTAGGCTGCAGCAACTGTTGAAGTTAATCTGTCCAGTGGCTGGGAAAAGAATGTCAGGAAAAGTAAAGGTGCCTGTCTCAGGTTTTGTCCAATTTATCCTTTATTTATTTGGTGTAGTTCCTGACTGCAGTGTTATCTGAGGTGCTTGTGTGCTTTAAAGAAGTTATCCTCATAAATCCCTGAAGATGTAGAGCAATACTGTATTCATCAGTTACACAGGTACGTTAAAGCACAGTGAAGCTGCATAATTTGCCAGATTTTCCATGACATATATGACAGAAATGTGGGAATCCAGACTTTTTGACTAATAAGGTGCTCCAACCTCAGATTTGCCTCATTTAGGACGCAAATATGAAGTCACTTTCACACCAGCTGAAACATTTCAGGGCATTCCTCTTTTGTGCATGTGTGTTCAGCTGCAATTAACTCAGAGCTTGTTGAATGGAGCTTCTTAATTTGCCCACCCACTGAAGGTGCTTGGCTTGATTGCCTCAGGCTGTGGGGAGAGCTTCCAGGTGAGGGTAGTGTGGAGAGGAGGTGGGGGGAAGGGGCTTCTAAAAAAGAAAATCATCTTCTTTTTTTGTTTTTTACAAGGCATGAGACGTTGAAACATTTACAGATTGTTTATATGAATTCTACTTTATGGGAAAAAGAAGAATTACACAAGTTCTTCCTGAGTTTGTGATAAGCAAAACAGTTCCCACTCTATAGAAACATGAAGTGTTAGCAGGAATGTTTTGGGGATAGAAAGAGTGTTCTTGGTTTTCTTGTACTTTATATTGTCATCTCCATCTATACCTTAATCAATGATTTCATCCTTTCCTTCCAAATTCAGCTTTGAGCTGAATTTGTTTATCTTTTGTTTATCTTGTTTATCTTTGTGTGTTTTTATCATAGGAGTCTCTTGACAGCATGGTTAGAACTGTTTCAAGGTTACTTTAGATATTAAGTTTAATATTTTTGCACATTCAAAAATGGAAATATTGCAGTCTTCTATTTCTTGTCCAGTGTACTGACATTTTAGAACTTGCTTACTTGAGAACACAAGCTTACTTGTGACACTAACAACCAAAATGCAGTCTCTCTTCCCACCCTTTCTTTATGCATTTTTACCTTTACAGGGTTTTAGTTGCCCAGGGTTGTTTTATGAAGAGTTAGCACACATACAGCAACATAATCTAGTTATACCATATGCAGTGGATGGTCAGATCAATATCTGAAACATTACTTTTTGTGGATACATTTAAACTAAAGGTCTAACTGATGTGATCACAATACATGATGTGAGAAACTGAGATCAGTTCCACACAGAGCTTGTGGCCCAGTGGTAGCACCTTGCTTGTTTGCTTCTTTTTCACAAATTTCGTGATTGAGCAATAATTCATTCTGCTTCAGCTGTGAAAATTGCATCCAAGAGTCTGTCCTCCCTTCCTTCTCTCCCAGAAGATGGGATGCCTGTTTGAGGCCACCCTCTTCCTGCCTAAAGCACAGCCTCAGAAACACCTCTTAAAAAGGGGTTCAGTCTCTTTGTGCTCTTAGGCTCCATCCTGGGGAACCAGGCAATGTTTATTTCACAAGACCTCTTTAGTGATGAGCAGTTATACTTTAGAAGTTACACTTTAGCTCTGGCTTGCACGGCTAAAAATATGTTGTCTTTTGGGTCTCACTTATTAGATTGCCCTTTGTTAGACTCCTCCTTATCATCTGAAAATCTCACACACCTGAAGCAGGTTATTAGTTCATGCAGCTGTGGAAAATCAGACAGAAAGTCTCCATGAAGGAGTTTCTATCAGAGGAAGTAGTAGCTGCTAGCACTTGTGCTGAGCTTCTCACATATGTGCTATGAACCCTGAGAAAATGACTCCAAGGTAAGCTAATTCTGCTGATTTTTGTGTTTTTTTTTTTTTTATTTACGTGACAGCTAAGTCTTAAGCCTACATTCTGGTATGAGAAAAGGGCTTGTGTGGTAATGAAAATTATAAAAGGCCTTCACTGCTGCAAGAGCAAATGATCAAAATGTATGGGAAGAGATAACAGGTGGATGCCAGTCAGTTGTAGCAGCAACAGGGAACACAGAAACATTTCTGCTTACTGTGATAAACAACATCTTGCCTTTGCACTGTTGTTAATCTAGTATATGCCAGAGATGTTTTGCTGTGTAACTTCAGGAGTTACAACAGTCAAGGGCACTTAAATGTGAGTTAGGGGAGTTGTTAATGCTTTGGTGAGCTGATAAGGAGCAGAGTGGCCTGAGCCCTCAGACACAGGGACAGATAGCATGTTGGCACTCTTTGATGCTTTGCAAACCAACCTGTTTGTTGTTCAGCTCTTTTCTGGGCTCAGAGGAGCTTTGTTGAGCTCTAGGACAGGTCCATGGGTCTACTGACTGAGGGTGGACCTGTGGCTTCTTTTTTTCTTTCTAGTCTTGGTGATGGCTTTGTGTAATATCCTGACTTTGAAATATTGCCAAAAGACTGAATTTGCAGTGAGAGGGAGGAGGGTGGGGGAAGTTGTGGCAGAGCAGAGACAAAAAAAAAAAAAAAAAAAAAAAAAGAAAGGAGTACAAGGATAGAAGGAAGTTGAGAAGTTGAGGGGAGTTTGTTGGAGTCTTTTGTTTGTTTTAAAGCTTTCCAAGGATGAATCGACAGATTTTTCTTAAGATGAAAGTGAATTTAGACTCAATTTTTCATCATGTGCAACATTCTGCAACTCTAATTCAAGGCCTGTTTATATTACTACCATCATAGTCAGAGCAAGACAGCATTTAGCAGGATATAGCTCTGCTTCTCAGATCAGCTGGGGGGTATCCATAATATTCACTTTCCTTATATCACTCAGGTCTACATTCTGAAATGACCTTAAGAAATTACAGCTTTTTTTTCCTTGTTGACTGATTTGAGGAAAAATAAATAATCTCTTTTTAAAACTACTGCATTGCAGCATTGTTAACTATTCAGATAACAAAGAGCAGCATGTTCAGAATTAAGCATGGGATATTAAAGTAAAATCTTCTCTCAGGGCACACGCTGTTAATGGGGATTATGAACTGTCATTGAAAAAATAGCCTCCATTGTTTCCAAGTTACACACTTAGCTCTGGTTACTGCAGTGTGCTCTGCAATGCACTTTGCAAAAAAAATTGTGTCCTCTGGTGAGGCAAGAAGGGCCCGTTGCATTCTGTTGGTTATTAAGTATTTATTGTTTCTCTATTCCCCGTAGTTTGCAGCCACAGCAATAGTTGAACATTAGTTTACAAAGAGGCTGACTGCCCCAAAGCTCTGCCTTACATAGTTGTGCAAAATTAGAAGAAAGAAGTTTACTTCCAAGGCACCCCATCCCAGAGCACACCCCTGAATCCAAAGCACAGCTTTGAAGAGCTCAGGGGGCTTGCCCAAGGCCATGGGGCAGTCAAGGCACACACAGGGTCTCCCTGCTGCTTTCAGTGGTTGGTTCCCTAATAGGGGTTTTGCTTGTGCACAGATTACAGGGGGGTGATGCTATGTGGAGTGGTTAAATACCCCAGCTTGGCTCTCAGGATTGTGCCAGCAGGCATCTGCCATCAGAATTACAGAGCATAAATAGAACTTGGAAGCCCTCGTATTCAGCCTTGCCCTTTCTCACATCTTCTGAAGGGATTCAGTAAAATTCCTCTGGTCTCCTGTGAGTATGAGACAGAGGCTCTGTTTCTGTTTGTGGAGGGAGTTTCTTCTTCTGCAGATTTAAAGCTTCAAGACTGGTGTTCTTAGGGGGGCTGGGGGGGGAAGGAAGGAGAGAGAGAGAAAGAGAAAAACTCCTTACTGTCTGGTTATAACCTTGTACAATATGTTACATTTCAAACTGTAAGAAATTTTTTATGATCAGCTTATAATTCGTCAACTGCTTACAAATCTTGAAGTTAAAAATGCACGGTGCAGAATGAAGTGCCTCTGTATATTGTTTTCTAAGATGAGTGGAAGGAGAAGGGAGAAAAAAAAGACTCTTGAAAGTGTTTTAATTGCACAGGGATGTCATTGCCTCCAGCAAGAGTTCTCCTGCTTCTGTCATAAATTTTTCATATTGCCTCGTGAGACTGAAAACTGGAAACTTTACCCTCTAAGTGAAAGTCGATGAACCTCATACCAGCCTCAGATCCCAGTAGCCTTGCACTCAGGAATATTAATTTAATTAAGATCACTATAATAAATTCTGTAAGGGAACTCTCTTGGCACCTACGCTAAGTCGTGCAAAGAAGCCAGGGAAGAAAAACAGCCAAGGCAGATCTGATTGAGGGAGATACAGTAGTACAGTGTCCTCAGAACAGTTGTACACTTATCAGAAGTGACAGCTAAGAGCCACGTGAGACCTCCTAAAGTAGGCGACAGAGGTTTTAGTTGGGAAAAAGCACACAGTCACATACTGTGTCATAATGTTACCTTCATTCAGACCCATCTGCGGTCTGGGGAAAAAAAAAAAAAGCACAAAGCATCTTTAAAAATTGCCTCTCTTGGGTAGCAGAAGGTCTTTTTGCAGGTCGGTGTATGTTTGGGCTGCTTGCCCCTGTGACAATCACCTCAACCTCTAAGACCAGGAGCATTCTGCTTTGCAACTGTCCCTGCAAAAAGGAGCTGATAACCTCCCTTGGCTCTTCAGTTTTTATGGAGACACAGGGGACAGAGCTAAATGCCAGGGGCTGGTAGTCCTCTGCTTTGGACTAGACAATTTAATGTCCTGCATTAGATTAGAGAGAGGCAGGATTAATTAGAATTATATTCTATGAGGTGGTTAGATATGAGGAAATGATTCTTTACAGAGAGGGTGATCAGGCATTGGAATGGGCTGCCCAGGGAGGGGGTGGATTCTCCATCCCTGGACATTTTTAAAAAAGAGCCTGGATGTGGCACTCAGTGCCATGGGCTGGGAACCACAGTGGTTGTGGATTGAGGGTTGGACTTGATGATCTCTGAGGTTCTTTCCAACCTTGCTGATTCTGTGGTTGACCTGTGCTGGGCCTTTGCCATCTTCAAGTCATGCAGCTGAGAGCAGGTAAAGCTCCGAGAGGGGCATAAAAATTGTGCTTTCTTCTGAAAATGGGAGTTTGACATCAGAATCAATGCCACAAAAGATACCAGGATTCTCCAAAATTCTGAGGAAAATGATATTGCAAAGTTAAACTTTTTCACATGATTTGGTCTAAAAATAAAACAGAGGTCTTGAGAGGTTGTCTGAAATTACAAGCTTAACAATTGTGTTTATGTGGCTTTTAAAGGCTGACATTTGCTTAAGAGAACCTGGGGTGCAGGACTGGGTAGAGCATAGGTGTGTCACTGGAGTGGTGAGAGACTTCTGATCTCTAATGCTAAACCCAGGGCTCTATATTTTATTGTATTAAAATATAGTAGTAATTAGTTGAATTAAAACTATTTTCTCATAAACTTTGAAAAGTATTTTTTTTAATTATAAAATTTGGTTGTTCTGTATTATGAGAAGAATAAAGCAAGAATGAAGGGGTTTTTTGTCTGAAAACACAGAAACAGCCTCATTTCTGACATCTTTGCACAGGGATACAGCTCAGCCCTCTGCTCCAGCTGGGCTGCTCTAGTTTGAATCTTCATAGGTCCTTTTAATTTTGCTCAGTGTTTTGAGAGTTTGATTTTCTTCAGTGGGGATACTGATGATGTCTCTCTAGAACACCAAAATATTGGATTCAGGCCCACAATGCTTTCTGTACTGGATTGTCTCCTGGAGGACCAACCTCACGCTTGGCAATAAGAAACTTTGGTGTAAGAATCTCTGGAGGGAGTGGGTCTGCTGAGATAGGCAGATGAGCTTTCAAGCTGCAGGCCACCTGTGAGTTTAAAAGGATTAGGGAATACAATAGGTAATGTCTGCTGCTTATTTCATAAAGTGTTCCTTGAACATGATTTATAGTTTATTCATAGGATTTAAAAACAGCTGAACAACTAATAGACCATGCAATGGCTAAATGGTACTCAAAATAAAGTAGCAAGAAGTAGAAAAAAGCCAGATGAGTGTCTTGGAATTTTATTTTTTTTTTTTTTCTATTAAGTACACTTGGATGTAGTATGATTTTTTTTTTTTCTTTTCTTGCCTAGTCCTCTCACTGCCCTTTGCAAAGTTGAGTAAGATGCATAGTTTGGTGTTACTGTAAGCACTGTCGAGCCCTTAACTACAGTATCTGTTCCCCATATTCTTTCAGGGTTTATTTGCAAAAGGACAACGTAGCCAAATGTGATATTTAGGCTCTGGTTCCTATTAAAAAAAAAAAAAAAACAAACAAATGTAGTACTTTGGTTGCTTTAAAAAACAGGAAAGAACCTTTATTTTACGTGTTAGATTTTGTGCATGGAGGTGCTAGGCAGGAACTATAGAGAGACATGACAAAAGTTAAAAATTTGCTGGATAATCTTCCAGTCTCTGACTATAAACAATAGTCTAGTGACTGCAAACTTTCAGACTGTGGAAAGATGAGGTGTTAATCATGATGGGCACTTTTGAAATGGATAAAGAGGATTAGGCATGACCTCAAACATCATACAGATGATTTTTTTTTTTTTTTTTTTTCCTTAAATAGAAAAGGGCTGGGAAGGAAGTAGCATTTGTCACCAGAGCAAATATATAGTTTTATTTGAAAGGTTATTCTGGGAGGTTCTTGAACAAGCATGACAGATTTAGATGGTGTTTGGGAATTTTAAGCAGTTATTTACTGTTAAAGGGTTATATTGCTTTTCCATCAAAAGTATCTTAAATGTTTCTGTTCAGGCTCATGACCAGCTGGCATTCTTCACTGCAAGCAAAGCAGCTGATATTCATGTCTGGCTTTTCGGGAATTTTCTTATAGGCTTTTCAAGTTCAAAAATATGATCTTGAATTTTGGTCTTTTGAAACTAATTTTCTCCATTTTCTTTCTAGCCTTACTAAATATTGCATTCTGAGCAGAAGCGTCTTGTCTCATGGAATAGTTAGCAAGTACCCTGACCCATGTGTGTAGGTTTGCCTGCTGAATTATGCAGTACTTGTGAGGTACAGAAGTTATGAGCTGGCTTCTAGTTAGCTTTCATCCTTCCACACACACATTTCATGTATTACCCTATCATTTCTCTACATCACATGGAATCTTTGATAGAACTACTAATGCTTATGCCACTTTTAGTTGTGTCTTTTAAATACAATTTAATAAATACCAGGTTGTTTTCATTACTAGAAAGTTTTCTGGCAAGATATATTTCCTCTTGATTTTGACTTTGATCAGTTGTCTGTCTAGATTTTTTTTCTTTTTCACCTCCCTATCAGCCAGTGTCTGGTTTAATTTCAATATTTTTAGTTTCTTACCATGGGCTGCTATAATATGAAAAACGCTGGTGTGATGTCATGAGGATTTTGCTCTCAACAAGAAACAAGACAATTTGTAGAAAATATGAGAGAGGACTCAAGGTCTCCAGGTCATATTGGTTTATAGATTGATTCTGGTCCCAAGGGCCACTCTTATTAGTCTACTGGGGGGGTGTGAGCAGCTTCCTGAGTCAGCATCTTCCAGCACATAGAGGTCTGTACAGAGCTTTCTGCTGCTGGTTCAACACATTTGGTTTGTTGTTTGTTTGTTGTTTTTTACAGCATTTGTAGCTTGGATCACTGCACATAAGAAACTTGCTTTTTAATACAAATTCTGATAAATACTTAAGGTGTTTCTCTTCTAGAAAGTTGTCTGATAATTTATTCACTAGGTCTGAACTTATGAGGGGACAAAATTTGCCATATCTTAATGCTAATAGTACCAAAGAGGTTTATACTCTTTGCTGTTCAGCTAGTAATTCTAGGCTGACTGTTCAGTTCTAATATGACAGTTGTATGTCTCAACCTGCTTAATAAGTTTGTAAATAGGCCTAGAACAATTTTGGTGTTGGTATATGACATTTTACAGGAATTCTGACCAAGTTCATGGAACTCCTTGCACACTGCCTAGTGACAGCACGATATTTCATTGTGAGTGCCAATTTCCCACAATGAGCTCTTAACCTTTCAGAAGCATGTCCAGGGAGACCTGTCAAAGATCTGAATGTCCTTCTTCTTCAACTCCTTCCCCTCTCATTTCCCCTTGTGGATATTACTATCAAATCCAATACAGTTTTGAAAAAAAAGCCTTTTCCAGCTTGTTCAATGGCCAGAAAAATATCTATGGGGGAGCTTTGAAACATGTAACTTGCTACCTTCTAAACAATTTGGAAACACCTAACTTTGGATGTTTTATTGGCAGTGCAGGAATTCTGGACCAGGTTTTCAGGAAACATAGTACCATTTTATATACCTGGAGAACTTATTTCCAATGAAAGACTGTTGTGGAAAAAAAAATGGTAAGCATTGCAGTTGTTGATAGAGGATCTGTAGCTTTCACGGGATCTGTTTTCTTTCTCTTCCTTGCAGCAATTCAGAAACCTCTGTTGAAATCTTTAGAGAAGAATGGCAATGTGGCTGACTTCTGTCAGAATAAGTGTGCAGTACAATTTCCTCGTGGTCTGTCGTTTCCTAACCATTTGACTTTACCCAGGAATCTCTTTCCTTTTAAACACCGTGCCCCCCTTGCCCATGGTTCAGACCTCTGGGAACTGGCTGCTTGGATCCCTGGAAACCTCCTGGGTGCTATGGAGAGAGGGATCCTCCATCCAGTTCCCATTAAGCATTCACTCACCTGAAAGTTACCCATGCAAATATGAGAAGGCCTTTGAAACTTTAGCTTCATCTGGGATGTGGCAGAGTATCTTGTGATATTTCATCACCTAAGCCATGGGGTTAATGTGGGCTGCTGCTTTTTGGGTTTTTTGGAGTTAGCAGGCTGTCATGCAACTATAGCAAACAGCATTGAGTAAAAGTGTTGAATTATGAAACCAATGTTGGGTTAAATCTGAACTTCTTAACAGAAAGTGCACTTAAGAAATTATTTCCTCCTCAGGGGCAGGAAGCCTGTTTTTGTGCTCTCTTTCATCTTGTTCACGTGTTCTGTGATAAAAATCAGAGTTTTAGCTGTATACTGTGTGATCCTAGGCAAAGTACTGGTTCTGCTATCTATAATAAGGAATTGGAATCTGCAAATGTACTTAAGTAACATGTTAAACTATTTACTGTTCAAAAATTTAAGAAAGTAATACTGCTTCAGTGCTCTAAAAGAAATACTTTTTTTTTATTGTTGCTACAACTAAGTGAATAAATTGCTTAAGGCACCACATGCTTAGAGATTTGAAGCTAATGGAATAACTTCTACAGTGTTTTGCTGCCTGGTAGAATTAATCTAGAAAATGCTTTTAAGAGGCTTGTTTTGTGCATTGTGATTCCCACTGCTTTTTTAAGAATTAAAATGCTTTCAGAGCATTTAAATTGCTCTTTAAAATACAACAGAATTTACAAAAAAAAAATTAATTTGAGAGAAACAAATTAGTTTTTCTATATTAGATTTTAGAAACTTTCAGTGGAAGGAAGGAATACTTATCAGCACTCTTTGCAGAAGGAAAGAAACTCTAAGCTAATTAGGATTTTGAGCTGATGCATGAATGTGACAAAAGTGTGACCTGTATATGTGAATTCTTATTTCTTTATTTTGGGTGACTGAATCTGGAACCGACTCTGAGCTTGTGACATAATTAGTACAATAGTGCAAATCAGCCATTTTTGAAAAGAGTAATTTACTCCATATGCAGCTTCTCAGCAAGAGCCCTCATTAATCAAAGAAGGCCATGTACATCAAAGTGTTCCTAGCTTGCTACAACAACATCCATCATGCAGGTAGTAAATGTGCTGTGGCAGAGTTTGATAAATATAATGCCTTTGATGTGCTGATAATTCTGTGGATTGGCAAGCTGCTGCCTGGAACTCCCTGGGTATGCACAAAAAATCTAACCCAGTCCAGGTCTCTGTTCTGCAATTGGACCTAGGCAAAAGCCACCCATGTCTGGAATAGGACTCACAGGCATTTTGACTCTCATTAATGATTCAATAGGGCTAGGGTTTTTTTTAAATTTTTTATTCTAGGTTCCCAGATGCTGCAAAATTCCTTTGTTGGGTATATTTGTACATAGATGCAGCTTTAGCTGACAAGAGCTTCTGTTTGAGGCACTGGTATTTAACATGGTATATTTATTATTCTGTAGGAATGTGCAGTAAAGATTTAGTGTAAAACTTGTACATGATACGAGAAGATAAAGCATAAAGTGGTAGAGATTGGAGGGGACATGGACTTATGGAAAAAAAAAATAAACTTTGGTAGATCAAAGTGAATTTGTTTTTAGGAACATAGTCCTTCAAGCATGCAGAATGTGATCCATTCATTTGTATTAATTCACTGCCCTATCTACAGCTTGTCTAATACCAAAGCAAATGGCTGAAAACCTATCTTCAGCAAATAAAAAAATTATTACATATGAAGATTTGGGACATGTCATATATGGGTACTCAATTTTTTTTTTTTCTGTTTTATGCAAATTGTGGTGTTTTGGATACGAATCCATAAAGAATAGCAGCTGGGCACTGAAAAGCAATACTGGTACATTTTCAGTTACACTGTTTACTGAATTAAAGTTTAATTGATTTATTGAATTATAGATTAATGGGAGGCCAAATTACAAGGGGGGAATTTTGACCCTGACTGTGTTATAGGTACAAGTATGTCAAGTTGCAAGCTGCAGAAGCTTGCTTTCCTCTACTGCTCAATTTTTATACTGGTTTTTTCCCTCTCTTTTTCCTGAACGGAGCATGAAAGCAAAGCAGGGAAAAGTCTTGGAGAAAAGACTTTGCCCCCTGGGTGTAGAGCCCCTCAGCAGCTTCCTCCTCAGCCTGTGGTTTAAAAGAACATCTGCCATCCTTCCCTCCTCCGTCATATTGGCACATTGGGGGTTAAAGACCACTGTGGGTGAAGACCCCAAAGCCCTCTGCTCCCACCTTCTCACCTACTGGGTCCTATTTACCTGCATGAGAGGGTTTTGAGAGGGTTTTTTGGCACCTCTGGGTTCTTTCTTGGTTGGAGAGCAGGAGAGAACTCTCTTGCTTTGTGGTTTTATGGTCATATGATAGTTAGGGAGCAAAAGGCCTAAATAAAGCCTTTTTCTCACCTTGCTCTTGCATGGACATCTGGTTCAACTCCATCTGCTGAATGTGGTCCTCCTGTACAAGAGCCACTGAATACCAAGAAGCCATCCAGTGCATCTCAATTATAATGCCAGCTGAGCTAAGAAGCTCTATGCTCCTCCATTGTTAACATTTATAGAGTTCAATCATCCTCTAAATGTGTCATTTGTTATCTCTGATAGCTTGCAGTAAGAAAATATGGAAGGACTTCAAGAAAGAGTGCATGGGGTTCATAAGAACCTAGAAAATGTTTGCTTATCCTTTGGTTGTGGTTGTTTCTTTTTTTTAATGTTAAATGACATCTGAGATTACAATTTTTCTGTAGCTTATGGCACAGTAATTACTTCCTAGGAAAGTAAAACTAAGCTAACAGTCTTTTAAAGAAAGTCTAAAGGATGCTTGGCTGGAACACACACTAGTAGGACTTCAGAGAAGCCACCAAATGCCCCTCAGTGGTATTGATGCAGAGGGGTAAGCTAGGCTGGTTTGTAGCTGTGAGTTTTACTGTGTGCTTCCTGGGGCTGGAATGTAACTGAAAAAGCAGAAATAGTAGTGCCCTGACTCCTGCATTTTGTTAGTTTGAGTGTGCACCTCTGATACACAAAGTAGGAAAAACCAAGTATAGCGTGCTGCTAGCATTATTGCTTCTCTGTAAACTAACTCTGCAATTAAATATTAAGATATCATTTAAGTAATTAAAATAATCAGAATGAGAACTCACTGGAGTTTTATCTGTGCTCTTTCTTGGTGCAATCTCTGTTCTTGGATGCTAAATTTGAGATTAAACTTTTTTAACAGCACCCGACTAAACATTTCTGGAATAGTTGGACCTCTGCTGAACAAGATGTCTATATAGAAAATTGATTAAAAGCATTTATCTTCTGCCTCTGCATCGTGTAAAAGAAATTAGGCACTATAATTCTGTACTATGTACATACAGTTGCCAGTACAAAGTGCAAGTAGATTGTACTGGGTAGAAAAAAGGAATTAAGCTGTATTTACATGATGAGTAAAGCCCAGGTCTCCTAGGCATGCAAATAGACTGAATAGTCTCTGCTCCATGTGAGTTGGACAGAAATCAACATAAGGCTTTAGCAGATCCAAATCATATAATCATAAATTAAATCAAATGTGCCTTTATCAGCTTGGTTCTGAAGGCTGAGATGCTGTGGTTGGTTTATTTTGCTGAAGATAACAGGGTAGCTTAAAAATTATACAGGGAACACCTATCTTATCCTTTCTTATTCCATCACCTCCCATATGCTTATAAATAAATGCCTTCTTGACTGGCATCATGGTTTTGCATAAAACTAGAAAAAAACAGGTCAATTTTGCTTTAGACACAGTATTTGAAGCTGCAGCTTGGTCTTTTGTCCCTCCAGATAAAAGTACTGAATGACTTAACAGTTACCTTAGATGCAGTAATGGGTGCATTAAATTTATATAATTTTGAAACTGTGTAACATTTGGAGCAAGATATCAATTTTAATGGAATAACCTAGTTAAACCATGATAAAGGTAAAATGTTCCAACCCACCCTTTTTAAAATAAATTTCAAAAATGTAGAAATTAAATCTTACACTGTCAATCATCCAATTTAAACAAAGCCCACACTCTATGATTTTGAAGCCCTGAGGAGCCATAAAAAGTGTAGCCATATAAATTGTTTTACATTGATGGTACCTTTGCCTTATCCTGACAAATTCAGTACTTTCCCAGACCAACCAAACAATCTTTTCAGAGCCAGGGGAACAAGTGGGCTTCAATTAAGCACAGGTCTCACATAAATGTATTGATATCCACACTATGAGTAAGCTTGTACGCTTTTCAAAAGTGACAAGTGATTTTTTTCTGCATTATCACATTTTTGATTGATTGGTTAGAAAAGATAGCAGAGTATCCATCTTCAGGAGCTGGCACTGCTTCTTCAGGCTGTGGTCTCCATCCTGAATGGAAGAAAGGAGACATGAGAATAAAGCTATTTTTGAGTTTTACATGCTGACACCTGGGTGTCTGGGCCTCAGTTCTAACTCCTTCCTTCCTAAATGTGCTTCTGCTGATCTGTATTACTTGCTAATGGAAACAAAGTCTAAGTCCACAAGTTGTGAAGATATAGAATTGCTTAATTTTTTTCTTTTGTGAAAGCAATGAATTCCCTGCCTGTAGTTCAGGAAGCGTGTACCCGTGCAGAGAGAATTAGAATTTGTTCAGATCTCTCTTGAGTCTGTTGCAGTGAGTTTTTCAAAAGGAGAATGATGTTCTAAAATACAGTGGAAAAACAAATTGTATGGAATGTGTTAGAGGATAACAATTCTCATAGAAGATATTAAAACACAACATTATTTGTCCAACAGTAACTCTCGACTTATTTTGCCAATTTACATCACAGTGCCATGAAGTTACAGAGCAGGAGCCTAAAGTTTATGGCTCATTAACAGTAACAGTTCTACACCTTCCCTGTAATTCCAGAAAATGTATTTTCTCCTGTAGTACTGCATATACTGTGTAAAATGACAGTAATTACAGAAACTAATTGAATGAGATAGTCATAACTCTAAAAGTCATACTTCTCTTTTCAAAATGGTTTATTTCCTGGAATAAACAATCTTTACTGAGCGAACAGACATAACATCCTTGTAAGTTTATTAAACTCATTAAATTTCCCTAAATATGTTGAAAAGTGAATGCTGTGTATTTAATAAAGGATATAGATACATGCAAATGTGACATTCATAAAAATTAGAATCCTTAAAATGAAATTTCAGCGAAGCATTATTTCTCAAAAGTTTGCTTTCCTCTAGCTCATGAAAATGGGATGAGTTTTCAGAATTTAATAACAAAAGTTTGATGAAAAATGAAATCCATGGTTTTGTCCTTGTGTGGGCACAGGTGATAACTTTACCCAATGGAAATTCTAATGATTGCATTATCAAAACAATTTGATCCTTCCTCATTAATGCGGAGTAGACTTCCTCAGCAGTTACCCCTTCAAGTTGCAGGTTTGAGGCAAAACTCCAAGGTCTGAAAACAAGGGATGTGGATGCACACACCCTACCTCTCTTTGCAGGTTAAGGCTTTAGTGAAGGGGAGGTAAAGTCTTAGAATTCACAGTGTTGTAAGGAGTGAAGGGAGTGCAGGAAAGAGTTGTGGATAGGTGAGTTCCTGTGGGGCTGAAAATGTTTACTGTAAAGATGTGTGGCATGGAGCATCACTTGAATGGTTGGGACTGGATGGGTCCACTTTTACTCTACAGTTACCTTCAGAAACTTGGGTTTTACATAGCTTGGCTTTTTTTTTTTTTCCTGCTGAAAACCTCAGAGTACGTCAGGCAAACCCAATTCTGCGTAAGGTTTTTAAATTTCTTTTATTCTTAATTGCTCAGTCTTGTTTTGCTGTTGTTTTAACAGATGATGAAGGGTAACTGGGAGGAGTTGGTGATGATTTCAAGAATTCTGATTTGCAGAGGTTGTTTCCTGTTTCAGCTGAAGATGCCATACATGAATTTAGACTTTTGTTAGTGGATACACTGTTTAATAGCAGTGGACTACTGCAACCAAGTGTAATCTACAAGGTGTTTACATATATTGCAGTTGTACTCTTCCCACTACACACGTCTGAAATTGTACTTTATTGTAGGTACTGCACACATTTTTTTTAATGCACTGGGGTTTTTAATGCTTCTCTTATTTTCCAAGATTTGTGTCTGATTGCTTTATGCTCACCACAGCTGTGTTGTCTTCAGTAAACATGAGTCCAACAAAGAGAAAAAATGATCTTTAATCAACAGTTATCTGCTTTGCTCCATTTTGTAGGTTTATTTTGTAAAGTAATCGTGTGAATTTCCTCCTGGTAGAGAGTCTTTTAATATGAACTCTTACATGTGGAATTGCTTTCACTGACATCGATGCTGACAGTCTTCATCAACATTCATCCAGGGTGTCATATAAAATGCAGTGATAAATGTACCTTTGCACCCTAGGGTGCTACATGTGCAACCATTTTTCTCCACTTTGCTTTCTTTTACCAGTGAATATGTTGCTGGACTGCAAAATCTAATTGTACTGTCTTCTGCTCTCCTAAACAAGCTCATTTTTCTCCAACCTAACCCATCAGAGATGCTGTCAATCAATAAGGAACATGTCACACACGGATCAGGGTGGCAAAGGGCTGCAGTGTTTAGGCTATTCACAGGAAATAATTTTAACCATTTTGTCTTAATACCTAGAGTTTTCTGTTTGCAGTCTTATCAAATGAATTGTAAATTTCTATCTGCTCTGTCTCTTCAGCAACAAATCATAAACAAAACAGATAAATGCTAAGAATAGGTCTGTATAATGGAAGTAAAAAAATCCAAGGCTAAGAAGCTATTTCCTCCTAATAGTTTTGAATATGATACCTGGATACAGCCAATTTCCCTGTCATATCACAAGTGACTATAATGGAATCTAATAACCATTGGAAATTATATTACTTTTCACTCTCCCTGTGTCTAAGGGGGACAGAACCTAGGAGCAAGTAGATGGGTCAAAATCAGGTGACTTTGACTCAAACTCATTGGCTGCAAGTATTCATTATAAACAAAAATCTGTCAAATCTCTTCACTAATAAGGGTGTAGATCTTATTACAGCCTCAGGACAGCAGTAACTTATTCTCTGACATATTATGTGAATTTTATGTGCCTACTCTATAAAAAGTGCACAGTTTCCAAAGCAATTTTGGTATTTCTATGATACATGATGTGACAGCATGTACTATTTTTCCTTCTTCCATGATAAATTGTCTCCACCACTCAGGCTCACATGCTAGATTGCTGCTAGAAATCGGAATTTCATTTTGATGTCACTAAAAACTAATATCAATAATTAGGCTTAGATGTTTGCTCTGGCAAGAATAACTTCTTTATTATTATTGCACTGCTTCATTACTTAGCTTAGCAACTTTGAAACCATAAATCAGGAATGAAAAGATGAAATCTAAGAACTTGTTTACAAAGCATTTGGGACACTTCCAAGCTTGGAGGATCAGTAAATCTTCTATTGCTGTTGATAAGTCGGGGTTGGGTCACTTAAGAGGAGCTTTCCACATTACTTTGTCTCTTATCTGCCTTTATATGGACCTATAAAGAGAGGCACAAAAGGCATCAAATGGCTCCTTGCCCTTGAGGACTGATGGTATTTATTATGGGTATAGAAGCCCAGGTTTGCAGTGCAACTCCTCTCCCCTTAAATTTGGGTGTACCAGCTGCCTGAGCTGAGAAGTGGACGTGGAGCCATCTGGTTTAGGCACCCAGGAATGAATGGGATGTTAACCTTTGAGATCTAAGTTTTTGTGTCACACTTCTGTGACTCTTCTATCTATTTTAGTGTTCTACTGCTCAGTGTTTTGATGCATCAGAATTTTGAGACTGTTCAAGGCTTAATTTTTTTTTTATCTGTGAGATACGAACCTGATTTTGTTTTGGTTTTGCTTTGTGTGGCATTTTCTAGCTGTAACCATTCCAGCAGCCTTGCAAGACAATTAGCAGAGAAGTTCAGTATATGGGTAAAGTAAAGGACAAAATAATGAGTAAGACTTCAATATTATGCCAATTATGCCAAAATCTTTAATAAGATTCATGGATCTGCTGTGTGAAGGGCTGAATTGGGTTTTCTGTAAAGCAGACTTTAACCATGTGTTTAGAGCTTTCCACGTTATTACTCAGAGTTGTTCTGGATAGATCAATGTTTGTTTGGCTGAGATCATATTAACAGGAAAATATGAGTTTGCATAAAAATTTCATTGTTTGATGTTAAATTATACAGTATAGAAGGCCCATTGATTTACAGGTGCAATATACTGTTATGTCAGAGAGCTGTAGTGGTTTCTGTTAAGTATATCTTCAGTGAAAGTTACTCATTCTACATAAATATATGGATTAATTTGTAGGGCACTCAGAGGCTTTAGATTTATGTTGATTTTTACATGCCAAAAAGTGTTACATAGTGCATTGCAGTACTATTGCTTTACATATGTTTTGGTCTTAAAAAAGAAGTTGATCATGTTTCATTTTTTGATTTAACAGTTAATTTTATTGCTTTTATGAAAAAGTCTCAAAATAGAATGAAATCTTATTCTCATAGGCTAACACAGCTTCCAGTTTATGAGAAGTGAAACAGGAGGATCTTGTCCACATTGTTATTGCTTTTATTATAGTTGCAAATGTAGTCTTGACGTTATTTTTCAGTAGACTAAGTGCTCCTAGGAAAACAAATTTAACATGACCTCACACCATTGTTGCTCGCTAAACATATTTTGGGGTTTCAACTACTGAAATATCAGGTTCCTGGTGACCTAGAGAAAACTGTTGAAAAGCTTGACAAATCTCCATCAAACAAAAAAAAAGGCAAAATTGATTTGGGGAAATACAGTCTATGTAATATTTGGAATTATCCCTTATTTTCTTGTTCAGTTATATGTAACTTTATTTAAAACGTGAAGGTTTGTTCGAGGTGACGTTTTAAAACATATTATCTGTCTTTTTTTGCTGATGCCATGGGTTCAAGCATTGAGGTGGAGGACAGGCCAAGAGCAGTGACAAGGTGCAGGTCCTGTCCCTGGGCAGCCGCACCCCTGCTGCTCACCCTCTCTCTCTTCATCTTTCCACTTTCTTACCCTTTTTCCCCATTTTTCTCCCTCTCTTATATCTTCTTTTCCTCTCTCCCTCTTTTGCCTGGCTCTATCATTTTGCCTGTGGCAATTGTCAAATAAAATCTGCTTCCACCCGACCCTTTTATGGTTGGACTTTGTTTTGCGGATCCGAAACGAAAATAAATGTGAATGTTACCTCGGACAGTAAGAGAGGTGTGAATGAATGGGAAGCAGGTTTCTGGTTTGTTTTCTGGTGTATAAGGTAAAAATTTTGTGAACTTACAAGTTATTTAAATGGATTTATTTACCTTAATTTTGGACTTGCATCATAGTCATATAAGTCCTGGGAAAAATGCCCTGCTTCTGTTTTCTGTCCCATATTGGTTTACTTTTTTAAAATGGATTTTTTTTTTATTTATTTATTTTATTTTCATTTTATTTTCATTTTATTTTCATTTTATTTTCATTTTATTTTCATTTTATTTTCATTTTATTTTCATTTTATTTTCATTTTATTGTATTTTATTGTATTTTATTTGTATTTTATTTTATTTTTATTTGTATTTTATTTTATTTTTATTTGTATTTTATTTTATTTTTATTTATATTTTATTTTATTTTTATTTGAATTTTTCGAATTTTTTAATTTTTATTTTTAAAATTTTTATTTTTATATTATGCTTATGTTTATATGTTTATATTTTTATTTTTTACTATTTTTAATTTTTTATTATTTTATTTTTATTGTTTTATTTTTATTTTATTTTTATTGTTTTTTTTTATTTTATTTTTTTTTTATTTTTTACTATTTTAAATAGTAAAATTAAATTAAAGGAGCAATAAACTACACAGCAATAAATTGCATTTGCTGGGGACAAAACTTGCCTCCATGTAATTTGGCAGAACTACGTTGAAGCCCTGGTGAATTCCTTTATTAAACAGAAGGGCAACACCTGAAAGTTTGGTGTTAATTTCCCTCATTTTCTTTTTCTGTCAGAGGACGTTTTGCTGAGCTGATCTAATTCTTTCTGACTTTCTGCTGTGCATGCGTCTGCCCCACCACTCTCAGCTCAGCTCAGCTCAGCTCACAGAGCTCTGTAAAATAGATGATTACTTAGCAGAGTTATTAGAAAGCTTGTTTACTATTTAATGGAGGCTTAATGCCACATTTCATCATGAGTATTTCCAGTATGTAAAACTCCAGGTTGGCATGAGCTTTGAAATTCAGCCAGGCGTTTGGGTTAAATGGGATGTTGCTAAGGAACCTGGAAATAAAAGTAGTTTGAACATCAAAAGAGGAATTTGATAGAAGTCAACCTGTTTTCTGCTTTCATTAGGTTCAGATTTGCTTTAATAATGTCATTTCTATCTTCAAAGGATTAGAATTCCAAGGTTTCATTTTGTTTATAGTACATTTATGGATTAGCTGTACCCACTTAATTATCTTGGTAGTTTTTCAGTTCCGTGTTGTAATGAATTCTATCTGCAACTATTGAGAAATGACAAATCAAAAGTGACAAGTATTGATCAAATATTTTCAGCAATCAGATATTTTCAAGCAAAACTGAAATGTGAAAACTGAATTTTTTTTCTGGAATATATCTCTTTCCAATAAGCTTTTCTGTGGAGGAGAAAATCCTGAAGATTGCTTTTGGTCTCTTTCTGTTACGATTAATTTAATTTTGACTTTTTTTTGTAGAGTAAAATCAATACAAGTCATTATAATATCATTGAGTGTACTACACATAAACCAAGCTCTATACATGTAGATGAGGGAACTGCACAGTAAAATCAAACCCAAACAAATAACTGTAAAGCAACAGCCTGGTAGAGATCTCACATAAACCACCATGTTTCATTGACAAAGAAATATATTTAGTAGAGAAAATAATATGTAACTCTAATGAGGTGTTTAAATTTCAGTCCATGTTTCACCTTGTAATATTTCTACTTTATGAACGAACAGAACCATTAAATTAAAAATGAAATGAGGTGGTAAATCATTGATTTGGTTGTATGTGGAGTTGTATGCCTCTGGATTTTTCTGAAAGGAAAAAAAGAAAGCTGGCAAAGCTCTTCTGCAATTGCTGCTTTCAGCTTGCCCCTGAAGTCTGCAACTGTTATCTTCAACTGAAGCAGAAACAAAGGGTAATGTCTGTCTTTGGAAAATTTTTGATGGGTATAAAAGCCAAAGCCTCTTTTTGCCATCAATCCCAGTACCACTGGCCTCTCTGAATCATTTGTTGTGTTGCAGCTGGGTTAGTACAACACTACAGCCTGTAAAACCTACATTTGAAATAGCAATTCCATGATCAACTTCAAACTCAAAAGAAAGATGCTCAAGTTCAAGGTTTTTCTTCTTTTTCCATTAAATTAACTGGATTACTAGAAGATATTACTTCTCCCTAGTTTCTTGAACTCTAAGGGTTATTCTGTCATTAATATGTGTAGCTTTTGGAATTAGAACTGGAAAATCTTGTAGTAAGGCTTTTGTAGACTGCATTTCTGCCTGTGAGTGTGTGAACTTGCATTTCATCTTTCCACAGTTTCAGATCAATTTGTGCTCATTTTCTCTTGGCAGCAAGGCCACAGTTTTCCTATTCAGTGTACTGGTTTTGATGTCCAAAGTTGCTTTTGCTTGTGAAAACCAGGCTCTCAAGTGTCTAAAAGCAGTCACTGTGGGAGACTTGAGCCTGAAACAATAAATCTTTCCTGATACAGAATGACCTGTGAGTGAGTTAGCATCATGTACTCATTTGTAAAATGTGTGCTGGGTATACACATAGTACTTCTGTTCTTTCTGTTCCTGATTGTATGATCTCTGTCCTTTGCTGTTACACAAAGAACTTCAAGTATGCACGTGCTAAATGGTAAATTATATGCAAATAAATTGCAGAGAGAAATGTGTAATTTACTTGCACTTTGTAACTAAGTCTATGAAGAGAGAATAATTTGCTGAAGAAGGAACAAGTAATTTTTGAGTGACAGAGTCAGGAAAGGCTCTTTTGCAAGACAGTTCATGAACAAAAAGTTACAAGATCTGTTGCAAACCTTGTTTTTTGGGTTTTTTTTTTTGTTTCGTGTTGTTTAAAAATAATAATAAAAAATAGGGTGGTTTCTGAGTTTACATATTAGAAAAATGGTCTCTGACAGTTGTGTCCCTTATGTTCCTCGAAGTCTTAGAAGTTTGGTAACCTGATCAAGAACCATAAAAACCAGGGTTAATAAGACTGATAACTTTCATAATTTCGACAGCTGCTTAATTTTTTACATATAGGTCTTTTTCCTAGAAACATACTGAAAATGTAACTGTGAGATTTCTGTACATAAAATTGGTCTTAAGCTTTGTAGCTTCCCAGCACAGATGTGGCCTGTGGTTCTTTTATGGAATTAGTGTGCCTGTCTCCTGTACCACCAAGCTTTGTCATGATGTGACATAGCCCAGATTTGCCAAGAGCAGCTGCTGAGTTCCATTTCTTGGTCATTTTTCCACTGGAAGTCACAGCCTTTTTTCCCCTCCCCGTTTGAAAAATACTTAGTCTGAAATAAATAGTAATGAGGTCAAAAGAAATAAAATGAGCTTGTTACTGTGATGGCTGATAATTTGAGAGACCTGCTTTGTGCCAGCAAGATGAACTCAGACACCTTCTGCTTCTCTATGAAAAAAAACCAAACAACAAAGCAAAAAACTACCCAAACTCAAGAAAACTTACACTGCATAAGTGCAAAATGTGGGAACATCTCATCTGGAACAACTCCACACTTCAGTCTTCCTTTTTTCTCAGACATCAAAGAGTTCTTAGTGATTTGGGTTCTCTTTTAAGGATACCAGTTGAACCTACTTGCAGAAATTAATTTGAGGAAAGGGTGGAAGAGAACTGGGAATCTATATCTGTGAAACAGTTATACACGTTTTGGGTAGTCTTGTTATTTTTTCATTCTGTTCCTCTTATAATGTGATCAAATTTCTGTCTCTCCAGCTGATGAACCGAGTTTTGTTAGAAACTTAGTTTTCTGAAACCTGTGTTCTTCTCACATTTGAAGCTTCCTCCTAATATAATTCATTTACATGTTGGACTGTTTATTTCCTTCACTGTTCTTTTCTGTCTGCATTGCATTCTCTTGTCAAGTCCTAACAGGACCCATTTTTCCCCACAAGGTCTATATCAATATAGTGCCACCAGTGCAAGACATTCCAGTGATGTATTGCACCTATACATCATCAAAGCAACAGGGTTTTGATAAACAGCTTTCTAATACATCATTAGATCATCACTGATGGCACTTTGATGATGTATGATATTAGTACATCATCAGAGCAGTGTCATTCCAGTGATGTATTTATAAACAGATGGTGCTGTCATGCAAGAAAGAAGGGAATGCAGAAGAGAACATTTCACTCTCTGTTTCAGTACAAAATGTGTCCCCACAATTCACTCAATGAGATTCAAGACAAAGAGCCTCTGAAGGCATTATTCTCCCATTAGGTTTGCTGGCTCTAAGTCCATGGCCTTCTTCAGCCCAGCACCTGGTAGGCAGGTGGATAATCCTTTTTGACCACAGCCCTTTGAAACATTTTTGTGTTCGTTGCCACTCGGTCATAAAGTTAGGCTTACAGATCATTTTTCATAGTTGCATGTTTGCATGTATAATTAAAATAAATTTTATTTTATATAGACATAGTAAAATTGTCTTTCTAGCACAGGGTGTCATTCTCAGGCAATCAAGTTAGGAGACTTGATTGCAGCAGCAGATGCACTTGGCATGTTGCTGGGTGTTAAGCATTTACTCTAGAAACTCACTAGAATATCTTTCCCTAATTCTGCAGGATTGCTTTCTCCCCTTAAAGCTATTGCTTTGCATGAGGTAGAAGCTGCAAGTCAATTTAGTGATGAATCTCTGATGGTCCTAAGAATAATTTGTTGTAAAATACAACACAAAATACTATATTTTTAAAGTAATTTTCCTCTGTAGTATGGGCAAAGTTTTTGAGGTAGGGAAAAAAACAAAAGAGCAAATTATCATTTTCATGTTAAGAGATACAGATCTTGTTCTGTGTCATAACTGATAAAATAATTATTGAATTTACAGTCAGCATAGGCTATTTTGAAAGCTAGCTCTATAGACTTAGATAAATTCTTCTGCTAATTCTTCTGCTACCATTTCCTCTAAATTAATAGAATCAACACATTCATTTGCTGGTGTTTGGCATCTCTTGATCCTGTATTGTCTTATTGAACTGTATTAGTGATCTCCTTTTGCTGAGGAAGTCTTTTTGTGTTTCTTTTATAGGTGAGAAACAGAAAGATCAGGTGAACTCTCTAGATCACACGGAAGTTTCCCCAGGGGCTGACAAACTCCAAAAGCTCTGAACTGTGGCCCAAAAGAAGGACTGACACAGTGGGTAAGCCATGATGTGTCATGATGTGTTTACAAGGCTACGACTCAGGATGACTGAGGTGAAATAAGACAAACATGAGCCTCAAAATAGTCATGGAGCTGGGAAGGGAAGCCAAGGGAAAGAGGGTCCACTGAGGAAAGCCAAATGGGGCTTTAAATTTATAGCTGTAGCCTTTCTCTGGGGTTTTCTTGTTAGCCATAACTCATTTTAAATAATATTCTCTCCAAATGTTACACTGATAGATATGACCTAACATTTTGTTCTCATTTGAAACATGAAGCCTTCCCTTTTGAAACAGTGAGATTTAGATGGGAAAGGCCAGCATTTTTTGGCATGAGGGCAATAGGAAAATATATACAAAATAGAAGTCACGTGAAAAGATTGAAAAGATATTTTCATTTTAAGTGTGTAGAATAGCAATTTGAGATATTTGGAGTCATAGCAGAATTTGTCATCTGCAAGAGGCAGATATATACCATTTTATGAGCAAAATGGAACAACTGATTCTCAACTTGTCATATCTGGATTTTATCCAATATAACGTGATTCCTAAAGCTTTCAGCAATTATATATATTTATCCAGGTAAAAGACATACAAATCCTTTCTGGTCTTTTGCTTTAAAAGTAAGGTGAAAGTGTTGGAAGTCTCAAGTACTTTTTCTGATACAAAAGAACATTTATATGAATGTAAGAACAAAGGAATAGATCTGACATGTTGGTCAGCCAACTGTGTGTGTCGAAATTATTAGTGAAAATGGAAATCATGTAGTTTGTTACTGCAAATGGGACAGAAAAAGGGAAATCATGCTTTCTGTCAGAAATGTGAAATGAGATTGATACTGGGTAGTATTCCATTATTTTAAGATGCCAACACTTTTGACGCTCCAATTGCAATTACAGGAGATAGTGGCTCAGCAAAATGAGAAGGAAATTAGGTTTGATCGTATGAGAGGGAGCAAGACATAAAGAGCTCTCCCTCCCTCCCCTGGTTTAAGGGTACACAGATTTGCCATTAAGCTTTTTCCTCCAGGAGGGAGGGGAGCAGAGAATGGGCAGCAGTGGCATTAAGGAGGTATAAAAAAAAAATCATAAATCTGAGAAATTTCAGACGCTGTGGAAATTCAGAAGAGTTTATCATGTCCCTAAGAATAATGTAAATAAATACATTAGTGTTCTGTGTTATATCTAATTTTCATCTGGACCCAGGCTCAGGATTGCTCCTTGTGTCCTGTTCTGTAAACTCAAACAGCAACATAGATTTTTTTTTTCTTCTTCTTCTTTCTCCTTTAGAAACCATCATCTTTATTAATTGTTTTCACTTACTGACATATGGAAGTTTTATACAGTTTCCATAGAGAACTTTACAGTTATCTGTAAAATTTGCCTTTTGGAAATTTCTTTGGCAGGAGATTGGAGGTTTCTACCATGGTTGAATCAAGAACAAATAAAGATGACACATGGCAAGATGCATTAGGCAATTTGAGCTAGTTAGGAATTTAGGTAAGCCTGGGTCTGCAGGCAAAAGTGATGTAAAGAGAAAAGGGATTCTCTTGACATCTCTTTCTGTAACACTTTAAAAGGATATTTTAGCTGTTTTAATACTGGCATTGGTAGAAATGAAATGTAAAGCTGGAATGCAGTGTTTGCCGTGGACAGAGGTAGAAACTTTGCAAGCTAAAAGAAAAGCAGAAGCATATGTGAACCTTTCCAGGCCAGCTGTATTTAACATTCATTGCTATGCATTTAGGGAAGTTATTTTGTTAAAGACTTGCAAAAGTGTACCATACTGACAAACAAAATAATCAGTTGTCCAAAAAGATGAACATACAATATTAGAGGCATAAAAACACATTCTTGCATAATTGCTCCTGAGCTGCTGTTGTTGTGGATCTTTAACTTGTATCGTTTGCTGGACAAACACATTTTTGTGAGATATTACTCTGAATTACTCTTCTGAACCTAAGTGTTGAGGATCAGCATCTAATGTGTCTGTCTTCTTAGATGCATATAGCTAGAAAACAATTATGTGACTATTAATTTTAAGCCAGGAATTGTTTTATTCTGCATGTTCTTGGAAACATGGGCCTGGGATCACCTCCCAGTACTACAGAAATAACTGTTTAATGAAAGAATTAGGCTTGAAATGTCATTAGGCATAACAGAAAGGTCCTAATTGCAACAGAATGCTGTGTGGTCATGCAAGATTTCAAAGTAAGGCTGAGGTTGTTTTGCTTCAGCATTTATGTCATCTCCAGGGACCATTGTTCTTTAGGAGTATTCTAATTTATCTCACAGCTCACATCAGCTTAGCTCCTCTGTCACCTTGGCAGTGGGAGTACCTTGCAGGAACCCATCGTGAAGATTGAGAAGCACATGCAACTTCTGTCTGAGAGTTTGGGGATGAATCTGCAGTCAGTGCCCTTCTTTGTTCTTCTGGCCACAGATTTTTCTCTGTGAGGAGTTTGATTTCTGAAGCAGCGGGCTGCTGTGGTGTGAGGTGGAAACAGAAATTTAATCTTGGGCAGCAGTGGAAGCAGGCAGTGTAGTTCAGCAAATAGAAGCAGCAGTAGGAGGCTTTTGTGAGAGGGTTCATTTGTCTTGGGAAGGAATTGCATCCAGCAGAGGGGCTCTGCAGTGCATCCTGCTGCTTTCAGAGTCTGTAGCACTATAGAAAGAGGCAACTGCAGGTGAAATAATGGCAAAAGTAGGTGTATTTTTCGTTACTGGGATGAAGATAATTCCTTATGGATACCAAAAGGTCTGCTAATGGACCATCCCAATAATAATATGAAAAATTAGTCCTGAAACACAAGATGTAAAGTTCTGTTAAAGTTAAAATCAAATCATTATACAGAAGGAACATTTATTCCATTACCTTAGGTAATTCATTTCCCTAAGAGGCGACTTAACCTGCCTTCACAGGATTCCATTTTTTGTCCAAATGCGTGTGTAGTGGTTGAAGTATAAATCAAAAAATGGTGTAATTTGGGTTTCATCACAACCCAAGAATTACAGGGGATGATCTGTGATGTATGTAAAGACACATCTTTTGCAACTGCGTCAGGCTAACTCCTGCTTGTTGACCTTTATTGACCTTTCTGTGCAAGATAGTCCCTTTATAACCTTTTTCCATCTATCTGCCTGTCCACTGCAGTCCTTTTCTAAGGGCTGAAGCAGATAGGATTAAATGTCTCTCAAAAGCCAGAGGCAATAAATCAGAGGTAGATTTTTACTATCTTTAGATAAAAGACAAGAGACTTGCAAATGTGTGGTTTGGATTCTTGAATTTGCTAATATAGGGTTTATTCTGTTTGAAGAAAATTATCATAGCCTTGCTAGGTAAGATTTATACACTGTGTCAGTTGGAGATTTAATTTAATAACCTCAGAAGGTCCTTTTCGGAAATGTTCTGGTGATATCTGAAAATTTGCTCTAAAAATGACCTAAATTAGTGCCTTTAATATCAATATAGTACAGCTGTAATTTTCTAAAATACGCAGAAATTATTAGTATATGCTAGACTAGGAAAATTTATCAATAATTCTTGAGAAAAATATTAGTGATAGATAGCATTACACATTTTTAGGCAAAGGGAAATGAGAATACTTAATGCCCACAGCCAGATGGTTGATGAAAGTCAATGGCAGAGAAAGGTATGCTATGGATTTTTTTCCATAGCTCAGTATGTGTGTGTCAATTCAATATTAAAAAAAAAAAAAACAAAAAAAACCAAACACATTATTTCATAGTTGAGCCAATATAGAGTGTTGTGTCAGAAGTATATTTTGTCATCATTTTTACAAAATCTTAAAAATTCTTTGCCAAAAAAAGATGCCTTTTTGGAGACTGCAGAACTTTAGAATCTGGTGAAATCAGATTTGTAGAGGGCACATTTCCTGTCTTTCAAACGATAGAATATTAAAGAGCATAAAATTGTTGGCCTACATAAACACAGGGGGAGAGACCAGCCCATTGATTTCATACAGACAACTTCCACTAATTTCAAGAGTACTGCACTGAAATATTCTATCAATGTAATCTGTCACCAGGTTTCTGATTTTGCAGATCAGTGTCTTTAAGAATTAATATCCACAGACAAGTCACTGAAGTTTAATCAATCCCTATCCATCTGCTGAGCAGACAAAACCCCATTTACAGGGTACTGCAATTTAGCTTATACATTGGAAATGCTTAGAAAAAAGCTTCAGCAATGTCAGTTTCACTTGCAAGTAAGATTAAAATAGGCAACACAGAAATAGATATTGAGCTTAAGGAGGGTAATGTAGAGAATCACCTTAATTCAGCAAAATGTTTGAGTCTTCACAGACTGATAGCATCCTAAAAAAATCCCAAACCTCTCTTCTCTCCACAGCCATATTGAGGAGAAAAGTGTGTGTAAAACTAAGGCATGTTAAAGAGGGAAAGAGTTGAATGACAATTTTTATCTGAGTGGTTTTGGTAGAACAGAAATATTTTTATTTGAGGATAAGGAGTAGTGGTCTGTGATGTCTGTTTTTTCTTCAAGAATCACTTTTATTTGAGGGCCTTCAAAAACTGATGCTTGTATGTGTTCAAAAGCTTGATCTTTTGTATGCATTTTGTGAAGACTATGACATGGATCTATTGAAATGTCTCAGTCTGTTTCCTTTAGATGTGTTTTTAATCTAAGCACAATTTCAAGGAATGCATTAGTGGATGAGAAAATTGTAAAGTAACGGATAGGAAAAATTACTTTTTTTTCTTTTGCAGGTAAATGATAAATGTCTTAGGTTTGATTGCATAAAACACAAGGTGAGGCATTATAAGATGCAGATAATATCACAAGTGTGTATTCTGTACCCAAAACAAGAAGGATTGGAATAGCAAGATGATGTACTGCTCATCATTTTCTGCAAAATGCTCACTGCAATCAGCATGCATATTATGAAGCTTAAATAGACAATATAAAGTTGTAAATTTCACTGTGAGATGAAAACTTGATTTTTGCATCCTGAAACTTGTGCATGAAGCCCAAAGCATAAATAATTTTACTTTAGAGTCCTAATTAATCTTGTGCATAAGCACTTACAGGATTATACCTTTGCTTTAATTTTAAAAGTTTTTGGGTTTTAACGTATGTCAGACCTAGTAGAATGATTCTAATTCTTTCTTCTTAGTGAAGTGTTACTTTATTTCAGTTTATTTTACTTCAGCATTTTATTTTTGTTCTATTTAAGTGAATAATTTTATGTGATTTTGGAGGGGAAATAGCTATCTACAGGTGGATTATAATTACAATCCTAGGACATTCAGTATTTAAATTACCTTTTTTTGTTTACAGTATATTTTTAACTGATCACATTTCTGAGTCTGACATTGTCCCTCTTTCTAATTACCTTACCTCATGAAGTAATGGTGATAGCACTAAGCTTGAGCCATTTGACACTCCAGCATACCATATGGTATTCAGAAAAGCATCAATTCAGAAATATATCAATTACATCATTATTTATTTCTAAATCATTAAGCATAATGTGAATTTTATGTAGGTTCACCAGATACATCAGTAAGTAGTAATGGCTTATCTCATTTGAGTGTATGTTTGGAAAGCTGTTAAGATCATGAAGGTTTTATAATCATGATGAACTTCTATTTTTAGCAGGCAGGAAATCACAGAGTGTATTTTTAAGACCTTCTAATTGAAAACAACATCACAAATTCCAAACTTAGCCTCATACTAGCTACTATGAAGAAAATTAACTCTATCCCAGCTAAAACCAGCACACAGTTGAATACTTACATTTTATAATTAGGCTCAGTTACTAGTCTCACTTGACAAATTTTTGTGGTAGAGATTTTGGTGGCATGTTCCAGTTTTTAAAGATTATTTTGCAGTCTCCTTTGTTCCTAACATTTCATATGCTCTAAATGGCAAATTAGATTCACAGTGACATAGATTTTTTTCTGAGTTCATGTAGTATTCATTATGAAATCAGCCCAGCTATGACCCATTATAGTTTCTTCAATCCATTTTTCTCAAAAATACAATGTTATTCATTTACTGGTTCAACTCACCGTGCTGGGTGAAATTGCTGTTGACTAAGGCATCATATGCAGGTGTGGCAAAAAGCTGCAAATATCATTCAAAACTTAATCTGAAAAAGTATAATACTGATTTAGAAGTTGCACTTGCTCTGTAGGTGAAAACAAGAGCAGCTGGGGTAAATGTGCATATGGACTGCAAAGTGGAATAACATTTGATGTTATTCAGCAGCAGAACACTCAGTAGTTTAGTACCATGACCTGTGACTTAAAAGGAGAGAGGGGAGAAGCCATGGCTGAAACGCATTTGCAAGGGCTCCTTTATCATCTCTTTGGCACAAATGTCAATTCAAGACTTTTTTTTTTACCATCTGCAAATCTGTCTTCTGATTAGATTGCTTGCCCAAATGCTTTTGCAAAATGGGTAATGTTTCTGCTTTTCTGATTGAAATTAAAATTTTATATTGCTGAAGTTTTCATTGCAAGCAGAAATCAGAATATGTGTACTTGGAAAGAGTGCTATACAGAGGAGCCCCCCTGCCCCAAGTATTTTATGCATGCTGATGCCCTCCACATGGCAGAAACAAGTAACTTGAAAAATACAATAAATTTTACCGAGCCATAGACACAGGTCTTTTCTGGCTTGTCTTTAAAGTGAAAAATATAGAATGATTTGCTTCCCCTTTAAGGAGGTTATTAGCTTGCTTGTATCTACCAGAGGAATAGAGGTGCACACAGTCTCCCATTATTCACTGGGTTTTTAATCTTGATCCCTGGCTTCTGAGATAAGTTATTGCTGGGGACTGGAATTGCTTGGGGAGTGATGCAGGTGCCTGAGGGCCAGCAAGTGGTTTTGTTATGAGAACTGGCTCTAGTGATTAATGGTAGGATGCAGTGTACTGCTGTGGACTTCATTGGGAAATACAAAATTGTTAATTTTATCATTATAAACTCCCAGCACTGCAAGAGAATGTGTCTGCCTCCGGGATGGTGAATTTGATAAGAGGGATTTTCTGATAAGATATCTCGTACTCCCAGGGCAAAGCATTCATGTTTAATCAGGGAGTATTTAACTTGCAATCCAAATGTTACCAAGTAATATGTACAGGTCATTTTAAATTTGTGCTCTACAGTTCAGGTCATAACATTATAAATGAGTTTGTATAAACAGTGAGGAAAGAATCAATAGAGCATTGCTCTTTATGAAGACTATCATAATCCAGAGAAACTAAATATTTTTCCCCCCAAAAAGAGGGAGAGACTTTTTAATGAACTTTACTGCTACAGCAAGATAAATACACACAGCCTGGGAACCACCAGGCAAAGGTCTCAGCAACTCCTGCTCCTGCTGATGGCAGTGTCTGTGATTTCAATGCAAATCAGTAGGGACAAGAGGAATTGCTTCATCTGCCTATCAAACATGTAAAATGACCTTTGAGATCATCAAGTCCAACTCTTAATCCACTACCACTGTGCTTACTAGATCATGGCACTGAGTGCCACATCCAGTCTCTTAAAAAATGTCCAGGGACAGAGAATCCACCACCTCCCTGGGCAGCCCATTCCAATGGCTGATCACCCTCTCCGGGAAGAAATTCTTTCTACTATTTAACCTAAACCTCCTCTGGCACCACTTGAAACCATGCCCTCTTGTCTTGATGATAGTTGCCTGGGAAAAGAGCCCAACCCCCCAGTTGTGGTGGATGCTTGGATGACTTAGCTGTTCATGTGTGTGGACAGAAACTGCTGTTAACTTGTATTTGTGTTGTCTGTGCCTGTTTGTCAGTCTTGCAGAATTCTTTGGTGCATTGTTGGAATTGCGATCTTTGCATTTGCACAAAAAAACTTCATGTTTTAGTAAATGAGTAGCAGAAAAAGAGCTGACTGCTTCAGAGAGAGATCTCAAAAAGCTGAAACTTTAGAAATCATCACAGGAAGAAGTTGATCCAGGTTTGAAAACAACATGTGCTGAACTAGACCAGATTTCAAATTGTGTGATACCTTGTGCAAAAATAAACACTGGTGCCTTGCCACTGTGTACAGTTGTATCTGATCAAAATAGTGGGAATGTTTAAGCTTGTTTTTTACTGGTATAGTATGCAATATACAGAGCCATCAAAACTGAGGCTCAGAGTCTGTGTTCAGTTACTTTCACCTTAGCCTCCCACAGGCATTAGACTGTGGTTTGGTGTTTTTTTTTTTTCCTCCACTGTGTGCTTGGCTATGTGTATTCTGTTTGGTTTTCTCTTTTCCTACGGAGCAACAAAAATCAGACATGGTTAGGAACAGAACACTAGATAGAACAGGAAAATACTTTAAAGCAATACAGAGAATTTCAAATGCTGAGTGTCTCAGGGCAGAAATGGAGGCTTGTTTTGGTTGTGAGGGGTGATTTTCTTTTGATCTCCCTGTCTCACCTTCTCTCCTGCCCCATCACCCACACCAGTCAGGTTGTTGGAGCCCTTTGAAGGTGATTTAATTCATATGGAAGATGGAGAATAGTTCAAGAACTGACTTCATTTATATCTGTATCTCTCCCTCAGAATGCATCTGGTGACTTTAAAAGGAAAGCAGTAAAACAGTGTTTACCTCTGACAGCTTTATTAAGAGATTAAACTTAACTTGTACCTGATTCTTATGAAACTGATGAGGTAGGGGAGTAACTAAACCCTCAAAAAGGCTGTTTCCTGTCTTGGTTAGGGCAGCATTGGTTGTACATTACAGTCTACTGCATTGCTCAGGATAAAGCTGTACTGAGTGGAAGGTTTTCCAAAAACCTAACACTAGGAATATAATCAAACTGTGCTGGCATAAAAAAGGCCTGGATGTAGCAAAGAAAGGTGTGTAAATCTGAATCATCAGTGTGCTTAGTTTCTCTGCTAAGAAATTTACCTCTATTAGTTTAACTTGAAGCTTAACAAATGTGAATCTGAGAACACAATGATTAATATTCTAACGGGATTGAAGTCTTGAATTTGACTATGGTCCTGTTTTGGGAACTAAGGCAGGCTGCAACCACCACATCACTTGAGGCAGTAAGAGCAGTATCTGTCCTTGCCACTTACCTACAAACCCACAAATCCTTGTTGGCTATTTCACAACAGCTGAGCTGTGGCACTTTTCCTGTTTCACAAATGTGAATAAAAATAGCTTAGGATCAACCCATTCATTTGGGGTAATTTAGAGGTGTTTTCTGCTGTAGACTAGTATAAAAACAGCACAGTTGAAGCAATGAATCTTTCCTTGGGTCCCAGTATACAATGGCAACATTTGATCTTGAAGGTTCCCACACTATAGTGTTTTGCTTAAAGGAAAGCACCCGTTTTCTTGTAGCCTACTTTTCCTATATCTACCTGCAAAATCCATACCTGACAAAACACTATTATATGTAACCCTTTTTCAAAAGGCTAAATATTCCACCAAAATAGTAATAATCCTTCACCACCACCACAAAGCTGTGCACTCCAATTTTTGAAAGAAGGAAAAGCAGAACTTTTTGTGAATTTCATAGGCAGCATCTGAATTAATCCTGAATGTACTGTAGTCCACTCTGGAACTGAGGCCTTCTATGCTATTAGAAATACCAATCTGCCCCTTATTTTCTCATCTAGTTGAGCAGATCAAACAACAACAAGTTTTATACCTACTCAGGAATGCTCTTGAATTCTAAGCTATTATCATAGCTTAGAATTTTTATCTTAGCAGTCTTCATTGAATAGTGCCTTCAGGTGTCAGAATAGTTAGGAAGTGATGTGCTTTTCAGCAGGAAGGAATTTGATCCAATTTAGAAGAGACAATATATGTTGAGATACAATTGACTGCTGCCTTTGCCAGCTCGGGTGTTCATGGAAAGCTGTAGAGCCGAGAAGCTGACGTTGTTATTAGCAAGGTAGGAACAGCATGCACAAAGGGTGAAGCAGTAGAGATCCAGGCAGTGAATTTTTGCCAAGGAGAGAAGCTGTATTTTTATGAAATACCTAGATTTTATCTCAATGCTGAGAAATAGAAGCATGCATTCAGCTCAAAGTTGTCACAGACTTGCCCTATTCTTGGCAGTCAGGCTTTCTGATCTATAAGAGCAGTTTTCTAATATTCTTTTACACATGGGTAGTTGTTATAGTTATGCATGAACAGCATTATGAAAAAGGACTAAGACAGGGAATGGAGGTTTTCTTCTTTTTGTCTCAGAGATAACAGTGTGAAGCCAGGAGACTCTGCTCTGCTCTGTGATGGACATGTTCAGGGCTGGTGCATTTGTATGGCATGTAGAAGTTGCAGAATGGCTAAATTAACATTGGGATTTTGCTGTTTCATATCCTCTAGCGTATGGAAAACAGTCCAGTTGAGTTATTGACATACGCAGGCTTGACATCCTGAGTTTCCAGTTTTGTATTGTTTGAAAAGTCCTCATACCTCTCAAGGCATCTTCTCATCCAGAGTTCTTAATAGAAAATGAAGAAAAATCATTGCTTCCAGGTTGTGGTTCCTCTGGCCTGGTTTAGCTGTCCCTTTTTTGGACACAATGCTCCTTGCTCTGGTAGAAGAGTCAGTTGCCTTCCACTTGTTTTACAACGATAACTCATTGAGAAGTCAATATCTGCTTTGTGAGCACCTAAGTTTTGGTGAGATGAATCCCCTTGTGACTCTGCAATATCCTGTGAGTCAACAGCACTGCTTCTAGCAGTGAGGAACACCAGTGCTGAGCTCTTCAAGTGCTGTTTAACTCCATATAGCACTGAATCCCTGGAGGAATTTGTTGTCTCTCATTCTCCCATCCTTCGGATCATTGCCAGGAGTTGTACTGCTTTGTTTTAGTCCCCCTGTAGCTAGAGGAGCTGTAGAATGCTGCATCCAGCCTAGAGGCTTGTGTGTGAACTTAGGACAGAACTTACTTGCCCTGTCAGCATCCCCTGTGCTCCTGAGTGTTTAGAAGCAAATGTGATAAAGAATGTAGAAATGCAATTAACAAAGACCAATAGATACAAAAGCCCAGAGCCAGTTTTAGCTACTATTTGTCAATCCAGGCTGCCAGGGTACCAGTGCTGAGACATGGACTTATTGCTAAGTCAATAGTAGTGGCACAGCTTTCAGTAATGATTTCAAGTCAGTCATGAGATGCTGCAGAAAGTACTGCAGTCAGCTTGCAGTGTTCAACCTTGCTGCAAGAAGTCTTGAAGCTGAGTCTTTTCTCCTTGGTCTGCTGCCTGAAAGCTTTGTAGCCTGCCAATGTGTGCCACACTTCTTGTTGTCTCCTTTCTCTGCAAAAAAAAAAAAAAAAAAAAAAATCTTGACCACAGTACATTTTCCTCTTTGGATAGAACTTCTCAATTTACTTTTCACCAATAACATTTGTCAACTTCTAGCCAAAGAGAGACTGCTGCTAGGGAAGCACTCGTTGAATTTCCCTACTATAGTTTGAAGATTTTTTAAGAAGTGAGTTTCCATTTTTGGTTTCAAGTGCTGAAATATTGGGGTAATTCTTGTCACACAGCATGACTACACTATGAAGTTGAGACTGTCTTTAGACAAAGCTTAGAGGAGAACATCTGGGTGTATGTTAATGCTAATGCTCTCTTAAGCAGTAACAAAGTTGGAAAGTAACCCTAAGGAGCACCAGGGACCTTGTGGCCTGAGGGCTTAAAGTTTACATTTTGTGTCTCCCAAACACCATTTAGCGTTTTATAATATTTACAGAGCTTTTGTTGTGCAGGAGATACTCAGTCTCCTAAGACTGCTCAGCGTGCTTTGAAAATGTCTTGAGAACTCTTATCTTCTGCTTCTCAGGGTTTTGTAAATGATATCTTAGTATTTTAGGTTGCTGAAATACTTTTCAAAAATCCCAGCATTGTGACAGAGAACTGTGTGCAGGTTTTAAGTAGCGATTAAGCAAAGGTGCAGAAGAGAATGTTGTAGGCATATGATTCTTTTTCCAATATTTTGTTGCTCCATAAAAATATAATAGGCTCAGTTAATCCTTGATATAAAAAATATAAAGGCTGAGAAAATAAAAGCTGCATAAAGTAAAAGAAGGTGGTTTTTGACACAGAAAATGCAGTGTAGTGATAGTGCTAGTGGTGTGGTTTATACTTTAGCACATTCACCACAAATAAGAATGGTCTTTAATACTCTTAACACACTTTGCACTATGGCAGAAGTTGTTGTCATGACAGAGGCTGGGCCAAGGGAATGTATTTACTGGTGGAACTGTCAATTGTTTATTTATACTGAAGTTAAGCGAGACCTGTTACTTGTCCTTTTCTCATCCATGAAATCCACATATTGTGGGTTGTTTATAATTTGAAGACAATAGTCAAGATTATGCAACTACCTAGATGAAAGATGTACAAGTATGTACTTGTGTATAATTCCTACAAGACCGATCTACAAAAGATGCTAAGTTCCATTTTAAAATTCATTGACTGCTGTGTCAAATTGGACACATCAGAAGAAAATGCCAATAGCCCTGCCTCAAGACTATGGTTTTTGTGTTTTCATCTTTTAGGTTTTAAAAATAGCTCTGCGTGAGTGTTCACTCAGATGAGGTGAGTGAATCTAGTCAACATGAAAAGGATGTTTTTGAGAGGGGCTTGTCTCTAGACCAAAACAACAGTTTTGATTTCATAGTGTTTGTGGCATTCCTGCTTAATTCTTTTCATTTCAAAGAGCCTCGTCTGTTGAGGCATTGTCTTATTGTCTTATCAAATGATGATTTCTATCATGAATAATATTCATTGTGAGTGCATCAGCCTATTTCAGCCAAGTCTGGTGGGGAATTGATGGCTTAAAAATAAAGTTTTTGAAAATAGCTACTAGAATTGAGAATTAGTTCCCCTTCACGTTCCCTTCCTCCCTAGCAAGATTTCCAGCAAAGTTCTAGAGTTTACACAGAGTTTAATTTAAATAAAATCTCATCAAAAATAGAAATCCATAGGAAATGAGCTTTATTAACTTTCTAGTGCATTAAACTGCTTCCTGTAAGAGGAAGCAAAGACAGCCTTTAAAAAGACCTTCAAATGTTAGCAGTAGCTCACACCTACTTCCCCAGAACTGTACCTGGACTTTTAATAAATTTACTTTCTTGCTTTACCTGATCACTCTTTTATCTGCTGAGGAAGACAAAGATGTACAAGAGTAGTTGCTACAAGCTGACCTTTTACTTTTCCCCCCCTTTTTTTTTTTTTCTCTCCCCCCCCAGCCTTTTTTTGCTGGCATGTATAATCACTCTGCTTCTTGGTTCCAAAAGCCAAATGCTTCTCCCTGTCCTTGGCTCAGAATTTATATTTTTATCTTTTAGCCCATTTATATTTTTATCTGGAAACCTTTTTCCAATTTGCTGAGTTTGTAGCCAGCATAGCTTGATCTTCTTTAAGAACTGAGTTCTTTAAACTCAATTCCATTTTAAGTGCAGGTGAGAGCAAAGGTGTGAGTGGAACTCTGCCTTCAAATAGCAAACAGTAGTACAACTGGTTGCTCTTCATTTGGGAGAAGACAACAAATGAGACCTCCCATGAGTCAGCAGTGTGACTTCACACTGTTCCTCATCTCTATAAATGATCTTAAGAGAGATAGCAATAGTAAACAAGCAAATTCTACTGATACCAGAAGTGTCAGGGAGTAATAAGCCCCAAGCAAACACCAGTGCGTTCAGGGGATTTTGATCTACTGTATCTTCCAATGCATAATTGTCAGTCTTTCTGGCAAAAAATAATAGCATAAGATAATAAGCACAAATAAATGTGCCTGAGCAGCAGTATGTTGTACAGACATTCTAGAGAAGACCTTGAAATAAAAAAACCAGAACCTTGATCTGAACTTCAAAATGCAACTGAAGTGCAGACTATATAGCTATCACAGCAGGTAGCTATAAAATACCCAGGTTTGAAGGGCTATTGTTTGTAAATTTGCACTATTATAAAGAGGGTCTTTCTGAGCACTACTGTGATTTACAACTAGTCAAAATTGTATCAATTTCCTTTCTTTTTGTTCATTTTTGTTCGTTTTGTGTTTGTTTTGTGGTGTGTGCTTGAGGGTGGTTTTTTTTTCCCTTGGGTTTAATTTATTTGAATAATTTTGAGCAGAACATTACAACCAATTCAGACAACTGTGAACACAAGATAGTTCATTAAATCAGTATTTTGCTTCTCTGGATTTTCTTTTATTCTATCTCTTATAATGATAAATAAGTATATTTTACTTATAAGAGTAATAAGTAAGCAAATATATTTTTATGACCTTCCCAATGCTGCTTGTTATTTTAAATGTAAGCTCTGTTTCATAAGGAGATGTTTTCCTCAGTCTCTGATAGTTTTCCTTTTCTCTTCTATCAGTCTATTCTTATTTTAGTTTTTTGTGAAGGACAGGCAAAACGAAACTCAATGGCTAGAGCATCTAAGAATGACTGAGAAGTCTTAGAATGACAGAAAACTGTAGTTAGAATTATTGCAACAACTCATATGAAGATACATTGCACGATCTTAAGAAATGCTGTCTGTAATCATGGTTCATGGAGTAAAAGAAAGGAAAACAAATCCACACACATATTTTTGTGAGAGACACATGCAAGGTGTTTGTTTCAGAAGCAGAAGGGATACCAATGGATTCCTTATTCTCCTTTTCCCTTTACTGAATGCTGGTTAGTCCAGTTTGTGTGGTTAGCATTCAGCTGACCCTTAAAAAGGAAGACAGAATTGGTTTTTTCAATGGAAATGAGCAGATGACAAATAACTTTCTCATTAAGAGCAGAGGGAACTAGTCTGAGGAGGAGTAAGAGGTTAAAGCATCCCTGGAAGGGTGAGAACAAAATAACTGGCATAGTAGTTCAATGAATCTGTGCTCAAAGGACTAAAAATAATCTTTAAGATTATAATGCAGATAATCTCTGTATTTGTCATCTGAAGGTGGGTGAGACTTTAGGGTGACCAAACAAGAATCATACTTCAGGATACAAGAATTCTGTGATTTTCTGGTCAGAAAGAAGCCTGGGCATGCTGGTCAACAGAAGTGGAAGAGAAAAGGAAGAAAGTAAAATCTGATTTGAATAGCAAATCGTTGGACTGCTGATATTGCATGATTTTCAAATATCAGACATCCTCCCCTCCAGGATGAAGCCTGTCCCTAGGTGATATAGTGAGGGAAATTCTAAACTGCTGTGAAAGGCCTTTGCCAGGGAATAACCGTAGTGCAGATACACACAGTACCAGGGAACAAAGCACAATGCAAGAGTTTTGGGGATTTTCTTTTTTGTGTGTTGTTTTAATTTAAAAATTAATATTTCTGAAGAAACTTCTCTACTTCAGTTGACAGCATGTCTTCTTTTTTGCATGCTTGTGAGACTTTAAGTGGTGTCTGGCCCTTTTTGTGCAGAACTGAAGAAGGGGAGATAAATTTAACACAGACTTCTTTTTTGTGTTAGCTAAACACAAATTTAAAACAAATACTGGTAATGAGTTACCAAAAAATACTTTAATCAAATCAATTAGGTGTTACAGTGTATGTTGGAAGCAGGTTCTTGAGTGTTTGTATGTAATCAAGTATTATGCATCTGTTCTCATTGGTGGCATTAGTGTTCTTGGCTATCCTTAACACCTCTGTTTATTGAAAGTATGAGAAAGAGCTAGCAGCTATCTTGACAATAAATTACTGATGTTGAGAAAACATTTTCAGGAGACAAGAAAAAAAAAAATACAACACATCTAAAACTTCTCAAATACTGTTTTTTGGGGACCTTTCAGGCTATTCAGTTATCCACAAATAGAAGGCATTCCTAAACATTTCTTATTTATTTGTGTCTCAGAGTTACTGTCATGGACCAATGCCCTGTTGTGCTAGGAACTCCAGAAACATCAAAGAGAAATATAAAATCAAACAGATAAGGAGCAGAAAGAAGTCACAAGGCAATCTTACTCTTGTCTTGCCATTGCTGAGATTCTGTAGACAGTGTAAGACAGGAGCTGAAAATAGAGATAATTTTGTTGTTATTAACAGGGTGCAAGGGTGAGGGGAGTCCTTTCATTTTCAGAAGCAAATCTATGAAAAAAAGCCCCAGTTTGGAAACTAAAGATTTAGAGCTCTTCACCATTTTCACTGATATATCGCCTCATTAGAGTATAAGGGAAGAGACAGGTAGGATATATATTTGCAAAAAACTGTATGGTGGTACTGAGCTGAAATATTGAATTAGCATGGTCCATCCTTCAGTTTTCTTTAATTAAAACAAATGTATTGAGGATAGAGTGGTATAATCCATCACTGGATTAATGGGAAGGAGAAGAGCCGCAGTTCTAAAGTCTAAGTACACTAATTTTCCATTTTACCACCTTCTGATTTTTACGTAATTGTTTTGTGGAGATGTGTTTTCTCTTCTGCTGATTTGCCAGCTTCTCATGGAAGCCACCCAAACTGAGCTTGTTGGAGTCATTCCAGTATTTGCACTGCTCTGTTGTTATGGTAATTCAACTAGCAGAGTAACAAAATTCATCAATAGAGCCGGTGTGGAATTTTACTTCAGAAAACTTCCTAAGAAATGAGACACCCGAAGTCTGATGTAATAAAATCTGGGCCAAAGGGAGGAACCAACACTCTTCTCCTTGACTCCTTGCTGTGCATATAACTTCTATAACTCAGTGAAGTGCATTTTGTTCCTATAACTTCTACAATCCAATCCATCTGTGTCTTTGTACATAAATTATAGAGGAAATAGGTTCAGCTTCTGCTCTGAATGATGTGTGTTACCAGAAGTATAGAGTGAGGCATTGCTTCACAATTCTCAACTCTGAAATCTCTGTTTCCTTAACTCTTTAGAAACAGTGATGTGATGAAGAGTGACACTGATACTGTGCAGGCTGCATGGCTCCTATAACTAACCTGATATAACACAGGACCATTTTCTGCTCTTGGTTCATAGCTCTGTAATCTTAGGAAAATAAACTAAAGCCTAAGTAAATTGTCTTGTGTAACAAAAAGTCACTAAGTAAATCTCTGGAACAGTTTCGCTTCCAACAACCCCCTTTTTTTTTTTTGGTTTTTTTTTTTTTTGGAGAAAGATCTAAAGCAAATTGCAAGATTATTTTAAATAACTTGAGTAATTTTTCTCAATCTTTCTCAGCTTATGTTATTTTATAAATATTATTCTCTCATTTATAACTATTATTGGCTTTTCACTGCCAATTGCTGTACGTCCCATTGCATAAGTACAGCAAAACTAGTATGATATATAGCACAACCTATTAGTGGCTGTAAGATAAAAGGTACATTTGTGCCCTACATTTGCATCACACAAGGTTAGTGCTTGTAAATTAGATGAAACACCATTAATAAGCAGACAAATTAGATCAGATTCATTGTTTGTTTCATTCATTTCACTTCTGTTATGATAATTTTACACTTCTTGTGCTCCACAATTGAACAGTGATTAGTTTCCTAAATACTGCACGAGTTTTGACAAAACAAACCCCTGCAGGATAAAAAATAAGTAATTTCTATTCAGCAGAAATTACTTTCACATTAGTCTGCATGGAATATTATACGACCCAATTATCACAATATGTGGACATGGATAATAAATAAAATACAAGAGATCTAATGCAATATGATGCTATGTAAACAGTGTTTTGCAAAAGATCTTTCCCATTGAAATGTGAGGTGTGGAGTAATAAAGTCCTTCCTCCAGCTTATTTTTTGCTTACAGAAATGACAGCACTAATGCTGGGCAAGTCACTGATTCTACCTAAAGCTTCTGGAATTTTCTGTGTGACAGTGCTCTTGGCCAGAAGGGCTACCCTGATGTCTCCTCATTTTTCCTCAGTCTTTTCATGGCTGGTTAAATCTAGTCTTGGTTTTGGTTGGGGTTTTTTGGGTGTTTAAGGCACAGGGAGCACTTTCCGTGAGGGGAGCCTCAGGAGAACACGTTTGAGAGAAGAGATGTGACTTCTCATTCCCAACCAGAGGCAGCTGTTATTTCAATTGATCTATAGGTATATAATTTTATGTTCATAAATTAGAGAAGTGGGAAGCTGTAGATTTTTTTATCCCTGACATTCCTTTGCCTGTCTAACAAAGTCTGGCTCGTGCCCACCTTCATCTTCTAGTCCGATTAATTACTACTTAATATTCTGGCTTTAAAATGCTCTGGTATTCCATCCTCCCTTTCTGGTTACTTATATTTGCTCCACATGTTTCCCCTTCTGCCAGTTCAGCACCTCTGGGAACAAAATCAGCTGTTGAACACTTGAGACTCTTTTCTTTGAAGTTTTTTTATTTCATGTAGTTGGACAGCCAGAGGACAACAGGAGAGTCAAGATGAAACAAAGAATTTAATGGCCTAACATTTTTAGGCTAACTGTTCCAGGATGATGCTTCACTTTTATTGCACGTTATGTAAAACAGCAGTAAAGTTAATCTTCTTTTCTCCCTCTTTTGCCCAGACTATGTTGTAATTGTCTAATTTTCTTTTTTTTTTTTTCCTGAGAAATATTTTTATTGAAAGTTTTACACCAAACCTGTTTTGTTTTAGACTTGTCCTCAAATAACAAGTCTTAGCAGGAAGGATCAATATTTCTTAAAATTTTCTCTGCATGTTCAAAACAAGATAAGAAAAGCAAATTATCCAAGAGAAGGAATTGTAAACCAACTGTCACACAGTACAGTATTATTTAAAGCTGTACACTAAAAAAGGGACTTTCAGAGCTCTAGAGCTACATGGACAAGAAAAAAGGATCTAGATCTCTAATTTTCTGTTTCTTTCTGTGAGTAAAACTTGTGGGTTTTTTTATAGTACTGATAAAGTCCTAGGAAAGTTACTCCTAAGTGAAATAGATTTAGGGAAGAATTAATTTTAGTGAACTTTAGCAGACGTTTTTGGGGACATTGCAATTAAGCTGAAATGAAAAGCACTGCAAGGTAGTAATTTACCTTTGTTATGGATGTGTTGTGTGTATTATTGAGGAGTTTCACATTTTATTCTATAGAAAGTTAGCATTCAAAGAGAAAGGAATCTAATTTTCTCACACATGCCATATGCTAAAGAGCTCTCGGATACCTAGAACAAAAGTGTGACTCTTTACCCTAAGTGAAGTGTTAAAAGTCTTGGTTAATTTAATTTTTGTTTGCTTTCATATTTCAATAGGGGAAAATTACTAAAAATTAATGTACAAATCAAAATTCTTTGAAAAATTACCTTTGTTTTCTAGGGCAATAAACTTTGCCAAAATGTTAATTAGCCAGTAAAATGCAGAATACAAGTGTCTGAGAGATTTCTCTTGGTGGGGGAGCAGCAGACAAACCTCTGTGTTTTCTTGTGAACTTTCTATGCCATAGAACACACAGGAAAATAATCATCTTTGTACTCTTTGTGTAACTTAGTTGAAAACATACAATAGGTTCTGAAGTTTCTAGTTTGGGAATACTCTCATGTAAATGCTGTATGAATGTGTACCCTTTGCTTTAATAAGCCTTCTATATGAAGCCTGGCTGAAAAAGGATTTTATAATGTGCCAGAGACCTTGCTAGCCAAGTTAAGTCTGTAGAAACCTTTTCATGTCTGAGTTATGAGCCCTCAAAGGCTGATTTTTATATTGAAAATGCCAAGACAACCTTAATGTAAAAGCCTGAACAGCACTGATCTAATTAGAGTTTACCTTTTCATTTTATCAGAATTCAGCTCCTGAGTACTTGGTGTAAAGAGTCCAAAAGAAACAAAGGATTAAACACTCATATCACAGCTTAAGGTCCCTTCAGAGGTTTATTGACTTTTGTAAGTTTACATACTGTAGACTTGGATTCAGAATCCTTAATGACAGCTGTGTAATGAATAATTCCCTTATGGGCTAGCTGGCCCAGCTAAGAGGCAGTCCAGAAGATATAAGGTTGATTTTGTCAAACATTATATTCCACAGGACAATTTTATCCATGCTGAACATGGTGACAAAATGACACAAGGGACAGAACAAGGAGAGAAGAGAGGAGTAATAAGGGGAGACCACTTAAAAATTACATTAATTAATATAGCTACAGATTACATTCTGTGTGACACTAACAGTAGAACTCCCATGAATAATAATAAGATTCAGTGATAGTAGAAACCCAAGATTTATTTTAATGTATCTTCATGAGAAATACTGTCTCCTCAATTAGAGATGCAAACATTTAAAAGAAGTGGCCTCTTATAGAACATAGTATAGATAGCAGAAATTAAATGTATTTTGGTGAGTGCCCTATTTTATATAGCCATGGAACACTACAATCATAATGAAGTAATTTTGGGTTGATTATAAAGAATTAGTCTTTTTATATTTTCAGATGCCTTAGTCCTGTTTTGTTGCCTTATGTTAGTTTCGAGGCTTTGCTTGGATCAATGTGTGAATTAGACCCATGATTTCAAATAAATTTTGACTTTTTTCAACTACTCCTGGTTTTGTTGAAAACTTTTACAAGCAAATATAAAATTAAGCATGTTTAAGAATTGATTGGGGTGTGTACAATAAATAGAAGCACCTTTTATTTTCCTTATGGTAGCTGCCATTTCCATAAAGAGGTGAGATGTTATTAGGGACTATTATCAATTTTGCAAAGGAGAGTATATTTCAGCTGTGACTTACAATGCAGATTTTATGTTCTAATGCTCTTAACACATCTATCTTTCCCTCTAGTTTATTTTTATTCTCATAAGATGACTGATTCTTGGATAATTTACTCAGTGGAACTGAGCTTTGAAAATTGATCAAGGTTGGGAAAGCTTGCATAAGGAGTTTGATGTCCTAAATGACATTAGAATATAGGATTTTTCTCCTTAAACCCAGCATAATCCTGCTTTACAAAGAGCTCCAGTGGCTTATTCTGTAGCAATAAGCCCAGGTCTGTATTCTCTTTTCCTCCAAGTTGTACCATACAGTAATTCCCAAATAAAAAGAGATGCCTCAGAGTGTTGGATAAATTTAACCATTCCCTTCCATTCCTAGTAGCACACTATGTGCTTTTGAGGCATAACTGAAATTGATTTATGACAGACTTCCTCAATCCATATGCAGATTTATACTAAGCCAGTAAATAACTTGTAAGAATCCACATGGTTTCTATTCTTTGCAGTCCAATTCTGTTCATTTGTAAACAGCTTCTATTCTTGTGCACTTCAACAATAATAAGATAGCTAATAAAAAGCAGTTAATTTGATATACAGTGGGAATACCAAGTGTAACTTAGAGGGGCGATTTTTGACACAAGAGCACAAGAGCTTTTTCAGGCTCTGGGCAAAAATAGATAACACAATTTTCTTTGTTCCTTTTCTTTTTTTTTTTTTTTTTTTTTTTTTTTTTGCATTCAAAATACAGCCTTGTGGCAAAACTTCTGTTTCTAATCCCATTTCTCTTTCTCTTATGTATGTTATAACCCATTTGTTCATTTAAATATTTCTGTGCTTTGACAGTGGCTTGAGGTATGGTGCTGAAATGAGTCAATTGTACACTTCTGAAAATGTTCACTCAGTGTTTTCAGTCAGCAACTTTTTTGTTCCAGAACTTTTTGAAAACTGACCTATTTTATAATGTTGACTCTGAGTATAAACCAAACCCAAACTTGTGATTGCAAATTGTATGTACAGACAATTCCTTAGTAAGAGCATCATTAATGCTCTCCATGTAATCTCTTCAGGTGACTCTCAAAATTATTTTGCCATCTGTATTGCTTCAATTTACAAGAACATCAACATATGTTGATGGGAAGGGAATAATTTAGTCTACTCTGAAAAAACCACCTCCACTCTTTCTGCTCTGAGGCAGTCCAAAAACTAGTTTACTTTCAGCCTTCTGTTTGATTGGTAATTCCTGACTGAATTGTAATGGTAAGAGTGCAACACTAAAACTTGAAAGCCTTTTTTTTTAATAGCTTGCACAATGCAGCTGATGTGGGCAGCTTGTCTTATGTCATTCTTGATGATGCCTGTGTCCTAGCTATTAGAATTCCTTCTCTTCTCACCCCCAGTGCAGTACTCCTGGCATTTTAGCTGCTGCAATCTTTTATCTCAATCCTCTTTAGATCTCTACATAGTGAAGTCACCAAATTTCTCTCCACCTAAACCTTAGAAAAATATGATGGAATTCATCAGGACCTGGTGTTGTGTAGATCTGAGGTAAAGATTTGTAAAGGAGCAAACTGGAAGAGAAAACTTCTTTCAAATTCTTCTCGCATAAAGAGAAACCTCTTTGATGAAGTGCAGACTAATGATTTTGGCTATTGGTTTCCACTGAATATAATGAACAAGCTTTCACAACTGTTAACATTTACTTAGAAAAGACCACTCAGCTCTGATCCTATGATGGCATCTATGTGCCATTTGAAGATCCCCACTGGAACTCGAGGACATTAAATTGAACCCATTTTCACAAACATAATTATAGGTGTGGGCTTCAGAACATATTTTTGTTCAGTAGCAAGATATCAAGAGACGCCTACGCTCTCACTTTTTCTGCAGTTGTATCTGTGGTTTAATATTTTCATAGAACAGGAAATGACTGAGAGTGGGAATTGCAGATCAGAGGAGAGGTAGTGAAATGTCATTTGTGTTGCATAATTTGTACTATCACTTGTCAACAGTGATCCCCTTAATGCCATCCCTTTGACAGATGAGCAAAGCAAGCTTTTAGAATTCTAAAGAGTAAAAGCTGGGATAAAAGGACAACTATGTTTGATTCCCCTCTTGCAGTTCAAAGGATTTGAAAGTCATGACACTGGTTATTACTGTGGTCTTTGGAGACATGCACAGAAACTTAATCTATCTCGTCAAACTATCTCAAAAATAAACCTATTAAAAATTTTTACCTACACAACTTCTACTATGCTCTTTTCCCCCATCCCCAGTATTTATTATTAGCCAAGGGGATAGCATATTCATATATTGGCAAAATTAATTAACTTCTTGGCTGATGCTAAATGCATTAGAAGTGTTCACCTGATATTGGCAGCCTATGCTTCTGAGCACCTCAATAGAGTAACTGGAAGATTTTAAATACATTGAAAGATACCAACATCAAGATCCTGAAGGAAAGGTAGAAAGTTTGATTACATTGTCAGGTAAGGGGTGCTTCTCCATCAAGTGATTTAGTCCAGTAGTCCTATTTGTTGAAACCAAATGTGAGTCCAGTAAAGAAAATCTATGGTATGAAATGTTTACTCAGGAGCAGGGCTGTATTACGTGTTGGTGCATATGTTCACTTTGATATGTCTCTTTTAACCTCAGAGATGTACAAAAGTGTTAGTCTGTTAGCACTGCCAGAACCCATGCACTTGTTCATGGGGTATCTGTGTATTATATTCTAGTCACAGTTTAGAAGAAATAGATTTTGTTCCCTCAAGCCATTTACTTTTATGTCTCTAAGCAGAAGAAAATACTTCAGGCTTTGGGAAGGTAAAGTTAATTTCATGGTAAGACCATAGAAATTAGTTAGCAATCTGGTTGGTCTGTTCTACACACTGAAAAATGTTTTACATTACTATTTTGTTATTTGGTTCTGAATTTGTACTCTCATGTACTGTGTAATAAAATAAAACCCAGGTAGCAAGAAGAGAAGTTCCCTGGCAACTTGAGTGGCAGCTTAGTTGCTTACCCATCTGGTTAGAGTGAGTAAATTAATTAAGGAAGGGATGCCAAATTCATTTCTTCTCTATGTCTTTTTTAGTTGGTGCCTTGATCGTAAAATACACGTTTCTACTAATTTATAATATAACACAGGCAAGTACAGTTATAGTTTCTTACATCTTACAATAAACTTATTTGACATTACATAGATTGGTATGACTAAAATGCTGCTCACTTTTAGCAATTACAAAATAACTCTGGAGTGCTTCATGTGTTCAATTATCTTTGCTAAATGCATAGTAATACATTAAAGATTAGTTGACAGTTTGGGGAAACCGGAGAGCTTAAGGGGTTTGAGTTTTTAGTATTAAGGCAGGTTCTGAGAACAAACCTGAAGTGCTGAATAACTTGGGGAGTGGAATGATAAATACTGCAAAAGAATTCAAAAGAATTTCTAATTTATAACATTTTTGATTGGTAGTCATGAGGGATATTTTCAAAGGTCAATAGAGAGGTGGAATGCATAATTAAATACAGATTATTCAGGGGAAAATTGGAGGTTGAAATATGAGCAGGTAAAATTTGTATCAATAAATACTAAACATAGGATGACATTATTTAATTTCAGCCCAGATTATATATCACTCCTCAACAAATGAAAATGATGTATAACTGCAGTTTCAGAGCTGCATATTAAATGTAAGAGAAGGCGTGAAGCTTTGATGCATGTGTTTAAGAATACAGAAAGACAACAAAGCTGAGCATGAAGAGGACCAGTGCAGTGTGTGCATGATTTAATCCAAATATTTATATCTGTGTGCTAAGAAATGTGTTAAATAATTGAAATTTGTGGGAGATGCAGGGGCACAACAATTTATATCCCGTATTGGATATCTCTCATGTATATTGACTATTGAATAACAACAACAAAAATCTATTTCTGTTTTTAAAAAAAGCCAGAAATATTTGTTTAGTTTGAAGATGTTTCTGTTTCAAAAACTAATGTGAAAACAGGATCACACCTCTAGTGTGCCACAAATTTGGGACGTCAATTCCTATTTCCAATTAGAATTCATTATTTGGTCATACAATAGTAGAAGCCTTAAAGAACATTTGAGACTGGAATCCAATTTTAAATGTGTTTTATTGTTTAATGATTAAGTCAGGAGAGGCAGTACCTTTTTCTGGACTAGCTTATGTGCTTTGCCTATGCACCTGGCTTTCTCTTCTTCCCTTGCTATTTCAGTTGCTCTAATAAGTAAAATTGTCTACAAACCCTGCCTCTTTCAATAATTTCACTAGGTTTGCCTTAAAAAGCTTTTCTGAATGGTGGCAGGTATAACAGCAGTATCAGGTCATAGTGATAATTCTCTGTTGAATCTTCAGAAATACTGGTGGTTCATGAGCCTTTTGTATTAAAACCATTTGAAAATGGCTGAGATGGATGTTCCAGGAGCACGTGTATTGCACCCTTCTTTTAGTTGATATTAATCCATTCCAAAAGCCATTCTGCTTGCTTTAAATATGCATATCTGTTAGCTGTTATAGTAATATAAACCGCATTCCATTATCTTTTTTTGCCTTGGTCCTCTCTCTATTAAGGACTAACCATGTTACAAGTCTGTGGACTGTAATAAACAAGTCTTTTCTTCTCCTGTTCTTTTTTCTTACTCCTGCATTAGGAATACATGCCTTTGACCTTGTAAAATCTATTACCATTGACACATAAGAGGGGTTTCCAATTTTGAAGGGAAGGGAGCAAGGGTTGGTTTTATGGTTCCTACTAAATACAGGAGCAAGCATGAGGAAGTCAACCATTGATTCCATCTTCCATTAATTATCTACCTGTGTGTTACATTTTTCATCCATTACCCAGGCAGTTAAACATGGCTAGGAGGTATGCATGTCCAGGAGGAAAAAATTAATTAGTATTTTCTCCAGTTAATAAATGTTAATAAATTTACTAGGTGGAATAAAATAGTTTAATGACATACCTCACTGACTATAGAAAAAGTATGAAATTAGAAGTACTTCATTGTCTGTGTGTATATGTGGTTCCTCCATATACCCTCTCTGTATATGGCTTTTAATACTTAAATGTGAATTGCATGAGATATGCAAGAACCCCCAAATGTTTTACCAGGCAGATGAAGTTTATCCCTGATGGATTAGCACTGCCATTCAAGTCAAAAGGAGGAATAGTGATGATGATGATGATAATGATGTGCCTGATTTAACCAGTCACAGTGGAGTAAAATTTCATAATGTTAAAGAGGAAGAGTCAACTCATAGGACAAAATGTTTAGGACTACTTTGGAAATAAGCCCTCTTGATCTCTGCAATCCTGTAACATTTTTGCTACAGGCTTTCAAGGATTTATAAAATCGGTCCCTGTGATAAATTAATAATTATAATTGGAAGAATTTTTTTCTATAAGGAGTGTTGCAAGTGGGAAAACTTGTATATGAGTTAATTTTGAATAATTCATTCAGTCTGTATTCTACTGGATTGCTTGTTTTTTTAGTTTAAAAATTTCAGTTGCTTTATCATCTTTACTTTCCCCAGATCCATCTCCTGATCAGTGTAAGTGCATTTCCTTCTTTTTATTCTTGAATATCTGATGACATTGTGGCTCTTAGTCTCACTGCATTACATTCCCATAAACTGCACATAATTCAGTTATCAGCATTCATCCAAAGACTTTCAAATTATTTTGCATTATTTCTCTTTATTTTCTGCATGTCTGACAGTATTTGTGCTGTTCAAAGTAAAAACACCATTAGTTGGCTTCTTGTATTCTTTTGTGTCTTACAATCAATCTCTTTCTTGAAGATTGTTCAGTGTTAGAATCCTGTTACTCGAATGGAAGCATACACAGGAATCAAATCTAAGTGTGGTTAAGGTGGGCTGACCCAAACTTGGCTGCTGTCATTATGTTTGAATTCAAAGTAAAGTAATTGCTTGAGGCATGATTCTCTTTTTGTACCTTCTGAGGTGCTAAAAGGAGCTCCTTAAAATATAACTCAAAAAGACTATAGAATAGTAACAATTTACCTATAACTGAATTTTTATAAACCTTTGGTATTCATTAGTATTTTGCACCATTCATATAGTTTTGTGAACAAATATGGGAAGAACCATAGAAATGAAGAAAAAAATCAAATAAATAGAAAAAAGGGGAAAGTGCATAAAGCATGTCATTAAAATCCTGTTATTACCACAAAATAGGGAATGAATCCCTTAAAGTGTTCTTTGTTCTGTATTACTTTTGTGTGTTCTCATGCTGCTTTTTGTCAATTTCTGGTGCAAATTCAGTGATTACTGAGTGGGTAAAATAAGCACATCTTTTGTAACCTGCTGCCTTAAGATGGTAAATAATGTAATTCTTAAGAAAATAAGGCACCAGCATGCTATTCAAAGAGCCTGCAAAACATAGAACATGTAGGACTTGATCATCAGAAAGAATTTCCACAACAATGGTTCCTTTGTCAGTCATTAAAAAACCCTGGAAAATGAGATCATGTGAGACATGCAATTGTTTCCTCTTGAAGCTGTGCTGGTGTCTTGGCTCCTATTACATCTTGGGGAGCCCGTGTGACAAAGTGAAGCTTGTTTTTGTAACTTCAGCCAGTAGCTAGTTAGGAAGATGCTCTCTAGAAAGGATAACATTCCCCCAATGCTCAGATCCAAGGGGAGTGTACTCCCAGTTGCACTTCATAGGTCCTGCTTGAGGGTATCTTATCTGATAGATGCTATGCAACACCAGATTCAATGTCATGAAAAAAGATGAAAAGCTTTCATATTACAGTACTTCAGTAGTTGTAAGTTGTTGGGATCAAATGTGCCCTGAAAGGAGCTCAACCAATGAGTTTTATTGGCCACCCAAACAACTTTTTTAAAGTTTGGCTAAGTGTGGCAATACTTGGTGTTTTACTCCAGGGTTTAGTCATGGCAAACTGCTGACTGGAGCCAGTCCTTTAGAAGTATGCTGTTTAGACCAGAAGAAAAGGTGGCCATAAACTTGTTTTTTCATAGTATTGTAGTTTGTTTAAACTCATGCTTAACCTCAGTTGTGAAAAAGAGGCTTTCCAGAGCTGACACAGAGCTCCAGAGGTACTCTGACTCTTGTGGAATGCTATGGGCTTTGACATCTAAATTGTACTCGTCCTTCTAACTACTTTTGACTACATGATTTTATGATTCTTTTCATGCTGCACTCTGAACACCCTCTTCTTTTTACTACTTCTGAATCAGTATTAAAGAATATTATATTGTATTTCTGTTCTTAAGATTAAGAACTGGCAAATTCAGAATGGGTTGGCTGAGTTTGGGGGTTTTTTTGGTTTTGGTTTTTGTTTGGGGTTTTTTGGGTTTTTCTGTTTTGTTTTTTGTTTTGGAGGATTTTTTTGTTTGGTTTAGGTTGGGGGTTTTTGTGTGTGGTTGCAATAGAGTTATATGCATTCTGGGTTTATGGGCAGAGAAATGTTTTTATTGGGAAATGAGTTTTGGGGAAGAGGAGTAACTTTGAGAAGCATGTCCCTGGAGCTTTAAATATTGTGTGGAGTGGGAGAGCAGAGTCAAGGAATTCCCTCAAGCAGCTTGGTAAGTCAGTAGGTGATCTCCCTAGCTGGGGGCAGTAGGAAAAGAAAAGTACAGGAAGTTATTCTCTCAAAACTTTTTCTTTGTAAGTTGTTTCTGTATTGGAAAACAATGTTGATTTTTCTTGGTGGAGTTTTACAGTTCCTAATGAGTAAACAGGCATACAGCTACCACTGTACTCTAGCTCTCAATTTTACCTGTGGGCAAAAAGATCCCCCAAATCCCTCTAGAGATGAGGCCAACCTGATCCAAGCCCTGCCCAAAAGGCAGCACAAAGCCAGCCCTGGCCTAGGCTCTGTCTCCCTCTGCCTCTTCTGGTGTTCTTTGCCATCGGATTGTTCTTATAACTTAAAATTACCTTATTCTGCTAAGACTATCAGATTGCATCTTGCCATTAGCTGTTGGAGGAAAGCCAACCAAAACCACACATCATGTGTAGTTTGCTTTGTCTTCATATGACAGAAGCTTTTCATCCCAGGTTACATGAGAGAGTTAAGCTGAGGAGGTCTTCCTGAAGTCTGTATTTCAGTGGGGAAGAAGAGTGCTCATAGTGCTGTGGTGGTGGTGGCTGTTTGTCACAGGAAATGTATGCAGGAAGCAGTGCCAAAGATCTGCTTCGTAGTTAGGGTGGCAAAGTAAAACCCATGTAAGAGAAATCTGTCGGGATGTTACTTTTATTCGACAGGCGGACAAATGAGTGGATAGTTCCTGCTTGTTTTCCTGCTGAAAAAAAAAGTTCTCATCAGTGTTATCAGCTTAGCCTCAAAATGACTTTCCTCCCCATTATTGCTTATAAACAAACCTTTATCACAGATAGCTAGCCTGCTGAATTAAGACGCTGTATTAAACAGTATATTGCTCCTGTCAGGGCCGATCGGCTGTTTGTGCAGATAATAATGCCAACTGCAACAACAACAATCAGCTAGTGTAAATTAACTTAACTGTGTGAAATAATGCCTCCTATATCAGATTAGCTTGCTGAATGACTTTATCCTTAAATTAAAGCTTGCTGGGGCGTAATAGTAAATCATTTAAATGGTGCTGGGCTTTTCAGGTAATGTCTTCATATATTACTGTAATTTCAATTCGCCAAGGCATGCAGATGGCTGTAGTCTCTAGTTCCTTGTCTGCACAGCCTCTCCCGTGCTGCCATTTTGTAATTACAGCCCAGGCATGCTGCCTGCTGCTGTTAGATTTCCCATGGTGCACCAGCAGCCAAGGCAATGTATTTTAAAATTATTATTCTTGTGTGGCCCTCATAACATAAATGTAAATCTTTTATGCTAAAGCTGTCAGGGGTTTAGCACTGGGGCTCCAAGGTGCTCTGATGTAGAAATCACCAGCAATCCATCAACCAAATATCATTTGGGATCTGGCAAATGACTTGCATTTTGGGAGGACTGTAAGCAGAGCTTTATTGTAAGGTTACAGAGTTATTGTGTTACTAGGTGCTTGGAAGCCTTTGCTTATTTTTTCTGCCATTGTACATAGGTGCTTAAATGAGAAATTCTGCCCCAGCTCAAATGTCCAGTGAACGACTTGTTGAAAGCTGACTGTACTTAATATGCTGAAGATAACATCTGAGCAAATAACAGGCTCCAAATTAAAAGCCTTAAAATATATCAATAAGACCAGACTAAGATAGATAGCTGTTATAAAAGCAATATAAAGAAAGAAATCCTCCTCAGTGCTGTGAGAAAGAATGGGATTATTTACTTCTTCATACTCACATGCAAAGGTTCAGTGATTGCTTGGTATTAAAAATACAGGTTTTATTGCCTACTATTTCATAATTTTTTTAATTTACATTTTATAAAAGGGCAAGAAAATGGAATGGTTTGAGAAAGCCTTATGACAGCTGTTCACTCTGTCTGCAAAATATAGATATCCTTCCTACTGAATGCTCTGTGTGTTAGAGCTCTTCCTCAGCTGAAGACGGCATCGTCAAGGGTAGCTTCCCAACTGAGTCATTTGAGGGTACCACAATGGGACAAGTGGCAATGAAGGTCCATACATGTATTTATGCAGTTGAGAGTAGAATTAAATTAATGTAAGACCTGGGGCAGCAGCATTGTGTCTGTGCAGCTACAGGATTCCTATGCTGGCTTGCTGTTAGCTCAGGTGAATACTGCACTGCTTTGCACTTCTTTTGTTTATCAGCAGCTACAGCTGCCAATTTGTCCACTGCTAGGTGATGTATCCCACCCAAATTCCTGTTTTCAAATCAGGGGATTTGGGCATCTCTTCTTCTCACGTCCATTTGTGGCAGGATGAAGGAAAAGAACCTGATCACAGAAAAGCATCAGGCCTTCTGGTAGCATGCAAGCACAGTCACTTTTGTAAGGAGAGGCCAGGCTGCCTAGCTCTGAGGTTTTTGTGCAGTATTGTGCATAAATCAGTCCAAGATTCTTCTGAAACCGTTAGCCTTGGGTTTGTGTACAAGTAAAGATTTAAGAGCACCGCTTCTCTTGCCGAGAGCAATAAAATTCAGCTGTTTCCATTTCTTCCACCTGAGCAGTTCTGAACCTATGCACTAAGTTTTGCTTCTCCCATGGCAGTTGTAACCCCCTTGCAAATTGCAGGTCAAAGCACATTAGTCTTTTTACACAATGCACAGGTAGAGAAAACAATCCTAACGTTTGTAAGCAATTGTGGCGTGTTGTAGCTCTGCAATTCCCAGGAAAGAAAAGCGCGAGGTCAATCGCCCCTTGTCTTTCGGCTTCTCTCCAAAATTTGCTTCTCTCGTCTCTTGGCAACCATCCAGATCTGCTTGGACAACAATGAACAGAATATTTGAGGACTGAGCATATGCACTGCCACAAAGTGGCATTCCTCCAATTTTATATGGTGCTGCGTGTGCAGTCTGACCCTCGTGACCAGATCATTCCTCTCTGAGATGGAGAGTCAAGACAGCAGACTTCAGAAGGTCCTGCTGAGTCCAATCTATTTCTCTTCCTGTGCCAGAACATATTAGACTTGCAGCTGGATCAAACAGTGGGCTATCCTAACTAGCTGATGTAGTTAAAAACAGAGAGATGAACAATCAAGTTGACTCAGCATGTATCTCTATTAAAAAATGATGGATGGGACTAGCAGATTTTTCTTGCGGGCTACAAGGGCTGGCAGAAGTCTGTTGTAGAGGAGTAGTCTCTAGAGTTCTGGTGTTTTGACTACGTTCAAAGTCAACTGTTAACTATAACAGCGTAAATCTGCTAAAACCTTTTCAAACTGAGGAGGTGGGAGATAAGGCAAAATATCAGACATCTCTCCACTTTTGATGCCCTTCTTTGATATCATGATAGCCATCACTACTTTTTATTCAGCTTCTTCCCTATCTACTACTCTCTTCATGTCAAGAGTAGTGTAAATGTAAATATAGGCTTTTCCTCCTTTTTCTCAACAACTCTGCCTTTTCTGGAGATGGACAATGTAACAATATTATGTTAATTTGGTTCTATGTCTTAGTTTTTTTGCTAAAATGTGTATGTTGAAATACTGGCATCACCGAGGTTCTTATGAAATGAATACATGGCCCCCCTCTATTTCAGTGTTCCAGGGGTGGAGTAATGCTTTTCACACACCATAGCTCCAATAATAGGAAGGGGTAAATCTGAAGGGAGCTGAACTACCTCCTTCAACTCAGTCTGATCCCACTTCTTTTATCTGGCAAAAGGAGCAGAAGAGGGTTGCTCTGCACTTGGGGTCTCTGGGCTGTGAAGGATGGAGGTAACTTGATGATGCAGTGAAATGTTTTTCCAGAGAGAGGGGAGAACACCAAAACATTAACTGTCTTGACACCAGCATCAGAGAAGGGCTCACTTTCTGTGGTGAAGCTGGCTGGAAGTGGCCACCTCCATCTCAGGGTAGCACCAGACATTTCCTCATGGAGGCACCTTCAGCCCCTGCTACCAGCTCCTGGAGAGGGACACCCCTATCCAGACTTTCACAGCAGACCTAGACTGTTCATGCTATAGCTAGGTGCTGCTTTTGCAGATGAAAGAAAGGAGAGTTTGTTTTTAGAATGAATGAATATGAAAGTACTGAACTGACCCCATGACAATCACTGCCATGAGAAATGGGGAGGCAAAGTTTAATGGAAATGCTGCATGTAGCACATCACAATTTACATGTCAGTGTCACCTATGCCAGGAAGTGATAAGGTTGATATGCATGATGGTTCTTGTAACACTGTTAGCCAAGCTGAACATCATACAATGCCAAGCTATACTCTTATTTATTATGCTGTTCCCAAATAGCCACTGATTGCTATGTGATGGCTGTAAGGCAACTCTTTCCTGGTTACCTTTCCTCAGGAAGTACTGGCAAGGTTCACATAGGTATCTTTTAGTATGTGGTGAATGAGAATATACTTCAGCTTCCATTAGTTATTTCTGAATGAACTGAATAAGGAAAAATTGTATCATTTAATTGAGAATAGAGTAATACGTAATGCAGCAAAAGAACAATAAAAACTCCTGTTGCATTGACAATGATATACAAAAATTAATAATACTAGAGACTAGAAAATACACACACCAGTACAATATTACATAAGCATGTGATATTGTGCTGCCTGATTGTGTAACTGCCTTTTTCTCATTACTGTGATTCTGTCATTTTTATCTGGGAATGATGCCAACAGTCTTTCTGGAGTAAACAGAAGACTGATGATTGCTGCCTTAAAAAACCATTTTGAACATCTTCCTCTCAGAGTCACTACTCGGGAAGGATCATTGAATATTAAGATCTGCTTTTCTTCTTTCATCATCTCAAGCCAAGTACACTGTATGTTCACTGTAATTTAACCATAGCTAATTAGAGCTGGGAAAATGGGAGTTTTGCCATTGTTTTCAGTGGAGCCAGGATTTCTCCCAGCCTGTTTTTCTGCAGAGATCTAATACTCCCTCAGTAGGCTTAAGATTTTGATAATGATAATGACATAACTGTATTATATCCCTGGGGAGGAAGACTGCTAATTGTCAGCCATGACAAAAGTGTGATTACTCTTTAATTGTGTTCTTATAAAAAGACATTATATGTATTTCCTGTTAATTGCCTAAGCTTAGGAACTTTGCCCTGAAATATTTAAGTTTCTTGTGTCGAAAGTCATAATAAAGCCATTTATTTGTGATAAAAGTTTTGTCATAGCATAAAGAACCCCATAAGGCTCAATCTACACATGGTTTGTACCCATCATTTGAGCAAATGTGGTGCTGGTAGATTCTCATCCTCATCAGGTGAGAACACAGATGTTTTTCTCAGAACCACAGAGAGGTAGCCTTTGGAAGGGATCTCTGCCATACAGTGTGAGTCTACTGACTGATTAACAGGGATCTGAGTTGGCAGGATTTCACCTTGATATCACTCTTTCCTGTTATCAAAAGTCACTTAAACTTTTCAGTCTGTCTTGGGGCAGATATAAGTAGAGCCAGTTTTAGAAATAGTTTTTCAGAAATTTTAGTAGGCCTATTTCATGCAGTGACTTTTTTCAATAAATACTCTGTTTTACACCTCCCTTCCTGGGGAAAGTGCAAACATCTGCTGCTAGAGCCCATGGCACTTCCTCTTGTGTTATGTCTTGCTATTCCCAACCTTGTCATCATCTGGCTCTGAGAACTTCATTCTTCAGCAGTCCTTCTCTCTAGGAAGTTAAAAGACACACTGAAACACACGTGAAACATTTTTGAGCACTCCCATTTCCACTTTATATTATTGCAAACTGCATTAAAATTTGCTGACAAAAATTGAAATCTATCTGTGCTATTACAAAGGATTCTGTATATCTCTCCTTCTCCTTAACATACTTTGCTTTTATCAGCTGTATACATAATGGAAAATTGGTCTCCATTCTCTGTCTCTGAATTTTTAAAACATTTATCAAATATAAAAATTGCAGCATGCCAGGTAATATCTCCTCACTTTTAGCTACCTAAGCTGGGAGAACATGATTGATCTGTGATAATATTTGATAGCATAACCTGTAAGGGAAGTTGAAGTCCTTGAAGAATAATGGCTAAAAAAGGGTTATTGAAAAGCATTAAATAGGAATTACAGTAATAGCAAAGTTGTAGTGCTGAAAGTTATAGCACTTCTCTCCGTGAGTTTGCAGGGATGTGGACAAAATAAATGCTAACAAATCTGTAATTGAATATCATAGTAGTCTTTTATACCCACAAGATTATATGTTCAGTGCTGCCTGCATTGAATAGAACATTCCCTTTTGAATTTTTAGTGTGGGCTGGCTGATCTCATCTCCTTTCCTGTTAATCAGTCCTGATACAAGTGCAGGTAACTCAGGATTTCCATGGGGCAAAGGGAAGAAGAATCTGATCCTCTATATTTATGTATAGTTTACCGAATATTTCGCTCATGATTTTCTAAAATGCTAGGGTTTTTTTGTAGCAAAAAGTTAGGTTTGTGTGCATGTAGGTTCAACTTTTTCTGATGATTATTTATCATCCTCCCTACCCCTCTAACCCGAACACAACTGGAGAAAAAAAAACCAAATAACCAAACAGGGAGGGAAGAATCCTGTTGTAGTGTGTCTGTGTGATTTTTTTACATCACTTATTAGTAGGGAAATAGATGGAGCAGTTAATGGAAGAACACCTGCTATCAGGTATTCATATGTCCTTAGTAAGCTTTCAGAATCCTAAAAAGATTTTTTAGCTGATTGAAACTAAGTTAAAACTAAGAAATAATGGCTATCATTCTTCCTAACACTAAAGCTTGAATTCCCTCCCCAGTAATTGTAGCCTCATCTCCTGATTACATTTACCTTCTTTTTCAGAAAATATGCTGGAGACACTTTTGTATATAGTGTTAATTGATGATCAATTGTATATCTCCCAGTTGTATATAGTGTTAATGGACCTATTGTAGGTTACTGGAAGCGGATTTTTTATGATAAGATATCATATCAGTTCCTTTTATTTATTAAAAATTAGACTAATTCTAAGCTTTTAACGTACACACATCCTCCTCCTCTTCCCCCCTGATAAATAGCATTTTGTACAGTTATGTGTCTTTAGAAGTCAATAGAATTTCTCCATTTACTCCAAATGGGTCAGATTTTCACATTTACATTTCATCCATTAACAAAATATAGGATTTTTCTGTCTTTTTTGTTTGAATCTGGGATGGGGACATCTGCCTGTAAATGCTCCTCCTGAACTAGGGAGAGGTTTTTGTGGATGACAGGAGTCACTGCTGTTAGTAGCCAGTTTTGAACATCAATCAAAACTCTGGTATTTTGTAAGGCTGATGTGCAGCCCTTTTTCTTAGCCTCCAATACCATCTTTCTTCCTGAGACTTGGTGATATTTTATAAAATCTATCATATAACCTCAGTTGCTCTGGACTTTTTCTTCTAGGTCTGGAATGCAAGAGTCAGCAGCACACTACTATCAATTGTGCTAAAAGATACTGACAAGTCATGTATTATGAGATTTGACCTCTAGCCATGATATAAGAAGCCTGTGCAATGTGCCTTGAATTTCTGACCCTGAAAAACAAATAAAGAACAGAGAAAGTGGTTCTTCAGCTTCACTTCTTATAGGAATGAGCAGGGAATAAGTGCCTTCTTTTTATTGTGGGCACTAGTGGAACTTTCTTTTTCTGCAAAGTCTAAAAAAAGTATGTGCCCAGACTACAAAGAGGCAGAGGAGACTGAACAGCAGAACTTGAAAAGCTTGAGAAATCTCTATATTCATCTCTAAATCTAGATTAATATTTGGAGAATTTCAAGAGAAATGACCAAAAAAAAATAGTCTTTGCTTCAACTTAAGGTTAACCTTGTGACAATTACAGTGTATCATAAAAATGGTTTAGTGACTAACATTAAAATGAAAAAAAAAAAAAGCTATATATGGAGTATATATATACATGAATTATATGCTAAGAAAGCCTGTTATTTTGGTCTACTTGGAATATTGGATTTGAAACCCTCCAAGGCCAACGTGTACCATAAATTATTGGAGAAAATCAAAGGTGTAACTAGTGCTGTGTAGAATGGAATGTCTCGTGTGAGAGATGGTTCTAATAATAGTTTTGTGAGAAATTAATCTTTGATGTTAAGGCTGTGCTTCTCTGTCCACATGATTTCCTTCAGTAAGAGAATGAGGCCACACTTGGTATGGGCTCTGACTGGTATCTGGTAGAAAGCATAAGCCCAAGAGGTGACTGCAGAATGCTTTTTTTTTTTTTTTTCCATTGCAAAGAGGGATTGCAGCACCTTATTCTCTGTGCTTTGCCTTTCCTGGCAGGAAGATAGCCTGGATAAATTGTGAACTATGGAAATGAGGTCTTGAATCTGGTTTTGGGGGCAATCCTATAAGCTATGTAAAATGAAATGGAAAGGATTCTTGCCCTCATTTAACATTATTGTATGGTGAAAAGGGTAAATATTTTTTTAGTAATTATTACAAGGATATATTGATTTTGTACAGGTGCTGCAAACAGAGTTATGGTGCACTATCCCATTTAATGAGGTTTATAGTAAAGAATAGGCTAGACTGAAGAGAGGAAGAGTCTGCAGATCCTTCAAGAGTTGTGGTGAAGAATGATTTGACTATTTTGCAATTCATCTATGTGAGATGTAGGAAAATGTCAGGTGCTTATTTGTGCTGCTTGCAGGATCTGTATTCAGTAATTTAGTGTGTGATTGTGCAAAGGAGTTACTGGCCCCCTTTCCATCTCTTCTAGGGTGCCAAGGAAGAGACAGAGCACCCTGCTTTACCAGTGTGCATCTGACATGAGTTCAGATTGTCTCTTGAGTATGGCTTTTATATTCTCAGAAATGATCAGAAAGTGCCAATGTGGGAGGCAGTAAGGGTTTTACATTTCTTGTGTGTTCCATGGCAGTGTGGTTTCAAACTGATTCTCGTGAAGAAGTGTAGTGCTCCCTTAGCAATTACTTCTTCCTTTTTTTTTTTTTTTCCTTGAGATTTCCCAACATGACCATCTGAAACAAAATTAAATGACTGTGATATACTACACTGAAGTGACAGAACAGACTAAGTGGGGGAGAGTACTGTACTCCCTTACCTTTTTACTACTTCAGAAAGTGTTTTTTTAATCTCTCTATATAAATGCCTCACTACAGCATATGGCTTCTTAGTGTAGTTGGTAAAAAGCCCACCTTTTAGTCAAGCACATCTTTAAAAATATGATGCATCACCTTACAAAAACAGTTGAAGATTTTTCCACAAAAATCCATATCTTATCCCATAAATAAGAATGTTAAATGATGAGCGTCTCCTGTGTTATACACATCCCTGTATGTGATGTCCTTCTTGGTGAATTTTTGTTAAGAAACAAGGTACAATTTTTATTGAGATCAATAAAAGATTAAGGTGACAAAGTGATTTATCGGCTGTACTGAATGCTCATTTTTTTCCCAACGACTACACAACCAACTAAGAAAAAAACAGAGGATACCATGAAGTATTTTGTATTTAGCTTTGTTTTTACATTGAGTCCTTGGAAAACTGGGAAACCAGAGCTAAGTCATCCATCAAATCTTAAAATAGTGCTTAAAATGAGTAGCTGCTGCTCTGGCCCTCAGACTACAACATGTGGAGGAACTTACTATATGACCCACAACACACCAAAGTCCATGGAAATACTCCCATTATTTCAATAATCATAACTCCAGTACTTCCTAATGAAAGCAGGAGAGAAACCAATTTGTCAGAACATGAGAAATAGTGCTCACCATCAAGTCTTTTTTTTTTTTTTGATTCCTGCAAGGATGCAGAGCCACTCTGCCTCCTTGATGTATGATTTGCTTTGCCTCTGAAGCAAATTTTATTGAAATGCTCTCAAGGAGGAGTGGATTAAATGTCCCTGGAAAAAGATCCCTCGAATGCCCCTTTTCTCTTTAGATTGACATCTCATTGGTTTCACTTTCTGTGAATTTGAGTGGGGTCTCTAATGAAGCAGTATTAAAGTTGTTGTTTCTGCCTCCTGAAGCAGAATTGGCAGAATTACTCTCAGTGACAGATCCCACATGAGTCAGAGCACAGGGAGCAGAACAAGGTTTTGCTGGGTTGGTGCTGAGTATTCCAGCTGAGCTATCACCCCTGGAGCTCTGAGATGCTCAGAGCACTGCAGGGGAAGCTTCAGAGGCACTGAAAACTGGTGTAAACTGACTCTCACTGCAGGAGATTTTTGTACCATCTATTGATTAGGTGGCAAATATCTAAATCTGCTTCTCTCTAGTCTGGGAAGGAAAATTGGGTTGCACCCTCAGCAAAGTTGCTCACACTTCTCTTCAGTCTGTCTGCTACTTACAGCCTGACCCAAACATGCAACTTAGAGTGCCAAGTGAATACTAGCTGTCATGTATTTCTGCAGATTGCCAGTGACTTGCAAATATATATTTTGCATATATGCCAAAAGATAGACCTTAGTGTGTTTAAGCGCATGACGTAAAATGAAATGCAGATTTGAGTTATTTGCTGATATCTTTTGTGCAAAGTGATGTTGTAGAAGTAGATTTGAACACAGGGCTAATCCTATACCTGTTGTGTAATCTGTAAAGTTTAGCACAGTTGTTCATAACATGAAAAACAGTAGTAAAATACATCTAAAATCCTAAAAATGGGATGCCAGGTCCTGAGATAAGTTAAGTTAACCACTTATATAATAACAATGGCCCACACCCCACTAAACACAGGTTCAACCTAACATATAGCAGAAGACCCAACCATGTATAAGCATTTATTAATGTTTTTATTACTGTGCTCTGCATTTAAAAACATTTTAGATTTGTATGTTTTACTGTGACCTATTACTGTCAATTTCTTAGAGCACTGTTGCAAAAATGTTAATTAAATTTAATGTTAACTGTAATTTCATCTTAATTTTTAATATCAGATCCTTTCCATTAGTTAATATTCATATTTATTTCAACTGTTGTTGCAGTGTCCTTAAAGTTGTTCATAGCATTGGCTGGAAATTAAAACCCAGCATCTCACTGAAACTTTTGGGGAAGGCATATTGTAAATGAGAAAGCTCAGGCTCATATTCCTCATTGCAGTCTGCTGTATGAGTGCTTTCAAGAACAAAAGTTTCTGTTGTAACCCTTAGGTCTTTTAGCAGTGAAATTCCCAGCTTTGTGAACCTGCACTGCATAGTTGTACCATCCATCAGTTGTTCCTATCTCTTCATGAGCTTGGCTTGGTTTCTTCTCTTTTGCTACTGATTATGTAGGTTATAACTAGCAGAAGAATGAGAATATATGACAAGGCTGTCATGTGAGTGTGGCAGAATGAGGTGCTGGGTCCTGCCTGAGCCATTTTGTACTTTCTGAGGGCTGCTTGCTCTCCTGTAAACCCATCTCAACATGCAGCAGAATTTCATCAACTTTAAAAGAATTGATGCACCAGATTTTGTCTGATTTTTTTATGCATGTAAACATAAAGGAAGTTTCTTTGCTGTGCATATGGAGTATTAAAGTTGGGGATTTAGATTTTAAGTACTGATTAGGTTCAGTCCCTAAAGAAGAAGGTATGGAGGTGGTGGTAAGATTTCTTATGAATGGAAAGTGTGGCCAACTAAACACCAGTGAGAAGCTCCTGGGGAAAAGACATCAGTGCAACACACATTACCCCCTGCTAGATGCAAAATAACTTGACAGCATCAGATTTTTTTAATACTTACAAAAACTTATTGTACATGGAAAGTACTTGTTATATACTGCTGCTGCTTCTCAACTGAAATATTGAAGTACCCAAGTTTTTATCAAATTTGTTAATTGCTGAGACTTCAGTGTTAAAGCAAACATCTGTGCATTGCTTCAGAATGAGAACTGACTTTTTAGCACGCATGTTTACCCAAGAAGAAGAATATATGAAATGTATGTGAAATCTCTTTGAACTAGACAAAATCTCAGCTGGCCAAATAATTTGTTGGGATGTTCTTTTTTTTTTGAACATTCTGCATAGTTAAAATGAGTTTGGTTTTGGATGTATTCATGGTAGAAAGGCTTGCATCAACCTTAATGTTTTTTGAACTGTCTCCGAGCCCAGTTACAATAGGTGCAACTTCAGTGGAAAGTTAACTGGAGCTTTCTTTGCAATGGAGAGCAAAAGGAAATGGGGTAGAACAGGACAGACAAGTCCAGTTCTTGTTCTGATGTTCTGGAGATGAGTTTCTGCACTTCGTGTTCCTGTATTGACTGTTGATTGAATCATTTACGTCTCTGAGTCTCTGTTTCTCCACATGAAAATCAGCACCGTTGCTTTACCTCACAGATGTGGGTTTTGAAAGTAAATGAAACTGGGTGGTAGCTGCCAGTCTAAATTTGCCATTTTTTAAAATCCCTCTGCATATCTTCCTGCTGAGATAAATGTTTTTTCTTCTCTATCTTTTCTTTCTTACTGCAGTGAGAAAGGCACATTAACATCATTTTCTCTTTATGCATCCTATGCATGTTAATGAACGTGTGTTCTGTATTTTGTTCATTTTTGTGATGCTTTCCAATAGGTTAGTAGTCAAAAGTATGTGTAGCAAAATATTACTGACAGCATGTGAATGGAAAAGACTTTGCCCATTGATGGGGCAATGATTTGGGGCATCATTTTAGAAAGAGCAAGAATAACTCCAGTGTTTTGAGGAGCTACTCTGATTTGCACAGCATTACTCATAGCAAAATACATGCTTATATGAAGCTCTTATCTATAGCTATCTTAAAATTTATTGGGTTTAAATTATTTTAGAGAGTCAAAGAATCACAGAATCTTAGGGGTTAGAAGGGACCTTGAGAGATCATTGAGTTCAGCCCCCCTGCCAGGGCAGGATCACTCAAAGTAGGTACATTCTTCTTAAAACAAGGGTCAAATAAAGCCATGGAGTGCTCATTGGTGTATATATATTTTATTGGAGATTAATAAATAATTTCTGCTTAACTAAGTCTGAGGAGCCATTCAAAATAGCACTACTGTTAATAATTGAAAGTTAAAACAAATCTAAGACTGTGTTGCCAGGATTGTAGAAAACAATGAATCATGCATTTATTATTTTAATTGATATGATACAGTCAGCAGGGAATTCTTATTTATAGAACTGGTTCATGTCTGCTGTGCTGGTCAAAGAAAATCCAGGGTGCTTGTTTTAATGCAGCTCATGGAATGAATCTACTGCTTAGAAATCAGAGGGAAAAGAGAAAGAGAACATTGTGAGGGTTTTTAATAGAAGGGAGGTTTTTAGAAACAGGATACTCCTGCTTCACATATATTATTTGGCTTGGTTAAAGAGCACTAGTTGAGAAGAGAGGATAAATAGAAGTCACTTTTCCTAACTGAGATGGAATTTGTGTAAGTGCTGGGCAAGACTCACACTATAGGGAGATATTTTGTAACAGTGCAATACTTAAATGTCCTGTATACAGGTGTCAATTGCAAAAAGATATCTTATATGCATTTTATATACATGCCTGAGAGGGAAAGGGTAGCAACAGTGCCACAGAACTCTTTAAGATGTGAAGTTGCAGTTGGTGTTCATTGTCTCAATATTTATTTATTTATTTATTAGTCAGATTTGCATAGAAGTAAAACATTTGAACTCATGTAAAATCTGAGTCAAAATGGTTGTTGATATCAATCTGCTACTGGTCACTGCTCCATTCTTCCCATATAAAATCACACTCACTCATCCATGGGGAAGGATGCTGCCATCAGGAAAAGATCAGATAAAGAGAGGAGAAAAATAATGTCAGTATTAGCAAGAAGCTCTGCATAATTCCACTGCTTCTACCACCATACCTCTGTCCTCCCCAGAAGGTTCCCTGAAGCAAGATGCAATATATTTCTTAGTTTGAATATTTCATTTCCAGAGGTACATCTGCTTTTCTTTCATGCTATGTTCAGCATTACCTGTTTATAACTCTTTTAAAACCGATTTTCCAGCTTCTTGATATGATACAAGAGAAACAGAAGCTATATATCAGTGTAACAATAAAAGGCATGAGAAAAAGGGGAAAGTAATAATTGGTTGCAAATCAAGTTATCAACCTCAAGCAAAAATAAAAGTGGAAGAAAGAGGGAAGGGAAGTTTCTGAGCCTCAGTAAGTGGCAGAAATTACAATGTGCTGTCTGTGTGTGGTTTGTACTTTTATACTGAGTTAGTGGATAGGGATATTTATCTGATGTTGTTTGCTCTACACATAAACTCTTCTGATTTAGATGATAGATAGAAACCATTTATACAGATAAACACAGTAGGGGTCTAAACGTGGATCCCTGTGGAACACCAGATGTGAGTAAATGAACATTTGATTTTCCTTTTGTCTGCTTCTGACAACCTGATGGATAAGAAACCATCTCCTGAATTCCCTTAAAACCTGATAGCACTAATGCAGATAATAACATAGAGTGAGATATGGTATTTATTAAATCTGCTCTCCAAATATTAATATGACAGCAGCTGTGATCTTTCTACTCTTTAACTCTCCTCTTTAAGTACTGTGTCACTTGCTAACAAAGATAAATGCACAGGGCTGATGTAGGGGGTTTAGGACCACAGGGGTATTTAAATACTTACGATTCATGCAATTTAGAAATTAATATTCCACATCACAATTGATTAAATAAAAAGAGTGTGAGAAATTTCTAAAATTACTTTTAAAATGGAAACAGATTGTGTGAACGGAATAAAAAGCAGCTCTGCTAATTCCTTTTTTTCTATTGTCCCAGGTGGATCTAAAGCTAACCACTGAAGAGTGTATTAGCAGAAAGGAGCTTTAGTATTTCATAAGTTAGAAATATCATCTCTGAATTGTCAGCAGTTTCATATCCATTTTTCTCTCCCTCTCCATTTCCTTCTTATCTCTGAGACGAAAGTCTTACAGAGGAAGAGGCCACCAGGGGCCATGTCTTGGCCAGATGCTTTTATTCACTATGTCATGTCTTTTCCAGAGTTAGCTATCAAATACACTTGTAGTTCAAGCATTCTCAGGAGGTGTGTGTGGGGTGACTTCCAGTGCTGTAATATCTTACCTAAACCTAAATTCACCAGCTCCTGGGTCACACTTGCTTCTTATTATAAATAAGCCCAGTTTGACTGACTTTGGCTGAACTGGGCTTCACGTTTACCAGTGACAGCAGAAGTGAGGATTAGTGCCAGGGTTTTCACAGGTCATACTTCTTTTTCTATAGCAGAAAATCAGTATCCCCCCAACTCAGGAAAGCCTGTGAGCTGTTGCCTTGTGCAGTTGGTTTCTTTACATCACTGGGAGAGACCTACAGCCTCCAAACATAAACTCTGGAGCTGTGCCCACATTTTTTGTGCAGTTTGAAAAGCTGCTCATGTGAAACTTGCATTGACTAGAGCTAGGGCACAAGGTGGTATTTAACATCAATGTTCAGGCAACTTTTGGTGTTCCACATTAGGTGCTTGCATTTACTGTCTTCTTTGTGTTCAGTTGCATGCATGTGGAAGAGGAGGACCCAAAAAAGGCAAGAAACTTGGTCCACAGAAAACAGTCCCACTTGTTTAGATGAAGACTAAATTGTTGGGGTGACAGGTTTGAGACCAAGAGGCTTCTTGGAGAATTTCTTGATAGATCTATTAGTAATCCTGCAGCCCAGCTTTGTCCAGCTAATTGCCATGATTGGAGTTGTGCTTTTGGGTACTTGTTAATCTCCTCAGTCTGATGTTTCTGATACTGCAGTGTTTGTTCTTCTACTCCATGGCAGCATAGACTTGCTTTTGGTGAGATAAAGCAGCTTTTTAGGCTTTTCTGCATCAGGTCTATCAGTCCCAACTCAAATATGTTGGATTTTATATTGAGTCACACTGGATGCAGTAAACACGGTACAGGGTACTTAGAATAATTCCACTGTTAGGAATGAAAAACTAATTGGCTTTGAAGAAAATAACCCTCACACAATTTGTACTACTCCACTGGTCTGAAACTGGAACATGGATAATTGAAATTGTATGAAACACCTACTGCCTCACCATTTTTGGATCCATTAATTCCTACAGTGTTTTGTGCCTACCTACAGAAGGATGTTACAACTTCTTAGCTCATTATAATAAACAATTCTTCCACATTTACTTTAGAATTTTGTGGCTGTTAATCCATAAATGCGTAAAATGCAAATTTGCAAATGAAGGAACTCAGAGATAGTGACTTTTCTGCAATCTCCTGTTCCAGTACAATTTTTAAAAAGGAGAAACATATTTTCATATAGTTGAAATGGTTGTGCTTGAGCCTCAATGTGAAGAAGGTTTTGGATAGTAGATGTTTTGGGGGGTTGTGTAGGATTTTTTATTTTGTATTGTGGGGTTTTTTTGAGGACATGAGCCAGATAATCCAAGCTCATGTGTTCAATTCTTAAATGAAATAGAAGTGTGGAATACAGTGTGGATTATGAGACTGTGTTTTCCTAGGTACACTGTGTTTTCCTAGATAAAATTTTTTTCAAACGTTTTTGATACATGGTTTGTTTGTTTTTTTTTAATTTTGTAGCTTGGAGAACCAAATACCTGTAAGCAAATTTGAACCTACTGCTAACAAGCCTGAGTTTCTTGGCTTCCTTTTATGGATACTTTACAAATAAGCACCAGGTGCCTAAAAGTAAACCACTAGAAAACTTGTGTTATGGGTTAAATACTGTCAACAGATTTAGATTTCTTTAATCAGATCTGGAAAATTTATGCTAACCTCAATTTTTCAGCCAAACTAGCAACAGAATAATCCTAGTAAGGACATAATTAGAATTTTGATGTTAATAAAAGAAGAAACTTTCTTGGAATACTGAAGTCTTATTTCACATGGCATTTGATTTCACTTTTTTCACTAACACAAGTCTAGATAAGAAATTGCTCATTAGAAATGCTATCTTCAGTGAATAACAATTTCTGTGGATGAAGTGGACTCACCCTATTTTTTTTTTGTCTGTGTTTGCAAGAAGCTGATCCAGTCTAATGGGCAGAGAGGGCAGCAGCATTATTCAGAGAAATATGTAATCTACCCTCTTGGGCTCACTATACATTTTATCTTTCATTATCAAACTGACACTCCTGCATGGGTGGATTCATTCTCTGGCAGGGAATACCACAGGCTATATTTCTGTAATTTCTCTCCTTCCATCCAGGCATATTTTCTCAGTGCCTTGGTAAATCATTATGTTAAATCATTAATAGTGAAGAAAGGCATGCTACGTAAGCAATTATAGACTGATTAATGTCTAGGTTAAATCCCTCTCTTCAAAGATATTGCTGGCCTGCTGAGTATCTCCATCATATTCATTTTCTTTGTTCTTTGGTAGAACCTGGTGGCTTAGTGGTCCAAGCACAAAGGCAGGAGTGTTCTTAGGTTCAAATCCTCATGTACAACACTGAAAATGAACAGCTGATATCCTTTCTCAAAAGCAACAGAGGAGGGGCGCAAGGGCTGAAAATCTTAAGTAAATCTTTATCTAGCCAGAAGATTCTGTGCATGCCCTCCAAACTCTCATCCTTGTTAACATGGTGGCAGTTCCAGTGGTTCCAGGAGCTCTCAGAGAGCTGGGCCATTAGAGCTGACAGCACTGCATCAGTTCAGCCTGCTGTGAGTAAATGTAGATGATGTTGTACTCAAAGTGTAAGCAATCCTAAGTGCTTTTCTCCAATGGAGCTCCCATTCTCACTACTAACAAGAGAACCAAACAGACATGGGCTCATGTAGGAATGGCTTGAAACACATTATCTAGGTGTTAGAGCCTGTACAGCTTGGGCAGGGAAACAGAATAAATTCCTAACTGGGGAAGTAGGGTGGGGTTTGGGGGAAAGAGAGTCTGTGTTGGTGTTCTCCCAGTGTAAAAATTAATGTATAAAGCACAGAACCTGTTAGAATTTCCTAAGATATCTGTGATGCTTGGACTGTATAAATACAATGGCAGTATCTGTAAAATTATTTAAGAGGTGCAAATCATTCTGAAGCAATACTATGTTAATCCTGATGTAATTTACTAGAGAGTGGCCTTCCTGAGCAGTGGAGGACACCCTTGACAGACACCCAATAAAATAATGAGCTTCTCTTGCTCCATTATATTAACAGTTTAAATGTACTGATTTCCCCTTGTTATATGTGTAGCTGTTTAACCATTTACACCCAAAAGTGAGCTCCCAGTAGTGACTTGATGTAAATGTAAAACATCAATGCCACATAAATGTAAAACTATGCTTTTAGCTCACTGGGATGTAGGTGGTGCTTTATTTTTGTCCTAAGGGGCAAATTAGTGGCAAATAGCATTCATGTGGTTAGTAGCTAAAAAGGAAGTACCAAGATTGTGTAGCTGACAAAAAGAAATATTTATAGGACATTTTCTTTGGTAGTATTTGTAGACATTTTTTGTTTTGAAAGAAAAGATAGATACTGAAATATGACTGACAACTTCCACCTCTGCTTCAGAAAATAACAATCTAAGACCAAGCTCTTCCCTCTTTCTCTATGTGCTTCCTAACTTGTTATGTTGGGATTTTGTGTTCTCAACTAAGCCAGAGCCTGGATGAGAGAGTGTGGGTCAGTAAAGCTGCACTGGAACCAGGACTGAAAAGTTCCTGGTGTGTGTTCTGTACCATCTGCCTCTCTGCATGAAAAAATGGTAACGTGAGCACCATGGTTTTGAAAAATCTTCTTACATTAATCTTCATTCTCTCCTGCCAAGGTTCAGATCTTTCACTTTGGTGTGCTGGGATCAGCCTTTGGTTGCTGGGAAGTGTGTCCAGCCTCTTCAGTGATGTACCATGACTGAAAATACACCTTTTAGCAGGCCCAGGGATATGCATTTTGTCTGACTCACTGAGGTGAGAAGCTGTCACTTCAGAATTGTTACTCAGGATGTCTTTTGTTCTAAAATATGTGCTAAAATATGCATTTTATATTAGTTTCTAATTATAGCAACATCCTGTGCCAAGTTCTAGTATAGCCCAAGGTGCACACTGGATAGTAAAATTAAAATGGTAGTGAGTGTATCTTCAAAGGAATCCACAAGCTGTGCTGAATGCAAGCCCAGCAGAAAAGGATCAATTCCTTTAGCTTTGTGCAATGAGTTTTTATTCTTTCACACATATAGCTCTGCACATATTTAACTATTCCCTGTTTACTTAGAGGTACATAACTTGTAATGTTATTTGGGAAGCAAACATTACCCTGGCACTGGAACATTGGTGCAGTATTTCAGCTGCTATAGACCATGTTTTTGGCAATGCTGATTACCTGTAAATCCTCTTATTTATTTTTGTTTTCCAATTGAAGTTATTCAACACTTGACAAAGTCTGGCACAGGGATTCCGCAAATCTTATAAGTATTAAAGTTTTTTCTTTTTATATATTGTATCTAAGTAAGAATTTTCAGTCAGTCATCATGAAGCACCATAAAAGATGTTGCTAAGCTTGTGCTTCTTGAAGGTGCCAATGCTATAACACTTTCTCAACTCCTTTCCCCCAGACATTACCTCTCCATCTCTTATCAGGCTGAGAACATCTATATTTTGGGAAAGCTTCACTGTATTAGTAGTAAGCCTGGAATATGACAGGCAAAATCACTCAAGGAACTCATGGCAGGAGCCACACTCCTTGTGCTCCACCAGGAGAGAGCTTGGATATTGCCCTGTGGCTTCCTTCAGCCTTCCTTCAGCCAGCTAGCCTGATGGAGAAGGTCCTGACCTTCAAAAAAGCAATAGAGAGGCAGGTTTCTATTCCTCTTACTCCAGTGCAGGAGATAAAGGAGTGCAAGATAAAGGAGAGCATTAGCCTTTTGGATTGAGACCAATGGAAGTCAAGAAAGAGTAGAAAAAGGAAGCACATCAAGTGCTACAATAGTCTGGGGCTCATGGCTATAGAATAGATAAATGAATGAAATATTCTGCTGCTGCAGTAAGATTTTCTGTGAATAACATTTTATTGCACACAATGTTGCTCCCTTTGATGTTCATTTTCTCTGTCATTCTTTATTTTCATCTGATGCTTTAGGGTGATTAGGTCTATTAAAATCATGGAGTTTAATGTCTGAACCTATTTTTCACCCTTTCTTTTTCTTTCCCTCCTCTCACAGACACACATGTGTATTTCAAAATCATGGATCAAATGTATGTGATAACATCACCCTCTAGTAGATATAAGTGTTCCTGAGCATGCTAGACTTTGAGTTACTGACTGGGTTGATGACACCACTTGTGATTTTTTTTTTTTTCCATCTGGTTTACAGGAAAACTGATAAATTCTTTCAGGCTTGCTATGAAAGGTGAAAATAGAGGAAAACAACAAATAAACAATTTAGGGTCTCCCAGTATTCTCAAAGGAAAAATGTGGCAAGGGAATAGAGGTTGCAAAAAAAGGTACCTCTGGTTCAAAGGAACAGCAAATAGGCTGTAATAGTTTTGATAGGCAGAATGTTTCCCAGATCTCCAAGGGAGTGGTCCAGATTTCAGTTTCAAATACATGTAGAAAATATTCAGGGAACATTAACTCCAAGCAGGACTTTCTGCTCTGATTGACAGAATTCATTACAGAAGGCGTGTTAGAGTTTTCGTGCTCTTGCAACTGCTCATCTGGAATTTAAGCCTCTTTTCCAAGTGTGTTTCAGCTCAGATTCCCCTCTGCCTCTATCAGTAATTTTGTCACTGGTTTTTATGTGGCAATTCAGAAAACTTATTTTAGTTATCTTCTTAGGACCTTGTTAGCTCCAAATTCTCTGATTTCCATTCAAAATATACCCTAATCTGAGAAGCCTGTCTTATTTTCTCTGCTCTCACTCTGGCCTTTTCTGTTGAGGTTGGAAGTTTGCTAGAGCCCAGTGGGGTCCCTTTTTGCCTGTTGCCTCAGCTTGTAGATGTAAGTACCACAGGATATTTAGCCATATCTTCTTAGAAATCACCAGGATTTTTCACATCCCCTGACAACTGTCTCAAGATGACACTCAGAAGCATGACAAAATCAGTCACTGTAGGAGACAAGTCTCTTAGCAATGGTTAAGTGTGTACTTGAAAGTGTCTTGGTTTTTGGAGGTCTAAAAAGAAAGAAATTTGCCAGTTTACCTGATAAGGCACATCCTGCAGCTTTCCTGGAGGGCTGGCTATGAATCTGAAGTTGTTCTTCATTTATTTAAAGGCTTTATTGAAAAAGGGAAGCAACAAGAATCCTCCCCAGGCATTTCCAGATGCAAAGATCAGTGAAGTCTGGGAGAATTTCAAAGTTGTTTGAGGCTGATAAATCTTCCCAAATGCTTGTGTGACCCACTTGCAAGTTGATCCTTTCTAAATAGGACATAGACTGTTAGGTATTTATTCATCAGCTGCTCCTACCAGACTGTTCTAAGGTGATGCTTGGAAGAGAATGCTCACACAAGATAATAATATGTTGGAGGTCAGCCTAGAAAATTGTAAAGGTCCTTATTTTCCTTAAAAAAATCTATGAATCAGTAGCAAGTGCTGGCAAAAGGTCACTGATCTCACACAAAAGCACAGCTACCAGACTACCTAGCAGAGCTACTAGCACTTTTTTATTATAAGGAGATGAAAATAAATCCTAGATTTAGTTGACAGATATTGTTCAGACACACTTCTTCCCCTTGAAGTCTTTCATGTAGATGTTTTCTACCTGTAGGTAGCTCCTGAAAAATGACCACCTACTCCAGAACACCATACCCATCTTCCTATCAGCCCATCCCAACATTTCCCAAAGTATCATGCAACAAGCAGTAGAGCAACTCTCCAGTCTGAGTGCCTTATGATTTATGAGTGACTATGGTTTTTCCATTAAGCTGCAGAAAGGGGATAGTGTGTTTCACCCTGTGCCGAGAACCCCATTTGTTTCCATTCCTGTCAGCAGTTTGCATAAGTGAATGATTTTATTCCATGTGAGAGAGAAGGCAAACACACAAGTTATCCCAGCAGTGAAAGATTTGTCAAATAAAGCTTTTAATAATGGTGTTATTTGACAGTTTTATAGTGCTTCAACTTTTGAGCAGTTTGAAGGTGGTAGGTTTTCAATAAAAATTAAGTCCTTATCTAGAAGAAACTAAGTCCCTGTTGCTTTAAAAGAACTAGTCTTGGCTGCATTGAAGCACCTTAATCTACTATTGAAAGTAAATCTCAATCCTTTTCTGTATTAATATGTCTCGCAATCCATCATCAGTAGGTGTTCTGTGTATTTTTTTTGCCCTGGTATATCAAGGTGGCCTGATAAACCACCTTCCTAACCAAACTTGTTGGGTGATCATTATGTTTCTCACAAGAATAAATTATCCAGTGTAATTCTTGGCAGCTTACTTAAATAGTCCTGCAGTGTTTCCAGTCACTCTTATTTATTTCTTTAATTTGTTTAAGGGGTCCAGTAAATTATTCATGTGAGGAGAAAAGGAACAGGAAAGTTGCTGGTATTCACAAGGTCAGAGTTAATCCTATCTGTGTTCATAAATCATTGTACATCATAGGATAATCACAGAGTGACTGAAAACATGTTAATAGAAAACTAGTTCTGCACTGGAAGGTGCCTTGCTTAAAGGAGGGATTTTCAAAAGAGTATAAAGCTGCCTGATATTTCCTGCCAGTTAAATAAACTTAATTTTAAAGCACTATGTTATTTATAGATTTGCTACTTTAGCTATAAAAGTGAGTTGACGTTCATCACCCTGTGGAGAAGTTAGATTTTTAGGACAAGCCTTTTACCAAAACAATTTCTGCGAAAGAGAGGCCTTTATAACCTTGGAAAGTGTTTGGATAATTGGAATAATAAATGATGGTATGAGTGGAAGCAGTGTGTCTTAGATTTCAGTTATCTTCCCAAGACTGCATATGGATATGGTGCAAGAGCTAAGATTTGTTGCAAAGAGATTCCTAGTTGTCCTAAAAGCTAGTCCCATACCAACTAGCTCAGTTCAGCACAGCCCTCTCCCACGCTTAGGAATTTACTTACTGTACTGCTATACCAGCTGATACTTACAGGAAGAGTGCTCAGCTGCTATATACCTGGCAAAACTCATTCCCATCCTTTGTCTGCAGATCAGGCAGAACATCCGCCTCCCAGCAGTTCCAGCTAGGTTTCAGGAATCATTAGGATGAAGCCTTTATAGTCAATATTCTCATTAGCAGTGTTGGTACACCCAAACACACATATGGCTTATTTTCAAGTGCAGTGCCACAGTTTTTGTTCCAGAGGTATTGCAATTTGGTCCAGCAAACAAAATGAGCAGAAGAGCTGGAGGGAGGATGGACAAAAACTATCAACAAGATTGTAAGCTGATGTGCTGAAGCTCTTTTTACAAGCTGGTGTCTTCCCAAAGAGGGCTTCTGGGAATTTTTATTTTCTTTTTACTAGAACTTGCTGAAAATATCTGTTAAAAGTTCTTGAAAGAGAATGTTTGGATCGAAAGCCTTTAAATCTTACAACTTGCTCTAGAAAGCACTATTACTTAGTTACTCTCAGAGCTTTCTTGCTGCCTTCCCTTCCACTACTCAATTGGGGTGTGAATCTTACACCAGAGAAAGGAGCAAGCAGAAGTACAGAGAAGGCAGGCATCCACATCTAAAAATCTTCACCAAGTACCTCCTTTCCATTTCTACTGCCAACTTTTCCTCATTAAATTGGAAAGGCTTGGCAGCAACTGTTTACTGCTTCAGAAATATCTGGATAGCTTATTTTATCATCTCCTATAACGTTTTCTTAATAGAAGTCCCAAAGTAACTTTCAGTGCCTAAGAGCTGATTTCCATTTGAGAGTTTTAAGAATTTGTCCCTGTTTTAAAGGGATGGTAGCTAACCTAGGGTTTTCCAGTTGCACAAAGCTCGGATCTAAGTAGGAATTAAGGCAGAAGTGTTGGCCCAATCACTGCTACATAGTTTAAGAAAAAGCTGAACAAACCTTTGCTTGGAGAAATCAAAGGATATAACCATAAACTGCTGTTGCAGGGGACAGGCTAATGATGTGCCTTGGATTATAAGACCTTAAGGGACCTTATGGTCTTCCCTTGGACCTGAAATATTTTCACAGTTCAGTGCAACTGAGTAGATATAGAATGTCAAAAGATTACTTCTCCATCACATTAAAGATAAATCATGAGACCTTGGCAACCTTTGGGAGAAAATATAATTGTCTTCCTAATTAAAATTGATTTTTTTTCAGTGAATGTGCCCTTCTATTACTATCCCAGACATATTACTGACTGTATCTCCGATATTACAACAGATATTTATGGTCAGCAATTGACAGAATACTCAGCACAGTATGCAGTGTGTGTGATGCCAACTTTCACAACAGATCACAGGCCAGTTAATCCCTTTGGAATATAAATATCTCCCTAACTAATGCTAGGAATGGCCGTGTGATACAGTTTTCCTTTTTATTGGACTGTACCCATGAGTGTTTCAGGCTACATGTTAAGTAAAACTTTTGCCCAAGGGACTAGGTTCCTCAATCTTATTGTCAAAAGGAATTGGGTACCTGCCTCCTTCAAACCAATCTTTAATATAAACATTTGCAGAGCTATGATCTTAGTATTCTTCATGGGTTTTGTTGCCTGGTTAGTCCTCTGAAGGTATAACTTCATCTCCACAATGGTCTGCCTGATGCTTCTGAAGAAGGTTGAAGAGGTGCCAGTGATGATGTGGTTCAGCCTTCAGCATCTTCAGTCCTGCAGCAGAGGTAACAATTGTATCTATACCTCTTACCATGCTTTAAAGGACAATAGAGAATCTCTCACGTGTTTTGGGGGATGATACTTTTTTAGAAGAAGTAAAAAGAAAATAGGGAAGATTTCCATCTGTGAACTACAGAGAAGTCCTTTGAATACACTGAAGCATAATAAACATGATAGTTCAAAAGGCGTTTCAGAGCAATGCCTCAAAATACACTCCAAGTTTAATAACAGAAATTGCAGCATAAGAGAAAAAAAGCCAGGAGTAAATGCTCACCAAAAGTTTCATTGAATAGAACTAAAAAAAACTGAGCAACCTAAAGATAAGTTTGCTGTCACTGTTTTTTTTCCCCTTTTCTTCAAGTGTACATCCTTTAACATGTTCCAAATGTCATGACCTCCAGACATGAGCCATCAACAGGGAAAGACCCTCATCCCCAATAACAAAAATGAAGAAAATCTCTCACACTGAGCCTAAAGAGCAAGTCTCTGGTAACTTAGTATCAGCCAGCAGAGCCATGAGGAGGGAACCACTGATTTATTCAACCTGGATGCCTTGAATTTAACATTACTAACCAGAGTGCAGTAAATGGATTCAAATAAATTACAGAAGGCACCTTGCTATAGGATACAGTTTCAGGGGCTCTGGGGATTGGTACCTTGGACTGACAGTCCTGAAAATTAAGAGCTCCATCCCCAGAATCTGTATTTTTGAAAACTGAGCATGGGAGAGGATGCTCTGGATTACATGTTTGTAGAAGGAGATACCTTTCCCTTATCCTTTATTGTCTGAATGGTCCTTATTTTAGCATGATAGTAATTATTTAACCAGTCTTCCAAGAAGTAGATCTGAAATCTTCTTTTCAAGTTGTGGTGAGAGATATATCAATACTCTCAGATGTAGGGCAGTCGAGGTGAGCCAGAAATAACTCAGTAGCGTGGCTTAAACCTAACTGAACATATTAGTCATGAAATATTTAAGCCATCAATATCACACGTTGATGTGCAAAATGTTTAATTATGTATCATTTCAGCTATTATTCATGTTAGATCTTAGACCTTAAGATGTACATACATTTAAAAAATAGCTGAGGAGATGTATAAGGAGTGTAGAGCAGCATGAAAAATCTGAAGGCTGGCTGTATGCTTTCCTCTTGAAAGTGTGTGTCAGAATTCTGTGTTGGTTTTTTTTTTACTAAATTAGAAAATCCTTTTCTAGTGCTGGGTGGAAACAATGTTTTTGCCTTCAGTAAATGCCTCTGGTAAAACAAGACCACTGCAAAGGAAAAGCTTTGGAGTTTTAAGCTTAATGCCTCTTCTGTTCTATTTAGGTCCATATGCTGTTTCCGTCACTGTATCTTAAGTGTGTGTAACTAAGTGTCTTCCAGTATTGCATTAAGCAGCATGACTACCATCTGTCACAAATGGTTTGTTCTCTCTTCCCAACAGCAAAATTGTATGTACAGTGTCATGCTTCACATGTACTTTTCTGCTAAGTATTTGCTAGAGAAGGGAGAAGTGAAGCAGATTGTTTAGCACTAGTAGAAAATGGGGAGAGCTGGGTTTGGTGGCCCTCTGCTCAATGCCTGCTGATCCCACCTGGGACAGGAGGATTTTTGCCTTCCAAAGGCACCTGATCACACCCACAGTGCTGGCTGCAGATGATTTTTTCCTTGTGGACTGTCGGACTGCTCATGTGAATAATAAACATAATGAGGGAACACGCTGTTTGGATTCTCAGCCTGAATTCTTATGTTGCTACATTTTTGCCGCAATTTCAGAAATGCTGCTGTGAAAAGCACTCTACCTGTTTGTTTCTGTAGCTACCTGTGGTGCAGCTGCACGCCACTAAAAATTTGCATTGCCAAACCATATGCTGGCAGCTCATAAGCCAAATGCAAGGGAAAGAGGAGCAGTAATGGTGAGGAGAGGAGGGTTTTGAAATTGTTCTTGAGGAGTTTTTGAAATATTGGAATGAAAATGTCAGGCATGTTTACTCTAGCAACTCTACAGTAATAAAGAGTGAAAGGTGTAAAATAGCCACCATCCAAACTTTTGGGCTTGTGATTAGAATTTGTTTACAGGGACAGAGTCTGGTCTCGCTGTATTACCAGCTTTGTTCAGTCAGTCATATGCAACAGTAGTGTCAAGCAGTGACTACGGGAGCAAACACTAGTAAAGGTATCTTTTGTTTTTGTAGAGATTAACACATTATTTCTCTCTCATCTTTAGAAGGCATTCAGAATTGATTAGTGATTGACTATATCCAGTTTCATCTTTTAACTAACAATGTGTTTTTTCTTACAATCCAAGTGTAACTGGAAATAACCTAGGCTAATTATCACTGATGGAGTGATCTTTTTGTGAAGCCTAGGAAGCAAGGCTGTCATATTCAATCTGAAACTTGTATACACATTTGTTTTCTGATTGTATTACTCAGTTTTGTAGGCCTATTTTAATGTTTAAACAGGCTCTACTTCTCAGAAGTTTAATCCATTCTTCTTCAGCAACAGTATCTGTGTTAAAATAAGCATTAGGTGTATTTAATTGGAGACCTAAACTATGAGTCTAGTTGGATGCTTGTTGGATGTGGTTTGAAACTTTGAGTCTGGGGTGATGATTATTAGACTGGGACTGCTTATTTTCCTTTGAGATGACTCTCAGGGCTGCTAGCACAGGTACAGAGGCTGCATGTCTTACTGCCCACTGTGTTGGTGCCATATCTTCTGTAGGGGTAAAACCAGATTATTATGGAGTGTTTGTGTTACAGCGTAACCCCAATGACTCCTACTTCTGTGCTGCCTTCTGAGCTGCCTCCAGAATCTCTTCATCTTCTGCAGAGACTTGAGGTGAAATTACAGACTATTAGTGGGACAAACAAGCCTAAATTTATCTTCTGATTTTCTTGTCTGTGAGGGTAGTGAGATCTCTTATTTTGTTATGTACCTCATTTGAGTAAAGTAAAATCCTTCTTTCTCAGTGATGTGGAGTTTAGGTAACGACAGAGGTGAAACAATCCCTGTAAACAATGAGTCCACAGGCTGCCTGCAATGCAGTTCAGTAAAATATTATGGGGAGATAATATTTAGACATACAATCTGTGTTCTTTTGCACGGAAGGCTTTACTTGCACATCCCACCACTTTGAACCATTTAATAGATTTAATCACAATAAAAAGTAATGTTTTAGGGAAGTTTACTTCTTACCTCTATAATTTACACTGTTTCCCAGTAAAATGTCACTTTCTTGCCTGCCCAGGAAGAGCTGCTGCTTTTGAAATCTATTCAGAATGGCTTCCCTGCATACCAGTCACAACTTGTAAAGCTTTTCTGAAGATTCTTGAGGCTCCAAAGGATTATTTATTGAACAGTCAAGGTTGTGAAACCTTCCCAAAAGCTGCAATGCAAAGCTCTCACAAGCATGATTCTATTGAAAATTCTTTACAGCAATGCAATCCTTCAGGAACTAGCCGGGCACTCAGGTCCCACCAAGCTTGTAAGAACATTTTCCTCCCCCATGAGTAAGATGACTAATGAAAACAATACAGTTTTCCATTGTTTTACAAAAAGTTTCCTTATCTACTGAGACGAAGTGCAAGCATAAAACATTTCTGTGATGTAGGGAGTTATTTCTATTTGTGCTCTGTCTCCTCAAAGATATATAATGCAGCAAGGAGAAGGCACTGGAGAAAATGGCCTAAGATGTTGACTTCCATTTTCGTGTGGGTCAGGTGCATCATGGACATGCTCAACAAGCAGCACATGTTGGTATAGCTGTGTAAGTTTTTAACACCTTGCTGTTTGATTTTAGAGTCAGTGACAGCTGGAGATTCCTTACTCTCAGGTATCAGATGGTAAAGTCTGTTCCTTCTTTCAAGGTGATACTATTGGCTGTAGTAGACAGAAGGTAATTTTAAACTAAAACTGATTTTGAACTTAATTTCATCCTTTTTTTTAATCTTGGCGGTGATGTTTTAAGAACAAGTAACACTCCATCCCCAAAAGAGATGAAGTAACACCATGCCAGGCATAGTCTCAATTAGTACAACTCTAGTTTACTCCAGTTGGATGAAGCTTTCACCTAATAAAAGAGCTCTGAGATAATCTCGACAATTGTAGACTTTGACTAATCCTGAGATCAGTTTATACACACAGCTCCAGCTGGAATGCAGCGCACAGAAAGTATGAACAGTGCCAGCCAGGGTCATTTTCTCTATCTCCTTTGCTTTTTTGAGACAAGAATTGATGTGGTAGATACTTAAAAATAGAAGATGCTGGCATACAAAACAACGCCACGGAAGGTGGAACATAGAAGATGAGTACTTGTTGCAATTTTTACACAGGAAGGGTGAAAGGACCAGAATAGACAGACCTGTGGATTTATCAGATCTCTGCCACCACAAAATCCCAACAGCACAGAGACTTCTAAAGCTCTAGGTAGCCAGTTGGTCTCCTGGTGTCAGCTCAGTTGCACGCCCCACTCATGGTGCTAATTGTAACCCGTGTGGCAGCAGCACCCCACAGGCAATGAAACTGGAACCTGAGATGTCCCTTGATCTGCCAGTTTGGCCATAGATAGAGGGAGGAGGACTTTTTCACCTGTAATAGAGAGTCTCAGTTTTATTTAATGAGATTCCACTCATGGAGAGGGTGGAGGGAAAAAAGAGGAAGCCTGCCAATAGTTGTAAACTTTCTAGGCTAAGAAAAAAAATGTGTTCTTAAGCTTTTTCCTTTTCAATTGTAAACCAGGTTCCTTTATCAGGAAAAGTCTAGAATTTAATATGCAATCATTAAGGGACAAAAGTTAGAATAGAAAGATTATTCATTTCCAGGATCCCACAACAATCAAACTGACTTCTCTACCTACGCATGCATTTTAAGTGGACAGTTTCAGTGTCAGTGTGGTGTAGTAAGGGCACAAAATTCAGCTGAGATGCAGCAGACCATCTGCCAGAAGAAAAACTAGGGAGGTAAGTGGCAAAAAGCCTCTCAGCTCATGGGAGGGGTGCTAGCATTGCTGGTTTGCTGAAGTTCAGAGTTCTGGCACAGGCTGCAGGAGCTCTTGCCAAAAGGAGGAAAGGAGGCAACAGAAGGGCAGTGAGTTGGGTGGCTTGGAGAGTGACATTCTTTTGTGTCAGAAGTGGTCAGTATTTTACCAGCTGAGTTCCATAAATTGGCCCTGGGCTGTCTATGCTGGTGCCAGCTGTTAACTTGGTAGCAGCCATAATCTCAGCAGGGACAAATAGGAAAAGATGGATTGACAAATGGCACTGAGCATAATAAAATGCTCATCTTTATGAACGTTGGGATTCAAATGATCAAAACAGATGTACATTTTCCAGATCTTAGCTGCACTGTCAGAATATTCCTGGTTTCCTCTTGCATGGTCGTCCATAATGAAAAAAATCAAGCAGATTTGCCTTTCTCTTGGGTCTTTCTTTATTGCTCACTCAACATTAATTACAGAATATTGTTGGAATAGCAGACTGGCAGGCACCAGCACCCTGCAAAGAGTATGTTGCTGCCATGGTTTGGACAGTGGCTGGGCAGTGACAGATGCTCTCTGTTATTCCCACCTTCCTCCCAGATGGAAGGAGGGAATAAGGGAGAGAGAGACTTTAAGGCTGAAAAAACTTGAGCAGGTAGAAGACAACCTGTCTTGGTAAATGCTGTCCTTCTCCAGTGGGGAAACAAGGAGGAGCAGCAGGAAAGTCTTAACCATCCAGAGAAGCCCCAGAGGGCTCTCTTGGGAGTGTTTTATACTGAGCACCATGGGAAGGAATATTGTGATAGTTCTTTCTAGCCCCATCTTCATCTCCCATAGCTGCTCCTCATCATAGCTGCCTCATCACCAGGCTGGCAGTTACTGGTGGTGTCCCAGGCAGGGTTTTTCTATACTGGTCCTCTCAAACCAGGACAGTCACTTATTTCTCTCTCACTTCTACGTGTAGCATATGGCTAAAATTCTCCTCAGGACCAGTACATCATTTACGTGGTTATGTGGGAAAGCATAATTTTTGGTTTTCCCTTTGTAGGTTTAAGTTATCCCACAAAAACATGTGATGTTCTAAGGAATGGGAAAGGAAAATGAGTGAAGGATGCCATTTTCCCACTGAAGCCATAAAAAAGGAAGTAGGGAGCCAAAGAGGAAAAAAAAATGTTTAATCCAGATCAGTTAACAAGTGATTTCTTATATTTTCATGTCAAGGGAATTGTAGAGGGAAAAAAAAAAAGAAAAAGACACAATGGAAATATTTGCCTTTGAAAATATTTGGACACAAAAATTCTCCCCTGATTTTTATGTGGTATGCAGGTTCATCAAAATGACTTTTATAAGTGTTGCCTAAAGTGTTTGAGGTCATTAAGGACTTTCAGCTTATCAAATAAATCCTGTGTATCCTGCCTTACTGTTTGACTATAGCATTTTTTAAAAGACTTGTCAAGTCAACGGGTTACCACAGACTCAGATTATTGACAAAGATTTAGTGCATCCTGTGGTGCCTGGGACTGTCCTCAGCAATTCAGAAAGCATGGAATGAGGCATTTTTAAAGCCTTAGTTACCCATGGACAGAAACTTGCACAATACTTATCAGCTACCATTATGTAGCAGTGACAAATCTGAAAATGTTTAGATTCTTTTCTTTAGGTGACTAATATTTAGTAACTGGCTTCAGTGAAGCTGACAGGAACTGTGCATCACTGAGGACTGAGATGTGCAGCAACAGCATCCTGTGGCCTGCCGGGTGAATGGCAAGATGTTGGCAGGCACCTTGCAAGTCAGAAGCAGTCTCTGAGATGAAGAATTTGTGTAGAAGCAAAATGCTCTGATTTTCAAGGGGCTTCTGTCACTTTTTTTCCTTGAATTGTTGAGAGAAAATCCTCTGAGCTGTGCTAATATTTCCTTTTCTCTGTTTTGTTTTGTTTTCTATATATAAGCCTGACACACTGGGAAAATAATTTTTAAACTTTTTTCTCCCCCTCCAGTATCCCAGAACCAGGAACAAAATAGCAGAGAATCAGGACTCATCACAAAGGGGATCTTGTTTTTTAACTTCCATATGCCTTGTATCCTCTGCTTAACAATGTGAAAGATACCTTAATACTTGAAATAATTTAAAATCTGGTGAATTAGAAATAGCAATTATACTGATCTGGATATCTGCTGGCTCAATCTAAGAAGTAAAAACATTAAAACTCTCTCCTGCTGCCTGTCGAGAAAAATAATATTTAATGGGTGTTGAATTTCATATGATTCGGCTCAGTCTTGAAAATTGGCAAACCTTTTATGCTCAATTAGATTTAAAATCTGCTTTCAGTGCCTCATTCTTCATAGATCTGACTTTTAATAGTACTTGGAAACAAAGCAAACACTGGCCTCCTTGAGGAGAGAGAGCTCCTCTCCTTAATGGAGTAACAGGCAGAACCACTGTCTGTCTGGGTTAAACTAAACCGTTCAGAAGAATGACCTTTTGGCCTAAAATACCACAAAGAGCAACACAGGAGTAACTTAACTACCATATTGCTCAAGTCAAGCATGCATGAAGTTCCTTGGAAATGTCATCAAACTCTAATGCAATCTCTTAGTAGCTAAGTTAAAGATAAAGTTAGCCATGGCACGGATTATGTTAAGGCAGTACACAGAGAATGGATGTTGCTTGTGGTTTTCATATCCTGCCAAGTCAGGATATCGTGCTGTGAGGTATTGTCAGTTTTCTGCTGTACCTGACTTATTTTTCTCTGCTTTCCTTTACATTTATACTAAGAGTAAGTTTCAAATCTGTGACTTCCACTGCTGTATTAGGCTCAGTCTTAGCATTTCACTTGCTCTCCATTTGGCATTGCTGTCTGGCAACAGCTCAAGTGAAGCACCTGTTTTACTTTTTAAGACTTTAAACTTTAGTTAGTGTTGGCTTTTCTTTAGCTTTGGGTCATGATCCTCTCTTATCCTCCTACTGCTTTTATTTAAGCTTTCCCAAATCAGTCAGTCATTGGACTTGTCACTAAATTTTAGTTTCTCTAACAAGAAAAATTTAGACAGGAACTTTTTGAAGAGGTATTGGCAGGTTATGATTTGACAATGTGGAAACTGAGTTTGTGAAAACTCTTCCAACTTTTTAATGCTACTTGAACTTCTCCAGAGGTTTTAAATAACACATGGGATCCTGCAGAGATTATAAACCTGTCACATTTAGATTTTACTCAAGACCAAAAGTAGAAATTACTTGTCTCCTAGAGAAAACTGTTCTTACAAGGTGTCCAGCACAATTTTAGAAACCTGGAAATTCAATTTAGATGTGGGGCTTTTTAGTCTGGAGAGGAGAAGACTGAGAGGGGTCTAATTATTGTGTATAAATATATGAGGGCTGGGCATCAAGAAGGAAGGGACAAACTCTTCTCACCTGTGCCTTGTGAGAGGACAAGGGGCAATGGATTCAACACATAGCACAGGAAGTTCCACCTCAACATGAGGAAGAATTTTTTTACTTGTAAGGAGACTTTCAAGACCCATCTGGATGCATTCCTGAATGACCTGCCCTAATTTTTATCCTGCTCTGGCAAGGAGGTTGGACTTGATGATCTTCAGGGGTCCCTTCCAGCCCCTGATATTCTCTGTGATTCTCTGATAATTATTATAATCCTTATCTGGTTCGTTCTACCATTAAAAAGAAACAAATCTCATCTTGGAAGTTTACTGGCTAAATAGAGGAGAGAAACAGAAAATAGGAGAATATGAACATTATTATCCCTGTTTTACAGGTAGGGATATAGCAGACTAGCTCTTCTGCCCTTTCATATGAACTGAAGACTGAACCCTTATTTTTTTCAAGGCTAAGTTAACTATCTTGATGACAAACCTATTTTTTGTTTATACAGCCACCAAAATTCTCAGTATTTTTCTAGAACAAATGATACATTAGGATTTTTATTTTTAATCAGCCAACAAATCAACCACATAAAAATAAATACAGACATTTTCAGGATTAATCCCTGTCTCTTTTCATTGACTGCAATGATGTTTACTATTGATGTTACAGAAGTGGTATATGGTCAGGAAGTGATCTCCTGCAAGTTACCACTCCCAAAACTCAGTAAAGTTTCATTCATGAATAAATTTACTTACAAAATTTTAGGATGTTCAGATGTCTTCTAAGCATCTGGTTTTCTCTGTATATTTTAATTTCATGTAATAAAACCTTTTCACAAGCTTTCACTTGACTATTTCAGAATTACACTTAATTTAGTATCTGAAATTACACAAGAATGTGAATTATTTCATAGTTATTGCTGTGCCTTTCTGCATGTACTGAATGGCCCTCATCTGTTTTGATGTATTATTTCCCCTTATTGAAAGGTCTGCATTTCCTCAGTGTATTTTCTATATAAAGTTTCTGCTGCTCTTGAGTTTTGAGTTATGTGACACTTAGTTATTAAGGTAATATTGGTGCTGCTGGAACAATAGTGAGAAAAATATAAGGGAGAGAAGAACTCAAGGTTAATCCAGAGGTTCTGTTTTCTTACTATCTATGGTCAAATGAGGACTTTTTCAAGAGGACATAGAGTACTGCATACAAAATAAAATTACACTGGAAAAAAATGATGCAATTTGAATTCCCATCCTTTTGGATCCTATGGAGTTGTCCTTTTTATTAAATCAGGTACTCTGGAAAATTCAGAGACCAGACTTGAGCTTTAGAGCCACTTCTTTTCCAGTGGTCCCCAACCTTTAGCCACATTGTTCCTGTTTCCCATGGAATTCTGCTTTGGACTTGCATGGTGATTTGGAGTGAACTCTTTCTGAAGCTTCAGATGCAGATTTTTCTGGGGTCTAATAAAGACATATTCTGCACCTGACCTCACTGTTGGGCTAACATTCTCTGCTCAGATTTTGCATCCACACAAAATACTCAGATCTCCATCAGAACTGGTTGAAATCAGTCAATGTGTCCAAATCTCTTAAAGACAGAATTTAAAGACTGCATGGATGTGTGTGTCTCTTTTTAGGAAAACAAAGCAATAGCATCCTTCATGAAATGTTAAATAGGGAGAAGCTGAGCCTACATTACTGGGCTGATAAAAACTCTGTAGTCAACCCTCAGAGTAGCTTATGGTATAGATTGTGTAAAGCAGATTAAATCCTTGCCTCTTCAACTCCTTGAATTGAAGAGCTGATCATATCCTGGGAGACATTTCCCCTCACCTACAGCTCTGGGAATTGGGCACGCAAAATTGCAAAGGTTTATTTCATACAGCCCTGCATCACAACTGACATTTTAAAATCTTCATGGTGATCAGCTCTATGATTACTGCTCATCAATTTCAACGGTTTCTTTTTTTTTTTTTTGTAGTTTTTTGTTGGTGGTATGTTTTTTTGTTGTTTTTTTTTTTTTTTTTTAAGTGACAGCTTAATGTTATGCAACTTAAAATAGTAATTATAAAATCTACCAGAGCAGCTGAGAGTGGGGATTTGCCTGAAGAAATGCATTCACTGCAGAAATCATATTTTGGGTACCGGGGTGGCATACCTTCATCCTGTCCTTGTATGCTGCCACAGTAACAAGAAGCTACCCTGGGAAGAGGGCCAGGAAATATGGGCTTTGGGGTACAATCTAAACATGTGAAAGAGGAGGAGGAAAAGCTGCACACCAAGCAAGAACAGATGGTGTGGCACTGTGGGACAGCAGGGCTTGTCGGAGGCAGTGTTAAGTAGACACTTTGGGAACTGGCTGTGAGTTTTAGCAGCTGATTCAGTCAAACCACCTGCACGTAGCCTGTTTCTACCTTATTTTGCCTGCTGAAACTTAAAATCAGAGTGGTTACTCTGGAAGCTTGTATGCGAAGCATCTCTGCACAGCTACTGATACTGTGTAAGTGCATGTACAAGTTTGTATACATGCATACATGTGTGTAAGATATGATTAAGCTTATGTTATAACATCATAAATAAGGAACTTGTCTCTTTTTCCCCTCCATCCTCTGATTTGATTCCAAGAGTATGTTTTTAATATAGTGACATAAAAACGCTCGAAGACTGAAATACTTTTAGGTTGTGATTGTATCGATTTTGGTTTTGGAATATTAAATAGCGACTAGTAAGATATATTTGTGAGCAGCGTGATTATAAATCTGTGAAATGTCTTAGGAAAGCTTGGTAACACAAAGATTTTGTTACCACTGAATGCATTTGTGAGATTCAGTAGAAAAAAGAAAATAATGGTCTACATAAACCTAGCTTTTCTCTAGCAATTTGGATAAATATTAGGCTTTTTCCATCTTTGTAAGCCCCCAGGTGGAAATTCTTCCTTGTAGAAAGGTGCAGAGGATTAAAGGCTTATTTCTAAGAAGGTACAATTGGCTTTTGGGCCACTTAGCATGCTCTAGAGACGTTAATATCTAAACCAGTCGAGGGATAATTAATTGCATTAGTTGTCTTTACTCCCAACTAAATTATTTGAGTACATTAAGAGTCAATTTTGGGTTGACAGGGCATGAATTTCTACTGATGGGAATAGAAAGCTTTGTATTATCTCAAGCAAAACATCAGTCTGAACTTTCAATTCGAAGAGTACATCATTGGATCAGGGACTTTGTAGATGATAGATTGCAGATGGGAAAGAGAGATCTCATTTTAGCCGTAATCAGAAGCAATGGATTTAGCAACAGATAAACCATGTTTCTAGCTGGAACTGTTGCTTTTAACCAATAAAGTTTCAGACCGTAAGCCACTCCTTCAAATTAGATTGTTAATTTTTCATGCATGTAGCAATTACTGAGGTGACAGATAGCAGATCTGATCCTGCTCTCATCCAACTCTGTGGGAGTTCAGGCATTGATTTCACATGGGGAAACAGCAGGTACCAATGCAGTTAAGTTAACAAGGTATGATATATGTCATCTACACATTTTCATCTAGATGTGTGAATGCCAGTAGTATGTACCTTGTGGCTTTTGACATTAGAAGGTCACGTTGGACAATCTAAAAAGCAGTTTAAGAATGGCTTTGACATAGTAAATCCTTGCCTCTGATCCCGATGCATGTGAAAATTTCAGTAAATTCACTTGTTGAATATAAGCTGCAAGAGAAGGACAAGTCCAGATGAGAAGCAGATCCCATCTTCATGCTGTCTACATTCTTGTTCAGCCCTGTGTTTTCAATTATCTGTCTTTGGATGCCAAAAAGATGAACTGTTTTGAGAGAGCAAAGCAGCTGCTTCTCAAATCTGAAAATAATAATAAGTAGTTCCTAATTTTTTCCCCTCCCACCCCCACACATAGAAAACAGAAATGGAGAAAATAATGTTTCTGTTTTGTCACCAAAGGGGAAAATAGACCACAAGACAGAAGCCACACTTGACCCTCAGATTAGAATTCCATACAAAAAGGAATATACTGGGTGTTCACATAACTCTGAAGAGAAGTTGAGTGCTATAATTGTGTTGAGACTATTTAAATTCATCTAGCCTAGCAGTAAGCTTGTTTATGTTATGGAAACTTTGCTTTATGTAAAATAAAGACACATTTTCCCCATTACTAAGGGTTCTTGACTAATATGAGATGAGGCAAAACTTTGGGAATATCACAATAAATGTTGACATTTTCTCTCAAGCAAGAAATTTGTGCGATAAGAATGAAAAATAATTGTATAATTAAAACTATCTTCTTGCTCTGGGAAAAAGAATAAATATTGTATATAATTTGGCAAATTCCTGTTTGGAAGCATTAAGGATGATTCATCCCCAACTGAGCTACTTGTTTGTATTCACTCTGCAGTCAAGGAAGAAAAGACACTGCCACCTTCATCCCGTTCTGAAAGACTTTTCTAAAGTATAGAGCACTTGCAAAGCTGGTAATATAGTCAGCTCCCAGCTCCTGAATATTTATTGCATTGCATTGCAAAACTCTGCTGCAAATCCTGGTGGATGTGATTAACAAATTGTGAAAATGTTTGTTCTCTTAATGGCTTTAATACTTCTATAAACTGGGATTATATTGTTTGCAGCATCTTATATTGGATGGGTAGTGTCAGTGGAGTTTAATTATGTAGTTTTTAGTTGAATGTAGATATAAATAGCAGCTAACTGATGAGCAACTAATTGTCAGCTTCTACTTTTACACAGGGGGGTAATACAACCTTTCACACTAGAGTAAAATTTTTCACCCAAGATACTACAGAGACTGGTGGCTGGTTTTGTGAATTTTAATTGACTGCTAGGCAAACTGTTGCTCCACTATATGTACAAATTCTGCTTGTGTGGTAGGTGACTGAAAGCAGCAAATTGCTTCTGAAGAGTTTAAAAGTGAGCAGCTGTTCTAACCTGGATCTAAATTCAGACTGGGATGTGAATGTTTGATGGGCACTTGGAACGGAGATTTTAATGTGGACCCTCTCTCACACTTGTAAATGAAACACAGAAAATAGGGAAGTCTTCCTCTTTAAGGACTAAATCTAAACCCCTGGATATGTGCTTTTATAATAAAAGGTAGGGCCATGTTGTGGCACCTCTTTTTAGGCATTAGTCACCATTGAATTCACTGTGAAATTCTGCATAAAACATGACAGCATGCTGTGGCATACAGCAATTGCTGTGATGGGATACAAGAATATGGAGAAAACGTATAAAAAATGCAGTGGGTAAATGAAGCTGCCATGCCACATGGGATATTTTGATATTTTTAGAGCAGAAAAATCAGTGTAAAGAGAAAAGAACTTTTATAAAATGAGTATCGGAGCTGATCACTCTTGGAACTTTTTTGATCTCTGCTATCTAACTCCAACATATATTCAATATGTTAGGGTGCTTTTTCTGCCTGTAATGTATTCTGCTGTTTTCTTTACTGTGACAAAAACAACTGTTGAGCAAAAATTCTGCCTTTGGCAAAATCTGTTAATTGGTGTTCTTCCTCAAAAAGCAAAACAAAACCAAAACCCACACTAAAACACAACTCCCAACAAAGCTAAATAAAAATGGAAAGTACTGTTAGGTGTTTAATTTCTTTCTACATAATATATTGGGTGACCCAGGCCTGCTGAAAGGATTTCAGAAAATAATTTTATTACTGTTGTTTGGCAGAGGCATGATCCAGTTTGTGCTGACTTCAGAACTGGCATTAAATGGGTCAGAGCTGCCACTTGGGTTCTGCCAGGTTCTGGAGAGGGGTGGCAGTGGCAGGAGGCTGCTCCCTGGGAGGGACCTGCAGTCCCTCAGCCCCTTCCTCTCCCAGGGAAGATGAGTGCCAGCTGGCAGCACCTGTCAGGGCATAAAGATGTCACAAAAAAAGGGAACCAGTCTTAACTGGGCATCTGATTTTTCAGTTGTCCATATCAATGCTAGTAAAAGCTGTTTACTCTGCAGAGGGATTCAACATGCTGGAAATGGACACTTGCATCAGGTCATCTTATTTGCCCTCCAGCCAGTTTGAAATTGTCCTCTGTACTCTCTTTTCCAGTGACTTGCTTTGTCCAATTTTAACTGACCCAAATAACCAGGCTTTCATTTTCTTCTGGTTTGCAATCCAGTCATGCTAAATCTTAGCATCTGTTTCCTGTACCTGATCTGAATCTGCAGTTTCTTAAATTTGTGATATAAATGGAGGAGAGGGATTAAAAAAAAAAAAAAACAAAACCAAAAACCCAGTTGAATATGGTTTGTGGGCTTTTTTTAGCTTTCTGATTTGTGCCTAGAGATTAAGAATAGCTGGATTTATTTTCATTTTGTCACAGTGTTAATTTTGCATCCAATAAAACACTTTGGAAACCAGATTAAATAATCTGTTTCAGTCTACATTCTGTCTGGAGCAAGGCAGCAGGCTAGGTCTTGAATGCAGCAGCAGACAAGTTCTTGCAGTACCTAATCAGGGTAAGGAAACACACCCCCCCCCAAAAAAAAAAAAAAAAAAAAAAAAAGCCTGTTCTTGTGAAATTCCCATTGCAATTTTGCTGATAAAAGTTGTTCAGATAAGCTCCAGATAACCATCCAAGCTTATAAGTGCTCATCTGCACCATCTCCAGGTGGTTTTGAGGTTCAGTCATCACTAATGAAAAGATGTGATTGAAAGCAAAAAAGATATGAAATGCCCTTTCCTCTAAACCAATAGCTATCACTCACTGTAACAAAACATTGCAGATAACACTGCTGGCCACTTTTCCTTATCCTTTGCTTCAGTACCAAGAATACAGTGAGCTATCTTACTGATTTTGCCACTAAGAAATGAAAGTTATTGCTTTTTACATTACATACCAATAATTATTCATTTAATGTTGGCAAAAGAGGATCAGAAAATTTCAAGCTGATGGAGGAAGTTCAAAGCTTTACAGTTTGCCACAAAATCTCATGTAGAAATTCTGGCCTGTGAAATGTTTGGCCATGGAAAGTTCCAGTGTCACCCAGCTGTAATTATAGCCTTGGTTTCTGAGAGGTTTATAATTCAGCAGCAGAGATGTGATGCTTGAATTAAGCATGCTGTGCTGGTCATGCCTCTAAAAAAAACCTCAGTATTTTTCTTTTAGATTTGTTCCTAAGGAATTTTGAGAGAGTGCTTGATTGTTTGCTTGTTTTTGTAATGACAGCTTTTTTTTATTACTTGGTGTCTAACCACTAGAAAATCCTCTCAAGAAATTGTAGATATGTGAATCTGATCTGTATTACACCTCCATGAGGTAAATAAAAATGATTTAGAGTCTTAGAGTAACCTTTGTAACTTCTGGTATCAAAAATATGGATCCATATAATAAAATGTGTTCTGGAAGTTTCCTTAGGGAAAAATAAAACACAAAAAAACTGACCAAAAAGCTACTGTTTCCTTCCCTGGATTATGGGGAATCCTGGAATTTGCTGTAAAAGTAAAATCTCCCAGCTCTGCTACACCCTTTAAGGAAGGGAAGGATTTGAGCCATGGAGTAGCTGTACAGAGCAACATTTGGGCTGTTGCTGGGGAGAGATGTTATATCCTCTAGAACAGTTTTACTGAAGGAACAGCTGTAACCTTTCTCCTTAATCTGCAATGCATGGTGTACAGTCTGCACCCTTTGCTTGCCCTCTTCTTGCAGCCCTGCAGAGCAGAGGTTAGAACCATACTGAAACTTGGCAAGGGTGCTCTCCTTCAGCTATGGTTCAACAAGCTAGTTTTAGGAATATATTAAATAACAAATAACTCCTGATTAGTTTTTAATTGGATTTTCTTCTTCTAGCTATGGTTTTCTGCAAATATATTTATTAGATGCAGCCACTTTCTGTGACTTAGGAACAAAGAATTCTCTACTTAGATTCCTCCATGAGTTCCTTTTAAAATCAGCGAAGTAAAACAAAATTGAGTTCCAATTTTCTAAGCAACAATAGTTACAGAAAAATGTTTCCTTATATTGTTCCATCCATCCTACTCACACCACTTACAGCTCTTCCTCCTCCTAATTTCCTTCAAATGAGAAGGGATTGATAGTTGTGCCTGGTGAGATTGTTTTACCACAGTGGTATTCTCAGCCTCTTCCTAGACTGGCATCATATCTTCAAAGTGTGTCTTTCATCAATTTTCCATCTGAAACACTTCATTGAGTAGGCACCCTTGGGGATTTAGAACAACTCTCCAAATGAGTCTGTGAAGTTGGGTGAGGGGATCATTACCATCAAGTTCATACCCCCAAAGGCTTTAGGTACTATGGTAACAACTCCTGGAAGAGTTGTGCTCCATGTTAGCATGCCTGGCAAGCTGGAGATGGGCAGTCATTCTCTGCACCAAGGAACTGTGGTGGAAATCATCTGTCTTGAAAGCTTTTTTTTTTTTTTTTCCTCTAAGTGAAACCCTTTGGAAAGCTGTATTTTTCATGTTATTGCCTAGTGTAAATGGTAGCTGTGAAAAATGCGTTGTTGGTTTGGTTTGCCTTGGGGTTTTGATGGGTTTTTAGTCCAGATTCCTAATTTTTACATTCTGGGAAGAGATGCTGTATGGGAACATAAAGGTTTTATGCAGACTTTATCTTCCTCTGTTTATCTGTTCCTCGTTGGAGGAGTTCTGACTTCAGTATGAGGTTTGAGGCTGTTCTCAATAATATTTGGATTTATTGGATCCTTAAAACTTGTTTTGGGAGAAGAAAAAAAGCAAACTGCAGCAGATCTGTAAGGAAACCAGTTACTCAGACAGCACATATCTGGGCTACTGGATTTCTGAGCTCCTTTAAGCTCTCTGTTAAAATCATCTGGAAAAACAATTTCTCTAATTATGCTTTTTAGGTTTTGGCCACTGCTACTGGCACTCATCATCTGGAATCTATATTCTTCTCTGTTGGGTTTGGGGGCTTTGTTATTTTGGGATTTTTTTCTTCTTTAGTGTACAGATTTTTTGAGTATCAGAACTTCCTAGAACAAATCTGGGCTGCAGATCCTAGGAATGATTCCAACTACAATATCATGTATATGGTAAATATTTAGACCACTACTGACCCAAGCATAAGAGCAGAAATAAATTATAAGCAGACATTTTAGGTACATTCTAACCTCCAGTACTCAGGTTTAGGAAAGCAATGTTTTGAGAATTTGCTGATCAGTTAATGCAGGGAGAAAATACAAGTGTTTCTCCAGACTCCTGTGTTCCTGTGCCAAAAAACCAACACCAAAAAACAAAACAAAAAAGGACTTGTAAGTGCATCTGGGCAAGTAATGGTATCTCATCCCATGAGAACTCTCATGCTTTGCAGTTGTTCTAGTATGAAACCTTGAACTTCTGTTCCCTAGGTCTCAAAAAAGAACTCAAAGCACTACATATCACCTCTTCTTGAGTTACTGGGTATTTAAGAGACAGCCCCATCTTCATGGGAAATTCTTAGTTGTGTTATGTTATGATCTGGTGATTTCCAAAGTAGCAGGAAACTAAAGTCTGTATTCAGAGGCAAATGTCTGATGGTTCCCACATGGAAAAGCAGGACTCATAACACTTTTCAGACTTTGTTATATTGTGTAATTCTTTTTTTTAAATTTTTTGAGAATATTCTTTTATTTTTTGTAAAACTTATTTGTGTAAGAAGCCTAGCCCAGTTGTATACTACTGAAGCAGCTAAAAGCTCTTCTATTGCAACTGAAAAGTAGCAGCAACATCAGCTGCACAGTACCATCAGCATGGTTTTTTAGCAGGGTGATAAGGGAGACTTCAAGTTAATAATAGGGTTTAGATACACCTGAGTGTGCCCCAGTCTCTGTCTGATCAGTGACACAGGATTAGAAATTAATCTGTGCTTTTTGAATCCTGGTGATAAAAACTGAGGAGAAGGAGAATCTATCATAGAGCTCCTAGTCCTGGGCAGCTGGGAGCCCACAGCGAGACCCATGGGTGCACTGGGCTCTGTATTCCCAATGAATCTATGGAATCAGTTTAATTCTAGTGCCCAAGCTAGAGTTGTCACCTCAGCAGGGATGCTCCTTGTGACTCTGCTCCCCTGTGCCCTCAAATAAAAGGCAGAAACTAGAGCAGATGCTCAAGGTGTTGCTAAAGCAGAAAGGATGGACACTTGCTCTCTCCAAGGGAGGCTAGGAAAGCTTGTGTAGTAAAGGGGAACAAAATAAAGGCAATGAGAGAAATAACTCTACAAGGACAGTTCAGAGTATTGCAGGAAAGAAGAATTTACACCAAGTAATGATAGTAAATAAACAGATCTGGACTAGAAAACATTAATTTTAAATTGGAGATTAATGTGGGGTTTCTAATCACAAGGATAATTTTCAAAGAGCTTTCAGGCAGGGGTCATGGCAATAGGGCAAAACCTCATCTTTTGGCAATAGGACAATCTTATGCATTGGCTTGAAAAATGTGAAGAGCAAGACTTCACTTTAGTTATGTGCAGTGGGACTTATTATTAAACTGCAGTTCAGATTTGATTATTTTTCTTGTTGCTCTGAAGAATCAAAGTTTAGTGAATAGCTTTATATAGCATTAAGCAGTTTGAATAATGAGATTTACTTCATTATCTAATTTACAGCCATTTTAACTTAGGTGAGGTGTTAACAGTATTGCAAGTAATACCCCTTCTAAAAGAGATTAATGTAGATTTAATTACAAGTAGAGAATACATACCTACAAATTCTTGCTGAATTATATAAATTTCTATAGTTATGTTTTCATTATTCCTGACCAGGTGGTACCCCTCAAATACAAAATCCCATAATCAGCATTTAAAGATGAACTGAAATGTTGCTTGCGCTATGTTGTAAATGAAAAGTAAGATTACAACTAAAATAGGCCCTTCTAAAAACTTCATTAGTACTTTAATTTATCTGGGAACTTAATTGTCTGTTAAAACATGAATAGTAAAAATAGACCTGGAAACAAATCATCAAGCCCAGTCCTTTTTCACATTAAGAGAAGAAAGAGGTGAGTGACTGAAGCTTTTCAACAATATTAATGTTTGTCCCATGGGATAGCTTTTATATTACAAAGAGGATATTTACTCTTGTGGAGGTGAATGTTATAAACCCTAGAGGTATGTATTGACCAAGACAAACTAGAGGTCACTGCAACATCATGAGTAAATAAATCTTAAAGCTGCCAAAACAGGAGATCAATATGCATATTTTTCCCTTTTTTTTTTTTTTTTTTTTTTTTTTGAATGTCATTGAACTATCTGGAGCTATCTTGGTTTTCTACCTGAATTCCAAGATAGCAGATTTTTTTCTTACTGTGGGTAAGACAACTCTAAAGACAAGTCAGAGGTTGGTCAAGGGCAAGAGAACACTGACTACTGTAGTCCCTCTTGGAATAAGACTGGAAACAGGCTCTAAATCTTTCAAATGATGTATATTTTATTTAACCTATGCTGAAGGAAGGTACTCATCTTTACTGATTTTTATCCCCCAAATAAAACCTTTTCTGGGACAAATTGTCAGAAATCCTGTTCACACCATAACCTGTAGTGACAAAAAGCTACTTTGTACCATTTCACTAACCCCACTCTTCTTCAAATGTAGTAGTAGTATGCTGAAGTAGTAGCAATGACTTTGAAGTACTAAAGAGCATTACATTGTTACAGCTTCAGACTTCCCTAGAAGCAGCTTTTATATTCATGGACTCAGGAATTATAAGGTCCTTTCTTGCATATGGATGTGGCAAGACACCATTCAAAAGCTACTGGCAATCCTCCTGCAGAATCCTGAGCAAATAGGAAGGAAGATGGATTCAGTTCTTGCTAAGCAGTCAATTACCAAGATGTGAATTGAAATACAAAATGAAAATAAAATCCAGTTGGATAAGTAGATGAATAGACACAGAAAGGCAATCATTTATCTTAAATAAGAAAACAGTTATTGTTTACTTAAAGAGGGCAACCCCAAGAAATGTATTTAACATGTTTTAAGCTCACATACCAGTACCTGTGTGAGGGAGAAAAAGCAATGAGGGAAGGGAAAAGAGGAAGGATGACCCTGTCTAAAAAATGAGCTTTGATAGTTTAAAAGGTCAACTAGAAAAAACCCCAGCTGCTTCAGGTAATGGTGTGTAAGTTCATGATTGAAGATTTCAAGCTAATGGTAAACCATACTGACAGAAATTGAAGGTTAGAAGCATAAGGCTCTCATGAGATTTTGGCTCGGCCCAGGATTAACAGAAAATGGGAGCTGGGGAAGAGGCTTGACGTAGATGATTTTTTCAGTTATTTTTTTAATGAAATTATAGAGCCAAGATCATGAAACCAGCTGGCATTATCCCATAGCACAACTCCTAATAATAAACTCTTGTTTTCATTTGGTTCGGCTTTCAAGAGTCTACAATTATAAGAGGTAACATTCAGTAAAATATTCCAAGGTCAGGAGCCCTGAAGACCGTCTTCCTGTTCCTTTGGAAACACCTGTGTACATGCTTCACTTTCATCCTCAGACTCTCTGTCCTCTCTTTGGAATCTCACTGACCTTGTTGCAGCATAGACTGGTGCTTAAGGGAAGGAGTTGCTGAAATCTGTGTGTTTGGTGCTTGGTACCTAGGGCAAAAAGTTCATTGAAAGTAAAAAATGAGCAAGTCTGACCTTAATTTAGAGCTCAAGGAATCAAAAAGCATACTTCAATTAGGCCCTTGGCACTAAGGGATTATTTACACCTCTGCAGTTGGAGCTACAACAAAGGCAGGGGGTGACATTACAGCTCATGCTGTTGCTTCTCTGCTCCTGCTGCTTTCTTGGTGACAGCACTGGTGCTGGTCTGACCTTGCAGTAAGCAGGCAGCAGAGTAAACACCCTGGAAATAGCAAATTTCTGCTGGCAGGGTCTGATTCTCACCCAGTGAGGGAAAAGGATGACCAGGAGAGCTGTTCAGATTGTGAACATGCAAGATCATCTTGGTTGTAGTGTGAAGTGCCCCAGGGACATGATTAGAGTCAGGTTAATCTGGCATGAACTTATGCTGCTGGTGTCAAAGACCATTCCCAAGATGTCTTCATATTTAGCCTTTCCTGCCATCACTAGCATTCACTCAGCATCATCCTGGATAGGACAAGGGAGCTCATCCAGCTCCCCATCTTCTGGGAGAAAAGAAGGGGCTAGGAACAAGTGGCATCATTGCTTTTTTCAAGAGTTTTTTTTCATAGTGGGTTTAAATGAAGGTGTAATTATGTCCCTGACATTGGCTGTAAGGCTTATTAAGGTACATGTAGTTATGGGCCCCCAGGGGATTGCCTGAATGGCAAGTAAGGGACATCTCATAGGGCTATTTACATATTTGACTTTACCATAACAACAGCTCTGAAGAGAGTGCCACTGGGTGATGGCACTTGCTTTGATAGAGTCATAGAATCATTAAGGTTGGAAAGGACCTCTAAAGTCATCTGGTCCAGCTGGCACCTCAACACCACCAGCAAACTAAACATGTCCTCAAGTGAAGTAAGGAAAAGAACAAGGAACTTTGCCTCCTTCCCCCCCAGTCCCTAGTTTGTACTGCCCTCTTAAAGTCATGCTAGATATTTACAACTAAGAATATTTATACAGTTTAAATACAAGCCAGGGCTATTTTTTCCTTGGTGTATATTTTTTCCAATTACAGACTTCTGCTACACAGAACAAGCTACATCTCCGTAGGCTTGAGAAGAACCTTTTGAATTGGGAGAACTTATTTTTAAAGCCAAGTAATAAGTTTGTCAATCACTTCTTCATTATCCGTCACTCTCTGATGAACAACATTCAGACTTTAATATCAGCAAAGAGACAATCTGAGGAATGAATGCTCAAGTAATAACATGTAGGAGTTTTTATGGCCTCTGTTTCTACAGTGTATACACAATGGCCTAATTTAACATCAGTGAATGTAACAAATTCCCTGTGGCAAATGCAGCATATGGGAATTACTTTTTATGCTTTGCTTGAAATGCACAAACCCCCCATCAGAATCACATGTTGGTCACATATCATGGCAAAGGAAGAACCCCTTCATTTTTGTTAGGTTTGGGGTGAGGTCTTTAGGGCAGTCTCATATGCTTCTAGGTTGATTTGTGAGCATGACTATATTGAAAAAAAAACCTCATTACTACTGTATTGTAATGTATCTGTTGTTAGGGGGAAATCCTCCTTCTAAAATTAGTACTTACTTATTTGAACAGTACAAACCACTTTTTTCAGAAGTTAGTGGTGAATATATTTTTTGTGTGTGTTAGCATCTCCTTTCTGGGTTTAAAACAGGGATCTATCCATTGCAGCTGTGCTGTGAAATGCAAGCACAGAGCTACTTATAATGCCTGAAATATCTGCATAATTAAACAAGACGGCCTCAGAGCTGTCCAAGCTTTGTTTGGTTGAACTAGATAGAAGGCAAAGTTTTTCTGCTGAATTCAATAGTTGGCCTTATCAGCTACAGGAAAGGATTTTCTTTTTTTGGTACTGAATCTCACTGGAATTTTCTATTCCAGTGAAGAAAACCTACATTTTCTTTAGGATTTGTTTGTTTGTTTGTTTTTAATCTGAAGATCTAACAAGTAAATGAGGGGTATTATCATAAGTTAGTACTCTGTATTTTGGGGGTTTTACAAGTGTTATCTAATCCATGGGTCTATAGGGGACTGTGAGGGTATTTACAAGGAACTGTGGTATCTGAAATAAAAAACAACTGGGTTGTTCTTTGGTTTGTTTTTGGTTTGGTTTTTTTTTTTTTTTTTTTTTGTGAATAGGATGACATATGGCTAAAAGCATATTTTCCTGGATTTTCATGAGCTGCATCATTCAGAGGCCTCAGAAAGCATCTCCAGGGCCTCATTCAGCCTTTTCTCTTAGGTTCTGAACTGAGTTTGTCACAGATCTGATATAAATACATCATCTTTAACTAAATTTTAATAAATACATCATCTTTAATTTTGTCTACTCATGCTCACCTATGAGATTACCATAAATTATTTAATAAATGACTTGTGACTATCTTAAAATCTGTAAAATAATTGCATAAATAGAGTGTCATGATGGTCATAAGTTGATGCTCTTATGCAGCAACTATTGCATCTAGGTTTTTAAAAAGTGGTTTCAAAACTGTTTTAAAAACTGCCTTTAAAAACTGGTTTCAAAACTCTTATGAGCACCTATACAGAGAGTATCCTAATGCTTCTTCTTCGAAAGGAAAATTCTGACAAAGAAATTGCAATTCCAGGGAAGGTTTAGTGAAAGAAATCAGAAACCTGAAAAAACGGGAGTAATCTTAGTCCAAGAGCATCACAAATTTAACTTGTGAAAAGCATCTATCTTCACTGTCTTGGGTCTTTCACAGCAATCATAAAAAAAAAAGAGATTCTGTTCATGGGAATTGAAGAGTTTTCCATAGCACTGGGAGTTTAGCATCATGTTCTCTGGCCAGGTTTTTCCCTTCATTAACCACCTGGCAGTGGGCTGAACATCCAGAGGTCGTATTCAGCCTTGCAGAATCTGTGCAGTTGGTATTGTCCATTTAACTGTAATGTGATTTGAAACTCAACAAGTCTTGTGGGGTTTTTTGCCCTTATTTTCTTTCATGATGTATTCAGATTGTTTTCTTTTAAACTGTGTACAATTCAATGTTGGGGGTGTGGACTGACCTCTTGTCAAGAGAGCAATTGTGTTCATATGCAATTGAATTCTGAATATGCAGAGTAAGGGCTGCTGCAGTAGTTAACATAATTCTGGCTTTATAGACATTTTTGTAAGTCTTTTCTAGACTCTCTCTCTATTTTTAATGTGCCTTTAGCAAAGCAAGTCTGATCAAAGGGAATAATTTGTGCCCGTTTCTAAATGGCTGGCAAGAATTCGAACAGATATTTTGAGTAATAATTAATTAGGGATATAGTATGATAATTGCTACAGAAGCACAGGTCTTTCATTTAAATAGGATAATAATCATTGCTACAGTGAAAGAGTTGTTTGGATTATTCAGAGAATCTAATTTCTCAAATAGAAATTTTGTTTTGGATTTAAAAAGTAACCAAGTGTTTTTAAATCTTCCATTATCAGAGCAACACTTCATTTTGGTGCCTATTTTTTGTAATGTTATATTTTCAGTTCCGGGATTCTCTCATTTTTTTTCCATGCCTCTATGAGGAATAAGTAACCAGTTTTCTCCTTTTTGCCATTACAACAATGCCAGTAGAGATCTGGTGCTTTTTCTGTGATTCTATTCCAATCCTCAGCTAAAATGAGACTCACAAGGAAGATTCTTACCTTTTTCCAGGATCATGTAACAGAAATTTCATAGTTTTTCTTTTCTGACTTCTCAGTCTTGAGTCTAAAGCTGGTCATTATTTTATAACAGACAATAGATTTCTACTGAGTTATATTTGACCACTATATGCATTATCTTACCTAAAGCTGTATATAAGGCAAGAGATTTTGGTCTCATTATATTGTAATGGAAAAACTTTAGTAGGGCAATTTTCTGCAGGAGTTTGCCTTTCTGTCAGAAGTAAAATGGTTGTTCAGTTATCAATTGTGATGAAGTTCTCTATCTGCAAAAAATTAGGAAAAGGGAAATGCTGGCAGTGTTAAACCATCCTGTTTGATAGTATATAATACTTGGACCTAAATTTTGTGGTTGTACTTCCTTTAGGGCTGTGGTCTTCTTTGGAAGAAGTGGGGAAAGGCAAAGAGGAATCTGTTCAAGTTAAAAGTTCCTCTGAGTATAGTTGTACCTTCTTGCTCTGATGCTTATTCTTCTCCTGTAACTAAAACTTTAAATCTCAACTTTCTTGGATTTACTGCCATACCTAAATTCCTGATCTGACTGGGTGCCCAGTTACAAAATACCACGTATTGCCCATAGTCTATGTATCATAACATCAATTAGCTACATAACATTGTCACTCAGAGCTTTCCATTTCACAGTTTTGGAAAAATTTTCAAAACTCAACCTACCAAAGCCATAGTTTGAAACGGGTTTGGATTTTGGCATCTTGCAGGCTTTATATAGTGTATGATGAGCCCTTACTTTAGAATCATAGAAGTGTTCAGCTTGGAAAAGACCTGCAAGATCATCCAGTCCAACCTTTATATTTTCCCATATCTCTTCCAAAAATTTCAGTGACTTGATGCTCTGCCATTTTCTTTCCCATTTTTGAACAATAAAAGACAGAAAAAGCCAACCAGATAAAAAAAACACGGCTTGCAATTTTGATCGGATGTGAAGGGAAGTTAAGTATGATCAGGTGTTGGGCACTGTCTTTGTAAATTTTAGCCAAAGACCAGAAGGAAAAATCATTATGGTCAGAAGACTAGAATTTCTTTTGAGAGAGACATTAACTCTGTACTTTATACTTCATTTTAGACCTCATGGCATGTCACGTAGTCTTAATAGAGCCCTCTTCTCGAGTAGTTTAAGAATTCTTTCCTTAAAATCTAGCTGTGACTTGGTGTGAGTGATGAAGGAATCGAAAACCTGCATTTTCTTGCTGGATCCTGAAGAGAAGGAGCACAAAGTGCTGTCCTTTTCACTGCTGTGCAAGCTCTCACAAGTGAGGGGCTGAGCAGATGAGAGCAAACCTTCTGTGTTCAAATATAAGCTGCTTTATTTTTTCTGCCATCGGGAGAGATGTTTTTCATTTTTTTGCGCGAGCCAGTGGACTGAGCAAAGATGAGTTTTCTTTTAGCATCTCAGCAAATTGAAGCATCACAATGCAAGAGGTGAAAGAAAAGATTGAGCAGGGAATAGTTTCAGGTGGCTGCTTGTGGGGATGCCCAATTCATTCAGAGATGAATTCCTAAACCATGCAGGTTGCTGCAGTTTGAGAGACAGCAGCTTGTGTCTATGTATGGAGGAGATTCCCTCCACACCAGCTCTCAAAGCCTGTTATTATGAGGCCAGACTTTCTTTAAATGCTTCTTGATGCCAGTGCTGATGAAAATCAGCAGATTGTAGTGTAATAGGGTAAGTGCTTGCAGAAACTGGTGTGAACAGGGAGGTGGCAGCTAATCGGATTAAGGAAAAGTCTATCACAGCTGCAGCTGTCAGTGGATTTTAGCAGATTTTTTTATCACTGTTTGTGTGAGAAAACACATGATAAAGGGAATCTAATGAAGGAGATTGAACTAATAAACAGAATTACTTCTTGATCTGATAGATGCTTTTCTGAGTGAAGTACTCCAGAGAGGTTCAGGGAAAGTTTTGATGTAACTCTTACTTAGCAGAAATAATCTGGAGGTAATTTAGGAAGAGAAAGGTAAAGTGATTGAAATTTTTCCTTCACATCTCAGAAAAATTAATGAAAAAGTTATTTTAATACTCAAAAGCTCTGCTTTAGAATCTTTAAAAGAAAATGAAATTCTTTGGGAATCAGACACACACATTATTCCTGCCCCCTCCTACCTCTCAAACACACACAAGCTCTTATGCTTTTCTCAGAGAAAGAAAATACATATTTAGAAGTTTGTGGGGAAAAAAACATATGAAAGTAACTCTTCTAAAGCATATGATTAGGCTCAAACAGAGCAGAGATGGCTACCACATCTAAAGACTTAAAAATTTTAATCATCTCACATTTATGACCCCAGTGCTTGCCCACTTCTCAGCTGGGATGAGTCTTAGAAATTAAGGCAAATTATTAACCATGAATTTCAACCTCACGTTTGAATGACACTGGCTAGATTAGGTGGCATAGGCATATGATGCAAAGGGAGCAAAGGTGAATTCAGACCAGAAGTGAAGGAATCACCAACCTTATGTTCCCAGCTGGACCTCTTTGGGGCATGATTTTAAATGGAATATGTTACAGTGTGCTTGTTATATTCAAAGCACACCCCCACTGCCTTCAGTTCCTCCAAAACAGGAATGTATCATTGGCTGACGGCCAGGAGAATCTCTGTCATCTTGCAGGACCTCTAAAAAATTACCAAATTACAGGCAAGAGCTGTGTTTTCATGGACACCAACCCTCAGTCATTTGTCCTGCTTCCTTGCAAGACTGCTTAGATTAGACACAGCTCCAGGCAGTGATGGATATATGTTTACCACTTTTAGAAGTACTGTTTTGAGGGGCTTAGTGTCTTTTAAAGCTGCAGTGTAAAAAATGTTGGCACTTTGCTCCTATTTTATGCAATAGGAAAATGACCAGCATGTCTTAGAAACAAAATATGTCATGATTCAGAAAAGAAATATAGGATGTTCTTCAGGTCTTCATTTGAAACAAGCAGTGCTACTGCTTGTAGTAACCACTGTAACTAAGACAGGAATCAGAGCCTGTGTTTTAAAAATTAGATCATGATGGAGAAAGATTAAAGTAACATTGACAGTTTTCTAGGCTTAGGTTTTAACTTCCATACTGAAGTAGGTTTTTATTTCATTTAGCTTTGTGGTTGCATGAAGGCTGGGGTGAATGCACTTAAACCTTCCAGTTGCTCTCTTCATCATACATTGATATCAGAATCAAGTAGCAGCTAATTGAGGTTAGTCAAGGCAGAAAAGAAAAATATTTTGGATTTGCTGAGTACTTTCTGTGAATGAGGCTTCTAGAAGTCATGGTAGAATCCTTCAACTTTTTTTTAAATGCATGCAAGACAAACTGCTGTATTGGTGTGTTCAGTCCTGGAACTAATTGAAGGGAAGAGATTTATTCTGAGCTACTGGTGAATTAGAGGAGAGGAAAAAAAAACTTTATAGCACTCATGTGTTAGTTTTTAAAAAGAATAAGCAGGACCAATACTTAAGCAATGCAGTTTTCTAAAAGTTGTTGAATAGCTCAGCTGTTTTTCCTGAATATTTGTATAGTTACACTTAAAGAAAATTCTAATATATTCTACTAAGAATTAATCATTTTAGTGGTATTTCAAGTTCTCCTTTTGTCTCTCTCATGCTCTTTGTACACTTGTTCTGCCAACTCTGTACCCAGAGGAGATAATGAAGTTACATTGTGTTATGCTGGTGACAGTACAGAAACCTCTGTAAGCAGGGCATTGCAGACCTACAGCCTCTTTGGAAAGGGAAAGGCTAAAGCATGAGGATGACCCTTCTCTACACCCTAGATGTCACCCAAAGTTCCTGAGGAACTGCAGTACTTGTAATAAAGGCAGATCAAAATGTGCTGGGATTTAAAGCTGGACACAGAAAGCCATGGAGGGGTTTTTTTCTGCTTTTTTTTTTTTTTTTTTTTTTTTTTTTTCAGTGCTTAACATGTGTGTGTGCCCCTTCACTGCAATGTCTCTACCTGGGTGAGAAGCAAACCCGTGGCTCAGTGCATTCAGATCTCATTTTAATCCAGGTCTTGTACTGGCTGCAAAGCTGGAGGAGATTTTCTGACATAGTTACATCAATTGCCAGGACCCTTTTTGTAGGATTTATTCTTCGGAGTCCAATTCTTTGTGTTAAGAACCTTTTGTGCTGCCAAAGTGACATAAAAATATCTTGGTGTAAGACCTTCTTTTCAAACATCTCTTTACTCAGTGGGAGAATCCTTTGGCTTTGAGCAATCTTTCTGTCTGCTCTCTTTTTCCCTTACATGCACACTCATCCTTTCAGATCTTTTTTTCTGTTCCATTGTTCAAAAGAAGAAAATTGCATATATGTCATGTTAAAAATGCATGAAAGTAAACAACAATTCACAGCATTCAGTACTTTTTGTTAATGAAATAACTAGAAATGCACATCCGAAATAATCTTCCATGTCTTTGGTTGGAGAAGGAGAGTGGAGATGTCTGTGAAAACAGAAAAACAGGCAAAGTAGGGAACATCCTCTTTTTATTTGAAATGCTTTAATACTCACCTCCACTGCACTTTCATCCCAGCTCAGAGTGTTCAAGCTTTGGCAGGCACTTCACAAGAATTTGGTTTCCCTGAGCAAGGCAGAAACTGTCTACAGAGATGTTTCTGCATGTTGTCCTTTCAAAACATAGCTTTTGCTTCCTGAATTTTTATTTCACCACAGTAGACATATGTGGAGGAGATGAGATTCACTAAGAGCAATGAAGCATTGGGTTAACTGTAAAAATATTGGTATGCCCACTGATTGGCTTGTGTTGAGTAAATTGATCCTGCAAATGCTGAATGATCCACGACAGAATTTTTTTAACCTGGGAGAAGAATCTGTACAGCCAAATAGTTCTTCATAAGCTGCTGACAGCAAAGCATTATCATGCATCCTGTTCATGCAACTACTTAAACAGGCAGTAGTAGCAGATCTGTGGCTGGTGGCATCAGCTGGAACTCAGCAATGTATGTGTTCAGTGGAGAAGAAAGAACTGGTGTGGATTAGCAGGGACAAGCAAGAATATTGTAACTAGAGACTGTTTGCAAAGTGTCATATGATTGTTGAATATTGTTATTTATTCAACTCCAAGTATAACCATCTTGAACTTGGCATTAATCTGTGGTACAAATAACATTTTGATCAGTCTTGGCACTTCCCAGAGAACAAGCTCCCAAGTTCCTGTGCTTTTTCTGTTCTGCAGCAGAACCCAGGAAGTCCAAGAAATTTCTTCCTCTGGCAAACTATCTGTGAGGCTGGAAATATTGAGGAGCACCAGCTTCAGATCTTTAAGACATTGCTTTGTTTGAGAGCTGTGAGATGCCCTTTGTATTGTTTGGTTAGCTGCTTGACTATGGGATCAGCATTATCTTTGAGACAGATAACTTCAGGAGCACCTGGCTCTCTGGAAAGGAAGCAATTCATCTCTTTAGAGCCCTAAGAGTGCCCAGTTCTGATTCATTCTCCAGAGCTTAGCACAGGAGCTGTGCAGTGAGAGAGTGAGCTGGTAGGAAAAAAACTTGTGTGAAATTCAGTGGGACTGGTGAGAATTCAGCTGCTCTCACAAATCGTCTCACTTTTGGAGGATCAATAAATCTGATTTAACTTTTCTAATCTTTCAGAAGTATTTTCCCAGCCAGTTTCACTCTCCATTAAATATATGCAAATTATTGCACAGCAGTTTGAATACCTGACAAAATGATATTCTTTTTACTTCACTCAAATCCACGTCTTTTTTCTCAGTTAAGTCAGTGGCAAAATTCCTGCTACCTGCAATGAAAACAAGCTTGACCCTTTGTGCTTTGGAGTTATTTCCCTTTAGGAACATCTTAAACAACACAAACAGGGCCATGTGAGTGGTTCTCTCCAGTGCTCACCTGGAGCACACTGAGCTGTTGGTGCTTCCTGAGACCAGAAAAAAACAACCTATACTCTACAGGGAGAGAAGTTGCTCAAGGATCTTTCTGTCTCAGCTGTATTCTGAGTTAACAGTGCATATATTTTTACCCTGCTGTGAAAACTTGTGAAGATTGTGTACACATTCCAGTAGGCACAGGGAATCTTATACAGGATTTCAGAGAAAGGGGTGACATCCTTAAACTTTTAAGAACAACACCTCCTGGATTCTTCTTCCATATGTGGGGGAAGAAGAATCCAAATAGCCCAGCATCCTGCATAAAGAACAAAGTATCCACCACAAAATCTGTAGTCCACACAGAGAATGTAAGACCAGTTTTTCAACCTAATAATATCACATGCAAATACTATGCCTCAGTTTGGGAAGAGATGCATTTGTTTAAGATGACACAACCCCCTGCAGTTTGTTCCAATCCCTATTAGCTATGCCACCATAACAGATTGTCAAACTGGATTAGGCTGAGCCACATAAGAAAAAGTTTAAAATAACATGGCTGATTTTGCCCTGAAAAACAGTGGGAGCATTCATGCAGGCAACTGGCAACAGCTTTAGGAATGTCAGGGCTGCACAAGTATGTCTGTCCTTGCCTTATGTGACATAGATGCTTAAGCTTTATTTTGTGAAAGTGATTCAAGGGTTTTCAAGCTTAGGACTCATTTTCTCCTACAGATCCAAATTGCTTTCCCACTCCTCTCTCTAAATAAATAAATTATTAGCTCTGACTACCCACGCCAGAACAGATATCTGCATTCTACATGTACTCCTCACTAAATATTTCAGGAGATGTTCTAGAAGCTTTTAGTATTAAGCAGTTTTGTCATTCTGTGAACCGTCAGTTACCAAAAAGTTGCTTAAAATAAACAATATCTCTTTTGTAGTAAAAAATGTAGCTGTTGTTTTAACTCACAGCTGCATTGCCACATCATCTTTCTAGAGACCTCACTATTTAGCCACTTCTGCTTAACTCTGTCAGTGAAATCATTCTCCTTTCCTTCTTTGTCTTTCTGTTACACATTTGCATCCTTAAGTGTTAAAAAAAAAAAAAAAAAAGAAACCCAGAAAAAAAAAACCTCTACCTGAAGTATATCAAATTGAATGATATACCAGCCTATCTAGTTACCTGATTTATCTCCTCAGCTAGTCTAGTCCAGCTTCAGAATTTCATCTTCTTTCTCCACTGGACTCTTTACAGGGCTCACCTCTACCCTCTCTCCATAACTCTGCCCCCCTGGCTCCTCAGACTGCATCTGCTGGTTGACAAGGAAAAGCCATCCAGCTCTCTGCAGTCCTTCAGGGCACAACTCATTCAATCAGGATGGGACAGATTTATGGCTCTTGCACTTGGGTCCCAATTTCCTGCACTGACATCCTGATTTGTTTCTCTGACATTAGGGGTTTGCCAGGCAAAGTGTTTATTCACTCTGAAGGTACATGAAGGAGGTTGTTATGCTGACACCCTGGGACTGTCCTGCAAAGGGATAAGATTAGACCCTGCCAAAAGGGATCTGTTAGAGTTTGGGCCTTCCTTGGGTTTCAAATGCTTTTTGTTAATCCAGTTTTCCAGTTTCTAACAGAGCAGAAATAATACAGTCCCAGGAAGACTGTTTTGTAAAAAGGCAGCATGAAACTAATAGTAATACAAAAAATCTTCCTTTCTAGTATCCATCATGCTTGTCAGATGTGTGTAAAGTATATGCCATCTTGTGTTGACAAGCCCAAAAAGCAGCTGTAATTTTGAAAACTGAAGTTACGGCTGCTGTTTACTGTTTGAAAGGCAGGCAGTACAAAAGACCACAGGTTTTGATACTGCTCCAGTTTTGTCTGCTAGCTTTCCCTCAGATATCCTGGGAGAAAAAAGGATATGCACACATAAAACATCTGAATCACATTTCTTCTCTCTAGGGCTATGTGGGTAGTGGGTAGGAAGAGAAGGAAACCATGGTTTTCTGAAACTTTGTAAGTTAAACAGGAATAATTGTCAGAAATCTTTTAAAAGTACAATTAGGAGGAGCTTGAAATTATGTGAGTATGAAATGATCTCTCACTTGCCTCCATAGACATGCTTATTTGAGAGATTTGCTCCATGGAAGTTTATCAGACCTGGAAAAGCAAAAGCAAATTTGGTACAGGTATTATCATCTGCAGAAATAGATTCTGAGTACCAAAACATACTGCCAAAGTGAGTCAAAGTTACCATTTATGCTTAGCTCTGAAATGCAGACCCTGTCACTATCTTGATGCACAAAAGCTGTGCCTAGCTGAACTTTGTTGATCATGATGGTGGAGGATTAACACAGTTTATTATTTGCTCCAAACTATTTATAAACCCTGAGTCGGGTTGATGAGAAGTTTTAAGCTGAGAAAGGATTGCCATGCTGATCCTGATCTGAACTTTATAGCCCTGAGTATAGAACTTGGTTGACTTAATTTCTGTCTCCATTCAAGTAGTTGTGCTTGGACCCAATCAATGTGACTAAACCAGGATTCACTCAAGCTTGTTCTTCATTTCCCAGGATGGCAATAGTCCTTGAAACCTTTGATCTGTGAATTAGCCTTTGTTTCCTGTATAGCATTTTTGCTTGTTAGTCCAGTGGTTTAACATTGTTTTAAATATTTAATTGTGGGCAGTCATGCAGCTAAGATATTGTGTGTGATTCTGAAAATAGAGAGGGCAGCTGCAGCTCCAGTTTTTGTTAGCAGAAGAGGCATGAGAGGAAGCATCAATACTGCTCCCAGTACAAACAGCTGAACTCATTGCTGACTTTATATCCCAAGGCTTCTTTTTCCTTCAGTGTAATCCACTGTCCTTCTGGAGTTGCTGAGGTCAGGAGTGGTCCTGTGGATGATAGCCTACACACCAGTCAATCTTCACAGCAGGCAGCATTTCTGTGAGTGTTAATTTGGAGCAGAAGAACAGAAAATACCTCTCTCAGATAGGTCTGTTCAGGGATCATGATTTTTGGAGAGGATTCCTTTGTCTGGATATTTTCCTGTGACATCCAGTATGCCTTGGGTACAATTAAAAGGAAGGGAAGCTGTGACGAGGCCACTGTGCAGCATGCCACGGATTTATGCTAGATTACAAAATCCATGAGCTGAGATTTTGTTCCCTGCTGTTGGCAGGCTTTTTGCTGCTCTCCCGGTCTTTAGTACTGCCCTAGCTATGCTATTTTCTGGGTCTTTTACTACCTGCTTTCTATCAGCAAACAGGGTTATTCACACTCAGAGTTATCAGTTGCTAATCCTCCCATGTGTAGCCAAGGTGCATTAGTTAATTCTGCATGGGAAAGTTGCCCTGGAAAACCAAATACTTAATGTAGCCTTAGCTGCTTCCTTAAAGTGAACACTGCACAACTTTAATTATAATTTTAAACCAAAATCTGATCTGTTTTACAATAGAACTTTCTTTTTGAGTTAAACAATGGTGAAGAGATTAATCAAGCTCTGATTCTTGATGGAGATGAAATACTGTCTATGCAATTTCAGATGATTGATTTTCCTTGATTAGGTACCCATCAAAGTGCAGTCAGTAATGCTCAGAATATGATCACAATACACTGAAGAAAGGGGCAGCTCATTAAATGAAGAAAATCACCCTGCCATGCCATCATCCCCCCCCCACACACACACACACATTCTCTATTACTGCTTCAGGGATTCAGGCATCACAAGACTTCTGAGCTGTTTGGAAAAGGGTACCATATATATACCAGACTGCCTAAGAAAGAGTCCTTGATATGCAAAAGGAGGCAAAGATTTCTTTTCATTTATTATATTTATTTCTTAAAGTTTTGAACAACTAGAATTTATCCTGTGAATATTCCCTACTTTGAGTAAAAAGCAGTTCTGTGTAATAGGGCTGTTGGGCTGTTCCCAGTGTAGGAGGATGCTGCTAAATCATGTCTGTTATCAGTGGAGCTCTAAAAACAAGGCTATTGACCATGAGATGAGTTTTGTCACAAGCTTGATGTAGGAGTCAGTTTTGACATTGCTCTAAATGTTCTCTTCTCAAAGAAAAGCTCTGCTGAGAGCAGATGTAGAAAAGTTAAGTGGGAGATTTTAGATTGCATAAATGAGAATGAGACACCTGATTTACCCAGGCTTCCACTGAGAGATGAGCTCCCCACTGTCCTTTATGCTTTTAAAAAAATCTTCCCTTTAATCACCATCTTAAAACATGTGGTAGGAATATAGTACCATGATAATATCTGTATATTAATATATTATTATAAGTCCGATAGTATCTGTACAGATTTCTTTATTTTGATACTGCAATGCATGTTCATAACTCCTCCAAAGGATTCCAAGCTTTTCATGTCACTTATCCTATGCTGTATGAATGCTTCTTTCACCTGTCCTGTAAGATGAATGTGTTTTGTTTAATTTGAGGATGGGTTTTTTTGAGAAATTTGTCAGAAGACATCTTAGCACATTCCTTTATACTGGAGGAAAATTTTATCATAGAAGTGTAACTCATAACAGAAGTGAAAGTTTATGTCAACTCAGCACTACTGCTGTGTATTGGGGGATTTGAGAATTTATTACAGAAATGAATCTGTGTGAATATTTAAGCTTCATTAGTTACTCATTGGGGTGGAACACAGTATGGGAACTCTGTACTTACTGATTTTCTCAAGTTAAACTGCCAAACTGTTCTTGACTGATATTCCCATATTAAATGTGTGCAGCTTTTAACACTTGACTTAACAAGTGCCTTTAATTTCACTGAACAGAAGTTATTGATTATGGTGCTTGTTGCCTGGAAGCTTCATTCCTGATTGTTAATTGAGCCATTGATTTTTTTTAACATTATCATTAGCAAAAGGGTGAAGGCTGTATTGTAAAGCAGCCTGCTTAGAGCAGGGAGGGAAGCAGTGTAGCTGACCAAAGGAAAAAAAAAAAAAGAATTTTTAAACCTATCACAGTTGAAATCAGTTCAGACATTCCCTTTGACTTGAATAAAGAAATTATTTGATGCAAAATGGATTTGATTTGGCAAAAGAGAAGTTAAGAGGAAAGTTCTGTAGGTTTCAAGGATGCCAGACCAGATGTTTGGTACAAGTTCTGTGTGGGAGTATGCTTAGCATGATACTAAATCCAACTCAATAGGCCTTGCTGAGAAAAAGCTCATCTGTATCAGCCCAGGTTTGGCACCACACTCATCCAGCCAAACATCCTCCCTATTTAGGGCTGGCTTGCAGCCAGCTGATTGCAGCTCAGGCACAAGGAGCTTGCCTCTGTCTGCAAGAGCCCATTTAGGTGGTGCCAAGGTTAGTGGAGCCACACTGATTTACACCAGCTGGACCAGCCTGTTGCTTTCTTTTTATCTTCACTGTTCCCATATTACCTGTAAGGTGTACACATAGCCAGAAAAATGAGCCCAACAGCAATCCCATGTCTGATTGTGAAATGGAAAAAAAAAAAAAAAAAACAGGTTAGCAACATGATCTGTGGATGTGAAGACTTAGTGAGAATAAGGTTAGGATTGAAGGTGAATAATGATGCCACTGGCAGGATCAGGACAAGTGCAATATGTATACACTTCATATATGTGTCTGATGGATATGACTTATCACTGAATTTCATACAGTTTCTGGTGTGCAGGGGTGGGCAACGTCCATGTAACTTTAATTAGAACTGCCTTGGAACTGTTATTACTGTCCATGAGGTCATCTCAAGTAACTACAGGCTTTAGAGAAAGTACCTCAGTTCACTAAAAGCCTTTTTCTTGCATTCTGTTATGCACAACTTTGATGATTTTTAAAATAGAATGAAACAATGTTCCTGTCTCAAAGGCATGTGGTGGAATTGATTTTACCCTTATCTTATGGACATATTTTGAAGAGCACATACCATGGTATTCAGAGAGTAAACTGTTTCTTCTGAGCTGTTTTGCAGACTTACATGGTGAATTTTAATTGGCATCACTAGTAGATGGAGTCTAGATAGTCTGAAAGGATTCATTATTGCCATCCTTGTGGAATCATATCTAAAAAATAAAAATACCTGTTAGAGGCTACTGCAGAGATGCTGGTATTCATGAGCCCCCTGCAAAACACGATCACAGTTTGACAACTGTGGTAAGAAAGTATTCATGAGTTTATGATTTTGAAGAGTTCGAGTTCTTTGTAGTTCTCCAATTTCCAGAAACTATTTCATGACAGTTTTAAAAAACTTCAAAGACTTTTACTCTTGGGTATAGCAACTTTCTCTGCAAGACAGGAGTGTGGTGAGAGGTCTAAGCAGAGGTAGTAATGATTCAGGTGACATCAGCTCTCCTCATTTCCTGACCTTGTGTGGCTGACAGTTTTAGTGAGGATGGAAACAATGCTGATTTCTGAAGACTGTCAAGTGCAAGCAGTTTTCTGCTGAGTTGTAGGAGGCTGGAGATCTATAAACCTTTTTAAGTGCTGGGAGGAATGAGAGGGCATTGTTTTCATTGCAGCTAGTCTTTGAGTCAGAAAGGATAGTAACTATTGAGGGGTGAACCTCTGGAACAAGGCTAAGCTCTATTTATTAACTAGTAAAATTTCTTAAAAGGAAGGGTGAGCAAGCAGTAATTTCCTAGCTCTGCTGACAAATAAATATGAATGCTGATATTGTAATATGTAATTCATATTGTAATAATGAAATTATATTGCTAAGACAACACAAGTTTTTCCCTTTTGAAAAACTGACATAAATGGGAATAGCAGTTCAAGACTATCGAAAACTAAAATGCTCGCTACTGGAAAGCAACACCCAAAAACTGGGGGGAAAGCAGCATAATAATGATTACTGGTTACAAATTTTCAAAGAATTTGTCTGACTTTGGGTAAGATGTTTCTGTACCAAATTCTTGATTCTATTCCCAACCCAACCAGACAGATTTTTAAGGAGTTCAGTGTGCATTAATTGAAATTAATAGTTAAAGATGAAACTGATGGGGTACCAAACAGGTCCTGGGTAATCTGAAATGTCACCCTGGGAGTTTAAAGTTGTTTAGCTCATATTCGTTGCCAGTGTTTCAGAACAGTCTGTCAAGCTAAACATACTGAGCTCTACCAACTTTCTGTATGCCTGAAAGGAAGATGAGGATGTGAAATTACTCATAACCATTTTGTTGTCTTCCTAGGCAGGACTCAGCCTTTAACTTTCAGCAAGCTTGACAGCTACCTTTAGAAGTACAAACTGAAAGAAAAGGGTTTAGTGTAATCCCATGGTATATTGTCCATATTCTAAATACTTTCTGAGATATCATTTGGTTACTCAGTTCATTGAAAAAAGGTAGTGCATATCTGGGGTTTTTTTACAGTCAAGAAAGAGACATGGAGGAGTATTTGTAGCATATCACATTACAGAATAATACATTTTGTTTTGAAGATACTTTTTGCTTCTGGGTGAGCCATACAGAGATCCCTCATTTTCTAAATTATTTAAATCTATGATCCGATAGTGGGAACAGTTGTAATGAGTCCCTACCTCCTACACAAAGCATGAAAATGTCCAGAACCAAGTGGAGGTCCCATTTATACTTGCGGGAAGGTTTTTGTACTGAGCATGTGATAATGATAACAGCAAAATACCTACCTCTGTGAAACAAAGGAGAGGAGAAGAAAGCTGCTGGCTTTGAGCTGGTTCTCTTCCCATCTCTTCCTGATCCTGATATACACGGTGCTAGGACTGTATTTCCTAAGGTCAGAGAGTAGAAAAGGAAGTCTTAGTTGTGTGACATCTGCAGCTTGGTGACAATGTTGTAAGCTATCATCTCCCAGCTAAAAGTAATGACTCGTTGTGCACACAACTGCAGAAGAGAACAAGTCTTTCATTAAACTACAGTGCAACCTTTATGTTATTAATTGAACCTGAGATCTAATTTAGAGCAATTCAGTAACAGACACATTTGGTGGTCCGGGTAAAAAAATAAGTTCCAAATACTGTTGGTGAAGTTACTATGAACAGCATATAGAAATTCAACTCACCAAAGGGATTTGGTTTTAAGCTTCTCTGAACTCCAGTGTCTGGATGAAAGCTTTGGTGTTTAGAATTAATGATGTCCAGAGTTAGCTCACACAGCTTGCTGCACTCTAGGTACTGCCATTTGATGACTGTCACTGTTGGTGGGGTCAAGAATAGGTGCCACAGACATAATCAGTGTGTTTCCTCATTTTATCAGGCTGATGCCAGAAGTAGTCATTTTTTCCAGGGGACAGAATTAACGGGGGAATGTGCTGCAGGGCTGGTACATGCTGCCTCCAGTTTAATAGCTGAATTAGAATCTTTTTAAACCTTTGGCACCAAGAAATGTGATTTGCTAATGCTGGGGTAAGTGGTGGGAAATCTTGACTGATACTGCTAAAAGTTAACAGAGACAAAAAATAAAGAATACATCTTATCTGAAGTGTTTGGCTATGTATGAATTATATATGTGCATATATGTTTTAGTCTGAAAGGTAAAAGCACAGCACAGAGAGATTAACTGTGCTTTACTCTGCACTTAAAAGAATTATCAAATCTCATATATTTTCTCAATGTTACAGCATTGTTTCTGGTGGCCAGGCTTAGGGGAAAAAAGATTTACAGCCACTGTGTGAGAAACTGTATCAAGTAAATAATGGGGGCAAATTAAACACATTGATTAACTATCATTCACTATCCTGTAACCTCTTAATGACTTAGGTCTCATTTAAGACAGACTAGAATCAGGATTAAATCCTGAATTGCTATTATTATTATTACATGTATTCATTAGGTTCTAGAATTCAGGAGAGATTAAAAAGGCACCTGTGAATTAAGACCAGATATTAGTGGGGAAAGTTGAAGGACTTATCCATATTAATGGTATTTTTCTTGGTCAGATAACCAAACAAACGGAAGCATTAAACTTTACAGATTGTTTGTGTATTCATAGTTTTCATCAGTATAGTTTAGTGTAAATCTGTAAGAGCAAAATCTGTAGAACACCTGGAAATATAATAATGGCCACTGTGTTGCATTTACTAATAAGAGCAGCAGACAGCTAATTAGAGTGCTTTTCAGGGCAGTTGAAATGAATAAGGTTCAGTCAGTTCTGCAGCCAGTCCACAGAAACAAAATGGAGGGAGAGTGGATGAAGTGAGGAGAAAAGCAATTTTTCTTCTAATTAACCTGTTTATTAAGCTATTTAAAGTTAGTATTGCAAGTTTCAGACCAGCCAAGATGTGCCAAACCCAGGCAAGTTACTAACCTATCTGAACTTTAGAAACCTCATCAAAGAGGTGACAACCTTTCTGTATTTGAACAGAGGCAGATACCTTTGCAACCTTCACATTTTTGCAGTCTCTTGTGTTCAAGTGATCTGTCAGTGATACACATATAGCCCTCTCAGTCAGGTGCTTTAGAAGTCTGGTTTTTCTAGCTCCACGTTTGGCTTCAAGATACCAGGGCCCAGCTTTGGCAGCTTGATAGTTAACTATAAAACAACAGAGAGGTATCTTCTGGGAAAAGTCAGCGTATGAAAGTGCCACTAGAACACTTCAGCCTGGGTGATGGTGACATTGGCAATGCTTCTCAGTGCCAGCTGCTGGGAGCTTGGGGACATCACCTCTCTGGTTGGAAGAACTTGTTTCCATTGGCACTTCTGCAGAGAGACAAGTGGTTGCTCAAGTCCAGGTCATGCTGAAGTACCTGTACCATTTCAGTACCATTTTCTCTGGCTTCCAGAATGCCTGGAGTTAAGTTGAGAAACTTACACGTTTGTGTTTTGGAGTTGCAATGAAACAAAAATACCATACGTTTTTCTGCCATGAGGAAAAACTCTAATAGTTGACTTTTAAGATCATCAAATATGTACATCTCTTGCTCGATAACCTTTTCTTACACTTTCCTCCATATCTGATGCTTTATGCCTACAGGAGCATCACCTATCTTTACTACACAGCCTTGCAAAAGTGAACATAAAATGACACACTTGCTAATACAGCACTTGCTAATAAAGTCCCTCCTTTTCTGCCATTTTTAAGCCAATTTTCTGATGTTTGGCTTTGAGGAAAGAGGCCAATATTCCTCCAATCTATCATTATAAGGAGTACCGCCTACTTCAGAGAACCTCTGGAAGCCTAACTGGAATCACTTGATGATTTGAATCATTAATATATTGCAAAATGACAGTAAGAACTGAAGTGAGGGGGCAGGCAGACACAAAGTGCTGATGAAGATATATCTGCTCTGCTGTCACAATTCCACTTACAAATATAGGAGCCACCACTGGATTTCTTTTATCTAGAAGGTGAAGCTTTAATGTGCTTAAAGAGTATTGATTGTTAGCCCTGCTGGTCTCAGTTTGGGAGAAGCATGAGAACCCTTGAATATTCTGCTATTCCCCTATGTTTCTGTTTCTAGATTTCAGGGTGAGATCTTTTAAATCATTCTGCTGCTCATATGTTTTCCTTTCTTGAAGGTTTGTTTATTGTTACAACAATACATTCCTCTTCCAGGCTTCTTTTTCTAGGTATTTTCTTTCCTTTGGCACATGATTTTCTGAGTTCTGTTGCTGCTTCTTTTCCTGAAAAAAAAAAATTTTTGCTACTAATTAGTTTTCATAATACCAGTGATTTTTTTAATTATTTTTTTAAAGAATGCAAGCGTGGGCAGGAGTCCATCTCATCTTCAGCAGCAGCACTAATCTTGTACACATTGGCATGCACAAAGGGCAATAAAAAGTGACATGATACAACATTACAATGAAGAAATCTAGGCACTAGAGCCAAATCCTGTCAGTTAAGACTTTCTGTGAGGAGTGATTTATTCTCAATTTGCCAGTGTAGGCTTTCTTGGGAGAGAGATTGTGTTATTGTTGGGAATTATGCCTACAATTTTTTAAGTGTCACTAGTGACTTTAGGTGTCTCTACCTCCAGGTACCCAGCCTGTCATTCCAGAGAGGCTTGATTCTTGGCACACGTGTATTCAACTTGTTTAGGAAAACTCTGCCTCAGGCAGAACACCCCAAATTATTGCTTACAGATGTCAAAGATGATGGCTTTAAGGGATAGTGTTTCAGGTAACATGTTCTCATCTAACAAAAGAACTTTTAAAAGCTAATATTTTCTCCACCTGTACAGCTTTTTAGTAGGCAAATATTTTCTTTTACTCCTCAAATAGGAGCTAGGACATAGCTAATGGGACAAATCACTTCAGTGTGTACATTATTAGTCTTCTGAAGGCATAGATCAATTGCCCAGAACTGTTTCTTCCTTTTTAGAGGCAAATATATAATCTTATTAATGATAATGGTTTCTTGCCAACAGCATGATATTCTGTATTGTTCAGTTTAATAATCAGCATGAAACCTATTAACTGCATGAGATATGGTGTCAGAAATCTGGGGTAAAATCTTAGGCACTTGGAAATATTAACTAACTTGTTTGCAGCACTGCAATCTCCTACAATTAGCATTCTGGCAATTACAAAGATAGAAGCTGTTGAAGATAAGCTTTCTGTTCAGGGCTATGCCTGTGCTTTACTCTGTGGTCAAAATCCAAAGTAAGCCTTTTTGGAAGCTCCAGAGCTTGGAAAAGTTTAACTGAATTTAGTTTCTTGTGATTGTGAATATTTGGTACCTCCTGGTTCTGAGTTTAGCAATGACTGAGTCAGCAGAGTCCCAATCATTGTTCAGGTAATTGATGTCACCACTGAGGCTGGGACTTCCTTGAGTAGCCAAAGTAAGCTTTTGTTGGCCTCATCATTCTGATTAGGTGGTTGTTAATAAATACCAAAGATAAGATAACCCTTGGTGACAACTCCTAATCTTGATCCAAAGACATTTGCTTGAGCTATCATGGTCTCAACTCACCTTCATACACTCAAATTTCTCTTTTACTGAAGCTCAACTCAACCTCCTTTTCTTCCCTTCCTATTTTTTGAAGAGGCTTTGTAGCCATCTATTGTGTTCCAGTCATGCAAATCTTCCCACTGAGGTGCTGTGAGTCCCATGATGACTTAAGTCTCAGGTAGGGCATGGAGCTCCAGTTCCTCCTGTTTGTGTATTGGTATACATGACCTCGAGGTGGGTGGGCTCCAGAGCCTTGCTTTTGGACAGGATACAGAAAAATCATGAACAAAGGGTACAAAAAATGAGTACTGAAACACTTAATGGCTGCTGAGGCACTGCATGCTGATTTTCCTTATATTTTGTAATTGCAATGCAAGGAATACATTTCTATCCATAATTTTTCCAAGATTTGGTCACAGTATAGTATGAGGAAGACTGGAAGTAACTGATAGCTGTTCTACATGCATATACAAAGATCTTTTCCTGCTGTTGTTGTCAGGCCTTGTGTGAGTGGGGTGCCAAAAAAATAGCAACTCTCTTCAGACTAACATACAGGAGGTGAACTTCAAAATCCATGAAGTGCAAGTGTTACTGTGAAGTCTAGTTGACTCAACATGTTGCACAGTCTTTCTAGTATTGTATTTTTTTAAAAAAATTAATTTATTATTATTAAAAAAAAAAAAAAAGAAGAAACATGACATTTGTCACTAAGCAGAGAGGCAAACTATTTGTGTTTCTAATAGGAGCACCTGGGAAAAGAAATATTTGGGGAGAAAAGGTCAGCAACAGAGAATAGGTTGATGAAAGCTTTAAAGCTTTAAGTTCTAAGGTTTTATACCTTTGCTGCTTTCTAGTTCCTGTGGATGACAGTTCTAACCTGACAGTTCTAACTGCCTTCTCCTCAGTATCTCAAAATGCATTCGACCTCCCATGTTATTCATTATTTTTCCACTTGAGGATTAGCTATTTTGTTTCAGGCTACAGCAAGGAAAAAAGATGCAGCATATTATTACCAGGGTCAGGACATAAATAAATAAATAAATAAATAAAGCAGACTTTTGTAAATAAGAATATGAGAAAATCAGTGGGTTTTGGTGGTTACAGTAAGCTGTTAGCGCCTAGAAGGTGGAGTAAAGAGGTAAATCTTTTTCTTTTCCTTCTTGAATTAAAAAGCTCTTTTACTTAAAATATTCTTGATTTCTGTAAGGCTAAATATATAGTACAGTCAAGAGATTTTTAATAAGGATAGAATGAATAGGCTGGTGAGAAAAATTGAGGAATACATAAGCATTAATTTCTCTTCTTTCTTAGAAAGCCTCATACAGGCATTAATTAAGTCTCTAAACAGGTATCCTCTTACATTTTGCTTTAGAGAGGCTAAAGGCCTGGCACACATACTCTGTCAGATCAATGGGAGTCTTTACATTGATTTCTATGGGATCTGGACAAATCACAAAGGAGTTGGGTTTTTTAATGGGATGACAAAGAATTAGATTCCAGATATCTGATGTAACCTCGCCGTTTCTTTTCCTTTGAGTTTGATGGTCAGAGAAGGCACTTTGAGAAAACAAAGGGTGGAGTAAAATTTGATGTCCAGAACAACAGCTTAATAGTCCATTTGATCAGTGTAATTTCTGTTGTCATTAAGCAAACAAGAAATTTAAATAGATAATTCATTAGATGGATACAAACTCAAGTAGCCAGTAGTTTGGATGTTTGAATTTGTGATTTAGTAGCAAAGTTGAGAGACCAGTATTGAGGTGATCTAAGGAAAGGTCTTCCTCAAGAATAACAAGCAACCTGCAAACAGTCACTTGAGAAATTCTTTATAGATATAATTTATAACCAGCCTTCAGAAATGCAACCTTGCAATAATGAAATGGGATTATTCATAGCGCAAAGCTATACAGTAAGGTCAGAGCTGAAATATGGAAATAATATATTCTGTGGTTTTACAAGGTCCTAAAACACCTTAAAATAGAAATTCATACTACTCTAAGTGGCCTTCAGTGGAGCTGCCACTTGTGCTGCCTTCTTCCTAGAACACTCTTCCAGACTTGTGAAGAAAGGGATGCTGTAAGAGGGATGCATGGGAATGCTTCCTGTCATTAGTGGGAGGTATGCCTCAGGATATTCAGATTCCTGAAGACATCCTGCTTTGAAGATAGTAGTGAAGACTTATGATTATTATCTCATAAACCTAGTGAAGACTTTTTGAAAATCTGTGGATGTTGGGCCAATGTTCTGAAAGGTGTTTTCTGTATTTCACATCCCTGTTATCAATGAGAAGATTTGATGGGTTTGAAGGATTCTGATGATTTGAGGGAAAGACAATTGTAAAACATGACAGAAATGGTTTTGTTGTATGTATAAAACAAGATTTTTCACTTCACCTGTATTTTCAAAGTTCTATTCAAATAAGCTCAAGAAATTTCAATCAAAGTTTCACCTTATGATGTGTCTTTGAAATAGGTTTAACATCCTTCTCTGCTTCATTACATCAATTAAGCAGTTTTGGAAAATAGTTAACTGTGTTAGGAAATGTAATTTTTTTTTTCTTTTGTGCTTTCAGTGGAGAGAATGCCATTTTAAAGTCAATTACTCTGAAGGTCTAACAATTCAGTCCATAATACGAAGCTTCTGAGATTTGGATAGTGGAAATGATAGCAGATCATCATCTCTGATCCACCACTGAATTTTTTGCTACACCAAGTATCCAACTTCAATCAAAAGAAGCAAGGGAGCCTCATAAAACGTCCCTTTGTAGGTAAGATAAATTTTTTAATTCTTTTAATCATCTGATAATAAGAGAAACTGAAAAATTCAATCATGTAAGAGTTGAACAGAGATCTGGTTCTGTCATTTCATTTATACATAAAGGTAAATGGGGTTTTTTGCTACTTTGGATATATGTAATTAAACTACTGCTTCTTATTACAACAAATGAGTGCAATACAACCAAGAACATCAGACAGCTGACAATTTTGCCTTACCCTTTGTCCACTTGTGTGTCCAGAATTTCACTCTATTACCATGGCAGAGGGCTTCCCTAATATGTGGTGCATCAAAATAAGCCACAGTTTCTCACAGTATAGAAGAGTGGTGTTTGTTCATAAGGAATGCCAGTTAGTATCAGGGGATAATCTGGTCACAGATATCTCTGTCATCAACCCATGTTTATATGAAATTTGTAGTTCTGATGCTGAGCTGTCTCTTTACCTTCTCCCCATGTGTGCTGGCTTTGGAAAAGGAATCTTTATGACTCTGTGTAGTTAGCAACAACAATAATTTTGTGAGTATTCTTCAGCCTCCTTTCAGTAGTGAAAAACCAAGCAAGAGTAATTCTGACGAAAGAGGTATTACTCCTTATTAGTTTCTTCTTACATTTTCCAGAGCCTGGCCTGACTTGAGGGATAGGCCAAGATACTTGACATATCGTCAAGAAAGTGCTTTGCTCAGATATTTAGCAACTTACTGTAATTAAATGATGTTCTTGCTTTTTCAAGCAGCTTAAACTGCATAGATAGAGCAGCCACTGGGAATTTAAATGCCAAAGTACATTAAAGTAAAGGGCTTCTGCAGCTCATGGGATGAGTCTGCGTAATCTGTGTTCTTAGACTATGGGGAAGAAATGACCAGTACAGTGAAAATAGATCACTTGAACATTTCTAAATAAGGCTTTCTGACAAGACTCGGTTGTAATAGATTATCAAGGGACTATCTGCAGAAACAAGATTTTCTCTCCATTTTCTATTTCCTGGAGGAAGGTAAGAAGAGAAGAAAGACAGTCTAAAGCCAAATATTATAACATTATTGACTTAATTGGAATTGCTGCCAATGTCAGCTGATGGAAGAAAGATTTGAATCTGTCTCACAGTAACCTGCTACCTTCCATTTAATTAAAAATATGATAGGAAGTCATGATTTATTTATAAATATTTTTATGACTTTAAAATGGAAATAGCCCTTTAGCTGCTTACAAAGTGATTTAGATAACCACTGTGCTGTTTTTTCTCACATATTTGTCATGTTTAATGAATTTGTCAGACATTTCATTTTCTTTGTATGTGCCAATTATCAATCTAGGGTACCAGAGGATGGTTTAACATGAACTGTCAAGCAAGTTTTTAAAATTATCATGTCAACACTGTAAATTTATTGTGTCAACACTATCAGAGTTAGAGAAAGATTACAAGGAGGCTATATTGTTAATTAATTAAATTAAAATTAGGATTTTGCTATGAAATTACTCAATATTGGTCAAGGACTAGCTGTCATTTTCTGGTGCTGTCAGGTTGTTGTGCTTGGCAATGGGCAGTTCCTTAGGTGGCCTGAAGACTGCAGGTACTAAATTGGCAGTGGCCTGTGTTTGTAGCAGAAGCAATGATTTTTCCTCACCCTCTTAATGCTACCTTGATGTAATGCCAAAAAAGATTTCAGTCACAGCTGACTGTGTAAATATTTTAGCTGTCATTTCCTGTTCTCATTTTTTTCAGCCACCGGTGGGGGGAATACCCAATACCCAACACTAACATCTTCTTGAGGTATAGTCTCAAGTTGTTATGTACATTCAGGGTTTCCAGATTCTCTCCAAATTACCAGGGTCATCTGTGGTTAGTTTGTATATTTAAAATTAGATCTGAAAGCACAAACTTCCACCACCCAAAAGTCTGTGAGCTCAATAAGCTGACAGAGCCAGCTCAGATACCCATGCCCATTTGGATGACATGGCACAAGCTCTCCTCATGGAAACTGTGACCTTTCCTGTAGTAGCACCAATAGTGCATGTAAAAGACCTTGCTCTAGTCTGAGGATGCCAGTAATACCTGACTTAAAAAAGACTAGGCTTAGATTAAGTCACTGATGCTAATCCTCATTTCCCCTTCAACAGAAAAGGTCCTTTAAACCTTGCTCTGTACTTTAGCTCAAGAAAATGAATTTTCTTTCCACTCCTGTTGACAGGTCTTTGGCAATACTAATTAATGGGCGTTGTGTTTTCCCAATGGTAGCAATAGATTTGCTTTAGACTTTTTAGGAACGATTCTAGCCTCTCTTGTAGCTAGCCTCAATTATTCTTTTTTATTCTGAGATTTGTGTCAAAATGAATCCTGTTCCCTCTAGGATACTTAAGGGCTGGTGGTAGTGCTCTCTATGTGATGGTTCTATTCTCAGCAGAATCTTAACCTATTAAAAAACAGTCTGTGATTTTGCTTTTTAAGTAAGCTCTCTCCTGCAAGGGACTTAGTCAAATTTACAAATTGGCAGTTTTCATGTCTGGCAAATTCTAGTCATTTTGAATATGTTTGGCTTGTTTAACATTTATCTCTTTTTCATTGGGTATCTTCCTACGTGGTCTGATTTACAGAAGTATTAAGAATCTTTGAAAGAAAAGAAATTTCATTTGGAAGAGTAAATTCCTAATGCTTTTGTAAATCAGACCATGTGCATCTCCTCAAACCTAGAGCAGAGTGCACGTGTCAGTTCTAGAAGGCTATTTATATCTGGCAAGATTTGGCAATTTCTAATTCACTGGAGATTTTGTAATGTTATCCAAGCAAGAAGAAAGTGATCTGTTCTTGCTTCATACTTAGTATAGCTATCATCACAGGTACCTGCAAAAATTAGCAGAATTTATTAAAATAATAGGATCATTTGGGTTGGAAGTAACCTCAGGAGGTCATCTAGCCCACCCTTCCAGGATCAGCTATGAGATTAATATGCTTCCAAGTTTTTGATTTTTTTTTTTTTATGCTTCCCAGCAGATCAGAGGTTAATTCCAGCAAAGTGATAATTTCACCAAGTGTCAATCATGTCTTTAGAAATTCAGCTATTAGCACTTTTATATGCTTTTAATTCATGGGTTAACTATGGGAGCTCAGTAACATATAGTGATAATTCTATAGTCCTTTAAAATGTTACACTCATTAATATACCACCTTCTAACTTTCCTCATAGTTCCAACAAGTGCTTGAAATACTATTGTTATAATAAATTATGGATCCCCAGTGGAGACATTTTATTTCATGGTGTGTTAAGGCTATTTTACAGCTTATTAAAACAGAGAGGGAAAATCTTACATTAAAAAAAAAAAAAAAAAAAAAAAAAGGAAAAATAAGAAGGCCAGAATGAAATGTTTACTGGCTTTTCTCCAAGAGAGCCATTTATGAAAACCTATATCTAAAAGCTAAAAGATAAGAGATTTTTGAAGTAATACCTTCATCAGGGGAAAGTAATGAGAATGGTGTGGCCATGCTTCTTAGCAAACATTGACTACTATTTCCAATATGCTATGGCAGCTGAAGACTGAGCTGATATAAAAGTATGTATATGATTTTCCTTTCATTACTCTTATTAAAATAGCAAAGAAATTAGGTTAATTTGTGATTCTGCTCGTGTGCATGATTATCAGTGCACAAACCTGTGAAGGATTGCTCAGTCCTTATCTTTGTTCACATAAACAGTCCCTGGGGCCTAAAAACATTAATAAAGCCCTAGTGTTTGGGCTGGCCTTTTGGAAGCTTTCAAAATGCAGATATTCCTGGGTGAACCTTGAACTGCACTTGAAGCTTGGCCTGAGAATCTGAAAATACAGCCTCGTGCCAATAGAAGTGGCAGAGCACATCTGCTTGCTTTTCAGCTCCCAAACCTTTGGGTTTTGTTTGCAACTGTCTGTCATAAGTGCTTGCTTTGGAGAATGTAAATAACTAAAGATGAAAGGTGATTTTTGTGTAAGGTGGAATAAATAGATGAAACCTTTGCTAAACTCATTGCTCTGGTTGTTGGGAGTACCTGTTTTAGTGCTTGTTGTAGCCAACCAGTAACATTTCCTGTTGCTTTAACAAACAAAGTGCTCATACCTGGAACTGTACCTCCAAGTGAAAATGAAGAATCCTGCAGAACTACCAGAGCTGAAGGATTCAGGAATCTGGAGTAGGATTAAGTGTAGGGTTAATTTCTACCTGGTTGGTATCATCTGGGACTTAGTCACAGATAATGGTGAAGAACAGGTTAAAATAAAAAAACCATGCCTTGAAAAGCACTGAAATCCTTCCCTATCCCTTCTCCAGGAATACAATCATGTTGTCCTTTTTTATCAGCATTTCACAATAACACAAAATGTGGGCTGAGTGTTTTACAGTCTGAAACAGCATGCAATCCATAGTTAAAAAATGTCAGATAAAGTTACAGCCCTAAGCAGGGGGAAGCTGGAGAAAGCAGAGAGGTGAAATTTATGGGTGGAAATAAGACACTGTTGTAACCTCTGTAATTTTTTAAAACTTCCACAGTGTTTTGGAGGTACTATGGTGGGAGGCAACAGTTAAAGGTTTGGCAAGTAAAGGAGTGCTCTGAAGGGCAGGTTCTTTCTGAATTAGTTGCATGAGAAAAGTTGTAAGAAAATTTGGAAGGAGGGGTGTTTCAGCTGACAGAAAATACTGGTCTAATGTGAAAAGAAAATATGAAAAGGCTTTGGTCACCACCATTCCATGGTAATAGTAAAAGCCTTGAATATGAGGGCCAGCAGCTTCTATTTTGGACAGCGAGTCAAAAGTTTTGGTAGTTAGGATGGGAAATAATTTGTGGATTTATCAGTGAAGGAGCTGTATGTATAGAGGGAATGCAGGGCTATGAACTGGAAGCAGAATGATTTAGTACAGCAGGATTCTTTTGAGAATATAATGAGCTTCTGCCCCTAAATTAAAACTTTTCTTTAAAGATTTTGAATCCAAAAATAACTATCAGGGGAGATTCACAGAAGCATTAATTACTTTCATTCCAAAATCTGACTGTGATCCAAATTCATGTTCCAACTACCATCCCTTTTCCCTTATAAATTAAGGTTGCAGAGCTAAATTATTGGCTTCAAAGACTGCAAAGGTAATTTTCGACATCATATCTCATTCCCTAGTTGAATGTTATATGTAGATTATGCACAAACAATGCTGGAAACCTTTATAGCAGTATCCCTTGAGCCAGTAAACTCTTTGTCTACTAAACAGAATTTCCTAATGACAGTGTGAAAATATGTGACTGCTTACAGTGGGATTACCTCTTTCCAACCCTCCAGTGCTCTATTTTTGGCCCACGTTTCATACAACTCTTTTTCTCCTTTTCTTATAAGCCTGCAAGTACAATGATTTTCATGAGTGGCACTTCCTCATAGTCCTTAATTACCCTCTCTCTTCTGGCTTTTCAAAGTGTTTTTGCTTAATAACATATAGAGATACATGATAAACATGTATGTATCTTTCAGATGAATCCTCTCTTTCAGTTAGCACCAACTTGGATTGGGTTTTTGTTGGGTTAGGGAAAAAAATGTTGGTTGCCTGTGCTTTTTTTGTTCAAATACCACTAGGAATTAGAATTGTCATCACTCAAGACAGAATTTGTATCCATGTCATACCCACATGTGTTTTAAATTGTCCACTGGTTCAAACAGTATTTTTTTGTCAGACTAAAATTAGTTACCTGGGGACAGCTGAATTTTCCCCCTTCTCATATGATGTATAAAATACCCCATACTTATCTCTGTCATAAGATTTCAGTCCAGAGGTCTACCTGGTTTCCACTTGTTTCTTTGACATGCTAAATGCTGCTCTCAGTTCAAGTGTAGGGAAAAAAAAGAAGCCTCAAAGAATAGCAACTGGATGCTAAGAATGGGACCCAGGGATACAATCCTAATTTTTTTCTGTGGTTGAATAGTGAAGGAGCAGCTCTCTGTTTATCAGGAAATATAACTTGTATCTTTCACCTTTGTCTAACTCCTTGGTCTTGTATCCACTATTTAAAACACTTAATATTTAATGTTTAAGAAAAATGCACATATGCTTCCCTATAATCTGGGCCAACTCTGGAAGACTCCAGTAACTGGAACACCTGTAATAACAGTATAGCATAATAAAGCTGAGACATGCATATCAGAGGTTCATGACTTGAGGCTATCAAAATATATGGAACTAATAAGATGAAGTCTTTCCTGTTTCAATACAATTTTTTTCCAGTCCAATGTTCTTAGCAAGGAAAGTTGGCAGCAGCCTGTTTCCCAAATTGTGCATAGGGCCCCAAGCTCTTTTGGCCACTAAATTCTGATTTTTCTTGGGTTTTTTAACCAGCTCATCACCTTCCCTGGTATTTGCACTGCTCTGCAAAGTGTAGACGTGATGGCAGAGAAGTTTACTGCACTATTCCTACTTAATATTTGGGAACCTATGGGAAGGAGAAATTACCTGGTATCTTTTGCAAGGGAATAGGGCCATGCTTGTTTACCAGATCTCACATTTCTGGCGAACAGCTGGCTGTAGTTTTAATAATGAGCTGCCCATAATTGGGATGTGTTTAATCCGAGTTAACACACATGAACTAAACTTGCTAATTGGGAATTTCTCTTTATAATAAGCACACTATTGCATTTTCAAGTAATGTGAACGTGCTGATACAGCAGAGAAAGTGCAGCTCGCTCCATGAGTGCAGCTAGCAGGCCCCAGTGCGTGGTAATTTTTGAAGAAAACATATGGTAAGAGTAATGGCTGAAGTCTGTAGACAGCTTGCCTAAATTACAGTGCATCCATTGAAACCAGGACACATGCTAAGCTGCTGAAAGCAGAGAGATGTCATTAAAAAATGATTCATATACCTTTGCCTTAATGAGTGCTCACTCTTGAGGATTGCCAATTGCCTGATCAATAGCTTCACTGCTGCACAATGCAAAATTCTTTGTACAAGTGGAATATTTCCATTACTGAAGTGTGTAACTTGAGAATATAGATTATTGCCTTAAAGAAAGTTGAATTTTTTTTATATATTTCTGAAAGCTGCCTATATTTGAATGTAGTAAATAAACAATCATGCACTGCCATATGGAGCAATTTCATAACAGCACATGGTGAAGTTCTAATGAGTTTTACCATACTGTGCCTGACAGGTGAATTTTCAGCTTTGATTACAGGAGGCCAAAAATAATTCTTCCAGGCCAATAAAGTTTGATTTAGAGAAGACTCGATTATTTTTGCTATCAGCCATTAAGAACTGTTCTATCCTCATTTTCATTTTCAGGCACATAGCCTGGCAACAAGCATTAATGGATATTTATTGGGCTATCAAATCCACAGAGACTTATTTACTTACTGCAGTTGTCAATATTTTGTAGTTCTCTGACTGCTGTCTTTAAAGGATGTTATGTTTAGGAGTTGTTTTCAAGCTCAACTCTCCAACTTTAAAAAAGTACTTTGAAGTTATTATTGGTAATGCAGTGCCTAGAGACCTCATTGTGCCAAGCAGGATACAAACAGAAAAATAGATCTGACACAGAATATGTGCAGACATTCTTTTATGCTTATTGATAAGCCCAAATATCTCCAAAGCAGAGATAGCCAGGCTCAATCCTGCTGCAGGTGGGTGCCCCTCCATTGAATTACTGGCAGCATGAACTCTGTTTGTGAGACATCCTCTTGCAGGATTACAACATGAAGCAATATAGATGCTGCTGTGCTCAAATGGAGCTCAGTTCTGTCTACTGCAACACTGCACATCTTGGAACAGACAAAAGCAGGTCTGATAGAGGAAGGCTTAGAAATGTTGTGTTAAACCTCTGTCATAAGCTGTGGCTACCTCAGCTCTCATCCTTATCTCTTGTGATTGAGTAATGAGCTGAAACCCTGAAGGTCTATTTATGTGACCAAAGCAAAGCCACAGAGTTAATTTTAATGGAACAAATAAGTAAATACTACTTTGCACCATTTTTCACCACCTGAAGACATACGTGTTAGCACCCTGTTTCAGCTAGTCTGTTTTTCTGGTTTCCCAGCAAACTATGGCATTGAACTATTCACAGAAGGCAAGTGAAAGGGGAGATGTTTGTCCTCCTGCAGCTGCAAGAATAAGAAACTGGCCTTGTAGCTCTTGCCTTAAAATTTCTAAGAGTTTATTCCTTGGTGCTTCCCAAAATAGCTTAGTGTTCCTTAAAGGCTGGTAGGTCTCAAGCTGCAAAGATTTCAGCTTGGTACTAACTGTAGGTTTTTAGATACCCTGAGTGAAAAGGCAAACTGGATATCATCTTGATTTCTCAGAGGCTCTTTATTCCCATTGCTTTATTTTTCACTGTTCTTTTCCTCCTTCCTCTTGTGTTCAACAGGTGAAAAATGAACATTTATGCCTTTTCACAAAACTGCCAAGTACGTAGGCATGCCATTCCTGAGTAGCGTGTGACATTTTATACAAAGCTTTATCTCTGACCTTTCTTTTCTTACCCTTGGTTCAATTTCTTTCTGCCCTGGGGTTTGAGACAATGAAATTTAATTATGATTCCTGTTAAGCCTTTTGGGGGATTTGACTCTTCATATACATATATACAAAAAAAATGACCTTGAAGGTCCTTTTTCACCATACGTCCCCTATCAAACTTTCTCTCCGTTTTCTTTCAGCAGAAATTTTAGTTTATGTTAATTGAGGGTAAAGTAAGAATTCAGTATGAATATAAAATATAACAAATGAAATTATATTTATTTCTTATCGTTTAGAGAATAATCCTGGGATTCCTGCTCAAGGAATTCAGAAATCTTGCCTAAAACTGGGATTGCCTCTGAATCCCAAAGTGGAAGTGTAATTTGTAAATGCACTCTCAAAGATGCTGAAGTTCAGGCAAATCACTTGTGTCCCCTATTTAAAAAAAAAAAAAAAAAAAAAAAAAAAAAAAAAAAAGCTTTTGAGAATTATGAATTGAGAATTAATTTATGAGAATTACTTGAGTACTCTTTTGAAAGTATCACTGGTGGCTTGCAAATACTTTTTCTTTGCATATATGATCTGTGTTGCAGTCTAGTGCCCTACTTAAGGATTAAAAACTTAGGATAAGCAAGGAGCTATGAAATTAAACCAGCATATAACTGAGAAAATCGTAGGCAGTATCTTTGAGGTAATTAAGAATTTAGCAACACAGTGATCAACTCAAGGTTGCAATTAAAACTGAATCAACAGATCAATGGGTTCAAACAAGCAAATCATCATATTAACATAGAAAGTAAGCAAGTAGAATTAGGAGGTTAGGACTGGAGGGTTGTTGGGTTGTTTCTCAAATTGCAGGGGCAGCTGGGGAAGAACTCATTTTCTTGTAGCCTGAGATTTGATAGCACCGACTGAAGCACATGCAGGATCTTTGTGATCCTAAGATGACAATTAGTGTTTTCATGCAGTGTTTGTGACAGTTTGGTTCTCATTCATTTTTAGAAGGTGCATCTTATCAAAAACTCTTTTCTTCCACCTCATGGTTTTACAGAGCTTCTTGTCCTTGCACATTCTTGAATACCTAGAAGACTACAGAATCCACTTGTGGTTTTAATCATCTTCTCTATGTTAAAATTAGGTCTAATGACAGCATTTGGGCTCTCTCTTCTTGACTTGTTTGGATAATGTACCTTGAAGTCCATTTCTGAACCAGAAATAGAGCTCCACGAAGAGCCTCAGTTATGAAATGTGTAGTTTCTCTGGTGCTCTTCTTGGCTCCTTCAGCACCTCATACTGTGCTGGAGTTCAGAAGCATCCTTTCACTGCAAAGAGAGCTGCAAGTTAATTCTTTCTTTTCTGAATTTTTAGGAATACCCATCACTGAGATCTCCACCATCCTTCAAATGTAGTTAAAATATGTTAATCTTGAAAGTTATTGGAAGCATACAGAGAGTGCAGTAGCACAAGGCTTGTCTCCTTAGGAAAGAATCTTTTTATATTTTATTGTAGTAAATTCTCTTTCCAATTGAATTATGAATCATCTCAGACTCGACTAGAATGTAGAAATTCTCTACAATAATTTAAAGATATTTTGCCAAATAGGTTTAATTTCAATACTAAGATCTCTTCACTGAAATAACATAAGTATAAGAACAGGTTCTGAACATGGAGGTAACTCGTATGTGCTGTTTCAGTCTGATAAATTTGTTTTGCCTTTCCTGTATTAATGGGGAAAGCCTTTTGGAAAGACTGTAAAATTGTTATGTGAAACAGAGACTGTTCAAAAATTCAGCATGATCTGGTGAGTAGGGCTATGCTTCTTTTCAGTCAAAAGGGATGCCTACAAGTATTGCCATCTTAATTCAGCAACCAGATGCAGCACAGGTCAATTTAATTTCATTACTGTCAGAAGGTCTTCTGAAAAGATTATAATGTTTGCAAGCCACTGGCAGGCACAAGGTGATGCCACAGGAGGGGTGTGCACTGGGGAGCACATGCAGGAGTGAAATTAATTAACCCATGTCAGCAATGGAGAATTAAGCAGGCCCATTCAGCTGCTCACCAAAGGCAAAGTAATAATCAATGTAAATGTCTTACGCTGTTAAGAACTGACATGGAAAAAGTTAAATGAGTAGGTTGTTGGGGTTTTTGGTTTTGTTTTTTCTTTTTTTTTTTTAATTGTTGGGCATTGTAATAAAAAAGACCAAAAAAGTAAGAGTAGGCACATTTTTATTCTTTCTCATTAATACAAGTGCTTACTAAGCTTAAGCTAACAGAAATGCAGCTGCAGCACTGAATTGCCCATGATATCTAATTTTCAGACAGACATAAATACTACAGAACAACTTGTCATTTTAAAAGAGTAAACAGAAAAATCATATAAATTAAGTGACATTTGAGAAGTTCAGGGTTTATATCACAGCCACCAGGGAAATCAGAGACCTAAGGAAGAAATGTTTCTTTAGAGCATTGATGTAATCAGGTCTGGGAGAGAGATTATTTTCTTTTCCTAAATGATTGTCCGAATAACTTAGAGGCATAATTTTGTACTCTGATTGTCACAAAGAATTAGCTCTGTTTCTTTTGAATTATGGACCCTGAATTTGGTTTTTAAGTTGATTGAGAATTAAAGCAGAAAAAGGCTAAATGCACTCAGGTGACTGTAAGAAATAAAAAGCCTTTCTGTGGTTCTGTTTTTTTTGAAAAAGGAAGTAATGGCACAGCAGAAAATATTTTGTTTGGGTTCTTACCTAAGTGTTTATAAGGTTAGCAGAGCCTACACTAGGATGTCCATCCAGAACATTTGCTAGGAAGCTAAAGCTGTCAAATGTTAATGAGTATCTTTGCAAAAAGTCTGCTTCACTCTGGAAAAGGACCTTGTGGTGATGAGTTAAGTGCCATAACTGGAAAATATATTGACAGCAGAGTCATATTTGAACTGTTCAAGGATGCTCAAGGCTAAGCTCTGCTGAGGCGGGATGCATTGGGACTGGAAGGGAGAAAATGGAGTTTCTCACTAAAACTTTGAAAGGATGAGTATAGCATGAGAGAGGTTCCCCTGAAGTCATTTGGGTGCTAATGTCACTCTGGGTGAAACTCCTCCAGAGAGGGTCATGGCCCCACAAGCCCTCTGCAGCAGCTGGGGGTACATCCTGGTGTGCCCTCTGCTTTTGCTCTCACTGAGACTAAAGGCACAGACGTGTTCTAGGGCTTGACAACAAAAATCAGCTCTTGCTGTAGCTGATCAAAAGCATCCCTCTGGTGTGTTAGTGACTGAGCAGTGAGACATCCAGCGTGGGCACTGCTTGCATGGCTTGCTCTGAGTGCAGGCTGCAGCAGCTGCTGTTATGGGGTATAAATGCTGTTTCCTTTTCAGCCTGCAGTCAGCTGTATCAATGAGCAGATGATGATAAGAGCAAGCAAGGGGAAAGGTCACCGCCCATACTGTCACAGCACATCAAACAGTTGATATTTCTAACCCACAAGTGCAGGAATTCGTGGTGCTTATCTCAGAACAGTGTTCTGGGCCCCAGACAGCAGCTAGGGCCTGTCCTCACTCCTGGCATTTATCATGTTAGAAGATGACCTTTGAAGGATCAACTTGCCAAACACCATGCTGGCCACAACTTGTCAATATGTATAGCCAAGAGCTAGCTGTAATGTAGTGTTATGCCAACTTGCTTAGTGCAAACAGGACTGGAGCTTGACCTCAATGCAGAGTATGACCCAGGCTTTGCTGAATTATCCAATTAGTCACTGTCATTAATTCCTCTCTTGAAGGTCTTGTTCTAACAGGAGACAGTCTTATTGCCAAGATAATCCTGAACATTTAACAAGCATAGCATTATAGACAGTTCTGATGAAAGGCAATCTCAAGGGGATTCACTAATTCTTCCCCTATCCTAAGGCAGGATCAGCAAGACATTTAAGCTTTTCATGAAAGATATTTATCTAACCTATCTTTAAAGAGAACCTATAATTCTGGGGAGAGCTCTGGGTTTTAAACCCTGACCCCTATTCTGTCTTTCTCTACATCTTCTTTTTTGTTTGTTTTTTTTTGTTGGGTTTTTGTGGTTTTGTTTTTTTTTGGGGGGGTGGGGGGGTGCTTTTTTGTTTTGTTGGGTTTTTTTTGGTTTGGGGTTTTCTGACTCAATTTATCCATCAAAAGTTTGGTTACAGATAGTAGAAAGAATACATTTATATATTGCCTACAAATAAGTTCTTCCTATATGTCTTAATATAATATGTCAGTGGCTTAGAGTCATTAATTAATAAACTGTGGCAATCTATAGTAGCTTTCACTGATGTATTAATAGCTATCTGTTTAGGCACCATTCTGATGCATCTTGTACATCTGATTGCTCACTTAGAAATCAAGTCACATCCACATTTAGGAGAATAAGTGCTCAAATAAAAAATCTTTAACTTAAAGTCCTTCCATTCAAACTTGTTTTTCATTATTTTCTGTTTGCAAAAGCAAGAATTCCTCTGTATTTTGTAGACTGCTGTTTGAAAAACAGTCACACTTCTACCTTTCTCAGAGGCATTTTACACACAGATTTTGTGCAGCAGCTATGTTACAATGTTTGGGAAGTACAACCTATCTTTTCTGGTCCTTGTTTCCTTTTTATCAGTGATATCTCTGTAGAACAGTTTTGTAGCCCCCTCGTCAGCAGAGAAAGTGCAAAATTTTTCTGTTGCAAAGGGTTTTATAAAATGTTATGCAAGTATCTGTCACAGATGCACTGGGTAACACTGCGTACTCTTAAGGTAGCTCAGTATTTGGCATTTTCACTTGCTGTATTTTAATTATTCAAGCTAAAATTTGTAATGCAAAAATTTGCTTGAGACTAAATGTTTTAGGGAAATTCCAGGAAAAATAGTTCAGCTGCATGCAAGAGTACAGAAATCTGAGGAAAGGAGGGGAATAGCTTTTTCTCATGATAAACAAAATTCATTTCATGAGAAAGATCTGTATAAGAATTAGCAAGGAAATTTGCTCTAACATCAGAGGTCTGTCTTCTCCATCCAGGTCCTTGAAAATCCAAGACAATTTCTGAAAAGCTTTGACCTGAGAATGCTCAGCAGCTGTGTGTTGAAATAGAATTAAATGATTTCTCCAGGTAGCTTCCACTATTGGCCTTTGAGGGACTGTGCAAGGTCATGGCCATCTAAGAAACCTGTTTAGTTTGCAAGAGCAGCCAAAGGAAATCATAATTCATGTATGCTTTCTGTCTGCCTAGTACCATAAGGCCAGAATTGTTTGTTCTTTATTCCCTTCTGATCCAGTGAGATAATCTGGTGAGGGTGGGCACTGTGGTTTATTCAGCATTTCCCAGGGGGTGAGATGTGCTACTGCCAGGCCTGTATCTGTGATTGCTGAGGGTTGTTCTGTCTTACACTGAGTCAGACTTTATAAACATCTTCTATTTTAATATATATACTAAAAATAAATTTGCTTCAGAGATATCCAACCTGTTTATATGTCTCTCTTACACCTTTGCCCCCTCACTCTGAAAATTAATGCCAATGGCAGCTTTAGGATCAAATCTGTTGGCAAGAACTTGTGGAGAGGTCTGCTGAGGACAGGGCAAGTGTTTGCAATGGTGTTAAGCCTACCCATGTTTCTGGTTATCCTAACCACATCTGGTTATTCTCATGTTTACTTGAAAAAAAAATAAAAGCTCTTCGGGTTCAATCCAGAAATGCTCTGTGTTGAGCATGCTGCATCACCAGACTTCAGGGACTGGGCAGGACTTACCCAGAGGGCTGGAAGAAGCAAATGCAGGGACAAAGATGGTGTTAAGCACTGAGCCAGAGAATTGGGAGACAGTGAAACCTTCCCTGCTTTAAGCACTTGGTCTCTTGTGATGATAACATGCTGCTTATTGTTGCCAGACATCACAGCCAGAGGTGGAAATCTGGGCTATGTACCCAGGACTCTGAGACTCCAGCTTGAGGAGTCTTTCTCGTTTGAGGGAAATTTGTCAGAAGCTGTTTCATGATGTGGAAAACTGTTTTCTTTTTGTGGAAAATGTCCACACAAACAACCTCACTCAAGTTTAAAAAGGAACCAGCTATCTGGTAGCTCTGAATTTTTGCGTGCTGGATTTTACAACCTTAAAAACCTTCTGAATTATTTATTTTTCAAAATCTCATATAGCCCTCAAAATTTGTATCAAATTGGAAGCATAGGGGAAACTTGGGCAGCAGGACATGGCAACTGTTCCCAGAGCTGCTCACTTATAGCTTAGCTAACCAGTTTTTGCTTTAATAGAAATTTTACTGACCATATTGGCCGCAGAAACAATTTGTTTTTTAAACTTTTGGTTGTGCTATTATGCAAAAGTGCCATCTCCAAATAAAACTGCTTGTTGCACACACATAGTGAACTACTAACCCATTTGTAGTTCTGTAGCATGGAATTGCATGGCCTGAGGCATCAGGGGTCTGGGGCCAATTGAGACATTCATTACTTGGGTCCAAATGTATTGTCATTAGATGAAGGGTTATTAATTAGCAGTAATTCTGACAGAATAGTAGTATATATAGTTTTCTATTTGAATTGTGAGACTAATGTATTTGGAGTGGAATACACTATATCCAGTTTCTTGTTAAATTTGAAAACCAAAAGCAATTACTTTGCACATCACTGAATCACTGTACACTGACCTTTTAAAAATGAAGTCACAAAGAGAATGCTGTTAAAAAGGTGAGCTGAATGGTGCTAGTTTTACATGAGACTGGGAACCTACTAGCTAGTGCTAGAGCACTATGTACATGTATAAATATGTGGCTTTCTAGAGGCTGACTGCTGGTAGCAGTTAGAAATTCCTGAAATGAGCAAATTTTTTGCTATTCTTCTCTTCCACCCACAATGGATCTGTTTAAAGCTGAGATGGGAGGTGTTTTCAGAATCAGGAACTTATGCAGAGGGGGTTTTCTGGAACCGAGTTATGAATCAAAACAAGCATGTCTAGTTCTCACAATGCAAAATTAAATTGATTTAAGTAAATAGTCTTTCAATTTAACTTGGAAAGACTGCGGGATTTGGATAAAGAGTTAAAGGCGGTTTTTTACTTTCAAAATTTGGTCTGCCTTGTCTTATTAAAAAAAAAAAAAAAAAAAAAGTAATTTTCTTATGGAAGAAGTATCTTCCAGAATGTGGGACAGTCTTCGTAATGCACCAGATGATAAAGAGTTATCCACTCCACCAAATGAGGAGTGTTATTTCAATCTATCTGTCTCCACAGTGTAATGTACGTTAGTAAGTGTAATGACTGTGGGGACTGGTTAGATGTGTGATAGAACACACAGTACTGTGCTGTTATCTTGTTTTAATTACATGCAACATTTTTCATCAAAATGAAAAAAACAATAGAGACAATAATCCGTGAGCAAGCAGATATGTGGATGAAAAAGAATTCCTCTGTTGGCAGTACCAAGAAGAAAGGTCATGAAAAGCCCCATAAATAGCCTCTATTACCCAGAAAGGATGCCTCTGTAAGTGTCTGACAGAGATCCCCAGCTCCCAGCAGCCATTAAAGCAGACTTTCACTTTTAGACATTAGAACATAAAGCTCCTTAATGAAAGGAAGATGTTTTTAGTCAAATAGTTTTCCTTTAATATTTGTTTTCTCCACTTGAACAAAATCTATATGACAAATGACACACTAAGCTTACCAAAAGATCATTGTTAAAATGGACAGTTTGAATCAATTTTTTTTTTTTTTAAATTCCCATTACACTTTTTAAATGGAAACAATCCAGACATCATTAAAATAAAGCAAGATTCCTTCAGGGAGAAATTATTTCTGGTTTGATTTTTGTCAAAATGACTTTGACTTTCAGAATACTTTTACAAAATGTTTTCCTGAGGCTTTGCCTTTGTGAAGGGTTTTTAAACAAAGGAACTGTTTGCCACTAAACAGAAGTAATCTGATAAAAGATTGAATTCAAATTAAGTATGCTGCTTCTTCTAATGGAAGCGGTTCTTTGTTATTTTATTTTGTTTTAAGACATGTCACCTAATCAGCACATAAATCTTCATAGAATTAATCTGACAACCTCATTAATTTCATGTGAATATTGCAGTGCAAAGAAAAGACCATAATTTCATGAAAGTAATTTCTCCTAAAATCAGATGCCTCATATTTTACTTCCATGAGTTTGTATTTTAATGAAGCTAATTTCGGTCATAAACACGTCCTTGTGGACACAACATGGTTATCTACTGATTCTGGAGAAAGACTGCTCCTGTGATTTTAAATCAGAAATAACACTCGTGAGGACACAGAAGGGTTTGAACAAATATAACCTGGATTAAACAAACCTCAAGGGGCTTCATTTATGTCACTCTGTGACAAAAGTGTCATAAAGGACCCTAATTATGAACATGAAACAATTTGTCTGGCAACAGTATGATGTTATAGCAGCAAAAACCTGAACTGACACAACCCTGAGTCAGGTCTCCAAAGTTGTTACTTCTCCTCAGCCTCTCCCTTTTAATTTCCAGGCCATTCTTTAAAAGTTTGTGCAATATCTGAAAAAGGTGAAGTTTCTACTGAAAAACACACTGTCTAGGGACTGATTTTCAGTTCCTTTGTTGCCTCAGTTTTTGCTATCTGCAACTGAAGCTGAATTTTTCCCAGCCACATCAATAGACAGATTTTTTTTTTAGATGTACTTTCTTTTCATTGGATTTTTTTCTTTGTGTCTAGGCATAAGGATAGCAGCAAAGAAGAGATGTTTGTGTTGTCCTCCCAGCTTCTGTGGGAGTGAACTTGAGAGGAGATTACTAAAGGGTTCTCCTGTTACCATCTTGAGACCAGGGTTACACCAGAGCTTCATCCAACATGGAGATAGTACAGCTTCTCCTTTCCTGTTCTTCTCTGCCCTGCCATGGAAGTGATCATATTCTGAACTTTAACTCCCTAGAATTTGGGCAAATCATCTATTTTACACCAGTGTTCTCTAATGGGCTTGATGATGGTGCTTATATAGCATATATGTCATGAGTAATACTGCTGATAGTGAGCCAAGGTTGCAGTCAAGTGTAGCTCATCCCATATGTCTGTGAGTTATGTGTCTTCTTCAAAATTCTGCCCTCTTTTATATGTTGACATTCTCTTAATGCTGTTTAAAAGCTTGGTTATCACAAACTCTATGCAACCATGAAAAAAGAGATATAACTTCAGACAAAAAGAGGCAATTGTGAAAGTGGCTTGGGCTCCAAGCAAATGCCAAAACCAACAAACAAACACCTGTTTCATTGTCAGAGAACTTTTAGAAACTTCACGTGCAGAGTGTACAGAAAGCATCTTTCAGACATGATTTTGAAAATTGGTAATATTTGAAACCAGCTGGTGTAACAGTGTTACTGATGTGAGGAGAGAACTGCTGCCTGGAGGACAGGGAGATCAGAAGATGTTGCAGGCAAGTTTCAATATCAGTAGCTATTTTTTACAGTAATTTCATTGCAACATTGACCACTGAGAGCAACCACCTGTCATTTAACCAGTTCTGCAACTTCTTTTCCCCCCACTTTTAATCTTCTAGTGGAGGCAGCTGAATAATACCTATTTCAAGGTAAGTGCCTGATATGTTACATCAATCACTAGGATTTCTTCCAAGATCCACATTATACTTTAAACCTTGACCTTAACAGCCATATCAGCATAATAGTTTTTAGGTGTCTGAAGGATTTAATACTTAATCAAGACAGAAGGTGGTGGGGGCTCCTTTTATGACCCATGGCAGGTATGAATATGATTCTGTTGCTATTCCTTGTATTATTCTCCATCATCAAGTTTTTAAAGCCAAGTATCTGTGTGCCGTGGGTGCAATCTTATCTGTATGGTAATGCTTTATTAAGAAATACTAACCAGTTTAAATGAATAGCAGGTAAGCTAGTTTGGAGAAAGGTGTTTGGTTTCCAGGCCAAGGTACAGCATAGAGAGCAAAAATTTCATCTCCTTGCCCCATGGTGAGAGCTCTCTAACTCATGAGAGTATTCCAGCCTTCAAACCTGTAAGATGTTCTTTGAGCCTGAGAAAGAAAAGTGGGACAGTGTATTTGTTTAAATGGTGGATTCTGTAACATGAATTGCATTCAGTTAGCAGTTACCAGCTCATTCCATGGGAGCTACAGAACATCTCCCAGATCTTAAGTTTTGGTCCTAGAGGTTTCTTCTATGAGATCCTTTGACTGGCCACTCTTGTGAAGATGTCTCACTTTGCATCCATTTTTTAATGTGAAGTCAATCATTTTACTCGCAAAGCTGTGTGCTAATTACAAGTTGCTGCTGTTTTAAATAGGAATGATCAAAGGTTTTTCAATATTTGTCAGGTTTTTATGATTTTATTTTGGTTTCAAGCTGGCTCTACCTAAATGAAGCAGTCTCTGTTGTTTGAGCAAATAGCAAAATGCTGGTCAAAGCTTGCTCCATGGATATTTTTCTTTAACATCAGTGAGGCACTGTCCAAGCTTCAGTGTCATAGGCATATTCTAGCAATTGTGATAAATGAATTTGTCTGCAGTATTTCTACTGCTCTGGGAAGGACAAGTTTGGCTGCAGGTTAAAATGGATATGTAATAGGCTGTTTATTCCTTTTGGTATTTGTGGTTTACTAGTTCAGAAGTCAATTCTAAGTACCACTCAGCTTGACACAGAGTCAAGCTGTGTTTCTTTGTATGTGAAATAGCTCTGGAGTTAGCCCTCAATATTGCTGTAGTATTAAAAATGGATGTTTGACTAGAGATTTCCATAGCAGAAAATGATTCAAAGCATGTATAGATGTGCACTGCATGCACTTTATAAAAGGAAATGCTCTGCTATTGTTATAATGCCCTCTGCTATTTCTAGTAAATATTCATTTGACTTGTAGGCTGATCCATTTCCATAAAGCTCCTCTGTCCTTAACAATTACATCATGGGACTGTCAGAATCCCCTATTTGTGATGAGCCATGGTTTTTCTGGATTTTACCTTGTCACAACCGTAGTAAAGCATCAGACATGCAAACGTAGATAAGATGTGAAATGAAGAAAACCTTTGGTTCAGCTTTCAGTTTTTAGGTTTTGGTGGTTAGGAAAATTAGTAAGTATATCTATATTGACATATTTCTGCACTAGCTAAATGTTTGTTTTGTGCTCTAAGACCATGGGTAGGAGGTAGCAGGTTCAGCCACAAAATATTTCAGCAAAGGTAAACTGGAAGGAAGGATTTATTTTTTTACAAACCTTTTATAATCAGACTTGTATCCTAATTACTCTCTCTGTGGTTTGATACATGGATGGCTCGAGTTATATGGAGTACAACACCCTTAGTTCATGCAGCTTCTTTATAATCATTGTATGAAGTAATTTTCTTTGTGGCCAAGCTGAGTGTGGTAAGACATGTGGTATGAGTTTTATCTCAGCAGGCTTGCAGACTATGTTGGAAACCACAGGATTTCTCAATGCGTTTAATAAATAATGCGTGTCATCCATCTATCAGCTGCATTATGCACTGCATAATCCGAAGCAGTCATCTGACCTGTTTATCTTCATCCCCCCACCCACCAGCTCTATTCAGTGGGAGCAGAGTTATAGAAGTTAAAATAAAAAAAAAAAAAAAAAAAAAAAATCCATTAATGGAGGAGAGGCAGAAGATGATAAATTAAGGGAGCCTCCATTAATTTTTCATTTTGACAGATTATCGTCTGTCAAAAGGCAGAGGAGATGTTTCTTGTACACAGAGCCAGGGAGTTCACTCTTTGTAACACAGACTTATGGTTTTCACATGAATTAGGTAGTGGGCACCAAAAGGATGAAAAATTCATGACAATCTATAATTTACATGCTAGAAGATAAATAATGAACTAAATCCTGTCATTAAATTGGTCTTTCATTTTTTTCTTAACCCCTAGGGTGATGAATCTGATTCTGCAACAACATTTAGTATAAATTGATTTTTTAATTTTTTTTTTTTTGGTGGGGGGCAAAGCTTTTCAAGATACTTTTTGTTATAAATAACTTGAGCAGCACAGTACATTGCCTTAGGCTGAGTGATATGCCAACCTATTAATGTAATAGTACATTAAGATTGACGTTAATTAATGTCAATATTAACATCACCTTTTCTAAACCACATTGAGCTATCAAAAAAATTCATAAATACTGTAGAGCTTGGTTTAATTAACTTTGAGCTTTTCTCAAAAGAAAGAAAAGTCTGACGTATGGTGAAATCTCCTTTATTCAAATGGTATTAACATGGATAAATGGGCATTAGAATAAATAGGGGCTTTTCACATCTCTTAATGTATGTCCAGGGACATGACCTCATTTCAAACAAGTGTGGTTTTTTTCAGATAAGACATTAGGCTAAGTGAAGTTTTACTGTGTATAATAAATAGTAAAAATACAAGCCTTAAAAGAAAATCTGTACAGTTTTATTGTGTTGTAGGCTGGTTACTAAGGGCCAGTGTAACTGTTGAAATTGCTTTGTGTGCTCCTTATAGAAGGCAGTGGAAAATACTAAAATTCGTGCTATATGTGTGTTACAAATTAGTTGGTTTTTTTTTAACTTCTTTTTCTTTTTCCTAGAATACTGTGCAAATACATACTTGAGGGAAAAAATGCTTATGAACACACACATGTATGGACATAAACTTTAGTAAACCTGATGCTTTTAGATATTATTGCCTGATTTGATATTTGTAAAAAAATGCAGACATCTCCATGGCATTGGGCTGTTTTGCTAGGACAGTTTGCCCCATAAGTAACAAGGATCCTCATCTTTTGTACCCAAATGCTCAGGGTAGCTCAACAATCAGTGCAGGCCAGGTCTCTGTCAAGTCAGTGGGGCTTCCAGCAGGTGCAGGGGGTGACTTGGGTTCCTCTCTCTACAGTATTGAGAAATATTTTGCACTATTTTGCACTGACCTGCAGTTTGAGGGAGGCCATCCTTACTGAATGACTCTTATTTCAGATGTTTTCATTGTCCCTGTGATAACTGAGGCACAGATGAGCAATAGCAGCAAACACAGGACCATGTTATCCTGTTCTAAAGTACCAAGGGAATTAATTGAAGCAGAGCAAATCCTTGTTATGACTGGGTCCATAGCTGTGGCAGTTTCCATTCTGTCACCCTTTGTTCATACCTTGTGACTGTCATACACTGTGAGATACAGGCAAAGTCTGCAGAGGAGCTAGTGTATGTAATGCATTTTAACTGGTGTCTGTAGATGTCCTTTTGTCTTCTAGCTTGCAGGAAATACCTCCTAATGAGTTGCCATAAAGAAGGCCAGGCTAATGACAGACTGATTTAATGCAAGTTCATTCCATTAATTTCTCGGGATTGGTACAATGAAGTTCCTGAAGAGTATTACAAAAATGTTTCTGTTAATTCTAGCCATTATCTGGAGTAATGAGCAGTAGCTGCTGTGCATGGCTTTCTTCTCATCTCGTGGGTTTTGGGATGCTGTACTTGAGGCTGGGAGGCTTCCTGTGTGCAGCACAGCTCCACATACACCACCTTCTGAGGCCTGCCTGGTGTCATCAGGGTGTGGGTGTTGGGTAAATTGCCACACGATTCATTTTATGCCATGGAGAAATGGTAGGAGGCGTGGGTGAGCCAGGTGATGAATGGATGCTCTGGAGGAAGCTGTGAGCTGCCAAGACAGTTGTTCCCTATTTCTTCCCAGAATACTGCAGCCAAACTGATCCAAATCATCCTATAGACCAGATTGTAATTCTGGGAATCTTTTACATAGTTCCAGACTTAAAAATTCCAATTTTTTTTTTGCCTACTTAACCTTAGAGAAGAAAAAATTATTAAAAGCGCTTAATTTTCATAAGGGTCTGAATGTGGCAATGAATCTTGGGCTTCTAAATTGTGGCACTGTCTAATTTCTTAGAAAGCCACTCAGAACAGTTATCTGGCCAATTTTTCCCCTGAATTTATTGAGTGGAAAGTGTTTCTTTGTATGTTCCCATAGTTACTGAACAGACTGGGGATTAAAAACCATGTTTTCCCTGCTCCCAACTCCAAGTATTTTTCCAAATACCACGTTTCTTTCCAAACACTTTAAGGGTTTGGGAGACAATGCTGCTGGGGCTTAGCTCCCTGTAGGCACATGGTGGATTTTTTAGCATAAATCATGTTGTTTGCGTTACCTTACTGTAAAAGGGAACTGAATTAACCTAGAACAGAGGCAATTATTGGCCCACTGGATTCAGAAAGATTTCACTTGACTGATGTTAGAGTTATCTTTCCAATGGAAACCAAACACAGTTTTGCTGTGTCGAGCCCATCTCAACCTCATGTTCCAAAATTCCCTGGAAAGCTGAGCCAGGGAGAACTTTCTGCTAGTTAACACCAGCTAAGGATCTAACCTCATTCTAACAATGTACAGCAGAACATTCATTGCTCTGATTAACCACACCAGTCAGGGAGTCATGATGAAACCAGACAGGTAGAATCTCTGCTTGCTGAACCAAGCATTCTTTAGCTTGTGCTGCCCATACCACTGGGACAAATGAGGTCTGAATTTCATCCTGAGAAAGTCAGTAGGATTTTTTCCTGCTGTTGACATCCTCCTGGATAGCATTTCGCTCTCAGAATATGTAATGTATTTTTAACACGTGTGGGCTTTATACCTTATTTCCTGTAACAAATGTGTGGGAAATATTGGTGGGCTTTCAGTGCAGATTATGCTTTTGTAGCTGTCCAAGTTATCTTGGCCTATTTAAACACATTTAATGCTATTTTAGGCTTGTTGGTATTCACAGTGCTCGCTGCTTTAAATGTAGCCCTGGGGGCCCTGCAGGCAGGAGCTAAAAATGAGGTTCTCCCTGTGGAAGCCCTGTGGAGTCATACGGTAGATAATGGGATTGATCCAATTTCCACTGAAGTCTGTGGTGGCAGGATTGAGTCCAGTATGTTGATTAAAATTTTGTGCTTGCTCATGAGACTAGGTATGCGATCAATAAGTAGAATGACATGAAATATCAGAGCAAAATTTATGCAACACTTTTTGTGGAAAAAAAAAACAAAAAAAAAAAAAAACAAAAAACACACAAAAAATTGTGTACATTGTTTCAGGACTCTTGCTGACCTGCATATATTCATTGCTTTTGAACCTGTAAAAGCACTACACTTAAAACTTGATGATTAATAAATATTTTCTCCTCACTCACCTAGGAGTTAAATTTGTCACATGGGATCTGTATCCAGAGTTCACAGGAAAATGTGCAGTTGATACAGGAGACAAAGTCTAAATACCTCAACTTGGATCTGAAAGCAGTGTTGCAGTTCAGACCTTTAAAGCTTTTAAGATGTATGAAACTGAAAGATTCCTTTTCTCCTGCTTCTTGTGGTTGCCTGTTTTCCTCCCTGTACTAGACACTGCTAGTCATCTACTATAAATGTATTTTTGAGTTTATCTTCTTTACTGTAAGTACACTCTGAATGCAGAAGGTGTCTGGAAATTCATTTCTTGTCCATTTGATATTTTACTGCATTGACTTTTCATTCTTAATGTTAGTATGAAAGGCCCTTTATTTTTAAGGTCCTTGAAAAACCAGAGAGTTTAGATACTGGCTTCCTTAACATTTTTTAAATCCGAAGTAGGAAATCCTTATGATTATACCAAAAGAATTCTCAGGGGCTTGATAATCCTCATTACTTTGCAAGGCTTGTGAAAACCAAGGTCAGCTCGTGTAAGGCAACACCAGCTCTTAGCATTTCTTGGCTATCTATAAGGAAAAAATAAACTGTTAGAATGCTTACTGAACTTAATTTCTTGTAGTGGAGGTAAATTTGAAGTACCTGATAAGGTTTATGGACTTCCTAAGGAAGCTTCATGGCTTGTTTCAATTTTTCCTGATTGCAGACAAAGTTAAAAATTACTACAAATGAAGATTTCCAATCTATTTTTCATTTTCAGTTTTTGCTAGTCCACTGAAGTGGGCTATGACCCATTCACAGAGAGGACTGCAGGAGGAAGGGAGAGTCAGAAATTTCAGCTTTCCTAACAGCAAATTTCCATGCATACATGAGGCAAAATCAGAACTTTGTCATTTAGAAGGAGCACTGTCTTTCTGAAAACTCTTCACTCGCTATTGAATACTGACTAGCACTGGGAATCAGCTAGAGTCTTTGCAAGGATAAATGTAATTTAACCCACTGAATTCCACAAGTCTGGTTTTTCCACTTCTTGGACTGATAAAAATCCTTAGCCTGTATTTAACTTGAAAGCAATTGATAGGCTAATTTAAATAATTCATTCATAAATCAGGCAATCGTAAATTAATCAAGTCTTCAACTTGTGATGAAGGGCTTTTTGGTGTCTAATATTTTAAAGGTATATGGAAGGAATAAGCATGTTTAATATGTACAGTTCAATTTTATATGTATATCTTTCTGAAATCAAACACACAGAATTGGATTATGGGGTGGACTGGGGTTTTTTTGGACAACACACTGGCAAGGCATTCAGTACGTTTTCTGAATTATAACATATATAACATATGACCAAGTACACCAAGATTTGACATGCATTTTAGCATAGGTCTGTATGACATATAATTTCTCTTTTATTGTTGCTTAAAATAAGCAATATAATGTGCATTATATACATTTTTAAAAGGAAAAAAAAATGGCAAGACTTAGAACAGAAAAGGAGGACCTCATTTATAAAGTGTTGTTTAATGAATCAAGAGACCTGGCTATAGGAAACAGGATTAAGATACGTGGTGGTGGTAATGCTGGGTTGTTGGTTTTTTCTTCATGCAACATGGATAGATCATCATATTGACATCTTAAGAAGAATGCAACTGTAATCATTTTGAGTATTGGGGAAATTCACTCCTCTATCTCTTCAGGGGATGTTTTTACCAGGTAATTCTGATCTTACACTTAATATAGGTACTGTTGAATTTGATGGGGATGTTTTATGGGAATGGAGTTAAGCCAAACTGATTGCTTCTGAAAGTTCTAACTTTATAAAATCTTAGAAAATAGTCAAATAAATCAGACCAAAGTCATACACTGTGCTTCTCAAAAAAAAAACCATTACATATAGGGAGCAGATTTCAGCTGTCTATCCAGTTAGTGTTATTGTTTGTCCTGTAATATGACAGCATCTTGGAATCAAGCCATGGATCAGTTTTCCACTGTACTACTGCAGTACTAACACAGAAAAAGAAAGTAAACTGTTTGCAGAAGGTGGCTGCTATTTGTAAAAAACCTTGATACCAAGGAAAACTCCGCGTAGAGAAAATATTAAGATGAAAACAGGACCTGATGTTAATCAAATGAATGACAACGAACATAATATTGTTACCTTAGTGACAGAACAGAGACTGTGGGGGAAAACACCAACAAAAAGAAAATGGTAGAAGCAGAATGGACAACTAATGAAGAGTTGCATGTCCAAACTGACCCTTATGAACTAAAGAATGAAGTTGGCAAAGATCAAACTGATCACGTGTCCAGTTTGAAGTTCTAATAGCTGTCACTGTCAGTTGGAAAGGACTAGTTCTTCAAAGATATCAAGCCCTTCTGTGAGTAGCAAGATGAATATTCATGTTGCTTAACACATAAGGGAAGAATAATGACTGAAGAACTTTGTAAAGACAATGTGAATCTGATGAAAAATGTCCCCACGATCAGCACAAGTTTAAGAACTGTAAAGCAGAATGGTGTGATGAAAGGGAGTTGTTTATAATGTTGGAAGTAAAACTGCCCAAAACCTTTGGGGTTTGCTTGATGGATACTATACAGGACACTTGGAGGCTTTTGGAACACTCCATTAACGTTGCATCCTAAACTTTCCTTGGGAGCATATTTTCTCTTGTTCACAAACTAATTTTAGTCTAGTGAAGGACAACAAATATGACTCGCATTGCCATTTAGAAAACAAGTCATGGAAACACATGTAAAAATGAAGTATGGCCATGACAGACGAATAAGAATTTTACTTGCTAAAAACCAGAAAATTTTAATCCCAGTAAAACAAAACAATGAAATCTCAGTCTTAGTGCAAATGTAAAGCTTAATGGGAATTATTTCATTGGAATGTAGTGAAGATATCTTGAGATGTTTTAAGGGCTACATAGTGCGCATCTGATAAAACTGATGAAATCTGAGGCCAATTAAAAAGACCATGTCCATGTAATAACAAGCTCAGTACCACTGCCAAGAAATGGTAACTGGCTAGAACCAGAAGTCAGAACTGTTTTTCTGTTTTCTTTTATAAATTATCATTCCTATGACCCCAATTTTTTTTGTGTTCAAAATACTTTACTGACAAGTGTTTGGGGCAACAAAGTATTTCTTATCTGTGCTGCTTATATTAAGGGATTTCTTTTTTTTTTTTCCCCTCCCTGATCTAAATATATAAGCTGAAGGTCTAGTCCTGTTATCATGCCATAAACCCCTGTGTTCTGCAAGCTCTGGTTGTAGCAAAAATGTAGCAACAAGGCCCACTTTCTATTGTTTGAAATGTCTCTCGGTCTTGGAACTCAACTTTGCTTGACAGATCTCCCCTAGGCTTCTCCACCACATGCTTGTGATGTTTGTGGGATTATTTGTAGTTTAGGGACTGGAAGCTGTGGGGGGAAAAAAAACAAAAAAACTTAAAAATATTTTTGGTGAGCTGATTTCTTCTTTGAGGATTTCTTTTAAATAGAGAAATTGAACTCTAAGGTAGTTTGTGCTCCTTGGGTATGATATCTTCACCTTCTTGATATTACAAAACTGTTTTAGTTTATAGCAAGACTAGGAAGACCAAAAAGATAAAATCCTACCCCACAGAAGTTTACTAGATCTAGAATTTATTTGGGATGGAATGCGTTTAGTTATGTTCATCCTGTGCTAAAAACTCCACATCCTTATCCATGCATGAGCAGATAAAATATGCTATCCCGAAAGAAACTTTTGAGAGTGGCTAGGAATTCTACATGAAAATCTGTTTTAAAATGTTTTTAAACACTGAAATAATTATCTTGCAGAGGAGAAAAAGTCTCAAAATTATGGTACAATCAGCATACTCAGCCTTGCATATAGATGATTTACTTAAGTGTCAACCTGCAGACTAATGTAGATATATTTCAGTCAAGAAGAAGGGCAAGAAGTCTTTATCACAATGCTATGAATCTGGACCCTGAAAGAGTTTGGAAAAACAGACAGCAATTAGTTTTGGCCTTCAAGGATTATCAGAAGGCTTCACATAAATTAAGAAGAATGCTGTGGCACTTAAGGTAGGCAGTTGTGCAGTGCTGGAATACCAATGACTGTCCTTGTTTGTTATAAAATAAAAGGCTCAGTTATAAGAGGAGAACAATGACTTTCTATAAGCATATGAAGCTAAGCATTTGCCATTATTCTTAATTCATTCCTAATAGAAGCAGACAGGATCTTATTTTGTCTTTTGAAAAGATATACTTCAATATGGAGAATAACTTATTGGTTAATAGCAAAAATGCAGTGCTCTGGTATAAAAAACCACTAGTGCAGCACTAAATTTTCAGGCAGCTGATAATTCAAGAGGAAAAAAGTGAAATATATAGTTTTAAATAATGCCATTGCTAGTTTTTTAGGTACGCTGCAGAAAAACCCCGTTGAAATATTTTTTATTACGATTGAACAGAGAGATCCAGATGTGAGCATACTAACACTGAGATCAAACTGATTTGGGGTAAATGTACAATTTGGGTTAATTCTGTTAGTGTCCATGTCCTCATATAAGAGAGAGACTTGACTCTAAAATGAACCTTATACTATTATTTGTTCAACTTGTCTGTTGGGAAATCTATGACAAGAAATCACAGATGAGAAAAGCATCGGTCTGGTCTTCTAGTTTCTGTATTCCTGGTTTACCTTGATCAGACATCCTCCAGAGTGAAAACAAACATCCTCCAGTACTGCACAGAAAGAAAAATGAAAGAACTCAGTAAAGACCAATCGGATCCCCTTTGGGGATGTCAATTATCTGGCTTTATGTAATCTCTTAAAGAGACACTAAATTATCATCCAGATTCTGTCTGAAAATTAGTATTAACAATAACATCTTTATATTGTGGAGCTGAGCTATCAGTCTAAAGAACTATTTTTTGTTTGGATTATTTATTTAAGTCTGAAGCTTATATTCACACAACAGTACATTCCCCTCGGGGTATTGTTATTTTTGCTAAATGAAGAAGAAACAACATTTCAAATAAGAACATTTCATGACAATAAAGTTCTTCCTTTATGGTGAATTAAACTGCTAAGTGTTCATTTTATGTTCTGATCTCAACACTAGAGAACAGCAAAATTCCAAAAGCTAAGGAGACGAGTTGTGTAGGTTTTGTACATCACACTGCTACTAAAACTAATACATTACCTGAATCATTTTTCACTGTAGCACTGACCACCCAATCACCCTGCTCTTACAAACACAGAAGTCCACTGATTTCAGTGGTGTAAGTGAGGAGAGAACTTGATGCTCCATTCCAGCCCTGAATGTTGTAACCAGCGCTGAACAGATGCACAGCAAGAGCAGTAAAGGAGGAAACACATCTCAAGTCATCAGTCTTGGTAGGATTCATTCCTGCTACAACTGGAAATGGTGCCAGAAATCTTTATGCTCTTCTCTAGTGTGTAAGTTCTCAGTAAAGCATTCCCCACTGAAGTTTAGAGAATTGGTCATAGGAGGGCAGGCTGGAAGTTGAGCAGTTTAGAGCAACCAAAGCTTAAACCCTGAGGAAGAGTTGAGAAATAAGGCAAACACTTCTGGAATATTTTCTCAGTTACTTCTGGCTCAACGGTATCTTCTCTGTTTATAATTCGTCTTGGCTTTTTCTTCCATCACTTTCTTTAGCTGATTCCATGTAAAGAATCCCCATCTGAATATCTGCATATTCTGCGGAGAAGTACCTTCTGTTGCCTATGAGCTTGCTTTATCTTTTTGCTGTTGTTGCCCCTGTAGGAATTGCAGTAGGAGAGAGACAGAGCAGCTCTTAGTGTCCTTTGTTAGCACTTTCTCTGCACTACTTATGATCTTATAGACCTCTATAGAGTCCCTCAATCCACCTATTGCAGGCTCACCTAAATCTTAGTCTGTGTAACAGTTCCTTGTGTGGAAGCTGTGCTTCAGAAAATATTTGATGCATTCTCTGTTAATTTTCTGGTTTGACTATGTTCATTTGGGGAGGCAGCTGAGAACTGGGTGACTTTCATGAAACCAGTTTCTCACATCTTAAAGATCTCTTTCTTGGTGAAAGCAGTTCAGAACCTATTTCTTTGTATGCAAAGCACACATTAACTGTTTTTCCTATATGCACTGTGTTATCTTTATGAGTATTTCAGTATCACAAGAACCTCCTGCATCTCTTCACAGCTGGCTTTCAACTTTACTGGAAAAAAAATTTTACCTTGAAAAACTTGATACTCAGAGAAAACTTTGTCAGCTCACTGCTGGTGCCCTTTGCTAGATCAGTTTGGACATGCTTAGTTTGGCTATCAGGGGGAATCCCCCAGTGACATCTTGCTGCTGTGCAAACTGCCCTGCTTTTGTCCCCTGTCTTTCAAGTACCTCTTTATCTGGGAGAGAGCATTCCCTTGTGTCCCATGACAGCACAGTTTCTTTAAAAGTCTTTGATGAGGGACCTTGTCAGGTGCCTTTTGGAAATACAAATAGACTGTAGCAGCTCAAACTTCCTTACCTCTGTGCTCGTTGTTTTCTTCAAAGAACTCCTAGCAAAAAGCTTTGAGTAGCAGTGGCTTTGAGAGTCATGGCAAAAGCTTTGTTGACTTTTCCACAAAATATCTAGTATTCACGTATCTAGTAATTGTGTTCTTTATTTTGATTTATGCTCATTTGTCGAAGAAGATGGCTACCTTTATTTACTTATTTGTCTATTTTACTTTTTAGTTTAATTTGACTTACTAAATTGGGCATCTGTCTCAGATGACCACGGGTAACGTTCAGATGAAACTGAGCAGGCAGTGAAAATAAATTGTTGGCAATCTTCACCAAATTAGAGAGACAAAAAGGAGTCATACCTGGAGAGACAGAATGGGGGTGGAGGGGGAGGTTTGTGTTATCAGATGAGCTCAAATTTAGCAGCAGACTTTGAAAATGTGACTAATGGCAGAGCAAGGCTTTGGCATAAACTGTTTGTGTTGCCTTCACTTCTGCAGTCATTATGTGTGTAAAGCATCCTCCTCCTTCTGCACTTTTCCTCCCTGGGGGTGGGAAAGAAGTGACATAAACAATGGCCTGCGAGATGTAGGTAGGATAAACTGCAATCCTTTTAAATAATGACAGAATAGTAAGATAATTGCAGACCTGGGAGTAGACATTACACATCTGTGTAAGCTTAGCTACTCTGTCTCTGCAGTACTGCAGCAGTGCCATGTGGGTTTCTGCTGTGAAAGGGATCTGTAGTTGTGGAACTTCACTTCTGGGTCAGTGTCTTTTTTCAGAGAGCTCAATCAAGTGCACCAATATAAATCCATGAGGGTCTAACTCATATTCATGCTTACTAAATATTAAGAATGCATAAGGATAGGTGAGAGTGTAAGATAAGGTGAGTAAAGAATCAATCCCCGAGATTGCATTGTGGACAATAGGATAATGGAAATCAGGGCGGTTCTTTCTTTGGCAGGAAGATATCAGATGAAGTAATTCTGCAGCTGCTGAGCTGGGAAATAAAGATATTCAGATGTGCTAAGAACAATTTGATCTTTAAATAAAATATAGCATATTTTTGACTTCACAGGAGACTGCTTTTAAAGTAATTTAGTATGTCCAATTAAAATTTAAATGTGAAAATTATCTTTGCAGCATTTAAAAGTAGAAAAAAACTACATAAAAAATGAGGTGATAGAGAGTCTGTCCCTGAGGATGTCTTACTTGCCACTTAAACCATTGATACCTTCTGAAGAGTATTTGAAATTTGTGATTACAATGGTCAGGAAGCATCATCTGAATGCGCCATTTCCACTGGCAGCTCAGTACTCTCCATGGAAATCCCCAACCCTCTTCCACCAGCCTGTAAGGAGGCTTGGTCTTTTAAATTAGCTTCAGCTGATTTAGCACTTTCAAATGCAAGGTTGTTTCCCTAAATTAATTTCCCTCTTCTCAAGCTTCCTGACATGTGTTTCTGCAGGTGGTTCTCTAGACCCTTCAATCCAAACTGCTGCAGTCCTAGAGTAGCCATTTGGCAGTGAGGAAGTTTAGCTCCCCTTTTTTGTTTTCCAGCTAAGAAATACATATTCCCTTTTAATTTTTTGAGCTGGCAAATCCTCTTGTGCTGCTTAAACATCAGAGACTAAAACCTACCTTTTTTTTTCCTTCTATCAGAACAAATTACAATGATGTTTCCAACATTTAAAAAGAAATCCAATGGTTTGCACCCCAGCTCCAGCTCTATGTGTGTGTGCTAGCATGTTGCTGTTTTTTTCTATGGTCTGTGATAAGACTGTGAGAGGGGTTTTGGTTTTTTTTAAGCCTTAAAGCAATATCCTAGCAAGGAATGTAACTTGGTATTTTGTCCTTCTCCTGTGCCTTTTGTGAGTGTGTGTGCTTTGGATCAATATGTTTGTAAGCTCACACTTACACCCTTGGTCCAACTCAGAAAGAAACAAAACTCCTCCACTCACATCAAAGCCCAGTGACTGTAAATCAGTACAAAGGTGCCTGGCAGCAACAATAAGTGCCACATACTGGAATGAAAAGGTTACTCATTTTGACTACTAATGCATCAAGTTACATCTACCACAGCTATTCTCTGTATGATACGAGCATCAGTTAAATGAATCTGAACATGCCATTTGCATCCTGACAGCAAGGCAGAGCAGTTCCCAGAGCCCATCCACAGCATTCAAACCCTCCCAGTGCAAAAGGAGAACACAGGCAGATGCTACAGATGTATTTGCAATGCAGGGAAACTAAAATTTGTGGGAAATATTTCATCCACAGCTGTAAGGACATTCAAAACAGGAAGTACAGGGAGATTGCTACATAATATCTCTGCTCTTTCTTTGACTTCAGGAGAATTTAAAGCACATACTTTAAATGTGATAACCCTTCAGGGTTATCTGGTTGTTTGTTGGTTACAGCAAGCTGGTTTTACTTCTTGTCTATTCTGAAGTGACATGGGATAACAGCAATGTGTAACACCCATTAGATCTCACCCTGGAGGGGAATTTGCTAAGAGCCCTATCTAGGTCTTTAAGGAAAGAAAGTACTGTGTTAGAAACTGTAGTGTGTATAGAAAAATATTCTGTGGTTGAAATCACCTTTGAGTGAAGTAGTTAATCATAACAGCCTGTTCACCTCTGAGGGTTACAACAGCCTCCACCTGTAGTATAGGATGCACCATTACTTCTTGCTATTTGTTTGCAAGATTTAAACTTTCTATATGAATGAGTCTGGTTCTGTGTTCATTGGGACAGTCCTTCCCAGTGCCATGGTCTCCAAGGGACCTGAGGGAACCTGCTTCTGTTTAAACACTTGAACAGATCTACCGAGCTTTCCAGGTTTATGCAATACCTTTGGCTCCAGGCAGCACAGTTCAACATCTGGGAATCCCAGCAGGGATGAGTTCACTGGGATTAAGTATGTGTGTAAATGGTTTGCTGAAGGGAGACCTATAGAACCAGTGAGTTTCCTGAAGTCTGTGGAATTGCCTTGCTATTAAATGGAGCAAGTAGGGGAATATCACGTTTGGGTGCCTCTAGGAGAAAAGTTTATTATGTATGATGTAGTTTTTCACGCCCCTAATCCAAAAATCATCATTGTCTTGGTGTTGTTTGTTTTTCTTTTTTTTCTACAAAGATTAGAATAGGTTGATCATTTAAAGTCAGAACAAATGATCTGAACACATCTGGAAATTCAAAAGCTGCTTTCAGTATTCTGCTCTCTTCTTTTCATCATACTTCCATGACTACACTATAAAGCCTCATAGTTCTTTTTATACAAAGATTTTTCCTAATTCCAAAGTCCTTGGTGAGCTTTTAGGAGCCTTAACTGTGTGATCCACTCAAGAGGTGAGTAAATATATGCCCGTGGAATGGAAGCTAGACATTGAAAGGTGTGAGAAATGCTGATATCACTGTATCTCTGGCTGTATCGCTGTGAGCCTCAGCTCTGGTAACATCCCTCTCCTTGCTTTGGAAGTGGATCTGCTGCAAATCCCTGGTGAAAGCTTTATGCCACGGGCTTGGGAGCTGGAATATCATCTTAATGCTTGTCACCTTTACATGTTTACTTCTCTGGTTTCATTTAACATCCCCCAGATCATTAGTCTGACCAGGCTGGATTTAGGTTTCGTTTGTTTTCTTTTTCTTTTCCATTAATTTTTATGACAGTAGCATTCATGCGTTCTCCCCCTAGGGGGAAAAGGAAAATAAAAATTTGATGGAACTAGGAAGAGCCCATGTATGTTTTAAACATGAAAGGACTATATTTATATCTAAGAAAGAAAATGCCTTCAGTTAAAGGAACATCTTTGCCAAAGAGTAATTAAACTATGCTGGTGTTTTATGAGTCCTGTTAACAGACATATGTGTGTACATTTATATGCATCTGCAGATTTTTCTCTATATAAAAAAGTAGAAATCCAAACTTTATATATACATCTGTTATGTGTGCTTTATGCATAACATAGATAATATAAGGCACTTACACATACACAGAGATTTGGGCTCTATAAAATCATGTAATACAAAGGAAAATTAGCAGATTTCTAAAATAAAATATAAACAGATTAAGCTTACAGAAAACTCTTTCAGGAATTTCCAGCTGGCATGACTGAGAAGCCTAGTCTAGAGGACTTAGGCAGCTTCTGGGCAAGAACTGCAACTCACATTGACCTTGTTATGAACACCTACAACACTTGCTAGCTCGATGAAACAGTCACAGGTGGGTAATTTCTGATTTAGCACCAACAAACATGGATCAGAGAAATTACAAATATGAGCTCCCCCAAGAGAATTTATACTCCTGATCTTTTCAGGAGCTGAAGCTTGTGGAGAGGATACTATCATCTGTTGCATTTATTTTTTGGATTGGTTGCACATCTTCAAATCACACATTGTGCAGTGTCTGATGAAGACAAAGTTATCCTCCACACAAGCAAGGGAAATTGAGGGAGCTTCTCATAATTTTCTAAGTTATATTTGGATATTTGATTCTCTTTAATAAAAACCAGAGTTAGGTGCTTGCTTCTAGAATGAACATTTCTGTCTCTGTTTAATCTGCTCTCTCATCTTCCCTTCCTTAACATGATTGATTGCTGTGTTCTGAAAACAGCAACAGAGCTCTCTGGCAGCTTGAGATTTTGAATTGTGCTGTAGTGGCAGGAACAGTTGGCAAGGGTTTCTGAAAGGTTAATCCACTGAGGATTTATGGGCTTGTGTTAGAGAGAGAGCAAACATTATTTGTGTTGTCATGCTATAAAACTATAATCTGACACTGATGGTTATTTTGATTTTGCTTATATTTCAATGAATGGGAATTACATAATAGCAGCTTTCCTATACAGCTCTTAAAGTGGCTTAGAAAACAGTGGGGTTGTTTCTGCCAGGGGTAAGGAGGCAGAGAAGCTCTGAAGGTCAGACAGCGAGCAGAGAGTGGAATCTCTGTGCCAGGTTTTGGCATCCATGTGTATCTCTCTGATACACACTTCCAGCTTTCTCTGCCCCCTTTCCCAAACTATTAAATATTATTTCACATGACCAGAACCAGGGAAACCCATTTCAAATGTTTCCTTCCTTTGGACTCTCTCTGTTTATTAACATATTATTGTCCCATTCAGCCAGCCTATCCTTAAAAGGTCTGGAGTGTTTTACAGGCTAGTTCCTTCAGTTAAATCTCTCCTTTCTGTTGCAGCCCTCAAGCTTCAGGGAAGTGAGAACCAAAGTCATGAGGTTTTCCAGTAGCTGATGTAATACTAAAAAACAAGCAACCAAGCACCTTAATACTCAGGAACGTTTTTCCACATTATTATCACTTAAAAGAATTCTTTGCAATAAGGTACCAAGAGCATGAATCAACCCAGAATTGGACATTTAGATAAATATCAAGCATGTATGGAGTAAAGATAATTTCAAAGAAATATAAATGTCCAGGATGCAGGCAATGACTGCTATCTAGTGAACCAGGAAGCTTCTAACCATTTATCACCCTATACTATATTTTTAACATATTACTGAACAATGTAGATGGGTGTTCTGTCCACAGGGGCTCAGACAAGAAAGGGTTCAAAACCAGAAGAGAGATCGGAGATGTCAAAGTGAGAAAGAGAGAGGTAGGGCAGAATTTAATTTTCTTTGCTCATAAAGAAGTTCTATTCAAACTTTGGTCTGAAGTCTAGGCTGGTTCTTATTTAATTTGAACCAGTTTGCCTCACCTCTAATTAAGACCATTGCTTGGCTGTAAGGCTGCAGTTCAGAGCAAAGTGTTTCTTTAGAAGTGGATGTGAAATCGAGCTGCTACAATGGCAGAGGATGATATGAGTTGTTGTATCATTGACCCTGTAAAGAAAATAGAAGAGAATTTTGCTGAAAAACAGTGAGGAGCTGGGTGAAGAGTCTGTTTCCTTCATGTCTCTTAGAAAGGCATTAGAACAACAATATTTGGAGAACAGTCACTATTAGCATTTGGGTATCTGATGGTTACCACAGGAATGCCATATTCTAAGCATATGGAACAATTGCAGCCTGCTGGGTTGATATGTTGGCAAACATTGACTCCTCAATGGCAACTGCTGTGCAAGTGACAAAAATGCTTCTCTGCCTTCTGCTGTGAGGAAACCATTTAAGCAACAAATTCTTACCATGGCTCAGTGTGTCCATAGGAGCCGCTCCTGAACTCTGCAGCTATGGAGGTGGCTGGGGAGCAAAAAACATCTACCATATGGGGTGAAACCCATGGTTTCCTTGGCAGAGAACAGTATGACCTCAAGTTGTTGCAGAGGTATGGGCTCCAGGTCTATTGAATTGACTGCAATCCATGTGAAAGAAACACAGCAAGCATAACCCCACCCTGAGCCTCTTTCGTGGTGCTGCATGTGGCATCTAGTGTATCAGTGTTCTGCAGGTGCCAAATGGTGTCAGGTAGTGGTTCAGTGTTGAAATCCTCTGCCACTACCTTATTTCCGAGGCATGTCTGTTCCTCAAGCTCTTTTAAGCTTTGTCTTGGCTTTCTATCCAACCTGTTTGTCTCGGGAACTTTAGGTTTCATAAGCCTCCCAGTAACAGTGGGTTTTGTGATTTCTGTACATTTACTTTCAACCTGTCCTCTAAGAGAGAGAAAAGAGCAGTGGTATTCTTATTTTTCTGATGAAGAACAGGAGCATAGAAATATTTATTAGACTTGTCGGATCACAAGGAGGAAAACCATGGAAAAGGAGGTCCAAGATTCACAAGCTTTTAGCTGTTCCAGGATTGTAGTTCACCTTCAGTGTTTGTCAGAAGTGCTTTCTTTCACCTTCATTTTCTTCTCACTTTACTCTCAGCTGTTGCTCCAGATGACATTTGCTCTGGTCCATCCAGTTATATGAAATCAAAGGCTATTGTGAACTGCAGAACACCACTCTGTTTTTCCAGTTAACTTCAGAAAACTGTCCCAGAATCTAGATATGGCTTTCAATTTTTTTAATATGAAAACTCACAGGATCTGCACGACTCTGTCAAATCAGAAGCTACTTCTACCCTTGATTCTTTATTTATATTTTAAAAATGAAAGAATATATATGTGTAAAAGGAAAATATGTTTATCATTTGTCAAGTGATGTTACTCTCAGGTGCAGATAAATAACCTCAAAGGAGACACTTCATATCTCTAAACAGAAAGGACCATGCTATTTGTCTTAAAATAGATTTGAATGGTCATAGAGTAGCTTGAACTTTCTAGTTTGGTTATAAGATACACAATGCCCTCTAGTTCTTATTCATGGTAGTTTCATCACTTTAAAAGTGAAATTCTAATAAGTACAGGTATGGTGAAATCTGCAGAGTCCAATAATATTATTGGATAGTTATTTAGAGGTCGTTTATTTTGATTTAGTAGAAATTATTTTGAGAGGCCGGATGCATCAATTAAAAATTGAAAGCTACAATAACCCTCCTTTAAATTTAAAATGCAGGTAGTCTGAACTCTTGACCTCATTGTTTCCTGCTCCCATACAGCTCAAAGATCTGTACAACTTAAATTGAAAATGCCCTTCTACCTAATTAACTTCTGCCTGCAAAAATTTTGCACCTTTGTAGGGAAGTTCAGAAAGCAGAGCTTTAATGTCATGTAGTGGTTTAATCTCAGAGAAGCAATTACTGTTGCTTGGATACTAGTGCCATTGCAAGCTCATTCTTAAACCAAAACCCAAGCTAATAGCACATAGTTTTAGGTTTAAGCCTTAATAGAAAGTGCAAGTGAGGGTTAAGTTTGATTTATGTCTCTGAACTTTTTTTATCTGAGTCTCGGTATTTTTCTGTTTCCATACAGGTACAGGAAATATTTTTCAGTGGGCTGCAGTTTGGTGTCTTTTTCTGTTATCTTCTTGTAACTTCCAGGGGATTTTTTTCAGTAGGATGAAGTGCTGATAACTATGAGGGCTTCAGTTCTGGTAGCTCAGAGTTAAAGGTTATGAAAACATGTGCAAAAATGTTTGTGGAAAAGACACCTGATAACCTGATAAACTGGTGATTTCTTTGTCCTGTCCTGCCTGTGATACCTGAGTCTTCTTTGGCAGAAAAATATAATAGATTTCAAAATTTTTGTAATGTGGCTTTGAGCAGTAGGGATGGAAGATCCAGTGATCTTGAATTAGAACAAAGGAGGCTTGCCATAGATTTAATTGGAAATGTTGGCGAACCCATTATCTTTCAGAAGCTGTAATACTTCTTCTTAATGAAGGTAATGGTAGTTTCTTGATTTGAAGGCCCAGCTTAAAAGCTTCAGATTTGTTCTTGCAATAATTAGAATTCTATTTTTATGTTCATAGCTGTATTTTTGTTTATTTAGTGTGTATTTGACTCAAACACCATTTTGTGTAGACACCCTTTCAGTAGTTCAAATCTCGAACTGAAACTTGACCAGCAAATTATACTGGGAAACTTATATTGCTGGTTTTGAGTGGAGTATGAAACGAGGTAGACAACTGCAGTCATTCTAAGCCACTCTCATTAATTCATCTTCAATGCATAGTTCATGAGCAGCTCTCCCTGCTGTGTACTTGTCAGTCTTCCCTGATGTAAGTGAGCAGGTTAACGGGGCCTTTGCTGTCTGCTTGTTGTAAGTCTCCCTGTCTTTAGGTAGAAAACTCGTGAATGCTAGAGATTTATAACTGAAGTTATTCCAGTATTCAGAAACTGTAAATTATGCCTTACTTCACACCTCTTCCCTGTCACAGAAGACAGTTTTAATACTAGGGGAATAAAGTGTTTCTCTCATGAATACGGATATAATAGCACCATCAGTAAACTAAGGAAAAACACAAGCTCTGAACATTGTGCATATGATAAACAAGGCTTGAAAAGACAGCAAATTCAGGCTTATTACTGAAAGTGGAGATGAATCACATCCTTACCCTTGCCACTGTAGGAAGAACTTTAATCTTCTATTGAAGCTGAAATGCTGACCATTCTGGTTTTCCCCTGCTATTTATGTATGTATGTATTTATTTATCTCAACAGCCAGTTATCAGGATATTTAAACTCTTGCATGGAGGTACAGACCCTTATAAACTAGCATGGTACACTTTCATTTTGCTTCATATTTTAAGTTCATGTTTTTGCTTTTTTTCCTGATTCCTTCAGGGCTTGATTTGAGAGTTTAAAGCTGGGACCCCAGTATTGTACAAAAGATTCACATGCATTGCTGAAATCCATGTGATGATCAGAAGTTTCTTACATACAGTATCACTTTTATCCACTTGCAGAAAATGTATATTTTAGTTTTAAGAGGTGGCCATATAAGACAATTTCACTGCAAGCTTCTCTGCAGAAACTTTGTGCATACAGTTGACAACCTTAATTGTCAAAAAATACCTGACTATTCAAAAATACTGCATTGAAAATACACAGTAGTTTGGAAAATGGGAGGACATAGTGTTGCATAACTGACCTGGAGCTCTTCTTTAGGGGGCATACTTATCTCAGGCTATGTTTCTGGTTTTGTCTGAAGGAATGATCAGTTTCATCAGTGTTTTCATGTTATCCATACTAATGAGCTCTAAAAAAAAAAAAAAAAAACAAAAAAAACAAAAAGAGAGAGCCAGCAGCACCCAGCTGCAGCCCACAGCTGATTCTGCAGACACCCACTTGTCCCAGTGTTGGCACTGGAAGATTTACTCTTGTTTTGCCCCCACCTCCCCAGCAGCTGACTGATGATTTAAAGTTGGCATGTGAAGCACCCAGATGTCCAGCTCCAGGAGGAGTCTCTTCAGTAGGATCATCTCCTTGACAACTCATTTTTCTTTGTCTGTTTCTTGGCTTTGTAGCAGGGACCTGCCTCTGTGTCTGGTCTGGGGTTTGACGGCTGCAGCTCTGCTTGATCTTCCTTGATATATTTTGTTTTACCTTATGCTTATTAGAGGTACTATTGTCTACAGTATAGGTCTTGGAGAGGAAGGAGTGGATTGTAAATCGTACCCAAAGTGTGGAGAAAGACTTTCTTCTTTCCGGAATGAACTTTTTTATTTTTTTTTAATGTAAATATCTACAGAAACACCTAGGCTGCCACGCATGGAGCAAGTGAAATGTGGCAAAGTAACCTTGTTATCCAGCTGTGGATAACACACAGCAGCACCAGGTACCTGATAGTAACAGATCATTCAGGTGAGCAGGGACCAGTTATACTGTCCTGCACACGTGGAGCCAGGGGCAGTGATGTGAAGGCAGGAGAATCAAAGTAGAGGTACCTCCAGATGACTTTAGTCTCTAAGATGGCTGCTTGGTACTTTCCAAAGCAATGCAGTGGTTGCGTTTTGTCTCAAAGTGAGGCTGCTAATTGCATTTAGAAATTGTGTCGTCCACAGTCCCATTTTGTATCTATTGCCAACAAATTAACTCTGTCTCTAAAATTGTGGCACTTATTCTACTTCCCTCAGTCAGAAGCAGTGCTTTTAATCCCCATTCGATATTATAGATGACCAGAAGATGATCTGCATAGTTATCCCTCTCATTCAAGTTTGTGTGACACTCTTATTTTACTTACCACTGGATGAAAGCACTTTGAGTTCAGTGGCATAGATTGGGTATTGCATTCATTTATGCATTGCAGTGATAATTTGTATTTTTGTGCTAATAGGAATTCTTTGGACTCACTTAAACTGGTAAATTCCAATTACCGTGGCAATCTTTTTAATGATAAAGAATATATTCCTTTAAAGGTACACCATATTAAGGAAAACAGGACAGCACACTTAAACTCTAGTTGTATGCTTTCTATCATAAGCTTAAGCCTTTTATCAGTACCCAAGAAAGGCAGTTATTTTGGGCTGGAAGATTAGGCTGCTCTTCAGATCCTGGCATGCCTCTGCCTTACTGCCTTCTTCAATCTTTTATATTTCTCTGATGCTCCTTAGGCATCTCCTAAAGATGCACTTGGTACACTTAAGAGTCAGGATGGTAATTTTAGATAGAAGGTAGTATAACAAGGGAACTCATATAGTTATTCCTTGTCAACACCAACAATGAGGAAGAGATTATTTACAAGTTTGTAGTGTACAGTTATGGTAGATCCAACCTGTGATGGATTGTGCCAGTCAGGCTAATATGCTGTGTCCTTGAGACTGAACCTTCTCCTTGTCTTCTTGATCACTTTGGCTGCTTGCCTCTAAGCTGAACTGATTCAGGTATTTTTTTGAGTCAGACAGCTAAATCCCCAGAAACAGGGAAGAGCAGAAAAGTCTTTCTAATAGTTCTGTAAATATCAAAGGGATATAGCTTCCACACTTCTAAATTATAACGGAAATATGTGTCTCTTAGGTAAAACTGCACGCTGTCTCTTCTCTCTAGGCAGTCTCTCCTGGCCTCCACCTTCTCTCCTTACATTGAATGTCTTGTGCTTTCTGCAGGACCTTAGGATTGCAGGTTTCTTACCTAATACCAAGACTACAGCATTACCTAGAACAGACTTAGCATTTTTCGTTGCTGTGCCAGGATGTCTAATTGTGTGAGTAAGCTGGCAAATTGTTACACACTCCTGAAGCCTTCCCTCTGCCTCCTCAGGGAAGGAGCCGTGATGAAGCACGGGGCACACAGGCATGTTGGATATTTTTTGCTGTACTTTGTGCAGAGGGAACAAGGCAACTCTCTTTTGGGAAGTGCAACTCTACAGGGGCCTCAGGAAATACACTGTAGAAATAAACATATTTCTCCTGGCCCCGGCAGAAAGCAGATGTTAACCTGATCAATTATCAGTGAGGCAGAAGGACAACATGCAAATTGTAATAGGCTCCAAGAAGCATCTTAGGTATGGTAAAAAACAGAAAAGAAGAGAGAGCCTTAATGTACAAAACAAAAAGTGTACAGTGTGTGAAGCCCTGTTTTTCAGAATATATTTCTGCAAAACAGCAAATGAGCCACAATTCACTATTAAAACTGAAATGCTCATTCCTGGCTTTATTCAGCCCACTAATTGCCCATGAAAATTCAGGTCTGGTATTTGACACATTAATTACTCAAAAAAACATTTACTCTAGGGTTTGCAGAAGGGAATAAAGAGAGAACGTAACTGAGAATAAAAAGGTGGAAAGTAAGTGGAGGAGGATTTTAAGACAAGTCTTTTGATGGATTAATCACACAATATTCTCTGGGGCCAAATGCTGACCACTGCAGCACATTGTGGAAGAGAGCAAATGCCCAAAAACCAAAACAGAGTGAGGAGTGGCAGCTCCCCACACCTCATCTGTTCCTGTTTGTGTTAGATGAAGACATGAAGGCACAAACCTGGTTGCTGTGCACAATCAGAGTCATTTATTGTGTGGTTTGTTACACTTATATAGTATCCCAATATCTATTGATTGATCTACAATTTGCACCTCCAAGTGCTCTTTCTACTAACATAAAACCTTATTTACCTCTTCCCACCCGAGGCACCTGGGACCAGGACATAACATCATCCAGATGGCAAATTCCTCAGGTTATTTACAGCTCTTTGTTCTTCTTCAGGGTCAGTAAGTGCCAGGGAATTCACAGCACTCCTCTATCCCCCCCAGGCCTTCTCCTCTGCTGTTCTCCTACCATGTAGCAGTGAAAATATATTGGGGCAACAGGGAGACCTTGAGGAAGGTTCCACTCAGCCATTCCATTTCTCTAGGGATGGAAGGAAAAACCCATGTCACTGCATCTTCACACCTCTGCCCTGATCCTTTGGTGTCCCTGGCTGTCCTCTGCAGAGCTGTGTCTTGATAATATTCACCTTTTTAGTGTGATCATTGGTATCAATGCATGGTCTACAACAGACTTTCCATCATATCCTAACACTTCTGAGATATGGAGAAATGGGGTGGTAAATCTAGGAGAGAGGAAGAGAACATGAACAATGTGTTGGTGATTACACCTCATTATAGAACCAATGCCATTTAAATAGGAGTAAATGAGACCTTTGGGGAAATTTGGTCCTTATGAAGCCTTCGAGGAACAGAATTTTTTTTCCAGTTTCCATTGATTGGGGTGTAAAGAGTATTTATATTATCTGCCAGAATGGAGGGAGGGAGGTGGTTTGTTGTGAGGAGAATCAGGTGTGAGTTACTATTGAAATTAGTACTCTATCGACTCAATGCAGTCATCACCATTCATTACAGTTTTACAGAAGTGTTAAACTACTTTAAAACTTGCATTTCCCCTTTTAAACTAAATTACTTTTGTGTTTTCTCTAGCAGTAGTGCCAACCTAAGGCAAGCAAGTTACAGTAGAGCAAACATAAACAACAATCAAGGCATAATTACTAAATGGGAATAACACTTTCAAATTCTGCTTCTCCCAACCCTGCTCTGTGTGTACTGTAATGGAAGCTCTCTCCTGCTATTTGCAATCGAGTTCTTCAAGCAGATGTCAGATATGCTTGAGCAGTTTAGGATTGACTGGTTCACTGATTATGCAGTTCAATCCAAAGCTTTTTTTTATTCTTTCTCTTAAATTAAGAAAAAGCCTTTTTAGGAATAGACAGAAATTGCTGAATAAAATAATAAAACACATTAATATTCTTCCTATTATCTGTACCTTTTAGTGAAAATTGAAATCCAATTTTGGATTCCAAGATTCACTTCCCTCGTTTTTCTACTACTGCCTAACATTTCTGTCTCAGTCATGAGCATTAATATAAATTATGATATGCTTTCTGTAGAATGACGCAGCCAAATTCTTCTTGGGCAAGAAAGAGTATGTTCCTCTGAACTCTGCTTTACAAAATACAAATTTTGTTTCAGCTTCAAGTAACTTTTCAAGCTCTGTGGTGCATGTCCTATTAGAGCATATGTTCTGAACTTTTTGAGATTTATTAATAACAAATCACCTAGTTGCAGTTCATCTTTTGATATTCGTCCTTAGAAAGAATTCACATTGTGCAAGTTTTAAGGACAGCTACAGCAAAGGCTCACAAATCATGTGAGCTTTTCTCTAGACACCAGAGGCTTACAGAGGTTTTCCCTGGACATATATTGGGTTAAATGTTTATTGCAAAAACTACCATTACTGTATTACTGTAAAATATTGAACTTCATACTTTTAGTTCCATTTATTTCTATTATTATAGAAGCTTAAAGCCCTAATCAAGCAGCAGCATATCATTTGTCAAGAGATTGTACAAAGCAGAGGAAAATAATTTCCTGTTCTCAAAGAAGTTCAAATTTGCATCTTAAGGAAAAAATAGAGGAGAGCAAGAAAAAAAAATCTAAGCAATGAAAGTCTTGCATTGATATCAGGGCACCAGAAGTCTGTGGTGACATTTGTTCTGTTTCTTTGTGCGTTTGTTTTTAGTTCTAGGGGATATTTGGAAATACTTCCAAGAGGTAACTTTATGAATGTCTGGAAGGCAACTGAAGTGGTGCTAAACTTTCTTGGGATGAAGTGTTAAGAAATAACAGATTAGATACCAGAGACATCTACTAGCATCAGCAATGACACTATCCCAGGCTCTGCTAGGTGGAATAATGTTAATCCAGAGATGATCTAGTTTGGGCAAATGTCCAATACCTGTATTTATTTGTAGAGGATTACCTAGTTTAATAAGTGTTTAGCGTTCACATAATCCTACCTGAACAATCTGCAGGATTTTGGCTCTTAGTTTGTCTTTCTTAGGAACAGTCTAATGATGGTGCTAGGACAGAGAGTGGGGTTTGCTGCTCCCAGTGCCATTCCAGGACAAGAAAGACAGGGTCAGTAACTGCTCTGTTGCAAGCCAGTGCCCTTAGACCCCATCAGAGCATGTATCATACAGTGGATTTTTTCTGCTGGGGGCTCAGAATAAATAAATAAGCAAATTAACCATTGCTATTTTGCCACCTCCTCATTCTGCTGCTCTGCACAACTGCCTGCTTGGCTACAGCAAGCACTGACCTGCTGGAAGCTGCAGTGGTCACAGTGCAGGTCTGGGATCTGTGGTGTCTGTGTGATGTGAGCTCAGTGGGTGAAGGAAAGTGCTCAAAACACTGAGAAAACTACCTTTTTGTTGACTCCTTTTCCAGATGGGTCCAAAACTTTGCTGTTCTCAGCTGCCATTGCCTGTTAGTCTGGATCTGGTATGCAGAAAGTGGACTGAGGAAGGGGGCCATTTCTTTCCTGATTGATATTTTTCAGCAAATGAAAAGATAACGTCAGTTGTCTGGAGTGACAATCACTGGCTAAGAATTCACTTTAAAAATTCTGGGTCTCACCACATGAAGACAGAGAGGAGCTGAAAGGAGCTGAATATCTTAGTTCTTCAGCCTGTTCTTAAGCTTCCATCCCAAGTGCAGTCAGATATAATCACGTTGCCAATACTGGTAATTTATCACTAAAATCACAAATATCCACTTGACATTGATAGAGAAAAAGAGTGTCAGAATCTATCAGTGTTTCTGTGCAAGAGTTCTTATGCAAAGAGCTGGCACAGAAGCATTTTTTGATGAGACATTGTGGTGGAGTAACTCTGGCCTGACTTTCTTGTGAGTGAGAGTGGAAATGTGCACCCTGTGTGTGCTGCATCTGTGACAGGAATGCTTCAAGCAGTAACCCCACAGAGTTTCAAAAGAAATTAGCACTCACAGAAATAGAGGACTGCAGAAAGGCATGGAATCTGCCCATAAATATGAAAATATGCTCTGTTCAGAGACCACCACCCAACCTATGTTTGTCTTCTACAGAAAGTTCTTTAAAAGCCCTAATAAGACTTTTGGAAACATTTGGGCATAACCTATGAGAAAATAATTTATTTTTTTTTTACTTTTTAATATTCTTGTTAAAAATGAGCTTTATTTCACTGCTGAGAGTGGAGTGGAAGAGTTGTTCTATAAGCCCTCATCTATTTTGTGCAAGAAATTAAACTGGTGCATGTTCAAGGACAGTAGAAGAACCCAAGCAAAAGTGCTGCTGGACATAGTGAGATGTAGAGGGAGAGTGTCTATAATTTATTTTGCAGTATAATTGCAATCTGATAGTCTCTAAGGATCTATGTGTACTTTGATCTCTAAAGTTATTTGAGAGCCAAATCTAATGCTGTACATATATATGCAAATAGATATGAACTTCAGTGTTCAGGGGCATTGTGTCATTCACAAAATATAATGAGCCAAATTATCTTTTTCTTGTAGTGTGGGGGCCAAAATTCAGCAAAGCTTAGCAACACACACTTAACTTTCATTCTGAAGGCAATAACACTGAGATACATTCTTAGAAGTTTTGCTGAGTCAGACTGGACTTAGGCATTTGCTTACACTGAGATGTGCACTGAAGAGAGTTTTTTATTTGGAACTTAAAATAATGTTCTGTTCAGGCTAATGGGAACTACATTATTTCTGTCCTTTCTGTCTGAAAAAGAGGTACTGGGGGGGGAGGGGAGAATCCAGTTTGTTTCTCAGACAAGCCCATTTTACAAAACCTCAAACAGGATCTTGCCACACTATAGAGGTGTTGGGCACAGGGAAGGAATAGCCAGTCTTGGATGTAGGGAGCAGTGAGCCAGGTATTTGAGCTGGAATGCTTGTGAACTTGATTTTCTTTTTGACAACAGCAGTTCTTTTTAATTAAGCTACAATATTGTCAGAGGACCTAAGGGACAAGCAGGACACATGGCAGCAGTGTGTTCTTGCAGTAGAGAAGGCCAACAGCATCCCAGGCTGTGCTAGCAGGCGTGCAGCCAGCAGGTTGAGGGAAGTGATCCTTCCCCTCTCTCTGGCACTAGTGAGAGTACATTTGGAGCCACGTGCTGCTGTGGGTACAAAAAAAGACATTGACAAAATGGAACAAGCCCAGTGGAGAGTTATTTGAAGTGGCCAGGGTCTGCTGCCTGGTTTGAGGAAAGGCTGAAAGAGATGTTCAGCCCAGGGAAGAGGAGGCTCAGAGAGGGTTTTACTGTAGTCTAAAACTGTATGGGTGTGGAGAAGATGGTTCCAGACTCCTCACAGAGGTGCATAGCAGAAAGTTAAGAGGCAACAAACACAAGGTGGATTTGGAAATGCTATCCAGATATACCTAAGTGCTTTTTCCCCATATAGGTGATCAAGAAGGATTCCAGGGTGGCTGTGACCTCTCCACCCTTGGAGCTATCCCAAGCTGGACCGAACAACCTACTACTTGTACCTGTTTTGGGCAGGCAGTTGGGCTGGAGACATCCAGCAGTCCCTTCTGACCAAAATTATTCTGTGGTGAAATGTTCTTTTTCTAGAAAGCCACTCCTACAGTCTCACATTTCTTTTATCGTATTTAGCAGTGTTCAATCTGCTTGAGTTGCACATTTTCCACAAGTCAGCATTTCCATCATTGTCTTTCTGTTTAAATGAAGTCTTCCAAGCTGGAGCCAGTTGTTGAGAGAGGAGCAGTAATTATGCACCAGGCTCTTGTCAACTGCAGATTTCCCACTCATTTTTATGTACCTAGTCATAATTTAGCTCGCATAAAATTTGAGTACTGCTGCATTGCTGCCATTCCCATTTTGCTTGGTGATATCTTTCTTTTGTTAATACTTTGCTAGCAATTTACTTGAAAGAGAAGACAGTCTTTTTGTATGGATAATATATCTAATTTTTTTTTTTTATGATAATATGTCTAAATTTGGGTTTGATACTCCCAGCAACAGTAAATTGGCTGAAAAAGTCACTGGATTCTCTTATATTGTATTCCTCCCAAAGCAACTGGATTATTGTATTAATCTGCTGTATTAATCTGCTGACTTAAAAGTAATGTCACCCTCTGAAACTCCTTGTTCAGGCAAACTGAATTCTTTCTGACAGGGTTTCACCTGTGCTAATACTGTGCATTGAGCAGTCATTGAAAGAATATGTAGATTTAGCTACTTTTAACGTAGGCAGGTAAGGAAAGACCATCTCACCTATGCACCTCAGAAATCCATGAGTAATTAATGTAACCAGCTTTGATTTGTATTTTGAAAAGCTGAGTGCTTGTGTGTGGTACTCAGAGGAATGATCTGTAAATGAATGAAAGCAGCTGCAATACTATTCAGCATTATTTGCTGCCATAGAGTGAAGTGAAGGAGAAAACAAAAATATGGAAATGAGAAGGAGGTAACGTGAGAGACATGAGAAGGACAAAACGCTTCTGAGCAGCATAAGAGCAAAGGCATTTTCTTTCTGTTGCTTTCTTCTTTCTGTGATGGGACAAAGTCTATTCTTTGCTGGGCTGCACTTCTAAAAACAACCTCTGTGGAGACCAATTTACTTTTTAATTAAAACTCATGTATATCCAAAAATGTGGACATTTTCTCAAAACACTGTCAGGAAAGCTTTCTTTTAGGAGATTTCCAAGCCAAATATGTAAACTAAAGGAATGGGGGTGACTTCACAAAGCTGACTACTTGCTTTGAACCCAGATTCATCCTTCTTCACCTCTATAACAGAATGCTGAGGCATTCTTAAAGTAAACTTTCCCTCTACTTCAGATTGCTACTTTCAGGTTTAGGACTAACTTACTATGTGTTTGTACAATACTTACCATATTAAATACCATTAAAAAGAAATCCATGGTCGCAATATAAGCAATTTCTTTACAATTACAGTGAAAATTGCCTGTTCTCATGTAATGCCTGGCAGAAGGAGGCATCCTTGACACTGCCAGTTTGCAAAGTAAAGGAGGAAACTGAAGCCCAAAGCCAGTCAGGTGATAGGAAATTTATATGCCATTTCTTAAAAGTAAGAAAATGTTTTACTAAGGATAACAAAAAATCTCTGTATTTGCTGTCCTTCTGGGACAGTTTCAAATTGTCCCCTTGGGACAGAATTTAATAACCTAAAAATCTGGGGAAAACATCCACTTATTCCTCCAGGAGAGCCTGTAGCTTTTGATGTATGATTCTTTTACACGTGGCAAATATTTTCAATGGGTCGAGTATTATTTGGGCATTTTAAAATACCTCTCCCTTACCTATAGCTTCCTCTGCAGAATCAAGCTGCTGTGGTAGAAAAGAGGGCAGCCTGGACATAAGAGTCTACTGGGTAGCCAAAGTACATCTAAAATAATCCCTCTTCAGTGATTATTTTAAGAGTGCAAACTCTTTCCTTCATGCAAAATGAATCAGCTGCCATTTGGCAATTTCAAGCCATGTGACCACCTAGTGTAGCTATCTGAGCTTGTTCTTTTCAGTTTTTAGTTATTAATACAGACACTTTAGTTATCAAAGATTTGACGGGAATGAAGGATTGACCTCCTGTGATTGAAGATGCAGACAATCTCAGCTTGTTAAAATAATAAATGGGTACCTGTCAAAGAGAGACTCGGAGCAAACGTGGCCCCTGTAGACATCTCTATTGTAGATTTTTAAAAAGTCCTTCTGCTGCTTTGTATGGATATTAATTAATAATAATATTTTCTTTCATTGAGATAGATGGAAGTGCTAATTACTCTTTCTCCATGAATCCCTCACTAGTACCATTTATCCTGTAATAATTACACATCTCAAGGCAAAAAAAATGGTTAGAAGTAGTTAGTAGTGATTTAAGTGCTGGTAAAGAATTGGCACATAAATTACCACAAAGAAGGATGTGGTTGTTTGTAGGATCTATCTCTAAAGCAATTAGAAACAGCAATGCAGGACCAGGAATTTTGTTTCTTACCACTCTTCAATTTCTTTGCTCTGAACAGAGCAAAAGAACTGTCTGATGCTGTAAACACAGCATACTATAAAAACCTCAAAGCTGTATAAGCCTTTCCACAAGAAGTGGGTCTAGAGGATGCAGCAAGGCTCCCTGATGCAATCTCTCAGCTGGTTCTGTACCAGCACTGAGCTTGGTAAGCAGGTGTTAAGAAAATGCAAAAGGTCTTTGATGACAACTGATGCTTTATCCACAGTCACGTGAAATACCAACACAAGTTTTTGCCATTCTTTTCTTTTCTAGACCAACTCTCATTAAACTCCATCATCCTGAAATACCTGCTGCTACTCACTGCCTCTATTTCAACAGCGTGTTGCTGTCAGGGATAGCACCAGAGCTGGGGCAGGTGTGGTACAAACATCTTGTAAATTAAGTTGTAAACTTACTACACACAACTTACACACACAAATATCTTATAAATGTAAACTTACTACACAGAAGCAATATCCTACCCCACCAGCTTGTAGTGCTGTTGGTGTATCAGTGTCTGGGATGCCTGTTAACCAACATTAATCTGGTTTTCACTGTGGTGTAAGATCACTGACAAACCCTTAATACCTTTGACCTAAGTCAAATCTTCCTCCCTCAAGTGTTTAGAAACAGTGGTGCTGAAGGAAAAATAAATGTGTTTCCTTAGTCTGTGACTGGGCAGAGAAATTCTTATTGCAAAACATATCTGCTGACTACCTTGCTCTATTGCAAAGATCCAAGTGCTAGCTGAAAGAGAGGCAACTGCTGCTTTTTGACAGCAGTAAAGAAGTTCCCAAAGGAAACCACACTTTTCTGCAGAGTAATTGAATATACGCATATATTCTTCCATAATAAATTGTTAAAGAGCATTAGTTTTGGACATTGAAAGCATGCTGAGTTGGTGTGGAGAGAGATAATGGAATGAGCAGGTATTAAGAAATGGCCATCAGAATCTCTGCTGGAAGTAAATCTAACACTTCCAGGTATTTTTAGGGCAATTATTTTAACCTGTGGGTAAACCCAGTATTTTTTACACTGAGTCTCTATGGAGAAAAGGATATTTTCATTTGCTTACCTTTTTAAATTAAAAACAAAAAAATTAGATGGTCTGGATGATATTCTGAATTTTCCTCAGGCTTCATTTTCTCAGTGAAAGAAATATCACTAAATGTCATCTTCAAAAGGAGGAGAGGACAGCTCCTTAAATTGTTTGGGTTTTTTGTTTGTTTTACTATATATTTAGGTTTCAGTTTTTTTAATATAAACATCTTGTGTTCAGAGAGCATCACACTAGCATTATTAAGTACCCCCCTTTTTCTTGTGTGTACACAGCATCCTATAGGCATTGTTTTCTACTCAAGTGTTTAAAAGTTATATCCAGCACTCCCCAAACTGAATGCATGAGCTTTGTAAAACTTCCCAGCTCAGATGTGAAACCATTTTAGATATTCAGAACTGATACTTGCAAATCACTTAGTCACATATCATAATGGTTTTGAAAAATTATTCCTCAAATAATAAAAAATACAAAGGCTAGCTTGTGACTGTAGGAAGTGGTGAGTATAACTCCTTTATTTTTTTTACTCTAAATTACATTGTTTCAGCTACTACAGTATTCAAGTATTTCTGTGAAACAGTATCTTTGGGAGCCCACAAGGAGAATTAGCACATCATCATTTATGCTCCTGTTCTGAAATCCCCTGTGAAGGAAGGGATCTCCATCCAGTCTGAGCAGGTGGCAGTGAACAGAACCTTTGTGGAAAGCCCTTCATTTTATAAATAACAAATGACCTTCAAATAAAGGACTTGGGTCCTAGAAACTAAGAAGTTACCATTTCCTTTGCTTTAAGCTGCTGCTCTTCCAATGAATTTCAGTAACTACTGATGTACCAGTACCTGCTCCTTTAATATAAAGTAGGTTTGCATAGCTCACCTTCAGTGGCTTATGCTGTATTTGAGGAGGCTGAGGACAGCAATTTTCCTCTCTTCAATGGTATTGTTTCATTACAAGTCCCAGCCCCTAGAGCTGAATCACAAAGCAGGAAAATGGTGCATACTCAGCCTTAGCAAAAACAAGCAGAATGATGCTGCCACAGTGAAACTAACAATTTATTCCTTTGTGTTCTATGGAGAGGAATACCTGTTAGAATAAGAAATAAAACATTAATGGAATTCTCTCAGGAATCTATGTAGTGGCAGAAATCAGAAGATTAGCTTTGAAATACTGAGAGTAGGGCATGGATAACTTTTTTAACCAGCTGAGAACAAAGAAACCGACTCCAGTGATCATTAGTGTAGCCAATAAAACAGTATCACTCTATCAGGGTCTTACTAAGATTGATGGAGACTGAGGCACAAATTTGATTTTTCTCTATGGCTAATAAAAAAAACATTTACCACTTTCCAGCCACTGCAATATCTTTGCAACTAAAACTAGGCTTGGAACTTACTCAGTAAGTATATCATGATCTTCAAGAAATATCTGAAGTTATTCATTTATCACAGCACTTCTAAAAGATTCTGAGAGAGGAAGGTTTAAAGCAGCCTTGTGAGCATCACATCTGTCTTGGGGAAAGAATGAAGAAAAGTTCCAGGATTCTCAATGTGTATTTTTAGACTTGAGATTCTTTACTGAGACCTGTAAAGGCAGATTTTGTACTAATGTACTTACTTATAGGAGTTTTGGAAAAAATGGGTGGTTTGCATGGGCTGAAAGTAAGCTTGTACGAGCTCTGGCAGTTTTGATTAGGAATATGATCTTGTGTGTTGTGCTGTGAGGAATGTTGTCCTGGAAACAGCACTAGACTTTTCTGGAGGGTGTCCTTTACAACAGGTTATTCACTAGACTGGTGTTTGTAACACCCAGTTGATCTATGTATGTATGTATATATGTAATACTCAGTTAATGTATTTTATGTATCTACTCATAGGCTGTAGTTATTTTAATACTCAGTCACACATGAAAAGAACAATATTTTTGCAACTATTGTAAATTAGATTTTCTACCAACTTGCTTTAGATTGTTTGGAGTCTATGTGTCAAACACAGGGGCCAGTGTTAGCTGTCCTGGTGACTTCATTTCTGGGTGCCCAGTTGCATCTCCATTACAGTGCCTAACATGCATGGATGCTCAGGTTATGCACTCAAAAGGAAAATATTTTCTCTTCTCCAACAGAAAGAAGGCTTCCTAAATCAGTTCCTGGCTTTTACTAGATTTCCTACTAGGAAAATATGTTCAAGTTGCGCCAGGAGAGGTTCAGATTGGCTATTAGGAAAAATTTCTTCAACTGCCTGAGTGCTGAAACATTGGAACAGGTTTCTCAGGGAGGTGATGGAGTCTCTGTCCCTGGGGATGTTCAAAACCAGATGGACATGGGGCTTCAGGAGATGAGTTAGTGGTTATGGTGGTGTAGGACTGATGGTTGGACTTGATAATCTTGAAGGTCCTTTCCAACCCTGATGATTCCATGATGATTCTCCGATGCTTTATTCTCTCTCTTGCCAGAGAGATCAAGTAGGCAATATTTTTTTTTAGCACCTGTTCTTAGCAAACTAAGGTATAAGATGTAAAGATGCATGTCATATCAATAAGGCCAAAAAGCAAATAACAAATGAATGGCATATTGTATTCTGCAAATGTAATGAGAAACCTGTACTTTCACCAGTGATGCATAGCTGGTTGGTAGCAATGAGGCACTTGCTGCTCAACAAAAGGATTCAGTTTGCTTTCTGACAGGTCTGCAAAGAGAACACCTTGCAGGCTGAGTGCAAGGCTTTTTCTTCTTCTTGCTGCCTTAGGTTGTTATCTTCATGGACCTTGGCACTACTCTGAAAGCTAGAAGACAATGAAAATAAATATATATGCAGCAGCTGTATGTTTCCTGTTTCATCTTCAGAGAATGGATATTGTCACGGATAAGGAGGAGAATATAAATCATAAAATCATTCAAGTGTTTTGCTTTACCAGTGCCATCTCTTTTCTGGTACAGTGTCTTCCATATCACTGATTGCCTTGGTCTTGGGGAAAGCAGCAATTCCTGTTTCTCACTTCATCAGCTGTTCCCTGTGTAAAGCTTATGACATCCCTTAATCTACCACAGGAGGGTGAATGCACAAAAGGAAATTCTGTCTGATGGCATGAGTATCCTGTGACAGCTTCTGCTGTTTGAAGCAGCAGGTGTGGAAACAGTCCACGTCTGCAGTGATCTACTAATATTTTTCTATAACTCAGAGAAGAAACATTCAGAGAGGTCTCCTGAAGTAGCACTCAGCACCCAGGAGATTCCCTCCTATGTTAAAAGTGTGAAAGTCTCACATTGAAGCCTTTTGATGTCTGTTTGCCTTTTCTTTTTTCTCTAACACATACTGGTGGCCAAAGTCCTTTGTCACCAAGACCAGATGGAGTTTCTTTGCTCGTGCCTTGTCTGCTTAGCCAGAATCAGGCAAGACTTATATAAAATACTGAGAAAACAATCAGAACTCCCAGGGTATGTTCAGCTCTTGGTTTCTCTTGCACTCTGGAGCTGCTGATGTCTTTTTGCTCTGAGGCCATAACCCCTCAGAAGGTCACTAAACCTTTTCAAAAAGTGCCAACAAAAAAACCTAACAAAAATCCCCCCTCATCTGATGAACTAGTGAATGGAGCTATTTCTTAATGCAGCAATGGCAGGGCTGGTCTTTCTTCAGTAGTTACATGGCTAGTGAGCAGTCAGTGAAAAGCAGCCCCTTTAGCCATTCACCTTGTTTTATGGGTGGAAATCTTGTGTTGAACTATGGAGGGTTCTGAATGCTTCCATCTTTATATGGGTTGTTAATCTAAGGGCAGAGGTTGCATATCCTTACTTTTAGCATTAATGAAAAGAATTCACTAAAACCACTTGTTCTGAAGTGTTTTTAAGTGTCACCTGTTTTCCATTCCACCTCTTTTTGCTGCAGAAGTTCTGAAATCTATTTGGATGGCATGAAGTACAAAGAGAAGCCAAGTGTTTTAGTGCAGGGACCAGCATGCCTTGCAGATGGGTTATAAGGAGATGAGAGCTGTCTTTGTCAGAGCAGAATCCATACATTTCCTGTAAAATCTTTACAAATTGTGCCCATGGGGCAGAGTTTGAATTTCTTTTTTTACAGCTTTAGAAAGAAAACAAATGCAAAAATCTTTCAAGTGCATTCAAAGTCATTACGGTACTTTGCTGAACTGAATCAATTGTCATAACCTCTGTGGGTGTGTAAAATATGAAATTACTCTCACTCTCATGGTCATTCCAAGTTTGTAAATTAGCAGGAATTGATTATAGGTGCTTTTGGAAAGGACTCTGGTGTATTAAAAGTGTCTTGATGACAAACAACAATATATTATTTGTAAGATCTTGCTCGATGAAACTGTCTTGTCCACTAATGGCTGTTTTCCTTTGTTATTGTTCTGACTTGCCTTCTAACAGACTGATGTGTGGACTGAGATTTATCATGTGATAACTTGGAGAAACAAGAGCCTTTGGCTATTAAAGTGGTTGTAATACTTGTTTTATTTGATAATTTAAGATATTTTAAGGTTAGTTACTTTCAGTATTTTCCAGTTTAGTTGTTTTTTCCCTAAGAACCAATTTTTATTAATAGTTGCTGTAAATTTATTTTAGAATGAAGAAAATTACCTGCTTTTCTGATTACCTGTTTCACTATTCACCTATTTTATTCATAGGTTCCATAAATTATGTGGTAGTCTTTTCCTTTTTGTGTTAAAACTACTTCTCTTATCTTTTTCCTTTCTTGTTCTCTGAACTTCATTTAACAGCAAGATGTGAACCTCAACACATTTAGATCTTAATCTTTACTCATATTAGTAACAACATTGTGCTAAAAACCTGTGACTATAATCATTAGTATGAAGCTGGCCTTTTCTAAAGTTTTTGTCTCTGGTTTCAGAAAAAAAATAGATTAAAACAACATAAAAATGTCGTGTTTTGGAAAATGTAAATATATATATTTGAAAATACATATTAACTATGGTGAGTGAAGGGATACCTATAGATGAAGACCTCCTGTGCTGTATATTTGAACATCCACCACAGGCCACCAACAAAGACACATCAGCCTTAACAAACTACACTGATTATGGCAATTCTTTATAGGGGTATAATTCATTATACCCCAAAGAAATGCAAAGAAATGCCTTAGGTAACTGATACAAAAGTAGTTTAGAAATACTATCTTCACATCTTCCTTGTGATGCAGCAGGATCTTACATGTCTCTGTGGGATTATGATTTACATGATTTACATCACTTAAAGAAAATCTTGGAAGCTTTGGAATTAGCAGATTATATTGTTGTAGTTTAATATGTGCTGCAAATCACCACAGGAAATGATCCAATACGATCAACAGGGAAATGTTAAGGTAGACACCATGGGATTTTTGCAGGTTACAAGCAAATTTCATGCATCATGTTGTTGGGAGCTGACCCTGTGGAAAATCCCCAGTTATATCACCAATGATTGGTGGTTATGATGTGAAAGGTTGAACAGCAGTACTTGGAAGGAACAGAGAATTCTGCTCTGTTGCATATGGGAAGTTTAAAATGTGTCAGGTTGTTAAATATGATGTCCTCATGTTTTTCATTGAAGCTTTTAGAGGTACACGGAGGAACAAAGGAGCATATTGGTCAGCAAGTAGGTTTTCTCTGTGTTGCATCAGTTAAGTGTGTGTCTCAAATTGCTGAGTATGTGTTGTACAAAAAGGTCACCTACTATTCAATACCCATCACATTTATTTTTTCACAGACTGAAAAAAACCAGCTACAAACTGAAATGGGGGGTTAAATAAGAAAAGCATATCTCAGTCCTCAGAGTACAGTGTGTATTTGACTTTGATAGGGAAGGGCTTTAAGACTTCCAACAGCAACAAAGGCAGGAACTCCTCAGAGACCTTTAATGCTTCCTTAATGTTGTAAGCTGACTAGGCAGTGAAAATGGTGACAGGTGGAGCTTGTACAGCTCTACTACTATTTGTGCCAAAATTCGGACAAGCTCTAGTTCAAATGGCAGCTTGCATCCTCAGATGACAAATTACACCTGGTCAGCACAAGAATGGAAAACAAACAAGACAACATTTTTTCTACCTCTGTGTCTGTTTCTTTGTGAAACTAAAATATTGCTTTCCAAGAGCTTGCTTAAAAAAAAAAAAAAATAAAAAAATTCTGCACAAGTGATAAATGTCCAAGCCAGTAAGTCCAACTGACCAGTTCAGAGAGGTCATCCAGGTGTTCTTGCCAAGGAACAAATAGATGATGCTTCCCTGCACGATCTTTAGTTACTCCATGCAGTGCTTCACTGAAATATTTCAGCATGTAATAGCTGTCACTCCTTTCAAAACCATATGCCTGTGATGTCTTTATATAGCTTCAGAAACAGTACAGCAGTTCACTGTGGCAAGCTTTATGGTTTTGACAATATATGCCTTTGCTCTTCTTTAAAACAAAAAGGGTATTGTTGAAGTCCCTGTGGCTTTATTACATACAAGTGGCAAGCTCTTTACTTTTTTAGTAATCCACATCTGTCAGCCAGTGCTTAGGAGATAGCCCAGGGGTTGTCTGCCCTCTGTTACTGCTTTGATTCCTTTCATTTGTTTGCTTGCACAATTTAATAACGATGAGAGATCCAACTTCTTGATGATTTTGCTGGCACACCACCAAGCTCATCGGCACTTAGCTGCAAGGCAGTGCTGTGGTGGCAGCTCTGAGCACTGAAAGCTGCTGTGTTGGGTCAGCATCTCTGCCTCAGCATCTTGCTGCTTGTTTTATTCTTTGTTTTCTTCCTCACTTGCTCAATAGGTATTGTGCAGCAGCCAGGTGGACTTTCTCATCTCACAGAAAGGTTTTGTAAAGCAGCAAAATGTCCTTTGAGTGTAATGAAACATTGTTATGTGAATTTGGGGGGTTTGTCTGTTGAAATGTTTTAAACATGAGGGGATACCGCTGCTGTAGTTCCTTGTTCTCCACCAGCATGCACAAAAGCTGTGACACATAAATAACAGATGCAGAAGAGAACAGAGCAGAAAATTGCCAGTTAAAGAACATTGTATAACAACTTCTCCATCTGGGTCATCCCCAAGGTTTGAACTGAGAACATGTGGTGCTGCAGGCACTGGGAGGTTCTTAGCCCTTTCTGCAGCAGCCCTGGCAGAGAGTTCACAAGAAATACATTGTCACTTGTGTTGCTTTCCTGCTGGTGACGAGGAGGGAAGTTTTCTGAGTTACCTGGGTAGTACCATGCAATAAAAATTTGGCCAGTTTGTTAAGTGCAAAGTAGAAGATCTTTCCAGACAGTCACCTCCTGTAACTTAGCAGTTTTTCTCCTTCTTCTATGGTGCAACCATAGTAGCTTTTTTTTTTTTTTTTTAAGTGTTGATGTATATTGAGTTGATGTGTGAATGTTTCCCACCCTTGTCCTTATGATGTTGCTCACTTTCCTGAATGTTATCAGCTTTGCTGATGTGCAGATGTTCCTATCTTGCTGTTCTATTGAATAATCATCACCAGGCTGCTGCTTCCCTGGAAGTTCAGAGGAAGAAAGGGAGTGTAAAAAAAGTGTTGTCCTCCCTCCCACATGGTACAGTCCTGTCTGTAGTGCTCTACAGAGATATTTGTCTTACAGAGAGAAATTTGGTCTAGGTGATGGGACTTCTCTTATTCCACAAAAAAAAATGATCCGGACACTGCTATAACTCCTGGTAATGTTTATAGACAACAACTAAGTCACCTGTCACTTTCTTTCCAAAAAGAAAAGCCCTCATGGATACTGCTAAACAAATCCACCTCAAACTGCCTGTTTCTTATGTGGAGAATCTGCCAGAAAGTAGCTCATGAGCTTCATTACCATGCTTCCTGCAGCTCTGCTTCGTAGGCAGGTGCATCCTGTCAGATAACCCCCAAAATCACCTCCTCATGGCAGAATTGTCCTTGAATGCCTGAGCAGCTCTGTGTGTGGGCTGGCTTGCTGCACTCAGTCTGGGGGTGATGCTTCCATCAGGTGAAGAAGAAGGTTTCTGACATGTCAGTGGGGAACAGTTCCCACAGATCCCCATGTCAGGTTGAGTATGAGGATAACTTGGCACTTGTATGCCAGCAGAGGTGTTAGCCTTAGTTGTCAGCTTTCAGAGTGATTTACAAAATAATTTTAAAAATTCATGAGCCTTCTTCTTTATAAAGCATTGTTGGGAAGTTGAATATTTTATTACACAAGGCAGCCATCATTCATTTCTAGGAAAGAGTATGTGACTGTGGTTTTGAAAGGCTAGGATGCTGGGATGGTTGGTGTTGTGGAGGAAAGGAGTCCTTGTCCTGGGACTTAGTGACTTGTCTCTTACACAACTCTTTCACACGTGAGTCTTCCAAGAAATGGCTACAGGTTTTTGGTCTGTTTTTTTAGATTTCATTTCCATGTGAACACCCTGGGTGTGATATTTTTCTTTTTTCAATTACTTTTTCTTTAACATTTATATATTCGTTCTCTTAAATTAAAAGCTGTTCTAGTCAGACATGTTTTCTAGTTAAGTTGTGTCAAGAAGGTCAGGCTGGAATTCTCTACGTGGTTCATTGTGACTACAGCTGCCCACCCAGAGCAGGGCAGGACAGTATGGATCCTACCCACCTTTACACCAATTATACCTGGTCAATAATAAGTATAGACTGTGGAACAAAAAAGCAAATAGTTCTTTATTTGTAGCAATCTAGCCCCGTAGTATGGTATTGCTATTGTAGGTAAAAGGCCATAAACTTTGTCCTGAGTTTGCAAGGGCTGAGGATGGAAACATGTCAGGTCTGCCTGGTCTGAACCCTTCTTGATTTGCCATTGCTTTAGTTGGCTGAGCTGTCATGGCAGTTTCTTTGTTTTATTTTTGTTAATCTCAGAAGGACATCTGCAGTTTTGGAAAGATAGCAGCCACAAGCAGGTGTTCCAGGTAGAATGAGATATTTCTGTCTGCAGCACAGTGATGCAGTACAGAGAAATACAGGCTGGGTGCAACAGAAGAGACACAGGAGACGTGGGATTCATCAGGGAGGAGTGCAGAACTGGGGCACAGGTTTGACACTGGAGACACAATAGCTGTAAACAGTTCACTAGCGGTCAGTTTAAAAAAAAAATGCAAAAAAAAAAATGTAAAGTGTGCTTCCTCTTTACTCATAAACAAGACTTGGACTGTAACACACCCTCTATTACTACGTGGTGTTAAGAAATAAAAAGGCTTGCATGCCTTGTTAAGAGGTAATTGCCATGCTATGCAGACATGGTTGTGAAACTAAAATCCAAAGCAGCAAGAATAATTTAAAAATGCCACATGTCCATCAGTCATGTAATTCCACAGAGCTGCACTGAATCAAACAGGTTCTGGTCAACTGGAGCATGAGCACAACCCACTGCCCATGGTTAATGACTATGAGCTGGGTTTTATTGCTTTGTCTTTATTGAACGAGCAACCTTCACCCCACAACTTATTAGTTCAAAAGCTGGTATTGACCTAAATTTGAGATAATATTGATAGAATATAACTGCCTCTGTGGTTAGTATCAGTGCAAACACCTTCAAGTTCTCAGCCTGTGAGAGTCTATGGGCTGGATTCCATCTCAGCCACCCTCAGCCCTCTGTGACCCACCTGATGGGAGCCTCCCCTCTGCTGCCTCCTCAACCTACTGAGAACACATTCATTAGACAGGATTTCTGCTCCCCAAATATCAAGGGAAGAGGCCCCTGCTGGCTTAGTGCTCTGAACACATTAACTGTGTTATGCATTGGAAAATGGGATCTTGACTGGGGTTCAGGGAGCAGCACTGGAGGTGCCCTCCAAGTTCTACTATTCTTGCAGGCAAGGTGCTGTTTTTCAAGAGGATCTGCACCCACATGTGTTCATTTGTAGGGGCAGGGGTTGTTTTATGAGCTTTTGTTGACTGTTTCAAGAGAGGCTCAGTAATATTTCACAATGATTTGAGTATTCCCTTAGGATTTTCAGCATCAAAACTATTAAATGTTCCCATCACCTTATTTGTTTTGGTTTATGCTTCTTTTTTTTTTTTTTTTTTGTGATTTCTGTAATACTTGAGCTTCAACAATTGGTCTCTTCCCATGGCATAAGTAGTCTGATCATGCTTTGAGCCACTAAGTATGAACACTTTGTGCTTGAGAGACCCTGATCATCTTGGTCCCCTGCTTCCTGCCATGAGGGAGGGACGTGGTCTGTGTTAGCATCCAATACTGTGGTGAGCAGCAAAACCAAGTCCTTGAAGTGCTCCAGTACTAATATTGATCATGGGAGTTGACAGGTACATTGCCTTCTGTAATACAGAATGGGATTGGGTGGTTGTGGTTAGGTAACAGAAAGCAGTCATAAAGCAGCATTCTTGGGTTTTAACATGTTTTATATCCCACTAACTTCAGCTGCTAGCCATTGGCCATCTCTGCATTTGATGAAAATAAGTCTGTTTAACGTGAGGGGTGAGGGATACCATTTAAAATTTTGTTTTGAAAGGGACAAGGATCACTCACAGCTAGTTACCCCTCTGTAACAGTGGAGGGCAGGAGGTTAGCCATGAGCTGTGACTGCTCTACAAGGAGGTGTCCCAACAGGGGGGTAAAGCAAGCAGAGAGAAAAGTACCATCCTAAATTACAGTTTTAGCAGAAACAGCCCTGTCATTACAAAAGACCACAAAATAGTTGAATTGAATGTGAAAGAGTGTAGCCAAAGCAGGGCCTCTTGCACCTATGATGTATAAGTACATTAAGCAAGATATTACAAACCTGGACTTTAAGAATGCTAAAACTGTTTATCTGATGACAGTGTGTATTTCCTTAATGTTGTAACACCACCAATAGAGAAAGCAGCAAACATACAAATCTAAGCAGAAATGCAGAACTAATCTGTAACAGCAAAGTGGTCAGTGGGGAATTGTATACTTACACCAATGGAGACACAGAAAAACACATCCATAGGAAAGTCTGAAAGAAAAAAGTGTACATGACAGGTATGCCAGATGTATGGTGTAACAAGAAGAAATGTTGCTTTTATGTGTATACACCACACAGAACAATCAAAATGTCTGGTAAAATGAGAACAAGTCTTGTTCCCCCCCAGACATAAATGGTCAGAAGCAGATGGGAGCACCTTTTGGAGAAGTGGGCTATGAACACAACAGCAGGAATGGTCAGCAAAAGAAAGAAAAGAGACCATAAGCTGGGCCACCCTGAATCAGCACTAGCTATTTGCACCAACCTCATGGTTTCTGTACACTCACAGATAACTTAGAATAAGGTTCTTTCATATGTAATGTTAATTCACAGAGATCAACAATTAACCACCAGCAATCTATATTGTTAGTGAATGTTAATCTTGTGTTCTGAAATTTGAAACTGGCCAGATCTATCAGCCTTTTGAATGCTTCCATCATACTGCTCTCTTAATGGCCTGCTAAGCAGATGCAAACATACAGTGTATATGTCTGCATTCATTTGCAAGAAGAGAGAGAAAAAAAATCCAGGGCATGAGTTGCCCTCGCCTTGAAAACCAGGTCAGAGACTCTGGGATATGGCCCATGGCAAGTTATGTTCCACTGCTAAGATAGGCAGAGGAAAAGATGCACTGCCTTAAGTGATAACCACAGCCAGCAGCAGGGGCAGCCAAAAATCCTTGTAGTTTCTGCTTCTGAATCAAAGGTTTCTTTCCTTTCCTCTATTTTGCCACCAGCTGATCAGCCCCTATCCATTTTTGCTACTAGTGCTGTGATGAATGCTGCTCTGTTGTAAGAACTGCACATCCCCTACTGAGGTCCATGGAATTGATAGCTTCTCCCTCATTACAGACCATACCAAAGGTCAACGTCTGTAATGGAATAAGCTTCAGCCTTCATGCTACTGATTTGTAGGTGGAGAAAAGGAGGATCATTGGTGCCACAGGCACAAATTAAACAGAGGTGCATTTTCAAACAAGCCATGCCCTTCCTTTCACGGGGTTTCGTGTACTGCAGTATAATGTATAATACATATATGCAATTTTATGAGTGTACATTATATATCACAAGCATTTAACATACCTCCTCAATCCATTCCTCTTCTTCCTCTTGTTTCTGGTTAATTTTTCTACACAGCACAGATTCTGAAACTGAACAGCTACAGAGATCTTTTAGATACCAGCAATATTCAACCTGACATAGAGCTGTTCTCATATTTAGCATTTTCTCTCCAAAACTCCTCTCATCCTGGGCAAGTATGAATTTTTATACCCATAACAGTTGCACATTTTTGTTGCCTTTGCAAACAGAAGTGTACAACTCTTTGAACTGGGAATCACCCACCTCAGCAAGACTTCTCTCCCTGCAGTTTCAGCAGGCATTTGTGTTGCCTTCTGCTGCCAAATCCCATGCATGGTAACCTACCTCTCAGATACACTTGCTCAGCACAAATTTTGTTTCCAGTCAAGGTGTATATACTTATTCAAAAAGTCTCAGATTTCAGAAGAGAGTTAATTTTTTTTTGTACTTGTAGCTACTGCTGACAGACTGAGTTAGTAGCAGCTGTGTATGTGCATAGATACCCAGGAATTGTCAGAAGACTGGCACACACTGGGCCTCTTCAACCCCTACACATGTCTTGCCTGTTGCCATGATCACAGGGGCTACAAAAATTCAGTCTTAATGGGCACTGCACTTAGGAATATAGACAGGACCAGAAGGAGTGCATGGGTCCCCTGTGTGATGTCTCCCTGCATTTGCCATCAGACATTCCTGGCAAACTATTTTACAAGTGTAGAGCAGAATGCTGCTCCTTATTCTGCAACTTATTACATGAGGCTGAGGTACTGTTTGAATCACAAATTGCATGCTTATAGCCTAATTCATAAACCATTGACGTTTTTTATGAGTCCTTAACATTCAAAAATGAAGAATTTGTGCTCAAAAAATAATTTGCATTGCAAAATTCAATAATTTAGTTTCCCATACTCATTAATGCCTTAGCCCACACCACATAACTTATCCCACTCTAACTACACTTCCCAGCACACTGCTAAAACCAGGCTATGCAATGGTTCACATAAAGTGCTTCTATTTGCAACTAACTCTTTACCTGCACTGATTGATTATATTTGTAGGGAGGAAAAAATCCAGCTATGCAGCAAGTGTGATGAATGCACTGAGCAATGGCTGCTTTGAAGCTGCTTTCTGCTCTCTAATCATATTTTCTTCCAATGGCATTAACAACCATAAAATATGAGATCATAAAGGGTAACAATATCAGACAACAAAATCACCCTACAGGCTGCTCAGTCCCACTGTGTTAGGGAAAGATTCATGTTTCATTAATGAAAACTTGCTTTGCTTTTGACCTAATATCATTGATTCTCAAAATCAGATGAGAAGACTAATAATAATGTATAGCTCCTAAATCATCCACAAATTCCAAGTGCTGTATATCACCCTCTTTTACAGAGAAGGAAACTGAGGCTTATACAAAGGAAAGAGCCCAATAACTTCTGTAGGGTCAGCTAGGCTTTCCTGACCCTGTCCAGCGCTCAACACAGCTCCTCTTGGATGTGTACATGCAGGGTGCTATCAGGTAATTAATTCTATCAGGTAATTAATGCTACCAGTTTCTTGTCATTCAAGAAAAGTGCAGAAGCACATCAGGAGAGGCCACTGGATTGTATTGCCCAGGAACTCACAGTGTTCCTATAAAGGCAAGTAATGTGTGGGGGGGGGGGTCTTTACATAAGGTAATGCTGGCACAGGGTATCATCTCCCAAAAAGGATGGTTGCTCTCTGCCTGGGATGAGTTGGGAGTCTCTGTTGTAAGTGTCCATGGGGAATTGTCTTTAGCTGGTTTAGGTAACACTCTCTGAACCACTATGCTTCTAAAATCTTATAATTCAGCTGGCCTGCGACCCTATGGGACTGCTCCAGAGAATGTTTAATTCATTCCTACAGTTATATCTTTACTAAAGACAAAACGTCTCTTAAATAGCTCAACTACATACAAATTACTTGCCACATACTATTTCTGCAGCAAAATTTTCTATTAACTATTTTAAAATGCCTTAATTATGCCCAACTTGATCCATTTTGCAGCAGGAATCACCAAGGGGAGTCTCTGGAGGGCAGAGCCAGATCCCCAACCAGGATATTAAGAGACATCAAGTAATTCAGGCTAAACACAGCAGAAGCTGCTCGAGGCAACTTCTACAACTGTCCAAAATTCCCTCTAAGAGAGCTCCTCTAAAAAATAATTTAAGAATTTAATTGTGATGGTTCAATCACCTCCTTTCCAGCTGGTCTGTAGGCTGGAGCCAGCTTCCTATCCCAGAATGGTTGGGCTGCCCCGAGACACCCACTGAGCTAGTGCTGTCAGTATCATGGTTGTGCACACAACCACAGCCCTGAAACCCAGATACACCAACACCAGAACTGATGTTCTTTGAATTTATATACTTAAAACTGATTTGTAAGTCCTGTAACTTGTTCAGAACAGGCTTCAGATCCCCTTACACAGCACCACGGTACAAATGGTGTGCGTACAGCTGCAAGCCCAGTTTTACTAAAATAAGGAATTTTTTTCCCTTTGCAGTGACATTTCAAATGATAAAATTTACACACATCTTGAGGGTTTTTCTGTTACATTTTTTGTTCATTTCTAGTGAAGAGAAAATTAGAATTGACAGGCTAATTCACCAGCATCCATTCCATCCCAATGTACTCTGATCTTTCTGGCATTTAATGCACTCTCCTTAACTGAACAGAGAAAGAGATGCTTATTCTAGACCAGTAAGTGCTTTCCAGTGTCATTAGCCTGTTGCAAGTGAAGTTTGTGCAGTCCTTTGGGTGACTTAGCCCTGAAATTTTAACCACAACATAAAAAGTGCAACATCAGGAATCCCATGCTTTTGCTGACTACTCTGTAGGGTCCTGGCCTCTTGCTGTATTGTTTCTTTCTTGCTCTCAGTCAACTCTTAATCTTTCTTTGGAGTGCTGGTGGCTTTTGAACCCCAGTAGCTAAAGTTGCTGGTAGTTCATAAAGAAGGAACTGCAATATATTTGCAGAACTTTTTGTCTGAGGTTAGTTGCTAAACAGACTTGCAGCACAGTTCCATAATTGCATAATGGCAAAGGCTTTGGGAGCTGCTGAAGCATGGATACTTCAACTTTAAAGGTCAGGTGAAATGCTGATTTGCTATAAAACAAATCAATACCGAAAAGAAGGGTAAAAAAAAAAAAAAAAAAAAAAAAAAGAAAGAAAAAGGCTGGAAATGTTGAGCTTCTGCATTGCTAGTATAAATAGTATAAAATACATGGCTTTGAGACTGGCAGCAGACAATGTCTGCTACAGCAGTTTAACAATACAGTCCTAAAAAGTGGTCATTCTGCTGGTGAGCAATACATTGTAATTCATCTCTGAGGCCAAATGACTGGCTGGCATAAATGAACCTCCCTCAGCAGTGGTTTCCTGACCAAAGTATGAACTTTAATTTTCATAGGCACTTCTCTACATACCCTCCTCCAACTTAAAAGCTGTAACTGTGAGTCTGCCTTTTATAAGACAGACTACATGGCTCTTAAAAATGAATAAGCCTTCCTATTATTACATAGCAGCAGATGGAGTGTAGAACAGAGCTGCCTTGTTGATTGTTAAACCAAACTGCTGGTGAGAAAAAAACACCACTGAAGACCAAGATCCATAATAATTTCATAAAAATGTGTTCTTGTGCTCCTCCAATATATTGGGTATATCCAAAGCAAAGACTCATGAACATATGCATTTGTACGAAATGCCAAAGCAGCATAAGCTTAATGTTGACTTCTAAGTGAAGACTGCATTTGTAATTTTGAGTTGTTTCAAAGTAGTGATGGGAACCAGGGAGTTGTTTGGGGCGATATAGAATATAGAACATCATTACAAGCACAAGCAGATCGTATTTTGCTTGAACTAGTTCCTCTTGCTGTTTTAATATCAAACATAACCCATGCCAGTTTTACATCTCAAATATATTTGGTATTTCAGAAAATAATTAATAGTGTCAGTTTTATTAATGTCTTAAAATATGGATTAAAAACATGACAAATCAACGGGAAACAGCAGTCTGTTTTAATGAATATTTCATACTGTACATCAATAAATCATAGATCAAAGGGAATGAAGCCCATTCTGCAATATTTCTCTTCTGTCAGTGTGGGGTTACTAAAAGTTTTACAAGTTGTTTTGGCACTTAGTTGGTTGCACATTTGAATTAACATTTTAGCATAGAGATAAGAAAAGATATGGCTTTGGATCCCAGAGGATTCTGATGTTCAAAACAGGTTGTCCTTTCTCTCTCATTATCAATTCATTGCTTTAAAAATCTGTTGCTGACCGTATAATTGCAGGGCTGTGTTGCTTCCTGGCAGCTTGCTGTTCTGCATTCCCAAACCAGGCCATTCCCAAGCTTCTCAAACAACCATTAGGAGATGGCAAAAATCTTCCTGACAATGAGTCTTGACCCTCCAGTCCATCTTTATGATTGTTTAGATGGCTTTGAACCGATTGGGCACGTCTCTTTCTGCTGTCTCTTTTCCCAGAGTGTAAAGATGGATTTGATTTAAGGGCTTAAACAAGAAGCCCTGTCTTCATAGATGGGGGGTGTGCATCCTTTTGTTTTGCCCCTGCAGAAGTTTTAATGATGTGAGCTACATAAACAGTGAACCTCACTCACTTGCTTTTTCACAGCTGAAGCAGGAATCAGAATGGCATAGGAAGGAAACGACTGAGATACTCAGTTCAGAGATTGATTAGCTCTAGGGATGATTTACTGGAGATGGGGATATGGGCAAGACAGCTTCTCTGAAGCAAGCTTCTCATTAAGGAACTGGGATTTTCTCTAAGCACATGGTTAAACCCTATCTTTTAGGCTACAGAAACGACCTTCGAAACAGGAACTGAACTGGCATCTGCAGCAATGTATGCCTGAGTTTGTGTAAATAAGGACTGCTGTGGACAAACCTGCCTTGTTTACACTTCAAGACCTTAAGCTTGATCCAGTCCTGGTGTTACCACTGCAGTTGTCAGACTCACTGGTCTGTGTTTTAAGCAAGAAATTTCTGATTTGCCAAAATGTCATCAATGTAATAGAAGCAGCATCTAAATTTCCCTGAGAGGACAGACTCAATTCATGAAGCATAGTTTATTCTTCTATTCATTTGAACTAATCATCCCCTCCAACAAGGACTAGATTGACTCCACCTGAGGCATTTGGTCAGTGTCTGATTTTCTGAATTAAGTCGTGGGACCCAGGACAATTTATTATCAGCAGCACATAGGGGGTGGCATGTCACAGTCATGACATATTAAATACTGTAAAAGGGCAGGCATGTAAGGGAATGTAGTAGGCTAGAGATCAGGCTTTTTTCCAGATGTGTTCATGCCTTCCTATCGATGAATCTTTGGATCAATTAGCCCTCTAAGATGACTGTATCTCCTTGCTGGTGGCTCAGTTATGGAAACACAAATATGCTCCGTGGCTGCTTTTGGTCTTGGAGGGAGAGGACTTGCCCAGCAGATTCAGGCCACTCCTGTTTGAGTATCCTAATGCTCTGCATTACAGGTGGAGGTGAAAAAAGTGCTTCTCCTTACTGACACTCATCTGGCCCAGGTACCTACCATCCAGTACCTCCTCGAGCACAGAATGATCCCAGAGCTTCTGACTCACATCCCCAGAAACTGGGAGCACAACAAAGATGGGAAGAAATTTCCTACAGTACACCAGGTAGATTTTCCCATGCAGCATATTTATCTGTGATACCACCAGTCCCCACCAATTTCAGTAGAAAAATAAAGAGGATTACACAAATTTATTTAGGTAAAGCTTCAAGCCTATGTGCCATAAGTATTTACTGCGAATTAAGTAGCGAGATCGGGGATAGAAATGGAGATAGAATTCATTTGGTGTGTAACTGCTGTACTCCACTGATGTTCCACAAAACTGATAAATCCCCAGATCTCTGCATTGGACAAAGAGGAGTTTAAAAATTACTATACTAATGCCAGAAAAGGCTACTGGAGGTCTTTGAGGGTGTAGATATTGGAGTCCCTCCTCTTACTTCCTCTCAGAGTCAAGGTGACAGTATTATGTTCTGCCCCATAGATTGCTCTGGGAGAACCCCATGTGTGTTTTAACACCAAGTCCTTACTTAACCCCAGATAGCAGGACAAGAAACCCAGCCAGAAAAGGGAAAATCTATTGACTGGCAACAAAGAAAAAGCATCCTCTGTCTCTGAAGACAGAACCAGAATGCCAGAGTGTGCAGATATTAATCTGAAATTAATACCAATTGCTTCCCATCTTGTTCAGTGTATTTGACATAATTACCTTAAAAACAGTCTAGAAGTGTTATATTGTTAAAGCTGCCAGAGGGTAGACATTCACTGCCTGTAGCAAGCACGTCAAACAAAGACACTGAAGAGATTTCTGAAAAGTTTTAATTAATCTTTCTCTCTTTTTTGTGTAATTGACATCACTGTGGGCTCATTTGTTCTGTGGAACCCAAGCACTTGGCTCCTGGTTACAGGACTTTAATGAATAAAGGTTTCCTTAAAGAAAAATAAAAAAAGACAAGGCTCTCAGCTCATATCAAAGCTACTGCAGGGTTCCCTTTAAGAAAAGATGGTTTCCTACACTATGTGAAGCAGAAATTTATATTTCAATGTTGACACAAGGTGGTACTAAATGGGTAATTTTTTTTCAAGTGTTTATCTCCTCTGGGTGAGACCCATTATTTTCTTGCACCAGTTGGAAACCACCACACTGTGTGACACAACCATGTTTTTAATTAGTCTGAAAAGTTTTATTTGGAAAACAAAATGAAATATTTTATGGTTTATTATTATTGTAACCTTTAATTGCCTAACTCGAGACCATTAATTATCTTGATGGGGAGATGACACACCTTTCTGAACTAAGACACTCATATTTACAGCTCCTTTTGCAGAATACAGTACCTGTTGACTTTCTTCCAGCCTTTCATTAAGGAACTGCTGTGATAGGAATTAACTATAGTAATTCCATTACAAAACCTGCTGTCCAGTGGAATTTTTCTGGAAGATTAGATTTCTGAAAAGGAAAAAGGCCATTTAAGCTCAGCATTTCCTCAAGGCCCAAAGTAAATAACCGATGAAGAAGGTCAGAATGAATTTAGAACTCTTAAAGGTCTGCTGTACACTTGCATGCAGTGTGCAAAAAATAAACAGTGCAGCTCTCCAGTAAAGTGATTTTTTATTCTTTTAAATGTTTCACTCTTCAGTTTAGGGAGAGATGAGAAACCGAGGACAGAATCTGACCAAAATTATTTTACTTAGAAGAAGAGCAGCATTTTAAGCAGACATTTCAAGGCTGGAGTGATACAGGCAGCAGCTGCTTGAGATGAACACCAGAAGAAAGCACTTGTGAAATCCATTGGGGCAGAAAGGGAAAGAGAAATCCAGTAACTTCTGGTTCAATTCATGCCACAGTTGCATTCACCATGCATAGGGAAGGTGCAGAGCACAGGGTGTGGGTATGTATTATGTCTGTTTGTTATTAACTTAGCAATGTGCTGGTACCCAAAGCCCATCTGCAGTGGGTGGCATTCATTGCCTGCTTTCATTGGCTGTTTTAGAACTGAGGACTTGGTCGTTTTTAGTAGGTCTGTGATTGAGTCTATATTGAGTAAACTTTTTGGGAGACTTTTAACCTTACTTTATATTGTCTTACTGGAAATTCAGAAGGTTATTTTAAACTGTGTTAATATAGTTGCTGTTAGTTTTTTTCCTGGAGGTCAGTAGTATCTACTCTATTCCTGTGAAAGGAAATTAAAATAGTCCCTGGGCTACCACAGACTAAATAGATACTGTGTTGATTTTAAAAATACAGCCAGGCAACCTCTTTTTTTGACCAGGAGCAGGTAGACAAGCAGTGGTTGGAGCTCTGATCTCAAGCAAACCTGCTTCCCTACCAAGGCTCAGCTAATGCAGCTCAGTAGGAGACAGTATTACACCCCTGCTACCAGGGCTGGAGTAATGAGGAAGAAAGGGGATATGTTTGAGACCTGGTACCTCACAGGTGATTCACAAAGAGTTGCTCAGAGATAGAGCTAACACCACAATTTAAGTCATTATGTTTTTTCTGTACAGAATTAAATTCTCTGTAAAGAGTTAAACTAGTGCAAGAAAGGTGAACATATGCTGTGTGCCAACTAAGATTGTCCACATACATGTGCCTACAAAATACAGAAAATGGTTTCCCTTTGCATGTGCCCTTTTTACTGAACAACAAATGGGAAAACAAAGTTTTGGCATGCACTTTCATTTGGTGAAGTCTTTCCACAACTACAGAAGTCATTAAACTGCATCTGCAGTAGCTACAGTCGTTGGAAGCAAAGTGGCTATCAGTGATGCTGGAATGTCATCTACAGCAGAGCTTTTGCAAATTAAGATTCTGATGCTGCATACTGATGGAATGCTGCAAACTACTTCCCCCTTCACTGTCCTTTATTTCTTCTTCTCTCAAGTTGCTGTCAGTAGTAATCTCTCGTCTAATATATTGAGATGGGGAAAATCTCTCTTCAGTGTTTTTCTGGTTGTTTGTTTGCTTTTCAATTAATCTCAGCTTGGGCTTTGTTCAGCTGATGACATTGGTTTGCTATTCACATATGCAAAATCACAGACTTGACATACACCACATGCAAAATATGCTGAGGGTCAGACTCAGACCAAAGGAAAAGATTTTCTACAGTAGTGGCCTTGACATCCAGTCCAAAAAGCTACATGTAGCTTTGTTGTTGGATACTAATTTTAAAAGGCTGTTCACCTGATGGTGAAAAAATACTGTCTGTGGGCAAGTTTAGCAGTTCAAAAGAGTAATTACTGGCTGATTCCATCTAAGAGTGATGGCACAACTCAGGGACCCATGGCACAGACTGAACAGGATGCCTCTTAGTGCACTGGCATGTACAGGGCTACATATGTATTGTTTATGAAGAAGAATTAGTGTGCAAATTTAACTTAATAAGCTGGATATACAGTATAAGTGTGTTTGGGTTTTTTCATTTTGATCTGTTCAGCTATGGTAAAGTTTCCCACCTGGGAGATGAGCTGAATGAGCAAAGCCAGTCTAAATGTCTTAAACTTCTGGGAAATTTTCTTTCTTTGAAACTAGTTGAAGCCTCACATCCTCGTGTCATTGAAAATGTGACGAGGAGTCTGCTGATTTAATTCATGTTACTGGGAATACAATTCTTATTTCAGGATTTAGTTAAATACTAGACTCCTGGAAAAAAAATTTGGAACAAAAATAAATGGAAGAAATTGTAGCTTGGCTCATGCTAATCCTAATACTAAATTTTAACATGTGCTTCAGAAATTCTATTTAATTTGTCTCATCTGTTAGCTTTATTAAGTGTCTCTTAAATGTTTAATTTGGGGAGGTGCAAATAAGAGCAGCGTACAATTAAGACATCAGCATGTATGGATTCACTGATTGTGTATGCATGTCAGGGCTGTAGGAGGAAAAGTACAGCACTCTGGACTGCAGTAACACTGTGTAATTACTTATTAAGACAACAAACTTTAATCACATGCTCAACCACTTCTCATGTTAACAAGCATTAACCACATGAACTGATGCCAACTCAGCTCCAAAGCTTGATGTCTCCAAGATGAAAACAAAAATGCATGAAAGGTTTCAGGCATTGCTTACTGTGTTCTAGGTGGCTAACACAGCAGAATGTCTTCTGCTTCTCTCAGCCACTGTTACTGATTCTGGAGATTTAGGCTGTTGTGACAAAGAGGAAGCCATAGTCATGCAGGGTCTTGTTAGGCCTGATGGGCACTGGGACAAAACTTCAAAAGTTTAAATGTTCTGCCTATTGCCCTCTCTTTCTATTCCAGGTTTTGTTGTGGATGTCTTGTAGTTGCTTGGAGGTTTTTTAAAATGTATTAAGAAGTTTTGCACGTGTGGACGTTTCCCTTGTGCTATAGTATATTAGGAATTGAAAATACCACCTAAAACTTCTCACCATGTGAGGTTTTTTTCCCTTTTTTCCCTTTTGTTTTGGTTGTGGCTACAGATACATTACAGAAATAGAAACGAACATTTTTAATCACTGGGGAGAAAGAAGAAAGATCATGAAGCACACTCTCTCTTAGCTTTAGTAGGATGTAGCTGAAGTTCAGAACTGCATTGCTTAATAATATCCTCAGCTCTCATTCCTACTTGCACTTGCCAGTAGTTAGTTAGCTGGTTCTTACCTACAGACAAATGAAACTAATGGTCATGTAGTGATATTTGGCCCCAGGTAAGGTTGTGGACCTGGACTTTCAGGGTACCAAATACTGATGAAGAAAAAATTTCTGGTTTTTATGTTCTCCAGATTTCAGAACTTAAATGCCTTTTTTGAAGTGTCTGGAGGTAAGAAGGCAGGTGAGCAACTGTGCTCTAAGACAACATGAGGATCCTGCTGCCTTTGAAAGTATTCTTTGTTCACCTTTTTCACATTTACTAGGTCCAGGGAAAATGAGAATGAATACAAAAAGGTGACAGACCCATGGCTATACAAAGCTTTAAAGTAAAATTGCAGTTTTATTTAAGAAGCTGGTGCCTACAGTGATGGCATAAATACTTGCAACTGAAAGAGAAAACAGTACATTTTGGCTCTCTGTACCTTATCCCTCTGGCCCTTATTTTTTTTTTACACTAGCAGCTACTGGTTATTTGATTTTATTCTGTTTTTCAGGAAAGTCAAAACTCACCAATAGGAATTGAAGTACCCCTGAAACTAAAATCCAGAAGAAAACATTGAATATAGTAGAACTTAATTATATGTAGGATGATCTTAGGCACTGAGTCTTATAAAGTTTATGAAATTACTGTGCAGAGCTTCACAAAGAACCATGAAAGGTTAAAAAAGACTCATAACAGCAAAACTAGTTCAACATAAAATTAAGCCTGTACCATTTTGAACCATTTAACTCTTAGCTGTGATGTTCCACCACTGCTTTCTCCTCATGGCTGACAGTGGGCTCCAGATTCCAAGCATCACCAGGAGGGGGTCATAGTCCTAAACCAGCCAGAATGGTGGGGTTTGTTATGATTGTACCTAAGCTAGATTTTAAACTCAATTTTAAGTGAGCATTCTCAAAGGAAGGATTCTAATAATAGACTGATTGAAGGAAAAGATTCTAAGTTATATCTCTACTTTTAATTAATAAAAGAAAGCTCAAAGGCAAGGCACTTTGGGATTTGGGACACTTGGGCAGCTTGATGCATTCTGATAAATGCAGTTAATGTACTCATTCATAGAATGAAATAATTTGGCTGAGATAATAAGTGACTTCTTTGTGCTCTGACTGGTGGTGAAACTCACTTGTTTCCTGAGTAAACGTTGGAATATGACTCCATCAGGTTTGGCATTAGTTTTTTTCCTCATTCCAAAAAAGATGGGTAATAAAGTTATCCTGAGACACTGGGATGCTGACAAGCAACGTCAAATCCCATGATAGGATGTAATGACTCTCATTTTCAAACAAGAAAGAGAAATGGGTGTTATTGCAAAATGTTGTTAGATTTTGTATTAAATCTTGCATAGTAACAGTGTAATTACAGTGTGTCATCTCTGGCTCAGTAATTTGACTATTGAGTTCTTTGGGGGGGCTGGGGGGATGGCCTATATCAGACCATATTTTTATAATTAGTTTATTCTCTGCAAACTCAGTATGTAATTACTCCCTCATTTATTACTAGTTTCTTTGAAATCTTCCTTTTCAAGAACTAATAAATCCTTCAACACAAGTGAAGCTTAAATCTCTTTGTACTATTCTCTATCCTCTCTAAGGACCTTACATATTTCATACTGAACACCCTGGTTATTGCACACTTCAGACTAGTTTTAAATACATTTTCAACATCACCCTCTGTAGAACACCTTTCTTTTTTATTCCTCTTCCATGCAAGGATTAATGAATTTATTCCTGCCTGAGAGACATGCAATTTTAGGATGAGGTTTTGTTGGCAGGATGTTTATATAAATAAGAAGAGTCTAAAATGCAAAGAGCTATAGGTAGAGATAACCATGTACGTGCTGCATTCCACTCTATGATGTCTGAGCAATGTAGCTCCCAGTGCCAGTACAGGAGGCACCTCCATAAATAAAAAAAGCTCATGTGATGTCGTGGGAGGTTTTTGTTAGCATTTGAATCCCTGCTGCGGTACTTAGTTTGTTTTAAATTGTCTTAGGTAATGATATAATCTTCTGAAGCTAGAGTTTCTTTCCAAATCCAGAGCCCCCTATGTAGCTGCAGGTGCTTCAAATTATCTCAACCACTCGTCTGAGCCCAGCTTAAAACTCCATTATGAGCTTTGCTCCCTGAGAACATCCCCTTTGTTATGGTGCTTATCTGTGGCTTGATGCTGCTCCAGAGTGGTTCCCATACTGAAAGCACAGGCTCAGATTTTCAGTTTGCCCTCTCAGTACATTGACTCTTTAAAAAAAAAAAAAAAAAATTACAAACATAGTAAAGGGGAACTATGGATTTTTTTTACCCCTCTTTCTCTTAGGTAAGTTTGTGTTCTATTTTCAGGATAGCACTGTTATCTTAGATGTAAACCACATCACAGAGGCTGAGATTTTCAAAGCAGCTTAAAGGATTTAGAGACATTTGCCATTCAAACCAAGGGTCTTTCTCCCAAAATCCTTTTGAGCAGTATGTCTTGGTGTTTCTTGTAGTCATTCTTTAACCAATGCTTCACTTCAGTTGCTTAGAAATTCTTTGTGCTACCACTTACTGTTTCCCAAAAGGGACAAGAGGAAAACGAGTGGCTGAAGAGGAATGCTACACATTGCATTTTTTTGTTTGTACCATCCCACTGGCTGAGCAGTGCTGCTCAGAAGTGCAGTTTCCTGGGCCCGTGCAAAGATGACTTCAGGTGTTCTCCTGCACCTAAGCATGTGCGAGAGTGAAAAAAGTTCCTCAGATTTAAGTTGGCAGCTTCATCTCCTGCCGACTAATTTAGTTCCTATCATTATCAGCTCTTATTCTGCCTCTTTCTTAATCCCTTTCCTGCCTGAAATAGGATACTAATTCATGCCATACTGTGCTAGGCAGGGCTCCTTGCTGCATTGCACCTGTTGATGTTTATGTGCCAAAGCACATTACACCAACTGCAATGGCAAGGAAGGGATGACTGCAAACAGGACAGCTTCAGCTCAAGTCCCCCAAAAAGCTGGAGCCAGAGAACAGTGCTCACAGACAGTGGGACAGGAGCCCCTTAAACATACATGCTGGAGCCGAAGAGGGGATGTGTATGAGTTGGTTGCTTTTGGAGCCAAAGGCATGTTGCTGCTTTTGACCTTTTTATAATGTGTTTTCTACCCTCTCTTGTAGTCCAAGGTAAGAAATGAGGCATTACTTTTCCACATGAGCCTTGCTTTCTTTGCCTACACCATGAAAGCTCCAGAAAAGGAGTGTGTTTTGGGGAAACCTCTGCACTAAAACAAGCTGCTGTATGGGGAATTTGTTGCAAATCTTCACTCTGCAAGTGATGAGAGGTAGTGAGCAGAACACCATTATAAATCCAGATTTTGGGGGGTCAGATTAGCCTTACTGTGTTGTATCAGCAGCCCATTCAGCCTGTGACACTGGCCTATACTGACAGCTGGAAGAAACTCTACAGAAATCATAATGGAAAGACCTGAACAAAAAAACAAACTTTTACATTGGCTAGAAATTTTTTGTCCTATAGATTTTGAAACCTTGAAGCATACTAAATTATTTGAGATTTTTTTTTTTCTGACTTCAGTATTTCAGTTCTTTGTATCTTTTAATGTTAATTATATAAGTGTACAACCTTTTTTAAGATGTCTTTGCTTTTAATATTAATGAATGTTGCTGCAGTGGGTATCTGAGACTAGCTGATATCTTAGTCTGAATGATTTTGTCTCCCTTTCAGTTCAAAGGATGTCAATTTCCACAGAAGTGATGCACCTAGTGATGATATAGTACCAACACAGTCCACCCGTGGCAAAGGGCAACTTTTCACATCCTCTTGTCACAAATAAATATTTGGAGTTACGTTCTTCCTCGCTGCTCTTGCAAAGCAAATAGGAAATGCACCTGGTGAAATGATCAGGCAGCATAACTGAGACAGGCAAAACTGTTCTAAATTTGCCTAAATGAAATTAGAGTCTTAATTCTGAAGTTACACCCACTCACCTTTTGCTCTACTCAAGTCCCTTGCCTCAACACGAGCTCAGCCCTTCCTGTGACATCCCAGACACTCATCTGAGCTTCCCTGGAGCATCTGTTCTGCATCTTCACTGCCAGCCCAAGCAGCCCCCTCTAGACAGGATTTTTTCCTATTAGATAAACTTGGCCACCCGTGTTGCCATTTCAAGCAATGTATGTTTTTGTTTGGTTGCTTTGTGTATCCTGATTAATGAACACCTACATAATGGCTTTAAGAAAAAGATGTATTTTTGCAATGAGCCATTATAAATCCTGCATTAAACCGCCTTTTTTTTTTTTAGTTTTTTTTGGCTTTGACGTTTCAGTTTCAGACCATTTCCTCCCAGATTTTAAACATGCAGCTCCACGAGCAGTGCAACTAATGAAGCCTTCATTCCAGGCTTGTGTCTTGCTTGGATTCCCCAATGTCCAGGATGATGTAAGCTTCTCAAGTTTTTATTGCACTTAGGGCTGACCTCTCTCCTTCCTGCCCACTCTCTCTGCCTTCCCCATATGTAGGAACTTTTTGTGTCTAGTAAATGATGTGTCATACTGTAATTTCCCCTTTTACATCAGTGAAGTTCCCTGTACTTGCAGAGCCATGTGCCTCTTAAATATGGATCAGATTGGCCAATAGGTTCAAAAGGTATTAGGAACATATGAATATACACTCTATGAGAAGTGAGAAATACAGCTTCTTTCCTTCTATTTTTTTCCTTAGTTCCAAATTTGTTCTATACATCCACTCTTCACTTCCCCAATCAAGTTTTGGTTATGTCTGATGTGCAGTAGCATTTAAATTACACAGAACAAACACCATTGTGGTTGTAGGGAGAAATGTACCATCCTTAGCCCTTCTTAAAAACTGAATTCAATTATTTATTGATAAAATACTCTTGACAGTTAATTTGCTTCAGTATTTGGCTTCTTCAGAGCAGTGTAACTTAGTGTCGGATATTGAAAGGAGAAAGAGATATAATGGAATACACTTCCTTTCTCTTCCTAAACACAGGAAGAGAGTTCTTTTAATTTATTTTTTCTTTCACTATGTTGAAGCTTTCTAAAAAGCTGCCAAGTTCATTGTCAGTAAATGTTTTACAATCTTTATGAAACACAGACAGCTCCTTAAGTTCCTTTCAAATTAATTGCCTTATTGGACAGTTAGTTTTTGATTCTTTTCTAGTATTTTCAGGAAGGAAAAGCTGAAAATCAAACAGGAATTTGTGTGCTCACTTGGTCTCTGTGCTTTTAATGGTTACTACCAGCTGTGATCAATAGCAGGACAATGGATTCAGTGAAATTTATTTCAGCAACTATCTTGCAAAATGCCAGGTTATTAAATTGAATTTGTTTCTTTCTGTTCAAAGTTCAGCAGATCCAGGTTTTTTTCACATCCTGTGCTCAAAAGGACAATATTAGCTGAGGTACAGTGGCTTCTACTAGCCAGAAGTTGTGGATAACTTATCTATGAAGAAAACTTCATTGGAGTTGATACCCACTAGCACTGAATCCAAAGCTTACAGAATTCCATTGGAAGTCTTGCATTAATTTAGGTGGGCTTTGTGCTTACAGTCCACTCATAGATTTGTTCTAAGCCATTTTATTTATTACTGTCCACAGAAATGTTCCATCCTTTTCTGAAATCCACAAAGCTAAATTATGTATACCTGTTCCTTAGACATTGCTAAAAAAACCCAGTGTTACAGGATGTTTCTGTATCATGTTTGATCTCTGAAATTGAACTGACAGCCTCTTGGCAATAATCACACTCATGAGATTCCTGATACTTCTAGCCTTTTCCCTCAGTGGGGGGAAACTGTAATTTGCTTTCTTGTCCATCTCTGTAAGAATTTAGCTGTATAACTTTTGGAGCAAATTCTTTGGAATTCAGCCTCAATGTGTGAAAAGGGGTTTTAACTTGTCTGTGTCAGTTTGCTCAATTCATTCAGACATCCCTAACTGTTATAATATGAATATTGCTTTTTTGTTCTTCTCAATAAATCTCAACATTCTACTTAGCTTTCGTAGATTATGAGACAAGCCAAAACATGAGGGAGTTGGTATATCTGAAAATGCTTCACAATTAGCAGTCTTTGCTCAGCAAAATATCCATATACATAAAGGCTTTGCTGAGGTGTCATTTTGTCATTTCTGTGACCACTTCAAAGGGAAGCTGTGCTGCCATCTGATTCCTGTGAAATGAACTTTATGAACTTTACATAATTTACTCTATCCATATTGATTAACAAATTCTGTAAAAATAATAATAATAATATTCTTACATTAAGAGCATCTTGACAAGGGATTGGACTTCAGGAATTTCTTCCAGCACCTGAAATTCATGAGCAGATATTAGATTTAAAGATGGTCTTTACAACATCTTCTGGAGTTAGAAACAGTGCAATACTGACTACTGTAACCCAAAGAAGTTTTACTGCCATTCCTTTGTCAACAAACTATTGCACTGGCTTACAGGACCTGAAAGTTTCTCTGCTGCCTTTTACTAACAAGACAATGGGGAAAACACACAGGAAAGTGGAGGCTCTCAATTTTTAAAGGAATATGGATGAGAGGTTTGTATATCCCTGGTTTGAGTAAATCAAAAAGCATTCCAAAACTACATTCCTTAAAATGGATTTTGGGAGAAGAATTTGAAAAGGAGAGTAGTCTAAAAAAGGAGTAAGGCCAAGTCAGCTGGGGTAACCTGGCTGAGGGAAACAAAACTAACAACTCTAATGAGTTATAGATTCTTAGCCCGTTGTTTTCAGCAGCCTTCTTCAGACTGGTTTTGAAAAATGGGAATAATCTGCTCTAGCACCTGCATGCCTCTTTGCTCCACTCACCATGTGCCTGGGCAGAAAGTCATGTCACCTCCATTCCAAACATTTGATACAGGTTTTCTTTCTTTCTTCAAACGTAGACTGCAGTTTGTTCCCTTGGCCCCACAGCAGCACTGGTTTCCTCACCACCAGAGCCAGACAAAAGCTGTGAGGAAGCAAAGCAAACAGCTTCCTGAGTAATGGAGCTGCTTGCTTCTGAAAAGTTGGACCTCATTCATAATTCACAGTTGCCTCTTCCTCCATGCCTTTGCCTGCCAGTCCAAACAAGAAGGCACAACTACCCAGCATCTCCAGAAGCAAACAGTGCTTGGTGATGTTGGCCAATTATTTGCACTGCCCCAGAGGAAATCCCCAGTGGGAAAATCATCTTTGGAAGCCCACAGATTTTGCTTCCTGTCACCAGAAAGGTTACTTTCTTTCGTCTCTGAAGGCTTTGGTGGATCCATTCTTTTGCATGGGAAAATAGATTAGAAACATGCTGTCAGGTACCCTGTGTATAAGATAGACAGATGGAGACAGTAGTATCTGTCTGCCATGGGGAATTGTCAGGGGGCACAACTCATCACACTGGTTCTTAAAGGGCTTAATTTGCTGCTGGTAAATAATCTATTTTTTATTACCTCACATCCCCAGATTGTCAACATTCTCAGCTTTTTGCCACAGCTAATTAGACAGGCAAAAGCCTTATAGCCTAAAGAACAAGTTTGAGCTAAGCACCTGCCAAAATATCTAACTTTCTTTAAGAACTGGAATGTCAAAGAGTGAAGGGGCTGCAGATCACATTTAAATGCTTTGAGCGTCAATAAGATGATTAGACCCATGAGGGAAACGTTCAGAATTTCTCTTAGACTCACCACTGAGAGCAAGCAAGATAAAACTCTGATAGATAACAACGACTGTGCAATGGTACCAAAGCTAATTATTCTTCTGAACTCTTGGAGAAATCTTGCAGGGATGTGTTGACATCGTGCTCTGTGTGGCCACTTCTGTTCAGAAAAGCTGTTTTAATTGCCTGTTGGAATGAATTCTCTTTGTGTAAAATATGGCTCTTGGAAAGGATTGTCTGAACCAAAACAAAGAATCACCTCTCTTTTAGGCAAGCATGGCAGATTTGGCAAGGAGCAGGGGCTTTGCATTCTTTTTATGATGTTTTTGTTGTTGTTGTTTTTCCCCAAATACTTTTTGAAAACAGGACTTTAAATAATGAGTATAGGAGTTTTTTCCAAAGAGTTCTGCATCAAGGACAAAAGGCACCGAAAGATGCCTCTGAATCTAGCATGTTATGATTAAGGTATGTACACAAACAGCAGCAAAGGTATCCTTGAAAACTTTGGTCCTCCTCAAGGAACACACTAGCCCTTTTAATATCTCTGTGTCTCTGTTCCATGATTTTCTTGGTGGGCCTTGCCTGAGCCCATACTGCCTACAGCACCTTGTTTAGTTATTGCTGTTTAACTGAATTTTCAAAATGCAAGCTCTCTGTTCCCTTCTACCTATTACAAGGAATTGAGTGAATTCGTGTCATCATTCCTTTCTATTGGGGATATTGAAGATATTTTGTAATATTTTCTCTCCTAGGCAGAAATGTTGATTGGAAAGTAGCACAGCTCTATAACTAGAGTCTGATTTTGTCATTTGAATTTTATATTTCTGCTTAGAAAGCCAGGAAGATTCCCAACCAATGGTGTAAAAATGAAGATGAGCAGTGGACAGACTAAGCTAGAAATGGACATATGTTCCTAGCAGGAAAAGGAAGTTAAAGTTAGAAAACAAAAAAACATGTGGCCACTCAGCTTGCATTTTTCTTAGTTCTGGTTTTAAAAGTCTGGCTAACAACCTTTTTCATTCCAGACAAAGTCTGTTTTCTTTTAGGACAAAATCAAGTCAGGTATCGTATGTCAGGTGCAAGTGTCAGCATTTGAGAAATACGTCATCCACTGGGCAGCTGCAGCAAAGGGTGGGAAAGGAATTAGTAGAAACTGAGGCAAGGAGCTGAAGTGATCCTGATTTCACTCTTTTTCACACATACACACACCTGTATGCACACAAACAGCCCCCACTTTTTCTTTTGTCATTGCTGGTGTCTTTTCTGTAGATTCCTCTGTTAACTTTTTTATTTGTTTTTCTGAATTCAACATTTCACATATCCAGGGAGAGTTTCTAAGGCTGACCAGGGCTTGTTTTGCAGTTGACACTGCTGCACAGCTTCCCCATGGTTTCTGCAGAGGTGTTGCAGTGCTGCCTGGGTGCTTGGATAAAGAGCTCAGCTTTGGGGCCATGTCCAGATTAGACACAGGCAGGCAAAGTGACAATTCATGCAGTTGTTTCTGATGCAGTCTCTGCTGTCCTAGCAGGAAGGTTAAGCCACTTCAGAAATTCCAGCTTGGCAGGGAAATAACTCCATTTTCTTGTTCCCCTAGCCTGGAAATGCATTCCCTCTCTGCCAAGACTGGAGAGAAAAGCTTCCATAATCCACTGCTCCTGTTTATAGGAGCAAAGCTTGCTTTACTTTGCTTGAATTTAAATAATGGTATTTGCACATCTCAGATGAATTTTTTCCACAAATATTTTTACTCATAAGAGACTGTTTCTATGCTAGCAGAGGCTGATCAATTGTTTTCACTGCAACGCATGGGTGATTCTCAGCTCTATTCTGTGACACAGTGTGCTGTTATCAATATCTTCCTTTCTTTTCACTGAGAAAGTAGCCTTCAGAAGGCATGTAAAATAAATGAGGTCTGTTCTAATTCAAGTGACAGTTCAGACTTATGTCTGATAAAAAAACTTCCAAAACCTCTTCCCCTTTAAAAATGGTCAGTGCAAGACCTGCACTTACAAGATTTGAGTTGTTTTTTTTTTTAATTAACAGGAGTTAGTCTTTCAAAGTGTCAGCAGCAAGTGAAAGAGAAGAGACTGGAATGAGTGCCCTCTGTGGCCCCCAAAAAAATGCATTTGCTTCTCAAGGGGAACAGTGAGATTAGGAAGAGGCCTGACTTGGGCTGTCAGGTCTCTAAAGCAAAATCCACATGCAGCAGCTGTGCAGTGATGGAGCCAAGAAAGCAGTGCTCACAAAAATGAGTGAAACCAGTATTTTCTCTCCTTTGAGTTCAACAGATGCAATGAGGATGAGAGGTACCTAAATGACAGAGCAGGTAGAGGCAAGGGCTCAAGTCAAGAGAGATGTTACCATCAGGGGTGCCAGAAGTACTCCAGAGCAGTGGTTTTCCAGCAGGGCTGGAAAAGCAGCTCAGACTCCAACATCCCTTCAGTCTGAGGGAGAATCTGTTAAAAAGTTGTGTCCTGCTACAGACCAGAGATATGACCTCTGTCTAAGCTCTCCCTCTCTCCTTTTCCCCTTCCACACTTAGTTTTCTTGCTTCATCTAGAGACATAAAGCCTAGCCCTCACTCAGTGTGTATCCTTCCTTTTGCAGAGGGTTTCTGTCTCATTTAGTGACTTTAGGCAGTGCTGAAGTTCAATGAGGAGGTGTAGGGACTCGGCTGGAAATGCCAGTGTGCCTGCCAAACTGTCACCTGAGATGTTTTCAGATGAGGATGTCTGCAGAAATTACACTGAGGCTTGGCATCAGCAGGCAAAGCTACTCTCTTACATCTCTTGCTGACTAATACAGACAGCATAGTCTGTCGCCTCATTAAGAAGCAGCAGCTGTACTGAAAAAAAGAGTGAAATTCTTTAGGAGCAACTTTTATTACCAGAAAAGAAACATCCCTCACATAAAAGAACCAGTCCATTGCTGCAGACGTAAATAATTTTCCTCATATTTCCTCATCTATCTGAAAACAGCTCTTTTCCTGCCAGTAGGTCCTGATGGCCGGGGCTGATGCCATTGCCATGGAGGTACCTGCCTTGTGCATCACAGCACAGCTCCTCCAGTGGGTCTCTCAGTACCATTGGTGCCTGCAGGCTGCCAGACACCTGGGATAGCTGGAATGCAGGCACCTGAGCCTGGCTGCCACTGATCAACCCTTCCATGCCTCCAGCAGGCAGGAGCAGTTGCCCTCCAAAGCCATCAGTCCAAGTCTCAAGGCCAATTGCTCCAGCTGAAGTTATTCCTGAGCATTGCTGAGCACATGTTGTTGGACTGCTGAAGCTTTAGAAAGGGGATTTTAAATAAATGCCATCATTCACCTCTGTGTTTAATGTCTCACAGAAGTTTTTAGTGGGGTTGATTTATCTGTAAGGAGAGGAGGCTCTCTACTGCCCATCCACAAGCTCCAATGGGATCTTGGTGTAAAACTGTGCTCTTTCTGGTACACACTTCATTACCAATAATAATAATGGTTTTCTGAATGAGAGAAATGTAGAAGGTTTAGCATTTTTTACCATGCAAATGTAAGAATCATAATCTCAGTTGTTCTTGTAGTCCTAAATCATCCTTGTCTGTGTGGCAGCCTACATCAGTGGCACTAAGACAGATGAGAAAAAGCATGCATGAGCCTATCCTCTAGTCATCATTTCAAGGACATTGTTTCATCCAGTTCCAGTTTTATGTCTCTTAACAAATTTTTCACACCAAAAATCACCTCTTTACAGACCATCATACAAACATCTAGCTTCTTGCTATGCATGTCTTTCCTGATAGTCAATCTCTATTTTACTGGTTTGTGAGGGGTTTTTTCTTTCGATTTTGTCCTTTTGTTCTTGGTTTCTGGTTTCCTACATTTCCTCTGAAGAACCATCTGGGCCAAAATACATCTGTTGTCCCTCTTAGCTCTTACAGATGAGAAACCTTCCAATAAGAGAACTGCTGTGAAGGTTTTTGGGGAATCACTGCAGGGCTGGCTGCTCCCATTTGCAGAGGCTATAATAGGCAATGCCTGGTGCTTTACCTACTCTCTCTTACAACTCATTTCAGTTAAAGATGGTTTTCCTGTCAGATTTCAAAAAGTAGGGTAAGGTTGCTGGTCCAGCTTGGGGGCAGTTGCTTGTTTGTTTGGGAATGTTTGAAGTTTTTTGAACACTGTGATTGGTAAGAACAGGATTACTGTACATCAAATAAAACCTTGAGGGGTTTAGAGATATTTTTTTTTTCTTTATTCTTAAGAATATATTAGGCTTCAATTTACAAATAAATCATAAATTCCAGAAAATCTGAATCTCTTGCTTGAGCTTCTAACAGGGTGTAAATAAATGTATATTCTGTTGCAGATTGTTTGGGGATCTGGAGAGATGTTTTAATTCTGCTAACCCTGACGTCTCTGGTTGCTTCTGTATTTACCATAGCATATCCTGAAGCGTGTTGCACTATTTTGGGGAATGTCAGTGCCTTTGAAAAATTAAATATCTCTCTCATATCACCAATTTTAATGTCAGTAATATTTTGCCCGAGGGACATTAAACTATGTCACAGCTTTGTGCCCAGTAACAGTATTTCAGGTACTTGCTTGCTGCAAGGCAGTACACAAAATTTCTTGCAATATCTGACTGGCATGTAAAGTCCAGTGTTGCTGATTTTCTATGTAGGCAGAATAGGATAAAGGCACCCCCTCTCTATTAATGCAGATATTTATATTTAGATCTGAGTTTTCTAGTCTTGCTTTGCTTGTGCATTGCCATCAGCACTGCTGGCATTAATTAAAGAGAACTCTCAGCTTTCCAAATATCATTGCCATTGTCAGTGACAAATAATTCTGGTGACAGGACTAAAGAAGCTGAACTATTAACAAAGTACTTGGAACCAAATTTTTTGAAATTTTTAAGTACTTTTAGCTAGACTGAAAAATGTCTTACTACTTCTGACAAATGCTGGAAATGCTATGGTCTGGTTTTCTGTAGAAATGTTTACTTAATTTCTGCAGATGACTCTCTGTGTGTGGTTTTCTTTCAGTAGAAATTTCTGAGGCTATTGACAGATTTCAAGTCAGTCTATCACAGGTTAGCAGTCCTAAAAGGAAAACAGAATTATATTCCTGCATGTTTTCAAGAGAATAGTCAGATGGATACAGGAGACCAGTGTTTAAACATTTCCAATAATCATCCTAATAACTTCCAAATTCTGCTTTGGAATAGATTTAATGGTCTCCTCATATCCTCCTCAGCCTAATGAATTTTATGACATCTAAAGATTTCAGTATAATTTAGTTGTGGGTTTTATTTAAAAAATGAAACATCAACAAATAACAAGCAGGACTTCTCTATTTCTTTTGCTGATTGAACAGATCATTTTCCTTCTGCAGTGCCCAGGGGATTTGGATCCCTGCTAAGATGATAAAAAGGAGTCTTTGGCACAGCAATGTTCATCATACTCTTTTAAACAGACCTTTGATTCCACCTCTTAAGTAATTTTGCTTAAATATGTATTTCAGAATTAATTTGAAACCCAAAGAGGAAGTTTTCTAGTTGTTGAAATAGCTTAATTCCTTAAAAAAAAAAAAATACATCCTCAAAGCTTAGATGGAAAGAGAGAAGAGCTTAAATAAGTCATTCTGGGACTAAGCTATTCTCAGCATTGAAGAGGGGGAAATAACAGATTTATTATCTGTGTTAGTAAAAGAAATTCACACTAAGATATTTACAGGAAAGTGGCTCTAAACCGTACATTGCTTTTGTCTTTTTATTTTTATTTTTAAATCCTCAGCAGTGATTCTTGTGCCTTTTGAAACAGCCTTGGAAAAAAAAAGAGGTAGGAGAGCCTGCATTGTAATTCCAGGTACCCAGCTTGTAGTGGTAAGCTAGCAAATGTGAACCCCATCCAAAACCTCTGACACTCCTAGTTCACACGGCATGTGTGTTGACTTTTCTGCAAGACAGACGAGGGTATATGTACAACATTTGTCACTGTTGGGGTAAAAATATGCTCATCTTTAAGTGCAGCGTTTCTTCAGCTGACGTCTTCTCTAATATTTAGTCAAATGTCACACCAGGTAGCTGGAAATACTCCTGGTTTTATCTTTCCTGATGAATCTTTCTGCACTGCCTCTCTTCTTGTTTATGACTGCTTAAAATCAACTATTATCTTCGTACGGTCTGACATTCTTAAATTTAAGCAAATGAAAAATATTCTCTAAATCTTGAAACCAAACTTTTATTTAGTATGGTTTGCACTACAACCAGCAAAGCTGAGAAGTATTTTCTCAGCTGCTCGACCCGAGTGAAGCTCTTACAGCCACCGTTCTTTCTGGCTGTGCTAAGAATTGAGATATTTTAGAATTCAGACTGGATATCATCCGAGGACAAGAACCTGTGAATTTACTTCACTTTCTACATGTTACCTGCAGTCAGGCAGTCTCTGAGGAGCTATAACTCATAGCTAAGTGTTTGCAATAATGTAATACAAACAGGAGGAGCAGCTGCAGCAGTGCAATGGCCTTTCCTGCACAGCAGGCAGGGGTGGATGCTGGGCTGCTTGCACAGAGCTGTTTGGGAGGGTTTGGGCTATTGTGGCAGAGATCAGGCTTAGCTGGGACTTCCCAGACAAGTCCCCCACCCAAAGCAAGGCAAGAAATCCACTAGCAAGTGAGCCAGTCCAGCTGAGATCCCATGGAGAGCCAGGCTGTGAGTAGGCACAGAGGAGGAGAGGCACATGTGGCAGTGCTGTGCCTTCCTTTCTTGGCCATGCACAACTATAAAAGAATTTTTAAGGTTCAGCTGCTGTGTTTTACTTAATTAATTCTTGCTAGTTACTTTTTACCAAATTTCTAGCTGAAAGCTTGGCATGTTTGAGCTTCAGGGGATTTAGACCCTACCCTACCAAGCCCTTTTCCCTACAAGCAAGACTTAGAAAATCTGGTGCTTTTGTGGGCCAGAAAATGGCAAAAGTGAATGGTGCTGGAAAAATAAAGCTCCATAGTTTGGTTTTGGGGGATTTCAATATTTGTCTTTCTTTGGGTTTGGCTTTTGTTTGGTTTGGTTTGGTTTGGTTTGCTCTGCAAGGAACAATCTAGACATTATGAAATTGCTCCCAAATCAGTTGGATATCTCTGCTCCTCAGTTCTTTTTTTTTCTTTCCCTCTTCTGAGCATATTTAGGACAATGAACATGGAGAATCAGAAGGAATGGGTAATTTGTTATAGGTAACAGAAATATCTGAGGAACATTAGATGTACTTAGTAGACAAAGGTCAGAATTAACATTTAGGTATCTGAACACATACATTTAGAGGAAATTGTGTGTTAAACCTGAACCTCTATTAGCAGTGATAACAGAATTCAAATAAAACATTTTCGTATTAGGAAACAGGATTTTCACACCAATTTATTGCATGCTGGAAGTTCTGGTAATGCCATTTATTTAAGATATTCTTCAGAGAGAACCCTGTTCCTGAAAAAGCCAATCCCAGCTAAGTATCCAAGTGCTTTATTGAGCTGATTTTCAGACACTAGGTCTGAAGCTTTTTATTTTCACTCTGTGTGCAGACCTCACTCCCTCAAACATTTGTAATTCACTTAGAATTAATCAATTTTCTCTCCCTCTACACTGTTATTTTTTTCTATAGCTTTGATTCTTCTCCTTCCCACTGCCTACCATGAATATAAACTCTACAGTATAACAGGACTGCAGTCACTCTGGCCAGCACAAAGTACTCAGAGCTTCATTTTGGTGTGAGGCTATCACTGACCACAGCAGCCTTTTCAGTGTGCTGACCCTAATCTTACAATCCTCTCAAAAATACATCTAAACCATCAAAGACTGGCATTCTCAGGTCTGGTTTCTTGGTTTTATTTATTTTGTTCCACTTCAGCTTTTCAGCACATCACAAACACATTTACAAATACCTTGAATTATGCATTTCCCGTGGGACACAGAATCTTTAGTATAAATCCACTGTGTTTTCTTATATCTTATTCTGATACTATTTCTCCCGAAATAGAAGGTAGCTGTAAAAGCTAATTTAATGCAGCACTATGATGCAGTCAGTGGTTTCTGGGAAAAAGAAGGTAGGGGTTGCAGTGCTGGGGAGTTTGGTGGTTGAGGGGTTGCACTACAGTGAGACTTCTATTTTCCTCTGCAATAAACTATAAAGCCCAAAATGTATAACCTGCCAGGAATGAATTACCTAATAATTATGTAGAAGTGATCTGTGATTTGTAGGCGCCACCATCTGGGCATAATGTCTGTTTGCAGCTGGAATCAATAAGAGGTTAAAAACTTTTTCAAACCTAGCCAAACCTGAAAATTGTTCCTACGAATAAAATATCGTTTTTCTCTAAATAAATATATGTCCATGTACCCCTCCCAAATAAACAGGCTTACGTTATGAGTGTTTAGAGATGATAAATACTATGTAGTAGAGATGGATTAATCTTTTTTAAAGATTTATTTCTGTCCTAGACCATTGGGACTAAATGCACTAAATCAAGATGGAATTTCTAATTTATCAGCATGTCTATTGCAAGCATGCTGGTCTGACCCAGAGCCAGCTAATCAGTGAGGTATAAACCCCTGGCTTCAGCCAGTCTGGAAGCAAATGCCTCTGCCTGGCCATGAGACCTTCCTAGATTCATCTTCTAGCCTTTTGGGTGGTTTTTTCCACCATTTTTTTCTCACTATTTTTTTCACCAGTATCTGTAGGCGAAATAAATAGGGTTAAGTGAAAGCCCAGCCCAATATTGCATGGTCAGGAGTTTCAATCATTTAACTGATGGTGTGAAAAGGAAAACCATCTTTTGCAATCCAAACGTGACCCGTTCTGCAGCCAGGGCAAAACAAAGTCCTTGCTCCCAGTGCCACTGCTCCTGCCTGGCTCAGGAGCAGAGGTTGAAATTCTGTGACTTTAGGCACATCAGCCAGTCTAGGATGCAGCAATTTCCTTGCAAGAAGAAAAAGGGAAAGGAGCCTTGTGAAATCAAAGCCTCTTCCACGATGAACTGAAAAGACTGGGTTGGGTTTGTCATTTTTTTAAAGTATTTGGATGCTTTTGTGGGGATCCCCTTTGGAAGAAAATCTCCACGGCACTGGTGTTTCACAGTGATTTCCATAGTTGTGAAAAGAACAAGACAAGGGACAGTTTGACCCCAAAGGTAAAATCCTGGCAGCTTCAAAGTTGCCAGGATCTCCTAATACCTCTGCTGTAGATACCTTGTCCCTGCAGTCATCCAAATGAATAAAATATCTAATAATACATAAAGAAAACACTGGATTTCTACATGAGAACCACTGTGAAAACAGCAGAATCACTATGCTGGGAAAAAGCAGATCATACACATGTGTTGTTGCTGTTCCTTCCCTCCTGCTATCTTATCTAAAATTCCTATTGGTCCCATGAGGAGCAGGAGAATAAACCTGTTGTCAGTTTTATTGCAGAGCTGGCTGCCTAAACTGATGTCTCACTGCAACATGGTTATAAAAAGGAAAAAAAAAAAAAAAGAAAAACTGCCAAAAAGCCTTGCTGATGTAAATGATATTCCTGTTGGAAGACTCTCCAGGAAAAGGCTTCTAAAACAAGGGAAGCCTAATACATACAGCAGTATTTTCAAAACAGGAGCTTAAAAATTTAAAGCCCTATGGCATTTTTTTCACTGCTGTAAGCTGTAAGGAATGCTGCCAGGGCTCTGCTCTGAAAAGGATGAAGAGAACACACCAATATACCACAAAACATAGTGGTCTGGTGGTGATATTAATTTAAAATCAAATGGTGAGACAATTTTCCATATTTTGGAATACAGTCTGAACTAAAATTATCATTCACATTCACTAAATCTTCAGGAAATTACCATCACTAATGCCCCTCATTTTTTTTTTTTTTTTTTTAGCATTCAACATACGATGTTCCTGGTCTTTTTTTTTTCACTTAAGGGAGAAGTTTTGATTATACAATTCCTTGTGTCAGTGAGGCAGATGGTTGTTACAAGTTCCAAGGTCTGGCAGGATTGCTCAGTTATAGCCTGTGTGTATACTCTCTTCTAAGGAAGTATCCTTCCCAAAGGTTTGTCAAGGCATATTAAAAAATGTCAATACTCTTGGAAATACCATTAAAAAATCAACGTTGTTTTGGCTTTGCATAACTGAGATGGAAATCTCATGAGAATACTTCTCCCTGTGACATTGCTTATATTTCTTATAACCAGGCAGAGAGCTATACCAACAAAAAGCTCACTGAAGTCATGGACATTAAAAATGAAAAATAACCAGAGAAAGCTACTGATTTCTATATTTCCAGGGTCAGTTTGGTTTATTTTGGGACCAACATCCCAAACTCTTCATTTGTTACATTCATTTCAATGGGTCTTTCACTGAGGAGATACCAGACTTCCCAGAACACAGTTCAAGGGGTAGATCAGCCTCTTTCACAGGACCTGTGAGACAGATCTACTGCTTCTGTTACTCTACCAGTTCTTACCTACTCTTGCCTGTATTTCCTTCAAAGGGGAATTAATTAGTGGCTCTCACTGGTCTCTGTTTGAAATATCAGGGGAAAAAAAAAAAAATATAAGGATCGTTTCACCTCTCTTCTGAAAGGTAGTGATGTGAAATGAATATTTGTGGGATTATCGATCTGTGTTTATTCTGAAATAAACCATAGCCTTAATATCTGCCTTTGGTCTATCCCTCAGGTGGTGTAAGTTACCAGGCCCAGTGAAGCTAAGCAGATTTACCCCACTGACAGAGTCTTTGGCGTGCTGCAGCAGCCTGCTTTTTAAGAAGGGCATTTAGTGTGCCCTTTTGGAGCTAGCAGCACAGCTTATACTGCACATGCAAACACACAGCTGGGCTGTTCTGATCACCAGGGAAAAGAAGGGCAAGCACCCTTGCTTGCTTTCTGTGATGGTTTGTGCCCTGGTATGTGGGTTGCTTTGCTCAGTTGATGTGAAATAGCAGAGGGAGGGTGAGATTTGGGGAAGCCTGAACACCCAACAGCTCCTGTGCCAATGGATAGGAAGGTTCCCTGTGCTGCCTCTCACTGCTGAACCAACCCCATTCCCAAAGTTACTCAGTGTGCAAGTGCTCTCACTTTTATGGGTGTTTTATGCCTCTTATGTTTGGAACATGTACTTTTAATGGGCAGAAAGCAAATTAACTCCAAACCCCACTTGACCAGTGCTTCTTGTGAAGACAATGGAAATTGTTTGCTGCATTCTTGGCTCTCCAAACCATGCTAACCTCTTGGCCTCTTATACTTTCTGTGTGCAGTGGGAGTCCAGAAATGAGTTCCATTTAATTCTGTTTTGCTACAACCTGATAATTCACAACAGTTTGGATTTTCCTAAGTGAAGAATTTAACCACAAGCCCGTAACACTCTCTCCACAACAGCAGCACACATGCACACTGATGGACTGGGGACATATTTGCAAGCTACTAATTGGGAAAACTTAGAATATATTAGAAAGTTTGCTGGCTTATAGAACTTCTCATCAAGACACAAAATCAGACTTTGAAATTTTAAAAAAGCTTTGTCCTTTTGGAGTAGTCCATGGGAGTTGAGAATAATTGTTCCATTATAAAGCTCATGCTTCAGATACCTGATCTATTTCTGCAGGTCTGATCTCTTCCAGTCCTGCTGAATATATCTACATTGCCTGTATTTCTGGGTATGCTTTTACCTCTTCCAAAAGTTTTCTGTTGAACTAGTTGTAATACAAGCAAGAAAATGCATTTAGATGTTATATTGATTTCCACACAAGGTACTGCAGTTGTGAGATAACTGTATTTTGGTAAACACTACTTGGCATCTCTAAAGTGGTAAATAACTTCAGATTAGAAAAGACTATTAAAACATCCTGATGACTATTCCTGGATCTATTGGATAGGCTTGCAAAGCACAGTTATTTCAAGAAAAAGATGTGTGGGAAAGGAGGGGAGTCATGCTTCAGGCTGCCAAATGATGTACCACTTTTATTGCCATCATATTGTGTATATCTTTAGCTTTTCCTACAGATAGTTTTTCTTTCCTGACTATGTTTGAATATCCTCTATTTTCCTTTATGCATTTAGTATACTATTGTTTTGGTTTGGTTATAATACAAACTAGCACACTACCACCCTCCCCTGATCAAACAAATCACAGCAGTTCCAGTCCTGCTTTTCAGGTCAGTTCAAATGATCAAAGCCAAGAACTCAGACCTTGGTGCCTATGTTATGTCCCATTGAGTCAGCTGTAAAGGCAAGTCTGGATTTTAAGGTCTTTCTAGAACTGAGGACTCCTTTTAGCTAATCCTTTGGTCTTTGCTTCCTCTTGACCCTTCTTAGGAGTATTTCTCACTTGAAAGTTTAAGCTCCTTTCATATGAATCAAGCTTTGGGTCTCCAGTGTAGTGTACAAATAGCTCCCAGGCAATGGGTAATCCCTAATGGCCCCAGTAAGGGACACTAATAAGAGGAAGGTGTCAGGGGGGGAGATTAAGTACTTGATCTGGAACTCACACAGAGACCATGAAACTGGGATTTTATGGCCTTGTTTTACAGAATTGCTTTTTTTGCTAACCCTGTGCTTTAGTTAACATGGATGGGAATATATGCTGACACTGCAGAGCTGAAGTTTGAATCTTTGCAAAACTTCTTTACTGGCCAGGAGCCTTAAAGGTTTTTGAGAACTACAAAGGAAAACCTGGGTAACAGAATCCATTGAACAGAAGTCTGCTAGGGCCTCTCCAGGGCTCCCTGCACCCTGCTTGGTTTCCTGTTATAGATTATTTTAAGGGGGGAGGGCTGGCATCCATTCAACACTGTCAGATCTTCCAGCAAAGAGCATCTCTTCTGATTTCATTCATTATGTTCTTTCTAGCTGGTTTTCTGTATACTTCCATGATTCACAGATTACAGTTCCAACTCTATACTGGAGTGCAGATCTGGCAGTTGGCTTTGTAGCATTTTCAAGGTATTGATCAAGAAGGCTGGAAATGTTTCAGCTCACATTGGTATTATATTTTCTGATGTCCTCTTTAATCTTTTGATTCAGATTTCCAAAATCTTGTCTTATTCAAACATTCTCTCAAGTTGGAGCCTCTCTTCATTGCATGTCCTTGTGTGTGAAGTTGGGTATCATGTTGGTTTATGGAGGAAGAACAGCCTACTACCTCAGCTCTTAAAGGAAATTTAGTTACTGAGTTATTTGAGAGGGTAGGAACAAAGCAAGACCCGAATCTCTCCAAAAGAAAAAATATATATAAATGACTAGGTCAAAATATGAAGACTGTAAATACTTTTTTTAAAATTTTTTTCATAAAACTGAAATTTGCTGAGTGTTTCAAGGTAATACATAAACCAAGATGGCACAGCTGTCAAGACCAAATTCTCTGCTGATTTGTAGTATTATGCTTCATGGTTACATGATCTCTGAGAGGGCTATGGGAAGAATGAAGAGAGGACACCCCACCATTTCTCTGAAGTATGTCTTTCCCACCTGATTTCTTGCTGACAGCTTGCACCATGATCTGTATTTCTGTGAAAGACCAGTGAGTAGTAACTAGGTCCTCTGGAGCATTTCACAGATTAAAGGCCAGGGCTATGACAAATTTAAGCACAAATGAAAATGTAAAGGACACAGCTTTGGCTATCTGTAGTGTAATGCTAGTGTCTAGGTAGTTTGAGGAACTGTATGTTAATTTGAATGTAGAAAATATAAATGTTATAGATGCCTAAGCAGAAAAAAATGCTAAAATAGGTTTTGTATGGATAAAATGGGGGGAAAAGGCAATGACGGCTTTCATTGTGTCAGAGATACTGTGAACTGTTGGCAGATTTCCTCCACCTCATGTCTAACATTGGATTAAATTACCTCTTCATATAGTAAAGTAAAAGAAGGCAAGCAGCTTGATGCTCCTTGAATAGGCATCTGCAGACTACGGGGAGAAAAATTCACCATGGGGCAACTCAAGCCAGGCTCCATGTTTAGTTGCGAAAGTTCAGGATGGGGGAGCACTGTTAGGACAAACTCAGCACTGGAGAGGGAAATACTGAACTTCATTGTGAGGGACAAGAGGACCTACTCAAGAATGCAGCTGCTGCCCAGGTATTGATAATGTGAACCTTTTCTTAGTGCACACAGAATAAGGCATGAGGATGCTGACTCCTTGTTGACCCTGCTGTGAGTGGAAGGTTGGATTTGATGACCTCTTGTGGTCCATTCCAACCTGAATTATTCTATGACTGCCCACTATTTTTCAAAGCTTGCAATGGTTGTCAACATTCCCAACAAGTGATAGCCGTGTAATAAAACCTAGAAATTTTCAAGAATGGTTTATTGAATGCCCAGGCAAGCACAGTTATTCAAACATGAACAAAATTCTGCTGGACTTCAAAACATCCCAGCTAGAATTTGGGGGGTTATGGTTTGTTTTTTTTCAAACGGTGCCTTGGTAGGACTGAAAGGGAGCTACTTTCTGGAACAAAGCAGAATTTTGCAGGATATAAACCTATGGTGGTGCTTGTCTAGAGCCAGCTCCATGAGGGCAGGGAGCAACCCCTGGTGTGGCTCTTGCTGTGGGTTTCCATGGGTAACTCTGTTGTGGCTGGCTCAGTCCCTGTCCTGAGTTGTGGAATTCTTTGCACGTGCACAAAGGGTGGAATGGGAATGTTTCTGTTCATCTAGAAATCTAAATCTCTCGTTGAAATTGGGCATTAGTGAAATTAGTAAAAGCAGCTATTAATATATGTATTACCATTTGCAAAATCTGCTGCATGCCTACCAGTTCCAGAATCAATTTAGATGGGCATTTCTATGGCTTCTGCACATGGCTGAATTAATTCACATTAAGCATTAAACCTCCTTCTAACAAGTGAGCAGTGCATAGGTTTGGGTTTTTTTTATTTCAAGTTTATAGGCTAATTTTGGCTTATTCCTGTCTTATATTTAAAACAATTTTATTTTTTATCATGTTTTCAAGGGTAATCTGTTACTGAGAACACTAACAACCCTGGATATTAAGGTCTAACTTTTATTTCCCTGCAGCTGCTTGCTTGCTGTATCAAAATGGAGGAGGTATAGGGCAATGTTGGCAGCTCTTATGCTTTTTCCCTTCAAATAGACTTATACCTAATGCATTTTCCTTCAGATTGTTTTGTTTTCAGTAGTGTTCTTCTGAAAATTGCATCCCTGTCTCATCCCATGAATCATAAATTATATCTTCTGTGTAGGTTTTGCTATTTGTTTCCATTTTTTGCAGCTCCCACATATAAGCAGATTTTGATGCATATTGTGCTAATGTTATGATTGCTGATGGCTATGCTGTCTCTGTATCAGATAACTTTATTGATATTTATTTCACTTCAACTACCAGCAGTTTTGCTGCACCTGACCTAATTTCAACCACTGAAGACACTCTAAAATATTGATATAAGCAGAGAGGTTTTTATTCTTCAACTATAACAATAAAAACAAGTCTAGCATCATCCTGGGAAGATGCGGATTCTGATTGTTTCATGTAACTGTCCAAACAGTACAGAGAAACTGAAAAATTCTATTGACCCCAGTGGAGGTTCCTGGTCTTGGGATACTCACTATTTTCAGAGAGAATAAGCACAGCATACATATGTGCATGTGTGTGCACCCACTTTCATGGATGTCACAAGGATAATCCCAGATAGAGGGAGACAAATATAGATTTCTGACAGCCAGGAAATAATTTAATTTAAATAAGAAGTTCCTCCCAACTATATTGATAATGGAAGGTGCAGAAGCTTAGTAATGAAGTAAGACTCCCTCTTCAGCAGCACCTCTACCATTTTTAAATGTCAAAAGGTTTACTGACATTTTTTTAAAGACTATTCTCTTTTTAAAAACAATTCTACACGCATACCTGCCCCTGCTTCTTGTCCCCCACCCCCAAAAAACCCCAAATTACTGCATGTCTTGGCTGTGAGCATTGCCTGAAGCATGAGGGATGTATATTGATTACCCCAGCTCTGTTTGCATTATTTAGCTCTTGAGGAGCATCTGCTGAGCATCCATCAGTATGGGGTGTGTGCCACCACCATATGGACTGCCAACTGCTGGTGGAGCCAGGGAGGTGCCATTAAGCTCCCATATATTCCCATACAACAATGCCATTAACATCTGGTGTACCATGGCACACACACTTTGGTGGTACAGTAACAGCAGATTATTAATTCCTAACTACAATGAAGTTCCTTAATGGAAGTGATGGTACTTACTCAAAATTAAGTTAAGGAAACAGCGTTACTGTGTCTATCTAGCTGTGTGGAGCACTGCATGTGAAGGTTATGTACTGGGTTTTTATTCTCCCTATGAGTCCAAAAGCAGTCTTTGGATTATTTGAATGGTCCTTACAACACTGCCTTCTGCCTTTGGCCAAGGCACAGGAAGGTGATGATTGCAGAAAAGGTTTTCTCCCACTCAGGAGGTGGAAGGTAGGATTAATACAACAGTATTAATGCATTACTGTATTAATTAATACAGTATATTAATGCATATACAACTGATATGTCAAGGCATACTGGTCTGCAACTCATTGATGTCACTCAATACACTGTCCACACACCAAAAAAAACCCAAACCATAAGGGATGTTTTCATTTTCTTCAAAAACCAGTAATACTTAGTCTTGTATTTTGGTTTACTGCTATGAGACCCAAATGTCTAACTGGGTATTGAGTGATCACATCAGCTAATAGCTATCAGAAATGTTTTGCTTTCTGTTTGATGGCCATGTTTTCTACTCTCAAACTATGGGCAGAAGGCAGAAAGGATCGTCTGGTTTCCTTTTTATTTTTTTTTTTTTTTATGCTTTGTGCCCTTTTTCACAGCTCTGAAGTACCTGTATGCTTTCAGTTCATACCCATTCTTAGGTGTTTTGCAGGGTGAGGCTCCAAAAATGTTTTCAGATTTTCTTGGAATGTGTTTTATTTCTGGCTCACAGAAATTTGCTGAAAATTTTTTTCTCTATCCCCAAATAGCCTCACAGAGACCAGAGCACCTCATTTGTCCTCTGAAATTCCTGAGGGCTCTTGTTGTGAACTTTTATTTTATCCTTTATCACTAGGCAGCTGCCAAGGCACATGAAATAGCTCTCTTGCCTGTAGATTTGCCAAGGAATCTCATGGTAACTTACCAAACATTCACTTTTTTACACTCTCTAGTATATGATTTATGGAGGAACCCCTGCCAAAAGAAGGCACCACTGCAGACTGTCAGGAAATGCTATTCAGATGAAGCAAAGTATTTTCTAGTGGGATTAAGCCAGGTAGCTCACCTAGGTAATTTAACTAATTTAGTTAAAATTCTGTTTCAACTGAATTTGTTACATGAACTCAATTAGCAGAAAAAATTATCGTTTTGTTTCATATAAGCTACCAAACAGATGTCAAAAGGGGAAAACTGGTTTTGAAAATGTTTGTCATACATGGAGCTCCATTTTCTCAAGATCTGGCTGCTTTATGCAGACAGCTCCATAAGACTACAGGCCCAGCTTTTAAAATGTTTTCAGGGCCAGATTGCTTTTACTGTTAGCTGCATCGAGATGCTAAAATGCTTGCTGGGAAGCTGGATATCAGCTCTTCTGAAACTCTGCTCTCAGCTGCAGGGGTGAGTGTTTCAATTGCAGGGTTGCACAGGTCAACCTGTAGCCAACAGTCACATAATCAGAGGTCGGTGCAGGCCAATTTAGGAGTGATTTTGCATGGAAAGGAAAAGAATTTATGATGCAGGAAACTCTGTCTTTGCTTTAGGATAGGCAGACTGACAGAAACACAGTAGAAAAAAAAAAAAAAATGACCCATTCCTGCATGACTCCTTGTGCACTGAAGCATAACAGCAAATGTCAGTAGAGGGATATTTAACTACTAGAGCTAGGTTGCATGCCCAGAACACTGTTTCTCATGAGCAGAGCATCCTCCTTGTCTAGTAGGAGTGAAATGCAGACAAAGGAATGATTTCCAGCTACAGCAGAGGAGACATTCAAACTTGACAAATCTTCACACTATTCCAGTACTCTGAGGGCTGTTTTCTGCCAAAGATGCATTTAAATGCACCAGAGTGTATCATCTGCCTCCCTTGACACCAGGGGTAATTCAGGGTAGGAAGCTCCTCTAAGCATAGCTAAAGGATGTGTGAATCTGAACTTGATTTGCTTTAATACCTGCCATAATTGGGCTTTATTATAGCTTGTTTCATTATAGATACTTCTAGTTTCTGTTTGCAGTGAAATACTTCCCACCAGCTGCTTTAGATGTGGAGGAGCCTAGCTATGTTTTTTTCCATTTGCTTTGTCTCTTGGTGTGACTTTAAAGTAATTCAGGGAGAGGAGAAGCAGAGAAGGTGCAGAGCAGTCTGTTTTCTCTCTGAAGCCATGAACTGTTGTTGAAAGGCCAGGGTGGGAAATCCCTTCCCTGTATTTTTGTAACCCCATAAGTAAACACTCTGTGATAAATATGATTTGTATACTGGTTTGGATTGATATGTGTGATTAGAAATTAGACTACTGAACCTCCTCACCCAAAGACATAAGGCTGAGGAAAAAACAAAACAAACGTATATGATAAATCTTCCAGTGAGTTTTACCCTAACATAAAGACAACCATTGCTCTGATATCTGGCAGGCATCATCCCTGTCTGTATAAATGTCAGTTACAAATGGGAGATACAAGCTCTTGGTATCTTCTAACCTGCAAATAAGTTAACTTCTGAAAAGTTGTTGACTACCTTGCATCCCAGGAATAATAAAATGATATACAGGTATTTTGTCAGAGGCAAGGTGTATTTCAGAAGAGGTCTTTCTGAAAGACATCTCCTTCTCAGGCTGCCTCAGGTGTGGGACATCTTTCTGATGATACCACTACTCTCATCTCATCTGAATGTACTACTGGTATCTCCACTCCCTCCAGCATGGCCCAGGGGCTCCTGCTGAATTGCTTATCAGCTGGCATTTCGACCAGGAAGTTTGCATTTCCTCCTGAGCCTCCAATTCCTGCAGTCATTGCCAAAATCCTGTCAGAGAGTCTGGACAAGGTCATGACTGCAATTCCTCTGTGGCTGGCAAAACCACGCTTCTCGCCTCATTGGTAGACTCCTTAGTTGTCTTTAGGAAGGTTATCATCTCAGGGAATCACTGCTATCAAAAAGATTACTCTTAAAAGCTGTGGAGTTACTTATTCAGTCTGTCAAGCCTCGTTACGTTAGAAGACTCCATGACAGAATATCTAAGAAATTTATCTTTTTTGTTCATGGAAGGAAATGATAGTCCCACTAAGGAAACTGCAAATTTAATTATACAGTAGATTTCCTCGCAGACAAAATTTCCAAGGACCTCAGTATGTCAGCTCTTGCTTTCAAATCTTAATCTTCAACACTAACTTTGCTTTTCACTTGCTAAAGCAACTTCAAGTGATACTGTACACCCAAAGCAGTTCTATAGGTCCCAGGTCGGCACCCCTAATTCACTCTGAGCTGTATTTACTTGCCGAGGAGGCCTGGGGATTCCTCATTCAATGTAAAGTTGGTTAGAAAGTGCACTCTTAATTGTTGCTTTAAATTCTTTAATAAGCATTATCTGCTCCTGTTGAGCCAAGAGACCCATGTGCTGTTCCTGGAGCTGCCACTGACTCTCTGTGTACCTGCAGATAAGTCACTCAGCTCCTAAGTGTCTCACCTCCCTGCTCCTGACACAGCACTGGGTTCCCTTTGCAAGCATTTGCATCTCTGGTGTGTGCAGGAGTCAAGGGAAAGACTTCACAAGGTCACTGTCATTACTTCTGTTTTGCAAAGGAGAAACTGGGGTAGGCAAGGGCACAGAGTTGCCCCAGCACCAGAAATTCAGCTGCAGTTTATCATTCCCACACCACCTCGGCACTCGCTAGCCTGGCTTCCTCCCTGAATTATTCCCTTTATGCTAATCATTGGACTCAGATTAGGATTCACTGCTTAATTTCATGTCTTCCTTGCTCTGTCCTTTCTTTGTGTATGACTCTGACTTTTGCAGTATCTGAGCAGACACTTTTTGAATAGCTGAATTGTTAGAAATTCCTGACAGGTTTGAAAAAGAGCCCCTTTAGACAGAAATTGCAAAGCTTAAGCTAATGACCTCCCTGCTGTATTTGCCTGTTCCTTTGTCTCTAGAGAGGTCTGAATTTTTCTCTTGGCTCACAATAATTATTAACATATCTTTTTCAATTTAGTAGAGAAAGATTTAGTCTCTTTATTTGTAATTCTGGCCTTTCAGAGAAAGCCTGTGTATACAGCACTCTGTCCTGGCCCAAATCCATTCTGCATTATTAGGGTGGCGTTGATCTGAGATCTCACTCCATTAAAATTTGAAGTCTAAAGCAGTTTCTGCTACAAATGGGGTCTCTCAAGGTTTATGCATTAGTTTAGCCCTCAGTGTTGCCAGATGGTCAAAAACTAGAATGTGTCACAAATGTTACTGGTGCCCTTCGCAAAATGACACTTTCAAATTAGTCTCCAATTCCATAAATCTACTCTAAGGTGGTACTTTATGTAAAAAAACAGTGATTCATTACTCCACCAACAGAGAGAAACAGAGGGTTTTGTTGAAATGTGTAACTAGATAGCTCGGGTTTCTTTTTCTAGGAGAACGAATAAAAATTTTCCTGTCTGGAAGCTGGAATTTTTTCAAGTCACTTGCATGCTTATCAGTGTATGAGAAGAGGAAGATAGGAAACCTCTGAGTCCTTCCTGAGTCAGTCCAGAGCAGGGTGGCCTTCAGACAGGAGAGCACCTGCCTGCACCCTCCTCTACCCCAGCTGCCTTGATCTGGGTTTTCAAGAGGCTCAGTGCTGCCAAACAAGTGAATGAGTAGAGTTCATCCACTTTTTTCCATTATAAAGTTCAGTTTTGGAGTCAACCTAAGATTATTTGGAGTTTTTTGTTTGACCCCAACCCAGAGATTCAGCTCTGCTCCATAGATTATTGTAATACTTTTTGCTTCTGTTCAAATTTGTTCCCATTGCTCCCATTATCCTCCACAGGACTCTTCTCCAGCACAACATTGTGTTCTGTGTGAACAAAGCAACTTTAATGCTGGTATCACACTTATTCCTATCAGATTCCCTTATTTCTACTCAAGGCACAGACCCTAAATGTTGAGGAAAGCTGTAAGATTAGGGATGTTTGCCACCTCCTCCCCAGCTATAGTTCTTAAGTGGAAACTTCTGTGTTGATGAGAACTGGCTTTAATGTAGGCAAGTGTTGTCATGTTTCCCCAAAACTTCACTCCTCCAAAATGCAGAGAAGCTATAATTCTGTGTAGGTTTGTGCATACATGTGTTATTTTGTTTCTTTTAATACATCATTATATGCTGTATGGTACGTGATGAAGCAAGAAATTCCTGAGCTTTCACTGTGTCTAGCTCATTGATTTTTAAGAGCCTGGGAGTTTGGAGCCTCTTGGAAGCAGCTTGACACATGATGTGAAACCTGCAAATCCTGCCAATTGCCACAGAAAGGTGAGAAAGGTGAAAAAAATCATTTTACACTGTAGACTTTGGCTCAATTTTTGACACTGAGAAAACAACTTTTGCCAGCAGAAGCAAAACCTGCAGAGCAAGGGGTAGGAACAGAAAGCCAAATAGATAGAGTTGTACTAGCTGCAATCCCAGGACCAACCATGTGTGCCCTGTGTACCCTGACCACCACTGTGAGGACAGCCAAATTTTCTCATGCACACCCTAATAGCTTCTCAAACCTCAGCATAATTTTATTTGCAGAAGTCTTTGAGTCAAGAAGGTGAAGAGGGGTATCAAAGCCTGACACCCTGCAAGGACGAGTGCACTACATTTCAGTGACTGTAGCTCCCTATGGTTTCCTTAATTTCAGCATTAACCTAATATTTGCTTTAAAAGCTATATGATGAACTTCTTCCCTTTTTGAAATTTCTGTGACTGTATATAATCTTTCTGCTGATGACCATGCCATTCTTTAACCCCTACTTTCAGCATTATCTCTATTTCAATCTTTGACTCTTACTGATAACAAACTACTGTCTTGCTGCAGTGATCTTAAGGACATAGGTAGGACAGGGTTTGTAAGGGTGATGATATCTTTTATTAGACCAAGCTGAAAAAAATTAGATAAGCTTTTCAGCGCACAGAAAAACAATTGACCATGTTGCACTAATAAATCAGTCTCCCTAAGAACTCAAAGCTCTCTATAAAGATGAATGAAGTGACTCAGCCCTTTCTGTGTGATTTGCTCACCCCATCAGGCTTCATGGAAAATTTTGTCTCTTACTTCACCAGGACCAGATTTCACTTGCTGAAAAGTATAGTTCTGTTTCCTATTTCACTGCAGTGCCAAAGAGGAGGGAGCAAGAGGGTGACTCCTCTGACAATCCATGAAGAGGGAAATGAACACTAGTTCCAAGGAAGTTTATCTTACTGAATCTAAGATGAAAAAGGAAGACAGGAAAGGGAGAGGGAACTAAAAAACAAGACCAAACCAAAAATATCAGAGGAAAATATGTTTCTTCCTGTGAAGAGCCAGGATAGTCTTAAGCCTATATATTGTACTTCATTTTGAAAAGTAGCTAGCCATGGCTAAATGATTCCTGTGTTTGTACAGGAACCAGTGCCATGCAAGCTTCCTGCATGCTTCGTATCCGTTCCCATTCCCTATCTTGTTTGCCACGTTCTTCCACATATCTGCTTTTAACAGCTTAAGATATTTGGGTCAAGTTGTTTGATGGGTGACACTTAGTTTGAGTCAGGAGCATCTTGTTCTGCCAGTGATCCCACTGAAGCCATCTAGGCTGCTACTCGTGCTGCTCAAGTAAAGATATCATCACAGCTCACAGTCAAATCACTGTGGAGATTTAAAAACTACTGAAGAGTATTGTAAGCAATAACATTATTTCTAAGTGCAAACTAATGCTGAAGTATCCTTTAATGCTATCATCCTCAGCCAGCAAGGGTCTGTCCATGCCACACAAGCTACAATGTTCTTCAAGAGCTTTGTGAAAACCCCACTTGAAAATACTGTAATTGCACATATGCCAGACCTAACCATTCATGTTCTTACTCAAAATTAATCTAACAGATCCTCTTGAGACATGTTTTGTTTTTTCTTTCTCAACAAGGGCAATAAATCAAGCTAAGTTAAAAATTTTATAGCAACAGCTGGTTTTGACTTATGCAAATGCAACATTTCAATCACAACATATGGGAAAAGCATAGTTTTCCTCTTCCTTCACATAACTCAAAAACTGCTATCCTGATTTTTTCTGAAGTTCCTCTGAAATTATCATCTTTGGGTGGAAGCTACAGATAGGAAATAAAACCCACTTAGAATTTGTTAGATTGAAAGACTGCTGAGCAAATGAAGAAGAAGAAATCAGAGGTTTTTAACTAGTATTTGTTTGCTAGCAAGAATGGTAACTGGTAAATATTTCTAAGATACCTCAAGTTCAAAGTTATGATAATTTATTGGCCGTGCTTCTCTCTAGGAAAATAAGCCTGAAAAAGTTGCAGTAGATCAGTTAGAGTGCCTTTTTTTTTCCAGCTCCTCTGTAGCTCAATGTGCTTGAAGCAGCTTTGTGATGTGATTTCTTTGTTGCAGACACAATTTAAAACCACACGAACTGAATTGCTTCCTGATGGAAGTGAGTTGTCATTATCTCATCTTTTGCTTTTGAAATATCAGCATATCAGAGTGGCTGGGGGGAGCACCAGGCACAACTGAGGATTTGGAGAGTCCTCACCTACCTGCTACTGCAGGCTGGGCAGCTGCTGAACTAGCTTGTGAAGTTCTGGACCTGCAAAAAACTATAGGGACAGCACTCATCCAAAAGTCAATTATCTCCACAGCATTTTTTTTTTTTTTTTGTGCCTCCTCTCTCTCCTTACTTAATTATTCCAGAGTTGTTCTGAAGGAACAAACCCTGCAGCACTGAAACGCATTCAATTACAGGCGGGCTAATCCTGAATAAACATGTGCTAAAACCTTATTCCTGACAACTCTTCTACAAAGCTCCCCATCCAGCCCTGGTTACCTCCTCCTTTCACACAGGAGAGGACAGGAGGAGGACAGAAGGAGCAGGGGCTCAGCACCAAGTGAGCATCAGGGCTGATGGAGGGGAAAAGCCCACAGGTGGAGGAGCAGTGCTCCCCCAGCAGCTTGCTTTACAGAGGGAAAATCTACAGAATATGCCTGTTTATGTGATGATAATGATACACTTTCTCATGCCTTTGAAATCCGTCATGAATCCCTGATGTGCTGTGCCACAGAAAGTAGGATTTTCTGTGAAAAAGCTCCTGGCAACAACTGAAGGGCTGGTTTTCCACTGGGAGCAGCAGAGAAGGCAGCTTGTGGGGGGGGGGGGGGTTGCAATGAGAAGAGGGCAGGAGGTCATTAATACATCAGACATGATAAACATTAAGCATAATGCAGGAAAACAAATCCCTGCTCTGCTCCTTCAACCACTCATTTGAGGATTTCAGCAAATGGGTTTTACCAGGCACATCTTGCTGGTAGTTATGGGTCTCCAACCTCCTTGAGTGGAAGGATGTGCTTTGGTGTGCACTCTAGACAAGGGAGTTAATTTATTTATAGAAATTAAAAACTCCAGTGAGTCAGAGAGACAGACAGACTGTGCCCTAACTAATGGGCACACAGGATTTAGGTTTGGGAAGTGACTGTGTGTATTGTGCACCCTGCCAGTGTGGGACAGACAAATGGCAGCACCTCTGGACAGCTGATCCATGCCCAAGGGCTGCAGGGGCTGCAAAGCCTAAATTATCATGATTGGGAACAAGTATCTGTGTCTTCATGGGGACTGTCCTAAATATTGGTTTCTCTGAGCCAGTGTTAAAGTGTCCCTTTTTCTCCCCACATTATTTCTTTCTATTGCACATAACATGAATGACTCCACACGAGTCTCATATCACACCTTTGTTTTTCTGTTTCCCACAGACTCGAGGAATTAGCAGCTTGCAAAAGAGATGATCTGAAAGAGCAGCTGATGCTCAGATGGAAAAACCAGACTGTGTTTTCAAGGAGTGGAAGCTTGCACCACCAACCACACACACCCCTGGCACTGAACATAATGGTGCCAGAGCCTGTCCCCAGTAATACATCTGGTTGTTAGATCAGTACTTCAAGATATTAAAAAAAAAATCCCACTTTTTTGCCTTTCTGTTTTTCCCTTTTCCTTTGCTTCCTTTTAAGAGAGGGCAGAATTTTCCCCACAATAGTAATACCTAGCTCTTCACGTAAGGGAACAGCTGTATTTACTTGACTTACAACTATCTTTACTGACAGATTTATCCTTTGCATCATAAAATGCCTATTTGGGCTTTAAAAAAGTGCACTTCTTTGAAGCTTGCAGCAATAGGCCATTCTCATTTGAAAGACATATTATTACCCCAAAGCTAAACATATTATTTTACACATCCCAGCTACCCTGAATCTTTGTGCCCCAGGGCCTCTGAGCAAAAGGTGTCATTTGAATCACACAGCAGAGAAAACTCAGTTACGTAGATATTAGGTTTCTTCACTCCTGTACCAGAACAGCTGTATTCACATCTCTCACTGGGAAGCTGCTGGGTTTTTCCTATCTCATGGTTAAGTTGTAGCTATGTATATGGTATTGTTAATTTTTTTTTTTTTTGCTGGCTATCACATACTTCACATTCTTAACATAAGGACCAAAAGCAGGCAGCTAATCACAGTAACTACACCCTCATTTTTTTGTTCTGTTGTGCCATAAGCCAAGTCCTCAGGGAAACTGTGTTTGAGGGGGTTACATCCATCAGAAGGCTGCAGGGTGGGCATCCAGGCAGTGCTCAGAGCTGGGCAGCCCAAGCAGAGATGGCCAAGGGACACAAGAAGAAAAGGGGAGGGTGGGATAAGGGTGAGGAAAGGCAAACCTGACTGAAGCTTTATGCTGCCTGATGGGCCCAATGCTTGGCTAGAGTGCTGGGGAGGTGTAAAGTAACATTGTACTTGCCTTAATCCTGCCCAAAACCACTGTAGCACATGGGCAGCCCTGACAGCAAAGCCTGCAGCCCCCAATGGAGGGGACACCACAGAGACAGCCCCAGGATCCAGCAGTTCCCAGTACAAATGATCCACAAACCCTGGATCCCTCCAGGCATAGAAGAGGGGGAGTGGGGTCTGAGCCATTCCAGCTCCAGACCAGAGCTAGAGAGCTGTTTGCAGAGAACTGCTTCTGACTACTGAGCTGCTCCTTTTCTCTGCAGCAGCAGCTAAGAGCAATTAAACACTAGATAGCAGATTAATGATTACTGAAAAATCCTGCTAGCTCGTGGTGACAAATCTGTATAAATATTCACGGTGGTAGGCGAGGTGTTCAGGCAGTGATATACCCTGTCTGTGGCAAATCCTTCAAAGACAGTGCAAAGAGAGAGAGTCTGGTGCTTGTCAGCTTCATTAATTATCACTGCTGATGAAAGGGGAAGAAGGATCAGCTTACAGAGATTACATTGCATTTGCCAAAAGTTCATTTGAGCCCGGGTGCCACCCAGAAACCAAGGCAGGGATGTCACTTGTTTTGTGGTGTGAGGGTTTGCAGCTGATCTTGGAGCTGGCTTTACTCTTTGTCTTTTTATTGGAAATTATGTGATGATACATCAGACCTGTGACCTTTGGCTCTCACTTTCCCTTCCATCCACCTCCTGTCTGCTAGCCTGGGAGCCAGCAAGCTGCACTAAGTGGATTCAGGGCCTGATCCTGTCTAAGAATGCTCATTAATAAAAAATTGAATGGAAGAGATTAAATTTCCATCACTTATATTAAAGTGCAAATTTTCTCTTCTTCTGAAGTGCTCTGATTTACAGCCCTGGTAATGTTTGAGATACCCAAAGTGTAAGACATCACCTGTGCTGTAATCTGTATAAACTGTGTAGTATTGTGTGCAAAATACCTACAGACTGTTGGAAAGGCAGAGAAAGTAAGATGATAACTGGACTGAAGAGTTTCTAAATTTCTGTTCTGAAATCTCTACTTAATCAACAGATTTTACAGAGCAGCTGTATTCTGAGGATTCGGGGTGGGGGTTGCCTTAAAAATGTTTTTCTAGTGTCTACAAGAAACTTAGGTGAAGGACAAGTAAGAAATTTAAAAGATTGTTCTAATTTTGTTTAAATCTTTAGAAATATTTCAAGTGTTTTAGCTGAGTTAATACCAGAAAAGTCAATTTGAATTACAACAATATCCTCTTATGCAAGAGTTGAATGTTCACCATATCAGATACTGAATCATATCTGAGGGTGGACAGGGTAATCAAAACCATTAAATGCTATCTGAAAGTTTTGCTTCATTTTAAGCAGAAACTTAGCTATTAACTCATCAACAATAACAGAAGACAGGAAAGTTTTAACTTTTTTAACATCCACCTTCCTGAACACTTCACATAGCTTGGTCTACATGCACATATCTACAAAACGAGGAATTTAATTAGATTTATTACCTAACATGTCAGCTGTGTCCCACATCAAAAGCAATAATGTCTTTGCAGGACCTTCAATAGTTTTTGTAGCTGTGTTGTCTGAAAACCAACAGTTCTTGAGCAGGTAATAAGTATTTGAAAAATACTAATCCCAACCTTAACCCTAATACTAAAACCTAACCCTAGCCCTAAGTTGTAACATGAACCCTAAGCCTAAACCAAAACCCTAACCCTTACCCTAAGTCACAACCCTAACCCCATCTATACAACTAAGAATTTAATTAGATTTCTTTGCTAACATGTCACCTTTGTCCCAAATCAAAAGCATTAAAGTCTTTGCAGTACCTTAAATAATTTTTCTAGCTGACCTGTATTGGCTGAAAGCCAACAGTCCTTGAGCAGGTAATAATTATGTGAAAAATGCTAAATTAACCTTAACCTAAATCCTAGTGACTCTCTCCTAAATGTGCACAGACAGTGTGTAAAGAACTGAACTCTTTTTCACTTATCAGCTCTGAAACTTTACCTTGGATTCCTGCTTTGTCACCCCTAGTCTGTTTTAAAGGCTCTGCTGGGCAAGTTGGTACCAGGAGCTTTATTTGGGATTGGGGTGCACATAAAGCACTGCAGCCCCTCAAGGGCTGCCCAGAGTTCCCCTCCTGCAGAGGGGAGCTTTGGCACCTATCACTTTGACAGTAAAAGTCCCAAAATCCTTGCTGCTTTCCTGCTGTGCATGCTTCCAAGCTACCATGTCTCACACACCATGGAATTGGGGACCTTTTTCCCAGCCTTGTTCTGTGGGAAAGCACTCAGCCCATGTGGTGTGAGAAACCCTGAAGTGCTGAGGGCAGGGAGGAAGATGTCTCACACCCCCCCCAAATTCACCTCATTCAGTCCTCATTTCTATCAGGGTAAGTGGACCCCAAAACTGCAGGCAGAAATAAGAGCAGACACGTTGTGCAAGTCACTCCAGAGCAGAGAGCTGAGCACCTCCTCACAGCTTTTCAGGGAGCCAAGAGCATTCAGAGAGACAGACACAGTGGAATTGCTGTCAAGAACAAATACAAGAACACATAACAGGCCTGCTCTTGTATTTGTATTCCTGATGGCGTTTGGTTCAAGCTCTCTACAGACCTAACCCCAGAGAAGTCAATGGAGCAGAGAATTTGGTTATTTTATTTCATTTAAATTCTTGTCAGAGCTTTTTGCTTACCTCCCCGATTTCCCCTCTCCCTTTGCTGGGACAGCTGCTTAGCTGGGCTGTCGGGGTGCAGGGCTAAAAGTGCAGGCCCAATTAACTGTGCTGTGATCACTTCTGTCTTAAAATCCCACATGCTTCCAAATTAATTTAGTATAGACTCAATCAAGGTCTCCTGCTGGGCACTGTAAGGAACAATTTGCTGGTGGGATTCTCATTCTTTGCAATGGCAAACTGCGTAAATTCACCATAGTGCTTTCGGGGGAATGAAAATCTGGAATTCAGACCTGTTGTGGCTAAATGCTACATATACAGATCTATTTACACTGAAACATATCTCATGATACCCTGCTGGGGTCAAGGGGCTGCATTTCCACTTATCTATGGCTGAGGGGGGAGATGTCTTGTAGCAGAGCAGCTTTCCCAAAAGGAAATTCACACCTTCATCTCCCTAAGCTGTGACTATCTATAAAGCAAAGACATCCACAGGTAGGGGTGTCCTCTCTCCTTTTCCTCTTCTTACACCACTTTATTTACTAATTCAAGGCTGAATGTGCTCTGTTTGCAAATGCCTCTTGCTTTGCCCTATGAAAGAGAAGTCTCCTCCTCAGACTCAGCAGCCTGGCAGTCTGCTTTACATCCTGCTCTAAGTATCACTTCTGCTCTGCTATTTCCAGCCAAGTTGACCAGCTTGGACCTTTCTTGTAATATGGAACAATTCCTAAATAGAAACCTGTGAAATTGTAAGATAAACCTTTACCCTCTGGTTCCCCTGCTGCCTTTTGTTACTTCAGGGTTGCTCAGCATGTGATGTCAAGAGGAAGCGATCTCTTTTGGTGGGTTGGTTGGTTTTCTTTTTTCTGTTTTGTTTTTAGACCTAATTGATGATAAAGTTCTAGTTCAGGATATGGAATTTCTCTTTATATCAACCAGCAATAAACAGGCACACTGGAATTGCCTTTTCAGTCTATTGATTATGATCTATTTTTCAACTGCCATGTAGCTATTGAAGTAAAGAGCATTCATTCACCTTTTAGTAAGCAGAAAGCTTGGATGCATGGACATTTACCCAGAGACCAGGGTAACCAGGCTCAGGTTTAGGTCTTCTCTTATAAGCTCTAATTGCTTTGAACAATTTGCATCCCCTTGGCTAAAAAAAATTATTAAGGGTGACTGAATGAATATAAGTGAGGCAACTTCTCAACCTGTATTTCTTTATCTGAGGAGTAGTTTATAAATTCAAGGTAAGAATATCTTTCCACAGTTCTACTCTCTCAGGGTGAATAAATTTTTTTGATGGCTAAGTTAAAACATCATTATTTTTTTCATTATCATTGTCATCAGTCTAAATGGCAGAGACGTAGGGGGGTTTGCCCAAGCTTTTAAATTTTCATGACAATTTTACTAAGCTACTTTGTACGTTATTAAGCACACTTGTGATTTGTTTCAACCTAAACCTTAATGTGATGGTTTAAGTGAACACTCCCAGAAGAGGGAACAGGGAGTGTGTTGGGCTCCTCTGCTGCTGGGTGCCAGTGTTGGGGCCCACAGACAGGGATGGAAAAGGTGCCTGCAAGTGCATTTTTCTTTCATAAAGGCTTTCTTTTGACATCATTTTGAAAGTGTTGATCATGCTCGAGGATCACGACACCTATTTTGCTAAGACTCAAAAGCAATGTTTTCGGGAAAACGGGATAAATTTTTTGCTGGAGGAAAAAAAGAATATATAGATTGAGGTCCTTGTTTACCCAAGCCCAGAAGTAATTCCTTCTTGTGGACATTTCTAGAAACCGAGGTCAATGATTGTACTTATTTTTTGAACATGACTTTTCAATGTGGTTTTACAGAGAGCTGCTTTTTTTATAAAATATTGAGAGAGAGCAGGGGCACCAGGATTTTAGCACAACTCACAATCAGGAGAAGCTGAACAGGGCCCTGCTTCTGTCTGGCAGTCTGGTTTCATGGTATTGCCTTATTCCCAGCAGTGAATTTGCCATATTTCTTGGCAAGATACCAATTTGTGTAATATGCAATGAAACTTGCTTGACCAAAGCCTGAACTGTACAGTTGTCTGTTGTCAGTTTATATCAGCCACAGATCTGCCTCTCCAAACAGACACAACCACACTTTCCAAATATTGGGTTAATGCTAAGTCTGTAACTAAAGTACATGGGACCTTGCAGGTGTCTGGGTTTTCTGGTTTGCAAATGAAACATTCTGTCAATAAGTTTAGATTTCTGGTTTCCCAAATTTGTGTCCCATATTTTTTTATTTTTTGTTTTAACCACTACGATGCAAAAGAATATCATCTGGCATGTACAATAATTTTACTGCTCCCTTCCCTTCTCCCAAACCCACAAATTTCACATAAAGGACAAAATGCTGATAATTTTTCTCAACTCTTGCTGAAGATAATGGGAGATTTTTTTCCCTGCCAGAAGAACTTTTCAAAATATTCACTGATTTCAGAATTAGATTCGAGTAGTCTTCTGAGGGCAGGATAATGCATTCTGCTGGAGGCAGGTGCTGGCCTCCTAGTCTAACCGGACATGTTTCCACTCTAAATACAGGAGCATCCCCTTACTCACCCCAAGGATTGTTTAATTTCCACCACATTTCTCCTCCCTGTGTATTTTTGTACTAGGCACTCAGCATGTGTTATTGTTCCTTTACAAAACTGCCAGTTATCTATCAGCTTTTCCCCTCCCCTTCACCTCAATAATTTATTGTTTTTCTGATACAAGATTTCAGGCAGAAAGGATTTTCCTCTTTTATGCTGGATGCTGTGGTGTGTCCACCAGGCCCCTCAGATCTAAAGCACACCATTAGAAAAGCCTAACACTCCATATCCCAAATGGGTCACTTCCCAAGTCTAGTGCTGAAATCCTTTTAGCTAATACTGTTCAGGTGACTTAGTACTAAATTATATTTTAGAAAGATATGGTCTACCCTTTACTTTTTCATGGGGGTACCATTCAGTCAATTTTAAAGCTGTAATTCTTTTTCAGGGTTGCCATGGAAACAAGTTAGTGTTCCACTACTGCCTTGTGAAAACAAGAAGAGTGTTCATACATCATTTTACTGCTCTGGGGTCATTATGCAGCATCTCTTCTTCTCTGCACATGTTAGCAGGGACAGCCCCTCATGCTGCTTTAGCTCTTTCAGCACCAAGAGTCAATTATTTCAGCTGCAGTCATATTTAAAGTGTCAATGCCCCATTCATTCCTTAATCCTGGTGCTGTTAGCACCAATCAACACATGCCCTAGGTTTGGGATTCTGGCCTTTTGAAGAGCAGCTTTCCTGAAACCTGTTCTTTATAGCCCACAGTGAAATGATTGTGGCTGACATCAAGGTTACATCCACACATGTGATAGTGAGGCTAATACGTGATTTCTAGAACATCATGCCTCACAGAGAGTCACATCCATGGAAGATTATAAACTGTGGTGGGAAAGAACCTGGTGACCTAGCTGGCCATTGCAACAGCAGCTTAGAGAGTGATCAACATCAGTCATCTTGCCTTGACTTTTGAAATTGCTCTGGCTGTACTTTGAATAAGAAGATTTACCAAAACTAAAAGATAACAAAGAAAAACCCTCAGGTATCTCCCCCAACTATCTTTTTGTGTATCCTGCCTAACAACATACCATTTAAATACTACAAGTGTTGTGGTTAGCAGCCAGCACAGAATTTTCTTTTTTCTTTTTTTTTCTTTTTTTTTTTTTTTTTTTTTTGAGGAAGGCGGGGTCAAAAAAAGAAAAGAAAAAAAAAAAAGAAAATATTTTACTAAAATCTTTCCTACATATTGCTGAAGCATTGTTTCTATTTAAAATCATTAAAAAATTATTTGGGTTGCAGTTGTGATGTTACTCTTTTGCTAGTGTTGGTGAGGACTCTTTCTAAGATCAGCATAGGAGTTATTTATAGGGAAAGGTGCTAGGCTTCAAAACATTGCTGAATGTAGACAGCAAACACGGCCAATAAGAATTTTTTCCTGTGCCTCTGAGGCCAAGCACCATCAATGAGGCACGTTAAGCTTTTAGGCTATCATCTTATCACTAAGCTGATGGGTTTCATTGCATGATTAACATTGATCAGGTGGGAGTCTGTTAAACAGTGCTTTAGAAAAAGTGGTCTTGCTGTTTTTATTAAAAAAATAAAATAAAAAAGAATGAAAGGCATGATGTGGAAACATGACCTGTGTGTGCTACAGCACATCAGCAAAGCTCGACCAAGTAAATGTGGCTCAAATGAGGCTGGTGCTCCTTGTTCTTTTTAATTCTCTGTGTCTCTTGGATCTATATCTTGCTTTTTATAACCCCCAGAAAATTGGAGTCGAGGAACTTTTTCTCCTGGAAAACATTTTTTCAATTTCATCTGTTTCTTCTACACCTAAAATCTATGAAGACTTTTTTAGCAGTAGATGTGCACTCAAAAGTGCCCATGCAACCCACCTACCTTCTTGTCATCAGGGATGTATTCTGTCAGCCTTTTTCCAGCTGTGGGTCATTACACCCTGACACTAGTAAGCCAGATGAGGAGAAGTTTCTCCCCCTTTGGTACAGCCAACACTTACACCCCTGCTCTGCTGCCAACAGCCCAGCCTGTGAGCTGTTGTCCTGCCCTGTGACCTCCAGGAGAAGGAAGCACAGTCTTAAGAAGTGGGACTAGATTCTTTTTCTTTTTGACCATTTTCCTCCAGATTTGGGGATCTTGATCACCATGACTCCTCAGATTACCAGCATCTGAAGCATCAGTTCAGTCACTTGGCAGACTGGGCTGAAGCACAGGTCCAAGTCCTTCACTGATGTACATTGTCAAAGGTTCTTTATCTGACCTGTAATATCTAACAAGATGCTTCAGAGGTTAAGACTACTTGGAAGGTGCACTGACTTCACCAAACACCAGAACTGCTATTCTTCAGGAGTACCAATTGCTACATATACCCAAAATGTTTCTGTCTCCTAGCAGTGTGCAATGAACATTCCTCAGATCCACAAACTATATGTTTCATGACCAATGTAGGAGCTTGTGTAAAGTGAACAGGATGATGGCTGCTTCATATAGATACTGTAGTATCTATACTACAGATATGATCTTTGTTAAATATTAGATTAGATTTTAGTTAGATTTTTGTTAAATATTTTAGTGTGGTCCAAGAAGGCTGCACACAAGGCAGCACAGTGGGAGGAAAGCCTGAACCAGGGTACTGGCAGTCCACCCAAGCTGCAAAATGAAGTTTGCCAGCTTCTAGGAGTTAACTTGACCCTTATAGAAAGTGACTACCTTCATTTTATGATAGTAATGCACTAATAGCAACTCCTGGTATAACCTGCAGGGCTGAAAATAATGAGGGAAGTGAATACAATACTCCCAGGGTATGGGCTTAAAGTGATAACTATTCAAGCGTAGCCTTGGACTAATGTAGTTGCTCTTGCACATCAAATAATGTCAGAAATGCCACACTTCATAAGAAGGGGCTATAAAACTTCATTGTGATCCTTCAGCCCAGAAATCCATGCTCAAAAGACTAAAAAGTGGTTTAATCTGCTGTATTATGTATAGGGAAATGGACACAAGAATGAAAGCTACTCCAGGTCACCTGCATTACATTTAAACTCTGTTCTCCCTAGTCAGTGATTTTTACAATAAGACGTCCACACATGTTGCTTTTTATCTCTACAACTTTTTTTTTCTGCAATCTTATATTAGCCAGATAAGGCTACTGGAGGACAGCCAATAGAGTGATACTTAGAAAAAACATGGATGCCTCTTGAAGCAGTTTGAATCCTTTGCTCCATGCAAGACATCTTGCAGCAGTGAGCCTGAGCTATCATGAATTTAACCATGTTGGCAAGCAGGATAGCAACAGCTGAAGAAAAAGCAAACACAAGCATTTTCTACCCAGCAAAGGAGTAGGGCATTGGAATGAGTCCTCAGCACTGCCTCTTGAAAGGGGAAAAACTGCTTCTATTGTACTTTTTGGGGACAATTCCTATGATAATGATGGTGCAACAGAACTATTCAAAGGAAAAAAAACCTATCTCAAGCATGGGCACAAGTGGCATTATGTTTGTCTCGTGTTTAAGCACAAAGTCCCACCTGTAATTTGCCATACACCTAGAGGATACAAAGCAGCTTCTAAGTATGCTGACTGAGGCAGGTGCATTTTGAGGGTATGTTGGCCAGTCAAGTGGGTTTAACAAGACATTACAGCCTCTATTTCAGGTATTGAATTTAATTAGTCTGGCAGATTATGGCTTCTTACATTTTATAAAAAAAATTCTGGTCTCTTAATTTTTTTCTCATAGCTGTTAACAGGCATTATAAAAAAATTTATAACTGATAGTTCAGGTAAATGAATTTTCATGCTTACCAAATCTCAAAGGTGCCTGCAGTCCAAAAGACAAGTCTTTTTATTTCATGGAGTTCAGTATTTGCAAGTTTGCTGCTACTGTGAAAGCAGCACTTTCCTAAATGATAGAGTGAGCACCTGTATTGCTAATCTGGCAAAGTCACTTTGCTTACTTTAACCCCCAGTCCTTACTCTGCACAGAGCTCCTCTCCTCTGTCTCTGTGGAGACCTCCTCTGCTAGAGAAAGTAAAAAAAATATTCCTTGAGATGCCACAGTTTACCAGCAGCTGTATTGCATCATATGTATCCAGTGTTAATCTACACAAGGCATGATTTTATTCTACCTTTTATTCTACCTATTCTACCTAACTATTTTTGACTTGCTAGTGTCTTTTATCCTGTCCATACAATGCACCCAATTCAGCAACAACCCAAGTAATTAGGTCCAAAATGTTATTTTCTTACAATGACCCTCCAAGGATGCTCTCCTGTAACTTAATAAAACAAAACAAAACTTGTTTACTCCTCTTTGCAGGTTGTTGTCTACTGCAAATAATCTTTAACCCCCTTCTTCCCTCCCAGGTAACCACAGTTTCCTGAAGTTCTGGTTCCTGCTAGCATCAGTAAAGACCATGAATTACTTACCCACTGCTGCTGAAAGGCATTTTCTGGAACTGTTCACCCTCCACAGGATTCCAAGAGAGGAGTCCCCTGCTTGTATCCAAAGAAAGTCTTCTGTTGCCTCTTTAGTAGTCCACTCATTGCCACAAGGAGATACAGAAGCCACAGTGACTCTCTCCCACTTATCAATTTCTCTGAGCTGATGGAAATGGGGATTCTTGCTGTTCATGGAAGCAGATGATGGGCAAGACTTCAGAGACATCAGAGGTCTGATGTACTTTAATTGGGGATGTTTGTTTGAAGGACAAGCAAACCCTGTAAAAAAGCCATTGATGGGGATTGTGGTTCTGATAAAATAAAAGCATGTTTTTGTGCTTCTTTTTTTTAAAAAAATTTGACTTCCACAAATGTTCCACATTTGTTGGAATGCTTATCTTGTTTTCACCTTCCACTCCTCTACTCGTTTTGAGGTTGGGTTTTTTTTTCCTGTACAATATTCAATAGTGAGGCAATTATTTGCTCCCAGATTACCCTTGGAGCTTTGCTCTGTAAAACAGATAACCTTCAGTGTCATCTTCTGAAATATATGGAGCTACAAGCTGGACAACATTTTCGAAGCAGTTGCAAGGCTTCTTGATGACAGCTGCTTTATTTTACCACCTTTCAGTACCTATTGTTTTGTTTTGCTGTGTAATATAAAGGAAAACTTATTTTACCATTAATACTTCCAGTCAATATCCAACTAAGCAAAAAAATAAAAAAAAAACCCAACTGTACTATCTTTCAAGGGCTGTTCTTCACTCAATACTGAATGTGAGCAGGATAGTGACTAAAACTGATGGTTGGCCACCATTTGCTGGACTAAACCAGGACTCTGCTTACAACATCAGAGAAAAAAAAAATATATAGAGAGAGAGACATATACACATACATATATACAGAAGGCATACATAGATATAAACTTAGTAAAGTTTTATGACTGAAATAAAACCAAATACTTCATAGGAGCTGGAAGCAGACAGCTCATTTCAAACTTTTTCTTTAGGGTAGTGGGTTAAAGCAGCTGGATTTTGTGTATTGATATATTTTTTCATCTGAAGAGCTGCTAAACTACAAATAAGTGTCTAAAGCCCTTGAAACATCTATCTTTTGAACACTGGGTTTTCATTATTGATGTTTTATCATTGTTGTTGTCTTGGCAAGCATGAGGTACCATCACAGCAGGGTCCCAGTGGGGACAGTTGCTCTGCAAGCACAGATAATGCTAGAAGCAGTGTGACTCAGGTGTTTCATTTCCAAGCTAGCATAAAACTTCCACCAAGAATGTGGAGTCAGCACGGTACAGCAAAGAGGAAAAAAAAAAAAAAACAAAAACCAAAACTAAGCCTTTAATCTCAAAGGGCAATGTTATGTAATATTCACTCCAAAACTCCATAAGGAAAAAACTATTAGGAACAGGATTGACTAGAAGGCTGCAGCTAGAGAAGCTTTCAAAGCATCCAGCCTGGGCCAGTGACTAGAAAGGTAACATCCATATGCCCTATGAGAACAGAAGCTATGTAGGAAAAAAAAATATCTTTATTTGCTAGGGGTTCTTTTTTTTCTACTGATTCCTCTTTTTTGTATGTCATCAAATATGTATGGTTTTGTAAAAAGATTAGTGTGTGCCTACACAGACTATTAAATTGTCTCATTTTAAGAGAAGAAAAAAAAAATCATTCCACACTGTTACAAGACTGAGTGCAATCATTAAGCAATATACACTGATAGCTTATTGTTCAGTTATGTGATAATTTTACTTCCAATTATATCTGGGTAATGAATACAGACAGTTAAGACTTTAACCTATTTTCAGAAACTAGAATTCTATCAACATGCAGTTATTTATGCTAATGAAAATAATGATCTTTTTATAGTGCTTGTCACTGAAACAGAATGATGTCCTGCCAACTGTGCATGTTTGCCAGTGGCTACAAATTAATCAGCTAAACTGGAGTGGTAATTGGAGTAAAGACAAGTGAAGGGGCAGCAAGGCCAGCTCTGCCAGAAGATTTTGAAGACGAACACCCTGTTGAGCACATGAAACAAAAGAATTTGTTTATCTAATGTTGCTGTTTAATTAAATCTAAGCAACTGTTTCATCAAGAGGTCTTTGAAGAAAAATGTGGATGGTGGTGAGCAGGGGAATCAAAATGTGATGCTGATTGTGCTATACAGGATTACACTGGACATTTACCTCACACCTGCCTAATGAAATTATTTCATAGCTCTCCTGAGTATAAACTACAGACACCTGAATGTAACCCCTGCCACTGGCACTAAAGACATCTGGAGATGTTGGCTTCAGAGTTCAGTGTTTGGCTGAGCACATAAAAAGAGCTACCTTGGTGGGCCACATGTGACTGCTTGTGACAGATGTTCCTGTGTACAGATACTGAGTAGACAATTGAAATCCTCAGTATCCTCCCTGGGTTTGTTTTGGCTCCCTGTTGTGAACTGAGCATGACTAGAAGCCTGGAAATGTCAGAATAGTAGGAAAAGTATAATTGGTCGTGCATATGACATTTCAAAACACACTTTTAACCTCTAGCAAAAAAAAAAACAACTGGAAAACATGATCCTGGTCTACTGTAAAGACTCAGAAACCACAAGGCAGAGAAAAAAAATACGCCAGACTTTCACCTTCCCTAAGTTTCCTGTGAGTTTCTACATTAAATTTGTGTCAACATGAAATCCAGCATTTTGCTCACAAAGGAGTTTGGGATCTGGATGGTCCAGCTGGCTGCAGCTCGGATCTCATCAGGACTTGCAGATGCTGTTTTGCCAGACAACACTGTGAAGCTTCACTGTCACAGTGGTCCTTGTGAAGTCTGATACCTGTGTCTTGAACACATTTAGGAAGCAGTTAGGAAGGATTTTTTTATAGGCCAATTAGTAAAAAGGCAAATTATGTTGAAGGGACAGTGTTTGAAATCACATCCTTAAGCATTTTTTAAATAAAAATAACACCAATTAAAAACTGGGGCTGGTTGGAAAAACTTCCACAAGGGGTTTAATTTTTCCATCCAGAAAATGATGTTTCACAACAGAGCATGTTACTCATGTATTTCATTTGGCCTTCTTTCTTTTTATTTTGTTCAGACTCAAATAATATTTCTTCAATCAAAGATACTGAGGTTTTATGCTTAAAAATGGAAAACAAATTTCCAAATTTTGATTTTCCAACCAGAGGTATTACAAGTACTTCACCTGCGGTGCATCATATAGTCATTTTCCCCAGATAAACACAAAATGCTTATGTGATGAGAAATGTCCCTTGTTGCAGCCTCAACAGGAACTTTGTCATTCATGAAGCTGTGTCTGTACCCCTTACAAAAGCTGCCACTCTGTGTGTTTTTAAAGGCAGAGAACACGCTGCATCCCCAAAGACTCTACAAGTCATTCCCTTGTGATTATTGATCTTTCTTTACTAGGTCACCAAGTTTGATCTGTGCTAGATCAAACCAGGAAAGAGGAGCTGCCTAGTGTTTTTTAAAGACTGTTTGGGGTCCTACTGACAAGGAACATTTCATTAGAGGAAAATCCTTCCTAGCTACTTCCATCAGATATCTGCACTGTTAGAACCCGATCCTCATTCCCTTGCCACACAACACTTACAGTCTAAGGGTATCCTGTGATCCTTAAATTCAATTTCCTCAGTGACTCAGGACAGCTCAGCATCTGCAGGTGTGATTCTGCTCTCCTTCATGGCAATGAAGGTGAAGTTCTGGAGGATCAGGCTTGATTTGAGTAAAGCAGTGGACCGTATCATACTAAATTGGCACCCCTGACTGCTGCTGTGAGCTTGGCCCTGTGGAGTTTTCAGTAAAATGTAATTATTTTATAAGATGTATAAAAGAGCTTATTCAAGACACATGCTCATTAAGTTCTTTCAGTCATCATTAACATCACCCCCTAAAGGGCAACAATGGTAATAATGCAGTATGGGGCTGAAAACTGGAGCATTTAACATGAGAGCACAAATTGGAGTGGAGTGGTTTAAAAGCACAAATCCTCTCTTCCAGCCTCTTCTAGGAGACTCTCTCATTCCAGGAGAATGAGAATGCTTGGAATTAGTTAATGATTCTGATATTACCCTTGGACTAATCTGGAAGCTTGGTATTCAATGGGAATGAATGCAGCATTCCAGATAGATTTTACGGTGATGGAGGGGAATTAGTAGTCATTCCACATCAAAATTAAGAGGCAAGGTGAAACTCTCTGTTTCACACAGCAGAATAATCCATCACCATGCAAAGGGCCTCCAGTGGCCCTTCAGCAGCAAGGAGCTGGGGAGCAGCTCTGCACATGCAGGCATATGGGGAGGCTTAACCCAGTAGTTCCAGCAGTGAGCAACACATGGGCAACTGACATGCTCCTATTTGTTCCTCACCATGGCAGAAAATAGATCAGATTTAAGAGGCTGTTCCAGATTTGTACTGCAGTAACTAGGAGCAGATTTGGTCCTTTAGGGTCCTGCATCATGGTGGTCCCAAAAACACTGACAGTGTTGTCACAGTTGTCCCCTGTGAGCTCTCAGAAACCAGTAGGAGGTCCTGACCTTTTCTTTCTTCCACTTTGGAATCATAGTCTCTTAGTGTGGTCTCATTTGTCTTTCCAGCATGCCATCAGGGCTGTAATATCCTCTAGACCAATCTGTCCCCACCCACATGATTCACTGGATTCAGAAAAAAACAGAAACATTCTTCCCTGACCCAGAATTTGTGAACTGTGTACCTCAGAGTACATTCTGCAGGGAGAGGGTAGCCCAAGTTTAACAAAACTCAGAATGTTTTATAGGAAGATGAGGAAGGAATAAGGGAGTCAGAGGCTGACCACTAAAGGTGGTTGGTAGTGACAGCTGATCCAGGGAGGGATATGCAACCCTCAGTATCAAGCCTCACTCAGATGCTCCTCCTGTGCTGCTGTCCTAGCTATCTGACACTTTAATCAACACCCAAGGACCTGCAGACACCGTGACCTGAAGTTTCTGGGGAACAGCAGCTCAGCACTCACGTGGCCTCAGTCACTGCCACCTTCTCTCCCATCAGGATCACCAGCAGAGCCCCTCCCAGGGATAAAGAGGTGGCTAATAGTGAGTACACAGCCTTGAAGTAAGGGGGTGGACTAATAACAAAGGTGGGAAGGAACATATGCTTTGCTCAGCTCTAGCAGTGCTGAGAAACCCTTTTCACATAGAATCATGGAATGGGCTGGGTTGGAAGGGACCTCAGAGCTCATCAAGTCCAACCCTTGATCCACTCCCCCTGTGGTTCCCAGCCCACGGCACTGAGTGCCACATCCAGGCTCTTTTTAAATATCTCCAGGGATGGAGAATCCACTACTTCCCTGGGCAGCCCATTCCAATGGCTGATCACCCTCTCCGGGAAGAAATTCTTTCTAATATCCAACCTAAACCTCCCCTGGCACAACTTGAGACCATGCCCTCTTGTCTTGCTGATAGTTGCCTGGGAAAAAAAACCACCCCCCCCCTGGCTCCAGCCTCCTTTCAGGGAGTTGTAGAGAGTGATGAGGTCTCTCCCCTGAGCCTCCTCTTCTCCAGGCTGAACACCCCCAGCTCCCTCAGCCTCTCCTCACAGGACTTGTGCTGGATCCCTTCCCCAGCCTGGTTGCCCTCCTTTGGACCTGCTCCAGGACCTCAATCTCCTTCCTGAACTGAGGGGCCCAGAACTGGACACAGGACTCGAGCTGTGGCCTCACCAGGGCTGAGTACAGGGGCAGAATCCCTTCCCTGGACCTGCTGGCCACGCTGTTCCTGATCCAGGCCATAATGGATATGATGGATAGGGCCAGATGGAAAAGCAGTACTGCTTCCCCAGCCACCTCATCTCAGTCCCCAGCCTCAGCTCCCTGCCCAGGAGAAGCTGTGCACAAAAGCCACTTAATCAAGTTAAAAAGCCAGCCAGCAGTGCCAGAGGAGGAGCTGGCAAGAATTACGTAAAGAAGATTAAATTCAGCAATGGGAAGGAATGAGGGTTAGGAGCTGAACCAAGAGGTCTCTGCCCATTTGGCTGCTTCAAGGTTAGCTTCTCTTTTTTTTTACTTCCTTTGGTGTACCTTTAATATCCTCCTTCCTCTCCGATACAAATAATTGATTCCTGATACTCAGCTCCTGTAAGATTTTTAGAGCAGTGCTGAAGGCTACAAGGTTACAGAACAACAAGCAGAAGCTGCTTTATTGCTGAGCATTTAATATCCTTTTCCAAGAGCAGAGGCTTAGAGGAAAAGTATGGCACGATCCTCCTCTCAGCACATCCACTATGCCTCCAGCATAAAGATGGAGGGCAGAGCCATCAAATAAGAAGACATCCTTAGATTATTTCCTTTCTCAAATAAATCTGCACCTGAAAAGCCACTGACTGGCATACAAGGGTAAAAATGTTTTCAGTTTTCTCCATCAATCCCAGTTAACACTTGATTATTTCTTGTATATATGCAGCATTGGATAGTAAGTGCAATGGGACAAAGAACTAGGCTCAGAGATGATAATAAAATGCCTAGAAATTCTGGCCACTGTATAACAAAGTATTCATAAATCTGTTGTGTGAAACAAGGTAGTTTTCCCTCCCTTTTTTTCCCCCCCAACAGCTGATGTTGGTTTTTTGCTTTTGATTATATATATTTTTTTAAGCTCTTTGCTCAAAGATGTACTTTTTTCTTATTCAAAGATGTACTTTTTTCTTATAAAAGTTACTCCCGATGATCTGCAAAACTTTCTGTCTACCTTCAAAGAAGATCTTTTGCTTGGGACCTTCAAAACAGAAGTTATGTTGTCCTATTATTTTAATCCTCTTGCTTTTAGGATACATTCAGGTTGCTAATGTGGGAAGCTATATATATCACCACACCACACCAGTGGCTTCACACTGCACACCATCATTACCACAAAATCTACAAAATCAGTTGTGATCTGACTAAGGGTCTGAGTGAAACACTGCATGTATCTTGAGGAATAAACATTTAAACATGACTAAGGAGGAGATTTTGTAATACCACGACCTTGCAGCAGCTTGTGGTCCTTACAGCTCATTTCATGGTGTGGGGGCTCTCAGGATACTCCTACTCTGCCACTTGTAGCCTTGTGCTTATCACAAGCATTCCCCAAGTTATTTCCCCCCCTTGTAGGAAGTGGCTATGGCTCTGGTTCAACAAGTTATTTAACCATCTGCTGATCCCATCAATTCCTGCAATTGGAATTTGTGCCTGTGATGGAAAGAAAACAGCCTGGGAATTCATTGCACCCCAGAAAAACTAAGGTCAAACCTTTTCTAAGCGGAGGACTTGCCAGCTTCAAGGGAAGTTCTAGAGAAGTTCCACGCAGGTACAGTTCTCAGCTACAGCTCCTCTGTTAAAGCTGCTTTTGGCTCTGGAAAGCTGCAGTTCATAGTTGTAGCTTGGATGATTGTCACTGCACCACCAGTTCACTGCAGACTCCACGACGTCCAACTTTTGCTCAGCTTTTTTTTTTTTCTACATCTGAAAAAAAAAAAACCAACAAAAAAACCCTTATTTTGAATAGCATCTCGATGGATACTCAAAAGCAAGATACACATGCAGTTTCTTGTAGGTAAAGGCTAAACATTTTTATGATTAAAAATATTTCCAAGTTACCATTTTCCATTCGCAGGATGTTAATTTATAGACAGGCAACTATGTGATGTATTTAGCAGCAAAAGTGAATTTGAAAAAAAATTACATTGTAAAGTAAAATGTGGTGAACTTTATTTTCCTAGAGAAATATTTACCCAGGTATAAATTAACAGGCAAGGGAGATCATAACATCTCAGGGCACATTTGTGTATGTGAAAAGCTATGCATGAGTTAAAAAGAGCCAGTGCTGTGTAATATGTATATTTGTGTACATAGAAAAAAGAAGAAAAAAAAAAAAAACATACAGGCTGAAAACAATGCATATGTTTTTGCTTATATTTACATTGGATTCAGAGAAGATCATTGTAACTGCTTAGGGCTTATATTTGACATACAAGCTTTTAAAGCCTTGCATAATCCTGCAAATAAAATTAGCTGCTTTCCAACTGTACATACTGGTGAATATTTCTTTCTTTATCCAGGAAAAATAATCTGGAAATGGATTGCCTATCTCAGACCTTCACTTTCTGCTAGTTACATGGGAAGTAAAATCACCTTGCTTAGTCCACCTTCTGCAAAAAGCTAAAATAACAACAACAAAATCTTTTTTTTTTTTACACAAGAAACTCCACGGCCTGCATGATGTCCCAATAAATAGTTCCATTGCAAATAATACATTATAAAAATAAATAACAATATATAAAGAAACATTAATGGCAGAAATATTCAGTTTTTGCCATACGTAAATGGAAGTATGTCCAATGTGCCATGGCAGATGGAAAATTCTTAGGGAGCTCTAACTGTTGGGCAATATAAAGTCAAGTTTCTTTTAGATCTGGGCATCCTAATTTAATTCCAGCTAATGCCTGACGTATGAATAATTCATGGATATTTCTCAGTTTGGAACTTAACTTCTCAGAGAATATAGTAAGTGTGAATGTTGCTGCAGTAAACATATGCCAATTATTTTTTTAGAAGTTAGAAAATGAGGTTAGTCCAAAAAAAGTGGGTAAGATAATTAAAATGTAAATTGAAATAAATTATTCACACTACTAAATTTAAATAAATGACTTGAACACCTAAACTCAATTAAGGCATGTTGTTATTAGAATACTCAGTATTGTACAGCAGATGTACAAAGCCAAGAACTGGCACCAAAGAAGTGTTCAATGTGCATGAATGTTTTATAGGTAACAGAGTGTATACCCTAAGGGCCTCGAATATTGCATTAAATTATACATTTCTAATAAAGAAAATATACATTAATATGGAACAAATGTTGCCTTTTAGCTTAAAACACCAAATATTTCTTCTGAGAGCAAGTTTTACCATTGCATAACAGTTGCAATATTATCTTGCCTAATGGCTTAAATACTGTTGTCAGCTAAATAGCTGTGTGTGTATGTATGAGAAGGCAGAAGTGCCACTGGCAACTGTTGTGTAGTGTTATGGAAACTCTTCTAAAATAAGACCTCGTTTTACTGTCACTTCAAACTTTTAAAATTTTAATAGAAATAACAGTCAGCCAAGAAGACATTAATTTGATGTAACTTTTCTCTCTTTTTTTGGTTGGTTTTTTTGGTTTTTGGTTTGGGTTTTTTTTGTTTGTTTTTTTTTTTTGTGGCTCATTTGCAACCAAAAAAAGCAGCTGCTGCCAAGACTTAGATACAGGGAGGGAATGTTAGCTCTACAATAGGTGCCTAGTGTCAGGAGCATTCAATATATTTTTTTTGCTATGGTTTTATAAAGTACTATTAAAAGCTCAGATATATAGTATCCAAGGCTACAGCCTAAGGCTCCAAAACAGAAGGAAATCACAGCTTTTTTTTGGTTTTTGTTTTTTGGTTTTTTTTATGGAAAGGGGGAAGACTAGCTATAAAGTTATAGTAGTTTAATGAATAGGAGTGCTGCAAAAAAATATACAAAATGCAGCCTGTTATGAAGCCAAGCTCTGATTCTTTACCTCCAACATCAGCACAGGCTTAAAGCCAACCCACTGACTGGGAAAAGCTTTGCCTTTACCCCAGGCCACTTTGGGACAGAGCTCCTGGGGTCTGAATCATTGCTCCCTAAGTTCTAGAGATACCAGCAGGGAGATGATAAGGAGATGGTTAATGCTCTTCACCTTGGCAGAGGACACCTCACAGCTGCTTATCCTCATTTCAGGGACTGCCAGAGAACCCTGCCATGAGAGAAGGAGGAGGGAGGAGGAATTTCTGCCTCAGCCCAGCTGGAGTGAGTTGCCATATCCCACAGGGAGCTATAAAACTCCTCTGGTGAAGCTGGAATTTCTCCTGGTTTAACACAGCAGCCAGGTCTGTGCTGTAGGAAAAATGGGGAACCTTTACCAGAAAGGAAGATTTCAGTATCAGGAGGGACTGAATCAGGTTTTTGTGAATTTTTGGCTTATCTTTGATGTGCTCTTGAATAAAGGGAAAAATACCTACTCTGAGGAGCAGTCTTTGCTTTGTTATTTATATGGGAGTGGTAATAATTCTATGTGCAAGAAAAAAGAAGTTTGAACCAGTACAGAATACAGTGGTGCCTTAAGAAAGCAGGATTTATAAAGCCAAAAGCCATTATGAACAAAATCAACGAGAAGCAGCAAATAAGGCAGAAAAGACAAGAATTTTGTTAGAATTACTTAAGATTGTCTTATTGTAACAGGAGAAATAATCTGTGTAAAAACTCAACAGAATAAGCTCACCATAGCAAATAAAAAAAACCTCTGGAGAAAGGAAATGAATGCATCCATAAGAAGTTAGTCTTACAGATAAGAAGGAAAAAGATGATTTTGAAAGCAAAATATGATAACTAACAAGAAAATCAAAATGTGCAGTTGAGAACCTTAATAAGAGAACAGTTTTGGAAACTACAGGGGGAAAAAAAAAAATTGAAAGACTAATAGGTCTGTTCCCAAACAGAAACAATCGATATTATTATTTTATTATGCAAGAGATTTCAGTAAGGATGTCTGTTCTGTACTGGGAAGGATGATATGTTAGTTATATGATGATGGTAATATACTTTCTATTCCTACTGTAACTAAAGAGGTTATTAATCAACAGCTACTGTAGTTAGACATACTTAAATCAGAAGTTCTGGGTAATTTGCATTGAAGCAGCTGTCTGAGGAGCTTTTTTTGGCAGCTACTGTACCTTTTTTCAATAATCCAGAGAATTCCAGAAAACAAAGAATTCTAGTTCCTTTTTTGTACACTAAGAAGTATGGGCAAGGTGGCTGAGATGACAGTGATTTTTTTTTTTTTAGGTTGACATGAGTATGGGAAAACAAAGGGAAAGTTCATATTTAATTGAAAAGATACTGCAAGTTGCATGCTACTGCTAATGTTGATCAACAAAGTATGAAACTATATCTTTTCAAAGTAATATTACTCTTCTTAGATTATTAGCCTAGTTGATACAGGAAAAGCATTTAATAAAAAGACTTCAGTAAACATTGCTATACAGATAATAAAATATACCTATGAACTTTAAAAGTTTAAAAGAAAAGAAATCAATAGCTGAACTTAAAGGTCAAATGGAAAAGAGAGACACCAGATAGTTTGGGTATAGTGTAAGCATTTGGACACATAAAAGCCACAAGGATGAACCTCTGCTGAGGAAGGAAATCTACTGTAGAACCCAAAATGCTTCAGCTTTAAGCAACCCAAGTTGTGTATAGCCTAAATATTTATATCAAGTTGTTAACAGTGAAGCTTCCTAAGCAGAACAACAACTTAATGAGGGTTGTGATAGTTTTCATCACTAGGAATTTTTATATTTCACTAAGAATCTTGATATTGGAGGTAGAATTTTTTTCCCATCTGAGCCTATAGTTCCACTATCACTACTGGAAGTTAATAAAGCAGACAAAATGTTTCAAGCTCAGCAGGAAATGCAGTTTGCCCCTGTGGCTCTGGATGCTCTGCTGGGTTACAACAGGTATATTATACTTGGAGATCCTCACCTCTCCCAGCTTTCTTTTCTTCTAATTGCTTTTTTTCCAGCATGTGGTATTGACTCTTGTAGTAGAATCCTAAAAAGTTTATTTATAATGCACTAAAAAATACAGTCTTTTTAGTTGAACCCAATTTACAGTAGCAACATTTTGGGTGGTGAAACTGAAGTGCTCCAAGCTTTGTGAGTGATGCTTTACTTGGTTTGGGATTTTTTTATTTGAATTTAAATAGAAAGATCTTAGTTATTTTACATGAAAGAAAATGGAAGCAAAAGTGACTAATTTGATTGCTTGTGCAGCAGCTTCTCACACCAACGCCTACAAATTGATATTCATCAATATTAGGAGATACATATTTTAGCCAGCCATACAAAAATCAAACCTCTCTCCCAGGAGAATTTCACTTTCTCAGGCTGTGGCTGTTAAGCAGTCAACAGCTGCTGAGTATAGGAGCTTTAGGGACAAATCTGCTGACCTTTAATGAGTCTTTTAAGTCCTTCCCTCATTTTCTATCAATAGCATATTTATTGATCACAGAGCTGGCTGGTAGCAAATTCCTCTGGAGAAATTCAGTATCAGAAAGGCTAAGAAAAAAAATCTTTAAAGTGCATAGCTTAATTCTCTGTTCTGTCATCAATACTGAACCTCTGAAACTGCACTTTACTAACTAGAAAGAAATCTCTTCCCTAAGCACCAGTGTCCTGGTATTGCCACTTTGGCTTCCCAAGCAAAACTTTTCCTTCTTTTTAAAGCTACCAATAGGCAAGTGACTTGGTGTGACTCCTCAAACTTGCATAACTAGGAGCTAGGATGCATCAGTTCTTCGGGAAATTTCAATAGAAATTAAGCTATTAATTGTGTCATCTGAGACGACATCAGAGAAAATGTCACCACTTTGATATCTTACATCTGCTTAAGCTCCCCAATAAAGAGAGCTGCCAAATGAAAGAAATAAGAATAAAATAATGAGAAATATCTTCAATTTTTCCCTTCAATTACTTGATCCATCTGCACATATATCAGGTGCAATATTTATACCAGTATCGGAGAAGAATTGGTTGGTACTCACAAAATAGTTTCAGCCCTCCTGCAATAATCACTGTCTTAGGAAAAAGCTGAGAAGCAGCTGCAAAGTTAAACTGAGAGGCTACTGACCCTGACCTATCATGCCAAGGCCCTACATATCATTTTGGTGTAGAAATACTGCAAGAGGCAATCACCCAACACACTGCCATTGCAATGCAGGGTGGTGAAAACCTAAAGAGCTGATTCCCAAGCAGCTCCATCACTTGGTCTCAGCAGTCTTTTCCAACCTAAACCATTCTAAGATTCTCTCCTATCATTGTTTGAACACACAGAGTCCCTTTAGCCTTTAAATGAATAAAAAAATGGTGTATGCAGTATAAATTTCAGCTGCAGTTATTGCTGCTGACACAGCCCTAGTGCATTTTCACACCCCAGGTTCATGTATCCTGATGTTTGCCTCTTCTGTTAATGCTTCAGCTCCATTGCCTCATGATGTATTGAAATCACACCTCACTGGAGTGATGATCTGATGGTATATTACCATCATTTATTACTGGAGTAGCATCACTAGCATATAATTGCAGTGTAGCACTACAGCACCAGGCATATATCTGCAAGACAGTCATGTTACATATTTTATTAATTCCTAAGTGCTAGTTGTACTATTAGTATGACATGCAATCATCATATGCCCTGCTGGCTTCTCATACATGTACTTGCAACATGAACATGAAATTTTAGGTTGGGACACTCGTTTTGAAAGTTTTGTTAGCAATTATGAAATAATAACCCAAAGAAGACAAATCTGATCTTGACCGGATTCTCCTATAGGAGAAATCCCTTCCAAAATTATCTGCAAATGCTCTGGTTTGTTAGATACAAAACCAGCTGACAAACTACTGCTCAGCTTGCCCTGTGACTTGAAGCAAGGTGCCTGGAGATTCTAAATGTAATCATGGCACAGAGAAAGATTAGAAGAGGGTTTTTCAGCATTTCTGAAAATGGAGGCATTGGTTTCCCCCGTGTTTCTTCTTAACTATCTCTAAGCATAGCCAGGAACAATGCAACAACCCTACCTAATGTTACATAATACAAATACATTTCTGTGCAATCATGCTTTAAAACCTTTCATATATTAATCATCATTAATCTTGTGTTATAGTTCAAAGACTTTAAGTGTATCCATAACTCAAAGCACCAGTATTTTTTACCCTTTACTCCTCAGCCTCAAGATTAAGGACATTATTTGAGGCTGAGCCTAGAACCTGATCTCTTTCTGCTCTGTTTATCTGGAGTTTGGACATATTCAGAAAAAAATTAACAATGAAGAACAACATGAATTACTTCCCTTTTTTTGTTTGCAACTGAAATTGCTTGTGCTAAAGCTAGTTGCAAAACAGCTATGATGAACCTTCTGCAAAGCAGTCTTCCATCACAAAAAAATTATCTTTCAGTAATTAAATCTTCCATAAGTTTGACATTTTAGAAATATTACCATTTAAATGACCAATATCACGCTTTAGAGGAAGAAGAGAGCTTTAACATATTATCAATATTTCCACTTTGAAAATAGGTTCCTAAGTAATCTATATTAGAGAACAATGCTGAAACCAAGATCAAACCTTTATTTCTTGCAATTTCTATAATGGAGGTTTTCATAATAGTTTCTTTAAAAACTAATTTTGATCTCTTAAAAATATTCTGTGAAATCACAGCAGGTACAAGCCTCCTAGTCCTCTCAGCTTCCTTAAAAATTCTTCTGTTTTATATATTTTAAGCATGTTAAATACATGCTAGCAATGGCTGATATAGCATTTCATGGCAGTGGCAGGTTGATGGCTCTTTCCCTCCTGAAGGGGATCAAACATATTCATTTTAACTTGTACTTTGTATTGCTACATAAAGCATTATTTTTCCTTTCTTCAGGGCAAATGGATGGGATCTGTAAAGCAAGTGGTTTTGAAATGCATCTTAACTTCCAGATCAGCCTCTGAGAAATTAATATCCACTTAGTTTTTGGAGTTGATCCAGCTCATCCTCACGAGTGAAATATGGGCATCAGAAGGTGGAACAGAAAATACAAAGCTAATGAGCTGGTTCATGTTAGTGAGCTCTCTCCTAATCCTTTGAAAGATTGCATTTCCTATTTCTGGAATTTCCTCTCACTGACAGTTTTTAAAAGAAACAAGACAATATTTGCCATGCATTATATATCAAGATTAACTCGAGAAGCAAAGATGATCTATTCACCATCCCTATAAGCCTCACATAATTAGGTATACAATCTTTCAAGGACAGGACTGCCTTAGCTTTAGGAATAAGAATTCTGACTAAAATTTAAACTGTTTCCCAGAGTAAAGTTAGAAAGGACAAAGGGACCTAATCTTCACCCCTTATCTGTCCTTTTTAATGTCCTCAGAGTCATGAGTACACAGAGTTGCAGCCCTGCAGTCACTTTGCTCCTGAAAAACAGACACTGCCCCTTCCCAACCAGCCTTGTACCACAGCTTGTTTCAGTCCTGGCATGTCCTACAGCAGAGACAACCTTTAAATTTCTACACACTTCAAGCTTGTCAAGTGTTGTAGACTTTTCATTTCACTTTTCTGCAAAACTGCGTTGCCTCCAAATGAGCTATCTGCAGTGTTGTTGCAAGAATATCCCTCAGAAGGAGAAGGTAGAAAAGTGCTCATCTTTGCAAGAGATGAGCAGATGTGTTTGGTGGATCTTGAATTACAATATTGTGCAGGAAAAAGAGCTGGTAGCTGATCTGCTTAGCTTTATACTGGAGGCCTCTGTGTTGCTCTCATTGATGGGATTAAGAGCAGGTGATTTAGAGCTTGGTGGCCCATAAATCAGACCAAGCCTGCAAAAGGCTTCCCTGCAGCCAGCATGATCCCAGAGAGCATGGAAAAAAGCCAGTCATGTGGAGAAACTTGTCCTGAGAGCTGAGCATCTTCTTGCTCACAGGCAGCTGCCATGAGACAAAGAGGGAACAGCAGTCACAAGTCCTTTTGAGCACATGAAATCAACCCATAGTTGTCACTCCTAACTTTCACCCTCCTGCCTGCTCTCCCCAGCCCCCTTGTCAGGCTGTGCACAGGACACCAGCAGCAGGAGCAGCCTTGCTCCCTGTAGTAGCTGCTCAAGTGCATGCTCAGCACTGCTGCTTCCTACAGAACACTGCTACCATTCCCATCACTAGAGAGTATGAACCACCCCAGCATGCAAGCTGGAGTTGGTTCTGATGGTTATCCTGGAAAGATGTTAATTAGAAGTGTATCTGAACAAGAAATGAGAAGTTTTAAAGTATCAAGTGTTTCTCCTCCCACCCCCAAATCTCCTGTGTCCACCCAGCTCTACCAGTAGTTACAACAGCAATGTACTAATGGAGGTTAAGAACCATATTGCTGATATGCAAAGATAACAATTAATATTTGTTTGATATTGTGAAATCTGATGAAACAAAGAGCAGATTTACAGAGCTGGCAAGATTTCCACAAATGGGGAGAGGGAAGGCTGAAACCTTGAAGGTTGAAGGCATGAAACCAGCCCAAACATATTTTTCCTCTCATATTTACAGTGCTGGAGAATGTTTTCTGAGATCCATCCTCTTAAGGCATCATCCTGTCATAGACATATGAAATCATAAATTTCAAGAGACAGTCTATGCAATTTTCTTCCAATAGAATTGCAAGCACTTTTCTCTACCATTATTTCAAATACAAAACTCTGTCTAGCTTCCAGTTCTTGCACTCAGAACCTCCGAATAAAAAAAAAAAAAAAAAAAAAAGAAAGAAAAAAAAAAGATATTAAAATTGTTCATTTTTAAATTGTAAGGAAAAGAAGTGAATAAAAATTGAAAATTCTTTAAGTGTTCCTTGCAAACAGCTAATTTCAATTTTCATTACTAGACATCAAGCTTCAACATGGAGGGACTTTCATCATTTCTCTCAAAAAAGGTAGCTTCTCTTCAGACTTTCAGAATTTCTCTTTTTTCTTCTTCCCTCCCCCACCTTATTATATTATACAGATGCTGAGGCTCTTAGACTATAAAATAAGACATTAAATCTGAAAGCCTGTGTTTGTCCTACTTTCTTCACTTTGCTACATTCAATTCCACTTTAATAGCAGGGAAGACAAAAGAAGTAGCCATTTTCACTACTCAGACCCTAATAATATCCCTCTGGGATTACCTGCAGCTCAATACATCGTTCAAAAGGAAAGATTAAAAGTAATAGGCACATTAATATTATTTCACAATCCACAAACATAAAACCTCATTTGTTATTCATGAGCTTATCACACACACCTCTTAAGGAGAAAAATACTGCAGCATGTGCAGAAAACGGTAACAAAGTAAACAGTGACGGAGAGGCAAAAAACTTTTAGCTCATTTAAGGTGAAGATATTACAGGTATAATTGCTAACAGAGTAGAAGTGTTCCTGCCTGGCTTTGACAATGCATCATGTAGTAGTATTCATTTTCTTCCTAATCATTACTTAAGCAGATCCAAGGCCATAAGTGCCCACATTCTAAATTGTGTTGCTTTTTTTCTGAAGGAGGACTCACAGAAATTACTTTTTTCTCTAATGGGTGGCAGGAGGTGTAAGGAGCCAGCGCATTGCATCCTCTCCTTCATGTGGGGTGACAGGCCCAAGTTTTGACATGCAATGATAGAGATGGACCCTGTCTCTCAAGGAAATTCAGACCTCAAGCAAAAACTTCTACCCACAATCTATCAGGGTATTTCTGCTTTCTTCATAGACATAAAATGCTGACCTTGAGCAATGCATTTTTCCTGGGCCTGTAACTCCTTGTCTTCTGCACACAAAACTATCCCCAGAAAGCCTGGAAGCAGGAAGAGGCTGGCAGAATCATTTGTAGGTAGGCAGGGGAGGGGGGATACATCCAAACCCCCTGCTTCTGGTCAGAGTCAGATGCAAATTGAGGACTGATTTTTTATTTCGGACGTGAGTTTCTTCAGGGGTTAACCCATCAGCTTAATGCTCAGTGTCCGAGCACTTGTAGCTTTGGAAAGTTTGAGGCAAAGCACACAGCATGCTGGCACTCAGTGTTTTTGCTCTAACCACGCAGGTTTGAACCACTGTGTGTGAACTCCAGCTAGAGAAAAGATGTACAGAGTTCTGCTGATGAGGGTTACTGTAGAAACAGAGAGCAAACTTTCACCAGTGTTCCTCTTTTTTCCCAATAAATAGCAGCATCTCCCCTAGAAACTGTATCGATCTCCAGTTGTTCAAATAACTACTATTACAGAAGTAGATGAACTCTCCCTGATAGACCTGTCAGAATCCCTGCTGATGAGAAGGCTTCTATGCAATCCATATCCAGAATTGCTTTGGAAGCAGACAACCAACATTCCCTCCCTTTTCTCCCTCTAGCTAGATCCCTGGAGCTTTTTTGTTTGTTTGTTTCCTCTGTCTATTCTTTTTAAGCTGATATTTGTTTTGAAAAACTGCTCAAGTTGTGACAGAAGCTCCTAAACTATCCCAGTAATTGGCTTACCTGTGAGGAACAGAGGTTAAAAATGACAGTGCAAGGAAAAAAAACCTTGAAAATGTGTCTTGGGAAGCTCCTACCATAAAAAATGTTGTGTTATGAGAGCTTGCTATGCAGATGCAGTGCTTCTCAACTCAGTGCCTTGTCAGATATTTATAGATACAGGGTCTGATTTTATATATTAATCTTATTATGTCAGTCATATATTTCTATAACTATTGGAAACCATTTTCTCCAGATCAACGGAAAAGGATTACACAGCTGCTTTCAGAGGAACTGTGACAAGTTTGCTGATGAAGACTCAAACATTGAAGAGTTAACCTAAGCAATCAGAATCTCATTATTACCTGGACCTATTGAGAAACCTAATATTCATCAAGTGCTCTAACATTTTCTTGTACAGAGATGAAGCAAAAAATACCTTCTGCTGTTACAAGCAAAGCTGCATTGATTTCACTGGAGCAACATAGCTTTATGGAGCACAGATTCTGGCCTTCAGTGGGGTTGTTCTAAGCAAAGACTTTTTGCATTCCTACTAAAAATAGTTAATTGAAAGCTGCTTAGTAACTTCTTGACTGATGAGGAACACAGCACACTGGCTGATACTCTGATGCTCATGGAGTGACCTGACTGAGCAAGCAAAGTTCTTAATATTTCAGCACCCTGGCAGCCAGGGAAAACTTCAGGCATCTAGACTTTAACTGTGGTTTTGTTTTCTTAGCTTTTTAGTGAGACAGAAACGCAGTATTGCTCATGCTTCTCTTGGGACAAAAAGGATGAAGGATTCCCTCTCCCGAGCAGATTTAATAGCATGGTCTGAACATCACTGACCTCAAGCTGTCAGCTTTCCTGTGCCCTTCTCCAGTTCTCCCACATCTGGCCACAGCTGGGCAAGGCAACCTGCACCAGCTCCATCTTCCCAACAGCTCTGGCCACAAAAAGTGGTCACCATCCTGAGCCTTCTAGCAGGAACAGATAAGAGTAACTGGCAAAATGAATGTATTCACCTGTCACTTTTCATACATACAGGTAACAAAACCCATGGATACTCACCTTGATGCTGTCACCCCTGTGGATGTCCTTAAACAATGCATAAAACTGAGTGAGTGGTGGAAATCTTTAGATTGTAAAGGAGCTGGATAGACTGATCATTAAATTTTGAATTCTATTATAGAGAGTTGAGCAAGGGGGAGGTTATAACCATACTGCAATGACAAAGCCTTAAAATTCTTTAGGTGTTGGTCATTTGCTGACAATCTCCCTGTTCACAAACCATCAGTCAGCAAAGTTTTTGTCACTGGGGTTTTACTAAGTGCATTTCCTTATTTTTCTTACAGATAATTTCATTATCTGCCTGATAATAAGCTCAGCAAAAGAATTATATAAAGGTTTCTCATTTTATATATATATATATATATATATATCCCAGTCTGAAGCTGACCATTCCAGCCTTTTCCAGGATTAAACCAAGTGTTCCCAACCCTTCCTTCACCTCCAATGGAATAGACCTCCCTTTTCCTTGCTTCTATTTTTAAATGAAAAAAATATTGCAGCTCAGATATTGGAGCCTGTCTTTCTCAAGAAAGAGAAATTTTAGAGCAGAAATTACTGCTTTCAGATACCAGTAACATTCAGCAGATTCAAGTTTTGTTTTGGTTTGCTTTTTGTTTGTGGGTTTTTTCAATTTTTTGTTGTTTTTTTTTTAAGGCAACATCTGCTTTGAAATTTTCATGTGTCTGGAAAAATCACAATAGGTCTCCTGAGAACAAGTTAATAGGCCACAGACATGGAGGGCAAAGCTAAATGCTAAATAAAATACCTTACCTAGCACTGCAGCTCACCATGAGAGTCCTCATACCTGCAATAAACCTCTCCCACCTGTGCCTGCTGATACAAAGTTTTCAAACATCTACAAGGAGGGAACTCCAGTCACAAGAAGGTTGAAGGCACAAATGATATTATAAAGGACTGAATAAATTGAGCAAAAAAATTGCTGATTCCATGTCTCAAGAGCAGATTGAGCAGACAAGGATCAGGTTTCTTAGTAATGAAATACTCCAGGATGTAAGACCCCAAAAGTCTGTGGGTGCTAACATACTCTTTTTTCCTAAAAGGCTACAGAATTGCCTAAGTAGTCTGTACTCTGAGAAATCTATTAGTAGCCTATTACTGTTGAGAGAAAATAAAGATATTTCAAAGATGTGGTGTGGTCTCTTGCATTTATAAGGTTTTGAAAGAAGGAAATAAATATTAATGCTGCTTTGGAGTTTGACATGGCTTTTCATGAAGTGTTAGGAGACTTGTACTGAACCTCAAAGAGTTAATGATAGTGGCTGCTTTTCCAGGTTTGGGAGGAGGGTTTGAACTCACCCTAGCACTACCACCTCAGCTGGGAATTCAGCCACCAGATTCCCTGATGGAATACAGAGGTGAGCTGTGGCATGGAAACCAACAAGAGGAAGAGAACAGATCCCACTGTTTGCTTCTGTTGTTGGTTAAGACATCACTTATGGAGCCAGAATCATGCCAAGAGCCCACCCCAGACCTACACAAACCCCAGGTTTCTGCAGAGATTCAACAGAAGCCTCACAGATGTTACAAGACAGACAAGAAGGGTAAAAGGGCCCAGGATTTGAGTAGAAGGGAGATCATAAACACCAGGAAAAAAAACCAAACAACTGCAGATGTGGAGCAAGCTCTGAAAAGGAAGAAAAGTAAGGGAGACTCCTTACAAAGACACCTAAAGTAATAAAACAGAGGGTTAGGCCATAGTTGCAGTAAAAAAAGAACTTTTCCCCACTACATTTAATAAGAGCAATTAAAATAATTACTCGGTTAAAGCTGTGTTCATTCTGTGGTGACTTCAACAGAATAGTTTGGCAAACCTGCCCAATTCTAATTTTGCATGACTTGTAACACACTGCCATTCCCCTGCAGATGTCAGGTATTGTTTTTCCTGGTTAAGGTGTCTGGATTGACAGCTCTGAAGACTGCAGACATTGACATCAGAGTAGTTTTCTCCACAGAAAGCATGAGACAGCTGAGCTTTGCCTGTCTTATTCCATCCAAGCCCATAAACAAATGAGGTTATTTTTCCTGAAGGATGCTAACTGCACCCATCCCCAGACCAATAAAATTCTTACATAATGGTTTAACATTAACTTCAGTGAGCCTATTCACATCCTTAAATTTAAAGTCTGTATATAAGCACTTTTCTAGACTCAGCACTGTAGTGCATATCCCATGCAAAATCAAATTTTTACAATGTGGTTTGCTGCTCCATTTTGTGCATATTAAAAAAAAAAATTTAAAAATCTCTTCAACTCTCACATCTTTTTCCAGTTTTATATATCTTATAATGTTCTTTGAGATCACCATATAAAATCCTTTATAGAAGTGAGATTTCAGCCTGAGAGGCAAATTCTTCACTCAGTCCTTGTCTGCATCAGTAGTCTGCCTTATAAGCCATCTTTTAGAGTACTCTTCTCTTGTGCACAGCTAGATAACCATGGCTCCCAGAAGTGAGGGTATGCCACCCTGGGAGAAGCCAGCAGTGAGCTCCATGCCCATCTAATAACGCTCTGGGAATTGGTGTGTGAGCAGAATTCAGCAGAATTGTACTGGTAAGCTACACCAGGCTCTTACAATTTTTCATAGCTTTCATTTCTTACATTTTTCAATTGTTCATAACTTAGCAATGACAAGGAAGGACACATTGGTATGCAGGGCCATGTTTGATGAGTTCCCAGAAAGGTAGCCAGTCCATGCACAGGAGCAGGATGTCAAAATTGGGTTCAATTCCCAATTAACACTCCAAGCTTCAACCATCTTGCAGCCCTAGCTGCTGCTCACATCAGACCACAACCTCCAGCCTCAGGGACCAACAGGAGCAGGGCTGTTCCATGAGGGAATGAAAAGGCAAGGATGTGCAACCAGAATCAGCCTGCAGCAATGGGTACAGACTCACAGAGCCTCTACACAGGAGGTAAAGCTGAGGGCTGAATCCCAGACCAGGGGAGGGGACAAGCCATGGGCAGAGGATGCTCAGAGCCATTAACTGTCCCCAGAGCTCAGATAGTCATGGAGCAGAGGGGTCACAGCTGGTGAAAGCAAGGTCCCCACATTCTCATCTGGCATGTTGCCATGAAGCAGATTTGCTGAGGTGTCAGGCATCGAGGCAGAGATCTGTAACTCTGGCTTCTATTTAAAAAAAAAAATCAGATTATTTCCCTCCACTGTCTAAATGTCATTGAATTGGCTAATGGTCACAGAAAACCCTTATTTTACCTTTACCTGTCACTCCAGCCAGCTTTATCTGTAGTCCAAAAATGGAGTATTAGGAGGACTAATATTTATGCTCATCATTTCCTTTTTGCAGACATCAGGTCAGAGACTGGATGAGAAGCAGAACCCACAGTGACTGCCCGCCCCCAGCCACATAACTCAGATTCTACTTGCACCCAATTTTCCATTAATGAGGGGCATACAACACCACATGCCAGGCATGACTTATCTACTGTTCATTGTCCAATTAAATTATTTCTGGGTTAGAGTTAGCCTTGGATCTTGTGAAAACATGTCTGTCTTATTCAAAGCACCACATTGTTACCTGAACTGAGCTTCTGCTCTCTGGACTTCAAATTTCAGACTGGCTATGGTGGGACTGAAGGCTGCCTCTTTGACATCTTGAGAAATTTCCTTCTGATAAAGGAGCAACAGACTGAAGAAAGTAAGTTTGGTGGGTTTTTTTGTTTTATTTTTCATGTTTTCATTAATTGATGATTTGAAGCAGATGAAAAAACATTGAATTGTATGTAGGAATTACAGTGCAAAAAAAAAGGGACAGGTAGAGATAGGGATTTTTTTTATATTTATTTTTTTCAGTAAACCCAGTTTGGAAGCCAGCTCTGTAATTTATTTGATGCTGGCCATCCCATCTGTTCTGCATAACTGAGTGCACGTGTACATAACTTTTTAGTTTAACAATATTGATTGAAATCCTTTCAGTGTAATGAAGGAGTGCATTCTGCAGTGAGCAGTGAAACCAGCCTTGGTGAGGCAGGATTTTCTCAGCTTTTTGAAGGTGTCCTCTCCTGTGGGGTAAAAGTCAGAACTGCCCTCCCAGCATGTCTGCTCCAGCTCAGTTTTTGAGTGTAACAAGACAAGTGCAAGTATTACTTAAAGCCTGTCAGTTCCTCCAACCTCTTCAAATCCCTCTACACATACCCTAATAGCCACATTGAGGATCAAGGGATGGGAAGTCTCTCAGAGTTCTTTTGGATGTCCTATGTGCTGCTTTCATGTTAATTTTCCTTTTCCTTCACCTCAATTCACTCTGACATCTTGCCACAATATTGTCAGTCTCAGAGAAAACAACAAGCCAGAGCAGATGTGCTGAACACATGGCCACCAACAGGAACAGTTCCCAAGCAAAGTTAGCACATGAAACCATTCCAAAAGAGGGATGTCTTATCCAAAAAATAATCTACATCTTCTCCTGTTGTTTGGTGGATTGTAAAAAAACCAAAAAAACCAAAAAAACCAAAAAAACCAAAAAAACCAAAAAAACCAAAAAAACCAAAAAAAACCAAAAAAAACCAAAAAAAACCAAAAAAAACCAAAAAAAAACAAAAAAAAACAAAAAAAACAAAAAAAAAACAAAAAAAACCACAAAAAAAAACCAAAAAAAAAAAAAAAACAACAAAAAAAAAAAAAACAAAAAAAAACAAACCACCCCAAAACACACAAAGAAACCCAACCAACACCACAAACAATTTTCATGCCTGTTTATGCTTTGAATTCATCCAATCTTCTGAAGTTAGAAGGGACTAAATTTTAAACACTCCCCTCTCATACCATTATTATTTTTTCTCTAGCTAAAGATGACATGGAACTTCTAAGGTTTTTTAATAAAGAGCATAATATTGCAAAGGTGCCTGGTGTTCTGGTGGCACAGAGGTTATGATGGGTAACTCTACATTTCTGCAGATACACTAAGAATGGGAAATTGGATAAAACCTATCATTCTTGGAATGGAAAATGTGGGTTTGCAATTAAAAAATGAATTATAATGCTTGCCTGGTAATTTTCTTTGTCCTATACAATTTGGGTAATCTAGACAGCAAGAAATATACATTTTTTACTACTATTTCTGTTCCCTTTGAGATCTGTGCTCACTTAAAATGGGAGAAGCTGAAGCAATGCCTGAAGACCAAGATACATCTGGCAAGCTCTAAAAGCTCAGCCTGCCAAAGAGAAAGCACAGAATGCTGAGGTCTGTCTGGGGTCTGGAGAAAGATGAAATGGCAACTTTCTAGCTGAATCCTGAGTCTTGAATTTTTAGCTGAAGTCATGTACTGGATAAGCCCATTCACTCTTCTTCCTAATAGAGGCCTTAACTGCCCTGCAATATAAATACAAGTACAGACAAGCAAACCACAAGAGTGAGAAAAATTTACACCTGCATTTGGAAGATGGAGTGTCCAGAAAGCTATGATAGTTGAAACGTGCAGCCTCTGAATTTGAGAACTTGTCCAACTTCAACACAACACCCCAAGACTTCCCTGCTACTGTTTGGTTACCCATACATTCAAATTGAGTATTCATCACATGTTAACATACAGAACAAAACACTTCCACCAAGAGCATTTGGTAAATGAATGACTTGGAAAATATTATTAAGCTCAAAACCAACATTTACTATGTTTGATTTGCCACCACATGATGTGGGATCTGAAAATACGGGAGAAAAAAAAAATAATGAAGCAATGAGATATAAAATACAAGGAAAAGACAAGTTCTGTTATGAAATTATGGTCAGAAATGAATGGAAAGCTCTTATTCTACTCTACTGGGCCATGTACAACAAACCCAGCCTACTCATGGAGAGTAAGCACCCCAACAGTCTTTACCAGATGCCTTATAAAGGATACTGTATCACATTCAAACAGTAAATAACTAACTATTGAGATCCTATGCTGTTGTTTGTAGCACATTGCCCCACATTCTGGCACAGGTTGATGTACAGATTAGTGGTAAAGAAGCAGTTTCTCCTGTTGAAGACAGTCAATCAGCCTTCAAAGACTGTTTCTTGCTGGAAAAACAGATGCCAGTAAGAACAGGTGGTATTGATACCACTGAAACTTTCATCTTTTTGCCCCTTTCCTCTTCTGAAATTGAGAAGGAGGAACTGTTAGTGTAACTAAGCAGTAACATTCCTCTTAAATACCACGAGCAAATGTGTACACACTGAGCAAATGAGTACAGCACTTTTAGTCTTCAGTGCTCCATTCTTTACTGATAAACATTTGCGGGTTCCCTTTGAGAAAGGTGCATGTGATTCCTGAAAAAAAAAAAAAACCAGTATAAATGTAATTAATATGCCAAAGAACATGGTTAGTAATGAGCAATGGTTATTGAAAACAATACAAGCTACTCGAGTCAGCACAGATCACTATGCCTGGCATATTTTCTCTTTAAACTGAGCTTCTAATGAAGCCAACAACCCCATCACAGTCCAGAAAAGACCCTGGGGAAAGCCATCAGGCATGGTCCAACTGTCCAGCTACAGCCTGGAAAAAGAGGTGACATTTTCTAACATCTATACATTCCCAGCCGAAGGACAAGCATGGAAGGGTTAGGATTGAACAATTCAGCATTAATCACCAATTCTTTTACTGTTCTTAATCAAGATCCAGGCCCCAAATTCAGATATAGCTCTAAAAACCAACATGAGATTGAGCTAAATTCACTAAGTGCCTTCAAGCTGAAATATTTACAAAAATGAGTTTGGGTTATTTTAAAGTTGATATGATGTTCTTTCTACTGTCCACAGCACTGTTAAATAATCATACCAGAGAGGACCAAAGGAGGATGCCCAGCACATGCTTCACAGCAAGCCCAGCTGCTTGTGGACTCCAATGACAGCTACCAGGCCAGGTTATTCTCTTCTGAATTTTTTTTTCCTCTCTTTACTCTAAATCAAACCAACTCCAGCACTTACAGGGAGATAAGACCACCTGCAAATACATGACTGCAAAGTGGTTGTGTGCTAAGCAAACCTATGTTACTCTGAAACCAAGATCCTCACTGGAGTCCTCATTGTTTTCCAAGTCACTTAGCATCTTGGGCCCCAGGAGAGATGATACTAAAAAAGATTATTTCAAGTACTCAAGTTTTAAAGTTATCTAGTGACTCGGTAATGAGAGATTTTTTATTTTTTTTTCCCCCTTTTGCTTTAAGTAAGTGCAGGGTGAGGTTACACGATGATTTGGAATCAATGCAGGTTCTTAATGATGCATGAAATGAAATATTGCAGTATACAGCAGTACAGTGAACGCTGTGTTCTGCTCTGTGATAGATACAGCTTGTGCTGAACTGACAGGGGAGAAATGCCCTGCACAACAGCTGCAAACTCTGCCCTTCCCACCACCTCCATGCTTTGTCAAATGGGTTGCTCTCTTCTGCTGCTACACACTCTTCTCTAGGCTATTACATCTGGCAGCCAGTTAACTTCCTTTAGCCAAGAGGCAAATAGAAAGCATTTTTCCTGCCATGGTTCCTGCCTTGGGAAAACAACAAAAAAATCATAGACATTATGGCATTTCTAAACCCCTACATCTCTGTATCTGGGACTTCTCCAGTCCAAACCTGGATTATTTGTACAAGGTAATGTCACTTTTTTTCCCTTTTAAAACCTATGGAAACACTGCCAGTTGTTGAAGCTGGACCTCAGAGGATTAAAGCACTGCTGAGTCAGAGACAGTGCATCAGTAGTTGAACTGCTGAGCTTCTCAAAGCTTGTTTACATCAGAAAGGAGAGGCAGAATGGAAAGGGTTGAGCTGCTAATTACAGAAGGTGTGAAGAACCTAAGAGACTATTCTCTTGCCTTTGCTCGTTAAGTAGAATATAAGCCATCTATAGGTTTATGTTGGTTTAAAACCATGCACTGCTCTATTTGAAATAGAGAGAATCTTCCATAAACTGCTGAAAAGGCAAACCACTCAGGGCATTTTACTCAAGGAAACTGGTCAGCAAAGATACAGTAAATTGGAACACGACTGTAGAATAAGGGTTACATAGATTCTGAGCAACAGCTGCCTTTCCAAAGGGAAAATGTCCTGGATTTGTGCCTACAAGAAGTAGGCACAATTGTATTACTCTGAACAATTTTTTCTGCTTTTAATAGTGCTCACTTATGCATCTTTGTTACTCCTGTGAAGATGAGTTTGTTATAAGAGTGTCATGGGTTTAGCCAATAACCACATGACAGATCCTCTGTTATCATCCCCCTACTCTCCCAGGGGAAAATAAAGGGGGACTAAAGGAGAGAGAATTTAATGTTGGGGGTGGGAGGAAACAGAAATAGAATGGGCTTAATTATAGAATGAGAAATAATAATTAACTACCTGCAGATAGGTAAAGCTCTTCAAAGATATAAATGAACATGCAAATACAGAACCCACACTCCTCAGTTGCTAATTACTTCCCCACCAGAAACACCCTAAACCAGCCTCAGCAGGAGATGGGGTGACCAAGTCTCAGTGACAATCCTCACAAAACCTTGGAGTGGCCATGTGGTCCTGCTCATGGAGGCAGAGGAAAGCAATGTTCTTCTCCAACAAGAAAACAGGATGCAGGAAAAAGCAGCAACACACAAAGAGACAACAGAAACACCAGCCACAGAGCTCTCTGCAGAGCCATTTTATACTGAGCACCATGGGCTGTTATTGGCCCATTTGGGTCACCTGAACCACCCCCTCTTCCCCATAGGCACAGCTGCTCCTACTTGTAGCTGGAATAGCCACAGGCTGGCAGCAAGCTGAGGTGGGGGGGTAGGAGTGGGTTAGGCTGAGGAGGTCCCCAGTTAGTTTATGGCTGTGGGAAATTTGTCCTGGTACTCTTGAACCAGGACTGAGATAAGAATTGAAGAATTCAAAAAAAAGAAAAGAAAAAGAAAGCAGAACAATACAAGTGGGGTGACCAGTCTTTAAACACCTAGTAGCAAAACTAATCCTTTATCTCCTGCATTTTGGATTGGTGTGGTAAGCATGGCCAGATGGCTCTAAAACACTGCTGACAAATCCCCAAGTGAATTCAGAGCATTCGGAGGGAACCTGCATAATTTCAAAGAGAAGTTATTGCCCTCCTGCCTGCGGGCAATTGCTACAGAGATCTCTCACTTCCAAAGAGCAAATCTTTGCAGCTATTTCATGGGCATCAGCAGGCAGACAGGACTGAGTCAGATCTGGGAGGAGGAGGAGGCATGGGACAAGTAGTGGCACAGGGTGGTGGCAGATGCTGCCTTTTGCTCTGTCTGGCTCAAATGTTCAGGACTGCTTCATCTGATAGACTCTTTGAACAGTCAATTGTAGAGCATCTAATGCAATGGGAGAATCTCTTCCTGTTGCCTTTCATATTTAATGGCACACAGATATCCATATTTCTCCTGTTTCTGTTCATAATATGGATGCTCCATCTCATTGATTTTATCTAGATACAAAGGACAGTGCAAGCTACATGCTGTGTCTCATCTTTCCTCCTGATTTGTTCTATTTAAAATGAAAATCCAGTCAAGAAAGGGACACAGACTGCTCCTTCTTCAGTATTCCCTCTGTGATCAGACAATTACACCGGGGAAGAGAAAAGGAGGGACAGCAGAACTAAATAGTAGGAAGCCCAGCTCCAATATCAGGAGATAAGAAACCTTTTTATCCCTCTGCTACTGCAGGAAGTCAGAAGAGGAGCTGTTAGTGAATTGCAATTTGTTCTCTCCTGTTCCTTGTTCAGGGAAATTGTAGTTTTATTATCTTAGTCTCAAGTGTTTCAGACAGTCTATGCTAATTCTTCAAGCCTCCCTTCCCTCCCCACCCCTATCAGCTCTGGCTCCTGCACACCCAACTTCAGCTTTATCTTCATGTTTTAAAACAGCTTGGTTCACCATTTCAGACCCTCCAGATTTATGGTTAAAATTAAAGTTTTGGCAAGCTCTGTCACTACATTGCCCATTACTGTGGTACAATATAAGGTAATTAATGTTTTTATGTTTAAGGAAGAGGAGGCACATATGTTCCTCAGCTGCTGATGAACAGATTTATAGGTAACACATCTGAGTCAGTGCCCATGTTTAGACATTAGCCTGACAGATCACTAATCATTTTCTAAAAGCTGTGCACCACTACCCTGCTTTCCTAGATTTGCAAGCAGGACCGTGCTGGGCTACCATAGCAAGATGATAGATTTCAGGTGACACAAGGGGAGGAAGCAAAACATCAGTAAACGTTTCAGCAGATCTATCTCTTCATAAGCAGATGTTCTTGCTTAACACGTACCATTAAGCTAGAGCACACTGTCTGCTTTCTTAAAGAGGAAGCCAGCCTGCTCAGGGCAGCTTGCAAAGGCATCTAAAACAGCCTTTGTTTTGGCATCAGAAACTTAAGCTCTTAGCCAAGCAAAATCCTCCCCCTGGTAGAGGCAAAGATGCTACACCCACAGTTACCCAGGAGGAGTCAACTCACACCTTAGGTGGATCCTTTCCACCTTTTGGTGCCATCCCAGTTTTGAGGTAGCTGTGGGTGACAAGTGCTGCAAAAGTAGCACCCATCTGAGCTCAGAGGTCTCTAGTAGAAACAAAGAGCACACAGCTAGAGGTTACCAACCCTCCTGAGGCCTCAGGAAGGTGTTCTAGATCTGTCAGAGCACTGTCCAATGCCTTTGTTAAAGGACAGAAGTATGCACATGCTGAAATACTATGAGTTTTCACAGCATTTCTTCAAACTGGTCTAGCCAGGACAAGGCGTACTCCCGCACTCCCTGTCCTCCACATGAGATGCAAAATAAGAGAGAAAAGCTCAAAGCTCAAGACAAAGGAAGGAGGTCACTTCCCAGTTACCACCACAGGAAAAACAGACTTCACTGAGGGAAAACTGAACTAATCCGTCAATTAAAAATTTAGAAGGATTATAAGAAACACAGGCAGAAACTAAAACCCACACATATCCAAAAACCTTTACTGACCTCAATCTTGCGCCTTTGCCCAGGCCTCCTGTCCCCCTGCCCTGAGCAGCACAGGGCAATGGCAGCTCCATCCTCCTCATGGGCTGCAAAAACTCTGCTCCAACACCTCACACTATTCCCCTCATTGCCTGGGCAGGCTTTTGCCCTTTCTTAACTCTGTTTTTCCAGGTGCTCACCAGCCACAGTGAGGAGTCTCAGCTGTGCCCCAGCATGGGGCTGTGTCTGGCAAGGGCTGCCCCATCCTCTCCTCCCTGAGGCTCCACAGCCTCTGCCAGCATCTGGACACAGACCACCTGTCCTGGTTTGGCCAGGATAAAGGTGATTTTCTGGTTTGTCCTTTTGCTTTCAGCTAAGTTGCACATGCTGAAATTAACAGCAAGTTTCTCAGACACTGTCTGCTTCTAGGACTGATAACACTCGATGTTTATAGTTACTGCCAGAGACTGGTGTGCAGAGCCAAGGACACTGCTCAGCTCTGAGGAGCATTTTACCCTCCAGAAGGAGTAAGGAGGTCCCACCTGAAACCCTCCTTTGGGGAGGACCGGACAAGATAGATGCCAGAATTGACCAAACAGAGTATTCCACCCCATACACCTCATACTCAGTAGAAATTTGAGGGATCACAAGGGTCAAACCCCTTCCTGCTTCCCTTCCTCACCTGTTCCTGGTTTTTGCTTCAGCATCCTGGGAGGATTCCATCCTTTCCTCTGCCTGTGGTCCTGATCCATGCCATCCTGAACGTGGTAACAATTTTCCTGTATATTTGTATAGATTTAGTAATTTTTCCTATTTATCATTACTGTTACATTACAATTGTGTAGTTTAGTTTCCAACCCATAAGTCTCTCTCCCTTATTCTCTCTCCTTCCTTTATCAGGGAGGAGAAGGGGATTAATAGAGAGCATTCTAATATTCAGTTTAATTGTTGGGCCAGTATTAAACCATGACAGAGAGTCAGGTTTTCATTTGTTTTAATTTTGGTGTTTTTTATGGACTCCAGTGCAGGGAGTTGGTAACCTGGGAACTTTATCTTCTTTTCAGTTCATCCTCAGGGGAGAGCACATTGGTAAAAAGGGGAGATTCAAGGCCTGAGCCCTTCACACCTGAGGAGGGAATTCCTTTTCTTTCAAAAGGTGCAAAACTAAGATCTCAATGAGGGATTTAACCAGCCTAAAACATGTGAGTTTTGTCCTTCTCCTATAGCTGAGGGCTGCTTGTATATTTTGGCGAGTCATCCTCTACTTCCATAGACTCTATTCCAAAGCCCAGTGTATTCAACATCCTAATTTAGTGGCATTAAGAAAAAATAATGCAGTTTGAGAAAAGTCTTTGTACAGAGCAGATTTGTTAACCTTTACTAAAGCCCATTCTGGACATTCTCATTCAGAATTAAAGTGACTTTAATTCAAGTCAGTGTTTGAGTTAAATCTAAATTAAATTTGAATTTAAATCATTAAATCTGTGCAGGGATTTAGTGCCGTTTACATAATCAATTTTAAGTTCGTACCCTTCATTAATTTGGATGACTATCATCCAGTCTTTGCTTACTTAAAAATAGTTCTTATGCATTTATTAATATTATAATGCTCAAACTAGGTTATTGGTGAAAAAACAGGGAGTTTGATCTTCCTTTGAAGTTTCACAAAATGGGACTATGTTGCTGAAGAAATTAATTTTGTTCTGACACATATTAAGGGCAGGAAAAGCTTTTAATTCCACTTAGCTTCTGTGTTCTCAGCCAGTAGAGCAGCCCCAAGGAGCATGGCTCTTCCCTCATTAATACCAGCCAGGGAGCCCAGGCTCAGTGCAACCCCAAAGAGGGGATGGCATCTCTTCTGCTCCACTCTTAGGTCCTACCTTTGCTCATCTCACTCTTGCCAGCTCTTTGCTTCCCTGAATCCTAGAAATATCCTCAAACTGGCATTCTGCTGCAAAAGCCTCCTTGAGTAGGTCTGACAAGTAAACCTTGCCAAATCTGCTCCCACATTGACACTCCTCGGGCACAGCCCCTGTGGTTACTCCACTCCACTGAATCCTTTTCTGGAGGTGTGCACCAAGGCTGGGCAAACAAACACAACTACTACCCCCTGGAGATAAGGCTTGACTGGGATGAGGGCTGTTCATGGGCACTGTGAATCCATCTCTGGCACAGGGATTGCAATGCCTTGGAAAAACGCAGCCTTCCGTGTAGAGTCCCTGCTTTCCCCTCCTCAGAAATGCGAGCCCTTTTGATTAAAATCCCCCCCCTCTCAGTCACCAGATTTCAGAGGAATGCAGAGTGGATTCATTTTACAATATCAGAACCAGCTGCTCACAAAAAATAGCTTTCACTCTCCCAAGGTCTACTAATCATTTCAGGAGACAAGTGTGGAAGAGAATATCTCAGCTGACACTGGAGAGCACAAATGTTGACACAAATATGAATCTGAAATTTCTGACAGTGGTTGATTGTGTTGCTTTAGAAGGTTTAACAGACATGCCACTCACTAGACAAGACCCTGTTTAATGCTTCACTTTAAGTATTTGTACGATCTTTGGGGTTGTCACTTCTGGGAATTACTGTTCTCTGAGAGCAGTTCCAGCAATCTCCCAGTGTGTCACTCCTTTAAAAGTACAAAGCCTGCTTCTTTTTCAGGCTGGCCTGCTGATAATCCACAATCATGTGACATTGCAAGAGTACCTGCTACACTTTTTTCATGCGTCCCTGCTTTATCACAGGTAGTTTTTATTTTTACCAAGTGCTCAATATGTAAACCAGGTGTCTGCAAAAGCAGCAGTTGTATCAGTGAGGATTTGTCCTGCCCAAAATCTCTGGAACTTCATCACAGACTGCTTATGTTTTAGGGCCTCTGACTAGAAGATCCATATTAATCTGTTTTGTGGTGCTTCTGATTCTCAGGTGATCAGGGAAACCTAATTTCAAACAAAACTGGAAAGTTTCAGTCTAGTCTTTTGTTCCATCAAAAATATTTGACATGAATTACTGGACAGTCCAAGGTCTTCTCAAATTACAGTTTTGGGCAACCAGAATATTTGAATGAAATAATTCTTGCAGAAATAAATTGTGGTTATATACTTATAAGGCTGATTTTGTATATTACTTGCTTCTGGAGATACAAAATTTCCTGGGAATGCACTGAAAATTATTAAAAATTAAGCTTTGTATCAGCTTTTTATGATCAGCATTGTCTTACATTGTTTTCCAATACTAATAATGAGTTGTTGCATTACTCTTGGGCAGAATTTAGCACCCTTAGGAGGGCTTTTATGCACAAGATAAATACTAATATATATAAAATTATTTTTGTTTTAGATAAATCCTGGTTTAATTTCCATACTACTCGCTTTCACCTTCTTCCTCCAGACTCACAAGATTCTTTTCGAATTTCCTTTTTTTTATTTTTTTTTTTTTTTTAATTTCTTCTCCATCAGAGTTGCCATTTATCTCAGACTTTTCATTCTGCAGCAGTGTCATCCTCTCTGCATGGGGGGACTTAACCAAGCATTTAATGCTCTTACATTGTTGGATCATCCTTTCCTGGACTGTGCTAGCACACATCAGCCTCAGAAAAGATGGGAGCCTGACAAGCACATGGGAACAGACACCCAGGGACCCTTCTCTGTTGGTCTGTAACTGATTTGTTCCCAAGGTCCTGTTAGAAGAAGTGACAGCAGAGGCAAGCTCACCTCACAGTAAGTGTAGTAGCAGATATTTTAAGTGTCTAACAGTGAGAATTACAAGAACTGCATTCACCTGATTCAGGTAGAGGCTGGGCCACCTCTGTATCAACCAAAATTAAGATATTGTTCCATAAGTAGTCCTCAAAGGTCACTACTGCTATTTAGAGGGGACAAGGAAATAGAAATTTGGCTGTATTTAATCATGATGATAGTGATGATAGTAAGAAAGCATGCCAACAGTGATATCTGCAAATTTTTGGCATTTCTGGACACCAAAAGGTTTACAGTTTAAAATTCATGGATTTAAGATGGTGATTTGAATTCTTCACTTGTATCTACACAGACAGTGTCATAAAATGCTCCAAAGTGAACAACTCTTCAGTTCTTCCCCCTGCCCAGAGAAAGGGGCATAGGGAAAGCTCACTAGATCAGCTAATATTTAGTGAAGCTGGGAGAAATGCAGTAAGAATACTGCTGTCATACGTGGTTATTTTAAAAATTTGTAGTTGTGGTCCCTAGGTGTTTTAAAGTGGGTCGTGTTCCTACTTTATGGTTTATAAGACAAAAAACTCTGCACAGCAGTCATGTACAATAAAAAGGCACCCTGGAATTCCAGGGAAGTATTTATCTGATCTGAAGGTCTTGACTGTAGGGATACAGGGGTACCAATCCTACTTTCCAACAGTGTGAAAAACAACATAATTATGGTAAAAATGTAGATGCAGGCAATAACTGTCTGACTGTGACTTGCAGAAGTGGATATTCAGTATTTAACCACCACGCTCCCCCACCCCTCAAAAAAATAACACTCATAGATTGCCAAATGTTTTTTGTTTAGTATTATTATTATAGCCATTATTATAACAATGGGCATGAAGGTCTGGAGCTGAGTGACCACCTGCTCTTTGTATTGATGCTCAATTCAGTCAAGTACCATTTGGTTTGTGCCAGCTTGCTGCTTCCTTAGCCATAAAAGTTACTGTGTAACCCAACAGCAGCTTTTCAACTAAAAATAGGTGTTCTGCTTATATCTGGTAGAAAAATTGGTATTTAACAAGTACAATACAATGTATTCAGATTCTTTCATCTGCCTCCTGCTGAAAGAGCGACTTTTTCCACTGCAACAAAAGGGACAAACCTCCTTAGAGGAAAATTTAGTAACACCAGCAAAGTCTGAGACAAGACAATTGGATAAATTTACTTCTGCCATAGCACTGCAAAAGTCTGCTTCTCTGACACTGGGTAAGACTTCAGATGTGATTTTAGAAAGGCTGAGCATTTAAAATTTTTCCTGAAGTTACCAGCAGGCCCAGGGTCTAAGCATCTATGAAAATGAAGGCCTTTAATTGTCACTATTTTTCATTCTGCTACCATGCAAGGCTAAACCAGATCTTTCCTATTGACCTCAGAGAGTCACACCAGCCCCTTGTGCACAGGGTCCAGTCTGAATTCAAGGGGTTTTATTTCTCTTATGGTGACAGATGCCCTGTCCAGAAGGAGGTCATTTAGTGCAGTTCCCTGAGAAAGGAAGTGTGATTTTGTGTTTAGAGGGAGAAACTGAGAGTCAGAGCTCTTGGGAGCTACTGTTCTATCACACTGTGGCCTTGGGCAAGAGGCTTCACCTCTGTCTTTCAGTTAACCAGCATTATTACTTACATGACCTAAGTATGGTGAGACACAATTGTTATTTAAAAAGTGCATGGGGTTTGCTGAAACTATAATCATCTAAAAATAAAAAGCATTACCATTTGCAGCAAAAGTACAGAAGAGGGAACCTATTCAGATCCCTTTTGCCTCTGCTTTGGCATAGATTGTGTTAAACTGCAGCACGAAGTGACTTTTCTTATTCATTAACAACCTTACTGGGTGATGAAAGGAAAGGCAAACTCTGCAGCCATTTTGCTGATGTTAAGGATTTCATACACATCATAAATTATACGTGAAAGTCATCGCCATGCATCCATCCCAGAATTCAGCCCCTTGGGGAGTCAATCATGCTGTTCTCCTGTAGCTAGGAATATCAGTGCCCTGGAACAATGAGCTAAATCTACGTGTAGCTCATCAGTGGATGTTATGAAGATAACATGAAAGGGGAGTACAGGAACGTGGACCTCTCCCTACCTGATGGGGAGAGAAGGTTACTGACCTCATCATCTAATGTAATAAACACCATCCAGGTAGGGAGCTAGCACAGAGCCCAGAGCAATATGAAGCCCCTTGGAATGAGATACAGCAGAGGACATGCCACTTTCATAAAGATTTCTCTGTTGGTAGTTTTGGGGGTTGATAAGAAGAGAGGAGGAGGCTCTCTGCTGAGTCCTGAAACATGGGCCAGCAGCACCAAACCTTTTCTCACAGCACCCTCATGTGCTCTCAGCAGAAAATGTTCTGTGGCACAGGGGGGGGATGCTCTGTCTTTCAGCAACGCTGTAACTTGTTGAAAGAATTAATTTAAATTAAATAGGGCAGCCAGTACATATTAATTACGTATCAATTGATTCTTGAAAGAGTACTTATTGAGGGTTCTCAAGTTGGGAAGGAATAAATCTGGCTGTCATGTAATTAATTCAGAATGACGGTGGCAACAAATGCTTATTACATATTTTTCCTCTGAATATTAATTCATGAAGAATGTTTACATATCCAATTAACATTTAACAAGATAGCCTTATACTATGTTAATTAGCTATCTGCTAATTAAAAATGTACCAAAATTAATATAGACATTAGGCAACTCGACTGTATAACTGCTTATGCATAAGGGGAAATAAACATCAAATATTTTGAAAAGCTCTTTGAGGCAAAATAGGGGAAGATCTGGATCTAATATGTCCAAGCCACTGACTCTGGAAACCAGCATCTGGCCAAAGAAAGAAGAAGCAGTGGGCTTTACTTACAAAACCAGACTGTGTGCTTCTCCTTGGTTTTGATCTTAAAAATACCGTATCACAAATAAAAATTGGGATTTTAAAAGCCACATGAAAGACAGGTAAATAAAAGTAAATAAGAAAATCTGCTGATATTAAACTAATCACCTTGCTTGACCTCTTTAATACATCAGTACTTAATCATCTGACCAGCCTGTCTTTATATACTAAGATATCCTCACTACAGCCTATAATAAACCAACTGTTCAGCGAGCAATGAAAGGGAAATGAGTGGCTGTCCTTGTGTTTTAAAGGACAGAGACAGTTCTTGCCCATTAAATAAGATAGTTCTGTTTCTGTCTATTTCACTGATTTTAGTATTTGAGAACTTGCTCTGGCACCAGTGAAGAATTATGTATCCCTGATGGAGGGTCTTTTTCTAAGGCAACTTCTTTTACCTTTACCAGAAATTGCAGCTAACTGGAAAAATCAAGCCTGTTCCAATTCTAAAAAAGGGTTGTGATATTCTGAAACATTGTAAATTGGGTTATTTTTAAATGAAACAACTCTGGAAAGTTGAGTCTTTTTCTCCTCTTGAGTCTTTTTCTCTTACTCTTATACTTTTTTTCCTCTTGCTTACAAAATCCCAACTTCCAGCATGGTACATTGAAGCATTTCATACCATAAACCTGTGTCCTTTCTACATTCTACTCTATGGTAATATGAATACAAAGGCATACTTTTTGTAAATTTTTTAAGACCTATGTAGTTCAAAACCCTGTAAGTTGTCCTAGAAGTGAAGAATGACAAATGCAAAGCACAGAAAGAATGAAAATTTTGTAAAGAAAAGATAAGGACAATTAGATAAACACTGAAATGTAACAGTGAAAGAGCAAAGAGTAACATGCCAGAGAAAGTGTGAAGGAAAGCAGCTCAGATGCAAACAGCGTGGAGGAAGGTGGCAGGTATGTGCAAAAATAATGGAAAAAGTTAAATATAGAAAGTGTTTCTGCGGAGTTTGAGTTTATCAGAAGAAAGACAACGGGGAGGGAAAAGACAGATATCACATTCTTGTAATGGAAGGGCCTGTGCTAATACCCCTGCAAAGCCTCCCAACATTCCCCTGGTAAAGGAGAAGCTTTCAGAAGCCTGAGAAGAATTAGTTGACAGCTTATGTGGTCAGGAAAAAAAAAAAAATCCAGGTGTAGTCTGTGGCCCCTTTCTGCCTCCTGCTTCTCTTTGAATCTTACAAGAATGCACACCCCTCCTCAAAAGCCTTTTCTGTGGACTTAAGTGCAGGGTTCTGTGAAGAAACTGTAAGATTTTCAGCATACATTCACCACTGAAGAATGCTGACAGTCATTTCACTGCTGTATTTTCAGCTGTGTTGATAAGGCAACATCCAGTTCAAGTCCAGATCAATAAAATCCCAGAAGCAGGGAAAAACAGCAGTGTTGGATTGGAGAAAACTCAGTATATGTTGGAAAGGTACAGAAGAGTGCTGAGCCTAATGAATAAACAGACACTACTGTCCAGTAGCTACAAAAAGACATTATTCTTAGGATTTCAAAGTACTGGATTAACAGAGGAATCATTCTCTGCCAAATAGCATGGACAGGCAAGCTTGGCTGGTGCTACTGCAGCACCAACATTTCTTCAGGGTGAAGGAGAAAGTCAAGCTGAGAACCAAACATCACATTCACTAGATGTTTTCCAATAGTAGATAAAGATTCCTTGGACGAACAAGAGCTAAAGGATAAAATGAAATTAGAAACAGCCTTTGCATGAAAGCATGAGGCTGCAGTAAGTCATTCCAATCAGGTCTGCAGTGCTGGGGCAATACTGCAGCTTACTCCTGGTTAAGAGCAGAAGAGTTAGATGTGCTACAGTGGGAGGAAGACTATGAATCACAGTGGTGCAGATCAGGAGCCAAAAGCATTGTGTCCAAATGCTTTGAGAAATACAGAAAGGGGCCAGAAAAGGTGTTCTTGGCACAACTGTCTGGAATGGAATAATTCTGTGACTGGCTTTTGGCACACGGGGCTGGCTGATCACAAGCTATTAGAAGATATGGTGAAGAAACAAATCCTGGAGGCACTTAGTGCAAAGAACATTCTAAGGTTGCATGGAGAAGAGAAAGTTATGGGCTTAAATCTTATGGCTGGCTGAGAGTAACATGACAGTGGACATGCTAGACTTATACTCAAAAGGAAACCATTTGTCTCTTCTCTTATAGAGAAGGGGGAGAAGATACTGTGTAGGCCTTGACCTTGCTATTGATGAGCTCTTTAATCTTTTTTTTAGATTTTTTAATTTTACATGTTTGACACCGATGAAGTGCACAGCAGTTCTAAGTCTTATTCCCCACAGCTTGTGACTATTATCTAGGACTCTTATCTTGGATATGATTCTAGAGAAACTCGAGGAACATATATTTTTCAAGAGGAAGGATGCCAGTAATAACCTTAATCTAAGTTCTCTTCAGACTGCAGAAAGTTTTACCAGCTTCTAGGTAGACTTGGTTTTTTCCTTCACCAAACTCATTATTATATTCAACTTTTAACAGTTACAGGTTTCTCGTGGGCTTTTTACAGTGAACTATGGCTCAGTGATCACTAATACATTCTTTACTAGGAATTAATCTAACAGTTTTTGCCTTTCTAGTAGACTGCTTCAAAGCAATTGAAATCAATATGTTCCCATTCATATTTTAAATCACTGCAGCCTTTTGAGCATTTAAGCATGTATTTGGAGAACATCAAGGAAGTAGTAGGTATCTACATTGTTAATTCTGTTCACAGATCTAGGAGACAAACACTGATTTACACGTAAAAGAAACTGCCAAGTACATTACTGGTCATGGGTATTGCAGGGGGAAAGTTTGGAGAGTTTCTAAATATTTTATTATGACTGAACCTGGTCAGAGATTTGAGGTCAGCTCAGAAAACTTCGGTGTTCTTAACAGACTTTGAACAACTATTATCCTTCTTTGGAATGGTCTGGTTCTGTGTGTACTGGTGTGGCCCTAGATTTTGGGGGGATTGTTAGTATTCCAACAGTTTCAGGCAGAGAATTGAAGTAACAACATCATTTAGTAGTGTTTTAGTCTGTTTCTTTTAATAGCCACCAATCTTTTAACTTGTGCTAGTTATTTGAATTTCTTGGTCTCTCAGGATGTCATTTGAACAAGAAAAATAATGGTAGATGAGTCATGAGCAGTTATGCTCATGGTTGTAAAATACTTTCAAGACACTGAATGTGTTGGCTTATAAAATCCTTTACTATTCTTAGATGTTCTGTTATCCTCTTTTCAAGAAATATATATGAACATTTTAAAACAAAGAAAATGAGCTACTACTCTCTCTTAAAAGACCATGCAGGGACATTATCTGCTAGTTTCCTCACTTCTCAGATGACCAACCCATTTTCTTATAGTCCTGCCAATCCCAAAAATTGCATACTGAAGGATTTTCCGTTGTCTCTTTACTTGGGAAGGAAAAATTTAAGTAAGAATGCCCTTGGAAATAAGGGCAGGAAGTGGCATGGAAAGAAAGATGAATAATATTTTTTAGTACTAACACAGAAATATTTCTTACCTATCAGGTCCTGGAATAAGAGGGAGGATTGAGTTTCTTGGGATTTTTCAAGTGTTATTATTGCTTTTATGGAAAACTGTGTAAAGAGAAGCAATCTAAGATTTCAGGTTAAGTTATGTGTTGCAGCAGTTTCCCCCAGAACTTATAGTAAATGTATGATCCTTTACACCTCACCCCAGAGCAGGATGACTTGGAATCATGATAGCTTCAGTCCCAGAGGAGACAACAGTTATTTGCTATTTATTGCTACAGATGGCTACATTACCAGAGGGATTTAAGGGCATTTAGTACAATGCATGCACTCTGTAACTGAGTGAATGTGCAGATTTGGAAACACATCTTCCCCTCCCAGTGCCGCCTGAAGCGCTGCAACTTCCAGGCATTGCCTCAGCTGCAATTGCTGTCACCTCTTCTAGGAGAACAGGTAACTCCAGTGGCCTGTCATTTCCTTCTCCAGCTGCCATCTCACCTTCCTTAAGGGCCCTGTCACCCTTAATCACAGTTTTCCAGCAGATGGAAACCACAGGTGAAGACCAGACAAGTTTCAGACTTGCGCAGAGCAGAATTGTTTCCACTTTCTTCCCTAGGAAAAGGATGGGGAAACAAGGGTGAAAATGCAGATGTTCTACCATGGTCCAAAAGCAAATGAGCATGGATAACACTGATGCTGTATTTTCTTCCTCATAAATTCCTTTCTCCATGTGGAGTTCAGGTATACCAACACTCTAGGAGAGGATCACGGTGTCATGAGGTTTGGGCTGAATTAAGTAATTGTGTTTGCAAGACTGAGAAATGGATTTTCATTCAAAGCTCTCCAGACCCACATATGCCAGTTCCACTCAGGTCAACAACAGCAAAACTCTGGTTTTAGCCTCAGCTTTAGATTTAGATTTGCCTTTGTGGACTCTGACTTTAAGCACCAGATTTTAAGGTGCTCACCATACAAAAGACATTTTCTTCCACTGAAAATAAAAAGAAAAAACAGAAGCCAGTGTTAGACCAGTACTGATCAGAGTCTTCCATATATATCCAACACATTCAATCCTTGGAAAATACGAGTATGGTGATGATAAGCCTGGTGTGAAATCTAACTCTCAATATTAATTCATTGCTTCTCAATTAGGACTGAGTCTAATGTATAGCTATTGGGACAGTTAAATGCTCCTGAGAATATAAAATAAGATTTTGTAGAGACTAAGGCCCATGTGATTAAGAATTCCTTCAGATTTCATAGAGTAGGGATTGAAGTGGGTAGAAGTTACATTAATCATTTTTCAGGTTCACTGTTTTGGCATAACAGCTCAAATATTTTACTCGGGAAAAGCAAGGCTCAATAAATTGCTAATCAAAATAACATTCAGTCCAGGTCTGCTCAGGATTCAGACCTCAGCCAGCATGTTCCAGACTATGATTTTTGGTGGGAGTTGAGTACTATTTTCATTGCCTAATTTATACTGCAAAAAGTTTTGCATCTAAGGTGGAGAGGGATACTCTTTGCAAGTCAGCATGCCATATTTCTCTGATGTAGCATTAAAAAACAAACAAACAAACACTGTTCTTGTTAACAACTTGGTAAAGACTCCTTTTACCTTCAGCAGTCTTTGAATATAATAATGAATGAGGCAGCATAAATAGCTCAGGATTTGGAGGAAGGCTTAACTATGCACAATTTTATACAACAATTTTATAGCACCTTTAAACCAATATTTACAACAGCTATCATCAAGTGATTCACTGTTTAAAATGCCCAAAACCACACTATTGACAAACCTGCAATTTGCCTTCCATCTTCAAATTCTGGATGAGTATTTTTGGCCCTATCTTTTTTATATACATAGACACAACTTTTTCAGCACAGAATGTATATTGACAGAGCCATCAAGAGAGCAAACACATTAAACCTAAAACAACAAGCAAAAGCTCTAAATTATACAAAGCTGGACCTACAAGCAAGTATGTTGAAAAAACTTTAGATAACTAGATTTACAAATAGATCCTTGAGCTTCCATTTGGCCTCATGGAGCAAAGAAAACAAAAGAAAATCTTGCAATTATACAGCCCTTAACAACTTATGGTCTCAAATAAGAACCAGACTTTGCTTCTCTGGTTACAACCATCCAAAGGTATGTTAGTCACACAAAGAACTTGAATCTCTTCAGAGCTGCCTTCATAAAAACTGCTCCAGCAAAGATTCTGCTAATTATTTTGGCCAGCAAAAATCAGATATTACAGGTTTAACTTATAATTCACTGGGCAAGGCAAAGAACAACTCCTCCTTAGCCTTGCCTGGGGAATGAACATGCCATCAATTAGGCTCAAGAGCCAGAGGGTACCAGAATATCATGAGGCAGCCCTGACTCCCTAAGGCCTCCCTTCCTCTGCCAAGGCTTCTGCTTGAGAGGAGAATCCAGCCCATCATTTTTATCAGATTTTTTTTCATCTGTTATTTGTAAGAGAGAAAACTGCTTCAGGTCAAGAGTACTTAGGGCAGTACAGCAGCAGGGATCATCTTGGCCAGTGTATGCTGCCCCGAGATAAAGCCAGAGACATCTGAAATTACACATCCCTCAGCATCACAGGAGTAACACACAAAATGAAGAACAAAAGTTTCATGCAAGGGGAATGCTGTTTTCTCACAAAGTCGGAAAAAGGATGGACACCTCTGCTTTTGATTCTAGACTTTGGTTCACTTCTCTGTCCCTGCTCTGCTTCATTCAGCTCAGTAATCTTGAGGCAACTGTTTTGATTGCCATGCCGTGTATGCTTTCTCCTTTATAAATCATCCTTGTCTCAATAGGATGCAGTGTTACAGCCCAACCATTTGCTTCAGGAAAGGGTTTCCTTCCCTCTGGCAGTATGATCTCTACTCCTCTCAGGTTTGTGGATCTGGCCTTATGAAATAAACATTGGTTTTGTAACCTCAGAAACAAAGCTCCTTGTTCTTGTGGATTCTGGCCTGATATTAGGACACTCAGAGGATTAAGATCATGGCTGTACACTGCAGGATAATTCCTTTTTTGGAATTTTCTTCCTTTCTGTGACACAGGATCTATGGCAGCACTGAGGCTGAGCATGCAGAGGCTTAGATTCTTCAGACAGCCAGAGGGATGCAAGTATTTCTGAGTCTGTGAAATCATTCCTAATGTGGGAAATGCCAGGACTTAGCCTTACAAAGTTGGCATCCAATTAGTGCTGCCTTTAGCACGGCATGAGGAAATGAAAGACAAATGCTTTTCTAAGGGTGTATCTTTTCTGCAGAGTGGAAATGTGGGAAAGCATCTGTGAAATAATGGTAATCATCACAAATCAGGGTAGGAAAACCAGGGGAAACACAGTGTCATAGGAGTCATCATGTGCCACACAAGCCTGACAGGAGCACAGCTACTGCACATTATCATTGCTGAAATTGGAGCTAAATGAGTAAACCTGGCTTGAGTAGATCTACACAACACCTCAGTGTCAGCTGCAGCATTGCTTCTTCCTGATGATCCCAGACCTTTGGACAAGGAATGTGCAAGGAATTATTATGCCAGTGGCAGCCAAGTTGGGCTGCACCATTTGGATCTGCTGAGTACAGTGAGCACTGATGTCTTACAATCTCAGTGTGAAATGGATGTGAACTATTGCTTTTAAGTGCATTGAATACTACAGTAGAGCCACAGGATCCCTTCTTGCTAAGTTCAGTTAAGTTTATATATCTCTTTTATTGCTAATTCCCCTCAACATCTTCCCATACTTTTGTTTTATTTTTTATTTTATGCTTGAGACTTTGCCTTCCCACCCTCCACTGGAATTTTCTTTCCTGGCAGTTTCATTCCTCTTGAATGGTTTTGTATGAAAATGTATTGAGAAAGGAATAATCTCCACACTCCTGAATACCTGGAAAAAGAAGTCATGTGAGGAAATGGGAATATTTCCATATATTGAGTGGTAAACACTGGACAGAGGAGCTCAGTGCTGCTCAGTTTATGTGACTTGGCAACTTGTAGTTGTTTACAAAGCTTTCTTAGGAGTGTTGTGCTTCTAGAATAACATCATTCAGATTCCTCTTTATTTCTAAAATTGCAACACCACATTCCAAAATTTCCCTTTGGTTTGAAAGGAAAAAATGCTCCAAATCTAAGCATACATGATGTTGCTCTAGCAGTTGTATTTGAGCATCACATATCTTTATTTTCAGTCCTCACAGTAGGGCTTTTTTTTTTTTTTTTTTTTTTTTTTTTTTTGTGAAAAATCTCCCTTAACTTCAGTAAGTTCAGTCCCATAGTTTGTAGCACATTTTCTTACCTTGATTGGAAAAATTAGGAGACTCTCCAGGTCCTGCTGCTTGTTCACGTCTCTTTTGACTCTCCTGTGTGGAACAACAGCACCATGCAGTGGCTGCTCAGGCACTGGGAATGTTGTTATCCCAGGGACAGTTTCTGTTCAGCAAAATTACACTCATAAAAAGAGCTACAATAAGTTGGGTGCCCATGTCATGGCAATGGTTTATAAATTAATTTGGTGATATGCCAAGTTATGATCCTATGTATTGCAAAAACCATTTCAAGCACTAATTTATAATGTAGCCTTATTTCTCTTGTGCTATTTAGAGAGTAGTAACACTTTAACCAAATTAGAAAATATTTGTGTTGACTTGCAGTGCTTTTATAAGTTTCAAGCTGAAATTTCTGCATATAATGAAAGAAAATCTAATAAAAATTCTTTAATCACTAAATGAGCTATTGGGGAGGTTTAGTAAAGTAATTTATTCAACTTGAGAGGATTGAGTAGGACCACTGCCGAGAAAGATTGTGGAGTACAGAAAGAGAGAGTTCAATGTCATCAATTTTGTTAGTGGCTAAGTAAGATTTTGGGGATGTATTTGTCATCTTGGGAGGATATGGTGATTTCTAAGAACCTTTAGTGTTTTAACATTTGTCATGTTGTCTAACTTCCAAAGGAGTTAGGAATTACAAGGGGATTTGCTATGTGAGCTGTTTGCTCACTGGGGGATTATCTTCTGAACTCCATGGGGAAACTGTTCCTACAGGCAAAGCCTAAACAATAGGCTTAATCCTGGGGTTAGCTGGTATTTGGAAAGAGTAAGGCTTACCTCTATCAAATACAATCCTCTTCCCAAATAGGTGAGCATACTATTCATCAGGTCTTTTAAAATAAAATGTCAAAGAACCAGAATTAGAAGGAGTGGGTGTGGGAGTTACTACTCCAATAAGGACTACAGAATTGCTCAGGGAAGGATTGATGAGCTCTAGATGGTGTGTAGGAAGGGGCCCTTGAAATTAGAGAGGGCAGGTTGAATTATAAAACAGATCCTCCAGTTTTTATGGTGGCAGAGGGTCTCAATGCACAATTATTACTGCCAAAGAAGGCTAAAAGGACTTTCTGGTGTACAGGAGAGAGAAAAGTGCTGGGGGTCTCTGGCTTGCTGTGTGGGTAGCCAGGTGGCTGTTCCATCAACAACATAAATGAGAAAAAAGTCTACTTTCTATACAGATATACAATAGGAAAAAACATGTTCCTGTTCCCAAGAACCTCCTGGTCACAGAGCTGCCCATCAGAGGCTACCTTCTGCTCACTCTGGGTATGGCATTGCAGACCAAATTTTTCCCCTCTAAGAGCCAACCCCACAGATTAAGTGCTGCATGTCTGTGGGCTATGGTTCAGGGATGAAGGAACAGATTTTATTCAGCAATCCTGCACCATAGCTAGCAACGGTTTTTACTGGAGATACTCTACATTAGTAATTTGAAGAATTTAGAAGAATTACAGATTTGTCTAAGTAGTTCAGAGGTATATTTTGTAAATCTAGAGTGGAAAGTGCTGCCACAGTCCTCAGGAAAGGAAGACTGAATCTAACAAATACGAGAGGTTAGAGTTGGTCTCTAACTTTGACAGATGTTATATACTTTCAAAATTCAGAAATGTCTTGCTGAATCTCACTAAAATAATTTGGCTTATATTAAAGGCAGAGCTTCCAGACTTTGTTGGAAAAAGTGTTTTTATTAAGAGAGAGCAAAGAAATTAAGGGCCACGGAAAAATATAGCATGCTGTTTCCTGCCTGCAGAAATCCTCTGGACCAATTTTCTGGACCAATCCTGAAATCTGCCATGTTCAGTTGTTCAATTTTACACAATGTGTTATAATCTGGAAATAAGACATGATATAAGTCCATTTATTTTTCATTATTATTTGCAGTATTAAATATGATTAGTTTCAGTTAATAGTTTTAGCTATTAATTATGCCACAAATGTAAACAAAAGCTAACATTGATTCATTAAATCAAAACATAACCATCAATGGAATGGCTATAGTATCTGTCACTAAGGAGCAGAATTTTTTAGAATGTTTTGTGAATAATTTTGTTTTAAAAACCAGGAAGGTTAGCATTACATTTCTCATCAACTGAGATTTTAACTTAGGATGGCCAGCATCTCGGAGATACAACTGACTGGAATTCAGCACTTTCTAGATTAAATTATCTGGGCTATAAAATACAGAAGCTAGGGTCTAGTAAGCATCCTCTCCTCTTCAAATCATGCAAAAATATTATGTATGGAAACTTTCTTTCCAAATACAGACAACTGCTTAAAGTAGCCATGAGGTGTCAGTAGAGACCACCGTTACTGTGCAAACCAATATAAAATGGAAAAAATGTCTCAAATGATGATCATTAGCAATACAAATGCCAAAGTGGAAAGTTACCCAGCAGAACATATCACCAATGCTACTATTCACCTATAGATTGAATGTGAAAGTGATTTGGTTGCTGAAAAGAATAGCAAAAAGGGAGAGAAAAGTTTTAGTACTTAGTTGGGGTTAAACATGACATGTAAAACATGGGAGAAAGCTATTACAGTAAAACAGCACTGTAAAATTTTGGTAAAAGTAGGAACAAATAATTTTTTTCTTTGTACTCAGGATAAATTTCAGAGAAATTCAGGGGTTATATAAGTCTTCAGGAGCAGAAGATACTCTATTATAATTGTGCCACCTATTGCAGGAAGCCAGAATGAGAACTTTAGGAAAGCCACGGAAATGAGAATTGTTCTGATTCAATAACATATTCATTGGCTTTCTAATTAGATTTGATCATTTGATTTGATCACTGATCTGCAGAAAAAGTTAAAAAAATATATATCTTAGTTTTTCCATGTCTTGCTAAATAATTCCCAGCTCTGAAATGTGGTCTTAACTTTGCTGAGGCAGCAGAAAGTAGAAAAGAAAACAAAGAATACGATTTGTTCTAAGAAATGAAGGGAGATGTCTTATGATCTGTCAGTTGAAATTATTTGGGGCTCACTAACACTGCAATGTACTTTCTTCTAAATTCACAAGAGTTTCCTCCTTGACACACTTGAAACGTTTTACTCATTTATCAGAACCTTTGTGACCACTTCTTTTCCCTTACTGGGTTTAGACTTATTTTCTTGTGCCAGGTCTCTTATCCCTTCTGCTACAATTGCTGGGGATTGTTCACCAGCCCAACTATGCCCTTCTGGAGCTGGACAAGCTTTATAATCTTTCAACAAATCTAACAGTGGGGAGCAGAAAAGACCAGGAAGATCTTGAACTGCCATGATTTTCTGCCAGAGAAATTGATTCTCCGTTGTACAGTTATCCCTTTCAATACCCCTTACTGCTTAGAGGTCCTTACCTCCTCAGAGATTCTCAGATTCAGGGTATTTGGACTGGAACCCCTTGCTTTCTAAACTCCTTCACAGAGCAGCCTAAGTGAAGCTGGGCCCAATCCTTCTCCTCCTCTAATTAAACCTTTTTAAAACCCCATTCGGTGCGGTTCAAGTTCAGGAATTCTCTGCACAGTACCCAAGAGTAAAATTATTACCCAGGAGGTTGTTTTAAAAATATGACTTTACTTAAAAGTAAGGTTTATAAAGCATGTGAGATTACTACTAGCAGAATTATAAATTATGGTACATTCAAAGCAATAGATTACAACTTAGAAAAACTTGAGGAAGTTGTAAAAAAAAAAAAAAAAAAAAAAAAAAAGGTACAACTAAAAAAACTTAACAAAGCAACAGGGAGTAAAACTTTAAAAAGTTACAAAATATGTTACCATCATGTGCCAAGATAAGGTTAGAAAAAGAGACACAGAAAGAGATAAGAGATAAATGAGGGTTGCACTGAGTCTTCCCTCCAGAGATGATTATCAGTGTCATGGCCATTGAGATGTCCCCCACGGCATGGGGATCAGCCCAGATCTCCAAGCCTGGGCTCTGCCTCCTCCTTGCCGGCTCCAAAGAGCATCTCTCTGTCCCTGCAGCAGAGCGGGGCTGCTTCTGCAGGGGAAGGTGAGCAGCCTCCTGCAGACCTGCTTCTCCAGCGTCTTCTGTGTGCCTGTGCTGTTAAACACCCAGAGCCCTGAGCACACGTGCCCCATTCCAGGCACATCAGCAGCTTCTCTCCCTCCAGCTCCTGCTGCCCTTCACCTTCTGTCCCATGCAGAAGAGGTGCAGGAGAGGGCAATGGCACGGATTGCCCAGCTGGCTGCCTTTGTCGCCACCTACCCCGTGCTGCAGGTACCCAGCTCCCGGCCTGGGCAGCCCCAGTGCCCCTGAGCCCCAGCACCTCCCAGGGAAGCCGGGCACCCAGGCACCAGGGCGCTGGGAGCAGGGGCCTTTGTCCTGCCTTGTCCCTGCTCTCTCGCAGCCTGCCCCAGGCACAGGCAGGAACCGGGCTCCAGCAGCCCTGCCCTGCCCTGCCCTGGGCTCACCCTGTGCCCGCTCTGCCTCTTCCCCCAGCTCTGCCCCTGCTTTGCACGAGCTGTCATCTTCAGGCACGACTGCTCCCCTGCACACCGCTTTGCCATGCTGGGGGAGCTGGTGGGGCACCTCATCTTCTGCAGCACCTGCCACAACGCGGTGACCAGCCGCAATGCTGCAGAAGCTCTCTGCCATCTGCACACCCTCATCGTGAAGCAGAGAGGCAAGAGCCGTGTCGGGCTGCTCCCCCCAGACATGGGCAGCCAGGGACCGCTCTCCCTGGACACAGAAAACCTGATCCAAGCTGCCTGCCTGCAGTCTGAAAGGCCACATCCCCCACCCTTGCTCGCCAGAGCCCTGGTGCCCTCCCTGGGGATCAGCTCCCCAGATCTCTGGGGCTGCCTGGTTTCTTTGCCAGCTGGTTTTCTGCTCTCAGCCCCTGGGAGCCTGGAAGGAGCCTTGCTGAAGCTGACAGAGAAATACCTCAGCAAGGTGGTGGCCAGCCTGCTGCAGTGCTCCCCAACGTGCACCAGGTGCGGGGCCCACAACTCTCCCATGGGGGCTCCTCTCCCATGGAAAGGCCCTCCTGAGGGACTCCAGCCTGGCCATCCTCTGGGATGTCCCCGCTGACAGAGCCCCGGCTCCCCACAGTGTCACCGTGATCATGTGGAGGGTGATGCTCGCCGAGGCCCAGACTGCAGAGAAGGTGCTGGAGGAGCTGCTCAGCAGGATGATGAGCCAGTCACTGCGCAAGACCTCCACCTCCATCCGGGAGGACCCGCGCATCCTCTCCCTGCCTGTGAGTCGCTGAGAGGCTCTGAGAGGAGAGGAGACCCTGCTGACCTCTGGGGCTGCTCTCGCCTCTTCCAGGCTCCCGCTCCCCTTCCCAGCCAACCCACACCGAGCTTGGAGCCACACCAAGCTTTCTGACAGGGGCACAGGGGACACCTATCTCAAGGTCTGGGTGTCTTCTGCAGGCAAGCGTTAGAAGCTAAAGGCGATTCCCCCCCAGCTTTTCTGGCTCTGCTTTTGCAAACGTCCTTCACAGCAGAGCTGACACTGCAGGAGGTGAACACCTTCTGGAGGGAGCACCAGCAGGGTCAGCTCACTCCCATCAGGTGCTTCATCCCTGTCCTCTCATCGCTGACGGCCACCCAGAGCCAAGCCAGGGGTGCTGGTGGGAGCTGAGCACTTCTCCTTGTGCAGGTCTGCGGTGCAGTCCATGAGAGTGCTGCTCTGCAGAATGGGCTGTGAGGGGCTGGCGCTGGACATCGAGGAGGAGGGGGGCTGGGACGTCCTGCTCAGTGCCCAGACCCACCTCACGGGGGTGCGAATCATCGCCAGGTGAGAGAGAGCCACTTCTCCCCACTCCGTAGGGACTGGGAAGCCCTCACTCCCTTGGGGCTGATGGCAGGGGGGTCCCCATTGCTTGGAAAAAGTGCTGCAGACTGGTGATGTCCAGGCTGAGGCAAAGCCCCAAGAGATGTGCCCGCCCAGCTCAGGCCTGACGGTGCCTCCCTCCTTCCCCCTGCCAGGGAGATGACCAGAGCAGCCACATCTGTGTGCAGCACCATCTTCTGCTGCCTATCAGAGCACCTGGCTGTGGAGGACCCCACCTGGGGGATGGTGGCCATGGTCTTCTACGTCGAGGTGAGCCTGATGGCACTGTTCCCTCTGCCCCTCGGCTCTCCTGTGCCCAGCGCTGTGGGGGGAGCTGGGCTGGCGGGTGGGCTCCGCTTGGTGCCGTGGAGGAGCAGGCGAGCAGCCCGCCTGGGGTGGGACACGGGGGCTCTCCACAGGCCCTGCCGCCTCTGGACGGGCTTGGTCTCACCCCGGCAGGCTTGCCCTGAGCTGGTGGCCAGAGCCAGCTCCCGCTGCTTGTGTTTCAGACACTGGGCCACCCCCAACTCTTTGAAGAGGTGGAAAACATCGTGGAGGTCCTCCTCACCCATCTGCAGAGCCAGTGCCCGGGGATGCCCAGCCTGCTGCTCCAGGGCATCCTCAAGCTGGCCGAAAGGCCCGACTCGGTGAGCAGGGGACAGCCAGGGGGGAAACGCCGCGGCAGGGGCTGCCGGCGGCTCGGGCAGCTTCCCAGGCAGTGCTGGTGGCCCCCCAGGCTGAGCAGGGAGTCTGCTGGGGACGGGGGCAGCCGAGGGGCAGCCGAGGGGCTGCCAGTCCTCCCCCTGCACCCTCTCTGCCGGGGCCTTGCCCTCGGAACCCCCTCAGGACGGTCTTTGTGGAGAAGGTTTCCACCCCTGCCATCGCTCACTGCTTCACAAAAAGGTGAAGTGTCACCCCTGGTGTGTCTCACACAGGCCAGAAGAACCCTCGTGCTGCTGCAACACGTCATGGAGCAGCTGCAGGGCGCTGACAGTGACGCCAGCGAGGCGGCCCTGCCTGTGCTGGCAACCATGCTCCCGATGCTGGACAGGAAGACGTCCATCCTCACCGCCCTGCGCCTGGCCGACAAGCTCTGGCCCTTCTTTGACAACGTGAGGCTGGGGGAGAGCCTCCTGCCCCAGGGACTCCCTTTTCATGCCCCAGATCACTCCCTTTTGGAGCAGGGGTGGCTGTGGCTGCCCTGGGGACCTTCCTCTCCACATCAGCCCCTTGCTCACCAGGGCCTTGGGGCTGAGCTCCTCCCCCAGCAGTCACACACCGTGCAGGAGTTCTCCATCTCCCTCTTCCAAAATGGGATGAGCCTGCTGGCGGGTACCAAAGAGAGTAAGAGCATGAGGAAAAGGCGTGGGACAGCCTGCTGCCTTTGGTCTTCCACCTGCACGACCAGAACAAGAGTGTGGTCATGGTGAGATTCCCAAGCCCGATGGTCCTTTAGGCAGGGCAATGCTGACACCAGACCCTTCAAAGGTGTGTCCCTGCCTGCCGAGTCCCTAGGACCACGCCAAGTCCCCCTCCCCGCTGCTGCCTTTCTCCTCATGCTGCCCAGATGGATGGGGAGGTGGGTCCCTTCCCACCCTGTTCCCTGGCACAGCCCCTGGCATGGGTCCTTGCAGCCCCAGAAACTGGGACACGGCTCTGCAGAGCTCTGCTAGGAGGGCAGACACAGGGAGCAGCTGGCCGAGCCTGAGCAGGGCAGATGATCTGGGAGTACCTGGTAAGCACAGCCCCCACACCCCTGGGATCCCCCCCTGCCCCGGGCCCCGTTTACCCTCCCGCAGCAGCGTCCGATCCAGGCTGTCCTCCTCCCCAGGGTCCCACCCACCCCCTGGGTCCGGGAATCACGAGGTGCCATACACCCTGCCTGCAGGGGACACAAGGCTGTCACCTCACCTCTGCTGCTTTGTCCCCACAGTTCTTCATGGCGCAAAGACCGACTCCAATCTCCTAGTCTCCTCCCTGGCAGCTCAGACACTGCACATCCTCGAAGCCGTCTGGACCAAGCCGAGGTCGAAGCTGCAAAGGCTGAGGTTCTCGCTGCAGAGGGCGTGGAGAAGGTGCTGGCACTCCAGTCCCAGCGAGGACTCTGCTCAAGCAGAGATGGGGTGTCTTCTCCAAGCCTGAGAGAAGACAGCATCCCCGGAACAGCAGCAAGAAAGAGGCCAAGCCGGAGCTGAAGGTCAAGATGAAGGTGCAGCTGAAGCCTTCCCACCCCGTTGCCGGGCCACGGGGCGTCAACGACCTTTTCCTCCCACCGGCTCAGGAGCCTGCACTGCCTTCTTGGGCCGCACGCGTCTTGTGATTAATATTGCCACCTCCCTCACACCCTTTCTCCTTCCTCTTGTCGCTTCTTCCTCCTGTTAGGGAGAAAAGCAGTTAACTGTTAACCCACCGCCCGCTGCTCCGTGATGCCAAACGGTCTCCCAACGGCAGAGGTGGTGGGCGTGCTCTGGGGTGGTGTTGTGCGCGTGTGTGTGTGTGTGTGTGTGTGGTTGGGCGTGTGGTTGGGCGTGTGGTTGGGCGGGGGGGGGGGGGAAATGGTGCGGCGTGACGGGATCCAGACCGCAACCACCAACCTCAGTCTCTCGTAGCTGCCTGATCCCTTCTGCGTGGCCAGCAGGAAGGGCAGCTCTGGGCACGTACATTTCCTCAGAGCAGAGCGACAGAGAAAGCCAAGCATGTGCGGCTCCCTCGGCTCGCCCAGGCCGCTGGTCCCGGGGAGTAAGCCCGTCCCCTCAGCTTCCCGCTTCCCGCCCACCAGGGAAGCCGCCCCGGGAGCCCGGGGCAACAGAGGGAAGGCGCCCCTGCCCGAGGGACAGCGAAGCCCGACAAGAGGGGGGGCGAGGGTCGGGTCCCGGGAGGCCGCAGCCCAGAAAGGGAGGGTCCCGAGGAGGGGCTGCCCGTGGGGAGTGGGCCCGGCGGGGGTCGCCGAGCCCGTCCCGTAGATACGCCCGGTGCGTCTCTCTTTATTTAACTTGCTCCTGCCGGGCCCTCAGGCTATGATGCTGCTTCTCACTTTGTTCACCAAGCTGGCAGCACCGGCTAGCTCCGCGTGGCGCTGGAGAACCAGCTGGCGCAGTTGTTGGTGGCCCACCAGCACTTCCACCACCTAAGAAAATGGCCGCCTGTCACCCACACCGCCTGATGAACCTGCTGGGTCGGGGTAGGCTGGTGGGGATTGGCTGGGGAGGACGGGTGGCAGCAGGGGATTGGCTGGAGAGGACAGGTGGCAGCAGGGGATTGGACGAGCCGCTGGGAGGGACCTGCGGATTGGCTGGCTGGGGGGCTAGAGCAATCTGCCTGGGATCAGGGGTGTCTGGAGCACTTGTTCTCCCATCTATGCTCTGTGAGAGAAGTTCTCCCATTCCCACAGTTCCCAGGATTATTCATTCCTCCTGGATGAGGCTCACCCTTTGCAAGTTCCTTCCCCACTTGAATTCTGCTGAGGCGCGGGCACGGTCCTGCGGGAGCAGCAGGAGGCAGCTGGGGGGGTGCAGGACAAAGGGAAGGGCAAAGGCAGGGACAGGGTGGGGGACTTTCCTTCCTGACCCTCACCCTCATGTGCTGCTTTCTGAGCCACAAGCTGCCCTCCCCTCCTGCACTGCATGGTCCTCTTCAGGCTCCATAACCTACTGGAGTCTTTGGTCATTAATTAACCATCTAACTTTTTTATTAGATAGTAATCCCCTATCAGTAGTGAATACTTTTCTGCATAAGAGGGTTTAATGGTAAACATATCTGTGCCTTAGCACTTCCTGTCTGTTTTTTGAATCCCTGTTCTGGGCATATTGATAGGCAGGGAGGGAAAGTGAGAAAGGTTTAAAGGGTGAGAGGGAGAAAAAAAAATTGAGAGGATGGAGAACGGGTTGGCAATATTTATCTTTTAAAATGACATTCGGAAGTTCTGGCATTTCTTCAATAACAATGAATGTTCTTTGTTAAAAAAGTTGGAAGGTCTACTGTGGCGCTAGATGTAGAAAAACGGGGGGAAATTATGAAAGAAAAAAGTAATGGTGAAACGGGACAAGGGGAAGCACTCAGTGAAAATGTGCAAAGGGCCTGGGGAAAAGGGGGGCTCTGCAGACCCAGGGAGGGGGCCATGGGGCAGGGGTTGGCCCAGTGGAGATGTGAAAGGCCCGGCAGAAGGAAAGGAGTGTGTGACAAGGAGAGGGTGACAAGGAGAGGGTGACAAGGAGAGGGTGAGAGGGACGAGGAGAGCGAGTGCCAGCACAAGGTTCAGCGTGGAGGGAGCAGGAGGGGCAGTGTGGGTCGGGGCAAGTGAAGCGTGACTCGGGGGGCTGAATTAAGAATTTTTAAGTGAAGAGAGAATCATCAAATCTCTCAAGTTGGAAGGGATCCACAATGACCGCCAAGCCTGCAGATCGGTGATCTCAGCTGACCCTCGTCAGTCTTGCTCTTTGAGAACTTTCACGGTCTTGATCGCCCTCCCCTGGCCACTCTGGCTAACGGGGCTACCTATTCCACTTGCCATCAACCCAAAACTCCCAGCTCTTTCCGTGGGGCTCTTCTCCAGTCTCTCCTCCCTCCGTTTCTCCGTGGAACCACTGGGGGGCCCCCGAGTGACAGTCTCACCACAGCTTCCCACCTTGCAGCCCCGCAGCCATCGTTACGTACAGTTCTTAAGTTAATTTTATAGAAACAAGGAGCACTCGGTTAAAGGCTCCTGGACGCAGACGCAGTAGGATGAACCAGAGGCAGCACTGTTCCCCTCCGTGATCTTCACCAGGCTGCAACAAACGCTGCTCCGGGAGTGCCGGGGACGCGGGCAGCCGCCCAGAGACCTGGGAACAGCCGCCCCTCGGTCATAGAATCATAGGATGGGCTGGGTGGGAAGGGACCTCAGAGATCATCAAGTCCAACCCTTGATCCACTCCCCCTGTGGTTCCAAGCCCATGGCACTGAGTGCCACATCCAGGCTCTTTTTAAAAACCACCAGGGATGGAGAATCCACTACTTCCCTGGGCAGCCCATTCCAATGTCTGATCACCCTCTCCGTAAAGAAATTCTTTCTAATATCCAACCTAAACCTCCCCTGGCACAACTTGAGACCATGCCCTCTTGTCTTGCTGATAGTTGCCTGGGAAAAAAAAAACAACCCCCCCCTGGCTCCAGCCTCCTTTCAGGGAGTTGTAGAGAGTGATGAGGTCTCCCCTGAGCCTCCTCTTCTCCAGGCTGAACACCCCCAGCTCCCTCAGCCTCTCCTCACAGGACTTGTGCTGGATCCCTTCCCCAGCCTGGTTGCCCTCCTTTGGACCTGCTCCAGGACCTCAATCCCAGAACTGGACACAGGACTCGAGCTGTGGCCTCACCAGGGCTGAGTACAGGGGCAGAATTTCTGTCCTCTCGGCTCTGTCCCTCGGTCCCCGCAGTGCCGGGAGCGGCTGAGGCGCAGCCAGAGCCCCCCTCCCTCCCTCCCTCCCTCTCTCCCGCGCAACCTCCCCCATTGCCGCGGCCACGCAACGGCTGCCGGGAGGGGGCGTTACGGAGGCCGCTGATTGCTCGGTGCTTGTCACGTGAGCCGGGAGGGCCGTTAAGGAGCCGTTCCTGCCCGGCGTGACCGCGGTGGCGGTTCCTATTGGCTGCGGGGCGCGTGGCAGCGCCCCCCGCACGTGACGCGGAGCGGGGCTCGGCGGAGGCGGCGGTCCCGGTCCCGGTCCCGGTCCCGGTCCCGGTCCTGGTCCTGGTCCTGGTCCCGGTCCTGGTCCCGGTGTCGGTCCCGTCCCGGTGAGTGGGGGCGGTTGCTCCCCCCCCCACACCCGCCCTCTCCCTCCCGCGCCGCGACCTCCGCCCGGCCCGCGGCCTCCCGCGCACCGTTCCCTCGGCACTGCCACCCGCGTTCCCGAGCCCCGCGGCCCTCTGCTGCCTCAGTGCGCCCGGCCCCGGGTTCCCCCCCCTCAGCCCCGCCCGGTCCCCGCTCCCCTCTTGGTGGCTCAGCCGGCCTCCTGCCTGCCCTCAGCCCCGGGGCCGGGGTCGCTTTCCCCGGGACAGGGCTGTGCGGGCCTCCGTGTGCGGGAGCTGCCGTGCGGAGCGCAGCCCTGGCCCCGGGCGGTGCAGCCCCCCCCAGGCGGCGGTTCGGCCCAGGGCTGCCGGGCCGTGTCCCAGCCGGGCTGGCGGGGCGCTGGGTTTCCCTCCAGCTCTGTTCCTTTCGTCCTCTGGGAGCGGAGCCCCGGGGGATGGGCAGGGAGGGCAGCGTGGGGGGAAGTTCTGCCTCCGGGACTGACTGATTCTCTTTCTTTTCCTTGGATGACTGCAGCAAGCGGGTACCAGCACGGGCATTTGGCATTTCCAAAGAAAATTTCCAAATCAGACGAGTTGTTCTTCTTCCCACGTCCTGAGTTATCTTCAGCCTGTCAGTGAGAGCTGTGTGTGTGTGCCTGGGGCAGACCTTTTCTGATGCAATGGGAACCATGCCATGACGACTGCTACAACGTGGCTGTAGCCATGACGGAGCCCCACAGGGTTTCGTTTACCACTCTCCAGGGTCCATTGAGCAGCAGCCTCTTGAAAAGATCTCGGAAGGATGATGCAGAGCACCCCCAGGACCCTGAACCAGCTGCAACAGCTGTTCGGATCACACTCACTCTTTTTGAGCCTGACCACAAACGTTGTCCAGAATTTTTCTACCCAGATCTTCTGAAGAGTTCTCGAGGGAAAGTAAAAGGTGGTTCTTCAGGAGACAAGGTAAGTGTCCCCTTGGCCTGTGGGCAGCAATGCTCGTTTAATTTAGAATTGCTTGGCCTAAAGGTTTACCTGATACCTGGCATGTCAGTAGCTCTGAGCATCTCTTTTTCAAAGTGCATCGGAAGCCAAGATGCTTGTGTGACACGTGGCTGGATCTTTCTGGGGACCTGGCTCTCCTGCACGGACATATTTCCCCCTTCGTGCCTGGCCTCACTTCCTATGGGGTGGCCATGGGGCTTCCAAGTGTTCCCAAGGGTTCTGTTTGCCTGTTGGAAGCTGTTTTTCAGGGCACGACACATGCAGATTCCTGCAGCTTCAGAGCTTTCTCTTGGGGGTGTTTTTCTGTGACAGGAAAGTTGATTGGATTCTGCTGATTGTTCCTGTTGCTCTTCAGAACTGTTGAACAGGCAGGGTATGGTTCCTGCTGCCCTTTGTCTTTTGGTAGAATCAGAGGCAGGTGCAAAACCACAGTGTAAAAGATTTCCTTCTTATCTCTAATCTAAATCAGCCCTCTTTTAGTTTAAAACCACCCCTCCTTGTCCTATTGCTACTAGGCCCTACTAAAATGTTCCCATCTTTCTCATGAACTCCTTCAGGCATGGAAGGTCTCCCCAGCAGCCTTGTCCAGGCTGAACAACCCCAGCTCTCTCAGCCTGGCTCCAGAGCAGAGCTGCTTCAGCCCTTGGAGCATCTCTGTGGCCTCCTCTGAACTCTCTCCCAACACTTCTGTGTCCTTTTTGTGTTGGGGACTGGGCCCAACACTGAAGGGCAGGTCTCAACAGTGGAGCAGAGAGGGACAATCCCCTCCTTCACCCTGCTGGCACGGGTGGTTTCTGGGGTGCCAGCACACCTTGCCAGCTCAGGTTGGCAATGCCACTCAACTTGGTGTCACCTGCACACTTGCTGAGGCTGCACTTGATCCCCATCATCAATGTGGGCATTGTTGGTGAAGATACTGAGGAAAGGCTGTACTAAAGGGTGATTTGTTTGAGTTTCTGTCTGGATGCTCCAGTCGTGAGGGGTTTGCTGCAGGGGGTTCTGGTGGCAGTGTGACAGGATTGATTCTCATGGGTTTGTCTCTTATTTCTGCAGAAGAAAGATCCCAGTGATCCCTTTAACGATGAAGAGAAGGAAAGGCACAAAGTGGAGGCTCTTGCTAGGAAGTTTGAAGAAAAATACGTATGTTTTTTCTAATTTCTATTACGTTATCCTTTAGAATGTGTGATGCCCAGTAGTATTTGATGGTTGTTGTCTCTCATCTTCCCTGCAGTCCTTCAGTAGTGCTGGACAATGCTGGTTTCTCTGTTCCTTTCCTGTCTCAGGCCTGTGGTTCCCAAAAATAGTTCTTAGATCAGATGCCTGATTAAAATGAATTATATTCCCATTTGCACTGGCGAATAACTTACTGTAATTTATTAAATTTCATTTTTTTACGCAAGAAGTAATTTCTAGACCTTGCAGCTAAGGTACAATGTGATCTGCTAAGTCTCTTAGTTAGTGCTGGGCAGCATGGGAGGCACTGGTCTGTCTGACCCCTTTCCTCACTGTTCTTCCATAGATGGCACTAAAACTATGTTCTGTTTTACATCTGGCTAGTAAGTTGCTAGTATTGTTTTGTGATAGGAATTTAACCTATGGATCATCCTAATATGTTGTGTGTGTACTTGATGCATGTAGGACTGGGTTTGTACTGACTGTACAGCAGTTATGGAAGGGCAGTCCCTCTCTGCACTGGCAGAAGTGTTTAAGAGGTGCAAACACAATTCAGTGTAAAGTCTGTGGGCAGAAAGTCAGCCTGTCTTTGTGTTTTGTTTGGCTGCTCTGTGTTTCTTCCCATATGATAAAGCTTAGGACTGGATTTAGTGTATTCTGAGATTACAGTCTGGTGTGAGAGGTCTGGTTTGGTGCTGCTGCTGGGACCAAAATGATCTTATTCTGTTTTCTATACTGGAGCCAGTGTCAGTGTCCTGCACCAGGGCCACCCCCGTGGCTACTGGAAAAGAAGGTAAGAGTTCTGTCCATCTGTTATTGTTTAGGGTGGCAAGAGACGTAGGAAAGACAGAATTCAGGACCTGATGGACATGGGGTATGGGTACGACGAGTCTGACTCCTTCATTGACAACTCAGAAGCAGTGAGTATGGGGCAGGGGTGAGGGGGATTCAGGGCAGCTGCAGAATTCAGTTCAGGAGTGAGCCTGCCCCTGAGGGGTGTGAGCTGGGGGCAAGGCAGGAGTGTGCCTGGGGGGGGAATGGGAGCTCCTGGGGCAACCTGGTGAGCAGGGGCAGTCCTGCTCCATCCTCTGAGCAGCTCAGCTGCAGAATAAAGTCAGAAATTCCCAGGGACCAGAGGTAGTTCTCTTCTTTCCAGTACGATGAGCTCGTCCCAGCTTCTCTCACCACGAAGTATGGAGGGTTTTACATCAACTCAGGAACACTGCAGTTTCGGCAGGCATCTGAATCTGAAGATGATTATGTTAAAGAGAAGAAGAAGAAGTGTCCCAAGGTCAGAAACTGCTTTTGTTTTTTTTAGCTACTTCCTCTGTTAGAGCTTGGCAGATTTGCTGCGTGAAAAGAATGATTCTGCTTGGAAGCTTGTGCTCCCCTTGGGGGCCATCCTGGTGCCACCCAGTGTCTGTTAGTGACATCCCTGGTGTCACAGTGCCCAGGTGAGGCAGCTGAAAGGGGCAATGGCCAGAGAGCACTTGGCATCTTGTCCCCTTTAGTGATGGGAGCATCTCGAGTGTGCTGGGGAATGTTGCAGATCAAATGTGCCAGCATGGTGGTGTCTGGGGTTTGGGTGAATGAGTCCAGTGGGGAAGGAACTGTCCTGAGATCCTTGGAAAAGGGCCCAAAGGGGCTCTGGAGGGGCAGAGGTAGCATTGCAGGAGAGACTTTGATTGCTGCTTTGTTTTAACTGCCTCCAGAAGCGGAAGTTGAAAGATGGAGGTGAAAAACTGAAAAAGAAGAAAAAGGATGATTCTTACGACAAGGAAAAGAAATCCAAAAAGTCCAAGTTTCCAAAAACTGGGTAAGGAGGGGAGGGAATGCTTGCTGCTCGACACCTTGTGTCATTGGTTAGGATGCAGTAGGACCTATTAACAGGAGTGTTTGAGGAAAGATGGGCAAAGCAAGCAGAAACATTGGTGTTTCTTGGAGCTCTGTTTAGACTCTTTAACAGTGGGTGTTCCCACTGGTATTAGAGAACTTAAAGAGAAAGAAAAGGAATTTACTCACTTGTTTTTAATAGGCAAAAAGTGTTATGCTGCTGTCATGCTCACTGGCTCTTCCTACAGTTCCTCTGCACCAGCTGTTTGTGCATTTCCCAATCTCCCTTGGTGGAATCATGCATGTAGCTATAAAAGAGCAGAGCCCACTGGAGACACTCTGAGCTCCATCGTGTCTGCAGTGAGGAGGGACAGCCTGTGCTCCAGGCTGAGCTAGCAGTGGGTCCTGAAGACCTTATGAGGCAGTAGGATGTTTTAGCTGGTGTAATTGGTTAAGGGGATTGGTGCCTATGGCCAGTCTGTACTGGGATGAACTCTTCATCTCATATTCATTTCAGTTCCATTTTCTCTTCTGTTCTTTGTTTACAGCTTTACAGCATTAAATGCAAGTAAGGAGAAGAAGAAGAAGAAATACTCTGGCACTCTCAGTGTTAAGGAGATGCTGAAGAAGTTTCAGAAGGAGAAGGATGCTCAGAAGAAAAAAGATGAAGAGCAGAAAGTGACAACTCCTTCTCCAGCAGAACCTTCAGCCCCAAGGGAGACAGAGGCCATGCCTGACCCTTTGCTGTCACTCTTTGGCCACACCAGTGATACTGACCTGCTGCAGGCAGCCACAGCCATGGACTCCTTAACTGACCTAGACCTGGAGAGGCTCCTCAGTGAATCCCCAGATGGGAGCCCCTTTCCTGAGGTGGAGGATGGGAGTGATCCTGTTGGGGTGGGCATTGAGCAGGATTTCAAGCACCCCCCATCCCTCCCAGAAGGGCTGCCAGCCCCTTTGGAGAAACGCATCAAAGAACTGGCTCAGGTAGGAAAGGTCCTTGGGGGTTGGTTGTGTGGTGGCTGGAGGAGGAACAGCTCTGGTGGGTTTGTGTGGCTTCCCCCAGAGACAAAATACACTCTGGTGGAGGAGTCTGACACTTTTGTGTCACCTGGTTTCTCTGATGGCCAAGTCACTTTCTTGAATACTTGGATGTCAGGTAGTGTCAAAATCCTGGGTCTTGTTATCTGCTGAATGTAACCCTCAGCATCCACCTCTCACTGTGGTTTGTTTACCTTGTGGCAAAGAATGGACTCATGGAAGGGGTAATTTCCAAAGTCAGTTTATCATGAATTAATCTCAAATGAGACTGAAGGACAAATTCTGCCCTAAGAGTGTTAATGTGCTGGGATGGGCAGGGGCTGTGAGGTCTTCTCTATGCAAAGTGCATGCATGCAGCTGGAAAGCCTGACCTGTTCTGCAGTGTGAGAGGCACAAGAAGCCCTCTAGATGGGGCTTGAGGATTTGTTTGAACTGTTTCCCACGTCATGCCCAGGCAGATGCCTTCACTGAAGCCTGGGCACAGTTTGTTGTCTCCCTTGTTGGAGCCACATCACTGGAAATTTGCTTTCTTTTACCATCTGTAACATCTTGAGTGTTAGAGTGGAATATATTGATTTCTAGAAGGGTGGTCCTGTGTCTTTTACAGCACTAGCTGGACTGCTGTGACACTCATCCATCTTTTCAAAATGTGGTTCTGGAAAATGGAAGAGCTTTGGGTCTCTGGACAGGGATCCCTCTCCTGGCCTGTCAGAGTGCTGCTGGCTTGCTGAGGGGCTTCTCTGCTGTGAGAGCTGGCACCAGCAGCCTGTAAACAAAAGCTGGGCTATTTTGTTGCTGCTACTGGTCTTGTTTTCAGACTTTAAGTTGTCAACAGTGCTCTCAGGCCCCTGCTGTGGTGTATCTTCTGCCCTCTGGGCTGCATTTGTTTAGAGCACTTCTTAGTAACTCCTGTTACTAAAGATAAACTCTGCTCACAATAACTGTGTTCTGCTGAGAAATGTCAAGTGTGCATAACGCTGGGGAGCAGACTGAGGAGAGGAATAAGTTGAACAAAATAGTTACAGCTGATAAAAATGAATGGGCTCTTCCTGGATGTTTCCATTTGCTGTTCTGCTGGTACTAGAAAAACACTGAAGCAGCTGTTCCTGAGCTACAGCTTCCCAATATTAGGGAAGTTTCTGTGATAACAAGTTAATTGTTATATTGCAGCAAGATAGTGCCATAGAAAACTGCCCACAGATTTTTCCTGCTGCTTTGTCTTGTTGCTGGACTGTATATTTTAAGAAAACTGAGGAGAAATACAAGACTTAATGAATTGAAGCTACTAGGTCAGTTAGGATTTGGGGCTGTGAAATGTGGCAATAGAAGCCACATAGCTCTGTTCCAGAGCCAGGTCTCTTCCATCCCAGCAGGTGGGAGGCACCCCTGGGTTAAAAGGAGCCTCCAGGCATTTCCTCTTCTACTTGAACTGATTTGACTTTAACCTTCTCCTTCCTGAAAGAATTATCTTGGTGAGGATTCTCTTTAGCATTGAGCCTTTCCTTTGATATCAGCAGCTGCCTATGACCTGCTGCTGACAGAGAGGAATGTACACCTTCTGGGCATAAATTAACCACTTCCCAGCCTCACCCTTGGAGTTTCAGCATCATTCCCTACTCTCCTGTCTCCTTCCCCATGCAAGGAATCCCTAACTTGATGTGGTGCCTTGTGGTGAATCCCAGTTTTGTTTACATCCCTGCTCAGAAGAGACTGAAAGCTTTTGGCAGTTTCCCGTTATCTCATTTATCTCTTGAAATTATGTTCCTTCTGGACATATTTTCCATGGGTGTGATTTTTGGGCAATGTTGTGTGTGCTGCAGTCATAGCTCTATTTTTTTTTGTTTGTTTCCATGGTGTGGATTGGAAATAACATACTCCTTTTGGCTGCTGCTCTTTCTGTTGGTTTCTTGGCTAGATTAGACTAGAAAACCTGGTGTTAAGAATCCCTGACTCTCATTAAACATGACCAGGATAATCTCTCCTATTCCAGGGACAAGCTCTATGCTCATATTACTCAATCTACTAGCTCTAATGTAAAGTTAAAACCATGCCCTAGAACTGTCTTTTCTCCCCACAGGAAGGGTGCCAAAAAAGTCAGTTGCCACCAAGCCATCTCCTTTGTCCCATTAAATGAAGAAATCTTCAGTGTAGTTGCTCCACTGCATTTGGCTCTGGTACATCTGGTAGGATGGGCTTGTAGCAACCTGCTCTAGTGGGAGGTGTCCCCCTTGGGGCTAGATGATCTTTAAGGTCCTTTCCAACCCAAACCAGTGTTGGGATAGGAGAATCCAGCACAGGAAGGTCTGTGGGCAGGACATGGTCAGTCAGTTCACATGGCAGGGTTGGTCTTGAACTGAAGAGATGTAAGAGAAGACACAGTCTCTCTTTTGTTTGTCAATCATGGCAGCTTTTTAACCCATCTCCAGCAGGTAGCTGGTGTGGAGTTTAGTGGAATAAAACCCTGCCTTGTTTTACAGTCTTTCTGAAGTAGTTTAAAAAGCACTTGATGGTTTGTGCCTCTTGGGACCTGTGTGCTGCTGCTAACTTATTTGCTGTAACAAATCACTGATGTTGTTTCAGGCTGCCAGAGCTGCAGAGGGAGAAGGCAGACAGAGATTCTTCACTCAGGATATCAACAACATCATATTGGAGTAAGTGCCACCAGGAGGGTGGGAAAGGAGATTAGGCAGAGCATTTTTGGTAATTTCAGGGGCAGGTTTAGCAGGAGTTGTGGGGATGTCATTATATAGCTCTTCCATGCCTAGGAGAATAGGAAAGTCTCCTAGAAATGGCTTCCAGTTGAAATACAGTGTATAACTGAGGTAGGAGAGCTTTGGAGGGATTGTATCCAGGCCTCCTGTTCTCAAGACAGTGCTTGATACCTGTGTGCTCAAACTGGGTCACTTGCCCTGTGCTTGTATCTTGATCCAAGAGCAGTAAATCCCTCCCTGTCAGAGGTGTCAGGCATGTTCTTTCCTGCATAGTGATACACTCCATGGAATATTTTATAACTGGCATAAGGCTGCTGTGTTCAACTGGCAAACTGGAAAGGTTCCATTACTGCTCTGTGTTCTCCAGTTGCACAATTATTGAATGCCAGTGTTGCTTTGTGCAGCTCTTGATAATGGCTTCATTCTTTTTCAAGTGCCTGGAGAAGGCTGAGGAACGCACGCAGCTTTGTGATCATGACAGTGTAATAACACTCACACACAGGCTTTAATTTCATTGAGGTTTATCAAGGCACTTGAGGGGAATTGCCAGTGGGATGTTTGGGTGTCTCTTTCCCTCTTGTTTCAAGGGCTGATTACAACCTTTCAGCATTCCAGTGCTAACTGCACAAACAGTCCTCAGCTGTTCAACTAATAACTTTAATCACTTTCAGGAGATAGATTTAGATAGGTTTGTGTGACTTTGCTGTTGGATCAGTTAGGGAGTTGGACACTCACTACTCACACTGAGAGGTGGCTTGGAAAGTAAATCTCTTAAGTTGTATATAACTGTAGGTGGGTTTGGTACACACTTCCCTCTCTAACCTACTCACTGGGAAGTAAGTAAGAGAGAAAGTTTGATTCTGTATTATCCCAAGTTAGACCAACATTGTATGTGACATAAGCATACCTCTCATTTCATTATCTGATGTTCCTGCCCATCAGCTGCCAGGAAGAAGTGCAGCAGACACGAGACTTCTGTCAACTTTTTGTTCCTTTTCAAGATACTCTGAAACTAGCTTAAAAGTCTTAGTTAGGACACAGGCCTTGAGTGTGTTGATTCTCCAATGGAAAAAGCTCTCCTGTGATCTGGCTTGTACTTTGACCCTCTCCCCCTGCTTCCAGTGGCCCCAGAGTCGCATTCATATTGCTCAGAGCAGCCCTGCCAGGTCCCTTCTTCCACTGTCTTTGTTTTTTTTCTTCAGCATCGAGCTGCAGAGCCGGGAGCTGAACAGCCAGCTCCGCTCAGGGGTGTATGCCCACCTGGCTGCTTTCTTCCCCTGCAGTAAGGACACTCTGATCAAACGAGCCCGGAAACTTTACCTCTATGAGCAGGTGAGTAAATCTGGCAGCACAGCCCTGTCAGGCCTGCCCATCACCCCTGCTTTCCAGAGGCTGGGCAGTGGTTGTCTCCCTCCCATGGTGGTTTCCTGCAGTGAGCAGGGTTCAGGCACCCCATCTGCTGGGGTGGGTTCAGAAGGGGGGGAGTCTTGACCTGTCAGATTGGGTTGTGTGGGACCTGAGACTGTTGTTTTGTTTCTCTAGGGTGGTCGCTTGAGGGAACCTCTGCAGAAGTTAAAGGAAGCCATTGGGAGGGCCATGCCAGAGCAGATGGCCAAGTACCAGGAAGAATGTCAAGCTCACACTCAGGCCAAGTTTTCCAAGTAAGCTCCTTGTGTGCTTATTAGACATCTGCAGCTCTTCTCAGCAGCTCCCTGGAACCTGTTGGCTGCTCTTGCAAAGTTTACCACCTGTTTTTTTTCTGTAGTTAAACTTTGCTAACAGGCATTCATTGGCCCAAGTGTGCTTTCTGTGTGCTTTCTGTGTGCTTTCTGTGTGCTTTCTGTGTGGTGTCACTGGCAATCATAGAATATGCCAGGTGAGAAGGTACCCATCAGGATCATCAAGTCCAACTCCTATCCCTGTGTAGGGCACCTCCAGGATCACACCATATGCCAGAGAGCATCATCCAAATGCTTCCTGAATTCATGCAGGTTTGGTGCTGTGACCACTTCCCTGGGGAGCTTCTTCCAGTGGTGATATAGTTGGCAGTGCCAGCTAAAGCAGCCTTGGTGGGACCAGGACGTGGCTGAAATGTTTTAGTGCTGTGTGGGTGTGTGTTTGGGAACATGGCAGTCTAAGAGCAGGAGGCTGGAGAAGTCCCATGGCCTCTGTTAGACAGCAGTGAGAGATTTCTTAACCTCAAGCAGGTAGCTCAGCTTGCACCCTTAGCAAATGGTTTAGGCCCTCCTCCCATTGACTGCTGAGACCAGTGTTGTTCAGAGATACTTATTCCTGTCTTTGAATCTCAGGACAGTGACTTCCACATCACTTCTGTCTCTGTTTTAGGATGCTAGAAGAGGAAAAGGACAAAGACCAACGAGATCGAGTTTGTTCTGATGAGGAGGAGGATGAAGAAAAGGGAGGGAAGCGTGGCACAGGACCACGAAAGAAATTTCAGTGGAATGATGAAATCAGGTTTGCATAATTTAGATATTAAATGAAGCTGTGACTTGTCTTAGTCTATGCAGTGGAAGTGAAGCATTTTGGTATTTGCATCTTGTTTTCAGAGCAGCACTGAGCATCTGTAGTAAGAGGCATCTTGGAGGTTTGTGGCAGACTGTGCTGTTCATGGAAGTCACTATTTACTAAATCTCCCCTTTGTATGCAATGCAAAATTAGGCTGATTTCAGGCACAGGCCAACTGTGAGAGAAGCACTGAGAAGCCTCTGTGAAGAGGCCAGGAAAGAGGAACAGTCTTTGGGAAAGAAGAAAGCAGAATTGCTGAAATCCTCCAGCTGAGACTCTGAACCAGATGTGATTCAGGTGGTGGAAGCAGTTGAAGCTCATGGACTTTGCTGCCCCTGGCACCCAGGGTCTGACAAAGAACAGTGAGGGGAAAAAGGGGACAGTGACAGAGGATAAACCAAGAGTCAGTCCTGCTGCTTCTGGTCTGATTCTGTAACAAATCAGGTTGCTGTTTGGTTTAGAACAAAGCACAGCTGCACTTCCTGCTTGCAGCATGCAGGTCTGCAGAGGAGCTCAGTTCATACAGGTGTTGATGCCACCTGTATTTCTGGCACTGATTTAACCCCCTCTCTGTTCCAGGAGGTTACAGTGGGAAGGGGGAACAAGGCTTTTCTCCACTGGTGCATGGATGTAGTGCCTTTCCCTTCCTCTTTCTTGTGGAGGCAGCACAGGGTTGGTTTTATAAGCTAGGTGTGCTTATCCCACTCTGGATAAAGAGAATTTCCTCCACCTGGGAACAGTGAATCTACGTAACTGTATTTGAAATCTTCCTGTTCTTCAGGGAGCTGCTTTGCCACTTGGTGAAGATTAAGTTGGATGGTTATGACCTTGACAAGAATAAGGCTCAGTCTCTAGAGGACTATGTGAAGACCTTCCTAGATGGAGAGGTGAAGCCCCTTTGGCCAAAAGGCTGGATGCAGGCGAGGTGAGCAAGCATCAAGTTGTACTCCAGGGATTCCTTGTCCTCAGGGACCTTGGAAGGTCATTAGTCCTACCACTGCTCAAAGACTGGCTTGGTTCCAGGCTAGATCAGAGTGCTCAGGGCCTTGTTCTGTGAAGTTTTGGGAATCTCCAAGAATGGAGGTGACCACAGCATCTTTGGGCCATTATTCTGGTAGTTAATCACACTTCATTGAATCTTTTCTCCTTATTTCTAATCAGATTTCCCCTTCCTTCACTGAACTCTTTTTACTTTTTTGCTGTGCACCTTTGAGAAATGTCTGGCTCCATCTTTGTGGCTTCCTACCCCACCCACTCTTCAGGCAGTGGAAGACTGCCATTAGCTCCCTCCTCAGCCTTCTCATTCTCCAGACTAATCAAACCCCAGTTCCCTCCACCTCTCCTGGATGTTATGTGTCCCTGTTCCACAGCCATCACAGTGGCTTTGGACTGTCTCCAGTTTGTCACCATCTCTCTTGGATTGCGGGGTCCCTGAAGGTGGATGCTGTGTCCAGATGTTACCTCACAAGTACTAAATGGAGGGGAAGCAGCCTTGAACTGCTGGCTGTGTTCATGCTAGCACCTGTCAGTACATAGTGAGCTCTCAGCAGTGGCTCATGTTCAACTTGTTCACCAGGACCCCAGGTCCTTGTCTGTGCAGTCCACTGGCACCCAGACCACCCTGCTGCCAAGGTTATTCTATCCCAGCTGCATTTTTCTTTGTTGAAATTCAGAAAGTTTGTGTTGGCTCCTTTCTCCAGCCTGTCCAGGTCCCTGTGAGTGGCAGCTATAGTATTCTCCTCCCTCCCTCCATTTTCACATCACCTTGGACTTCCTGAGAGTGTGTCTGTGCTTTCCTCTGGGTTGTAAATGACCATGTTGAGTATTCTTGGACCCACACTTGTCTCTGATGGATGCCACTGGCAGTGACAAGCAGCAGGATAGAACTGGGACTGAGGTGAGGCTGCCTGGCCTAGGCTTTCTTGTTTCTGTGTTACAAAGGGTCACTTTGTAATCTGTTTTATGAGGAATACATTTCTCAGACACTTTGGGACATCTTCTCTAAACCCTAGAGTATTCCCACAGGAAGACAAAGTAGAAAGTTCTAGGGGCTTCAGACTTAAACTAGATAGACCAGAGAGCAGAGTAAGGAGGAATTTGGTGTGGTTTTCTTTATCTGGTGTCTTTGGTGCTGTTTCCTGCTCTTTCACAACCTCTGTCATCCATGCCATCGAGCTGGCAGTTGAAGAGTACAAACTGCAAGGGTCATTCTGCTGGGACTGTCATCAGCTTCTGGCCTGCTTTGCTTTGCTCAATAATTTTAAAGAAATTACAACAATAGTCTTACTGCTGGAATCCCTCTCTCTCTGCATTTAAAGAGCTGGGCAGTACTGTCATCTTCTCTCTGTTGCATTTGCTTTTTGGGTTTTGTGCAGGTACCACATCTTAGGAGGAGTATCAAATTACAGATCCCTTTGGAAAAGTCTGTGGCCACATACTGCAGTTGCATGAAGTACAGGAATGGTTGTAGTCTGGCAGTGTAGTGTACAGGAGCTGGATGGCAGCATTAAGAAGTGGGTGCAGATTACTACTTAGTTAATGAAGATATTGAGGGTCTTAGCTTGCCGAGCTTTAAAAACTCCTTTCTTTGAATAAAGGGAAATTAAAATCTTTTCCCCTAGTTTGTAGGTGAAGCTGTTGTTGCACCATTTATGTGTTCACCTCAGACTTGGTGTAGGAAGATGTTCCAGTGGAGTTAAATACAGAGTGAGTGACTGAAAGTTGTTTTCTTAGTTGCTTTCCAGTGGCTTCAGGGCAATGCTTTCTCCTGCTGGGACTTGGTGGAGTTGGAACTGATGATCCTTATGGGTCTCTTCCAACTTGAGATATTTTATGACTTTCTGGTTTACAGACAGAAGGCAGGCTGGCAGCCAAGCAGAAGGGGAGGGACTGACAATGCTGTGAGAACTGTAAACCATTTTGTGGACAAGTTGGCTTGATTCACTGTAATTGTGGTCACAGAAGTTCATCTCTCAGAGGAATTTGAAGATGGACAGAGCAGCAACTTTGTGTATGAGTTTAGAGAGGCAACTACCTTGCAAACTAGTCTTTGTCTGGCTGTTAATAGGAGGCAAGAAGCATCTTCCATGTGCCAGGACTGCAGGTGTATTTAGAAGCTCCTCACCCTGACATCTAAGAAGGCAGCTGAAGCTGTATTTGTTGCTTGTGGTTTGTCAGTCATTACAGAAATGGTTGAAGCTTGCTGGGGTTGCAAATGCAACAGAGACATGCAGTGTGGGAAGGCTCCTTACCCACATGACACTGTTGAGTTAAGGGAGGTAATCTTTTCTTTCTGGAAGTTGGTGGAGAGTTCCTGGATGATCTGTCAGCTCTTGGATGCCCTGACACCAATGCCCAGCTTGAATGATGGTACTGCTTCTTTAGTTCTCTGTCAGCTGTTTAAGCTGTTTGAGCTTTCTCCTTAGTTATTGTCCAACAACTGCCTTAATGACCTTTCCAGCTTCTCAGGGAATCGTGGGGAAGTTCAGCAGGATTCTTCTGGAAAAGGGATGACTATTTGTTTGGTCTCTGTGGTTTTAATTTCACTGAGTCCCCTGCTGTTCTGTGCAGCTCTGTCTACAGTGATCCCAGCTGCTCTACTGGGTCTTGCTGGATAGCACTTCTCATTGCTCTCTTCCCTTCTTAGGACACTGTTTAAGGAGAGCAGGCGTGTACATGGACACCTCACCTCAGTCCTGTGAGTATTGTGCAGCATTCCTTTGGAGCCAGAACTGGTGAATTCTGGGGCCTGGGTGGATCTTTCAGGAGCACTTTGAGCTTGTTTGGCTCCTGTTGAATAGTTTGGCATTGCTTCATTTGGGGAGCTCTAGGGAGAGTAGTTGTCTGTGCATGACATCTCCCAGCCACAACCTTCCTGAGGTGCTTTAGCCTTGCAGTAAGCTCAAAGATAACATTTTGAGCTTGCCTCCTGGCCTTGTTCAGCAGATTGGAGTCAGACTTCTGTGCAAGTCCCTGAGAGACAGATCAAGGTAAAATGGAGTGTGATGCCAACACTGTGATGGTTGCTACCTGTGCAGTTGGTCCTTACTGGGTTCTGGATTCCCTCTCTCTTGTTGCCTGGTTAAAGGAGAGGTGCAGTGAGCTCAAGCTGCTGAAGATGGGTGCAAACAAGTTTGTGGATAGCAAACCAAGAGAGCCATCAGAATTCAGCTGGGCAGGGGCTTTAATGCCTAAGGGTCTCATGGATCTTGCTGACAGTCTGTGCTAGGTGGTGATACAGACTTAGCCTGCTGTCTGTTTGACACAGTCCTGTTCTTGGTACCAGATGAACAAGGTAAAGTGTGAGGAGGAGTATGAAATGGAGTGTAGAGGCATTCTTCCCTCAGCCATACTGTTCTGGCAGTTCAGTCTTGTACCAGAGACTGCATCTGACCAAACAAGATGATCTATTTTCTGTGAATCTGGCAGATGCTTTTGAATCCTTGACTTCTTCTGGGAACCTGGAAAAAAAAAAAAAAAAAAAAAAAAAAAAAAAAAAAGAAAAAGAAAAAAGTATAACTCTATATCAGTTTCTCTCTGGGTACTGCTATGGTGGATCAGCAGTGGGTTCCTGCAGCTGCTGCAGGATGTGTCTGTTGGGGGCTTCCACTGCTCTGCTGCCACGTCAAGACTCTGCTCTGCTTCCTAATTCATTCCCCGTGTGGGAATTGGGGTTTTCTGGAGCAGCAACCAAATGTCATACAGTTTGGAATCCCAGCAACCTGAGATGCTGCCTCTGTTCCTCTGTTCTTTGCATAAGACTCAGTTGGATCATCATTAACAGGGCCCAAAAGTGCTCCCTAGTTGGATGCTTCCCTGTGGGCCTTCCAGTGAGCCATGTTTCTTTTGTCTCCCTCAAAACAGGGCGAAGAAGAAAGTGATAGCTCCTACTAAGGTGAAAATGAAGGTGAGTGCTTTGTTTTCTGGTTCTCATGGTTGTCATATACCATATCCTACGTTTGAGCCTCCTATCTTTACATTAGCTATAAGGAAGTGGTACTGTGAAACAGCTCCAGTCAATATTGGGGTTTTAAATAAAACAACTGGAACAGCAGCTAAAATGGATGGCAGCAGTGTTGGGAGGCAGGTCAGGGGACGGGCAGGCGCACAACACTCCTATTCTGCATTTTATCCCCAAATTTGGAACCTTCCCTCTGTTCTGGCTCTGCCTTTTCTTGTGATTTTTTTGTTTTGTTTTGTTTCAGGAATCTTCCTGTAAACCAGAGAAAAAGACATCGATTTCTGTTCCTTCAATGCACTCGAGCAGCACCTTAGCTCTGTCATCAGAGCCCCAGGGAGGGGCTCTGGGCATCAGTGCCCAAACCAGAGAACTCTTGTCACATGGGACAGCCCAAGCAGCCAGCAGCACTGGCACTCCTGCTACCTTCATGGATGACTCCTTGGATGAGGACTTAATTCATAATCCCACCTCTTCCCTGGAAGCAGTCTCTAAGGAACTGGCTGTGCTGAACAGCAGAGCAGGAGGGAGCCCTGACTTTACTCTTCCTGGAGCTCCAAAGCCTCCACAAGAGAAAATCTCATCCTCAGAGGAGAAGAGGACATTATTAAAGTCCAACCCTTCCCCTGCATCATCCTCTGCTTCCCTCCAGTCTCCTCTAAACTTCCTGGCTGAGCAAGCCTTGGCACTGGGCCAATCTTCTCAAGACAAAAAGACAGAGAACTCTAATTACAAAGAGATCTGCCAAGCTTCCCCCAGCAAAATCCTCCCTGATGCACACCAGGCTAAACAGAAACACCACGGCCTGGTCCGGCCAAGCCATGGTCCTCAGGCCTCCACCTCAGTGCCAGGTTCCCAGGTGAAGGTCTTTCACTCAGGCAGCCAGCTCCAGAAAACTTTTACCTCCCCAGCTCCATTTGTCAAACTGCAGAATCCCAAATCCTCCTCCCCACTGCCCCAGCGTTCCCTCCTCCAGCAGGTCAAGTCATCAACCAAAGCTCAGAGCTTCCATTCCTCTGTATCTTCAGGCAGCACCCAAAATTCCAGCAGCTCCCACAAGAGCCCGGGCTCATCCTCATCATCTCTCAGCTACACAAGCAAACACTCAAGTGGCTCTAGCTCTTCAGGACAATCTTACAAAACATCTTTTGTTTCTGGTTCCCTCTCCAAGCATGGGGCTTCTTCCATCAGCTCCTCATCTGGAACTTCTGCAAACCAGGGCAACTCCTCTGGGAGCTTGCTGCCCAGTGTGCACACCCCTTCCTCAGGACAGGCATCCAGCCGCCCGTCCTCCAGCTCCTCGGTGAAGAAAACTCCTGTTTCACAGAAGCTGACTCTGGTGGCACCTCCTGGAGGTTCAAATGGAGATTCTAGTGGGGGCACACAAGGAGTGGCCAAATTGCTGACCTCCTCCCTAAAACCAGCTGTTGTTAGCAGCACTGCATCTTCTACCTCTGTGCCGGTAAGCAGGGCTGTGCTGGCCCAGCCTAGAGCCAGGAGAATGCCTGGCATGGTGGCAAGATCATCTTCTAACTTGTTCAGACCTGCTGTAAAGTGATGACTTCAAAGGAGTATCCTGAAATTCTTGAATGTCTGTCTGGATCTTGGAAGTCCTGGCCTTTGCCGTGGGCTTGCACTCCAGAATTTGAGCTTTCATTTTCAGCTTAAAGTAACAACTAAGCAAGCTGCTGTTCATTGGGATATAATATCTCCTGAAGGACTCTGGGGTTACCTAAACAGACTTGTGTTATACATCAATTGTAGTATAAGAGCCTTAATTTGCATCTGTAGCAACAAAGTAATTGTTCTGAATGCTCTTGTATTAATTTGGTGTTGACTACTCATACCTGCCCTTCTTTTGTGGCATGTGGAAAGGGCTGGGCAATTAAATGAGTTTATTTACATGAGCCTGAAAGACATGCACTGCTCAGCCCATGGATTTTGTCTGTTACTGACAGACAGAGCTGAAGAGCACTCCCCATGGTGTATCTCTCCATGGGAGAGATCCCAAATAACATTCTAATGTGCAGGGTTACAACAAGTCTTGGTGCCTTGAGTTGCCAGTGGTTATACATTGCCAAAAGTGAGTAGAAAGCATCATCCCTGGAACTCCCAGGCAGTCCATAAACTTTTCCTCTGCCTAATGGAGGCAGAATGAGGGAACAGCAGATCAGAATCCAGTACACATTTAGAAAAGGACAGTATCCAGCAGAAGGACTGACAGTCCTGGGCACCTCCAGGTGGCCTCAGGAGTTGGCAGCTCTGGGGCCCTGGCTGGAAGGGTGCTTCTGGCAAGGAGGAATTAATGAGTGCTCTGTGTTTTACAGCTCTCCTTTAAGGATGAACAATGCTGTGCCTTGGATTTCCTTCTCCTGACTGGCCTTTTGTGTTGCTTTTCAGAAAGGAACTAGTGGAGCTGTGCTGCTAACGAGTTCTTCCTCCCTAAGTGTTCTGGCTCCATCCTACAAGTCCAACAGTCCAAAGCTGCCAGCTGCCCTCAGCTCCACCCCGTTAGGTATTATCTCTCCAATTCATTCCTTCCCTCTTCATGTCATCTCCTTCAGTCCAGACTCCTCCCCAAAAGCAGGAGTATCAAAGGATGCAATAGTTACGGGACCTGCTCCAGGAACTTTCCACCACGGCCTTAGCCACAGTGAGTATCCTCCTGGTTACCAACCTGTCTGTTACTTGTGTCTGTGCTGTCAAGTAACAAAAGTGCCAGTGCTCTTCTGTGTTAACCCATTGCAGACCAACCCATCTCTGGCTGTTGCTTCATCCTGTAGTTCCTGCATCTGTGTCTGCAGCAGTTGCATTTGGAGAACCTTGGGCACATCCCTCTAACAACTCCCGATAGCTGGAAGCCAAACTACAAGCTAACTGCTGCAGCTCCTCTGCACGTTTCTGCCTCTGATGTGTATTTGTTCTTTTTTATTTTTTTTTTCCCTCTCCTTTCTTTGTTTTTTTCTCTCTAGGTCTTCTAGCTGGCTTGCACTCCAGCCCCCACCATGCCGCGCCACTCCCACATTCTGCCCTGCCCACTCATTTACCGCAGAGTTTGCCAGGTAACTTGTCAGATGGTTGTCTTCATCTTCTCTGCCTCGTGAGTCATCCTCTATCTGGGCAGATCCTTTCTCTAGGGATGAAAGTGGTTGTCCACCTTGTCTGACCGGTGTGGTTGTTGCTCAAGCCCCAGGTACAACGCGAGGCATAGCCCTCTGTGTCCTTTCCTTTTGAGTTAGGGCAAACCCTTCTGGAATGATGAGCCTTCAGTGCTTCTAGCAAGTGTTGGTTCCTGGAGCTACCCAGTTTTGCTCCTTATGTCCTGGTGAAGAATTTATCCTGCTAGGATTAAAGCTGCACGTGTTGAACAGTCTGCCAGGAGGAAATAGTCTGTCTCTGTGGAGTTTGGTTACTGGTGACTTATAGGTGTGTCAGACCAGAACATCTCGTGTCTGGGCACTGAGCTAATTGCCTGTAGCTCCTTCATGACAAGTTTCTGGTGTAAATGGAGACTGCTTGACTTGGAGTTGACAACCTGAAGGTTTTGCAGTCGAGCCTGTTCCTGCCCCAGTTTGGTGCCCGCAGAAGCAATGCATAAAACAAAGGATTTCCCAAGAATATCTTTTTGGCTTGTACGTGGAGCTCTGCCTGGTGGGCTGCAAGCATGTAGAAATAGGGTGGCACTGTGAAGGGAGGAGGGATCCCTGTAGCATTTAGAAAATGGAAAGCTTATCCCCATGCTAATTGGTCTTTCTGCTTTTTTAATCAGGTGTTCTCTAGCTCCTCAGTGCCACTGCCTTAGTACCTGCTCCTGTTGCAATGGTCTTACTGGGCTATATGAGCCTGATTTAGGTGTGGACCTGCTGGCCCCATCATGTGAGATGTCAGCAACTGCTGGAGTTGTGGTGGGCTCCCTGAGCAGTCATGGGGTGAAATGTTTTTTCCTACCCAGGAAAGATGAGAGTGCTGTGCACTGCTGCAAAGTCAAAGAATTTTTTGTCTTTTGTTTCTTAAGTCTGTCTGAGATGGGTTGTTGTGCTGCTCTGACATGGTGGAGCAGAAGTTGCAGCAGTCCCTGGTGTGTCAGGCCCTGCCTTCCTGTCTGTAAATTCACAGTTACTTGGAGGGTGAGGTGACTGATTTTGGTTTGAACATGGGATGTGAGCTGTGTTCTGTGTCACAGAGTTCTCTGTCCTGTCATTTGAGAGAATTCAGAGCAGTTACTTCATTGTTGCATTTTGGGCTCATAACAATAGAATTTTTGGATGGACTGCTGCTCTTCAGCAGGAGATAAAGCTAGAGGCTGTGAGGGGACTAGAGTTGACTAGGAATAAGTGAAGGAGCCCTTGAGACAGCTTCAGCAGGGACCTGCTTTCTCACTTGGTGTTTTCACCTAAAACTTGGAGGTAGAGCATAGTGCTGTCATCTCTGGGAATATTACCAGTTTTGTGTTTTGTAGAAGAACACAGATACTTAAATGGCCACCATAATCTTAAAATACAGTGATTTGTTGTGTGAATAAGCTGTGTTTGGCTGTAGAAGCAGATGGCCACAGCCACATTGATCTGTCTGAAAACTGCGAGGGCTCTGGTGCATTGAGAGGTTGCTACAAATGCAAGGACATGGTGAGGCCAAGCTCATCAAAAAGCAGCTCAGCAAGGATTTTCCAGTACTTGCTTGTGTGCTGTCAGTGCTGTTTGGTGGTGGAGGTGCTCATGTGCTGGTGCTGGTGGCTGTGGTTCTGACTGCTGGCTTCAGAAATGCTGCGTGCTGGGGCTGAGCTCTTGCATGGAATGAACTGTCCTTGTCCTGGAGAAGAAGCTGTTGCTGTGCTGCTCAGTGCCACTGCTGCTTAACTGCACATCTCAGTACACACATTTGTTCATCGTGGTCTGATGGTAGTTCTAATAGCTCCTGGAAAACCTCTGCATCCTTAAACTTCCTTCCTTTTCCTCTCTTCAATGCATTTTCTCTTTTCTCTCCACGTCTGCTCTTTACTGATACTTCAGGGGTTGGATTCCTCTGGTTCCTGTTGCTACCAGTGGGCACCCAAAGCCTTCATTACAAGGGCAAGGGTGTCCTCATGGTGTTATTTCAAACTACCTTTACAAGGCAGTCAGTATTGTGTATTTCTAGTTTCCTAGGTGGGGAGACCTGGTAGGAAGGCTTTTACAGAGGGGCAGAAGTTATTCTACAAGTGAGCTGAACCCATGCTGTGGTGCTGCTTCTTGGGGGCCTCAGGAGACCCCGAGTGCTCCCTGTGGCCCTTACTCAATTGCAGAAGCAGGTATCCTCCCAGTTGTGAGATGGCTCCAAACATGTCCTCCTACCCCTGATTCCTTAGTGATGGAAAGGAAAAGTAGGTCTCTGTGAGCAAAGAGCTCTGGCTGCCCCAGCTGCTGGCAGCTCGACGGGGCTGATGTCAAGCCCCCTTCCCACTTGCTTTTCTGTTTTTTTCAGATGCTTCTCAGCTTCACAGCAAAGGGTCCAATGCACAGCAGCGCAAGTTGTGACATCTGCAAGGAGGGGAGCTAGAGCACACAGAGGAGAAACCCAAGAGGAACAGGTCATGAACTTTGGATACCGGCTGTGTCTTTTCTTTGCCTTTTTTTTTTTTTTTAATTTTTAATTATTTTTATTCCCTCACAACAACTGGAGACACTGAACTGCAACAAGGAACTCATTGGGGTGTTTGCTCAGAGGCTTTCGGAGCTAAGCCCTGCACAGAGGGCCACCTTGAGCCATGCCCTAATGACAGAAGCATTTTGTAGCACTGTTTTATCACTGCTGCCACTCTTCACGCATTCCTTGGCACTGGCAGGAGCTAGAACCTGCAGGGAAACTTGGGTGGTTTGGCTTTTCTGGCTTTTCCCACCCACCTCTGTCTATCTACCAAGTACCTCCAACTCCAGTTACTTCCTTGGTCTCCCAGTGGAGGGTGTGCAAGGTGCTTCTTTCTTCTGCTTTGGATTTACTTGGGTTATTCTAGCACTGCCAGTGCTTTCTGAAGACTTAACTTTGCAAGTGTACTCTAAAACTGTGCTACAGTTAATAGGAGGATTTAATATTTCCTGTGTGGTCAATTTGACAAGCCACCTGATGTTCCCCTCTGGAGGAGAAGGAAGACTCTTTAGAGACACATTTTTAGATGCAGTCATTGACTTTGAGAATGCTGCATCATTTTGGGTTTCGGATTTTATTTTTTCCTCCTGCTCAGTTTTATCTTCATTACCATCAAATGCATTGGATTGAATGGGACACTTCTCAGCATGTCACATGTATAGGAAGACATAATTCCAGTGCCTTTTATGGTGGAGCAAGAATTGGACTAGTGACACACATTTCAGCCCTATTTTGTGTGCTCCTCAACCCTTTTTTAATCATTCTGTATTTAAAATGTATTCTGGTTTATTTAATAGAGCTTTTTATGGTTGCACATCAAAAAAAAAAAAAAAAAACAAAAAAACAAAAAGCTGCACTGTCTGGACTTCAGTGGTGTCTTGGTGACTGCAAATACAGTACCAAATCCAGCAAGAGCACCAGTTCTTATCTTAGTTTGTACAGGTGGGTTCCAAGCCCTCCCCTAAAGCCATTCTTTCCTAGGGTCCTCAGTTGTCATCTCCTTGGTGGGCAGAGGGAATGAACCAAATTTAACCAAGGTCACTACTAATCAAATGAATTCCAGAGAATAATATTGCTCTCCTCAGTTATTTCTGCACTAGGATCATGTGCTTGTCACCACTGCAGGAATGGGGACCATTGAGAACTTGGGAGTGTCTTTTGTTTTATCTTTTTTTTTTTAACTCTTCAGCCTAAATGCTGCTTCTGAGTGTGCCCTTTCGGCCTCTGCATTGCTAAGGGCAGGCTGAGGTTCCAGCTAAGCTCTGAGGGGTTGATTTTTCTTCTCCTCCCTCAGTCTGCCTTTCCTCAGGCCCCCACAACCACATCTGAATCATGCAGTAGTAGTGCTGATCCACATGGACTTTCCTGATATTTCAAGAAAAAGCTTGCAGCTTTCCTTCCTGAGCTTTGGGGAAGGATGCTGACATGGAGTACACCAGCAAATACCTGCTTTAGTTTTCCCCATTTTTGGTAAGATCTGAGATAAGATTGTTTCAGTTGGAGCTGATTTATAACTTCCCCAAGATCAATGTGTTGTTTTTATTTTTATTTTAGTTTGGTTTCATTTTTGGTGTTGTGGTTGTTTTGTTTTGTTTTTAAATGCAGCTCAGATTTGAAATTTGTTTACAGCAAATACCTAGGTTGTATCAAAAAGAGCCAAAGACAGAACTTATGTCATTAGAACTAAGCACAGCAGTGATCGATGGACTCTGAGCAGTGGATGTCACGTGGTTCCCATTGAAGGTCTCATCCTCAGAGGTACTTTGCACCTTCAATTTCCCCCCAGGAGCTGTAAGAGCATTTCCAACACCTGGCAGGACAGGGACTCTCGGTGAGTGACTTGAGGTACCAATTCTATTCCCTCACTTTGCTTTCACCAGAGTGCTTCTGCTGAGAAGCCCCCCATGCCTGGCTGGAGCTAAAAGCCCTCCTAGGAATTTAGCAAAGCCTCTTGCCTCAGGGAAATGTTTATTTGGTGGAAATTCTGTGGGATTTTTTTTTTGTTGTTCCTTTACACACTATAATGAATGAGTGAATGGAGGAGAGTCACAGCAAGGCAGAACCAGGCAGGGAGCAGGCAGCTGATGGGGAAGCAGAAATCTGGTCTCTGTTGTGACTTGTGCTGCTGTTGTGACAGCATGGGGAGGCAAGGCTCCTGTGGCACTTAGGTAGTGTGACAGTTCCTTTTGGGTGTAAGCTGAGGTTTACTATTCTATTTTTTGTGTGTGTGTTGGGACTTTCTTGCTGAAAATAATGGGGGATGGTATGAAAACTATTAATCTTGTACAGAACGACTGAATAAATTTGTTTGAAAGTTTCCAAAATATTCTTTTTTTTTTTTTTTTTTCCTCTGCCCCATCTCCTTGCCTCTAGTTTCATGACTTTGTTTCCAAGAATTTGTCTTCCAGCTTAGATGATCACCTCTTGATCATTTAGTTTCTTGGGTGAGTAATGAGCTATTTACTGTTTTAACTAAGTCTCTTGCAGGGTAAGTAAATTACAGCTCTCTTTATAGCCACTGCAATGGCAGAATTGCATCTCCTTGTTGATTGTGTACCTGCTGATGCTTGAAGTTGACATCTGCTGGGAAGAACATGGGGTTCAGACCCTGGAGCAACGATCCTGTGGGATCATTCCATTCCCAAAGGTAAAACAAAGGTGTTACTCCCCAAAGCCAGGATGGATGGGCAGTGGCTGTTTACAGCTGCTTTTGGTGAGGGCAGAGTTTACCAGGGTTTTGGGTCTTAGCCAAATTTTAGGAAAAAGGAAATGAACATGCTGTAGATGTGGAAGCCCCTGGTAGCATCCCAGTGTAATTTCCTGATTTCCTGCAGCTGCAGTCCCCTTGGTTAGTGCCGTGCACTCCCATTTCATGCTGCTAATCAGTCCCAGTTCTAACGCTGCTCCAGGAATTTCCCTCTTGAGGGAATTAATTAAAGAAATTAAATAAATAACCAGTATTATTTTTATTTTTACCTTGGACTCTGAAATTTCACCTTTCTATAAAGCCAAGAGACACAGAGACTGTTGTGATGAATAAAGAGCAAAACCCAACTTCTGATTGGAATCACTGCTTTATTTTTGGTACTATAAATAGAATTCCCCTCTATTTCCCATTCCCTTACACAAGTAAACGAAACCTGTAGCTGGATGTAACTCCATCCAGTAAATACCAGCACAGATGGCTTGTAGGCATGGGGTAAGCTAACTGTGTTTGGAAGGCACTCTGGGTTTGGTTACAGTTGCATGCTTTACACCACCTGCTTCTGTTTGGCACTGCTCCCATCTCCCCACATACTTGGTGATCTCTGTGGTGTCTGAATGCTCCTCCTGGAGCATCACCATCAAATTAACTTCTCTCTTCCCCAGCAGCATAGGCACGTAGATGAACAAAATGATTTTTTGGGTATTGAGGAGGTGATACTGACCTGAGAGGTGTAGCACACCTTTGTTTTTACAGAGATGGTTTTTTCAGAGGATGATCCCATCGGTTAGTCAGTTGTCCACGAGGAAACTGTCTGGCTTACCAACATGCAGCTGATGTAACCAGCTCCTCCTGGTCACCTCGGAGTCCCCTTGACCTTCAGTCTCTGTCATCACTGCCATATGAAGCTTCTTATGTGGCTATGTGAGTATAAGTTGAGAAAACTTCTGTTGAGTCTTTGGGCTTTAGGAACTTCATAGTCCTAAGGCTTTTTGTCTTGTTTGTTTTTTTTTTAGGCTGAGTGATTAGGTTCAGGGATGAAGAGGGGGGAGAAGGTTTCACTGTAGTCCTGACAGATGTGTTTTCCACTACTGGGTGGTGCTTTTCTGCAGTGTCTGACAGCAAGCAGGGTGGCTTCATAGCATGGCCGGGGCAGAGGCTGTAGCATTTTGGAAGAGGCAAAGGAGGGTGAGGCTTTGCAGTGATCCAGTAGTCTACTGAATGGTGCAGCTCTGGCTTGGTGCTCTTAGAGAAAAAAGTTTCTAAAGGTGAGGGAGCTCTCTGTAATTACTTCCAGACACCAAAACTGCCAACTCCTGGATCGACATCTCCTTGTTGAGGTAACTGTTGTACTGAGCCATGGTTAGCCTGCCGCTCTTCAGGGCCTCCTCAATAGAGAATTCCTTACCAGACTTCCTGTCGAGGATCACGGATGATTCCCCATTGGGACCTTTGATTGAGATCTCCTCCCAGTCACATTCCTGACTCTTCAGTTTGACAAACAGGCTCCATTCGATGAGGCCAAACACATGAGCTTCCTCTGGAGACATTTCTTTTCCTGTATCGGGATCAATGACCACGATGGAGCGCCTCAGGTGGTTCTCTCTTTGTTCCCTCTTGATAGCCACTGTCTTCAGGCGATTCTGGAGCTGCTCAATCTCTGCATCTTTTTCTCTGGATAACTGCTTCAGATCATCTAACTCTCTTTCCAAGGTTTGGAATCTGGAATCCAGATTTATCCCACTGTCCATGTGGGTCATGTTTCTCAAATCCCGGGCTTCTGTTGCTGTGAGTTCAATCTCTGACTGCAGTCTCCTTGTTTCCATCAGCAGGCTCTGTTTCTCGAGGTGTAGCTTGTGGTTTTCCTCCCTCAGTAAATCTAACTCCTTTGAGGACTTGGAGTTGTTGAATTCCACCTCAGACAGCCTGGTTTCGAGGTGATTGATATCTGCATCTAGCTCCCTCTTCCTCCTACTTTCTTCCTCCAGATTGCTCTTCAGCTTTTGAATCTCATACTCCGTGTCTCCTTTGTCCACTTGGACGCTCTCTGAAAAGACCACTTTCTCTTTGACCTCCATCTTCTCCAAAGAAAGGAGCTTCTTTCTCAGGGCTTCTAGTTCAGTCTGCAAGACTTGTCGACGGTGCTTCTCTTCTTCCAGCTCCAGCTTGAGGAGGGAGTGCTCCTTCTCTTGCTGGGGGTCTTGCTGGAGGATCACTTTCTGTTTCACGGTCACGCGCTCTGTTGTCTCCCTCTCCTGTTCTTCCAGCTCGTTCAACCTGATCTTCAGTCTCTGCACCTCCAGCTCAGCCTCTCTGCGGGCCTGTCTCTCTTTCTCAAGTTCTTCCAGCTGACGTTCCAGCTCAGACCTCCTCCTCTGCAGCTTGCGGAGCTCTTCACGGAGGCAATCGATTTGCTTCAGCTCACTCTCGATGCTCTGAGAGAAAGAGTTTACTTCAGCTTTCAAGGCAGGATCTTGCTCATACTTCACTACTTCTTGTTGGACCACTTTCTCCTTCACCTGGGAAAGTTCTTCCTCCTTCTGTCTTACTTTTTCTTCTTGGAGTAGCCGCTCCCTCTCCAGATCAATGTGTTTCATCTGCTCATCTGCTAGCTGCACTCTCAGCGCCTCCACCTCCTCTTTAGTCTTGGGGTCTTCCCGAAACTGCAGAATTTCTTGAACAACTTCCTTTGTGTGCACTTGAGGTTTGGTATCTTTCAAAGCTTGTATCTCTTGTTTCAGCTGGTAGATCTCCAGGTCAGCTCTTTCAATTGCTCCTGTCCTCTCTATGATTTCCTCCCGGAGTCGCTGTAGCTCCTTTTCAGTTTCCGGATCATTTTTGTACTTAATGACCTCCTTAATGACTTCCTTGACTTCCACCAGTGGTCCTCTGTTCTTTAGAGCAGCCAGCTCATTCTGACAGCTCTTCAGCTGTTCGTCACCACCTCGGTATCTCCTCTCCTGCTCCACCAGCTCCAAACGAAGGTTGGCAACTTCATTTTCAGCCTTGGGATCTGGGCGCACAATCTCACGCACCTTCTCCTGGACAACCACCTTGGCATTTTCTTCCTCCAGCAGCTGGATCTTCCGGAGCAGCTCAGCCTTTTCCCTCTCATTGGAACGACCTTTGGACTTCTCATCTTCATACTGGCGCCGGAGCTCGTTCACCTCTCTCTCAATGGCTATGTCTTTCTCTACCTTCAGCACCTCCTTGACAGTGATTTTGCCCTCGGCGATCGCCCGTTCCTTCTCAAGACGTTTGAGCTTTTCCTGGAGGAAGCTGAGCTCCTTCTCGTGCTTCTGCCGAAGGGCACTCTCCCTTTGCTTGGTCTCTTGGAGCATCAGGAATTCCATCTCCAGTTGTGGATCGTTCTGCAGCTTCAGCACCTCCTTCTCCGTTACTTTCTCCTGCTCTTTGTTCTTCTCGCTGGACAGCACAGCAATTTGCTGACGTAAGAGGATGACTTCGTTTTCTCTGGTTCCTTCCTGTCTCCTGAGCTCTTCCAATTCTTCTTTGAGCTTTAGGATTTCATCAGCTTGGGCCTTGTCCTGTTCAATACGTAGCACCTCTTTCACGATGTACTCCTGCCCTCCTTCCCTCTTCTCATGCTCCAAAACACGCAGCCTGATTTTAAGAGCCTCCAGCTCATCCTGGAGCACCTGGTTCTTGCGCTGCTCTTCTGCCAGCTTCTGCTGCAGTTTGTGGAAGCTCTCCTCCAGCTGAGGGTCAGGCATTTTCTTCAGCAGTTCTTTCTTAATGACAGTTTCTTGAGGCTTCTGGTTTTGCAGGTGGACAATGTTGTTCTGAATGGCTTGGATCTCTGCTTCGAGCTGCTGCCGACGTTGAGTCTCATCCTCCAGCTCTTTCTTCAGCTTCCAGACTTCTTCCGCGGGCCTCGAAGATTTTTTGGTTTGGACAAAGTCCTGTGTCACTTGAACCTCTGGCTGCTGTAATTGAAAAAATAATGTGGTCAAAAAAACCTCAAATAATGCTTCTTTTGGTGCTTATTTTCAATGCCTTCTGTGACAAAGCTGCAGGGAGATGTTGAGCTTGGTTGATGAAGGTTGCCTATGACAAGTCCTGAACAGGGGATATTTGCTAACAGGCTCCTCTGTGGATTCCCAGCCTGAGAAACACTTTCTGCTGTGCCTGTTGCTGTCAGAAGAAAACTTTTAACCATGAGGGACGCTAATTCTTGGCAAAAGGAGCTTGGTGTGGAGCTTCCTAGAGTGAAGGGGAAATGGGGCTTGGAAAACACCAAGAAGTTGTCTATCTGATTGAAGTATCTGCTGATGAATCATTTTGGAGGCATGACCCACCAGCTAAGTCTGTTTCCAGTTCAACTTGTACTAGCAAAGTGTCAGTTCTGTGCTGATCCCTTTGGGACCGCCTTGTTCCTGGTGATCACTTACCTGCCGCAGGAGGCTCTGAGCAAACTCCAGGTTCTGCAGCCTCTGTTTGTTCACAGCATTCACTTCGGTGAACTTGGCTGCCAGAACAGCTTCCTAGGGAACAAAAATGTGTTTAGAAGAGATGGTAGGATCAGGGGGGCTTGGTCAAGACTTGCTGAACAGAAACAACAGGACCTGAAGAGGTAACCCAAGGGTGGTCTTGGAAAAAACTTGTACAACAGGACCCACCAAGCTTTGGGGGAGGAAGAGCATTTCTGATGCACACACACTTATGGTCATACTGCATGGGTCCTACTGAAGATATGCCAAAAGACATGCAGTTGAGGAGAGACTTTTTTACTTAGAGGGTGGCAGAGCACTGGCACAGGCTGCCCAGATACGTGGTGCAGTCTCCATCTCTAGAGACATTCAGTACCAACCTAGACATCATCCTGTGCAACCTGCTCTGAGCAACCCTGCTCTGGAAGGGAGGTTGGACTGGGTGTTCTCCAGAGTTCCCTTCCAACCCCTGACATTCAGTGATTCTGTGAACCAAGTGGCTATTTCTGGCTGTCTCAAGAGGCAGGATGAGTTTAAGTTAGTGCATCAATGAGTAGCTTGTGGCCTGCTCTCACTGTAAATATTTCTAGCTGGCATGTGGTCTTCAGGAGTGAAATCTCTCTCCATTTGAACATCTAAAGTAGGGGAAAACTTTCAGGTTTTTGGCTTTTCTCCCTCCAAAAAAACAGATGGCTTAAGAATGATGAAAAATCCTTTCCTCACCTAGTTCTCTGCCCTCTTCTGCAGTCCCCTCTGGGATGAAAGTTGCCAACAACAAGTATAACTGTTCACAAAATGCTCTTTGGTCCTACAAGTTATTATCTGCTTTAGCTTGCTACAAGCTACCCCTTAGTTTTACCTCCTCTTTCACTTTGGCAGCTGGAGACTGGAGCCTGGGCTTCTTGCTCGTGTACCCGTTACGGCCGTTCTCCAGGTCAAGGATGGATCGTAGCTTCTCAGCTTCCAACTCATAGTCCTGTGGGAAGAGTTTCCCAGAGGGAAGTGAGATTACTGAGTCCCCTAAATGGACAGGTGCCTACCAAACATTGGCTTTAATGAGTTCTTCTCTTGACCTGTGTTTTAGACAAGTTTTCGAGGTTGGTGAGACCAGGAGCACTGTTGGCAGGACCTCCCAGCAGGTTCTGAGTCAGGTGCTGCTCTTTGACCATAATGGCATGTGTTGGCCATGCTAAAGGCCACATGATGTCACCACCAGAGCAGATAGAATCTGCTTTTAGCTCATCAGTTGACTGAGCAAGGGCACTAGGCTTTCTTTGGGTGATTTCTTGTAGGATGTAGGTGATTGTATTCCTTTATTCTTCTCTGGTGAGACCCCACCTACATCCGTCTCTGGAGTTAGTACAGGAAAGCCCTGGACCTGTTGGAGCAGGTCCAGAGGAGGACACAAAAATTATCTGAGAACTGGAAAACCTCTCCTGTGAGGACAGGCTGAGAGAGAGTTGAGGTTGTTAAGCCTGGAGAAAAGAAGGCTCCAGGGTGACCTTATTGTGGCCTGTCATTTCTTGAAGGGGGCCTATAAGGAAGATGGGGACAGACTTTTTAGCAGCCCCTCTAGCAACAGGACAAGGGGTGATGGCTTTAAACTAGAAGATGGAAGATTCAGACTAGATGAAAAGAAAAAATTCTTTATGCTGAGTGTGGCGAGACCCTGGCCCAGGTTACCCAGAGAGGTGGAAGATGCCCCATCCCTGGAAACGTTCCTCTGCTCTGAGCAATCTGATCTAGTTGAAGATGTCCCTGCTCATGGTGTGGGGGTTGGACTTAGGTGCCCTTTAAAGATCCCTTCCCACCCAAACCACTCTGATCTGTGTTGAAGATCTTCCCCCAGCAGAGCTGCAGTCCTTACCTTCACTGCCTGCTGGTACTGCTGAGCTGTGGCAGAGACCTTCTGCACCTCCTGTTCCTTGCTTGCAATGTCACTGAGGAGTGCCTGGCATGCACAAAGGGACATGTCAAAGGGGACACAAAAGCCAAACACATCGTTCAGCCTTTGTGAGGACTGCCATTAAAATTACTGAGAATCACAACCACCTCAAGCTGCCCTGCTAGGCAGTTCAACCTCATAGCACCAAAATAACCAAAGCTCATAGTTGTTTACTTTTTTCTCTTTTAAATTCAGGAGCTAAGTTCTATTCCTTATCTTTCAGTGTTGTTTCCTCTCCTCTCCCCATGGAGCCCAGAGAGAATTACCGCTTGGTTCTTCAGCTTCATTTCCACTTGCTGGATGTTGTCAGTCTCCTGGGGCTCATAGTTGGGGATGTTGCAGAGGAACTGGGTGACTTTGTCATAGTTGGCACGGTAGTTGGAGTAGGCACTTCTTGCTTTCTGCAGGGTCTGAGTTCTGGGAAAGAAATCAGCTCAGCTTCAGGACTGTGACATCCCCCGTGTCTTCTGCAAATGCCTCTTAACCCATCCCCTCTTCCCCTGCTCCCTGAAGGCACAGATGTGAGCCAGAGTTGTTCTCTTGCCCGTATCCCCATCTCTTGTCACAAGAGCACTTCATCCTAAAGACTGCCCAGATCTACCCAGCCACTGCATGCCAGGAACCCTCCTTGGACCCCTCTAGAAACCCCATTACAGCTTCTCATTCCCATGATGCTGTTATGCCTCTTCCAAGTTCAGTGTGGTTCCAGCTTAGCTGGAAACATTCCATCTCTCCAGGCTGGTCCTGTCCTAGCTACATCCTCTCCTCTCTCTTACCTGTGGTCAATTTGCTTGCTGAGGTTGTTGAAGCGTTGGGTGAGTTTGTAGAGCTCAGCTTCCTGACGTTCAATATCTGGACAGTGCTCCTGGAACTTGCTGGCCAGGGCGTTGGAGCACGTCTTGGTCCTTTGCAAGTTCTGCTCTGCTTCATTGAGCAGGAACCTCTTGGACTGGAGCTCGGTGCCCATGGCCTGGGGAAAAAAGCAGGAAAGAAGGATTCTCCAGGGTTGCACATGTGTCAGCCTTTGGTCACTATTCCCTAACAACTCCAGCTGCTGCACTGGAGCTGCAGAGGGTGCCCAGGAAATCCACAAGTTGTGGAGAAAAGCAAGGTAGATGCTTGCATAGTAAGCAGAATCTTCTGGTAAATGTGATGGAGAGAAAAGACAGCTTTTCCTCCCTTCTCCACCAGTTCATCTTGAAAAGCAAGCATGTTTGGTGCTCCTCATGCAAGCCTTATACCCCATTCCTGCCAAGGCAACAACTCCACAAGGAGCTGTGAGAGCTTTTGCTTGCTACTCTGAACCTGGACAAGCTGGGGAAGGATGGAAAATTCTGGCCTAGCCAGTTCCTGGTCTGGTGAGTGGAAGGATTGCCAGTTTTGGTGGGTAGCATTTCCTAGTGATAACTGTTTCCAAAGCCTTCCTAGGTCCATCTCTTTCAAGTGTTGGGCCTCTCTGGTGCTTTCCCCAGACTATTTTATCTTTCACTTCTCAATTTGTCCTTGCATAAAATCCTAGGTATTCAACTGGCATTTGATTTTTGGTTGGGGAAGGGGAACAGTTTGCTCTTAAAGTTGGTGGGGATCACTGCAGTGAGTGTGAGGTCTCCTCTCCATCTGGAGAAGACCATCCCTCTGCCAACTGCTTCAGGCTCATGAGTTGAGCAGTGATTACCCCAGCTTTGGGAAACACTCACCAAAAGTTCTTCTTTCTTACGGTCTACCACTCGCAGATCCTCTGGTACTGTGTCATCTGTGACCAGTTTGTTCTCATAGGTAGACAGCAGGTCTCTGCCTTGCTGGAGGCTCCTCTCAAGGTGTGTGGCCACCTCAACTCTGCATGAACACAAGAGGGAGAGGTGTTGAAGCACACCTGCACTTGTCTCCTGTAGGATCCTACATCATGCCAGGCTCAACCCATGACTTACTTCTCTTGGGCAGCACTGAGCAGCTGGACCACACGGTCATACTTCTTGTTGGTATTCTCCACCTTGTTCTTCACCAAGGTGGCACTGCCAGTGTTCAGCATGGACTCAATGAAGGCCTCACACTCCTGGATCTTCCTTATTTTCTCAGGTTCAATGCGACGGACCTCATTGGTGATGTTCTGCCATAATAATAGAGCCTTTGTAGCAATTTGTATCATGTTATCACTTATCAGCCACTTCTTAACCTAGAACTTTATGGCAGCTTGTGTTAGGAATAGTGTGGCCAGCAGGCCCAGGGCAGGGATGGCCCCCCTCTGCAGGGCACTGGTGAGGTCAGTTCTGGGCTCCTCAGGACCAGAAGGACATTGAGGGGCTGGAGCGTGTCCAGAGAAGGGCAATGGAGCTGGGGAAGGGTCTGGAGCACAAGTCTGAGCAGGAGGGGCTGAGGGAGCTGGGGGTGTTGATCCTGGAGCAGAGGAGGCTGAGGGGAGACCTTCTGGCTCTCTGCAACTGCCTGGGAGGAGGTTGGAGCCAGGGGGGGTCGGGCTCTGCTCCCAAGGAACAAGGGATGGGACAAGAGGAACTTTTGGCCTCAAATTGTGCCAGAGAAGGCTTAGGTTGGAGCTTGGGAACAATTTCTCCCTGGAGAGGGTTGTCAGGGCCTGGCCCAGGCTGCCCAGGGCAGTGGTGGAGTTGCCATCTCTGGAGTAATTTAAAAGCCATGTAGATGTGATGCTGAGGGATATGGATTAGTGGGGATTTGACAGTGGGTTTGTGGTTGGACCTGATGATCTTAAAGGTCTTTTCTGACCAAAATGACTTTGTGATTCACTAGGATCTTATGGCTAGGAAGAAGCTGCCCCTTGGCTGTCCAGGGCTGAGGACTTGTCTTTGACACCAGGTGCTTTTCAGCCCAGTAGGGGACAAATGGATATTTTCTGTTGCCTTGCATCTCATTTGGGACAGAGTATCTAGCCTCTAGCAAGGAAACTCTGCCTGAGGAGTGGTTCCTACCAGCTCTAACCCTGTCAGAAATATGCTGAAGTCATATGGACCATTGAGCTCTGCAGCCTGATGGATAAATTCTTGCCCAGGTGTGAAAGTGCTGCAGGCAGTTGGAGCAATTTGCTTTCACTTGTGGTGGCACTTGGATTTTGACACAGCCCTCGGCAGATGATGTAACAGGACCTGAGCTTCCTCCTAACCCAAGGGAGGTTTGTAGCACAGAGCCTGGCTTAATTAGGAATCTGAAGGAGAGGAAAGGAGCAGGATGCCACCAGAGCCTAGTAGAGCAGGTCCACAAGGAGATACTGTGCCCTAGACCATGTGTGTTTTCCTGCTCCTTTCTGAGCTGCTGATGGTGGTGGCAAAGTTAACAGCCCCACTGTGGTCAAAAAAATGGGCAGGATCAAAACTGGAGGGAGGGCTCCTTTCTCCCAGCCTGCCCTCTGCAGCCACCACCTTTTTCCCATTCAGCCTTCCTGGGACCAAGCTGGGCCAGAGGCAAGGCAGAGGTTTTTGGCCTCTTCGAGTCTGCTCAAAGGGCTGCTCCCCATCTCCACTGGAAGAAGCTGTAGGTAACCCTTCATGCCCACGTGCTCCTGGGCCCAGGGAGTATTTTCAGCACCTCAGCACAGTCCAGACCACCTTGGAGAAGAAACCCCTGGGAAGCACTGTCCCTGTGTGGCACCCTCAGTCTGTTCCCACAACCCTGTACCTTCAGGTCCTTGGAGCGCTCGGTGCTGTCCTGCACAGCCCGGCTCTGCTCCAGTGGTGGCCTCAGGTTTGCTGTTATTGCTTTCTCCTGCTTGTCCAGGTCACTGCACACTTTCTCCAGCCCTGCCAGAAGCTGACGCCCCCGAACTGATGCAGCATCTGGATAACAAGGAATGAGCAGGTTGAAGCCAGGTCCAGGCTCAATCCCACCAGTGAATGCACAACCCCCATCCCCCTCTGCCCCACTTGCAGCCCAACACTTCTCCTAGGGACCTTTAGGAGATGGGAACCTCTTGGCAACACCCCCCACACCTAAACTGGGCCACCACACCTTCAGTTGAAGGTTGCAGCAGCCTTTTTGTGCTTGGGAAGGAGCCAACCCCAAGCTACCATTCCAGAACCTCACCTCCAATGCTGTCTTCCTTCAAGCCCTCATAGCGCTGCTGGAGGATGTTCTTGCAGTTGGTTGTCTTCTCCTTCACCTTCACGTAGTGATGGGCAATTCTGCAAAATGGGGCAGTGGGTCAGAGCCATGCCCTCAGCCCCTCCATCACCCCCATCAGCCATCCCAGTGCAGCTCTGGAGGGGCTTGTGGGACCTCGACTGGTGTGAAGTAAGTGGGGAAGAGGCACCTTCACCCCACATTGGCAAAGGGGCAGAGCAGTGTCTTCACTGGAGGGATGAGAGCAGAGGAGAGGCAGCAAAGGCAAGCACCTGCCTGCTGAGGGGGACCTCCCCCTGCTGTGATGGCCCCCCAAAGGATGGGGGGCACCTGGGTGGCTCTGAGCTGGTCCTGTTTTTCCAGGTGGGACCTTGTGTGCAAGGGGGAGAGTGCAGGAATCCCTCCTAGATGAAGCTTGAGGCTTCAAGCAGGCACAGTTCTGCTGTGGGGACTAGGGCAGGAACCCTCTGTCAAGCCTGCTGGTGGGGCTGGGGGAGGCAAGAGCCTGGGGCAGCAGGAGGGTCTGGCAGGGCAGGCAGGGGGAGCACATACTGGTCTGCAAGAGCTATGGCTTCTGGCTCAGGTGGGGGGATCATGAAGCAGACCCCTGGAGCTCTTATCTTGTCTCCTGAGCTGTCTGCCACTTCCCAAACGTCTCCGCTGTTGTTCTGCAGGGTGTAGTGGGCTCCTCGGCTTATCTGGCCCTGGGGGACAGGAATGGGTCACAGCAGCAGGTCAGCAACCACCCCTGGTGAGCCACAGACCCAGCATCAATCCCAATCCTCAGCCTCTCTCCTTTCCAAGTGTCTGTCTCTTGCCAAAAACTCCTGTGCCTGCTCCTCCCTGCCCTGAGCTGCTGGGTGGGACACCACGTGTCCCCTCTGGCCACAGCCATGGCAAACTCCCACCAGGGCAAAGAGGAAAACTTGTTTCCAAGGTTTTTCCAAGCGCTTTTCCAAGTGCTTTTCCTTTTCATAGAGGCAAGCAGCTGAGTCAGCCAAAACCCCTTGTTCCTTTCCAGGTTCCTGTGCTCCTGGGCTCTCTGGTGGCTTTACTGTCCCCTCCCTTTTGGCCAACTACTCAGGCCTGCAAACATTCCATGACTGGACACCCCCATCAGCTGGGGCCAGGAGGATGCAGATGTGCCACCAGGGTTGTGCTGGTGACAACAGGGTGAGTTTCTTTGATCAGAAACATACCCAGATATTTTTTTTTGGACATTTTCACCATCCCAGCACAAGGAGTCTGGGAACAGCTGGGCTGTCAGAACCTCAAGGTTTCCCCCAGATTCCTCCTGAGCTGCCAAACCTGCTTTTCCATGGCAGAGCATGACCGTGTCCTTGGCCCTGCTGCGGGAGATGCTGCTGCTTGGGCACTGGCAAAACCTGCTCCATCCCCTGCTGCTGCTTTCATGCCCAGAGCCCCCTCCATCCCTGAGGAGCACCTCCAGATTGCTGCTGATGGGGATGTTACCTGCTCGTTTTCATACTCGCAGAGAGCCTCAACGGGGACGGGCTGGAGCGGCATCTCCCGACGGTAGCGGAGGGGTAGGACCTGCTGGCTGCGTTCCTGCAGGGACTTCACCACCACCTCGTACTTCTCCAAGGCTTTCTCCTGATCCTAACACAAGGGAAGGAGCAAAACCGGTAGGGAAACCTTTTGAAGAATGAGTTCCCAGGCTCTGCCAGCGGGGGAGGACCTTGTACCAAGAGAGGCTGTGGATCCTTTGTGGCTTACAGGAATGGAAAGCAGCTCCTGGCTCTCCAGCTCTGCAGCCATTGTGTCCCTATATTAAGTCTCTCTGCTCTCTCCTGCCTACTTTTTGCAGCCAGGCTGAGAATTGGGGTGGTGCCCATGAGTTGTGAGGCTCTGATACTGTTGGTAACAACCATTCCCTGGTTGTCCCCATCTGCATGCTGCTGGAAGCCCCAGTCCCAGCTGTCAGCTATAACCAGAGCCAGCTCTCCGTTAGCTGCTCAATTTCTAGCCATGCAAGTGGGTATCCCCCAGTGCTTGGGTGTGGGATGGAGCAGGCAGGAAGAGCTGTCAGCTGTCCCAGGACACACACATGGCCTGGGCCTGCTGCAGCATGCTTGGGCTTGGGCTGGGCCAGGGTTTGGGCTCAGCACAGCCCTTCCCAAGTGGGTGATCTCCCATCCTGACTCTCAGCAGCATAGCAAGTTCCACCACCTCCTTTGGCAGCAGGTCTAATTACGTTCCCTCCCTTAATGAGTGCCAGCTCAATGAAAGAACAAATAAAAACCAGCCCAGTGAGCAATTGGGTTGCTATGGGGGAGGCAATCTCTAGCCAGAGGGAAGGAAGAGTCAGAGGGAAGGCAGAGCAAAGGGAAGCAGCAGCGTGGTCCTGAAAGCTGGGTTAGATGCCTGCTCCAGCAGGGATGTCCCTCCCTGGTTGCTGTAGGGACACTGACACTGACACCTGGTGCTGCCTCCCCTGGGTGGGTCCTGCCTGCACCCATACTCACATCGAGCTCCCGGAGGAGAGACTCAAGCTGGTATCTGTCCTTGAATTCTGGGCTGAATTTTTGATCCAGGTCTGTATCCACCTTCTTCAAGAGTTCTTGGGCATCCTTACAGTCTTTCTGAAACTGCAGAAAGGCAAAACCTCTTGTAAAATGAGGTTCCTGCTGGAACATGAAGCAGACCCACCCCAGCACCTTGGTCTTCATGCTTCTAGGGAAGGGACAGCCACTGGGCTATGATGGGCTGCTGAGCACTCAAAAGTACATGGGAAAAGGAAATCATCATCCTCACGCTCAAGATACCAGAGCTAGGGGAAAGACAACCAAGGGCAGCTTATTCCATGGTCATTTCCTGCAAAGTTGTTAAACCCCACCTTTTCCCACCCTCAGTTTTCTTTCATTTGGACAACACCATGTGCATGGTGTCTCCAGTGCCAGGGAGCAGGCAGAGCCAAGCCCTTCCACACACAAACCACCCCCTGGGGCAGTGATTCTGGCAGATACCCACAAAAGGCACTGCCTGGGCTGGGCACCAGCCTTCAGCTTTGGCAACAGACTCAGCCCATCAACACGCCCAGGCTGTGGGAAAGGAATCTGGCCAGACCTGCTCCTGACAGAGCCTCCCTGGCTGCTGGATGCCATTTATCCAGCAGACATCTGTCTGCCTGGCTCAGCTGGGGCACTGAGCCCTTGTGTAGGGCTCCCTGGAGGGACAGCTTTGCTTTCTGCAGGTGGAATTTCCCAGCTGGACCTTTTCCGATTCTGAGAGAAGAATCTGAGGCCTCCCCCAGCCTTGTTTTAAGAGTGTGGTAGCTCCTTGGTCATCCTGCACACAAGTATGCCCACACTGTGGACTTGAGGGTCTTGAACCTCAGCATTGGAGCAGCTGCTTTCTGCTTTCACCCCTTGAGCAATCGTGTTAGTAGCTCAAAGTTCTCCTCCAAGCCTTAAACTCCCTGTAGACGCAGAGGATTTCATCTTTCTGCCCTGCTTCCAAAACAGCAGGAACTTGTATGTCTGCTGGGCTCTCCTGCAACCCAACCATACTCTATGGGCTGGGCATAGAGTATGCCACTGGGGAGCTGGTACCTTGTGGAAATCCTCCATGAACTTCAGGTGGCTCTCCTCACAGATGAGCAGGTTGAGGTACTCCTTCCAGTCAGCATGCACTGCCTCGATGTGAGCCTGCAACACCGTGGGGTTAGGAGGTGGACCTTGGCAGGATGCTCTGTGCTAGGGGTGCCCATCACAAAGCACCCATTTCCCTCTTAAGCAAACAACTCCTTGGCTGCCTCTGAAGCCACCCAAATGCTCAGGTTAAAGCTAGGATGGGGATACTGGAGAGTTAGGCCCAAGCTGGGAGCATGGAGATGGGTATTAGGAAGTGTCAAATCCTGTGGCTTTGTGTCCATCTTGCCACCAAAGGTGGCATTTGCCACCATAATTTTCCTTTGTAGGTAGGCACAGTGTAAATGCTGCAGGAATGAGGAAGGTGGGAGGAGCTCCTTGAAGTTTATCTCTTCTCCTCCCATAGTATTTACACACTTGCAGGTGAAGGAGACTTTTTCTTACTTGGCATCCCAGGAATTGAAAGTCACAAATTGTGTTGGCACCAGGTCCCATGCTGGAGAAGGGCTGGGTGACTACCCTGGGGGCAGGGGAGGGAGCTGGAGCCCACCTCTCATGCTCACCTCAATGGCATTCTTCCCAGGGTGATTCTGGGCAAGCAGCTGATCTCCATCCTCATGTAGCTTATTGATGGCCTCCTCTTTCTCCTCCAGCTTCCGATGGATGAAATTCTAGGTGGAGAGAGGCAAGATATTGATACACACACACAGAGAGAGGAACCTGGCTGCATCTTGGAACTGAGCTACTCTGAAAGGGTTTGAGCAGCTCCACAAGGCCAGAAGTGATCACAGAATCACAGAATTTTCAGAGTTGGGAGGGACCTCTAGAGATGATCCAATGCAACTCACCCGCTAACAGAGCTCACTCAGAGCACATTGTACAGGGCTGCAGGTGGGGTTTGAGTATCTCCAGAGAAGGGGACTCCACACCCTCCCTGGGCAGCCTGTGCCACTGCCTTGGCACCCTCATAGTAAAAAAAAAAAGTTTTTATGTTTAAATGGAGCTTCCTATGCTCCAGCTTGTGCCCACTGCCCCTGGTCCTGTCACTGGGAACTGCTGAGAAGAGTCTGGCTCCATCTTCCTTGCACCCACCCTTTAGACACTTGTAGACATTACCAAAGTCTCCCCTCAGCCTTCTCTTCTCCAGAGTTCCAGCTCTCTCAGCCTTTCCTCAGGAGAGAGATGCTCCAATCCCCCAGTCACCTTGTTGCCCTCCACTGGACACTTTCCAGTAGTTCCCTGTCTCTCTTGAGTGACAAAAAAAAGTGATGGAGCTTTTGCTTTTCCTTCCCTCACAGATGTTATTGAAGCTGTAACTCTTGCCAAGAGAGAGAAGAAAGAGGAATCCATGGAGCTTCCTCATTCCATTATCTTTGGCAAGAGGTAAGGATCAACCTTATTGTCCATCTGTCACCTGCACGCCTCAGAGCACTTCGTGATGGAGCGGAGGAAACTGAGGCACGGGGGAGAAAAGGGACATTTTTCTGCCTCAGACCAACCCCCAGCCTGCTCCTTTAGCTCATGCCCCCCTCCCTCAGTGCAGAACAGTGTTCTGGACTGTTCCAGGTTCTGGACCAGTGCACGGACCTCGTACTGGCGGCGCCTGCTGGGGTAGTCCAGGTTGAGGTCGCTCCAGTCGTAGTGGGTCCTGTCCTTGGCTTGCTGGTCCAGCCAGTAGAGCTTGTTGGTGCAGCGCTGCATGTAGTCCTGCAGGGAGTTCAGATCCTGCTGCCGTTGCTGGGAAGTGGCCTGGGAGGGGTCAGACAGGGAATGCTCAGCCCAATGCTCCTCTCCGTGAGGCCCCTGGGGGTGTCGGGCCACCCTGAGAAGGGCCATCTCCAAAGGGCTCTGCCTTCAGGATCTTTGAGGTCTCTTACCAGCAGCTTCTGGTATTTAGCTTGGAATTCGCTGGTGTATTCCTGGTGAGAAAGGAAAAGCAAGGTGAGAGTTAGGAGGGTGGCTCTGGAGACTGGGGGGGTCTGGCAGGGGCTGGATGAGGGAAGGGGACATGATGTTTCTGGGATTTGTGTCACTGTAAAGCTGGGTTGGTGTACAGCTCTCAGCTCCAAGGTTAGGTGTGGATCTGGGTGACTACCCAGCCTGGTCCAAGCCTCAGGAGCTCGGATAGTGGGATTCCCTCCCCTTCAGTGGCTTGGGATGGGGATGACCCTGCAGGGCAGCAGGGAGAGGGGCAGGAGAACTGACCTTGTTGCCTTCCTTGGCGACACGAGGGCCGATGGCCATGACTTCATTGTGGAAAATGTTGTGCTCTTCTACTTGGCTGTTGACCAGGGGCAGGTCAGTCCCAAAGCCCTTGCTGCTTAGTGCATTCTGTGGTGCAGACGAGTGGAAGTTAGTGCTGGGCTGGATAAGACCTAGGAAAACTCTTCTTGGACATGGAGTTGGGACAGACTCTGGTGTGGGCAGCATGTGGGTGCCCCAGGAGACTGTTGGTAAAAGTGGCCAGGCCAGATGGTGACCGTGGGAAGGAGAGTTTGGGAGTTTTAACCCTTTTCTGACTGGAGGAGTGTAGTGCTGGGATAAGATGAAGGGCCAGAGGGCAGAGCCCAAGGCAGGTGGTGACTGAGGATACCAAAAAGAGGGGCTGAGGCTGGGTCAGCCTTGGCAGAAGGCAGCTTTGGGGAGGACCCAACAGCATCCTTCCCCTAAGTATGGGGAAGTCACTGAGTAAACAGAGCTGGTCTCTGCAAGGTGGTGTGTGGTGGGGAGATGGCAGGCATAAATGGAAATGAGGAGAGCCCAGACTGGGTACAAAGAGAAGCTTTTCTACTCTGAGGACAGTGGGACATTGGAGAATATTGGCTGGAGAGGGGGTGTCATCTCCATCCTCGGATGGAAAAAGGCAGAGGTTTGTACAAGCTCACCCAGGAGGTAAGTAGCCAGGCTAAGCCTTAGGAGACCACCCCCTGAAGGTCAGGCTTGTTCTTCTCCAGGGCCTCCTGATCCTCCAGAGCTTTTCCTCTCTTAGTGCTGTCAAAGCAGCCATTCCTTGTCTCACCACCTCTGCACCTTTCCCTGCCCCCCACTTCCTTCCCTTGCTGTTTGCTGCTCCCAGGACTGAGCAGCCAGGAAGGTTTTCAGGAGCTTGTTTCACCATGGGGAGACACCTGAGGTCCTGCCTGTCCCCCATGGGTGCTGCTGGCCAGGCAGTGGCACTGATGGTCCCCTTGGTACCTGTTTCTCCTCGATCTCTGTTGACCAGTTGACCTGGGGCTCGATGTGCTGCAGAGGGAAGTTGTAGATCTGGTCATGCTTCACACGCAGGTTTGCCACTCGTTCCTTCAGCTGCCGGATGCTGCAGGAAGAGAAAGGTGAAGGTGTGGGATGTGGCCATGGGCTGGCATTAGCATCAATGGCTGTAGCTGATCCTCTCCCCATCCCCTTAAGGAGGGGAAACAGTCCTTGGGAGACCTTGGTGAGGGCAGCGCTGCTAGGCTGGCTGGCAGGAGCCATGTTGTGCAATTGACTGAGGAAGGAGAGGGCAAAGGTTCCTGTGTGGAGTAATGTCCACCAGCCCAGGTACTGAGGGAGGACATGGCCTGCCTGCACATGGGCAAATATCATAGCATCCCGGCCTGGTTTGGGTTGGAAGGGACCTTAAAGCTCATCCAGTCGAGGTACACCTCCCACCAGCCCAGGCTTCTCCAAGCCCCATCCAACCTGACCTTCAGCACTGCCAGGGATGGGGCAGCCACAGCTTCTCTGGGCATCCTGGGCCAGGGGCTCAGCACCCTCCCACCAAAGAATTTCTTCCTATGATCTCATCTCAATCCCTCCTCTTTCAGTTTGAAACCCTTCCCTCTTGTCCCATCACTCCAGGCCCTTGTCCAAAGTCCCTCCTCAGCATTCCTGGACCCCTAGAGAAGCATCCCCCAATTTGCAAGACTCTGGGAACAAGTCCACCCCCTCCAGTACTCACTCTTCTGCAATCATGTCACCCTGGGGGTGCTTCATGTGCCGGGCGATGGCTGCGTCCCCATCCAGCACGTAGAGCAGCTTGTCAGACTCGGTGAGTTTCTGAGCTGTCAGCTCCTTGTACTGTGCCAGCTGGCAGGCCTTGATCTTGTGCAGGTCCTGGGAAGAACGTCACCGGGGGGGGACAATAAACAGCACCCAAAAGGGTCATGGAGGGGGAAATAAACCATATCCAGGCTGACTGAGCTGCCCATGCCACGCTGCCCCCGGGGCTCCAGAGATGCTCAAGAGCTCTGCTCTTCCCCTGGGATGTGTTTTGGTGTCCTTGGGTGTGTTCACCCTGAGGGAGGGCTGTGGCTGGGGGGCTGCATCTCCTTGGGGTGTATCCAACCCTTTAGGGGAGAGGAGGCTGCTGCAGACCCCTTCTCCCTCCCAGCTGCCTCTCAGGATGCACCATGCTACCCTGCCTGGGGCAAGGAAGGATTCTGAGCCCCCGTTGTCTGTTCCACCCTCCCACCTTCTCCCCACTGCCCAGGGGAACCCACCCGTCCCTCCCTTCTGGATTCCATCCTCCATTCCACATGAACATGTCTGAGGACACATGACAGCAGTGGGATGGGAATGCAGGGGACAAAAGGGGACTCTGGCTGCCTTGAGGCCACATTTTGCTCACATTTTGCATCCGGGAGTCGGTCTCCACGATGTTTTTTTCCACCTGGTCAGCATTTTTCTGCAGGCGCTCTATGAGCTCAGTCAGCTCTTTGCTGGAGATGCTGGGGGAGAAAAAAAGAGGTTGAGATTTGTCACACACACACACACACACCCCCCAAAGATGGACACAGCTCTGGGGGGGCCAACCCTGCAGCCTGACAGCCCCACAGCTGTGCCTGACTCACTGCTGCCTTTTTAACACTTTCCAAAACACTCTCTTGTGCTGCCAGGAGGAGGAGGGCTGGCAGGGACCTTGTGTCTCCTGCTCTTAGGGCCAGCTTGAGCTTCCCTTGGCTCCGGAGCAAGAAGGAGAAACGGGAGATAAGGAGAAATGGAGGAGCCTGAGAAGCAAAGAGGACCTGGCCCCCGTGCACACAGGCGAGTGGCTTCCCAGGGGCTGGTGCCTGGACCCTGGGCTGTGTCCCTCCCAGCTCTGGGGCACAACCCTCTCTTGGAGTCCCTGCTCTGCCTCCATGCCATGGGCAGGGCTGCACTTGTTTTGCAAGGAGTTCTTCCCAAATTAAACCAAATAAAGGGACTCGAGAGCACAGAGTGTGTCCATCTCGCTGTTTTTGTTTTGGTTTGGGTTTTTTTTTTTTGCCTGGTGCTGTTTTTTGTTCCCAGGGTGATGCTGGTCCAAGCCTCTCCCTTTCCTGGCAGGGTGAAGGCTTGGCCCAAAATATTCCCAGTGCCCAGCTGAGCTCAAGCAGAGTCAGAACAAGCCCTGACACAGCTTTTGCATCGCCAGGCTTATTTTAACCATTTGATATTCCTGCTGTCATTTGGGCTACATGGAGAGGTGGCAGGGCTGGCTCCAGAGAAACCATGTGCCAGGTGATGACCACAGGTCTCCTGCTGCAGCTCTGCAGGTCTGAGCAGAAAGTGGGGCGTGCATCCTAAAGTCTTGCAGCAGGGGGTTCATGGTGGCAAAGCTGGTGGCAGGGTTGGGGGAGTTCAGGGTTGAAGGCTGGGGCTCTTGTGCTGTGCCCAGTTGGGCCACTTTTCCATGGAGTCTTTAGCCAAGGTCTGGCTTGCTTGGATCCCAAGTGTAGCATGGAGATAATGAGTTTTAATGACCTCATTCTAGTGGTAGAATTAATCTTTATAGGTGTTAATTGCTGTTCCTGGATGCCAGGAGATGAGGTGAGCGTGTCCTGCAAAGGCTGAGTGGGGCTGGCAGTGGGAGAGCAGGGTTGTCTGGTGGAACACTAGCACCTGCTTGGTGGTGGTGTGGAGGGCTCCTGTGTCCCTGGGTGGACACAGCCTCATCCAGCAGCTTCATCAGCCCAGCTCTGAGGAGTCCAGCAGCACAGAGATTCATCATGGGGCACAGGGATTGACCTTGTGAGCTTCTCCAGAACATCACAGGACATGTCCTCCTGCCTTCCACAGCATGGTGGGCCAAAGCTGAGAGTCAACATGGCCTGGTGACCTTTTTGGGGGCTTCCCTGGACACATGCCAGTGTCAACTACCACATGGTAAGAGCAGTATGGGGTGGCCTCGTGTACCTCAAGGACCACATGCAGTCTCCAGCTGGGACATCTCAGCTTGCTGCCTTTCCAGAGTGCCTTTTTCTGGCACCAGGGGACAAAGCTTGGCCAGACCCACATTGCCCAACCTCTTTCCTGGCACCAGTGCTGAGCTTCGGGTCACATTCCGTGCCTGCCACGTGCTGGCACCCTCAATGCAACAGAACAAAACAAAACCCAGCTCTGGACTTGTTCCTCCCTACCTCAAATCCTGCCCTGGGCTGCAGCAGCCTCATAGCATCTCAGAGCTCCACGGAAGTTCCTGGGATGTTCTGGCATGGGCTGGATTTACACTGATTTTTTTACTTTTTTTTCTTTTTATAGGAGCTGCCTCATCAGGATGGTACTCAAAAAGGCTGGTGATTTGTGTCTGTCACTGCCTGGCACCTCCTGAAGAGCAGGGCTGGAGGGGTTGCTGTAATTACAGTCCTCTTGCATCCCCAGAAAGAACCCAAATGGGCTTTTCTGAGCAGAGGAGCAACCCAAGGGTCCTTGTGAGTCCTGCAATAATTGCAAGGATGAGTGGTTGTCTGGTCAGTAACAACAGCTGGAGGATGCAGGGGTGCACTGGGAGATGAGGTGGGGCTGGCTGGATCTGGCTGCAGTGATAGAAGCAGCTCTTTAAAAATCCACTTTGGGGTTTCTGCTAAACCACATCATCCCTTGTAAACCAGGGAAAATGCCTGATGAAATCAGTGGAGAGAAACTGAGTTGAAGCTGGGCGAGCTGTGTGTCCTCAGGTGATGGTTACCCAAAGCTGGCCCTATCTCCTGCATGCCCAGAAACTTTGTCATCCACCAAGAAGCTTCCTCATCTCTCCCAGGTGAACTGGAAGCCCCCTGAGCTTTGAGGCTGATGATCCAGGTGGGAGCTTGGGATGCTTTGCTGTAATAGCCAGGAGCTGAAGCAGACCTGAGCAGGGCTGGCAAGGTTTCCCAGCTCATCTCCACGCTTCCTACCTCAGTCTTAGTCTTTTTTAGCAATCCAAATGATCAGTCTTCAGGGTTTTGGCGAGTCTAAAGTCTGGATGGGAAACCCATTCCAAAAAGCAGAAGAGGTCTGGGGGTTTTCTAGTGTTGCTTTTTATTGAAGTTTCTAAATTGTGTGGGTGAAATAAAATCAGAGCTCAGTGGCCAGGCTGCGTTTCAGCCACGCTTTCCTGAGCTGTTGCTGATCTGGTCTAACAGAGCTGAGCTGGAGACTCTGCCCAGCTTTTATGCTGGTTTTGCATCAGCAGAACTGATCTTGGGTGCTGGGAACCAGTGAGTGCAATACCCTAGCCCTGACCCTCTCATTCAGGTACCAGCATTGCCGGGAGCATCCTCCGTGGCCACGCTGCTGCTGGGACAGCCAGGCTGGTTGGGGATGGTAATCCCAAAAGTGCTGGTGGCTCTGCAGTATCTGGGTGACCAGAAAAAGGAAAATGCAGAGCTGGCTCAAAGCAAGCAAAGACATGCTCAGGTATAACTTTGGGCATGGCTCTGCTGCTCAGCCTGACACGGGTTTGCTCTCTCCACCTCTGCGGTTTCTGCAAGAGTCCCTGGCTGGGCTGGTGACTGTCACCTGCTGAGGTTTTGGGCCAGGGAAATCTCATAAAAACCTCCCACGGGAGGTGGATCCATGGGTGAGGAGAGCTGCTCCTCCACACCCCAGCCTGTGCTGTAGGTGGTGTGGGAACCTGGGCAGGAGGTGGGGGTGTACCTACCCCCCCCCACCCCACTGCTGCTTCAAAGGCAGGATTAATAAATGTGCAGAAACAGAGAAATAAGAGAGATCTTATAAAAGAGAATAAAATATCTCATTTCTCTGTTTCTGCACACTGTGCCATTTAATCAACCAACTTGGACATTACTGCCACAAGAAGCTCAGCCTAATCAATAATCCGGTTCCCCTCATAGCTGGGAGTGCTCATAGGAGAGGAGGAGAGGCACCTGCAGCCAGCAGGATGTCAAACAGGAGGCTGGGAAAGCTGAAGCCTGGCCCAAATCTCCATGTCAAGAAGGTGGAGGAGGTCAGCTCTTCATTTCCAGGAGGAGGAAGCTACAGGAGAAGGATGAGGTGATGGGCATCTGGTGCGCAGATGGGATTTACAGGAAAATTTGCAGCCTCTTTTGGGAAGCTGCTGGGAAGAGCCATGCTTCAGATTGATCTGAGGGATGCAAAGGGCTGCAGGGGGCAGGAAAAAAAAGCAAAACAAAAAATAGGCAGGAGGAGATAGCCAGACTGTGGAGTTGGCACTGGGGAAGGAGGAAGGAAGGCAGGATTTGGCCATCACTCAGCTGGGAAAGGCAGTGGAGGCAAAAGCAAAGATGCCCAGGGCATGGCCCTGTGAGGCTCTGGGCAGAGGGAAGGGAAATCCAAAACTTTTCTGCTGAAATAGATAAGCCTTTGTTTAAAAGACTTGTAAAACAACAACATAAAAAAAAAAAAAAAAAAAAAAAAAAAAAAAAAAAAAAAAAGCCTGGAAAAACTGGCTTTGCCATTTCTGCAGAACTTTTAGCATTTTCTGATCGTGAAGGAAAAAATTCTCTCACTCATGAAAAGCTGCACTCAGCTAATGTGTTGTTTTCTTTTTGGTGCTGCCTTGAGCAGCTCTTTGGCTGCCACCAAGAGCCCAAGATCTTTCCCCTGAGGACCAGGAGGAGGGGGGTTTGTGGGTTTTTTTTCTGGCTGGGGGAGCTGGGAAGAGGCAGCTGCTCTGGGGCAGGCTTTACTTCATCCCTGCACCACAGCTTTGACCTCAGGTGATGTTCTGTTTCCTTGAGTTTGAAGGTTTTTTCCTTGGTTTTGTTGTTGTTTCTTTTTGGGTGGTGAGGTTTTTTGTTTTGTTTTTTGTTTTCTGTTGTGTTTTGGGTTTTTTTTTAAGAGAGGTTCCCATAAGGCAGATGTGATTATAATTATTGTGATGTGGAAACTTTGCTGCTGAAAACTGGTTTGTTTTTTTTTTTCTCTATTCCTATTTCTCTATTCCTATTAGGTTTTCTTCACTTTTAAGAGCACTTTTTGGAGCAAACTTCCCCAGGGCTGGCATCTCCAGGATGTCAGCAGGTTTTCACCTGGCTTTGTGCTTTCTGGCAGGTGGTAGGAAATCTCTCTCTCTCTTTCTTTCAAGTGAGTTGGTCAAGGATGGGATCTGAGCATGGATCCCAGTCCTGCTGACCACATCCCTGTGGTGGGCTGCAGGTAGTGACCACCTCCTGCTGCTCTCAATTCCCTCTCCATTTCATTTCCATTTTTACAGATTCCATACAAAACATTCCTGCGTGAGCACTGCTGCCACAGACCAGGCTTCAAGCAGGGATTTAAAGGGGAATAAATCATCCTGAAGGCCACAGCACAACTAGAAATGCCCTTAAAGCTCCCTGAAGAACCCACCACATCATATTCTGCTTGTAATAATACTGGAATGAAACTGAGAGAGCAGAGGATACCCAGGCTGGGCTCTAACTCAGATAATTCAGGTTTGGGAGAGATGAAGATCTGGTTGAAAGCTCAGGAGCATTCGTTGTCACACTGCCCACGTTGCTGCTCTTGGTTCAGCTCCTTTCAATTAGATTTCTCTTGAATGGTGAGATATTATTGTAATGTGCACGGAAATGAGAGAGCAGAAAGAGGCTGGGTGCTAGTGAGGGTTGCTCTGCTCTAAGTACAGAGCAGCTCCTGACTCACCTGCTGCCTGCTGCTCCAGCCTGACCAAACAGCCTCTAGAAATGGGTTCCAAGCCTCCAGGCAGAGCCTGGATTGGGTCTCCTGACACCATTAAGGGTTCTCCAGGAGCCCTTCTGGGTGGATGTTCTCAGTTTCAGGACTGGCTTCTCAAGGCTGAGCTCTTTTTTCTACCTGGACTTTCTAGGAGAGAAACCAACCTCCTGTTTTCTAAGTGCAGCAAATGTTTGGTGGAGATGATGGGGAAGGAGGGTGATGGTGTTCCCCCATCCTGTGTCCTTATTAAGGCTTCTGCCTTCCTTCCTAGGGCCATGTATATGATGTCCTCACAACACAGCAGCCATGGCCAGTCCCAGCTAAGTCCCAGGGCTTTATGCTGCTGGGATGGGGTGTGCAAAAAGAGCACAAAGCAAGAAAGTCCACCAGACAACAGGAACATCATCATCATCATCATCATCCACGTTCCTCGGGCAAGGCAGGGAGATGCCCACACCCCTACTGATGTGCTCAGGGTTGGACAGGGCTGGCTGCAGAGCCTGGAGACCACAAGCCCAGGTGAGACCTGCAGCAGATGTTCCTAAGGAAATTTTTGGCCTCTGCTCCTGCTCATTTGTTCATCAGGAATAAAAAAGCCAAACACGGAGATCCGGTGAGGAGCACCCTGGGGAAGGGGAGCTGCCTTCATCCAGCGGGATAAAAAGTCCTGTTTGTGGGCAGATGATGGAAGATGATGGACATCTACCCTCTCCAGTACTGCTCTTTGAGACGTCCCCATCCTGGGAAGGCCTTGTCCCAAAGCTGAAGAAGCCACCGGGACTCAGGACGGTTCCTCCCGAGGCTCCAACCCGCACAGGACAACAGGTTGCTTCCTGGGCAACCCCCAGATAAATCAGCTGAGCTCGCAGCTCTGGCTCCTCATTGCTTGTAGGAAACTATCCAGCACTCTCACACTTGCCAAACCGGTGCTGGGTTCTGGTCCTGTCACTTGTGCTTTGCAGGCTCGGTCACCGGCGGCACTTTGGCACCGAGCCCTCGGCTGAGGTGCAGCCCCTGCACCCCGGCCCAAGTGCAGGATGTGGAAATCTCCCTTCCAGTTGACAGTGGGGACGGGTCGGTTGATTTTTAGCAGCGTTGCTCTTGTGGTTTGGGTTGTTTTTTTAATTTTTTTTGGTTTTTTCCTAGCAGCCAAACTGGGCGGGAGCCGGCTGGGTGCTGGCAGCGCCCGGAGCAGGGGCCGGAGCTCAGGAGCTCTTTGCTTCTTCCCAATCTTTTCTCCAACAAGAAGTTGTTCAACCGGTCCAGGGAACTTCCCCATCCCGTTGGTGTGGGGCTGTTTTCCACACGGTGGGAGTGTTCCCTGGGTTCCCAGATGTTTGTAAACTCCAATGCAGGAATTAACAAATCTTGGGGCTCACCAGCAGAGCCCTGGCCAAGGTGCATGCAGAGAGCCCAGGCGTAGGGAAAAGAGGGATGGAGAGTGAGTGGCTGGGGGCCACTAGCCAGCTGGAAAAAACTCCATGTGAACCTGGCCTTGCAGCTTGCAGAGGTTTTTTGGCACCTGCCCGGAGCTGGCAGGGAGGGAAGTGGTGGGGACACCAGCTCCCACAGCCCCAGTTGCCCTTGGATGGTATGAGCCCAGGTTGCCTGAGGCTGGCAGAGTTCCAGCCACAGCTCCTGGATCCCAGGGAGGTACCTGAAGCTGGGCAGGTCCATCTCCTGCCTCCCACCCTCTTGATGCTGCTCAGAGTTGTCAGCCCAGCTGTAGCATTTCTCTTTTTCAAGCCTTCCATTAACATCCCCTGAGACCAGAAAGGTAGTGGGGTATTTACACCATCCTTCAGCCACGGAGCCATCAGGAAGATGCCTGCTGAGCCCCAGGGAGCTCCGTGTCACCCCTGTCTTCTCCTGCCAGCCCTCCCCAGGGCAGGAGCTGGCAGCAGAGTGTGCCCCTGGCTGCAGCAGCCTGGGTGGCCCTGCTGGGCAAGGTGGGGTGCTGGGGAGCCTGTCTCAGCAAATCCCAAAACCTGAGCCTTCCCAGTGCCAGAGCAGCCCCCCCTGTGTGAGGGCAGCCCCCTTCCCTCTCAGGGAACTCCCCCCTAAATGCCCCAACACTGCACCCCTGGGCAGGCTGCAGGTAGGGGCTCCCCCAGCTCAGAAGAATTGGGTACTTTCTGGGCTGTCTGGTCCCTTTATGGATCCCTAAGGAAACCTCAGGCCCTGTGTCAGCTCCTCAGGCTCCTTCCCAAAGGAGGAATTTGGGGAGCAAGGTGGCTGCTCCCAGCCCACCCTCCAGGTGCCTCTGGAGAGGGAATACCAAACCACGGGCTGGGATCTGCAGCAACCACCCCCTTCCCTGGGCTTCAGAGCTCCTGCAGCTCCTCTGGGAAAGACAGAACACACTCCTGAATCCATCCCAACATCCATCTCAGTGGAAAAACGTCCCCTGTGTCACCCACCCTGTGCAGGCAGGAGCTGGGGGCTGCCTGCTCTCCAGGCTCCCACCTGCAGCAAGGCTTCGTGTGGTCCCCAGAGGGGCCAAGACTTCCCCGGGAGGTAGAATTTTTACATCTTTTCCCCCTTCACGAGACATTCAGCATGCTGCTTTGGGATTTTGGGGGGGGGTTTTTTTGGTTGCTTTTGGATTTTTTTAAGGACCAGGACAACCCAACCACATCCCCACCCCCCAAAAAAAAGCAGAAAACTCACTCCTGACGGAACAAGTTGATAAAGGATGAGGACAAGCAGGATTTTTTTTTTTTCCTTTTTCCCCAAAAAATATCTAAGCCATCACCCACCTAGGAAGCACAAGTACCTGCTCCTGCCCTGCCAGGGCGTTTGCAGACAAACATCTCAGTGCTTTCCCTGGAGATGGAGACCCAGACAGGAGGTGACACCTGGGGGGGTGCTCCCATTTGGGGGGTTCCCACCCCCGGGGGGTCCCCATGCTTTGGGGATGCTGGAGTTTGTTGTGCTGGGAGAAAGAGGGGTTGCCCGCTGGTCGGTTCACTCACCTTTTTTTTTGCACGGATGGGCTGTATTTCCCTTTGGTGCGTTTTCTAAAGAGCGAGTGCATCGCGGCCCCGGCCCCGCACCCTCCGCCTGCTCTTCCCCCGCAGCCTCTGAGCTGCTACCGGGCCGGGCCGGGCCGGACTGGGCCGGGCTGAGAGGCGGGGATGGGGCTGAACCGCCTCCTGCCTCCTCCCTGCCTCTTCCCTACCTCTTCCCTGCCTCTTCCCTGCCTCCCTCCTCCCACCCCTCCCCGCAGCATCTTCCCCCGGCTCTCCTCGGCTTCCAGGAGGAGTTCGGTGGGGTTGGACCCTCCCCAAAATGTGTAATGTCAACCGGGATATTTCCCCCCCCCCCCCTCAACCTCCCTCGCCGGGGTAGGGGAAGCAGCTTGGTTACAGCTTGGTTTTTCGGATTTTCAGCTGAAATTTGGGGGGCTTGGAGCCAGCTGGTCTGGTGGGAGGTGTCTCTCCATGGCAGGGGGTTGGAAAGAGGGGAGATTGAAGGTTATTTCCAAGCCAAACCAGGCTGGGATTCTAAATAGATCCAGTTTGTGAGAGTCCTCCAGAGGATTCCAGCACAAATCCTGTGAGGAGAGGCTGAGGGAGCTGGGGGTGTTCAGCCTGGAGAAGAGGAGGCTCAGGGGAGACCTCATCACTCTCTACAACTCCCTGAAAGGAGGCTGGAGCCAGGGGGGGGTTGGGCTCTTTTCCCAGGCAGATATCAGCAAGACAAGAGGGCATGGTCTCAAGTTGTGCCAGGGGAAGTTTAGGTTGGATATTAGAAAGAATTTCTTCCCGGAGAGGGCGATCAGCCATTGGAATGGGCTGCCCAGGGAAGTAGTGGATTCTCCATCCCTGGAGATATTTAACAAGAGCCTGGATGTGGCACTCAGTGCCATGGGCTGGGAACCACAGGGGGAGTGGATCAAGGGTTGGACTTGATGATCTCTGAGGTCCCTTCCAACCCAGCCCATTCTATGATTCTATGAAGAGCCATTCACTAGAGCCCTTGGTACCAGTTAATCCCTGTGGGTTGGCTGTGCTGGGGGGCTGGCATGCTTCCCACCACCCACCAGGAGCAGACTAGGTTTTTCTTGGGGTTTTCAGGAGGATTTGCCTGGATCTGCAGCTGGTTCAGAAGATCTGAGCATCCCCCTGCCCAGGCCAGCAGCACCTGCAGCCCCATCCTCCCTATCCCCAGGCCAGAGGTGATGGGCACAGGCCCTGAAGGGAACCAGGGGGCTGTCTGCCTCCCCCCCAGACCCCTGCACCCCCTGCTTTGCCCCAGTCCCTCCTGGAGGGGTTCTGTCTTTAGGGGACCAGTGTGCTGAGCATCACTGCTTCATCCCACTGCATCCATCCCTGGGATCCACAGCCCTGCTGGGGAACTGGTGCCAGTGCTGCCCTTGTATGCACTGGGGGAAGAACCCCCCAGCTCAGGGGGATTCCCCTCCCTCTAAGGAGCTCAGTAGCAAGAAGGCAAAGAGATACCTCCTCCAGGCCTGCTGCAGCCCTAAGAGGTTTTGCTCACCCATCCACAGGCACGCAGCAGTCAGCAATTAGGACCAACTTGAGCCTTTTTATCCCAGGATTTGGTGCTCATGTGGGATTGAAAGCCTGATTGTAGCTTCCCCACCAGCTCCAAATCCTCTTCTGATTTTCATTCTGGGGGCAAGTCAGTGCATGCTATGACCTATTGATCCTGATCCCCTCTGGGCTTCCCATCACCTCTGCTCCAGGGTGAATTGTCCCCAGTGCCCATAAAAAGGGCAGAGCCCTCCAGCCACAGGGACCTTCTTGAAGTCACCCAGCATTACCTGTCTGGGAGGCTGGGGGGCTGCTGGGAGGCTGTGGGTGCCAGTGGGTTCCAGTGGGTGCCAGTGGTGACAGCACAAGGCAAGTGTGTGAGTATATATGCTTGTGCAATGGTTTTCTCAGGGTGGCTTGTGCTCCTGGCTGCTTTTGGGGGTGAGAGGCAGTTTCCTGGGGGGGCTGAGCACACTGGCACACAGTGGGGTATCTGCTGGAGGTTCTGTAGCCATGGGGTGGTCCCACCATGCTCCCTGGCTCTGCCAACTGCTTCTCAGGGGGGAATCAGTCACCAGAAACCAGGCTGTGGCTGCTGTCCCATGGAGTTTAGACCCCTTTGTAGCTGGGCTATCACCCTGTCATACTTTGGGTTGTCATGGCCTCAGCCAGCCAGGTATCTTTCTGGCTAAGCAAAGGTTTATTTCACAGCCTGGCAGGAGCCCATGGCTGTGCCCAGTCTGGGGGTACAGTGTCCTGGCAGGGGCAGCTGGGTCCTGCTGGAACTGAACACCCCCCAGGTTAAAACAGATTCATACCCATCCACTGCTGGGGGTGATAGGGTGAGCATTTTTTATTTTTTTTTTTCTTAAGGGAGGGTGGGGACGAGGATTTGCCTGGTGTCACCATTCATTCTGAGGCCACGAGGATCCCCGTGTCTGGAAGCACCCACATCCCGCACCCACATCCCACACCCACTGGCTCCATCCCAAAACCAGGGGAGGCAAAGAGGGAGAGACCCAAACTACCTGGTTTTATTTTACCATGTGAAGTTCTGCACGTCTGTATTTTCTCTGGAAACACTTTCTGGGTTTTGTGCCTTTGTATCTCCCCCAAATATCCATTGGTGGCACATTCTTGGGTGCTCAGAGGACTGGGTGCTCCTTTTCCAGCTTCTCCCCATGAACCCTTACATGTCCCTTACTCCTTAAATCTCTCAGGATGGTGAGGACAGGCTGGTTTAGGGATGAAATGCCTTTGCAGGCAAAAACCAGGGGGTCTGGGCATTACATCTTCTCCTGCACCAGCTCTGCAGCCTTAATCCTCCTAATCTCCCTGCATCTCTGGTGTGGCTCATTTTTTGTGTGCGAATGCCCTTGAGAGCTGCAAAATTACAGCTGCTGGCTGAAAGGCTGGGCAGTGTGAAACTCCATCGTAGTGGAAAAAAAATGTCTTGTGTAAACTGCCCAGGTATTTTGCCTTTACTTTGGCTGGGGTTCAGAGGCACTGTACAGAGCCCTATTGCTCAGCGTGCTCCTGGGGACCTGGGGACTGCAGTTTGGGGGTGCTGGCAGCTCTCCTGTGAGCTCCAGCACCTTCCCAAGGCACTGCACAACCTGCACTGAGATTTTCCCCTCTTAGCTGGGCTCTGGTGGAGCCACAGCTTGGAGCTGAGAGAGGAAGGAGTTACGTTTGGCTTGTTTGGTGGTTTTTTCCCAGCATTTATTTTGCAAACCAACCTTCTCCAGGGGGGATGCCCAGCCCCAGGGGTGCACTGGGTGCCCCTCATGAGGACATTCCTTCCCCAGGGGTGAGCACCTCGCCCAAGGCAGCGGTGTGGCAGTATTGACTTAACCTGTGTAAGAAGCTCTTGAGCTGCTGTCGTGGGAGGGGAGTGGGTTGAGGAGCACGTTTCAGGCAACGAGATTGTGTTTTCCTGGCTGGTCCCTTTCCTGGCATGGATCCCACCCCCTGCAGACCTTGTCCTGCTCCACCCTGCACCCATCCGTGGCCACTGCCCAAGGGTCCCAGCTGGGGACTTGCTGCCTGCTGTCACCTTGGCCATCCCACCTGTCCCACCATCCCACCCCACAGAAGCCCAAACGGAGGGAATGAGGGTGGCTCAAGGCAGCATCCCCCTGCACCCCAAAAGGCACCCCAGCCCTGCTATGTCCTGCAGTGCAGAGGGGCTCTGGGGACACGTGGAGGCAGAGGAGCTGGGCATGGGGGTGCTGAGCCCTGGGAGGCTTTTCAACAGCATTTCACACTGAAGAATTTAACTTTGAGGGAAGTGGGGGGGGTGTAGGAGCAGAAAAAAAAAATTGGAAAAATTATCTTCCGAAAGCTGAGACGCTTTTGGTGGAACACAAACCCAAAATCTCATTTATTTTCTGGGTGGGACTTTTTGACAGCCCTCATCAGGGAGGGGGACGGCAGCTGAACTGCTGGTTCCCGTGTTGGGGTGGGAAGGGAGCTCCTGGGACACCGAAACACCTCCGTGCTGCCATTTCCTTCTCCCACGTGCGTAGGAATGCAGCCCTGCCCGTTCCTAACTTGTCCTGCATTGGGCACCGAAACCTCCCTCAGCTCTGTCTGAGGCTGGTTTTTCTCAGAAATCAGCAGCCAGCCCTGCTGCTCCAGCCCCATCCTGCAGCCTCTGTGAGCCCCCGTGACTTTAAAGGGGTCTTGGGGAACAGGGTGACTTGAAAGGCCAAGCTCAGGGTTTCATGAAGCTGGGAGAAAGAAATAAATAGAATAAAATAAGCGCAATGGCCTCAAGCAGAGCCAGAAGAGATGGGAAAGCTCCTGCCCCAGCAGGGAAGTGGCATCTTCTGCTGTATTTGCTGCTCTGAGCCCAAGTGCCATCAAGGGTGTTCAATACTGAACAAACACTAAGGAAAAGCCAGTGCCAGCAGCCAAGCAAAACAAATGCCGAGCGATGGCCGTGCTCTGATTCATCTGGCAGGAAAATGCAGCGTGGAGGAAATTAAATTCAGCCCTTCCTCATCCTTCTGGTGTGGTATGCAACAGAGGAGCTGAGCTGTCAGTAGCAGAGCATCCGAGCACCCTGATGTGGTGGCTTTGGGGTGTTGGTGCCATCCGTGCCAAGCTGTGGGCAGCAAGCAGTGGCGGGCACCGGGGGAATCCAGGAAGGGTGGGAGGCACCTCGACCAAGCTTCAGGGAGGGGGGACAGAGGGGACACCCCTACCTCACCACGTCCCCATTCTGTGTCCCCAAACATGGCTTTCAGAAAGGCGCTGAGCACCTTAAGATGGAGCTCGTGGCATCGGGGTTTTAAAATTGTGATGTGCTTGCTGCATCCGAGGTGGTGGCAGTAAAGACTCTTGGTCCTTATTCTACCATTTCACAAAAGGATGGAGAGGGATGGGTGTCCCAGCTCCCTAGGGGGGACACCCAAGTTTCCCTTCTGCCTCCTGCATGGCATAGAGCTGCATCCCTGGACACCAATGCTTCAAGGTATCCAGCCCCAAACCATCACGGTGGTCCCACTGCCCTCACAGCATCACCTATGGCTGAGGTCCTGTCCCAAGGCTGGGTCTGCCCCAGCGCAGGCTCCCCAGGACCCATGGAGAAGGAGAAAAAGGCCAAGCCTTTGGCCCGTGAGGTAAAAGCTGGGAATTTCCGGTGTGTAATTTTTGCATCTGTATAAAATATGCAGCTGGAGCGCACCCAGGGGCAGCTGCCTCTGATGGGCGAGGGAGATAATGCTCAGCTTCCTCCAGCACGGAAATTCAGGAGGAAACAGCAAGGCAGCACATCCCCCTCTGGCACAGCTCCATGATTCACACCATGAGCCTGGCTCAGGGGATGCTGTGACCTCCCCGGGGCAGTGGGGGACACATCCATGGGGGGGAAATGACGACCCAAGGCAACCAAGCACCTCAGCAGAGTTGGACCACCGCTAGCGGGGCAGGATCAGGGCAAGCTCGCCACCCTCACGTCCCTTGGGTGCTGTCCTGCCCTGCAGCAGGGTGACACCACCTCTGACAATCCCGATGGGTGAGACTGGGAGAGGCCCAACCGCGGCACCCCGTGTCCACCCGCTCCCAGAGGTTTCGGCAAACCCTGCAGCCCGTCCCCTCCCGGCACCAGGAACCGGTCCGGGGCTCACACCCGGCACCGCCCGGCCCTGGGTTGTGACAGCCTTGGGTTGTGACAGCCTTGGGAGTGGGTGGCTGTCCCCACATTGGCACCCCTGGCTGGAGGGTCACCGGGTTGGGTGTGGGTGTCCCCATGGAGAAGGGTCCCCATGGCATGAGGGAGGCTTGAGTCCCTAGAGGTGTGTAGGGACAAGGGTTGGCAGCTGTCCTGGGCAGGTCAGTGTGGCAGCAGGTGAAAAGGGGTTTGGTGTCAACTGGGCAAAGGTGCTGAGCCCCCCTTCACCCCCTCTCCCTGGCAGCCTGATGAACGCTGCCTGCTGGCTGTCACCCCAAGCACAGGCATGGCCTCCTGGGTGGCTGATGGGTGTCACAGGGCCCCACACCTGCCTGTCCTGTGCCTCCTCCTCCTTGTCACAGTGTAGGTGGCACGGGCTGAAGCAGCCACAGTGACCCCAAGGATAAGAGGTGTCCCAACTCATCTCCCGTGGGCACTTGTTCCCGGGCTGGAGATGCCACCAGCCACCACCAAGTCCCCAGAGGCCCCTGGGCCACCTTGGCTCAGGCAGCAGTGACCACACAGGGGTGTCACCCACTTTACCACAATTAGTCTCCAAGTGTCCCAGATGTGATATGGAACAGGAGCACAGGACGTGCTCCTGGTGGGGGGTGGGGGTTTGGTGTCTTTCCTGGGCCATGCAGAATGGGGACAGAGAGATGCATTTTGCACATCCTGAGATCTCAGCTGGTCCCATGGGTCACTGAGTGATGGGGAGAAATAAAACTCATCACTCAGCAGGTTGATGTGCTCGTTTGTGTCCTTTCCATCACACTCAGTAAGGGACCTGCCTGCCCAGCCTGACCTCTGCCTGTCCCCCCCAGCTGGACCCTGGGGAGCACAGTGGGGCTGGTGGTGACCTCGCTGCTCCCAGATAATTCACACAGATGAACCCCCTCCTCCTTCAAGCAGTCTCCATCTGCCCAGCAGCAGAGCTCTCCAGCTAGCCTAAAGGATCATTTGGATGCTTGGTATGACCTTAAATAGGGTGTGGGGGGAACCCATGCAAGAGCCTGGATGTGGCACTCAGTGCCATGGGCTGGGAACCACAGGGGGAGTGGATCAAGGGTTGGACTTGATGATCTCTGAGGTCCCTTCCAACCCAGCCATTCTGTGATTCTAAGAATTTGCCCAAATTCTATAAATAATCAGCAATGCTGCAGCCCATCTGCAGCAATTATTGGCTATAAGTATGTTGAGGCAGGTGACAGCGATTAGAGCCAGAGCTACTGATTTTAACCATTGTTAAGAAACACAGAGCAGGTGTGGGGGTCACCCTGCTCGGTGTCTGTGCTTAGCCCAGGGATGGGTGCCCTTGGATAGGTGCTGGCTGCGCTCCGTGGCTCAGAGCGTTGGGTTGGGCTTGGACTTGCCAGCTGGCATTAGCCACCCCGGGCAGCAGCAGAAGGGCTGCGTGCTCAGTCAGGGGCTGGCAGCACCGGTGGGGTTTATCCGGGGGAAGGGGTGATCACATGCTCACCAGCCCAGGATTAGAGGTGGCCGCCGAGACGCGGGGCCGTGTCCGGACGGCATGCTGGGCAACCTGCTGCAGAGCCCTGCTGGCCACCGGCACGCAGAGCCCATGGCCCCGGCTAGCAGGAGGTGGTTGCCACAGCCCTGAGGGCTCACTGGGGACAGGTGGCCCCAGATGATGTCCTACCTCCAACCTCCTGGCCAGCACCTGGAGCGCTTCGATGGGCTTTCACTCATCTACTGGTAGGTGGGACAGGAGGCTGGGGGCAGGGGGGATGTGGCATGGGGACCAGGAGCCCCTTGGCTTTGGGAATGGGTGTTGGGGATGATGTGTTTGGTGATCCCACGGCTTTTTTTGGGGGGGGTTTATTTGCTTCGTTTTTGGTGGCCCCCCTCTTGAGGGGTGGGGGTCCCGCAGCATCCCCTGGGAGGGGCAGGGCAGAGGTGAGGCCGGGGTCATGGGTTAGCTCAGGTGGAGAAAGGGAATTTATTCTGCTTGCAGCAGGTGGAGAAAGCCCCCCCAGCCCCCACCCTGGGTGCTGTTGCTCCTGCTGGGCTCTCCCATCTGGATTGTGCCCACCCTGTCCCGACGCCGGGTGGGTGCAGACAGGGACCTTGCTGTGGGTGCAGGGCCGGGAGGGGATGGTGGGTGCTGGGTGGCTGCAGATGTCTATGTAGGGCAGAGCAAGCGGGTGGCAGTGCAGCCAGGGCCAGGGTTCAGAGCCTGCAGCTTGAGCCGATTAACTGGGGGTCAGTGGGACGGACCCAGAGCCAGTGGGGGGTCCTTGGAGCCACCCTGAGGGTTAGCAGAGGTTTTCTTGAGCTGGCTGAGCCCGGGCATCCTCCCTGGGGACTGAGAGCCTGGGACACCCTGCAGCCACCCACCAGGACCATGGCTGCTGGCGGAGCACAAGCCATCTCCTGCTGAAGTAGGTCACTGGAGCAAGGGCTGGGGGGTGGCAGCCCCCTCGGGGGGTGCTGGCAGGCTGGCAAGGGCAGCGTCCCGGGGTGACCTCTGCCTGTATCTTTGGGGTGCTCCCCTGATGTCTCCCTGCTGCTTTTTGGGCACAGAAAGGTGGGAAGGATGTAGGTACAGGGCAGGCTCAACGCTGCGGGCTGGGGTTTGGGTGGTGGGGAGTGCTGCCAGGCTGGTGCCACCCATGGGTGCTGGTGTTATGGGGCCAGGGAGTGCACAGGAGGGCTGGGGAAGTCAAGGCAGGATGCACCCCCAGCATCCTGGGGGCCGCTGAGCCCCTAGCATGGCAAAGAGGCTGAAAATCTCATTTTCTACACCAGAAATGGGCTGGGATGGCAGGGGCTTGGGCTGGAACCTCCTGCAGCTTTGCCTGTTGGGATGTACACAGTGAGGACTGAGAGCCCCAGTTCAAAAAGGGGGGGGGGGGGGAGGGAGGATAGGAGGGTCCTGGGTTTCCCCAGGGATTTGTCCCCTGCGTGTGACAGTGCCCGCTGTGCTGGCAGCGCTGGGCAGGAGGGCAGCGAGCAGATGGTGGGGAGATAACACCTCCCCAGTGCTCCCATAAGCATGGCCCTGCTCCGCCGCTGATTAAAAGATTAATTTTAGAGTCTGAAAATAGGAATTTAATAAACAAACAGCAGCAGCCAGGCTGGGATCTCGCCCAGCATCAGCGGGACGTGGGGGGAGGATTGATGGGGGTGTAGGGCAGAGCCTCTGCCAGCACCCAGGGGTGATGCTGGGGGCACCCATGGGGCTCTCCGGAATGGTTTGGTTCCTCTGCAGAGCAGGTGCTGGAGGCAGCTGTGGTTTTGCAAGGGGGGATTTTGTGCAGGAACTTTGCCAGGGAAGCGGGCAGGTCTGGTGGGTGGTGGCTGCACCACACTGTGCACACCCCCCAGCAGAAGTCAGGGTGTAGGACCGGCTCTGTTTGTCCCCAAACCTTCTTTGCTGTCATTTTTGCTCCTGTGTTTACGTGCCGGGATCGGGGTTTGAGCTTGAGGATGTTTTGCTCTGCCTCACTCCCAGCTCGGTGGCACTTTCTGAAATCCTTCCCCCAAAATAAGTTGTTTTTCCATCTTTCTGTACTCAGCCATTCCCCCCCAACCCCCCTTCCATTTTTTCCCCATGGATTCACTCGGGGAACTGCCTCCCACCCTTCTTGCATTTTTTCCCTAATCGGGGAAGTGAATTGATTTACTGCTTCCCAGAGGACCTGACCCCAAGGACAGAGGAATGGCAGGGCAGGATCTGCAGCCCCCAGCAGCACCCATCCCCTGTTAATAAGTTTATAACAGTCCAATCCCCAGCCTGGGGGATTTAGACAGGCAGGTTCCTAATCCTGTTAACCCTTTGTGGAAGCTGATACCCAAACAGGGGCTGCAGCTTGTGTCCCCAGGCAGAGCAGCAAGTCCCCCACCTCATGGGATGAAGAGGGATGAAGGATGCCCCATGTGTGAGGTGCCAGCTTGGTTCTGCTGGGACAAAAATGAAATGAGCTCACTGAAGCTTTTCCCCTCTGATTGTATTTAATTGTGTTAATAGCCATCTACAATGGCTTTGTGGGAGGTTTGGGCTGGAGCACGTGTTGGGGGACACCAATCTGGGCTGGATATGGGGCTCTGCCACAAATCATTTTCCCCAAAGCCTCTGGTAGACCAAGCATGACCTTGTTTCCATCTGAAAGAGCTTCTCTTCCTAATTAATACCAGCCAAGCTAATTCGAGGTCCTTTTGTTTTTCTCCTCAAACAAAGCCCTTTAGAGCAGGATGGGAAGAGCTGCACATGGATGGAGGGGTCAGTCTGAGGGGGAAACACTTGTAACCCCCCTCCAAGCACCAACACCCCCTGAGACTAACTCTGCCAGGGCAAGAAGCATCTCCAGAAAATGGTCCTCCTCAGCTGGCTTGGCAGCTGACTCCCCTTAAGATGTGCATCTCCTGGAAGCCCTGTTCCCACCAAAATGTAGGTAATGGCTAGTGAAGACCTGACTTTATACAGCAAAGGTTCATTGGGATGAGTCTACTGGCTGAAAAGGATATTGGAAAACGAGATGAGGCTTAGAGGAAGGTGGTAAAAAGTTTCAGAGGCTGGAAAAGCCTGGCCAGCAGCAAGGGATGGCATCTCCTCCTGCCCAAGGTCTTGGTGTCTGAGTGGTGCTGGCTTGTGGGGCAGATGCACTGAGAGAAGAGGGGATTCCTCCTTAAACCATGAGGAGCTGCATCCCGCCCAGGATGGAGACATCTTCCCTCAACAGATGGAGGGAGTAAGCGTTGGAAAAAACCCCTGGCTTTCAGACCTCCTGACCTCTTCATCTTTAGAATAAGAAGCAGGTTTTGGTTCAGGCAGGACCCCAAGGAGTGGGGAGATGAAATGCTCCCCAGGAGCTGCCTTCTGACCTCTATGGCCAGAGGAGACCATGCTTGGCTCCTGGGATTGGAGCTGGGAACATGAGGAGATGTGAGGAGGGGGTAGGGGTGCTATGACCCCTTTGCAGAGATGAGATTTGTGAAAATGACCAGCTCTGGCCATGTGCCTTGGGGAGGTGGGGATGGGTGTGAAACCATGCAGGAGGTGGTGGGCAGCAGTAGCTTCACCAGAACATCTGCTCTGGTCCCTCGGAATCCCCTTCTTTGCCCCAAAGGAAGGGGATAAAAGAGCTCCGAGGTCTCCAAGGAGAAAAGTGCCCATGGGGTATGGAGACATCAATGTGTGACCACTGCCACTGATGGGTGCTGGAGCTCTTGGTCCCCAGGTGCTCCCCACAGCAGGACCTGCTGGTTTTTCCCACCAGCAATTTCAGCAGGAGGATTCTGTTTGTTCCCTCTTCTGTTCAGACTTGTCTGTGAACATCTCCCTGATCTCCTGAGCTCGTTTGAGGTGGCTCCAAGGGTAATATTTATGCAAACAAGGGGGGCTGGGCCTGAGGATGGTGCATGCAGTTGCTCCACAGCAGCTGCTTTATTTGGTTTGATTTATTATCAGCACTTTGGAACTGATCCTGTCAGCAACACAATTGCATTTTCTGCTTTCTAATCAGATGTAAATGCCTCTTCAGTCTATGCTAATTTCACTTTGTCATGAAACAAACGTCATGTGAGGATTAAGCCAAGGGCTTGATGCCACTTGGGTGCCCCTTTGCTCCCACCCTGGTGGGACATGGGCAGGGACCACAACTCTGCACCCTCCAACCCCCCTTCAGAACTTTTTCTTGCTGCTTTCCAGAGTTGGAAGCCCTCAGGCAGTCCCCACCACCTCTGCAGGACCTCTTCCCACCTCTAATTCCCAAACATGCAGCCCTGCTCTGACCCTGTCCCTCTGCCAAGCTGTACACAGAAGGTCCCTGCAGGCTCGGTGGCACTTCTGTCACCACAACCCATTCATTCCCAGGCCTGGCATCCTCGTGCCATGGCTTTACCAAGCTTAGGATCCTGACTGGAGTTAAGATTTGGTCCTGGCCTGGATGCTGTGGGAAAAGGAGAGGTCCCAGTGTGGAAGGCAGAGATTTGGAGCCAAGTTACCCAGAGAGGGGGAACCAAACTTCAAAGGATGCAGGAGGCAGGCCAAGGAAGACATGCAAAAGAGGTTTTTATCTACAGGCAGCCTAAAGGTGGCTTTTCCAGAAGGTCCTTTGACCAAAATATGGATAGTACAACAGCAGTGAATTGGATCTCCTTGGGCTTTGCTGCTGGATAGAAGAGAAACTCTCCTGAGTTGTGTTACACCCCCACTGAAACTCCTCCTGTATGGCTGATCCCAATGGTGCTTCTGAAATATCCTCCCCCAGGTGCTGAGGGGGAAGGCTGGAGACAGAGAGGACGGTGTGGTTCTATTGAGAAAATCCAAAATTACTGTGTGCTGCCAAGAAAATGCAGTAGGGCAGACACGGCAGAGAAATTCTTCCTGTGGGGTCTGCAGACCTTCATGAAGGGATTGAAAATGAACACTTGGACAAGCCAGGAGCTGGTCACTCCAAAGTCTGGAAGTCCAGAGGTGTCCTAGGGTAAGGAGTTCTGGCACAGAGTTTTCTTCCTGGGAGGGGTTGTCAGGCTCTGTCCCAGGGTTGTGGTGGTGTCCTCATCCCTGGAGGGGTTTCAGAGCCCTGGAGATGTGGTGCTGAGGGCCATGGGTTAGTGGTGGCCTTGGCAGTGCTGGGGGAAGGGTTGGACTGGATGATCTTCAAGGTCTTTTCCAAACAAAACAATTCTATGATGCTGTAAGATTGGTTCCTGGGTATTAGCCCCAATGTTGAGCCTGGATTAATTGAGGAGACCAAAGATTCAGCTGCTTTACTTGTGTGGCTTTAATGTGACCAGGAGATGATCCTGCCTGAGCAGACAGACTGCAAAGAACTCTTTGGCTGGGGGAGCAGCCATTGAACCCCATGCTTTCAGGTGAAAGTGTGTTTCACCAGAGCCAAGCCTGCAGCCACATCTTCCCAGGTCATTTTGCATTTCTTGCTGGATGTTTTTCTGCCCCCGTGTTGCTTATGAGATGCCAACATTGCCCACGACAGGAAACCCATGGCAGGGGGTAAGAAAGGCAAGGGCAGACTTGCAAGATGAGGAACAACAACTTTACCAGGTGGGTTTGTTCTAGCAGCCCTAGACACACATACTGTCACCATCCTCTCCACCTGCTTCCTCAAAAATTGATGGTTTGGAGCCCTCAGAGCCCTCTCCAGGCTGGCCTCCAACACTGCCAGGGATGGGGCTTCCAACACCTCACTGGGCAACCTGGACCAGGGTCTCACCAACCTCAGCATCAAAAAATTTTCTAATCTCTAGGCTAAATCTAATTAATACTTTTTTTCCAAGAAAAATCACATTCTACATCGAAGAAGAAAAATCAATTTCACAAATACTCCTTTTCCTACTGGAAGGTGGACAGGCAGGTTCCTGCACATGGCCCTGCAATGTTAGTTTGGGTTTAGTTCCTTCATCTATTTATTTTAAAACATCAAATCTCATTGGGGGTTCCTTGAGGTGACCAGCCTGGGGTTCCAGGTGAATTTACTGAGCCCCTCAGTTAGATCCCAGCTTACTGAAGAGTTTGAGCATATGGACATCCCCTTTCCCAGTGGGATATATAGAGAAATTCTTCCCAAACCTGAGACCAAGTTTTAAAACTCTCAAAAACTTCATGTAGTTTGTTGAAACTTTCTCTTAAGAAGATAGCTTTTAAGTGGCAGGAGGAGCATCAGCATTGGATGCTTTTGTCAAGGCCACTCTGTGCTTCAAAGGATGGAAGCTGAGAGGTTTGGAGATGTACTTGGAAACTGAGCCTTCTTTCTCTTTCCTAAGGGCTCTCTGAGTTGGTTTTAACTTCACCATCCCACAGACAAATGGGTGGTTTATTTTTTCATGGCATTGCTTGGGTGATGCTGGCAGTAGTTGGTTGGTGTGCCCATGGCTGGGCTGCTGAAGGATTTGGTTTTGAAGGCTTGGGGCACACAAGCTCCAACCAAACACACATCTGCTTCATGCTGAGTGTGGAAATTGTGAAGGTCCCTTCATTTCTCACCTAGAGAAATGCCCACCAAGATCAGAGCCCTCCTCCTGCTGAGCCCTGAGGTGGCTCCTCTGTCCCTGCTATTTGGCCAAGCTTGGATAACTTCATTTCATCCCCATTAAATCTTTTCCCTGTCTGTGTGAGACACGAGTGGAAGAAGCAAATCCATCTTTTGATCTCCCAGCAGAACAGCTGAACTTGCTTTGCATCCAGAGGAAAAACCGTGGGCTGGAAAAGATGCTAAAAGGGAAAAAAAAAAACCAAACAAAACAACAACAACAACAAAATAATCAGCCCCCAAATCTGACCCTTTGAGTGCTCCAGGCTCTGGCTTCCAAAGCTTTGCAAAGGATTTGAAGCCTTCAGGGCTGGCAAGCATCCACATCCTGCACAGAACCACCCCAGGAGAGGTTGTTCCCATAGGCAGAGGGTGGGATGCAGGCAACTGGTGATGCCATGGTGGTCAGAAGGAGTGTGACAGCACCTCTGGGGGGGTAGGAGGGTGGGAGCTCCCTCCCACTCCCACGGGTGCTTGCGAGGGGCCAGGGAGGCTTTGGCTTGCATAAGCTTTAATCTAAAGTTGGAGATGGTTTTTCAGCCGATCTGTGTTAATGTTGGGTGGAATTAACATGCAGAGGAGGAAACCACGTGACCTCCTCCGACTTTCCCAACCACCACCACCCCCCCTTTTTTTTTTTCTTTTTTTTTTTTTTTTTCGTCATCATTTTAACGGATTCCTGCCAAATCGGAGTGGCTGGCACCCGGCAGGGCTGGGCTGCTGCTGCCACCAAGATGCCCACCGTCTCTATCCTCTACAAGGGAGCCATAATCATCAGCAGGTAACCTCCCTGCATCCAGGGTAGCATCAGAGAAAGGGCACGGGGCAACCCCGAGGGGACCCAGTGGCCACCTCGAGCCAAGGCTCATCTGCTGTGCCATCTCCAGGGCCAGGGTTGGGTGGCAGGGGTGGCTTGGGCAGAGCAGAAAAAGCTGAGGACACTGGAATTCATGCCCATGCTTGGGTTTCTTGCTCTCCAGGGTTAGCAAAGCTCCGCTCTCCGTGAGTTGCGTCGGGGATAAAAAGTTGATCGTATCAAGCAGGCTTGAAGCTTTCCAAAATCTCCATCCTTATGTTGTGTTGCAGGCTGTTTTTTGAGCTATTTCTGCTTACTGTCTGTGGAGTTTTTACGGTGATTTACTCAAAATACTCTGAAAATCCTGGCTGGTAAACTGGAGCGGTCTCAGCCCAGGGCTGCTCTGGCTTCCTGGGACATCTTCAAGCTCCATTTCCTGGCAGCCAGACGTAGTCAGGTGTTTGCCCTGAATATGTGGAATATTGCAAGAATGTCAAGGGGCATTATTTTTAATGAGAAGAAAAAGTTTCCAGTTCAAATCTCAGATAGGAGTGTTGCTGGCTTTGCAGATAGCTTGATAATTGGAGAGAGAGATTGGATATCTGCAAAAAGAAGTCCTTGGGGTTTATTCCTCTCCTGCATCCCACTGGCCTCAGAGGAGCCAGCTGTGTAGTTCCTTCAGTTGTATCCAGATTTGGGTCCAATACTGATTTATAATTTACTGATTATTATTTTCTCTTGGGACTTAAATCCTGGCAAGTGGAGTATTTGGGGAGCCCCTCAGCCCTGGTGTCCCACCTGTCTCTGGGTTTCTCAGATCAAAGTTTTCCCATCCTCATGCCCACCATGAGCCACCCAAAGAGGAGAAGCACTCGGTGGTCCCAGGTCTGGATTCCAGGCTCACTAGCTAGGTGGCCAGGTAGTTTTGGTGTCATTTATATAGGACATCCACCTTGGCAAAAAGGTGTTTAGGGGGAGACGTTGGGGTGGTTGGGTTGGGTTATTTGGCACGGGGGAAACTCGGGTTGTCTGATGCTCTTCCAACACCTCTGGCTTGTGATGAGGAGCTCCCACCCTCAACCTGGCAAGCAGGGAGCTGAAGCAACTCAGCAGCCCTTGCATCCCCCTTTTCCAGCCCCCCTGACAGAGGGATGGAGACTCTTTTTCTGCTTTACAAAACCCAGGGAGAGGATGGTGCCTGGCTGCCTTCATCCCAGCCTGCCTGTGTTTGTGAAAGGGTTTTATTCTCAGAACATTGGTTGGAGCTCTGATCTCATTTCCTGAGAGCTGGACAGCTGTCCAGCCCTGTTAATCTGGGGTAATGAAGCACAGACAGGTCCATCAGATTTGCTGGGTGGGGAGGATGATGTCCAGCCCTGCACATATTTTCTCATTTATCTGTATAAACTTCAGGGGAGGGAGCGTGGGGGGGGGAGTTGGAGCGGGGTGATTTTTGCCAGCGCCGTGTTCCTCACCCTCTGTGTCTGCATCCTTTGGTGGGCATCAGCCAGGGTGATGGGAAGGATGTGCTTGTGGGCATGGTGGTTGGGCAGCTGCTTGTTTTAACCCCTGAAAGCCAAATGTTTCTTTTCTCACTTCCAGGACGCTCATGGGACCGTATGGGATGGACCGGACCGCGCATTGCTTTGACTTCTACGACTGTGCCAATGGGCTGGGTGAGTACTGAGCCTCTGTGAGGGACATTGGTGTCAGCTGGGGCAGCTCCAACATCCCCCTGGGCCCCGTGTTCTGATGGGTCTCCCTGTGTCACCATGGAATCCCAGACTGCTTTGGGGTGGAGGGACCTTAAAACCCATCCAGTGCCACCCCCCCCTGCCATGGGCAGGGCCACCTCCCACCAGCCCAGGTTGCTCCAAGCACAGAAATATGGAAATCTGTGTCTGGTATCTCTCACCCAAATGCTGGTTCTTGTGCCTGCCTCTGGTGAGCAGCTGGTAGCACCTTTTGCAGCTGGGAAGTCAAACTAAAATCCCAATTAATTCCCTGTGGATGGGGGAGCAGCCGCAGTGCTGGGTGCTGTGCCTGGGGCCAGAGCCCCTCCTCTCAGCAGGACCAGGAAAAGGCTTTTCAAAATTGCCTGAATTAATTCATTTTTAATAAATTCAATTTTAATAAATGAATTAAATTCATTTTTTAATAATTCGTTTTTAATTGATAAATTCATTTTTTTAATGATAAAAATTAAATAATATCCCAAGCACTTCCCAATTGCCTGAATTAATTCATTTTTATAAATTCAAATTTAATAAATGAATTCAGTTCATTTTTAATAATTCATTTTTAATTGATAAATTCATTTTTTAAATGATAAAAAATAAATAATATCCCAAGCGCTTCCCAGTTGCCTGCCCCTGCCCCACTGTAGGCAGGGTGACACAGGGCATTGCAGCTCTCCTGGGAACTGGGCTGCCTGAGTTGTTTTTGGAAAGTTTGGCCCAGGGGTAAGAATGTGAGCATAGGGCAAGTCAGACGTCCTTTCATGGTGCTCTCAACATCAAAGCAGGGAAGAAATGGGAAAAGTGATGTTCATCTCCATTGGAACGTGAGAAATAGCCACAGGTTCATGAAACTCAGCCCAAAAGAAACCAGCAGAGCATCTCAGCTGACCTCTGTGTATCCAGTGGCATAAATACTGGTGTTCTTCATGAATGTTATTAAAAATTGCATTCTTGAATCAGGATTTCTCAGGGTCCATCACACATCCTCCTCCATAAATTGTAATTGCAAGTGCAGCCCACTATAGTAATTTGGGTTGGAAAAGACTCATAAGAGCATCCAGTCCAATATTTAAATCATCCCCCAACACAGACAGCTCTGGGCCCTTTGGTAAGGTCCCTCTGTGACCATTTTGGGACCACTGCTGAGAAGTCAAACTCAGCAGAGAAACAAAACCAGGTGTCCAGAGGTTAACTATAGATCCATCCTTGACTGTTTCCAACCCATGGGTGCTGGGGCTTTCTGCAGAGGAGGAACAGCTTTGTTGCCTCTTCCCCTGCTCTTCTGTTCAGGAGGTTCACGGGAGCTGAGGGAAATGTCTTTGCTGGGTGAATACAATATTTTAATCTCCAGAGGTGGATTTGGTTGAGTTGATGGGATTTGAGCTGTTGGGTTGATTAGCTATGTTAAAGGAGGAGACCCAGAAAAGCCTGTCTGGGCTGTCACTGACCTCTAGAAGAAGGGCACAGACAACTGCAAGCCACATTGCTGGGTCTCACTTCTCCTCTTTTCCCCCCGTCTGTGGCCAGAGGGTTTTTGCAGGGTCTTGCAGACCTCTACAGCATCTTGTGGACCCACGATGTGGGTTTTCTAATGCAGCCATCAGCTTGCTTCAGCCTCTCTTGAGAAGCTTGATGCCCCCTCCCTGGCAATGTCTCAGGCCAGGCTGGATGGAGCCTTTAGCAACCTGATCTAGTGGGAGGTGTCCCTGCCCATGCAGGGCACTGGAACTGGATGAGCTTTAAGGTCCCTTCCAACCCAAGCCATTCCCTGGTTCTATGAAAAAGCCAAGACAAGGGATCACCCTTGAGGACTTCTCCTTCTCTGCTGAGGTCAGAGCCTTGTGTAGCTGCAGCTGCTCAGGATTTGTGGTTTTTTGGGGGGAAAAAGGTGCTTTGATGAGGTTTTTTCTGTCCAGATGCAGGTGTAATCCCAGCAGAGTTTCTTTAGACCAGCATCAGCCCACTTGGTGCTGGTGTGGCAGGTCAGCGTTTGGCCCCAGGTCTGTTTCTCTGTGGCTTTAGGTGGAAACCCACATGTGAACCTCAGCAGAAGTTCAAAGGGGTTACCTGGCGGCTCCTCAACCCTGAACTTTGAATTAAAGAAGAGCCATCAAAGGGAAGTGCTGATTAAGAAGCATTTCTCAAAAAAAAAAAAACCCAAACACCGAGATCCCATTATCTTGACCTTCATCTTCTTTAGGACAGGGCGACCAGTGATTCACCTCCAATCTGTCCCTTCCTCCAGATAGAAAAAAGCTGGCCAGGACCACAAGATCAACAGAAGGATTAAGGGAAATGTAATTGAACATTGCTAGCTTAGGCCCAGGGCTGGCAGTCTCTGTCCGTGCCGACTGCCGGGAGCATGGCACGGCGGCCCCGGGGGTCAGGATGCAGAGGAGATGATTAAAGTTGGGCTCAACAACCAGATTAGCCAGGACACCCCTTGACCCGTGGGAGAGGGAGCAGGGAGGGAGTGAGATTATAGGCTGAGAAGTTGAGAACTGACTGCGCCATTGGCATTAAGAGGGGAGGGATTAGATGAACCGTGGGAAGCTCCAAGTGGTCTTGAAGAAATTTGGGGGATGGTGAAGAACTGAAAAGAAAAAGCCATTTTGGGTGGTCTTAACGTGTGCCCCTCTGGAGATTTTCTATAAATGTGTCTTCTGTGCCAAGGAAAATACCAAGGACACTGGCATCAGCTCCAACTTTTGCCAGAAAGGAAAGATTAAATAGAGGGATCCAAAATAGGCTAGATTATCTGGCCCTAAGTATGACTTAATAAGCATTATACCAGGACTTTGATGCTGTGATAATTAAAGAGCCGTTATTTACCTACCCTTGGGTCCCAAATAGAACTCTGATTGAAGTAAGTGTTTATAAAATAGAAAGATTCTCAGAGTTGCTGCCACCAGGAGCTTTGATGATTTGGGTTTGGTAGAAGCAGCCCTCCTCCTCCTTCTCTTCCCCACCCCACAGGAGACCCTCCTGGTGCCTCTCTGGGGTGAGGCAATGGGTGGGAGAGCAGAGCCAGGCAGCACCCCACTGCTTTGCCAACAAGGAAGTTAAAAGTCAAGGGGTTTTTGGTTTTGTTTTGTTTTGTTTTTTTCTCCCCCCCTCATCAAAGTTGGAGTGTCTGGGAGCAATACTGTGAGTAATCACCGATTTTAATAACAAGATCGGATTTTCTACTGACATGGTGGGGGATAAAGGAGGATTTGGAGATGCTTCGTCTATATTAAGCCATTATTACAACTGATTTGCAGACACAAAAGGGAAATGAGTCATTATTGGTTTGATACCTCTGCAGAGGAGCTGGTGGCAAGTGGGGCCTGTTGGGCTGCTGGGGGATGCTACAGCTGTGCCTCTGCTCAGCTGGAGATTTTTTCATGATTTGGATAATGTGTTTTATCATTTCTAATTACTTCCCATTCTGGGGTGAAGAAAGATGTAGAATGAGTTCTTGAGTGGTCACCTTGGTTTAAGCCATACTTACAGTGTCCTCCCTCTTCAGGGGAACTGACTTGCTTCTGTGGGACCCCCATAGAATTAGAGACTGGGTTGGGTTGGAAGGGACTTTAAAGCTCATCCAGTGCTCATCCAGGTTGCTCCCAGCCCCATCCAACCTGGGCTGAGACACTGCCAGGGATGGGGCAGCCACAGCTTCTCTGAGCAACCTGAGCCAAGGGCTCAGCACTCACACACCAGAGAATTTCCTCCTAAGATCTCATCTCAATCTTTCCTCTTTCAGTTTGAAACCATTCCCCCTCATCCCATCCCTCCAGGCCCTTGTCCAAAGTCCCCTCCAGCTTTCCTGTAGGTTCCATTCAAGTTTCCACCCCATTTCTTCTTGCTTGTTTCAGAAAGGGCTCTTGTTTTTGGGGGGCAGAAGCTGTGTTCAGCTCCCCTGGAGGAGATCTGTTGGTGCTCCCCAGCCCCTTCCAGGAGCAGCTGATGGCCCCAGGATGCAGCTGGATCCCTGCTGGCCGTGCCCCTCTCTGCCCTGTCTCCTGTCCTCACTGTGCCCTCCTCTCCAGAGCAGCAAAATGCCTGACCGGTGGCTCTGGGGAGAGATTTGTTAATTAAAGTCAGGCTTTTTAATCCTTCTGTCCACTGTCTGGATCTTTGAAGCAGGATTTAATGAGTCCTGGACAAATAAGTCTCTGGGGCCTTTTCCTGCCAGCCAGCTTACACTCCAAGCTGTCCTTGTGTAGCATCAGAGCCCTTTGCCAAGGTGCTGCTGTGGAGGGTTTTGGAGCTCCACTCAAGGTCATCTCCTGCTTCCAGGCTGCTCCACCAGGTCCCAACCCACTGAGAATGAGCAGCTGCTCCTGACATGGAGCTCTGGCCTTGGTGGCAGCTTCAAAGGCTGTGGTGGAGGTGCTGCTGGAGCTTGGCAGGCAAACAAGATGTTCTCACTGCTGTACTGAACCTGGAGCTTGTCCAGATGTCCTATCTTGAAGGGGTCCCCTGGGGTGTCCAGGTTCCTAGGACAAGTCTCACCAGAGACACAAGCACAGGCTGAGGCATCCAGGTCCTTATCCATCAGTGATGAACCTGGGGGGAAGGTGGTTCCTCATTGCCTGTGGCTTGCTGAGCTCTTCTGAGATGCCACCAGATGCCTTTAGACTTGAAGTTTTATCAGTGGCTGCATCCTGTTGCCTCTGCTGCTGCTACTGCAGTCCAGGAGACCAGAGCATCCCAGACTGGTTTGGGTTGGAAGGGACCTTAAGGATCAACCCCCTGCCATGGGCAGGGACACCTCCCACTGGATCAGGTTGCTCCAAACCCCATCCAACCTGGCCTTCAACATTGCCAAAGATGGGGAAACAGGTGTTTCCAGAAATGGCTTTGAACAGGAGTGACTGGGAGGGCTGGGAGCTGCAGCCCCCCTAAACCAGCCTGTGGAAACTGCCCTTCTCTGCCTTGGTGTAATGGGCACCTCTTTTCTCCCAGGTATTAAGGTAATTGGTGGCATCAAGGAACTCACTGGAGAAGAATATGGGGTTTATGTCAAGAGGATCCTTCCAGGGGGTGTTGCTTACGCGGATGGTGAGTTAAATGGGGTGAGAAAAGTCAAAATCCAGTGTATTTATTTTATATATTACAGCATAAGCCATTTCAGGTGCTTATTCCAGAATTTCCAGCAGTGTGGGGCGCATTTTTTACCGGTGGCAAGCATTGTAATACCCAACAGCAACCTTGCCTTGCCTCCAACTGCATAAATACAAGTGCTTTGTGTCTTTAAAACAAAATCCATCTCTGCCACACCAAGAACTTTGCTTTGCTTCCTGTCCTTTCCCACAGGCCACTGCCTGCTTGTATCTCCACAATGACTGGAGATGCCTTTGCAAACTTTGCCCTGTTTTAGGCCACTGATTTCATTCTGAACATCTTCAAATAAGGAGGAATTAGGCAGGGATCCCCACAGCCCACTTTTCAGTAATTAAGCCAGAAAATTATATGTATGTTTAGGCTTTTTTAAAATGTTACATCATTATTTTTTCCAGCTAATTAAGAAAAATAAATCCCAACCAGGTGGAGGTCCTACTCATGGTTTTCTACCTGACCTCCAACTGAATTAAGTAAAAGCTTTATTGCCTGGTGTTTTTATGGTATTTGCTTTCTTAACTTCCTACAGCAGAGGAAGTCCTGTGACATTGGCATAAGTTGTTTGGAAAGGTTGCAGAAACTTCATCTGTGGACAAAAACCTTGAAAAACAGGTTGGATGAGCATTTTGGAATGGCCTATGCATATTTCATCTTGTCTCTGGGCAAAGGGAGGAACTGCCCAACTTCTCCCAGTCCCTTCAAGCTGTATTTTCTGCAATTTCTATCCATTACTTTTCTTTTCTAGGGCGCCTGCAGCCAGGAGACCAGATCCTGGAGGTCAATGGAGATTCCCTAATTGGGATTACAAGCGAGAGGTACTGTATCCAAATGGAAATTTTGCATTCCTGTTGGTTTTGGATAATTCTGTGAAGTGGTTTTGGCTGCAGGTAGCATGGAGGGGATGCTGGGACATTGCTTTCCCTGCATTCTGGCATTGCCATGCTGTTCCTGAAAGCCAGCTTGGGTAGTATCAATCAAGAAGTTTCTCTAGAAATCCAAACCTGATTCTCCTTCTCCCAGAGCAGCTGGGTTTGATGCAGGAGGTCCCCGAGGACATCTCTGCCAGGACCTTGCTCTGAATCCTATGGGGACATGGATGTTTGGGACCAGGTTCTGGTCCTTCCTGCAACAGAAACTTCCCAAGGGAGGTGATGTGCTGGGAGGTATTTTCTCACCATCATGGGCATCTTTTGGGTCAGCTTTGCAACTGGGGACTTCCAATTTATTGCCCAAGCAGGACAATCAGACTGCAACTTGTCTGCCACCCTCCTTAGTCCTGCTCCCAAGGCAGGAAACAGGGCTGTTTCCCAGGCATCTGCCCCCCAGAAAAGGGCCCCTTGGCTGCTGCTGCAGTTTGACCAAACTATGGGTCTCTGCCCAGTTTGCTGTGATCTTTGGTATGGGGCTGAGTGAGCTTGGGGTGGAGGTGGCCTTGATGTGTTGTGGTCCTTGTCTTGCAGGGCTGTGGACATCCTGAGGACAGCATCAGCCACCAGCCACATGCGCCTTCTGATAGCCCGGGATGATGATGCCAGGTGAGGGCTGTCACCCTGCCCTGGGATGGTGCTGGCACCCCTTGGCACCCCACCTGGGGCTGCCTTTGGGCTCACCAGGCCGGTGGTGAAGGTGGCCAAGGGTCTTGGATAACTGTTCAGTGGTGGGAAGGTGTTGGAGCTGTAATGGGAAAGGAAGCCAAGCTTCCAGCTTCAGGCCTGGCTCCAGCTCTGGGTCCCTGGGGCATCCTGATTTCTGCAGGCATCTCCCCAGTGAGGACCAAGGCAGCTCCACCTGCAGCATGGCACAGGGGCCCCCTGAGCTCTGCTGGGTGGTGTGAGCTGCCTGATAGCTTATCATATTCTGCACAGAGCTTTGGATGGGTCTAGGGTCAGCAGGATCTGCCCTTTCCTTTCCAGTTAGACACTTTGAGTTAAGGTCGTCCTTCCTTGGGTGATTTCCTCTTTCTCAGGGACCAGCTTCTCCCTGAAACCTTTCCCATTGCTATCACTTGAAAACCTTAACCTCTCTGGATGCTTGGAGAATCCAAAAGGAGAAGAAAATAGTTCAGTTTTGTTTTGGCTGGATTTCAGCTGTGTGGGACAATGAAGGTTTAGTGCTGTCCTTTGCTTGCATCCCCTTGGAGATGTGGTGCAATGTGCACAGGCTGCTGGAGCATCCTCTCCCTGTTGGACAAAACCACAAAGCTGGAAACCTGTGGTGCACCAGGAACCATCTCTGTGAGATGGTGGCACCCAAGCTTTGCACAGCCTGTGGGTGGCTGAACATCTCAGGTACCCTCATCCTGTTAGCATCAGAGGTGATGGTTGCATTCTTTATCCATCAGCAGCTGTGGCCTCAGCAGAGCAGAGCAGAGCAGGTGCTGTAATGACAGGGGTGAGCCTCTTTGGGGAAGGGTTATGTTCTGGCAGGAGAATTATTTGCTGTTAATGACACACTGCTTTTCCCTGCCTCTCTTCTGCTCTTCCAGTGGAAATAGCATATTATATATGCTCAAATAATTATAGCAGCTCCCAGGGGAGATCATGGAGATGCTGGGAGTGCTGGAGCCCTTCTGCCATGGAGCCAGGCTGAGAGAGTTGGGGTGTTCATCCTGGAGAAGAGAAGGCTGCAATGGGGAGACCTTAGAGCACCTTCCAGTGCCTGAAGGGGCTCCAGGAAAGCTGGGGAGGGACTTGGGACAAAGGCAAGGAGTGATGGGACAAAGGGGAATAGCTTCCAACTGGAAGAGGGGAGATTGAGATGAGATATGAGGGAGAAATTTGCTGTGAGGGTGCTGAGCCCCTGTGCCAGGTTTCCCAGAGAAGCTGTGGCTGCCCCATCCCTGGCAGTGTCTCAGCCCAGGTTGGATGGGGCTTGGAGCAACCTGGGCTGGTGGGAGGTGTCCCTGCCCATGGCAGGGGGGTTGGAATTAGATGGTCTGTAAGGTCCCTTCCAACCCAAACCAGTGTGGGGTTAAAAAACTGCAAGTCTTTGAGCAGCTGCTAAGGAAGCAGTGAGTGAAGTGAGGAGCTCAGCAGAGCTTAACTCGGGTGTTTGACTCTTTTTTGGTCCCACTGAGGAAGCACCTCTATGCTGGGGAAGTGGCACTGTGTCTCTTGCTGTCCCCTCTCCTGGTGGCAGTGTCCAGGGATGGGCTGGGTCCCTGCAGCCACCCCAGTCCCCAGAGCAGAGTTGCTGCCTCCACCCACACTGATCTGTCCCAAGCTGTTCAGGCATCTTGATGTGCCTCCTAATATCTTAAATTGCAGCAGATGTTTCCTCAAATCTCCCCCCCCACTGGCTTTGTCAGCAGCTCCAGCTCCTCCCTGCAGCTGCCCCTCAACCCACCCAGGGGGACTGCCAGGGCCAGGAAACTCAGAGCAATTTATTTGGCCTCCGTTTGCTGTTGGTTATCTGTTTTAAATCTGTGAAAGGTTAGCTGGCAGGGTAGTTGGGAAGTAATCAGTTTATTTTGTTATTTATTCTTTTTTATTTTTATTAAAGATTTGCAGAGATTTCACTTATGTAATCATCTCCCAAACTGTTTAATACACCAATACGTATCTCCAGGATTAAGGATTGGGGCAGAAGGATTTTTCTGCTCTCTCATTTGTTTTTGGTTTTGGTGTGGGTTTTTTTGGTTTGTTTTTTCTTTCCTTAGTTTTGTCTTTTTTTTACTGATGCCTTCCTATCTTTTCAGTCTTGAGCATGGGGAAGCAGGAAGCCAAACTCTGTCTGGCTTGCAAGGGGCTCTGGGACCTCCCTGGGAGTGGCAGCTCTGGAGGTGACAACCAGGGAGCTGCTGCTGCCCTGGGAACAATCAGGAGCTGAGGGCAGCCTCATGCCTTCCATCTGCCCAACAAAAGGGACAGGGAAAGAGAAAGAGGAAGAGAAAAGAGGAGAGGAGACTTCAGAGCACCTTCCAGTGCCTGAAGGGGCTCCAGGAAAGCTGGAGAGGGACTTTGGACAAGGACTTGGAGGGATGGGATGAGGGGGAATGGTTTCAAACTGAAAGAGAGAAGTTTTATGTTGGACAATAGGAAGAAATTGTTTGGTGTGAGGGTGCTGAGCCCCTGTGCCAGGTTTCCCAGAGAAGCTGTGGCTGCCCCATCCCTGGCAGTGTCTCAGCCCAGGTTGGATGGGGCTTGGAGCAACCTGGGCTGGTGGGAGGTGTCCCTGACCATTTAGGGGTGGCACTGGATGAGCTTTAAGGTCCCTTCCAGCTCAAACCAGTCTCTGATTCTGTGATTCATCAACCCTGAGTGCTGGAGGAGGAAACGTCCTGGCTCTGAGTCTGGGATACAATTCAGCCTGCCTGCCAATTTTCCCAATGACTCAGCTGAGTAGCATTTTGTTGTGGTTGCCCTGGGGCAAATTTGACTCATAAACGCTATTATTTGTCCCTGGAGTTAATTATAGGCCCAAATTACCTGTGCTCTTAATGCAACTCAGTCTTGGCGTGTATCAGATGCATGTTTTCAGCCTGTCGCATCAGACATGCTGCAGAGAACAGCATTAATGCTAGGGCTGAAAGCAAAAAATTCAGATTTAGAGCTGGACACACTGGGTTTGGATGACTGTTGGAGCTGATTTTCATCTCTGCTCACCTTTAGCTAATGCATTTAATTTTATTGCACACGCATAACTATTGTTTATCCCTTTTCCACCTGGAAGTTGCAATGGTTCCTTGTTTCTCTGCTTGGTACAGATAGCAGCCTGGTCTTTCAGGTTTCTTGATGGTGAGAAAGCCTGTTCCTGCTGTCCCTCCTTGTCCTCCTATGATAAAATGCAAAATGCATTGCACCTCCACAGCCACCCGGAGGATTGCAGCAACAAGGCATTGCACAAGAAGCCATCAGGAAAGCTGTCTGCTTTTCTGCAAATACCTGGTTGATGTAATTCCATAGCCCAGGACAAGCAGAGAGGCTGCAGGTGAAGTTCATGCCCAGCCTGGCTACGAGGGCAAAGGAATCCCTATTTTCCTGCCAGCCCTGCAGGTGCCAGCAGCAGCTCAGCCCACGGAGTGGTTTTGAGCTCTTGGTGCTAAACTGGAAGTCAGCTGGGGTTGATTCTTGGAAGCCCCGGGTATCCCAGGGTCACAGGGCCACCCTTTGACAGTGTCATCTGTGAAATCTCCGGGCAAGATGTCACCTGGGCATGTCACTGCTCCCCAGGCATGGAGCAAAAAGCAAAGCTCAGCAAGGGCAGGATGTGCTGCCCTGTGCAGCCACTGGAAATGCTGCAGCTTCTCCCAGCTGGACACAAGAAAATATGGTTTTTCTGATGCTTTCATAGTGCTTTATACTCAGGGTTCCCACTGACCTGCAGGATTTGTGGGGGTTTTTTTTGTGAGATGAGGTAATAACTTCTTTGGTGTTCCCAGACCCCTTCTTCTTCCCCAGCTGTGGTGCAGAGCAGAGGTTTTCCCCGTGACCTTTGATTCAGCCTTTGTTCTCCTGAGAACTAGAGGTCAGGAAAAAAAGGTATTATGAGATAAAACAACAATATTCTGCAGGAAGATTGACGCCCTGCTGCTTAATCTGTAGCAAAGTCAACCCACAGCTGGCTGCTGCTGGCAAACCCCCTGATCCCACCCCATACCGTGGGCTGCTGGAGGTCTCAGCTCTATTACAGGGATCCTCCAGACCTCAAACATCTGTAATTTAACAAAAAAGAGCTGGAGAACGAATTGCTAAGATGAACTTTCCACCTCATACAAACCAGTGATTTTATTTCTGTTAATAAAGCTGGGCATTTCAGTCCTGCCCGCACCTGCCTGCTTGAATGTTTTAGTAAGGGTCAAATTTTAAATATTAAAGACATCTTCTGAAGGCTCTTTGTGTCTGAAAGTGCAAAGCAGGACCTGCTAGCATTCCTGCAGCATAAAATAATCAGCAATGTTTGGGCATCGTCTGCTTGCTTGCAAATTCCTTCAAATCTGGCACTGAGCACAAAATTAACTCTGCCACCAGAAAGTGTGCTTCTTGCTGCTGGGATAAGAGAGTGCTTCAGGTTAGTCATATGTTTATGTTCTCGGTGGAACCAGGGCTTGCAGAACTGCCCAACAAAGCAGGAGGTGGGACAGTCACCCATGACATGGCTTTGAGTCACCTCATCCCTGCAGCACATGGCTGGGCTGGACCCAGCCTCACCAGGCAGCCCTGGGCTCTGAGCTGGTTGCTCAGGCTCCTAAGCAAATAATGATAAATAGTCTTCTTGTAGCTGGAATAAACAACAATAAAGAATGCTCAAGTCACACATGCCCCTGCTTATAACAGAGTTTGACAGCACGGATGTGGGTGATGGGTGTTACGTTGCTCAGCGGGGTTTGAAGAGCGTAAGGGCTGCCCAACTGGTTGCATTTGCCTTGGCTAAGAGTTTTTTAGCCATTGTTTCAAGGTCATAACCTGTTCTGCGCTCTGATGGATTATTAGCTGAGGAAAATGGAACAATAGATGCCCACAGAAACACCCAGACCAAAAGAAGAACCCAACTGCTGATGGTTTGATAACTGCTGGAAATGATTGGGCCCCTTCCAGCACGTTGCAATAGGCCATGGAGGGATGAGGCCACCAGTGCATTGGTTACCAGTGAAATGGGAGTGAATCACTTCTAGAAATGATAGAATCATAGGAATTTAGGGGTTGGAAGGGACCTCGAGGGATCATCTAGTCCAACCACCCCTGCCAAAGCAGGGTCACCTACAGCAGGTCACAGAGCAATGCGTCCAGGTGGGCTTTGAATGTCTCCAGGGAAGGAGAGTCCACAACCTGGAGTCCTCCACAACCTCATAAAAAGCTTTACTGGAAAGTGGGCAAAAATTCTGCTAAGGTGAGCTCTATCCAAAATCCCGTCACAGTACAGCAAACAGTTGTCCTGCTGCTGGAGTTGTTTTTCTGCTTTCTCAGTGCTTTTCCATCAATTTTGGTGTCTAACACTATGAAACTCCTTGTTGGAACAGTTTTGGGGAAGGTTTCTGAACGCAGTTGGGTTTTTTAAGGTTGTGGGTTGAGTTGATAAAGAAAAGTGTGGAAACAAAATACTGGGATTCACCAAAGAACTCCCCTAAGTATTGTGTGACACTTGTATTTCAAATTACCATTAAATGGATTGAAGAAGGCATATATTTGATAGCAATAATAGATAAGGCCCCACTTTTTAAAGCTTGTTAATGAGCTGTTTTTTAATGGGAAGATGTAAATTACTGAGAGCATTTCCAGCAGGGACCTAAGGTGCTGATGGTTAACTCATCATTTAATATTGTTGCTCTAATCTAGCCAATAATGTATAATATCTGTCCTGGTAAAATACTCAGATGACACAACGTCTGCTTGTGCATAAGAGGAGTCTCCCCACAGAGGAAACTTTTCTGTGGCTGGTTTCCTACAGGTTTATGTCTTGTCCTTGTCTGACAGTCAGAGCTAGTCACTCATAACCAGGTTTTTCCTGTGACTGTAGTGTCAGGAAGGCACCTTCCCATGGGGATTCCTTCAATGCCTTCAAAGTCAGCACCCAACCTTGCTATTGTGGCCACAGAGATGACACAGGGTCTCCCCCCATTGCCTGGCTGCTTATTTAATAACACCTAGGAGAAATGAGACATCCTCCATGCCCTTCTCTCTATCAAAAGGTTGGATTGATCTCGGAACGTTGGGTTATGACATGAGGAGACTGCAGGGTGGCAGTGGGACAGCACAGTCCTGAAAAATCACGTTGTCCAGTGTGCCAGGGGTGGGTATGGGATGCTGGTGCTTGAACATGGCAGCCCCAGAAGGATGGGAGAGGCTCCTGGGAGCTCAAATAAGGGTTACAGAACTGCTGCAGGAGCTGGTAAACATGGTTAATGGTGGTTCTTAGTGGAGATTAGAAATTCCATGTGATTGAGCTGGGAAAATGAAGGTCATGAAGCAATTCACCTGTTGTGTGCAGGTGGTTACAGCTCATCTTGGACTCCACACACTGGGGTAGTTGTATGGTGGTCAGGCTCAACCTGGAAGCAAAGCATTAATGAAGGGGCTTGGGCATCACGGCAGCTTCCCAGGGGATGTTGTGGATGAGATTTTGTTGCAAAGAGGTGATGTGGGAAGCAGAAGGGTTACCTCAAGAGGGAGAGGGATCCTGCTCAATGTCTGCATGCTGCGATTCCTCCCCCCTCCTTAAATTCACTACCAAACCCTCCTGATTTTCACTCTTAAATCTCTCACAAGTGGGGATTTCACAAGTGGGATCTCTCACCAGAGGGTCTGTACCCTCATGTCTAAGAAAACTCTGTCTGCTCCCCAGTGCTGGGGGGGCATCAGCCCTATAAATGTGGTTGTAAGGCACTGCCACCAGAGCCCCTCTTGTCTTATAGCCATGTGGGGAATAACTCTGTGCCACACCTGACTATACCTTGGTTTACTTTTCCAGGAGAGAGTTTGCCGAGCTGCTGGAGAAATTTGGCTCCCAGAGCAACACAGGCTCAGCACGGAGCTCCCCAGTCCTGCACAGCAGCAGTGAGTAGCTCAGCATACTTTCTGGTTGAAACCAAAGGCCCTTCTCTCTGCCAAGGGAGTTTTCTTCATTCTGGTGTTATTAGGAAGGAGTTTTGGTTTGTGTAGGTGTCTGGGGGGGGGAGGTTTGACGGATGAGAAGCTCAGCTTGGTGTTCTTGCAGGCCCTTGGGCATAGAGCAAGGATGAAGCAAGGATGAAGCAAGGCCCCCTTGAGGGAAGCAAGGATGGAGTTGGGGTCATCACCACTTCTCAGCCCCCCCAGACTCTGCCTGACCAACATGCTGGGTGGGTAACCTCAGCACAACCCAGGGATGTTTAGTGAGACACAACGAGGTTAACCTAAACCAGGGGCTGGTGGCTCAGATCCCATGGGCATGGAGAAAGAAGGTGTCCCTCTGGTTTGGCAGAGGGCTGCCAACCATTTCCCCATGCCAGAGGTATGTTAGGGTGATAGCCCCACATTGGAATGATGCTGAGAAGGCTGAATGTTTCCTCTCCAGGAGCAATAGATTCATGTCTTTAGCTACCATGCTGGGTTTTCTTCTCAAAAATCTTGGAAAATGGTGCCAGCTCTGGTGGCAGAGCAGGGGGGGAGGGTGACACTGGAGGGTTTGTGTTCCCTGGACTGACTCTGACTTTGCCATTTAGGTCGATACCTGGAAAGCACATCCTCTGGCTCCTCTTCACGCTCCCAGAGCCCACTTCTGCTAAGCCCTGCCAACTCCCACGTCCCCTGCCTTGGGAACCCACCGCATCCCCCTCATACACAGTACGTATGGGTCACACGGGGTGGCCCCCAAAGCCTGTCCCCTCCTCAGTCATGAAGATGCCACCAAAGATCTAACACTGTCCTAGGGGCAGATCCAGCAAATGTTTCCAGTGCCTGTTCCTCCCTGTGTCTTCTATCCCACTCTGTCACCCCTGTGGCTAGGAGCATCTTCTACAGCATCTTCTAGAAGTCCTCGTGGTGGTGGCATCTTGGCTGGTCATGGCAAGCCTGTGCAAAAGAAAAGAGCTGAAACTCTGAAGCACTCTGCAATGTGACTGCTCCTCATCCCTTGTCCCACTCTGTCCCCTGCCCCCGAGCACCAAGGGAAAGCCGTGGCTCAAAGCCAGCTGAGAGAACCCTGCACATCACCTTTACAAACCATGCCACAGCTGGAGTGTTTCCACGAGCCCAGTGGTGCTTTCAGGAGGTGTTTGAGGAGTATGTTTTTTATCACCCTGCTTCTGCTCTGCTGACATCATGCAGGTGCCCTCCTGGTGCAAACACTCCTGACACCCTTTGATTTGGTGACAGCAGCGGTTGCCTGCAGACACCACATCCTTTTGTCTCCAGAGCATCTCCCGGAGCATGTGTTTTCATGTGGTCATCTTCTCCCTTTCATATGTCACAGGATCAGGGGTTTAGACAGGCAGAGCTGGTTTTTCTGTAGAGTCTCATCTCCAGGGTGCTGGGGGTTGCCCTTCTCAAAGGGACAACTTGAAGGGTGTTCCACTGCCATGGAATTGGGACCTTTCGTCCCCAGGGCTTGCAGCTTCCCTTTCTTTGCCAGTGTAAACAAGCCAAGTGACTGGTAACGAGAATCAGACCTCACTGCAGAACCAGTAAATCCTCTTGCTAAATACCAGCTCTTTATTAGGGATTTGCAGAGGACAAATATTTGGCACCAGAGGTTTAAGCTGCTTGCATGGAGTGAGAAACCCTTAGAGAAGAGAAGCCAGCTCATCTCCTTGGCAGCTGGACTGGGCAAGCTCAACACCCTGCCTCTGCTGTTAACCCACTCCAGGCTGCCATGGTGGCTTGAAGGAACCTGGCTTGGTGGCCTCCTCACTCAGTGCTGCCACACTGTGCCACATTTTTCTGGTTTCCATGCAGTACCAGGCCCCTTCAGGGGTCTTGTCCTGGGAGCAGCAGGAACTGTTTGAAATCACGGACTGTTGGATGCTGCTGAGTGTTGGTGGTCAGCTCCAGAGGTGTCATTTGGGCCACAGGTCTTTTCATACATGTGGCTGCCATCCCTTCTGCTCACCACAGGTTGTCCCTAGGCTGTGGCCTCTCACTGTGGTGTCATCTGAGGTTCTGCTACTCCACTGAGCAACAGGACTAAGATATGATCCAATCTGGCCACAAACTGTGTCTGATGTTTTGATTTGAACAGAGATGTTTAATGATGCATTTCATAGAATCCCAGACTGGTTTGGGCTGGAAGGGACCTTAAAGATCATCAAGATCCAACCCCCCTGCCATGGTCAGGGACACCTCCCACCAGCCCAGGTTGCTCCAAGCCCCATCCAACCTGGGCTGAGACACTGCCAGGGATGGGGCAGCCACAGCTTCTCTGGGAAACCTGGCACAGGGGCTCAGCACCCTCACACCAAACAATTTCTTCCTCTTCCAGTTGAAAGCCTTTCCCTCTTCCAGTTGGAAGCCTTTCCCCTTTGTCCCATCACTCCTTGCCCTTGTCCCAAGTCCCTCCCCAGCTTTCCTGGAGCCCCTTCAGGCACTGGAAGGTGCTCTAAGGTCTCCCCATTGCAGCCTTCTCTTCTCCAGGCTGAACACCCCCAACTCTCTCAGCCTGGCTCCAGAGTAGAGCTGCTCCAGCCCTCCCATCATCTTTGTGGCCTCTGGACTCCTTCCAACATCTCCATGTGCTTCTTCTGTTGAAGACCCCAGAACTGCACCCAGTACTGGAATCGGGGTCTGTGGAAATAACCTGCAGAGGAAAAAACACAGGAGCATCCAGCTGATTAGGAGTGGCTTCCTGATCCATAGATCTCTCCTGAAGCCTCCCCATTGCAGTGCTGTCCACTGGCCCAGGGCTGCCCAGTAGAATTTCTGGTCCCACAGACTCTCTCTGGAGTTTTGTGTCTCTCTCCTTTCTACTGCTCGGAGCCACCTGCCATGGCCTGGTCTTGGTGGAGAGTTGGATCCCAACTAGCAGAGAGATCTTTTAGGGTAGGGTCCAATCTTCTCACTGCTCATTTGTGACGTGTCCTTGCCTGGATGGGTCCTCACTGCCACAGAAGTAAGCGACAAGGTAGTGGGGTTTGTTATAAAGGTGCTTAAGGGCTCATTTCTTAGGGCATCTCACAAGGTTTTGAGTCCAGACCTGGGTTAGGACATGGTTGTGTATCCTGAGCTTCACTTTGATGTTTGCTTCATAGTTGACCAGTCTCTACAAACTGCTGCCTGGTGATTTAAGTGGATTTGAACAACCCTATCAATCACTGGAATGTTTTTGGCTATAAAAACCAAGAGTCTCAAATATATTCTGGTGAAACATTTCATTCCTTCCCTCTTTATTTTCTAAATGCAAATGAGTATTCCCCAGTGATTTGGGACTGTGGGAACCAGTCACCTTCATGGTACTGAGCAATGTCTGCTAAAAAACAGGAGTCCTCACCTCTTCATCCCAAGGTTGGGTGAAAGAAAAGACTCCAAGGCAGAAAAGGTTGGGAGAAGTTAGAAGGAGCATGCACAGAAAGAAAACTGGGTAGGATTTGTTCAGCAACAGGGAAAAATAAACCAGATCACCTTGAGTCACCTGCCAACATCTCTCTTTCTTGCAGCTACTCTCTTGAATCAGGAATTCAGAGTATTTCCATAGCAAAATCCTCTGGCTTAGGGCTGACAATTGGTGGTGGATCCAACAGGCCTGATGGCCCCATGATTTATGTTCAAGAGCTTATGCCAGATGGTGACTGTTACAAGGTAAGTCAGAGTGGGGACCCTCGGCCACTGTGTGTTGGGGAACTCCCCTAGAAGTTGTAGCTGTTCTAAAGCAGATTTTCTAGTATAGATGAATAACTTGTTTGAGGATTTGTGTTGCAGGAGAAGGCTTTGTGCAGGGGGACATTCCTTCCCAGTGCTCTGATTTTCTCCTCCTTTATTTAGGATGGTCGGCTCCGACCTGGTGACCAACTAATAGCTATCAATAAAGATTCTTTGGTGGGCAGCACTCATGAAGAGGCCAGAAAAATAATTGCAAAAGCCAAATTCAGGTAAGCATGGAATATGTTTCCCATCAGCGTCGTGGTGCTGAGTCTTAGGCAAAAAAATCTCTCATGTCATACCAGTGTTTGGCTGGGAGAAACAAAGAAACACATGAAGTCTTAAATGATGGTTCAATGCATGGATTGCCTTGAAGTGCAGCCAGATCTTCCCAATATTCTGGTCTCCCCTGTCACTTCCCAGAAGTGAAGTTCAAACAAGCAAACCTGCCTGGTGGAGATCCATCTACACTGGTGCAGGTTACATGGGCTGAAACAAGATTATCCCAGAGAAAAAACCAGGGGCATGGAAGTTCTGTAGGAAAAAAAAAAAAAAAAAAAAGAGTTGTATTTTTTTTCTTTTAACTTTTATGACTAAAATGCTGCGTATTTGTTGTTTGTTTAAGACACGAGGGAAACACAGAAGTGGCCTTTATTCCTGGAAGGGGACGGTTACATCCTGGCCTGTCAGTTCATAACAACATCCCATCACCACCTCCAAAGGCTGTGGGAAATGGTCTGAGCTCCTGCAGGCTGAAGGTCCACGTCAGGTCCCCAGAGGTTGGTTGAAGTTCTAAGAGCACATAGGTCCTGTGATCTTTCTTTGCTTGGAAAACCCTTTTTTGAGGACTTCATGGTAGTCCTTCTGGATGGTGGGAAGTCTGGAATGCTGATGTATGTAGCCCTGTTTCACAGCCACGTAATTTAAACTTGAAAAATGGTTTCTTCTGTTTTGGGTCTGAGACAGCGATGGTTCTGAGGAGGTAATGAGATGAGTTTCATCTCCACAGCCTGCATGCAGACGTGCTTCAGGAGTCTTAGGTTTTAAAAAAACAAAAACCTTCCATGGAGAGCAACCTGCATCTCATTCACCACCAGTCATAAGGCTGGAAGGGATCTCAGGAGTCGGTTTGATCTAGTCTCCTACCCAAAGGCAGGAACAACTCTTTGTTCTCAAAGACCTCTGACGAGGACCAATCCACAGCTTTCCTCAGCAGCCCATTTCTGCTCCTCACCAGCCTAATGATAAGCCAGGCTCCCTCTTCCTGTGGAACCTTGCTCCTTGTTATGTTTGCAGAGAGAAGCTGTGCATGGTGAGTTGGAGTTTAACCACTCAACCTTCACGATAATTTAGGCCCACGACTGGATTCTCTCCTCTCTGGGCTGACAGAATGTCTGGTGGATCTTCTGCCCCCTTCCACATAAACCTCATTTAGAGAAGGCTGTGTCTATGTTCCTTTCATACAAGTAGCATTCACAGAAGCTCTTTCTTTCCAGACCCTTGTGAGATTTTCATATATTTGGCAATATATGGGTGCACCAGGCTGGAAATGAGCCTTAGCCCATACACACATATCTGAGTAGTTAGTTAGAGCCTTCATCACAGAGCATGGGTCATGTTGGGCATTGATAGAAAATGACATCACTGGCTGGAATTAAATTCCTCCTTTCTCCTCTTAGCTGCTGAAAGATGGAACTATTTAGTGAGCTCTAGTTTCCACAGCAGGGAAAGCATGCTCAGGCACCTGTGCTACCTGTCCCTATGTCCTCAGCACCTGTGTCCTGTGTCCCTCTTTCCATCCTCTGGTGAGATTCTGGAACAAGTTTCCCAGAGAAGCTGTGGCTGCCCCATCCCTGGCAGTGTCTCAGCCCAGGCTGGATGGGGCTTGGAGCAACCTGGGCTGGTGGGAGGTGTCCCTGACCATGGCAGGAGGGTTGGAATTAGATGATCTTAAAGGTCCCTTCCAACCCAAAACATTCCATGATTGTAAGTTCCCAGTTGCAGGACCGCTGTCTCGGTGGTGCTCACCATATCCACCCTGTGACTCAGTTTTTCCCTCTTTTGTGTTCAGCTGTAACCTGGCACTTAGAAAAGGTGGGCAATGGTCTCACCTTCCTGTGATAATTATGTGTTTTGAGTCAATAACATGGCCGGCTGTGGTCAGAATCAGGACATCATTGGTGGGGTGGATGCAGAGCCTTAGGGAGAACCTCTGTGGATGCAAGGTCAAAGCCATCCACAGCTCCCAATTACAGTAATGACAAACTCGGTTTTCTGTGTGTGAGCAGAGGTTTGGAGATGACTCAGGCACAACATGCCTGTGCCAAGGGCTCCAGGAGAAACCCCTGGAATCTCTCTTGGCCCACCTGCACAGGAGGTGTACGTGGTGCCTTGCTCTTTATGGGCTGGATGGGTTGCTCTCCCTTAACCTCCTCTATCTCCTCTTTATTTACACCAACAGGTCCTGCTTAGCCATTGTCTGTGCTGTTTTGTCTTCTTTTTCTAGAATAGACATGAAAATCATTTTCCTGTGCCTTCTTTGTCACCAGACATTTGCCCACCAGAGCTTACTGTCTCAGGTAAGAGTCCTGCAAGTTTGCTTTGGATGGGTGACAAACACAACCTTGGCTTCTCAGAGCTGCGAATGGTGAAATTAATTTTCATCAGTGTTTATACTGCTGGAGTGGAATCTAATGTTTGATAATGAGTCTCAGCCCAATAGGAGAGAAGTAACAGCTACTCAATAGGTAGTAACTATGTCCTTGTTTGTCCATAGTAGTGAAATTCTTCACTAAGGCATTCAGAGGAGCATGTTATTCAGAGACACCAACCTCTCCCACTCAGCGTGTGCTTCCTCTCAGCAGTGTCTTTGCCCACATGCAAAGATCATGTTGGACTTGCATCCATCAGGTCCCACTGCAGGCTCTGTGTCTTCTGGATGAGGATGGGTGGTCTTCAGAGACAGTGTATAACACAGTCAGTCAGTGGTTGCTGTCAGGTACACAGCAACCTTGGACATTATAGAGGCATAAAGGTTGCCCTCAGTTGGTCAAACTGGGAAATTGCTTGGAGGTTTCTCTCACCATCCCAGCTTTACTTCTGGTTTACTTTCCCACGCTGAGTTTTCTCTCCGTGCTCCATCCTGAGCTCTTACCTTCTGTGGGGGAGAAACCTACAATTCACCCAGCAGGATGGCAGCAAGAAGGGGAGGACCTCAAACCCCCTGCAGCTTCCCAGGTCCTGTAGGAATCACAGGACACCTCAATATCCCTGCCTGATGAAGTTGCTCCCACGGAGATGCCCCACAGCCTGTGATGTGAAGGTTCCTCCTGCCTCTGGGAAAAGTTGGTCTTTCCCTAGGGAGTCCTGACCCAGCACAGCCCACCATTCCCACAGCCACACAACTCTTCCTTCCCCCTCTGCTGCCAAGGCACTGGTCCTGCTTGCAAATCTCTGTGCTGTGTTGTCCTTTCCATCTGGAAAGTGAAAAGGGAGCACTGATAGGGAAATTGTGTTGAGTCTGTCCCTACAATGAGTGGGAGGGTTGGGGAGCAGCAACCTGCACCCAGAGATGCCCCTTGGGGAAGCAGGTTTCATCTGTCTTTGTCCTGTGCACTGGTCTGTCCTCCCTTGTCCTCACTGTACCAAGCAGAGAGAAAGCTCCATGAGGACCTTAGAACAATTTCCAGTACCTAAAGGAGCTTCAGGAAACCTGGGGAGGGACTTTCGACAGAGCAGAGAGTGATGGGGGAAAAGCTTTAAACTGCAAGAGGGGAAGTCTTAGGAAGAAATTGTTTGGTGTGAGGGTGCTGAGCCCCTGTGCCAGGTTTCCCAGAGAAGCTGTGGCTGCCCCATCCCTGGCAGTGTCTCAGCCCAGGTTGGATGGGGCTTGGAGCAACCTGGGCTGGTGGGAGGTGTCCCTGCCCATGGCAGGGAGGTTGGAACTGGATGCTATTTAAGGTTACTTCCAATCCAAACCTTTATGTGATCTCTATGATCCTGCAGCTTTGATTTGAGGTAGACTCTTCAGTGGCCACCACTACCAGCAAGAGCTCCTGGTGATGGAGAGAAAAAAGCCCCAGGTTGTGTAGGCCATGCAGCAAATAGCAGTGACCTAGCCCCTTCCTGACTCAGCCAAGGATTTCATTACACGGATTTTTTTATTTTTTTTTTAATGTGAAATGCTGAGGAGGCTTTTTGTCACTGTTGTCATCCCCAGAAACCAACAAGTGCCTTTGAAAGAGCAGCAGACAGGCTTGGAGCCTGGGCCAGTGACTGCCTCTCTGTGGGTGCCTGATGGGTGCCCTTGATATCCCTGTGTCCAGAGCTGACAGCAAAGCCCCACGGAGCTAATCCTGATTAGCCATGCACCAAAGGGCAACATCTCTGCCCTTGAACATGGAGAGTAAAGTCCACGTTGGTGACCGATCCAGCAAACCCATTTATTACCTCTGGGTACTTCTCAGCTGCTGGCATTAGCAGAGCAGATGAATGCCTGGATTAGGAGGATTATGCTGGTGCAGCACCCCTGCTGCTTCTCTCTGCCTTCTCCTTCTGCCTGGTCTCTGCCCCGTTGCTCCAGGATAGTGCAGTAGGAAGCACTGGAGATGTTCAGGAGGAGCAGGGCTCAGCAGGAGGAGGCTCCCTGTGGTGTTAGCCATGTGCCAGGCAGGAGAAAGAAATGGGCAAATCCAGAAGGGATTTTTCTCACTGAGCTGGGCTGATGGCTGGAGGATAAGCAGGGGAGGATGGCAGGGGAGCACCTGAGCTGTACCACCTTCTGCAGCCCTTTCCCCAGGGAATGTAGAGGTTTCTGGTGGATGAGGATTGACTGTAAGGGGAAGAAAGGTTCTCTGGAGGGGCACAAGTGGCAGGGCACAGCAGGGTTCCTGCTCCCTACCATTCCAGCTGTGGCAGTGGTGACAAACCAGATGTTGGCAGCTGGCACTTCTGATCTGATGACAGCTTTTCTTCAGTGACACAGTTGCCAGTTCTGCCTCTTTCTCTGTATCTGCCCCACAGTGCACAGGACTCAAAAAAAAAAAAAAAACCTGCCTGCCCAGCTGAGGTAAAAGTGTTTGAGACTTTTTGCAGTGTTGGGAAGGGAAAAAGTCTCACAGTGGTGTTCTTCCACATCACTTTTCATCTCTCAATTCCCTTTTTCACCATTGTTGTGAAAGCCAAGGCTTCATTTTAAAAAATACTGGTTTTCAGTTTTACTTCATCAATTAATTAGAGAAGATCAAGGCAGATTATTTTTTCCCCCAGGTCACCATAACTACAGACCCCAAGACACCACAAAAACTTGTGACTGGAAATTTCCAACTGCTTATTTTTTTTTCAGTCCTACATGCCCTCAGATGAAACTTCCCAATTTAAATCCTGCAGAAGCCCAGTTTCAGTTCCCCAATATCTCAGTATCCCCAGTATCCCATCTTTTCAACAGTGGGCTACTTGACCCTTCCAGGACTGGATTTATTAAATCCTGGTCTTTGACTTTTGACATGTTGCACACCCATTATATTTCATACAACAAGAGTTCTGAATTTTGCTTTGTAGATATCTCTTTCCTTTACCTAAGTGTTCTTCCATTAACATATATTTATGGCTTTTCAGCACCTGCTTCAGCATCTAATCACAAAGCAGCTTCAGCCACCAAACCAAAAGTAGCTCTGGATCCCCACATCAGAATCAAGGATGGGAAACTGGAACTGGTAAGTGGAATGGGTCCCTATCCTAAAAGTGAGGTTTCTTTTCAGACCTCTCCCAAGGTGAATTACACAGAAAATAGTTCCTTGCCAACCTCCAGCCGCCACAGAACTGGCAAACTCAGTAAGATTCTATGACTGCTCTCCTTGTATTTTTTTTCTGTGAAAAGCAAAATCAGCTTTGATCTTTTCACCAGTATTGCCTTCAGGTACATGAGGCCCAGGTTGGGTACCAGCACGAGGGTGGTCACTAGGTTTCTTGCTTTTTGGAGGGATTAAAAACTGCAAAGCTGAATAGAACTAGGGAAAGAGAGCCATCCTTCCTGTTTGCAAAGATTAAAGCTACAGCACTTGATCACTGCTCTGTCCTCCTCTGACCAGTCTGCTCCAGCTTAATTCCCTTTCATCTCCCCAGGATGCTGACCAGGCTGTCTTGGGAAAAGAAATAGCCCAGGCAATGCAGAGTGCAGAGCCAGCCATAGTCCTCCAAACATTCTTATGTTACATGATGACTCTACACAGAACTCTCTAGAACATTCTATGTGCAGTCCTCATTAGCATCACAACCCCCCCCTGCTCCCATTAAGCAACCTGGGTTTTGAGACAGAGGTGTAAGAGCTGACCGCCAAATTGTATTTAATACCAAGGAGAAGAAGTAAAAGAAGTAAAAAAAAAAAATAGCAAAAAAGCTATTCAGTCCAGTTTGCTGGAGGTTGCCTTTCAAGTTAAAAAAGGAAAAGAGGGTGTAGTGAAACACCCCAGTTGTGTCCAAGGGAGCATTTAAACACACCTTGGCTTGTCTTGGATGTTTCTCAATGATCTGGGGACTTCCAGAAGTCTCCTCCTGCCATCTGTGCCCCCACTTAGGTGTAAAGCATTAGACTCAGGCACACTCCAAACTTTCCAGTGCTGCTGGGGTGACCTCAGGGCAGGCCAGTGTGGGTGAGGACAGGCTGAAATACCTCCCCAAGGAGCCAGACACCACCACTGCTCCTCTTGGCTTTTTAGGGAAAACATACTCCACAGGCATCATCAAAGGGAGCAGATCTCCCCATTTCCTTGCCCAGATCCTGGTGAAGGGCGCAGAGTCCCCAGGCTGGCTTTGGGGTGTATTTCCCACCACCCCACAGGTACTTCTGGCACTTGAGGGGTGCCACAAGCATCTGCTGCCACCCCATGGCAGCTGCTGCTCTGTCCTGCTGGGGGGGGCAGCAAGGCAGGAAGGAACTTTTTTCCTAATCCTTCTAAAGCAGGATTTAGGATTGCATTTTCACAGCGACCTCTGCTCGTCATGGCTATGAAAAGCAACTCCTCTTTGGTGGGAGGGGGGGGTGGGCTTGGCTTTCCTTTTTAAAAGCCAGCACTATGAGCAGCAGGCAGGACATACACACTGACCAGTATGCATCTGAGCTGGTTTTGGGGTGATCTGTGCCAGATGCCAATATCTGCAGCCTGAGGACCAGGGTATCCCAGAGCCTGGTGGCCAGAAGCACTGTCCTGTGTAGGGGTGGTGGGCAGAGGAGTGGGAGGTGGGACTCAAACAGGTCTCACGTGTGAGCAGACAGGTCCCAGGGGTTTGCTGGTGAGACAAAAGGAATCAGGGGACTCATCTCTAGCTCTGTCCCAGGGGACCAGGGAGATGCTGGACATGCACAAACTGCAGGTGAAGCCTGGGACGGGGGAATTTTTAACTGTGGCTCTTTCCCAGAGCCTGCTGCACTTGACTTCATCTTTTGAAAGCTCCTACTCCTTGCCACCAGGAGTGGAGTGGGGTTTGCAAATGCTCGTATGCTTGTGTGTGAGGCTCTGACAAAAATCTGTAGAAGACATCAGATGTAATGAGAGAGGAAAAGGTGCAGTGGAGAAGCAAAATGTTGGAATGTCTTCTGCTGCCACAGGAAATACTCTGAATAGCTTTTATGTTCTCTGTTCCAAATCCAGTTCCTGGGCAGTAAGAGGAAGAGCTGAGCTGGTGGCAGCTGGGCCTTGCTACAGCCCCACCAACTTTTCTGAAGTTCCTGACAGTTCCTCATAGCTGTAAATCTCCTTGCAGTCTGTATAAAATATCCTTGGAGGGATGTGAATGTGTCCCCATCTTCAGGAACAGGCATTTTTCTACATGGGGAAGAAAGGAAGAGGCTGGAAACCCAACCCAAGCCTTTTCCTTCAGGAGACGCTGCCTGGAGAGGCACTTCCAGGAGAAAACCCAGCCCACTTCAAAGCTTGCTTTCCCAGTATTTTTCTTTCTAAAGGCTGATTGTTTCTGCTCAAGGTTCTGCAGTATCTTGGTCTGGCTGTGAGTGAGGAGAAGAAGAGGCAGCTACGGCAAAGCCTGACCACAGACTCCCAGGGGACGGTGGCTTACGGAGGTGAGAGGGCAGCTCTGCCAGAGATGGGCTTCTTCCTAGAACCTAAGAATCATTTTGGTTGGAATAAACCTTTAAAATCAGCAAGTCCAACCATTTTCTGGAGGTTTCCCTGGAGGCTGAGAAAGAAGAGAGGCTGAAAAGTGGCAGCAAAGACACCTGCCTGGCTATTGATGTAGCCTCAAAACAATTAAGAAACGTTGCAGATATAAAAGATGGCATTTGGTAGGAGCACATGTAAAATCAGAATAAAAGAAAGCTGGTCAAATCTGGTAGGAGCACATGGAAAATCAGAATAAAAGGAGACAGTGTGAGGGCTCATTTGCTGTAAGACTCCAGCTTCCTAGCAAGAACTGGTCAGAAAATAAAAGCCTGCTCTCCTTTCTGTCACCAGCCAGAGCATATCTGGCCAGCAGGGCCTGCTCCCCAGAAGCTTGGGGGTTTTTTTGCAAAAAAGCCATCAGCAACACCCCTACCAGAAAGAACAGCTGTCCAAAGCCCACACCTCTTGGATGGAGGATTTTTTGTGCAGTGAGTGATGGGACATCACATCACATCACATCACATCACCACGTGTCTCTCCCAAGAGCAACCAGCTTTGTAGTTTCTGGTGATAAAAAAACCTGATGATTTAGGAGTATTTGGGAAATATGCTGGCAGTAAAGATGCTGTTCTTGTGGAAGGCCTCAGGATCCAACTGCAGCCCATGGGCTGAGGACAGGAGTGGCTGGGACCCCTAATTTCACTGTCCCCCTCCACCCAGTGTCATCTGCCCCTCTCTGTGCCAGTTCCTGTCTGTCCCACATGGCCCCTTGACAAAATGGATCTGGATTTTCAGACTTGTAAATTTAACACTTCTTCTAACTCATAGAGCTGTTTGGATTTTTTTGTTTTTGTTTAAATCAGCAGGATGAGAAATGCCAACAGGCATGCGGGAGCCTTTTGTCAGAAAAATGTGATTTTTACTTAGAATTTTAAGCCACAATCATGAAAACTCCAGTGTGAAAATATCTAGAGGGGTCTTTTAGGGTTTTAAAGGTTTTTTTTTTCAATTTGATAAGAAACAAAAGTCTGGTAAAGACTGCCAACAACTTATTTAAGTTTGATGGGATTGATGCAGAGCCCAGGAGTGTTAGAGAAAGACTGCCTGGCATCTCCAAACCCGCTCTGTTTGACTGCCAGCAGATGTCCCCAAAATGGGTGAGATTTTCTCCTAAGACCTCATGTTTTAGCCCTTTAAAAACTGATTCTTTCTTGCAGATCTTCTCCAAGCACTCAGGGATCTGGTGCCAGAGGAGCTGGATGAGGCTGGTCTGGATTCCAGCTCCATGCTCTTCACACAGCATGAGGTGACCAATTTGCTGGATACATCAGCTTTTCACTCCTCGGTCAGTCCAATGCTCTTCTCTATTGAATCCATGAATATTCTATGTGAAATACATTAAATTCAGAGATGGAAAGAGCTAAATTACTATTTTCTTAGTGTTCTAGAGTTCAAAAGAGAAGAGAGAACTGTGCATTAATCCTTTTGCATTATAGGAAATTCTACAGAAGGCCTCAAAGTTCTATTTTTCAGTAAGGAAATAACAATATGGGATGATAAGAAAGAAGTGGCCTGGCAGTGATGCAGAAGGAAAATTAGTGATAATTAATCAATTCTGACTGATTTTATCTGGTTTACAAAATGAAAGTTTCATGTGGCACAGCTATTCCAGCTATGGCAGGGATCAGAGAGAAAAATCCTTTGGAGTGTGTGTGGGGGGAGGAAGCCCAACCTGCAATTGAATTACTTAATGTGCCTTTTTGTTCTGCTGCATAAAACTGCTGAATCCTTTTCAAAGTGATTGTGATTCATCGTTATTCTGGGTATGGAAAACAATCTGACTGCCATACAATTTTGGTAAAGCCTGAGTGGTGCATGATGCTGTCTGTCCCTCTGCCCCGCAGGCTTTTGACTCTCTCAACTGTAATGGCAATGAGGAGCTGGAGCAGCTGCAGCTGGAAATGGTGGATCTGAGGCAAGAAGTCCGAAGGCTAAAGGTGGGGCCTCTCCTCTGAGCACATTTTTTGGCTGGTGCCTCCTGCTGTAGTCATGCAGGAGAGGGATGGTGTGGCCTGTCCCTCTTCAGAAGTCACCAGCTGGCATTCTGCGCATTCCTCGACACAAAGGAAACTCTCACCCCCTCTACTTAATTGCCTCTTTCTCACTCTTAACCTCAAATGAAAACTTGTTTGTACTGGAAGTATGCAGTCCCTTTTGAGCCGTGAGCAGATATACTTAAAAACACAAGTGTCTGTCACAAATAATTTCAGTTGGTGAGTAACAACATCCCTGCTGTCCTCCCAGCCTGACCCAGCTGCCACACTGTGGCAGCACCCAGGTGAGTTTCTGCAGGCTGTAAGATATTATTTAACTGCTTCTTTAAAATATTATTCTAGTGGGTAGGGGCTACAAGACCAGGGCACCTTCTAGAGAACGTCCTATCACTTGTTGGTTTTAATCCAAGGAAAATATTTTTTCCTAGTCTCTCCTGAAAGAGGTGGAGAACAGCAAGAAGTCAATGGAAGAGGAGCTTCAGATTCTGAACCAGGTTAGTGGAGAGATGGCTGGGGTGCATTGACTAGAATTTCCCACTAATACAGTTATCATAGAATGATTTGGGTTGGAAGGGACCTCTAAAGCTTATCCAGTCCAAGTGCCTGCAGTGACCAGGAACACTCTCAACCAGATCAGGTTGCTCAGAGCCTCCTCAAGCCTCACCTTGAACATCTCCAGGGATGAGGCCCCAAGTACTTCCCTGGGCAACCTGTTCCATTGTTCCACTGTCCTCATGGTGAAGAACTTTTTCCTAACATTCAGTCTAAATCTGCTTCTTCCAGAAAGCCCTGGGGTTCCTCTCAGAGAACCAGACACTACACAGCAAGCTGCAGATGGCAGAGGTGGTGCAGAGACAGGCTCATAGTGCTGAGCAGGACTACGAGGAAGTTATCCACTTACTGGAAGCTGAAATTGCAGAACTGAAGATGCAGGTGGTGGGGAAAAAAACAAAGCACGTCTCTGAAATAGAGGTAGTGCAACCCCTCAGCCTGGGAAAAAAAATGATCAGTGGAGGAACAAACCTCCAACCCTCCTGACCCTTCTTCTGTGGGTTCACCCCTTCTATATATAAAGGAGAAAATGTGGATATCACATATATTAATTATTGTGTATATCCACAAGGCCAGCGTGGTCTCTGGGTCCGTGTTATAATCTGTATAGTTTCCACTGTTCATTCCAAATGGATTGTGGTTTTCTGTCGGTAGCAAATGTCATAAATTGGTGTTTCCCGGTGCCAAGGCTGGAGGGTCATCATCCCCTTTCTCTTCTTCCTCCCTCCCTCTCTCAGGAGGACATCCTGGAACTGAAAAGACAGTTGTCCCTGGCTGACGGCCAGTTACGAAAATCAGAAGTCTCACGGAAGCGCCTGGAGATCTGCAATAGGAAACTGCTCCTGTTTGTGCAGGTGAAGTGCTGAACCACCCCTGGTCCTGGTGGCATCGCCACAGTCTCTTCCCTCCAGGATGCTTTTGCAAGTCCAAATAACTTCCTGCTCCACAAGCAAGAGAGGGGTTTGGTTTGTTGGAGGGTTTTGGGTTTTTTTGTTTTTTTTTTTTAGCCTCATCCTAAAAAGCACTGTTTGTTGGTTAGGAGAAGCTGGGGGATGAACTCAGATGTACTCACATACAGCCAGGAGCTGTGGGAACACCATGAGGAAGGTTTTGCCTGGTGGCTCTGTTGCCCTGTGATGCTCTCATTGAGGCTGTTCCAAATATGAACTCAAAGAGCAGTTTTGCTCCTCCAGTGCAAGTTTTTCCCCAGATTCACTGCAAAATCACACACGTAATTGTTTTAGTCTTTTAGCTGACTCTTCTTCCACTTTACTACCTGTGTGGAGAATGCAAGCTTGTGTAGTTAGTAAACTGATCAGCATGGGATCACTAATATTCAGTGGGGTGGCTACAGCTACCTGCAGACTATCCTATGAACTCTTGAAATCAATAGGATATAGTGGAGCAGAAGGAAGTGCAGGTGCTGTGTCCTCTGCTTTGGAGAAGTGTGGAGGAATTTCTCAAGGAATGTGGACACCCAGCATTCGTGGCCAAATCCATGTTTTGAGAAATTCCTCCACAGAGAAGGAAGATTTCAAAAGCCTCTAGATCTGCATCGCTACTTGCTGGTGCCTGAGGAATTTGGAAATGGGTTTGGTCTGGGCCCTGGGATCAAATATCACAGGATTATGACCTGTGTAAAATATCTTCTTTTTTTAATGCATCCTTCAGTCACGTTTGAGAATTCACTAAGCATGGGTGGTAATGAGAGCTCACAAGTGCAGGTACACCTCAGAAAGCAAGGGTTGCTCATAGCAAAGATAGAGGCTCGCTGAAATCCAGCCTGCAAAATTGATTTTTGAAAGAGTATTTTTATGTTGTATTTCACATATTTTAGTGTTGGTATTAAAATGCATAATTTAGATGGGTCCTGTATATTTGCATAGGCTGTGAATGCTGCTTGAGTTGCAAAAGGCCTTGAGATATTCGCTTCAAGGGCAGTGAATAAGCAGAAGCTGATTAGTGTCACATTAAATCTGATCACCAGGAAAAACCCAGGGGGTTTCTTCTCAAGAATTATTCATTCCTACAAGTTTGAGACCTTCTTCCTACAAGTTTGAAACCTTCTTTTTTTTTCTTTTTCCTTTCTTTGTGTTGCATGGCAGAATGTCCACAAGGTCCTAAGCACACCCAGTCATTTAGCAGAGGAGAAAAGGTAGGAGATGGCTCCCTGAAACCCTGAACAGGAACATGAAATGTCCTTTTCTGACCTTTCTCAGGGGAAGGTCACACTGAACCTACCCAGAGTGTCTAAGCAAACTGTCTCTTTGGAAATGAAACCACTGGGCAAAGATGGCCTGGAGGCTGCTGGTTGATGGGTAGCTGGGGGGTTAGGGTTATGTTCAGGCTTTTTTTTTGGGAGCAAGCAAGTGAAACACTCCTGGTTACATTGCTCTTGTTAGCAGAGACCCTAGGCACATTGTCTCAAAGAATCCAAGTTTTGACTTCACTGCCTTTTCTCAGCATTGTGCTAGTTTTTGGCTGTAGGACAACATCCTTTTCTATCAGTAGTTAGGGAAACTAAGAGCATGCAAGCAAAGAGCCAGCATGACTCTCAACTACCTGAAAGGTTGGAGAAATAGAGTTCAGGCTTCTGGACTCCCTTTCAACCTGAACCTACCTCCCATCACTTGGGAAAAAGTGTATCACAACCTTATATGTGTTTTTAATTGATCAAATTGTTGAAAGGTCACAGCCTCATTGATAATAATGACCCCTTTTTAAAAAGCTTGTTTTTATGAATGATTGGAAGCTGGTTTTACATTTCCAAGATTGTCACTTCTAATGTAATGAAGAAAAAATATTTTTGAGATGCTCAAAAAAAAAAAAAAAAAAAAAAAAAAAAAGCTTTGATATCTGTCTGTAAGACAGTGATGTAAGAATGTCTAAAAGAGAGTCTCTTGTGGTGCTGAGTGATGAAGATGCCCCCCTGAATACACAGAATTTACATAGAATATCCTTCAGGAGAGGCTGACCAGGATTTTCAATGACCATTCTGTGATACAGAAGTATTGATGGCACTTTCCATATTTGTAAGAGTCAACAGTGAAACAGAAGAGGATAAAACAGATGCAGTCTCAGACACATCTCTTCCATCTTCAGATATTGTTGACCTTTTGCTATCAGAAGCTAAAGAACTGTTAGCACCAATTCTCTCCAAAAAGGACGGTAAGCACTAAATTAACTGGAAACACCTGAATCCAAACAAGACTTGAGGATGTCTGGTAGTGTTATTGACAGTTTCCACCACCTTCCATATGTTTTGCCATACCAGCTAAGCCTCCCACACATGTACCTGATCCTCTCATGCTGACTGAATGTAATTGCCCTCCGTCCATCCATGTGATTCATCTTTGAATATAAAATGAAAGCTCACTGTGTGAGGAGTCAAAGGGTGGGACTCATGCCCAGGGCTAGAGGAAAGGCATTTATCCAGAGGGAAAAAAACCAAAGTCTAGCAGGCAGGAGGTTGGTTTCACCAAATCATAGAGATGCTTGATGAAAGGGACTGCTGAAGATCAGGCGTCAAACCTTCTGCTCCCAGTGGGACCACCACACAGGATCAGTGGGACCACCACACAGGATCAGTGGGACCATCACACAGGATCAGTGGGACTAGCCAGCTGGGCTTCCAAGCTTCTACACATGGAAACCCTCAGCCTCTCTGGGAAATGTGTTCCTGTGCTCCATTATGCTGGGTCAAAAAGATTTGCCAAGCATCTAGCCTAAACTCCCTCAGCTGTGATGTGGCAGCTGCCCCCAGCAATACTGTCTGCCACTTCCAAGAAAAGCTTGGCTCCAACATCTTTCTCATTGCCCCTGAAGGAGGAGTGGGTGCTGGGAAATTGCCTCTCAGCCTCCTTGCCAGGTTAAACCAGCTCAGCTTCCTCAGCCCTCCCCAACCTCTCTTTGCAGGTTATGAGCCCTTGGGCTCCCTTTGCTGGACCCTGGCCAGTTTCTCAATAGCTTTGGAACCAGGGATCCAAGCCTTCATTATGCCATCCGGGTATGACTAGAGCAATGCTGAGCCGAGGGGAATGGTAATCTCCCTGATTCCTTGGCATACAAATCGTCCCCTTCCCCTCACGTGTCTGTGGAGGAGAGACAATCAGGGAAAAGTCCTTGAGCTCCATGGGAGACTGAAGGAATTTTTCCAAGTCTGGGACTCTGACCTTTAGGCCCTTCATAACCAGAAGGACATTGAGGGGCTGGAGCGTGTCCAGAGAAGGGCAATGGAGCTGGGGAAGGGTCTGGAGCACAAGTCTGAGCAGGAGGGGCTGAGGGAGCTGGGGGTGTTGATCCTGGAGCAGAGGAGGCTGAGGGGAGACCTTCTGGCTCTCTGCAACTGCCTGGGAGGAGGTTGGAGCCAGGGAGGAGTTGGTCTCTTCTCCCAAGGAATAAGCAACAGGATGAAAGGAAATGGCTCCAAGTTGTGCCAGGGGAGGTTTAGGTTGGAGCTTGGGAACAATTTCTTTATGGAAAGAGTGCTCAAGCATTGGAACTGCTGAGGGCAGTGCTGGGGTCCCCATCTCAGGAGGTGTTAATAAAACATGTAGACATGGGACTTGGGGACATGGATTAGTGGGCATGGTGGTGTTGTGTTGACAATTGGACTTGATCTTAGAGGTCTTTTCCAACCTTAATGATTTCATAATTCTTAGTCCATGAGCCATATACGTTTCTTGGCAGCAGTTATTTGACCCTGCTTGTCTCTTTCCATGCAAAAGGAGAGTTTCTCATCTCCATGTCACCATCAGGTGAGCACACAGGCCCAGAGAGGTGCCCAGTCTTTACTCTTTGATGCTCCTCACCAACTAAACATGGCAATGGTCTAGCATCATCTTTGTCTCAAATCACAAGACACAAGGAAAATAATGATAACCTTTCAGGAGCACCTCTGACATCAGAGTGTGTCAGCATTTTGAGAGTTCCTGCCTGATTTAAATGTGTATTACCATAATGCAGCCATGCTGCTTGCAGTGGGCATGTTTCCTAACCCCTCACTTACACCTGGCTGTGTCATTACTTTTGCAGCTTTGCCATGTGACAGGGACCAGTGCCTGCCTGCTGAAGGAATCCCAAATTACAAGGAGTAAGTGTCAAAACTGCCATGGTCTGTAATTCTGTCAATACACGTACTAACAATACCTGTTTGTTTTGCAGGGGGGGGGGGGGTTAAATAACAATTTTTGCTTGATAACTTTTAACCAGATAACCTGCTCAAAGCCTCCAGGTGGCTGCCTCAGAGAAACATGTCCCTTCCTAGACAGCATGAGACTTCCCACCCTGCATAGGGAAGCATAGTGTGAATTCCTGGATCTCTCTTTTGTTTTCTAAAATATTCTTCTTCCTTCAGGTCAGGTGGAACTTTACAGTTCTATGGCTTGTCTAGCTGGTGATTTTATAGAGTACTCTGAGTAAGGGAAAAAGTATCACTGAATGTATTAACCTCCTGTGCTGTGGTATCAAGATGTTGGGAAGTCCCAGGCAAGGAGAGCAGGACATGTTTTTGTTTGGACCTTCAGCATCCCACATATTTCCCTAGAAGCCTCTTACATGCCTTATATTTCATAGAACCATGTCCTAAAGATATATAGTGAACGGGCACTTTGAGACCTAAATGTCTACTGCCCATCTTATCTGATCAACACAACTCAACATGAAGATCTGCCAGCAGGTACAAAGTAGGTGTTTGCAAACCAGGATGTCAAGCTTATGAAAAGCATTTTCAGACCAAACAGATGACCACTAAAATCCACCAGCCACACAAGGTCCATGGCCCTCTCTTTTCTTTCCTGAGTAAGCAATGTTGCCTTCATGTTGTCCTCTGTGTCCTTCTCCCCAGTGATGTAAAATCCATTTCTCATTTTCAGCCACCTTCATCAGAAGACCACATGGCCCCCTCCTGCAAGCCAGACCAAGAGCAATCAACCACAGCCACCAAGTCCAACCAACAACCTGCCTGAGAAGCCCACATAAATCTCCCCTGCCATGCTCATGTCTGAACTGTGACTGGACCTGCCACCACTGCTTCTGTGCTGGGAGATGTAAGGACACACCATGGGTGCTTCAGCTTCCAGGCAAACCAGACTGAGAAACAAGATTTCTGATTCTTCCTGACCACCCCAGACTTTTTCAGCAACCTCCCCTGCGCGTCTACCTCTGAGTTATCATACCAGGCTATTTGCTTACGGTTTTGCAGCTTTATAGAAAAAATATTCTTGAGGCTACAAGGGCCTGGATTTCACTGTCAGCCTTCTAGAGCTTGTATTCTGGGTAGTGAGAGGAGCATGAACATACCCAAGGGTCTCAAACAGATTCCTTGTGGTATTTCATCTGAAAAAACCAAAGTATATTTAGTGACTGTAATCAAAGCAGCTTAGTCTGTAGTGTGCTACAGTGTCTTGGGATAGGTACTTTTTATTCTTTTTTTTTTTTTTTTTTTTTTTTTGTATAGTTTATCTCAGCTGAAATGCTTAAAATGGAAAGCCCTGTCTCAACTGGTTGCTGGAGGAGGAGCACAGAGGTAGCCAGCTCAGTGCTACTGGTGATGACACCTTGCTGAACACCAACCATGCCCTGCAAGGCAGGAGAGGACCTAGTGAACCTATCTCAATAAATGCCCACGGTGTCACTTGGGAAGCAGATCCACACAGCAAAAGATTACATGTGGGTAGCAAAGAACAACGGGGTAGAGAGCTGAAATGAACACAGAATCTGGAAAATAAATTGGAAACACTGCTCACAAGGTGTTTGCTTTCTGGGTTATGATTGCAGTCTCTGTGTTCCAGCGTCTCCCAGATAAAGTCCCCACCTCAGTGCATTTTTTTCTTCCCTCTTTGTTTTGTCAGATGGTAACAAGGTGCATTGAGAAGCTGCAAGGATATGGGGGCACATTCTGGCTTTCACACAGAATTGTTACCATTACTTCAAGTCTCCTTTGTGGAGATTCAAAGCATGTGGATCCTTTAAAGCCTAAAATAAAGGCTTGGGAAAAATCATGACCCTCACTGGAATCTACTGTACCTGAGGATGTCACTGCACTGCTGGAACTGCTGTGTGGTGAAACTTCAGAGCTACAGAAATAACCAGTCTGAAATTTTAGTTAAACTTAGTTTCATAGCTCAGGGTAGGTTAAATCTTCTGGATGCATGCCTCAGAATACAACTTAACAGGCTTCTTTTAAGGGAAACATAATTCTTTGGATTCTTACAAGTAATATTCACAGGAAGGAGATACTTTCAATGAAATATTAACCTTGGGATACCCTATGGTTACAGCTTCCCCAGTGCTCTCTGGTTTGATGATAGTTAATACTGGTGTGACTTGCAGGTTTAGCTCTATGGCTTTGTTCTCATCTCATATATTATTACCTAGAGAGGGCAAAGCTACAAGAAGACAGGTAGGAGGTACACAGAGAAGAATCCAGTCTCACCAGTTTGGTCTACCTTGTCTCTGGAAAAACATCTCCAGGTCCCAAGGCGTTGGTGTGGCAGACACCAGTGTGGCTTGAAAAGTATTTGGCCAGAGGTTACATCCTAGGGAGATGTCTGCTGGCCACACTTGCCAGAGAACAAGATTTTGGGAAGTAGAAGGTCTTTGGCTGTACTGTACCCATTGCAAACACCCACCTGAGAAACTGAGTAGAAAAGGGATGAGTTAGGGAGAAACAGAACTGTTAAACCCAAGCTTCATTCTTGTGGAAGATCCAACTCCACAAATTGTGGGATTTTCTCAATAGACAGGTATTGAACTTCACCTCCCTGAATGCTGGAAGGGCACAGCCCAGCAGGACCAGTCCCATCCCAGCATGGGTCAGTTACCTGGCCTGAAAGAGAATATACTTGATGCTGCTTCCATAGTCAAGTGAGATGTATTTTAATGTCTCAAGAAAGATTTTGTGTAAATGTATGACAGTGGGTGAGGGCCTGGATGAGACAACCTGGCAAAGCTCAAGCATTGCTGCCCCTTTTTAGTTCAGTGCTGCTTCCATCACAGCTAATTGCCTATTTCTTTAATGTTCAACTCCTCTGGGTGTTTTTTATGGTTGGACTCGATGATGTTAATATGTGGCAAAGGGTGGGAACAGCAAGATGCTGACCTAGGGCTGCTGTATTCTGTGCCTCCTGAGCTGTCTGCTAGCCAAAGAGCTGTGAAGAGATGAACCTTTTGAAAAGCTCAGGCAGTCCTGTGCTCTCCGCTTACTGAAAAACCACTTTGGAAAAGAAATCATGCAGGTTCCCATCACTGGAGATCCTTGCATGTAATATCATGTGCTTTCCAAAACAGCCCTATCTCATTTCCATTATTTTCTTTGAATTTATTATGTTCCCTTTGCATTTGCTTCAAGCACAGAAAACTTTCCACTCTCTATTAATAGCATTGTTACTAACTGCTACTTTTCAGAGTGATGTTGAAAGCTGAGATATGATGAGAGCTGTGCTCCTGGAGGTGATGTTGATTTTGGTGACCCAGAATAACAAACCTGTGTCATGCTTTACTCCCAGGCAAGTGGAATTAGGTAGAACTCAGCAAGTCACAGGGTAAAGCTACCAAGAGGCAAAAGGAGAAATAAAGGAACAAACAGCACGGAAAGAGAAGTCACAGAATATATAATTTAAACAGGATGCATTTTATTTCTGCAGGGCCTGCCTAGCACTCGTGCAGAGAGCTGAATTTTATAATAATGTTATAATAGCTTGCTTGTAGGGTTGTGGAGAGGTGCTGCTGTGGCAATGAGCTGCATCTGTCAAATAGGGTCCTGGTATGACTGAACAGAAACAAGGAGAAAGAAGAGTATTTCTGATAAAAATGATCCGTGCATGGTCTAAGGTCTTGCCAGATGGATAAGATGGAAAATGGACTTTTATAGGCTACCAGAGAAAATGCAAACAGACCCTGTAAATGGACATAATAGACTGTGTCCAACACATTGCACATGTATAAACTCAGAAAGATGCATTTAAAGACCATGCGGATGGTCAGCTGCTGACCTGGAAGCTTTGGGGATTAAATATCACTGGTCTGATGGTTTGGTTTTATATTTTTCTTAGGCAAAGCAGAAGAGCATCTCTGAACTGTTGGTGAGTCAGAGCTTTGGAGATCTCTTTCCCTAACAAATAAAAGAAGACACAACTATCCAGGTACAGCTGCAGAAGAAGGGAAGGCTGGGCAGGTAGCCACCTAGGCATTATCTTGAAAGGTGAATGTAGCAGAGAGCCATTAGCACAGTGTTTATCTGCAGTCTGGAGGGTAAGGTAACAGCTTCTGCTGTAAATGTGCTGGACTTAGAGCTCATTAGATCTCCAGTTTCGTCTCTGCCACTGATCTCTGCCATCTCACTGTGTGACCTTGGGCAGCACACTTCACCTCAGTTTTGCACCAGAAAATAAAGAGGACTGACAGTAAGATACAGGGTGCAACCTGCTGGCACAAAAGGGTCTGGCAAGTGGTGTGATGCACTGCTGATACGTGTTTTCAGTGAAGAAAGCCGCAATATTTTCATTTTTTGCCGGCTCTCAAAACAACAGATCCAGCTTTTGCTGAGCTTTCATGAAAGAGAGCTTGGCTGAAGATTGCTCTACAGAGATGGAAAGGTAGCTGAGGTGGAACCTAGCCCTGAAAGCTGTTATGGGGTGGACTGGCTTGTCTGTTCCTAGAGCTGGAGGCTGCAGAGCCTCTTCTTTCTCTCAGCTCCACTCAGTGACACAAGTTGGACTGAAGCCCAGTCCTAGAGAGTGGAAATACACTTCCACAGAACTTGAAATATGGCTCTAAAAAACCAGGTGAGCTTTGCTGCTGAATTTTTAAAGAGGCCCTTTAATGTTTAAACAATGCTGATTTTCTAAGGGTTGTTGAACACGTGTGGAAGAGGGCTGGAATGTATCTCAGTGTGACAATGCAGAAAGGGCTGGGCTGGCTGCACAGTGCTGCCACCCCACTACACCAGGGACATTCTCCTGAGCAGGAGTCTACCCCAGAATATCCAAGAATTTTTTTGGCCTCACTGACTACAGCACTGCTGCAAACCTCCTTTGCAGCTTCTTCAGAGGCCAGCTGCTTTCGTAACAAGGCAAACAGGACTAACAATACCACAAACAACCCCTACAAGTTGGTTTTTCTTTCTGTACGTGATGCACCAGCTCAGCTGAATTTCTGTTGAGTTTTCCAAATTTATGCCCACAGATGAGGCATGAAAACTGAGAGGAAGTGATAGTTTGCAGTGAAAAGCCTCTGGTAATGGGGGAAGTGGAGGCTGGATGGTATCTCCAAACCAGACATCCTTCCTGGCAGACCTTCTAACTGCAAGAGTCTGGCAGGAGTTCCTGGGCTGGGATGAGACCTTCTTTCTGAGCAGCTCCCATGAGACATCCTGAGGGCTGAATGCCAGCCCTTGAGGCAAGCACCCAGGCCTTGCAGGTGGGAGGAGAGCAAGAGACTTCACGGCCCTTGGGATGCCTGGGGAGAACTGGATTTGATTCTCTTTTAAAGAGAAAAGGTTGCCTGCTGACACAGGAAAATGCCAAGGTGACCTTTTGGCAGCAGGAGAAAATCTATGTTGGAAACCAGGAATTATGGCCAAGGCTGCCCAGAAGAAGAAAGGATACGATGTTACTCACCAAAATGGTGGCCAGATTTTATGACTAAAACAAAAGGAAAACTGCTGCTATTAGGTTACAAAGTAGTAACAGGCTAGTACAAATTTTGTACCTAGAGGATGGAAACAGTGGCTTTTGTGTTTGGTTTGGTTTTGTGTTTTGTTTCATTTTGTTTTTTAATCATTTAAACGTAACAGTGATCAAGGAATGGGAGAAAACCACCATTTCTCTGGGAAAAAAAATCCATTGTGAATGGGTAAAGACAGCATTTCTTTATGAAGTGAATGTTGCTGTTGCAAGCCTTGGATAACTTTGTGGCTTTCAATGCCCAGCTCTTCTCCAACAGCCTCTAAGAAAAGCTGACTGCTCTGCTTCTGCAAGCTGCAGCCCTGAGCGTGTTTGATTTTTGAGAGCACTGTGGATTTGTTGTTTACAGAGCAGTGTCAGGCTGGTCTCCTTAGTCTGAGATAGCAGAATATTTCAGGAAATACTGCTGATCAGAAATAAGACCACAGCTTCCTGAAATGTCCGCTTAGATAAGGGGATGCTCCACAGCTAGAAATGATAAGGAGACAGAAAAAGCAGCAGTAGATTGGAGCATGGAAGGTATTTTTCAGTAACATCACGCAAAGTGGCAGCTGGGCCCTAGGGAGATCTTGAATCATAGAATCATAGGATGGGCTGGGTTGGAAGGGACCTCAGAGATCATCAAGTCCAACCCTTGACCACTACCGATGCAGTTGCTAGCCCATGGCACTGAGTGCCACATCCAGTCTCTTTTTAAATATCTCCAGGGATGGAGAATCCACTACTTCCCTGGGCAGCCCATTCCAATGTCTGATCACCCTCTCTGTAAAGAAATTCTTTCTAATATCCAACCTAAACCTCCCCTGGCACAACTTGAGACCATTGAGAAGAGGCTATGAAGATGCAGAACATTCCCACATCCCCTCTCCTCTGTTTCTTGGAGCTACTTGCTCCTCCTGTCCCAGCACCACGTGCCTGCTCAGCAGCTCTCTTGCCCTCCCCAAAGTGGCTGCAGCATGGTGGGCTTTTCCTCTAGGAGAGCCATATCCTCAAGGACCCTCACCAGCTGGGGACCACAATCCACCGACACCCTGCCTCATGGTTTGATGGGCAGGGTCCACTCTCACCACGCTCTCCACAGCATCCGGCAAGCGCAATCTCCTCAAGGTTCATGGAGGAACACAAAGCTTTCCAAAGACTACGGGAGAAAAAGAAGCTGAGAGGTGAGAATGCAGTTCAGTGTTCTCCATGCCACTCGGCTGGATGCAAGCGGGGCTGTTGAGCCGGGGTGGACTCATTTTCACACTCACACTTATTTAAGGCGGAGGAACGGTTGTAACTCAAACCCTTCCACAGCCAGCGGGAAACCCTGAGGTAAACACTGAGATAAACACGGTGTTAAATGGTGTGGTAAGCCCCTGGCAGTGCCCGTCTGCCCCTTCCCCTTCCCTGTCCCTTGGCTGTGCTGACAGGAAGGAGATTGAGGTCCTGGAGCAGGTCCAAAGGAGGGCAACCAGGCTGGTGAAGGGATCCAGCACAAGTCCTGTGAGGAGAGGCTGAGGGAGCTGGGGGTGTTCAGCCTGGAGAAGAGGAGGCTCAGGGGAGACCTCATCACTCTCTACAACTCCCTGAAAGGAGGCTGGAGCCAGGGGGGGTTGGGCTCTTTTCCCAGGAAACTTTCAACAAGACAAGAGGGCATGGACTCAAGTTGTGCCAGGGGAGGTTTAGAATTTCTTCCCGGAGAGGGCGATCAGCCATTGGAATGGGCTGCCCAGGGAAGCAGTGGATTCTCCATCCCTGGAGATATTTAACAAGAGCCTGGATGTGGCACTCAGTGCCATGGGCTGGGAACCACAGGGGGAGTGGATCAAGGGTTGGACTTGATGATCTCTGAGGTCCCTTCCAACCCAGCCCATTCTATGATTCTATGATTCTATGATTGACTCTATGATTGACTCTATGATTCTATGATTCTATGACTCTATGATTCTATGATTGACGCTGTAATTGACTCTATGACTCTATGACTGACTCTATGATTCTATGATTTTATGACTCCATGATCCTATGACGCCACCGACGCCCCCGGCCGCCCCTCAGCCCCTCTCTGGGAGATGTCGGGAGGCGGTGCAGTTGCGGGGGGGCGGTGCCGGTGCCGGTGCCCCCCCCCGTTCCCGCAGCACAATGGACAGCGCTCTGCGGCGCCGCACGGGAAGGGGCGGGGCGGAGCGGCGGGGCGGTTGAAGCGGCGCGTGGAGCCGGCGGTGCAGCGCCAGGGCAGCGCGGGATGTGCGGGATGGGCCCGGGGGGGCTCCGCCGTGCCCGCGGTGAGGAGATGCGGGATGGGGCAGGGGAGGGCAGGAAGCAGGCAGGCGGCCGAGCTGGGGTTTTCCTCCCTCGCTATCGTTTGGGGGGGTGTCCCCGGGGGCTGCTGCGGGAGGGAGGGTGCGGGAGGCGTTTTCCCGGTGCGGGAGGCTGCGTGTCCGCTCCTTTCGTACGGGGGGAGCGGTGAGGGAGTGTGGGGTGGGTGCTGGGGGGGAAGCGAAGAGGGAAATTTTAGTGGTAATCCATCGGGAATTAAAGAGGGAGCGAGTGAAACCCGGGAGGCGAGCACAGGGTGGCTGTGGGATCTTCAGGTTTGCTTCAAAAAAAAAAAAAAAAAAAGAGATAAGGAAAAAAAAACAACCCGAAATTGTTTTAAAGTTTGCTGGTTTCTGCCCTGCTTGGAGGAAGTTGGAAAGAGCTGGGTCTGCCCTGGGGTTTTGCAGCAGCAGCAGCAGCGGGATACCCGGCCCCTGCTGTGGGCAGCATCCGTTCTGCTGGGTCTGAAAGTTTGGAAAAAACAAAACCAAACAAAAATACCACCAGCAAACTCCCCCCCCTCCCCTAAATCTGTCCCTGAAGTGTTTGTGAACTCCAACGTTGACCCTGGTAAGCGTCTTGATGTATTTGGATCAGCTTCTGTATAAAACCCCACTTGGCTTAACTTCTCCAAGGAGCAAAATCAGCTTGGGGACAGTGAGCAGGAGGTTGTGGTGGTGGCACTGCTTGCCTGGGTGGGCTAATGAGGGTCTCTGGGTGGTGTGCCTTTGCTCAGAGAAAAATCTGGCTGCAAACTTTACTCAGAGGAAGCTGAAACGTTTTGGTGCTTTGCTGCACTGTTGGGGGACCTGCTGGCTGCACCTCCTCTTGTTTTACTCCTGATGAAACCTGTTTCAGTTCAAGTGAACTTGAATACTAAACTGTGGTTCAGTTGATGGATAAAATTGCATAGGATGACTTTGGTGGAGCAGGAAGGTAAGGTGGGAGCTGCTTTCCTTCAATACAGTTTATCTATTGCTGCAGGTTGGCAAATACTTGGCAAGGACTTTGTGTAAAAGATCAGTGGTGGTGCTTTGGTGAGAAAATTGTGGAAGTGTGGAAGTATTAGGCATGAAGCTTATTTTTATACATCCATGAAGGAAACCACTAGCTTCACAAGGTCTTGAGAGCTCTACCCTGTTCCTTTTTCTTCTTCCTTTCTTACCAAAAGGGGGTGTTCCTTATTGTGCTCTAAAGAACGTGAATGTTGTTGTTTGAGTGTTTTTGGTGCTTTGTGATTATAATCTGCAACAAGACTCTGGGCATCTCTTTAAGGCTCACAGAGTGGTGGCCAAGCTGCACAGCAGTGTTCTGGCTTGCAGCCATGCATCCTGCTTCACCCCTGCCCCATAGGTGTTGCTCAGGGGCTATGAAGAAGTTGTCTGCTTTTAGAAGATAGTAAAGGCTTGTGCTGGCAGCATTCCACTTTGAGGCTTCCTTATATCAAGCTATGAAAATTGTCAAGTGCTTCTGTGAAAGAACTCTCATAAATATCCTGCAGCTTGGTACCATTCTCATTATATCTTTAAAGCATCAGCAACTGTGTCAACATCTCCTAAAGTGAAAGGCACTTCAGGCAAAGGAAATGTCACCCACCTTTCTCTCTACCTTTCTCTAGGGGGGAGAGGAAAAACTGCAGCCCTGCTGAGTCCCTTTTTTCAAACTGGAAATACCAATTTGACTGGGTGCCACAGCTGGCATGCTCACATGTTCTGGTTGAATTTGAAGTTGGAAGTGTAGATTTCTGCTATTTTCAGCAGTTGTCAAAAACAAAAAAAAATATTGTGCAGTGGTTCTCTTCCAGGTGAAAAGAAGCCACCACAGGTGACAGAAGTTAATGAAGTCACTTGCTTTTGAGGTTTACCACCCAAGAGGCTGCTCTAATGTGGAAAGAGCTGAGGGAGTTTATAGTAGGCTGGATAAAAAGCAGGGGTCTGGAGCTACACTTTCTGTATATTTAATATACAAACTTAGATTTCTGATTTCCAACCATCTGGCTGTATTCTGTCAAGTAAGCCTCTACTACAAATAGTAGAATAAAGTGAAGCATATGGAAAATCCCTCAGGCATATAGTGGATGTTTCTAAATAAAGTAAAAACATATAGTTAGTATCTCTGCCTCTCTTTGCTGTGTGTTTAGTGATGTGTATTCCTCCTGGGAGACATCACAGCCTTCAACCTTGAATAATATGTACGTAGTGGTAGCTTTGAATGTTGTGTGTACACTGTTTGTTGTTAAAAAATTGCCATTTCTCTGAAACACCCCCAAAGTTACAGCAGGGAAATGCTCCATGTTCATATCCTTCTATTTCATGCCTCCTCCTGTTCCCTCCTTCCCCTGGTACAGTGCCAGCTGGTGTATCTCAAGCTTGTAATTTACTCTCTGCCTTCTAGGGGTTGGTTCATCTGTGAATTGCTGTATGGGTTGTAGCAAAAGGGGGTCTGCAGGCCAGCTGGACACTGCAGGGAGCTGCAGGCTGCTGAGTCTCCCTGCTGCTGGCACTGCTGTCAGCCTGTCACAGGATGCTCTGTGAAACCTGCTGCTCCTCTCTGTATTCAGGTGTTCAATAACTGAAGCACTTTGCAGATCTCATTGGGGTGGTTAAAGGGATTATTAACAAGGTAAGTTGTTTCAGTGCCTTGTCCCAGCTATGTTTCAGTGCCAGTCCCAACTATGCTGGGCTGGGCCAGCTGAAATCTTGCTCCTTGCTGGTGTTATTTACCCCAGGTCTGTCTCTAGCTGGGTTTGGGGTGTTTAAGTGATCAATCTGCACTTTAGAGTCACTGTTCTTCAGCTGAGCTGTGGTTCCTAGTGTGTGCTTTTAGCTAGATGCAAATATGAAGCAAAGCTGGTAGCCTGGCCAGCCTATAGAGACTGGAGTGGTATGATGGATGTTTAAATATCCTGTAGCTCCAGAGTTCCTTTCTGGGTTTCTTTACAAGGTGGGTGATTGTAATCTGAGTGGAACACATCAGATGTCTTCAAAAACTTGTCTGTCATCCTGGTTCTAAAGCTGTGTGAGGGATTTATGTCTTTAGCTAATATGGGCCAGCTGCCCAGCAGTAACACCTGAAAATCTTGCCTCTTTATCAGTGATAATCCTTCAGCTGTATCTGTGTGCACGGAGTAGCTCGTTTCACTTCCTTTTCTGATTTGTTTGTTTTGGTTTGTTTTTTTCAGGAGTTATAGCTGGAGTCTCTCTTGCTTCAAGCAGCAGAATGATGGTCTCACAGCTCTGTTTTGAGGAGGGGGTGTAGAAGGTCTGCCATTGCACTTTCCTCAAGGTATGAAAGGTTTCTAGGGCAGGCATGCCTGTCAGCTGTCTCTCTGCCACAACTTCTCATGGGTTTAATAATCATTGGCTCTTTTTTCTCAAACTTCCCTAAGCTAAAGAAGCTCAGGGCAGAAAACAGAGGATTGGAGCTGCTCAGTAGCAACAGATCTGTCCAAGCATCATGCTTGTAAAGCTGTTGAACTGCAGCTTGCTCCATCCCCTTGTTTTGCTGCTGGTGACACTGTTTCTGTGCTTGTGTTTCTAGACTGCACATTCTGTCCCCAGACTTCCTTCTGTGGAGAGGTCACTGACCTCCTCTTAGAGGGGTGCAGGAATTCCTGGTTTGGCAGGCGAGGTCAGGCCAGGGAGAGAGATCACAGCTAAATATGTTGGAGGTGGAGGTTTCTCTTGCTATATTTGCACTTCCCAGGAAGGTTCCTGCACAGCCTGGGCACCAGGGTTGCATCATCAGATTACAGCTTCGGGCTACAAGGTGCCCCATGCTTCTTGGTTCGGGTATCTGATACCCGATAGCAGTGTTTGCTTGGCCCTGCTCCTCTCAGTTTGAGCTGGATGCTCTGCTGATGCCTTCTCTCTGCCTCTGCTTGTTTTCTGTGGACTGGCTTTTAGTACTAGTAGCCCTCCTAGAGAGTCCTGAAGTCTCCAGCAAGTCCTGAACATTGCTCCTTGGTTCATGTGATTCTCTGCAGAGTAACTGAGACCCTTCAGTGAGCATTCCTGTCCTCAGGTACTCACACTTTTTAAAGTCCTTTCCCCCCCCCCCTTGCTTAGATTTTCCTGTGTAACAGCATTTTGCAGCAGTCTTTCTAAGGGAGAATTTCTTGCTGTTTCCTTTCTAGATCGTTTCACCTCTGGTTTTGGGTTTAAAATGTCAGGGATAGGTTGTCTTCATGCTCCAACTGTTGAGTAGAGCACTATGCTGTGCCACGTGTCTGAAGGCTGCATCTGCTCAGCAGTGGAATTTGAGTGGGGTGGAATGAGCACAGTGTGTCAAACCAGCCAGCCTTTTCTGTTCCTGTTATTTGTAGAGGGTATTAATGGGAGCCATGGAAAGGAACCCAAAGGAACTTGCAGAAAGCAGCCTGATCACCTGCTTTAATAGCTTCTGTACCTCCTTGAGATGCTGGTTATTGCTGCCTGTTTTGAGGGTTCAAACCCCAGCAAGAGAATCTGAGGGAGGAATCCTGATGAGAACAGTGAGAGGTGGCTAGGAGGAATGAGATGCTGAGAACTGACTTATTTCCCTTGCCTTTCCTTTATTTCCTGAGTTCAGCTGGAAGCAGTGGGCATCCAGGCAGTGGGATGTGATTGCTAGCTTAGCAGCAGGCATGTTCTTTAAGCATGCTGTTTCCTTTTTCTTTCTTTTTAGTGGGTTAATACACAGCTGAATGCTACTTTGTGCACAAAAGCATTTAAAACACCAAGATATGGAAGGCTGGGGAAGCTTTCAACAAGGGGGATTCTGCGTAATGCTGACATGTAATGCAGAAAAAGTGGGGTGGGTGGGTGGGTAAGAATTGCCTTTCAAGCTTTGCAAAGCTGCTAAGACAGGCTTCTGCAGAGTACAATTGATTCTGGCTCGACATCTCTGATTTGTGCTTTAATTATCATGAGTTTTGTTGGCATTCTTAAGTTGAATTTACTGCAGTAGTGTTGGTAAGGTTGCTGCCACAGACTGGGCAGGGACAACAGAGACCTGGGCAAAGATGTTCTGCCTACTTTTCCTCCTCTCTTTGTGAGGAAGAGTTGAGGCTTCTAGCAAGGTCAATTGGTGAAAATTGCTCGAATGTATTTTGGTGTAAGGGATTTAAATGTTCCAATTTCTTTCTCTTACAGGTGTGTAGTAAAAATGGTGCAGAAATACCAGTCCCCAGTTCGAGTCTACAAATACCCTTTTGAACTCGTCATGGCAGTGAGTAATTCTCAGCACTTTTACTTTTCCAGCTACTAGAGGCTGCAGCCTTAGGCTAAGAGGAGGTGGGGGACTGGGGTTTTAGCCAGCATGTCATTGTGGCAACCTTAGGGTTGCCTTGCAGAAACAGAGGTTTTGCTCCCATTTCTTCAGTATTCCACGAAAAATAAAAATCAACCTCACGTTATTTTAAGGGAGGTGGTTTAGTCACTAGAGGAGAAAAAAAGCCAGCAAGGCCCAGCCTTCTGTAATTGCTCTTCCACAGGGAGGGAGAAAAATGACATTCAGGTAGTCAGGGTCAATTTGTGGCTGGGCACAGTCTTTACTTTCTTACCAAATGCCATTCAGTGTAGAATCTCTGGATCTGATCCCAGTAAGTGTTATAGGGTATATATGTATCTGGAACTTGGTTCTGCATCATACCCAGCTTTTCAGTTTAATTGAAAGCTAGAAATCTTTGGAAAAATTATTTTGTATTGTTCTTCCTTGTTCACTCTGTGATTGAAATGTTGGGAGATTGCTCTCTCCAAATTTTGTCATTTCCTCAAGGGGCTTGTGAGAGCTGTAATTGAAGTCCAATTGCTGGTGTTGCAGAAGCAGATGTGACCAGGGCAGTTTCCTTAGGTAGAGTGTAAAGAAATTTGTGAACTTGATCACTGCTCTTCAAGGTTCCAGTCAAGTACCCTTCTGGAAGGTTTCTTTCTTGCATTTCAAGGGTTGCATTGAGCACTTGGGCATTTATCTGAGATGCTTGCTCGTAGGTTCTTGCAAGGCTTTGTTTTGGAATCTGTTGGCTATCTCAGTCTACTCTGGCCATCCTGGAGACTTAAGACTTCTAGTCTGCTTTCTTTATTCTTTCTTATCTGCTGAGCAAGGACACCAGGTTTTTTTGGTTGTTTGGTTGGATTTTTTTTTTTTTTTTGGTCTATTAGGGATCAAAATGAAGCAGGAAAGCTGAAGACATTTTGGGTGCCTGAAGTCATTCCCATGAATGGGAAAGAGAGGCTGCTGTAATACATTGCTTTCCTTTTGACACTGTTTCCTCTTCTAGATTCCTGGGACATAAGTGCTGTGAGATTTTTTCTGTCCAAACTAGTCTCTAATCTTCTATTTCAGTAGTTAAAACTGGGGAAGAAATTATTTGCTTGGTTTTAAATGTGAATAATGGACCCAAAGGTAGCAGCCATTCCTTGTCTGAGAGCATGTGCCATTCACTTTGATGCCATCTAACTATAAAAAGGAACTTTTAATTTTTTTTTCCAAGTTTGCACCTCCATCCCTAGTTTCCCCCTTTTTTTCTCTTTCCAGTCTTACCCAGATTTGCCATGTCTGTTACCAGCTAAGCCAATAGCATGCTGGCCCTGATGTTTGTGGTAGTGAAACTTTTCTGATCATGTTTTTTGCTCCCTCAATTCATTCTGTATTAGGATAAGACACCAGTGGTTGTTCTAAAGATCCTGTTAGCCTTTGCTCTGTGCATACCTCTCCACACTCCTGCTGTCTGTATTAGCAGGATAAACTGAAGACCAGATGCCTGTCAATAGATTGACTGCTAATATAGGAGTGCTGCCTCTAGACAAATCCTTTGTAAGCTTGTTAGCAGAACAAGGCCAGGGTTGGATGGGTTTATTTTTCAAGTGGTTTAGATATATTTGCTTTCAGTTTTTCACCATGGCAGAACTTAAAATTCCCTGGGATTTCAAGGCTGGGATTGTAAATGTCATTGTGTAGATCTTTAGTAAATTCACATTCCCATCACTTTAGCAGAATTATTGGTCTTTTTAAGATCAAGTGAGTTGTCCAGGGTCACCCAAAGGATTGTGTAGTGGAGCAGGGAGCTAAATATAGACCCCTTAGTCCCAGCTGATGTCTTGTGAAAATCATGTATTCACAGCAGGATCTGCTTTATTCTAAAGACTGGCATTATAAAGGAACATTCCAGTCTGGTGGCAGTCCATGGAGGCTGAGCTAGATGCAGGCTTTGTTATGGCATTTGATGTGTTCAGATGGAGTTTTCAGTTGTGTGGAGGCAGTGCAGATTTCAGAGCTTGTCAGGTGCTAGCTGTCTGTTGCTGGAAGTTTTGCAGGGTGAGTGGGTGTACAGTGAAGCTGTTTTGCTCCTCAGCACGTGGCATTGCTGTTAATCTGCTTCAGTATAAATCTGACAGCAGCATCCTCAGCACTGGGAACCTGATACTCAACTGCTTTCATCTTTTCCCCTCAAATACTTGGTGTGAATCTGTGGTGTGCTGAGGTCTCCTACTGTGGTTAATGATAGGAAAGCAGAAGTCATGTGAGTGACCTCAAAACACCTCTTTATTTTTTGTGTGTGTGTTTCTGTGAATCCTTCAGCCTGATACAGACAAACATTCAAGCACAAATGTATAACGGGGGAATCATGCTCCCTGTGGTCTGCTCAGGCTATGTCATGGGGTAAATAGTGTCGGATAGGAATAGTATTTTTCTCACAGGACCTCTGATATTTGAGTCCCACTGTAGAAAACAGTGCATGTGCTTAGTTCAGATGTGAGGCTCTGAGAAATAGGGTTTTCATAGCCAAATGAGGCTCACGATTCATTGCCTTCTGGTCTTACTGAAACACAGTGCTTCCCATGCCTTTTGTGGATCCCCACTATCAGGAACAATTTTATCTTCCTTGCACTCACACAGAGTGCATGCAGCTCATCCTCTAGGCAGCACAGGGCTGTGCCTGACAGATGAGTCAGTGCTTTTACTGTTAATACCTTCATTATTGTGTGCCTCTGGATAATTATCTGTGGATTTGAACTCTGCTGCTTAGTAATACTTCTGCAGCTTGTCTTCTGGCATTTGCAGGAAGTAGATTTAACCTATCTTGCACATCCTTGGAAGGAGGACTATATTTCCCTTCTTGTTCTGAGGAGAGAAAAAACAGTTTAGCCAAGGCTTCTGGTCATTCAAGAGTTCTGAATGGTTTATTTTTCTTGCTAGAAGAGGTCCTTCCTCCCTTCTGAAAAAATTCTGCACCACATTATGGCTCATTAAAGTATCTCCTTTTAAATGTTCCCTCAAAGGCAGTTTGTCCCTGCCTTTCTGCGCCTGATCTTGTGGGTTGGGATTGCATGTGTCAAGATTTTATTTTACAGCCAAGAAAATCCCCAAGCCTAAACACTCTCTCTGTTTTATCTGTGATGTAGTTTTAAAGCTAAAAGTTGGTGGTTTTTTGCTATGATGTTATAAAGAGGGAAAAATCCAGAAAGTGAGAGATCTCTACCACATAGCTCCTGAGTGATACCTTACTCTGGCTGATGTAAAGCCCTCTGTGATGTATGATGATGGGAATGGGATTTGGGTGAGCAAGTCTAAAGCACATTGCTGTATGGGAAATGGAGCTGAGAGGTTGCATTTTTAATATCTGCTGCCAATGAGGTATTTGGTTAGGAGAGATTATTTTAGCTTTGAAAGTAGTTGGGAATTTTGTTCCCATTAATTTTAGTAGTGTACTCAGCCTCTCACACTTGCAGTTGACATCTCCCATTTTCACAGGCTTTATGGTATATATTAATTTTGTTTAGGATGGTTCCTAATGCTACAGAACTGAAATAGCCCCTCAGGGACTCGTGCATGGTCTTCCATACCTGATGTTTATTTGGATTTGCTGCTGCAGTGGGGTAAATGAGAACCTTGGTGATGACACTCCTGTCAGCTGTTTGGTCCTCTTGCCACATTTTTGTGCACTTCACCTTCTGCTTCTGATAATACCAATTCATGATTCCTGCTGTGAGCAAGGGGTCTTTCTGCACAGCCTGGTGCTAAGGGAGTGTTAAAGGAGGCAGATCCTGAGCAAGGGTATGCCTGGAACCAAATCAAATCTTTTATCACTTTACTGTCTCATATTCTATCTTTACTGTGAAATGAAAGCTTTGCAAAGCACAGACATGTAGGTAAAGTCTGGGTTTAGTTAAAAGCTAAAAAAAGCTTTATAAATAATGGGGAAATTTATATATATGTAACCTGACATTTACTGCATACAGAATATCAGCTTTATGTTTGCAGCCTTTGAGTAATTTACGTAAAAGCACGTCCTGGTTTTGAAAAGACTCAGCAGAGATGAGACATTTGGAACCTTGCAGCAGCATCAGCTCTCATTTTCTGTACCAGTTGCACTCCGTGCTTGCCACGAAACTGCCCCATGTGTGCACAATGTGTGCACAGTGCTGCTTTCTGCCTGACCTCCTTTCTTGGTGCTGCCTGTGGCATGTGCTGACACATATATGAGCAGTGAAGAGCTCAGCCTCTTAAAAACACACAGATGTTCCTTACTGCACAGCCTGAGTGGGAGTCACTTCTCTCTGCAACATGCTTGGGGTGGGGATGGTTGTTCTGTAACATGGGCACGTCTTACCTTGAACATCACTGAGGTTCTAATAAATCTGTTAGGTGGCTGCTCATGATGCCCCTGAGTGTGTGCAACAGAAAAATTGGTCATCTGAAGCCCTGGCCTGGCACCTGTACTTTTTCCTAGCAGTTCTGTGAATTATTTTTTTTTTAATAGTTTTAGTTGCAATTCAGTGTTCTTTTAGTTGATCTGGAGATTGTTTTTATTAAGGTCAGAAAGGAAATTAATGGAACCAGGGTGGTGTATACCTCTGTTACTCCTCAGTATGGTTTGAGTTTCAGGGCTGCTAACAAGCTGGGTGGCAAATTTAGTATAGGCTACAAATATTACAGGTTTATTTGGGGTCAGTAATGACGAGGGGGAAGGAACACTTTCTGCTGCTTACTCCATGTGAAGTAATTTCTGTCATCCTGTACAAATGAGTTGTAGCCTATCAGAAGGGATCATCTGCTCTCCCCTGGGTGAGATGACTTTCTCTCATGCCTGGCATTACTGAAGTGCTCATGCTGATAGTGACTGGGTTTGGCAGGAGTCCCCAGTCTTGCTCCTGAATGATCCATGAGATCAGCCTTGCCCACCCTGGCCATTTGAACACTGACAAACTGCTCTGCAGTCACTGAAATTTTGCTCATTTTACAGCAGTTGAGGGGCTGGCCCACATTTACCTGCAAGTCAAACATCCAGCATGACTAAAATCAAAATGCATCATTTATTTCACAGTTGTCCTGACAATCTTTTGTGCCAACAGTGCTGGGAGGGTTGTGTATGAAGTCTTAGTGGCATCAGCTCCTTGCTATTTAAGCTGTCAGGTTTAGCTGCAGGAGGAGAAACTGAATACTGAGGCTGAGGTCCTGGCAGCTAGAATTGCTTTCCAGGCATCTTTTCAAAATTATTTGTGCCTGTCTAGCATCAACATGCATTCTGTTAAAGATGTTAGATTTTTAAATAGCTTTATTTAGTGACTTCATCCTGTTGTGTTTAGCACATTGGATGGATCAGGAGACTGCTCAAATCCTGGTATATCATGCATGCTCTCCTCTCTAATGCTGCAGTGTCTTAAAGGATTCGATATTTCACTGACTGATGGGGGTGATGTTTTTGCAACAGAACCTCTGAGCCCTTTTTTGCTGGGTAGGCACCAGAGTGTGGCCCAAACAGCTCACAGTACACATCAGTAAGGGACCAAATGGGGTGTGTGTGTGGTAAGAGATACAGTGGTGTGTGAAAGCAGGATGATGTACCAGCAAACTGATGTCTAGCAAGGATCATTTTAGTTCTGTGGGTTTGTTTAGAGTGACAAGTTCAACATGTGTGTTCACAGCCCATCTAGATTTGGGCAAGGCTGCTGCTGTCTTGTGACATAAAATGTGTGGATTGGTTGTCTAGGTCAACTACCATGCAGTATTTCACAGTGCCTACAGCACAGGATACATTTGTGGGTTGTGATTACAGATTGGAATATCCCCATCTGGAGCTCTAAGTTGTTATTATTATTTTAGTATCATCACTAAATAAAGTTGAATCCTAACTGAAATGTTTGCTGGCCCACAGCCTCCACTTTCAGGTGTGAACTCTGCACCAAGAAGAGCACTTGCTGCAGGGAGAGCAGAGCTGCAATCCCCCTGAAGCTGCAGCAATGGTGCAGCTGCTCAGAGGGCTGTGCAGAGTAGCCAGAGATTGGAGAGGAGCTTTATGTGCAGCATCTGCAGGAGTGCCTGAGAAGAGGTCCTGGTACCCACCGTGTCCTTGGAGAGCTGCAGATGACACTCCATAGAGCTTTGCAGTGTGTAGCCTGCATGCCCAGTGCTCAAAAGCTCCTTTGGAGCTGCCATGACATAGATACTGACACAGTTTTTTTTTTTTCAGAGACTGTCTGAAATGGTATTTCTAGCATGTAGTACCCCAGGGACTGAGAATCAATGTGCAAGGGAGAAAAGTCTTTAAGAGTTATTCTTTGCTGTTCAGTCCATGTGATGTGTGACATGAAATGTCCTGATAGTAATCTGAGCTGTAGTTAAGAAGTGGATCCTCACCTACAATAGAGAATCTTCTCTTTCTCCCAGGGCTGATTGCATATAGAATATGAGTGCAGCCAAATAACACTTGGGTGCAGGTGTTCTGTCTGCAGCCATAGTCTGTGCCAGGTCATTTAGAGAAGGCAACTTCTCTTGTCTCTTCTAGTCATGGTTTAAAAGGTAAGTTAGCTGTGACTGTAAGAAGCTGCTGGGTTAGCTAGATGAGTCAAGACATGATGCTTCAGTGTGACTTGATGGCTTGAAACCATGCTGTCAAGATACACCATAAATAATCCCATCATCTTGCTGCTGAGACGCATTTGTCAACAGAAATCTGCAAGCAATGATCTCTGTGTCACCTGGAATGGTTTTGCACAGCTGTAATGATGCATTCAGTCCCTGTGTCCCACCACCACCACCTCCTAGTATGAAGCAGGTTGAGAGTGAGCAATAGTAATGCTGAACACAAAGGACTAACATTTCTCTTGAAATGATCATGTGGGATGCTTACTCTCAAGTGAGGAGAAAACAGCTGGTGAATGTTACTTAGCACAGCTTCTGGAAGTAGATGGAAGAACTGCTTATTCATTCAGGGTTCTGGAAAACTGCTGGTAACATCTGCACATCTGGCCTGCTTTGTGTGTCTTGAGGGGATCATACAAGTCCCTTTGATAGTTTTGTATTGCCACTGTGAAGGCTTCATTTGATGAGCAAGAATGCTTTAGGAGAAAATGGTGGAGGCATCATGTGTGGCTTGGAGAAAAGATTTCAATTCATTCAAAGGGTCTGTGCAGGACAGTTCTTGTTTTCTTTAAGCTCCTTCTCCAGCTGCAACATAGAGCCTTACTGCCTTAAAGGCCAAGTTGCATCTCGGGTTTTATCTGATCAGTGCAATCTGGTGCTGGAATGGATGAGCTCCAAAGTAAGCTGTAGTTCAGCAGCATAGCAACAAGGAGATACAACATAATTGGAGGTATCACCAGTTTCTAATAGTTTAGTATTGACCAAAATGCCCTTTTCACTTCTACTGAATGTGTAGGTGCAGAAAACAAATAATAAGCTCTTGAGCAGGGATTAAGAAAATTTAGAACCAGCATCAATTGTTACATCTCAACCAGCCTGGTGGTTTTTTTAAAATGCTAAGCACAATGTTTGACTCCAAATTATGTCCAATTAGTACAAATTCTCACAGCAGCTTCTGGCAAAGACAGGTTGTCCTTCCACACAGGCTTTACTTTGTGAGCCAGCCTTTTGGATTTTGGGGTGATCTGCTGAGCAGTAAGTGTGTGATGGCAACACTCAATTCCTGTGCTTTATTTTTAAAGGGGTTATTTACCTGAGATGTCTGCTTCAGCAGGCTGTGGCAGATGTGTCCAAGCAGCTAGCAATGGTCTGGGAAAAGCTGTCACTTCCATGGCAATTTGTAAAGGCTAATGCATTGTGCTCTTTGTGTCCTGAACTGTTCCACCACCAAGTTTCTCCTCCCTGATAAGGAGAGGAAGATTCTCTAGCAAAATAGTTTGAATGGGATGTTTTCTCCTCAGCCAGGAGGTCAGGCATGTTGGTAGTTTCCTGAGTTAGCTTTGTGCAACTGCAGTGCATGTCCTGGTTTCAGTGGGTTTGCTGTGTCACCCACTTGGGCCTGTATTGTAATAGGCAGCTGCTGCTCTCTGAATTGTTTCTTTCACCAAAATGAGGCAAATTATTGGCTGTGGTCCAGAGAGAGATAACACTGGGTCAATGTTTGCTGCCTGGGTACTGGGGTCCAGTGGACTTCTCACTGGCAGATCTTTTTCTTCTTTCCAGCAAAAGTTTGTTTTTTCCTCAAGCTCCAAAACCTTTTTCTGCTACTCTGCAGATGCTCTGCACCTCCTTCAAATGAAGTTCCAATTCCCCTGACTTCAGTGCATTTCTGCACCCCAAATACCTGCTTGTTCCCTTCCCACTACCAGTTGGTCCGTGTGTATTTTATTGTGCATGACTACAGATAGTGAGAAGCACTTATCTGTTCTAGTGATTGCAAAGCACAGGGATTATTGTGTCTGGTGAATAAATATGCAGACCTTGTGGTTCCCTTCAGCAGTTGGACTGTGTAGGAGTAGGGACTGCAAGAAGAAATAATTACTTTTTCCTAGGCAGCCATAATCTCAAAACATGTGAATCTGGAGAGAGAAGTTTATGTGGCATTGGAGCTGCTCAAAAGCCAGTCCAAATGCATCCACTTCTTACTGAAAAATGATGAGGGCTCTTCTCACAATCTCCTTTCAAAGTGATGATGTTGATATCTTAAGCTCAAAACCTGGTATCATGTCTCCTCCTCATTTCTCATCCATCTGAACAGAGGTGTACATTTTCTTCCTTTAGCCTGGCAAACTGCTCATGGCTATAATATGACCTTGAGGAATCTTTGTTATGGTTTTGAAACTATTGGATCCTGAAAGCTTGAAGTGTTTAAGCTGTCTGCACAAGGATGAAATCTTACCCTTGTCACGTTCATGTAATTCACTGTGGTAGTTTGTCTACATCAGGTGAATAACAGCACCTCCTTTATGTTTTCTACACAATGCAATTTTTCTCTACTAGCTGAGCTTTTGCATGCTTAAAGATCCCTCTCAAGTTCATCTTGACATCATACAGGAATCAGTCTGTAGTTTTTCTGTTTGTGTACTTTTATCTGAATAATAAACAGCAGATCTCCATGATGGCATCACTAAGGAAGCTCTACAGTATAAAAAAAAAAACAAAACCAAGAAAACCAAAACCAAACCCAAACAAAAAGAACACCTCACCTACAAACAAAAACCAAAAGGCACAAGAAAACCAAAACCTCCCAAAACTACAAAACCAAACCCTAAAGACATAATGGCCATGCAGCCACTTTGAACTTACCCAGCAGAAGATAAATGTTTTCCTGCCAACCAAAACAGCTTGGTGTGTTTCTGCATGATTCCATAAACAGCAGCATTTAGCACACAAGCTGTGAGTTTACTTTGCTAATGGGTTTATACACTGACAGGGAGAATCCAAACCAGTTTCTGTTTGTTGTGTATTGGTGTGAAGCTTGAAGAGTCACCTTTGAGGCAACTGGTGTGGGGGGAAAGCCAGAGCTGCTGCCCTGGCTGTCATTTTGCAGCTACAGGACTGAGGATATTAAGGTATGAAAGGAGATCATGTAACATAAACTGCCTCTTGCTGGAGCACATTTGGAAGCACTCAGGACACTGGGCTGGAATTAATTGCCAGGAGCCAACAGGTGCAGGAGAGTTTGGATTTGGAGGTGTTTTGTTCAATGCAGTAATTCAGTGCTTGGATGCTTTTGTTGTTTTGGATTCCTAAGGCCTCTGTTGTGTAATTGCTTTCAAGGTCACTTGCTAGAAAAGGATGTTGAAAGTCACCGATAAGGAGGAGCTGTTATAAAGGATCCTGTCCTCTGGCCATGTTCTCTGGAACACTGAGCAATCCAGCTACTGCCAGCCTGGAGAAGATTAAACTGGAGAGAGGAGCAGGAATGTTCTTGCTCTCAGTGTTCAACACCTTGGTACTAGGAAGGTGAAGGACTCTGTGCTCCAGAGGAGAAGGAATTAAGCAGGTGAAACAGGGTTTGTAGAAGAGTGTGATTTCTCCTTTTCTCTGTGGTTGTGAGGCTTTAGGCTGTCATTTTTTGTTTTGACACTTGTGTAACTGGTTCTTGTTTGGCATCTGGCTGACCTTCAGGGCAATCTCTCCTCACATATTCAGTTCTTTGTACTGCTTATTGTGTACTTCACCAACAATTTAGGACGTTTAAGTGTGGCTTCCTTGCATTGTCCTCAAGGACTCCCTTCTCACAAGGTATTTCCCTTTGTCACTGTATTGGTCCCACTGTTTGGCCAGCAGAGGTAAAATCACTTGGCCACATCCTCCCAGGAGATTGCAGCCCAAACCTTATTGCAGTGTAAAACCTCAGTCAGAGTTCTCCTTATTGATAGGCAGCTATATCACTGCTGGTTAATTTGAATTCTTAAATTCCAGCAGGCTGTCAGCTGCATCTAAAAAGATTCTTACTATTTAGATGCACCTAAAAACAATTGGTTATATTTCCAAGCAAAATACCTGAGAGTTCAAACAGATGCCAAATTCCTCTGCCTGGGAAAAAGCAACTTGATTTTGGGAAGGGCACTGGTGGGTCTGAACCAGCAGCTCTTGTGAAACAGTGGGTTTGGGTACAAACAGAGCATTTAAGTTATTTTCTTACGGGTTCAGATTGAAGTAGGCTGGGTTGTTGGGACAGTTTGCTTGGGAAATCAGATGTGTGTGGTCCTCTGGCTTGCCCAGGCAACTCCTGCTGCTGTACAAGTGCTTGGGGATTTTATTCAGTCACTCTAGAAGATGAGCCCAGCTGGGATTTGGTGTGATGTGCTAGCTCACTTGGGCTGGAGGATTTGCAGGAGCTGTGCAAGGTGTTAGCTGGTTCTGCCTGCTGATGGGAATCCTGATGGGGTATAGAAGAGGGGAGGGAGTGTCTGCATGGAGCCAGTGATTATATCTACATATATATATATATTTGACCTAGGCCAAGACTTGGGTCATTAAATGGGTTGTCTGAAAGCAATATTGACTGAAGACAAAGTACTGGCACACCAATGTAATTCCTTCTTGAAAGGAGAACAGACAAAGGAGAGACAAGTCATAGTACCTACATACCAGTGAGGGATGGGTTCTTGCAGCAGGGAGATGAAATGCAGGCAGATAAGCAGCCCAAGTATTGAAACAAGCTTGTATCAAGAACCCCCTGCCTTTAATTTGACTGGATTAGTCTGTTGTTCACCTTGCACTCCGCAGAATCTTAGAAGAGGAGAAAATAAAACAGCTACTTCTAGCAATGGCTTCAGGGGGGGGAAAAAAAAAAGATATTTTCTGTCTTCATTATTTCCCTCAGTTTCTGCTGGACCAAAAAGGGGCTGTTGTGTGTGGATGCTGATTTTGATACAAGGATGCTGGGTGCAAGAGATGGATTGCTCTCCTGAGAGCTCAGTCCCTTCAGAGGTGAAGCATCAGGCATGTTAACTGCCCAGCTTCATTGTGACTGCAGCGTGGGGCTTCAGCTGTCCTTCATATGATCTCAGGCATCTTTGGCTGCTGTATTTTTAGAGTTGTTATGCAAAGAAGATTAGCAAAGGACTTAATATCTACGTGCCAAAGAGATTCTTTCTCAAATATGGAAATGTTCCACCTTTTTAGGTGATGGGTTTGGGCTGTTGTACTTATAGCATCAGGGCTGTGTGTAGACATGCATCTCACTGCCCTGACCTCTCTTTGTTCTCCAGATGCTGTTTAGCTGTCTGAAATAGTGACTGCACTCTGCTAATAGCTGTCCTGGTCTTGGTTTTGCTAGGTTTAATGGTATTTTATTAAGAAGCCTGTCTCCAGCTGATCCGAGTGCATAATTGGTGGAGAAACAGTCCTTGTTTTGAGACCCAATGGCTCCATCATCAAATCAGAGCCAGGTGTACCTGGGTTCAGTGGTGATGTGTGGGACTTCACATTGGCCAGTGTGGTCTTTCAATGGTGAGGAGATTACCTACAGCCCAGCAATTCTGGTGAAGCTGTTGAAGTGAGGTCTTTGGAAGGGTATTTGTGCTTTGACTGTTTGCTCTCTTTGTGGAAGATCAGCTCTGATTTCTCTGCAAATGCCCTCTCAAATGTTCCTGTCTCAGCTGCACCCCTGGAAGAGTGAAAGATGTGAGCCTGGGACTTTCTTCCAGTCCAGCTGCTTTGCATCTCTTAACTTTCTGGAAAACCAGGAGTATTTGGAGCAAGAAATCCTTGCCCAGCACTAATCCTGACTCAAAGAAATGGATTGTGCTGGCTCAGCCTTTGCTTCCAATGGTTGGTCCTTGCTTGTTGAATGTGGAGCCCTGGAAGGTGTGATGTTACCTGTTTGCCCAAAGCTGTGAGCCAGGGTGGTGGGGAGTGTGCCCACCTTCAGGGTGCAGTGCTGTGGAGCAGAGGAGGCTCTGGCACCCCTGGTGTGGGAATTTAGGGGTATTTAAGTGGATATGATAATCCTTTTCAAGCCTATGGACAATCCTAGTACCATTCTCACATGATATTCTGGTGCTCAAGGTGTTGTCCAGTCTCTGTATTAGCTGCTGTTTTCCAAAGTTGTGGGATTAACTGGGGTAGCCTATTTTCAGTTTCACTTCCAGCATGATAAGGGTGTGTGTAAGGAGCTGGACTGGGACAAAAAGTTGATAAATAGTTTCTAAATGTTGTGGTATTCCAGTGATCTACAAAGGTGTTCACAACTTGTGCTTTTTGAGACTCCAGTAACTAAGAATGTGTGGCCTGGAGAGACCCTTTCTTGTATGTGCCAGAATAGAAAAGATGAGTAAGGGAGAAGAGGGTAAAAAAATGTTTTCACCTCCAGATAGTAAAAGGTGATAGACTGGAGTTTGGAGGACTGGGAGAGGTGGAAGCACAAGTAGGAAGAACTAACTTTGAGAAGATTAATACACTCCAGCACACCAGGAGTGGACAGTGGGAAGCATCCCACCCGAGAGCCATCATAACCAAGTAAGTTTCTTGAAGCAGGGAGTTTGGTGTTGTATGGAGCCATGTGGCTTGATGTTGGAAAGGGTCACTTCCCATGGGAAGTTTTATATTTAAACCAATTTGGGTTTTCTTATGATCAGGATTAAAAAAAGCACAGGTGCCTCACACATATAGGGAAAAATTCTCCAAGAAATATGGCAAAAGAGGGAGGACATTACTCAGTGACTCAGAGAGGTTTATTTAACGACCTGTGCACTTTGTGTATGGCCAGAACTCCAGCTGGTAGCCTGCTTGCACTTTCCTCCTGATAGTAAAGCTACATGATAATCTGAAATAACTTGTGTTCTGTTCAGAGGTCTAGGAGTGGGAGATACAGAATGTGTCCTTAAGTGCCTGAGCTATTTTAAGAGTAGATAGTATTCACAGCACCAGGGTACATGAATACATACAGGGGCAACCAGCCTCTCAACTACCAGGGTAATGGGGACCACAGCCCCCCAGAGCATGCCCAAAGTGCTGTGTGTGTGCTGCCAACTGAGCCCATCCCCATCATTATCACATTAATATTTTCTGTTGTGGTAGATAAAAGTAGAAATACTCAGGAGAGAATGACGTGCTGTAGAAAATGGTTATGTCTTACATAAGGCAGGAAGATGGCAGCAGTTCAGAGAGGGTAGGCTCAGCTGTGGAGTTATAGCAAAAAAACCCTAAAAGGTTATGACTGAAATGGTGCAGCTCTCTGTGGGGAAGAGCTCATGGGTTCTCCTCCCATCACAGCTGTAGCTGAATCTTGGGCTGCTTGTGCTCTTCTTGCTTCAGTTCCAAATCTGTGATGGCATCCCAGCATGCAAGGCAGTTTTCAGAAATTCAAGGAAAATATTCCATCCTGCAGAAATCTTGCTGTATCAGGAGATCTGGAAGAGTCAGGAAAAGAAGAATAACAAACAGTAGGTAGCATCTATGCAAGTTAAATTTGCTGCAGGTGCCATGAAAAACCAAGTATTTACTAGAGCTGGTAAAGAAGCTCTGGATAAAAGGCTTTTCAGAGGGACAGTTAAACCAAGGAAGATTTCAGAACCAGGACAAAATTGTTTGATAAATGGATAAAAGAAGTCAAAGTGAGTAATTAGTAATTGGTGGTCTTACCCTTGATGTTCTGGGACAACTAGAACTGTTTAACATCACATTTTTAAGGCACAAGAGTATTAAATGTTTTTAAACAGCTTCTTCCACTGGCAATGTGACTGACTTGAATTTTAGTATCTCTGGGACAAGTCCTTAGCTAGCAGAAACCAGCAAAGCCACACTTGCTCATGCTAGCTGAAGATTTGGTCCTGATGCTCAAGTTATTTGTCCCTTCCCAGTGCTTTTTAACAGCTAGCTTTTGTTTCTACTTCATATGTGAAAGAAAAATTATATTAAGACATAATTAGCTTGATGATTGATGGGAGAGGTTGCCAACTCTGTTCATAACTATTTTGCTTTAACTTCAAGCCCTGTGTTGGCTCCCCTTTCCTAAGAGGTGTCTGTTTTCTTGGACTCTTACTGGAAGGGAAGTAATTCAGAAGGAGCTGAGGTTGATCTAGCTAGAAGATGAAATCTATTTGTTTTGTTTCTACACTTCCAGGCATATGAAAAACGCTTTCCTACGTGTCCAGAGATCCCAGTTTTCCTGGGGAGTGAAATCCTGCATGAATCCAGGAGTGAGGATGGGGCTATACACATCATTGAGCGGAGCTGCAAGCTGAATGTGGATGCTCCTAGGCTGCTCAAGAAGGCAAGTGTCCTGGATTTTGTTGGCTGGCTAAGTTTAAGAAAGTCTCCTGGAGTTACTCATCTCTCATTTTTATTTCTTTTTTTTTTACTTTTTTGATTCTCCATCCTCCTCAGATTGCAGGGGTAGAATATGTTATCTTCATCCAGAAAAACACAGTGAACTGGAGGGAGAGAACTCTCCGCATTGAAGCCCACAATGAGACTTTTGCCAACCGTGTCGTTGTCCTTGAGACATGTAACTACTCAGTAAGTGCCTTGTTTCTCCTCATCTGTGGAGGAAGTGTTGGAAGTTATGTGCTAACACCCAGGCTGAGGCTGCTTGAATGAATTTGCACACTGGACTGTTGTATACTACAATTAGATACTCTTGGCTTGCCATGAGTAGGCCAAGGTTTTCAGGTGCAGGCTTTCTCCAGCACTTTCAAAGGGCATGACAAATATTTTAGGTTGATTGTGATTTTCAGATTGGGTGCTAGACCCTAGGCTGAGAGTAGAAAACACGAATGGTGCTCCAGAACTGACCGTTTTTCCTGAATTTCTCCTGCATTGAAGTTCAAGTTAATAAAAGCATCTGGAGCCCGGGCGTGTATTTGGACTTAGATATTTAGAAGGAAACCCTTCATAGTTGCTATTATGAGGGCCAGAGGGAAGACTGGCAATTAATTTTGCCCACAAATACGTGCAAGTTTTAGCCTCTTGTAATGATCTTTGTGCTCTAAATATTTGGAGAAAACCAAATACAACTTAACCAAGCTGTATTTGTAGCCTGGGATGTCTCATTTTGTGACTGTATCTTCAGCAGCAGTGTGCCATTTCATTGTAATTGTTCTATTAGGGTTTAGTCACCATTAAACAGCTTCATCTGTTTCTGGAGGCAATCAGATACTGCTTTTTGTTCCCAAAACAAAAGACCAGATCCTGTTACTTACCTGCCCTATTGGCAACAGGACAACAGCTCAGCTTCCAGGACTAAGCAAACTGTAAGCAGCTCCTGTTTCAACCAAGACCAAGAGCTGAAAAGCTATTAACGTTTTGGATGGTGAGGGGAGGTTCCTGAGCCAGAGATCCCTGGGTTGCTATATGGAGCTTCCTAAAAATCTGCAGTAAATCCAACTTCCATCATTGTGAAAATGCCCTGACAGATCTGAAACGCTCCCAGGTCAACTCTGGAATCCTCAGACATTGTTGTGCTTGCTAATTTTGGCTGTGTTGCCCCTGGTTTGTGTCTTTGGGAAGGAAGTAGCAGCAGCTGGACCTTGAGGGGGGAACTCTCTTCCTGGAACAGGGTGGGAGTTAGCTGTCTGCATCCTCACCATGGTTCCCTGCTCTATTTTAACCAGTTCCTTTTTCCTTGCCAGAACACACCGGAAACGGGTTTATTCTCATCTTTCTTTTTCTGCAGTGTTCTCTGAAGCAACTGGGAGAAATATAATCCTGCTCTTGCAGTTAGTATCTCCCCCAAGGGAATTTGTGTCCTTTATAGAGTTCCTCTCCTTGTGTGGGGGCTGGAATTGTTTTTCTTTCGGGTCAGTTTGTGAGCGGCAGTACCTACAGAGAAAAGGCAGAGCCCTCTCAAAAAAGGGTTTGAGTTTAAAAGAGGAAAGGATTATGTAGGTTTTTACCATAAAGAGAGTAACTGAGGGGAAATGGCTAGAAGGGAAGGTGGGTATTGAGCCTGATAGTGGGAAAACTCCCTGCTCTGCCACGTCTTCCATGTTCTGGGGGGAAAGACTGACATTCAGTGGATGAGTTTCCTATCCAAAACCAGAAAAAACTGTTTTGTGTTCTTCCTTGGCTGCAGATGCAGGTGTTTTAATCTGTGGGTTCCTGGCCTTTCTGTAAGGGCTTTTGACTTGGCTGTTCCAAGCGGGCAGTCTCACTACTATTTTAATGCAACTTCTGCTACTAATATTACCATTCAGTTGTTCTGGAGCAGAGATGGGCTTTAATCTTTATTTCCTTGTGTGTGTGAAGACTGCTGGGTTAATCACAAAGGTTCATATGTTCATTATGTGCTGCTTTTACTTGGGGAGAATGAATCCAGCTGTTAAATATGGGTCTGTCAAGTGCCTCCTGGTGCCTTTTCTGCCCCCTCACCCTGGACCAGTATGGTACCAGGGATGAGGACCCTGCTGTAACATAAACTGTGTGTGTCTTTGGGCTTAGGTTCACCCTGAGAACGAGGAGTGGACTTGCTTTGAACAGTCAGCATCTCTTGACATCAAGTCATTTTTTGGCTTTGAAAGCACAGTGGAAAAAATTGCCATGAAACAGTACACTTCTAACATCAAGCGGGTAAGTTTGAGCCATGAACATAAAATTAAAAAACAAAAAAAATCAAATGCCTGCTCTCAGTGTGCCTCTCTTTCCTGTAAAGTAGTCCCACTATAATCCTATACCCTCCACACATGTCCCTAAAATCCCTCACTAGGGGAAACAAAGAAAAAGGCAGTGTGCAGTGAGCAAACCCAATCTGCTCACTGGAATGTGTCTGTGTGGGGGAGGGAGCAGTGGATGCTGTGGGTGCCAGGCTCCTCAGACACTGGGGACACTGTTCTCATGCAGGAAGAGCAAGTTCTGGGTAAAAATTGGCACACCAGTAGCTACAGCAGAGGCACTTCCTTCTGGTGGCCTTTTCTTCTGGGGCTGCAGTCAATGGTTTGGTAGCAAGACAGAAGCCTTACAAAGATTCTTGAGTCCATAGCATTGGAATTTGCCTGGCCAGTGTTAAAATTCACTGTTTGGTGCTTTTCATAGTGACATTTTCCCAAGGAAGTCATGCAGATGGAAGGAGACAACAATTTCCCTTTGGTTTATCTCTTAAGAGTCATCTCTCTGGAGGAAAGCTCTCTTGCACCTTGCTGGTTCTGGGGGGATAGGTTTGGTTGTATTCCTAATGAGAGTTTTCCCCTTCAGGGCAAGGAAGTGATTGAACACTATCTGAAGGAGCTGATCTCCCAAGGCATCACCTTCATCCCCCGCTGGACACCTCCCCCAGCCTGTGGACAGAAGGATGAGAAAATCCAGGCTGGTGGAGGTGCTGCTGCTGAAGCACCGATTGAATCTGGGGCTGGTGGAACTACCAAAGAGCAAACTGGCAGCTCCTGCCCTCCAGCAGAAGCTGTCAGCCCTGATGGTAAGCAGTGTCCAGGCAGCAGCAGCTGCTGACAGTCTCAGTGTCTTGAGTAGCACTGGCTAATGAGTTGTTGTTTTGGGGTTAGTTGTTTGTTGTTTGGTTTTTTTTAATTTTTTTATTGGTTTTTTGTATTTTCTTTCTTTGAGAAAAACATAAACAATGCAAATTCCACCCCCCTCCCTCCCCCCCTAAAACTGAAAAGCCAAAAGAAACTCTGCTGGCAGTATGGTTTTTGTTTGAGCTTAGAAAAAACCCCTTGGTTTTGTTCTAACCTTCAACGTATTCTATATTATGAGTTGGAAAAACTTAAAAGGTGTCTCGAGTACTCATAACTGAATTACAGTTAAATATTTTGGCTGTTTAAAAATGTAGGTACTTGGGGTTTGGTTTGGATGGGTTTTGCCTCTCTATCAAGCCACGACAAACTTGTGGAATGTTCCCTTACACATTTCTTGCTCAGAGTGCCTGAATTAGGCTTTATCTTTGTGTTGATCTGGTGATATCTTCTAGAGTAAATAAAATGCTTTGACAGATATAGGAGGCTCCTTTTAATTTGGAGCTGTGGTATCAGACATAAGTGTTATTCCTCGGAAGGAAAAACAGCACTTGTTTTGCTGAGTGTAACTAGGGAAAAAAGCTTGGAATTTGGAGCTGTGAATGCCTTCAGTTTTACCAAACCTTCCCTGGTAGCCTCTCTGGATTTGGAATCCATCTGGAAAAAGGATGGAAATCCACAGAGTAGCTAAAAAATGCTTGTGTGCATTGAGCTTAAAGCTAATGTAAGAGCATTGGATCCCATCTAGCAGAAGAGGAGAGTAACTCTTATTTTTCTGCTCATATTCATGTCTAGGGAGTGATTAGCTTCCCTGGCTTGTGAGCTCTGTGGATTTAGTAGGGTATAGCACTTACCAATATAAGCTCTGTGTTATCAGTCAGCACCACCATATCCTGGAGGTGTCCAGGCCTTATTCTGTAGTTAATAGTATCTGCTGAAAAACAATCCTGCCTGGTGAAGAGCAGCTCAGATGTTAGTTCTTGACTAACAAGGGACCTTGAGCTACTGGCATGCACAGGACTTCTCATGCCAAAAATCTCCCTTGCAGTGGAAGTGTTACTTTCCCTTTTCTCTCTGGTGTCTGCAAGCAGGATAACATTCTGCTGTTGCTGTTCTGGTGTTGTTATTATAGATATATAATGACAGGTGTCTGTCTGCTTTTTGTCCTCTTGTAATTTGAATTGTGCTTGGAATCTTTAGGACACCAGGAACTGAAGTGGCCAGGTCTTGGAAAGGTTAATGTGATGGGTGCTGGAGTTCCTGTTTGGTCTAGTTTATTTTACAGCTCCTGATGGAGAAAGTCAGGGTTTAAGAAGTACCCAGTGCTCTAAAAGACTGAGTGATCTATCTTTGATACCTTGTGTGCTGGTTGTGTCTGCATCTCCTAATCACTGTGAGGATATCCCTCAGGCAGTTAAAATGAAAACTTCTGCACTCTTCCAGTGTAAATCAGAAGTAAACTGATACGTAGAAATACACATCATCTTTCTGGCTATGCCAAGTTTCCTCTGAATTTTTTTTTTTTTGTTCTTCTAGCTGACAAACTGGATGCTGATTACATCGAGCGCTACCTGGGCCAGCTGACTCCAATGCAGGAGAGCTGCTTGATCCGTCTTCGCCAGTGGCTTCAGGAGACTCACAAAGGCAAGGTGAGTGTGTGAGTGAGGCAGAGACCACCCCTGGGCAAGCCTACATATGTTCTCCTAGCTTTTGTGCCTCCAGCCCATCAATAAAACGTGGACAATTGGGCACAAGTTGCTGCTGGGGAAATTCTGACTGGACACAAGATGTAAATTTTTCACCATGGGGACAGTCAGATACTGGAGTGGTTTCCCAGGGGAAGTGGTAGTTCCCCCCCACACTTTGAGCAGTTTTAAGTCTCAGCCTGACAGGGTTCTGAGACATCTCACATAAACTATATTAGTGTTTTAAAATTATTAGTGTTTATTAATGTTATCTAAAAGGGGTGGAGCAGAGGATCCCTGAAGTCACTTCCAAGCTGACATTCTGTGATTCTGTGAGTGTGTGTGTTGAGATTGAGCTGTTATGGCAAGGTGAGGTAAAAGGCCAGGCATCTGTGTGACCTGGCAGCAGGATCCAGCAGTATCACAGGCTGCAGCTCCATTGCCCAGTTCCATCCTGTCACTCTGGGAAAGGCCACTCAGTGGTCCCTGACCACAGTGCCTTTGTACTGGTCTGTCTGGGTAAGTTGTGTTTCCCAAGCCCTGCATTGTGGAGTGGTAGAAATGGTCACCTTAACTAGTGGTGTGTCTGTCTGAACACCTACCTGCAAGCTGTCCTTACTGTGATGCTCTGCCTCTGAGTAAAGAGGTGGGGCTGGCCTCCCAACTAACCAAGTCTGCATGAGTTACTTGCTAATAAGAACATACTAACTAATTAAAACTTGCTATACTAAATCTTGCTTGTGATCCATGTCTCCCCTGGTTCAACGTCCTCTCAGATAAGCAGTGTTTAACAAGAAACAAGCACAGAACAAAGGAGGCAGTGATGAATTCCCAGGCTGAGCTATGCTCTGAAATTTAGGACTTGAAGGTTTTCAGGTCTACAGTGATCTGTCCAGTAAAATGGTGTGGACTTCTCAAAGCAGATACCTCAGCTGCTGGGTATCCAGCTGAAAATGCGTCCTAGATGAGTAAGGCAGTGGGACTTTCTCCATATCTAATCTTTAAGGATCTTTGTTTCAGGTGGAAGAAGTATATTCTCAACGTTTGCCTATTCCCTGGGTTGTTTTTCCCTTCTTCTCCTAGTCAGAGGCTGGAGAATGGAAGCTGGATAAAGAAGCTGATAGCACATGAGCAAAAGAGAAATAACTGCCTCCTGGGAGCTCTGTGAGCATGAGCATCCCTTGTGCTTTCCAGCAGCTTCTGTGTTGAGGAACAAGGTAGAGCTGATTGCTGAGTGCTTGTAGTGCCAGCTGGGGGCTGCCTAGGACCCTTTGTGTATGCTTTGTGAGCTCTGTTCGCTGCACAAGAAGAAGTAGGAAGGATGCTGCTAGCTAGGGAAACTTCATCCTAAATCCTCTTACTGGGCACTTGTTTGATTCTGTTGATTGCCTGCTAGAAAAAGAAAATCAGGAACTTGTCCTACATGATTGGAGTTTTCTCTGGAGAGGCTGTTACCTTGCTGTGACAATCTGTTCTTTTAATTCAGAGCAGGGTTGTCCTTATTCCTTTGTCAAAAAAATATTTGTAGATCTCCTGTTCCTTGGAAACTGTTCCTTCTTTTTGTCCTTTTTATCCTATTTCATTATCCATTCCTTGTTCCTTCCAAAGCAGACATTATTCTTTCTCATCAGACTTATTGCTTTAAAAAAAAAATCACCTTTAAATGTTGTTAAAATTGCAGATACTTAAAGCCAGTAATCAGTGGCTTTGTAACCTGGAGCTTAGTGCCTGTAGTTTCACTAAAAAATAGAAAAATAGGCTGAAACTGAGGCTACATTTTCTTGCACGTGGCAGTTACTGCTTGGGTTAGACAAAGATAATGAAGAGATTTCTTCCCCTCAGAGTGGAGCAAGTCCCTTCAGAGCTTCCTGCTTTTGATCCAAACAGAAGGACTGAACTTGCCTCTTACCTGAAGCTGTGTACAGTGTAGGTTTAAAACATGAAACATAGCAAAACCTTGTAACAGCTGCCCCTTCTGCAGTTCCCAGGAGATCCAGGGGTAGTTGTAGATGTTTGTCTGTTGTCCTGTGAACAACAGCTTCCTCTGAGCAGCAGAAATGCAAATCATCAGATGGAAATTCTGCTGTCTCCAGTCTTGCTGGGATGCAGAAGGTGGTGTTGGCATTCTTTGAAACACCCCTGAGATCCTCTTTGGGAAGGCTGCTCCTCTCCTTTCTGTAGTGTACAAATGCAGTGTTTGCAAAGTGTTAGGATCTGCTGAACAGCCTTAATCACCCACCTCCTCCTCAGCTGCTTCTAGGCTGGGCTTTAGGCTGCCTGAACTCTTTATGTGGAATCAATTCTTCATGTCTCATGCAGTTTCACACCATCTTGTGAAGCTGAGATTGCTCCCAGCCTGATGCTGCTGGAGGCTTTGCTTTCTTCCCTGCTTTCTGTTTTCATGAGCATCTCAGTGAACAAACAAAAGAGCTTTGACTCCAGAGTGTGTGTTTTTTGGTTTGTTTTTTTGTTTCCTCAGATCGTTTGCTTTGTGCTAAGTGCAGTACACATGCTTTGGAGGAGACTCTCCCTGCTCAACAGAACTTGAATTTTTAATGGCAACTTGATGTAGTGAAGGAGGCTGAACACTTTTGGGGAGCTGGAGTGAAGAAACTGAGAAATTGGCAGCATTATTTAGCTGTAATCCAGTTGTTTTGGCAACTGATAAGCTTTAGTCAAATCTGGCATTTTCAGTTTCATTATTGATTCCTGCTGTTTAATATTACAGGCAAACTTTATTATTTTTATCTAAAGGAAATGCAGGGGATTTGGAAGGAGGTTGGGATAAGCCATTCTACAGACTTGGTTTGGGAAGGCTTTTGTGCCCATGGTGCTAGAATCACTGATAGGAACTGCTGGATTGAGTGACAGAGGGAGGATATCTTACAGTTCTGGTTTGGTTTTGTTCTGACAAGAGTTAGTGGGATGGGATGGGATGGGGTGGGCAGCCAGTGGAAGAGCTCAAAACACTTTCTGTTCAGACACCACCAGGAAAGTGTGGGCAACAGCAGAGCAGATCAGCAGGAGAGCTGAAACAGGGACTATGCAGTTGTGATCCTCCTTCAAATAGTGTTTGAATTGGTTCACTCTGCTCCTTTGCTAATTTCCCCTATGGGGGGAGGTAAGCTTGCAGCTCTGGAACTTCCATTCAGTATTTTGTCTGTCCTGGTAAATGGCTAGCTGAGGGGAAACCTTCACCAGGTCAGAATTTGCTGGGGTTTCTGGCAACTGAATCAGGAAAAGGCTTCTCCAAGTCTGTGCCTCAGATAAAGGCTCAGATAAATCTCAAGCCTGAATCTCTCAAAGGGTTATGATTTGGTTACTTCTTTCACACCCCTAGCACCATCTGCTGTATTGAGCTGGATCAGTTAAGGAGGGAAGGAGAAGGAACGTAGGTTTAATCTTTATCTTGGTTTGGTTAAAAAAAAAAACAACAAACCCAAACAGTGGAAGAGGTAACGGCAGTCTTGATTCTTGGACTTTCTCTTCTCTCAGATCCCCAAGGATGAACATATCCTTCGATTCCTGCGGGCTCGTGATTTCAACATTGACAAAGCTCGGGAAATGCTCTGCCAGTCTCTGTCTTGGAGAAAGCAGTACCAGGTGGACTGCATCCTGCAGTCCTGGAGGCCCCCAGCCCTCCTAGATGAATACTACACGGGAGGATGGCATTACCAAGACAAAGGTTAGAAGCTGGCCCTTGACACTACAGCACAGCTGGCATTAAAGGACCTCGGAAGTAACCGGGGATTTTTGAAGAAAGTTGTATTGATACTTGAAAAAATAGCAAAGTGGTTCAACACCTGTAAATAGCCACTCTGGTTTGCTGTAGTTTCATTATTTTCTCTGCACAGATCAAGCAGACCAGAGCTAGTGCAAAGCAGCATCTCTCGGAGTAGGGTGGCCTTTGGATTTTCCTTTTATCCTTTTCAAATACTTACTGTGGCTTTTGTTAAAGGTACCAGAGTGATGAACTGGAAGGCTAGAGCACTTCTTCCCCCTTGAGCCCCTTGTGTTTGTTTTGCAGATGGAAGGCCACTCTATATCCTTCGCCTGGGCCAAATGGACACAAAAGGTTTGGTGAAAGCCCTGGGAGAGGAATCACTGCTGCGACATGTAAGCTGTGCTTTCAGTCCTCCCCAGAGGGAAATCCATTTCCCTTGGGATGTTTCAAAGCCTTGATACATAGTGTATCTGGAATCTACCTGTCTCACACAAATAATTCCTGGCTGGCAACTCAAAGTTGGGTTAGTGACTTTGGTACAGCATAGCTTCTGTCTTCCTGCAAAGACACAAGTGAAACTTTTGTAATGGGATGAATAGGCCAGAAGAATGTTTTCTGGTAATTTATAGTTTAGCTGTAAGCTTTCCATGACCCTTTCATGCAGCTCCACTAATTACAGTTGACCTTAAATCCCTCATATGCCTTGTTTTGAACACTGCAGTTTCTCTAACTGATATAAATCAGGGTCCTGTTTGTTTTGGTTTTTTTTTAAGTAAGATCTCTGGGCTGTCCTCATACTCAGGCTAATTCTAGTCTGTCCTGTCTTTGGTTTCAGGTTCTATCAATTAATGAGGAAGGACAAAAGAGATGTGAAGAAAATACCAACGTCTTTGGCCGCCCCATCACGTTAGTATTGTTAGTTTGCTTGTATCCTGACAGAGACTGAACTGACGTGGTGAGAAGAATGTTTCTGGGAACGTTTAGGTGATGTCCATGGAATTAAACTGCAGACAGCTCTTTTGAGTATTCATATATAGTGGACTTAAATGTGAATAGATTCTACAGCTTCATATAGGAACAAGTATTGGTCCTTCCTTATATCTTTTTATGTCCCCCTTCAGATAAATTTAATCTTTCTCTCTTGGTGATTTTAATCTAGATCCATTAAATTCCTTTCTTAACAGGAAACTGTCTGCCAGATTTTACTTTCACATAAAATGCATTTTTGTTATTTTTAACAACAGGCCTGCACACCTTTCTCCTCTCCACATTGGCAGCATGTGTTCTTGCCTTCAGGGCTGGGTATCTGGATCACTTGCAAGCTCACAGGATTCAGGTTCTTGGCTGCCTGAGTGGAAATCAGCTTTTTTTGTGGAGATGTTTTCCCTCTCTGGCTTTTGTGTTACTGAAATGTGTTGTGGCTCATAAACTGAGCAGCCACTGTGCAATGAAATTCTGACAGGGCTTTTTCTGCACGTTTGTTTTAGATCCTGGACATGTCTGGTGGACTTGGAAGGGCTGAACATGCGGCACCTCTGGCGGCCAGGAGTCAAGGCCCTGCTTCGGATAATTGAAGTTGTAGAGGACAACTACCCTGAAACTCTGGGGAGGCTGTTGATAGTGCGAGCACCCAGGGTTTTTCCTGTGCTCTGGACTCTGGTGGGTGAAATCTGGACCTGCAAATCAGCATCATAAACATTTGTGAATGTACAAATAGTTAATCATCCAGGCACGGTGCAAGTTCTGCTTATTTTGAAGAGTTGGGGAGGGGAAAACGTCAAAGGTTGGACTTGATGATCTCTGAGGTCCCTTCCAACCCAACCAATTCTATGATTCTATGATTGCTGCAGAGCAAGCCACAGCATACCTGCAGCTCAGTTTGTTCTGGTTGCTGTCTCCCAGCAGTGCAGGACAGGACAGGATGTCAGACCTGTAGTGCAGATCGACAGTTTTTGTATTAAAGGAAAAAGACAAATATTGTTTAATCTCATGCTGGAGGACACTGAGGGGTAATAAATACAGTTCTGTCTGGTCCCTGCTGATTGTTCTGACAACGTAAGAACATGCCTGTTAAATTTCTTCAGGTTTATGTGGTGCTTCCACTGCAAACTTATTTTGCATGAAGTAGAAAATGCTGAGAGACGTTGGAGGGCAGTTTTCATTTGCTGCCTCTTTCTTTGAGGAAATGTTTCAGATCTATGAAGCTCTGCACCACTGCTTGGATTTCTGCTGCTGAGGCCTTTCAGAGCCTGACATGTCCATGTAGGATGGTATAAACATTGTCTCCAACTTCACTCTGTGGCAGTCATCCTTGTCTGCTTTTTATTTCAGGTCAGTCCCTTTATCAATGAGAACACAAGGCAGAAATTCCTCATCTACAGTGGGAATAATTACCAGGGTGCAGGAGGGCTGGTAGACTACGTGGACAAAGATGTGATTCCAGACTTCCTGGGAGGAGACTGCATGGTGAGTTTTTCTTCCTGTTGTGAGGTGGAATTGGCAATGTGCAAGTTTCTTGATTCCCTTCTCAATTCCCTGACCTTCCCTTCTGTTCTTCCTGGGATAGCACTGCTCTGCCCAGTTAATTTGGGCAGAGGAGGCTTCACCCTGAAGTGATAACGGTAAAAAGGGAGTTAGAGGTCAGCTCTAAATGGAGCTTAATGCACAAACCATTATAATTAAAACAAATTTAGTCCCACTGTGAAATCTTACCAGCTGGGGGTGTCTCCCTCTGCATCTGAGAGCCAGCAAGTGTTCATGGTATAAATGACTTGATACCTCACCACTAGAGGAGTGTGAATCCTCAGATTTATTTGACTCTTCCAGTGCACTGTCCCAGAAGGTGGGCTTGTTCCCAAGTCACTCTATCAAATGGAAGAAGAGACAGAGAACTCTGATCACATCCGGTTATGGACAGAAAATATCTACCATTCTGCAAGTGTCCTCAAAGGAGCTCCACATGAGGTACAAAGCTGAAGGAGGTGCTCAGCTGGCATCACCAATGTGTGTTCCCTTGGTTAAGGCTGACAAGAATAACTAGAAGTGCTCCCAAAGTGTGAGCACAGGATGGTTCAACAGCAGCAGGGTCTCTCTTGGGAAGGCTAGTGCTGCTAACAGCTAAAAGTGAGCATATTAAGAACACTAATTTGAGAAGTAGTGTCTCTTATCTCTGTTATAGCCTGATCTGTAAGATATGGTCTCTTCCTCATCCTTCTTGGAAATAAAGCTGCCTTAGTTTCCCTTCCAATGGCAGAGCTTCCATTTTCAGTGGCATAGGTAGGACACTCATGGTGGTGATATAAGTAGGTATGTACTGGGAACTCTTTATAGAGGTTATAAAAAACCAAAATAGCCAAAAAAAGGAGCATATGAGTGTCAGACCAGTCCATCAGCTTAATGATTGACCTGCTCAGATTCCTGAAAAAGCAGCACTGTCTCTTAGAGCTCCCAGCCACTGAGCAGGTGCTCTTTGCTGTGTCCTGAATGCTTTGAGGTTTTCCTAGAGCTAGTAAATGATGTGCACGTAACTGATAGAGGGAAGAGTTTGGGTTAAAATGCCTGAGGAGGTCTATTGAGGCAAAAGCATGCCTGAAGGACATGTTTGTAGAGTGGGAAGAAATATTCTGGCTGCCACCTGAAAGCTTGACCCTTCACAATGTGTTTGTTCTCTCCTCTCCTTAGATAGTCGTGGAGATTCTGGAAGGGGAATCTGTCATCACCTGGGACTTTGACATCCTGAAGGGAGATGTGGTGTTCAGCCTCTTTCACTCCAAACGAGCTCCTGAAACAAGGCACAAAGAAGCCTCATCACCCAGCACCTCTGCTGCTGAGGACAACACTCAGCTGATTGCTAAGAGCTGGGTCCTGGGGGTGGATTACAGCCCTGTGGAATCTCCCCTGGTTTGCCGGGAAGGGGAGAGCATCCAGGTCAGATGTGTTTGGGTCCTGCTGGGGATCTTAGAGTCCCGGCAAACTCCCAGTGGTGGGGAAGAGAAGGAATTGATGGAAATAGTTGTGGTTATCATTTTCTGTGAGAGTAGCTGCTAATGCAGTCCTCATTTAGGTTGAGCCATTGGAAAGAGATTGATAATCCATGACAAAAAGCTGACTGAAAAGACTAGAACACTTCTTTTTATTACTAAGCTCTACAGGGGTGGCTCAGGCATGTAAAATAAGTAAATCATAGAATCATGGAATGATTTGTGGTGGAAGGGACCTTTAAAAGTATCTAGTTCACACCTCTGCATGGGCAAGGACCCCTTCCACTAAACCAGGTTGCTCCAAAGCCCATGCCTTGAACACTTCCATAACATATGCTTCCCAAAGCAGCCAGCTCTGTAGTTTCTTTTGGCTTTGCCAAGTCATTCAGCTATTTCTTAAGCGTGGTAGTCACTTGATGGCACTCTGTTTCTCTCCCAGGGTTCTCATGTGACTCGCTGGCCTGGCTTTTACATTCTCCAGTGGAAAATGCATGGCCCACTGCCCTCTTCTGGCACAAGCCTCCCTCGTGTGGATGATGTTCTTGCCTCTCTTCAAGTTTCCAGTCACAAGTGCAAGCTTATATACTACTATGAGGTGCTTGCCTCCAAGGACTTCAGGTAGGAAATTACCTGGGGGAATTCAGTGTATGGCTTAAAACTGAGAAATGAAATGAGGTCTGTGTGCAAGTTAAACATCCATATACCAATGATCTCCACAGAGTGTGTTTTTCATTGATAATACCCAAGATGGACACAACTGGTGGTATTAAGTTCAAAGAATCTCCTGTAGTGCTGTGGGTACTAAGGGATCCCCGTAGCTGTTTGTCCACCAGTAGAATTTGTGTTTCAGTGCTTGCTTACAGCCATCTGAAGAGGGGGAGGTTTTTGACTGAGGTTTTTGTCAAGTCTTAGTTAGGAACGTTTTGAAAAGTTACTTTTGGAGTAAGTTGACAAATTACCAGGGCATTTCATACATATTTCATTTGGCACTTGAGAAGGATGTCAGTTGTTACAGGGAGGTCAACTTCATTAGGATTTGCCTGACCTCCTGTCAAGGCCTAACAGACTTTTCAAATCACCCAGCAACTTGAACACTTTGCAAATATTTGACCTTTCTCTTAGAGCTGGAGGAAGCTTTATGTAGTCCAGACTTGCAGATGAGCAGGTGGTGACTTGAGAATGTGACCTGACAGATCCTGTAGAGTCATAGCAGCAGCAAATTCCTCGCTCCAGTCATTTAAGCATGTTCCCTGTTGCTCTCTACCTGCTTAAAATGTGTCAGGACCAGCAGGCAGTCACAGCTTCTGTGAGGAACCCCATCTGCAATGGCAGAAGGAGCTGGAGAGCATTGGCTGGGTATGCTGGAGCTCTCACCTTAGCAGCCTGCTGCTGCATTCACTGGGCTGCATTTGGAGTGCCCTGTAGTTTTTCTTTATACTCAGCCCTACAGAAGCGTTTGCTGGATCCCACTCCCAAAATAACTGCAGAAGACAAGGTTTCATATCTACAGCTAGGAAAAAAAGCTGTGTGTGACAATTTAATTTCTCATCATGACACAAAGCTCCTTAGAGATGAAGTTGGAAATGATGGTACAAAAAATCAAGTGCTTTTGCAAGTGTGACTTGGTCGCCTGTCAGATTTCTAGTTGTCCATCAATAGCTTCCTTCTTAACAAACATCTTTTTTTGTTTTGTTTTTTATTCTCTCCCAGGGGATCCATGTCAAGCTTGGAATCATGCAACAGTGGCTTCTCCCAGCTGAGTGGTGCCACCACATCTTCCAGCCAGTCCCAGAGCAGCTCCCGTCTTTCTAGATAGCAGGGCCAGGGCTCTGCTGATGAGAAAAGAATCCCTGGGGGCTTCGGGCTGCCCCACTGCTGCTCTGTGCACCCAACCAAAGAGTCTCCAGGGGCTGAGCCTTGGGGCAGTTGTTTGTGTGACCACAGGTAGCAGCCATTTGGACACAGATAAGCTTCTGGGAACTGTTTTAAACATTCAAATGGCAGATGGAGAAATTTTCTATCAGCTGCCTACTTCTCAGTGGTCTTTTTTTTTTTTTTTTTTTTCACAGATGTTGGGTTTTTTTGGATGAATGTGAGTTTGCATGAGTCCACGTATGATTCCACTTTAAAGGGCTCTTTCCAGTCAATCCTTTTCCTACATGTGGTAGAGGAGACTGATGTTGCCTTATCTGATTGAATCCTGTAGGACTAGATTATTCATGTGTAGCAAAACTAATCTAGTTTCCTGGGTGCCCAAGGTACCAATTTACACATCAGAAAGTAAAGTGGGCATTTCAGAGACTTGAAGCAAACTGTAAATACCTTAATTACAGGTAGGATGTTTCAGAAATCAGATCCAGGTCACACCTAAAACCTCTTCTGATCTGACAGGATGCTGTAAGGAAATGTCTTGGTTTTTTAAACCCACTAAGATACAAAACTCAAAATGTTTTTTCTAGAAAGTACAGGCAGAGGACCTGCCTCCCGTCAGCAGCATCTTTCTTAAAGATAGACTCTTTATTCCTCTTTCCTCAGGTTTACAAGCAATAATTAATAGATCTGACCCATCTCATCAAGGTGGTGGGAACTGAATCAAGATATAAAGGGCTAAGAAAAGCAATATTTTATTTCCTGAAGGCACAAAATTTTTATGGCAGTATTATAGAACTTGCTTCTTTAAAAGATGAGCTAACTTGAAGAGAACTTTAAAAAAAAAAAAAAAGCATGTATGGTTTTAAGCTCTTACTGAAATGTATTTATTCAAATACTAGCTTCTTTTAAATTAATTTTTAACTTATTTATAATTTCAGAAATTACTATTTATTAAATCCAGTCACCTTTTTAATGGGGTGAAGTTTGATTTAGAAAGGAATAACTGATTGTCTTCAATCTCAAGACATCTTTCTACTTGAATTCTAATCTTTATGGTCTCTGTTCTTGTGTAAAGGGCTGCATTGTTCATAGCACTTGGGCTAAGGGCTGTCTTATCTTTTCCTGCAAGGTAAGGTCAGTCCAGTGCTTTTTGGACTGTAGAGGGTTGTGTTTTTCAGGCTTAAGAAGCAAGGGTTCATTTCAGGAGCTGTAACAAGATAATTCATCTTTGTGACACACCAAAAATACCAGGTTTGTTTGTAATCTCCAGAGATGCCAGAGAGCTGATGTGCAGCAAAGGTGCTCGTGATCCATTTGAGAGAGCAGATAGCTACACGTGTGCTTGTCCCCATGGCAGCAAAATGAGAAAAGATGTCAAATAGTTCTTTTTGGCAGCATTTGCAGCTGGTGGGTGCTGTGCTTTTTAAACCTGACTTTACAGACAGAAAGAGAATTCTACTTAAACACTTACTCCCCCCCCCCCCCCCCAAAAAAAAAAAAAATGCTATCAGTGTGTTTAAGAAAACCAAACATGCTGGTTTTTTCACTGCAACCTCTTGTGAGGTGAGACTGGGAGGAGTTCTGGATTCTGCCTCTCTGGGAGCCACTCTTCTTATCTACATCTCTTAAGCCAGGACCTTAAAAACCAGACTGCAGTTTTGGGTGCTGAGCTTGGAGATGCATCCAGGCCCTTCCTGCTCCCAGCAGTGAAGCTGATGAGCTCAGACTGTGTTCAGGTAACCAGCTGGGTACTTCACTTTGGTTCCTCAGGAAACTGGGGCTTCTCCTTGTTCCCAAATATCCCACATGCAAACCACAATGCCTACCTCAAGGAGCTGTTGCCATGTAACAAGAGAGAAGGGGTCTCAAGAGAAGGTCCTTGGGACAGAGGGCTGTGCTGTTGTTTACACTTCAGGGTGACCCTAGGTGAGAACTTTATGCTCAATTTTTTACAGCCCTTTCCTGGCTTCTGTCCCCCCAGGGCTGGGAAAGGCAAGACACAGATGGGCACACATCAAAGATGGATGCTGGGCTTGGGGCAAAGCTGGAATGCAGTAACTGAGTCATTTTGGCTAGAAATGTTTTGCTGCTGTTCAGGTTTCCAAAGGGCTTTTTTTTAACTGCTAGCAACAGAAGAGCTGAGCCTGGGTGCAAGCTCAGAAGTGCCAGATGTATTCCTGCTGCTCTTTGCCAGGGGTGAAGCTCCAGCCTGATACTTCTGTCAGCAGGGAGGGCAGAGCAGGTCCTGGTGGTGTTTCTTGGCTTCAGAGCAGTGGGGATTGCTCAGGAGGGAACAGAGGTGACCACAGTCCCTTTGGCTGCATGGGTGTGTTTGCTGCAGAGGTGCAGACACAGCCTGTTAGTTTGCTGGCTGGTTGGGTTCTATTGATTCCCTTTCAGTAACAGGGAAAAAAAAAAAAAAAAAGCTTTTAATAAGAGTTTATAAACCCTGATTTGTTTATTCATTAAAAGATTTTTGAGAATGCCAAAATCCAGTCATCTGAAATCTATCATGCTTCAACTCAGGATGTCAGGAAGGGAGTGGTGACCCCGACTGAAGGGGGGGTGAAGCTGCTGGGTGCTGCCATGGCCAGTCAGGAATCCCTGAGTTCCAAATGTCTTTTACCAGCTCACACTTTTAATATCTGAAAGATATTAAAAATATCAAGATATAAAATTAAAAATATAAAAAAGATATTTTAATAACTGAAAGACATGTACTGTGAGCCATACAATGCAAGAAACAGCTCTTAGATTTTAAGGACTACAGTTGACAAGTGCTTGTTAAAGATTCCTGCATGCTTTAATATTCTTCAAAAATCTTTGTGATGATTCTTATACCTGATTATTTCTCTCTTGGAAGGCTAAACTGGAACTGTGACACACATTGGCTTTTAATGGCATCAACATCCAAGCTGATAGATATCTAAGTTAAATGGACATTTTTTTTTTTTTAGCAAGCACTGTCTTACTTCCTCTCCCTTGCAGCTGTCCTCATTTTTATATATGAAAGCCTTGATTTTCCACAACCAGAAAAACCCCCAAACATCCTTGAAGAGCACACTAGCAGAAGGCAGAGTGCTTTGTAACATGTTACTTGACAACAAATGTACTTAGTTACAACATTTGTAGGAGCTGTAAAGTTCTGTATGTTGGAAATAAAAAAAGCATCTCTCAAGAACATGTCTGATTGATGCAACTGTTCAATTTATGGTAAACTCTGAAAATTTAACCCTGTGTGCTGCTCTCTTTGTCCACAGAAACAGAGGTAAGTCTTTTATTTGGTTATTCCTACTCTTAAATTAAAATGCTGTTTAGTTCTCTGTAGAATCAGCATTTTGAGGGCTACATCCCTGTCCTGCCATGCAGTTAGTTCTTTAAAATTAAAAGGGCCCATGCCTTTGAGAAGCCAGCTGGGATTAACTGGGAAAGGATCCCATCATTCTTCTGCAGCTGAGGATTAAGAATTGGAGGGTCAGGCAGTTATTACTAACAGATTTTATTCAAGTTTCAAATAGTCTTCTGTAAACAATAGAAAAATAGAATCTCCCATTGTTCATCTGATGCCAGCAGTGGCACAAAAATTAGCAGAGCCTTTAAGAGGTAAAAACAGAGGGCACAGAAATGTTAATATCCAGGCTCAGACAGGCTTTAACCTCCCACCCCCCTTTGCAGCATTAAAGGTTAATTTCCTCTCATATGGAAGCAAACTAAAATAGTGTGTTTAAAAAAAACCAAAAACAAAAACAAAAAAAACAACACTGTGCAAAGATGTATTCTGATTTCCAGCTGAGATGTTGGGTTGCTTGCAGTCCTTCCTGGTGGTGGTCCTGGCTGTCCCACCAGGTCTGCCAGGCTGCTGCTGTCTTCTCCAGGCTGCAACCCCTCAGTGGTACCCGGGAAGAGCATGTTGGCTTCTGGAGGACAGGAGAGAATGCAAAAATTGACATTTTTCAACTGAAAAGGCTTTTTACAGTGCTGTAAGAACTCGTCAAAAATGCAGTGCTCATCACACACCTATTGGGCTATTTCTGGGAATAAGGATTCAGTAAGAAAACCCTGTGGGCCCTGCAAGTGAGAAAAGGTAAAAGAATGCCCCAACCCTGGGTTCAGCCCTTGAGCCTCTGACAGTGGCCCACGGGAAGAATGCTGTGGGTTGCTGTGTGCTGAACGTGTTTCAGTATTTTAAACCAACTTTTTTTCAGGTTTCTGACTGAGGTCTGAGCTTACCAGACAGTTAAAGACTACAGCATCCTTAAGCCAGCTTCCTTAAGCCTAGCTTTATGCTACAAGGCAATCTATTTTGCATCTTAAAAAATACCTAAGTGCTGAGGTGAGAAGGGACTTATGTTCTTCATCTGTTCCCCTCAAATCATGGAGGGAACCAGCCCATTTCTTTTCCTGCTGCAGCAGTGGAATTCCCTCATCCACCTGGGTGTATGGAAGCTGGAAGATGCCCTGAATCTTTTCATGGCTAATTGCAGGGTCTTGTTTGCTCTGGCTGGAGCAGCAGGAAGGGAGCTGTGTCCTCAGCAGGGCTGGGCCCAAGGGAGTTCCTGGGCTGGGGGATCCGTCTGCTGCTTTGCGTTAGTCAGCAGTTTTAGGCTATGGGTCTGAACAGCCTCTGTAAAAAAAAAAGTCAGTGCTGAGTGGCAGTAGAGGTGCAGAATGAAATACCTCATCTCTCCTCAGCCTGACTCTGGTCCTGAATATCTTCTGTCTCACAGGCAGCAGAAGTGGAGGTGTGAGTGGCATCCCCATTCAGCTCCCTCAGGGGGTGGTAGAGATAATCACCACCTTCACGATGCCTCTCTGGCCTGGCCTTGAGAAGAAGGCCCACGTTGCCCATGGCACTGATCACCAGAAGCAGAGCTAAGACAGAGGTCATGGAGATCCACGTTTTTCTGTCAGATGAGAAAAAAAAGCCATGTAAGCAACATCTCTTGACCTGCTCTCACATGTTCCCAGTCTGCAAATGACTTCTCAAGGTTGGTACTCCCTCCTCTGTCACCAGCTGCTTGTTCTGCTCTCAAGCAGGTGAAAATGTGCCTGTGAAAAGCTGTAAGTAGCTGGTGTGAGCTTTCTGCTCAGTTAAGAATTGCCCAGCTGTGCCTGCAGAGCAACTGTAGCTTCACCAGGTCCTCCAGGAGCCTGCTCTGCTGTTGGGACTCTGCCTGCTGCACCTGCAGCACCTTGGGAGGAGAGGAAAGGTGGCTGGGGGTTAACTGGGGGCTGCAGAAACCCTTGACAGGGGTTTCTGCTCTTACAATTGGGTTTTTATCACCTTGCTGTGACACTGTGTGTGATAGAACCAAGTCAGGACACAGCAAAGCAGCAGGGCTGACACTGCCTCACACTCAGGAGGTGCTGTGAACAACTCCAGCTGGCAGTGAGCAAGTGAGGGCAGGACTTGGGGTGTGTCTATATGATGAGTACAACACACTTACTCTGACAGAGAGAACTTTTCCTTGCTCCTTCCTTTACTCAGGGAAGCCAAACACTGCCCAGCTGGAAAACAAAGAGGGAAGAAAGGCAGTGGTGAGAGGAGGGTGTAAAATTGCACTAAAAAAGAGCAAGCTTGGGTAAGGTGACAGCCAGCCAGAGCTGAGAACTAAGCTAGCAGAAAATGATTCACCCAAACTGCTCTTCCAAATGTTTTTGTTGTGGGTTGTTTTTTTGTTTTCTGTTTCTTTTAAACCACAACTGCTGTGCTCAGAAGTACCTTTGTTCAATTGGTCCTGTACTGCCCACTTGTAGGTGATGTTGCAGCTGCCTGTCACCTGGTCACAGGGACATGAGTGTTCACATGCACATTGTTCCTGGCAGTTTGGTCCATACCAGCCCATGGGACACTCTGGGGAATTGATCACAAAGAGGTTAGTCACTACCCATGTGCTCTGAAACCATCCTGCTGATCCCTGCAGCTCCCCCCAGCCCAGCTGTGCCTATTCCCCAAGTGCCCCAGGAAGGATGGGCATGCTGACAGCTTTAGGAGAGGCTCAAACCTCACCTACAGCTCACCAAGGTGTCTGTGTTGCACAGCAATCTCTGCCCTTCCTTGCTTCCTGTGTATTTTTTTTTTCCTGCCACCTCTGAGCTACAGCTCTTCAGGTGGAGCAGCAGCTGATTCTGAAAAGGAAGCAAAGACTGGGGTTGGAGTACAAGCTCCCCGAGGGCTTTCTGGCTGTGCTGAGCAGCCAGGGCCCCTGACTAAGCCTGTTCTGCCCATCCTGCTTCCTCCAGCAGACTGAAAGCATCAAAGGGGAAGTTATGGCTGTTTTGTTTATGTCAAGGAGTTTCTGTAAAACTGGGATGAGGCTGAGTGTTCCTGTGCTGAGAATGGAGCATCACTAGCACAGGGGGTTTGCACACCCACCCTGTCAGGAACTTGTAGTCAGATACCCTGGGGCCTCGAGCACTTCAGAAAAGCTGAGGGGGTTGCACAAGCCAGAACCCTGCCAGCACTGGAAGCACCAGCACATGCACAGGTGAGTTCAGAGGTTGTCAGCCAGTGGCCCTGTGGAGCATTTTACACTGACCTGGCTCACGTGAATGCAGGTGGTGGTGAACCCTTGGATCTCCAGGCAGGGCCTGGTGCAATACCTTCACATGAAGGAGAGGTGAATATTTATGTTCTACACTCAGAGGCTGGGGGAAACAGCACACAGGTCTTGGGGGGGCAGAGACTAAATGGGAGCTCACAGTTTTCTAATGATGAAGAAAATTTCCTTTTTTGCTGCCTCCTTTTTTTTTTTCAAGCCCTTCTGAGCAGCCCTTACCTTGCTCACAGCTGGTGCCATGGTACCCAGCTGGGCAGGAGCAGGTTCCATGCACAGGGTCACAGGACCCACCATTCTGGCACTGGCATTTCTGGGTGCAAGCATCCCCATAGAAACCATGAGTGCAAGCTGCAGGAGACAAGTTCAGATCCCATCAGGGTTCTGGTGAGGAAGGAAAGGAATCCCACCTGTGCTTACACCCACCAAGCAGCCTCTGGCACAGGGTATTAAGGCTGCTCAGAGCAGGAGCTGAACCTGTACCCTTATTGAGAAACAAGGGCTTCAAGTGCTTTGCACTGAGCCAAACATAAGATGTTCAGGCTACAGCTGACAGAGAAAAGCCCCAGTCTGCAGGTTTTCCCTTCATTTCTCCCTCTCAGACAAAAATATCCCCCCCAGCACTGCAGGCAGCAGTTCTCAGTGGCTCTAAGGGAGTGGAGTGACAGCCTTACCTTCACTGCAGTTCCTGCCCATCCAGCCAGCATCACAGAGGCATCCAGCTGTGCAGACACAAACAGACAACACAGCCTTAGGAACAACAGGCACTCAAACCAGCAGCCTCTCCTTCTTGAGGTGAGGTACTCACAGGAGAGGAATCCTGTTCTGGCAGGCAGATCCCCCTGCAGCTGCCAGACCCAACAGAACCTCCCTCTGACTGGATTTTGAGAGATTCCCTCTGGGGCAGCCTAGCAACACCTGCACCCCCTGAGCACTGCTCCATCACTTCACTGCAGTGCCACCGTGGCTGGGAGTTCCAGCAGGGAGGCAGCAAAGGAACAGGAGCAGGGAACTGAGCAGCCAGAGCAAAGCAGAAGATTATCTCTGAAGTCCCTTCCAACCCAGCCCATTCTATGATTTTATGACTCCCCAGCCAGGGCCCTGCTCTCCTCAGAGCCACCCCCTGGCACCTCCCTCCTTGGAAACTTTTTCCCAGCAGACTCACAGTCGGTGCAGACCCCGTGCAGGCTGCAGTGGGAAGGGCCACAGTCCAGGATGTCACAGGCTGGGCCTCTCCAGAAGTCTCCAGTGCAATGACACTGCCCTTCCAGGCAGTCCCCGTGGCTGCTGCAGTCAGCAGGCTGGCAGGCAGGCTCGTGGATGCAGATGATGGTGGAGATGTTCCGAGGGCAGCGCCACATGTTGTTGAAAGGGCTGGGGACAGAAGACAGGAGCCACCAGGGCTGTGAGCATGTGTGAAACCAGCTGATAGAACCCATAGAATTTTCATCCTGGTTCACATTGTCAGAGGAGAACATCAACCATGGGAAAAGGTAATTGTGAGACTCGATTTGAGTCAGTGTTTTAACTGAGTAGGTTTAAGTGCTGCTGGCCAGGAGCCATTTCAAACACAGAGTTAAAGAAAGCAAAGTGCAAATTCTCCCTTTAAGCAGTCCCAGCTTCCCTGGCTGTGGCACTCCACTCCCCTTTTCTTGAGGTTATTTGCTGTAAGTGATTGTTGTGGTTACAGCAGGCTTGGTTCTCAACTGCCAGACTGCAAGTGGAATTTTGTATCTCTTGATGTTTACAGTCAGAAATGACCAAACAGCTAAGTTCTAAGTAAAATACTCCTTAGGTACCCTCATATGAGGCAGGGTCTCCTGGTCAGTGTTTCTCTTCCATAATAATCAGCTGTTGACAGCTCTCTGCTAATGTGTACAGTTCTTAATCTCTCAGTCTGAGAGCTGCTTCTTTATCTGATCCCACATCAGGCCACTCAGCCATGTCAAGCAGCTTTGCTGCACAACTGAAAACAGTTCAACTGTAATCCAGGGCTGACTAAGTGGAAAAAAACCACATTGTCACTGCAGGGCTTAACATTTTCAGAGTCACTCTCTCCCTCTCAACCTGTCACTTACCTTCAGGCTGTGCTCTCCCAGCAAGGCAGTGACACCCCCCCCAGAAAGAGGGGCAGGATTGGGCTCTACACCCTCACCCTGCAGCCCTGGGCACAGTCTGCAACACTTACCAGTGCTCAGAAGGGTAACTGGCAAGGGTCCCATTCAGGACCAGTGTTGCAGAGCCTCCCCCATCCAGGTTGATGGCATTGATGAGTCCCTGCTGCTTCAGAAATTCAGCCATTTCCCAGAGGTTGACCCTGCAAAGAGAAAACAGTTGTTTGTTGCTCATCCCTGCTGTTTGACTTCAATGAAGCTGCTGCACTAGAAGGGTGATCCCTCCCCTCCACAGAAGGAAGGGGGGAAGCTCTCCTATCCCAGGTACAGCCTCTTCTGGTTCTGCCACAGGGAAACCCAACAGCAGGGTCTTCATCTGACCTCCTGAGCTCTGCAAGTCTCTCCCTTAAGCCATATTGCTGGCAGCTGCAGAATCCCCCCAGTTCCAGTGCCAGGATCTACAGAGCCATCTCAGGCCTGGCCCAAGACCTTACCACGACCCTGGCCTTACCCTCTGGATTCTGTCTGTCCATCCATGTGAACCAGGACCAGCTGGCCCTGACGGTCATGTCCCACTGCTGTCCTGGCTGATATCACATTGATGAATTTCTCAAAGGTTCCTGTGCAGGACAGGGAACAATTGGGGCATCAGCTGGATGATGGAAGTGGTTGTTTAGACTCATCTGCCTGCAAAACAGCTCCCAGCAAGGAGCTCATCTGAGCTGAAACACGATGAGAATGCAGCTCAGGTTCCTCTTGTTCATCCAGGCCCACCTAGGAACAACATTTCCCCTGTTGCTAAGTTTTTATCTGGCACAGGGACAGAGAATGGAATGTACAAGCCCCTGGTTTTAACTCTCTTAAGAGGTATCTGCTTTTGAGTTTTTCTGGACAATTATTAACACCAATCATGCTGCCAGCATTTACCAATCCTCAGCAAATTCTTTCCAACAGCCCTGAACAGGTGAGTGCAGCCTCATCTTGCAGGCAGCCTGATCTTTGTGCTGCACTTGCTGCAGACCCAGGGAAGGGGGGGGGGGAAAGTAGCACAGAAGAAATTTAGACCTCTGCAGTGAGTAGCAAACTGCAACAAGACAACAAGGTTTCCAGTGCTAATCCCTCCTCCCAGCAGCCCCATCAGGACAGTCTATCCCTGGGATGAAGTGGGGTTTTACAGCATCTACCTGTGGTTTGAGTGTCACCACACTCAGCCACTTGACTCTGACTGATGTACACTTCTCCATCTCTGAGGAGCCAAACCACCCCACTCACAAGCTGCACGAAAGGGTTTGCTTCATCCAAGACATCTTCCTCAGACAGGTAGCTGGGAAAGAGAGAGCAGGAGGGGTTACCCACAGCCACAGCAGTGTCAGGGAGAAGCTTCTGCTGCTGCCAGCAGGCTACAGAAGCAGGGAGAAGGTGGCTGAATGAAGTCTGGCTGCATGCAAAACTAGAGGCCAAGCTGTGTGAAACATCACTTTAGCAGCCAGGGTGCCCAGGTGGCCAAGAAGGCCAATGGCATCCTGGCCTGGATCAGGAACAGCGTGGCCAGCAGGTCCAGGGAAGGGATTCTGCCCCTGTACTCAGCCCTGGTGAGGCCACAGCTCGAGTCCTGTGTCCAGTTCTGGGCCCCTCAGTTCAGGAAGGAGATTGAGGTCCTGGAGCAGGTCCAAAGGAGGGCAACCAGGCTGGGGAAGGGATCCAGCACAAGTCCTGTGAGGAGAGGCTGAGGGAGCTGGGGGTGTTCAGCCTGGAGAAGAGGAGGCTCAGGGGAGACCTCATCGCTCTCTACAACTCCCTGAAAGGAGGCTGGAGCCAGGGGGGGTTGGGCTCTTTTCCCAGGCAACTTTCAACAAGACAAGAGGGCATGGACTCAAGTTGTGCCAGGGGAGGTTTAGGTTGGATATTAGAAAGAATTTCTTCCCGGAGAGGGTGATCAGACATTGGAATGGGCTGCCCAGGGAAGTAGTGGATTCTCCATCCCTGGAGATATTTAACAAGAGCCTGGATGTGGCACTGAGTGCCATGGGCTGGGAACCACAGGGGGAGTGGATCAAGGGTTGGACTTGATGAGCTCTGAGGTCCCTTCCAACCCAGCCCATTCTATGATTTTATGATTCTTACCCGAACACCATGGTGCCATCCTTCCGGATGCCAAACTGAGCGTTTTGCACACCTCCAGAATTTCTCACCAGCTTTCCATCACTCACAACATTCCCAAGGCACTCTCCGGTTTCCATGTTGAAGTAGCCACCGTTCTGGGCCACCAGACACCTCCTCAGCTTTGCCGTCTCCTCCACAGTAGCCCTGCGGTGAGCCCGGCAGCCCCCCGGTCCCCCCGGCTCCAGCACCGAGAATGTCCTCAGAGGGTTCCTCACGAAAGTGAAATGCCCATAGACGGCTCTGCGGTCCCCGCCCTCCGGGGGGATGTAGGACACGAAGGTTCTGGTGGTAGCCACCGGGCCACTCGTCCTGTTGTCACTGGGCCAGGCTTCGTGGGTGACATTTCCGTAGCGGAGGGGTTGGCAGTCCCGGACGTGACGGTGGGAATGGCGGGGACCGTGCCGAGACGGAGGGTAGGGCTGCAGGAGGCTCCTGACAAGAAAACCTCCGGTTGCACAGCGGTTCCGCACCCATGGGTGAAGCGCAGGACCGGGGATTTCCCGGTACCGCGATGCCACACGCCGAGGAGACACACACACACACACACACACACACACACGGTTGTCCCGCCCGTCCCGGATACTCACCCGGCACCACACGCCGCCTGCAGCCACCCCAGAGCCGCCAGCGCCGCCGCCGCCACCGCCGCCCTCCCCGGCAGCCCCGGTCCCGTCCGCCGCCCCGCGCCCCCGCCCGCCGCCATCTTGGCGGGAGCCGAGCGGGAGCAGCGCCACCTGGCGGCGCGGAGCGGTCACTCGGAGCTGTTGCCGCCGTCCCGGCCCTGGCGGAGGGAAACGGTGTGAGGGGAGAGGCGGCAAGAAATGCTCGGAAAGTCGCTTCTTTCGGTAAAAAGCCGGGGCTTGGCTAGGTAGGGCTGATGTTGAGGAATCCCGGGGCAGTTGTGAGCTCGGGGTGGACCCGCTCGTTGTTCGTGAGGTGTGAAGACAGCGAAGAGCAGCGGGGTGGGTGCTGGGCTGCACCGTGAGGGCATGGGCAGCAGGGAGACAGCAGCCATGATCTGCACCCCCCTTGTCAGAACACACCTGGGGAAATGCCGTCAGTTTGGGTTCCTGCTCTACAGAAAGGACATGGACAAGCTGGAGAGGGTCCAGAGAAGGGCCACAAGGATGATCAGAGGTCTGGAGCACCTGCTATGTGAGGAGAGGCTGAGAAAAGTGAGTCTGTTCAGCTTTGAGTAGAGAAAGCTCAGGGGAGACCTTATCACCATGTGCCAGTGCTTAAAGGGGGCTACAAAAAAAATGGAGACTCCTGATTTCCAAGGAATTCCATGGACAAAACAAAGGGCAATGGGCACAAGTTGCTCCTGGGGAGATTCCCCTTGGAGACAGGAGGAAAATTTTTCCCCATGAGGACAGTCAGACATTGGAATGGTCTCCTAGGGAAGTGGTGGATTCCCCCACTTTGGAAAATTTTAGGTCTCAGCTCGATGGGGTGCTGAGAAATCTCACACACACAGTGATATTAGAAGGGTTGGAGCAGATGTTCCTTGAGGTCCCTTCCAACCTGACACTCTGTGATTCCTCACAGTCTGACCTTTCCTCATCATTGTCTCTCACAGCAGGAGCTATGTACTCAGACAATGTAAATAACTATAGATTCACCATCCTCATGTGAAGGATTAGGATTTTGTCCATTTTCCAGAAGGGAAAAATAACTAATTTGTCCAATAATTACTAATTTTAATTTGTCAGTGGGAATCTACCAGCAATCTGGCAAACTCTATATTCTGGCCTTTCTCTTCCTGATTCATTTATTTCCCTTATTCCTCTTCTATGTCTATACCTGTAAAACTGGATGGAAGTAAAAAGGTTTTTCTATAACATATACCTGTACCTCTCTGAAAACACGTCTAAGCTAACACAAATCAGTCAGGAGAAACTGTCTTTTGGAAGCTGTATAAAAATTTCCTTTTCTTTTTACCTTCACCCTTTCCTTAGGGATTTCTTGGGTGCAGCAAGTGAGGTTAAAAGGCAGCAACTGAAAGACAGGTACAGAGTTTTGAGTGGTAAAGGATGGGATGGGTGGAGAAAGGGACATTTTTAATAAGGGTGTTTTCCCTTCAGAAAGGAAGGTGGAGGCTAGAAAGCTTGGTAGAACAATTCCATGCTGTGGAATTGTGCCATGTCTGGCACTAGCTATGGTCCTAGCATGAAAGGGAGACCAGCTCACATCAGATGAGGTCCAGAAGGTGCAGAGTTCATGTCACAGCAAGTACTAAACAGAGTAAAATTAATTTGAATCAGCTTGAGGCTGGGGAGTCCTACCTTTGAAACAGTCCTTTCATTTTCATCACAGTGAAGCATCAAAACAGGCTGTGTGCTCAGGGCTAGGCTACCTTCAGGACCATTTCAGGCTACAAACTGAGCTTATTCTGCCAGTGACTCCTTTCATTCCCCTGTGGCAAGGGTTGCACTTTAGAAACTGAGCCATTGGGAGAACAAACACAACATTCAGGTTTCCTTGCTGCCAAAAATGGCAATAATTTATCATATGACAGTAGAGCACAGCTTTGGTAGCCTGAACCCTTTGAAGTCACTTTCATGCCACATGTTCCTTTTGCATTTTCAGTGCAAATGAGAAAAAACAAACCAAAACACTGTGACTCAATGTTTAAAAGGCTTTCACTACATTTATGATGTGGCAATAAGAGTAGCAGCAGGTTTTTATAAGGTTGGCTTGAGTCATTTGAATTGGTGGCTTCTGGGATTAGTGATGACCCAGTAGTCAGAGGGACTGAGGCTTCTGTGCCTCTATTTAGTGCTCTGGCAGCAATCTGTTAGGGGAAGGAAGCCTTGTGATGGATCCCAAGTGCCTCCAGGCTTCTGTAGTGTGTGTCTGTCAGGGAGAAAGAGTTTGGGGATGTTCACAAACCAGACATGACTCAAAAGCTGTCTAACACTGGGATTCTTTTCAGTGCTCCTTGGTGTAACCCTATGAAAACCATACGTGGGTAGTCTGTTTGGCAGGGACCTTGAGAAATTGACAGGTGTGACAAGGGAATTAAAAACTGAAGACTTGGAGCAACAATCTGCTAATCCAGTGCTGCTCCTGACAGAAAATACTGGTGCTGGGCCTAGATTTTTGCTCACTGAGTGAACTAGATAATTTCTAGATTAAACAGCAAACAGCATTTCCAAACTTTCTGAAATGTCCCAGGAGGAGAAGAAGGTAAAAAGTTTTTTGAAAAACATAATTGTTATTCAATAAATAGGAGAAATATTGCAAGCAGAAATAAGTTCTCCCACAAAGTGCATTTCTCATAAATGCATGTGTGTCCCTGTTCTCAGAGCTTTTGATGTAAGTGGTGACTGCACCAAATTTATCCTTCTCCAGCTAAGTGCTCTGAAGACTTGCTAGGCCAAAAGGATATTTATTGCAACTCTACCTTGATACACTCAAGTCACTGTATCTGCAAAGATAATAGATTTGTGAGTAATTTTAAGTAGTTTGATAACCTGCCAGAAAATACAGAGATAAGGAATTCATGTTATGCCCAAATAGTCTGCAGGAATCAGTCACTTGTTCTGTTACAGGACATTATACTTGCACTTTATTCAAGGAAGTAAATATGCAAAGTAATTTGTATTTCTCATTGATGTGATACACAAATTCCTGTGAGCTGGGTCAGAATGAAATAAGAGATTCCCAAAATAATTTTTCCTTCAGTTTGGTGGGGATGTGTGCCTGCCCATGCCAGGGGGTGTGTGTGTTTAGGAGGCTGAGGACACAGGACAAGGCTTTTTTCTCAGAGACACTGGCTGCTTTCCCACTTAGAAAAATGTTTTCTTGACAGAATCTTTGAGCAATATATTCCAGGCTTTTTATTATCTCGATGAACTAGTCTGCCCACACTTGTAATTAGTTATATGCTTTAAGAGAGAACAATGGTTTCATTGTTACCACATACTTGCCAGTAAGCAATATGTAGAATTACAACAGAGGTACATCACCTAATATCTGTTTTTGTCATATGGGTGGAAAAAACCTAACCAGAATACCAGAATATCATTCCAACGGAGTGGCCACAAGGGTCTGCAGGAGAGCAACCTTTATTTGTGCCTTCAGTCCTATTTGTAGTGAGAAAATAGGATTTGTGGGACACATCTTTGCATAGTACATCTAGCCTAGTTTTAAAAAATGCTTGAACATTGCTCTAGCTTAATGATTTTTTTTGCTGTAGGGTTCAGTTACTTCCAGGGGGCCTTGACAAGATAATGTGGCAAATGTTTTTCTCAGGAGGCTTCTTTTTGCTCTTGGCATCTGCATTTCCACCAGCAAATCACTGCAAGTCCACTGCCAGCCACCAGGCAGCTCAGAGGGACCAAGCAGGGAAGTTATGGAAGGGAACACTGTAGTACAAATACCTTGAGCTCTGACAAGAACTATTTTTCTTCACCACCTCAGGTACCAGTTATTTTCTACTATTTAAATATCCAGGGTCATTCAGTGCAAGGGAATGTGTCACTTTTTCAGTCAGAGGAGAAAACTCCTTCACCATGCTTTCAGTGCTGAGCAAGTAATGCACAAAGCTAGCTCTCACCAAGTCTCAAAGCTCTATAGTTTACACATATTTGGTGAGTTTACTCCACACAGCAAATGTTTATTCATGGTTATTCTACACTGAGTGATCACTGAGTTTCTCCCTTCAATTTAAAAGTAGTGTAAGTGCAGAATTTATGGCAGACGCTTGGTGGGTAGGATTCTTCACTTGGAGGTGGGCAGCCTAAGCACTAAGGTGTGGGTTTTGTATCATAATAAGCAGGGATTAATTGCATACAAAACCTCTGTAACTCTTTATGGTTCTCCTGCCCTTACTCAATGAATATTCCATCTCCTCAAGGACACCAGTGTGACTGTGCAGGAGGAGGGAAGTGTTCGTCTCCTTGTACTCAACCCTGGTGAGGCCACAGCTTGAGTTTTGTGTTCAGCTCAGGGTACCACAGTACAAGACAGACATTGAGGTCTTGGATCATGTCTGGAGAAGAGCTCTGAGACTGGTGAGGGGTTTGGAGGTGATGTGGTAGGAGGAGTGACTGAGGGAAGAGAAGGCTCAGGGGAGATCTTGTTGCTCTTTACGGCTTCCCAAGGGGAGGTGTGAAAAGGCTGGAGTTGGTCCCATCTCCCAAGTAACTAGCGGTAGGACAAGAGGAAACAGTTTTAAGTTGTGCCAGGAAAGGTTTAGATTGGATATTAGGAAATATTTCTCGACTTGAAGAGCAATGAGGCATTGGGATGGACTGCTCAGGGACGTGGTGAAGTCGCCATCCCTGGAGGTGTCCAAGAAGCGTTTAGATGCGGTGCTTGGGGAGATGCTTTAGCGGGAGTTGGACCATGAAGATCTTTCCCAACCTTCACCGACTCCATGGTCCGGCCCACCCGGGCCCGGTTCCCCTCACAGCGCTGCCACCAGGCGGCAACCTCCGCCCTCCCCTTCCCGCCGCTGCCGGCACAAGATGGCGGCGGGCGGGGCGCTGGCGCTGGCAGCGGGCGGGCTGGTGCTGGCGGCTCTGCTGCTGCCGCTGCTGTGGCGGCGGCGGGCGGGAGGTGCGGGGCGGGTGTGCGTGGCCGTGCTGGGCGATCTGGGTCGCAGCCCGCGGATGCAGTACCACGCACTCTCGCTGGCCAGGCACGGACGCGGAGTCTCGCTGCTGGGCTATGTCCGTGAGTGAGGGAGGGAGGGAGGGAGGGAGTGAGGGAAGGAGGGCGGCTCTTCATCCCCCCGCCTTCCCCGGGGAAGGGGCGGCTGGGGCGGGGGTGCCTCCTCTGACAGATTTCCCCCGTCTGGCAGAGACGAGGCCGCACGGAGATGTCCTGCGGAGCGAGAAGATCCGGATGGTGCCCGTGGGCGAGCTGAGAGGGCTGCGAGGTGAGTGCGGGACGGCGGCCTCGGGACGGGGCTGACAGGATCCGGGGCTGACAGGATCCGGGGCTGACAGGGTCCGGGGGATGCGTTCGGGAGGAGCAGCGGGAAAGGGGAAAGGAGATTTCCGTGGAGAAAAAAAAAAGAGAAGGCGAAGGGGGCAGTGCCTCGCCTTCGGGGAGGTGTGTGCCGGTTCAGCCCCTCCTGTTGTACCCACTCGTGTCCGCCGTGCTGGAGCGCGGAGATGCAGTTTGCAGAGGGAAACGGGGAAACCTTTGTTGTTTTCCTTTTCCTCCCACCCACCCTTCACCTTGTGTGTTTGTTTAACCACACGTACCCCGGCTCCTTTCTATCCAAGCCGGGAGTTTGTAGGGGCTGTGAGGTGTTTGTCAGGAACCAGCTCCTCATTTTTACAGAGTGCTATTATTTTAAAATTCTCTCAGCAGAGGCGGCTGGTTCTGTTGTGGTCTCCACGGTTCTGGAGAGCTACAAAGTTCTTGCCAGGTTTTCTGTCGTTTTTTTTTTTTGTTGTTTTGTAGTTGGTCCGAAGCTTTTCCAGTATGTTGTAAAAGTCATTGTGCAGGCAATACAGTTACTGTACACAATGCTGAAAATAGATCAGCCCTCCTATATCCTCCTTCAGGTATGTTTTGTGTTGGGACTAATATCAATTAAAATGAGTAGTGCTGCATTACAGGCTGGTTTTCACAGTCTCAGATGTTGTTCTAATTAGTTGAGAGCTAAAGCTGGCCTAGTCAGTGGTGCAAACCTACATCAAACTGTTTGTTTGGCTCTAAACTGTAATTTTTCTGTTGACAGCTCAGGTTTGTTCTTTCTGTCAATTTTTTTAGCTTTTGAACTAAGTAGTAAAGAATACTGCTTTCTTTATACTATTTAATTTTTAATTAAATTAAATTAATTAATAATTAGTCTTTATACTATTTAATTTTTAATTTAATACTTTATTTATACTATTTAATACTATTCTTTACTGAGTAGTAAAGAATAAATCTCAACAGAAATGTTTGTGTGTTATTAGAGCACTGATCCAGTGCTGAGTTGAAGTGTCTTCAATGGAGAAACCCTAACCCTAACTGCCAGTTCCATAGCTCGTAGATCCAAAATTGCCACTGTTCATGAAAATCCTTTAAAGCAACATAATTTCAATAGTTTGAGGGGGTTTTTTTGTTTTGTTTTGTTTGGGGTTTTTTGTTAGTTGCTTAGTGTTCGTCACTTGATCACAGTCATATAGTATTTTTATTTATTTTATTTATTCAACAGAATCCTCCAGGCATACCTGGTATAGCAGTTGCCTGGGTAGTGTGTCTTTTCTGGGGAAGCAAACTGATAATTGATTGGCACAACTATGGATATACCATCATGAGCCTGACTCACGGAAGAAATCACCCATTGGTACAAATTACAAAATGGTTTGTACAGCAGTTTTTTCTCCTGTCTATAAATTCTGTACCTTCGCAGAATTCAGAAGAATGGAAACCAGTGGAGAGATTGTAATTAGCAAAGGGCTGTTCCTGAGAAAGATTTCTGGATTTTGCTGTGTGAAACTTGCTTTCTCTTTCAGAGAGCACCTTTTTTAAGCACACAGAAAGGCAATTGATGAAGGAGCCAAAAGGCAATTGATGAAGGAGCCAGGTTGCTTGTGAAAATTGCCATTGGTATTAGAATGACTTACATGTACTGGGATTTTTCTTTCTCTAATGCTTTATGCTCCAGCTCACCTTTGAAGGTCTGGTTACATATGGAGAAAGGCTCCAAAGCTTTCCAGTGAGCTGTTTTTCAGGATAAGGGAATCTTGCTGTATCCCTTCTCATAAACTGTCAGTGCTTCAGTATAAGGAGTTAAGCAGTAACTGGTAATTAAATTTCAGTTACTGGGGGTTGGGTTTCTTGTGGTTTTGTTTGGCTTTTAATTAGCATGGGCACCACTGGTGGGCAGTTACTGACTGGCTGATGTGATTGCCTGCCTGTGGTTTCTAACTTCAGGTTTTATTTTTGCCAGGTATGAAAAGCTTTTTGGGCGTTTGTCTGACTATAATTTGTGTGTCACTAATGCAATGAAAGAAGATTTATGGGTGAATTGCAACATCAAGTAAGTCACATACCTCTAACAAATAAAAATATGTACATATGCCAAACAAAATGAGAGAACATGATGATTCTGGATTCAGAGGAATTTTGAAAAAGCAACTTCCCTGAGCCCATCTATCTCACTAAAACATGTTAGCTCAGAGCTACTGGAGTGTGGGAAATCAAGAATCTGCATTAACCTTCAGAATTAAGACCTCATGGACTAAAAGATGGCAGTCCAGGTGTCATGAAGGTTTGCTTTGCTTCCTGTAGAACTGGAATGAGGCAGACACCACTTCTTGGCAATCAGTCTGCTCTTGTGAATGCAGTGAGAAAAAATTAGAGAGGAGAAAAAAGTTGGCAAGATGTCTGACTTTACTCAGCAGCAGTGCTCTCTTATAGTGTAGAGTAAACATGGCATCACAATCAGGTGGATTGTTTTAAAAGCAAGATATAATAAACAAAGACCATGATCTTATTAGCTACAGACATTGCTTATAGCACTTTCCCACAACAGAACATCCTGGGAAAAGCCAAGAGCTGATAGGATAAAGGATCCCTTTGTTCAGAGCAGGTGTCCTCTAAATTCCTTGCTGTCTTTTCTGGTGATGAGCCTTGCCTCATCTTTTTTTTTCTGGGAGCAGGCCTTGCCTTGCCACTATCTCTGCTCTGCCTTGCTTTGTGTTGTGGGCCCTGCTTTTTCATTAGCTCTCAGGTCTGAGACAGTCTGCTCTGCAAATTTTTCTTTTGCAATCAGAGGGCTTTAAGTTAAAAGTTGCTAAGGGGTGGTTATCAATTAAGGTTGAAAATCATCAGAGTGCTGTCTGCAGTGTTTATCACTGCATTACACCTTTGAATATGCACACAAGAAAAGGGTTGTTTGCCTCTCAAGGATTAGCATGTCCACCTTCCTGGATTCCAGCAAACATCAGGAACTCAGAAAGTTGCACAAGTAAAAAAATTAATTATTTAGCTGTATTGGTTTCATAGAATGTCAGGTGGGAAGGGACTTCAAGGATCATCAGGCCAACCCTTTAATATTATTGTTTATATGAAATGTCTCAGTACCCCATCAACCTGAGACTTGGAACTTTCCAAAGCTGAGGAATCCACCACTTCCCTTGGAAGACCATTCCAATATCTGACTGTCCTTTTACATGACACTGTTGTAGCCTGTCACATTATACATTTTGTTACATCTGTGTTTTATTTAACTTCTGAATTTATTTCATTTCAGGGCAGTAACACTGTATGACAAGCCAGCTTCTTATTTTAAGGAAACACCTTTAGAACTTCAGCATCAGTTGTACATGAAACTTGCCAAAGACTACGAGCCTTTCAAACCACAGCATGTGTGAGTAACACAAGCATCTACAGTCCTGCAGTTGTTGACAGCAAGTGACTGCACTTAGTTACCAGAAAATCTTTTGCATGTGGTCACAAGTGGTCCCTGTGTCCTCTTAGCTAGCAGCTGCTGCTGTGCAAATTCACTTAATTGTCACTAGGAGAGGACAGGATGTGGGAAATCATTGAACTGTGATAACACAATTCTTGGGGTGTGAAATAAGAAAAGCATTTCACTTTTAGAGAAGTTGGCATTAAGTACTGAGGGGATCTGTAATGGTATCTCTGTGGTGGAACTGGGCAGTTGTGTGGTTCCCACTGAACTGGATGGTTGGATGCCTCATTAACACAGCCCTTCCTTGTCCTCACTGGGGTGAGCATTCAGCAAAGTGTTCAGCATTTCTCTCTGGCTATCTGCAGGTTATCTCCTGTAGTATCAGGGAGTTACTTTACCAAACTAATGCTTGAAAAAGAAGTGGAAGCCATAGTGTTTATAATCCCAGGCTGGTTTGGGTTGGAAGGGACCTTAAAGCTCATCCAGTGCCACCCCTGCCATGGGCAGGGACACCTCCCACCAGCCCAGGTTGCTCCAAGCCCCATCCAACCTGGGCTGAGACACTGCCAGGGATGGGGCAGCCACAGTTTCAACCTGTCCCAGAGGCTCACACCAAGAAATTTCTTCCTCGGATCTCATCTCAATCTCTGCTCTTTCAGTTAAAACTGTCCTCCCTGTTCCCATCACTCCCTGCCCCTCTCCAAAGTCCTTCCCCAGCTTTCCTGGAGCCCCTTCAGGCACTGGAAGGTGCTCTAAGGGCTCCCCAGAGCCTTTTCCTCTCCAGACTGAGCAACCTTGACTCTCTCAGCCTGGCTCCAGAGCTGAGGGGCTCTTGGGAAATGCCCACTGTAGAATTCCAGGTTCTGAATTCAATAAAGTAAATGTACTGTTGGCATCCATCCTCTGCTATGTTTGAAAGAGAGCTGGAAAAAGGCTCTTTTTTCAATTTGTTAGGGAAAACACTATGTCAGAAGGTGGAATTGTGCCTATAGGAACAGTGTCAGCAGGCTCTTGGTAGCCATAAGAAAGAGGAAAAACATCTCTTATGCTCAAATATCTCTGCAGCTCGGGAATAAAGTATTTGGAAGTTCATGCTGGTTAAGCATAATATTTCCTCCTGTGATTGTTGGCTGTGTTTGTGTCATCCATACTCAGAAAGTTCTGTTTCCATAGTGCAGAGTCTGTCAGTTGGGATGGTGAGAGGTCTGCCTTTACAGAAAGGGATGGAAAAAATGGACATGTGATAAAATCCCAAGGACGACCAGCTCTTCTCATCAGCAGCACAAGCTGGACAGGTTTGGAAACAATTAGTTTTATTTTTAACATTTAACCATTGTTGAACAAAGGATAAAACTAGGGCTGCCTATGCTTCCCTCACATTTGTCATGCTACAGAGTCATGTTTACAGCATCACTGGTGAAATTTTTTCCTTCATTTGGATGGAAAAATTTGAAGCCAAATTGTGTATCCTACCTCTGTGGATAAAAACAAATTATTTTTTAAAGTTGCATGTTAATTAGAGAGCTGCAGTCTAGAGGCTTAGCTGCAAGAATGATTAGAAGAGAATTTCTACTTCTTTTTTTAACTTCCATTCTAGCCATACTATCTTGCATGGGGATGTAAAGTGAACTAGGGGACTAAAATATTTACTTATTTCTGTTAATGTATATTACAAACATTTCTCACTTTTTTTTTTTTTAAATTCTCTGAGTCAGAGAGTGGAAAGAAATCTGCTGCTAGTAACCATGGGCAGAATTGTCTATACCTTTGAATTTACAGGACAAGTTCTACACTTCATACTGTCACTTTAGGAACTAGACACAGCTCTGGGATATGCAGTCTTTGTGGCTTTTTTCTGCCAGCAGAGGAGCAGATAGGCATTGTGTATGGTTGTAGAGTATTTATGAAAATAGTTCCAGCAGATTTAAAAAAAACAACCAACCAACCAACCAAAAAAAAGCATGGTGTGGACATAAATCATGTAGGTGAAGGTGAGGAAAATACTGATTGTTGTGATTTAAAGATAATAATTCATGATGGTAGAAATGTGAATGTCACTAATAAAGCCTTTTCTTGCAGAGGATGAAGACTTTTCAGTCCTTTTAAAAGCTTTGGAAGGTAGGTGTGAACATCTTACCTGTTCAGAGCAGATTGGTTGTTTCCTGGGCAGTTCTGAAGTTTTTTTGTCCAAAAATACCCCAAACCAATGCTTCCATATTCGAGTGCAAACCAATTGTATTTGATTATTTAGTGGTTTGAAAGTAGAGGTTGAAGTACAGAAGTGCCACATCTGTGTTTAATTACAGTGGTGGTCAGGGAGAATTATTTCTATGTAACCTGTAAATTGCAAGTTTGTTTTCTAGGCTGGTAATGTACACTCCATACAGGGGAGGAGGGAAGGCACTTTGTTTCATCTTGTAGGTTTTTCACATGTAGTTTCTAAATTGACACATTGAAACAGCTGAGACCCTGTAGTTGAACAAATGCTTCCTGAAGAGTGCATTTTAACCCTGCTCATTAATTTCTGTGTGGGTTTGTAAAGTGTAACCTTGCTGAATTACTGCTGGTGTAGAATCACAGTGTCAGGTTGGAAGGGACCTCAAGGAACATCTGCTCCAACCCTTCTAATATCACTGTGTGTGTGAGATTTCTCAGCACCCCATCGAGCTGAGACTTAAAACTTTCCAAAGTGGGGGAATCCACCACTTCCCTGGGAGACCATTCCAATGTCTGGCTGTCCTCATGGGGAAAAATTTTCCTCTGGTGTCCAAGGGGAATCTCCCCAGGAACAACTTGTGCCCATTGCCCCTTCTCTTGTCCATGGGATTCCTTGGAAATCAGGAATCTCCATCCTTTTTGGAGCCCCCTTTAAGCACTGGAACATTTTAGTAGGTGTGAGCTTGTAAAGAAATTGAAGTAGGAAGCTGAACAATTTGACTGTTCCTGACCAGGTGTCAGGTTGTTGTTCCTGTCTGTCTCTTTGTTGACTCTACACAATTTACCTTTTCCAGATTATGAGCACTATATCAATGAGGGAATCAAGCTTCCATCTCTAGTGTGTGTGATAACAGGTAAAAGTTTATTTGCACTACAGCTCTGCAAGTGCTAATGCAAAGACCCTAATTTCACTTTTGTTCTGTGCTGACTCTCCTGTTGATGGTGAGGAGAGAGGCTGTTGTCTTTTTGCCTGGTTCTAAGAGCTGTGATTTTTACCTGAACTGTTAGTGCCATGGAATCATGGCACATCTTTAAGGAAGCACAGCTATGCATTACTCAACATTCCAAAGAATTTAAGCTCATCATTGAGATGCTGCAGCAAAAGGGACTTAAAACCTGACATTTGGAGCATTAAGCAGAAAGGTTTTTATTTAGTAATGGAAAAAAACCCTTCTCATCAAAGGTTTTGCCAAAAAGTTGTGTGGACAGGGACTGCTGCTTGGTTGACCTTCTTGCTAAGAGTAGACTGAAACTTGGTGTGATTTTTGAAGGGCCACTTGGGCTGATGGAATTTGTCATTAGTTACTTGGTTATCTTGTGGCTGTAGACAAAAATGTAGACAAAATGTCAGGATGGTGATACTGATGGCAGGCTCTGCTGAATGCTCAGTCAACAAGGAGTCCAGGGTCAGGCTGCTGTTTGGCAGGGACTTGGTCTTTCTGGGGACTGGGAATTTTGTCTTTTTTGATGTATCTGATCCAGCAGGAGTTTGTCAGCTGCAGAGTAAGATGCACAGACCACACTATTTTCAGTCATCTTGCTTAAAAAAGAATATTATGTGGGGTTTTTCTTCTGTTTTAAACAGGCAAAGGACCTCTAAAAGACTACTACAACGGACTGATAAATAAACTGCACTTTAAACATATCCAGATCTGTACACCATGGCTTGAAGCTGAGGATTACCCTCTGTTGCTTGGTAAATGGTGGACTCTGAATTAGGCTGGAATATGTGTGAAAAACAATGTAGCAAATTTGCAAAGAGTTGACAGAGATTTTGCAGGGAAGCTGGTAGAATATAGTAAGCAAATGAAGTTGCTTGTTAGTAGCAATACACACATCTACTATTCCTGGATGTAAAATTGCTGCATTTCCCTGACTCCAGTTGCTCCCTGGTACCCACAGAAATAGGTGTGTAATACCTGGGTTACTGTTTAAGCCTGTGCCTCTTCATTTCTTCCAACTCTGCTGCCTGGGAGTGTTCCAGTGTCCTTTCAGGGTCACTTCAGTAAATAAAATCACAAAGTTTTTTTGCTGAGCAACCAAAAGGAGCTGAAATCCTAAATGAAAATGTCCTTGGAATGGCATTCCCTCTGTGTGTTCACTGGATTAGCATAAAGTGTGAGTAAGCTTAATAAAGTAGTAAAATAACTATTCAACTTGATCTATATTCTGCAGGGTTAGAGCCTGCTGATTTATATGGCTGTAAAACACTGTGGGTTATTTGGTGTTTTTTAACTAATGACTATAATGTGTATAAAATCACTAATTTCTCTATTTTGACATAACTTGAACCAGAGGAGATTGTATCCTGCCTGGCTTGTGAGAGAGTTTTCCTGTGCATTTATCCATCCCTGGCAGATGAAGAGGCAGAAAGGCTTTTTTTAATATACATTAAATTTTAAAATCCCCTTTAATTTCCTATGCACTCACCTGGTGTGTTTCTAAAGCTTGGCTCATCTCAGTTACAAAATGTATTGCACTTCTTGTTTTTCCCCTGGGTGCTTGAAATTGAGTCAGTCCAAACAGTATTGAGCACAACTCATGTTTCACCTGCAGACCCCAAAGAAGTCCTTCACAGAAAGTTTGCAGCATGACTGGAAGAGCTTCTGGGGGAGAATTTAGCCTCCTGTCTGTTGTGTTTGCTTTCCAGGCTCAGCAGACCTGGGAGTGTGTCTCCATAAATCCTCCAGTGGGTTGGACCTGCCCATGAAGGTGGTGGATATGTTTGGCTGCTGTTTACCTGTCTGTGCAATATATTTTGAGTGGTAAGGATTATGCAGTAACAACTTTTTTTTTTTTAAATAAGATAAGTTAGAAATCAAGGTTGGTTTATTTAAGGACAGTTATAAAATTTAACACTAGTTTTCCACAAAGTTGGGAGCATTTAACACAACCAGTTGCCTTAATAACCTACTCTGTAAACTTGGTTTCTATATAATTAATGTAAAAAACCCATAAATCTCTCTGTGTTCTGTGGAAGGGGGTGGGTGTGCATTGTCAGAATTCAGTCTTCTAGAAAACCAGCAGCTTTTCTAAATAAGCCTACATGCTTTGTGAAGAGCTTATGGACTGGATCAGGGGCAGATTTTCCTTCTAGGTTAATTTAAAAGTAGATGATTGCCCTGGGGTTTAATGTATGTCCATGTGAGTGGCACAAAGGCAGACTGAGGGCTCTTTTGTACTGTGATGGTAGATTTAGGTAGTCTGACATGGAAAAGAAGAATAATCTTTAAATTTAAACAGTTGAAACTACCACTTTTGTTCCAGTCTACCTGGTGTGAAGCTCATGTCTAGACATCCAGGCTCATCAAGTCACAGATATCCTACCACTGCCTCTTCAGATGTCACCATGCAACTTTAAAAAATTTATATGTTCCCCTGGCTGCTTTTTGTTTCACATTTTCTTCTCTGACTTCTGTTCACAGTTTACATGAACTTGTGAGACACAATGAAAATGGTCTGATATTCAGGGACTCCAGTGAACTTGCAGAGCAACTCAAGGTAAAAGCCTGACTGATTTTTCCTTTCCCACTAGCTGTAACTGCAGAGGTGCTGCCATGTGAGCTGTCTTTTCATACCTGACTATCACCTCTGTATTTTGCATTCTCAGAAGGTGTTGCTTTCCCTGGCCTCACTTCTTTTTGAATATGAACCTGAAGCTCAAATATTCAAATATTGTCATAGTTCAATATTCACAGGACCAGACCAAAGATTGCTCTCTTTCTGCAGCTCTGGAGTTGAGGGTTAACCTTGGGGAGCCTACAATCAACCAAAAATGTGGTAGGATGGCATTTTCCTGTGGTTTTCCTTTTTTAACTTACAGATGCTTTTCTTGGGATTTCCTACACTGGAAGGCAAACTTCAGAGCTTCAGAAAAAACCTCCGTGCATCCCAGCAGCTGCACTGGGATGAGAGTTGGGACCAGACTGTTCTTCCTTTGCTTGGGCAGAATGAATGACTTTGGGAGGAGGTGGGGCTCAAAAAAGCTCCCACATTCCTGGAGCTGCACAGCTCTGATAAACAGCAAATAAAACACTTTGAACTGTCTAGAGTTGCAGTTTGTAACTGCCTCACCTCGGGACAAGTGTTTGGATACACCTTTTCCATCACAATTTGAGCTTCTCAGATGAGCAGGAAGAGTGCTGACAGTGCAGCCCAGAGTATTTTGTGCCAAGGGTGGAAATCCTGAGGGAAGAGAGAGTTCCTGCCCTGGAGAGCTGAGCCTTGCAGGCTGGACTGCTTTTCCTTCCTCACCACTTGGGGTGAGTCTTGAGAAAAAGTGGGAAGGAGGTGTCGTTACTCTGGGAAACCTGTGCAAATTACACCTGGGAAACCTGTGCTACTGAAGGGAGAAGCCCTCATGGGAGGGGTCTCCTTGAGCTCCTCCTTGAGCTCTGCCAACTGCAGGAGGGTCTCCCCCCCTGCCTCAGCCATGTCACTGTTGGTGAAATTCCCTACTGGAGGGGTCCCCAGGGGTCTGGCTGCCCCCAGGGGCTCCTGCCTATGGCCCCCACCTCACAAACCCCACTCACACACAGCCCCAGACACACCTGGTTCCATGAAGAGCTTCAGGTCCAGCCCCTCCCCTGGGGTTACCCTTTGGATTGCTGGTTTCACAGTTTCTATCCTCAAAATGGCCACTAAAATCCTTAGGAGCACAGAACCTCTTGAGTTGGAAGGGATCCATAAGGATCAGTGACTCCCAGCCCCCTGCTCACCAAGAGGCCAGGCCTCCCCAGTACAAATTACTGGTACCCAGGGCTGGGGAGGGCAGGAAAATCCCAACTCAGAAAGGGCTGGAGAGAGAGAAGGGAGAGCTAACAGGTGAAGAATAAAAAATCCTTGTCAGCAGTGCTGCTTCTGCCACCTGCTCTTAGCAGAGAAATGGGATGGCAGAGGTGACAGCCTTTGTCAGGGCTGTGTGGTGCAGGAGCTGCTGGGATGTCCTGCCCAGAGCAGAGCCCCCGGGGGCCCCTCCTGTTACAGTGCCCACATTTCCTCACTGCCAGATGATGTTGGGTGAATAAAAAATTGAGGATAGGTGGGAAGAAATCACCAGGATTCAGCAATAAGATGAAAGGAACTCCCACACGAGTCACAGCCTGCCTGAGGGGAAGGGCAATGAAAGAAACTGAGAAAATGAAGAGTTCAGACTCTTTTATAAGAGAGAGAAAGCAGCTGCAGCTCTTGCCTTGCTTGCTGGAGGAGAGCAGCTCTCAGCCATCAGTGGTGTGCATCACCTTCATCTTTCAGGGGGGGAATAATTTCTCCTGTCTCCAAAATCCTGTCCCCCTGAGGGAGTGAGAGAGAGTGGTGAGCATTTCCTCCTCAACAAACCCCCACCTGGCCCCACTGCCAGACAAAAATCATTTTACTACAACTTCCTAGGACCACTCAGTTCCTCCCCATTTCCCAAGATGCTGAATTAACCCCACAACCAAATCACCCCAAATCTCTACTTGCTTCACCCCTTTCTTTCCAGCTACAGAACAGCAGCCAAACATTTCCAAGATCATTCTGTTTTTTTTTTTTTTTGAATGTGCTGCACAAGCTGCACTCCTCCTCACATCACCCCTGCTCTGCCCCTTTCACCCAGATAAAATAAATATTAACAAACTTACTGGAAATATCCGTGGATTCGATGTCAGAATTCCATGGGGATTTTTCTGGAAAGGGGGAGAAGAGAGGGAAGGGGTAAAGGAAAAGAAGTACAGAGTTACCCAAAGTGATTTCCAAAATGGTAAAAACAGCCCCTCTGCAACAGCAGCTCTGCTGCACACACAGACAGGGCCCTCAGCAGCTGAAGAAATAAATGAGGCCAATTAAATAACACCTCCCAAACGAGACAGGACTGGAACTGGGAGGGGTGTGTGTGTGTCTGTGTGTGTGTGTCTGTGTCAGTGTGCCTGTGTGTGTGCCTGTGTGTGTGTCAGTGTGTGTCTGTGTCAGTGTGTGTGTCTGTCTGTCAGTGTGTGTGTCTGTGTGTGTCTGTGTGTGTCAGTGTGTCTGTGTGTGTCTGAGTGTGTCTGTCTGTGTCAGTGTGTCTGTGTGTGTCAGTGTGTCACTGTGTGTCTCTGTGTGTCAGTGTGTGTCTGTGTGTGTGTCAGTGTGTGTCTGTGTGTGTCAGTGGGTGTGTCAGTGGGTGTGTCAGTGGGGGTGTCAGTGGGTGTCAGTGGGTGGGTGAGTGTGTGTCAGTGTGTGTGTCAGTGTGTGTGTCAGTGTGTGTGTCAGTGTGTGTGGGGGGGTGTCAGGGTGTGTGTGGGGGTGTCAGGGTGTGTGTGGGGGTGTCAGGGTGTCTGTCAGTGTGTCTGTCAGTGTGTGTCAGTGTGTCACTGTCCCCAGCTCACTGCCATTCCCTTACCCACCCCAGAGCTGCAGCCCGCCCATCCCCAGGCCCAGCTTCCCGGGCCCAGGAGGCAGGAGGGACACAGCAGGGACACAGGTGACACACACAGCTCCTTGTGCCACCCAAAGAGAGGGGGAAGGGAGCCGGGAATTCCCCCTGAGCCGCAGAGAGGCTGAAGGCAGCGCCTTTGTGCAGCCCCTCCCTCCCTCCCCCCCTCAGGGGCTTTCCCCGCATTTCCCGCACTCCCGAGCCCCGCGGGGCCTCACGCACCGCCACATGGTACTTCAGGTAGTAGAGGATGATCCAGGCGGGGACCAGGACCCGGGTCAGGATGAAGCCGCCGGTCTGGAAGACTTTGAACACCTGGGGGGGGGGGCAGGGGGACGGGGGTCAGGCCGGGGCTACCGGAGGGAGGGGAGCGGCGGGGCGGGGCCTGTTCCCGTTCCCCTTCCCCTTCCCGTTCCCCGTCCCTCCCCGCTCACCTGCTGCCGCCAGAGCCCCCCGGGCTGCAGGAACCGTTCCCAGAAAGCGGCCACCGGGCCCAGCTGCCGCGGCGGCAGGACGGGTTCCCGCTCGCTCAGCTCCTGGTCCCGCAGCCAGCGGCGCCGCAGGGCCCGGAGCTGCTGCAGCCGCAGTTTCTCGTCCTCGCTGTAGCCGCTCATGGCGCCGCGGGTCCCCGGTGCCGGTACCGGTGCGGCGGGCGCCGTGTCCTTGGTGTCGGCGCGGAGCAGTGACGTCACCGGGGCGCGGAGTGAAGCGCCAGGAGGGGCTGAAGGGGCTCAGGGTGGCTCTGCTGGGAGCGCGGCAGCCGCCGGAGCCGGGGGTCACCGGTTCGAGCCCCGCGGAGGCAGAGGGCGGTCCCGCCACGGGGAGGGAGGGCATGGCCGAACCCTCGGGGCTGGGAGACCGGTTCCAGCGCCGCTTCCTGGCGGCCCGGCAGCTCGGGTCCTTCCCCTGGGAGGTAGGGAGGGGGGAGAGCAGCACTTCCTTCCCCTTTCCCTTTTCCTTCCCCTTCCCTTTCCCTTTTCCTTCCCCTTCCCTTCTCTTCCCCCTTCTCTTCCCCCTTCCCTTTCCCCCTTCCCTTTCCCCCTTCCCTTTCCCCCTTCCCTTTCCCCCGTGTGCTGCCCTCCAAGGCCCCGGGGAAGCCCCCCTTTTATTTCCCGTGTTTTAGGAGCTGGAACAGCAGCTGCGGATCTCAGGGGATCCCTCTCTCCCGGTGGAAATCCTGCACAAGGTGAGGTGGGATGGGATGGGATGGATGGATGGATGGTTCGGGGTCAGCAAAGCAGCCTCTGCCCGGGGCTGGGCTCTGCTCCCAGGCAGGAAGGTTCGGGAGCTCCTCGGAACCGCACGGAACCGCACGGAGCCTCCTGCCCCTGGCGTTCAGCTCTGCCCAAGGTGGGGTTGGAGAGGGATGAGGAAAGCAAAAGGAGGGGGAGAGAACCTGAGGCACCTCTGCTGCCCCAGATCCGAGAGCCAGCCACCCCCTCAGCCATCCCCCTGCTCCCTTCTCTGCTCGTCTGCAGAGAGCTTTGTCACCCGGTTCAGGTCACAGCACCCCAAGGAACAGCTTTTCTCTGCCCCCAGGAACCCTGCCAACCTGGCTCCCCTTGCTCTTCTTCTTCCAGACTGTTCTCCACCCTCTGTGCATCCGATATCCCCCTTCCACCAAGTACAGAAGATGCTTTCTAACAGAACTCATCAAAAAGGTACTGCTTGCTTTCCACCTTGCTTACAAGGTTTGGGTTATTTTTTGTTATGTTTTTATGTTATTCTTTGTATTAATTTAGTGTAAACATTATGGCCAGTCATGTATTAAAAGGGTATTTAATGTGTGTGCTTTTTTTTTGTGGCGCTTTGATCCCCAAAATTGTTTGTTCTCTTCTGCACAGCACGAATCCACCACAGCAGAACCCCTGGATGAGCTGTATGAGGCACTGGCAGGTATTTTAAATGAAGAAGAATTGACTCACGGTTACAAAAGCTACTTACTGGTAAGAACTACTGCTGGTTTGTCACAAATCACTTATAATCATCAGAACCAAGCAATAATCAGCTGTAAAAATACCTCCCCCCCCAAAACCGGGAGTGTTTTCTCCCTCTTTCCAGGTGCTAATACTGACTGCAATCTGTGAAACCCCTTGTTGGTGCTGCTCCAACTTTGTCCCCTGGTTTTGTGTCCCCCAGCCCACGGGAGCATGGGTGACCCTTGCTGAGAGCGTGGCCATCATCTCTGGGGGCACCACAGGGCTGGTGACCTGGGAAGCAGCACTGCACCTGGCAGGGTGGGCAATGGAGAACGTGGCCGTGTTCAGTCACAGGTAACAAGGGAAAGCACTGAGGGAAAGGCAGGGAAGGAGATTGTGGTTCATACCAAAGCGGAATCATAGAGTTTGGGTTGGAAGGAACCATAAAAATCATCAAGATCCAACCCCCCTGAATAGGCAGGGACACCTCCCACCAGCCCAGGTTGCTCCAAGCCCCATCCAACCTGGGCTGAGACACTGCCAGGGATGGGGCAGCCACAGCTTCTCTGGGAAACCTGGGACAGGGGCTCAGCACCCTCACACCAAACAATTTATCCTAATGTCCAACCTAAATCTCCCCTCTTGCAGTTCAAAGCCATTCCCCCTCATCCCATCCCTCCAGCCCCTTGTCCCAAGTCCCTCCCCAGCTTTCCTGGAGCCCCTTCAGGCACTGGAAGGTGCTCTAAGGTCTCCCCATTGCAGCCTTCTCTTCTCCAGGCTGAACACCCCCAAATCTCTCAGCCTGGCTCCATGGCAGAGCTGCTCCAGCACTCAGATCACCTTTGTGGCCCTAATCTAGGAGAGGACCTCGTAGTTCTTCTAAGACAGGTTTTAAGATCAGAACCACGACCCGATGCTGGGTGAGCTGCTCTGGGAAGCTGCTACGTTTCAGGGCAGGAGGAAATGTTCTCAAGTTGCATGAGGGGAGGTTTCCTTAGGAATGAACACTGGTGCAGGCTGCCCAGGGAGGTGGTGGAATCCCCCATCCCTGGGGTGTTTCAAAGCCATGTAGATGTGGTGCTGAGGGAGGGGGGTTAGCACTGCACTGGGTAGAGTTGGGCTGGTGGTTGGTAGAGTTAGGTTGTGGTTGGACCCGTTAATCTTTAACAGAGTTTTTCAATCCACAATTCTGTGATTTCAGCGACCAGTAACTATAGCTAGTGCAGTTCTCCCTGCCAGGATCCATCTCCCCTAACTGTGGGTGATCCATGTGCAGGTGTGCACACCCGAGCTCCTCAGCCTGACTTTGTCTGTAAGCAATTGAGAGGAACAAGCACTTTTGAGTGCACTTTCAGCTAAGTTAATGGAAATTAATTTAAAATATTGACCTGAAAGGAAACTGTGCTGCCAAAGTGCCTGTCTCTCCCCGTTATGAAAAGAGTGGGACAACCAGTTTAGATGGAGACAACCACGCTGCAGAAGTCTAAAACTTGGAAATTCTCTGTAGCATACACAAAACCAGTATTTAAAGTAATTAATTTTCATTCTTACAATTGCATCTTCAGTCCTTACCACTTCTGGTTATTGGAGACAAAGACTAGATGGTAAATACTCTACTCAAAAATTATAGCAATAACCTGTAACTGATTTTAACTTTAGATATTCTTGAAATGTTTTGATTTCTGAACTCTATTTAGAATCCTAATAAGTGTTTTTGTTTTTTTTTTTTTACTCCATTACCCATCAGGACAGTCTTGGAATTAGGCAGTGGGATTGGTTTCACTGGAATTGCAATCTGTAAAACCTGCAATCCTAAGACCTATATATTCAGTGACTACCACCCCTGTGTTCTCAAACAGCTGAGAGAAAACATTCAGTTGAATGGCTTTGTCTTGGAGCCTGAAACTACTCATCACACCCCAACACAACCCCAAGACCTGGAGGCAGAAACAGCAAACTCCCAACAGCCAAAAGTGATTGTTGCAGAACTTGACTGGGGCTCAGTGACAGAAAACCAAGTGCTAGATCTTCACCCTGATGTTGTCATTGCAGCAGGTATGTTAGCACAGAAATCAGAGGGAAGCACACAGGGATTTGTGCACAAGACTCACTCAGCCCTGCCCCAGTGATTGTGTCGAGGTGTAGGACAGATCTGCTCCCTGTTCATCTCACCATTCTGTCTGTATGTTGTTGTGTAACACCAACAGGCAAATTATTTTTCCCTTCTGCATTTTTTAAAATCCCAAAGCAGGAGATGATAAACCTGTCACTTAGAGTCTTATCAATAATAACCAGATGATCTTGGCTTTCTCTTGAGGGGTTATTAAAACCCTGCTTATTAACCCTCTGCATTAAAACAAAAAAAACCCAAACCAAAACTCAAACCTTGTTTTGAGCTTGCCTACGCATAAATTGGGTGGAAGTTTATTAAAAAATGCATTCATGGAAAACCTAATGTTAGTAAAAATTATTAGCTATAGCAACAGGATTTTACTCCCTGATCTGGGGCTTTGCAAAGCAAAAATTACCTAAGAATTCAGGGGGGAAAAAAGAGAAAATATACTGCTTTTGTCATCAAAGGTATCACATGATGCATGCAAGTTCTGTAAAATTAAATCACTGCATGTGTGTTACCTGTGAACAGGAGCCCAAGCTGGCCTCACAAGGGCAACTCAGAACTGAGGGTGATTTATACCTTTCTGTTTGCTGTTACAAGTGACTGCAGGACATTCCCTTCTTACACTGCATCAGCAGTTGTTACAGAGGAGAGCAACTTGATGTAGCTCACAAAACAGAGCCATATTCTAAGCTCTCTTCTTGGGAATTTTTAACCCCTGAACACAAAAATCATCTCCTCCCGCCAAGTGAATATTTTATATTTCTGTTTAGTACATTTTTGGTCTGCTTTTTTTCTCAACATTCAATAAATATTACATGTTTTCTCTTTTTTGTGCAGACGTGGTATATGATCCAGAGATCACTTCAGCCCTTATTGGTATGCTACAAAAACTCAGAGTTTTCAGAGCAGCCAAGAAACCTCCTGAGGTCTACATTGCTTCCACCCTTCGTAACCCAGACACGTATCTCCTGTTCCAGGCTGAGCTCGGTGGGTGCCTTCCTCATCAAATATATCAAGAGTTTTGGCCTCTTCCCTCATTGTTTAATCTGTAAAAAAGGTGAACAGGAACATTGCTTTTGTGACAGGTGTTATTTGACAGTGAGATTTTTATCCTAGAACTGGGATTAGGAATGGTCTGTCTCAGAGCAGTGACTTCTCCGTGTGGATTTGGGGATGGGATCAGGAGATGGGAACTTTGCTGTTTGCTGCATCCTGGCACAACTCATTTGCTGAGCTCAAGATGAACTGCAAGAGTGATGGCAATGGGAGACTAAAAAAGGGTTAAGCTTAAAGGAGGGGACTCTCTCTGCTGCACTGTCACAGAGATAACATTGGAGATGCAGCCTAAAACCTTGTCTTATCTGGTTTTTGAGGGTTAAAAAAAAAAACAAAAAACAACTCAGGGATTCAATAGGGAGTGATTTAAGGTTTTTCTTCATATAATCTTCAAAACTTTGTCTCAGTCTGTAAGCTGTACAACTTGTCTACAGCAATGTTAATTCCCAGCATGAGCACACCTGCTGATTTTTAAAAATGCAGAGAAGCACTTGCTGCAGCTTGCTTTAACAGCATCTTCAGACAGAACTCAAAGTGCAACTTCTCATGTTTTTTAAGCAGAATTAATTAATGATTCTCAGTGTTCCTTTTTACAGATAAAGTTGGGATCAGATGGCAGATTATCCCAGACCACAGCAACAGTGTTTTGCCTTGTGATGTGCAGCCAAATGTAAATATTCTACAGCTATTTATAGAGCCAGCAAGTATGATATAAATAGAACTTTCAGACCACCAGAAGCTCTCTCTGTCTTGGAACAAGATTATCTTCAATTCTAGAAACATACACCGAGGATACAGCTCCACAGACTGTTGTCCAAGTGATTTATGTTTCTCCTTTTAATTGTTAGCATGCACACAGGCAACTGCTGCCCCTCAACACCAGCTGAGAGCCTCAAGCAGCAGAAAAGAAATCCCTGATCATCCTTTGCTTTGATTCTCTAAAAGACCACAGAATTTAACTGTATTTTTTTTTCCCACCTGTGTGTTGAGTTGTCAATAATGGAGGCACATCTGCAGGATGACAGGATGAGGATTGCACAGTGACAAGGCAGCAAAACAACGTTTCAGAGTAATAAATATTTTGTAATATTAAAACCAGCTGAAATTGTCTCTGTTTAGGGTTTTTCTTTTTATGCTTGTGGGGATATACTTGCATGCCTGCAGTATGCATCATCTTAAAAATTAATGAGTAAGGTAGTGAATATATAGTACATAGTGTCACAGGCTGACAGGATGCTGTGAGAGGAGGCAATAGCCTCTCCTGGAAATCAGGTGCATCTTTATCCTGCAGTGATGGCAAAAATCAGAATTTATTTTCTATTTCTCTCTCACAAGGACTGACACTTTCAAAACTAGCTCTGGGGAAGCCACGGCCTGAAACTGCAAAAAGAATCATGCACTAGAACAAGGGTTGAACTCACTTTCTGTGGAACTCTCATAATCCACAGCTGCATTTCCACAGGAGAAGCTGTCACAGGTCTGTTCAGTGTCAGCAACTGCTGGATCTGTGGGAGCCCAAACACATTTGAAGATTGGCCTTGGATAGCCCAGCTGGTGCCACCTGGATAGTGGATCAGCAGAGGAAATGCCAAACATGGAAAAGCCTGGTCCTGGTTTTGTGGCTCCCAGACCAAATGAATCCTTTTCTTTCTCCTTTGTACTGTTGCTACCCTAGTGTTTATTCCCTGCTTAATCCTTTGTGGTATGCAATTAATTGTGAGGGAAATGCAATCTGCAATCATACCTGATGAATGAAAGCAAATTTCTATGTAGCTCCTGAGCCTGAGCTAACCCTAGAAATGGCTTTCTGGCCAGGATTCACCTATAGGTCAAGGGCCCAATTGTTTTTCATTGGAGATTTGTGTTATTTGGACTCTTGGGAGGAGGGAGCTGATGTTTTTTGTTGTTTCTCTTGGGCTTGTGTTTGTTCCTTTTGCTTTGGCCGTGGATTTTATTTGGGTTTGGTTATTTGGGGGGTCTTATGTGTTTTTCTCAGGGTTGGGCAGGTTTGGGACTTCAGGTTCTTTGGGTTTTGGTACCCGGGAGGAGTTTGTGGTTTTTTGGTGGGTTTTGGTTTTGGTGTTGCTTCGTAGGGGGCTTGCACTGCTGTGTGGTTGTGTTGCTTTTCTCTGGGTACTTCAGAAGAGGGGCTTCTCTTGGTTGGTGCTTTGGGATGTGGCACTGGTGCTTTGGGATGTGGCACTGGTGTTTTTTGGTGCTTCAGGGGGGGAGGGGATGGGTTTGGGATGGGTTCTTTGGTCTCTGGGGGAGAGGAATTGTATTTTTTTGGTGATGCTTTGGGGGTACTGTCTGGTTTGGGGGGGGGATCTGCCATTGTTGCTGGGGGTCTGCTGTTTTTATTGAGGGTTTTTCATACCTGGGAAAGTGGTTTGCTTTGAAAGTCTCCTGTGAGGGCCCAGCCAAGGCAGGGTGCTTTCTGTGCTCTCTTTCCTCCTCCAGACTGATTCTCTGTGTGTTCCCAAAGGAGGCAGCAGGATGATGGATGCTGTGTCTCCATGTCTCCGGACTGGCCCCAGTGGAGCACTGCTGGCAGTCAGCATGGCCAAAGCTGAGGGGTTGTTTTGGGGAATCCCTGTAGCTCCTCTTTGGGGCTCCTCTGTTGTGGCTCCTGGTGGGAAGTTCACCCCAGAGCACAACCTTAGGGAGGTGTTGATCCTCCATCCTGGAGATGTATAATATATAATAATATATAATATATTTATATTGTTATATAATATATAAAAATTATATAATACAATATATATTATATATAAATTATACATTATTATAATATATAATATGCTATGATAATATATATTAATTTTATATCAGGCATATAAATATATTAATAATTAAATACTTTCACTGTTCATAATGTCCTTGCAATAAATCAGAGGTCTCCTGCCTGGCCACATCCCACTCTTTTCTGTCATCCAGGGCAAGCAGGGCTGAGCCACTCTTATCTCAATCTACAGGGTACTGGCTGATAGTTTTGTGGATAAAAAGCAGAGTTTTACTTCAATACCTTCCTACAATAAAGTAACATAGTACATGAAATTTAATAGAGAATGTCTTACTGCCATCACTCAGATCCAACCTAAGCTTCCCCTGGAACAACCTGAGTCCATTTACTCTTGCTCTGACATCTTAGAAAGTTTTAAAATTTCTGCATCTTGCCTCCCTTCTACAAGCCACAGGATCAAGAGAGTTCAACCTACAATGTTCACCTGCCCAGCTCCTCTGGGTGGAGGGTATAGAGAGCAAGAAGTGTTTGTAACAAAATTTCACAGACATTAGTCCCACTCCTCCTTATTCTTTTATCCCCATTTATACTCAGAAGATCCACCCTGTGAGCCCTCCCTTTATTAGGCAGCACCTGAAAAAGACATCAGACTGACTGACTGCCTTCTCACATCATATTTCTTGGGATAGAGACCCAGAGCAACTTAAACCGAGATCAAAGCTTTCTTCCATACTAAATTCCTCCAGATCCTGAAGCAACTCACAAAAAAACCCCCACCAGACAGGATAATTTGGAGTGGCAGAGGACAGCAGTGTTTTCACAGCTTTGCAAATTTTTAAGCATAGAACAATGAACGCGAAGACAGAAGTTTCTGGTCCATAACATAAATCGGTTTGCCATTTATTCTCTCCTTTTATCCCAATCCCAGGGACACCCCCACCCCCCCAGCTGGGACCCTCTGCACCGCACACACCGCGGTGGCTCCAGCCCAGGTGGGAATGGGGCAAAAACGGGGGCAGGAGGGGGTGAAAACATTTTATTGGGGACTCCAGGCACTGCACAGCTGGGGAAAGAAGGAAAATGCCTCTTTTTGATTCTTTTCCAGCAGCTGCTGCAAAGGCAGGAGGGCAGGAGCAGCTCCCGACCACTGCCTGTCCTCCCAAACCCATCCCCTGACAGGAATTGGTACCCCCCCTCCAGCTCCTTCCCAGAAAAAAAATTCTACACGTTGGAAAAACTGAAGTAACCCAGACACTACGAAGAAGTAGAAATACCTCTTGAAAATAACTCACTATTTAGCGAGGTTTCAGCTATGATTTTCTAAAGCAAAGGTCAGTATCAGATTGTTGCTCTCTCAAGTGAGGTTTTCTTCCCTCTCCCCCTTACAGCTTTTCATACTTTTGCTGTCTGTAGAGAAATAGCAATTAAACACTGCTAATATCATTAAAAATACCAAAAAACTTCACAAATGACAACTTTCTCTACAACACCAAGTTCAATCATGTCAAAGAAGGCAAAGTCTAATTTTTGTCATCTGGAATTTCCAATGTGCTTTAGTGAACATTTCCCTGCCTTCCCTGTGTCCTGGGGGATTTTGCAACCCCAAGGGTAAATCTGCAACTGTGGACAGGGAGAGGAACAGGGGTAGGGGTAGGGTGGGATGTTTTCTGATGGGCTGCAGGTGAGGTTGAGGCAACCCAGGTGGGAAGGAGGGGTTTTTCCCTAGAGAGTGTGGGGAGGTGGTGGGGTAGGGCTTAGGGTACAGAAATTCCACTTCTGTTTAGGGGCTGAGTCTGCTCTGGGTTTCTGGCTAAGTTGTTTTAAAACTCCTGGTGTTTTAGGTTCCCCACATGATGATGGGTGAAGAGCTCAACTCTAGCAAGAGCAGGTGAGTGGATTCCCGTCTGGATCTTCAAAGCTGTCAGGTTTCCTGGAGGAGTTGGTGTGGATTGTTGTGGGAACAGCTGAGGGCATTCAGAACTTTTTCCTTGTGTTTGAGAGCCAAGTGTAGACGCTTGGAATTTTGGAGCCAAAATTCTCCAGAGAGAGTGAGGGGATGAAGGTTTGAGGTGCTAAAGCAAGTCCAAGGTCTGATTTTTGGTGGTGCTGTGGGTTGGGTTCCATGGGAGGGTGTTCTCAGAGGAGTTCTCAGTGGTCACCCTGTGTCTGGGAGCCAGGGGTGGTGGTTGGATGGTGTCTGCTTGTTGGATCTCAGCTGTGGAAGGCTGTGGGGCTGGACAGGGTGACAGGGACAACTGGCTGACCTTGTAGAGCTCCTCCATCAGCTGTGAATATTTGTGACTGGGAGAAGCCTGCTTGATTGGAGGGAACCATGTTTTGCACCACTGTAAAAAAAAAAAAAAAACACAACCAAACAAAAAACAAACACAAAAAAACAAACAAAAAAAACCTTCACCCCCCAAGCAAACAAACAAAAAACCACCCCAAACAAATAAAAAAAAAAAACTCAAACAAAGAAACAAAAAAACCCCACCTCAGGATGACCCTGTGGAAGCTCTTCTTCAGACCTCAAGGAAAACATTGAAAAAGTCTTCTTAGGAGGCCTGAGGAATGGTCAGTGGTGTAACAGCACCCAAAAAATGGGATTGCTTTCTGTGAGGAGGTGGCCAGTTAGATCGGGGCAGAGCAGGTGACATTTACTTTGCTGAAAGCAAGGTTTTCAGTGCTGCTAAGGCATTTGTTTCCAGGAAGGCAGTCACTGAAATATTGATGTCTCTGCTGCATGGGCTGAATGTTTGATTCTCTTTATAATCAGTAACTGGAACCCCTCTCTTTCTCCACTGCTCACAGATGAAGACATGATGGCTGCTCCAATTTACAGGCTGCAGCTTATACATCTAAAACAAGGTGATGTGAACCCAAGCTGATGTGACCTCCTCACAGCACACTCTGGCAACCATCCCCTGCTCGAGGTTGCTTTGTGCCTGAAATCAGTTACACCTTAGTCCTCCAAATCCAAAGGGCTCAGCTGATGATGCAGTTCTCCTGGGAACTCCCCCATCACACCAGGAGAGCTGTGTGTCAGCAGCTGCTTGTGGTGGGGTTTTTTTGTTGTGTTTTTTTTTTTTCCTGCCATGTAGATCCAGTGATGAAACCCACAGGGAGCACGCAGTGACTCCACTGCTCCACACTCATGTCTCAGCTAATGATCATCTGCATAACAAAAGGGGATTAATTCAGTTGCCCACAAAGAATCGTGCAGAGATACTGGAGGTGCTCTGAGAGTCCTTCCTTCAGCTGTTACACAGCCCTGAAGATACAGAGGATGAAGACCCCTGACAGACCTTTGTGGGCATCTTGGACACTGTGGGGCATCTTATGTTGCACTAATGTGCAGGCATGAATGGTGTCCAAATGTGTCACTGTGAGCTGCGTGGCCCCACTCCTATTACAAGGAACTCTTATTAAATGGCAATGGGTCTTAACTCAAAATAGCCACCAGAGGTTTCTTTCTAAGCTCATACTCACAGAATCATGGACTGGTTAGGGTTGGAAAGGACCTTAAAGATCCCAAATCTCTGCCCTGGGCAGGGACACCTCACACTAGAGTTGTTCCAAGCCACATCCAGCCTGGTCTTGAATTCTGCCGGGGATGGGGCAGCCACAGCTTCTCTGGGCAAACTTTACAATGTGCTTTTAGCTCCCAGAAGGCTGACAGGGCTCCCAAAGGTGCTGCTAACACAACTCCCCACCCCTGCCCATGCAGAAAACCTCTGGGGAGGCTCCAGCAGCTTCAAGATCACATTTCCCCTGCTGAGCAGCTGTCCTTTTTCATTCAGCAACCAGCACTTCCAGCATGGTGGCATCAACAACGCTGCTTTTGTTGGAACAACCACCATTTATTTCACATCTGTGCGTACCAGACTGGTGTGGCCAACTCCCCACCTGGCATCTCCCTGTCCCTTTGTCACTTGTGACCCTGGGAGGTGTTCTGCACCCCAAACCCAGCAGGCACTGCCCATCTCAGTGAGGCTTTGAAGATGACACAGGTGAGTCTGGCAGGAGGGGACGTTCCAAAGCAGATTTCAGTGTGATGATGGATGAACCCCATGCCCCACCTGTGTCCCTGGCAGCACCCAGAGCTGAGGGGTCAGAGATTTTATTTTATTTTTTTTGGGGGGGGGGGGGGTACCCAGGCTCCTGCAGCTGCCTGCCCATGCTCTCCGGCTCCTGGCTGGCAGGGTTCCTTGCCGGCTGTAGCTGTACATCGCCTGGAGGGTTGAAGCAACTCCGTGCCTGCCTCAGGTTCGTTTCATGTGCTGCCAGGTAATTAAAAGCTGTAATTAACCAGGGTTCAGCCGCTCCTTCCCAGCCGGCTGGGCTGGCCCTGCAGTGGGAAGGCCGAGGAGCCTGGATTTGTTCAGCCCCGGGCTGCTCTTCCCTGCTCCGGGCACACCCGAGCCCTGATCCTCCACCTCCTCCCGCCGGTGCCTGACCCGGGAGAGGGGAGGGACGGGGGGGGGGCGGCGGGGGCTCACGGAGACCGAGCGTTCCCCCCGGGAGAGCTCCGGACCCCTGCCGTGTTCAAGTCCCGGAGCTACGGGAGGCCCAGGGATGTTCAGAGACTGCTCGGGACCCGCAGGTCTCGGCCCGGTCCCGGTCTCGGCGCCCCCCGGTCCGGGGCGGTACCGGCCCCGCCAGGGCGGCGCTCTGCGCCCGCAAAGCACTCTGGGAGTTGTAGTCCTCTCCGCAAGGCCCCGCTCCCCCCCGCCTCTCGCCGCCCGCATCCCCTCTCTCCCCAACCCTTCGCCCACCGGCGGATCCCGCTCCCGGACCCCAAAACCCCGCTCCCGGCTCTCCCTGTCCTCGAAACAACGCTCCCGGCGCGCTCCGCTCCACCGCCGTTTTCCGTTTCCTCCTCGCAGTGCCCCTCGGGGCTCGTAGTTCCCTTGCGCTATTCACGACGGCTTCTGCGCTGTTTCCGCGCCGTAGCGCCCGCAGGCCGGCATAGAGCGCTACGCCACGGCGGCGGCGTAAGGGCGGGCTCGGGGACTCCGGGGCAGGCCGGGCCGGTGGCGGAGCGGGAGGAAGGCAGCGGCGGCGGAGCGGCCGGGAGCCGCGGCGGGCGGGAGGGAGGAAGGGGGGAGTGGAAGTTGCTCTGCCCGAGGCGGGGAGGGGGGGAAAGTGCGGGACCGGGCGGCAAGGCGAGCAGCAGCGCGGCCGCCTCCATCCCCAGGTGAGCGGCGGCGGGGAGCGGCGGGGGCCTCCGGGAGAACGGGGAGGTGGGGACGGGCTGGCCCGGGGCCTCCCGCCGAGATCCGCGGCTCCCAGCGCTGCCGCCGGGTCGGGGCCGCCCGGTACCACCTGTTGCCGGTGGGTCCGAGGAACCCGGTTGGGCGGGGAGGGGGGGGGGGGGGGTCCCTCTTGGAGGGGCTGCGGTTGTTGGGGTGCATTACCCGGGGTGTCCCGGGTTTTAAAACTCGGTTTTACCCGAGTTGGGAGTCGTGCAGAGCTGGGGGTGGGGGTGTCCCGGGGGTCGGCAAGGACAGCGGGGACCTCCCGGTTCTCTTCCCGGGTACCGAATCCCGGCTGCGGGAGGGGCAGAGCCCCGGGGATGCCGTCCTGCAGCCTGTCCGCTGCTTTCCCCCCTTAGAAACCCATCTGCTGGGGGGGGAGAAGGGTTTGGGCAGAGTTTGTAATGCCTTGGTGAGTTTGCCCTTTAGAATCGCTGGGTTGACTCTTCTGCTGGAGTCTTTGAAGCATCCTAAAGGCAGCTCAGGCCCCGATGCCTCATCCAGACCCTTAGATTTTGCTGGATGTCAGCTCAGCTGCAGTTGTCAGCATGTCAGCCTCCAGATCCTGGATGAAGAAGTGGTTGGAAAAGGCTTGGCATGCTGGCTGGCCTCTCCATTTTACAGCAGCTCTCCTCTCCCCTCCCTCTGCCTGCTCCCGGGGTACCCTCCTACCCCCCTAAAACACCAAGAAATGAGTGTTTTGGGGTGCTTGTCTTGTGAGTTGTTGGGGGAAGATTGGACAATGCCCACGTTGTGATTGAAATGTCAGATTGTTTCCTCCAAGCGTTTGTGGTTGTTGTTTTTTGTTGGTTTTTTTTTTTTTGTGTGTTTTTTTTTGTTGTTGTTTTTTTTGTTTTGTTTTGTTTCAGATTGAAATCACAGCTGGTGCTCAGTGCTCCAGAGGCCTTCAGACCCGGGATGTGGATGGGTGGTTTTTCATGGTCGGATAGAAGGTTCTCTGTGTTTGTGCACAGGCAGTGGTGTCTTGCTGTGGGTCAGTCTTCCAGGAGGTTCTTGGAAAGCAGGAGATGCATTTAGAAGGAGCCAAGGTGGAGAGGGGTGGTACAGATCCAGGCTGCAGCATTCAGACTGTAACCCTTGTGCCTCTGAGCTCAGAGTTTTTCCCAGACTTGGCACATTGTCACCTGGGGTGATGTGTGCTTCAGGGCTGGGCTCTGGGTCAGATGCCACCTTCTTTAATCCTCCTGCCACGCTGTGAGTCTGCCCATGGCTTTTGCATGGCCATTTCTTGAGCCCTGCTGCTGAACAAACTGATTTGTGCCTGTGGGTGAGGTAGGAGGTAGCATGTGTCAGAGAGGCATGACTCAAATCACCAGGATTTTATGGACCCGGGGATATAGAGCAGCTTTCAAGTTGCATCACCTCCTGTTGTGTCCAAGACTGTGATGGTTGAAGGCAAGACCCAACATTCCTCCCTTCCCCGGGTGGTGTTGCAGGGCTGGAGGGGCCTTTGAAGGTTTGGTGTGACTTGCTGTGTTCTCTAAGCCATGTTGCTTTGGCAGGAGAGCACTCCTTGGGGTGATGGCTTGGTGTGTAAGGGAACCTGAGGTGTGGGCTGGGTCTAATTTCTTAGAATAAATATTGAAAAACAATCCAAAACTGCTGAAGTTGGATGTTAAAGAAAGGTTGAGTGTCTTGCTTACACTTGGAGAAGTGTTGTGGCAGATGAAGGGCTGGGTGACCCTGTGGAGGAGCCTGGCTGCCCCCATGAGATGTACTGATTGTCCTGCTGCTTGCCCATGGAGTGCCCTTTATCTTTATCTTATCTTTATCATCTTTATCTGTCATCTTTGCTGTAATACCTCTGGCTTTGCAGAGGGCAGTGGCCTAGGCCCTGGTGTTGCCTCAGCCAGCTGAGGATCATGATCTTGTGGACAAGACACTGCTTTCATCCCTGCTGGAGGTTTCGTGGGAGCTTGCCAAGTTTGCAGTGGTTTTCCACGTGAGACCCAGAGACAGAGCCAGCCAGTCCCCAGGACATGGCTGTGCTCATCCCTGCTGGAGAAGGGGGGACATCATCCTTTCCTAGGTGAGATGCAAGTGGGAGAAACACTTTTTTTCCCCTCTCATCTTTCTGCTTTGTCTGGTGCTTTTCTGGGTCGGTTCTGACCCTTTCTGTCAGCAGAGGGGTCTGGGAAGGAGCAGATCCCATGGTGTTTCTTCCAGTGGGGATCTTGATGAGGGAGGAGGAGGCTGGGGGGCAGAGGCTGATGGGGACAGCGAGTGTCCTGCCCAGGTGGCTCTGTCCTAGCTCAGAGCCAAGAGGAAACTTGTGAGCAGCCCATTTGCTGGAACTCTGGGGCTCTGAGAAAGGTCATCCCCAGTGCAGCCTGGGGAAAGCTGCTTATGCGGCTGGGACAGGTGAGTCAGCACCTTCCTCCTCATTTTCCATCATAATCCCACTCTTCTGAGCAAGACATGCAGTCTGCCTGCTCCCAGGAAATCTCCTGGATCTGCCTGCTTGCTGTTGGACCCAACCTGAGCTTGCAGCCCTTCCCAGGCCACTGTCACCAGGCAGGGAGGAGCAGGCTGCTACCAGATTTCTGTCGTGCTCTCCTGATAGCTTGTCTTGGATTTAGCAATGGCAGCTGAGGAAGCCAAGGGAGGCAAAAGGGAAACATTTAACCCTTCCCTTTGCAGCTCCCTGCCCCATGTTGTTTGCACTTTTTAGGTTGGCTGATAGGAAATGCTGGTGATGTTCCCAAAATTTGCTCGTGTTCAGTTGCTTAGAAGATGAGGAGGGTTTTTGTCTGCTGTTTCCTCTCACGATGGGAAAAAAAAAATAAAAATGCTGCTGCTCTGGTGCCTGGACAGAAGGGAGAAGGGGGAGCTCTGGGAAGGAAATAGGATCCAAAGAAATGTGTCACCAGCAGAAAGAGCAATTGTTTTCCTGCATTTACATTGCAGAGCCTCGTCCTGCTCGGGCAGCCCATGTTTGACAGCCAAGATAATACATTTATATTGATGTAATTAGTGGGACATGGAGTTTGCTGAATGGCTTGGGGGCAGCACGCTTTTCAGTCTAACTCTGGCAAATAGATCAGGGAGGATTGGAAAGCTGCCTGTGGGTTGCTAGAATTGGCCCTTTGGGTTTCTGGAGGTTGAGTGCATAACTGCTGATTTCTCCTATTGTGCTGTAGCTTGCCTAGTTGAAAAGAAAATAACTTGAGGGAACACGAGGCTATTTTTGCCAGCTTGAGATGATCGAGTTTGATTTCTGAAAACTGAAGCTGAGTCCTTAGGCTTGCACATTAAAACACACTGTGGTGGAACTGGGTCTCTGTTCTTCTAACAACATGTGCCTCTGCACTTTGCCAGTGGTGTAAACTCTGCTGGCTGTTCATTAAAAAAAGAAATAGCTTTTTCTGCCCCTTCTGTAGCAAACCAGTGCTGTGGGGCTGAGCAGTGTCAGCACTGGAGGAGGGTGCATTGTGGCAGGGAGTCTGGGGGTGAGCAGCTCTTCCTGAAGCTGCAGGTTTATCCACACACCTTGGCTTTGGTGACAAACCATCCAAAAAGCTGCTGTCCCCCTCTGATGATATTGCCCAGCTGCATTTCTAATGTAGCACTTCCTATGGCACCCAAGTTTTCCTCTTCAGCATCTTGTCCCCAGCGCCAAGCCAGATGATTTTGGTTAACTGAGGATGTCACAGGCAGCTTCCCAACTTGTGTTCCTCTGACAGCAAAAGCTCCTTCTGCTCCTGTAACAAAAAAGTTTGCAGAGAAGCTGACTCTCCCCCAGCTTTGCCTGTGAAACAAGTTAACTCCCCCTTAATCTCTGCTGGGCTGTGGAAGTGGGAACAGAGCCCAAGGGTCCTTGTGTGCTGGGGTGAATCCTCCCTGCCATCATCTCTGCTCTCTGGAGAGGCTGAAGCACTGATATGCTCAAGGTCTTACTCTCCAGCTTGTCTGTACCAGCCAGTTGTTTGCAAAACCCAAGTCAGCAGGCAGAGCTGCAAGGCCAGTCCTTGTAATTTCAGCACAGCCAAAAGGTTTTATTCTAAGCTGATGGATGTTAAGTGGTTTCTCTTCACAGCCCATGCAGATGTGGAGATGTCACCTGCAAGACAAAGGCTGTGGTGTCAGGGACCCTGATGGAGGCACTGGTGGGGCACTCTGTCCTCTGGTGTTTGTCTGGCAAGAGCTGTCAGAGTGGTTCCAAAGAATGTTCATCAATATGGTGATAGGTGCTTTATATATATAATTATATATATATAAAAATAGCTCTCCTAACTCTGAAACTTTTCCTGCCAGCAGGAGCAGTTTGAGTGTCCCACTGCCACAGGGGTGCTGTGAGCCAGGAGTTCCCAGTGCAACCAGTGCTGTGCAGACCCCTGGGTAGTCCTGTTGAACCTTAACCAGTCTCTTATTTCCTTTTTCCTAGTCCCTGAGTGGTGTCTCTTACCTCCTCCAGCCCATCCTTCCTTTGCTGCTTTGATTTCATTAGCAGTGTGTATCCAGGTCCTCACCACAGGTTGTCTTTTCCCCACTGCCTGGAAATCTGGGTGCTGCAGAGCACTGGGAGAGAAAAACTCTTTGTGAATTGGGCAGAACCTGCCCCAGGTGCATCCTGCTGTGTCCCATGGTATGGCTGTGGGGACAGCAGGCCAGGCAAGGGGTCAGAACAGGGTGTGTTGCTCCTGCTGTGCTCCCAGAGAGCACATTGTTCAGGTTGAATCCTTTAGTTGGTTTTTGGCTCCCTCTCCCTATCTAAAATAGAGAAGGTGAGAGCGTGCTGGTGAGGCAGAATGTTACAGACAACTGTTCTTGTTGCCTCCATCTGACAAAAGTCCCATCCCGAAGGAGACAACAGTTTCACAGAGTGTGAATTTCATTAAAACAACTTGGTTTGAGAGCAGAGAACATGGAGGGAGGGGAAGGTTTGCTGAAACAAGTGTGCTAATGTCACACTGGGGGTGAAGTGGGCACCTTTGGCAGAATCAGGGAAATATGTGCCCCTGAATTTCCAGTGGATGTAACTGGTAACGATGTCCTGGCCGGGTGGCATAATTCACATCTCTCTCTGTATTTGAACACTCAGGTAGTGTGCCCCTCCTGATATCCCTGCCTTCACATACAGCACCCCTGGGACATCCTCTCCTGTTGCTAATTGTCCAGAAACCTCGTCGTGAGCAACCTGCAGAGCTCCTGAGGTGCTGCTGGGTTACCTGGGATGCCAGCAGCTCCCTCCAGAATGCTGAGCAGCAGCCACCAGCTGAGAGAGTAAGGCCAGTGGAGGGAAAAGAAACTATAAAGTCACCACCAAAGGGGCTGAAACCACGAGTGAAGGATCTGAGCTGGCACAAAAGCAAACTGGATCCTGTCTCCAGGTGGCACTGGGCTGCAGCTGGATGCCACAGGAAGCACAAAGCCTTCTGAGAGCTGTAGTTCCAGTGGATGCTCACTGAGTGACCTAAAATGTGAGGTTGGTTGTTTTGACTGGTGGGATGATGATCAGCTGGGTGTCTCAGCAGCCGTTTATTCATAGAACCATAGAATGGTAGGGGTTGGAAAAGACCTCTGGAGATCATCCAGTCCAACTCCCCTTACATGCCTCTATTTCTTCTCTGTTTTCCAGCTTGGTGCAGCAGCCACTTCTTCTGGCAGGCTTGGTGTGCTGCTGGTGGCTCTGTGCAGAGCCCATCTAGCATGCTCCTCCAGCTGGGACACTCTGATGGTGCCAACAGCAGCTGTTCAACTCCAGGGACACCAGGCTGACTCCACACCTCCTGGGCATTGGACCTGCTGAGCAGAACCTGTGTTGGGTGAGAGGCTTTTCTGGCCACATTGGCTCTGTGCTGGGCTGAGAGGGGCTGAAAGGAAAAAGACTTTTTCTGCTCTGGTTTGTAAGCACAGCTACCCTGCTTCTTGTCACCCACTCTGTTCATTGTTGTCTTTCTTCCTTGTTTGGTTCCTTCTTTGCTGTCTTTGTGAAGGCCACGTGCTCTGATGAGTAGGAATACTGATGTTCCTGGTTTTCTCACAAAGAAAAACCTCTGAGAGTGGTTGAGAAAATATGAGGTCTTCTAAGACCTCACAATCTTAAGCTGTGGAAACTTGGTGACTGTCCCAGGGTGTGTTTGAGGCAATGCAAAGGAAATAAATGAATTTAAGACACTCTGCACTGCTTGGCCTGCAATAGCCATAGTGCTGTGGCAATTGCCAGCCCAGGACTGGGACAGAGGAGTGACTGTGTTGTACCTGAGGTGGTTGGGCTGCTTTTAGCTTCTACCTTCAGGATATGTTTGTGGTGTCTGCTGCAGGAGAGCATGTGATGGTGTTGTCCTTGTGTCTGAATGAACAAGGCTGATGTGGCCTTATCCCAGGCCAGGGCTTTGGATTAATTGGCTGGTGTGCTGTGTTTTGGCTGATCTGGTCCTCCTGGTGTTTATGGAGGCTCCATAGTGTCCAGCCTCAGCAGAAGCTCTGCAGGAACCTCTCACAGTTTGGGCTCAATGAAGCCTTGAGAACTCTGGTCTCTGGGTTGGTGACTGTCACCAGGCAGATGTTGGCTGAGATCTGCACCATAGCTACTTCTCAGCTGTGGGAGGTATGAAGTAATGTTCCTGCTCCTGGCTCAGTTTTGATACAGCTTTGGAATGTCTGGTGAATGCCTCTGTGGGTGCTGAAGCCTCCTTCCCTTTCCCTGACATTACCACTTGAGGTGCCTTGGTGAGCAGAGCCTGGGGTTGGGGTTCTGCAGCACCATGGGAGGTGAGGAGGGGGATTCCTGGAATATTCTCTCCTCTCCCCCTGCCTGGTTGGGTTAGGGGGGTCCCAGTGAAGAGGCCAGCTCTGTGGCTGTGCAGGAACCAGCTCTGGCTTTGATGCAGCAAAGGCAATTTCTTCCTCAAAGCCTCTGCGTTATGTTTTGGCCCTCTCAGGAGTACAGCATTTTCCCTTGTGTGATCTTTATATTTGTTCAGGTAACTGCTCTCATGGGCAAACATTGCTTCAGCTGCTGTGTAATTTAACACATCCTCCACTTTCAGCTGTATTGATGTAGCTAAGGAGGAGCTGCTCATGGTGGAAATGGGAGGCCAGTGTAGCTACACCAGTGAGGAAGAGGGTAGTGGTGTCAGGCACTGTTGCATCTGTCACTTCAGTTGTACCAGGTGTTATCCCAGTCGTGTAGTTTCAATGGCAGTGTCACTCCTGAACAGAAATTGTGGCATGGCTACAGCATCAGTGTCCAGGAGGATTCAGGTGCTTTTCCTGGTGGCCCAGGACACAGTACAGGTGTCACCTGGAGGTAGAGAGGGGTGAGCAGTAAATGGGGTGTTTTTCCCTTTGATTATCACACTGTACTGAAAGAGGAGCCCCTTCCCGTGGTTTCACTCTCCCTATCCTACCTCCCCTCTGCCAGGGTGGTGTGGGGGAGGAGGCAGAAGCCACTTGTGCCATTCTCAATGATTCTTCAGGCTTTTATCTCCTGTTTGTCAGGTTTATCCTACCTCTGCACTTGCCTGAGGCACAGCTTAAACGTAGTGGTTTAAATCTAGGCTGGTTGGTTGTGACTTGGAATGTGGTGCCTGGTTAAAGCCAGGAAAGGCCCAATTCCATAAAAATGGCAGAAGGAGACACCCAGGTACTGCTTCTGCCTTTGGGCAAAGAGTCCCTGTGGTTCTGGCTGAGTGGGAGCTATCTCTAACAAGGGATGCAGCTGGATGTGGCTTGGATGAATTACATGTTTACCATCAGTGTTAGAACCTGTGGCTGGAGTACCTGGGGACAGTGTGCACAGGGGACATCTCCTCCACCTCCCACCTCTGACACTTTTCCTTTCTCTGGGTTTTTCACTGGCCAGAGACTCCACTTCTTGCTGTGTTTCCCCTGCCTCCTGCAGTCGCCAGCTCTTCAGCTGCTTATCTGTCAGCTTAGTGTGATCTGAAGCCACAATCCCTGGTGGCCTTTTGGGTGTGACCTCGTGTTGGCTTGGGCACCTATGGCCCTTGAAGAATTCAGATTGCTGAGTAATTGGGAGGAATTTCATAGGTCATCAGGCCCACTTCCCTACTGCTGCTGACAGTCATCCTCTGCAGGTCATGAACTTGTCCAGGAACTAATTGTTGGAACTAACTCTGTGTTTTTTCCCCAGTGCTTCTGGAGCAGCTGATCCAGAGATCTGCTCTTGGAAAGGTTAGAAACCCTCCCCTGACTTCCTGTATCCAGGTGTCCTGGGCTGGTTTATTGTACTTTTGCCATTGCAGGGTGTCATCTTGCAGATGAGGGATGACTTGCAAATTTTTTTTTCCTTCTCTGTAGCCTTTGTGTCCTGTCCCAGTCACAGCTCTCAATGCAGGTTTGTCCCAAGACAGTGGAAAGTTACTTTATTTTTGTGTCTTTTTTTTTTTTTTTTTGGAGAGTGGTTTTGCTGGGCCCCTGTATTTTTGTGTTGTAATTTTGAGTGTTTTAAGTGGAGTTTAAGTGGAGTTCTGAGCTGCACAGCTTGGTAATGTTAGTGAATACAGAAAAGCACTTTTTGCACTACTGTCACTCCTGTCTTGGTTTTTAATGTTTGTCCTTGCTGCTTGTGCCATCTTGCTCCTTCAGGAGGGAGAAATGTTGTCAGGAACAGTCAAATCAAGGTGAACCTGATCAAGCAGTGTATTGAAGAGCCAGTGCCTGGCTCTGCTCTTACTCGTGGCTCTTACTCATGTTTATCTCTAGCTGTGAATGTGCAATAACAACAGTTCTGTTCTGCACAGGCTGGCACAGCCTCAGACAGGAAGATCTGCTGTTTACCAATCAACACTCTGCTGTAAGTGAGAAAGGGGAAAAAAAAAAATGTTTTATTGGTGCTGGGTAAGCCAGAGTGTAGTTAAACCTTTCTGGGGAAAAAAAAAAAAGAGGAAACTAAGAGCACATGTGTTACTCAAGATGCATTTTTCCTGGCAAGAGTCCCGTGTGTGTGCTTTTCCTGCAAAGCATCCCTGCTTCTGCTGCTTCCCATTAAATATATAGCATACTGGTGGCAGGCAAGTTAAAGCTTCCTGGTTTTATACTGCAACTGCTCTCAGCAGGCAGTCTGTCGAGGTTATTTTTCAGCCTGGCATGTTTTGTAGCTGGGGCAGTCTGTGGGCTGAGTTAGGATGACAGATTCCTGCTACAAGGATTATAAATGCAGGGAGGCAAAGATCTGGAAATTAGATCTGCTGGGTAAAGCTTCCCAAGATTGGATGGTGTGGCTTGTCTTGTTTTGTTCCTTCTTCTTGTCTGTCTTTCTGTGGCATTACCACGATGTTGCTAATGAGACAAACCCCGTGCCAGCCCACACAGGCTTTTGTTAATTCTGCACTCAAAAGCCAACCAGAATTGGCTGGGAAATTGGAGGGTGCAAGCAGCTCATTGCACTTCATTGAAGCAATGTTAATCGACTTAGTAGAGCACTAGGGTTTTAGAGATTTGGTAGTGGGGTTTGGTTTTGTTTGGTTTTTTGTTGTTTTTTTTTTTTTTTAAACGGGGATACATTCAGACCCTGCTAGGCAGTACCTTTGTTGCCATTTTCATGCTTATTCAGGAAAGGACCTCCCTGCTCTTTGGTTGTCAATGGAGATGGGTTTGGAAGTTAACCCTTATTTTCAGGAAACCTTCCTGTTCACTGCTTTTCACTCCCCTTTTTCTCCCTGTAACTTGTAATTAGTGTTGATTGCCCTTTCCTGTCTGTACAATCCCCTCTCTCAAGGCAGCTGTGATAGATTTCTATGAGCTCACTGGATAATCTGTCCCTGGTTTACAGTGTCCTGTGCAAGGGTGATGAGGAAACCTTTCCAGACCTTGTTGCTCGTTGCTTTGTGGCTAAGCTGGCTCCCAGTAAATCTACTTTTCCTATCAATCTTTTGCTTCAGGCTCTGGACACCTCTTCCTCTACTTATGAAGAGTCAATGTTGGGCATTACATGCAGCTCAGCCCAACTCAGCTGCAGTGTATGAGTTTCTTCTGTGGTAAAGTTGGGCCAGAACCAGTTTCAAAGCAGCTGAAAGAAGGTAAAGACCCTCAGGCTTGGCTTTGCATGTTAATGACCATGGCTGGAAGGATGTGCTGCTCTTCTGGACTTTGCTAAAGCTTAGCATGAAGTGTGAGGGCTTGTTCTGTGCTGGTCTAGGACTCCAGATGATATTATCTTGTTACCTCATTAATAGCCCATCTGGAAGTGGGTTTCCAGGCAGCTAATTTCATCTAACGATATCTCCACAAGCGCTGTACCAATCTGCTCTGTACCAATCTGCTCTCTCACTGTGGTTTGGAGCACTGTGCATTTTCAGCCTCCAATCCCTGAGGTCACAACATCTGACTCCCCTCTCACCCCACACCAAACATTTGGCTGGGTGTCTTTTACCCTGCTCTCCATTTCCCTCTCCTCCTCCCATCTGGGGTGCTTGTGCCCTTCATCCTGGTGAAGGTGAACACTTCCAAGTCACAGCACTCTGCCCCCAGTCACCTGGGAGGCTCTGTGGGAGAACAGGAGGGCTGAAGAAACCTCCCAGGTCCTGGCTAAGTGTGCTGACCACTGGTCTGTCCTTCCTGTTACACCTACAGTCTGTCCTTGGAGGTACCTTCCCACCCCTCCTTGCCAGGAGCTTTGCAAGGAACTGGAACTTGCTGACACCTTCATTTCCTGCCAAGACTGCAGCCACTTGGGCTGCCTTGTGGTGCTGGCTTGGCAGGTGAGGACAGGAAGAAAGAGCTGCAAAACTTTGTTTCTTGTCACCGAGATGCCAGCTTTGTGCAAGCCACCTGCTCAGCACAGAGCATTCCTGTTTGCTTGGCTGCTTTGCTCCAGGGTTCCCTGTGGCTGATCAGGGGAGCCCTGGAGCTCTCACTGAGTTGGTGTTAAGCATCTTGAATTTTGATCTGTCCTGCTTCTGTCCCAGATGGATGTCTTGTTGCCTCACTGAAACAGAGATTGGTTTCCCTTCCTCCTCTGGGGTTCCTTCTTCTAGCAGGATCCTCTCAGCCTGCTGGACACCACTCACATGCTGCTTGCTCCCAGTTCCTGGCTTTGCATGCCCTCAGGTTCTTCCACCCAGAGCTGGGAGCCCAGCTGTGTACTGCTCACTCTGCACACAAATGCTTGAGGAGCTTTTCCTTGCTTGGCTGGCATGACACAACATCAGGCCCTCTGCTCTGCATCCTTCTTGAGTTATCCTCTGCCTGACCTCCTCTGGGACTGGATAACATTCCTGCACCTTGCCCATCCCTCACACTGCTCCCTGCTCACCCTGGGCCCCGTGAGCATGTGCTTACTCCTGTGGTAGTTGGGAACATCTCCTGTGAGTGGTGGGGAGATTGTTGGAGGGTCAGGGGTCTGCCCTGTCTTTACTAGGGGTGAAGTGGCCTCCTCCAGCTCTATGTGTCAGGCCAACCACAGCTCCTCCTCCAGCTGTACTCATCTGCTTCTGGGCTGCTTTTGTGTTGAGGATGGATGAATTATGTCACACAGTCCTGCCAGGGCTATGTGTGGGGCCAGGGCTTACAAAACTCTTCAGGAACCCTTATTTCTCCCTGCAAGCAGCAGGTTGCATGGGAGTGAGAGCAGGGAGCTTCTCTTTTGCTGTGGAAGGTGTTACCACCTGTACCTGAAGGTGGTACCTGTCTTAGGTTGTTCCTAGGCAGGGGAGTTCACACAGCAGAGGGAAGAGAAGTTCTGCTACTTGCAACTTCAGTTCTAGCAGGAAGCCTCCTGTTATGTGGCTGCCTCTGGGCAGAGCTTTGAGGGATGGTTTTCCTTGGTGTCCCCAGTCCTGGCACCACCTCTCTGGTGTGTGCAGTGTCTGTGTCTTCATTCCTGGATCTTTCGTGGAGAAAGGGAGTAGCTCAGAGGTGACTTTTTAAATTTTTTTTTTTTTTATAGGTTGGGGTTAGGGAGGAATGAAGGCTTGTGCCCATATCTGGGAGGCTGAGAATCAAGAGGGGCTGGCAAACTCAGGCAGGAGCTGAGCTGGCTTGTGCTACCTGGATGAATAAATGGCTGAGAAAAGGAGTCTGGGGGTTGTCCCATCCCAAGGAAGGGACTTCTGCATATGGAACCCAGAGGGGACAGTCTGCCTCCCTGGCTTCTCTGGGGAGCAGGGATCTCAGCCTATCCCAAAGGGCAATTCCTAGGAGCATCCTAGGAAAAGTTGATCATGCAACTTCCTAGATACATCGTGACACTGGGCTAAGTTCCTTTTTTTTTTCCTTTTTTTTTTTTTTTTTCCCTCCAGTTTTTGCATTCAGAGCCAAAAAACCTCCTTTGAAGCTGGAGGAAGGGAAAGGGAGTTAGACACAGGCCCCCACCCTTCCTGCCTGCTTTGCCATGGGTAATGTGACAGAAGAGCTGGGGCCAAAGGGTCAGGACTGCTGGCTGGTGTTGAGGGATAAGGTTTATCTGGCAGCATCCAGGTGATTCTGCTCTCCTGGCAGCAGGAGGTATCTCTGTGGGAAAGCTTTGCCATCCTGAGCTCATTCTAAGTGCCTGCTGCTCAGGGTGCTGGGTTGGGGGGGGCAGTTTGAGGAAGATTCTGCCTCACGTGCATCAGATGAAAGTGGGTGTGATTGGCTTGGGGGTGGAATGATCCAATCTGGGTTTATTTTGGAAGCAGTATTTTGGGAGCAGTTCAACAGCCTCCGTTGAAACCTGGTAATTATTGCAGCTGCAAGGGGCAAAAACCCCAAATCCCAACTCAATGTCTTGCTAAGGTGCTTAATTGTTCATTTTCATAAGATCCACCCTTCTCAAGACTCTTCATTCTGTTCCTATTATTGCTTCCCCTCCTGATGAGATAGATGGAAGCAGCACTACATGAGTTGGAGGAAAATCCTGCTCCCTTCTGGCTCTTAGCAGTTTCCTCTGCTAACCCTACCCCTACCCTAACCTCTTCAGCAATGGGCCCTGGTCCTGTGAGGCACCTCCTGGGGCATCTCTCTGACCAGTGGGAGAAGCTCCTTAAAAAAAGGCAGTCTTTCCAGAGAGCCATTCTTCTTTTTAGGCTTCTTTAAATGACCCCATTCCTTGTTCAGGTGTAGTTTTCATTCTCACCTTGACTTCCTGCAGGCTCTTCATTTATTTACTGTCAGCTGAGGGTGTTTTCTGGCTTGGCACGGTGAGCATGTACCTGCTTTGTGTTGAGCTCTAATGCTGCCACTCCTCCTGGTTTCCAACAGGTTCACCCTCTCCTTTCCTTGGGCCAGCATTCCCCCTCAATATCATTTATTGGCTGCTCTCACCAGGCAGGAGGGGTGACCCAGAAGGAAAGGATTTACTGCTTTGCTCCTCAGCAATCTGACTGCATGCAGCGCCACTTAAACCAGAGAGTTCTGGAGATCACCACGACTTAGCCAGGTTATCCTCTCCATATTTATAGATCCCTTCCTCTCCACAGCTCCACCCACCCCTGGGATTTTACCACTCTGCTTTAAAGCAGGGCTCCCAGCCTCTTCCTCTCCCTGGTGCAGACCTGCAGGATGAGGACTGGCACGCTGGGAGCTGGCAGGGATGCAGGCAGCCCCCGTGTCTCTGCTGTTGGGGTGAGCTCAAACTGGTGTTTCTGTGGGGAGGAGGAAGCAAAGGGTTCTGCTTTTCCAGCTTGAGTGTCAGCTGAGGAAGTGGTCTCAAACCAGCCTAGGGAATTGCTTTATTTGGTAGTTGAAAAATGCTGTAAACTGACTGAGAATCCTGCCTTCTGTTTAGCTCAGCCTGCTGTGAACCGAAAGGAACTGTGATTCTACCCATCTTGCCTTTATTTATAAACTTTATTGTGGCAGAACCCAAGTCTTGAGGTGAGAGACAGTTTGTTCTTCTGGCAGGTCTCTTGGTTGCAGCTCCCGTGGCTGCTGGAACCTGTGCAGTGCTCAGGATGGGGGAACCCCCAGGAAGGGGGCAGGAAAGCCAGAGATGCTGTAGCTGTGGGACAGCTGATGTCTCCAGTTAAACTTGAGCTGGTGATACTTGGAAATAATCTTTCACTTGCATCATGTGGCTTTCATTTAGCCAGAAAGTCAGATTTGCTATCAATTTACTGCTTGAATAGCAGGAAATAAGAGAGGAAGCACTGGGGATCTGCAAAAAAATCAGTGAAATCTTGCTGTTAACAAGGTAGAGGTAAGCAAAGTGTGGGGATGTGCTGGCTGGTGTACAGCAGTTTAGACAGACCAGTTAATATGAGGAAATCAAGGTAGGGCAAATTATTCTTGGGCTTTTTTCCTTTTTTATTAGTCCAGGCTTTGCAGGTTACAGAGAAGAGAGTGGTTAACATTCTCCAGCTCCTGTGGCCTAATGCCAGGCACATTCTGGTATTAAGCTCATAGCAAAACTGCACCTGCTCCTTGAGCTGCCTCACTCGAGTCTGTTATCTATCAAGGCCTTTCTTGATCCCTTGGAACAATCCTGGGATTGACAAACTGTCTTTTAGGCATCTTTGTTTCAGCCTTTTTCCTGCACAAAGTAGTTTCTTCACAAAAGTCTTTCTACAGTTCATTCATCTATAAATCCTGGTGGGTAATTGAATAAGCTCAGCTGTGCTAATTTTTGCTTCTTCCTCGTTTCTTCTTTTATGCTCTGTTAAATGTCCCTTGATCCATTTCTCCTGACACACATCCAGCTTGCCATGCCTTTTTCCTTTACGGAGAGATGTGTGTATGTTAAACTTCTCTGAATGCTTAGAGGACATGCAATGTTTCTGTGGTTTAACTGTGAGGATGCTCAAAGAATAAATTCTAAAAACCAGAAAAGACAAAGGGAGAAAAGGAAGAACAATCAAAGCCCCAAACCTGCTCTGTGGGTTGAGGGATGCTCAGTATCAGCTGAAAGTTGGTGTGAGCTGAAAGTTTTGTTGTACTGTGCAAAATTGTCCCAGAAAACAGACTTATGCAGGTACCCAGTCTTTTCTCAGCCTTACTGTGGTGTTAGTCAGAACAGAAAAGAGGGATATTTTATTTTACATACAGGAAAGAGAAAATCTCTTCACTGCTTTCAAATCAGGCTCCTTGTAGCTGAGATTACTAAAAACAAGTTGTGCCAGTCAGAGCCCCAAGCTGTCAGGATAACCTTTTCTCTGTGTGTCATGGTTGGGACTCTAAGTGAGACTTGCTTGTCCCCTTTTCTGCTGCTTCACCTGATGGTGAGGGCTTTCTGCTGGGTTCTGCTGTGCTTTCCTCTGCTGGTCTGGCTGCTGCCCTCTGCCTGGGAGCTCCTGGTGCTTAACTGGGGACTGCTTCTTCTAGAGCCTCACATTCCCTGGTAAAATCCCCAGTAAAAAAGCTAGATTTGGGGAAAGGGCCCTGGTTAGAGCATGCATTAATAGGCTTCTAAGCGTGGAGGGTTGTTGCTTAAATCATACCTTATCTTTCTCTCTTTTTCTTTCCTTTTTTTTTTTTCTTTTTTCTTTTTGTTTTGTTTTACCCCTTTCCCTTTTGTCATGTTTGGGTTTTTTTATTTGTTTTGTTTTGTTTTTTTTTTTTCTGTTTTGCTTTTTTTTTGTTTTTTTGTGTGTTGTTGGTTTTCTTTTGTTGGTTTTCCTTTGTTTAATTTGTTTTCCACCTCTCCATCAGAACCGACCTTCCTTTTCTCCAGTGTGTTGGGATCTTTCCAGCAGCCCATGCCGCGGCGCTTCGCCTCTCCCACCCCAACTCCTGCTGCCTTGGACCTAACCTAGGATTAAATCTCAGCCTGGCCCGGGGAGGGGGGAACCATGGGGAGCTCTGCCTCATCGCTGGCTGCAGAGACCGAGTCGGACCATGGCTTCAGTAGCACACCCTACCCAGGGCACCCAGCCATGAGCTGGTATAGGAGTGGTCACAGTGGCCCCGTTTGGGAAAGTGCTCTTATAACACGGCAGCATCAGCATTTACACCACCGGGTACGAAGGTAAGGAGGAGGGGAAGGAGCCTGCTGACCTCTCAGCTTGGATCTGGGGCAGTGCCTTTGGCAGAGAAGTTGGCTTTGCATCCTTTTTCACAGGGCTGCTGATGGCTCCTGCAGAAGAAACTTGCAGGACTCATCCCAGCTCTTCTTCACTCACCTAAATGGTGAAGGTGGCTGCCTGGGAATGGGATCATGGTTCCTGTAATGAGTTTGCCATGTTCTTGTGGCTCCTCTTCTTTCTGACCTCACAACTAAACCGGAGATGTCACAGGTAGAGGATTGTGACTCCCGCTTGAGTGAATGAGTTGCAAGACCTTCTGAACTCAAAAGAAGCTGTTTTCAGGCAAAAGCAGAGGAGTGCTTTCAATGCCATATCCAGGGGAATGAAATGCACCAGAACAGAGTTGCTCTGAAAAACAGCTCAGTTGTTTCCAGCCCTCAATATTTACTCCTCCTTGATGAAATCAGCACCTCAGATGTGTCTCTGGGTCAGTGCCTTGGCCCCTTCCCCATCAGCCACTTGCAGTGAGGAATTTGTCTTTATGTTGGAGGCTGGTGTCCTGCAATCAGTCTCTCACAGGTTGGGAGGTATGTCAAAAGCATCCAAAAATCCTCTGCCTGTGGGCTTGGCTACAGAAGCTGCCGTGTTGTGTGCTAATAATATCTGAGCCTTTGCCTAGTGCCTGCTTTGTGCAGATTCCAGCCTGGTTGGGTGTTTGTACTTGCTTGAGTCTGTTTGGAGCCTACTAAGCTTTTAGGAATAGCTGCTTGCTTCTGAGTGATCCCTCTTTGTGGCTTTCCACTTGGAGGTGTTTGCTGCAATGGTCATGTAGTTTCTGTCATGTAGTCCTTGTTTCTTTGCCTTTTTGCTGCTTCAAGTCCCAGTGAGACTGCTGCACGACTCCAGAAGGCTGGGAGGCAAGTGCCCTTGTGCTTTGCTCCTTTGTAGCCCTGTCTTGGGTTTCCTTGTTGAGCTGGTAACAGTGTGAAACCAATTAGCTGTTGCCTTTCCTCCCAGTCGTGGACTGGAGTTCCTAAGGATGCCCAAGAGGCCTTCACAAAGGCCACGTTTTGCAGTTCCCAACATCTTTGTTGATGTGGGTACCAACCTCTGTGGCTGGCCCACAGCTCTGCTCTGTGCCCTGTTGGTTTGTCCCTTCTGGTTTAGAGGGAACCTGTTAAACAGAGCTGGGACCTTCCTGTGGGATTAGTCCTTCTGGACTGCTGCTCTTGCCCCTGTTGCCTTCAAGGGTTGGGGAAGGACAGCTCCCAGATGAACACCTGGGCACAGCCAGCACTGGGATTTAGGAGCTCCCAGGGCAAAGCTGACACCAGGTGCTAAAAAAGGTGGGGTCTCTGCAGCCTTCTGCAGTGCCAGCTGAGCCTGCTCCTCATTCCAGGTCTGGAGCTTGAGAAACTAAGGGAAATCTTGACAGGTGGAAATGAATTTCCTGAACAAGCATCTCCGTGGTGGAACGGATGCAGGGGCAAGAACAGGAACTGCTGCTCTGGGTGCAGATAAAACCAGTGTCCTGTTAGGACAGGAGTGGCTTTTCTGATAATTATGTATTTCCCCTGCTAAAGGGAGAATTCATCCCAGCGAAGTGCCTCGTGGTTCCCGGAGACAGGAAAATCAGTGGCCATGATTTACCACACAGTGAAAGGCATGGGAAGGGCTGGCTGGAGGCAGGGATTATGGCAGGGGCTTCAAAAGAGATGCTGAGCTCAGCCAAGCTGCCAGACACCAAAACACCTGCAGCTCCCTGGTGAGATGGGTGGGACAGCAAGGGGAAGAAGCAGAGGGTGATTGGTTTCCAGAGAGGAACAGATAAATGTATTCCTTGAAAAAAAATGAAATCAATAGGACAAGTCAGGGTAGGTCACCTTGCCTTTGAATGTCCTCATCCCTGGAGTCCTGGAGTGCAGGAAGGAAGTGGAGTAGTGGGGAGTCAATTTGAGGCTGGCCAGGAGATCTGGGATAGACTTTGCTTTTCCTGCTGATTTCCTGCCCCTGCCTGCAGCCACCTTCAGAGCTGAGAATGCTTTGGCCTCTCCAGAGTGGCACAGAGCCAGATCTGCTCTGGGTTGTCTCAGGGATGAACACAGACCTTCCTTGACAGGAAAAAAGGGATGTGAGTTCTCCATGAGTGACCTGAGTCTGCTTGGTGGTGGAATTGGGGGAGGCTTCTCTCGTGGTGGGGTGGGAATAGGGGAAGGAATCAGTGATGTTTGGCTTTCAAGATTTTAGAATCTGGAAGGAGGGTGCATTGTCTCCTGTTGCCAGGGTGAGGATGGAGTTTCCTGTCTGCTGAAGACATATGGGCATGAGGGAGAGGAAAAAGAGCCTTCATAGTATAAGCAGCAGACTTGTGACATCCAGATTTGAGCCCCTGGTCTCTTCTGGACCAGGTCACACAGTCTCTTTCTACGTGTGTCCCATCTTTGGAACAGGAATATGTCCCTGTCTTCCCCAGCATGTCAGCAGGACAGAGCTGCTTGAAGACCAAGTGTTATATCCATGGTATTTAGAGGGATCTTATTGCTGGAATCTCTGCTTAGAGCAAAGATGTTGGTTTTAAATCCATCCTTGGTAGCTGTGTGAAGCCAGACAAATTCTGGCTTGGTTACAAGTCTCCTTGGGCTCCTCCTGGCTTTTTGCATGAAGGTGTTTGGTCTGGGCTGGTGGTGGATGGGAACATTTAGTTGAGCTTGCAGACCCATCATGGCTTAGTTTCCTGATGTGCCAACCCCATCATGAAGCTGGGAGCCTCAAGTGGCACAAAACTGTGTGCTGGCCAGCAGGACATAAATCCCCTGCTGCTTCTGCATTTGGATGGTTTGGTGCCCTGGACTCTTGGCAGCTTCTTCTGATGCTGCTGGAAGTGGAGTGGAAGCTCTTCCACATCTGTAAGGTGTGTTAGGAGGGAATGAGGGCACCAAACTGTCTCCCAAATGGGATTTAAGGGAGTGTGTGTCACCTGGTCTTCATCCCCCAGCATTCATAAAGAGGGACAACAGGCTCCTGTCCTGGTTGAATTCTTGCTGGTACACAGAGAGAACTGGGATCCTGATGGGGTCACCAGAGACATGGGGCTTTTCCCTGCTGGACCATGCTGGTTGTTGTGGCCCTTTCAGTGAGGTGAGCAGGGGTTAGCACCAGGCTGGTGGGCTGGGAGGATTCTGGTCTCACGAAGGATTTGTGGCATTGAGAATTTGAGGCAGAGTTTGCTCCACTCAGGGAAGGATTTTTATGGAAGGTGTTGCAAGATAGGTGTGCCTCTGCCCACCACTCAGTTTAGCTGAAGCTCTCAGTGCTCCTTCCTTTTACAGAGAATATGCATTTTCTGGGGTTTCCTGCAGCATTCTTCCAAGGCTTTTTTTTTTCTCTAAAAACCCCTTCAGAATGAAATACTTCTGATCCTCAGTGGCTGTGGAGGAAGGAACAGACTTTTACTAATTTTTAAAATGCTTAAAATATAGAAATCCTTCTGCTTTTAAAGAGAAGCAAGAAAACTTGCTTGTGTTGGTGGCAGCTGGTGGAAGAATAGCTCCCAGCTCCCCAGAAGAGAAACCCAGAGCAAGGCATCCATGACCTTGGTGTTTGGGGAACCCTTTGGCTTAAATGTATGAAAAGGAACAACTCAAAATGGCTGGGTGGCATCCCACAGTCCTGTCTCAGGGGCTTTGAGCTCTCTTGAGGCTGGTGGAGATGTTCCTAAGGGGATGGTAGTGTACTGATGAGTGGCAGGGAGCCATGTGGATATGGGGGTGGTTGTGTGCAGCTCCTTCTCACCCCCCTGTGTTGTGGCAACTTCACCTCTGAGTGCAGCAAAAGTAGAACTGGTGTCTTGAGGAAGTGTTTCTTGTTATGGGAAGCAAGACCCAGAGGAGAAGTGAGATGTCTGGGAGGAAAGGGTAGTGATAAAATGTCAGGTCACTCTGTGGGGCTTCCCTGCTTCTGTTTCAGACCTCAGATGGAGCATCAGCCCCAGGAGATCTGACAGCCTGGGTGGAGCAGTGAATACAGTCACCCTGACAGAGCTGGGGTTGGGGCTGTGGGTTGGGACAGGTAGTTTCCTGGGGCCTTATCAGCATCCTGCTTGGATTTGGGTGTGCTCAGAGTTGTTTTCACATCTTGCAAGAGTCACAGAGCAGTTGAGGTTGGTCCCAGTGGTCCAACTCCTGAGCTTCTGTGCAAAGAATGGAGACGTGTGTGGCTGTGATAAAGGTGGGAACAGCCAAATCTGCTCTGACTGGATCCCCAGAGAAGGGAAAAAAAGAGACCACCCTTCCAAACCACAAGGGTACTGAGAGCAGCTCTGATGTTCAGGACCTGCCTGTTCATCTCACCAGGATGGAGCTCATGTTCCCTGGGCACTTCAGTCAGGCAGATGTGTCCCTGTCCCCATGCAGGTTGTGTTCCCTCTGGAAATTGTGGCACAGAAGTTCTCCTGGGATTTGGTAGAGTGATGATGCTGCAGCAGGTTGTCCTGGATGCTTGCTTGATGGGAACATGGAGTTTGTAACTGTTTGCCTGCCAGTTCTTGCCAACACAGCTGGGGTAGTGTCTTGCTCCAGAGAGCCAGCAGTGCCAAGGACCTGGCAGCATGGTGTGCAGCTTCCTCTGCCTGAGGCTTCCAGTTCTGCCCATCCACTTTCCAGGCTGCTGCTCCAGCATTTCACTCACTCACTCAGCCTCTTAATTGTGGCCCAATCCCTCTCCTTCTCTAATTAATCTCTTTTAACAACCCATTCAGTGAGATTAAGTTCGGGAATTCTCTGAATGGTACTCAGGAGTAAGGTTATTACGCAGGAGGTTTGTATAAAAAACCAGCTTTCCTTAGAAGTGAGTAAGATGATAAAGCATGTCAGATTACAACTGGCAGAATTATAAATGATGGTACTTTCAAAGCAATGGATTAGAAAAACTTAAGGAAGCTGTCCAAACAACAGGTTACAAATAACAAAACTTAACAAAGAAAGGGGGAGTAAAACTTAAAGTTAGAAGCTATGTTACCCTCTTGTGCTGAGATAAAGTTAGAAACAGAGAGAGAGAGAGAGAGAGATAAAGATAAAGAAGAGATAGAAAAGGTATCACCACCCTTGGATCCAGTGAAGATCTTGCCAGGAAGCTCAGGTCCTTGGATGGTGGGTGCACATCCAACATTTTGAGGGTGCCCCTTTTATGCCTCCTGACCCCTCCTTTTCAGGGGGGACTTTGGCATATCTTGCAAAGCCAGGTGTTCACTTGGACCCCTCCAGATGGGGTGACACAGCAATAACCCTTATTTCTGTGCATGTGCCCTCTCCAGTGGCTTTACCTGGGGCACACACAAGATGTCACTCTGCCTCCACAGGGTCCAGCTTGCCTGCCCCTGTCCCTTATTGAATAAGGACAGTGTCCTGCTCACCAGGGTGGCATCAAACAGAGCTCCCCTTGCCAGGCCAGGGTTCAGTTTATTGGGATGGGCACTAAAGGAGGGGCTGCTCCTGTGAGAATAGGGCCCTGTTTCTCAGGGTGGTTCCCCAAATGAGGGTCTCTGCTTGAGAGAACAGAGTCCAGATGGCTTCTGAATGAGGCCTCCACCTGAGCACAGTTTTATCAGAATGGCTGTTTTGAGACAAATATTCTTTTTGGGACTCTACAACATACAAAAGACCCAGGGTGGGAACCACAAGCCCATCTACCTGGTGGGTGTGCAGCATCTGTCCTGGAGGGAGCTGCGCCTGTGTTTGCCCTCATGTTCCTGTTGTTGTGGGCTTGTGAGAGGGGGAATGGAGGCAAATACAGGTTCCTGCTTTGTGCCCATGGGATGGGGAGGGATTTCCCTTTCCCTCTTGAGTTGTTCTGTGCTCCTGTGGTGTCCTGGGGTTGTCCAGATCTCATTGTTTCCTCCAAAACTTCCTTGGTGAACCTGTTGCTGCAGAAGGCACGTGCTGGATTTCTCCAACTGGTAATTTAATCCAGTGAGGCACTGCTGGCTCTAGGCTTAGGATTCTGACTGACACGCTTCGGAAACGGAGAGTAGAAGCCAGGCTGACCCCTCCACTGCCAGCTCTGGGCTGGCCCTGGCACTGGAAGTCTGCCTGGATCCCAGCCCAGCTGGAGACTGGTGCTGGGAGGAGACAGCATGGAGTGTGTACCCGAGCAGCCCTCTGCAGAGCTTTGTTGCCTCTGCTGGAACAGCCCCCCCAGACAGAAGGGTGGTTGTTCAGGTGACACGGAGCTGTGCTTGGGTGCTGGTTGCATTTGGCCATCTGGGGCTGCTTCTGCTCCCACCAAGGGATCCATGACCCCACTCGAGGCTCAGCAGCCCACTTGAGGATCTGCAAGCCCACCTGGAGATCCATGCCAGGGATCAGCAACCCAGCCAGGGATCTACAGCCCCACCTGGGAATCTGCAGCTCACCCAAGGGTCTCCAAACCCACCTAGGGGTTAGTGACCCAGCCAGGGATCCACAACCTGCCCAGGTAGCTGTACCTTAGCAGCTGCTCTCCTCACAAACTGCTCTGGGTTTCTATTTGACCTGAGCTCCTTCCCATCCTCCTCACCCCACCGTGCCTGCCAGCCTTCCCCCTCAGTCTGGTGCTGGGGATGCAGCATCTCCCACCATCCCTGCCCACAAGCATCACTGAATCTCTGCGAGGGGTAGGTGCTGAAGGTCACTGTGAGGATGTGTGAGGAACTGATCTGAAGAGAAAGGAGCTGCTCCTGCATTACAGATGGCATTCATGAGGCTGCAGCAGGAACTGTTCGAACCAGAAGGAAACTTGAAGTGAAGTGTGAACGCAGCCTGCAGCCCTTCTGGATGGCTGTGGGATGATCAGCAGGAGAGCTGGGGCAGTGCATGGGGTGAGGATCAGAGTTTAAGCTGCGGGTGCTTAAAGGCTGCCAAGTTGGCAGCTTGCTGGGAGCTGGAGGGGCCTCACCTGCCCTTGCTCGGAGCAGTTCAGAGCTCAGCTTTGTCTCCTGACACGTGGGGTCAAGCCCTGCTGCTCCCAGTGCTCAGAGTGGCATCACAGGCTGGGGCTTGTGGTTCCACAGAGCTGGGCTTCTGCATTTGGAGCATGACAGATTCACCAGAGCAAAAGGAGTTGTTGGGAGGCTGGTTCTTACCACCTTCTGGGAGGGAGAGGACAGGGTGTCCAACCCCCCCTGGCCTTCAGTAGCATCCTCCAAGCAAGGAGTGGGGAGAATGTGGGAACAAGCTGGGTCTTGCATCTTCCTGAAAGCCTGGTTTTAACCTGCTCACCTTGGAAAAGTGAAACAATAGATAGATAGATAGATAGATAGATAGATAGATAGATAGATAGATAGATAGATATTGAGGTCCTGGAGCAGGTCCAAAGGAGGGCAACCAGGCTGGGGAAGGGATCCAGCACAAGTCCTGTGAGGAGAGGCTGAGGGAGCTGGGGGTGTTCAGCCTGGAGAAGAGGAGGCTCAGGGGAGACCTCATCACTCTCTACAACTCCCTGAAAGGAGGCTGGAGCCAGGGGGGGGTTGGGCTCTTTTCCCAGGCAACTTTCAACAAGACAAGAGGACATGGTCTCAAGTTGTGCCAGGGGAAGTTTAGGTTGGATATTAGAAAGAATTTCTTCCCGGAGAGGGTGATCAGCCATTGGAATGGGCTGCCCAGGGAAGTAGTGGATTCTCCATCCCTGGAGATATTTAACAAGAGCCTGGATGTGGCACTCAGTGCCATGGGCTGGGAACCACAGCGGGAGTGGATCAAGGGTTGGACTTGATGATCTCTGAGGTCCCTTCCAACCCAGACAATTCTATGATTCTGTGATAGATAGATAGATGTGAGTGTCTGGATATGTATTTCTTCTCCCTGATTCCTGGGGACACCAAGGAGGAGACACCTCTTATTCAGAGGCTTGGTGTTGGGTGCCATGTGCTTCCTGCAGCACTGGGACTTCCTGTGGCACCTGTGCCACTAGCTGGAGCAAATGGGTCCTCTTCAAGCTTCCCTGCTCAGGAGCTGAGGTTCCTCCTCCTGCCTTACCCCCAGCTGTTGTGTCTGTCAGTAGAGAAGGACAAATGAAACGTGGGAAAGATGGTTTTGCAGGAGCTGCAAGGTTGCAGCCCATGGCACAGAACACCCCCTCCAGAGACTCTTCTAGCAAAGCTTGGCACAGTGCCTGGTTTTCCTTGGCTTACGTTTTTCCTACAGCAAATATTTAGATGTTTTGCATCTTCTGGGCATGCTGGTGTGGGCACTGCAGCTTGCTGGGTGGCTGTGTTGGAGGAACTGTGTGGGTGGGGAGGTGGTGGGGGGGTCAGAGCAGCTGACAGGAGCCATCTGTCTTGTGTGGGCTTCAGGCTGCTGGAGGCAGGGGCACGCGTGCTCCTTCCCTCCTCTCTCTTCCCTCTCTGTGGCTTGGCAGTGATGTCCTTCGGGTTGTCCTTGAGGAGCACGTGTGTTGAGCTTACCCAAGAGCTGTCTGTGAGACTCTTTGGGGTGTGAAGAGGTTCAGGAGTTTGAAATGAAAGCGGGAGCTGCTCTGCTTGGTAGGAAGGGCTGTGTCCCGCTGCAGGGAAGGGACACAAAGCTGCTGGAGGAGCCTCAGCATGTCCTCTGCTGGCTTGCTGCCATGGCAGGATGCTTCTATGTGGCACATTGACTCATGAGGGTGAATTGCACATGCTCAAGCCAGGAGCATCCTCTAGATTCCAGCTGTCAAAATGCTAACTTAAGTATGTGTCATCTTTAGGAGGCAGTAAACAGTACTGTGGCCTGAATTAGCCAGGCCAGAGGCCTCCAGGGCACCCTGTGACTTCCAAGAGGCTTCCCTGGTAATTCCTGACTGCCAGAGGAGTCAGCCAGATGTCTTGTTGGCTCAGTGAAGGTGGCAGCATCTCTAGAGCATGGGCAGGAAGAGCAAGAGCAGGTTGGGGTGCTGGGTGCCCTGCTCCAGTGTTGTTCTGTTCTGCTCCTGGCCCTTCCAGCTCCACACCAGTCCTTCTCCCTGTCTCTGAGGAGCCAGAGAAACCAAACAGACACCCTTTTCAAACTGAATCCAAGGCCAAGCAGGGGTTCCTGCACCTAGCCTTTTTTTGATGGAGTGGTGGGCTTCTGAAGTAGTGGAATCATAGAATCACAGAAGGTCAGGTTGGAAGGGACCTCAGGGACTATCTGGTCCAACCCTTCTAATAGAATAGTTTATATGAGATGTCCCAGCACCCTGTCGAGCTGAGACTTGAAACTTTCCAAAGTGGGGGAATCCACCACTTCCCCTGGGAGACCTTGTCCTCCCCGGAGCCTTGGTGGCTGCAGTGTGGATGTCCCAGGAGCAGCCTCCAGCCTGCAGATACCCTGCACCTTTCCTGACCTTCTCTGCCCACTGTATTTAGTGAGCCTGACACTTTCAGCTGCTGTGAAGATGGATGGATTTCTACTAACCCTATCCTGTGTGTCAAATGAGCTGGGTATGTGGGGCACAGCAGCTGGAAATGCAGGCTGACTTATTCAAGGGAGACCTGAGAGATGAGTGCTGACGGCTTTGGAGCTGTGTTGTTGCTCCTGATCCATTTCTCCTTTTCTCTCATTCTCTTTTCTCTTTCCCCACCTCTCTTCCAATTTTATTTTAACAGCAGTACAAATCGCAGCATAAATCTTTGCTGAGTGGCAATTTGGGTTGGCAGCCACCAGTAAATCTCCTCTGCCAGCCTCCCCGTGTGAGTGGGAAGTTGCACTGGGAGCAGAGGAGTCCTGAGTGTGCCTGGTTTACAGTCCTGTCAGGTTTTCCTGGCTCTTTTTAGGGCCCGTGGCATGTTTAGCCTTAGTTCTACATCTCTCCTGGGAAACAGGAAAATTCTTCTCCTGTCCCAGTCTCTAGTGCCAGCAGGTGCTGTTTTGGGAAGTGATGTGAAACAGCCTCAAAGATGGGATGGGAGACCTTGCAGATGTCAGGTGTGTGACATCCAGAGTCATTCTCTGTTCTAAAGGAGGTTATAGGTGGTCTATCATCTGGACAAACAAATTTGTGCTTCCAAACTCTCCTGCCCAGGCAAGTCCTGTTGTTTTCTGGTGCTCCTGGTGTGTGTATCCTCCACAGGCTGTGCTGGGAAGAGTGACAGAAAACAGTGTGAGGAGCAAACCTGCTGCCAGTGAGTTCATGCAAGGGATCTATCAACCCAGTCTCACACCAGGAGTTGTTTGTCCTGGCAAATGAATTTCCCAGCTGCCTGCACCATCTCCTTGGCTGTGTGCTCTGCCTGGTTTTGTAGCCCCCTCCACACCAGGGGCTTGACCACCCCATACTGAGGCTGAGAGCAGCACAAAAGTACAGACCATGCCTTCATCTTAACCATGGCTTGCCTGGCTGTGAAACTTCAAAGATGTTTTCCATTCTGGGTTCTTAAAATAACCAGGCAAGTGTTAAAAGACTCAAAGCTGGGTCTGCCTGGTGTCAACAAGACTTTCTGTTTGTCTGTACCGGTGAGAAAACCAAGGTGCAAAGTGGAAAGGCATCTTCTCCAGAAGTGTTTTAGGGACTGGTGAGATCCTGGAGGGTTGGAGTAGCTGGGATTTTTGCAGAGGAGAAGCAGGAGGCCAGCAATCCCTGCTGGGACCTGCAGGGCTCAGACTCCAGATGGCCAACACACCCCTACCTTTTGAGGTAGACCCTCATCTAAAAAGAAATTCCTTAATAGGCTTAAAGATGAAGAATGAAACCAAGTAGAGCTTCCTCTTGGTCTGGCTTGCTTTCCTCTGCAGGGGTTGCTTTTGAAGTGACTGTTCCAAGATGCCTCAGGTGAGGGTGGCTAAATGGGGGAGAATTAAGTTCTTTGGTTCCAAGAGTTCAGCCTCTTTGCTTGAAGCTGTCCCAGCTCCTCAGATGAGAGAGCAGCTTCATTAATTCAATTTCTTGCTCCTTTCCTTTGCCTCCTCCCCGCTGAGAGCAGTTAAGTCTTTATATTAAACATAACCTCAGAAATCCCTTCCACTGGTGCTTGTTTTCCTTCTCACTTTCTCAGGTTCATGGTGCTGAAGTGCTCCTTCTCTTTCTGTACCTCAGTGCAGATATGGTTCCTGATGTAGGGCAACAAGGATGACTGGGGGATTGGAGCATCTCTCTCATGAGGAAAGGCTGAGAGAGCTGGAACTCTTTAGCCTGGAGAAGAGAAGGCTGAGGGGAGACTTTGGTAATGTCTACAAGTGTCTAAAGGGTGGGTGCAAGGAAGATGGAGCCAGACTCTTCTCAGCAGTTCCCAGTGACAGGGGCAGTGGGCACAAGCCTTAAACTTAAACTTAAACATAAGAAAAAACGTTTTTTTTTTACTCTGAGGGTGCCAAAGCAGTGGCACAGGCTGCCCAGGGAGGGTGTGGAGTCCCCTTCTCTGGAAATAGTCATGTGCTCTGGGTGATCTGCTTTAGTGGGAGAGTTGGATTGGATGATCTCCCTTCCAGCCCTGATGATTCTGTGTGTCTAGACAAGAGGACAGTCATTTGCCCCCTACCTCCTGGTCTTCTGTCACCAAAGGAGCTGCTCCAGCATGTTCAGAGAGAGCAGGGCTCTGGCAGGAGCTGCCATCCCTGCTGCCAGATGACATTTGTAGCATGGCTGCTCCATTCCCATGCCCTGATCCAACCAGAGGCTGAACTCCAGGGATGTTGGGAGTTGCCAGGGTTCCTCTCTCTTCCTCTGCCCCTTGGCAACTTTTCTGCCTCTCTGTACAGATCAGCACAGAGCCTGTTGGCTGGGTTATTAAGCATGAGCCTGTTTCCTGAGGCACAGAACTGGCTCAGCTTTTCACTAAGGTTTGGTGATGTGCACTGCTGCCCTCCTGCTCCCTGCTGGGGCTTCCATCCCCATCGGAGTGCTGGTGGCTGCAGGGCTGGCAGGGGACAGTGCCACTGCCCACCTGGCCTTGGACCCCCAGAAATTGCCTCATTCACTGCTTCAGCCCAATAAGAGCTGTAATTACCTGGAGCTGGGATGATGGCCAAGTTCAAGCCCCAGGAGAAGAGGAGGAGGAGGCTGGGGGCTCTGCTTCCCCCCTCCTCCAGGCTGCAGCCCCACTCCTCTTAATCCCAGACCTGACAGAACCAGAGGTCTCTACCTCCCCATCCCCCCCAAATAGTACTGAGCTCCTAATTACTGTTGGGTTTTTTTTCTTAATTGCACCTCGGAGCTATGCCTTGCTTGGTTTGGTCAGGGAGAAACGAGGGGGGATGGTTGGTTCTCGAGCAGAGAGCAGCCAGCCCAGTGCTGCTGGAGCTGGGCAGAGCTGGGGACTGGGGGGACTGGGGGGACAGGAGGAGATGGGGGCTCAGTGGGGTCCTCCTGCTTCCCTCCCTGTGGTTGTGCCTGTGTTGTGGTGGCTCCCAAAGCCCTTGCAGGGCCACGTGAGGGTGCAGGTGGCTCTGGCCACACTTGTGTAGTGTTCTCCAACAGCCTTATTTTGCCTTTTAGGTCTCAAAGGCAGCAAACAGCTTTGAATTTCCTTTTCATCCTAGGAAAAAGGGATTTAATTTACTGGCTGAAAGTACTGGGCAGTGTTTTGGAGCCAAGCTGTGAGACTGAGATGAGGTTGCTCACAGAGCATCACCTGGAGCTCCTCAGTGCTGGCTCATGCCATGATCTCCAGACATGAGACAGGGTGAGATGTCCTCTAGTGCATTCCTTCCCACATTTCATCTGAAAACCTTCCACTTTAAGCTCTCCTGGCCACCCCCCCCCCACACTTCTCCTACCCCAGCATCATAGATGATCATTGATATGAAGATGTCCTCATCCTGTTGTCTCAGGGCAGGCATTCCCATGGCCAATCTGCAGGTATGGATAGCAGATGTCCCCCATGGAGATGGTGGCAGGGCCTGGGGCAGAGCCAGCCCAGCACTGCTGAAACAGAGGCAATAACAGAGGAGGTAACTCAGAGGAATACCCCTTGACCATTGGATCTGAGGGAGCAACACACATCCTTGGTGGAGCAAAAAAGGACATCTCTCCTTGGTATGTCCACCTCACATATCTCATTGGTACACTGAAGACAGCAAAATTTTGACTTTCTTCCTCTCTGGGCAAGAGCCATGGTGAAGGGGATGCTCTACAGCCCCCCTGGATGCCCTTTATTGGCTGCTGTTAATGGTTTGAGAGAGGCATAAACCCTGCTCTGCCCTTCCCTGGAATCTGCTCTTGGTTCATAGCTGTTACCAACTTTCATGCCCTTTTCAAAGGGGCAGATTCCTGTTGGCTTTTTAAATTAAAACCTGAAATTAATCGATCCAGTAGCAGAGAACATCATCTTCCCAGCTGTTCCTCCTTGGCATCTTGCTTGTCCTCCAAGTGTTTGGTTATAAATCTTGCTGTTGATCTCCTTGGCTGTACACCTTGTGCCAGCCTAACTTCAGTCTGTGTTCCTGTTTGGTACCTGCATGTCTCCTGCTCACATCTTATCTTGAAACTACTCCCCAGTTTATCCAGACCAGCACGGAGCCCCTGTGACTGCAAGAGGAGAAGCTGTGGATTTGCTCAAAATCTCTTTGTCCTCAGGTTCCTGTGGGTGCAGGAGGCCTTTAGACACTCCTGGCATCTCCCACCCTCTTTCTGGCATTCCTTGCTCCATGGGAAGGGTCGTGCTACTGCTCATCCCAGAGGTTCTGATGTCCCCAGTGCTCCCTGCTGGGTGTCTGATGGGGTCAGTGGTATTCTGTCTGTCCTCGTGTTGCCAGAGCCACGTTTGCTCTGGAACAATCTTTTTCCTGCCACGTTCAAAGCACCAGAGAGTCGAGGCTGATGGCTGGAGCTAGCTCAGTCCTCTTCAGCTGGACCTGAACTGCTTTGCCCCTTGGCCAGAGCCTGGCTTGCTGCCTGGATTCACTGGTGCTGAGTTTGTCTGTGTTACAGCCCAGGGAAGGTCTTTACCAGTGTTGACCCTTCAGCAAGGTCTTGAGAAGTTTTCTGAGCTGCCTCGAGTCAGGGAAGGATTTATAGGCCAGTCAGGGAATGATTAAATAAGTTTTTGGAGCCCCTCCTGCCCTTTCTTCAAAGCCTTCCTTCCTGACCGAGGAGGTTTTTTCAGAGGTGGGAATTTTTTGTTCTTTTGAGCCGAAGCTTTCAGGCTTCTCTGTGTGTGAATAATTGCAAACTCCCTCCTGCTGGGGCTGTTGAAGCGAAGCTGCAATGCACGTTTGTTTCAAACCTGTTCTCAACACCAGCAAGTGAGGGGGCTGTGTGTGCAGGCAGTGAGCACTGATGTTTCTCTTGCCCCCTGACTGCCATGCTCAGCCCTCTCCCTCGATGCCTGATACTGACTTTTTGTCCCCTTGTCTCAGTACAGAGAGTCAAAGGTCCAGGAGGTTTGTTTGGGGTTTGTGGGCATTGCTCTGGATGCTGGTTGGAAACAGCTGTGGGACTCGGGGTCTCCAGCAGGTTGGTCTCATGAAAACTCCTCAAGAAAATATAACTCCCAAATTCCCTTTTGCTTCTTCTTGAAAAAAAGTTTCCCTGGTGTTGCTTAAAAAATGTGTATGAAGGGACAAAAGCCAAGTTACAGCAGGTCTCACAATCCTTGTGTTCCCGCAAGCCCTGTTCAGGGTTTGGGTCACATTGTCTTTATTTTTTTTTTTCACCATGGAAGTCCCCATTTGATGTCTGGGGGTTTGAGCCTTTTCTGTCAACTTGCAAACAGGTTATCATTTTATTCAGCAGCAGATCTGTAAAATCCTGATCTATGGGATTGATTTCAATGCATTCTGACTCTTCCTCCATCTCAGGTGCCTCATGCATGTTGCTGGACAACTTTATTTTACATAGGAAACCTTCTGGGACACTGCTCAGACAGCGTCACATTACATTTATAATTACACTCAGATGGAGTGTAGTTTTAAAAAAAAATACAAGACAGCTGAACCAATTTTTAGTGGGCTTTCTAAAGTGCAAATCTCCTGTTCTCTGGGTGGACTCCAAGAAGCTGAAGGTACAACCATCCAACACAGCTTGGCTCTGTCAGTCTGCTTGGGGCTTTCTGATCTGTTGGGTTTTTAACAAAAAAAAATAATAATTGAATTCTCATGTTGTTTGCTGGAGGACTGTGGGCCTTTCCCTCCTGAAGATGCAGTTTTTGTGGGAGCTGGGATGCTCCCTAATATTTTAGCAGAACGAGGGTGTCTGCAGAGTTCCCTTGGTGTAATTTGGGTATAGGAAATGCACTTTCATGCAAGTGTGACAAAACCTGGTGTACCTCCTGTCTGTATTTGTTCTTCAGTGGGTTCAATGTATGTGGGCTTCAGTCAAAGGCAGTGCAATGTGGTCAAAGTAGGCAAGATATAGATTGAGGCCATTAAATTCTTCACCCCCTTGAGCCAAATCAATATATTTAAGAACTTATTGAATCTGTTTAAGCATATACACAGTATGATGCTGGCCTGAATTAACAACACAAGTTTTCCTCACCTAATATAATACTTGGGTGCAACTGATGCTTGATATTGTTTGCTTTCAATTCCTCTAGAAAGGCAAAAGACAGGGGAAATTAGGTACAGAAAAGGTAAATAATGTAGTAGAGTCCAGGAGTGGTGGCAGCAGTAGCACTCTGCTAAATTGGTTTCTTTGAAGTGAGCTGTGATTGAAACTGCAGAAATCTCCCCTGCTTGCATGCAGGGAGACAAGATGAAGTTATTAATTATACCAACAGGCTGGAATTAATCTTTATGAGCAACAGGATAGTTTGAGGAGTTGAGGCTGTACTGGTGGCTGTCCCTAGGGATGGAGTTCCAGAGGGACCTTCCCAGGCTGTTCTCCTGCAGCAGAGCCTGTCCTGTGATAATCCCCTGGGACTGTGTGCCAGGGTAGCACATTCCCCATCCCTTCATCCAGAGTTTTGAAGAGGTCACATTGTCATTTCCTCCAGGCCCTGCATCCCCATAACCCTGAACAGACACACCAGGTGCTTCTGTAGGGTGAGCTGTCTGGTCCCTCACCAAAAGCTTGAGAACCCAGAGCTTGCAAAACCTCATGACATTTGAGCAAAGCTAGAATTCAGATTTCCTTGAAATATTCACTCTGCCTCTTCCTTTCGTATCCCCAGGGATTTTTCTTGTTTCCCTGGCAGAGATTTTGGGTAACCTGTTCATTAGCAAAGGAACATTTGAGAATGGTTTTGTCTCAGCATGCCTGTTCTGCACAGAACTCTGCCAGCCAAAGGGATTTGCTCTCAAGAGGATGACCTTACCACACTGCAGCAATTACAGTATATTAAAGGCTAATGATGCACGTCCTGTTTTTCTCACAAGGCAACCCTGATTCTTATCATTCTGTGTAAAGAATGATAAAAGTCTCTTGTCTCTGGCCCATCAGTTTAGGATAATGCTGCCTGTATATACTTAGCCTTGGAGGAAAACTTAGTCTGAGGCCTCCTCCTTCCAGATCTGTGCCACTTTGCATTCTGTGTCATTTGCAGGGGTGTTGGACCCACAACTTCAGTGACCATGTGCTCAGATAGACAGATTCCTCCAAAAACTCTGCTCCTTCTCTCCTTTCCCTGGGTCAAATCCAACCAGGGATTTCAGTTGTGAAGAGGACTCTCCAAGTGGTCTCCTCAGTTTCCTTCCTTCATCCAAACTAAATCTTGGTGTTACAGGGTGTCTCTGCTCTCCTCCCATTTACTACCCCAGGTTCTTGGGCTTTTTTGTGGCCAGTGAAGGGTAGGGGAGCACATTAACTGTTTCATTTGCATCTTTTCCAAGCAGTTGTACTTGCAGAGTGTTGCCTTGGAAGTTCTTTCTTCCCTGTCCTACAGCAAAACGTCCCCTCTTACCCACCCCTAACATCTGCCTTTTTTCAGACAGGAAAGCCCTAGTTTGGGGGAGGAGATGACAAAGCAAAGCACAGGGAAAGCTGCAGTTTGAGAGCATGTTCTTTGGTTTTGTTGGCTACCACAAAAATACACTGCTGAAGGAACTCCGTATGTCTGGAGCCAGTTTTTTTTTTTTTTCTCAGACTTGTCATTAGCAAAGTTCAAGTTTCCCTTGGGAACATCTCATTAAAACTCACAGCCTCTTCTTTCCCTGGCTGGTGGAGCACATCTGAGCTGTTTGAGCTGTGTCCAGCATGGGAAAAGCAGAAGCTAAATAGAAAAGGTGCAAGAGCCCTCTTGAGGTTTGATGCAATGGGACCAAGAAATTCCCAGGAACTGGAGTGTGTCATCAGCTTGGAAAGCTTTTGGTGTCTCTCTGAGCCTCTAGGCACCTTCTGGAAAGGGTTGTCTGCTATTGATGGGTCTTTAATGGCCCCATTCTCTGTCAAATGCTCACCCTTGCATGGTCTCCTGCTGCAGAATTAGACTTCTTTTTCTCCCATCTGCTTTGATTTGTGATTTTGTCTGCCACTGTGGTTTTTAATTAAACAGAAGCACTCTAGTTGCTCTGCTTTGACTCATTTCAGGTTCTTACCAGTGGAAAATGCTGTTTTCTGCACAGATGTAACTGCCCTAGTGAATGGTCAGGAGCTCTCATACTGTGCTGGGAGGAGGTAACCTCCAGAAAGGTGTCCTGGCCAGAGGAGTTTGACATAGAAGTGAAACTGGTTGGTCCCTCAGATGCTTCTCTTTCCCTTATCAGAGCTGGGAACTGTCTGACAGTTTGTCTTGGATTGACTCAATAGAGTCAGAGCAGATACGAATACATTGTAAAACTCAGGAGCACACAAAAATTAAGATTTCAGGGTCAAGAAGTCTTTAGTTCATCACCAAAAGGAATAATTTGTAGAGTTGTAGGCAAGTTTGGAAATACTTCTGCAACCTGCCCTGCAAACTGCAGGTTTTTGGGCACTTTTCCTGCTCTCCCACCCTGCTCTGTTCCTTCCTGCTCTGCTGAGGCTCCAGAAAAACCTTTGATACTGGTTTGATGCTGGTGGACACTCCAGGTTGGTTTGATGGCTGTGTGGGGGTCAGGGCTCTGTAGCACCAGGACACACAAGGTCAGCAGAAACTCCATTGCTCAGCAGAGCCTCGGGAGGGAGAGAGCACTGAGGAAGGTTTGGAGGGTCACCAGCTGGTGCCTTCTTAATCCCTTCCCTGTCTTCTAACAATTCTGCCCTGCTTTTGTTAGAGGAAAGTTCCTGCACACCAGAGGGAAGCAGAGGGCTAGTGATGTCCCTGCAGTGACTGCCTTCCCTCCTAGTGACAACCTTCCCTTGCCACCTCCCTGCACTCAGAAAGTGTCCAGAGGGAAACAGCCATGCATCTTTTGGGCAGCTCTGCTGCCAGATCCTGCCTGTGAAAGCTCTCTGCTTGGCCAGTGCCTTCTATATTGTTTTTTAATTATTGTGACACTGTTGTGGTTGCCCAGGAAGGTGTAGTCCTGCCAACCTGGTGGTGTCTCCTGCCAGCTGATGTGCACCTTGTCTAGGCTGGGTAGAGCTGCAGGGGTGGGAGGCATGTGGGGCCAGCCCTGTCCCTGCTGCTGGAGATGTGGGGTGTTTGTATGGGGCTTCCCTTTCCTTGCTGTCATCCCACTGTGCTGCTGGGAGCTTGTGTCATTCTGCTCCCTGGAAAGGATCCCCAAGGGAAGCCCTGCCGTCAGTTGGTGACTTTGCCAGGTCACTGTGGAGTGTTTGGTTTTCAGAGAATCCCAGACTGGTTTGGGTTGGAAGGGACCCTAAAGACCATCTAGTTCCAAGAAGGGACACCTCTCACTAGACCAGATTGCTCCAAGGCCCATCTGACCTGACCTGCCCCACTGCCAGGGATGGGGCAGCCATCCTCATAGTGAAGAATTTCTTCCTAATACCTCATCTCAATCTCTTCTCTTTTAGTTAGAAACCCCTCCCCTCATCCCATCCCTCCAGGCCCTTGTCCAAAGTCCCCTCCAGCTTTCCTGTAGCACCTTCAGGTGCTAGAAGTGTTTTAAGGTCTCCCTGGAGCCTTCTCTTCCTCAGGCTGGGAGGATCTCCTCTCTGCCACTGGAGCCTGGGAAGTGTTGGGACCCAAGTCCAGTGACGTGGAGGAGAGGAGGGTTCCAGGAAGGGGACAGTGTGTCCAGGGGGTGTCAGAGCTCCCTAGGGCTTGTGTCAGAGCTTGGAGGAAGGCACTGCAGTGTCCTGGCTTCCACCTCCCTTATTGCTGCCTGGAGCTTGGGTCTTCTGCCCTGCTGCCATCCCTAAGCCCACAGCTCCTCTCTGATGCTGCACCAGGCAGGTCTGGTGATGTGTCCTGTCCCACAGTCCCTCCACGTGGTACTCCTGGCTTTTTAGGTTATCCTGGCTCTTTCCTGTCTCTGCTGGGAAGGGACAAGGTGATTTCTTCCCATGGTCCAGAAGCCTTTGCCAGCTGGGTGGGAGGGTGGGGGTGAGTAGTGCCTGCAGTGGGGAGGGGGGTGGGTGGCTGGAAGGTCCTCATCTGCCCAACACCTGCATTTTGGTGTGTTATTTTTTTGGACCCAGCTCTCTCCAGCATAGTGAACAGCAGGTGAGAGCTGCAGGAGGATGGATGTGGATGGTGCAGGTTGCTGACAGCCTTTGCTTTGCCTTTTGCTGATTCCCATGGTTTGATGAACCCCATGCAGGAAGGTGAATGGGTGTGACAGGATCACAGTGCCCTTCATGGCCCTGTTTGCTTCCCCTCCTTTGCTGGAGCTGGGCAGGCAGCTCCTTCCCTTTCTCTGAGGGATGAGCTCCCCATCAGAGGGTGCTGGGCACAGTGCTGCTGTGGAGGGAGGACTGGACCAGGCAGAAAAATCAATGTTTGTTTCTTTTAGCTGGCACAGATGTCTTAAATAACTCCAGTAAATAAATACCTTGTGAAGTTCAAACTATGGTATATGAACCAGAATGATTTTTCAAGTGTTCCCTGGTAAGAAAATGGATTTCTTGAGTTCAGGCTATTTTTTTTTTTTTTTTTTTTAGAGAAACCTTTGATTTAAGAAGAGAGTCAAAAGTTGTAGCTGATTTTGGTGTGCCAGGGAGCTGCTCTTCCAGTGGCTTGGGAGCATGGTGTGGAAATGTGCTCGGATTGCTGCTGCTGCTGAACAATTCCCAGGAGAGCTTCTTCTGGACACAGCCCAACAGAAGGTCCCTCTCCTCCACTCTGGGGTGGTTCTGGCTGCCCCCCCTGTTCCCCTCAGCCCCGTTGCTGCAGTGCTGCTGCCTGGGGAGCTGGGTTCTGCAGGTGCTGCTGCTTGGGATGCTGGAGAGTAGCCAGGACCTGATTGCCTCCACAGACTGCACCGGTGTCTCCTGGCTTTCTGCATCTGCCCTCTATGGAATAAACCATCTCCTTTCCCTTCTTTGTTCCAGCAGGTGTTGTGGTTGAACTTGGCTGTTGGAGGGATGCTGGTGGGGATCCCCTGGGGTGCAGCTCCCATGGTTTTTAGGCTGTGTGTTCCCTTGGCTCTGGGAGGGCCTGAATTTGCTGTTCCCAGGAAGAGCTGAAGGCATGGGGTGGATGTGGAGGCTTCTCCTGCAGGGCAGGGTGGAAGGATTTGGAAGGGGACCAGCTCAGCTGGAGAGAGGTGCAGCTGCCCTTGAGCTTGGGTGCAAGGCTGGGGCTTTAGCCTTGGCCACGTTGTCTAGGAGCAGAAGTGCAGGGAAGGAGGGCTCTGGGCTCATGCTGTGGGGTTACCAGAATTGTTTTATCCTAGTGTTGTAAGAGGAGGAGGAAGCAGAAAGCTCTTTTTCAGCGCTACCTTTGCTCAGAGCTCCAGGAAATGACCCCAAGCAGGGGACAAAGGGCACCATGCAGGGCTGGGACTCCTTCTGCCATTGGTCCACATGTGTGCAAGTGTGGAATCACCTTCTGAAAGCACCAGAAAGGGCTCAGGGAGGAAGACTTGGTCCCTGCAAGCCTAGAGGTTGCTGTGGCTTGTGGAGCTGCTGCTGTATTTTGCTTTCTGAAAGCTGAACCTGCTTAGGAAATGTTGTTACAACTTTGTGCCCTGCAGTGAGGTTGGACTTGGTGTGTGTTGGACCCGTTCCCCCATCAGGGATTTGGGCATTTCCCAGCAACACCAGAGGCTGAACCAAGGGCTGGTGCTGTTGGCAGAGCTCTGTGACCTCTCTGCTTCCCAGGTAAGCAGGGCAAGAGCTGGACCTGGGGCATGGTGCCCACCTCTGCAGAGCTCAGAAACTGAGCCCCATGACCTGCTTCAGCTCTGGTACCAAGGTTGCAGGCTGCCTGGGCTGGGCTTCTGGTCCTGAAGCTGATAGCAAGGTAAAAATAGCACCGTGGACCACATCCTGCTTTTCTTTGCTTGGTGGTGTCTGGTGTGGGATAACACAGTTATCCCAGTGTGGATAAGTGATGCTGAGCCAAGAGGAGAGGAGCTGGGAATCAAAAGTGAAACAGAATGGGCCGGAGTGACACCCAAGGAGGAAAGAATTGGTCCTGGGAGCACAGAAAGGCAGAGCAGAGTGTCACCTTCTCCAGAGAGTTACAGACAAGCTGCAGACATCCCAAGTGGTGGAGGTTGGGTGCAGAGGTTTTGGGCTTGCTTGCTGGGGCGCATCCCTGCAATGAGAGGTGGGGTTGCAGGGCTGTTTCTTGTGCCCTTCCCGAAGTGTTTTGGGTGGGATCCAGCTCCTGGCTGCACACTCAGAGAAATTCTTTGTCAGTGCCAGAGGAATGAGTGCCTGGAGAGCAGTGAGCGGCCTGATGGTTGTCACTTTCCTGGAAACAAGGTCCAGACCATGCCAGCCCAGGAAACACACGGTACCCCTTGGGACTGTGTGGTCTTGTCCTGACGCTGTCTCCTTCTTCCTTCCAGCCACTCCCACTCTCCTGGCTCCATGGCTGCCGTCCACGAGTGGTCCTGCACCCGCTGCACCTTTCTGAACCCCGTTGGCCAGCGGCAGTGCTCCATATGTGAAGCCCCCCGCCAGAAACCCGACCTCAACCACATCCTGCGCCTCAGCGTGGAGGAGCAGAAGTGGTCCTGTGCCCGCTGCACCTTCAGGAACTACCTGGGCAAGGAAATGTGCGAGGTGTGTGGCTTCACCCCGGAGCCAGGGCCCGGCGGCTCCCCCTTGCCCGTCATCAACGGCGTCTTGCCCAAACCCGCCGTGCTGGTGGAGCCCAAGGGCACCTCCAAGGAGGAGGCTGCCAAGGCAGAAAGCAGCAGCGAGGACTCGGAGGGGAAGAGCCCTGAGGAAGCAGAGCCGGAGAGCGGCTGGGCTTGCCAACGCTGCACGCTGCACAACACGCCGGTGGCTAACTCCTGCTCTGCCTGTGGTGGCCCACGCAAGCTCTCCCTGCCCAAGATCCCACCAGAGGCGCTGGTCGTCCCTGAAGTCATCACCCCTGCGGGATTCCACATGGCTCCCTCCACCCCGCAGCCTTCGGTCTCCTCAGAGATCTCCGACGGTGACGCCGTGGCCACCCAGGGCCCGGTGGCTATGGAACAAGAAGCCCAGAAGATCCCAGCTTTTGGTCCTTTCTCCCCAGGGCTCCAGAACAACCCCGTGCCCCGAAGCCGTCGGGAGGTTCCCCCCCAGCTCCAGATACCAGTCCCAGAAGCTTCCCAGCCCGTGGCTCAGAGCCCGGCGGGGCAGAAGGGCTCTCCCCAGGGTCAGTCCAGATCTGCCCCGGCCACCCGCTACCAGGAGCTGCTGGCCAACAAGCGGCTGAGTGTGCTGGAGGAGGAGATGGAGGTCAGTCCCTCCCACTGGAAGTGCAGCTCCTGCTCCCTCCTGAACTCCGCCGGGGCCAGCAAATGTGAGGTTTGCAACACCCAGAAAGGCAGCGACACCATCAACGTGGTGGGGGACTCGGTGCGATTCACCCCCTGCAGCCCCTCCAGCCCTGACTTCACCACTTGGTCCTGTTCCAAGTGCACCCTCAAGAACCCCACCGTGGCTCAGAAGTGCAAAGTCTGCGGTTCCTCCAAGCTCCACGGCTTCCAGGAGCACGGGACTCCGGGAGAACCTTCCCCCCGCTGCCCCGACTGCGGGGCCTGCGACAAGGGGGGCTGCTCCTCCTGTGGTGGCAAAGTCCCCTCCGCCCGCAAGGTCGCCCGTCTCTTCCCATCCCAGCTGCCCACCAGCAGCCAGGAGAAGCCAGGCCAGTGGGCTTGTCCTGCCTGCACTTTGCTCAATGAGCTGAAGGCCAAGCACTGCCTGGCCTGCCATACCCCGCAGCAGTACGTGGCCCAGCGCAAGGGCCTCAAGCCCCTGAAGAGAAGGGAGAGCATGCACGTGGAGAAGAGGAGGCAGACGGACGAGGGAGAAGCCAAAGCCCTGTGGGAGAACATTGTCACCTTCTGCCGGGAGGTGAGTGCTTGCTCCTGGGTTCACTTGGCCCTCTCCAACACTCCCCCTTGGGTCCAGGCGTTGCTCGGCACAAACAAGCTGCCTCTTGAGTCCCAGAGAAGATTGTAAAATCATAGAATGGTTTGGGTTGGAAGAGACCTTAAAGCTCTTCCAGTGCCACCCCTGCCATGGGCAGGGACACCTCCCACCAGCCCAGGTTGCTCCAAGCCCCATCCAACCTGGGCTGAGACACTGCCAGGGATGGGGCAGCCACAGCTTCCTTGGGCAGCCTGTTCCAGTGTCTCACCACTCACACCAAAGAATTTCTTCCTAATGTCCAACCTAAATCTCCCCTCTTCAAGTCTGAAACCATTTCCCCTTGTTGTCTTGCTACACCCCCGTGCAAAAAGCCCTCCCCCAGCTTTCTTGTAAGCCCATTTCAGATGTTGGAAAGTCTCTGTAAGGTCATCTCAGAGCCTCCTCCTCTCCAGACTGAACCCCAACTTCTTCAGCTTGTCTTCACAGCCCTCTGAGCATTTTAGTGGCTCTTCACGTGCCACAGCTGGATGCTGGTTGTTAACACTGAGCTAGAATATTTTAATAACCTCTGGGGTGAAGGCAATCTGTCCAGTTCACTCCTGGTCCAAGGGTGAGGAATTCAGAGTGTTAACTCTGAAACCTAGCGATGAGCACACCTGGATTGAAGGGACATTCCTAGCTGGTCAGTACAGGTCCTTCCCTTTCCAAGGGTGGGGAAGAGTGGAAAAAGCATCTCCAGGTTTGCTCTTTGTGTGGCTGCAGAATGTCTGGGGATGTGGCAGGCAGGGCCTCAGAGCACAGGCAGGAATGCAGGCAGAGGAACTGCCACTGCCAGCAGATGGAAGTGTTCCAAGAACCAGGAAAATCTTGGTGTTCTTGGTGTCTGTGAATGCACAGCTGCAGCTGCAAGTGGCTTGCCCCTGTTTTGGGAAGGACAGCTGAGGTTTAGCTGTGCTCTGCCTGCAGGTGAGGGTCTCAGGAGTGCATGGCATCCTCCTCTGCCAACTCTGTGGCTTTTGGGTGGGTTTCAGTCTCAAACACCACTCTAATGGCCCCGATTTTTTCCCTGAGTGCCATAAGTCAGAATGTTCTCTTCCTTATTCTTTCTGCTGGAAGAAGCCTCCAGCCCTTCTGGACCAGATGGAAAGGGAGTTGCAGTCCCATTTTGACGTACAGAGCAGACTTTTTCTGCCAGGTCTGAGGAGTGTGCCCATGCTTGTGCCTCCGCTGCCCAGACCAGGGGACCACAGAAATGTTTGGCTTGGGAAGGAAGCCTTTGAGAATGATCCTGCTTTGGGGTTGTGGGTTTTTTCAGTTCCTACATGTCCGTCCTAACAGATGTGAGTGTCTTTATGGCAACAGAGACCCTGATTCTGCTCTTTCCCCTCGTTTAAACAAGTGAATAGCCTCTTTTGTAGGCAGGGAACATCTGGTACATCCAGTGGAGTCAGGCCTGAAGGATGAATTAGGAGAGATGGCCAAGTTGAATCATCAGAGAAGGGGAGCCTGGCCCCATCCAGCACAGCTCTCACTTGGAGCCTTAGATGAGACCATTCTGTTCACTAAACTAGCAGTAACAGGCTATTGTGTGGTCCTGAAAAATACCCCTAAAACTAAATCTGACATGGTTTATGGTAAGTCAAGGGCTCTGCAGGTCTGAGGGGTGGACTGGCAGTGGTGGTAGGAAACTGCTACTCCCTTCCTCCTGCTCCCTGCCCTCCCAGCATGCCTGCAGCTTCCCAGCAATGCTCCTCTTCAGGCTGGCAGCCTTCAAGCTTCCTTCTGTCCCTGGTGTTTCCCAGGCTGCTCAATCTTCCCCTTCAGAAGAGTCTCAGGCTGGCCAAGGTCTCCCTCCTCTGTTGTGCCACTGCCTGAATTTGCAGGGAGCAGCCCGCCTTACTGCTGGGAGATTTGGGATTTCTGCTCAAGCCCCTGCCATGGGCACTCCCTCCTCTACTATTCCAGGGAAATTTCCAACATTTCTCAGTGTGTGGTGCCCACTTTTAGCTTGACTCTTTCTCTTCCATCTGGGAAGAGACCACCAGCTACCTCTAGCTGCCTTTGCACCATGTATCTGCATCCCTGTCATATCCTGACCCCTCTCTTTTCCCATCTCACAATTCCCTTTGCTGATTAACCATTCTTCCCCCTTTCCAAATAACTGCAAGCATCAGCACCTTCTGCACATCTAGGAGGAACCCCAAGCTCTTGCTGTCTGTGCCACCCTCTGGCACCTCTGCCTGTGGAGCCTTGCTGCTGGGGCTGGGTGTTTTCCATCTTGTTTTCCATCTTCTGTTTCCATCTTCTCCTTCTCTGTTTTCCATATTCTCCACCCATCAGTGTGCTGCCAAATGTTTGGCAAGAGGGCAGAGCAGCAGCTTCCTCTGGCCCCTGCCCTCACAGGGAGGTGACAGCAGAGCATGTCACATCTCTGGTCCAGAACAGTGTGAAGAGGGTCGTTGGCAGAGTAGGAGGGGTGCAGATCTGATGCTCAAATTTCATGGAATCACAGAGTGTCAGGTTGGAAGGGACCTCAAGGAACATCTGCTCCAACCCTTCTAATATCACTGTGTGTGAGATTTCTCAGCACCCCATCGAGCTGAGACCTAAAATTTTCCAAAGTGGGGGAATCCACCACTTCCCTGGGAGACCATTCCAATGTCTGACTGTCCTCATGGGGAAAAATTTTCCTCTTATGTCCAAGGGGAATCTCCGCAGGAGCAACTTGTGCCCGTTACCCTTTCTCTTGTCCATGGGACTGCTTGGAAATCAGGAGTCTCCATTTTCTTTGTAGCCCCCTTTAAGCACTGGCACATGGTGATAAGGTCTCCCCTGACCCTTCTCTACTCAAAGCTGAACAGACTCAGTATTTCAGCCTCTCCTCATATGGCAGGTGCTCCAGTCTTCTAATCATCCCTTGTGGCCCTTCTCTGGATCCTCTCCATCCCCTCTGCATCCTTGTAGAGCTGAGCTCCTTGTTTGGCACCACCTTTGAGCTGGCTCATCACTGCTGGACACACGAGGAGTTACCTACTCCTCTCCCCACAGCTCTGATGCTGCCCCTGCAGCTCTCCTGCTGCTCTTTCCCTCCATCTCAAAGGGATGTTGGCAGTGACAACTTCTCTAAAGCATTTAGAAATATGTGAAGGGACTCATCACAGTGTGAAGTTAATCAGCTCATTAGGCAGGATCTGCTGGTGCTGAGGAGCTGCACTGCTGTGGCTTTCAGACCATCCCCATCTTGGTCAGGTCCATGGGCTCATGGCCAGGCTCCTGAAGGCTTCTTCAGGCCTTCTCTGCTCCTTGGAAAAGCACCACGGTGATTCCACAGGTGGTGGAAAGCTTGTAATGCCCACGGGATCTGACTGCCTTGCTCTGTGTCTGCCTGGTGTGTTCCTGGGGAGCCCTGCCTGCACCCTGAGGGGTGAGTGTGTGAGGCCAGGGTGCTGTGGGGTCAGGGTGCTGGCCCACATGGCAGAGGCTCCTCAGCTGCACGGAGCAGAGGTTCCCCTTGGGAAAGCCAGCAAGCTCTGGGACATGTCCTTTTGGCCCACATTATGGATTGAACAGAGACATCAATGAGCTGAAAAAGAGCTTTCTGCAGAAGAGCTGGAAGTGCTAATTGAGGCACCACATGAAAAGCGGCCGTGTAGGATTGCAACGCAAGGAAGGACAGCTGCTGCTTTGGTGTGCATAAAAGCTAATTGAAATCAGAGCTGGGGTTTGCTGAAAGGATTTAATTTCCTTTAATTAACATTAACAAAGAAATCCCAGTTCTTATTTTACCCGGGGTTAAACTGAAAAAGCCTCATTTCTCCCCCTGGGGAAGTTCCGTGCATCCATCCCATAGCGGTGGCCGATACCTGTGGGATTATCCTTCATCCTCCTTTATTTCCTATGCAGCAGCTACAGCAGGAGGCTGGCATCTGAGATATCCTCACTCCAGAATTGCTTTCCTCTTTGTGATGGGGCTGAACCCAGTTGCAAAACGTGTCCCTAACGTCCCCTGTGGCTGTGCCTTGGGGGTGGCACAGGACAACCAAGCCCAGCGTGTCCTCTCCGGAGCAGCTCAGCCCTTGGCTTGAGGAGCATTTCCTTGCCAGTTGGCTCCTCACAACCTTGCTGTTTGTGTGCTTTGTCACTTACAGAGGCAGCCAAGGTCCCCCACTGTTCAGCTTTTAGCACTAGCACAAAGTGTGAGACATCCCTGCCTGGGCAGGTTCCTGTGAAACAGAATAAAGCAAATTTTGAGTCACAGAGTACAGAGCTTGTGGCCTGGAGAGGTGAGCTGGCTCATGGCAGTGTAGAATGATGGACCTGATGGACAAATTCACAGCATCCCAGACTGGGTTGGGTTGGAAGGGACCTTAAAGACCCAACCTCTGGTCATGTTCAGGGACACCTCCCCCTATCCCAGATGGCTCCAAACCCCATCTAACCTGGCCTCCAACACGTCCAGGGAGAGGAAGAAGAGGAAAAAAATGCAACTGTGTCATTGCCAGCAGACACATGGTGCCAGGCCTGCTCCCTGACATGGCATTGGAAAGGGCTGCCCAAGCCAGGCAGGGGTCTGGGGGCTCTGCTCTCATTTTGGGGTGCAGGGGAATGTTTTCCTGGCCAGCCCCATCCCAGGAGGCCCTGGAGAGCTGCACACTGATGCTCTCCTTGCCTTTTGCTCTCACAGAACAAAGTGAATTTTGTAGATGACAGTTTCCACCCTGGGCCCAAGTCAGTGGGATTCCCAGAAGGCGACAGCGTGCAGCAGAGGGTGAAACAGTGGCTGCGACCTCACGAAATCAACTGTAGCATCTTCAAGGACAGAACAGTGAAGTGGTCGGTGTTTCGGACACCCAGGCCCTCGGATATCCTGCAGGGACTGCTGGGCAACTGCTGGTAAGGGAGAACGAGCCAAGCTGACACCCCTTTGCCCCTTTTTCCACCTTCCTCTAGCTCAGCCCCTTTATACCCCCAGGCGTGTACCCCGTCCCCTTCCCGAGCAGCCACGGACCCCAGTGCCTGGCACTGCAGGGTTGGGCAGCTCCCTGAGGTCTCTCCTGAAACCTCCCCGTGTCCCATCCCCCTGGCAGGTTCCTGAGTGCCCTGGCTGTGCTGGCTGAGCGGCCAGAGCTGGTGGAGAGGGTGATGATCACCAGGACCCTGTGCCCCGAGGGTGCCTACCAGGTGAGGCTCTGCAAGGATGGCACCTGGACCACGGTGCTGGTGGATGACATGCTGCCCTGTGATGAGTGTGGATACCTCCTCTTCTCACAGGTCAGTGGGGCTGGGAGGGAGGGATGGAAACTGGAGGGCTGGAGTGGGGGTCAGTGCTCCAAGGGGAGGCTTGCCCCTGGTTATTTCAGTCGAGAGGATTGGTGGAGGTTTTGCTGTCTTTGTTTTCCCCTACTTTGTGCTGCACAGGGAGTTTACAGCTAAGGACCCTGCTTTTTGCTGCACCTTTACGACAGCTGAACTCTTTGAAGTCATAATAGAAATCTATTTAGGCCCCTTTTGGCATTTTCCAGGCTGCAATGAAGAAGTTTCATTCACGTTTCCCTCACTTCTCCCCACACCATAGCCTCTTCACTTGCAGGGGAAGCCATCCTCATTCTTTAGAGCAAAAGGGAAATATTTTAACTCCTGTGTTTTTCCCTGCAAGGAGGAGATGAGGGGAAACTGTTCCTTTCCTCTGTGGGAAGGTCTGGCAGCTTGGCTTTGCCATGGAGAGGAAAACAAACCAGGCTGTCCTGAGCCAGTTCTCTCTTGCTCTGAGCACACTCATGTGGCATCTGCTGGGAGTGACAAAGTGGCTGAGCTGGGGACATGGCTGTGCCCTGCCCTGCCTGCCAGGCCCTGGGGCACTTCCTGGGATCATGGCCATGAAGGAGACTGAGAAGGTCTCTATTGAAACTCAGGAGCTGAAATCTGCCAAACGAAACAAAAGTGCTGTCGGGAGGAGACAAGGGACTGCAGGGTTGGACTTGGTTCTGCAAACCCCAGTCCTCTGTTTTAAAATACAGCACAGCCTCAAACAAGGGTCTGGCTGGGGAACTGAGGCCTGAAAATGAATATTTGGGGAACCTTAATGTTGGTACAGTTTGAGTGGGCAGGGTAGCCTGTGCCCTCCACAGCACAGAGGTGACCCAGTCCTGGGGCGGCTGCCAATTCATAGAATCCCAGACTGGTTTGGGCTGGAAGGGAACTTAAAGCTCATCCAGTGCCACCCCTGCCATGGGCAGGGACACCTCCCACCAGCCCAGGTTGCTCCAAGCCCCATCCAACCTGGGCTGAGACACTGCCAGGGATGGGGCAGCCACAGCTTCTCTGGGAAACCTGGCACAGGGGCTCAGCACCCTCACACCAAAGAATTTCTCCCTCAGATCTCACCCCAATCTCCCCTCTTCCAGTTCAAAGCCATTCCCCCTCATCCCATCTCTCCAGGCCCTTGTCCCAAGTCCCTCCCCAGCTTTCCTGGAGCCCCTTCAGGCACTGGAAGGTGCTCTAAGGTCTCCCCATTGCAGCCTTCTCTTCTCCAGGCTGAACACCCCCAACTCTCTCAGCCTGGCTCCAGAGCAGAGCTGCTCCAGCACTCCCAGCATCCTGCCAAGCTGGTCCTGTTAAGGAGAAACCTTGAAGTGGGAAGCAAGAAGGAATCTGTGTCTACATTTTGCCTCACAGTAGACAGAGCAGTTCCACTCATGCACATTTAACATTTACCTGGTTTGGTTCTTTTCTCTTTTCTTTTTCATTTGTCTTTCATCTCTTACAAAGTTCAAGTTTGCTTTTTTTTTTTTTTTTTTTTTTTTAAAGATTGAATGTTTTCACCATGCTGCATTTGCCTTCCCTTTGTTTCCAAGGGCATCTGATCATGACTAGATTTTTCTAGTTGTGGGAGATGGATGTGTGGGCTAAAAATGGAGAAGCAGAGTTTTAAAAATAAAGGAAAATAGAGCTCCCTGGCTGCAGCTCAGGCAGGAATAAACAACATGGATTTTGTTGAGTGAGGGATTAAAAAAGAAAAAAAATGGAAAGCACTTGTAAGCTTGCTTTATCCATTAGAAAGAAGTCTACACAGCCTGCCTTCCCTCTCTCAGCTCTTGGCTGCCACCTGTGAGTTGCAGTCCCCGTGTCTTGGTGTTTTTCCCCGAGTCCTGCCTACCAAATCTGGTTTGCAGGGGACACAGAAACCAGCAAATATCTCCCTTCCTTCTGCCCTCCTGTGCCTTCCTCTCCATGTCCTCACTGCAGGCAGGGACTGGGGTGGAGGCATCTCTCCCCAGCCTCAAGTTGGCCAGGATGAGAGTTAGAGCCCAGCTGGGGACCTGCAGCAGTGACTTGGATGTCATGGGTAAAGGCTGTACCCCTGAGCCCACCTTGCCGTGGCTGATGGAGGCTTTGCAAACCTCTGAGTGCAGTAATGCAGCTTCTGAATTTCTTTCTGACTCCCTGATCAGCCTCACAACGCCAAGAGCAGCAGCCTGGCACCATGGCAAAGCAGCTCCAGGGAGAGTTTTCCACCCCTTGCAAAACTTGCAGCTTCTCATTCCATCTTGCCACTGTCCCTGTGCTGGAGTAGAGGATTTTGTCCATCCACCTGGGAGGTTTTGGAGCTTGGCCTTGAAAAAACATCTCTGTTCCAGAGATGAAACCTGACTGGTCCTATGGCTGCCTTTGCTCTAGGCAGCCAGAGCTGGGTTGGGTTTGGTTTGCAGCAGTGTGCAAGTGAAAGACAGCTCTTCCAGATGCTCTCCATATCCGTTTCCATTACTAAACCTTTTAAAATCCAGTTTGAAGCAGAAGAAAAGGGACCCTTAGATCTCAAAGTGGACACCCACCACTGCCATCCCTACTGCCCGGGCACCCCAGGCTGCAGCTCTGTTGGCATCCAGGCCTCTTGGACCTTCACTCCAGGATGCTTTCCCGAGGGGGATTAAACTGTGCCGACAAAACTGAGCAGGTAGTGAAGGGGGGGATCACTTGGCCTGGTGTGGACAAGCTTTCTGCTGGCCTGACCTTGCTGCTCCTGCTCCTCAGTCTCCCACCGCAGCGGGAGGGCTGGCAGGGGATGGTGGTGAGTGAGGCTTTGGCCTCCTCTGCACCTTTGCTTCCCCATCTCCTGTTAGCTGCAGCTGCTGACGTGTTTCTCCCTCCTTCCCCAGGCTCAGAGGAAGCAGCTGTGGGTCGCCCTGATTGAGAAGGCCTTGGCCAAGCTCCATGGTTCGTACTTTGCCCTCCAGGCAGGGCGTGCTATTGAAGGCCTGGCTACACTAACGGGTGCCCCCTGCGAGAGCCTGATGCTGCAGGTCAGCTCCACTAACCCTCGGGAGGAGCCCATTGACACTGACCTCATCTGGGCCAAAATGCTGAGCTCTAAGGAGGCTGGGTAAGACCAGGCAGGAGGGCGCCGTGGCCAGAGCATAGAAGCTCAGAGAGGGGGGTGAGGGGGGCTGCACACCCTTAGAGTGGCTCAGAGGAGAGGGGTTAATGCATTACCTGGAGTGGAGACCACTACCCATGGCATTCACCTGGGGCATTGGCAAGAGGGTCCCTCTGAGCTCTAAGAAGTAATTTTGCCTTTGTTTACTTTTTGTATGAAATGAAAATCATAGAATCATAGAATGGTTTGAGTTGGAAGGGACCTTAATGATCATCTCATTACAGCCCCCTGCATGGGCAGGGACACCTGCCCAGGTTGCTCCAAGCCCCATCCAACCTGGGCTGAGACACTGCCAGGGATGGGGCAGCCACAGCTTCTCTGGGAAACCTGGCACAGGGGCTCAGCACCCTCACACCAAAGAATTTCTTCCTCAGATCTGATCTCTGTCTTCCCTCTTCCAGTTAAAACTGCTCCCCCTCATCCCATCCCTCCAAGCCCTTGTCCAAAGTTCCTCTAGTCCCAGTGGACCAGGTTGCTCCAAGCCCCATCCAACGTGACCTTCAACACTTCCAGGGAGGGGGCATCTCAGTGAACTTCCCTGTGCATGTTTACTGCTGCCTTGCAGTTCTGAGGTGGCTGGCACTGAGCCTGCTTGCTTTGTTTGGAGTGGTTTTGGATTGTCATGTGTTTGACCCTGCTCTTATCTCCCACCTGTATGTGGCATCTTTGCTGGGCATGACTATAGGCAGTCTGGAGGAGTCAAAGCAAAAGCAAAGATGGTGGAAATTAGAGGGATTTTTGTTGGGATGGCTGTAGGCAGGGTGGCTCCTGCCAGCCTGCAGTATGGGGCCACATGGGATAGGTTTGTGTCCATGGGATACGTGGTATCCCTCCAAGCCTGGCTGGTGCATTCCACACAGCTTGTCCTCACCCTTGTGGGATGGACCAGCTGCCTGGCAAGTGGCTTTCCATCTGGCTGAGCCCAGCAGGGTTAGGCAGGACTTTTCAGCACTGCAGGTGAGGACATTGTTCAGAGAATCTCAGCACAGGCCTTGGGTTTGGGTGGAGGGAGCTCACTGCTGCCCAGGCAGAGCTGGTGGGACCTGGGCACTGTTTCAGGGACTTTTAGAGGGTTGCAGAGAGGGAATATCCAGGAGCTTCCTGGGGGGGAAGTCTCTCCAGTTCCTCAAGCAGTAGGGCTGATCTTTCCCCCCATCCCAGGCCTGGCAGGACACCGAGGGCTTTGCTGTCCCCCATGCAGGTTCCTCATGGGTGCTTCCTGTGGTGGAGGCAACATGAAAGTGGATGATGTGGCCTATGAGAGCATGGGGCTGCGCCCACGGCACGCATACTCCATCCTGGACGTGCGGGATGTCCAAGGCTTCAGGTGAGGTCAGGGGGAAGGCTGGTGTGGTACAGCCAGCAGGTACCTTCCTGACAAATCTGGGGATGGATAACTGAGTGCACGCTGGACAAGACCTCAGGGACTCAGGTGTCCCATCTTCATAGCCAACAAAAGCTGTTTCTCCATGGCAGAGTGTCACTTAAATGCTATTGTCACATAAACCATCCTGGCACTGGTTTCATGTCCGGGGTCACCCTGCTCCAGGGCACCCTGTGGTGCAGAAAGGTTCTTACAGACTTCTCACAAGATGGAGAAGATTGAGTTGAGCTCTTTCAACTCAACGAGGCAATCAGGGCATCTTTTTCATCTTTGGAGGGTGGGGGGTTAGAAAGGGATTCTGCCCTTGACAGCTTGGGTCCTGTCTGAAGCCCCAGTTTCATCCATGTCACCCCTGGGCTTGGGCAGCTCCAGGCACACACTTGCAGCCCCTGCCCTGCTGAGCCCTTCCCTGCAGCACCTGGCTGGAGACTCCTTGGGCAGGGAAGTGGACAGGGACCTTCAGCAGGTTCAGAGCTACAGGATGTGGGCATCTGGGGTGGCAGTGAGGGTTGACAGGTTTATGTCTGTGAAGGCTTTGAGAAGCAGGGGCAGAATCCCAGACTGGTTTGGGTTGGAGGGACCTTGAAGACTGTCCAGTTCCAACCCCCTGCCATGGGCAGGGACACCTCCCACCAGCCCAGCTTGCTCCAAGCCCCATCCAACCTGGGCAGAGACACTGCCAGGGATGGGGCAGCCACAGCTTCTCTGGGAAACCTGGCACAGGGGCTCAGCACCCTCTGTTCAGAATTGCCTCCTAATGTCTCGTCTGAAGTGGCTGTCACCTAAAATGTCCAACCAGAAGTGGTGTGACGCGCTCTGGGGGGGTTGGCTGGGTCTGCAGAGCTGGGAGGGCATCTCAGAGGTGATCTTCTTTGGGCTCTCCTGCCTCCTGGGCCTCTGACACTTATTTTTTTTCCCTCTTCCCCCAGGTTACTGCGGCTCCGAAACCCCTGGGGCCGCTTCTCCTGGAACGGCAGCTGGTCCGACGAGTGGCCACACTGGCCAGCTCCCTTACGGCACGACCTGATGCCCCATGGCAGCAGTGAGGGTGTCTTCTGGATGGAATACAGTGATTTCATTAAGTAAGGAAGTGCCCAGGGGACAGAGGCCGTGGGGCAAAAGACCAGGCAGGGGACAAAGTGGGACACTGGGGAATAAAGAGGGGACAGGCAGAGCCTGGCGTCCCCAGGGTGGTGCAGGTGATTGAGGTTTAACAAGGTCAAGTGCCAGGTCCTGTGTTTTGGTCACAACAACCCCAGGCAATGTTACAGGCTTAGGGAAGAGTGGCTGGAAAGCTGTCAAAGCAGAAAAAGACCTGGAGGTGCTGGTGGACACCTGGCTGAATAAGAGCCAGCAGTGTGCCTAGTTATACAAGAAGGCCACCAGCATTCTGGCTTGTATCAGGAATGGTGTGGCCAGTGGGAGAAGGGCAGTGATGGTGGCCCTGGATTTGGCACTGTTGAGGCCACACCTTGAGTGCTGTGTTCATTTCTGGGCACCTCACTACAAGACAGACATTGAGGTGCTGGTGTGAGTTCAGAGAAGAGCAACCAAGCTGGGGAAGGGTCTGGAGAAAATTCCTGTGAGGAGAGGCTGAGGGAATTGGGAATGTTGAATTTGGAGAGGAGGAGGCTGAGAGGAGACCTTACTCTACAAATCCCTGACAGGAGGTTGTGTTGAGGTGGGTGCTGGCCTCTTCTCTCAAGTGAACAATGACAGGACCAGAGGAAATGGCCTGAAGTTACACCAGGGGAGGAGTAGACCAGACCTGAGGAAGAATTTCTTTACTGAGAGTAGTCAGACATTGGAACAGACTGCCCAGAGAGGTGTTGGAGTTACCATTCCTGGAGGGATTTGAAAACTGTGTAGATTAGGCACTTCATGACATGCTCTAGTGGATGATGCAGATATTCAGAGATACTTTTTATTCGGGGAGGATGTTGAAAGTTGGACATGGTGATCTTAGAGGTCTTTTCCAACTGTGGCCATTTTGTGATTCTGTCATCCTGGTGCCTGCTGCTTGGGGGTGGGACAGAGCAGTGCACCCACAGAGGATCCCACCAGGGCTGAGCCCAGCTTCCCCACAGGTATTTTGACTCCGTGGATATCTGCAAGCTCCATTCAGACTGGCACGAGGTGCGTGTGCAGGGCATGTTCCCCAACAAGGCCAACGGGCCGGTGACAGTGACATCGCTGACGGTGTTGGAGCGGGCAGCCCTGGAGTTTGCCCTCTTCCAGGAAGGCAGCAGGTGAGCAGTGACCCTTGAGTCCCCCCCACCACATTGCCCTCTCACGGGATGGGCACCACCATCTCTCCAGTTCTCAGGGTCAGCTCATGGTTTAACCAAACCCAGTCCCCTGGGTGCTGCCGGTGCCTGGGACAGCAGGAGGATCTTCCTCTGGATCCACTGTCCTGCCTGTGGCCTCTATGTTCTCTGTGGGACGGTGCTCAGGTGACATGGTGACCTCTTGGCACAGGCGGTCAGACACGGTGGACAGCCACTTGCTGGATCTGTGCATCATGGTGTTCCGGGCCACCTTCACCAGCGGGAACAAGCTGAGCCTGGGCAGGTTGATGGCTCACAGCAAAAGAGCCGTCAAGAAATTCGTCAACTGCGACGTCATGCTGGAGCCGGGCGAGTACGCCGTGGTCTGCTGTGCCTTCAACCACTGGAGCACTGCCCTGGCAGGCCCTGCCACCCCCCAGGGTAAGGACTTGAAGTGACAAAGCTCTCCATCTTCACCCCGGGGACATCGCTGGGGGTGGAGGTTGCCCCCACGTGTTGCAGCTCTGCTCTCTGAGGGTTGTGAGCTTGGTAAGTGGTGACAGTCTCACTGATTCCTTTTCCCACAGCATCCAGTCCCACCAGCAGCCGAGCAGCCACTGATTATTCCAGCTACATCCTGGCAATCTACAGCTCCCGCCTGGTGATGGTGGAGCAGGTGGAGGCACAGCCCACCACCCTGGCAGATGCCATCATCCTGCTGACCGAGAACAAAGGCGAGCGCCATGAGGTGAGTGTGGGTGGCACGGGGCAGGCCTGGAGCTCCTGCCTCTGCTCTGTCAGGGCTGTGCCAGCTCTGGCTGCCACCTTGTCCCCTCCCACCCCATGGATGCCCATCCCTTTGCTCCTCGGGGTACCCCAGCAGACGGGCAGCCCTTGGTGGGTGATGCTGGGGAAGCTGAAATTTGGAAGCAGGGGTGCCTGGAGGCTTCCCAGCCCTGAACCCGGTGTTTGCTGCAGGGCCGTGAGGGAATGACCTGCTACTACTTGACACACGGCTGGGCAGGGCTCATTGTGGTGGTGGAAAACCGGCACCCCAAGTCCTACCTGCACGTCCAGTGTGACTGCACCGACAGCTTCAACGTCGTCTCCACGCGTGGCAGCCTCAAAACGCAGGACAGCGTCCCCCCCCTGCACAGGTCTGGGGTAGGCAGGAGGGTGGGGGGGTGAGGGGGGGCTCTGAGCAAGGCAGAACATAGAATCATAGAATTGTCTGGGTTGGAAGGGACCTCAGAGATCATCATGTCCAACATGGGGGAGGTGTTGGCAGAGGGGCTGGGGGGGGGGGGGAGCAGCTAGCCCTGAGCCCCCCCCTGCTCTCTCCTCAGGCAGGTGCTGGTGATCCTCTCCCAACTGGAGGGCAACGCCGGCTTCTCCATCACGCACCGCCTGGCGCACCGCAAAGCCACCCAGGCCTTCCTCAACGACTGGATGGCAACCAAGGGCACCCACAACCCCCTGCTGACCCCCGAGGTTGCCGGGCTCCACGGTCCCCGTCCCCTATGACAAAACGCCTCCCCTCAGCCCCCTCCGCTCCCCCCGTCATTGTCACCCAGCCTCTGGCCTGGGGTTGTCAGTGCTGAGCCATGGGGCAGAGCCGTGGGGCAGAGCTGTGGCATCACACCCGAAGCTTCGCCCCACGCTGTGTGGCCAGGTTGAGCTCTCAGGTGAGCCCTGACCAGCCCACCCTGGCACCGCCAGCCCCCCGTGCACTTTATGAGGAGCTGCTGGGGGCACGGGGCCATCTCAGGATCCCACCTGCCCCGTGCCCACCCCACGCACGCAGTGGGGGGGCTGGGGGGCAGGGAGGACCACCCTGCTCAGGACTCCGCTCCCTCCCGTGGTGCCCGGGCCCTGGCGCTGCAAAAAAACAAAAACAAACAGAAAAAAGAATATACCTCTGATGTCTGTCCGTCTGTGTGACCCCTGTCTGTCCCCAGGCCCTTCCCGCTGTCTTGTTACCCCCCCTTGTCCCCTACCAGTACCAGTGTGGCACCGAGGGTACCGCAGCCGGGCCGGGGGGTGCTGGGGTCACCCTGCTGCGGTGCCATCTGTGCTGGGTGGGATCTGCTGTGCTGCTGGGACCCCCTACCCACCTTGCCCGTGATGGGGGTCAGGGCTGCCCCCCCACCCTCCATGCCTATGGGGGAATCAGAAGGCTCTGGGTAGTTCTAGCTGCTGGGTTTCCTCACCCCGTGGGCTGAAATGCAGGGGTGCCCCCCCTCTGCCACCCCAAGTGGGGAGAGGAGGGTCAGGGGGTGATGTTGGGGGTGGGGGGGGTGGGGGCTGGGGCAGCAGGGACCCCTCTCAACTCATCACACAAGTGTTACTATGCAAAGGCGGCCGCTGAAAGCAGTGCCTGGAGAGAAGCCATGGGTCCCAGCTGGGCTCAGCACCCCGGACACTGTCCTGCAGGGCCTCACCCCCTACACCCCCCCCCTCTTCCCAGCCGAGGGGGGGGCAGCAGGTAGAGAAGGGGGCTCTGTGGAGCAGCATTACCACAGTACCATGTGCCAGGGAGTGGGGGGGGGATGATTTTGGAGAAGGGGAGAAGCAGAGCTCCACCTTTCCGAGATCAAGTCCTGTGGAAGGCGGTGAGCCCAGGGCCTCGGGGTGCTGCTGGCCCCAGGGGTTCTTCAGGACTGACCCCCCAGTTTTGGGGCACTGTGGCTTGGTGTAGGCAGGTGTGTGTGTGTGTGTGTGTGTGTGAGAGAGAGTTTGGGGCATCCCTGGTGTTTTGCTGTCTTTCCCAGGTTGTTTTTTTTTGGGGGGGGCACTGAGAGGTCCTGGGCCCTGCTCCAGTGGGGACTGTTCTGGGGGGGCTGCCCACCCTCACCCCCCATGCTCAGCCAGCTGGGCAGGGGTCTGAGGTCCCTGGGGTTTGCCCACCCTGTCCCTCTGTCCTTCCCTCCACCCTGGGGAACCCATCCTGATGGGCAGGGGGGGGTGGGCTGCCCAGGCACCCTCCTGGCCCCCCTGGCAGGGGCTGCTGAGCCAAGCTCTGTTTGTATTTTTGTTTGTTGATCTGTTTTCTCTTTTTTCCCTGCTCCTTCTTCCTCCAGACGATTTCTCCTTCGCTTTTTTCCTTCTCTCTCTCTCTCTCTCTCTCTGTCTTTCTGAGCTGTGAATATTTTTAGCCCTGTAAATACTGTTCAGCTCTTAAGAAACATAGGATATTTTATCAAGTGTAAATCAGATCAGTAATCCCTGTATGATATGAATTATCCATGGGTGGTTTTCCAACTCAGGTTCTGGCGGACCAAATAAAGTTTTGTTTTCTACAGAACCTGCCTGGTTTCCCTGCACTTGGAGGGGGGAGAGATTTTGGGGTGCGAGCAAAGAGCCTTGAAACCCTTTCTGGGGGTGTCTGGGAGTGGGGCTGGCCACTGGGAAAGGGGGAGGCAAAATTTGGGGTCTCTTTTGGAGCGGGCCGAGTGGGACAGCAGGAAGGGGATAAAATCAAAGAGAAATGCAGGGTTTGCTGGCGACTCCGAGGGAGCTGCCAGGGCTGAGCTGTGGCCGGGAGATGGCACCAGCTGCCCGCAGGCTGCCTGTCCCCTGCCTGTCCCCTGCCTGTCCCCTGCCTGTCCCCTAAACCCCCCCCTCCCGCACCCTCCCTACCTTCTGCCCGCACTCTGCCCACCGGGGATTGAGGTTTCACCCCCCCAGCATCAATCAGCTCCACGTCCCAGCCAGGCTCAGGCACCTCCTGCCTCAGTTTCCCCATCGGCACCACCACACGCTCCTTAGAGGATGTCTGAGGGATCCGGCTCCAATAGGACCGTGCCCAGCGTGTCACCCAGCGTGTCACCCAGTCTGGGGACAATGGAGCAGCTTCTCCCCTCCCGGACCCCCAGACACCCCCCGGCCACCCCGGCTGGGGCTGGGCAGAGCGGAGCAGCCCGGGGTGTGCACCTTGGGACCAGCGGGGAGAGACAGAAGGGGAGGATTTCGCTTTTTTCTTACAGCAACTTGTAATAGATTTTTTTTTTAATTCTTTCTTTTTTTTTTTTCTTCTTTTTTTTTTTTTTTTTTTTTTTTTTTTCCGGGGCGAAACATCTTTGCATTCAGGAGGCCCTGTCACAAGCCATCAGCCTCAGCCGGAGAGAAACAGATGGAGAGTTAATTTTGGCGGGGAGGGCACTGCCGAGCTCCCCTCCTCTTCTGCCGAGGCACGGGCAGGATTTAACCCCTCACAGCCCCACGGCTCTGCAGGCAGCACCCTGCCTGGGCCTGACCTCCTCTGGGGGGCTGGGTGGGCTGGGGGGGTTAAAACTGCTGTCACTCAGTACCCAGAGATGCCCCGTGTGTCCCCTTCTTCTGGTCCCCTCCTACCAGCTGTGTGTTGCTCAGTGCCACAGAACCATTCAGACAGCTCAACCCAGTGACCCGGTGGTGGCCCTTCTTCTGGTTGATGGTGGCCCTTGTGATGGTGGTGGCACGTGTCGTGGTGACCCTTTTCATGGGGGTGTCCCTTTTCCTGGTGGTGGCCCTTTTTGTGGTGGCACTTCATGTGGTGCTGGGGTGTGTTGTGGGGGTGTGACGGTGCCCTAGTTATGGTGGCCATGTGGCCAGCACAGGGGGACTTCTTCCTGATGTCCTTGCAAGCCATGGTGTCTCCTGAGCCATGTCCTGGTGAGCCAAGGAGTTTGGGACAAGTCCTGCCATGCCAGGAGCTTGGCAAAGCAGTGCCTGGAGCTGCCAGGAACACTCGGGACCTGTGGGCTGGTGCCTGGAGGAGTCATAGAATCATAGAATGGGCTGGGTTGGAAGGGACCTCAGAGATCATCAAGTCCAACCCTTGATCCACTCCCCCTGTGGTTCCCAGCCCATGGCACTGAGTGCCACATCCAGGCTCTTGTTAAATATCTCCAGGGATGGAGAATCCACTACTTCCCTGGGCAGCCCATTCCAATGGCTGATCACCCTCTCCGTAAAGAAATTCTTTCTAATATCCAACCTAAACCTCCCCTGGCACAACTTAAGTCCATGCCCTCTTGTCTTGCTGATAGTTGCCTGGGAAAAGAGCCCAACCCCCCCCTGGCTCCAGCCTCCTTTCAGGGAGTTGTAGAGAGTGATGAGGTCTCCCCTGAGCCTCCTCTTCTCCAGGCTGAACACCCCCAGCTCCCTCAGCCTCTCCTCACAGGACTTGTGCTGGATCCCTTCCCCAGCCTGGTTGCCCTCCTTTGGACCTGCTCCAGGACCTCAATCCCAGAACTGGACACAGGACTCGAGCTGTGGCCTCACCAGGGCTGAGTACAGGGGCACCACCACCCAAGAGCAGGTACGTGGCTGACAGTGGATGGCACCCATCCTGCCCATGTCCCTGGGCCACCAGGAGCCCTCAGGACACCCCCAGTGTCACCTCGTGGGCAAAGGCTGAGTGTGGCAGCTGGAGAGGGACGAGGTGAGGTGAAGCTGTACCTGGGGTGTGACAGTGAGGGCAGAGGCAGGGCTGGTTGCTGGGCATTAAACAGAACCATGTCAAAAGAGACATTGTACCTGGCACGCTGGTGCTGGAGCAGTGTGGGGCTACACCAGTGAACATTGTCTCTTGGCTCTGCTGGGTCTAAAGGGGGGAAGTGGGGACGGGCAGTGAGAGCAGGGAAGGATGGACAGAAGGACAGAGGGACAGCGGGATGGGAGGAGATGGTGGCAGAGTTCTGTCAGACCAACCCGAATGAACAGGGTCAAGTTGTGCAACCTGACCTGGACAACCTGGCTTCAAGGACGGGTTGGATGGGGCCTTGAGCAACCTGATCCAGTGGGATGTGTCCCTGACCACGCAGGGGGGTTGGAACTCCATGACCTTTAAGGTCTTTTCCAACCCAAACCACTCTGATCCTATTATAGCCGAGGAGTCAGCGCTGTGTGACAATGAAGGCAGCAAGCAGGCAGGGACTGTCCCCTGAACCCTGGTGGGGCTGTAAGGTCTTCAGATCGTGAGCCTGTGGCTACAGAAAGCCAAGTGACAGCAGAAGCCACCCTGGGGACTCCAGGTTGTGTGTGGTGGGACAGGGTGAGTGGGCACCCGAGCTCACCCCGCTGCCGCCTGCTGCCATCACCCTGCTCCCCTCCAGCACGGGGCTGATCCTGCTCCTCAGCCATGAAGATGCTGGGGCAAGTGAAGGCATTCATCATCCCATTAACACCATCACCCAGTGGGGGAATCTCCCAGGGCCCAAGGTGGCAATGTGTCTCCTGGTGGGCACAATCCCTGGCACTGCCACAGTCAGGGAGGGGGCAAGGTGGGGAGCGAGGGCTCCAGCGCTCTCCGTGATTCACTCTGACTATAATGGAAGCTGCTGGTGAATATTTTATGGCTCCCACAGGGCAGATAGAACATATTGTGCATTTTACGCCACAAATCTCCGCCTAGAGACAAGAGAGAAGCTTAAAAAAAACAACCAAAAAAAAAAACAAAAAAATCACCATAAAACAAAACCAACAAGAAAAAAAAACAACCCAAAACCAACCAAACAAAACAGAGTGGCACCAGCACTGCACCGGGCTGGAGGCAGCAGAGCTGGAGCAGGGGGCAGCGGGGGACAGGGCCAGGGCCACCCACCTCTGCCACCCACCCTGGGGGTGCCCATGGGTGCCCCAAAGCCGGCGCAGTGCCAGCAGAGGCCGAGGTGTTCCGTCAGCGTTGTGGGATGGCTGTGGCCGCCCCGGGCCAGCCCTGGCTGCTCTGCGGCTCTGTGGTGCAGGCAAAGTGCTTTGCCCGGGGCTGAGGGCTGGGGGGGTTGGGGGGGGCCCTGTCTGCACCCCCACTGCCTGCACCAGGCTCTGCTTTCACCCTCGTCAATAATGCAGGCGCTGCCCCGCATCGCCCGCCGGCTCTGCCCGCAATAATGGAGAGGAGATGTTAGCAAACCAACCTGACCCGGCCCAGAGGGAGGCCCTGCACCCCCCCAGCCCCCCCAAACCCCTCCTCATCCTCTGCCGAGTCCAATGTTCTGCCAGGAGCCAGAAAGTGGTGGAGGAGCCACCTTCAGCTTCCTACGTGGAGCCTGCTGCCTGCTGCTGCCCACCTTACACCTTGCCAAGGGGGGAGTTGGGGAGTTGGGGGGGGACTGCCTGTATGGGACCCCCACCCCAACCTCGGCACCCCCAGAGGGAGTGGGTGATGTTCCCCACCCATCAAGGACACAGGGCCCAGTGACAGTGTCACCCTGTGCTGGGGGGTGGACACCCAGCCCTGTGTTTGGATGGGGGGAGTGCTGGGTGCTGGCCCTGCTCTCTCCACCCCCCAGCCCTCCCCCCCCCCAGCTCAAGCAGGGAGCCCTGAGAGATTGCAGACAGCTGGGGGAGGAGGATGGAACCCTTGGGTAACCCCTTGGCTTACCAGCCCAAGCAGCCCCTCACCCACCCCCCCCAGAGACCCCCAGCTCCCCATGCACCCATCACCCAGCAGGGTGAAGATGTGCTGCTGTGGTCCTCCCCCAAGGTCTGGGTCACCCCCCAATGCCTTGGGGGCAGCCCCCCAACATGGCCATGCAGACAGTGACGGGGGGGGACACACACACAGCCTGTGCCCTCACTGCAGCAGGGACCCCGCTGTGTCCCCAGCTCTGCCCTCTCCTCATCGCTGAGGGGCTCTGGGCATCTCCCACCCCAAACGAGCTGCACCCTGAGGTGGGGGCTTCTGAGATGGAGTCCTCGCTCAGGGGTCCCGGTGGCACACGGGTGGGTGGGGGTTCCCCAGGGATGAGGTTCAAGGGGTGATGGGGACACTCGGCCCAGCTGGACCACGGGCAGGCCATGGAGGAGACAAGGAGAGCCCTGATGCCAGGCGGCTCCTCTCCTCCTCCTCTCCATCCTTTCCTGGGAGAGGGGCTGGGAAGAGGTCCGGGGCTGGCTAGCACGGCTGGGGCTGTAGTGGCCACCCTACCCGGGCTGTGACGGACTGGGCTAGCGAGGCTGAAAGCAATTAAAGCCATCACCAGCGCTCGCTCGGGGCTGGCTCCAGGCTGCAGGGAACCTGCCACAACGCATCATGTGCTCCATGCTGCTGGCCTGAGGACCCGGCTCAGCACCACGCCAGCTCCCACCCTCAGCCCGGCCGGTACCAGGGCAGGGACAGAGGCCACGGTGAGGGGCACCCCCAACAGCAGAACGGGGTCCTGCCACCCGGGCACTCGGCAGAAGGGTTTGGCCACCAATTTGGACTCTGCCACGATGGAGAGATGATGGCAGGATGGTGCCATGGGGGCTGGGGAGGACTCAGACACCCCTGAGGGGGGAGTTGAGGGGGGACAGGTTTGTCACAGCTGGCTGTGCGGGTGGCTTTTCCCAGCAGGGTGGCAGGAGCCCACATCCTACGGCTTGTCCCCACCTGATGGGGACAGCCCTGGCAGGTTGTCTCTGAGGTGGTCGTGGGAGAAGGGGGGGGGGAATAGAGCCCCCGAGCCCGGGGAGGGTGGGTGATGATGGGGTGCCACAAAGGTTCTGTCCCCAGGGTCAGGAGGGGACTGTCACCCAGCTCCTTCCACCCCAACAGATGCTTCCCCCTGACGGAGAGCAGAGCTGGGACCTACCATCCCCACACTGCCCCCCACACCATTTCGGGGTCGGGGGGGGCTGATCCGGCCTCTCCAGGAGCAGCTCCTGGGGCTAAACCCATCCCTGTGCCCCCCGCCAGGGCAGGTTGGGGCTGGGGGTCCCCCCCTCCTCGGGCACCGCACAGTTAAGCAGAAGTTTGCTGGTACGGAAGTTGCACATTGTCTTGAGGCACATTTTCTGTTTTTTCACTTGTGAAATATTTCTGTCAGAACCAGTTAATGTACAAATTAGCAGCGGTGGTCTCTCTTACGTCTCCTGACTCACTAATTTGACAAGGGGTGTTGTGGTAGCAGAGCTCGCTCCTGACAGGCAAAGGGGAGGTCAGGGACCCACGAGGGAGGAGGCACCAAACCACCTCTTCCCAGGGGTCTCCTCCTTCCCAGCCCACCCATCCAGTCAGCTGTGGTTGGAGGAGCTGAGCTTGGCTTTGGGATTTTGTTTTCTCCCAAATAAAGGAATGGTTGGTGGTTTTTTTCCCCCTCAAAGGGAAGGACGTGGGGAGGAAGCCCAGGGGTGGGGGTGATGCCTTTGGGGTCCTGCAGGCAAACCAGAGGTGCAGCACAGCACGGGGTGGACACAGCCACATCCCTCACCTCCCTCAAACCAGGTTCCTCCTGGGACTGCAGCTCTGCAGATGACCCCCCCTGCCCCCAGCAGCCCCCATCCTTCTCCATTAGAGAGGAACTGATCCTCACCTGCACATCAACCCCAGGTTACTGATGAGCCAAGGGGCTGCACAACCCCCTCCTTGATTTCTCAACCAGATTATTTGGGGCGTTAATCAGCAGGAGGGGGATCTGGAGGCACTGGGCATGGTGGCAGTGGAGGGAAGAGTCCAGAGCTGGCCATACCCAGGAGAAACAGTCCCAGCATTGAGCAATGCTCAGGACCATGCCCTGCAATCTGTCCCCCTGGGCTAAGTGGTTACAGGACAGATGGACCTCACGCTGTGCTGGGGAGGTCAGCAGCTCTTTGGGCTGTGGAGGGACATGTGGGAAAAGTCACCAACCTCTCCTCGTGTCACCCTGAGAGCTATAGGGATGGGAGTGAGTTGGCCCAGGATGGAGGTGGAGAAACTCAGGTACCTCCTGACAACAGTCCTGCCAGAGGGGGGAAAGGCACTTGGTGGCTGCTCTCTCCAGCCAAGGTCACCTGGTTGTCTGGCTGCCAGGAGCTGGAAACAAAGCTGGGAAGGTGACCACCACTGCATGCTTGTGAGGCCCCATGTTCTTCTCATCTCCCCTCTTTTTACTACAGAGCTTCACTGGGGGGTGGACGCTCTCTTCTCATCCACTTCACTCCTGAAGACCAACTCCTCCAGGATGCTGGGGTTGCACCCTGTGGCCAGCATCCACTAAACACCTGCCAAATCCTTCCATTTTAGGTCAGACAGAGTGCCTGGGTGACCAGAGATTGGGATTTCACACCAGGACAGCAACCTGAAGGCTTCTGAGCTGCTGCATTCTCTAAAGGTCTCAAACCAGCCAGAGAGAGTGGTCCTCCCTTCCCCCAGGATTCAACTCCATCTTCAGACCTTCCATTGCCAAACTGGGCCCTTGAGATGCTGCCCTGGCAGAGGGAGACATCAGGTTCCAGAACTGGTGGAGAAAACCAGCTTTGTACCACACTGCCCAGAACAAGCTGCTCACCCCAGCTGCTCCCAGGAGCTCCTTGGCAGCACCAACAGCCTGGGAAGGATCTGGGATCTCCCCATTCCCCTCCCAAAATGAAAAATAGGACTTTGCTCTCCAGGCATGAAGCTGTGCCCAAATGGCAGATGCAGACAGGCTCTGGTCCTGCTGGGGAGGATGTCCAGGCACACCATGACGTGTAGCTGCTCATGACCTTGGCAGAAACTCCACTGCAGCACCTGTACCCTCCTGTTCCCAACTGCCCCATGGACCTGCCAGATGTCTGGAGCCACCCAATCCCTGAAAAGTCCCCACTGGGAATGAGCTGGCATGAAAACCACTGTGCTTGAAACAAGGAAATCTGCTATCTTCTAGCTGGCTTTTTTTTTGGTCAGAAGAACAAGAAACACCTTGACGGGCGGGAGAGGGAGGACCATGCAAACCTCATGAAGTTCAACAACGTCTGCACATGAGTCAGAGCAATCACAAACATAAATCCAGGCTGGGAGGAGAATGGGTGGAGAGCTGTCCCAAGGGGAAGGACTTGGTGGTATTGGGTGAGGAGAAGCTCAGCATGAGGTGGCAATGTGTGCTGGCACCCCAGAAACCACCAGTGCCATGGGCTGCATCCCCAGCAGTGTGACCACCAGGGGCAGGGAGAGGATTCTCCTTCTCTGCTTCACTCTGGGGACACCCTCCTGCTCGGGGTCCCCAACAACAGGAAGACACGGAGCTGTTGGAGGGAGATGCTGGGAGTGCTGGAGCAGCTCTGCTCTGGAGCCAGGCTGAGAGAGTTGGGGGTGTTCAGCCTGGAGAAGAGAAGGCTGCAATGGGGAGACCTTAGAGCACCTTCCAGTGCCTGAAGGGGCTCCAGGAAAGCTGGGGAGGGACTTGGGACAAGGGCCTGGAGGGATGGGATGAGGGGGAATGGCTTTGAACTGCTAGAAGTGAGATTGAGATGAGATCTGAGCAAGAAATTGTTTGGTGTGAGGGTGCTGAGCCCCTGTGCCAGGTTTCCCAGAGAAGCTGTGTCTGCCCCATCCCTGGCAGTGTCTCAGCCCAGGTTGGATGGGGCTTGGAGCAACCTGGGCTGGTGGGAGGTGTCCCTGCCCATGGCACAGGATTGGAACTCAATGATCTTTAAGGTCCCTTCCAACCTTAAAAGTCCTCTGATTCTATGCTTTCTCTGCCAAATCCAGGCCTCCTGAGGTGTCACATCAGGGCAGGGTCTCAGTGCACTGGAGTGACCCTGATGAACCACTGCTGTTGGCACAGGCAGCAGCTCAGGGATGGCTCTGTGTAGGACCCATGGTGGCTTTTAGGGGCCGCAGGGGACCTCTGGTGGGGCCCGGACCCCCACTAGAAAGCCTGATATGGCTAGAAAGTAGAGACAGCTCAGAGCTGGTGGACACCCCAGGGCAGTGGGAGAGACCTCCCCAAACCCCCTTCCCCTGCCAGGCTGGGTGCCAGCCTCCAGCCAGGGTCCTTCAGGTCCTCTGTCCCCCCAGGGTGCTCTTTGAACCCACCACCACCACCCTGGCCATGTCCCAGCAGGGAGTGGGAGCAGGAGGGTGCTGGTGGCACCCCAGGGAGCTTCTGGAGCAGCAGGAGCTGAGCCCTGGATTCGCTGCTGCTGGAGCAGCTGGGGTGGCACAAATCGGCTGTGACAGCCCCAGAAAGGCTGAGCCCGGGGGGGCGGAAAAAATACAAGTGAGTTTCCTTCTCCTGACCATATGGTCCCCTTCAGCTGGGGGCAGCAGGGTAATTACTGCAGCCACCACGTCACCCACCCTGGCACACAGCCAGGGGCTGCTGGGGAACGGGGGTCCTGCTCCTTGGGCTGGGCTCCTCACCACACGGGGGACATCAGAAGATGGGGATCCAGCTGCCAACCCCCCTCTTCCCCCCCCACCTCCACCCCCTCACCCAGCATCTCCTAGGGGATGTGTGCCACCTCGCTGTCACTTTGGCCTGGGTGTCACTTCTCCACCTGGCTGTAGACGGGTGTGAAGATCTCAGTCCCCCCGGAGCAGATTACCACCAGGAAGGTCCCCTCCTCCCATCCCTGCCTGCCAGGAGACTCTCTGAGGTCAGATGCTGCTCGGGTAGATCAGGAGAGAAGCTCTGCAGAGCACCCTGGAGATCAGGGACCTTGCTCAGGACCAAACCTTCTCCAGAGGTCCCTTCCAGCCCCAGGTCTGTAAGGATGCAGGTGGGGTTGTGCAGGGAGGAGGACCATGGCCTGAAGAACACACACAAGGCACAAGACAGGGCACAATTCTACAAAGCTGGGGGCTGGAAGGAAGTAGTTTTGTGCCTGGAGAGTCCCAGGGCCACAAGATCTAAACAAAATACAACCCTACAGTGCCCTCCAAAACACTGCAGTGACTTCAGGCCTCCTGGTGCCCCACCAGCCATGTCCCTATAACACACACCCATGGTGGTGTCCTCCAGGAAAGCTCAAAGCAGGACAGGTTCTCATTATCTTCAGAGGTGTCACGCTGGGACAGGGACAGGTTTGTCTTGGAAAAGCCATGAGTTACCCTCCCTGGGCACGGGTCAAAGTGGATCTTCATTGCCAAGGGTACACCTGGAATCAACACAAGCTGCTGGGAAGGATGATCCCAATGGCCACGTTGCCTCAGTCTCTCTTTGCCCCCCCCCCCAGCTGCTGGTGGCACGAAGGGTGCTTTGTCACCAGAACAGTCCCACTGTCCCCAGTTCTCCCCAGCTAAGCCTCCCAGCTGCAAGATGGGAAAAGGCCCCGGGCACACACTCTGCACCACTTGCTCCTCACCATGGACAGTGGGAGTGAGATGGGGACACAGTGACACAGATTGGGTTAATCCTTCCAGGCTGTCACAGCAGCCTCTGGCCAGCTGTGGGCTCTGCTCCTCATTGTCACAGCAGCTCTTTCTTTAGCTTCCCAAGGTGCAAACAAAGCCAACAGCTTCATGACAGTCCTAAAACCCATCAGTCATGACTTCAGACAGCACATGTGCTCAAGCATCTGCCCCTGCCTCAGTTTCCCCAGCACAGCAGTTCACTTTCCCTGGTCCTAGCAGCAGCCTGAAGGTGTGGAGAGATGGGATGCCACGGGGACAGCTGCAACTGAAACATGCAATAATTGACAAAAGCAACCCAAACTCTAGCAGCTTCCCCAGGATCCCCTGGGAGGCTGTGACAGGAAGGAACCCACCCAACCCCACCCCAGGGACTCCAAATTCCAGACCTCTGAGGTGCCACAGGTGTGACACCACCTCAAGGGGTTGCTTGGGAGTTGAGCTTTCCCACACACCTGGTGGGGACCTTCGGCCTTTGTAAAGAAAAAAAACCAAACCCAAACAACTCTGACCCCCATCAGTCCTCTTCCACGACACCCCTGGAGGTCCCCATGAGGTCCCCGTGCCCGGCGGTGCCCATGAGGTCCCAGTGCCACCTCTGGCTCTGCCCAAACGGGTGACTGAATCGCTGACTCTTCAGTGGCTTCTGTGGTGAAGGACCTTCACGGGGCCAGGACACTGATGTGATGTGACAGCCACCCCCCACACCTCCCCTGATGCCAACGCTTGGGGACACGGCCACCCCGGACCCCCTGCTGCTGGGGCACTGGTGGCAACGGGTGGGGGACATCACCCAGGGTGGGGGACATCACCCAGGGTGGGGGGCACCCACCCAGGGAGGGCTCGGGGGAGAGTCCAGGGGAATCCTTCCCCACCACCCAAGCCACCCCTGATGTCACTGGGAGGCGGTTTAATAACCACCAATTGCACGGAAAATGGCTTGTTTGGCCCCAAAGCCCTCCCCACCCCCCCGCTGCCTCCTGTCCTATTTTGAAGGGCTCATTTTCTCAGTGCTAATGAAAGCGACAGCCGTGCAGGGATGGGCTCGGGGGTCAGCACTGAGAATATTCATGGCTTCTGTTCAGAGTTAACTCTTTGAGAGGCCACAGCCAGGCCACCAACACCCCATAACCAAGCCCCCAGTGGAGCTTGGGCTCTCCCCAGCACCGTGGAGGTGGGATGGGTGATGGGTGATCCTGTTGCCAAGAGGCTTTAATCACCCATTTTTAAGCCCTGGGGGAGGCTATTTTTCTGGAGCCTCCCAAGACAAGATGAATACTGAGGGGCTGGAGCGTGTCCAGAGAAGGGCAATGGAGCTGGGGAAGGGTCTGGAGCACAAGTCTGAGCAGGAGGGGCTGAGGGAGCTGGGGGTGTTGATCCTGGAGCAGAGGAGGCTGAGGGGAGACCTTCTGGCTCTCTGCAACTGCCTGGGAGGAGGTTGGAGCCAGGGGGGGTCGGGCTCTGCTCCCAAGGAACAAGGGATGGGACAAGAGGAATTTTGGCACAACTCAAGTTGTGCCAGGGGAGGTTTAGGTTGGAGCTGGGGAAGAATTTCTCCCTGGAAAGAGAAATTGTCCAGGCTGGCCAGGGCAGGGGTGGAGTCCCCATCCCTGGAGGGGTTTCCAAGCTGTGGAGATGTGGTGCTGAGGGCCATGGGTTAGTGGTTGGGTCTGATGATCCTCAAAGACTTTTCCAACCAAAACAGTTCTGTGACTCTGCTGACCCAGCTGCCTCCTGCTGAGGAGAGCAGAGGGGTGGAGGCTGCAGGGATGGTGCTGGGTGCTGCTACCAGGTACAGGTGTGAGGCCAGGGCTCAGGGCAGTGCTGGAGGACGGGTGCCTCCAAGGCATCTCGCTTTGGATCTCTTCATAGATCTGGAGGAAGGGCAGGTGCCAGAGGGAACCTGTGACAGCTAGGACATGGGTGAGGTGAAGGGATGAACTCGCCTTCTAACCAGGAGGGTGCTGGCAATCTGAGCATGGTCACGTTTGGCTGGAGGTGTTTGTGGTTGCTGGGGACCTAGCACTCCCCACGAGGGCTTTGCAGATACCTGCACCCAGCTGTTGGAAGACAAACACTTCAGAATCTGTCCTGTAACATACATGGGTTTTATCTCCCTCATGCTGGGCATGAGGTTGTTCTTGTGGTGGACACCCAACAGTGTACAGCCTGCAGAGGACATTCATGTATGATGGCTCCTTACAAAGGAAGTATCTCCTTGGGCTGCATCTCAGCACCAGATGCTCGTGGTCACAAAGAAACGAGCTGAGAAGGTGACACATCAGCCTGACATCACACAGGGACATCACTGCCAGTGAAGAAGGGACACAAGAGTTGTACTGAGTCCAGAGACACCAGGCAGCAGTTCCTTTGGAGATGGAGGACTGGTGTGAAGCAGTCAGAGAAAACACAGACTTTTCTTGGTTCTGCTGTCATTTGTGCTGGTGCAAAACCATAGATTCACCAAATGATTTGGATGGGAAGGGACCTTTGAAGGTCAGCTGGTCCAACCCCTCTGCAGTGAGCAGGGACGTCTCCAACCACATCAGGTTGCTCAGAGCCCATTCCAACCTGACCTGGAATGTTCCCAGGGATGGGGCATCTCCCATCTCTCTGAGCTGCACCAGGAAGGCCAGCAGAGTGACAGCAGGGACAAGCCACACTGAAGGGACAATCCTGTTTAGCAGGGAAAGAACAACTTGCCACCAGCCACCAGTCAGGACATGAGGGTTTTTGGCAGATCCTCCTGTACATTCAGGAGCTGAGTGCTCATCTCTAAAGCCCCCTCTAATTGGCCACATTTGAAGATGCCTCCTGAGCTGTCTTTGCCTCCTTGCAGCCAGCAGGACATGTATCCCGACAAATGACACCAGCTAATTAAGGTTTGGTGGAAACCCAAGAACTCTTGGGTGCCTTGTTTGTTATCCCGGAGCCTGAGGCAACGTTGAGGCCAGTAGGACCCTGATAGGCAGCTGGAGAAACCTGGTAATGACAGGGCCACCCAACCAGTCAGGGAGAAAGAGGCAGAAGAGCAGAGAAATCAGCAAGAACAATAAGAACCAGGCACTGTCCTGGTGCCCAGGCACCTCCTGTGCCTTGGAGAGATGGGGTCAACCACCCAGAGAGCTTCCTGCTTCCTCCTCACCTTTTTCCAGCCACCTCCAAGCTAAAGGGGCTGGAGGGTGGGGGGGGATGCAGTAGGAGGGCACTGGAAATGGAGTCTTCTTTGTGAAAGTCAAGAGATGAGGCTCTTTTCAGGTTGCTTGTGTGCTGGCTGGGGAAACAGCAGCGTGGCTGCTTTGGCCAGAAGATGATATCCCTCACCACCTGCCTGGCAACCCCTCTCCATTTGCCTCCAGGAACAGCCAGGGCAGAAGGTAGATGTTTAATACACCCCCTTAGTTATTCCATTTCCACTGACTCCCCAGAGACATGCATCTGTTAGAGGTCTCCTTTGGAGCAGGTAGGTCCAGGCTGTCATTTCTTTTTCTCTGACACCAGATCAGAGAGAAAAAGAGATGTTCCTTGTGTCTTCTGCCACGTCTGAGCAAACACTGGCAGTGCAGTAACACACCATGGTGATGGGTGTCATGGTCTGCATGTACCTTTGGCCTTGCCCTGGTGAGAGAGGACCTGTTGGGGAGTTACTGGGTTTAATTTTGGGTGTCTGGAGAGGTGAGAGCTTCCTACAAAGGTATCCCCAGCAGTATCATGTCATGGTCAAGAGAAACCGGTCCTGCAGAGACATAATGTTCTGTGGTTATATGTCAGCCCTCCACAGATCACTTGAGCTCCACATCTCAGGTCCTGTTTGTGGAGAGGTTGGGTATGAGGGTGGAGGAGATGGTGGCCTGCTGGTAGTGCTGGTGGTAACTGGTTGGAATGAAAGTACTGGGGAGCTTCTTGTAGGATAAGACAGCTTTGTGTCTGCAGGTGGAAGGACATGCTAACAATCCAACATTTACTCCCAACTCCTTGGTTGCACTCTCACTGCTTTGGTTCCTCCAGGTATTCTTCCTGTGGCTTTTGCAAGGGACATCATCACGCTCTGGATGGCCCCAGCTCCAGATCTGGTTGCAGAAAACCAGCTCCAGCTCCAAAAATGTATTCCCATCTGGTGGTTTCTCCAGACCCTGGCTACAGCTGCTCTTGAAACAAGCTCCTCCTCACTGTCACAGCATTGTCACTGAGCAGAGGGCAAGAGGGCAGGATCTCACCCACTGATACATGATTTTCTTCTTTTCTTTGCCAAATTGCTGGAAGGTTGAGCCAGGTCTTCAGCTAACTTGTTGACCAGCATCCTTGTCTTCTGACAGCTCTTCTGGTCCACGTGCCCCATACGAAGCAGGTTGTTTGAATAACCAAAGAGAAATGGTGTGTTTGTGCCTCACTGAATGGGGCATGCTGTGGGTTTTGACCCAAAGCCTTCCCAGGAGTCCAACCTTCCAGGAGAGACCTGGGCTATGGGATCCTCTGGTTGGCAACAGGATGGGAGCATCCAGCCAGGCAAGGCTGCTGCCCTCCCCATGCCCACATGGACACAGGGTGCCTGGGTAAAACCCACTCCCACTCCACTCCCCACCTTCCTCCTCTTACGAGCTGTGTTTGCCCATGTGTGAGCACATCTCCTGGTGTGGCACCTCCAGGACAGCTGGGGAGAGACTACTGACAAGTCCATCAGTGATGGGATGAGGGGAAAGGGTTTCAGACTGCAAGAGGGGAGATTTAGGTTGGACATTAGGAGGAAATTCTTTGGTGTGAGAGTGGTGAGATGCTGGAACAGGTTTCCCAGAGAAGCTGTGGCTGCCCCATCCCTGGCAGTGTCTCAGCCCAGGTTGGATGGGGCTTGGAGCAACCTGGGCTGGTGGGAGGTGTCCCTGCCCATGGCAGGGGTGGCACTGGGTGAGCTTTAAGGTCCCTTCCAACCCTGGCTGGGAGTCTACAAACTCAACTTCAGAGCCCAGACGTGGCGAGGAGCCTCCACATCCCCCCTCAGCCCTGCCTCCCACCACCACCACCACCACCACCCACGGTCCCACCGGATTCCCCGGCTCCTTGTGCTGCTGCTTCCCTCCTGGCCGTCAGCTCCGGGCTGGCTGATGGGTCCTGACAGCTCTGCTCTTTTTCTCACCACCCCTTGGCTGGCAGCGAGGGGGGACCCAGCCCGTCCTCCCCCCGGCACCCGCCTGGCACCGAGCAGCTGTTCCACATCACATCACCTCACGTTGCCCACCCCGATGGCACTGGCAGCACCCACCCCCTGACGGAGCTGCTGGGAGCTCTGGAGCTCAGCGGGGTGGGGATGTGCCCGGGGAGGACAGCCAGGGTGGTGAGGGAGCTGCAGAGCCAAGACACGGGGCTGGAGGTGGAGAAGGAGCTGCAGAAGGGGTGGGGAAAAGAGCAGGAAAATCTTGGCACCTCACCCAGCTGCTGCCTTGGCCCAACGTGCTGGACCCAACCTTCCTCTTGGACCTTCTTGCCCTGCAGAACTGCCTCCCACCTCTTCATCCTCCACTCCCAAAGATGCAGCCAAGCACCCTACACCTCTTTTTTGCTTTTTTTGTACTCATCCAGCATATGCCCAGGTCTGGCCTCTGGCTTGCTGCTGAAGATGGAGGGTGTCCCATGCTCCTCACCTTCATGTCCAAGCCTATTCCATCCTTCCAGAGCCAGCAGGAGGTCCACCCTGGAGGCAGTAGCCCCTCAAGATGGGTGGGATGTGAGCTTGGTGTCAGGAGCTACTCCATCCCCTTGAGAAAGGAGTTGGGAGGTGATTTCCAGATCCTGAGTCAATCTATTTACCCCACTCTGCCCAGAAACAAGGACACAATGTAGATGTTGCTTCCCCAGGCAGGGCCTGGCTTCATCCTGGCCTTCTTTGGGCAGCAGAGCTGCCTGTCCTGGTGCTCACAGGAGTTCTGCAGTCTCACTGCACATCTTATCCATTTTTAAAGAGCACGGCTCATAAATACTTTGTAAAGCACCTTCTAGCCAACGTGCTTTTTTTTTAAATTATTTTTTTCTCTTCCCTGGCTGGGTGGAAGGGATGCTCAAATTCCTGCTCCTCCTCAGGCTGCCACTCTTGCCTTCTTGGGTGGTTTGAAGCTGTTGGGGCTCTGCCATCAAGTCGAGCTCTGTGGGGTGCAGCGTCTGGTCCCCTCTGGTGGGTCACAGGGAAGGATGACAGCTCTCCTCTCGGCTCTCTAAAACCTTCCCAGCACCCTGAGAACACTGTCAGGGTCTTCACTGGCCCCACCAAGCACCAAGAGCATCCCAGCTGGGTGGGCACAGGGTCCTCAGACACTCCTCACCCTTCCTTTTCCTTGCTGTCCACCTTGAGAACCTTGCAGTACCAGAAGGATGGGACCTGTCTTCTCCCCTCACCTTTGGCCCCAACTCTGCTGTTTTCAGTCAGTTTTTATGTTGAATTTGAAAAAGAGGTGGGTGGTGGAGCAGGAGAAGATGGCAGCCCAGGAACAACTCACCAGGGCTGACTCCTTGCCCAGGAGATGTTCCCAAGGCAGGGTTTGGGTTGTTAACACATTATTGTTGTTATCTCTCCCTTTATTCTGGATCAATACAGGGGGTGGTACCAGACCTAGCACTTCCAAAGCAGCTTGCCATGGAGCTATTCCCATCATTGACCAAACTTCACCCTCTGAACCCTGTTCTCCCCAGATTGCCCCAGTCAGTGTGGACTCATCTCTAATTCCTTGTTGTTTGGCTCCAGAACCTTTTGACTTCACCAAGTGCTGACATCCAATGAGGAACCCAGCAGCTCCTGCCACTTCATCCCTGCTCCCATCTCCTGCTCATCCACTGGCCCCTCTTCCACTTTACCTGTGTCATGGGGTCCTGCTGGCTGTCCCAGCTTTCAGCTTCCCCAGTTCTTGGTCCTGTTTCCAGAAAACTGGACAAAATAGTCAAGATTTTGAAAATGGTAACAGGTTTTGGGCAACTACCTGGCTTAGTCCAAGGAAAAGACCCAAAGTGCTGCCCCATGAAGGCACCAGTGTCTTCTGAGACCACCACTGGGCCAACCAACCAGCACCAGAACCCCAAGAGATGCTGCCTCAGGTCCCATCAGCAGAAGATATGACAGGGGACAGTGATGGAAAGGTCCTGCTGAAAGCTGGGGGAGGTGGGGCAGATGGGGATGGAGGATCTGAGTGTGTCCCAAGGCACAGGGGCTGAGGAGCAAAAGTGACATGGGAAGAGAGAAGGAGGTGAGACCACAGCTGTGGGTTCACACCACATCAGTTTCAATCCTTTATAACCACCATCAGTGTCCTCTGAGCCTGGCTGCTGCTGCTGCTTCTTGTCTGGGTGATAAAACTGTCCCAGGCAGATTGAAGGGATACTTGCCATTTTTCTGCTACTGATTTCATTTTGGTTTTCTTTTTTTTCATCCGTAAGAGTCTTTCCCATGCTCAGAACCTTCTCTCTGCAAGCTCTGGCACCCCCAGCCCAGGGAGAACCTTCCCAGATGGAGAAGGAACAGTGCTGGAGCCCTTTCACTGCTGCTGCTCTTTCCCTGTTGTGGTGTTAATGGCTCCTGAAGGCAGCCGTGACTCTACAAAGCCAGACAGTGTGACCAGAGCATCAAGGTGACACCCTGACCCTGGGCAGGACCTGCTTGCCTGCAGGGACTTTCCTGCTGTCACCACAAGACATCTCAAGGCTCTGTCTTGGTGGCCAAAGCTGTCTGTGGCAGCAGGTGAGCTGGGGAAGATGGGGTCTGGGGTGGGCACAGAGGGCTGAGAACTTCATTTCTGCTTTGCTTGGGGCCAGGAACACATCTGCTGCTCCTTCTGTTGGGTTGTTGAGTTTTGGCTGGAGATCCTGCAGCTGGCATGGTGCATTTTGTCCCCAGAAAGCTGGGTGTGGGGCAGGAGAAGGGAAGAAGAAGGCAGCAGCTAACAGGAGATGTTGCAGAGCTTCCAGACTAGGCTGGAGGGAAGGGGCACTGGAAGGGAACACAGAAGTGTAAGCCCTTAGTCTGCTTCTCTCTCAGGTGTGGGAATGCTGAGGAGATCCCTGAAAGAAGGGGTTGGAATTGAGCATGTGGAATAGGTCCCTGGTGGTGGATCCAGCCAGGGATGTCCCCCAGCACGGGCACTTCTTTGTGAGGAAGGGAGGTGAGAGCCCAGCTTGGTGCCTCATTCAAAACCCAAGATCCATAGACACAGGGCCATGGTTCAGTGGTGGACTTGGCCTGTTCCAGGCTCAAGGTTGGACCTGATGATCTTAAAGGTCTTTTCCAACTGGAACAATCAATGATTTTGTGTTTCTAAATGTCTTCAGGAGCCAACCAAAGAGTGCAGCACCCTGCCCCAACCTGGATCTCCTGGGTTTTGTTCCTAACACTGTCATTTGTACATGTTCAAACCAAAGACAGGAAGGGGATGAAGCACTCCAGCACCTGAATGCCAGTAAGGCAATCAGATAAGCTGCCTTTTTACTGATACAGAAGTCACTCATTTATAGCCTGAGTCTCGATGCTCTATCACCTGTGACAGCTGATGCAGGGACAATATTTGCTTCTGCTCTCACCTTTCCACTTTTCCTTGAATAGTTTTTCTTCCACAGCTTTCTTTAACTCATCTGCCCTGATTTCCAGCTGTTCTGAGTTGGCTAAGAGGCACAAAATTAACACTTGTACAAACTGTTTTGCTTTTCCAGTGCTTCTGTCCCCTCCACTCTTGAGCAGAGGCTCACCAGACAAACGTGGTGGTTCAGTCACTGAACGACTGATTTAGTTGGTGTGCAGCTCCCCTTCCAACCACTCTGGATTCTGGAAACCAGATGGGAATTATTTGAGTGCCTGTGCTGTGTTTTCCCTGTGGAAACACCTTCCTTGGGCCTTATTTTTTGACAGGGCCTTGTCTCCTAAACAAGTGATTGTAGCTACATTTACTGCATGATTTGGTGAGAAGTGATGCTATAAATGGGCACTCCTAGAGGGATTATTTTTTTTAATCCAACAGGAGGAGCATTGAGTTACTTCTTCTGGCATTTAAATCCAACCATAACTACCTGTGTTCAGCTCCAGTTCCATTGAGTTTTTAGTATCTCATACGACTGTATAGACCTTTGGTGGTGGTGGTCCCTTCTCCCAGCTCCTCTCCTCCGCTCCCGTGAGCATCTCCATCCCTCTGCACGGAGCTGCCAACATGGAAATGTCACTGCCTGCCCTCTGGGGGCTTCTGGAGGGAGATGTCCAGCTTCTTCTGTCTGGTGCCAAGGATTTCATGCGTCTTTGTTGGAAAGTTTTCCTCGAAACTCTGGTGAATTCAGAGGGAAAACAAGCTTTGCCTTGCTGTAATTCCCAATTCCTGACACTGAAGGTTTGACAGGACTGCAATTGGACTAGATGGGTTTATGTGGATCCCTTTCAACTGACCTATTGTTCCTCTTCCTCTCCCTTCCTTCCCTTCCCAAGAATGTCCAAAATTCTTTATCACCATTTTGACAGCACTTGGAGCCACAAAATCCCCCCAGCTTTCTGGCTCAAGTTTGGGACCTGGGCTGGGAAATTGATATTTTTATCATTACACAACCCATGGCCCAGGTCTTGGTGAACTTTTCTCTCTGTAGCATGGATGTCATGTTGGAAAAAATAAGACTGGAATTTAAGCTGTTACTGTACTCCATGACCAGAAACAACCCAGTTACTGTTCTCAGATGATATTTGGAGTCCATAGCTGAGACCATAATGCAGAGATAGCTACAGAAAAAGACCTATAGCTTGATCTGCCACACACCTTTGTTCTAATTCTCTCCTCCTACCAGGAAGAGGTGTTTTCTGCCCCCTTCTTGAAGGTGCCTACCCACAGCTTTTGTCTAGAAGTGAAGACTGGGTTTTCAGCTGCAGGAGGACTCAAGTAATTGCTGATCCTCAGAGATGTCTCTGCTGGGGCAGCTGTGGCTGGTGGCCTGGGGCTTCCAGTTCCTTGGTTTCTGGGGTTGCATGGGTAATGTCTCAAGAAGTTTTCCATCAGGAAGACCCCAGTTCATGGAATAATAGATAGCTGCCCAAAGTTGGTACAAGGTTGTTTTGTGCTCATGGTAAATTTGTGGTGGAGGATCCATAGGAGGACAACAACAGCTGCACTGTCTCACTCTGTCCTTAATATCTGACCCATTTGTTGGCCCACAAGCTGGGAGTGGGTGTTGGGACCTCTGCAGCCTTTTCCCAGGTCTGCTGCATCTTCAGTCATGGACAAAAGTCCTTTTGTCTTCTTCCTTCCACTGTGGTGTTATTACTGATATTATCACCTTTTGGAGCTGTGGGGACACACACACATGGTCTCTGCTCCCAAGGAAGAAGCGATGGGACAAGGGGAACTGTTGTCACATTGCCCAGGGGAGGTTTAGGTTGGAGCTGGGGAAGAATTTCTCCCTGGCAAGGGTTGTCAGGGCCTGGCCCAGGCTGGCCAGGGCAGGCGTGGAGTCCCCATCCCTGGAGGGGTTTCAAAGCTGTGGAGATGTGGTGCTGAGGGCCATGGGTTAGTGGTGGCCTTGGCAATGCTGGGGGAAGGGTTGGACTTTGATGACCTTCAAGGTCTTTTCTGACCAAAACCATTCTCTGACTCTATGATTCTCTTCAGAGGGCACCTCCACAGAGCAGCTGAGGTGCCCACCACACAATCGCCCCTTTAGGGACCCGCAAGGCCCATTTTAAGACCTTGTTGCTCCTCTTCACCCCTGTTGCTGCTGCTTTTTTCCCCTCTCTCACTCCCCCTTTCTCTCCTCCTCCTCCTCCCCAGCTCTGTAGCAGTTTCCTCGGGAGTGTTCAGCTTGCTGACACATTTGCCACAGATGGATGGTGCACACGGAGACAGCTGTCACTCCCGATTTGTGGCCCGCTGCGTGACAGCAGGACTGATGCTTTCTGAAAGGCCGTCTCGCCCAGCACATGCACTCTGACATTCTTCGAGATGAGCCCTACAGACACCTCTCAGTGGACCTCAGGAGAAGCTGGCAAGAGAACCCTTCCCACTCCCCGGAGCAGCCTGCGGGCTGGAGGGAAGGAAAGGCTCTCACACACACACACACACACACAGAAACACACACACAAACCACCAACAACAACCTCCTTGGGTAGTTCTGTGCCACCACTGGTCTGCCAGGTCCCAGCCCGGCTGTTTGCTCCTGATGCTGGTGTATGAAGTGAGGAGGGCTGAGATTTGCAAGAGGGAAAGGTCACCAACCAAGTTGCTCTTTTCTCCTTTTCCATCTTCCTTAATTGCAGGAGGGAGGGATGGGGGCTCTGCAGAGCAGCTGCCTCCTGCCTCTCGAGTTCCCCTGTCACAGCAAAAGCTGACAGACTTCACAGCACCAGCCCCTTCAAGACCTTTCTGTCTTTCCCATCTCTTCTGGTGGCCTCCATCTCCCATGATTACTGGCCCAGGCTGCCCAGAGAGGTTGTGGAGTCTCCTTCTCTGGAGCCTTTCCAAACCCCCCTGGATGTGTTCCTGTGTGTCCTGCCCTGGGGGATCCTGCTGGGGCAGGGGGGATGGACTCAATGATCTCAGAGGTCCCTTCCCAACCCCTAACTTTATGATTCTATGACTCTGTGATGGTTTCTGGTGGTCTCCATACACACAGCAACATGACAATTCCTCTCTTGGCAGCGGGTTTCCCCCCAGCATCATTACACCCAGGACACTCTAGCAGAAATTTCTGGTGGAGGTTCCTCTCATCAGCTGGAGGTCAGCACCAGGGGTAAGAGGTCTCATTTAGGAACCAAGTCCTCTGCCCTTAGCCAGACTGGGCTTTGGAGTTGCAGGTCCCAACCACCCCTACATGTCCACATGTAGACTCTGAGGCCTTCAACAAAACCTTTCTGGTGATCCTTTCATCTGGACAGACAAAGCAAACAGATGAAAGAGTCTTGAGCTCTGGGTAGAAGAACAAAATCTTCCAGATGGAAGAATCTGTGGACATGAGAACTGGTATGGCCTTTGCTCCTCAGAGAAAAAACCCACCTTCCAGAAAGTGGAATGGAGCCAATTATGGCTCATAATTGTTCTTCTGGTTTGAGGAAGGTTTTGTGCAGAGGGATAGGTCTTCCCAAAAGAGAAAGTTTGAACTGGATCTAGAGAATGTTATCTGGAGCCCTCTGGAACTGACCTGAGACTTCCCCATCTGGCTCAGTTTCTGAGTCCCATTCCACATTACACAAGAGCCCAGTGGCAGCACAAAGCCATGCCACAAGCCCTTCTGGAAAGGTTTCTGAGTGGTGTTCAAGCCTAGAAACCCAGGGGAGAGGGCAAAAGCAGAGCACACTCACCTTGACACTCCTCTTGAATACTCTCCAAGCCTTCAACACGTCATAGCTGAGAGACTTTCTGACCCAGACATGGTTTCTCTGTATTTAATAACTCCTGGTGGAGTTCCCATCCCAGAAATACCTGTCTAGGTCTGCTCACCCATCCCTTTCCAAGGGCTCTCTGAGCCATTTGGAGATAAGGGAAGATTTACAGAACTGCAGGGACATTGGTTATCCTGATTGCTTTGATCCCTTGGCTCCTAGGAGCAGGCTGAGTCTGTTGGGTAGAAACGTGCACAGCAAGGCATGGAGAAAGTGTGAGTTTGCACCAGGATTCCACTTTCCTTGGTCCTTCAGCAACATGAATGGTGTCTCCCACCCATGTCATGAAGGCAGGGACAGTGGTTCAAGGTGGGGAGCAAGGCACAGGCATGGGGGTGTTGGTCTTCAAGGGTGTTGTCCTTGAGCTTTAAGGCTGACCACAACTCTGGGCAAGAAATCACAGCATGTTAGGGGGTGGAAGGGACTCTGAAAGGTCATCAAGTCCAACCCACCTGGGAAGTTGATGCTGAGCTGGCAGCAGATAATTTGAAGGTATTCAGATAAGATGGTGAACCTTGGAGAGGAGGTGGGGCCCTCACCCAGTGCAGAAATGGGAAAGCATCTCCAAAATATTAGGAGAAGTATGGATCCAGTGAGAAAATCCAGCATCAGAACTGCATGTTCAAGACTGCTGAAAGAGTCACTGAGAACTTCAGGAAAAGGCTGAAATGGACCCAGCCGTGGTTGAAATTAAGGAAAAAAGACCAATGCCATTTCCTTCTTGATGAGAGCCCCCCAGAAAGGAAAAGACCTGTTCTGTTTCTGAAATAATTCACCTGGACCTATCCATGAAGCCATCTCTAAACAGGGCTGTCTGAACTTGGAAGATGGGACCTCCCTTGTCATAAGTTAACAGCAGCAGCTGTGAAAAATGATCATGAGAGGGTCTGTGCTCCTCTGCTAGAGAAAAGACAGTGCTATTTTAAAGGAGGTTTGGAAGAGCAGATATGAGGCCCCTCTCCAAGTGGCTCCAAGTGACATTAGTGGCTCTCCAAGGCTCCAGAACACGCAGGGACATGAGAAGCAATCATGTTGTGAGAACATGAATCTCTGGGGAAATCATGGTCCATCTGGATAAAGCATGGACAGACCATGGACTTTCTCCAGGACTTCCCCTCAGAAATGTTCAGAAAGATGAGAACTGGTGAGGCTGGGTTGCCTAAGGAGGAGCTTTAGCCAAAGGCAGAAGACACAACCCCTGCTAGCTGCCTTCTGCCCACACAGACTCCTCTGAGCAGCCACCCTTGGCCCTTTGGCTCCTAAAATTGTTATTAGGATATCTTTGCTGAAGACCTCATGGGGCTCAGCCCCAGATGCCATGTCATTAGATGGTCCTATTGGATGCCAGCTCAAAGCCAGCTGGAGATGGAGAGTCTCTCTCCCATGGGAGCATGCCCAAGGTTCCAGGATTTCCATTAAGTAGTTTAGTGAAATATTGGTTTGTTTTTTTTTCCTTAATATTTTTGAAGGAGGTGGAAATGCAGGTCAGGAGAAGATAAAGGTTTGTGGGCAGGGTCTTGGACCTTGGGAGCATAAAATTAGTCCAACCAGAGCCAGCCCAAGCTGGGATTTTTAGGGAAGGGTGCAGGACAGGTGAAGAACTGAAGAGTTTTTAGGCTTTTGAACCTTAGCAGAAGCAGAGCCATCCCTTGGGCTGTGCTTTCCAGGAGGTGAATGGGAAATCCTGCCAGCTGGGAATGTCCTACCCAAAATGGGAGACAGCTGTGCCTCACTCTGCTGGCAGAAGGTGATCAGGGACTGATGTTCTGCTGTGGAGAGCTGGTGGTACCAAGGGCAGAGAAGCCACCAGAGGTAACTTGGTGGAGAAAGTGGTGGAATAGGTATTTGTGCCTTGCTGCTGGAGATGGAGGAACTCTGCTCCTTCCTCCTCAGGCAGTTCTCTTCTTCTGCTGGAGAGGTCTCCTCGAACCACTGGAGTCATCTAGCAGGTCAGAAGGTACAGAAGCCTCCTGATGATCCTCGCTGTCCCCACCATGGTGTGAGCTGGGACACCGTGTGCCAGCCCCTCCTCACCATCCCCTCTCCCTTGGATGGGTGCTCCAGAAGGTGCTATCTCAGGAGCTTCACACCAGCATGGTGGCCCAAAACCCAGGCTCCAAGCTAGGGGAAGGATGGTTGGAAGCCCCCCAGAGCTGCCCCCCTCTGCCCAGCCTGGTGGCACCTGGGGCAGGGCTGGAGAGGGATAAATGGTGCAGCTGGAGAGGTGTGGAGGGATGGTGGAGTTGGGGGCTCAAGGAGAAGGAGCCTTCACATCCTTCCCATCTCAGTGGCCTTGAGCAGCAGGTGAGAGGGGCCTCTGAGAGCCTGGGCTAACAAAAAGGCAAGCGGGGAAAGTTGGGGTCAGGCAGGGATTCCTGGCAGGTGGGTTTTCCACTGAGAAAAATCTCTCTGCCTCTTTCATGACGATGAAGAGCTTTTTCATAGGGTTTGTTGGTTTGGTTTGTGGGTTGTTTTTTTTTTCCACCCCCCCCTTCCCCTCCTTTCCCCTTTTTTTTTCCTCTCCTTCTTTTCCCTCTTCGCCAGGCTGATCGCTGGGAGCCGCTGAGCATGTGATGCATCTTCCTTATAGGGGCAGGAGCAAAGCAAGACCAAGGGATGGACGCCCTAGGGCCAGACTTGCAGACAATATATAACCTCCTGCACCATCAGAAACGCTTCCCACTTCCACAGAGCCAACATCAGGCAGCTCCTGAGCCGCAGCCCAGGGAAAAGGAGAGTCCTGCCTGGAGGTGAGTCCTGCCTGGCCCCAGCCCCAGGAGGTTGGTCCAGAGAGGGGGAAAATGGGAGGGAAGCGGAGCTGGATGGGGTAGTTATAGGGTTGTTAGTTGAGAAGGGGGGAAAAGGGGTGTTTAACTCTTTTGGGTGCTGGTGGTGGAGGCTCAGAGGGAGGTGGGGACAAGAAGGGGGTGTGTGGAGATGTCCCTCTCTCCCTGCAAAGCCCAGGAGCTGCGGAGCATCCCAAACCGGCCGCAGTTTCTTCCCTCCTATTCCTTGCCCTGTGCTGGAGGCAGCTCCCGGCTCCTGCCTGACTCCTCTGAGACATCTCCCACCCACCACCCCATCCCACCAGTCCCGGGACTGCCTTCACCTTTTAAAAAAGAGCAAAAGAATTAAGGAAAAAAAAACTTTAAAAAGACATTTTTGCACAGCCCCCTTCTCCCCCCCTCCCCACCCCATCCCGGGCTGAGAGCTCCTGCTCAAAGGGAACCGAACCGGGGGGACATGGGCTGGGGGCTTCGGGAAAAAAATCCCGGGGTGAGGGGCTGGGGGGGTGGTGGTGTCTGTCCTGGTGGGGGGGGACACACACACAGACTTTGTGCCTGAGATAGTTTGTGTCCTGCTGACATGACCCTCACAGTAGCAATGTGCTCACTGCTTCGGGAGGGGGTGTATAATTGTTCTTCTTCTTTGGTTTCTGGGGTTTTGGGGGCATCAAGTGTGTCCGATGGTGATGGGGGTGAGGAAGGAGGGACGGGGACTTCTGTGAAGCCCCAGGCTTGAGCAAACCCCCCAAAATCCCAGGCAGAACGGGTGGTTGGAACCAGAAACTGGTTGAGAAGAGAAAAAAATTATTAAAATTAATGTTCTGGGTCATTTTTGCTCAGACACCCCCAGGAAAGGTAAAAAATTCCTCTGTGTGTACAAGGGGGAGGCCAGGATGTTCCCGGCTTCTGTGCCTCAGTTTCCCTATGTCTGCCCTTCACCTCCCTGCAGTCCTGCCTGTCAGCCCTGTGCAATGGTGGCAGTCACTGCATCCCCCCCGAGCACATCCCAAGGGGTCTGTCCCAGGGAGCAGCTTTTATTGTGGCATCAGAATCCAGAATTAATTAGATGAGGAGACTCAGAGGAGCTGCAGCATCCTCAGAGGCACCTCTCCGAGCAGAGCCAGCTCTGCGGGGTGGCACGAGTGGCAGAGGGACAGCTGTGTCCCCACCACACCCAGCCAGGGCAGGGGGACACCTGGGTGGCACCTTGCACAAGCTGCCAACACTGAAGGTCAGCGTGTGTCACCCAGCTGGGGTATGGCCTCAAGGACACAGGGGACTGTCCTTGGTGGTCAAGGGTTTGGGTCAAGCTCCCTCTGCTGCCATGAGCTTTTCCTGGGAAAAAAAAAAAGGAAAAAAATTACTGAGGATCCCTGGGATCAGGCAGAGCAGCAAGAGGTGGCAGGGGCTTGGGGACTGCCCTGGCCTGGACATTGTCCCTTCCAGAGGAGAGGACACGGAGCAGTGGCTGCCCTCAGCTCTGGGAAGGACCACCCGTGGTTTTGCCTTTCCAAACACTTCTTGATGGCAAACGTGCTCAGATTTTCCTCACGGGAAGGAGGGTAAAATCAGGTGAAGGGGTGACACAGCAGTGTCCCCCTCCCAGTGCCCAGCACCACATCCATGGCAGGGATTTTTTCCTTCCCCTCCTCTTGGGATCAGCTGATCCCAATGCTTTTCTTCCTCACTGCTTTCCTCCTCACCCACCCTTCCCAGATTTCAAATTTCAGGGGATTTTGGGCCAGGTTAAAACCGAACACCAGCTTTGCCCCTTCTCCAAGCCTGCAGACTGGTTTCAGCTGGTGGTGCTGGTTTTGGTGGGGGTGATGCACGCAGCATTGATCCCAGCACCAACCCAGCGTGTCCCCACTCGTGATGCTTTGGAGAACACCATCTGGAGAAGGTTTTTTTCAAAAAGGACTTTTCCCCAAGGGATCCCAGCCCAGGTGTCTTGCTGGCACAACTGCCCATGTGAGGAAAGCAGCCCTGCAGGGACCCCAGTAAGGGCAGTTCCTGAACTGGGAGTAGGAGCTGGACCCCCAGTCTCCTGAGACCACCAGCCTGGATCTAAAGAATCCCTCAGCTCCCTCTTCTCCTGCCGGGAGTGCTCAGGGGGTGCTCAGGCTGTGCCATGCAGCACTGGAATCTGGCTTTTCTTGGGGCTGGGGAGCTGCTTATTATTTGGGAGCAGTGGAGAGGTGGAACTCTGAGTGAAGGGGAAATAAAAAGGACTGAGCCCATTGCTGACAGCAAGGAGCAAATTGCAGGGGAGGGCTGGGAAAGCAGAGGCAGCCCAAGGTGCTTGGGCATGGAGAGCCAGGGATGCAGGATGTTTGCTTGGGCAAGAAAAACCCAAAATGAGCCCAAACCCAGCCCCAGCCCCGGGAAGGGTTGGCAGAGGGGCTGGCACAGCTGTGTGGCTTTCAGAGATCTTACTTGATCGATAGCTTCTTCCTCACCACCCCCCCAACCCCTCTCCCTCCCTCTCCATTCCCCCAATCCCCACATGCATTTTTCATGCTAACCCCTCCTGGGCAAAGGCTGTCTATGCAGGAAAAAGAAAAAGGAAGGTTTAAAAAAAAAAATTAAAAAAAAAAAAAAAAAGAAATACAAACCGCAACAAACCCACAACCAAAATCTACTTCTGTTTCTCTGGTCCCCAGAGTTTGTTTTAGTTTAAGGGCCAATCTATAGATTTGGAGCTGGGAATATCTTTGCTCCATGAACAAAAAGGCATGAAGAAGCTCCCTAGGTCTTTTCTTGAGCTTCTTCAGGTTGGCCCAGAGCTGGAAAATGGTGGGGTCTAACAAGGAGGGAGGCTGTAAATGGGAACCTCTGCATCTCTTCTTGGGTTCACAACCCTCCCAAGAAGTGCCAAGACTTGAAGTGGGTGGCAAGGGGCATCTGGAGTTGCCCCCTGCCCAGGGTGCAAAGGATCTCCAGGGCTCCTCATCTCACTGCAACCCGATCCACTGGGACAAGCTGGGGCTGAGTGATCTCAGGGCAATGCCACTGGGAAGCCCAGTGGATCCCTGGGCTGGTCCTTCCAGGACCCCCAGGAGACAAGAGCTCAGAGGAAGGTTTGGTTGTTTCCCAGAATTAGGAAAAAACCTGCAGTGTTGAGGGGAAAGACAAATTTCCAGGTGAACCTCCATTTCCCATCTCCTGTTGTCTGCAAGGGGTGATCTCTGTTTGCTCCCTGATTTCGAGTGGCATCAGGAAGAGCAAGAAACATCCCCCAGCACATACTCTGCTGATTTTTACTCAGACCTCTCCCTCCCATCTCCAGACCACCCAGGCCTGCCTGGGGATGCCAGGATCCCCTGGATCTGACATCATATGTGTGCTGAAGGACCCATCCCTTGGGTCTGGGTCTGAAGGACCCACGCTGCCCCCCTGTCACCTCAGGACCCCTCCTGTGACCATCACCCCCAGGGCCAGACCCCTCTCTTGTGGGTTTTCCAGCAAGGAATCTCCAGGGCCATCGTGCACAGTGCCTACATCCCAAAATCCCCATGGGGTCCTCACACGGGGGTGAAGCCACCGGTCCCCCTGTCCCTCCCATGTGTCCCCCCCCGAGGCCTTGGGGACGTGGCCACACTGAGGTGGTGGGTCTGGGGTCCAGGGGACAGGAATGCTTCCCTGTGAAAGGGCACAGGCCAGAAATAGAAGGGAGAGGAGGACACTGTGACCTTTCCAGCAGCCAGTGATGGATAAAACTTTCCGGCTACCTGTAGGAAGGCACCGAGCAGACTCAGTTTGTGTCACCTGTGAGAGGGACAGTGACTGCCACGGTGCCCGGGGGGATTCCTGGAAGGCATCTGGCTGCTCCCTGCCAGACATCCCTCTGGCAGTCCCAGGAAGGAGGGGACGGGACCCCCAGATTCAGGCTGTGGGCTCCAGATCTGAGAGACCCCCTGAGACACGCCTTGGACGGGGCCACCTCTGCTCCCTTGCACAAGGGCACATCCCGAAGGGGATCAAGGGGACATCCAAGGACAGCAGGGAGTGTGTCACAGCGGCCATCCAGGGGGGATCAAAAACCCCCTTCCCCACAGCCAGGCCAGCAGACCCTGCGTGGGGGCTGCCTCCATCCCCTCCTCATCCCCCTTGCTGGGTGCGGGTGGCAGTGCCAGCACCCTGGGATGGAGCCATCAGCCTTGTCCCCCCCCTGGCTGTCCCCCTGCTCGCTGACCCAGGCGGGGGCATGGCAGCCGGCTCCCCCCAGCCCCCCTCCCCTCGCAGATGGTGTGGGCAGCCAGCACAGGTGGCCCTGCGCCACGGCAGATTGGGGACGGCTGCTTGAGATGTGCCCGGCAAGGGCCACCTCCCTGCCACTGCTCGGGGACAAGAGCAAAGCCAGACTTCCCCCTCAACCACGGCACAGGGAAGGGAGGGCACCGGGGGCAGATTTCAGGCTGAATCTGGCACTTGGATTCTGGCACAAGAGTCCTGGAAAATACAAAACCAATTGGGTCGACAGCAAGGGGATACGGGGGGGTCTCCTTGCATAACCCCGAAGAGGTGAGGTGGGTCAGAACACCAGGCAGTTTTGGGGCCCAATTTCAAGGAATTGTATTTAATCATGTCGTGCAGGGCCAGCCTGACACAGATATCTGGGCCCGATCCAGCATCTTGCAAGGGGCTTCTTGGTCCTTCCAGACGAGCCCAGCGCTGAGGTGGGTGCAGGACATCTCAGCTGGGTGACCTGGGCATCACTTGGGTAGGAGAAAGGGACCAAAGGGGGTACCCAGTGTCTGAATCATCACCATGGAGGGGCTGCAGTCTTTCTCCATGTCCTTAGCAATCCCAGGACACAAGCTCCAGGATGGGCATGAGATGGGGACAACAGCATGAGCTCTGGGATGGGCACAGGGTGGGGAGGATGGCACGAGCTCCAGTGTTAGGACAACAGCACAGCCTCCAGGAGGCAAAGGAGGGGGACAATGGCACAAGCTCCAGGATGGGCATGGGGTGGGGACAGTGTCGGGGTTGTCTGAACCTGCGAGGACCCCCCATGTCATGCAAAGAATGAGATGTGGTGCGGGAGCTGTAAATGATTAATGTCAGAGAAAACCAGGCTGGCATTCTCCCCCTCGTTAGTCGAGAGGAAAAGTTGACATCGGGAGGGGAATTTCCACATCTAACCCTTCCCTCCCACCTCTGCCTCCCCCTTGGGAAGGGCCAGGGGGCTGGAGCAAGGAGCATCCCCCAGCCCCTCACGCACCCAGCCCCAAACCAGCCTCTTGCCGAGCACGTTCTCCTCCAGCCCAGCTGGTTTTGCTCCCAGCCTGCTCCGTCTGTGCACATTAAAGCTTTTTCTAGGTCTGAACCGCTTTTGGCAAGGCAGGCTCCTGTTGGCCTCTCCCTCTCCCCACCACCCTCCCCGTGGCTCCCCGTCTGGCTCCCGCTCCCCCTCCCCGGCCAGGGCCCTGCCAGGGACATGGCAAATCAGCGAGAAGCCTGCGGGGCAAATCGGTACAAATGAGCCCAAGCAAGAGGGTGGGGAGGGAGGGAGAAGAGGAGGGGTGGGGGGAAAGTGACTTGGGTTGGTTGGCACTTCTCTTCCCGAGTTTGATGTTTCCTGCAAACAACCCCGTCCATGCTCGGGAGAGGCTTCGGAAGCCACCTGCCCCCCCACCTCCAAGGGGTCTGGGGACATCAGGTGACAGCCAAAGGGGGGACAGCCTCCCCCAGCAGGGACCCAGCTGTAAGTCCTGACATTTCCATCTATTTTGGGGCTGGAGGGGGTGGGCAGAGGGGTGGAAGGTCAAGGGTCTGACTGCAGGTCCGGACAGCAGAACAAAAACCCACGGAGGATGTGGGAGAAGGAGGGGGTGGGGAAGGAGCATCCTCCCTCTTCAAACCTGCCTTTTTTATCGCTTTTGAATCCTCTCAAAAAAAATAAGCCCGTCTTGCTCCCTCAGAAGCCCCCAAGCCATTCCAAAACCCAGCGCAGAGGGTTTGGCCACGGGTGAGGAGCTGGGATCTGATCACGGGATGTTGGAACCGCAGGACCGGGTAGAGAAGCTGCTGGGTGCAGGTATGGGATGGTTTCCAAGAGATGCTCTTTGATCCACTTCACCACTCTCTTTGCAACCCTCCAAATTCCTTCTTATTAAAAGCACTCAGCACCAGGAAGGTCATATGGGGCCTTTCTGCTTGGGTTGCTCTCCTAATGACGCGTCCGATTGCCTCCGCCGGGGAATTTGCTCCCGTGAGTGCCTGACAAGAGAAAGTTTGTGGGGGATTTTTGGACCACCGACTGGTGGGTTGCCAGGGGTTTGACTTTTCTTCTCCCTGAAAAGCCCAAGCCAGGCGTCGGGAGCTGAGGGCAGATGAATTTGAACATATTTACCTCTTCCATGTTGATATAATAATCAAGAAGAGCGATGGTTTTCTGCAGGCTGGGAGACGTGATAGGGATTTGCAATTGGGGAAAAGGAATGTAGGCAGAGGGGAAGGGGGAAACGCAGCAGTAAGGCAATTTTGTCTGTATTACCTATATTTTTTTTCTTCTAAATTCTTCTCAATGGAAGCAAAAACTAAACCTGAGCTGCTGAACTGATGGAGGAGGTTGGTTACTGAAATGGTGTCAGCCAGGTACAGACCTCCTCACACCAGAGAATGGCATTTGCAGTAATTTTGTCAATTAAATTGAGGCGTTAGGTCATAAGGAACAGTTTTTGGGTTTGATTTTTTTTAAAAAAGGCAAGGAAATCAGGTCAGTAAGTCCCAAATGTGTACAACAGTGTGGCAAACCTTGGGCTGGGGATGAGCAGAGCTTTTTGGGCATCTCCAGGGTGCCGCTGCACAGGGTCACCCATCTCCCCTTTGGTTTTGGGTTCCCCTCAGTGGAAATCCAATATTGACTCTCCCCACCCTTTCCCTGAACCCCTTCCTTGGCATTTCAGAGCCCTGCCCCATCCAGAAGCAGGCTGGGGAGATGCAGGTTTGAAGGGGAGGGAGGCAGAAGGTTCCCCCCCCCTCTTTCCCAGCATCTTGGGGGCTGACACAGGGGCTGCTCCCAGCACCCCAGTTCCGAGCTGCCCTGCTGGGTGCTGGCAGAGGCTGCAGGGCCATTTCATGTGGTTAACGAGCTGCCTTCCCCCCTTTAGGCACCAGTTAATAACATCCCGGCTTCTAAAGTCCCGGGGGCTTTGCCTGGGGCCGTTTTCACTCCTCCTGGTCATTCCTTGGCCAGCTCAGTCAGATTTTTGTGGCCAAATGCTCCCTGCCCTCTCAGCAGCTCCGGTGCCATCCCCTGGGCTCTTGTCCCCAAAGCTGCCTGGAGTAAGGGAGGGAACAGCACTGAGCTGCTCTGGCTTCATTTTTATAGGGGAGAAGGAGTGGAAATTCAAGGAGCAAGACCACCAAGGTAGCATCCCCCTTGGTCTGCATGAAAAAAAAAACCAAAAACCCACCCCAACCCCCTGAGCAAGGAACAGGCAGGAGGCAGCCGGGGAGCTGCTGCCTGCAGGTGAGCCCACAGCCTCCCAAATGTTCCCAAATATTCCTGCCCGGGATTAAAGATGGGTTTTGGGGTGGGGGAATCTGCCTGCAAAGAGGAGCCTGGTGTGCTCCTGTTCCCCCCTGGCCACTGCTCCTTGGGCAGTGTCCCTCCTGCTTCCCTTCTCCCTGATGGGAACGGGTTATTCCCCAGGGAAAAGCAGTTTTTGTCCTGCAGGTGTTGTCCCTGCTGCTGGCTGGGGCTCAGGGGGATCCCAGCATTGCCAGAGGATTCCTGGCTGCCCCAGCTCCTGCACCTTCCCTGGAGTCCATCACACCCACCTCTTGCCTGCTCTGCAAGATCTCTCTGTTCTTTCCAAAATCTCCCAGCCAAATCCCTTTTGGTTTTTTGGTTTTGTTCTTTTGGGGGGATTTTGTGGGGTTTTTTTTTGTTTGTTTGTTTGGGGTTTTTTTGCTTTTGGGTTTTTGTTTTTTTTTTTGTTTGTTTGTTTGTTTTATTTTTGGTTTCTATTTTTTGGTTGGTTGATTGGTTGTTTTTTGTTTTTTTTTTTTTGGGGGGGGGTAGGGTTTGTTTGTTTTTGTTTTTTGATCCCGAGTTTCTTGTGCTCACCTAAGGGTGTGGAAGGAGAAGCTGGGAAGGTTCCAAATTGGGGTCATTTTGAAATGGGTTTCACATCAGGGCACCAGTGCCACTGTCTGTGCTGCACACACCAATCCCTGGCCCCCCCAGGCAGTTTTGTTTCTTGGGTTTTACCTTAAATGTACCCAACCCTGGGTGACTGGGCAGACCTGGCTGTGATTTAAACATTTCCCTCGCAGGCTGCTTCCTAAAATTGCTGGTTGGAGGTGGGAGCAGGTGAGGGATGACCCCATGTCCTCCTGCAAAATGTATTGTCCTGTGTCCCCCCCACCAACTTTTTCTAGGGGGGTTTGAAATCACTGCCCCATCCTGGTCATGTTTTGCTGGCTTCTAACTCAGGGGAGGAGGGAACCTTTGGGAATTTCCCAGGGAGAGCCAGGATCTTAGCCTTAGGAAGGGCAGTGTGCTCTGTCTGTGCCAGGGTCCTCTCCCCTGCCCATTTCTGCCCTTCTGGGCTGGTAGGAGAGTCCAGGGAGGGAAGGAGGAATGAATGTGTCTGCTCCTGGGTCCTTGTCCTGAGGATGCACCAAGGAAGGCTCTTTGGCTCCCTGGCATCCCCAGTAAAGGCAGCCACGGGAAGAGTTCTGCTTCAGAAGTCCCTGTGGACACTGATTCACCTCAGAAAGTCCCAGAGGGTCGTTTGTGGGACAACCAAACCATGCCCAAGCACTGGTATAAGTTGGAAGGGGGCTGTAATGGTCGTCGAGTCCAAGTGCCCTGCTATGACAGGGACATCTTCAACTGGATCAGATTGCTCAGAGCCACTTCCAACAGGGCCTTGAATGTCTCCAGGGAGGGGGCATCTCCCACCTCTCTGAGCAACCTGTTCCACCCCAGGCTCTTGGAAGGCTGTGAAACCTCTTTAAAGTCCTTTCCCGCCTCAGGAATGAGGAGAAGGTGCCAGGATGGATTTACCAGGGGTAAAGTATGCCGGAGCAGCATGACTGCCTCCTGCCAGGAGACCTCTGACAGCCTGGGTAAGGGGATGATGTCCATGTCCCCAGGGCAGGGCTCCTGACGTGGTGTACTCGTGGCCAAACTGGAGATATAAGGACAAGCTGGGTCAGAAAGTGGTGGGAGTGCCAGGCTTAATGGGTTGTGCTGAGCAAGATGAAGTGCAGATCCTGGCTGGAGAAACCTGCTGGAGCTCAGCAAAGGGAAGGGGAAATCCTGTGTCTGAGTTGGAGTAAGCAGGACATGTCCAGGGCCAACTGGCTCAGAGGCAGCTTAGCAGGAAAGGAACCACATCCATCAGGAGCCAGGAGAGGAGAGGATGGGAAAGACTCTTAAGAAAGCAGGAAGCATTGGATGGGGACAGGAAAACCTGAAGGGGGAAGGTTGAGGGAAGAGCCTGTGTTCCTCTGAGGACAAAGGAGGATATCAGGAAGGAGATTGAGGTCCTGGAGCAGGTCCAAAGGAGGGCAACCAGGCTGGGGAAGGGATCCAGCACAAGTCCTGTGAGGAGAGGCTGAGGGAGCTGGGGGTGTTCAGCCTGGAGAAGAGGAGGCTCAGGGGAGACCTCATCACTCTCTACAACTCCTGAAAGGAGGTTGGAGCCAGGGGGGGGTTGGGCTCTTTTCCCAGGCAACTATCAGCAAGAGAAGAGGGCATGGTCTCAAGTTGTGCCAGGAGAGGTTTAGGTTGGATATTAGAAAGAATTTCTTCCCGGAGAGGGTGATCAGACATTGGAATGGGCTGCCCAGGGAAGTAGTGGATTCTCCATCCCTGGAGATATTTAACAAGAGCCTGGATGTGGCACTCAGTGCCATGGGCTGGGAACCACAGCGGGAGTGGATCAAGGGTTGGACTTGATGATCTCTGAGGTCCCTTCCAACCCAGCCCATTCTGTGATTCTATGAAAGGCAACGAGGGTCCAGCAACAGATGTGTGCAGGAGGGTTGGACTGCAAGGGAGGAGGAGGGTGGGCAGAAGAGTAGTGAAGATTCCTTACCCCCATCCTCAAAGGAAAATGTGTGGCTTAGAACTGGAATAAGGTGACTTTCTGGTTGCAAGATGGAGACTGATGCAGTGGAGAAGGGCACCTGAGCACTTAGTACAAGGTTTATCAAGACAGGAACCTTTGGTCACATTTGGGGTGCCTTAGAAGACATGACAAGACCAGCAAAAACAAAGCAGAGGGAACCTCTCCTTTTTTTCTGATGATTCCCATCCCCAGCCTGTTAAAGGAGCACAAACTGCCCAAGGCAAAATGGGAAGCAAAAAGGAGGAGAGCATTTCTAAGCACTAGTGCTGAGGAATTTAACTGAAGAGGTTTGGGAAGGTCATGGAGTTTTCTGAGGGGCCAAGGGGTGACAAAATACACCTTGTTGTATCACTTTGCTGGGAGGTGGCAGCGTGCACTGTACCCAGCCTGGGGACCTGGGCTCTCAGGGGGCAGGAGGTGATTTGATGACTGTCCACACAGAGAACCCTCACATGGCTTAGTCTGTGGTGGGAGGAAGAGGTGAATTTTGGGCACCAGCACAGATCTGAACCCCACATTGACCTGCTCGGACTGTTGCCTGGGTGCCATGGCACATGGGAGGGGATGGACCAGGAGGAAAGGGCTTCTGGAAATAAGCCATCATCTCCAAAGGTCTGCTGAGAGCTCATCTCCCAGGGCAGGTGGTCACAGTCAATGGGATATTATCCTGGGCTGTCAGACCAGCAAGAGAAGGAGAAACCTCTAAGTGCGAAAAGAAACTTCAGAGGTCATAGAAACTGGAAGAAGTTATGGAAATTTTTCATGTAACATATCATGTCCAGCACAAAGATGACTGCACCAAGCACCCTGCCAGTCCCTGGGAACAGGGAATATAAGACTTTGGAGCTCTAGGAGCTCTGCACATCACAGGTGTGACACAGACTTTACCACAGAGGAGAGCTGGATAGTACCTTCCTATTCCAGCCCCATCCACTTCTCAAGGACCCCCTGTTTCTCTCCAAATGTTCATCCTCTTGCCCTGCTCACCATGCCAGCCTTGGACACCATCTTCTCTTGCCTCTTTTGGCTGCCAGCCATGCTATTGACCCTCCTGACTTGCACACAGCCCTTTCCCCTCTACCCAGCTGCGTATTTTCACTGGGAGACTGATGTTCTCTACACAGCTTTGGAGGTCTTTTTGCCATTAAGCTCCACGTCTGGGAGCCTGTGGTCTCCTGGGGCTCCATTAGCAGGTAGAAGTGGAGGTGGAGGAAGAGAGAAACTCCTGTAAGTGGAGCCCAGGCACAAGCTTGTGCAGGTGGCTGATATAATGTGGAGAGACAGTCTCACATCTCCTCCCCAGGTCCTGCCTCTTCCCCTGAAGGGCTTGTGGCAGGAGAGGCTGTGGGAGGAGAGCCTTTTGTGGTGGAGGACCCTGGCATCTCTGGAAAGCAGCCTGGAGGCGGTGAGGGCCTGATCTCATCTCTCCAGGAGCCTGTGAGTTGTGCTGTGTGTGTCACAGGCAGGAGGGGATGACTCCAGCCCCTTGTCACTTGGTTGAACGCTTGCCACCACGCGTGCTTTTCCTAAGGATGCTGGGGTTGCCCCGGGGAGTCTTCAGGCTAAATGAGCTTCAGGGAGAGACAGCTGCTTTTTGGGGATTGAGGCCAGAGGCAGAGGTGCCCAGGAGAGGTCAGAGACATAGAAATGCTTCTTGAGCAAGTGTGGTGGCGGGAGGAGATTTTTGACACAAAATCAGGGAAGACTTGTGTCCGTGCAGGTGCACGTGGCAGGGAGGGAGCTCATCCTCTGGCCTGAAGGGGACTCCCAGGCTGAGGAGGTGATCCCAGGTAGCAGAGCTCACAAAGATGGAACCACCTCATGTCTGGACTGTCTTTGGGTCTGCAGGGTCACCAAAAGCTGTGAAGGGACCCCAGTCTACCAAACCTGAAATCCCTCCAGATATGGAACACTAAAGGTTGGGAACCCCAATGCTGATAGATTTGTAGTGCATGAGTGTGACTTGAGCCCACCCTGAGGATGGTTTGGTGATTCTACACATGGAGCCATGCAACTGGTGATAAAGAACCTTCTGGATGGTGGAGCAGTGCTCAGGTACAGGGAATATAAGGCACTGTGTGCCACATCCAGTCTCTTTTTAAATATCTCCAGGGACCCACAGGCTGTAGGTCCCAGCCCATGGGCAGGGCTCACAAAACATGGCAAGTGAGCACACCTGGAAGGACTGGCAGATGGGAAACTCCATCTGAAGGCCTTCCTGAAGATATTTTGTGGCTCTGGGAAAGGAGAGATTTTGGTGCAGTGATGCAGACCAAGCCAGAGGAAGGCACATCTCAAGGTAGGGATAATTTCAAATCTGCTGGTGTAGGACCTCCAAAGGTGGAGGTAACAGGATGGCCTCACAAAGTCACTTTACAAGAGCAGTTCAGCACCTAAGGTGGGAGATCCAAGAGGTCCAAAACTCCCAAACCTCACCAGTCAGGCCTCCCTCCTCTTGCCATGGCCAATTGCCCTCCTCTCAGCTTCTGACAAATGCTTAAAAGCTCAAATCCCACAGCCCCAGGGGATGAAGACAAAAAGGGACCTGCTGTCTGCTAACAGCCCAGCAGCCCCTGTGGCACAAGCAGGGAGTGAAGGGAACGTGGTTTGCATTGATTGGTGGCTCCCCACTGTCACCCACCCCCTGCCCTGCTGTCACCCTCTGCCCACCCTGCGAGGCCAGGATGGTGCTGGTGCTGGTGCTGGTGGAAAGGGATCAATTTCAGCCTGGAGAAGAGGAGGCTCCCAGGTGAGCTCAGAGCAACCTTCCAGTACCTGAAGGGGCTACAAGAAAGCTGGGGGAGGGCTTTGTGCATGGCGTGTAGGGAGAGGACAAGGGAAATGGTGTAAAACTTAAAAGAGGGGAGATTTAGGTTGGATATCTGTAAAAAAATTCTTAAAATTCAGGGTGCTGAGCCCCTGTGCCAGGTTTCCCAGAGAAGCTGTGGCTGCCCCATCCCTGGCAGTGTCTCAGCCCAGGTTGGATGGGGCTTGGAGCAACCTGGGCTGGTGGGAGGTGTCCCTGCCCATGGCAGGGGGTTGGAACACTCTTTGAGGTCCCTTCCAACCCAAACCATTCTATGGTTCTATGATAAATCCCCATGGGAAGCACCAGACCAGGTGGGTTTGGGAACATGCAGGAAAAGGACGGTTTGTGGGGCTGGTGTGAGATGCCACAGAAAAGCCACCATCCCCCTGCTCCCCCAGCATGGTCATCAGGGTGGTGACCTCTCTGGGGTGGCAACTGATGCTGAGACCACAGGGAGTGTTCCCAGGAGCATGATCTGAGCAGATCTGAAGGTGGATGTAGCTGCAGGCAAGATCTATCTGGGCCTCTAGGGGACTGCAAGTGAATTCCCACCTCTGCAGGGGAGGATTTCTGCTCAGGAGAGTCCCTGGGAGGCTGCAGCTGCTGGATGAGGTGTGAGGTAGGAGGTTAAGCCCAATATCACTGAGTGGAGAACTTCAGTGCTTCTCCCAAACTTCTCTCTCAATCTCTTGTCTCAATCTCTTGCCCAGGGAGGTGGTTTGGACCTCATCCCTGGAGATGTTCAAGGTGAGGCTTGAGGAGGCTCTGAGCAACCTGATCTGGGTGAGGGTGTCCCTGCTGACTGCAGGGGGTTGGACTGGATGGCCTTGAGAGATCCCTTCCAGTCCAAATAATTCTGATATTCTATGTTGTCTCTGCACCCTGGGCAGCTGGCTGAGAGGAGCTGGATGAAGGTTTGGTGTGATGCCCTGATGGCTTCATGAGCATCCCTGCATCCCCCGACCCGGTGCCCAGGCTGGGATTTTTTAAAACCCGGAGCACCAGGGAGTTCAGATCTCTTTCCTGGGCATCTCTTCCTCCTTCCTTCCCTTTGTCTCTCCCTCTCTTTCTCATCCCCTTGCAGCTCAGTTCCCTCCATCTGACCGTGCCCACCCCCCCTCCCCGTTCTCCCCTCGGCGATCCCAGGGAGGGGAGCAGGGATGCAGCAATTCCCAGGCACAGGTGCAGGGTCCCGGGCTCACGCTGCCCGTGGGCACGGCCCCCACGCCGCAGCTGACAGCCCACTGGAAATAATGTGTTGTGGCAGAGAGAGACTCAGCAGACCACGAAGATCTGCTGGTGCGGGAACTGCTCAGCAACCAGGAGCTGCAACGCCTGGCTCCCAGCTCCAGGAGGCCTGATCCGGCTCCTGGGATGCCTTCCCTCCACTAGATCCCTCTTGGCTCTCACGCCAGGCTTTTCCCATCTTCTTTCCCCTCTTCTTCTCCTTTGCTTTTCCTCTCCCAACTGGTTGGGAAGAGGTGGCCGAGATGCCCATCCCAGCATGGTAAATCTCCCTGATGTCCCCGGCCCCCACAGGCAGGGGAGGAGAAGGAACAGCTTTTGTATTGGAGGAGGAAGATCAGGTGTGCAGGAATGGAACAACCAGTTCCAGTCTCCCAGCAAAGATTTAATCTGCCTCTGGCATAGAAACAGCAAATGTTTGTTCAACAGAGCTGCAAACAGGCGGCGTGCATCGCAATGGGGCCAGGGCACCCAGCTCCCCCTCAGCTCCTCCTTATCTCCTCAGAGAATCCCAGACTGGTTTGGGTTGGAAGGGATCATCCAGTCCCATCCCCTGCCATGGGCAGGGACACCTCCCACCAGCCCAGGTTGCTCCAAGCCCCATCCAACCTGGGCTGAGACACTGCCAGGGATGGGGCAGCCACAGCTTCTCTGGGAAACCTGGCACAGGGGCTCAGCACCCTCACACCAAACAATTTCTTCGTCAGATCCCATCTCAGTCTTCCCTCTTCCAGTTTGAAATCCTTCCCCCTCATCCCATCCCTCCAGACCCTTGTCCAAAGTCCCTCCCCAGCTTTTTTGTCCTCTGGCAGGGGTGGGTGTGTGGGGAGGTGGGGCGAGGGACTACACGGCTACATCCAGGGTGCTTGGGACACCCCAGGCTGGAGCCCAGGAGTGCTGCTCAGAAAGTCATAGAATCATAGAATTATAGAAAGCGAGGAGCTGATAGAAACCTTGAAAGATCAGCGAGTGCAACCCCTCTGCCAGAGCAGGGTCACCTACAGCAGGTGACAGGAACTCATCCAGGTGGCCTTTGAATGGCTCTGGGGAAGATGACTCCACAACCTCCCTGGGCAGCCTGTACTAGTGCCCTGTAATCCCCAGAGTAAAAAAAATTCTTCCTAATATTTATATGGAACTGCCTATGCTCCAGTTTATATCCGTTGCCCCTTATCCTGTTGTTGGTCACTCCTGAGAAGATCCTGGCTCCATCCTCCAGGCACTCACCCCTTACATATTTATAAAGATGAATGAGGCCACCCCTCAGCCTCCTCCAAGCTGCAGAGCCCCAGCTCCCTCAGCCTTTCCTCACAGGGGAGATGTTCCACTCCCTTCAGCATCCTGGAGGCTCTGCACTGGAAGTCCCCATCCTGCAGAGCCACTGCCCCATCCCTTCTGCTCCCCCACAGTGTCTGAGGAGCTCCCAGTGCTCCCAGTGCTCAAGGACCAGCAGGTCCCCCTGGGCAGGCTGCTTCTCACTGCAGCTCTGCCCGCACGTCCCCCGGGGAGCCCTGGAGCAGCCTGGAGATCCCAAGGGACACAGGTTCATTACAAGGGGTCATTTGGGCTTATTTTCCACCTGACCAGATTTTAGTGGCAGGGTCAGCTCCCAGCTCAACCAAGGGGTGGGTGCACAGAGGGCTGTCCCCAAACCCTGCCTGCAGCTCAGCCTGCCCCACACCACCCCAGGGCTCATTCCCTGTCCCCCTGGCAGGCAGGGGACTCTGGAAAATAAGTATCAGGAGAAAGGTGGGAAGAGTCCTAGAGGGGTAATTCTCATCTAATTGTTCTCACTGTGCTCCCAGGGGACAGTGGTGGTCCTTGGTGCTGCTGGGGAGAGGAGTGGGCTCCAGCTGGTGGAGCATCCTGCAGCCCAGCACAGCCACCACCTGGGCATGGTGCTGGTGGGACTGTCCCCAGAGCCACCACTGCTGCAGGGCACACGGTGTCCAGGCTTGGGGCAGAGCAGTGATGTGCACCTCGAGTAGGATGCTCAGAGGAGGATGCACAGGGCACAACCCCCCCCTCCCAGGAGATGGCCACATGGCAACCTGCCAGTTAGTGTGGTGCTGGCCATTCAAGTCCCTTCCCTGCCCACCCAGCTCTGATCCCAGCTCTTTGGTTCTTCTGTGTCCATCTCCCCCGGGAGCTGCACTGCTCCCCACAGCCCCATGGGGAAGCCCCACAAGCCATGGGCAATTTTGCTGGGCTATTGCTGGGCTGGGCAAGCTCCAATCTGTGGGGCCAGTCCTGCATCAGGGGGCTGCAGGGGATGATTCAAAGACATTTCCATCCTGGAAAAGACAACTGGAAGGTGGGGTTTAGCCTGGATTGGTTATCCAGGCTGGCTCACCCTGTCCCAGGGACAGGATCAGCTCCTGCAGCCTCTCCCTGTCCTGTCTCTCCATCCAACCATCCTCTTCACAACTGTTCCTGTGCAGGGTTCCCTTTGGGACATCTCGGGAGGCTCTGGCACTGCAGCACCCCAGGAGAGAGCAAACTTTGGGGTGCAGGTTGATTTTTCCTTCATTCCCTGCCCTGAGCAGGGAAAATGTCCCTTGGGTTGGGCTGGGGCTGTCCCAAGGAATTCCAGTGGGATGGGCAAGTGGCTTGAGAACTTCAATGTCACCTCGAGGTGGCTGAGCTTTAAGAATCTTTGTTTCCCTCTTCCCCTGGAGTGGTTTGACAAAAGAAGGTTAATAATGAGGCCAGCATGCAGCAGTACAGCAATGGTGTGTAGGCAAAAATTCCATCCCTGGCCTGGGTTTAAATCCCAAATATGGAAGCTCCAGAACTAGGTCCCAGCAGCTCCACTCCCTGGGACCACCTGGTAGAGCCAGCCCTGGGAGGGCCCAGCCTTCAGGGTCTGATGTGGGAAGTGGTCTCCAAACCCCCTCAAACTCTCAAACCAAACCAAAGTTCTGCTAGACACAGGGCTGCCTGAGGTGTAGGGACTGCAGATGGAGATAGGGATAGAGATAAAGATAAGGATAGAGAAGCTGAGGGCTCACCGCCAGTTGCTCAGTGGTGATATAACTCTCTTTTAGGAAGAGTTTAGAAAGCAAGGGGGATTCAATCTTAATCTCCCTAGGTTTCCCAGGTCAAGACAACCCCCCCGGGAGCTGGAGGCATATCTCACCACCTCCATGCTCTCCTTCTTCCAGGGCACACCGTGGTTCCTGGGGAGGTGTGGGAAGCCCCACGCACCGTGAGCCTTTGTCCCCACGGGGAGCCATCTCCAGGCACCCAGCACCATGTCCAAGGACGACGTGGGCTGCAAGCTGACCTCAGTCTACAAGCACAAGGAGAGGAAGCCCAAGAAGCCCCACTACATCCCGAGGCCATGGGGCAAGCCCTACAACTACAAATGTTTCCAGTGTCCGTTCACCTGCATGGAGAAGTCCCACCTCTACAACCACATGAAGTACAGCCTGTGCAAGAACTCCCTCTCCCTCCTCATCGAGTCTGACTGGCCCTACAAGAAGGGAAATCTGCTCCACCCGGAGCTGAGGCTCCTGCAGGCAACCGGGAGCTCCCGTCTGCGTGGGAGAAGGGATGAGCAGGAGAGCTGTGACTCCTCAGCCACACCAGGAGGCTCAGCCAGGACCAAGCAGGGCTCTGGGAGGGATGGGCATGAGGACAAGGTGATGTCAGGGGTGGAGATCCTGCCTGTCGAAGGGGCTGGTGAAGATGGTGGCCATTTCCAAGAGGAGGAGGAGGACGTTGCTGGCCTGCTGAGGGAGATGGAGACAGGGGAGAAGAAAGAGAAGAATGAAGAGGTGAGTTGCCAAGGAGACCTGAGTGAACCAGAAGTGAACACTTTGGTCTTTGGTTTCAAGAACAAGAGGGAAAAGCCTTGTAAGGAGGTTGAGCCTGACTTCATCATCACAGATGTCTTTTCCCTCAAGAACCATGTCATGAAAAGCAGAGAACTGGTTTCCCCAGACCTAGATGCTAAGCCAAAGCAGTGCAAAGTGCCAAAGAAATGCCTGGCCAGCAGTGGGATCCTCATGGAGCAGTGGAAGCTGGTGGCAAATGGGCAAAGGAGGAACACACCTGAAGTCCCTCCACCTTGTTCTGACAGCAACATCATCCCGTGCTACCCCCCTCCAGCCTACAGTGACTACCACGAACCTCAGGGCCTCAACCTCTCCCTGCTGGGTATCAACTACCCACTAAACCCCAGTCTTTTCTCCTACCTGAGCCCCACCATGACCAACAGTGCTACAACCCAGCCACATTTGGCTCAGCTGCCCTTCCTGGCCTCCACGGCACAGCTGATGCACCCACACCCCCCCCACTTCCAGTCCCTGCAGAGCCCCGAGCGTTCCTCCTTCCTGCCCCGTTTCTATTACCCCTTGCTCTTCGAGCACACCTTTGGCTCCACGGACAGCAAGATGTCCTCCAGCAAGCCAGAAACCCAGCACCTGGTGGGCTCTGTCATGCCCACACCACCCCAAGCTAAACCTCCCAGTGACCCCAACAAAGCAGGGCTGCTGAAGGTTCCAGTTCTGAAGACGGGTTTTCCTTGGTCCAAAAGTGCCAGAGAGGAGTCAGCCTCTGAGCTCAGCCACCCTGCCACGCTGGGACAGGATGAAGAGGAGAAATGGCTGTCCCAGGAGAAGGAGAGCAACCTCGCTTTGGGCCTCAACAACCCACGTAAAAAGCCAGCCACTGACATCTACCAAAACGTGGTGGGGATGAAGGATGAAACTTTTGCACCCAGCAACACCCAGAAGACAGAGGTACCAGTGGGGAACTGTCTGGAGACCTGTGGCCCTCCAAGCAACTCCCTGAAGAGGAAGTTCAGTGCCAATGGGCTGGATGTGATAGGATCTGAAAGGCTGATGCCTGGAAAACTCAGCTACCAGGGCAGGTAAGGTGGCTGTGATCTCTCTGCTTCTTCCTCACAACTGGTTGGCCCTAAACATCATCTTCATACCCCCATGTATTACTGATTCCCCTGCTTGCCTCTAAACCACCAGGTGGGCTGAGCAGGCTCCAGGCTGGTGGTCCATTCCTGCTCAGAGCAGGGCTTTTGTCCTCCAGTAACAAAGGACCTGAGCAGCCTTCAGGTATGCCCGAGCACCTGAGCTATGTCCCCACTTGCTCTCCCTCCCTTTCCCCTCTTTTCTATGGAGCCAGAAACGATGTGATGTCTGGGTGGTGTGGACCTGTGCTCCCCTGACACCAGGAAATCTCTTCTTGGGTCCCCACGTGGGTATCCTGGAACTGTCCTCACCTATTTTTAAACACACACATTTGCATTCATTTGATTTGCCTTCTGGTTTCCAAGCCCAGAGGGAGGGGCCTGTTCCCAAACATTTCCTTTTACCTGGGGCTAGAACTGTGCACATCTCCTCTGAACAAAATTTCACTTCCTCCCCTGGCTGTGCAAGTCCAGCTGTGGCTCCAAGAAAAATGTCACTGTTATCCCCACTGATTTTGTCACCTGGAGGACCTTTCTCTGGAGAAGTTCTCCATGGTTTTCTATCTCCATCTGCCTCTTTCCTGCTCTCAGGCAGGCTGGGGCGATCCCCCCCCCCCAGAACTGAGCCTTTGGGATTGTGGGATGGCTATTTACATCAGTGTTTTCCAGTGCTCCCATAATCACAGACTGGTTTGGGTTGGAAGGGACCTTAAAGCTCACCCAGTGCCCCCCCTGCCATGGGCAGGGACACCTCCCACCAGCCCAGCTTGCTCCAAGCCCCATCCAACCTGGGCTGAGACACTGCCAGGGATGGGGCAGCCACAGCTTCTCTGGGAAACCTGGCACAGGGGCTCAGCACCCTCACAGGGAAGAGAATCCAGGTTTGGTTTGCTGATGTGGGATCACTAATCAGCACCCATCTCCCCATACTGGTCTCTCTCCTTGTTGGTGGGTGCTCCCATGGCAGGGTCCATCCACCTCCAGGGAGAAGGATTCCAGGAGAAGGTTCAGCCAGGGCTCTGCATGCTGAGCCCAAAGCCCTTCCTGGAAAGGTCTCATGCTGGGAGCAGAGAGTGTAGGAACCCTGGCTGAATCCAGGTATGCTGGTCCTGGACACATGCCCAGGGATTTCCCTCCCTCTTTCCTAACTGACTGTACTCACTTTTTCTCTGCAGTGGTTCAAGGGCCAACCCTGGCCATACCCCCAAGGCTCTGGACCACTGGCACACTGAGGTCCTCCCAGCCTGTCCTGAAGAACCAGAGAGGGACAATGACACCGAAGTTCTTCCCTCTGTGGGTGCTGACCTGGACCCATTCTGCAAGCAGAGCAGAGCCCGAGAGACTTCTGCCACCATGACAGACTCTGAGGCCACAACCATGCTTATTGGGGACCTGTCCAAAACCTTAGAGGAGTACCAAGAAGTGGAAAAGAAACTGTCTGATCTAGCAAAGGAAGACACCCCTGGGCAAAAAGAGCTTAGGGACCAGCTGGTCAAAATCCGTAGGGAGCTCTACCACATCCACCAGGCCCTGGAGAAAGCCACCAAACCCCACGAGGGACCTCTGGACCTCTCAGTGAAGAGATCCTCTGAAGGACTGGAGAAAGTCCAGCATGCCAGGAAAGAGCCCCCCAACCCGAGCCTGGGAAATGAGAAGCTCCATGGCAAAGATCAAGGCACCCACAACAAATTCACAGCCAGCAGGGAGGCTGGAGATGGGGAGGGGTTCCCAAACTGCCTCCTGGAGGCTGAGAACAAAACCATCGACCTGCTGATCAAGATGAGCCACTCCGAGAATCTCCGGGCATCCTCCTCCGAGTCCCACCTGGGGGCTGTGATCAAGGCTGAGCTCCTGCCTCTCCCCATGCCCCTGGAGCTCCGGCACGTCATGGAGCCCTTCTACAGCCGTACCACCAAGTGTGAGGCAGACTCCAGTGTCCTGCTCTGTTCTGATGGGAGGTCCAGCACCACCCAAGGTCCTCAGCTCCCCGTCAGCACCGAGGATGGGTCCCTGAGCTGCCGGGCCATCCAACGTTCCCTGTCCTGCAGCCTTCCCAGTGAGACAGACACAGTGTGTGTCCACAGCCCTCTGCATGCTGACCCCTAAGTTCACTTTGCTCGAAAGCTCCTGGATCTCACTGACCACCTCATGCTTCACCTTCCTAAAGTCCCACCTTTCCACTCCCCTTCTTCCCCGTGGATGAAAGCTCAACCCCTGACGGGCTGGGGCCATGCGGTGTGGGGTCCCAGCTACCTCCCTCAGCTGAATCCACAAGGTGTAAAAAAACAGTCCCTGTCCTACCCCAGTGTCAAGGATGGTGCTCCTGGGCTCTGCATGCTTCACAGCCTCAGCTCCCTGCTCTTGGAGCTCCCTTTGAAAGGGCCTAGCAGGAAAAAAAAAAAAAAAAAAAAAAAAAAAAGAGAACTGCTAAAAGCATCACCAAGCTTTCAGCAGAAGGTTCATCCAGCCCTCTCATCAGAGACACTCAGGGACTTCTGCAAGCCAGCTCCCACGATCTGTGGACAAGGGAGGGGCCACAGACAGGGAATCTTCAAGGCCAAGCTTTGGTCCAGACATGGTTGTGCTCAGACTGTGGCTGTCATCTTGTACAGAGCAAAGACAGGGTGGCTTTGCCCCATGGTGACATGGTCACCCTGTGCCCCATGGTCATAGCAGGGAGTCGGATACCCAGCTGGACTGACCCAGAAGCCAAGAACTTTCTACACTGGAGACAAGAACACGATGAGAAGATGACCTGGGAGCCACCTTGCCACAGCTCCATAGCAGGGTCCTGAGCATTCCTGCCAAGGGCATTTGCCATGTGTGGGGACTGCTGGGCTGTGGGGACTTCTTCCTGCCCACCAGTTCTCCAGTGTCTGGCTCCTTATTTCACCTTTACACAGCAAGGTCCTTCCCTCCCTCTGTCCTGATGCAGACATAATGCATGTCCCTCACCAAGTCCCCTGTCCTGCAGAGCTCCTGCCCACTCCCTAGTCCTGATCCCCCAAATGGTGACACATGGGGCAGCAAAATGGGTGAGATGATGCTGCTACAACCCCCACAGCTCAAGGGGCAAAAGCCCTAAACACAACTGCCAAGGGATGGCCTGTCCCAGGCTGGAATGATGCTGAACAGCCACCCCAGAGCCAGAGGAGCTGGGACACAGCTCCCCAGGCAGGTGCCTGCTGCTTGTGGGGTGAGCATTGCTCTTTGTGAAATTGCTCTCACCCTCTCCTGGTGCTCTCTGGAGGCTCTGTCCTTTCTTGGCTAATTTGGTCTCCACCACAGGGCAGTCACACCTCACTGTCCCCTGCCACCCTGCTGAGCAGCATCTGCTCTGGTTGAGGATGTCCCCATGCTTGAGTCAGAATTTCTTGGACTCCCTCCAGCTGTGGTAGGTATAAAGTGCTCTCCTCGGCTTGAAAAAAACCTTTCCTCTTCCATCCACACTCCCTGCTCAGGAGGTGGTGGGGTCTCCTGTTAGTATCCAGCACCTCCACCAGACCTGGGGAGTTGTTCTTTGCACTGAGAAGAGTCAGGATGAGGGAGAGGACAAAGAAGGCAGCAAGCAAAGCCACAAACAAGGGAGCTACACAGCACAACAAAACAATTTTAGACTCTGGCTTTTCTCTGGGCACAAAGTGGACAATCCTACTGCAGGTGGCTGAAGCATCAAACCTTCATATGGGACCTGGGACTCCCGGGAACCTTGGTGGACCCAGACAACAGGAAGAGCTGAGTCTTCTCACCTGACTGCCCTCTGAACAAAGCTTCCACCTCATCAAAAGGGTTTATTTCTCACTTGGGGACTTGAAGCACACATGCCCCTGGAGTTACTGATCTCTTCTCTCTAGAGATATTTGTGGGGTGAGATTCAAAAGGAGAAATGGTCAGGTCAGCACCGTGGTCCTCTTGAGCTAGCTCCAGATCTCCCTGGTGGGTCATGTCCTGCTGCTTCCCAGCATGGCTCTGGCCTCAGAAACCTCAAGTGAAGGTCATGAGACCCCACCAGAACATAGCTAAGAACTTGGGTGCCAGGTCCTTGATCCCAGAGCTCAGGGGAAGTGGTGTTGGACATTCCTTTCTTGGTTTGAATAGTGTGTTCATTTTCAGATGCTGCAACACCATCAGCAGAGCAGCTCCTTCCATACCAAGGACCTTGCTACCCTCAACAGCCTCCTGTGCCATCCTGTGCTGCTCTGTCACTCTCTGCCCCTCTGTCACCCACCCCTTCCTAGGTCCCTTGCTCACAAAGCCCTGGCAGATACTGTCCCTCCCAACCATCCCCTCCCCTTTCCCCTATCTCAGGGCTCCCAATTCTCCTCCAAGTCAGCTTCTCTGAGCATCTCCTATGGACCCTGACCCAGCTCACAGCAGGGTACCCACAGGCACAACCCAGAAGCTGAAGCCCCATTTTCCCATGAGATCCTTCCTTGCCCACTCTGCCTCTACCTCCTCTGGGGAACAAGAAGATGTGAGGAACAAGAAAACGTGTAGGTCCCTCTGCCTGCCCAGAAGCACCATCTCCTCCCAGCCTCAAACATCATGCTGTTTTTCTTAGCAGGACCTCAAATGAACTTGGCCACCTGGGTAGCTGAGCTCTGTGACCATCAGCCCTGGGCTTCAGCAGGAGATCCATGCCCAGACCACCAGGCAGTGCTGCTTTTCACCCCTTTTTATCTGTGATATTACCTGCACACAAGTCACCTTTCCATCCCCAGCTCCTGACTCCATCCTGCCATCCCCAGCCAGGATGCTGAGCTGCTCTCCCACAAGCAGAGCCAGCACCAGCAGCCCATGTTCTCCTTCACCTCTGCAGAAAGCTCTGGGGGGAGCAAGCAGGAGGTGGGGGCTGCTCACACAGTATTTATTGTTCACAGTTTAACGAATGTATAAAACAAAAACCAAACCATTAAAGGGAAAAGCTCCAAGCAGGAGTTGCTGCTCTCTGTGGTTGTGTCCTTCTTGGGGAGCCTAGCCCCACATTATGGGTTTCCATCACCCAGCCAAGCTCTTCCCATGTTTCACTTTTGAGATTAGCCAGGTGTTGGCACTGGCTGCAGGTCCTCAGGAGTTTTATGGGGGGGGGGGGGGGGGCTGACTGCTTCCTTCTGCTGGATCAGCACCAGGACCCCAGCAGCTTGTCCTGTGCTGGGGTGAGGGGAGGTCCACTGTGTCTGAAGGCAGTCATCAGGAGGACAAGTGCCCTCCTTCTGATTTCTCCCACAGAAGTCTCTGCACACACTGATGACCCTTTCAGAAAATCACAGAATTGTTCTGGTTGGAAAAGATCAAGTCCAACCATTAACCCAATCCTACTGAGCCCAGGCCACCACATCTCCACAGCTTTGAAACCCCTCCAGGGATGGGGATTCAACAGCCTCCCTGGGCAGCCTGGGCCAGGCCCTGACAACCCTTGCCAGGGAGAAATTCTTCTCCACCTCCAACCTAAACCTCCCCTGGCACAACTTGAGTTGTGCCAAAAGTTCCTCTTGTCCCATCCCTTCTTCCTTGGGAGCAGAGCCCGACCCCCCCTGGCTCCAACCTCCTCCCAGGCAGTTGCAGAGAGCCAGAAGGTCTCCCCTCAGCCTCCTCTGCTCCAGGATCAACACCCCCAGCTCCCTCAGCCCCTCCTGCTCAGACTTGTGCTCCAGACCCTTCCCCAGCTCCATTGCCCTTCTCTGGACACGCTCCAGCCCCTCAATGTCCTTCTGGTCCTGAGGGGCCCAGGACTGGAGGTGCAGCCTCCCCAGTGCCCAGCACAGGGTACATTCGATTTCCTTTGGGAAGAAGCCACCCAACTCCCTTGCTGAGCTACCATGGCTGTGCCACGGGGCTACAGGGTGCAGGGAAGAGCAGAGAGGGGGGCATGGGGTCAAGTTCCCCATCCCCAGTGCCACCCTGTCACTCATCCTTTGTACCTTGTCCCTCGAGGTGCTGGTGGCACCCCTGCAGAAGGGATGGTTCCCCTCCCTCTCCTGCCATGGCCTTTCAGGGCAGTCCCCTGCCCATGAACTCTTGCCTTCGGGCCACCAAGATGGGACCTTCAGGAGGTGGCTGAGCTGGTGGCAGCATTGCAGTTGAAAAGCAGAAAGCTTGTACCTTTGCATGTAAATCGTGGATGGGAGGTAAACTACTGGGGTGGCTTATCCAGCCTGCAATCTGCACCCCCAGGGCCCTCAGCCCACTCCATGGCAGGGCCCATTACACGGCTATTTGGTCACCCCAAAGGCATCTGATAGGGAGCCATTACCTGCCCCTTCCAGCAGACCCACCCGATAGCAATCTTTCTTGGTCATGGTTGACCAAAGTTCCCCAACCCACATGTCCCCCCCCACTTCCCTGCCAAGCCAAGACCACTCCCAGTCACCAGCTGGAGGACACAGCCAGACCCCTGCCCTGCCCTGCCCTGCCCCCCCTTTCTCCAAGGGCTTTGGGGATTTGGGGTCACAGCAGGTCCCCAGTGAAGCTTGTAGCCCAGCAACTCCTGGTCAATGGAGCTGCACAACTTTTATGTATTGCTAGCCCCAGGTGGGTACAGCTGCTCCTGCTCAAATATTCCTTCTCCTCTGGGTTCAAGAGCAAAGGAGAGCTTAAGGATTGGAAGGGGAGGGAGAAGTTTCCTAATAAACAAACCCTCGGGGAAGGCTTATCTCCTGCAAGGCAGTGGAAGGAATGAGATTTCAAGGTTCCTTGTGCAGGCTGGGGCTCTCTCCATCCCATCAGCACAAGGACGTGGCCGCAGGGAAGCAGAGAGATGAGGACATGGAGTGTGGGTTTGCTGTATCCCCAACCAGTTTTCCAGCCCTGTTGGCATGGCTGTGACCTCTGGCTCCATGCTTGTCTGGGGTCAACAACAAGGGGACACAGAGCAGGGACAACCCAGGCACCCCAGAACACAGCTCTGGTTTAGGGGGGAGGGCAGGAGGGCTGCTTCCCAAGAGCAGGGCAGCCCCACACTTGGTGTGGGAGCATCCCATAGACCCCCCCAAAAATACCACTGACCTCATTTCCCTGGCTTGGTGGCAAAGGGACAGCAGTGAATTTTGGGGATGGATCCCATGCTGGAAGAGGAAAGTCACTGCAGAGGTGCAGGAGAACAGCAGGGGCTGTGAAGGGGATCACCTCTTCCCTTCACACCCCAGCCTGGCAGGAGAAACCACAACCCAAGGGACTGAGCTGCAAACACCCCTGGGTATGTCCACAAGGAAAAAGTGGAGTTTACAGAACCCCAAGTGCAAGGAAAAGGGGTGCTGCCATCTCCTTCTGTGGCACCCAGAAATGGGGACACGTTTGATGCTGAGGTGAGTTAACCACACACTGGTGGACAGCTGGGTAAGGAAAATCCAAGTGATCTGAGACCATGTGAAGCCAGAGCCCATGCCTGGAATGATGGGGGGGAAGGCAAGCACCCAGGTGCCCTGCCTGCTGCTCCTGGCCACATCAGGGCAACCTCGAGCCAGGGCTTGGGTGCTGGGTGCTCACTCATAACGATGGAACCAGCTGGGGACAAGAAGTGGTTCCTGCCCAGCACAACCAGTTTTCTCTTAGCCCCAAGTGGGCAGACCAGAGCTGGGAGCAGTGGAAAGTTACCAAATGTGGGCTAAAGAAGGGCCAAGGTCAGGCAGGAGATTTCTGAGCAGATGTGTGAAGCTGCAAAGACAACGTGGAGCAGAACTGCTCTGTCTTGGGCAGAAGGGAGGGCATGAGCCAGCTTGGAAAAAAAAGGCAGGTGGAGATATTGGGTTGGGAGGACTCAGGAGCTGGGAAGACAAAGCAGGGATTGCCCCAAAGGGTCCCCTTCACCCCAGGGGAAGATGATCCTCTTGGGATCATCTCCCTGGGATGAAGAGGAGCACAGGCAGCCTAGAGGTATCACCCTGTGCATCACCTGGGGCTCATCTTGGATCTCCTGGTTCCAGCTGTTCATGGCAGCAGCACGACTGCTCCTCACAGCTCCAGCCATCACAACCAGTCTGGTGGCATCACGGGCTCCAGCCGTGCCCTGGTGACTGTCCCCTGGCTCTGCAGGGACACTGCTGCAGTGGGTCAAGTCACAGAAACATCTAAACACAAAATGGTTTAGGTTGGAATGGATCTTAGAGCCCATCCATGGGCAGGGACACCTCCCACCAGCCCAGGTTGCTCCAAGCCCCATCCAGCCTGGGCTGAGACACTGCCAGGGATGGGGCAGCCACAGCTTCTCTGGGAAACCTGGCACAGGGGCTCAGCACCCTCACACCAAAGAATTCCTTCTTAATGTCTGACCTAAATCTCCCCTCTTCCAGTTTAAAACTTCTCATCATCATCCCCTCCTTCCAGGTCCTTGTCCAAAGTCCCTCCCCAGCTTTCCTGCAGCCCCTCCAGGTACCAGAAGGTTCCCTAAGGTCTCCCCTCAGGCTTTTCCAGGCTGAACAACCCCAACTCTCTCAGAATGCAGTCATGGACATTGACCTGCAGGCCCATCCTGAGGGAATGAAGCTCCAGGACTCAAGCAGGTTGTAGGTTGTTTTCTCCATCCCCCTCCAGGTGTGCAACCAATGTGGGCAATGGTGGAGGAGCTGCTGCTCCAGCTTCTCTGCTTTAAGCATGGAAAAAAAAAAGAGTATGAAAAGTTACAAAATTTCCCTGCTGGGTTTTCCCCCCTGCTCAGCTGTTATTGCAATTGAAGGTTTCCTTTCCTTGCTCCTAGAGAATGGATCAGTTGGTTTCCCTGGGTATCTGCCCAGGGCAGAACCATTCTGGCTTTGGAGTTGGATCAAAGGCCCACAGAGGGAAGCTCTTAAGGCTTAAGTACTTAAAAGTGAAAACAGGGGCAGGTGAAAACAGCACGGATGCTTCCCAAAGGCAGCCAAGCTCAATGAGGAGAGGGTTTCCCTGGGGCAGGGGGGGTTAGGGCAGGGTGAGCTGGTGAGATCCCAGCTGAGGATGGTGTTTGGGCTCCTCCTGCCTGGAGGCTGCACACAAGGGGCATTGCTGGCACCAAAGCCATGCAAGAGGTGCTCAAAGGCCACCAGGACTGGGTGCTCTCTGCTGCTGCACCCTTGGGATGTGGGGGAAGATGCTGAAAGTCAAAAGGATCAGAGGGAAGGAGGAAAAGTCCCTGCAATGCTGACTGAAGGCCCAGAAGCATCTGTGTGGCCAGGTATGATGTCTGCAACAGTGCCATGGCAGCTCTGGCTCCCCCAGCCCTGGCAGTGACAGCTGCAAAGTCAAAACACCCACATTATTTTCCAAGATCTGGGATTGGGGGGAATCAAACCTCCAGAGCCACTGTTACCTGCTCTGTCATTCCCAGCGTGGGGTAACTGAGGATGCAAACAGCTCGTATCATGGGTGGGAAGAGGGAGCAGGATGAGCAGTTGTCTGTATGTGTCCTCCCTGGGAGATGGAGCAACTCTTCCTGGAAGCCCCACAGGCCCATCCATAAGAGGATGCTTCTGGCACATAGTTTTGCTCCAAGAATCCCCATGTCCCTGGGGTGCAGGCAGTGCTCCAGGACCCCCAGGAGTCCTTCCCACTGCAATGAGAATGAGGTTTTGTTTGCAGAAAGAGTTCTATATATAGCCTTGGGACACTGTCACCTGCCAGGACATGAGGACACTTTGTTTTCCTCTCACCAGCCTCCTGGAGCCTCCGTAGAGAGGCCAGGGTGGGATGGAGGGATCCAGCCTGTTGGATCCACTACTCAGTTCCCATGGCCCTGGGGACAGGGACAGGGGTGGCAGTGGGGACATTGCCACCAGGGCTGGTCGAGGATCACCCACGGGGCTGCTCCCCAGAGGACAGGGGGTTTTATGCTGGTGCCCCACTGTGCTTCACAGCTTTTGGCTGTCTCAGTCAGGCTCAACAGGGAGCTCAGTGTCTCAAAGAGGATTAATTCCCTAATCATCTGCTGAGCCCTGGGAGAGCAGGAGGCTGCGGGGGAGGAAGGGAGCCAGGGAGAAAGCGAGATAGAAGCTCAGCCCTTATCAGACCCTGGAGAATCCTTCTCTATGGCTTAGCTAACCAGCAGTAAGGACTCTGGGGTGCCCGTGCCAGCCAGAGGACAATGCCAGAGAAGTTTTAGGGACCAGGGAAGTTACAGTTTTTCCTTCTGGAGGGGTTTCCGTGATGCCTGAAAAGTTGAATTCCTGCCCTCCCCTCCATGTCTCTGGGTTTTAGGAAGCCCTGGTCTGTGTGGGGCACTGGGCTCTGACACCCCCATCCCTCAGTGTCCCCTTGAGTCCCTGTATGTCCCTAGATGAGCACTGTGAGCCCTTTGGGGCCAGAGAAGGATCGAAGCCAGAACAGGAGCTTTGCTTGGGCTGGGATGCTGTTTTCTGCATGTGGCTCTGCAGAGGATGCTCCAGATGCCCACTGGAAGCTGTCACTCAATCCTGGGACACCACTTGCTGTTGACACACGCCCAAACGTGATAAAATGCAGCTTTTTGGTAATCAGTGCCAATCATCACCCTGGCTGTTCAGTCAGAGGGAGCTGCCTGGTGTCTGCTGAAGGAAAAGGACCAGCCCAGACCAGCCAGACACTTGCCCTCCCCCTGCTTCATCCCCACAAACACCATGGTGCTCTCAGCAAACAATCACAGCCCTCCCCAAAAAACTCCCCGTGCTGATGGTGGTGACCACTGGAGCAGGCTGAGGACACTCTCAAGTTTGGAGTTCTCAGAAACTGAGCCACAGAGGGGGTCTTATTGCACCACAACACTGAAGGAGCCACAGATGCCATGGCCACCCCTGTCCCCCTCTCTCCAGCCATAGAGGTGTGATCTGTCCTCAGTATTCCCGGGGGCTAAGTTTGGATCTTTTTTCCCACAAGTCCATGACTAGGTAGCAATGACATCAACCCATCCCATAGGATATTCCATTGGCTCTCTGCACACATGCACAGTGCCAAGTGGATGCTGTGTCCATCTCCCTGGACATGGGAACTGGCAGAGACTCCAAGCTCTTCTATTCCTCCTGAAGCTCTCCCGAGGCCAAGGAAGGAAAAGACCCAAGGGGAGAAGTTGAACACTAATGCTTATAAGTAATGTGCTCCAAGAAAGCCAGAACTGGACCCCAACTCATTTCCCATCCATCTGCAGTGCCATCAGAAGGACCATGCCCCCATCCTTGAACCCTGGCGTGGGCAGGGCCTGTGCCTGAGCCCTGCCATGACACAGGCATCTCCTGGGGTCCAGGGGTGGCTTTCAAACAGGTTGTGACAGAGCCACAGTCACAGGTTGTGACAGTCCTGGAAAGGTGAACGGGAGCCCCAGGGCCAGGCTGTGTTTGTTTATCCTGGTGATGGAGCACACAACAGCGAAACAAAAGGTCAGACCCTGTTGCCCTGGGAGATGGTTTTTGAAGCTGCCTACCATCCTGCTGGGGCTCTGGTGGAACAGCCCCAGCATTTGTCATGTCAAGTTATTTTTGTAATTTTGGCTGGTTGTAGGTCTTGAAGCAGCCTCCCAGATGCTGCGAGCTTTGGGGACAAACTGCTATGGGACCAGAAGGACCTGAAACAGGGAGTACCCAGCCTCGGGGCTTTGGAAGCAGATCCCTTTCCCCATCTCCTGCAGCCAACCCAACACACAGCCTTCGTCTGGAGTGCCAGGCACACACAGCTCCTCTGAGCATCCCAAAAATCATGAGGAGTCTGATCTAAACGTCATTCACCTTTGGATCTTCCAAGTAATGAAGAGACACAAACTTCTTCAAGCTTTGGGCAGTTTTAAGGCAGCTGTTTGGAGCTCAATGCCAGTAAGATTGGGCCAAGCAAGGGCAGCAGGAGCCAGCAGGGAGGGAGGGCAGGTCCAACCAGCCCCTTGCAGGCTGGTCCTGGTTTACTCTGCTTCCAATCCTGAGCCTCTTTGCTTGAGCTGAACTGATAAACACCACTGTCAGCTCCAAACACAGACTTGTCCAGCTGGGGGGAGCCAGGGTTGAGCAGCATGGAGATGGAGAGCAGAGCTGTGCCCAGGAGCCCTGGCTGATCTTCCTTTTCCATTGCTGGACCTCAAAGCCTGACATGGCAAAAATCACCAATCTCCTTTCTGCAAAAATCCCCAATCTCCTTTCTGCAAAAATCATCAATCTCCTTTCTGCAGGTGTGGAGACTGAGGCACCCCAGCCCCTTGTGTGCAGTGAGACAAGCCAGGAGCCCAGATTCAAGGGGTGAGAGTGTCCCTGTCCCTCCCCAGCAGCTGAGTCTCACCTTCAGGGTGAAGTGCAGCACATCAGTGCCATAAAAGCCTCTGGTTGTCCCCACCTTGGGGCTTTTCCTCCCTCTGGCATGGGCAGGTAGAAAAGAAACAGCCCAATCCTGCAGGAAAGGCACCTTCTCTCTGGGCAGGAGACCAGGAGGGAATAAAAACTGAGTGTATCAGCCCTCATCTTGTTGCTTCTGGTTGTCAGCACAAGGAGCCTTTGTGTTTACCCAGACTGGAGGGCAATCACCCGTCACTAACAACACAATATCCCTGGTTGTGCCCTCATCCTGGCCAGGACACAGGACGGAGCTGGTGGCAGAGCTGCCAGGGAAGGAGGAGCAGCCCCCAGGACATCAGGACAGAGGTACAGGATCTGTTGAGCTGGGCTCCTGGTCACACAGAGGTGGTCACTGGCCTGAGCTGTGCTGGGGACAGCATCAGGATCCTTTTTCTGGATGAGCAGCTCAGGCTTAGCTCAGGTTACAGCATCAAGGGCAGGAGGCAGCTTTGGGTGCCCAGCACCCTGGAAGTGAGGTGAAGACTCCTAGGGCTGGGTGTGTGGGTGTTGCCAAATCAGATATCTGATTGGTGACTCAGTTTCCCCTGACTGGACTGTAAATCCAGTTCCTGGGGTTTTGAACTCTGGCTGGCTGTGAAGGAGGAACCCAACAAGCAGCCACGGGGCCAGTGGAGAGCTTGAAGCTTCCACCCAGCAGCTCTCTGCTGCCCAAGGCCACAAAGCACAACCACTTGGGGAAAAAAGGTGGCAAAGCTCTTCTCAAGCCCTGAAAATAGCAGAAATTGGATACCCTCCATATTGACACTCACCTCCTCCACCATGTGTTGGCATTTGATAGCTGTGCAAGTATTCAGGGCGTGACTTCCAGGCAATTGTGCTATTTCAGGGGTGGTTTGGGGATGTATTGCTGTTGCTGACAGCACAGAGAACGTGATACCAGATAATCACAGAATTCTGGAGATCATCTAATCCCTGCCCCTTGCTATAGCTGCTAGAGCAGGTTGCACATGATCCCATCCATCACAGGATGCAGGTGATAAAGCTGGAGCTGTGGCTTGCAAACAACTCAGCACAGCCACGTGTGTCCATTATAATATTAATTATAAACACATTTAAAGCCAAGTTAACTTCTGCCTCCCTGGGAACTTCAATGAGTCCATGTTTCACTTCACATTTCTCTGCCCATCTCCTGGCTGTGTATGAGCAGCCCCTGCAGAGCACACAGCAGAGCCAGGTTTTCACTTCTGCTGCTTGGGGGACTCATTGCTTATGGTTTTAGAACAGAGGGAGAGTGGGCAAAAGAGAAATTGTGGTTCTTGTGGCAGCTCTGGTGCCCGAAAAAATGGTGTGGGTTGAATGTGTCCTTCAAAGAAGTACCTCCCTTCTTCTTCCTGACAAGTTTTTGGCTGTTTCAGGAATAATTTGATTTATTTGGGTACGGAGGGAGCTGCCCTCAGCAAAGACAGGGACTGGGCAAGTACGACTCAGGTGAGAGTGCAGGAATAACCATCCTCAGGGTCTCAAGTGTTGCCTCATGGACTGAGCATGGTTTGGAGACATGAGGCCTGCAGAAAATCCTGTTAAGTGTTAAAGGTCTGAGAGAAGCCATTCATGTCAGGAACTGGAGAAGTGGAGATGCCTTTCAGTGTGCTCCCATATGGGTCTCTCCTCCACACACAATTTCTGAGGCCAGGTCTGGTACCAGCCAAGCTGTTGTTGAAGCTGACAGACCTTTTTGTCTGGTTCCTCCTGCTGCAGATCCAGCTTGCCAACTCCTCCCTCTTTCTGCCACTCTCCATGTTTGTCTTTATAACCTAAGCACATAAATCACTGGCAGGGCTATAATCTGGTCTCTGTTGCACCTGAGTGAATCCAGAGTAGCACCAACACCTTCACCCTGGGTGGACAGCAAGAAGCTGAGCCCAGAGCACATCCCCAGGGATGGCAGCAGGCAGGGACAGTAATGGTCCCACTGATTTCCCCAAACAGGAAGAAGACATTTGTCATGGATTACTCTCTGGAGATGAGCCAGCAAAAAAAGAAGCTTCTGAAAACCATCTACACCCTCCAGATGAAGTCAATCTCCACATTGCAGACAGCCAGCCCGTTGCTGAGTGGCCAGCGTGGCATGGGCATGGTGACAGAGCAGCAAGTCCAGGAGCTGGCAGGCAAAGCCAAAAGCTTGTGTGGAGACCTGGACAACATCAAGAACCTCCTCCACTATTGCCAGGATGATCTGGTCCGGCAGATCCCCAATCCCACTGGCAACAGCTATGGAGGAGTAAGTGGAATCCATTGCTCCCTGGATGGCTCCATCTATGTGACAGCTGAGAGTGCTCCCTGGGTCCATGTCCTCAACAGCAGAGGCCAAACCCTGCAGTCCCTGCCCTGCCAGCAAACCAAGAAGGAAAGCAGCACTTTCTTGCCAGAAGGTGTGACACTGACTCGGAAGGGAATGGTGGCTGTAGCTGACATGATGAATGGAGCCATCTGGGTCTTCAACCCTCACACCACCCTATCCAAGGGGGAATGGATAAAGATCAGACAGGTTGGTTCCCCCCGGGGCATTGGAGTGGACTCCATGGGCAAGATCTTGGTCGCAGACTATGCACAAGGCCAAGTGCACAGCTTTGCTCTGGACCATGCCTTCAGGACACTCAACATCCACTCAGTCTCTAACCTGCAGGGCCCACGTTATGTCAGCCCAGCACCCAACGGGGGCTTTGTGGTAAGCGAGGAGTGTGGAGATGTCAAGGTCTTCACGAGCAGCCGCAAGCTCCTCTGCTCCCTCGGCAGCAAATACGGGCACCAGTTTGGCAACCCAGCTGGGGTCTGTGTTGATGTGGATGGCAGCATCCTGGTGGCAGATGAGCAGCGCCGTACAGTCCACTTGTTCCCAGAGAATGGAGCTCCCATCTGCCTGGTGTCCAGAGGGCTGCGGAGACCCACCGGTGTGGCTTGCTCCTCCTTTGGCCACCTCTTTGTGGCAGACACAGGGGAGAACTGTGTCAAAGTCTTTAAGTACCATGTAAGGGCCCCTTACAGCCTCACAAACCCAGGCTGGTTCCTCTGCTGAGCTTTGGGTCTGCTGGTGGGTTGTGAGCTCCACAGCCAAGCATTGTCCCCATACTTAACTGCCTTTTTATTCTCCACCTTCCCCAGAAGGCAGAAGCAAGGATTAGACCAGCTCTGAGTTTCTCTGGCCCAGCAGGAGTAGCTAATGGAGAACCCAGCTACTCAGAGCTGGCCATGCTTTGGTGCTTTGGCAAACGAGGTCTCTCCCATGCCCCCAAATCCTTGTGTGCTTCTAAAAAGTGAATATAATGATTTCTCCTCCCCTCACCACCACTATTTTTATGTGGCCACGGTTCCACCACCCAGAGTATGACTGGAGGGGTAAGGATGGAGCTGGCAGGCATGGGCTCTGTGGCAAGGCTGGTTTCACAGCAGACTTCAAGAGAAGGGGAAAACGAACCGAACCCGTTCTGTGCTGCATTCCTGACCTCTGCAGGGAAGCGGGAACTACTGCATGGAAAAAAAATTGCAGGCGGGCACGTTGGATTGCTCACAGCAGCTCAGGTCCCGGGGGGGAGCTGAATCTGCAGCCCGGTTCTACCCGGGAAAGGAGGCTCCGGGAGGCACAGCCCTTATCAGCAGAGAGCAGGGGACAGCGAGTGGGGTGTGGGGACTGCGAGTGGGGTGTGGGGACAGTGAGTGGGGTGTGGGGAGAGCGGGAGGGGTGTGGGGACAGCGAGTGGGGTGTGGGGACAGTGAGTGGGGTGTGGGGACACTGAGTGGGGTGTGGGGAGAGCGGGAGGGGTGTGGGGACTGCGAGTGGGGTGTGGGGACACTGAGTGGGGTGTGGGGACAGCGGGAGGGGTGTGAGGAGAGCGAGTGGGGTGTGGGGACTGCGAGTGGGGTGTGGGGACACTGAGTGGGGTGTGGGGAGAGCGGGAGGGATTTGGGGACAGCGGGAGAGGTGTGGGGACAGTGAGTGGGGTCTGGGGGACATGGGGAGGGATTTAGGAACAGCGAGTGAGGTGTGAGGATAGCGGGAGGGGTTTGGGGACAGCGAGTGGGGTGTGGGGGACAGCTGGAGGGGTTTGGGGACAGCGGGAGGGGTTTGGGGACAGCAGGACGGGCATTCTTTCTCCTCTCCTGCTCCAGCCTCCTCCTCAGGCACAGCTCTGCACAGCTCCGCTGCCCCTCTCCGTGCCCAGAGCCCAACCAGCACCTCCCACCCAGCCCTGAAGAACCCCGGGGGGACCCCTCTCTCCTTCGGAGCCCTGGAGCAATCGCTGCGGGGAGGTGGGCACCCCCAGCCCCGTCTCCTTGGGGAGAGAGATCCAGGGAGCGGGGCTGCGGGGTTTGCGGGACAGGGATGAGCCCGTCCCATTGCTTTCTTCGCGTCAGGTCCTCCCAAAAATCAATCTTCCTTCCAATTTTGTGTCACAAAACCCAATAAACAAACCCTTTTCTCTAGCCCACCTGCGGGGGGACTGCACTCCCACCTCCGCAGCACCTCGGAGCCTCTCAGGTTGCCCGTGGGTGACAACGTCCCCACGCGTGGGCATCTGCCAGGCCTGGGTTTAGTGAGGTGGCAGCAATGGGGACAACGGGGTGCCGTGAGGAGGGGACCTTGGGGATGGGGACAATGGGGTCACCTAAGGGAAACTGAGCCCCTGGCCTTGGCCCGGGTGCCAGCAGGGCTGAGGGCTGGGCGGGTTGAGGCTCCTTATCGGCCAGCTCAGCCCCCGCCGTGGCTGCTCCGGGCCCCTTTCCGTGCTGCAGGGCACGGCGGCCATAAAGAACACGGGGGAGCGGGTGAGGAGATGCGGGACAGCCCCGCAGAGCGGAACGCGGGAGATCGGTTGCCGGGGCCGACCGGGCCCTTCTGGCTGCACATCCCGGCACCGGCGGCGTCTCCGAGCAACCGGGCCCGGAAGCGGGAGGCGAGGCGGAGCGGGCGGTAGGAAGGGCGGCGGGGGACGGGAGGGCCCGGCCTGGGGTTTGTGCCCCGGCCCCGCCTCACCGGGGGCCTCAGCCTGGGCTGGGGGGGTCCCGTGGGTGCTGTAGGGGCGGCCCGAGGGCAGGGGGTGTTGGTTAAATTTGCTTTAGGGTTGATCCAGGGGTGTTGGGGAGGAAGAGGAGGAGGAGGAGGAGGCGTCCCCTTGCTTCTGCCGTGCCCTAAGATGACGTTTCAAACCGGACGAGTTCAAAGCCGGTGGGATTTGCAGGGATTTGCTCTGCTCCTGCTTCCCTGCCACCCCATTTCTGTGTCTCCCGGCCTGGTGGCCCCAAACCCTGAGGCTGTGGCTGCCCCATCCCTGGCAGTGTTGAATTCCAGGTTGGATGGGGCTTGGAGCAGCCTGGGCTGTGGGAGGTGTCCCTGCCCATGGCAGGGGGATTGGATTTTGATGATCTTTAAAGTCCCTTCCAACCCAAACCATTCCATGATTCTAAGAGCTCAGGAGAGGCTTTGCCAAGGGCTCAGCACCCCATGGCATGGCAACAGGGCAGCCCATGTGGTGACACCAAGGCCATGTCTTGCTCTTCACCTTGTTTTTCTGTCTAAAATTCTGAGGAATGGGTCCTGGGGTCCTTCCTTCATCTGCTGGTTGAATTGATGGATTTTAAGTGGTGTCCATTAGTGGTTTTGCTGCAATGTTTGTGTTGATGCTGTGTGGCATCTCAGGGGAGAAGCTGGGGCTTTCCAGCAGGAATGGGCATATCTGGAAGACTTTGGGCTCTTTAGGAGCAACAACTCAGCATATTGGCTGCTGTTAAAATTAGCAGCAGTGAAACAGTTGACTGTGACATTTAAAATGTCAACTTCAGTTTTCAAACAGTCTATTGACATCAGTAAAGTAGGATGCACAACCAGTCATGGATTTGGGAATACCAGCTTTTGCTGCCTGGATTTCCAGGCTGGCTCTCTGGTTCCTGCTGCTCACTGGCTGCTTTTCAATTACTGGGATATATTCTAAAGCCTGAAAATTTGGTCCTTTGGTCAGGAATGGGGGAAAAGTCCCTTTGTGGCTTCCAAATTTAGCTGTGGGCTGGAGGATCTGTGGGGCAGTGAGGGATGGTTCTGCTTCCAGCAGCTTACTGCCTACAAACCCCTCACCAGCACCCTCCCATCTGTGCACAGGGAAGGCTTGGAGTGTGCTTTGCTGTTTTGCAGTGAAAGGGAAAATTCAGTCCCAGGAAAAAAAACAAAAACCAAACCAACCCAACCCCTACATTTTTCTTTGTAACGCATCAGCTGTGGTGCTTTTCCTGTCGGGGGAGTGAGCTGTGCACCAGGGAAACTTCACCTTGCTGCCTGGAGGCTCTGGGAACTCATCCATGAGCAGACATTTCCTCCTGCTGTGCTGGGCAGGGCTGTGGGGCTGGCAGCAGCTTCACCTCTCCCCTTTGCTGCTTCCCCAGCACCTCCTCCTCCCCGCAGCAAAGAGATTCTCCAGCTCCCTTCTCCCGGATTTTCAAAAATCCCAACAAAACCAGCCAAACCTCCAGGTTCTGCGTCCACTCCAGACGTTACAAACACAGCCCCTGCTCCTCTTTCCAGCTGACTGGTCCCTGGCAGAGGAGGCAGCCCCAGGGCCCTGCAGATTTCCCACATCCCTCACAAAGCTCTGAAGGACGGGAAAGGACAACGGGCGCCGGGTGCTCTGAGCCAGGGCCCTCCTTACTGCAATTATCTTTCTGTTAGAAGCCACCACCTTATTTAAAGAGACATTGTCAACTGCCTCCAAGCTCCTTTTTGTAGAAGTCTTACATTGAGGTGTTTGCTTAATGACGTGAAGAAAAACATTGTGGATGAAGAACACAGATGCAGCAGAGATGCTTCGCCTTCTCTAGAGTCTTGCAACTAATCTTGCCCCCAGGAAGGCTGGAGAGGGAATGTTTGCAAAGGCCTGGAGGGATAGGATGTGGGGCATTGGTTTTAAATTAGGGTAGATTTAGACTGGGTGTTAGGAAGAAGTTCTTTACCATGAGGGCAGTGGAACAATGGAACAGGTTGCCCAGGGAGGTGGTTGAGGCCTCATCCCTGGAGATGTTCAAGGTGAGGTTTGAGGAGGCTCTGAGCAACCTGATCTGGGTGAGGGTGTCCCTGCTGACTGCAGGGAGTTGGACTGAATGACCTTTAGAGGTCCCTTCCAACCCAAACCATTCAGTGATTCCATTCTAATAATTAAAACCACTACAGAAACTCCAAATCACTGTAGTCCCTTTTGACAAAATGACTGTCTCTGTTTCCAGATGAAGGGTGACAAGGAGCTGAGTGATCTCACCAAGGCTGCTCAGGTAGTTTGTTGGAGAGCACAGGTCTGGGTTCCTGGATGATAAAAGAGCCTCTGAAATTCTGTGGCTTTCTAGCATAAACCAGTCTGTGATTGTTGGTAACAGGAGGAAGCATTCCCCAGAGGCATCACTGTGCTGCTGTGTAGTCCCTTCTCTAGGCAGTGCTCCAGCACATCCCATGTCAGATACAAGGCAGGATGGATTGCTGATCTTGGCTGGTCTGACAGGCTGTGCTTATCAGTGTACCCTTAGGAAAGGCTGCTCCAGGACTGAGAGAAGAGTTTTGCTGAGAAGCTCCAGGCTCACCATCCCTCATGTCAAAGACTGCAGATTATCAGGAACCTCCAGATACTCCTGATGTGTGTTTATCTGTTGGCTGTCATACAAGTGGGTGGATTTAGTATTTTAGAACTTGACTGGGCCTCCTCACCAGTGACTTTGGTCAGCTCAAACTCTCCTTGTGTTTAATCACAATTCTCAAGTTTGATTTCTGTGTTTATTTGCAGGTATACCATCCTTCCAGGACTGATGCCATGGTACTTAAGGTCTTCTTCCCATCGTGCTGCTCCTCAGCAGAAAGTGGCATTTTGATCGGCCGATGGATCTCAGAACAGAACTCTGCTGTTATCCTTGCTGTGGTCCACTTCCCATTTATTCCTGCCCAGGTGAAGCACTATCTCAGTGAAGTTCTTCAGGTGACTAAAGTCAATGTTTCTGTGCTTGGCTCTTGGAGCAACAGCAGAGAGGAGAAAGAAGAAAGTCTGAGCGAGTTCTTGAAGGACCTGGGGACAATATTCCCCCATGAGCCATGGATTCAGATCAGCAAAGAAGGAGACAGCAAATTCTGGAGCTGTTCTACCCTGCAGAAACACTCTAACAACCCTAAGAAGGAAGAAATCATCTTGGTATACTATGACCAGCGCAAAGTCATGCTTTCCCATCTCCATCCCCCTTTGGACACCTCCACTGAAGAGGAGGCAAAGGATGCTTCCAAGCTCTCTGCCATCTTTGAGACAGTTGCCAGGAGTAAGGTACTGTTCATGACTGACAGGTATGATGATGGGCCCATCAAGCTGACCCACTGGCAGTCAGATGGTGTGGAGGCCAGTATCATCATGGAGCTGCTGAAGCAAGCCTCTGTGCCTGCCTGCATGCTGCTCACCTTCCTGCTTTCACTGATCTCTGGGGTCTGCAGGAGCAGGTAAGTGATGCCACGTTGGCCAGCTTGGGTTTTGCTGGGTCTTGTAGTTCCTCTGGAGGCATTTGCAGGCTTCCTGCTCAACCCCAGTGAGAAATACAGTTGATACAAAATGTTTTCCTTAACCAGTCACATCTTATCTCCTGGTACCACGGGTAGTTTTATGGACCACAAGTACCTCTTGGGTATCTTCTCATCTCGGAGATCACCAATGTGTAAAAGGGCCTTTAGATGGTACAGCAGGTGACATAATAGGTATGGAAGGTGGAGCAGGTACCAGACCTCCTGCTTGACCTTCTCAGTCATTCCATGTGCTTGGGTTCAATTTAGCACAGGCTGGGTGGTATGGCCTCCTTTTTGCCAACAGACACAAGGCAGGGAGGGTTCAAGGTGTCACCTGTCCTTCCAGTCCCCTCCTCCCTGTCCTGGGACACAATGGTCCCATAAAATATGGTCTACCAGGTTTTTGCTGCTTCTTGTCACAGGACTTCCTTCTTTCCCAGGTTTTTGTGGTTAAGGGATAGTCAGCTTTGAGAAGTGATGTCCTCCAAGGACAAGTGGAGGCTTGGGGCTTTGGTGGACATGCTTCTGATGGGTTTTGGGGTTTTTTTGCTGGGGGAGGAGCTTTAGGAAGCTCAGGCAGGAGTGCTGACATCTCCCGGAGTTCTCTGAGCCTCTCAAGTCCTCTCCACCTTGTGTTAAGGCATTTCTTCAGCACCACCTTGTGCTAAGGGGTGGCCATTGCAAATCTCTCTTCGGAGGGACCTCTGTGCCAGGTTGATTTGGTGTTGAGACAAGAAATTCTGTGTGCTCCTTTTAAGGAAGGGCTTTCACAAACAGCCTGGCCTCTGATTTCTCAAGGGAGGCACCGTGCTTGCAGGTTCTAATAAGGAGCATGAAGACAGCCAGAGGTTCTGGTTAGTGGAGCTTTAATATTTACATGTGAGCCAGATTGGGAAAGATTGCTTTTCATCTGGTATTGGAAAACTCTGCTCTCACTCTCAGGAAAAAAAATTAATTGGAAAATCAAGATTTAGTCATGCAGGCTCTGTTAATGCATTGCTAAAATTCCTTGTGTTTTGGGAATACCCCAAAGGCTTCCTGCTGCTTAAATAATGCAGTGAAACAACAGCACAATTTTTTTGTTTGTTTGTCTGCTTGATTTTATAATTTAGTTGGTTTTCCATTGCACTTTTGAAAATTGTGTAGTAAACAAGTGGAAGCATTTATGGCAATGCCTAGCTGGGATGCAGAGGGGTAGGAGACCAAGCAAGAAATATTTCTGCCTTTCTTCCTTAGCACTCCTGGAGATGAGTGTTACCATATCACATCTTACAACTGTGATACTGAGCTTTTTGCAGTGTGTTTGTATTTTTATTTAAATAAGTATGTGTAGGTATTTACTTTTCCAAGGAAGTATGTAAGTGGACTGGAGTTTTTCCTCTTGATGTTAAGTGAAAATAGAATCAGGTGCAGCCCAGACAAGCACAGACCTCTGATGTGTCTTTGGACCCATCCTGTTCAGTTGAGGAGATGTGTTTACCTGTTTGGGGTGCTCCTGGGGGTGAGGCTGCTTTGGAAATCACTCTTGCTTGTGCAGGTTGCTCCTCAGAGACCTGAGAGCCACAGGGTGTCCTTTCCTTTGACTGGGGGTGTCTGGAGGGTGAGCCACAAGCTGCCTCCAGTGTGAGGAGTTGTGGAGCAGCAATGGATGGTAAGAGACACACGGTGCTGGGAGAGAATGGGGACACTGTCAGCCCCATGAGTGTTCAGCCCAGGGCCCTGGAGCTGTTGCTTTCTGCTTGAACTGTGATGCTCTGGCAGCTCTTGGGCTGACCAGGCATTTTTCACCTTCAGTTCTCTGTACATAACCACCCAGGTAAAGTGTTTCTCCTCCCCCTTCCTTTGCATTTCAAGTGCAATTTTCTGCTCTAGCAAAGGTTTGCCACAGCAGAATTTGTAACCACTGGGCTAGGGTATAATCAGAAGAGAAAACTCATCTGCACTTGTGCCTGGATGAATCTGCAAACCCAGGTCTTGGAGATCAGTGGCCAGTGCAGTCCCCCCCGTGTCTCCCTCCCCTGCACAACCCTCTCTCTCTCCTCTGCTGCTTTAGATCTCACCTCCTGACAAGTCAGCTGGAGAACAGTGCATGTGTTTGTCTCAAAGGTGGGAGGCTGTGATGAAGAGCTGAGTAACTCAGAGGCCTCAAATTAAGAGTGATTCACAGTGCACTGCATGTACTTCAAACCCAGCATGTCTGAAATCTGAATGGGGAGGGGGAAGGAGGGGGAACTTCAGCACTCTGGCTTTGAAAGGGCTCAGGAGGATGGGGATAGCAACCAGAGTGAAACAAACAGGATTTTCCAAAGCCATACCCTTGCCCTTTGTGTAAAATGTATAAATAGCAGCTGGAGCCCATCCTGCATGCTGTCCTGGCCAGCCCTGGAGCCACTCTGCTGCTGGCCCACAGGCTGAGGTCCTCCAGAAGCACACTCACTAATGATCCAAACAGCTGTACAGCTTCAAAAGCAAAGCAGGATACCAGGAATAATTTTAGAGTTTGGAATGAACATGAACTGAAAGAACAGGCCCGTGCTGTCACAGAGAGTAGATGACTCAAAGTTAATTTAGATTCCTGGGCCTGGCATGAGAAACAGTGAAACACTGAGAATAGTGGAACAACCACTGTGCATGGGAGAGAAAGGATCCAGATTATGCCCACATCAGATTTTATTCCCCACAACAAACACAGTGCTTGGTGTTGCAGTACCACTGCTGTGCACTTTGAGACTACACAAATCACCATCATTCTTTTCCTTACAGGCTGTGTGGTCATGAAAGTAACTCCCCCAAATTATTGACCATCCTTTAGTACTTTTCTTCTGAGTCATACAAAAAGAACTTTCTCTCCTACAAGCCTAATGTGGATGTTAAACTTGAAACCTAATTACCTGCTAAATGTCACATTGTCCACACATTGCTGGTCACTCTTGGCAAGGCAGACACTCTTGGAAAGAAGACAGAAATAGAGATCCTGAGAAAGGAATTTGGAGGTAATAAAGAAAAAAAAAAGAAAAAGAAAGAGAGAAAAAGAAAAAGAAAGAGAAAAAGAGGGGAGAAGGGACAGAAACTGCAGAGAGAACCCAGCAGTTATACCAAGCTCACACTAGATAGAGACTTGTGTTCCCAGCAGGGGGGTTTGTGGAGCAGTTTCACCATGTTTTTGTGTTCTGCACACAACTGGTTGGGTTGTCTGCTTTAGATGCCTTAACCTGGAAAGGCTGCCTTAGTTCTGTTAACCTTTAAGAGCATAGATAACATCTAATATTCTTTAATGCTAATATGTTGACACCATCTCTGGTTGCACAACCTTAACTTTGCACTGAATGTTTTGCATGGAGTTGGTACACTGTCAAAAGGGGACATTCCTGGGGTGTTTCTGCAGGGTGCTGAAGTTTTGGCCTTCATCTTTCTTATGGAGCAAACTCTCAACTTGTGAGCAGCTGGGCCATCGCCTGCAGCACCTTCAGGTCATCAGCAGCAACAAGAAGGCTCAAAACCAGACTCAACTGATGAGGTATGGAGTACACAGAAAGCCACACACACTTTGGCTCTAGCACTGTGTCCTCTGGGGAACCAAACCATGGATCCTCTGCCTGCACAGCACCACAGCCTCCTCACTGCACCATGCCCTGTTGCCTTCCCTGCTCCATTCCCTGCTACTTTGCAGATTTTTGACTCTGCAATCTGTTCTTATTAATGATGCTTTTTTTCCAGATATACATATATTTTCCCTAGCCTGGGGAAGGCAAACAGGATATTGCCCACAGAAAGCTTGTCCTGCACTCCTGTGTGGAGTGCTTTGCTCTCAGTACTCCCACCAGCTCATTGCTGCTTTTAACCAAAACTTGCAATCCCATGTTCAGCATCACTTCCCATAAGGGCAGGATGGTTTGCCTGCTCCCCTCTTTCACCCCCTCTTTTGGGGTGAAGTTACTGCAGAGCAGAGACTCCAACAAGCAGTAACAAAGTCAGTGGTATAGAAAGAGCAAAATGTGCAGCACAGTGAGTGGGACAGGGAGAGGCAGAGATCTGAGACAGATATTGAATGCCCTGTGGCCATTACACAGTGAGTTGTGTTCTCTCTGGTTCTCTGATCCTGAAGGAACAGACTCCCAGGGAACACTTGAAACAGATTTGAACACCAAAAGTAACTGTGACTGTTTACTCTCATTTCCTGAATAACTCACACCATGGAACTTAATTCAGAAACTTTAGCAGTGAGGGGGCAGCTCAGCAGCCCTTCTGGGTGTGTCTGCGTACCCAAAAAGACTATTTTTTACATCAAAAGTGGTTCAACTCAAGTTTGCCTCTTGGGAAACCCTCTGATCTCAGCGTGGATGCTCCAAGGGCTGGTGCTCTTAGCATTAGTCAATGCCCCCTGAGATCTCTCATGCATACTTGTCTACTGTTCCTCTTTGTATCTTCAGTCCCTCTCTTCACTCCCCTTCCTGAGCAAGGTGGGGTGGTGTGGCAGGCTCTGAGTAGCTCAGTGTTTGCCCACAAAAGTAGCAGCACACCCATGAAAGTCTTTTTGCCTCTTCAGTGAATTGTCCCGGTGTCCCTGGGACATGAAAGAATGTCAGAAGCTGACAGTTGTCATTGAAACATTAAACATTGTCCTTCCTCTTCCTGTAACACTGTTTCTCTTTATCCTGCCTGCAGGAAAGCCAATATCTTTGTCTCTCTGCTGATTGATGTGGCTCTGGGGATACTGCTGATGTCCTGGCTGTATAGAAAGAACCAAATTGGCCACCTTGCTGACACTCTCATCCCTGCAGCTGATGTAAGTCTGGCCAGAGAGTTTGCCTTCCACCTGCTGTGAGTAGTGACCTGTTCTTGATGCCTGAGATAGGATTGCAGAGGGTCCTGTCTGAAGTCATGCAAATTAAGTCTCCTCAAGAACTGCAGAATCTTCAAATCCAGCCTGCTGGGGCTGCTCAAAAGGAGCCCATCTCTGCTTTGCATGTGCAGTGAATAGTAATTGGATGTTTACTGGAGGGCTGCTCCAGTTCCTAAAGTCACAGCTGTAGCTTGGACAGAGCTCTGCAGCTGCAGGTTGAGCAGTTATCTGGAGTTAACAGGCAGCAGCCTCAGGTTGTTGCTATATGGGGTGTTTAGTGAAAAGCTGTGGCCTGGGTTTAATCTGATAAACTGCTGCAAAGTCAATCTTGATAAGCAGTGCAGCTGTGCTTGTGAAGAGGAATTTCATGGGGAAATCCAAAGGCATTAGCTAGGCAGGCAAACACTTGAAATCCTGGCTAAGAACTCTGGTGTACAGGTGGTAAACCAGGAACACTTTCTGTGTCCTGTGATTTTTCTCAAACATAAATCCTCTTGTCCAGTAAGATCCCTCAGGATCAGCCTAAATTCATGAAGAACAAGTGTGACTTATAGTATCCTGCTTTTCTAGTGGCTCCTTTTGGGGGCAGCACTCCAGTGTGTCTGTTCAGTGGCAGTAAGGAACATATGGTGCACTGCAGAGGCTGGAGACCAACCCTCTGATGTGTAGTTAGTTCCATTTTAAGAGCTTCTGTGTCTTGGGAGTACATGTGCAGCCACTGCTGAGTGTTGCCATGCAGCTGCACAGCCTGATCCTTTCTCTGCCCACTCTCTCTATTTCTGGGAGAGAAGGTGGATCTTCCCATTGGTTTTTTTCTAGCATCTGGAGAACATCCTCCCTCTGCTTGTCCTCTAGTTTTTTGATTGGGAGGGGTTTTATTCCAGCAGAAATTTTTTTTCCCCACTTATCCTGACTTTCTTGGGAAGACCTCGTGTTTTCCTTGATGCTTGGCTGGTGTCTAACCTTTTAACTCTTACAAGCCATTGGTCTCTGATCATTCTTGTACATCCTGTGCTTTCAGAACATGTGTATTGAGTGTCCAGCATAGCCATGGATGATGTTATTACCATTTTTGTAGTCAAACTTCTAAGGATTGCATGTTTTAAGGATTGCCGCAGACACTATTCAGCAGCAGGGGTGGGCTAGAAAGGACCACAATCCTTGCAGTACCCTTGCTCTTGTATCTGAGGTATGCAATATTTCTCAAAGTAATATTTCTAGAAATACTTTTCTAAGTCTTTTCCCTTTCAGATATTTCAGCTGAAGAAGTTGTAAGTTTTCTAGAGTTCTCCCTGTGGGATTTCTGTAAGTGCCCAGCTCTCAGAAATCTCTTTTCCTTAACAAGTTTGCAAGGAAGTGGCTTTTGGCTGCATTCCTGATTGCACAGGTGGCTCCAGGAGGGGTTCCATCTGCGTGGTGTCTTTGGCAGATGGATGCTCTCCATGCTCAAGGTGTACCAGTCCCAGCACCTGTCCTGGGTAGGTTTGCTCATCAGAGTTGCTCCCTTGTTCATTTTTCAGTAATTTAACTCAACTGTCACTCAACTTAGGCATCACCCTGTCTCCTGCATGTGCAGACTTCATTACCTTGCTGTCACCAGGGGCTGGTGACCAACTTTCCTGGAAGTGTTGGCTCCTCCTCCTCTGGGTGGCCTGGCAGTCAGTCCGTGCCTTTCTTCTCTGCTTCTCTAAGCTTATCACTTCAGGCCACTTGCAACTCTTCTTACTCTTCAGCTTTACTTTCTGCTTTCAAGCGTGGTAGCTTTTGGACTTAAAAGCATTTGGAGCCCTTTTACTTCCTTCAGTGGGCATTGATTTATGTGCTTTATGTGCAGGCCTTAAAAAATGCAGCTCTGAGTGATCCCAAAATATACCAATGACTTCAGCATGTGGTCTGCAAGCCAGCACCACTTCTTTTCCAGTATGACAGCAAAATCTCCCCGTAGCCATTCAGCAGTAGCTTTCCTTGTTGCTGCTGAGTGTCCATCTGGTCCACATTATTCCCATCACTTGGGCTTTCTCAAGTGCTTATGTGTTGCCAAGTGCAGTAACTCAAACTTTCCCATGTGCAGAAGGAATTGTTTTTCCTTCTCTTGTGTTCCTTGCCCTTCTGCTTTGGATATGTGCCCCAGATCTGATGATGGCATTGACCTCACAGCTCTGCATCTGTCAATAAACAGAACATTAGGTAGATTATAATGAGATTTTTATGTATTAAAATGTTCTATACGTAACCTTGTTTTAACCTAGTTTATTTGGTTGATTTTAATATTGTCAAACTAACCTTATATAACATATAGACTTATAGGTTTGATTGATTGAATTTAACATTGACAAAATTGTAGCTCTGCAGGGACTGGATGCAGTGCTTTTTTTTTTTTTTTTTTTTTTTTTTCCCCCCACCCAACCTCTCTCAGGAAGGGAGCAGATCCAGGTGGGTTATTTTGGCTCTCAACAAGTGCCAGGGTGACATGCCTGCTGAGGTGAGGCTCAAGCCCTGTTCCTTAGCCATCCTTCATCATCCCCTGATACAATGGTGCTCAAATCAACACTCAGCCAGCAGCTGTTGATGGTGCACAAGACATCCCTGCCTACAGCTCCCACTCTCACAGCTTGATGAGCTGCCTCGTGCTGACTGCAATAACAAGTTGCTTTTGTGCTGTGAGGCAGATGTGATTCAGAGACACCTAGGGAGTCACTGACGAGTAGCTGTATGCAAGGACAGATTTGTGGAGCAGGCTTTCAAAGCCAAGAATGGAAAATGTGAATAATCTCTTCTCTGTGGGTGCCCTCACAATTTGTACCCTCCTCGTTCCTCTTGATCCCACCAGGCTTGCCAATGGTTGTTTTGTTTTTGCTTTCCACAAGACAAGCCTTGCTTTAAAAAATACCTTATGCAAAGTTCTACATTTGTCTGTTTTTAAAATAAGAACAGCATATAAACCACCTTTTTTTTTTCCTCTCCTTCACCTCGTCCATCCTTGCCAATGTCCTTTTTTCTTAAGCTTTAATCTCCTTCAAACAGTTAAATATTTATCATAGATCATGCCTCCAGAAATGGTATTGGAGCTTAGAGGTATTTGGATTGAAGTTTCTATTCAGTCCTTTTCTCCTAACCCATAAACAAAGCAAGTAGAGAGGACACTACTTGGAAAATAGACTTAGGTGTTCATTCATAAAATAGTCAACATGGAGCCCCTAATGCCTGCAGCATTGTCTCTGCTCTGGTTTGTCCTAGATGCTCTGCTCAGGAAGTTTGCACTGTCCTTCCCACTGTGCTCTGGGTGTCCTTCTCTATCCATGTCACATCAGTGTGAGACCCTCTGCAGGTGCAGCCTGGAATGAGGAGTGTGACAGGAAAGCAAATATTGCCACAGTGATCTCATCTGAATCCTTCTAGCTTCAGTCTCCAGTTTGGGAATGTCCCTACCCCCCTTTCTGAAACACTCCCAATCCACCTTGTCTTATTTATTAATACTAGCTACATCCAATATTCATTACTGCAACAGGAGAATTGGCCTCCCACTCATCTTTTTCTGCTTCCTATCGATCAGTTCCTAAAATACCTGGCTGGAAAACAACCTGCAAGGTGAGGTTTTGAAATACCTCTCCCAGCTAAGCAGCAGTGAGCACCTTCCCAGAGCTACATGCCCCTCTCTGACTTCAGTAGCACCTTTGGGACTGGCAGCCTGCAGCCTGATTTAGAGCTGCCAAACAGCCTTGCTGAAGGACTGCTTTCAAGCATTTAAATATTTCATTAAAATCCCCAAATGCTTTTTCTAAGTTACCAGTCCAACACTTTAAATATTAAAACCACCCTATGTATAAAGTAACTAACACTTCTCAGCCACAGGGGGTTCAAATCAGTTCTGACTTGCAGAGAGAGAGGGAAAATGGGTGATATAAAAAGGCAATTCTTATGGAGAAGTTGAAGATGGAGCCCTTAATTTTGCCACTACACTAAAAGCAAATGTTTAGAAACTCATTTTGCAAGGATCCTGTTGGTTAATAATAAAAGGGAATCGTTCCTTGGAAATAATTTCCCCTTAGGGGAATTATCCATATAAATGGTGGGGAAAGTAGGCTGCAGTGCATCAGCTTTAGGTAGCTTTAGGTCTCCATTCTTCTACACATGGACAATTTGCAGTGCAGATCCCTTGAGTGGATGTGTAGGAGTCTTTTGTAGGGGTGTAGGTGTCTTTTACACAATCTCACTTCATACAGGACAGTGTAGGAGGTCACTTCTCCCAGGTATGTTCCAACTCTGTTAGCTGGAGGTTCCTACTCTCAGCTACCTCAGTTCCCAGCCTGGTAAATGAACTTCAGGGCTGGTTTTATCTTAGGTAAGTTGGTCAGGTGTGAACCACCAAGGAGCAGAGAGAGCCAGCCCATCTTCTGCCCTGTCAGCTGCAAGGATAGTGGGGTAGAGAGGGAAAACCAGTAAATAACATCAGTCTGGATTCAGTCACCAAAAATTGTGAGTCAAAGCCCTCAGTGATTTGAGCGTGAGCACCATTAAGCCTTTCTCTCAACCATTCAAAGGACTTCTTTTTTACTGGGATGCCATGGGTGTCTCTCCATGGAACCTGCAGAAAGACACAGTAGTGGTGGACAAGATGTACATGCCATGCAAGGCATGATTAATCTTGCCTTGTACACCACAGAATATTAAGTAAGTTTTTTTATGTATGAAATACATTTACATAATGATGTTTTCTACCCTGCTATAAACACACAGGTTATTTATTTGGAAAAATTCACTTTCTTTTTGCACTGTGTGCACTGCCACCTTCTCCATTTTAAAATCCTGTCAGCCTTCCCCACAGTTAGATTATTTGCCAGTTCTGACTTTTCAATTGAATCTCCAAAGAAATTGATTTGTGCTCAGCATTTGCCATCTATTTCAAGAACCCTCATTACACCAAGAAATCAGACTGTGCAAACTACCAGAGGTGGCCATAAACCAACACCAGGTTCTTTGTCCCACCACTGAGACCATTTCAGCAGCTCAGTTTCCTCTCTGACACCAGGTTTGGATTCAGTAAAGGGTCCACAAAGGTGCATTTCTGATTTAATTAATTGTCTGTAAAGTTGTAATTTGGATTTTTATTTTTTTTTCTATTGCTTTGAGGGGTGTGGTAAGAATTCTTGGGGAGGGGCAGCAGTGGATCTGCTCAGTGTCTTTTATCTCCTTGCTTCCATGTGTTTTTTAGCATGTAGCTGAAGAGCTCCAGAACCTGCTCCAGTGGCTGATGGGAGCACCAGCTGGACTGAAAATGAACCGAGCTTTGGATCAGGTTTTGGGCCGTTTCTTCCTTTACCACATCCATCTTTGGATTAGTAAGTGCAATTGTTTAACTTTTTAGTTCCCCCTTTTCATCTCCTCTCTCCTGAGTGTTTCATGTTTGCCTAGAGGTGAATAATGAATCAAAATGCACTACTGCAAGTACAAACTTGTCTGCAAGTCTTTCTGCTGTGGGAACTCGAGCCAAAGATGGATTCCCACACAAGGAAGTCATGCATATTAAATAAAGAGCTTCTGTTGATGCTTTGCAAAAAGTGCAGATCACAACAGGGCTCTTGGGGCCATTAGTGCTGAGTGGCCACGGGAAGGCTGGAGGTCCTGGGTAGGATTTTGTAGTCTTTGCCATGTAGTGAGCAGCTGATGGGCTAGGGATGAGAACTGTCCTCTTGGCATGCAAATCCTGACCCTGTCCTATCACTGACTTCAACTTAGCCATTTTATTATTTCCAGTCTCTCCTTGAAATAACACAGCCCTTCTGTCCTTGGTAAATGTCTTGATGAAGGAGTATGGTCATGATCATAGAGTGGCTTAGGTTGGAAGGGACCTTAGAGATCATCTGCTCCAAGCTCCCTGCAATGAGCAGGGACACCTCTCATCTACACAAGGCTGCTCAAAGCCTCATCCAACCTGGCCTTGAACACCTCCAGGGAGGGGGCAGCCACAGCTTCTCTGGGCAATCTGTTCCAGAGTCTCACCACCCTCAGACTGAAGAACTTCTTCCTAAGATCCAGTCTAAACCTCTTCTCCTTCAGTTTAAATCCATTTCCCTTGTCCTGTCACTGGACACTCTTATGAAAAGTCCCTCTCCAGCCTTCCTGTAGGTTCCCTTCAGGGACTGGAAGGCAGCTCTAAGCTCCCCTGGAGCCTTTTCTTCTTCATGCTGAACAATGATGGAGACCGTGCTGATTTATTCTGCTCATCAGCCATTGTTTCTATGGCTGTGCTCCACTTGAATGATGAAAGAGACTTTAATTTAGAATCACCACTGGTAAAGGTTGATGTGTGCAGTTGGACACATCTAAACCACATGTGGAGCAGGGTGACTGCTCAGTGTGTCCTACCCTTGCTCACAGAGCTGGTCAGAAACCTGGGGAGAAGGAGAGGTTTTTTGGCCCTCGGCATCTGAAGGAGCTTTCCAGTTTTACTTCCATATTTTCCTGCCTATGATTTCTGAAGGGAAGATCCAGGTTGGGGGGAATCAGTCTTTAGAGAATATCAACAGGAGGATGGCTCAGTCAGAAAATGACATTCTGCAATATCCACTAGGCTACATCCACCTGATGTCCCCATTCATTGAGATGATCCTCTGGTACGTGGGTCTGTCAGCTTGCCTGGGCCTGACTGTGGCTCTCTGCATCCTCTCTGACATCATTGCACTTCTGACCTTCCACATCTACTGCTTCTATGTCTACGGAGCCAGGTGAGTTGGTCTCTCTTGTCTGTGTCTTGGGTATGTTTGGAGAGAAAGCCCACTGACCACTCAGGCCATGTCTTTAATTTGTGGAGTGTTCAGTCCTGGTGTAATTCTCTTCAGGTCACAGTTTCACCGGGAATTAAATTTTTGTGTGATTATACTCAGGTAGAAGTGATGGCCACAGCAGTACAAGCTACCAACCTCTCAGTTCTCTTGTGTTTAAATATTTATAACTATGGTAGTGACCTGGAAAAATAAAACTATGTGGCAGGCACAGGAAACAAAGCAGTCCAGGCCAACCCTTTTAATTCAGTTTTATGGTACTCTTTTCAGTTGCACCCTGCCCACTGGTTTTGAGGGGAACTGGAGGAGAGGAGGAGGAAAGGGCAACCCTTGTGTTTCTGGAGTGTCCCATCCTCTGCCCTGCATCAGAGGTTCTTGTCTGCATTATGGAGCACAGATGGCAGGTTGGGGGTTGCAGTGTGGCTGTGACACCATTGTGGTGTCACTGTCTGAACCTTCTGGAGGACCCCACATGGCCCAAGAGCTGAGCAGAGGCTCTGTGGGAGCATGTGGGTGCACAGAGGTCTTTGGGGCACAGGGCATGTCAGGGTTACTGGGTGCCCACCAACATGTTCTGTTCCTGCTTTCCATGCTGGAGGAAGGCATCAGCATCACACAGGCCACTGGAGAGCAGCTGCTCCTGCTGAGGAGATGAGAGAAAAGGTGATAAATAAAGAAACTTTCATCTTCTAAAGTCAGAATCATACATTTTGGTGGGAAGGAACCTCTAAAGCTCATCTAGTCCAACCCCCTGCAGTAAGCAGGGACAGCCTCACCTACATAAGGTTGCTCAGAGAGATTTGGACTGGACCCCTTTGCTTTCTAAACTCCTTCAGAGAGGAGCCTAGGTGTTGCTGGGCTCAATCCTTCTCCTCCTCTAATTAATCTCTTTTAACAACCCATTCAGCGAGATTAAGTTCGGGAATTCTCTGCATGGTACTCGGGAGTAAGGTTTGGATAAAAACACAACTTTTCTTAAAAGTGGGTCAGATGATAAAGCTTGTGAGATTACAACTGGCAGAATTATAAATGATGGTACTTTCAAAGCAATGGATTACAATTTAGCAAAACTTAAGGAAGTTGTCAAAGCAACAGGTTACAACTAACAACACTTAACAAAGCAAGGGGGAGTAAAACTTAACAAAGTTAGAAACAATGTTACCCTCTTGTGCTGAGATAAGGTTAGAAACAGAGAGAGAGAGATAAAGATAAAGAAGAGATAGAAAAGGTATCACCACCCTGGGATCCAGTGATGATCTTGCCAGGAAGCTCAGGTCCTTGGATGGTGGGTGCACATCCAACATTTTGAGGGTGCCCCTTTTATGCCTCCTGACCCCTCCTTTTCAGGGGGGACTTTGGCATATCTTGCAAAGCCAGGTGTTCACTTGGACCCCTCCAGATGGGGTGACACAGCAATAACCCTTATTTCTGTGCATGTGCCCTCTCCAGTGGCTTTACCTGGGGCACACACAAGATGTCACTCTGCCTCCACAGGGTCCAGCTTGCCTGCCCCTGTCCCTTATTGAATAAGGACAGTGTCCTGCTCACCAGGGTGGCATCAAACAGAGCTCCCCTTGCCAGGCCAGGGTTCAGTTTATTGGGATGGGCACTAAAGGAGGGGCTGCTCCTGTGAGAATAGGGCCCTGTTTCTCAGGGTGGTTCCCCAAATGAGGGTCTCTGCTTGAGAGAACAGAGTCCAGATGGCTTCTGAATGAGGCCTCCACTCGAGCACAGTGTCTGCTTTATCAGAATGGCTGTTTTGAGACAAATATTCTTTTCTGGATTCTATACCTTGTCAAGCCTCACCTTGACCATCTCCAGGGATGAGGCCTTAACTGCCTCCCTGGGCAACCTGTTCCAGTGTTCCACTGCCCTCATGGTACACAACTTGTTCCTAAAATCCAATCTAAATCTGCTCTTCTCTAATTTAAAGCCATTGACCCCTCATCCTGTCACTCCAGGCCCTTGCCAACCGTCCCTCTCCAAGGCCTTGTTCCTCCCCAGGCTGTGAGCAGAGGGCTTTATGTTGCAAACAGCAGAAACTAAAGTGGAATTTTAGTTAGGGGTAGTTTAGAGAATAGTTGGAAATACTGAGATGGGATTCGTGAGTTGGTTCTGCTCATTCCTGCAGATCTCAGTAATGGGAGTCTCTTCCCAAAATCTCTAGTTACTGGAAGGTCTGTTTTGGTCTGTGAGGAATGGCCTTGCTCCTCCTGGTTGTGCAGAGAGTGGAAACAGGGAAAGCATTTTCTCAGGGGTTTGCTTTTCCCTCGTGAGCTGCAGGGTTCCAGCCTGCCCCCCTCAGCAGTTTGTTAGCAGTGGGAAGCAGCTGTATTTTCTCTTGCTGCTGACACTGAGCTGTGCCAGGTGCCCCCCATAGAGAGTCCAGAAGGGATTGCAGTCACCTATGGCCATGCAGCCACCACAGCACCTTGTGTTCCTGCTGCTGGTGGAAGCATTTGCTGGTTCAGGTGTTCCTGAAGCCCGAGATCCCCTTCTGAAACAAATGACATGCTGAAACAAGAGTGGGCAAGTGTGTGCAGGCAGCCAGGGAAGGGGGGGTGGGTGCTGCAGCAGGAACACCCATTGGGTGCCATGTCAGGGTGTGTGGGGAGTGTGTCACCTCAGTCAGAGGCAGGGGACAGGTATGTACCAGAAGCCTGGAGGAGCTGTCCTGGCCACTCTCCTGCCAGTCTGGGGGCACCTCGCCAATTCCTTGAAGCAGTTGGTGTTCCTCAGACCAGGTTCTTCTCTTGCCTTTGCTTTCACAATGTTGCTTTGAAATCTGAGCAGTGTCTCCACCCCAGCTAGGCTGGTTAACCAGTCTGGCTTTTGTAGCTCAGGCTTTCTCAGGCTCTGCTCTACACCCACAGATTGTCTATGTCCCCTTCCTGTATGTTGGACACTGCTGCCAGGGGTGATTTGTGCCTCTTCTCTATCCCAGAGGCTCTTTCTTCTTCTGTGTTATTATTCTATAGGTATCTCAGTTTCCCACCCCTTATCTCACCAGGCTCATTTCACCATTTTCTGTGAGGAAAGTAGCTCCAAGGGGATCCAATCCAACGGTTGCCACTAGCTATTTAATTGATCTCTTCCCACTCGTGGAGGTTTGAAGCTCAGTTTTCCTAAAGAAACTGCAGGGCCTCCAGTCCCCTCCTTTGCCTCTCTGTGCTGCTGAGGCAAAATGGGCTCAAGTGTGAAGGGTAAGACCTTGGCCATCCCTGCTGTGGAAGGGGTGTGAAGCAAGGACAGAGCAGATCTCAACTGCAGAGCCAGAGGGCAACTCAGAGGAACAACCTTGCTGCTTCTTTTCATAGAATCATCATGGTTGGAAAGGGCCTTCAAGATCATTGTGTCCCACTGTCAGTCCTACACCACCTTAGCCATGAGATCATCATCTCAATCACCACATCCACTCATTTTTTCAACACACCCAGAGATGGAGACTCCACCAGCTCCCTGGTCAGCCTGTTCCAGTGCTTCACCACTCTTTTGGTGAAGAAATTTTTCCTAATATCCAATCTAAACCTCCCCTAGTGCAACTTGAACCTGTGTCCTCTTGTCCTATCACCAATCACTGGGAAGGAGAGGCCAACACCAGCCTCACTACAGCCTCCTTTCAGGTAGTTGTAGGGAAAAACTTTTGCTGCAAGGGAGGTGGGGGACGTGGGGCTGGGGGTTGCTGCTGCTCAGAGGGGACACCCTCCAGCAGCACTCTCTTGTCCCTACCTGCCAACCTCTTCATCAGGGTGAGCAGAGATCAAGAGTCTTGCATGGCATGCCCATTGGCCTCCAGTGGTCCAGAGCTGCCTTCTGTAGCCAGCTCTGCAGGTGCCAGAGCTCAGCCCTTCTATGGTTCACTAAGCAGTAATTTATCTGCATCATTCTCAGGCTGATTTCTTTTGCCACCCTGAATTCTGCAGCATCCGTGGGCACGGGGGTGTGATGGTGACAGCTGGTTGGTGTTGAAGCTGGGGAAGTCACAGCTCTGATGCACAGCACCTTCTCTTTGCTCAGGCTCTACTGCTTGAAGATTTATGGGCTGTCATCTCTCTGGCGTTTGTTCCGTGGGAAGAAGTGGAACGTCCTCCGGCAGCGGGTGGATTCCTGCTCCTATGACTTGGACCAGGTAGGGCTGCAGGACCTTCCCCAGAGGCAAGAGCTGCTCTACCCTCTGTCCTGCTTGGCCTCATCTTGAGACAGAAGCCACGGGAGGCTTTGTGGTGCCCAGGACAAGTGCACACCACCACGAGCCTCTTCCACCAAATGCTTGGACACCACTCTCCAGTGTCCCTTTGCCCCTCTGTGTGCTCAGGGGGCCTGATTCTGGCAAGTGCTGAGCATCTGCAAGGTGCCCTGGTGAGCTTGTGTGGGTGCTGCAGATGCTCACAGCTCCTGGAGCCTGGGAGTGGATATGGGGGAGGGAGACAATTTAAAAACTGGTGCCCAGCAGTGTTGCCACAGTAACAGCCGTGCCAGTGTTTCTATTAAAAGTCTCCATTTCATTCACGCCGTGCTGGAGCCTGGCCTACACGTTCTCACTCAAGCAGCACAAGCAGTTCCTTGCCAAAAGCTGTGAGCTCTTTTTTTTTTAATTTCTGAAATGCCCTGCAGAAGTTCAACAGAGCCTGAACTGTGCCACGTTGCAAACATCATGACAATAATACAATAATATTTGGTCGTTCCAGGTCTTCTTGCTTTCTGTTGCAACAGATAACCTTGAGCTTCTTCCACCATAACTATTTTTCTGCTGCTTTAGTGAAGGAAAAGTAACATCCTCCATGCCAGCAAGATGCTTTGCATCAGGGCTCTGTCCCCGTGTGCTCTGAGGAGCATTAGTTTGGCACTTCAGGATTCATCTTACTGCTCTGGGGGCCAGTGGGACTCATGTCCATTGGCTTGGGTGGGAAGAGACATTCAAGAGACATGAAAAGACTTTTAGAGATGTCATGTAATAGCAGTGGAGTGACAAGAGGAGAAACAACTGCTGTGCAGGGGATGGGTTGGGTTATGAGCTATTTCTGGTTACGTGTGTAAAGCTGGGGTGTTGATCCACTGCTGTGTCAGGACTGTCTGGGTTATTTTCTTTCCTAATGTCCCATGGTCATGATGTCTTTTTGCAGAAGTGTCAGTGATCTGTGGTCCTGTGGCTGCTCTGGAAGTGGTGACTGAAACCTGAAGAGTCAGATCCCTGTTTGTCACACATCTGCACTTCTCCCAGTTGGAATTAGTTAGATGTACACCAGCTGGGCTGGCCCAGAGTAAAAATAGCTTTTCCTGTGGGTAGTGGAGCTGATGACACCTGCTTTCCTATGGATTTTTCTCCCTCAGCATGTGAACATTGCTCCCCCTGCCCCAGTAAATTCCAGCTTCTTTCTATCTCCCAGGTTGACACCAAGCAAGAGGCAGAAGTCCTGTGGCTGGACTGACCAGTCTGCTGCTGGTGGGAGTGTTTATCAACTCGACTTTATCAGCTTTTCCCCTGCTTCTTGTTCCTATAGGAAAAGGAGGAACAAAAATATTTTCCAATTCTCTACAAAATTTCCTACCAAATTTCTATTTCTTTGCACCCTTCCCCCATCTCCCGGTAAAAAACTGACCAGTGGCTTTAAAACTTGCAGGGATAGGGGGTGGACAAACATCATGATCATACAACTCTTGTTCCATAAGGAAGCTGGTCTGAAATAGGAGATCTTGAGTATTGCCTCTAAAGGAAAAAATGCTGTCAGGATCCAGCTTATTTATCTTTCCAAATATACTCTTCTAATAAGGAGCCTTCCAAAAAGGCCCAGTGAGAGAAGCAGAACTGAAAATACTCAAGGTAGCAGCAGTATTCATGTAGGGATTTAAAAAAATCACATTAAGGAGCCTTGCAAGCTCTCGTTGTCTCACAGTCTCCTTTTATATTATTTTATTTTGCCATTGCTCTGCTAATGATTGTGTTTCTTTTTCCCCCTAGTTATTTATTGGCACTTTGCTGTTTACAATTCTGCTGTTCCTCTTGCCTACAACTGCACTGTATTATTTGGTGTTTACCCTGGTAAGATTCAACCTTTGAAAATTGTCATATATGGTCTTCTGTGGAAATACAACAACAAAAAATGTTTCCCTAGTCATTTACTGTCATCCCCAAAGAAGACAGAATTTTGTCTGGCTGTCCCAGGAAGGGTTCTCACACAGCCTACGTAGGCCAAGCAAGTGGAATTCAGAATACATGTTTGTGTGTCTCCAAAGGGAATTCCCAGTAAATCCCAGATCCCAGTCAGCAGGACAAGCTGTTCCCCCATCTTTCACTCAGAAGTCTTTTTTTTTTTTTTTACCATCTCATATCTGGGGTTACAGCCCCTCTAGTTTGATCCAGAACTTTTTTTTTTTTTTTTTTTTTTTTAGGAAACTAACTTGCTGTGTTAAATGCTTTCAAACAGGCTTTGCTCAGAGGCTTGGACTTTTTTACTTTTTATTTTTTCCCCCATATGACCAGTCCTTTCCAAGGCCTGCCTGGAGCAAAATTTTTTGTGGACAGTGGCTGTCACATGGCTTCAACATCCTTTTTTGAGCCCTCTCTTTTCAGATGAGCTTGGCAGTAAAAATAAATGCTGCCTGACAAAAGGAGGTGCTTTAGGCAGGGGACAGAAAACACTGAGCAGGGAGCTCATTTCTGACTGCTTTGTTCTTGCTTAGATGCTCTACATGGGGTATCTTCAGGCAGAAATAAGCTACTTCAGTTCACTGTTGGAGAGAGAACTGTCATGAGAGAAACAAACAGTTGGAGAGAGAGGAGAAACTCCACAGTGATGGAGTTTACTCAGAATGGAAGCTTGAATTCTCCCTTTTAGACTGTGGGCATTGAAAGCTCTCCTGTTCCTGCAGGTCACAGTCTCTGCAACCCTAGGAACTTCATTTCAGTTACATCCTTAAACTAAGACTGTCCAGGAACCTGGTGCAGGATCTGGATGTCCAGCACTTCTAGACACCAAACCCACACTTGGAGGCTTTAGCTTAGCACACAGCAATGTCAGCTTGCAGATCAGCTCATGAATTTCCCAGTGTTGCATCTCCTTTTGCTCCCAATTTTCCTTATAAAACTCTTTCTCTGCAGCTCCGTTTGCTGGTGGTGGTTGTGCAAGGCCTGATCCACTTGCTGGTTGACCTGATTGACTCTCTGCCTCTTTATTCAATCATCCTTCGGCTCTGCAGATCCTACAGACTGGCAGGTAAGTCCTTCAGCACTGCACATGCAAAAGGTCAAGGACTTGCAAGCATTATGCATTTAATTTTGATGTAATGGGTGGCTTCTGAATAGAAGGATGCAGGGTGGGGCAGGAAAGAACCCAAGGCTCAAGGCTTGCAGTTATTCTCACTGTTAACAAGTTACTGCAAGGAGCAGGATGAGGGTGGCAGTGGAAAGATATTTGATGCTGAAGCAGAATCAGAATCAGGAGCAGCTTTACAAAGCCTGTGGCAACTAAAAATAACAGCCTAACAAGCACCCCATAAATGAGCTTAACTTTTGATTCCAGTTCTAGCTGATCAGGTCAGGTAAAACTTCTGAGAGTTAAACAACCTGTTAACCTTGAGGGTTTGAGCTTTGAAACAAGGCAAATTACAAAAATTATTAAAAATACTTGTAAAGCCTGCTGTTTTAAAGGGCTGGGTCTACAGTGACTTTCAACCAGTGGAGCTGCTGATTTGACTAGCAGAAGTCTATTGCCTAGAAGGGTTGGACCAGATGATCCTTGAGGTTCCTTCCAACCTGACATTCTATGATTCTAAGTGCTGAGCTGAGGTGTTTGGATTAGTTTTGGGCAGAATTCAGATAATCACTCTCTTTTTGAGACTGATCTGTCACCATTTTGAAACTAGTTGTTGGTTTTCATTGTTTTTGCAGTTTTAGTAACCATCAGCCATGGCTGGCATCAGAGTAAAAGGTCATTTGGGAGTGAGTTTAACTGTCAACACTGTGGTTACTCTAGTTAAGATCAAAAAGGTCTACAGTATTATGTCCCATCCATTTAAAGAGAATGCAGCAGGAATTTAAAATATAAGAGCTTGATCATCTAAACCAAGGCTGGTCAGGAAGAACAAGAGAAGCTTGAGACAACCAACAACAGCTTTGTCTGCTGGAGCTGCTCCAGGCTTGATTTTGGGAAGGTAGAGCTGAGCCATGTTACCAACTCTGTTGCTTTTCCATGTGTGCCTTTGGTTGGTTCCTATGAATGTCCTGGCAGAAACTCCTGAGCCCTTCAGACCTCTTTGGAGAACAGGAGACACTGCAGAACAAAGCTGATCCAGAGAACAGGAGGTCATAGGGTAGAAGGAAATCTTGTTGCCATGAGGGATGTAAAGCCATAGATTCCTGTCAGTTTTGGATTCCTCCTCCTCAGTATAACCCAGGCTGAGGGAGCTGGGGTTGTTCAGCCTGGAGAAGAGAAGGCTCAGGGGAGAGCTAAGAGTGACCTTCCTTCCTATCTGAAGGGGATACAGGAAGGCTGGAGAGGGACTGTTTGCAAGGGCCTGAAGTGATAGGATGAGGAGCAATGGCTTTAAATTAGAGAAGAGCAGATTTAGACTGGGTGTTAGGAACAAATTCTGTACCATGAGGGCAGTGGAACAATGGAACAGGTTGCCCAGGGAGGTGGTTGAGGCCTCATCCCTGGAAATGTTCAAGGTGAGGTTTGAGGAGGCTCTGAGCAACCTGATCTAGTTGAGGATGTCCCTGCTGACTGCAGGGGGTTGGACTGGATGAGCTTTGGAGGTTCCTTCCAACCCAAATTATTCTGTGATTTAATGATTCAATTATTAATTACACTTAAAACCACTGCAGAGAGAATCTGTTCTTCCTGCTGGAAGCATGCAAGGGTTCACAAAGCAATAAAGGTTAAAGACTCCATTCCTAGGAAATTAGTGCTCAGCCAACAGAGCTGAGCAGTAAATGGCACAGGATTTTCTCCAGCACGGATTTGTTTCCTTGTTTTTTTCTTTCCAGCTGGTGTGAAGTTCAGAGTCCTCGAGCAGCAGGATGGGAAACCTCTTCGCCTCCTTATGCAGGTGAGCCACTTGTGCCCTCTGGCAGTTTCTGCTGTACACTTCTCCTCAGAATGACCCCAAGATCCTTCTTCTGGAGCAGTTCTGAACCAGGTCTCACTGAAAGGCCCCACTTTAAAAAAATTCATCTGAGAAATGCTGAAACGAGGGAACTACATTTCCCATGGCAATCACTGCTTTCTCTTCTTTTTTAATACCCTGCTCAAGTCCTGCATTTAGAGAAGTGTCTTGAATGGTGTGAGATGAAATGGGAAAGATCTGAGGAACATGAAGCACTGTTACTGCTGGTTTTAGGGCTTCATGTTGCTTTCTGACTGTGCAGCTTCGCCTTAATAATTGCTGAACACTGAGAGCAAAAGGAGGTGGCTAAACCATCCAGAATGAAAGGCAGTTAAGGGCTTGTAAAAGGTTTTTCCCTCAAGATGTGCTGAAACCCCTTTGCTTCTCCACAATTACTGGCAGGATGAGTGGGTGGGCAAAACAAGAGGGGGAAGGACCTCCTGTTATCCTCCTGTTGCTCTGGTAAGGTGCATAGAAAAAGGTGACCTGGACTTTTGTAACCTTCTGCTTCCAGGCTCTGTCATCAGATATACTAAAGGAAAATATTTTTGTCTGAGAAGAAACAATGTGATTGAAGCAGCGAAGTCCTCATTATGCTTTCAGGAGTGATTGTGAATTTTCCCTTTCCTCACTTTGCTCACTGCATCCTAGGAGGAGAGGATGCAAGTAGTGTATAGAGTTTATTAAAAACACTTGGATGCTGGGGGAGTGTGTGGGAAGGAATTAACTGCAGCTTCCCAGTTCTTTTGGGTTTTTTATTGCCAGTGCAGCCCCTGCCCTATTTCAGCAGTGCTCAGATTAGCACAGAACCAGCTCACCAGCAGCAGCAATTCAAAAGGGAATCCCTTCCACCCATTCCCTTTGCCTGCTGCCTTCCCAGTTCCTGTGTTTTGGTAGGGCAGAGGTGTAAGAACCAAAATCTGCCATTCACTGTGGCCACAAAACTCCATACAAAGAAAACCAGATAGCAAAGGTGAGGCAGATGAGCTGCTGAGCTGAGAATTGGGCATCAGTGTGTTTGTGAGATGAGGTGGATGGATTCTCCAGAGGAAAAAGATCACGACTTAGAGAGCAGAGGGAGTGACTCCTATGAGCATGGTGAATTTTCCTTGGACCACTGCAGAAAGATCCTTTTGCTATCTAGAATATAGCCTATGCCATCATGTGAAGGGGTGAAAGAGCTTTAGTGGGTGTCTTTCTTGGCCTTCTGTTCAAGTAATAATGAGCAGAGAGCCCATCAAGGCACTTCCATTTGTGCTCTCTGGTGCTGGTGGAAATGAAAAATGGGCTGGTGTCAGAATTCCTGCTGAATGCAACCACTTTCTGGTGAGTCCTTTGAGAGGGCAAGCTAAAAAGCCTATTTTTAAGTGACATGCTAAAAATCTTATTTACAATACATGATGATGTTCCTTTTTAGAAGTGTGGCAGTGGCTCTGTCCTTTCCCTGTCTGGTGGCCCTCTGGAGCCACGCTGGATGGAACTAAGACATAACTACACCCAAAATAAGTTAATCTGTAGGTGGCTGATACATTGACATCTGTCCTTTGGGATGCTGCTAATGGATTAGAAATCAATAATTCTGGTTTTGAGCATTCACTTTCCATTTCTGGTTCAGCCAAGTGATTCTTTTTTTTCTTTCAGGATAGTGTCACTGGAATGCAAAGTCCAGACCCAGGCAGGGAGAGGGTGGGGGGTTGATATTTTCCATTCCAAATGCTACCTAATTTTCTCCAGGAAGTTTTACATAGGTCAGTATTTTCGTTGGTGTTTCAAATCATTTATTTTGGTGCCCCAGAAGAAATTTTTCTGGGGGTGAAAAATCTTCTGAGTTGATTGCCCCATGAGAGGACACAAGGAGTTTGATTTGCTCTGGAGGTATCAGAGCAGTTGCTTGGAAAAAGGTTAAAACAGAAGGGGAAAAGGGAACAGTTGCATTATGAAACAAAGGCTGTGTATTGTATCAGGGTGCATTATAGCTTTGGACTACAGAAACTGCATGGAAGGGGCTCCTATTGCCACTTTCCTAAGCAAGCCTGCTTTGGGTTAGTTTGTTTGTTTCCATTTCTAAGAGGGGAGAGGCAGTGGCTGTAAAACCACCTCTTGTTTTTTCTCAGCATGCAAGTGTTGCCAATTGGTATCACCATCGGGATTTGCAATGAGAAACCTTGTGTCCCAACTTCCCAGCCCTTGTAGCAGAGTATCCACTGCATGTCTCCCTTGTAGGGCAGCTCTTCCTGTACTCCCCCAGCCTGTTTTCACTCAAAACATGCTGCTTTGCCTGTAGCTGTGGAAATGGGCAAAAATAGTGACTCAGGTTTTGCTGATTTTTCTTTTGGGGGCAGGTTTCTTTGATTTTTGCTTTTTGGTTGGGTTTTTTTATGTTTTTTTTTTTCTTTGTTTTTTAGCTGTCAATGTGATGATGTTGGTTGTCATGCAGAACATCCCATAAATGCTGTGGCTGATCCTTGGTCTTTGGGCTATAGAATGTGTTTGAAATACCAGCTGTGGGAGTATGGGTCAGACAAATGGATCTCCAACAAAAGGACATGGAGCTGTTGGAGAAAGTCCAGAGGAGACCATGATGATCTGAGTGCTGGAGCAGCTCTGCTCTGGAGCCAGGCTGAGAGAGTTGGGGGTGTTCAGCCTGGAGAAGAGAAGGCTGCAATGGGGAGACCTTAGAGCACCTTCCAGTGCCTGAAGGGGCTCCAGGAAAGCTGGGGAGGGACTTGGGACAAGGGCCTGGAGAGATGGGATGAGGGAAAAGGGTTTCAAACTGGAAGAGGGGAGATTGGGGTGAGATCTGAGGGAGAAATTGTTTGGTGTGAGGGTGCTGAGCCCCTGTGCCAGGTTTCCCAGAGAAGCTGTGGCTGCCCCATCCCTGGCAGTGTCTCAGCCCAGGTTGGATGGGGCTTGGAGCAACCTGGGCTGGTGGGAGGTGTCCCTGCCCATGGCAGGGGTGGCACTGGATGAGCTTTAAGTTCCTTTCCAGTTCAGACCAGTCCAGGGTTCTGTGTTGTGCCTCTGGTGCCATGAGCTCTGCTCTTCCGTTTTTGGTTCAAATGTTCATGTTGGTTGCATTCAGAAGCAGTTTCCTGTTAATCTGTTTGGGTCCCTTTTAATACCTGCTGACAAGTCAGTCCTGCAGCCACACCATGCTGGCTCTGGCTGTCCTTGGGTGACCCACAGCTGCTGGGAGCTCCTGCCCTGACCTTTTTCCTAATCTTCACCAAGATGCTTTTGCATACGGGCATTTTCTCCTTCTGCTTCAGCAGTGTTGTACTTTTACAAAGGTCTCCAAGATTAATTCTAATGAACTCTTTGCCTAATCACCCTTTCTCAGAGCTCCATGTAGCCACGTACCTCCCCCTCTCCTTGAGTACCATACAGCTGAAGCAAACTGGTGGTACAGGCAAACTCCCAGAAGACTGGTTGTTCTTCAGTGGACAAAGGAAATATTGAGCTTTTGACAAAGTAATGACTTTCTGCTGTCTCTCTTTCCTTGTGGCTGGGTTTGTTGCTGTGAATGACAGTCTCCTTTCATGCAGCTTCTTGGTTGGTGCCAGCATAGCTGAATCCTTTCACTAGAGGAGGATGTCCTTCCAATCCTCCCCACTGTCCAAGCTTCCTCAAGCTCTCTAGATTTCCTCTCCTTGGCATCCCTCATGGTCTGTTTACTGAGATCCACCATAACCTATTGCTCTGTATCATTTTCATTCATCAAATCTTGGCCAGACTGGACCAATCCTCTGGTCTTCACCTATTTCTTTACCTTGAAATCCTTCACTGGACTGATATTTTCCAAGGTTTAGTGTGCTTTTGCCACCCCTTGTCCAACTAGAGTGTTTTTCTTCCTTCTTCTTCTACCAAGAGGTCAATAGAAAGACTTCATGACCATAAGCAGAAGCCATGAACTTTCCTAACCAGAGACTCCAGGCATGGTCATTTTGGGGATGGTGATAAAAATCAAATTAAAAGAGATGAAGGCAGGCAAAGACATTTAATTTTAAATGGCAATGAGCAGCTGTGCATGGCACTGGGTGGCACACATCCTAGGACTCCATTCCACTGGGTGGGTATCAGGTGATAGCAGCTTTAGCTGAAAGCAGAGGGTTGAGCACATCAAAGCAATAGGCCTGGAGGAGATACAGCTGAGTTGGCACATTCTGGAAGAGCTCCTAAGGTGACAGTGCACCCTGAAGAAATGCTGCTGCTGGCAGGGGGGAGGCCTCATCTTTCCCAGCCACTGCAACCTCCTGACACAACGAGGTACCAGTTCCACACCCTTGTGTAATGAACTTGGTGCTTGTGTCTGCTCCTTAAGAATTATTCCAGTAACAGCCCTTGCCAGGCTCCATTTGTTCACCTTTCAGGATGTTGTAGAAGGCTGAACAGCTTCAGGTAGCCAGAGAGGTGTTCTGTCCCTTTGTGAGCAGCAGTATTGGTGTTCTGGCAGAGATCAGTGCTATGCAAAAGTTGCAGTTTCCCTCCTCAGCTGCCTGCAACACCTTTTCATTGCTGCTTCTCCTCTTCTCCTCCCAGATCAACCCTCTGTCCTACAGCAGCCTGGTGCAGACATACAGGCTGCCAACCTACAGCTGTTATCCGAAGGATTCCTGGACATCTCTCTGTAAGAAGCTGTTCCTTGGAGAGCTCATCTACCCTTGGAAACACAAAGGAGAGAAGCAGGACTAAAGGCAGCAAAAGAGCTTGAAGGACTTGGTTAAATTCAAATATTAAATCCTAATGCTTTGGGACCAAAGACATCTTGGAGCCAGCACCTGGTGGATCCCTTTAACTACATTTTGGTAACATGGGAGGGGCTGAATTTTTAAAGGCAAGTATTTTTAAACATGATTTTTTAAACTTTCCCTTTCCTCTACACTGCATTTAAGTAATATGCTAATGTTTAGTTTTGAAGCAAAGAGGTTAAACCCATCAGTGCCTCATGGAGCCAGCATTTAGCATTGTTGAGGAGGTACCTCCTGCATGGTCTGATGCTGGAATGTTCCTTCCTTCCATGTCAGCTCAAAGGGCCATATTGCAACAGCCCTTTGGGTGGCTCAAAGCCACAGTGCTGAGGTGCCAGAGGGTATTTTGGACCTTTTATGCTTCAGCCTTCAAGCCAGCTGATCAAAACCAAGCTGAAAGATCAGTTTGTAGATTCTTGCACTGAAAACTCTACAGCTGGGTTGTCTGGGTTCATCAGATACTTGTTCTTTTCCTTTTGGGTGGGCTTGCATACACCTCACTGCAGCACCAAAGGTGGTGGTAAGCATAGAAAAAGCAGGACTGGAGGCTCAGCAACCCAGGTTGATGGACATTTGTGCCTGTATGGTCTCATCTACATATTTTTCAAAAGTAAATAGTGTTTTGGAGAGAGCTGAGCCCTGAGCTGACACCAGAACTGGAGTGCAGAACCCATAGCCTCAACTCCCAGGCTGGCAGCAAGCCACTGTCCCTGAGAGCTCTGGCTCTGCCCAGGGCTGCTGCTCCCAGTCACAGCTCCAGGCAAACACAGCTTTGCCAGCCCAGCTCTGCCAGAAAACTGCAGCAGATCAGGTCCTTACACAGCTCCATCAGCTCTGGGAAGCCTCTGCCTCCCTCACAGGGTCACTACCTCCCCCTGTTCCTCAGGGCTCAGGTGAGAGCCTCATGTTGTGCCTCATCCTTTGCACTTTCTGGTAATTAAGGAGCTTTTAAAATTATCTCAGATATGAGTCATTTAAAGCCACTTCTTTTTCTGAAACTGGAGACACGTTACTTTTAGGAGAGTTTTCCTGGTTTGGATGCTACCTCCAGTGCAGCAGTGCTCAGCTTCTTTGTGTCCCCATCTGACTGCATGTTCATTTTGATCACAGAATGGCTGAGGTTGGCAGGGACCTTAGAGATCATCTGCTCCAAGCTCCCTGCCATGAGCAGGGACACCTCTCATCTACACAAGGCTGCTCAAAGCCTCATCCAACCTGGCCTTGAACACCTCCAGGGAGGGGGCAGCCACAGCTTCTCTGGGCAATCTGTTCCAGAGTCTCACCACCCTCAGACTGAAGAACTTCTTCCTAAGATCCAGTCTAAACCTCTTCTCCTTCACTTTAAATCCATTTCCCTTGTCCTGTCACTGGACACTCTTATGAAAAGTCCCTCTCCAGCCTTCCTGTAGGTTCCCTTCAGGGACTGGAAGGCAGCTCTAAGCTCCTCTGGAGTCTTCTCTTCTCCATCCTGAACAACCCCAGCTCCTCAGCCTCTCCTCACAGCAGAGCTGCTCCAGCCCCTGGATCATCTTTGTGACCCCTTTGGACTCATTCCAACAGCTCTGTGTCCTTCTTCTGGTGGGGACACCAGGATTGGACACAGTATTGGAGGTGGGGTCTCACTGTTCAAGGATCCAAGGAGGGAAGAGGAGGAGGAGGAGGAAGATGTGTTGTAGCTGCATTGCTCATCCCTTCTCTGCTGAGCTGCCTGCATATTCCAGTGGGAGGAGGTGGAAGTGAGGCAAAGAGCCACAGCAAGGTGGAGTTTCCACTGCTCAGCTCCACCAGCCCCATGCCTCATCTGTGACTTGAAGCTGCCCCAGAAAAGAAGGGATTGTGGCCCCACTGCTCTAAGACATCCCTGGCCAGATATATTTGGTTTGTTCTTACCTGCTAAAGCCTCTCCTGATGCAACCACTGTCTCTTCAGTCAGAGCTTGAAAGGGGGAAAATGAAGCTCTGGAGGCAGGTCCAGCCATTCCTTAGCAGCAAAAAAAACAGCTGCCAAGGTCTTGCAGTTTTCTTGAGAACACCACCAAGCAAGGCATGGACATGGATGTGTCACATGGACACTGCTGCCCAAAGAGGGTGTCCTCCTACTTTAACCCAGGGAAGGAAGACACTTCACTGAACAAAGCCAGTGTGGTAAAAACCTCACCAGCACCTCTCACTGCAGTCTCTGGGTGGGACATCACTGGCTGCAGAAACTGAAGGGACCTTTGTTCTTCAATGATCAGTGCTTCAAAATCATGGACAAATAGAGTATCTTCTCTTGGAATATCGATGGCCAAGGGTTTCTTTCCACTCCAGGGGTGAATAATAACAATAATATCTCTGATTGAATATACAAATATTTATTTGAATATACTAATACTGAAGATATATTGAATAACTTCAGGTTGTGATCCATTTAGTGGATGAATGCTCTGAATAATGTTTCTCACCTCAGCTTAAGTCAGAATCATGGACACCCATCCTTACCTGGCACTCAGCAGGGCAGATTTATACTTTGCCTCCCTCTCATATTTCCACTGGAGCTACTAAATTATATCCTCCCTTCCTCATCCCATGCCTCTATAGTTTGGTTTTACTAACTGCTGTGAGAAATTTTATTCTTTTTGGTCGTGTAAAAATAATCTTCCTAATATCCTGGCTTTTCAAATCTTTCTGTGAGACCAAACAGCTCACAATGGTCCAAATTGTGGCTGTGCTTTGGGATCCAGTGAGCTGAGGGATCCAGAGACAGGACAGGTCCATGAAAAACAGCAAATGTCACCTTCCTATTGGGAACCTGCCAAAAATATTGGACATTCCAGTGTCGGGTCTGTTTACTAAAGATTGATACTGACTCTGGGGATGGTGAAGTTATTCAACTGAGAAAAAATTCTTCCTCAAACCCTCAGTCTTCTGTGAGATGGAGGAGCTTGAGTAGCCAGCCCTTGTGGGTGCATTTCTCCTGTGTTGCAGAGCTGGTGCCTGTGCTGGTTTGCTGCTTCTCATACTCTGTTCTCTCTGTGCTGATGTCTGAGCTTCTGAGTTTCTTCTGCTGGATATTTGCCATGTTTCTCCTTTTCCTTCCCAGTTGTTGCTGTGGAACAGTCTTCTCCCACCCTTTTCCGATTCTGCGCAGTGACATTACAACAACTGAGCAGACATCCTGCCCAGGAACATTTGACCTTATGTCATCTCCCTAATTAGAAGTTGGGATCAGCATCATCTTCCCTAGCAGCCCAGACTGTCCTCGTGCTGGTGTTTCCTTAGGGAAGAGGCTGCTGCTGAGGTTAAGGCTCAAATTTATCCTCAGATCCCCATCAGCCCCAGCAGTCCTCGGGTGAGAGGTAGTTAAAGAGTTCAGATCTTCTCTGATTCCTCCCAGCAGGCAACAAGCAATCTTTGCCAACCCTCATTCAAAGGCTGTAATCTTGCAGACTTTTTAAATGTTGCATTTCCATAATATTATTTTTCCACTTATGGTTCCCAGGGCTGGCACAGTCTTCCCTCTGCCTCTTTACATGGGGTTTGTGAGGGAAAAGGGGATTTCCTGCATGCAAAACTCCATCCTAGGCAGAAATTCTGCTTTTGAGAACTACTTCGCTTTCCTAACCAGACCGGGAGGTGACAATGCTGGAAGGAGATCTCAGGAATGACACTGCCCTGAAGGTTCTGGTTATGGTTTGGGGAGTTTTCCCTGCTCCTGCAGCTGGGCTGTGCCTTGTGCTTTGTTCTGCTGGCACATGGGAGTACAGCAAGGGCTCCACAGAAACCATGTTGCACATGTGTGGAATTCGAGTTAATTCACACTCTCATAAGTGTGAGGCAGGGAAATCTCTTGATTTCTCATCGTGCAGGTAATGAGTTTCTGTCCTGCCCCATGCTGACTGATCCTGCTCCCACACCACCACCTTCTTGCTTAATGCCATCCCTTCCTGATTTATTCCTTGTGCTTAGGCATGGTGATGAGACCATCACAGAACCACAAACTGGTGGAGGTTGGAAGGGGACACTCAAGATCCTCTGGTCCAACCCCCCCTCTTCAAGCAGGGCCACCAGAGCTGGTTGTCCAGGACCATGTCCAGGTACTTTTTGAGTATCTTGAAGGATGAAGACTCCATAGAATCACAGAGTGTCAGGTTGGAAGGGACCTCAAGGAATATCTGCTCCAACCCTTCTGATATCACTGTGTGTGTGAGATGTCCCAGCACCCCATCGAGCTGAGACTTAAAACTTTCCAAAGTGGGGGAATCCACCACTTCCCTGGGAGACCATTCCAATGTCTGGCTGTCCTCATGGGGAAAAATTTTCCTCTGGTGTCCAATGGGAATCTCCCCAGGAGCAACTTGTGCCCATTGCCCCTTCTCTTGTCCATGGGACTGCTTGGAAATCAGGAGTCTCCACCTTCTTTGCAGCCCCCTTTAAGCACTGGAACATCATAATAAGGTCTCCCCTGAGCCTTCTCTTGTCAAGGCACCACCACCTCTTTGGCCAGCATCAGTCACTCTCACAGTAAAGTGTTCCCTTATCTTCAGAATATGATGAGTTTCAATTCATGCCCATCACCTCTTGTCCTGTTGTCATGTTATGCTGAGCCAGGAGACACTATAACTCAGTCTCTTAGCAAATTTGAAGATTTGCAGTCCCATGCTGGCTCTGGCAGACACAGCTTCTCTGGGCAATCTGTTCCAGAGCCTCACCACCCTCAGACTGAAGAACTTCTTCCTAAGATCCAGACTAAACCTCTTCTCCTTCAGTTTAAATCCATTTCCCTTGTCCTGTCACTGGACACTCTTATGAAAATCCCTCTCCAGCCTTCCTGTAGGTTCCCTTCAGGGACTGGGAGGCAGCTCTAAGGTTCCCTGGAGTCTTCTCTTCTGATGAAGCTTTCAGTTTTTAAATAAAAGTATTGTAAAAGAGTCTGGAAACATTTGCAGTTTAATTATCTGTGTTTGTGTCTGCACACGTAAGAGCTGACAAGGAAATTTGACCAAAAAGCAGCAGCACATTTTCTCTTTGCATTCAGGTATACTGCCAAGCCTTAAACTGAAGCCTTCACTTGTTGGCAATGCACTGTTTGCTTTAAAATGTCACTGCTGACACTTTGAAGGTGACTTCTCACCACAGCCCTGGTGGAGAACCCAGCAGGCCAGCTCACCAGCCCAGGAAACAACCCCTGGGGCTCACCCCAGCCCTGTGGCATGGAGATCTTTGTTCTGCTGACAGGTGTGGATTTTTTTGTTGTTGTTTGGTTGTTTTTTTGGGTTTTGGTTTGGTTTTTTTTTAATTAAACTAAATTAAAACTTAAATGGATTTTGTTTACACTCAAACCAAGATGCTGGGAGAAAAACCTAGCAGATCCTGCCAGGGTGGAGGTGATGCTCTGATGCTCCTCCAGCCCTTGTTTGTTTTGTTTTGTTTTTTTCCTGTGGTGCTGAGGGGCTGCTCTGGTTCCTCTGAGCCTGCCTGGTTTATGGGGGCTGTGCAGTGAGATGGAGAGGGACAAACCCTGCAGCACCCCCTCTTCAGCCCGGGCAGGAGCACAACTCATGCCTGGGAAGGATGGGGTCCCTGTGGCCACTGCTCCTCACAGCAGAGCTGGCACACCCTTGAATTCTTGACTGTGCTCCTCTTGACTGAATTCTTGATGGTGCTCCTTCATACTGGGGTGCTCCCCGATATCTGGGTGCTTCCCCACTCCTGGATGCCTGCCCCACATCTGGATGACCCCGTAAATGTATTCCCCCCAATCCCTCCATGCCCATCTGCCTGGATGGCCCCCAATCCTGGGTATCCCCACATCTGGATTCCCCCACCCCTGCATGCCCCCACACGTGGATGTCCCCAGATATGGGTGTCCCTCCAGCTGGATGTCCCCAAACTTGGATACCCCCACATCTGGATTACCCCTCATCTGGATTATCCTCAAATCTGGGAGCCCCCAGACCGGGATCCCCCCACATCTGGATTATCCTCAAATCTGGGAGCCCCCAGACCGGGATCCCCCCACATCTGGATTATCCTCAAATCTGGGATCCCCCAGACAGGGATACCCCCACATCTGGCTACTCCCATCCCTGGATGTCCCCACACCCGTGTTCCCCCCACCCGTGTCAGTCCCACACATCGCCCTCCGGACCCTCCTCCCCTCTCCCCGTCCCCGCCTCGCTGTCCCATCATGCTTTGCTCCCGTCCGCCTGCGCTCCCGCGGCCGCCCCGCGCAAAGCACGCCGGGATCTGTAGTCCGCAGCCGCCCCGCCCGTCCCCTCACTCCGGAGATAGGCGGCTGGGCGGGGCCATCTTTGATTGACGTGCCGCCCAGCCTATGGCAGTCGGCGAGCGGGTTAGTGGGCGGGCCCTGCCGGCGCCTCTCCCCGGGCCGAACGGGCGCTGCGCGGCGCCAGGCGGAGGCTGCGGCCGAAGCGGCGGCTCCGGGGCCCGGCCCGGCCGTGAGGTGAGTGCGGGTGGGTCCGGTCCAGCGGGACGGGCTGGGGCCTGGCGGGGAGGCGGCAGCAGGAACACCCGCAGCAGCCGCTGCTTTGTGCGGGAGGGAGGGCGGGAGCCGGGACTTTGTCAGCGGCGGAGGGCGCTGAGGAGCCGGCGGGGCCGGGCTGCCTTGTTCCTCCTCCTCCTCCTCCTCCTCCTCAGGTCCCCAGCGCGTCCCCTCGGCGGAAGATGCCAGGCGAGGCGGAGAGCCGGCTGTGAGCTGCGAGGAGAAGGGGAAAGGGGGGGGAGAGGCCCCCGGTGGGGATCCCCGGAGCGGGGCCGCTGCCCCTCCTGAGGCCGGCGGAGGATGCGGATGGGGCCTGGGAGCCGATGAGAGGGAGGATGGGAACCCAGGGCAGCCCGGTGAAGAGCTACGATTACCTCCTCAAGTTCCTGCTGGTGGGGGACAGCGACGTGGGTAAAGGCGAGATCCTGGAGAGCCTGCAGGACGGGGCCTCCGAGTCCCCCTACGCCTACAGCAATGGTAAGAGAGGGGGAAATGGGGGGGGGGGGGGACACGGACGGGAGCCCCCGAGGCCTCAGCCCGGGCCGGGGTTCATCCCCAGCCCCCCCAGCACTGGCACCCCCTGCCAGGGACCCTACGGGGGGTCAGTGCCTGCGGGGAGGTCAGGGCTGGGGTGGGAAGGGGTTGGTTTGAGGGGTTGGTTTGTTTTTTTTCTTTGTGTTTTTTTCGTTTGGTGTTTTTTTGTTTGGTTTTTTAATTTTTTTATTTTTTTTAATTAACTAACTGGAAGCACGGCGCGGTTTGTCAGGGGGTTGTGCATGGAGAGGCCATGGAATCCACCCCAAAAGGTCTGGGGGAGGATTCGGGGCAGAAAACTCGGGTGTCTGATGGAAAACCCTTCCCCAGGTCCTGCTTGGAAAACTGAGCTGTTTCCCGGGGGTTAATGCCGAGTCCCAGCTGTAAGGCAGGGGAAGGGGTCTGTAACAAAGAGCTGGAGCTTTATTCCCAAGCCTGGAGCTGCTCTCTCTCTCTTTCTCTCTTGCTAGCTGGCTTGGTTGGTCCGCCTCCTGCAAACATCAAGGTTTCTAATGGAGCCCATGACAGACCATTAACTACGGTGTCACAAGACCGTAATTAAGAGCCAAGGAGTGGCGCTGTGTTATTTCCTCCATCCCCTCGCTGCAGTCAAAGCCTTACACAGCCTGGCAGGGCGCAGGTCCTGGGGTGGTTTTTAATCTGTCATCCTTCCCTCTTTTCCCCCCTTCCCCAAACCTCCCTGCACAATAACCTCCCCAAGGGCTCGACAGAAGCCATCCCTAACCATTTAGGTTGGATATTAGAAAGAATTTCTTCCCGGAGAGGGTGATCAGACATTGGAATGGGCTGCCCAGGGAAGTAGTGGATTCTCCATCCCTGGAGATATTTAACAAGAGCCTGGATGTGGCACTGAGTGCCATGGGCTGGGAACCACAGGGGGAGTGGATCAAGGGTTGGACTTGATGATCTCTGAGGTCCCTTCCAGCCCAGCCCATTCTATGATTTTATGATCCCTTTGGAACCCTGCGTCATCGCCGCAGCCAAACCCCAGGGCTGGAGCAGGTGGTGCCTCCTTTGGCCTGCAAAGCAGGAGTCTGAGAGAATCGGGTGCTTCTCCAGGCTCTGTCTTGAAGCTGGCTGAATTTCAAGTGTAAAGGAGCAGGGTGGCTCAGCTCCTGCCTGCCTGCCTGAGTGCTCCCTCCTCGGAGCTACTACCAGGTTGGTAGGAGCTGATGCAAGCACACACCTGCTCCAGAGATTTACAGGGAGCTGGTGACTCAGAAGTTGGGATGCTTGTGAAATGAGAGGAGCAGATTCTGGAACTAGAAGGCTGTGGGATCATTCATCTCCTTGGGTGTCTGGCTGGGCTGGTGTGGTTTGCCTTCAAGGAGAATGCTTGGTGCTTTTAAGCTTCCCTGAAGAGAGTTTGTGTCTCGGGAGAACCTGGGAGCTGTAGAGCTGCTCCTTGGGGTCAGCTTTGTGAAGTAGAAAGGGATGAAGTGTATAACGGGGTTGTTGGTGTAAGTGAAGTGTTAAAGTTGGGATTTTCTTCCCTTAGAAAATGGTTTTGACTGCTGCATTGAGGCAGGCAATGCAGGAGTAGTAAGTACAACTGCAAAGTAAGCCTGGGGTGGTTCTTTGATCTGTGCACAAAACCCAAAGAACAGTGACTCTGGCTCTCAGTATAAAAGCTTTGTCCCTTTGCCTGCTGTTGTATAACAACAAAATTCCACCGTCTTTTCCTCTAGGAAAAGAAATAGCAGTGAGTTAATATTTTCAGAACCTTCCGTCATCTTCTGGGGGCAGCCAAACCCATTCCTAATTAGAGAATTAGATCACAGAGTGTTTTTTCACAGTAACACATGCTCTGATAGTCTCTGCTTCTGTTGCTTCCGCGAAGCTACGCGCCTTTTGGATAATCAGCTGGAGTAGTTTTGGGTGAATTTACTACTGCTGAGCTCCCTGACAGCCTTGGCAGCCAAACTCCCTCTCTCTTGGGGTGTGCATGCTGACAGGGCATGTTCCTCTGTGCCTTCACTCTGCCCTGCCAGCTCAGGTTTTCTCAGCAGCTGCTCTCTGCCTAAGGCTCTCCCAAAACTGCCAAGGTGGGGTCTTATGCAGAGGCTCTTTTTGTAAATCTTTTCCTTGTCAGTGCATTATCCTCCTCCTCATCCCCTCCCAGACCCCACATCTCGATTGGAGTCAAATTTTGTGTGTCACCTACTGCTTGTTTGATCTGCCCAGCAGCAGAACTTGCTGTTACCAGTCTGAAGTGGAGTGTCTTTCAGGTTGCTCTGGTGATTGAAATCTGATGTCAAGCTGAGATCCCTGGTGTTTGCTGGGGAGGGGTACAGCCCTCCTGCCCATCCTGTCTCCTTGGGGTCTGCTGCTTTTACACTGTTAGCTAGTTTTTCTCTTTGGACACAGTCTTGGTTTGGGTTTGGTTTTTTTTTTTTAAATCCAGGGTGAAAATGATTGTCCTCTCAGCCCTGGGAAGCTGTGGCTTCAAAAGTCAACCTCTGTTTACAGAGCTCTGTGTTTTCAGTGCTACTCCTGGCCCCTAGAAAAATGTTTGAGGGATTCCTGTCTTCTCCATGGCCATCTGGGTGTGTGAACAGCAAGCAGCCAAGAGATGAGAAGAAGCCTTTTTCCTGCAGCATCTCTTGTGAGCTGTAAGCAGCATGCAGCCTCTGCTTCCTGTGGCCAGTATCTGGAAGCATTGGGTGCAGTTTGAGCTGTGTCTGCCTTCAAGCATCATGATTGCTTCTGTCCCCCCTTTTCCAGGATCCCTGGCCCAGAGATTCTCTTCTCAACTCAATCCTATAGCTTGGCACCTTGTACTCTGTCAAACAGGCCCAAAGTTAGACACTGGAGCTCCTATTGTGTCCAGCAAAGCCTCAGCAATGCCCTTTGTTTGAACTGCTGGTAGAAATGAGGCTGGTCCCCCTCAGCACTGGTGCTTGTTGCTCCCTGGATGCTGATGGCCTTTGCAGTCAGAGGTGTGAGTGGTACCCCTGAGCTTCAAGGGATACAGAACCCCTGGTGACTTAAAAAAGGGGGGGATTTAAGGTCCAGTTCTCACCCCTGTTTTTCTGAGTAGGTTCATGCTGGAGTTACTGAGTGTATCAGTCTCCAGGAGCATCAGGGCAGAGCACTCACTGTGCAGAGCAAGATCTGCCCGTGTAACTGAGATGGGCTTTTGCTTTTTTTTTATCCAGTTACAAAAGGCCCTGAATTAAGCTTCTTGCTAATATTTAGGTAAAGATGTGAGCTTTTGGGAGAAGATTAATGTTCTTCTGGGCTTCCAATGTTGTCCTTTTTTCCAGCTTTCCCTCCCTGCTCCCCAGATCTGCAGTGGTGGAGGCAGGATGCCATTCTTGGAGCCCCACTTGCTACTCTTGGCAGCCAGAGGACCTTGCACAAGGACTGGAACTCTTGCCTTTCCCCAGAATTCCCTCTCTTCCTCTCAGCATTCCCTTCTCCCAAGGTTCTGGGGAGAGCTGCTCTGGCCCTGTGCTGGGAGCTGTGGTGTGACAGCTTACTAAGGGTAAAGCTGTGTGTCTTACTCATCATACAAGTCAACTGCACAGATCACTTTTTGGTCTGGTGCCTAAGTTTTCCACTTGAGAGCTGTCCTTCTCTGAGTACTGAAGCAGGACAGAAATGTTTCTGCTCACAGTGTGGTTTGGGACAATGAGATGTGGTGGAGCTGTGTGTGAAAGTAAGGGTGGAGTACTTGTCCTGCAAAAGGAAAACAAGGCTGTTCCTCACCTGAAGGACTTGTGGCTTTGTCACTACCGTGTCATACATCCACTGTGAATATCTCATTATTCTTGTGCTTGTGCTGAAGTGACCTTGCCTAGCTGGTTGGTTGGCTTGGTGGAGAAGCCAGCCCTGCACTGGGTGAGTCAGGGGAAAGCTCCTTGTGTGGCCATCGTGGGTGCCAGTGCTGCTGTGTGAGACAGGGCCCCACCTGCACCATAGAATCACAGAATCACAGAATGGGCTGGGTTGGAAGGGACCTCAGAGATCATCAAGTCCAACCCTTGATCCACTCCCCCTGTGGTTCCCAGCCCATGGCACTGAGTGCCACATCCAGGCTCTTGTTAAATATCTCCAGGGATGGAGAATCCACTACTTCCCTGGGCAGCCCATTCCAATGGCTGATCACCCTCTCCGGGAAGAAATTCTTTCTAATATCCAACCTAAACCTCCCCTGGCACAACTTGAGTCCATGCCCTCTTGTCTTGTTGAAAGTTGCCTGGGAAAAGAGCCCAACCCCCCCTGGCTCCAGCCTCCTTTCAGGGAGTTGTAGAGAGTGATGAGGTCTCCCCTGAGCCTCCTCTTCTCCAGGCTGAACACCCCCAGCTCCCTCAGCCTCTCCTCACAGGACTTGTGCTGGATCCCTTCACCAGCCTGGTTGCCCTCCTTTGGACCTGCTCCAGGACCTCAATCTCCTTCCAGAAATGGGGCTGGAGCTGGTATCACCATGCAGGATGTGATGGGCTCCATCCTCATGTGATGGAGGAGCCTTCCCCCTCACCTGCTGCTGTCCCCATGGGAAAGGAGAAATGTGTGTTGGGGAAAGAGTAGAGTGTGTTTCTCAGCAGATGGCTTTGATTGGAAGGGGGATGGATTTTTATTTTTTTTTTCCCTGTCCTCAGTTTGTACTGAGAAAGTGATGAGGAGGAAGCCTGTCCCTTTCATCCCTGTCCCTTAGCTGGGACTTCAGTGCCTTTCTTCTTAAGTCCCACGTCAACATGAGGAGAAACTTCCTGACTGTGAGGGTGAGGGAGCCCTGGCCCAGGCTGCCCAGGGAGGTTGTGGAGTCTCCTTCTCTGGAGCCTTTCCAAACCCCCCTGGATGTGTTCCTGTGTGTCCTGCCCTGGGGGATCCTGCTGGGGCAGGGGGGTTGGACTGGATGATCTCCAGAGCTCCCTTCCAAACCCTGACATTCTCTGATTCATGCACCATCCCTGGGTGCTCTGTTACCCACTACTATCCAAGGACCCAGGGGCATGTTAGGAAAAAGGCAACTAAATACTGAGCTGCCCAGGAGCTCTTCCCCTGCAGCAGAAGTGCAAGGAACCAACCTTTGGGCTGAGGTGGTGAGCACCCCTCTTCTTGGCAGCTGGGGCAGTGTAGCTTTGTGCCCTGTCCCTGGCCAGGAGAGGTGGAATTCAGGAAGAATGGCTGAAGACACAGCTCAGCCCCAGGAGGTGTGCAGGACCCTCCTCACCACTGTTGTTTAGTTACCAGATCCTTCGAGTGAACCACCTCTTTGGGTGTTTTTTTTCCCCTCTGGTTGTTTTTATGCAGTTGGCTAAATTTGGAGGCTCCTAAGCTGTCCCTTTCAAGTTTTTTTCTGCAGGGATGTCTGTCTTTGTGTGTACCCCCTTCTCAAAAGGGCACTGGGACCCCTCAGTCACCACTGTACATCCAGAAATGTCACCTGTCAAACCACTCTGCTTTTAGTAACTTCCAACCAGGAGATTACCTGCACCACAGCCATCAGAGCCAGGGCTGGAGGACAGGGGATGCCTTTTCTCATCCTCCTCCCTGACACGAGGGGTGTGCAAGTGGATGCTGCTCAATACTTCTGCCTGTGGAGTTTCCAGGGCTGGTGAGGCAGGTGGTGGTCTCCTCCATCTCCTCCCCAGCCCCTGCACTTGCTGCCATGTTTGGCTGGAGGTCCTTCCCCCCTGCTGGAGAGTTTCATAGAATGGTTTGGGTTGGAAGGGACCTTAAAGCCCATCCAGTGCCACCCCTGCCATGGGCAGGGACACCTCCCACCAGCCCAGGTTGCTCCAAGCCCCATCCAACCTGGGCTGAGACACTGCCAGGGATGGGGCAGCCACAGCTGCTCTGGGAAACCTGGCACAGGGGCTCAGCACCCTCACACCAAACAATTTCTCCCTCAGACCTCAGATCTCAATCTCCCCTCTTCCAGTTTGAAACCCTTTTCCCTCATCCCATCCCTCCAGGCCCTTGTCCCAAGTCCCTCCCCAGCTTTCCTGGAGCCCCTTCAGGCACTGGAAGGTGCTCTAAGGTCTCCCCATTGCAGCCTTCTCTGTTGCCCTTGCTGCTTACCTTTTCCCAAGCCTTCACAAACAGTTCTCCTTTAAACTTCTGCAGCTCCTGTAAGCACAATTAATCCTGTAAATACCTGACAGCCTCAAACCTTCCCTTCTGGAGCATGCAGGGAACATGTTGGGTGTTCCTGTGTGTGGTAAAACCTCAGGTAGGGACAGCACTGGTGTGGTGGCACCTTCTGGTGGCAGAGCCAAGAGCTACAGATGAGACTGGACTGAGTGCTCCTCCCAGCATTGCTGCAGTGTGCCAGGGCTCCCTTGGGCACCAGCAGGGAGGGAAACCTTGATCCTGGAGCTGCTGCTTCTCTGCTGTTGCCACCACCTCTTTACCTGGCCACGTGTCACCGGGTGTGACCCTGCTGTCTGCTGGAGCATCCCTGTCCCTGTCAGGGGTAGGCAGGAGCCATGCAGCTGGGCTGTTTCAGATGCTTCACACCAGTGGAAACTGCAGTTTGGTTTCTGGGATGGCTGTATTAAAGATGAATAATGTTTTTTCCTGAGATTTTAGTGCTCTGATGTGAGGGGAGGGGGAGTGAAGACAAAATGTTCTCTCCGTGCAGCTGTGCCATCACATCCCTCTCGTGGCTGCAGAGTGGATCCTGCAGGGAATGCTGCTGGGAATCTCCCTCAGTGGCTTGTGGTGTCCTGCAGCAGTGTCCCTGCTCTGCCAGCACCCACCTCAGTGTCCTGCAGGGATGTTGGGCTTCCCTCTCATCAGGGCTGGAAAACTGAGCTCATCAGAGCAGGCATTGGCTGAGAAACAACTCCAGCATCTCTTCAAGGGTTGGGCTTGATGATCTCTGAGGTCCCTTCCAACCCAGCCAATTCTATGATTCTATGATCATTCACTATTTCTCCCATGGTAGGAAGAATATTTCCACCCTTAAAGCCTTGAAGCTCCCTCTCTGCTTGATGTGGAACTCCCTGGCTGAGGCTGAAAATTCAAAGGAAAGAAACGCCAAAAAAAAAAAAAGCAAACAAATGAAAAAAAACCTCATCAAAACAAACAAACAAAAAACAACCTTTCCCTCTCTTAAGTCAGCATTAAGGATGCACAGAACCGTGGGAGAGTTGTGGGTTTTGGTGTTTTGGGTTGTTTTATCTGGAGTTGGGGAGTTACTCTGCCAGGTTCTTGATTGCACTGAGCACTTCTCCCCAGCTGTAATCCCTGACATAGAACTTGGCTTTTACATGGCTGTTCTTCTGTTTCTGAGGCTTCAGCCTACAAAAGGAAGGTGAAGTAAACAGTACAAACCTGAAATGGGTGGAATGTTCTAATAACTGGGAATAAAAGTTTCTCCATTTTTTAATTTATTTTTTTTTTGTAAAAAGCCAGTAGGTTTTTCTCTGAACAGATCCCGTGATGATATCGTTCACTTCTCTTGCTGTGTTTTTGTGTGGGTTTGGGGTTTTTTTGGTTTGCTTTGTGTTTTTTTTTCTGTTCAGTTGTTTTGATATACAAGCTACATAGGAAAGCCCATGGAAAATGTCTCCTCCTCCTCCGCCCCATCTCCCTCAGCTTTTGTTTTCAGCTCTTCCCTGGCATGTTATCCCCCAGCAGCCTCCCTCTCTGGGAAGAGCAGAGCATCTTTTCCCTTGCAAACAGCTATGCTAGGAGCTGAGGGTTCAGAGTGGAGGTTTATATAACCTTGCTTTAGAAAAACCTCATTTTCTTTCCCTTTACCCCTCACCTCCCTCTGGCAGCCCAGACTCAGCACGAACCGAGCAGCCATACAGAAACATTATGTCATACAGGTTTCTATTGGATTGCAGGCAGAGGAGGGGGAAGGAAGCTCCAATGTAAAAATATTTGGTTCCTTTTTTTTCCTAAGTGCTCTGCTGGCAGCTGGGACTCACCTGAAAGAGAAATTTCCCAGGGATGTAGGCACCATTTCTGCAAAAGTTGCAGTCACTAAGGTTGCAACATCAGCTCAGGGGTTGTTTCTCTTTGCTGAGAGCATTTTTAGGTAGCCATAGCTTTTTTATTTTCTTCCTCTTTGTCTCACTTCCATCACCCCACTGAGAAACTAGACAATATTATATCATTTTAAAACTTTGACACCTGTTCTTCTCTAGATGTAACTGTGCAATGCTGCAGCCATTTCAATATTGGGCATCAGGTATGGGCAGAAATCCTCTGGTGATTCAAACAAAATATTTGCTGTTCAGCCCATCAGTGGGTAAGGAGGAGACAGGTAGATGGGGACCAAAAGGCTGTACTTAACTGGATGTTTCGTAGGTGTTGTGCATCTCTTCAATAATCTTTTTAAGAAAATGCAGATTTTTTAAATTTTCCCTTTTTTTAACTTATTTTCCAGCTTACCTTCTGAGCTCCCTTGCCCATCTGGGGGCTTATCCTACCACTTTCCTGTCCTTGCAAGTGGTTGCTCTTTGCATCCCCTCTGTATGTCCACAGAAACCACTTTGTCTTCTCTTTCCTTCTGTACTGGTGGTAGCAGCAGCAGGCAGGAGTCCCTTTTGCTCGTGGTCCTCGAGGCAAGGTAGCTGGGGGATCTAAAATGGAAAAAAAAAAAACAACAAACCAAGAAAACCAAGAGGAAAAAAAGGAGAAAAAAAAAAAATAATAATTTTTCCTGAGCTGTTTACTTAATCTTAAATCATCTCTTGTCTCAAGAGCTGTTGGTTTTATGTTGTCAAACTGCTGAAGCACAGGGAGATGAAGCTCACTGGGGTTGATCTTCCCTAACCTGGAGACCTTCTCTGTGCTGCCAGGGAAGGCCTCCTTGGGTTGAGACATGCTTGTGTTCTTTCTTGTAGATGTCATTCTGTATCACAAGGTTAAAACTCCATACTTCTATTTTAAAAATCCCATATGCTGCTTTTCTCCTGACAGCAGCAAAAATCAAGCTCCAGAGCTGCTGCCAAGGTAACTGAAGTGAGATCTTGGTCCTGCAGCAGCTGTAGGTCAAGAGGAGGAGAGGACCTAGGAAGCTCCTGAGAGCAGAGGGTTTGAAAACATGATTTTGGGTTGCTGAGAGCTGCTGAGGCATGGCAGCTTCCTACAGGTGAGTTGCAGGTGAGGTCTCTGGAGATCTGTCCTTATTGCTGGGGACAGCACAGCAAATTGTGACACCAATGTTAGGAGCTGTCCTGATGCTTCCAGTATCAAGTGATCCCTTTCTGGCCTGGAGCTCACAGTTGGTACAGCAAGACCAAATTCCAGATCCATTGAAATTCACAGCATCACAGAATTATATGGGTTGGAAGGAACCTCCAAAGCTCATCCAGTCCAAGCCCCTGCAGTCAGCAGGGACACCCTCACCCAGATCAGGTTGCTCAGAGCCTCCTCAAGCCTCACCTTGAACATCTCCAGGGATGAGGCCTCAGCTGCCTCCCTGGGCAACCTGTTCCATTGTTCCACTGCTCTCATAGTACAGAATTTGTTCCTAACACCCAATCTAAATCTGCTCTTAATTTAAAGCCATTGCTCCTCATCCTATCACTCCAGGCCCTTGCAAACAGTCCCTCTCCAGCCTTCCTGTAGCCCCTTCAGATAGGAAGGAAGGTCACTCTTAGGTCTCCCCTGAGCCTTCTCCTCTCCAGGCTGAACAACCCCAGCTCCCTCAGCCTGGCTTCATGGGAGAGGTGTTCCAGCCCCTTGAATTCCTGGGGAGGACTCAATCCATAGCTTCTCCAGGACTTCTGGAAGCACTAAAGCTTAGCAGGCATGTGGTGTTTACCCTGTCTACACCTTGCCAAAAAGCTGGAGCCTTCCTCATGAGTGTTTGGGTGTATGGCATCCCACTGGAGACATTGCTGGCCACTTTGGAGCTGCCACGTTGCAAGGTGACCCTGCAAATGACAAAACCTGGAGATGCCAGCTGGCATTGAGTGGCAGGGTGTGGATGGCTGGAGGGGCTGTCGTGTGTGTGGGGGGTCTCACTGCTCAGAGACCACCACCCTGTATGTCTTGAGGCTCTGCAGGATCCCTGGGGAACTGTCTGCACAAGCCTGCTGGTGATGCCTCCAAGGGCTGATGTTGTACAGCAACATTTCTGAACACCTGCACAGCATTCAGAAGTGCAAATCTGGAGGGTTAACATCTGCAAGGCAGGGTTCTGAAGATATTTTGGACAAATAGTTGAAATTTTTTTGGAAGTTTTTTGTTGTTTCTTTTGTCTCCAAGGAAATCTTGGTGTTTGTATGGTGATTCAGCAACAATGCAGATTGTTATGGTGCCCTCTGATTTCCCTCACAGGCTGTCTTTGTTCCTGTCTGCAGCTGGTTAGTTTTTATGGAGCTCTGAACTGCAAAGCATGAAGAAACTCTTTTGTTTGTTGTCACTTCTGTGCATAAAATCATTCTTGATTTTCTTCTAACACACAAATCCACTTAACATCCCCAATTCTGGACTGACTCTTGACTGTTTCTGTGGCTTCCCGGGTGGCCACTGAAATTGTTTGAGCTTCAGGAACAGATTTGCTTCTGGCTTCAAATCTCATTTTTGGATGCAGTTGTTGTGCTTAAGTGAGCCCAGAACAGAGCTCCTCTATATGAGAACCACGTAGCTGCTGGGCTGTGGGGCAGACAGCAGAGAAGTGAAGTCTTCAGCAAATCTGGACTTCCTAGAGGTCTCCCAATAAATGTTTTTCTTTTGGCTGGTTTGCAAAACCAAACCAGCAATTATTTGTCTGAGATCCCCACTTATAATCCCTTAGCTGCAGATGAAGATGCCTGGGAACAGACTCTGACATTTCAGCCTCTCTGGGAAAGGCTTCCAAGCTGGATCAAAAGTGCTCTCAGTTGAAGTCAGGTGGGGATGAGTGGAAGATGGAGGATATTTTGGGGAAGAAAACCTACAAACTTGAGTAATTTCCAATAATTGAAAGGTATTTTTTTCTCTCTCTCAGACCAGCTCAGCAGGCAGGAGCTGGGGGTGTTTGGCAGCAATGCTGTTCTGTAACTTTTATCATCCTGCTAAAACAAAGGTGGAAGACTACTGAGGTAAACACCAACACCAAAAAGATGCAGACTGGGATGATTCCACCTTTGGTTTAAAACGTGTTTTGTTGACCCCTGCTGTTGATGGGGATAATTCATTGTTTGTCTATCTGAGGAGTAGGTAATTGAATGCATGACTCAAACTGATGAGCTCATGTGTTGTTTGGAAGGGATTTTTTTCCTGTGGCTTCCAGCTCTGAGCTGACTAGTGAAATTGCTGCTGGTTAATGTGCTGTTGCACACACTTTTTAAGGTTGGATGACTTCATCAGTTGTTGTTTGAGAAGCTTAAATTCATTTTTTTCATCAGCTGGTGTTTATGTGCTCATACTATGGGTTATCTAAATTATTCAGTATTGCTTAGGGATGATGAAGAAGGAAGAAAGGGAAGAAATTAAAGGAAGGAGGAAGGAAGGGATGGAGGAGAAAAGAGAAAAAACTCCACCTAAGTTACTAGTAAGAGCTGCAGTGGAAAGTAATGCACTGGTGGTGTCTTCTACATACAGAAGCCACTGCATGTGTTTTTGAAGCATTTGATCAGAGGATCCCAACATCTGCATCTTTGGTGCCTGCAGCTGCCTTCTGCCCAGGAGCAGCTTTGGGTTCTGGATGAAGCCATTCAGTTGTTCCATGCTGCAGTGCAAACCTTTGAATGCCCTTGGAAGGTGCATTCAGCAGCTGGCAGCTCCTGGCTGGTTGTCCTTTCCTTACCCATCTGCCTTGTTTGACTAGAAAGGGAAGAACAAGGCTTTCTGTGTTGACTTTTGCCCACAAGCAAACAATACTGCTATGAGTCTTCATCCCTTTTGCTCACAGGGGCTGGTGAAGCCATGACAAAAAAAAATAATCACAAACTGAAAAAAAAAAAAAAAAAAACAAAATAAGGAGTTTTGAACAGGAGTTTCCAACCTGGCTGATTCTATGATTCTAAGCAAGCTTGCAAACAAAGCACATATTCAAGCAGATCTTTTCAGGGAAGCTGTGGCACACCAGCCCCTTGGGCTCCCAGCTCTCGGGGGGGGGAGGCTCTCTGTTTTAAAACCCAAAGGTGTCACTCCTGGCTGAGAGAGATCCAGTTAATATCTCTGACACCCAGGGACTTGGTAGAACAGTTTGTCTTTGGGCACTGCTTGCTTGGTGCTGGCATTTGGGATAAATTAATTTCTGCACTCCTGGCTTTAGGCAGAACCTAACGGAGCAGGGGAAGGCTCCAGTTCTGAAGCCGGAGGGGCAGCCAGATGAATTGGTTGTTTTTTCCTCTCTTAATCCACCTGGAAGGTTTGCGGAGGGAGAGACCTTACAGCAGCTCACATCTTGCATGCATCCTGCTGGTTTATGGGATAAAAAGGCTGCATGCACCTCCCCAAAGGTGTTCCCAGGCTCTTGGGAGGGAGGGGCTCCTGTGTGTCTTCCCAAAAATTCACCTTTGGTTATCATGTCCTTTGTGGCATCCACAGTGTTATCTGAACTGGTGATAATGGTTTTCATTTAAATTTATATGAAATTAAAAAAGCTCTGTACTCATCTGCAGCTCTTGGAGTCCTTCCTGTTAAGAAGCTTTATAGGAGGCTCCTCCTTACCTGTTTCCATCTGCAAAAGGGAAGGAAAAAAAAATATTTACATCCTTTTGACCCACTCCTAAGTATTTCTTGGTGTTTATCTACTTTTAAATAAATGTTTACGACGAGAGGCTGAGGGAGCTGGGGTTGTTCAGGATGGAGAAGACTCCAGGGGACCAAAAACCTTCCAGTCCCTGAAGGGAACCTACAGGAAGGCTGGAGAGGGACTTTTCATAAGAGTGTCCAGTGACAGGACAAGGGAAATGGATTTAAACTGAAGGAGAAGAGGTTTAGACTGGATCTTAGGAAGAAGTTCTTCAGTCTGAGGGTGGTGAGACTCTGGAACAGATTGCCCAGAGAAGCTGTGGCTGCCCCCTCCCTGGAGGTGTTCAAGGCCAGGTCGGATGAGGCTTTGAGCAGCCTTGTGTAGATGAGAGGTGTCCCTGCTCATGGCAGGGAGCTTGGAGCAGATGATCTCTAAGGTCCCTTCCATCCTCAGCCATTCTGTGATTTTATGATACCTTTTTCAGTTACTGATTTTCTAGCTGCTCACAGAGACCCACATCACTTACTCCTGAGGATGAAAGCCATGCAGCACCACCAGCCCTTCATAGCTGGTAGCTCGAGTTCACTGCAAAATCTCAGCAAGTTTAAATATTTGAGGTGTATTTTTTATTTCTTATTCCAGCTCCATGCTCTCCCCTCATCCCAGCAATTGCTGCTCAGTGTGACATTAAACTTACAAAAGTTTTAAGACCACCAAAAGCTCCTCTTGTTGCCTAAGGACTTTAGGTCTCGAAGATCTCTTCATCTTTAAGACTACATCTTCTAAGGAGTCCACAGACCTTTTTTTTCCCAGCAGAGCTGATGCCCTCCAGGAAATCAGAAGCATCTAGGGGTGCTTTGGGGAAAAATCCAGCATTTTGAGTAAGGGTGTTGTGGTGTGATGGCTTTGGCTGTACTAGTGGCAGGCTCAGATGCAAGCCCATCACCAGGCTTGCTGGGTGAGGTGTTGCAGTGTCACCAGGAGTGTTTCTGGTGGCTTGTGAGCCAGGATTCAAATTTCCCAGTGGAGCAGAGTGTTTCTGTAGGGGTGCTGACAGATCAGGCACATCTTGCTCATCAGTCCTCCTCTGAGCACTCAAATGCTGTTGTTATTAGGAGAGGTGCAGGATGGAGCCAGCCAGGCTTAATTATGTCTATAGATGTAAAAAGTCTGCCAAAAAGCAGCATTAATCAGGTAATGAAAGTCTGCTCAATTTATCTTATTTATGCAAGGCATTGAATGAAGGATTGTCCTTGGCTCATCAGCATTGTACAGCTCAAATCTTTTGACTGTTGGCCTCACATAACCCTTTGCAAATGGGCTGGTTGGCTTCTTTTGAATTATAAATAAGCTGAATTATAAATAAACTGACTTATAAAAGTAAAAAGATGCTGAGGTGGCATTACACACCACATCTGTAAGCCAAGGGAACCGATTATATTTTTAATTAAGTTCAAATAAATATTGCTTTTTGTTGTGGGTGCACAAACAGAAAGTGAGGTGGTGGATTCCCAGCTCCCAGGAGTAGAGGACAATCTGTGGAAGAAACAGGGGGGCAAAAGTATCTTTGGCCAGTCTGAATCATGCAAACTGTGAATTATTTTAAATGCTAAGTGGAGCATCTCTTGCGAGGAAAAGCTTGTCTTAAAACTTGAGTGCATTGTTTGGGGTTCTTTTCCCCATGGGGAGGAGATTTTTGGGCATCACCTAGAATGTCTTGGGCCATTTATTGTGAATAAATTATGGAGTTTTTTTGAAGACCATGCAGATGCAAAGTGGAGATGTTGCTGCCAGCCTGCTGCAGCCCAGCCTTGAAGGAAAGTCACAGGAAAACCTTGCAAGTCCTCTTTGAGCCTTTTTGGTATTTGTGTAGGTGCAGCAAAGCTATTAGTTGGAGGCTGGATCCTCCAGAACTGGCCCTGGCATCACCCCAAGAGCTGGAATCCCACCCCAGCACTAAGAGAGGATTGCCCTGGAGAGCTGAAGGAGGAAAAAGGCACATGCTGCTCTTACTGCTGTAAGGTTTTGCTCAAATCTCTTTTTTAAGGGGAGGTGACCCTTCTGGCCCCCCACCCAGGCATTAGGGCAGAGTCATCTCGAGAGTCTGCAGCTGCAAAACTCTCTTCCCTCTTCTCTAAAACAAAGACTTATGCAAAGCCAAAGAGCTGCTGTGCTTCCAGCAGTAAATATTTATAGAGCCCTCTTCACTTCATCTATTTAAAGTGATTTCCCTGTGATACGAATCTGTTTAAAGGCAGAGCCCAAGAGTAGCATGGAACATGTATCTCCCTTGTCCTTCTGCCTTTTCCAATGTGACTTCCAGGCTCGTGTACCTGCTTGCCTGCTGCCTCTGCCATGGGTTTGGCATGCTGCTGCTCTGCAGGTGCAGCTCACGTGCTTGGCAGAGCATGGGGATCACAGAAAGTTACCTGCTAGAAAGTTATCATAGAAAGGATGCTTTGCTCCAGGCAGTGAGTTCCCAAGAGGAAGGGGAACTGGCAGCCTGATACACAGTGGTATCAAGTGCTGGAAGAAAATTATCATTTCTCTGGGAGGGCTTTACAGCAGGTGTAAGGTTCTGGGTGAAAGTTTTAACTGAGCTAAGGTTGGGTGTGGGGATTTCCAGGTCCTGATGATACACAGTGTGCTGTGCTCTGCATGAGTAATTTGGAAGAGGTCAGAGTTTCCTAGAACACATCCTCCGTGTTCCCATGGGAAAGCAGCTTGCTTGCTTAGGTTTTCCTTATTCCGACTGGCAAAAGAAATAAAGGTTTGGAATTCCCTGGAGCCTTGCCCAGGAGTGTGAAACCCAGCTCTGCAGTGGGGAATCGAGTGACTGAGATCAGGCCTGGTGACAGCAGATCACCTTGCAGGGCACCCTGTGCCAGGGCAGCTCTGCTGCTGGAGGTGTGGGGCTGAGATGGTGTCAGTGGAAGTAGGAGCCTAAAGCAGGGCTGGAAAAATAGCAGAGGGAGTCAGCCTGAATGCTACAGTAGAGACAACAGCCCAGACTTGTTTGCCAACCTCTTTTGTGTTGTTGCATCACACTAGATATTGGTCAAAAAAGAGGTGGGTTGATATCAAATAAGCTTGAGGCAAGATGCTGATCTTTTCCCCTGATGCTGTGTGCCCCAGGGCCAGGTGGGGTTGAAGAGACTGGTTAGGTTTGGGGGGGCTGGTTTGGTTTGGGGGGGCTGGTTAGGTTTGGGGAGGCTGGTTTGGTTTAGGGAGGCTGGTTTGGGGAGGCTGGTTAGTTTTGGGGAGGCTGGTTTGGTTTGGGGGGGCTGGTTTGGTTTGGGGAGGCTGGTTTAGGGAGGCTGGTTTGGTTTGGGGGGGCTGGTTTGGTTTGGGGGGGCTGGTTAGTTTTGGGGAGGCTGGCTTGGTTTGGGGGGGCTGGTTTAGGGAGGCTGGTTAGTTTTGGGGAGGCTGGTTAGGGGAGGCTGGTTTGGTTTGGGGGGGCTGGTTTGGTTTGGGGAGGCTGGTTTGGTTTAGGGAGGCTGGTTTGGGGAGGCTGGTTAGTTTTGGGGAGGCTGGTTTGGTTTGGGGGGGCTGGTTTGGTTTATCACTGCTTGTGCTGCTGGAGCAGAGTGTGGGGTCTGTAGCAGCAGATCCCTGCCTCATTCTGGTGGAAGGTAAAGGTCAGCCTGGAGAGGAGCTGTGCTTGGCTGCGAGCAGAGGTGATGCTCAGGTGGGGAAAACCCTCTCAACCACAGAAATTGCATTTTAAATGTTTCCCCCTGAACTTTTTTTAAGTGTCTGAGCAGCCTGAAAGGAGAAGGTAGAGGAGCTCTGCCAGCCACTGCCACCAGCCTGTGTGCAATGGTGGCATCTAGTGGCAGCTGTGGCCCCTGTCCCCAGGTCCCTGGGCCAAGGGAAGTCAAGGCTGAGCTTGGGACAACCAGCTGGGCTGCTCAGCTTCCTCATCAGCAGTTTTTGTCCTAAGCAACTGACCTCGGGGGCAGAGCTGGCTCACAAAACTTTTGTAAATTTAGTCCCTAGTCCCGATTTGGGTTCATGCAAGATCAAAAGTGCATCCATCACCTTCTTCCAGCCCGTGTTATCAGGTATTCCTTAAATGGGGATTGTAGCCTAGAATAAAAAATCAAAACAGCTTTGCTTTGAACCTGAATGCTTCTGAATTCCTCAGGTCACTTTTGTGGCAGTACCACAGGGGTGCAACCCTGAGAAAGGTCCTTACCCTTCCCCTCCAGCACCCTGATGCCAAGGAGAGAAGTTCTGCTGAAAGACACAGGCAGCCCAACCAGTTCATTGGAAGTGTGAAGAGGGAGATTTGGTACTTTTCCTTTCTCTTGCTTTTGCATTTGGCATCAAGAAAGTGGGCAGCAGGTACCTGCAGAGTCTGCCAGAACCAGTGCATCACAGCATGGAGAAGGACATGAAGGTCTTCTACCTGGCCTATTTATTTTCCCTGAGCATCTCTCAAGTACAGAGCCATTGCAGCAGGAGCTCAGGACATTTTCTGCTGGTTGCCTGCTTTGGTCATGGCCATATTGTTCTGCTCAAAAGCAATGGCATTGCACATTGAAGTATGTGGTGTGGTTTCAGGTGGCCATGGGGGGCAAGGGTATTAAAGGTATTGCTTTGGTGACTGAGATTTGAGGTTTTGCAGCAGGGAACACATGTTCCCTGCCCAGGCAGCTGGGCTGCAGGCTGAGCAGTTCCTGACCTATTGAGGGAGTTGCCAGGTTTGTGTGTTTGGCATTTCCATCAATGAGTTTTCTCCTCTTTCCAGCCCAGCTGTATCTTTCTCACTTTTAAAACCTGATAGTGGAGCATTTCATTTCACCTCAACAGTGGCATTTTTGGAAGCACACCCTGAAAACTGTCTCTGTTCCCCCTCCTTGGTGTGTTCATGCAACTGCTCTGTCCATGCTGCTGGCTTGAGATTTTGCTACCTGCTTGGAGCCCTTGGGCCTGATGAGAAATGGGCCAGTTCTGCATGGAGCAGAACCTGAGGATTTCCCCTCTTGACCAGGTCAATGGGCTCAGTCAGCCCCTTCCCTACTGGTCCATCAGCCTGTGCCTGGGGATGATCCTGGTTCAGGAACTGGGGGGAGATGTCTGGATGCTCTCTCTTGGAGCAGGTCTGCTCCCACTACTGCTCCCTGGAGAGGAGGGTGATTTATATCTGCCTGAAAATAAATACAGATCACTCACTCCTCTCTGGAGGAAGATAAAGCACAAGCTGTCTGTTTTCTGTGATAAAGCACTGGAAATAGTTGGAATTTAAGATAATTATCTTTATTGCTTTTTATAGCACCCTGTGAAGGCTGAAATCTAATTTGTTTTTCACTCACAGGGAGCTCCTGCTGATGACTCAGAAAAATCCATTTGCTTTATTGACAAACTTGTCTGTTTGGTTATTGGGGCAGTATTGCAGGAGAAGGGGAATACAGGGCAGAATGCAACCCTGGCTTTTTAATATGGATTCAAAGTTGGATATCTGTTGGCAGGAGGAAAAAATAAAGTTGATCTAATCGGAGGGAAGCGACTCAGCTTTGTTAGAGACGTTTGTGAATTAGTTTCTGCCTCAGTGGGTGTGCAGTAATGGTGCATGGGGCTTTGTTTAAGCAACTTCAATACCCCTGGAGCTTATTAACTGGAGGAGCTGCTTTTCCTGGGCACCTCCTGCCCCTTGGCTGTTCCCCAGCTCAGGTTTTTTGGGGCAGGAGGTGGGAGGTGCAGTCCTGCCTCTTCCCTCCTGTGCTGGGAGCCTTGGGGAGTGGTTTGGGTTTGGTTGGGCTGGGTTTGGACACGTTGCTTGCAAGGGCAGTTGCCTCTTTTTTAAACTTTAATGGGAGATGGGCTCCCATTTGTAACAAACTTGGTGGGTCTGAAGAAGATGAGCACCTTTCCCATGAACGAGCAGCTTGTCAGTGCAGCTTGGTGTTGTGGTTTTGAGGCTCTTCTGCTGCTCTGGCTCTATGGAAAAGAGTTGTCCACACTGCTTTCCCAGCTCTTGACCTTGCATGATGTACACCCAAGGGCTGCTCAGAGGAGGAAACAGCATTCTCTGGACAGGTCACCTCCCAAGTGCCCTTCACATGCTTCAGGCAGTGATGTTGGTCAAGAGATGGTGGGTCTGCAGGTGACTTAGCAGAGATGTTTCTCTCACATTAGTGTCTGGCTCACCCCCCCCAAAAAAAAATCTAACTTGATGCTGTCACTTGTGATGATGCTGCAGACCTCTTGAGTCCTACAGCTCAGTTCTTAACAGGTTTTCTCCAACAGTGGAGAAGTAAGAAGCAATCTCTAGGGGTTAACTGTATATTTAAGGAAAGGAAAGAAATTAGGAGTGGTCTTTGCCTTGAAGCAGGGGGCTCTGTCTGCCAAGTCTCTGTGGCCCATCACAAACACAGTGGGGCAAGGGAGAGAAAATTCCACATTTCAACGTGGAGCAATGGATCTGGGTGGGGAGAGCAAGTTTCTTGTCTGTCTTTGGAAGATCTGCTCAATGTTTGCTCAACTTTTTGTTGGTTCCCTTTCAGGAATTGACTACAAGACCACCACTATCTTGTTGGATGGCAGAAGGGTCAAGCTGGAACTCTGGTGAGTGCTTCTGAGTCCCTTTGGCTGCCAGCCTAGAACCAGTGACAGGGACCATGGTGCTGCTGGACCAGGCTCCAGAGATCACAGAGCATCCCTAGCCATGTGGCAAAGCTTGATAGCTCTTCTTACCAGTGAGTTACTCCAGCCAAGCAGACCTGTTTGCATTGACGAAGTGGAACAAACAGCATGCTGGTTTTCACTGGAATAGTCCAATTTCAGTCTTTTTCTATCATACCTGACCATATTCACATACAGCTCTCAATCACTGAGGGAGCAATACTATTTAGGAAGCAATACAGGATTTTTCTGCAATCCTAGAATGAGAAATACAGACAAGAGAATAGGAAAGGAAGAGAAAAAAGAAATGGTTGAAGCCCTTAGTCCCTGCAGAAGCTGGATGTTTCTCGATGACTTGAGTAGAAAAAGAAAAACAAGCAGTGTGTAGACCTCACAGTTAGTGTCAGGGTAGGGTAAACCCCTGGAGAGCAGGATTTACCAGAGTGAGCTGACACTGGGATGGACACAGTGTGGGAGAGGTGACCTCTGCCTTATCTGTCAGCACTGCAGGGAGAGCTGGAGTCCTTCTGGCCCAGTGTGTTTTGTCTAAGGTGTAACCTGCTGAGAAACTGACACAGCAAGCCTGGAGATGAAAGAGGGAGGGTAGGTATCCTGCTACTCTTGTGGGGTTCACCCAAATCTAGTAGGGAACCTCAACCATGAAGTTAAATAGCTCAGGTAACAGAAAGTAGTAGTATTGTGTGTGAATTGTTAAATAGGAGTGAGTGAGGTTCTCAGCCTCAGTGACTGTCTCGAGCAGTGTAGAGTTTTGTGGTTTAATTATACCCCTGCTTTCTGAAGCTGAACGTCCTCATTTTTCTTACAAAAGAACAGAAGCAGCTAATTTATCTTTTCCAGCTTGTATGCTTACACGTGCTGCTTGTATTCTTTTGTCTCTCTTGTTAGATGTCTGACATTTCAGCCCCAACTATGTAGTTACTTCCTGCTTCCCTCTTGAAGCTCTCTTCTTTTTACACACTTAATTCTCGAGCTTGGCACAGGACCTGAAAAGCTGATACCAATTGGTTTATGATTCCTTAGTGTAATCTTGCTATTACCATTATGTTCCTCATGCAACCCAATATTTGATTCTGGGGGCAAGGAGATGCAGGCAGACTGTTGGGTTGGTGCCCAGGACCAATAACCTGACCCTCTAAAGCTTCTGAATGAGTGACTGTCCTGAACTTGAGGTCTCTGCCCTTTGTATGAAGCTGGTGCAGAGCTGGAGCTGTGGGTTCATCAGGCTTCTCAGTGACCATTAATGTCTCTTATCCTCACCCAGTGAACAGATATGACAGACTTCACAACATGTCTCTGATCACCCTGATGCATTTCAGTTGATACTGATCCTGTGCTGGGCTCTGTCTCTCTGTCCCAGATGTTCCCACAGGCACCAAAAGGTGTTAGGAATGTAGTCAGATTTATTTATAGCACATCAAGAGTTGCAGCCAGGACAAATGATAGTGACTGAATAGCTCCTTATTGTCACAGTGGGCTAGAAATGCTGTTCTCTGCTCCTCTTCCTCAGCTCTCTGTCAGGTCTGATTGACCAGGTCTGTCAGAGATCTAAGTATAAAGATAATTCCTTTCATTTTCATTTAAATCATGTTTGGAAAAAGAAGTGGAATTAGACAGTGCAAGACAGCTTCTCCTCTCCTGAGTTTTTATGTTCATTTTACAGCAGTTATCCCTGATTAGGAGGGGTCTGCAGGCTCACTCTGAACTCCCATTGGCTGTAGGGAATTAGAGAGAAAATCCCTTGCCCAAAGGAATAAAGTGACTTTATGATCCATGTATCCTCATGGAACTGAGTTGGAACTGAGTGATTTTGGTTTGTTCCTTCTCCCTGGGAAGCACAGTGACAGTAAGGACCTCAGGAGTGTGTCTGACTGTAACCAAAGGTGATGATGTACCCACTGATTCTTCCAAAAAACACCCAACCACTGTGCTGAGCAGCTTGGGTACTGCACATGTACTAATGATCTGACAAGATCAGTGTTGATTGATTGATTGATTGATTGATTGATTTTTAGGTCCAGTAGGAGATGTGAGATTACATTCTCCAAATTTCATAGCTGTAACATTTCTTTGTTGTAGGGACACATCAGGGCAAGGAAGATTTTGCACCATTTTCAGATCCTACTCTAGGGGAGCCCAGGTAAGTGCTGCTCTTCGTGCTGTGGTGGGGAACACTTTTCTTTTAGGTTGTAAAAATCTTTCATGCTATAGTAAAGACTCTGAAGAGGAACACATCAAGCACCAAAAGGATGCACATGCCAAGAGATGCTGCCTGTTGCTCTGCTGCCATAAATCTTCTGGATTTATGAAAGTATTATGAAATGGTGGGAAAGAGGAGTGGATGCCAGACTTGCCTAGACTGCTACAGAAAAAAGTCTGGTGCAGACTGTGTGGAGTGTTAGTTTCTAGAGGAGGGTTGAGGGAGTGAGGTTACGGAGGACACAGCAATTCTAGCTCTGCCTTGGCTTTCATGTGGGAGCTTGTACTTTCTGAGGTTTGTCAAGTTTGTTTAAACATGACACTGGCTTTCCCAGTGGAGTTCTTCCAGTCTGTCTTGCCTTCAAGTCAGTTCCAAAAATAGGGTAGCTCCTACTTGCATGTTTGATGCAGGCTTGAAACTAGAGCAGCTCAACTGGATCGTAAAATACCTTCCTGCAGACAGGAGACAGTGTTACAGTTTGAGTTCTTCCTTTGGGCTCTGCTCCAAAATACCATCTAGATTCTGAACAGCAGAAAAATCGTTTTGTCCTCTGAAAAACTGTTCACTCTTACAGTTTTATTAGCATCCTCTTAGTAATGTGACCAGGCCCCTCCAGGAGTCTCTTTAAAGTTAAACAAAATATTCTGGTTTGCCTTTTGTTTCCAAACTGGAAAACTTTTGAGAAAATTCCTCCTCTCTTGGACACTGAGAGTTGGACACTATATATCAGCCTCTTGACTGTTCCAGGATCCTGGCAGCTCCTCAGCCTTTGGGAAATGTTACCACTTTTATTAGAGCTCTTGCCACTATTGTTCTTGGCTTTTTGCTCCTTGTAGCTGTAGACTTTTGCTGACTGGCAAAATGCTTCTGTGCACCAAGTCTTACAGAATTACTGAATGGTTAGAGGTAGAAGAGACCTTAAAGATCATCCAGTTCCAACCCCACTGCGTGGGCAGGGACACCTCCCACTAGATCAGGTTGCAAATTCCAGCAAATTCACTGGTGCTGTAGATGTGAGAGCACTTTGCCTGGGATGTGCTGCTGCTGTCTCCTCAGGTGTCTCATTTATTCTTGTTTGTACACATCCCTCGTGGTGCAGATGTTTTGAGGCAGCTCCTTTGAAGCAGAGGCCAATTTTCTGGTGCTTGCAGAAATGCAAGGCAAGGAGTGTTGGGAGCACATCTCAAGCAGTGGGAGAGTACAGGCTCTCCCTTTTGCATGCTCATTGCCACCTGGGAGTTTCTTAAGCTTCCTTTGGCCCTTTCTACATTTCAGAAAAATCTAGAGCTCCAATTCTAATATTACCTGTGAGCTTGAGACTATGTCACTTCCCTCACCAATTATAAATGAACAGAATGGCTCAGTGTGGTTTTCAGATGACCACATAATTTAGCTTTGGTTGATTTCTCTCTCAATACATACTGTGTCAGATGCCCAAATCAAACTGGGAACAGAAAGCAGCCACTGACATCACTGACATTAGCTGATATGTCCAGAAATATAATTTGGAATCTTTTACTCCTCTCTGCAGCATGACCTGATTTTTTGGAACTGCTGAACAGAGGGCTTTCTCCCCTTCTTGTAGGCTGGGAGCTCCTCAGAGCTGTGTCTCTACAGGGCTGCACCCAGCAGAGCCTGCACCCACATGCCAGAACTCGTTCCTGCTGCTGCCATACAGTGAGCTAGGGCAGAGAGGGGAACTGAAATAAGCAGTGATGAGAATACTTGGATTGGATGGAGAGACAGGGACCCAGCTCTTTAGAAACCACAGTGCAGCTGTAAGGCACTTGCTTAGTGTGTCCTGTGGGTTCCTGGAGCCTCTTCTCCCTGGATGTTACATTTGACACTGGATGTCATCAGGTGGCAGTCCTGATATTTGAAACTGAAAATTGCTTTTATCTTCTTTCCTCAAAATGAAGTCCTTGACCTTTCCTTTTGAGACAACACCTTGCCCTTCTGCTCTGTTTATCAGTATTGCTTTAGGAACTCTTACTCAAACATCTTCAAGGCTTGCCTCAACCATCTTATCTGCTTACCCCTCCCAAGGTGGCTCTTGGTGAGATGTTCCCAGCAAAGCTCATCAGGCAGGCAGAGGGACCTTTACTGTGAGTGCTTTATTGTTGAATGCTGGAGTAGGGAGCCTGCCTACAGTGTAACTTACAACTTTACTTCAAAGCCTGCATTCTGCTTGTGCAACAAATCCCTTTCCCACAGTAGAGTTGGGATGCCTTGGTCCTGATCTGCCAAAGCACTCAACCTTTACCCTTTAAACCATCAAACCAGCCATGAACAACAAGCCTGCCTGGTAAGAGGAGGAGTAGTTCCCAACTGAAATTACTCCACTGCCCTCTGAAGGTGCTTGTGAGATGAGGGCAGTGAAAAGTGGGTGCCTCTTGAAGGCTGGTAGCTTAGAGTCCTTGTGCAATCTTCTCCAGGAGGCTGGGACTAAAAGTCAGGTTTGTTTCAACATCAGGTGGTGGGCTGCCCTGTGGCAATGCAGCAATATTCCTGTGTTAGCAGGAAGGCAGGTATTGTCTCTCTTAAGTAACCTGCCACATCTTTCAATGGAAGAGGAAAATATCTTTATTTAAACTCTTAATGGCTAACCAAAGTGAGAGGACTCATTGGAGTAACAAATGTCTTAGTGACTGCAAGAACAAACTTCAGCACCTCCAGTCATTTTCAGTATGCTGAAGCTAACTTCTGGCATAGCCTTAGCATAAAGACAGCTTAAGCCAGTGCTGTGTCAGAGATGGTCCTGAGTTCTCTTATTTCTTCAAGATGTATTTTATGCTGTGTCCTGTACTGATTTCTTTGCTTCAGCCATCTGCTTTCCTCTCTTGGTGCCATCAGACTGCTGTATGCAAATCCAGTTAGAGGCAAGAGTAACAGTTTTTTTAACCTAAGAAGCCAAAAGCTCACAAAGAATAAATACAGAAGAGAGGAGAGAAGCCAGGGTGGGACCAGCTCTGTTTAAAGTTCAGTGTGATGTTTGTACAAGGACAGCTTGCTATAAACTTCCCACTAGCACCTTCACACTGAAAACTGACTGAAGATTCTCACTGAGGAGTGAGGCTCTGAACTGAGCTTCCCATCAGGAGCACAAGGGAACTGGAAGAAGGAGATTCCAAAGAGGACTTTGTCAGAGAGAGCAGAGGCTGACAGCTGCCCTGGCAGTCCTCAGGGTGGCTGAGAACAGGGTGAGTCTGTCAGAATAGTCACTGCTTAAGAGAACATTTAAGAGAACATGTTCTTAAGAGAACATCTGGTATGAAAAGTGCCTTCAGGTAAGGGACATGCACCTGCCTTTCCCACCCACACCTGTTTCTCAGGTAAGAATTCAGTCTTCTGAAGTGAACCCCAGAGAGGCTGCACAGTGGGTGAACAGTCTCCAAATAGGGAGCAGACATTCTCAGGAGCTTTTCTTCCCCTCCCCAGCACAGCCTCACACTTTGCTCAGCCTGGGCTTCAGGCAACTCCCTGCCAATGAACAGATTCTTCTCGAGCAGATTCTTCTCTGGTGCTTTCCCCAGGTCAGGCTCCATACCAGTTGCCCTGGTACGTAGCCACATGGCTAGTGTGTTTGGCTGGAACTTCTTCCTCTTGAAAACACCTTTCCACCTTGAAAGAGGAAACTACCTCTTGAAAACATAGGTGAAAACACCTATGTTACCTGAAGTAACATAGCTTTCCAGTCCTTGATGAGCTGGCTTCAAATGAGGACCAGTCCCTTCTTGCAGCCAAGATGGATGAGCCACATGTGCCTCAGGTTTTGCTGGGAGGAACACAGATGTGTCTTGCCTTCCCTCCCTGCCCTGCCTCTGATCTGATCTCATTTGGGATGTGATGAGCTCTTCTGCTCAAGGTGGAGCCTTGTGGCATGGGATCCCTTCTCCTTTTCCCTGAGGGTTGAGATTCCCTTCTCCGGTCCCAGCTTCTTTCATACCCCTTCTTTCTAAGGGTCTGTGGGGCCAGGGGGTCCTGACCACATCACTTGAGGGTCCTCCCTGTGGGGCAAGAGAGGAGCAGTCATGTCTGGCATAGCAGAGGAGTGGCCTCCAGGCACTGCTGGGGCAGGAGGAGCACGCAGGCCACATCATGGTGACTGCAGGGCCAGGGGAGAGTAGAGCTGGAAACCCAGCAGTGATGTGACCTGCAGAACAAACCCAGGCACTCTTACTGTGCTGCAGCAGGATTTTTATATTTTAATTACCACAGTGGAAGGTGTTTAGTGATGCTTAAAGGTGCTTCAGTAATCTTTCATTTTGCTCTTGGACTGCTTCTCCTTGGCTTTCAGGTCTCAGTCACACCAACAGCAGAGCTGAGCTCAATTGTTGGGTGCAGCTGTGGCTTCTCTGGCTGCTGGGAGTAAATGCAAAGCTATTCCAAGAGTCATCACAGAGGGGAGAGAGAGGGTTGTGCTGGCACTTTCTGAGCTAGCAAGGAAGCAGCAGTGCTAGCATGGCTCCTGATGCCCTCATCTGCCAGTGATTTAAACTTTCTGGAACTGTAGCACACCAGCTCTTCCCAGACAGTGTGATACAGAAAATTCTTTGTGAATAGTTTCAGAACATCTACAGGAAGCCATAAGCAGCATTCAGCAATGCTCCTGTCTCACAGCAAAGCTGCAGCTCTGACCAAAGAAGGAATATTCTTGAGTTCTGCTGAGGCAGGTGATTTGAGTAGCTGCTGTTGGTCCTGTTCAGGGCTCCTTAGTAAGCAGGAAGGTGGTGGCTTTTTTGGCAGCTCAGCAGCCTTGAGATGTAGACTCTGCTCTCCCTTATGGCTTTCTTGGTTGCTGCAAATACCTTAACTGCCTCAGGATATTTTGATGGGGTTGTCCAGCTGCTGCAGGTATCCACCTTGCCTGCCAGAATATTTATCAAAAGCTGAGTGATAAATACCCCCACAATGTGTTATGCTGTTGGGAAATGGTTTGGCAGCAGGACCTGGTGGCCCGAGAGCCAATGGCCAAGGTGCCAGCTGGAAAGCCATGACCAAACATAGATCCAAAAGAGCAGGCAGGAGAGACACAGTGTTCTGGTTACTGTCAGTGCTGGATCTTTGTTTATGGTTTACTTTGTCCTGTGGGCCAGAGAAATCCAGTTTGGGGGGCAGGAGGCTTCCAGGCTTCTTCAGCAACAGCTTTTAATTTACAGAAGCTTTCCTGGCCACCCCTTCATCTACCTGCATGGGGCTGAAGTCCTTGCCTTGCTTCCCTTGGCTGTGTCCTTGCATGCTGCAAGTTGCTGGAGATCCATCCAGCTCCTAAAGTATCTGAGAAGCCTTTCTGGAGAAGCCTGCTTTGCACTGATAAGTGAGCATGCTGCTTCTCTCTTCCCTTTCTAAGTTTTTTGCTTATAAACCTGGTCTAAAACTGCACCAAGCAGACGGGGATAACTTTCCCCACCACCACCTTGGTTATGTGGACAGATCTTTGAGTAAGTTCTTGAAAACAAGTTGAGTTTGGGCAGAATACATGTCCAGATGATCTCTCTGTCCCTTCTTCACTCAGCAAGGTGTTCCTGTGGAAATTCCTGTGGCTGCTGTGCTTAGGGTGGTGTCAATCTCAGTAGTGTGGAACAAAAGCACAGCAGAGAGGAACTTTGAAAACTAATTGTGAAAGGACCCTAGAGAGGTCTGGGAATTAGCCCAGTCATCTTCCACCTCATGCAGAAGCCTGTAGGCAGGTTGAGAAGAAAGAGGAAAAATGCTGTTGGAAGGTTGGTGAGGGCTCCAGAGTGCCCTTGGTCTGAGAACCTGAGGGTGCAGCTTTTCACTTCATGTTGTGGAAGCCTGGGATATGTAACACTTTAAAAGGTGCTTTGTGAAACTAAAAATTGGGAGGTATGGAGATTTGGTGACATTGGCAACCTTCTAGGCACTTAGGGAACGATTTAGGCTGCAAATGGGAAATGATTCATTTGTCTGGTTGAGTAAATTAAAATTCTGTGCGGGTTATTCCAAAGGAGACTTTGAAGAAAAAATAAACAATCATTTAAAAACCAACATATCTTCCTTGGAACTATCTGCACTGGTGGAGCCAGCTCCCTGTCTGTCTGTGGCTGTGTCCTGTGCTCTCTAGGGTAGAAAATGTTAATGACAAAGTGTGTCTGGGCTGTGTGCTCTGGAAAGGTGGTCTCTGGAGCCTGCCAGTGCTACTTAAAAGAAGTACAAGGTTATCTGGCAGCACTGTGAGCCTGCCAGAGGCCTTGGAGACTCCTCCATCTTCTGCCCACTTACAGTAAAGCTGGGGATGACTGGGAAAGGAGCAAGGCATTAGACAACATGGCCTTGGTGTCTTCTGACCTTTGGGAAGCTTTTCCTTGACAATCTTGACTCTAAATGTGCAGGCACGGAGCTGTGTTATGGCTTGGAGGGTAAGCTGGCAGACACTGTGTCTCTTCTTCCATTTAGATATCATGGTCTCAACCTTCCACCCTGCTCCTCAGAACTTGGGGCTGCATTTTTGCAGATGTTTTATCCTTCTTCCTATTTAAAGAAGATCCAGGCTGCAGCTGCCAGCACACTTTAAAACTCTCCTCCTAGAGCACATTTCTGGCAGAAGCAGTCTTCACAAACTAAGTCTTGGGTCTGTTTCTCTTGGCTGAAGGAACTTGTCAATCCAGAAATAAAATAAGTAGACTTTATTTAACTGGCTGGCAGTTTGTCTTGGAATGGGATCATCAGACTTTTTGCTTTGTTCTTGCCTGACTCTCATTCATTCATTCATTCACTCACACGTGCAGCCTTGGAAGTTAGAAGTCAAAACAAATACAATAAAAATTAAAAGGAACCTCAGAGTTTTTTCTTTTCCCAAAACACTTAAAATGTGATGTATCCTGGCATTAGGTATTTCTTGAATGGGTCCTTGAAAAGGAGAATCTTTTACTTTTGTGGAATTTCTTGATTATAGGAAATCATTACAACTTAGTTTTTCCTGTCTACACCTGGGAGAAAATGATTCCTTCAAAACACAACCAACCCACAATTCTTGCCAGCAGAAGGGACAGCAGAATGAAGACAGGTTCTGGAGTAGGGAAAACATGCAGTTGGGTGTGCTTTATTAAATTCAGCATTTCCTGCTAACCATCCTACCCTCAGCCCTTTGGGTTCTGCACCTGGAGGTGGTTTTGTCAGGTGTGCTACTGACGAGACTTCCTCATTGCTCCTGATTTTCTTCCCCCAGGGAATTCTCTTGGTGTATGACATCACAAATCGCTGGTCCTTCGATGGGATCGACCGCTGGATAAAGGAGATTGATGAGGTAGGGTGAGTGGAAGAACACAGGCAGTGGTCTACAGCAACAACCTGGGGTGCCACCTCTTGCTATGGGGACAAGAATGGCTCTGCTGTGGAGAGGAGGGGATGGCAGTCTGCTAGTAAGCAAAGCAAGGGGGTAAATGTCTGTCCTTCAGCTCTGTAAAGCCAGAGCAGTAGGAAAGGGCTTGGGTATGGTCAAGAAGAATAGGGAGGCTCCTTCTAAAGGCTCCCTTGTACCAGGGAAAGTGTGGCCAGCAGGAGAAGGGAAGTGATGGTGAGGCCACACCTGGAGTGCTGTGTTCAGTTCTTGTCACTACAAGAAAGACTTTGAGGTGCTGGAGTGAGTTCAGAGAAGGGCAACCAAGCTGGGGAAGGGTCTGGAGAAAATTCCTGTGAGGAGAGGCTGAAGGAATTGGGAATGTTGAATTTGGAGAGGAGGAGGCTGAGAGGAGACCTTACTCTACAAATCCCTGACAGGAGGTTGTGTTGAGGTGGGTGCTGGCCTCTTCTCTCAAGTGAACAATGACAGGACCAGAGGAAATGTCCTGAAGTTACACCAGGGGAGGAGTAGACCAGACCTGAGGAAGAATTTCTTTACTGAGAGGACAGTCAGACACTGGAACAGACTGCCCAGGGCACTGGTGGAGTTTCAAATCCACCCTGGAGGGATTTGAAAACTGTGTGGATAAGACACTTCATGACATGCTCTGGTGGGCAATGCAGATATTGGTACTTGGGTTTTATTCAGGTGAAGGGGATGTTGAAAGTTGGATGTGGTTATCTTTAGAGGTCTTTCCAACTGTGACAATTCTGTGAAATCAGTCCCCACCACCACACAGCAGTGCTGCTGGCAGCTCCCCTCCCTCACAGAGCAGCTCCTGTGGCTTTGCTCTCTGCTGCCATGGTAGCCAAGCAGCATAGTGGGAGCAGGTTTCCCTTCGGAAGAACAAGCTCTGATTTTTCCACTTCTTTGGGGGGGTTTTTTGTGTTTTTTTTGAAGCATGCCCCAGGCGTCCCTCGGATCCTGGTGGGAAACAGGCTTCACCTCGCCTTCAAGAGGCAGGTGCCCACGGAGCAGGCCAGGGCCTACGCAGAGAAGAACTGCATGACTTTCTTTGAGGTCAGCCCCTTGTGCAACTTCAATGTCATCGAGTCCTTCACCGAGCTGTCCCGCATCGTTCTCATGCGGCACGGCATGGAGAAGATCTGGAGACCCAACCGAGGTCAGTGGGGTGGGGAAAGATGCTCCCCGTGGGCAAGGGCTGAGAGAGATGGAGGTCTGGGAGTGACCACCTGGGTGGGAGGTGTGTTTGTCAGAAACCGGGGGATCTGGAAGCACCTGACGTGGAGAAATGTCCCCGGTCAGACAGGCTGAGCCACAGGGAGCTGCAGAGGGATGGGCAGCTCCAGAGAGCAGCTCAGCATGTCTGGGATCTGAATTGCTCCAGGGTGTCCTACACCTCCTCGTTTATTCTGGATGGGGCTGAGGGCAATTAAACTCCCAACTTGAAAGGACTTCAGTCAAATGGTTGGGTGGGATGAAGCCCAAACGTAAGCACCTCTCTCCTTACCCTTGCCTGAGCCTGTCTCCCCTGTTTTGGAAAGATCTGGGAGCAGAGGCAGCCCAAGGAGATGGAAGGGACCGAATCGGGTCCCTGCTGTCAGCACGGGGCACAGGGCTGGAGTATTCCACAGCCCCAGGCAGACGTGCTGCAGGGTGGCCAACCACAAGCAGGCCCCATGGTACATCTCAGCCTGTGGCATTTGAAGCAAAATAGTCTTGGGTCTCATGTTCCTGGCTGGAGGGAGCAGTGTGTCCCCCTGGCAGGCTGAGCAGCAGGAGTTTGGCACTCTGGGGGTCACCTTTGTTCACAGGAATCCTCAGGAAGGAGGGAAAATCCTGTTTATCACCCCAAGCACCAAACTGTCTGCCTGGGCTGCTGCTCCCAGCCTGGCTGCCCTGCTGTTGTCTCCAGCTGGCAGAGAGATGGTGAGCAGGAGCTGGGCTGTGTTCAGACCTCTCCTGAACCTCTTCCAGAGGCAGGATTTGGAGCTGCTGGCTGCCCACGGGGGGAAGCAGCCAAGCAGAGTGTCTTTCAGGGCAGGCTGGAGGTGAAAGCATGCCCTCGTGTGGCTGCTGCCTGGGAGATTCCCTCCAAGAAGGCATCCCAGAGCAGGTTCACATGCTGTATGAGTGCTGAGAAGCCTGAAAGGGCAGAGTTGTCTTCTGGCTTGGTGGGATCTCTGTCCCTGCAAGCACTCTGCAAGGAGCCAGTCCCATGGCTGCTGCTCCCTGAGGAGGTTCCCAATGAGACTGTTCCTGTTTTGGGAATTTCTGACCCCGCTGCCTCCTTCCCTCCTAGCGTGTCCTTCTGCTTGCCAAACAGTGGGCTGAGAAGCCAAGTGCCAGCAGGCAGGAATGCGAGCCAGGCCTAAGCCCTGTGGGGAGGGTGACAAAACTGGTGACACCAAAGCTGGTGTCTCTCAAAGCATTAGCCTCCAAGGGCAGAGCTTGTTTGGGTTTTCCTGATCTTTTGTCCTAACTAATCTGCTCCCTGTTCATAGAATCATAGAATGGTTTGGGAAGGACCTTAAAAATCATCTAATTTCAACCCCCACCAGCCCAGGTTGCTCCAAGCCCCATCCAGCCTGGGCTGAGACACTGCCAGGGATGGGGCAGCCACAGCTTCTCTGGGCAGCCTGCTCCAGTGTCTCACCACCCTCAAATTAAAGAATTTCTTCCTAATGCCCAACCTAAATCTCCCCTCTTGCAGTTTTAAACCATTTCCCCTTGTCCTCTCCCTACACCCCCATGCCAAAAGCCCTCCCCCAGCTTTCTTGTAGCCCCTTCAGGTATTGGAAAGCTGTTATAGGGTCACCCTGAGAGCTTCTTCTCTTGGCTGAACAACCCCAACTCCCTCAGCCTGTCAGCCCTGGCTTCTCCCCCAAGGAGGGGGAACTGCGTGGTGTAAGGAGGAGCTGTGAAGCCTCTTGGCCCTTGACTGTCAGTTCTTTTCTTCCCTCAGTCTTCAGCTTACAGGACCTGTGCTGCCGTGCCATCGTCTCCTGCACCCCAGTCCACCTCATCGACAAGCTGCCACTGCCTGTCACCATCAAGAGCCACCTCAAGTCCTTCTCCATGGCCAACGGGATGAACGCAGTGATGATGCACGGCCGCTCCTACTCCTTGGCCAGCAGCGGGGGCGGGAGCAGCAGCAAAGGGAACAGCTTGAAAAGATCCAAATCCATCCGCCCCCCCCAGAGCCCCCCACAGAACTGCTCACGCAACAACTGCAAGATCTCTTAGCAGGATGGGATGACCCAGGAGCTTCTAAGGTGCCCACACCCACCCACCGATGTACAGCCCTTGGCACACTTTCACCCTTTTCAACCAGAGCCTTTCGGACGAGCCGCGGTCGCTTTTTATTTTTTGGTTTGGGTTTTCTGAACGTGGCCCTAAGCTCTGGGAACGTGCTCACGTTTTGGTTTGGAGGAGGAAACGCGGTGCCCGGCGGCTCTGCGGGGTTATGGGGGGGAGAGGATTCTGCCAAGTGACCCTCCAAGAATGCTTTGGGCTTTTGCCTCTCGGCCTGGGGTGGAAAATTCAGCAGCTGCCAGCTTGGGAAGGGGGGGGGGGGGAGAAAGGGGGGAAAAAAACCTCACCCAGTCTCGATGGAGAAATGGATTTAATGGAAGATTGAGAGGCTTAAGGGAGTGGAGGGCAAGGAGAGTCTGCACTGCAGCTTTAACTCTTGGACTCCTGAACAGATTGCTGGTGCAATAGTGATCCTTGGATAGAGGGGAAAAAAAAAAAGAAATGGGAACAGGGGACTAATGACAGTGTTCACCAGGATGTTAACTTGCTGTTGCCAAAACAAAGAAAACAAGGCAAGGGTTGGCCAATTGGAAAGGGGAAGGAAGCAGACTGCTTGCCTCCTTTGTTTATTTATGTAAATATTATATATATATATATATCACTTGTTTTTTAAGGTTTTTTTTAAGAAGCAGTCAGGGAAAATTTTATGCAGCCATGTAAATACAAGCACTGGATTAACTTTCCCAGTGTCAGCAAAAGGGGGAGAAACGGAAGATTTTCTGACAAAAAAATACTCAAATGCTTTAAGAGACTTTTCAATCACCACCTGGGCTTGTGCTGGGTGCTTTTCAATCCTGCCTGTGCAGAAGGAAAGAACGATTTATGTGTAACATATCCCAAGCTGCTTTTTTTTTCTGATCATTCCCTAAAACTTGTGAGTGCCAGAGGCAGGGTGGGATGTGAGGGGCAGAGCAGTGTCCTGGGGTTGTTTTCAGCAGGCAGGACAAGGAGGCAGCTCTGACACCTTCCTTGCTTCGCTCCTTCTGATGCGCAGCTGATGGAGGGCTGAGGAGCAGAGGGGGTGGAAGCATCACACCCAAAGCAGAGGAAGAATGCTGAATTTTGTCCCTTAATGCTGCAAAACCTTGGCTGTGGCTTCCAGAGCCCATGACACCACCCATGTGACAGCCCCTGGATCCTGGGTGCTGCTGGCTTTGCTTTTCCAAAGATGTGCTGCCTGAGCTGTGGCTCCTCCTGGATGAAAGTGGGGGAAGGACAGAAGCTGCTTTTCCTACTGGAGCATGAAGGAGTCAGGGACTGGGAAGGTGAAAGGTTTGCTTGGGGAAGACAGGGATCCCCAGGTCCCCTCCTAGCACGTTTGTGGCAGCCCCAGGGAATGGGGCAAGCAACCAGCTTGGCTCTGGAGAAGCAGTGCTGGGGCTGAGGGGCACAGGCACTCAGCAGGAGGAGCTTGGGATGTCCGTGTGCTGTGGGAGAAGATCTGGTGCTGAGCAAGGGCATGTGCTTCCCTGCCTTCCTCCTGTGGCTGATCTGTGCTGGAAATTCAGCTGGAAACTTAGAGAAATAACACCCTGCCCTAAATGCAGAAGCTTAGTGGGGCTCAGTGGTGGGACTGAGCTATGTCAACAGATCCTCATAGGTGGCCAGGATGTGTAGATGGTGAGTAGAAAGTGAACTGCTTTTCCTTGTGCTGGGCCAGCTGCTGTGGTGCTGCCATCTTCCTCCTGCTGTTAGCAACTCCTCAAGGCCTAGGCTTGCTCTTCTCCCCACCTGGAGCAGCTTTTGATGCCTTGCACGGGCAGAATGAAGCCTTGCACGGCCGACGGACCCGCTTAGTCCAGGCAGGGACACGGGGGACAGCTCCTTCCCCTTGCTTCTGAGCCAGCCTGGGAGGTGAAGGGAGCCTTCCCCTTTCCACAGAACAAATTACAACACAAGGCTGGGTCTCTTGGCTCTCCTCTCACGTGCTTTACTACCCGGCTCAAATGAGCGAGGAGAGAATTAAACCCCAGGCAGATGGAATCGGGGAGGGGGTGAGGGGGGGGAAGTTTAGGAGAAGAATCCTTTGTAGTGATGGTTTTGGCTCAAGAGCAAAGCCGCAGCCGAGCTCGGCGCGGTGGCACCAAGGCCGAGGGGATTTGGAGAACCTGTCTGGGCTGGTGGCACCTGCTTCTCGTCACTTAACACACAGCAGAAGACAATCGCTGGCTCAGCAGCCCGGGGATATACAACCAACAGGTGATCAGCACCACAAAAGGCAATTTCTCCTGGAAAACACCATCCCAGGGCCCCTTCTGCTGCTCCCCAGCACCCACGCGCGGCGCAAGCGGGGACGAAGTTTTTCCTTCCCAAAATCACAAAGCTGCTGCATGTCTAGAAAAACTTGCTGTACCTCTGCTTGGTTTGGCTTTGCCACGTCTGATGCCTTCCCACACATTTTTTTTTCCCTGCGGATGACGGTGGTTTGCTTGGGTTTTTTTCTACCCTCTGAGGTCCTGTCCTGGAGTGAGGGTGAAAGATTGACCTGGAGCCATCAGTCAGTGAAAAAACTTCTTTAATTTAAAAAGGAAAAGAATCTTGCATCTGATGTCAACACTAGTCGGTAGCTGCTCTCCAACACTTGTACCATTCCTGAATCGTTGGTTTTTTTGGACTATCCTTTTATTTTTTTATTCCTTTGTACAGTCAGTGTTGTTCAACTGATGAGACATGGTTTTGTTTTGTATAAATTAAAGGGTTTTTTTGTTTCGTTTGGTTTGGTTTGAACTACCAATTGAAAAGGTGGAGAAGTTGTCTCAATTTGGGAAGAGGCTGAAGGGAAAAGGTGGTGGTTTTCCCAAAATTGGGGATTTGGGACTGCATGAGGTACAGGTGTGTATTGCCATCACCCACAAAATAACTCATGTTAGCCTTGGATTGCAGGCTTAGGGGGGTCTTATAATCGCAATTCCTGGCTGTGGATTATTTTTTTTTTACCCTTCCCTACACATACAGAATCTAAAACTGTTCTTATGAAAATCTTGAGTTGGTAGGATTGCTGATTTTTGGGCAGTGGAGCTCTAAGCAGCCTGAGGCTAGCCTGCAGCATGGTTAGTGTGGTAGGTGGCCATGGGAAGCCAGGTTCTCCAGGCACTTTCCTGGGCTTGGGCACAGTCTCTGGTACATGGGGAAGGGTTTTACAGGCACAGCTGAAATTTTAAATCGCCTCTTTTGGGATCTGGGCCATCTCAGGGGGAAATGAAAGAGTGCTGTGGGAGTGTTCACCCATCCTACCCAGGCTGCAAGGAGCTAGAAGTCAGCCTATGATAAACGTGACTTTGAAATGGAGAAGATTGGAGCAGGGAGAAGAATGGGAGAAGATTGCAGGGAGCTTGGAGCACCCGTGGCACCATTGGGGCATCACTGGGGATGGCCTCGGTAGCCCCCCAGGAAGGGCTTTGTGCCTGGAGTGGAGGGAAGCTGCTTTCCTGCTCCTTTTCTCTTTCACTCCCAGCCCACCTCCCCTTGACCTCCCCTTCCTCCTGCCTCCTCACTTCCCTAGGATCAGATTTTCCACTTCGTACCAGACTGGCCACGCTTGTTTTAACAGCTTAAGTAGTAATTGCTGGGGCTGGGAGGGGGCAGGGGGGGAAATGAGATAGTGTCTGCAGCCTGGAAAACCCTGGAGCTAAGGTGAAAGCCTGGTCAGGGAAGAGTCACAGAGACTTTTTTTTTTTTTTTTCCCCCTTTCTTTCAGGGGGGTTCTGGAAGTGTCTGCTCCCTCCGAGCAGCAGAGGCAAAACAAAGGCTGTGTGTGTGTGGTTTCAGGTGGGGCAGGGACAGCCGGAGCCCATTACACTGTAGCTTGGCTACAGCTGTCTCAGAGTGGGGCAAGAAACCTCTGCACAGCCCCTGCAGTGGGGAAAAGGCTGGGAGAGCTTCAGGGGTCCCCCCTTCCTCAGAAAGAGAGAGAACAGGTTGCTCTGGGCTGGTTCAGGGCTTTCCTAGGTGGGTGCATTTCTCCCAAGCCCTTTCTTGGTTTGAGGGTGTTTTGGGTTGGGCCTCTGCAGGGTTGTTTCTGTAAAGAAAAGGTGACCTTTATCTGACCACACCTGAGGTTCTCCATGGGTGCAGTGGTGGGGCAGGAGCCCTTCTCCCAGGGTGTGCTCAGGGTGTAGGGGACACAGGGCTGTGCCTCCCCTCTGGGTGCAGGGCCACTTCCCATGCTCCCTTGTCTTCAGAAGGTGAGGCAGAAAACTCACATCCATGTCTGGGATCTTTGGAAGTGACCCCAGCAGAGTCCTGGCATGGGGTATGGTGGGTGCCTGGATTCACAGAGACAAAAAATTTGGGAGAGGCTGAAGTTAAGGTTGCTTTAAGCCTTTATTTAGATAGTGAAAGTCTGCTGAGGGCTTGGGCCAGGGCGGGGAGCATCGCTTTTTCTTTTGTCTTCTGCTGAAGAAGCACCAGAAGAGGCTGGGTGAGGGTCTTCAGGCCTGGGGGAGGGTCTCAAGTCATTGGAAGCAGAATTTCCAACACACAGCATCCAGCATCCCTTCAGCACAGCCTCACACTGCCGAGGCAAAAGTCCCAGGCAGATGCTTCTTCTGGCCCTGCTGCTTTTGATCTCCGTGCCATGGGTGGGGATGAGGCACCCCAGGGTCCAGCGTGACGCGTGGGCCCCCCCTGACTTTGGAGAGGGGTCCATGGAGCAGGAGCCAACCCAAACCCCACCACCAGCATCCTCTCAGACCACGTTACTGTGACCCCAGGGACCCCAGTGTGGGCACAGGTGAAAGCTGGGCTTCAGGTTTCCTCCTTCCCTCCTGCTCCAGCACCCTGGGAAGGACCCGGGGGCACCCCGAGGTGGCTCTGTACCCCGGGCTGCATCCTTGGGGAGTGAGGTGTCCGTGGCAGCCTCCTGGCCACAGCAAGGTAGGTTTGGGGTCAGGATCTCCAAGCATAATCTTGTTGGGTCAGGGATCAGCTGGGGGTGGTCCAGGGGGCTCCAGGGTGAGCAGGATAAAGCCCCCAGCAGCTCCCAGACTGAGCCCTCCTGATGGAATTTCCTTTTGCAGAACATCTACAGCCTCCCCACACATGTCTAGGGGCAGCACAACCTTCCCTCCACCTCTGGGGCTGGCTGGACCCTTAGGGAGCTGCTTGGCCATAGCTGAGGCACAGGCTCCAGCCCTCCATGGGGGGGTCATGGCAAACCGGCACCCCCAAAACTCCTGGTCTGGTGCAGCAGGGCTTCCCCCAGGAGCCACAGATTCGGGGAACACTGAACCATCCCATGCAAAAAACACCTCTGGGGGGGTGAGTGGGTTGGGTTTCCTCAAGAAAAAAACATGAAGAATAAGCTTCTCTGCCTTTTTTTCTTTTTTTTTGGCCCCTCTGCTGTCTTCCCCCTCCCCTTCCCCCCAGTTTGATGCCCTGCAGAGGGGAGGCTGGGGGTGCTGAGCTGCAAAACCCCCTCGGGTGATTCCCAGGAGCTTCCTTTGGTGCTGAGACGGGTGGGTCACAGCTCCCAGTGCCGGAAGAGTTAATGCTCCTTGAAATGCCATGAAATATTCCTGCTGCAGGTCAGTCTCCAGCTGGGATTAGGGAAATGTGGCCTGGGAGCCAGGCCCGGCTCCTGCCAGCTTTAGGGCCGGCTGCGGGACGTGCTCGGGGAGGCAGGGGTGGGATTGAAGCCCAGCACAATGTGTTGAACAATCCCACCGGGGGCTGGCAGGGCCAGGCACTGCCTCCCACCTCCCAAAAAGAAAAAAAAAAAACTGATTTCCATCAGCGGGAGGGAGGGCTGGGGGCTGCCAGAGCCCCTCCAGAGGGTCCATGCCGGCATCACCGGTGGGCACTGGGGGGATGCTGGTGAGTGGGGATGAGGAGGGTAGCCAGGAGCTGGTACTGGCACCCTGGGCACAGACACCCCTTCCCTGAAGTGCCCCTGAGTGCCCAGGGGGAAGGTGTGGGGTGAGGGGCTCCTGAGCCAGCCCAAACCCCAGCAGTGTGGGGTCCATGCGTTCCCCCCGTGGGTGTCTCTGGCTGAGGGGGTCACAGGCTCTGGCTGTTTTCTCACCCCGCAGTAGTTCAGCTCTGCGGATTGAGTGTTTGGGTGGGTTTTTGTTGGTTGGTGGGGTTTTGGGTTTTTTTTTTTGTTGGTTGTTTATTTAGGGTTTTTTTTGTTTTTTGGGGGGTTTTTTTGGCTTTTTTTGTGTCCCCCTCCCTTTCTCCTCCTTTCACTCTCCCTCTTTGGAGACTTGCTGCATTCTGCCTTTGATCTCCCCCCCCATGTTTGCCCAGCCGATGGCCGGGCTGGCCGGGGTTAGAGGCTGAGGTCAGCGCCTTTCCCATTCCAAACACCCAGAGACATCGGTGGGAAGGGAGGGGATTCAGATTACAACCTTCCCGTCCTCCCCTTCCACCCCACTCGACCCGTCCTCCCCTTCCACCCCACTGCCCAGACTGAGCCCCCCTGGCTGAGGGACAGACCCCGCTGCCACCCTCTCCCCGACATCCCCAGAGCCCAGCGACAGCGATGGATGGAGGTGGTGGGCAGCATCGCCGGTGGTCCAGCTGGGCGTGCTGAGGGGCAGAGGTTTGGTCCTCTCCTCCTCCTCCTCCTCTTTGTCCCCCACCCCGCCCGCCTTCTCCCTCATCCCCTCCATCCTGAATGGGATTTATCCGCAGCCCTCGCCAGCGAGCCAGGCCGGCGCGGAGGGGTGGTCAGATGCCTCCCGGTGGGAATTTCATCCATCCGGGCCAGGGTGGGCAATCAGGCGGGTGTCAGCGTGTCCCCATGGGTGTCACACTCCTCCTGCCCTTGGTGGCGGCAGCGGCGGTGGCGGTGGCGGGGCTGAGCCTGCAGCCGGGCAGGACGAGGCACCTGGGGGTCTGCCCCAACCAGCTGAACCCCAACCTGTGGGTGGATGCACAGAGCACCTGCGAGCGAGAGTGCCAGACCGACCAGGTGAGTGAGGGGGGGCTGGGGATGGGGGGCTGGGGACGGGACAGGGGGCACAGCTCAAGGTCCCCAAGAGAGATACTTTGGGGTGCAGGTCCTGTGCCTGGCGGTGCAGCTGGTTCAGCTGTTTCACTGCAATGGGCTCAGCCCGGATGAAACTTTGTCCCCACCCCCCCCTCAAGGCCCCCATTGCATGAGGGGTGCCCTGAGGCTGCTCCCCAACAGGCAGAGAAACTGCATGTGTCCCTCCCACGTCCCCTCCTCAGGCCATGCTCCCCGGCCAGGACACCCCCTCTGTGCACCCTCAGGATGCACCCATAAGGGGCTGGGATGAGTGGAATGGGTGTGCTGGGACCCCAGCAGGCAATGGGAAGCCCCCACCCCCTTCCCTACTTTTTCCTGAGGGCAAGAACCCCCCCCATGGGCTGCCCGTCCCAGAGAGCCCTGGCTCAGCTCTACAGCAGCCAGCAGCAGCACCAGAACCTCCACCCACTGTGGGCAGCCTGGGCCCAGGGGGAGGCTCTGTCACAATTCATCTGTGCAATGAGTTCTGCCTACTCTCAGACAGCAAAGGCTGAGGGTTGAGAGGTTGCCTGCCAGGGGAGAAGGGGCTGTGCACCCATAACTATAACACCCTAAGCTAGAGTATTAGAAGGGTTGGACTAGACGATCTTTGAGGTCCCTTCCAATCTGACATAATATGATTCTGTCACAGAAATCACAAAAATCACAGAGTGTTGGGGGTTGGAAGGGACCCTGAGAGATTATCGAGTCCAAATCCCTGGCCAGAGCAGGACCACCTAGTGTAGGTCACACAGGAATGCATCCAGGAAGGTTTGGAAAGTCTCCAGAGAAGGAGACTCCACAACCTCACTGGGCAGCCTGGGCCAGGGCTCTCTCACCCACACAGTGGAAAAACTTTTTCTTATATTTACACAGAAGCTCCTATGCTCCAACTTGCATCCGTTACCACTTGTCCTATCATTGGACATCACAATTTATGATTCTACTAACTGTGCCTGGGGGGGGGAGGGGGTGGTTGGTGAACCGGTACCAGCACAGCCATGCTGGGGAGCTCTGGCTCTTACCCAGAGCCCAGCGATACTGGGGGTGCACGGGGCTGCCTGGGAGCCACCTACCCACCCACCCAAAAGCCCTGGAAGGGGAAGGGGCAGGGGCAGGGGCAGCACCCATGTTGGTAGCACGGTGGTGTCTGTCGTCACTCCCCATCTCCTCTTCCCCTCCTTTCCCCGGCCAGGACTGCGAAGGCTTCGAGAAATGCTGCACCAATGTCTGCGGGCTGCAGAGCTGCGTGGCCGCCCGCTTCGCCGACGGCAGCGTCCCGGCCCTGGCGCTGGCTCCTCCGGCCTCCTGCGAGAGCTTTGTCTGCTCCCAGCAGGGCTCGGACTGCGACATCTGGGACGGGCAGCCCGTCTGCAAGTGCAAAGACCGCTGCGAGAAGGAGCCCAACTTCACCTGCGCCTCTGACGGACTCACCTACTACAACAAGTGCTACATGGACGCGGAGGCCTGCCTGCGCGGCACCCGCCTCACCACCGTCCCCTGCAAGCACATCTTCACCTGGCCCCACACCAGCCCCGTGCCGCAGGAGACGACGGCGCGGCCCACGCCGGGGTCCGGCCCCGAGGTGCCGGTGCCCCCCGCGCTCTACAGCAACCCCTCTCACCAGGCAGTGCGGGCCGGCGGCACCATCAGCTTCCGCTGCGATGTCAGCGGCCGCCCGCGACCCGACATCACCTGGGAGAAGCAGAGCGAGCGGGAGGAAAACTTCATCATGAGGCCCGACCAGATGTACGGCAACGTGGTGGTCACCAACATCGGGCAGCTGGTCATCTACAACGCCCGCCACGAAGACGCCGGCATCTACACCTGCACCGCCCGCAACGCCGCCGGGCTGCTCCGTGCCGACTTCCCGCTGTCGGTGGTCAGGAGGGAACCGGGGGGAACTCCCCGCACCGGCAGCCCCCAGCCCTTCCCCAGCACCGAGTGCCTGAAGGAGCCAGACCGGCGGCGGTGCGAGGCCCTGGAGGTGCGCTGGCATTTCGACGCCAAGCAGGGCTCCTGCCTCACCTTCCGCTACGGGGGCTGCGGGGCCAACAGGAACCATTTTGAGACCTACGAGGAGTGCCAGGCTGCCTGCTTGGGCAGCACCCGCCCCACCTGCCTGCTGCCCATGGTGCAGGGTCCTTGCCAAAACTGGGAGCCCCGCTGGGCCTACAACCACCTCCTGAAGCAGTGCCACTCCTTCGTCTATGGCGGCTGCGAGGGCAACACCAACAACTTTGAGAGCAAGGAGACCTGCGAGGACGTCTGCCCCTTCCCCAAGAGCCTGCAGTGCAAGGCTTGCCGCCTGAAGACCAAGATGGTGCTGAGCCTCTGCCGCAGCGACTTCGCCATCGTGGGCCGGCTGATGGAGATCGTGGAGGACCAGGACTCTGGCATCGCCCGCTTCGCCCTCGAGGACGTGCTCAAGGATGAGAAGATGGGCCTTAAGTTCTTCAACATCAAGTACCTGGAGGTCACCTTGACTGACATGGACTGGAGCTGCCCCTGCCCCAACATGACAGCAGAGGAGGGGCCGCTCATCATCATGGGTGAGGTGCACGATGGCATGGCCACGCTAGACCCCAGCAGCTACGTCCGGGCTGCCAACGACAAGAGGGTGAAGAAGATCTACGAGCTGATGGAGAAGAAAACCTGTGACCTCCTCAACCGCTTCCAGGACTAAGGGAGAGCTGGGATGTTGATGTGGAGGGGCTGCAGCCCCACCAGGGAGGGGGCAGCCCGGGGGAGCCCCTGCACTGGTGCTTGCATCTTGGGGTTACCACTATCATGTAGCTCCCCTCCACCCCCATGCTGAGCCTCAGCCCAGCTCTCACCTCCCTTGTAATTTATCTGCTGCATGTCCCCCCCCTGTGTGCGCTCCTAATAAAGGACTGGGTTGGGTTGCAGAGGGGTGGCAGCTCTGCCAAGACCACCACCCCCCACCCATAAAAACCTTCCCACCACACCCAAGTCTCTGGGCCCAGTGTAGGAGCTGAGCCCCCATTGGTGCTGCCAGGGGGGAGAATTGGGGATGCTGTGTGCCCCCCCCCCCCAGTGTCAGTGCTGAAAGCATTGGGGGGCTGCTGGGGTTGGGGAGGCAAAGCCCCGGAGTTTATTGGGGCATCACAGTCTCGGGTGGGGGGGGCAGCCCCCATCATGGGGCATCCTCCAGGGAAGCTGGCACTAAGTGAGAAGGTACCCCCAGCCCGTGGGGGAGCTGTGTGTGTCCCCCTCCCCATGCCTATGCCCCCCCCCCATGGCACGTGGTGGCTCCTCTGAGCCAGGGAAAGTGAGCCCCAAAGTGTCCGAGGGATACATATCCCCATCCCCAGCTGGGGGTGTCCTGTCACTGCTGTCCCCAGCCCCAGGTGATCCCTCCCGGGTGTCAGGGTGCTGGGAGGTGCCCTCGGGGCAGGTCACTGCTTGCGGAAGATGAGACTCTTGTTGTTGGCTGGCATGTCCACCTGGAAGCACAGAGTTGGGCTCAGGGCTGGGGTTCCCCCTGATGCAGGGGACTGTCCCCCAACCCCCAGACCTCAGCACCTACCATCCTCTCCAGGCACAGCCCGTTGGCCTCCGCCAGCTGCCGCAGCAGTGCCGTGTCCCGAAGGCCCCAGGAAGGATTGCTGGGGAGGGGGGCTTGGGTCATACAGCTGACCTCAGCCCCCCCAAAGCATCCCCAACCCTCCCTATCTCCAAAGGGTCCAGGAGGGGATGGGTGGGCTCCCCAGCCACTGCTTTAGATCTTGTCTTGAAGAACCATGCTGGGAGCTTGCTCATTGTGGCTGCAGGCAGGACAGGCAGCACGGGCAGGACAAGCAGAACGGGCCACCAGTAGCCCTGGGCCACCAACAGCTCTGTGTCCCCCCCTTCTAGCTTCCCCCTCATACCTCTGCCTCAGGCTGCGGTCAAAGTCCACGTTGCTCTGGGGGCTGATCTGGCCATCCACAGCGTAGGGCTGGTGGGACACAGAACCATGGATGCAAGCAGGAGACAGTGCCTGTGTGTGCCCCCCTCCCCTGAGCTTCCCCCAGCCCATGGGCTGCTGTCCCCACCAGGCACAGAGCCAAGTGAGAAGGGACACAGCCCCCAGGAGGGACCACAGGTCTTGTCACCCACCATGGGCCTCCCTGCCTTGGATGAGGTGAGGATGGGGACAAGATCCCTCCTGTCCTGGGGGTGAGTGGCCCCAAAAGGCTGACACCTCCCCCCCCCATCAGATCCAAGTCCCCTTGCTCTCCTGAGATGCAGCTGCCCTCCCCTCTCCATCCTCAGGGACACCCTGCACCCCTTGGGATGGTCCTGCACCAAGATTGCTGTTGAACCCAGCAACACCCACCCCGTAGGTGAAGAGCACTCCTCCAGGCTTCAGCAGCACCCTGGCACCCTTGAACAGACCCTGGGGACACAGAGAGATTGGGAGCTATGTCAGGGGGCTGAGGACACACCTCGGGAGCCCCCTCCTCAGCCCTGGGATCCCTGGGGCAGGGGTTCGACCTTCAGGGTGCTCACCTGGGTGCAGCAAAGCTCTGAGATGTGCATCATGTTGATGCTGATCAGGAGGTCGAGGGTGGCTGGCAGGATGCCCCCCCAGGTCTCCCAGCCTTGTGAGACGTCCAGCAGGATGGGGGGCAGCACGTTGGGCACCCCCATGGCCTCTGCATAAGCAGCGATGCTGTGGGCACCAAACCCCACATCAACCCCGGGATCCCCCTCATGCATCCCCCCCACCAGCTCCCACCCCTCCCACACCCTGCCCACCCTGGATGGAGTCTCTGATGTCAAATTCATTCCACAGCCTTAGGGGGACTCTGCGTGGCCAAGGTTTGTGGGGATCAGCCAGACATGGAATGAGAGACCCCCCCCCAAAAAAAATCCCAATTCATCCTTGCCTCCCACTAGGGCAGATGCTGGCACCCACGTGCTTGAACTGCACCCACGCTGCCTGCACACTGCCAGTGGGATCTGGGTGGGATTTAGACCTTTTTGGGAAATTAACCAGCCGGGGGAAGGAAAGGGGTGAGGGGGGGCTGTGACCCACAGCCTCCCAGCCCAGGTATTTATTATTTTTAACCACGTTGACATGTGCCGGAGAGGCAATGGGAGGGAAGGACACCAGCTACACCCACCCCCGGAACAGACACCATTTTGTCACTTCCCCAGCAGTTTTTTAGTTTGTGGGGTTTTGTTTTTTTGTTTTGTTTTTCTACAAGAGAGTTCCCCCCCTTGCCTCCCCTCCCCACACTGCTGAGCCAGCTTTTATTATTGTTTCCTGAATAGAAAGTTAGATAACCACAGCCTGAGATGGCTCACCGGGGTCCCACGATCCTGGGAGTGGGGTGCAAGACACCCACTGCCACGGAGCATCCCAACCACGGCTCCACGAGGCACCTTTGGGTGCTTTGCAGGCAGGAGTGGGGCTGCCAGGGAGTGGGATGTTGGGGCATGTCTGGGAAAAATAGTGAGCTGGGGAGCCTGGCCTGTGTGGGAGTTGGATATTGGAGATTTCTGGGAAAAAAATATATCAATTATCAAGCTGGGAAGCCTGACTGTTGAATGTTGGATCCCTGGAAAAAAGATAAAGCTTCTGAGAGATGGATATTGGATCTTTCCTGATTAAAAAAGAAATAATGAGCAGGGGAAACCTGTGCTGTCCAAGAATTGAATAATGCCTAGTTTGTTTGGTTTTTTTGGTTGTTTTTTTTTTTTTTCAGAAAGAAACAAAGCATCAAATTGGTGAGCCTGGGTTGTCTAAGTCTTGAATACTGGGATTTTCCTGGGAAAAAAAAAACAAACAAGCAAACAAATAAATAAATAAAAGCATCAAGCAGGAGAGGCTGGGCCGTCCGAGAATTCCGTACGGGGTCTTGTCTGGAAAAAAAATTCATCTGAGCGCTGAATATTGGGTCCTTCCCGGTTGCAAATAAACGCCGAGCAGCCGTCAGAGTTAATGAATATTAAGTGTTCCCCGGAAAAAACCCAGCCCCGAGCTGGGGCACCTGGACACCCGGGGCCGTGGGGAGGGAAGGGGACTGAGAGCGGGGTCCCCCCCAGGCCCCCTCCCTCTTTCCCTGCTCCGCACCCACCTGCGCAGCGCCCGGCGGTCGATGTCGGAGGGTTGCCAGAGGCTCTGCGGTAAGGCCCGGGCGAAATAAGCGGCGTGGAGCCCCGAACCCGCCCCGACTTCCAGGACCCGCAGCTCGCCGGGTCCCGCGTACTCCCGCAGCACCGCCAGGATCGGGCCCTTGTTCCTTTCCGCAGCCGCCGACGCCAGCATGGCTGAGGCGAGCGGGGGCCGCAGCCACGGGGACTACAAATCCCAGTCCCCTCCTGGACGAGGACCGCCCCCACCGGGACCTCCCCCGAGGGGTGGGATCTTAAAACCGGGTTAAAAAAAAAAAAAAAAAAAAAAAAAAAAAGAGGAGCGTGGAGGAAAAGGGAATGTGCGCCGCCCGGGAATCGAACCCGGGTCGCAAGAATGGGAATCTTGCATGATACCACTACACCAGCGGCGCGGCTGAAGGTCTGGGCCTCTGACCGGCCCTCAGCGTACACCTCACCGGCACCGCGGGCTGCTCTCGCTTATTTTATTCATAGGGTGATAGAACTGATTTGTTTGGAAAAGACCATGAAGATCATTGAGTCCAACCCTTCCCCCAGCACTGCCAAGGCCCCCACTAACCCATGGCCCTCAGCACCACATCTCCACAGCTTTGAAACCCCTCCAGGGATGGGGACTCCACCCCTGCCCTGGCCAGCCTGGGCCAGGCCCTGACAACCCTTGCCAGGGAGAAATTCTTCCCCAGCTCCAACCTAAACCTCCCCTGGCACAACTTGAGTTGTGCCAAAAGTTCCTCTTGTCCCATCCCTTCGTCCTTGGGAGCAGAGCCCGATCCCCCCCTGGCTCCAACCTCCTCCCAGGCAGTTGCAGAGAGCCAGAAGGTCTCCCCTCAGCCTCCTCTGCTCCAGGATCAACACCCCCAGCTCCCTCAGCCCCTCCTGCTCAGACTTGTGCTCCAGACCCTTCCCCAGCTCCATTGCCCTTCTCTGGACACACTCCAGCCCCTCAATGTCCTTCTGGTCCTGAGGGGCCCAGAACTGACCCCAGGACTGGAGGTGCAGCCTCCCCAGTGCCCAGCACAGGGGGATGGTCCCTGCCCTGCTCCTGCTGGCCACACCAGTGCTGGTACAAGCCAGGGTGCTGGTGGCTTTCATGGCCACCTGAGCACACACTGGCTCATATTCAGCTGCTGCTGACCAACACCCCCGGGTCCTTTTCCCACTGCTCCTAATGGGAGTAGATTTATTCTCCATGTGGACACTCCCAGAAAATGGGGTTGCTTTGGGCACCGTGGCCGCAGATTTCCACAGCATGAATCCGGCACAGGGGGCTTGTGGCAGGACCCTCACCCCTTCTGCAACAACTCCAGGATACCTGGAAGGATCCAGTTTGAATTTGAGCATCTGGGGTTTGGGCCTTCCAAGTGTGGGAAGACTTTGCTGATGCACCCACAGTGCCCTAAAAGTTCCTGGCAGATCTCAGACAATGAAACTGAGGCACAACCCTCACGGGTGACAGGTCAGGTGGCAAGTCAGTGATGAGGTCCCAGGGTTATAACAACAAGGGCAGCATTCTGTAGGACTGGGGAGAGTCATGTGGTGGCTGATGGATGTGGGGTGCCCTCCTGTGAGCCACCCATGTGTGCCCAGCACCCTGGAGGATCAGGCCCTGCTTTGCTCAATGCCCTTTGGTGGGGCCAGACAGTAACCTGCACCACCTCCCAGCCCATCAGGGCTGTGTCACTATGGTCACTCAGCCCATGGGGTGGTCACCCTGGTGGGGCTGCCCTGGAGCAAGGCTGGAGCATCCCTGAAGTCCTGGGTGGGTTTGCCACATGGCCTGTCCCCAGAACCCTGGGTGCCACCTAGACACAGGTGATGCTGAGGGGTGGATGGGGACCTGCTCGGGGTCATCTCCTGGGGCTACACCTCCTGCCACATGGGCAGACCTCAGCCTGCCCCCCCCGACTCCAAAGGTCACCACGGTGGCTGGGACACAACTGCCTCTCCTGGCTTCCCACACTGCAGGGTGGGCTGTGGCTCCCGGGTGGGTGGTCACGGGGTGTGTGGCTCCTGCCACCACAGCTTTGGGCTCACTGGGCTCATCCCAGCACTGTCCCCACAGAGGTGGCACTTTTCGCCCTGTCTCTGCACACCCTCACTGTACCCTGCATGTCCCCAGCCTGGGTGCCGTGTGCCCCAGGAGTCACTTTTATGTGTCTGCTATGAGTCCCATGGCTCTGTTGTCATCTGACTGTCCCCATACATGTCCCCCTGTGTCCCCTCTGTGCATGTGCCATCTTGTGTCCCACATGACTCCCGTGCCCTTGAGTCCCATGTGTCCCACCTGTTCCCTATGTGTCCCATGCATGTCCCCTGTTCGTCCCTGCACCTCACCAGTACCCTGTGCGTCCCCGGTGTGTCCCCATGGCCCACGTGTACCCCCCTGTGCCCCTTACGTCTTTCCTGTGTCTCCCCCTCCCTCTCACGCGTGCCCCTGATGTGCCCCCACATCCCACGTGTCACCCCTATGTCCCCCCTGGGGGTGTCCCCTTGGTGTGTTCCGTGTGCGCTCCATGTGTGTCACATCTGTGTCCCCGATGCGTCCCGCACCAGCCCCCTCCGTCCCCCCCACCCCTCACTATGTCCCCTATGTGCTCCGCCTGTGTCCCCCACACCCCATCCTCTCCCAACCTCTCCGCGACCCCCACCCCCCCCTCCCCACCCCTCACCCCCCTCAGTGCGTCCCCCCCGTGGGTGCCCCCCTCCTGCGTCTGTGTCCTCCTCGTCCTCTCCCCCCTTTTGCCAGGGTCCCCCCCCTCTCCCCTCCGTCCCATGCGGTCCCTTTAAGGGCGGGGGCGTGTCGCGGCTGCCGGCCCGGCCCGGCCCGTTAAAGGCCCTGCCAGGGGCCCGCACCGCACTCTGCGGGGGGCGGGGGGCCGGTGCGGGCCGTGCCGGGGCCGCAGGATGTACACGCTGACGCGCGGCCCCAGCAAATTGGCCACGCAACGCCGGACAGGTACCGGGAACCGCGGGGAGAGGGGAAGGGGGAACGGCGGCGGCTGTGAGGAGGAGGAGAAGGGGGTGGGGGGGCTCCGGCCCCGCTCCGCTCCCCCGGGCCCCCCCTGACGTCCCCGCCGCCGCCCGCAGGTCCCACGCAGCAGGCGGTGGAGAGCAGCAAACTGGGGGAGCTGCGGGGCCGGCTCCAAACCCCCGCATGGCCCCCGGCCAGGTGAGCCCCGCCGCGGCGGCAGTGACCTTGGGGAAAGGTTACCGGGGCGGGCCGGGCCGGGGGAGGGGCTGCGGGGGGTGGGGGGGGGACACACACACGACACGGCCCCACGCACCCACCCCCGGGAACCGAGTCTGCCGCCTGCGGTGCCCAGGGGTGCGGGGAGTGGGGGGTGGGGGGTGTCTGTGTGTTCGTCCTGCAGCCCGATCGCTTCCCCGGGAGACTAAACACCCGTGGCGTGGGCCGCCCCTCGGGGGGGTGTGTAGGGGGGGGGGACGGTACCGGAGCTGTGCCCGCCCCCCCCGGGGCGGTTCGGTCAGAGAGCGCTTCGGAAAAAGGCGGGGAGGAAGGGGCAAAGTGCGGGTTGGCTGCCCCGAGGAGGGAGGGGGTTACAGGGGCTCCCGGCACCGGGATTGTGCAACCCCCCCCGTCCCCCTCCCGGCATTGCCCAGGGAGGCACCGATTGCAGAAAGCGGCGGCGGGGCCGGTGTGTCACTGCCTGGGGTCCAGAGAGGCCCTGGGGATCCCCGGCTGGGTTTGGAAGTCACCCCCATGTCCCTAAGAGGATGAAGGGCTTTTGGGGTGAAGCTCCTGCGTTCCAGGAGAAATAACTGGAGCTGTTGGGGGGAATTGAAGTAGCTGGAGGGGGTGATGGCTTCTTCTCTTAAGGAATCATAGAATCGTTTTGGTTGGAAGAGACCTTCAAGATCATCAAGTCCAACCGCTAACCCAGCACTGCCAAGTCCCCACTAAACCATGTCCCTCAGCACCACAGCTACACTGCTTTTAAACCCCTCCAGGGATGGGGGACTCCTCCACCACAGCCCAGGGCCTGACCAGCCTTTCCATGATGGAATTGTTCCTCATACCCAATTTAAGCCACCCCTGGCACAACGTGAGGCCAGTTCCTCTTGCTTTATCACTTCTTCTTTGGGAGAAGAGACCGACTCCAGCTTGCTCCAACCTCCTTCCAGGTAGTTGCAGAGCTGTAGGAGATGCTTTCTCAGCTGGAGAGCTGGGGACAAGCCTCAGCCTGGCCGAGCTGGCAGCTCTGCTCCATTGGGCAGGGCTCTGGGGCCCAAACAGCTCTGCCCCTTTCCTCCAGCTTCAAGAAATGGGTGAGAAAAGCCTCCCCTCCTTCCTGAACTCTTTTACTGATCAGCTGCTGTGGTTGCTACCACACTGATGCTCCTCCTGGCAGGTTGGTTGGACACGCTCCTGGCTGCTGCCCGGCCCCACGTGTTTTTGGGGTGCATTGTCCTGCCCCAAGCTCTGCCTGCAGATCAGTGTAGGCAGGGGCTGCCTGTGCTCTGTCTCACCTGCCCTGCAAACCCATCTGTGCTCCCGAGGCCCCTTAGACTTTGTCCCGTGAGAAACGTGGCTGTTGCAGCCGTGTCCTCCTGCAAAACAGGGCAGAAAAGTTAAATGAGGGGAGTTTTGCATTGCAAGTGCCCAAAAGACTCGTCCCAAAGCTTTCCCGTGGCTCTGCCAGGGTTTGCAGTTTCCAGGCTGGGGCTGGCTTCAGTGCCCTGCTCTGGGGAGGGCACCCTAGCTCTGAGGAAGCCTGACCTTGCTCCCAGTTGGCAGAGGGTTTCATCCCAGTCCTGGGGCACCTTGGGGGTGTGCTGGGGGCCGGGGCTGCTCCAGCAAACCAGAGTGCTTGGTTTAGGGAGAACAGCACAGCACTGCATCCCATGCCCAGTGCCTGGCTGGATTTCACTTCCATTTTGTTTGCTGGTATTTCAGCAATTTTGGTAGCAGATTTTAAAAATTATTATTATTATTATTTAGGTTGGAGGATGGGAGGGAGAGGGGCAGTGGGTATTTTTCCCTGGGGAGCACCCCTCTGTGCACAGGAGCCCCTTCTCCCCTGGGGGACAGGGCTGAATGGGGCTGTGGGTAACCATGCATGGTGTGGGGCAACCTGGGTCCATCTGTACAACCCCTCTCCTTGCTCCAAACTGTGTTGGGAAAGAGCTGCCCACACTTCCTCACCTCCATTTGGCTTCTTTTGACAGCCCAGCCCAGAAACTTGTCTTCAACAGAGTGAATGGCAAGAGGCCACAAGTGCTGCTGCAGCAGATCTCTGCCCCCGAGGAGTGCTACACGCTGGCCCACGAGGAGAATGTCCGCTTCATCTACGAAGGTGAGAGCAGAGGGGACCCTGGGGGCCACCACCTGCTTGCTGTCCTGTCTTGGGATGTGCTGGAGGTCCTGAGGGTCCCCCCCCTGAGGCAGCTGCATCGTGCTGGGGAACCCTAACCATGGGGTCTTCAGCCTGGGGGAACCCGGTGCTAGGGATGGGGTCCTCATCCTGGGGAGCTGCCCTTCCCTTGCAGCAGCTCCTCTTCTCTCAGAGGAGAACCCCCCATCCCCAAACCATCCACTGCCTGTTACCCCATCCCCAGCCTGGCAGCAGGTAGAGCAGCAGCTGGATGGCAGCCGGAGCGGGGAGAGCGCCTGTGGCCCCGTGCAGTACGTAGAGAAAAACCCCAACCCCGGACTGAAAAGTAAGTGGGGAAGCAGGCACAACATTTGGGGTGCATGGGGCTCAGGGGGGTGAGCAGTTAGTGTAGGCTCAGCTGGGTAGCTGAGCCATGGGAGGAGAAGGAGGATCCCAAGTACTGGATGTGCCAGAGGGGTTTGGGCTGGGGCTATCCTGCTGGTGCTGAGGGTGCTCAGGGGGGGCTGGGGGGGCAGCTGGCACCTGGTGCTGCATTGGGGATGTCCTACCCTGTCCTGCTGGAGGAGCCTGACAAACAGGACACCTGGTTGATGACTCTTTTGGAAATTGTGCCTTCACCAGTCACCAAGGTGGGTTCAAAGTCAAGCTGGAAATGAGGCCCCGGGTCCCCCCCGTGGGACCTGCCTCTCCTGGGGCTGAGCAACACCAAGCTGGAGCACAGTGGGGACAGGGACAACATTTTTTTCTCTGATGGCAGCTGGAGTAAGGGCTGGTGACACGAACTGGGGACTCCTGTAGCAACAGAGGAGTCCCCAAGAAGGAAGATCCTGATAAACCCAGCCTGGCCTTTTGGGGACAGGGCATGGGAGGGGGGGAGAGGAAACTTTAGGATGACTTTTTTTTTCCAGTGGCAAATGGTATGGGTCAGGGGGGCATCTGGAGCTCAGGGCCTTGCTTCTCCAGCTGTACTCTATGTTCTTCTCCCCTCTCTATGTTCTTCCTCCCCTCTCTTTCAGACTTTGTTCCCATCGACCTGGAGGAGTGGTGGGCACAACAATTTCTGGCCAAAATCCAAAACTGCTCATAAAAGGGAAGAAAGGTTTGGGTTCGGGGTTTTGGTGGTATATGTTTGGTTGGTTTTTTTGTTGGTTGGTTTTTTTTTTTCTTTTTCGAAGAGAAGCAAAGCTTGATGGAGAGTATCTGCTCAGAACCCTGAATCCAGTGGGATTTTAGAACCATGTTATTTTTTTTAAAAAAAAAAAAACAAAAAACAAAAACAAAACAAGATGACTGAAATCAAGTGACCCTCAGGCTGCCAGCCCAGCGGGACCGGACCACAGCCATGCCTGGCTGCCTGCCCCCTCCCTGCACCCGGCGTGGAGGAGCAGCCTGCAGCCCCAGCCAGGATTCCTTAAGTGCCAGTTCTTGGACCCCCCCTGCAGCTCCTGTGGCCTCCAGCTCCCAGGGACACTGCGGTGCTGTGCTGGGGAGGAGGGGAGCAGATCTCCCCCGGGGATGGTGGGGTGCTGTAGCAGGACTGCCAGACAATAAAGTGCTGAAACTGCCAGTGGAGAGGAGCATGGGGGCTGGGGAAGGGGGGGGGGGTTTGCAGGAGGTGATCCAGCAGCCTGCCCTGGGGGGGAGTGGGATTGTCCCTGTGCTGGGATGCTGAGATCCATGTCCTGGATGAGTGGGTACTATGGCAAAAGGTTTGGAGCATCCCTTGGTCTGTCTGCAACCTTATGGCCCTGTGCTGCCTTGGGAGTGTGTTTGGGGTTGGGTGGGGGGCTCTGTGAGCACTGGTGGGTGGTGGGGGGCTGAGCACCCTGGCTCATAGAGGTGGGTAATGCAGGAAGGAGGGTGCCAGGTACCCCCTCAACCATGGAGCCCCTCGATGCTACCCTGATAACAGCCACTCAAGGTCTCCCCATGGGTGGTGGGGTGCAGTAGGGTGCTAGGAGAGGGTGTTTGTGGCTGTCCGGAGGTGATGGGATGGGGACACCTCCACTTCTGGTCCCAGGGACACCTGATGTGCACACAAACACACAAAACAAAATCCCCCAACCTGTGGGCTTTTCCAGGCTTGACTGAGCCTTTCTAGGTCAGGTGTTGGAAGACAAACCCCTTCCCCATCTCCTCCCCCTGGCCTGAGCAGCCCAAGCCCAGCAAGGCTGGAGCTGCTCTCTGCCTCCAAAGGAGGCCAGGAAACACCCACTGGAAAAAGGAAAAAAAAACAAAAAACCACGACCTTTATTATTCCAGTGCTGGAAATAACCACAGTGCAGCCAGAAGGGAGCAGCAGCTGCTGGGGACTCTCCTCCTGCAGGCTGGGAGGCCACAGCAGTGCCAGCACCCTGCAGCACAAACCTGACCCTGGGGAGCAGCCCTGCTCCTGCCCTCTGCCTTCCCCATCACCCCTCTACCACCCCCTCTGCTATGGTGGGGTTTGTTCCCCCCACCCACCCCAGTCCAAAGCTTTGCTGGGGTCACCAGTACCCCCTGGGATATGTGCAGGGGGGGAGTTCTCAGTTGTCCTGGTTGTTGCCACTGTCCCCATCTGGCATCTCACTCTCCTTTACCTCTCCCCCTCAAGTTATTCACTGCTTCCCACCCCAGGCTCTGCTGCATCCTGCCCTAGCTCTCCCCTTCCAAAAATACAACAAAACAAAAACAAACAAACAAACAAAGTGTTACTGGAAGTCCCAGCACCCCAGAATTGTTTTGGTTGACAAAAACTTCAGTTCATCCAGTCCCACCGTTCCCCCAGCACTGCCAAGGCCACCACTAACCCATGGCCCTCAGCACCACATCTCCACAGCTTTGAAACCCCTCCAGGGATGGGGACTCCACCCCTGCCCTGGCCAGCCTGGGCCAGGCCCTGACAACCCTTGCCAAGGAGAAATTCTTCCCCAGCTCCAACCTAAACCTCCCCTGGCACAACTTGAGTTGTGCCAAAAGTTCCTCTTGTCCCATCCCTTGTTCCTTGGGAGCAGAGCCCGACCCCCCCTGGCTCCAACCTCCTCCCAGGCAGTTGCAGAGAGCCAGAAGGTCTCCCCTCAGCCTCCTCTGCTCCAGGATCAACACCCCCAGCTCCCTCAGCTGCTCCTTATCTGCTCCAGATCCTTCTCTAGTCCTGGAGACTCCAGGAGCACCCCCCCCATCCCTCCCTGTGCCCAGCTCCTCCTTTCCTTTCATCAGCACAGCCTGGAGGAAACTCTGTGCCAGCACCTCAGAGTGGTTTCAGGGCTGTCATTCACTTGCTGACTGCTTAATTAAAAAGCAAAAAAAACCAAACTCAAACAAACAACCCCACACTTAAGATCCAGGGAAAGTCTTAGTAACATGATGCACCACCGGTCTGAACAACAACATTAGGCAAAGGGAGAAAAAAAAGCCCAAACCAAAACAAAAGTGGAACAGGAAGGAATGAGTCGGTCAGAAGAACAAAGAAAAAACCCAACCCAAAATTACAACCCAACCCCTGACAATACAATCACTAGAAGGGAATCAGCACCCATCCCCCCCCCCCCATAAATATCAATTCATTTCCTTATGTGCAATAGTGTGTGTATTACTATAGTGCAAATAGCTCTGCATTGATCATGGGGCAGCCACCCGGAGGGGACTGTCCCCAGGTGACACAGGGACAAGTTATGGACAGACAAGAATCAACACACATAGAAAACAAACAAACAAACAGAAAAAAACCAAAAGAAAACAACCAAAAACCCCTACCTGACCACTGGGAAATGCCAAAAAAAATGAAATCCCAGTTGTGCCTCTGCCTTGGGGTGGGCAGGGCTGGTGCCTAACACCCCAACCTGCCTGGCCTGGTGTGGAAAGGATGGGGACAAGGAGGGGGAGAAAGGATGGGTGGGCTCTGATCGGAGGCATTTGGGGTGTCAGGGGTGAGCAGAGGAGAACATGGGCACAGTGAGAACATCCTGCTGCTGCAACCCTGCCATGGAGGCAACAGTGACCCAGCAGTGTCCCCAGGCACCCTGTGACACCTTGCACCCACCCCTACTGCTGTGCCAAGGGCCCAAGCTCCAGAACCATCTCCGTGAGCACATCCCCATCCTCTTTGACACCAGCAAGGCACAGCCAGCTCCCCAGCATTCCTCACCTCCACCCCAGGACAAGCAGGCAGGAGAAGATAGCATCTTCTAAGAGGTTAAGGGGGATGGAGCCACCTCTGTGGGGAGGGAAGTTTGCCTTGCCCCCTCTAGCTCAACACAAAGTGCTTCTAAAGACAACCCCAGCACATCCCAGTTAACCCAGGGAAGGGTTTAGCTCTGAGCCACCAGCAAACCACCTCACAGGACACCTCGACCGCAGGCAAAGACCACAGAGCAGCATCACAGAATGTTAGGGGGTGGAAGGAACCTCTGGAGATCATCTAACCCACCAACCCCCCTGCCAGAGCAGCGGGGGCACCTGGAGCACAAGGTGGTGTCCAGGTGGGGTTCAAAGTGTCTCCAGAGATGAAGACTCCACCACCTCTTTGGGGCAGCCTGTTACTGGAAGAGTAACAGAGCACTGGAAAGAAGTTCTTCCTTCAGTTTAGGCTGAACCTCCTGTGCTCCAGTTTGTGACCACTGCCCCTTGTCCTGTCACTGGAGTGAGTCCCAAGAGTCTGGTCCCAAACAGGGAGGTTGGTCCTGATGGGGGTGAACATTGGGCATGGGAGAGGGGAGCGTGGGGCCACTGGGGACAACATCCCCTGCCAGTCCAATCCCCAACACCCCTCTCCATCCAGGCTCCTCCCTCCCTGCTTCTGGGGCTTTGTTTTTTGCTGTATGGACGGGAGGTTGGAGAGCAGCTGTGCCCCACGCACCCCTTGGCTCCCCCAGGGCAGAGGGTGGGACACCCTCCTCCCCACTGAAAAGTTTCATACATTTATACATTATTTAAGCCACGCCAATATATAAATTACTGTCTCTCTATATACTGTGTACAGGCAGCAGGGCCAGTCCGTGAGGAAGGGCACTGGTGGGGGCTTGGCCTCATTTCCCTCTGTCCTCTGTGTAGTGCTGGAAGCGGGTGAAGCTCATGAAGACTTGCTCCAGGGAGATCTGGCTCACTGAGTAGTCTTCCAAGTGATACTTCTCTTTGGCTTTCTCCAAGGCCCCAAAGACCTGAAAGGGGACAGAGCTGTGAGTGCAGAGACCTTGGCTATGGGAGCAGCTCAGCCTTTTCCTCCAGGGAGACGCAAAACATTCACTGGCAGGAGGGTGGTGGGAAGCCAGGAGATGGGATTATTTAGCAGAGTCCCTGACCCTATTTATAAATACAGGTTTAATATATATTTTGCATATATATATTTATGTCAGATATATGTGTGTGTGTAAGTGTGGTGCTGAGGGCCAGGGTTTAGTGGTGGCCTTGGTAGCACAGGGCTCATGGTTGGACTTGATGAGCTTCAAGGTCTTTTTCAATCAAAATAATGCTTCAATTTTTTTTTTTTTTTAATATAAATATCCTTTGGCTGGGCTCCCAGCCCAAGGTTTCTGCTCAGTCTGTTACATATATAATATACATACATCCCAGTTCACATCCCCAGCAGGGAGATGCAAGGACACAGATACAAGAGACAAGCCTGCCAGCCCCCTCCTGCTGCAGAGCTTCCATGAAGTATTTTCAGGTATATACATAAAAAAAGTAAATTCAGCACTTTGTCCCCAGGGAGAGCTTTCCCTCTGCAGGCTGTGGTCAAGGGCAGCCAGCTCATGGGGATGGGATGAAGTAGTCTTGTCTCACCCAGTGGCCATTTGCAGGTGACCTACTTGGGCCAGGAGGTGAGAAAGAGTCAAGAAGAAACACACTTTTTAATTTGCCTTAAAAAAAAAAAAAAAAGTATATATATATGTATATATATATATATCACCTGGATTTTGGACAGAATGTGTCTGAAACAAAAGAAAGAGCTGAGTGTGAAAGCAAAGCATGGAGAGCATGCTGCCCCCACCAGCCCCCTCCTGCCAAAGGGTGGGATGTGCTCCAGCCCCCCCTTACCTGTGCCCAGCTGAGATTCTTGTTGGTCAAGTGATAATGCACCATGCCCTGGTGCTCGTGTTTCAGGACACTGCCTGGGAGAGAGCAGCAAGGAGAGGTTCTGAGTTAGGAAACCTGCTGAGGCTCACAAGGAGCATCCTGCCCTCCCCTGGAGGACAACAGCTCCAGTAGCTCACAGTACCTGGGAAAGTCTTCTCCACAAAAGCTTTGAAGGCCTCCAGCTCTCCCTCTTCCTCACTCCGTGTTTTGGCCAGCAAGGTGTAGCCACTGCCAAACTTGCTCTTCAGGTGCTGGGGGCTGCCCAGGCACTTGAACTGCCCGTTCACCATGATGGCCAAACGTGTGCACAGGGCCTCGCACTCCTCCATGCTGCAGGACAGAAGATGACCTGCTCAGCAGGGCAGGAACACCAAGACAGAAAAGCAGAAGCTTCTGGGAAGGGACTGGAGGTGAATTCCCTCCTCTCTGGGTTTTCAGAGGAGGGAGATCTGGGTAAAAGCAGCCACTGCAGGCAGTGTCCACCCAGCAGGCACTGGAGGTGGATCCCATCCCTTGGATCCCACCACCCTCCCGGCCACTCCCCCAATCTCATGCTCTTGTTGTCACACCTGTGAGAGGTGAAGATGATGGATTTGCCACACTCCCTCGTCCGTGTCACCGCATCCCAGAGCAAACGTCGGGCCACAGGGTCCATACCAGTGGAAGGCTCATCCAGGAAGATAACGGGGGGACCGCCGATGAGGGCAACGCCGGCGCTCAGCTTCCTCTTGTTCCCCCCGCTGCCGGAGGAGACCATGAGCACGGGGAGAGCCCCAGGGGTGGGGACAGACACACAGAGGGGACGGGGTCACCTCTCACCTGTAGGTCCTGACGAGCTTGTCGGCGTGGGGCTCCAGGAGCAGCCCCCTCAGCATGTTCTCCACGCAGCTGCCGATGTAGCGCTCGGGGATGCCGCGCAGCCGGGCGTACATGCTCAGGGTCTCCCGCCCCGTCATGTGCTCCAGGAGGGCATCGAACTGCGGGCAGTACCCGATGCGCTGCTGGACCTTGGGGTGAGAGGAACCCAATGGGGATTAGCTCCCAGGTTGGGCTCTGCAAGGAGGGGTTGGAGCTAGAAGGTGCCACGGCACCCACGGGGCTTTGCGGGACCTCCGCGAGGTTTCTCCTCAAAGGGATTGAGCTGCAGCTCCAGAACCCCGGGTGAAATGAGGAGAAAACTCGTCTGGTGGGGATGGACAGATGCAGTGTGCCTTGGGACAGTGACTGCTGTCTCAGCCTGTGCTTCCCCAAGTGGTTCCTCATTGTCAGGGGCCATCTCAGCTGGACCAGGATCTCAGGAGAATGAACACCCTGGAGGGTTTGTACCTTCCCCATATGCTGGTCTCCTCTGGACAAGAGCCCAGAACAAGGCAGAGTGCCAGGAAAGCAAGCCAGTAGAGCCATGCTCTCAGGGCAGACCCTCCTCATGTTCACCTTGCCTGAAGTTGACACTGGTAGAGACACCCAGAGACTGAACTGAAAGCCTGAGATCTGCTCCTCTCATCTCCAAAGGAAAGTGGGCAGTTCCCAGCAAGATCTCTAGTAAGGGTCTACAAAGGTTTGACCTGCTTGTCTTAGAGAGATTGTCACTGACTGTGATCCCTAACCTCAAGTTTTTCACATTTCCAACTATGAAGCAAAACCCTTTGATGAAGGTCTGGCATCCATTTCATTCACATCTGTCATCCCAGTGGAGAGAAGACTGCTTCCAAGTGTCCAGACAACAAGCTTGGTCAGACAAGGACACAACTTCCCAGAGATATTACCTCCCCACCCCTGCCAACTGCACTCATCTCCTCCTCAAAGGTGGCCCAGCCCAAGCAGACACCAGACTGTCTGTAACACAGCCTCACTACCTTCTTGATGTTGGCCAGAATGCTGTGACCATCCACAAAGGCATCCCCTGAGGTGATGCTCTCGTCACCAGTCAGCATCTTGAAGGTGGTGGTTTTGCCTGCTCCGTTGAAGCCAAGAAGACCAAAGCATTCCCCTTTGCTGACAGCCAGGGAGATCCTGTCCACTGCCAGCAGGGACTCTTGGCTGTCATAGACCTGGTGGAGAACAACACACAAAACCCATGTCAGTCACCACAGGCACCAAATGAGGTGCTGAGGACACACCAAGCAAGCAGTGACTTTACCAGCCCCCTGGTGGCAGCAGGATGCTCAGGAAGGGTCACATTCTCCTCACCTTGGTGAGCTCCTTGATGACAAGAGGGCTGCTGAGAGATGACAGCAATTCTGGTGGTGACTCCAAAACCTTCTTCCTCTCATCTGCCACGTCCCGGTCCTCTGGCAGCACAGACACCCTGTTCAGCAGTGCCACCTAAATATGGGGGTGAAAAAGCACTCTTTGCCACCTTGGCAGCTGTGGGACAAGCGAGTTCCTCCAAGCTGACCTAGAGGAAGTGCCCCCAACCTGGGCAGGGTCTACTTCTTCCATCAACCACCTCCAGGGAGACCTCAGTCCTTTCACCAACCCCATACATCCAACAGGATCTTCCCCTCAGAGCAACCAGCTCCAGGGGTGCTCTCCCAGGAAGATGATTCAGGTGAAAAGGCAAAAAACCCATGGGCTTGGGGGCCTACAAGTGACACACTGTGAAGAATCCTGAAGGGTGGGAGAAGCAGAATTTCCACCTCTGAGCACCAAAGCTGAGTGACCCCACAGAGCCCGGGAATTGAAATAAGATCTGTGCAAGCAACATGGGCATGTCTCCAGGTCAAAGGGACACCTAACTTCTCCCTCCCTCATTCAGCTCACCCATTTCCGTCGCCTGCAGATGCTGCAGACCAAAGTTCTCAGCCTCCAGAGAAGGTTTGTCTCAATGAGGAAAAGGAGGAAGAGGAAGGAGAAACCCTGGATGGCCAAGGAGGTCAGGTATCGTCCGATCCCAGGTGTCTCCCAGGAGAAGTAGTTCATCTGATAACTGATATCTGAGGAGGGATGGAACAAAACCAGACTTGAACCGAACCACACTCTGGGGAGGAGCAAATAAGCTCCAGAGAAAGCTGTGAGCCCAAAGCTTTGCCAGGCTTATCTTCATCCCAGCCCACACTGGGCTCCTTGCCCACAGCTCTTTTCAACATCTCCCACAAGAGGACTCAGGTCTGGAGGGGATCTGGCAGAAGATGCCCACAGGAGGCATGCCAAGGAGATCAAGTTACACTTTCAGCACCATAAGTGGGATTTCTTCACTCATCTATGACACTGTCTCTAGCCAACACTGTCCTCCCATTCATTAGTAAGGAAAACTTTTCTTAATTAGACCACCCATGGGTATCAAACAGTGCCTATATTTTTCTTTAAAAATGGCATTTTTCTAAAGAATGGTACCTGGAGCTACTGCCCAGGTTGGGTGAGAGGCCCCAGCTTCACTACCCACCCCATGGAGAACCCTCAAGTGTAGCTGGGGTGGGATGGCCAAGGGAGGACCAACACAGAGACTCACTGAATGCCTTGCAGATGAAGATGGCTTCCACAGAGGAGGTACAAAACTGAATGAACTCGTAGTTCTGGTAGAAGTCACTGATGCATTGGCCCAAGCAGTAGTTGGGTAAGATAAGAAAGACTTTGTCCAGGGTTTTGGAGAGGTCCACCAAGCCCAGCTCTGAAAGAGGAGCACAGGAAGATCACCAGATAAGCTGGTTAGAGGAAGACCCTGATATATCAAAGTTCAGAAGGAAACCAAACAAATTTTGTCATGTTTAATGGGTGCGTGTGGACTGTCATTGGGGTTTTTGCTACCATGGGGACAGCCTTTGGGTGAAACAGTCCTCTTGGGGAGTGGGATCTTCTTGGTGATGGCAGGGAGGGCAGTGACCCACCTGGGATGCTCATGATGGTGACTGCAAGGAAGGTGGCTGTCCCTGAGAGGATGTTGAAGATGGTGAGACGGGTGTAGGCTGTGGCTGCCACCGAGAAGAAGAAGCTGAGAAGGTACATGAGGGGGATGATGGCCCAGCCATAAAGGAGGAAAATCAGCATCACATCAACGAGGTGGCTGTCTTGGGTGAAGGCTTGTACATCAAAGGCCTGGAATATCACCTGTGCCATAGCAACGTGAGGAGAACATGTTTGTCTTAACTGCAACTGATGCACTAGGTAAGCCCTCACAGGTGGTTCCTACCAGCCTGGGTAGGAATGGGGGACATGGGGACATGGGGGACAAGGGGACAGAATTCTCTGCACAAACTCCTCTCCATGCTCCCATGTATTTTCTACCACACAAACCCAAGTGTTCAGGTGCAAGAGGCTGCAGCCAACCAACTCAACTTTTTGGCCAAGGCCCAGCTCCTGGCAGAACCACAGGACAGCCTTCTTGCTGGTCCTTTCTGAGACAATGCCAGCGGCCTCATCCTTATTCCCTGCGCATCCACACGCATCCCAGCTCTCCCAGAGGAGCAGCACCCACAGCTGCCAGCCAAGGGGAGGACAGGAGTGTGTCAGGAGTGACTCACCAGCATCAGAGCACATGGGATGAGGAAGTTGATGATGTCCCAGAGCAGGGCAGAAAGCCAGAAGTTGACCACGTAGACACCGCTGACAAACTGGACGTGCTTGGCTTTGATGGCCCTCTCACTGACCAGGAGCAGAGCGAAGGTGCTGGCCAGGGAGGCCATGCCATACAGCAGGTTGATGGCAATGGCAAAGCCTGTCTGGCCTCTGCAGAGAGAGCAGTAAGGGAGGCTAGGACACTGACAGCTGGACAGACCAAGGCAGGGACAACACACCACGTCATGCTTCTGGTGGAGGCCCCACTCACCCAGCATCCCAAGGAGAAACCCCCCCAAGTAAGAGCAATCCTCAGGGAGATGAACATTTCCCATACACATCCCACCACAAACCTCCACCCTGCCTTTGCCTGGTCCCACACATGTCCCCTCAGTACAGGGGAGGTTGAGAAACCCTGGGTGGAAGATTTTGTAAAGCGTGTGGTCATACAGCCCCCTCTGCTCTCAGCCCCTGGGGGAAAACCAACCCCAACCAGGACATGGAGGGAAATACCCAACCACTGAGACATGTGCATGAGGCTCGGGCAGGTAAATCATCTACACAGCTTTGCTCTCCTGACTTCCTCAGTGCAATCACAACTACATTTGGGTTTGAGGAGCTCCAGCCTGGCTCCTCCACTGGTGTCAGCACAACCAAGCTGATCTGCACCCACAGAGGACAGGAGCCCGAGCAAGCACCGTGCCATCGGACGTACTCCATGAGCTGATCTTTGGCCTTCTCGGTGATGTTGCGGGGCTGGGGATAGTTGGTGACTGTGATGGAAGCGTTGGGGCCTGCCAGCAGCCTGAAGACAGCGTTGTCAGCCAGCATCAGGGTGGTGGCAGGGGAGTGATAGGCCTGGTTGTTGAAGAGCGCAGTGACCACCGTGCGGTTCCCGCTGGCTGCGAAGGAGGCGGCTGCGATGTAGTGCTCGTTGAAGGCTCCCCCTTCCTCAGAAGCCCTGGAGATGAGGTATTCCTCCAGGTCACCTGCCAAACACCACAGCTCTTACCACCAAGTTCTGCCACACAAAACCTAACAGGGGTGACAACTGAAAAAGACCCCGAGCAGCCCCAGCCCTGGTGGCACATCTCACCCTGAGGATGGCCACAAGCACAGGGTTATGGAGAACACGGTGAGGGGGGGTCCTGCCAACATGTGGGACACTCCCGTGCAGGAGGATACAAGGTGGATAAGTGAGATAAGCCACAGATGGGACCTGAACAACCCACACCAAGAGCCCTGGGTGCTCCCTGGATCCTCACCCAGCACCTCCAGCGGTGACTGGTGCTGGGCATCCAGCAGCTCCATGTACTGCTCTGCCAACCTCTGCGACAGACCCGAGGTGGCTGAGATGGAGAAAGGCACAATGGTCTGGCCATAGGGTTCCAGTGTCAACCTCAGCATCGAGGAGTCCCGGGGTCCCGGGAAGGTTTTGGCCACGATGAGGGCGAAGGCAGTGAAGATGAGGGGCACGAGGAACTGCGCTGCCACCATCTTCCAGTTGCGCCAGCTGTACACGGCTCGCTTCATGAACATGGCGTAGAACTGCTGGCAGCACAGGTAGAACTGGGAGAGGAGAAGCCAGGTCAGTGCCAGCTGTAGACAGCACCAACATTACCCCACGTGGATGAGGAGGAGGAGGAGAACCCCTAAACCACTTCCCCAAGCCTGTGGAGGACTCCATCCCAGCAGGTCGGCCCAAACTCCACAGCTTCCCGACAGGACACACTCAGTTTGGGATCTCTGGTGTTAAAAACAACTTCAGCCCTGACCTTTACCTTCCACCACCTCTCAGCATTTCAGGTACACAAAGAGGATTACTGCAACACAGCTGCCTGCCAAAGTGACCAGGCTGGGACACTTGGGAGCTCTTTCCCAGCCCTTGCAAGCACTTTCTTGGCTTTTTTAACCCATAAATCTTTCTTCCCTTCTGTCTTTGAGATGTGCCCTTGAGAAGCATAACAAAATTTATTGCAGGCGTGTGGGCAGTGGGCCATGAAGGGCTGCCAGGGAGCTGCAACACAAGCTTGGGGAGTGAAAGAAGATGTTTTTTCTCATTTTCCTGCTAGAAAGCCCAAGTGACATAGCAATGGCAGGTGAAAACCACTTCAGATCACCTGGGCCACCTTCAAGAGCACCTCTCATCACTAGAACAGGTTGCCTACACAAGCTGTGGCTGCCCCATCCCTGGCAGTGTCTCAGCCCAGGTTGGATGGGATTTAGAGCAACCTGGTCTGGTGGGAGATGTCCCTGCCTATGGCATGGGTGTGGGGACTGGATATCTTTAAGGTCCCTTCGAACCTAAACCATTCCATGATTCTCTGATCTCTGTAGACCTCAAGATTAACCCGAGGATAATGGCAGTGACCAACCCAGTGCCTCTGATTTGCACAGAAGATTCCAATCTCACTTTGCCTTGAATAACTTCCAAATCCCAGGCAGCAAAAACAACCATGGGGGGGAGCTTCACCTGGTTACCAAAACCCCCTTCCCATGCATGGCCTCTGTTCCCCCTGAACCCACAGCCCTGGTGCTCACCCCGGTGTTGAGCTTGATGCTGGAGCAGTCCTCGGTGATGAGTGCCCCGCTGTCATCTGTCATATCTGTCATGCCACTCATGCTGCTGGAGTCATCCATGGCCCAGTCGTTGGACCGCCTCTCGTGCTGGTACTGGAGAGCAGGCAGCTGGATGGCCTGGATATCCATGCTGGAATCCACCAGCTTCCCAACCCTGAGCCAGGAGGGAAAGCAAGCGATGAAACACGGATCCAGGCAGGAGCAACCCGTTCTGACCTTGGGAAGACAAACCCAAGAGACAAAACCCAACCTGCTACCTCAGCACGAAGGGACAGTGTCACCAGGTGACACCCCACCCAGGGCAGCCTTCCTCCTGCCTACCTGAGGAAGACCTCCTCCATGGTGGTGACCGAGGCGCCGTAGCTGGCGATGCCGAGCTCCTCCCGCTTCTGCTCCAGCTCTGTGAACAGGGCCTCAAACCTGGAGGAAGGAGTGAGGCATCAGATGCTGCTGGTTCACCTCCACCCAGCAGAGCTGACCCTCCCTGAGGGGCTCCCAGGAAGATGGTAAATGCCTCCTGCAGGTAATGGCTGGCGAGCAGATCTGCCCTGAGTCCCCAGACCTTGGGTTTTGGCACAGCCAAAGTTGAGGAGAGGATGAGAGGGGGCACCCACAGGTTAAGACCTTCTGAGCATGGCTCTTGCAGCTGGTTTGAGTCCTGAAGCCAGCACCAGCACCTCACCTCGCTCTGCTCAAGAGAGAACCTTGTGGGCTCCATTTTTTGCCCTTTCTTGCCACAGGCAGTCTCAACCACCCATGTTTTTAACTTCAATAAGAGGAGCTGGTGGCCAACCACCAGTGGTGTTCCCCAGGGCTCAGGATTGTGGTCAATTCTCTTTAATATCTTTAAGCATGATCCGGATGATAAGTGCATCCTCAGTCAATTTGCAGATGACACCAATTGGGGCAGGAGAGTTGATCTGCTTGAGAAAAAACTCTGCAGAGGGACCTGGACAAACTGGAGCAATGGGCCAAAGCCAATTGTATGAGGTTCAGCAAGGTTCAGTGCTGGGTCATGCACTTGGGACCCAACAACCCCACAGAATGCTCCAGGCTTGGGGAAGAGTGGCTGGGAAGTGCCTGGTGGAAAAGGACCCAGGGGTGCTGGTCAGCAGCAGCTGAATATGAGCCAGCGTGTGCCCAGGTGGCCATGAAAGCCACCAGCACCCTGGCTTGTACCAGCACTGGTGTGGCCAGCAGGAGCAGGGCAGGGACCATCCCCCTGTGCTGGGCACTGGGGAGGCTGCACCTCCAGTCCTGGGCTCAGTTCTGGGCCCCTCAGGACCAGAAGGACATTGAGGGGCTGGAGCGTGTCCAGAGAAGGGCAATGGAGCTGGGGAAGGGTCTGGAGCACAAGTCTGAGCAGGAGGGGCTGAGGGAGCTGGGGGTGTTGATCCTGGAGCAGAGGAGGCTGAGGGGAGACCTTCTGGCTCTCTGCAACTGCCTGGGAGGAGGTTGGAGCCAGGGGGGGTCGGGCTCTGCTCCCAAGGAACAAGGGATGGGACAAGAGGAACTTTTGGCACAACTCAAGTTGTGCCAGGGGAGGTTTAGGTTGGAGCTGGGGAAGAATTTCTCCCTGGAAAGAGAAATTGTCCAGGCTGGCCAGGGCAGGGGTGGAGTCCCCATCCCTGGAGGGGTTTCAAAGCTGTGGAGATGTGGTGCTGAGGGCCATGGGTTAGTGGTGGCCTTGGCAGTGCTGGGGGAAGGGTCGGACTGGATTGATCTTCAAGGTCTTTTCCAAACAAAAGTGACTCTGTGACTCCACGCTTTTGAGCCACACCAGCCTGCCTCATTTATGCAACCCTCTACAATGAGGGGACCCACGTGGGGGGGACAAGCAGGGGATGATGGCATTACCTGTGTGTGCTCTCCTTGGGCAGGATGAAGGACAGCTCTGCCCCGGCATTGCTCTCCATGGTGGCATTGGGGACGTAGTGACAGATGAGGCGGGAGATCTCCCCCAGGTTACAGTAGGGCTCCTTCACCATCACCATGTGATATCCAGCCCCTGCCCACAAGAGAAGACAGAGGGTGAACCAAAGCCCAACCTGGTCCTGGGCACTATGTCAGGAACAAGTACAGAGCTGGGCTTCCAGAGAGGCAGAACAGCATGATGAGGAGCAACCAGCCATCAGACAAGAAGCAGTGGATCCCCTTCCTCCCCAGCAAGGACAAGACATCAAGCAGGACCCTCCTGCTGCTCTCTCACCATATTTCCTCTTGAGGAAGAGTGAGGAGCCACAGCACTGCAGCTCTCCCTTGGCCATGATGGCTATGCGGTCCCCCAGCAGGTCAGCCTCATCCATGAAGTGGGTGGTCAGCAGGATGGTGCGGTTGCTCTTCTGCTGCTGCAGGAGGTCCCAGGTGGCCCTGCGAGAGGCTGGGTCCATCCCTGAAGTTGGCTCATCCAGCATCACCACCTGCAGACAGGAGATGGGCGCTGGTTAAAAAGGGACTGGGAAAGGCACAGCAGCAGAGGAGAAGACAAGCCCGGGGTCCATGACACGCGTGAGGTGATGGGCAGAGCTGCACTGCAGTCTCAGGGTGCTCCTCAGAGCCGTCCCCCTTTGCGTGGATGCTCCTGCCCCCTCTTTGCTGTTCCCCCCACCCCACCTCAACCCCAGAGCCACCAGGAGGGCCTACACTGGCCAAGGAGAGAAAGGTTTGAGGTGATCTCCACCAAAGGTGCTTGCCTTGGAGTCCCCGATGAGGGCAATGCCAATGGAGAGCTTGCGCTTCATGCCGCCGGAGAGCGCCTTGGTCAGGGAGCGCCGCTTGTCCTCCAGGCTGAGGATCCTCAGGATGTGGCTGATCTCCTCGGGGCACTTGGAGGCTGGGTACCCCTTCAGCTGCCGGATGGGGTGAAGGAAGGGTTAACCCTGCCTGCAGGGGTGTCTCTGGCCAAGTCCCATCCCACCAGACCACCAACCCACTCCTGAAGCCCAGCACGCCCTCCTCCACACCCCGGCAGGAAGGTGGAGCAGCCCAGAGATGGGACTCCTGCCAGACCCCAAAGGAGATGGCACGGCCAGCGAGGGGGTCCCCATGGAGCCACGCTGCCTCCAACCCTCCACTCCTCCATCTGCCAAGCCTGGGGAGGAGGCAGCAAGAGGAGGCAATAGCTGTTCTGCTGGATGGATCTCACCACACTTCCCCATCCACAAAGATGCCTCCCCCCGGGATGGTTCCCAGAGGCCTGGAATGACTAGAGCTCACCCCTGCATAGAAGTGGAGGTGCTCCTCCACTGTCATGTTGTCGAAGAGCACATCGTGCTGGGGGCACAAGCCCAGGCTGTGGCGGATGAGGACCATGTCCTGGGAGATCTCGTAGCCATTGATGTATGCCTGGCCACTCGTTGGAGAGTGCAGACCTGGGAGGAGTGAGATGCAGCAGCCTCAGGGTTGAGGACAACCCTGGGTGGCAAGGAGAGGAGCTGGGATCCTTCAAAGAAGGTCTCTGGCTGGAGCTGGGGTAGGGCAGCTTTCTCCTGCCAGCCATGGGGTGGGCTGCACAGCACCCATGGGTGGGAGGGTGAGCTGGCAGGGCTGCCAGAGCAGGCAGGCACAGGGGGCAGAGGTCCAGGCAAGGCCAGGACAGACCTCCAGAGGAGATCCTGCGAGCACCCTGAGCTGGCAGGAGTGACAGAGGACAGTGATGAAAGGACCCTCAAAGGTCACCATGTCCACCATGCCAGAACAGGCTGCCTGGAGCTCGGCAGCTCAAGAATGAAGACAACCAGCTCTTGGCCCATGCCCTTATCATGATGAAGCCTGCAGAGACCTACATCAGGTCCTGTCTCTTCTCAGGACTCTCCAACACAAAGACCAGCTATGGTCTCCCTCATCAGCTGACCTCTCTCTTGTAGAGGGCTGAGCAGGACGTCCCCAACCTTCCTGTCCCCACAGGCAGCAATGTGCTCCTCACTAACCCAGCATCCCCCACCAACAGCTCAGGGAACCAAAGGTGCTCCAGGGAAGTGCACAAACCCCACCCCCAACCTCAGAGATGAGTTGCATATTCTCTGCAAGCCATGCCATCAGCATCCCCTCACCCTGTGCCAGCCCCACAGCAGGATGTGGCTCCTACCTGTCAGCATGGACAGAGTGGTGGTCTTCCCTGCACCGTTGTGTCCCAGCAGGACAGTGATCTGCCCTTCAAACATGTTCACTGTTAAGTCCTTGACTGCCTCTTTCATCTTGTTTCCCACTTTGAAGACCTGTGCAGATGATGTTAATGAGTTGATGCTGCACTCCAGCCAAGTGCTCCCAGATCTGCCCCCTCTGCTCCATCCAGTGATGAAACCCTGTGAAGCTCATGTGGTGCTGGCATTAGACAACAAACCTAATTCAGATGACAATTGTTAAATACAGACACCACCACATCTGGAAGTACCCAACACTTCAGTCCACAACAATGTGAGAAGGTGCTGGGGGTGTTGATCCTGGAGCAGAGGAGGCTGAGGGGAGACCTTCTGGCTCTCTGCAACTGCCTGGGAGGAGGTTGGAGCCAGGGGGGGTCGGGCTCTGCTCCCAAGGAACAAGGGATGGGACAAGAGGAACTTTTGGCACAACTCAAGTTGTGCCAGGGGAGGTTTAGGTTGGAGCTGGGGAAGAATTTCTCCCTGGCAAGGGTTGTCAGGGCCTGGCCCAGGCTGGCCAGGGCAGGGGTGGAGTCCCCATCCCTGGAGGGGTTTCAAAGCTGTGGAGATGTGGTGCTGAGGGCCATGGGTTAGTGGTGGCCTTGGCAATGCTGGGGGAACAGTGGGACTGGATGATCTTCAAGATCTTTTCCAGCCAAATTCTGTGATTCTATTCCCAGATTCTAGAACACAGGTGGCTCTGAGGATGGCCTCACCCAACCTTACAGCAGCCAAGCAGCATAGCCCGGGGCAAGGACAGAGGAAGCCTGCAGGCAGCAGGTTTTGCAAGAAGGACATCATGATGTGTTAGTGCTGTGGGGAGCTATCAGTACCTTAGACAGATGCTTTATTTTGATTCCTGACACGAGGTCAGCGGGTTCCTCCTCAATGTACTGGCTCTTCAGGGCTTTCTCAGGGTCCTCCTCCTCCTCCTTTTCTTTCCCCACAACAGTCCTGGGGTGCCCACACCAGTAGGAGGGCTGAGGGAAGGAGGCAGAGAGAGAAACTCAGGCACAGGGAGAGACCACCCCTTCTCCCCAGCCTGGTTCAGCCTCCTCCTCCCACGGAGATTCCTCCCAAGGATCTCCAAGACCACTGTCCTTGGCCAGGGTATTGCCAGCTGGGCAGAGAGAGGATGGAACTGCTCCTCCTGCCCTCCAGCAGGATGACACAGGCAGCTTTTCCTTGCCTCCCTTCTCAAGGAAAAGGTCAGAACATGGATGAGAAGTCAAGCTGCCCAGGCAGAAGGCACCTTGCTCAGAAGAGCCCAGACTATAGATGATCACCCCCTCCCAAAATCTTGGCAGAGATGACACACATAACACCCAGGGTCCAGCTGCTGCAGTTGCTGCCTTTTTTTTTTTTTTTCCTTCAATTATTTTGACCTGGCTCTCTAGCAATGAAAACAAGAGTTTGGAACCTTAGATCCCTGTGGCAATGACAACTCAACAGCTCCTGGATCCAAACCCAGCTCCAGCGTGGAAGGTGCTGCCCAGCCTTGGACTTGGCAGGGTCAGCTCAGCTAGCGGGGTGGTGACACTTGTCACCCAGCCCCTGGCACCAGGAGCTGGGGGCTGGCAGGAGGACACAGACTGCCCTGCTCAGGGGCTCAAATGACTGGATCTGGTTGCTCACACTTGGGGCTTGTCTCTAACACCTTCACTTGAGCATGGAGACACTTCACAACACCCTGTGTGCCAACAAGTGCCAGGACAAAGATTTAAAGGTGAGACCTTCGTGTTAAAATCCAAAACACAGCTGCATCAGCTTTTACTGAGGACATCCTGCAGAGTCCTTAATTTTGGAAGCCAGGCGGTGCCACCCACGGGTGTCAATTTAGCCCTTTGTGTAGCACAGAAGAGCAGACCACCCCCACAAACACACACACACACACACCCCGAGCTCCCTGGAAGGGTTTTGCAAGCAGTGCTCACCATTAAGAAGAAGTACCAGGGCTGAGGAACACCATACTCCCCAGGGAAGACGGCCTCCACGTACCAGGCCACCACGCCGTAGAGCACCGAGTCCAGGAGCAGCATCCCCAGGACTTGGGCCAAGGTGAAGTTGTCGTCCACGCTGACAGGTTTCATGAGGTCCCTCCACTGAATGCCAGTCCCTGCAAGACAGAGGGGGCACTGCCTATCTCTGCATCCCCGGGAGGACAAGGTGTTCCCCAGGAGGGTCAGAGAGCATCTCCTGTCCTAATTCACTGATGGGATATGAGGAGCCCATGCTCCTCAGCTCTACAAGCCTAGAGGGAGGGAAAAGATGCAGCAGGTTCTCCTGCAGACATCTTGAGGTTCCCCATCCCATCACGTTCTCTGCAGCTGCCTGGAAAAGAAGAAATCTCTTCTTCAGCCACTGTCCCTCCATCACCTTTTTAGTGCCATCACTTTGCAGAAGCAGGGCCTCTGATGGCCACCGGCAAACTCCTACTGATGCAGAAATTAAAGATACAGACTGGGGAGGAATAAATGTAACAGATTCGCATCCCTTAGAACAGAATCTCTGTGGCAACTAAAGCCATGAGGGCAGGGACACAAAGATGATCCGAGTGCTGGAGCAGCTCTGCTCTGGAGCCAGGCTGAGAGAGTTGGGGGTGTTCAGCCTGGAGAAGAGAAGGCTGCAATGGGGAGACCTTAGAGCACCTTCCAGTGCCTGAAGGGGCTCCAGGAAAGCTGGGGAGGGACTTGGGATGGGATGGGATGGGGAGGAATGGCTTTGAACTGCAAGAAAGGAGATTGAGATCTGAGGAAGAAATAGTTTGTTGTGAGGGTGCTGAGCCCCTGTGCCAGGTTTCCCAGAGAAGCTGTGGCTGCCCCATCCCTGGCAGTGTCTCAGCCCAGGTTGGATGGGGCTTGGAGCAACCTGGGCTGGTGGGAGGTGTCCCTGCCCATGGCAGGGGTGGCACTGGATGAGCTTTAAGGTCCCTTCCAACCCAAACCAATCTGGGATTCTATCATTTTGCACAGCCCAGACAATCATGGGCACATGTTCAGAGCATGGTGTAAACACAACTTGCAGGACCAACCAATTATCCCTCTCTCATTAGGAGCAGGAAAAGTCTTTCTCCCTTTCCAGCCTTCACACCACATCCAAGCCAGTCTCAACCCACGTCAAAAAAAACATCAAAACAGGACGGGAAGTAGTTGCTCACCTTTTCCTTCAAACATTCCTATAAGCTGTGCCCCCATGGCCATGGCCACGTTGGAGATGAGGCAGGAGGACAGCTTCTGGCTGTGGGACATCAGGTCGTAGCGGGGTGAGATGAAGAAGTAAGGGATGTAGGAGAAAAAGTAGAGGAAGCCACCAGCGGCAGCTGCGACGTTTGCTGCCAGCAGAGAGAAAAACAGGAGGGGAAGCATCAATGACACGGTGATGCCACCAAGTATTTCTCACCACCTTCCCATCCCTGGACACCCGAGACCTCTGCACAAAGTAGGGTAACAGGGGGGCAGGATGAGGACATGCCCATGTCCCATGGTGAGGCAGGAGCAGCACTGCACCCCAACCCTGGGGTGGGCAGCAGCAGAAGCCCCCTGCCCATCCCTGCCCACAATGTCCTCAAGCTAAGATGGGCAGATGAGGCCTTAGGAGCAGTACTCACCACCCTTCCTACAAACCATGGGGAAAAAGCACCCCAAAAAACAGGAAACAAGGCCTCCCCAGCCCAAGAAATGATGCAAGTTATCCTGTGCAACCTCATGTAACTCTGGAGCTGGCCCTGCTTTAAGCAGGATGGATGGATGACCTCCAGAGCTGCCTCCCAACCAAAATTAACCAAAGACACTACAGCACGAGGCCCATAATGACCCCCCGAGCCCTGTGGGTCAGAAATGCAAGGAGGCAGCTGGGGAGGGACTCACCTCTCGAGAAGAAGGTGCTCACCATGAAGTTGAAGGAGATGGAGGAGACGGAGAAGATGGCAAGGAAGGTGAACACCAGCGTGGGGTCACTGTTGGTGAGCACAGCTCCCTGCTCACTCACCTACAGGGAAAATCTGGTTATGGCCAGGGCTGGGGAAGCAGAGCATGGCTGCAGGCATGTGTGGGCAGCTAAGACCTGATGCTCTCCATGGGTTAAAGACAAACTGAGAGATGGGCAAAAACACCCAGGTGCTCCTGAGACCACTCCAGAGGGAAGAAATAAGAGGTTGCCCTCATGTCACATGGGGTCTGAAAAGGAAGGGACACCTTCCTCAGCATGCAGGCAGCCACCTCCTGCTTCTCATGGTGTGGGTACAAGCAGAGAAGAGAGCTCAGGTCCCTCCAAGGGCATGCAGGGCTGTGGGAGTAGGGTGGTCCTGCTCTGCACAGAGTGCCTGGACCTTCATGGTGCCCATAAGACTCCCACCCCTGCTACCCAGCTCTGGAAAAAGCCAACTCCATCCTCTGTTACACACACAGAAGTGTCTTGAGACATCAGGATGGTCCAACCCATGGCAAAGGAGCTTTGTCATCCCTGTGCCTTTCCAGCACAGAGCTTCTGGCCTGCAGAACAGTGGCCTGGGGCAAGACACTCACCTTGACACAGAAGAGCATGGTGACAAAAAACACGGACACCAGGAGGTAGAGGAAGAACATGAGGAACCAGGCGCTCCAGTGCAACCAGTTGCTGAGGCCCATCATGTGCATGTACTCCTGTGGGGGGGTTTCACTGTCACCCAGGGCTGCACCCACCCTGCCCGGGCACAGCCAGGCTGAGTGGAGGTTCTGGTCAGGGTGGTGCTGAGCAGCTTTTGTTTGCCCTACAGCACTAATGAGGGGAATGGCAACCCCAGGTGCCACCAAGGTGGTCTGGTTAGCATCGCCTGGTGTCCCCCACCACCCTGGACAGGGGCTGCAACCACTGCAGGAGAACACCTCCCCCAAAAGCTGAGCTGAGCCCAGATGGGTTTCCACAATCAGAAGTCAAACATCTTGCTTCCCAACTCTTGAATCTCCAGGAGTCTCCAATCCCCCAGTGCTGCCCTCTCTCCAAGCCCAGCAGAAGCAGCACCAGCCCAGCAGCCTTGGCTGCACACCAGGAGACCAGAGTCACCTCCTGGTGGCAGGATTAGCGACATTCCTCCCTGGGGTTTGCTAATCCCCTGCCATCCCCACCTCCTGCTGCCTGGCTCCACACCCCAGGGGATTTTGCTCCTAATTTCTACGGGAGGCCTCCCTTGGGAAGCGATGAACCTGGTTTCTGGGCAGCTGACTGACAGCTGAACAAAAGGAACTCAGGGGTACAGATGGCTGTCCATGCTGTGGCTGCTTTGTTGTCTTATGACCCATTTCACCTCAGACCCTGTCCAGGATCAGAATGCCATCTTGAAGCAACTCCCTGGACAGCTGGAACCAGCCCTCAGCGTTACCTTCAGCTTCTTCTCCTTCTCGTGCACGACGGCGCGGACGATGTTGAGCGAGGTGTAGGTGAAGCTGAGCATGAGGAGCAGGGGCAGCTGGTTCTGGATGGCCAGGAGGAAGAGGTCGTTGACATAGGGGGGGTAAGGGAAGCGTTGCACCACCACGGTGATGTTCTCCAGCAGGCTGGCAGAGCTGGCGTTGGCGTGGTACCGCATGATGGCCCTGTCCACCGCGTGCTGCACCGCCAGGAAACCTTCTCGGATGTAGCCTGCAGGGTATAAAGCAGATGGGGGAATGGGGATGGGTCCAGGTCTTGGAGGGAGGAGTTGGCAGAAGGAGAGAAATGGCCTTTGTGAGAGGGAGTGCTTGGGAAGAAGAGGAGGAAGGGAAAATAAAAAAAGGAGCTCCTGAGAAAAGCAAAATAAACATGTTGGGCTTGATGATCTCAGAGGTCCCTTCCAACCCAGCTGATTCTATGATTCTGTGTTGGGGCCTGGGAAGGATCCATAGCACAGCAATTAAAATCTCTGCTGATGATAGAATCCCAGCCTGGTTTGGGTTGGAAGGGACCTTAAAGCTCATCCAGTGCCAACCCTGCAGGGACACCTCCCACCAGCTCCAAGCCCCATCCAACCTGGGCTGAGACACTGCCAGGGATGGGGCAGCCACAGCTTCTCTGGGAAACTTGGCACAGGGGCTCAGCACCCTCACACTGTCACCATTTCCAAGCATCTGGCAGGAAAACTCAATTTAAGTTAGGAGATTCTTCCTCATCCTTCTCCAACCCCAGTGTCACTGAGCTTGTGTTCAGTCCCTTTGATTTTGTAAACCAAGAGATGACAGAAGAGGAAGCAGGGTTGGGTGAGGAAGGATATATCCTGTGGCTCACACATTTGGATTAAATTTTTTTGCTTTAGAAAACAATGAAAGATTTATTGGTCTGTTTGTTTGGGCTTTTTTTAACTAGTCTGTTTCTGCGTGGGATTTCTGCTATGTGTCACTTGAATGGAAACTCCAGTTCTGCTTAGAAAACCCCAAATGAAAAGTTTTGCAAGTTGGTGGCTTAAAATCTCCCAGGCAGGTAAGGAAAAAGGAAGAACAGAAGATCACAAACCCTGTTTTACATTAAATAATTAATTCAGCAAACACTGTAAGGAGGGAATGGACCTGGGCTGCTGGTCACCATGTCCCACAGAACACTTGAACCAGCAGACATGGTCCTTGGGCTTGGGTTTATTTACACTGCCTGAGCAAAACCCCCTTGCCTGCTTTCTTGGCCTCTCAGCCTCTTCCTTGATGTCGCTACCAAACAGAAGGAGAAACCCAACTGAGGGAAACATCCCTTCTGCAGCCACAAAGGAAGCTCCCAAAAACATAATTCCTGAGGCAGTGCCAGCCCTGGCACCATCCCTGCTGTCTCCTCCTTGGTCAGTGGTTTGGCGTTTTAAAAACTTCCTCTCAAACCACAGAATCATTTACTTTGCAAGTATTTAAGCAGTGGGATAAAACAGTTTGGACACGGAAATAAATTTTCCACTTAAAATGTATTTTAAAGGAGAGAGGGGGGAAAAAATAATTCAAACAAAAATTCAATAAAGTAAAAACTGTTCTTGCACTAAGCAGAGGCCAGTGATGGCCAAGAGGTCCTGGGATATTTATTGAAAATCACAGAATCACAGAGTGGTCACAACACCCTCCTTATATTAATCTTGAGGTCTACGGAGACCCCAGACTGGTATGGGTTGGCAGGGACCTTAAAGATCACATAACCCCAACCTCCCTGCAATGGGCAGGGACACCTCCCACACCAAAACCATGTCAATACAATTAACGATTTTATTTTCATTTATTCAAATAATTACAAAATTAAGTCAAACTATTTCTTTAAAACCTCAGAGCCTCACTAACACCCATTTCCTTGACCAAGAAATAACTCATGGCCCTCACCTGGCGTTCCCCCATCAGCAAACTTGGCCTCCCGAGGTCCTGGCAACTGGAAGAGGGGGAAGAGGTAACTGGTGTGCCAGTCCCGGTCCAGATTGGGGTTCAGCCCGGTCTGCTCGCTCCGCGGCGCGTTCCTGGGGCTGTACTTCAACCTTAGCTCATAATCGACCTGGAGGAACAGACAAAGGAGCTGAGTCTGGGGCACTGAGGGCTGGAGGACAACGTAGCCCCCCCCCCCGTGTCCTCGTGTCCCCCCCTGGCTCTGCTCACCTGGAGGGGCAGTGGGGCTGAGGGCTGTGGGAAGCGGTGCCGGAAAACCAGGGCAGCCAGGACACTGCCCGAGCGGTTGTCAGCATGGATGTACTCCTCAAAGTCCTGCTCCGAGGAGAAACCCTGAGCTGCAGAGGGGAAAAACGGTGGAGATGAAATCACAGAGAGTGGCAAATCAAGGTAGGGGATGCTCAACTGTCACCAAAACTGTGACATTTTGGTCCCGGATATGAGGAAGGTGTTCCAGCCAAAGCAAAGTGGCTTTGCGTGACACATCCAGGGCTGGTGGATAAAAATACTGAGAGTAAATGAATCACAGAATCCCACTGGTTTGGGTTGGAAGGGACCTTAAAGCTCACCCAGTGCCACCCCTGCCATGGGCAGGGACACCTCCCACCAGCCCAGGTTGCTCCAAGCCCCATCCAACCTGGGCTGAGACACTGCCAGGGATGGGGCAGCCACAGCTTCTCTGGGAAACCTGGCACAGGGGCTCAGCACCCTCACACCAAACAATTTCTTCCTCAGATCTCAATCTCCCTTCTTGCAGTTCAAAGCCATTCCCCCTCATCCCAACCCTCAGGGCCCTTGTCCCAAGTCCCTCCCCAGATCTTCCAGAGCCCCTTCAGGCACTGGAAGGTGCTCTAAGGTCTCCCCACAGCCTTCTCCTCTCTCTGCTGAACAACTCCAATAGTTCTCTTGTCAGAGAAAATCCAAACACTGTCTTCAGTTTGGAACATGAAGCACTAAAATGTTCTCTGCAACAAGATCTCCAAAAATACTTTCTCTCGGGGAAGCGACAGCCACATTCCTTAAACTATTTTAAGGCAGCATTTCTCTAGATGGAAACAAAATGTCATCCAAAAAAAAAAATCCAAACAAAAAAAAATCCTGTACTTTGAGTAAAACAAAACTAAAATCACTGCCAGGAAGATCTTAAAAAAAAAAAAAAGACCTTGATGCATCCCAGGAATCCAACTGGGATTGATGAGAAGCCAAATTCACAGCACTCCCTGGGGTGGCAGCTGTGTCCCCCCAGCCCCTCCTCACCTCTGATGTTGATGGGTAAAGCCCTCTCCACCGCCTCGGCGATGCTCCTGACGGCGCTGCTGTTGGAGGGGACATAAGCCAGCTCCCAGGGGTTGCTGAGGTGCCGGTGGTGGAAGAAGCTTGGCAGGTCCCCTATGGCCTCGGGGGGGTAGATGGTGGTGTTGGGGTGGCTGACGGAGTGCACCCGGTGCCGCAGCGCGATGAGGATGGCGGCAAAGAGCAGCGGCAGAGAGACCTCGATGAGTGTCACCAGGATCTGCCGTTTCTGCAGGGAAAACCAAGAAGAAGAAAGATACAGGGAATAAGATGTGAAGGTAAAATGGAACGAAGAGGTTCAGGGCAGGCAGGTGTCACACAGTAGAAGCATGCTTGTGTTTCACAAGGTTTCACAAGCGGGGTTTTCCTGCAGCCCTGGAAGGATGCTGCAGTCAGAAGAGAGAACTGAGCAGGTTTTGCCTTGAGCAGCCTCACCCAACACTTCCAGGGGTTGGCAGCTAAAAATACTGGAATTAAATGAATCATAGAATCCCAGATTGGTCTGGATTGGAAGGGACCTTAGAGCTCATCCAGTGTCACCCCTGCCATGGGCAGGGACACCTCCCACCAGCCCAGGTTGCTCCAAGCCCCATCCAACCTGGGCTGAGACACTCTCCCCTCTTCCAGTTTAAAGCCATTCTTCCTCATCCCATCCCTCCAGGCCCTTGTCCCAAGTCCCTCCCCAGCTTTCCTGGAGCCCCTTCAGGCACTGGAAGGTGCTCTAAGGTCTCCCCATTGCAGCCTTCTCTTCTCCAGGCTGAACACCCCCAACTCTCTCAGCCTGGCTCCAGAGCAGAGCTGCTCCAGCACTCAGAGAATTTTCAGGACCCTTCATGAAAAGCTGGGACAAGCAGCAGGGGGGAGGTTGCAGTCAGGGAAGTTTTTCCACCAGAACTCAGTGGCTGCAGGACACGGACTCTGCTGCCCAGCCTGGCACCTGGCAGGACCTCAGGCTCTGGGCATTGGTGCCTCAGCACACAGAACATCCCCACCAGCTCTGCCTCCACCTGGCTGCACTAAAAATGGCAGCTTATTTATTAAAACAAATTGAAATTCAAGAAACCAGACAGTGACCTCAAGGAGAGAGAAGGCACCCGGGCAGCACAGCACCTTGAGGCACCCATCAGTTTGTCCCTCCTGCAAACTCCTCACCACCTACTAACACCCACCAGCAGCCCTGGTTAATTAGCATGAGATACAGGTTAATTAGCATTAATTCCCCTGGGGAGCTGGGGTAATCTCTGACTGTGGGGGGACAGGAGAGGGGGAACAGGAAGGGAGGGGACAGGATGGGGGGGACAGGCCACCCTGCAGCAGCCAGGAGGAAGGGGTTTCTGAGGAGGGGAAGAGGGGTGTACAGTTTCTCCCTGGCCCTCAGCACCCCCACCCAAAGCCAAACCTCCTCTCTGGTACCCCCCAGGAGAGCTGCCAGGTCCCACCTCAGCCAGGCAGGGACAACAGAGCTGTCCCAAAGGCCACAGGCTGCAGATATCTGCTGGTGTCACAGAGCAGCTGCCTCCAGATGATTTACTGTCCTATTAACCCCCTCCTGGGCTGTCTCCAGAGTGGTTGCCTGGATCCCTGAGCTCACAGGATAATCCACATTTACCAGCAGTGTCTTTTCCTGCTGCAGAAGTCACTTAAGCTGCCGTGTCCCAGAGGTGATGGGGACACATCCATAATCACCACCTCCGCCTGGCCAGGGTTGCCCCAGGTTTTCAGCAAGCCACATGTCCCCACAGCCATCTTACTGTCACCAAGTTGACAATGGTCATCTTCATGAGACCAAGTTGTTTTTTTTCTGGAGCACAGACACCAGGTTGTATTTCATTTCCAAGGCTTGTGGCTTTAGGAAAAATGACAAGAGGGGTCCTCACCCCAGAGCACACCCAGCAGATGATGCTGTTCTCCTGCAGAGGGGTGGAGGGGTGACCTACACATGTCTGGGGTGCAGAAGGGGGGACTCAGAGCTCTGGCCAACAGGTACACCCCCAGACAATGCTGCAAACCAAGCCTTCTGCCAGTCCCAGCTGAGCCCTCCTACCTTCTCCCTGCCCTGCCAGGACCTGGGTACACACAGCCCTGCCCTCTTAATTGTATTTAATTTTAAAGCAACGTCATGCTGATCTGCAGAAGGGTAGCTGTAAATGTAACAGGCAGAGTGCAGCCATCTCCCTCCTCTTCCACCGCCCTCTGCCAGGGTTGGCACACAGCATCCACATGGAGTGCCAGCAGGGCAGGGCCAGGTGGCCCCAGAATCACAGGATCCCACTGGTTTGGGTTGGAAGGGACCTTAGAGCCCATCCAGTGCCACCCCTGCCATGGGCAGGGACACCTCCCACCAGCCCAGGTTGCTCCAAGCCCCATCCAACCTGGGCTGAGACACTGCCAGGGATGGGGCAGCCACAGCTTCTCTGGGAAACCTGGCACAGGGGCTCAGCACCCTCACACCAAACAATTTCTTCCTCAGATCTCATCTCCATCTCCCCTTTTCCAGTTTGAAACCCTTTTCCCTCATCCCATCTCTCCAGGCCCTTGTTCAAAGTCTCGTCCAGCTGCCAAATAGATGCCAGAATGACAGTGGTTTCATTTAAAACCTTCAAAAGCTGCTCCTAAGGGGTGTGGAAAGTAACAGTGAGGGAAAAAACCTGGACCCTGGTGGGTTACGAGGCTCCATGCAGAAACTGGCACCTCCAGAGGTGCACAGGACAGTGCCTGAGGAGTCATCCTGCCCCGTGAGAAGGTTGAGATGAGCTCCCAGTGTGGGAAAGGCACAGTGTGGAATGAGGGCACAGGGACAACCAAGCAGGCAGCCCTTCCTGTCTCTCAGGATGATCCCATGAGTATAAGCACGTCTGCTTTCCTCCAGAAGATGCCCTAGTGAAGGTTTGCTGGAGAATCAAGCTCTGAGGTGCCCACGTTCAGTGGTGAGACAGACCCCAGCCTACCTGCAGGATGTAGTTCTTCCAGAGCAGCAGCCCAAACTGCCTGAGAACAACCATCCTCCAACCAGAAGGGGACCACCAACACCACCACCACCACTCCTCAGGACCCTGGAAGAGAAGAGAAAGCCATGAAGATGAGCAGCACTCTGCATCCCACCCAAGGGTAATTCTCTTTCCAGCCTGATGTGGCATCAGCTGGCTCGAGCCAAAATGAGGGGAAAAAAAACCTGCCAGGCTCCCTCCCCGAGGGTTATTTCCAACCCTTATGAGCCACCTTGTTATTCCTGGTGTAACCCATCCCTGGTCACAGGGGTAGCTGCTGAGAAACCCACCCTGCAAGCATTGGGTCCTTCCCCCAGCAGCAGGCAGGGGACAGCTTTCTGTAAGCAGCTTCTGGATTACAGAAGAGCAAACCCCAGGGCAAGAAAGGCCACAAAAAGCCTTTTGCAGCCCATTATTTTGGGGACTGGTGAAGATTTCAAGTTGTTCCCCCACTTCCTGCAAGGCAAAGGGTTGGTTTCGCAATGCTAGCAAGTGCTTTCCCAGCACAAGCTCTCCTTGGAGAGGATGAGAAAAAGGGCAGGGAAGTGGAAGGGAAGGTCGGTGCTTGAGGACAATGAACTGGAGGACAATCCACCTACGTCCTCTCCCTCCTGGGAAGGCTCTGCTCTCCCTTCAAGTTTTTTCTGCCTCCATTTGCAGCAGTGGCTCCTGACAAAGCCTCGCTGTCCCCTGCATGGGCACGCTGGCAGCAGTGGCACAGAGAAGGGGTGGTGACCCTGGCACAGGCAGAGCTGCCTGCAAGTACTGCCCCAGAATTCAAAAAACCCAGGTTCATCTCCCAGAACCTCTGCTCCAAAGCCAAACAGCACCCAGAGCTGCTGCAGAGACAAGGATGGACCATGGGAGATACTCAACAACCTATTTCCCAGTACTGGTCAGGATGGTTCAGGCTCCTTGGACCCCATCAGCACCCACCAAGCTCAGTAGAGAGTTTGGGGTGCTGCAGGGTGAGGAGAGGAGCTGGTGACCCAGCCTGCCCCACCTTCATCCCCAGACTGGTGACTGGGAAGTGCACATGGTGAGCACAACACTGGCAGCTGGGAGCAAGGGAGCTGCAGAGCAAACAAGACAAAATGCACCCAGGTCTCCAGAAAAAGCACCAAGCACCCACCTACCCAGCATAACCCACCCAGTTAGATCCCAGAGCCCTCCAGAAGCTTCCTCCTGGGCTGGTATGCACATTCCCAACCCCAACCCCAAGGGCATTTTTGGAGTAAAACCAAAACCACCTTCTTGCCACAGAAGGCAGGTTTCCTACAACAGCAAGAGACATCTTTTTGCCCCGGGAGACAGAAAAAAAGCACCAGAAGTTCACTCCCACAGGAAGGAACAGTGAAAGGGACCTTGCAGAGGTGGCTGCTGCCAGATTTTAGCTTAAACAACTCCAGCTCTGTGTCTCCAGCTGGCCTCAGGTCCATCCCTGCCAAAAATGCCACCCATCTCCCATAGGGAAAGGTGGGATGTCCCCAGCCCCCCCCTCCACCTACCACACCCAGCAGGACCCAACACACCTCTAAAGCAGCCCCCCAGAAGCAGAAACCTTCCTCCTGAGCAGCAACCTTCTTCCCGCGCTCACTTGAAAGGAATCCAGAGCAAATCAAAGGAATCTTTTTCTTTTGCTTGTTTTAAGGTCAGGCTAGAGTAAGCTCCAGCCCTCGGAGTTCCCACCTCCTGCTCCTGTGTCCCTCCTGGCTGCTTGCCCCACCACACCCTGAAACACAAAGCTGGAACCCCCACCCGGGTCCTGGGGCTGCCATGGGGCTGAGAAAATGTCAAGCAGCTCTTGGCTAACACAAACACTGCACAATGGGGGAAAACTTCATTATTGCCAGTAATTCTTTTTCCAAGCTTTTAAAGGTCCCATGAAAACCTGGACTGGACCTTTCAGTCTCTGGAGAATGAAAGAAGAAGGGAGCTCAGGTACAACAGGGCTACTTATACCAGATTTAAGAGCATAAAAAGGCTTTCCAGGCTCTGCGCATCCACAGAAACTGTTGAGGTTTTTTCCAAAGCAGAAGGGAGAGCATTTTTGGAAGGTGCTGTTTGGATCAGCTGAGAGGCTGAGAAAAGTGGGTTTGTGCAGCCTTGAGAAGAGAAGGCTCAAGGGAGACCTTATTATGATGTATCAGTGATTAAAGGGGGACTACAAAGAAGATGGAGACTCCTGATTTCCAAGGAATCCCATGGACAAAACAAGGGACAATGGGCACAAGTTGTTCCTGGGGAGATTCCCACTGGACACCAGAGGAAAATTTTTCCCATGAGGACAGCCAGACATTGGAATGGTCTCCCAGGGAAGTGGTGGATTCCCCCACTTTGGAAAGTTTTACATCTCAGCTCGACGGGGTGCTGAGATATTAGAAGGGTTGGAGCAGATGATCCTTGAGGTCCCTTCCAACCTGTCCTTCTGTGATCACCCCATATCCAGGAACACCTTGGACCAGTTGAAAGTGACCACAGAGGCTTGGCTGGTGCTTTGCAAGTCCCTCTGCAATGCATTCACCTCCTCAATGTGGTGGCAGGGTGGCTTGTCCCACCCTGGAGATGCTCTCCTGCCCAACTTCAGCACCACTTACAAGGTAAGACTGACTTCCCCAGCAAGAAACACAGAAAAAATCCGGGGGAAAAGAGAGATGATCACCACCAGCTTCTGGGAAACCAACCCAGTTCCTCTGCCCATTGCTGGAAACCCCCCAGACCTGCTTGCCCTGGGAGGAAGAGTCTGATATGCAAGTGAGCACTCCCAGGGAGGTCAGTGAGGAAGGAGGGGTGGACACCACGGGTCCCCCCTGCCACCACCACCCCTGCCACACTGCACGGAGCTGTGATGGGTAAGGTGGGGGCTGTGCCAGCTGGGACAAGCTCTCCTGCTGGTGGGTTGAGATGAGGACAGGCTGAGGATCTGGGGAGATGGAGGCCACAGCATCCCACCTCCTGACCCACTTCCAGCCCGTCCCTGGCTGCCATCTCTGCGGAAAGGGCTTGGCCAGCCAAGCAAAGGGCAGGTGCTGCAGGGAGCAGGCAGTTATTTCAGAGCACTCGCTGCATTTCTGCTCACTCTTCTGATGTCCCGTTCCCATAGAAACGAGGCCTGGAAATGGCAGATGTTGCCTTTTTTTTTTTTTTTTTTTAATAAAACCAGCGTTTCTCCCCACTGGCTTGCAGAGGCACCATGTCATCCCTACAGGATGAGCTGCAGACCCTGCCGGGAGCATCCATCTTGGTGGCCATGCTGAGGACCATGTGGTACCTGGGGTGGTGACAGCATGTCCTCAAGCAGGGCTGTTGCTCCCAGGGTGCTTTTCTGGTGGAGCAGGAAACCCCTCTCTGCTCCCCACAGCACCAGGGCTGAAAATCAAAAGCACAAGCATCTGTGGCCAGGGGAAGGAAGGGGTTTTTTGGCCAACATTTTCAGGAAGAGTCAGTGATTTCCAACTCCTGCAGGTCCAGGAAGTCCTGTATCCTATGGAGAGGTCCTGTGAAAACCAACCAGGACTGGAAGCCTCCAGAGCAGCTCGGGGTGCCCTGTGACATAAAACTCTTGCTGATGGATTTTCCCTTCTCATAGAGATGCCAGAGTCAGGACACAGCTAAGCCACAGGAACCTCGTGCAAACAGAGCAAATAAAACTTTTCTAGGAGATTGCAAAGCCAGTGGTGCACGGGGGGGCTGCTGACCTCTGCAAAACCAGCACCTCACCAGGTCCCCTATGGATAGGGTTTTTTCCCCCAGATGGGAATGCCAGACCTTAAAACACAGAAAGAAACACAAACAGTCCTGTTTGTGGAATAGGGGGTGAGGTTTGGGTCACTGCCTCACCTGGGGGTGAGAAGCAGGGTGGTGGCAGCTCCTGAATTCACCCACCAACCCCCAATGCTCCAAACAGCAGCAGGAGAGGAGGGAAGAAGCATGAGCACTGATCAACCCCTTTGCTTTAAAAACGCTGTTGCTGCTTTATCCAGAGAGTTTGCAGCTGCCAAACACACTGCAAATTCCACGGCCTGACAGATTTTGGCCAAGGTGCAAGGTGTAGAGCCCAGTGATGGGGAGGGGGGTGTCCTGCCAGCCCTGGTGCACCCCCCCCCCCCCTCCCAGCCCCTCAACACCCATCAGGGGCAGGGCATGCATCGGGGCACCCTTCCCCGGGGCTACCGGCGGCTGGGCCGTGTTAGTCCCGGGTTAAGGGGCAGGAGCAGGCAGTGAAACGGAGGCTTCACCCCCCCGAACCCCGGAGACCCAAGCTGCGGTTCGGCTGTGCCGTCATGAAACCCTTCTGATCGCCGGTACCTGCTGGGTGTCCCGGGGTGCAGGGGGTGCTGGGCAGGTGGTGTCCCCATCCTACAGTGTGGGAAGTGACCCAGAACACCCCACGGCACCAGCCGAAGATGCCGGGCAGGTCCCGGTGGGCTCGCAGCCCCTCTCCTGGCCGTCGGGGGCCACGAAGACCCCTGCGGCAGCGAGGGGGGCACACGGCCGCCCCCTCCATCCATCCCTCCATCCATCCATCCCTCCCTCCATCCATCCCTCCATCCCTCCCTCCATCCATCCATCCCTCCACTCACCCACCCACCCACCCAGCATCCCCGGGGAGGAACACGCGACCCGCACCGGGGTGGGGGGGGACAGAGACACGACCCTGCCCCACAGGGCTGTGCTGGCCGCAGGACCCCCCCCACACACACACACACCGGGGACACCCACCGGGAGCGTCCCGGAGCTTGGAGGAAGCCCCGGAGCCTGCAGCGGGAGGAGCCGGGCCAAAGGCCCCGGAGCTGCCGCAGCCCCGGGCGGGGCCGCCCCCACCGCCCGCCCGCGGAGAACCCGCTGCCACCCTCCCCAACATGGCCCCGACGGCTCGGGTCGGCTCGGGTCAGGACGGGATGGAACAACGAAACCACCCCCCAGGTCCCGCCTCGCCGGTACTCACCCCTCCCCCCCCCGCCGGGACCCGCCGGGACCCTCTTCCCGGGCCGGGCGGTTCCGGTTGCGGCTCCGGGCTGCGGCTCCGACCCGGTCCCTCCCACTCACCCCCCCCCCTCCCCCCCCCCTCCCCGCGCACGCGCAGCACCGGTGGGCGGGACCAGGGCGCGCGCGGTGGGGGGGTGACAGGCGTTATGGGGGGGGGGTTTTGTCTGTCAGTGTCACACGCGTGTGGCTGCGTGTGCCGGACGGTGTGTGTCACCCCGCCGGTGTGTGTCACCCCCCCCTGGTGTCAGTCACCGCCCCCGGTGCGTGTCACCCCCCCCCGGTGCGTGTCACCCCCCCCCCGGTGCGTGTCATTCCCCCCCCCCCCCGGTGTGCGTTACCCCCCCCCCGATGTCAGTCACCCCCCGCGGTGTCAGTTACCCCCCTCGGTGTGTGTCACCCCGCCCCTCCGGTGTCACCACCCCCCCCGGTGTCAGTCACCCCCCCCGGTGTCTGTCACCCCCCCCGGTGTCACTGTGCCTGTGTGTGTGTGTCGCTGTGCTTGTGTGCGTGCGTGTACATGTGCCGGTGGTTGTCACCCTGTGTGTGTCTGCCTGTGTGTGCGCAGACGTGTGTCACTGTGTGTGTGTGTGTGCTGTGCACGTGGTTGTGGTTGTCACCCTGCGTGTCCCTGTCTGTGTGTGCAGCAACCTTTGTACTCCTGTGATGTGTGCTTGACACCCCCTGTGTGCCTGTGCATTGCTCCCTGTGTGCATTGCTCTGTCTGTGCTTTACTCTGTGCTTTACTCCACGTGTGAGTTATTCACCTGCACGTTACTCCTCTGTGTGTGTTACTCCACTGTGTGGATTACTACTCCGTGCGTGCATTCCTTCCAGGACAGTTCACTCGTGCCCCCACTGTGTGTGCAGTGGTGTGTGTGCACCAGGTATTGTGTCTGCTCACAGATGTGTGTGTGTGTGTGCACACCCGGGGCACTGCGTGAGTGCACATCTGTCCAGCTGTGAAGGGCACTGCACACCCATGCACTGGGCAGTGCACAAGGTAATGGCTGTGTGCACAGATCTCTGGACCCGAACCCTGCCCTAACCCTGCTCGCCCCCTTCCAGCCTGGCCCTGCTCCCCCTGATAAGTTGGTTCCCGTTCCACGGATGAGGGAAAAGTTTGTCTTGGGAGAGAGAGGAGGATGGGGACAGGGGACCTGCGACAGGGTCAGCTGTGGCTCGGCAAGGGGTGTGGGGTGCCATGGGGCACGAGGTGCCCAAGGGGGGCCTGGGGTGCTATGGGGACCTTCACCCCTGCAGGCCATGGCAGGCTGGAGGCACTGCCTTTTTCCATGAGATAAAAAGAAGCCATTTTAGGGGGGTGTCTGCACCCAAATTAAGGCCGCAGTGAGCACTTTGGAGAAGCTGTTCTGCAAACTTTTAATCTTGAGGTTCCACAAACACCCTCTGTGCCCTGGCTGGCCTCTGAGGAAGAAGAAAATCAGCCAAGAAGCAGAACTGAGGCAGGAGTGGTGCTGTCTCAGGGAGGGAGAGCGGGAAGCACCAATATTAACTTAAAAACTAGTCACATTAAAAAGGTGGGTGACACCCATGAGTGCCCTGCTGGCACCCTTTGGGTTGGAAGGGGACACCCTGCTCACTGCCTCAGCTGGCAAGCACCAAACTTTGGCTTCCAGGAGTCTTGAGTGAGTTACAGGCATGGATCTGCCCCTGGAACAGTTGCCCACCAGGTTTCTCCCCGCCAGCCGTGGTGGAGGATGCTGGTGCTGTGCTGGATGGGGTGGCTGCAGAAGTGTCCCTGTCTTGTCCTTGGGCCCCATCTCCCTCTCTGAGATGCACAGGAGCTCTGTGTCCCTCCACTCCCCTGGCTCCTTCAACAAACACCCTCAGAGGACCAACCCAGCAGGCACCAGACCACAGCAAAGCTTCCCCTCATCTGCTTAGTGTCACCCAGCAAAGCTCATTACAGGGCTCAGCAGCAGGAAGGAGCCAGCCCTGCTCAGCTGGTTGCCACACGTGAGCTTTGAAATATGAACAGTGCTGGGTGGCTGGGCGTGGGGATGGCGTGTGCCTTCACACCCTGCGTGGCCAGCCTCAGGGCTTGTCACCTTGCTCTTTGCCACCTCCCGTTGCCTGGGCTGCACAGCATCCTGCTGCAAACCCCACGGGAACAGCATGGGGAAAGCTCTGACCTGGCCCTGTCTCAGATGAGGCCTGCAGCCAGCTGCACAGTCACAGCTACAGGCTTGGAAAGGATCTGGGACAGTTGGTGCCCATGGTGACACGCCGGAGCCTTTATGTCAACCCCAGGCTGAGCCACCCATCCACACCCGTCCTGGAGCCCAGGTTTGATCCTCCCCAGTCACAGCCACCTCAGTTCTCCCTGTGACCTCCCCTCTTGCCTCATGCTGCTCCTCTCCATGCCTGCCTTTGAAGGAAGCTGAGCGATTAGATCAAAACAAAAGGCTTGCCAAAGAAGTATTTACAGACTCTTCATGGCTCCTGGAACAGAGGATGGGAGATGGTGCAACAAGGGGCAGGGGCACCGAGGTGACTCAGTTTGTACCCAGGACAGGGAGTGTGCAGGAGAAGCTGTGGTGGACTGAGCAGGGACACAGGAGAAGTCCACAGGACAATGCCAGAGGAGGGCAGAAGGATATCAGGCAGCAAGGGAGTGCTTGCTTGGGGGATGTCCCCCTCTAAGATCTCCAGTGCTCATCAGCACTGAAAGGAGGAATCATCCCCTATGCTGGCAGACCAAGGCTGCCAATCCTGGCTCCTCCAGCCTGTGGTGGCTTGCACGTCCCCAAGATCACTGGCTCAAGCCTGTTCACTACCTTCCCCTGTTGGTGGTCATCACATCTCCCTAGGGTTAGTCCCAATGGGAACTTGCTGGGGCCACCCATCACCAGCAGCAGGGACACCCATCACATTGTTTCAGACCACCTCCCTGGTTCAGGAGCCCCAGCTCTGCCAGCCCTGTGCTTGGATCAGGGTTAAACCTGTTCTGAAAGTGCTGGCTGGTGCCAGGAAACCATCTTCCCTGCCCACCGAGGCAGTGCCTCCCAGTCACCATCCAAACAGCAGCCAAAATGCGGGATGGGCTGGCAGAGGCACCCTGGGGAAATGTGCTGCTGAGTCCCCAGAATAGATGTGTCAGCTCGGACATATGGCCCCGACACGGCACAGGGTCCTTGTCTCACCTCCTGCAGCCCACAGGAAAATGGAAATGCTGGGAGAAGAACACTGCTAAACAGTTTCTCCCTCCGTTCCTCACAGCCCTGCAGCCCTGGGGCAGCAGCTGGGCAAGGGTTTTGTCTGGGGTTCCAAACCACTGCCATGGTGCTGACACCTCTGTGTTGCTCCTTGCTCTCCCTTCCAGACCCTGCTGTTCCCTGTAAGGGAAAAACACCCCCTAATTCCTGGTGGCACCTTCCTCTCTAGGTCTCCTTGGGGACCCGAAGCCAGGGCTTCCCTGGCCACCACATTTTGTGAGCCACCACTCCAGGGACAAACACACCGATTGCTGCTGTGAGACTTTCCCATCTTGTCCTAGTTCCTTCCCACTCCTCGACTTTGCTGCAGTGCTGGATGGTGCAATCCTGGGATTGGCATTTTTTTTTTTTTTTTTTTTTATCCTCAAGTGCCACCGCCCAGGAAATGCCAAGAAAGTGGGGGAGCAGATCCAGCACCTTCTGCTCCCCCAGATTTGGCAGAAGACAAAGCCCTGCCCGTGTCCCAGTGCCTGCAGCACACATGGCCACACGACCATCCCACCCTACTCCTGGGTGTCCTCAGCAGTGCAACGTGAAGGGTTTGCTGCTGCAGAAGGAAAATCCATGTGTGTGTGCACACACCAGTGTTAGGAACCTGGCAACCCACAGGCAGGTGGGCTGGGAACAACCATTCCGGGAACATCAGCTGCACAAAAGCAGAAGGGATGGGAAGGCTTCCCATCTGGTCTCCTCCTAGGGAAAGGTGTGTCCTGGTGGTCTGCCAAGCGAGCACTCCCAGAGCTGCTGTATTTTGTCCTCCCTGGTGCAGTGAAGGGGGGAAGAGGTTCAGCTTCTCAGCTTGGGGGGGCTTGAGGAGGGGCCAGGCTGTCCCCCCAGCCCCAGGGGAATGAAGTGACCTTGCTGCTTTGCCCAAGTGTGGGTGCTCATGGGGACAAGGACCAGATCTCTCAGGCTCCTTTTGGTTGAAGGGATGGATTCCCTCTTTCCTTGCCCCCCAGGGTATGCCAGCCTGCACCTCCCCAGCCTTGGATGGAGTCTCCCAGCTCTTGGCTGGTGCTGCTGGGCTTGGCATGTTCCTCTGCTCTGGGGAGATGTGGAGGGAAGATGAGAAGAGGGCCCCAGAGAGACCCCAGGGGACCATAGAGCTGCCTTCCAGTCCCGGAAAGGAGCCTAGAGGAAGGCTGGAGAGGGATTTTCATAAGAGTGTCCAGCGACAGGGCAAGAGAAATGGTTTCAAACTGAAGGAGAAGAGGTTTAGTCTGGATCTTAGGAAGAAGTTCTTCAGTCTGAGGGTGGTGAGTCTCTGGAACAGATTGCCCAGAGAAGCTGTGGCTGCCCCCTCCCTGGAGGTGTTCAAGGCCAGGTTGGATGAGGCTTTGAGCAGCCTTGTGTAGATGAGAGGTGTCCCTGCTCATGGCAGGGAGCTTGGAGCAGATGATCTCTAAGGTCCCTTTCAACCTCAGCCATTCTGTGATTCTGTGAGTCCCCTTGCAGTGCTCAGCTGCAGGGAGGTTTCCATGAGCTGGGAAGGTTGGCACAGGAGGAAGCTTTCCAGGCTCTCCTGCTGCTTTTCCCAGTCCCTGCCATCCTCAAACTGCCATTTCCTTGGCAGAGCCCTGGAATGAACTGGAGCAGTCTCTGGCCACACCAGCCTCCTGCAAAGTGTCTCCAGGATGTCTCTGCTCTGTCCCCATGTCCCTGTTGGGGGTTACAGAGCTCAGTGCCCTTGACAGATCCTGGTGCACCACTGTCATGGCTCGAAACATCTCCCACCACTGCTCCTCCATGTGTGACAGAGTGTCCTGCTGCGTTTGGAGAGCTGGTGGATGGAGCTGGGGAGGCAGCAGAGCTCACAGACAGGCACTGCCCCAAGGCAGGCTGCTTGTCCCTGCACCCCAGAGAGGCAGCTGGTGTCCCCAAGGGCAGCCAACACCTCCTGCAGCTGCTGGATTGGAGCCCAAAGGCTCCCGAGGCCTCTCCCAGGAACTGTAGCACCACTGCACAAGTGGCATCAGTTCACTTCAGGATCAAAGAGGTGTTTAAATGCAAAGGAATAGCCTCATTTCATTAAGAGCAATTGAAGAGCTGGCAGCTTTGGACGCTCTGTCAAGCTCCTTGATCAGTGCCAGCACGTAAATCCGGTAAGTCATGCGCTCAGGCTGCTGGCAGCCGTGCTGGGAAGTCAGGGGTGAGATAAGGGAGACATAACTGAGCATATACCAAGGAAAACCCTGAAGGGAGGAGGCAGGAATCTTTCTCTTGTCATCCCAGTTGCCCGCACGCTCCCGGCAGGCACAGCAACACAACCATCCTCAGTATGAAAAGGTCAGGGAGAGGTGGGTCTTGTCCTGAAAGGTCAGATGTTTCCCTCTTCCAAGACCAATAGAGAGTTAAAAATTTACCTAAAGCACAGCTTTAGAAGGAAGAAGGTCCCTGAGCAGGCAGTGCTGCCAGCTCAGCAAGGGCAGGCAGGTTGCTGAGGGGTGGATTTTGTCTTAGAAAAAAAATATTGGAGAAACTTTTGGGCTAGAGGGAGCATCTCCAGGGAAGATGATCTCTGGCTGAAGGAGAACAGAAGAGGAGTTTTAAATTGAGGGTAGTGGCTGAGATGAGTGTTAGGTCTTGCCTATAAAACCCTCAGAGAAGATGAACTCCCCAAATTGCTAAGGGAGGCTGGGAAAGGAAGAAACCACTACCTGGGGAGACCTGAAGAGGGGAATTGTTCCAGCAAAGCCATCCTGAACAGCTGCATCTGGAGCCCCCAGATACAAAACCATGAGAACAGGCATCCACTGGGCCCTAAACTGGTGTGGTTGAGGGTGAAAAACCCCCGCAGGCTTACCTAGAGTTGACAGAAGGAACTATATAGAACAAAGAAACTGTCTGGAAGAAGTGAAACTCAAATACAGAAGAAAATATTGCAAAGAGGGAGGTGCCATCCAGTGAGGACAGCAAGACACCATAATGCAGTACCATGGTGAGCCTGCAGGAGTATGGCAGTCAAAAGTGAAAGAAATTGTAAAATTAAAATTAAGACAATGCAGTAAAATAAAAATTCTTCAAAAACTAGCATTTTCTTTGTCAAGAACACAGCAACATGTAACCTCCACACACCCTGCCCCCCACAGACACGCTCAGCAAGTTACAAACAGCATCCACACAGATGAAAATATTTTTTTTTAGCATAATTTGCTTATCACCTAAAACTTGACACCAGTGTATTTTTGCAAACCCATCAGAAGCAAGGAATCTGCTGCAAACCCACTGGTGGTGGTGTGGACTGGGTTGGCACAAAGCCAGGGCAGACCCCATGCCCTCAGTGGGATGCAGGTCCTGGACATCCCAGCACAGGAGAGGAAGGTGGCAAGCACCAGGAAAATTTTTAGAAAGAGCTCCATGAGGATCCAGGAAACATAGATCTTAAACCTGGTTTTGGTACCAGGCAAATTTGTTAAAAGATAGACAAAAAAATGTGTGGCTAAACAGAGGATCCTGAGGCATCATCCATCAAGAGCTAGAGGAGGGGAGTCTTGCCAGAATGACACAGAAAATGTAAATAATGGTGAAGCAGATGCTATGTAGACAAGAATTTTTGCAGAACTTTAACAAAAATGTCTCTCCCAAAGCTCTTCAGGGTGTTAAGGTGGATTAAGAGTGAGGTTTTGCTTGTAAACTAACCACTTAAAAGTTAGGAGGGAAGAAGAAAAATAAAGGGACATGATCTGTGCCAGCCCTGTGCTGGTCAATAGATGCATCAAAGATGCAGATCTTGCTGACGCTCCTCAGTGTTCCAACAGTCAAACCTAAAGCTGACTGTAAAGAGCTGGAAAAGGATTGCAGGATGTCAAGCAGCTTAGCAAACAGATAGCAAATGCAATTCAATGTAATTAAACTCAAGGCAATGTAAAAATAACCCTTTGTGTACAGCGTGACGGGCTCTGAGCTCGGTCCTTAGATGCTGAGGTCCTTGTGGATGCTTCCCCTGCACACTCCGTGTGTTACGAAAGGAAAAGGAAGGAGTTGCTGGGATTGCTGAGCTGTGTGAACACAGCTAGGGAGGCTTGCAGAGGGCAGGACAGTGAGAAGAAGCAGAGCAGGGAGATGAAGCATCTTCCTGGGAGGAGAGACTCCATGCATGCCACAGCCTGGCAGGGCCACAGGGAAGGGCTCTGGGAAGAGGTCACTGAGAAGAGAAAAAAGGCAGGAATATTTTAATTTCCTAGAGCAGACCTTCAAGGAACAGGGCTGGATCTGGTTTAAAATGATGGGAAGCACTTTCCAAGCTGTGCATTACCATGCCATGAGAGTCCATGCATCTGCTGCAAGGACCGAGAGTGCAAATGGGTTCAAAAGAGAACAGGAGAGCTTGTGGATGGCTGGACCTTCTGGCTGGGCCTCCCAGGCCAGTCCTGGATGAAGAGGACAAGGTCCCTGTTGCTTGCTCTGACTCAGCCTTTGACAGGTCCCAGGTCTCCCCATCCTGATCCCACTCTGCTATGGCTGCACTGGGCATCCAATGGCTCTTCCCCTCTGTCCAGACCTTGGTACCTGCCCCAGGACCAGCCCCAGCTACTCCTCAATTCCTTGGCCCATTCCTGTGTGCCCCAACAGCACTTTGGGACACCTGAGAAGTGTGTCCCAAACTTCAGCACCTGAGAAGCTCCAGGCTGGCAGCTCCTACGCTCACTCACGGTGCTTGAGAGCTTGGAGATTCAAAGCAGCAAAGCTTGACCTCGGGTTCTGCTCCATCCTGCTCTCTGGAGGTTCTCCAGGAATCTGTTCCCCTCTGGAGTCCAAACTCCTGGCTGGTTTTCAATGCCTGAGGTAGAAAAGAGGGAGCAAATTCCTGCTGAGCAGACACCAGGCAGAAGGTGCAATGCCACAGGCACAACACGACAGCACTCAGCTTGCCTCAGTGCTCTGCTTCTGGAAATTACCAGGTATGAAGTGGAGTAAATCACTATCCATTTCCCCTGTCATCCACTTATTACAGCTTTTTTTAAAATGCTAAATATTACTTTCAATATGCCACTGAAATAGGGTGTGGGTTTCTCTTCCATGATGTAGGCTCCTGAAAAAAAATCCTGAAGTAGTCTTTTCCCACAATTTTCTGTCTGCTTTTTCCCATCGTTGTTGTTTTCCCCCCTCAGACTATTTTTTGTCTTTATGGGGTTTGATTTTTTAAAGCACATTTTTAAAGCACACATTTTTGTTTATGGCATGGAATATTCTCTGCCCAAACTGAATGTAATGGGGTTGTGATCATTGTTCCCTGGGCAACCACAAATGAAATCACAGAGCTATGACACCATTGAGTGAACACTGCTGCAAAGTGTTTTTTTGTTGTTATTGTTGTTGTATTTTTAATATATACACAGTAAATGCAGGGTTTAGCACATCATTGCTGTAACAAGGTGTTCCCAGTTCACTGTGTAGGGCTTTAGGACAAGGATCATCCATCTTGATTCAAGAACCAGTTGTAAATCCAAACCAATATAATGAAGAACAGTGGTGATTTTTTTTTTTATTTTTAATTTTTTTTTTTTTTTTAATCTTTGGTTAACAAAGCCTTGGTTAACAAAGGTGCTGTCTGAGGTGTGAGAATAACTGGAACTGAAATGAATGCCATGACAGTGAAAGTAAGGCAGCTCAGGCCTGCCCTGCTGCTACCTACAATGCCAGGGAAAAATGAGAAAAAGAAAGGAATAAGTGCAGTGTCCTGGTGGATGTGGCAGGGAGGAACAAGAGGACCAGCCAGCCTGGGTGCTTCTCCTTAAAGTGTCCACATTCTTCAAAGAAAAAACCCCACAACAGCACAAACCAATCTGAACATGTCATGTCTCTGAGTGTCATTTGGCAGAGTTTTGGATTTGCTGGGACTGGTTTTCTTGCTGAGTCAATGTTAGGGACACACTCTGGAGTTTGGAGGGGTTGAGAAGGAGCGATCAGCATGCAGCAGGATGATGTTTGTGCTGAATCTGCCAAGCATCAGAGCTTTGTGGTGCGTTCTGTGGTGGGGTTGATACCCTGTGTGTTATTTTATTCTCCCTTCCACCACTGCTCTCCTCACCAGCCATACACCAAGCTCATTCCACACTCCCCACTATGCTTCTGCATGGTCAGCTGCTGCCACTCAGCTCTTCATCCTATGAGTCCTCACCTTCCAGTCCCCCCTTTCTCCTGCTGTTGCTCCTCCAGGTCCTGATGGCTCACTGGGAAGGGCTGTGAAAAGCAACATTTTTACACACGAGATCCACGTGTGTACACGATGTTCCCTGGGACATCTCTGAGGTGCTGAGCAGGGTGTCCCCTTCCAGCCCCAGGGGTCCCGGCAGTGCACATCCTCACCAGCCCCTTCTCTCTGGAGCTGTGGGGTCTGGGTGCTGAGCCCCTTCCCCAAACCAACCTTCTCATCCCTCCAGAAGGGAAAGCTCTAACCCCACCAGCTCTTCTTTTAAGGCACTATCACGGTGCGTGCCTGAGGTTTCCAGGAGTGAGGTTTTCTGGGCCCCTCAGGTCAGGAAGGAGATTGAGGTCCTGGAGCAGGTCCAAAGGAGGGCAACCAGGCTGGTGAAGGGATCCAGCACAAGTCCTGTGAGGAGAGGCTGAGGGAGCTGGGGGTGTTCAGCCTGGAGAAGAGGAGGCTCAGGGGAGACCTCATCACTCTCTACAACTCCTGAAAGGAGGCTGGAGCCAGGGGGGGGTTGGGCTCTTTTCCCAGGCAACTTTCAACAAGACAAGAGGGCATGGACTCAAGTTGTGCCAGGGGAAGTTTAGGTTGGATATTAGAAAGAATTTCTTTACGGAGAGGGTGATCAGACATTGGAATGGGCTGCCCAGGGAAGTAGTGGATTCTCCATCCCTGGAGATATTTAACAAGAGCCTGGAGGTGGCACTCAGTGCCATGGGCTGGGAACCACAGGGGGAGTGGATCAAGGGTTGGACTTGATGATCTCTGAGGTCCCTTCCAACCCAGCCCATTCTGTGATTCTATGTGCACCCGGCTCGGTGGGTGTACACCGGGCAGTTCCAGCTCCGGGTTACTCATTAACTCCAGCACTGATTAACACGGCACAAACTTTCCTGGAAGCCTCAGATCGTTTGGAAGCGACTCGCTGATGTCCTTTCTCAAGCAACAAACGAAGCAGGGGACGCAGCGCTGGGGGGACACTGAGGGGACACCGGGGTCACCGCCTGCCCCTGCCTGAGGGAGCCCTGAGGAGACCCCCGAGCCACCCGACAGCCTCCACCCCTCCTTCCCCCCGGCTCCGGCACAGCCTGCCCGCTCAACCCCCGCCTCTCCGGGCGGCCATGACCCCTCTGTCCCCCGCTGTCCCCCGGTGTCCCCCGCTGTCCCCCGCTGTCCCCCAGCCCCACCCCGCCGGGCGGGCAGCCTCCCGCGCAGGCGCTGTGCGCTCCATTTGCGGGCCCGGGCAGCTGCCGGTGCCGCCATGTCGGGCCGCGGGCGGAGACGGCGGGCGGAGCCGGCGGGGGCTGAGGCGGCCGATGCCTCCCCGAGGTGGGAGGAGGGGAGGGAGCGGGTTGGATGGGGTCGGGTCAGAGGGTCGATCCGTCAGGAGCTGACAGCTGTTCCCGCTGTGTCCGCAGGCTGTGCCGGTTCTGCCCGCAGTGCGGGAGCGGTGTGGAACCCACCTTCCGCTTCTGCCCGACCTGCGGCGGCAAACTGCCCGAGCCGCGGGAGGAGGAGACGGAGCAGACGGTGCCGACCCCTCCACCGCAGCGGCTCCGGAGCCCCGTGGCCTCTCCGCGGGCTTCCCCAGCCCGGAGCTCGGTCGCAGCCCGGTCCAGTTGTCGCTCGCCCCGCAAGCCGCGGTCCGGGCCGGCTGTGCCGCTGCCGGCGGAGGCGGTGCTGACCGACCAGGGCGGCCGGAGGTGGAGGCTGCTCCGGCTCCTGGAGCAGGGAGACTGCGGGCTGATATACGAAGGTGCTGTAGGGTGCGGGGCCGGTGCGGGAGCCCGGCAGGAGCAGGGCCCGCTGCGGGCTGGCAGAGCGGGAACCCCGCAGGGTCCGGTTCCTGGCCCGCCGGGACCTGGCAGCGACCGGGCCGGCCCGGGTCTGCCCTTCCAGACCTCCCCGAATCGGGGCTGGGGCTGTTCGTGGCCCAAATGCAACCCCTGGGGGCTGGACTCCCTCTTCTGGGTTTTGGGTCCCAAATTGGAACACAGCCGGCACCGCACAGCAGCTCCCGAGGTGCAGGCGGTGTTGGTATGGGTTAGAAGAAGAGAAAATTCCTGTTGTTATAGCAGAGGAGGCTTTTATGGAAACACCTTTTGGGTGGCAAGGAGCAGGAGAAGAGGAGCTACCTTAAGGCCAAGTAACTTTAACACCCATGCCAAGCAGAAGGGATTTTGGCATCTCTTACAGAGCTGACAGGCTCTGGTGAGCTGTAGGGAATGCTCAGAAGGTAAATTTGGGGGTGCCATTCAGCTTCTACTAATGATGTGTTCTTTGCTTACCACCTTTGAAGCACCCCACCACTGTAGCCATGCTTAGATGCTTCTGTGACTCAGGCAGAAGTGCACTTGAAGCATGTCAGGGGTTCTGTGCTTCCAGAGCAAGGTAAGAATTATTTTGTAGTAATCTGGGAAGATTCTGTTGCAGAGGGTGCTTTTGCAAAGATGGAGTGGAAGAAGCAGAGGACAAGTGCAGAGTCCAGGCTGTGTTTAATGATGTAGCTGAAAGTGCAAGTACCTCTTTTCTGTGCTCCTGTAACCACCTCTGTTCCATCCTTCCACAGCACAGTCAGCATCTGGAACCTGCTCTCAAAAGCAAAGATACACCCTCAAACTTGTGAGTTTTGATCTGTTTGGGTAAGGGATAGTGCATAGTGTACTGTGCCCAGCACCTGACCTGTTTGGCCTGCATGGCTAAGAGTGTCTGAGGAATTCAGAGAAAGTGATCAGGGAAACCCTTTCTAGCTGAGGAGATGGATGTAACTCCCTGAGAGTGTCATAGATTTCAGGAGCAGTTGGCTCTTGCATTAAAGGTGTGAAGAAAAATAGGTAAGAGGATTAAAAAATAGAAAAGCCTTCATTTCATAAGGTCTCCTCCTCAACCCACTGAGCTCTGTAATCTCCAGACCTGCATCTGGTGCTGTAAGGTGGAGATAATCAGTCATTATTGTCAGACCTGCTTTGTTCCTGTGTGCCAGCATGCAGGTACCCTGCTGAAGTCTGGGGAAACAGAGGGGCTTAGAAATCAATGTCTGTGCTGGGGCAGTGTGCTGAACCAGCACTCAGAGGCTCTGTAAGGCCAGAGCACCTCTGCAAATCAAGCAGTAATTACAGTTGGAGTTCCAAAGCAGCTTTCTAGGCACTTGCCAATAATTTAGGTTCTCCAGAAACAGGCTGTTTCCAGCAGTAGCTGTTCAGCAGAGGAAATTCAGTTGATCAATTTTCAGTAACTCACAGATCAGAGCAGAAATGCTGTTTTCCTGTCTGCTGGGGCTTGCTTGTCTCTGGAAAGACCTGTGATCACTAATGGCTCCAGGGGGGACCTGGTGGTACCCATTTTTGTGGGCACTTGAAAAATCCTTCTCCCTTTTGTTAATCCCTTTGCCAAGAGGTGTGAAAATAAACACTTCTGTGCTCAACACTCCCAAGTCCTTGGTTTTATACCTTTGGCACCTATCAGCATTTTGCTCAGCAGCCCAGCCCTTGTGGTTGCAGAAAGCTGTGGAGTATGATATGGCACAGGAGAGTGGTTTGGGTTTGGCTCAGATCAACTTGCCAGGCAAGGTGTAGAATAAAATATCCTCCTGAACATGGTTGTTTGTGTTGTCTAGATCCTGTTGATGATCCTCCAGCTACCTTGGCCAGCTGTGGGTAGGGCCTTTGGTATCAAACCAGCCAGAATGTAAAACTGTTGTTTCCTCCCATCCCAAACAGCACCTGCCCTAAGTTAGCTTGGAGTATGCTGAGTACATATGTACGTGTGCATAGGAAAATAGTTACATATTGACTGTGAACTCTATGTAGCTCAGGTCACTTGATAGCAGTAGTAAAAGAGGCACTTACTGGTTTAAAAAGATGGATCAGAAGATGTCAGCACATTACCCAGACACCTGAGTATCACAAATACACACTCGACTCACTTTCTGACAACTGGAATAATATGTTACAGCTTTTTGCTGGGACTTGCAAATTGCTATTTCTGTTGGCAGAAATAACCTCATGTGTGCTGAGGATAAGAAATGACAGCTTTGAGGGGGACAGTCATTGTCCTTTTAAAACAATAGCTTTGGGGCTATGGGGCTAGAGCTCACTCTAGTGATGATCTGCGTTGTCTGGATGCTTTTAACCCACAAACAGTTGAGAGTTGGTAGTGCTTGAAATGCCCAGTGTGAGAGAGCCCTACTGCCTCTTCTGTGCTGATGCTTGGAGTTCATGTGGTTGTTAGCATTAAATAGTGAACCAAAAGACCTGACCTCTGGTCTCAGCTCTGCTGCTGATCTGGAATTTCAGGGAGGAGGGGGGGGAGATGGTGTTGTTGCTTTCTTTAAAATGAGCAGTGTAACACTCTTGCCCAAGCTGCCCTTTCTAGCAGGGTGTGTGTGGCTGAAGTAGTGTTCCCCTTTCCTGTTCCCTTTAGGATGTCAAAGATGGCAGGATCTACAATGAACAGAACTTTTTCCAGCGAGCTGCAAAGGCAGGCACAGGTTGGTGCTTCTGGACAGGCATGGCTGCTTGTTAGGAAGCTGGCATCCCTCTCTCATCACTTATGTGAGTCTCTCAGGAGGCCAGGCAAGGATAAATTCATTGCTTGGTTGTGCCAGGGTGCTGAGAAGCTCAGCCAAGTCCCTGTGTACCTTAGGACACTGCAGTATTGGCATTTTGAAGCTTTCTTGCTTTGTCTTCATGTTCCTGGTGGCTCTTCAGCCCTGCAGCCTGTCCTGCCTTGGCTCCCCCTCTCCCCTCTGCCCCTTCCTTGAGTGTTTCCCTCAGCTGCTGTCTGGTATTTACTCCATTGACCACCCAAAAACCTGAGCAAGAGCAAAGCTGACCAGGGAATGTGGGCAGGTGTTTTCAGCAGGGGTGATGGAGGAATTTGTGTCAAACCTGCATTTCCGAGAGGACCATAAAAAAATAAGCTTCTCCATCCCACTCTGTCTCCCCCTCCTTATTTTACTCCACCTTATGGCAACCAAATCCCCTCTGGTGTTCCCAGCAGCCTTTCTGTCTTATTCATGCTGTGTAGTGTTGGGGGGAGGGGGGGTGACATGTCCCAGGCTGGCATTCCTGGGACAGAAACATGAGAGAGGCTTCCAGCTGTGAGCAGGCTTTGGGAGAAGAGATGTCCCTGGCTGAGCTCCTTTGTTCTGGAGCTTCTGCACCACTCTGTCCTCTTCTTTCCTCTTCTAGTGGAGAAGTGGAAGAAGTGGCACTCTGTGCCATTGCTGGGAATCCCCAATTGCCTTGGCTTTGGACTGCATGCAGAGAGCTACAGGTGAGGTGACACCACAAAGGGCAGAGCTGAGCTCTTTTGTCCCCAGCTGCCATCTTCTTGGGCTTTTTCTCTTCATGCTGTTTGCTGTTCCTGTTCTCATTGTTCTCTGAGCTCTAACCTCACACACTGCTTCTGTCTCATTTATTAACAAATGCTTTGCCTCTTTTGTTACCTTGGTTCCTGCAGTCCTTATATTGCTGATGAACTTACTGCTTTTTGCTGCTTCTGTCCCTCAGGCCAGGGGATGCTTTTTCCCTGCCTTTAAAATTAACATAAAAGGGAGACTCAGACTGTGTATCTGCAACAGGAGAGCAGGATCTCTCTCCTTTTCAAAGATCTTGATCTAATCAGGTCACCTTGGGATCTAATCCAGGTGGATTGCTTGATGACTGTTGAAGTGGTTCCAACTCAGGTACTGCTAAGCTTTGTCTCTTGTAGGTTTTTGGTGTTCTCTGATTTAGGAAGAACTCTTCAGTCAGTCCTGAATGATGGCTTACACCTCCTGAGGGAGAAGGCAGCTTTTCAGATTGTAGTCCGGATGGTATGTAGGGAACTAATTCTTCCCAAGAGACTTTCAGGAAACATCTATAACCTCCTGGTGTTTGGAAGCTGATCCAAGGGGTTAGCTGGGGTCTCTCAGTAGTATCCCTCAAGCCTGTTGTATACTGGAATAACATCTTTTCAGTAATTTTTTTAGTAATGTGTCATGCTGAAGGATTTGGAGTAAGGAGAGTGAGAGCAACTTGAGTCTTGAAAATCAGAGGCTGTGAGATGTGGTGCTTTTTGTGCTCCTCTGTGCACTGGCAGGGAGGTGGGGAGGGTTGAGCTCGATGATAGCCAGGCTACTACATGGCTCTGATACACTTTCCTCTTCTCTTTACTCCTAGCTAGACTGCCTGGAGTACATCCATGAAAACGAGTATGTGCATGGGGACATCACAGCTGAGAACATCTATTTGAACCCAGCAGATCTCACACAGGTAGGGAGAGGGAGCAAGTGCTGGCTTGTGAGATGGCACAGAGTGACAGCCAAGTCCCTGCTGCTGGCCAGGGGTGCAGTGTGGTCTGTGCAGTGCTCAAGCAGGTGCTGTGGTGCAGGGCACACTCTCAGCAGCCAGCACCCATCGTGGTGCTTTAGAGGTCACTTGGAATCTGCCATAAGGAGCAGGGGCTTTACCGGGTGGGGAGTTTCAGGCTCCTGTCAGATTAAAGGTCCCATGGACTTGGCCTGAAGCAGTAATTCTTAGCTCTGTGCTTCTTGGTGTCTTTTAGGTGACCCTAGCAGGCTATGGCTTTGCATTCCGTTACTGCCCAGGAGGGAAGCACGTGGCTCTGCGGGAAGGCAGCAGGACCCCTCATGAAGGGACAATGGAATTTATCAGCCTGGACAGCCACAACGGAGCAGGTGAGTCTCTGCTGGGGACACAAGGTGTTACTGCAGCAGTGCTCTCTGGAGGGAGGGGCTGGGGCTCCCTCCTGGCCTTTCTGCTGCTTCCCAGGTACTCCCATCCATCTGGAATAAAGTTTCTATTTGTATTGTTTCCTCTTGCCTCTCTCTGGGCTGCTGGGTTGGGGCTTGCCAAGTCACTCAGTGATGGCAGCAAGAGGTGCAGGGATGTTCCTCCTCCATCTGGATGTTCCTCCGCCTTGGCTACTGCAGGCGTGTGAGGAATAGAAAACAAGGCTGCCTTGTGCTGGCTTTGCAGGGATCTGTTTCAAGCCAGACTGGATCCTTGCCCAAAACAGATTTGCAGCAGGCTCTGCTCTGACCTTGATGCGATGAGAGCTGAAAGGCATTAAATTGGCCAGTTCCTCCTGGTTGGGATGGGACTGTCCACTTCTCATGTTCAGACCCAGCAAACCTTCCTCCAGAGGCTGGGAAGTGATTCCTTAATTGTGAGTTTACTTGCTCCCACAAGTTTTGAGAGTCTGGAGTGTATCTTCACGAAGCTCTTGATTTTCTTCTGCTCTTTCGACTTGTGTTCCTCACGAGGTTACCTGTTTTACAGAAGGAACAGCTCAGATAGAGACTTCCAAGGTTGTGCAGAGAGTGCTGGAGTCCATAGTTGCCTTTGGAGCAGGGGTGCTAGCCTGGGCCTCTTCTGGGATGGCTCCCAAGCTTGGTTTTTTCAGGTGAATCTCTTTTTTCCTGTCAGGACCATCTCGCCGGAGTGACTTGGAATCTCTGGGCTACTGTCTTCTGAAATGGCTCTGTGGCTTCTTGCCATGGTCTGATGAACTGGACAAAGCAGAAACTGTGATGGACAAGAAGGAAAAGTAGGAGAAATCATCTACTCTTGGGAAATGCTCATCAGAAAGCAGTGAGGGAGGTTTTGTGACTGAAGATCACTCAGTCATAGTTACACTAGTGAGATGGGGGTCAGGGCTGAGCCTGGCCAAAGGGTGTTTGATCACCCTCGATTTCTGCTCTGTTCAGAATGTGGCCACGTGAATTCAGCCTTTTTATTATTTTTTTTCTGTCCCCGTTGCCAAAGACAGGCTGTTGGGGGCCTGCTCCATTGCTTCTCAGCTGACAGCACCTTCCACTGGTTATTCCAGGTACAAAGGGGATGTGATGTGCCTCCTCCAGCTGTGCTTCCGACAGAGATCCATTCCAGGTACAGGCTTGCTGTGTGTGACACTGGGACCTGGGGAAGGAGGATTGGCTGTACCTGAAGCCAGAATTTTCTCTGGGCTGGGGTGCTAGTCCAGGATGGCTTCCACTGGTGATGCTGACCAAGTGATGCATGGACTGGTCGAGAGGCTCCTCCTCTGAACAAACCCCTTGTTTTCTTGACAGCAAAACAAGGAGGGCTGCTACCCATTTTCTGTAGTCATGAGCCTTGCTGAAGAGGCAGGCATTCTGGTGCCTTTCAAAACACAATATTTGGGGCTAGAGGTCATTTCCCCAACCTGTCCTTGAGCTTTGTATTAGTCTTTGGTTTTGTTTTCCTTCTCTGCCCGTTGGCCAAGGCTGCTGGCTGAGGAGTCTGAGGCCGTTTTGGCAGCTTTGGGAAGACAGCTGGAGTTGCTGTGCTGCTCCATGCAGTGCTGTCCCTTGCTTGGCAGATGCTCTGCAGAGCTTCCTGCAGGAGGTGATGGCACTGGGGTACGAGGAGAAGCCTGACTACGAAGCCCTGCGACAGCTCTTCAAGAAACCACTGGAAAAAATGAAAGCTTCAGCATATGACTCCGTGGATATCAAAATGGTGCCCTAAGTAAGTGCCAGCAGTTTATAGACTGAGTGTTGTCCCCCTGTGTGCTACAGCAGGAGGTAAGGACAGAGCAGGTAGGTGGGTGAAGTCCCTCCTGCTGTGGGGGGAATAACTGTGTCCCTGCAGTGTTCACTGGGGAGAGCAGGGGCACACAAAGCCAGGCTGTGGTACAGCACGTCTCTTTTTTTTTTTTTCCTGGAACTACTTGTACTCAGAGGGATACAAGGGCTAGGAAGGCAAAGGCTGAATGGTCTGGAGGTGTGGACTTGCTAACAAAAATGCCGTCTGATGACTGATGCCCTCTTGTCCTTCTTTCATTTTTCAAAAAGAACTGAGGCTCTGGGCTCTATCTTCAATTTTCTTTTCAGAAAGCATCTTCTAGCTCTGCTTTTATTCTCTCAGGACTGTGGCAATAACTGGTGGCTTTCTAGGTCCAGTGCTTTATCTGTGAAACACTTCTAAAATTGAGACTCTGCACAGAGACAGATGTGATTTTAGTCTGGGACTGCATCAGCCAGGGCCAGTGAATTCAGCAGCAAGCCCCAGGAACATGGAGTTCTAGCTCCTCATCACTATTTTACTTTTCTCAGGCAGCTGAACTGATGGATGTTGATAATTTTGTGTCTTTCCTTTCAGAACAAGAAAACATGCACATGAGAAGAGTTCAAAGTTTTCTGCAGATATTTAACTTTTACCTTACCTATTTTAGAACTGAGAGTTTTATAAGTGTTTTCTTCCAATTTTAATGTGACCCAAGTTTGAATTTTGAGCTGCTGCTGTTCACAAGTTAATGTGAAGATACTCCTGCATGGTGAAGCACTGAGAAGTGCAATGTAGCCACTGGGAGTCGGGTGAAGCCTGGCATGGAAAAAATAAATCTGTGACTTTTTTTTTTTAGCAGTGGCAGTACAGTTTTGTAATAAACTTTGTAGACAAGCACTAGAGGCTGCTCTTGGTTTATTTATCATCTTCAAGGCCTTTCTCTGGACCCCTTTTGAGCATGCTGTAGTGTTGTGAGGGTAGTTAGAGCCCTATAATACTTGGTATTAATGTAAAGATCCTGGAGACAGGCCCCACCTGCAACTTATTTGTAAGAACTTGGCTCAGAGCTGAACTCTGACTCCATCCCCAACCCTCCCATCAGTTCTTTCAAGCCCCAAGGTGAGTGAAAAAGGTGGGTGAGACACCAGTCATTGAAGTAAGACAGGGAGACATCTATATTATAAAAAGTTTTATAAAAAAAGTCACTACACTGTGTGTATCTGAACTGTTGTCATCTGCCACAGTAACTTTCTAAAGAAAGGAAGAGTCATGGAGTCCAGTTCCAGTGTTAAGTTCCATGATGTCTCCTGGAAGTCTTGTACCTTGGTATTTCAATTACCTGTCTGTAAAGAGAGGGCTGGGTTCCCAATGTTCACAGGCTGAAGGAGCTTTAACCCAGGCTGAGGTCAGTGGAGGTGGTTTCTTCAATTTGTTGCTGAAGCAGCACAAGTTTCATTTTTGATACAAAGAGCATGTGCTGCCCTTACAGAGGAGCCAGCAGCCAGACTGAAATTGGGGCTGTCAGTAGGACAGACTGTCTGTCCTCACCTCCTCTTTCTAGTGTTCAAGTGATGGGTGCTTTCCTTGAGGACAAATAAATGGAAATAGCAAGGAAGACTGCAAGAGACAGGAAAGGAAATGAAGCCAGGGGCTGGAGGTGGCAGCTCAGCCACACAGTTCCAGCAGACACACACAGTTCACAGGGATCACATTCCTGTAGCACTTGGCAGTGAAGCATTAAGGCACAGAAGGAGGATTTTTCAGGTTGAGGGGAAGATGGCAGCTTGAGGCAATTGGGGTTTAAAAACCATCTGAGAGGTAGGTAAAAAAATGCTCAGACCTGTAGTGAGCTTTCATTTACCTCTTGATTGTATCAATAAAAAAACCTTGTATCAGTGCAGCAAATGGTATATACATAAAAGGAGGGAAGCACCAGCTGAGTGAGACAGTACCTGGCCAGAAGGAAAAGGCAGCACAGACCTCAGAAATGTCTTTCAAGTGGACAAATTCAAGCATAGTGTCACATTCTGTAACTTGAGACCAAAAGTCAATTCCTTTCTTTTACAGTGCCAGGCCTCACAGCAGAGCAATGGATGTGACAATTTCTTTTCTATCACCAAGGACCACCTGGTGATGTATGAGCTATAAAATTTCATATGGGGAGAAGAATCTTAACTGCCAGAGGATCAGACAGTAGGGAATAGTTTAGAAAGGCAGCTATCAAGGAAGGAAATGGCTCAAAAGTGAGCTACAGAATTACAAGACAGGCATAGGCCAGGATGAGGGAGAGGGCTCGTTTTGGAGGTATTGACAATTATTCACTATCATCCCTGTAGGACTACAACAGGAACACTGTTTCCCAGAACCTTAGGAAAGCAGAAAGCATGAAGAAATCAGAGGCTTAAGAAGCCCCAATTGACCCTTTCTTCACTGTGTTCTGCCACGTTTTTCCTCTTGACTTGCCTCCTGTCACTCTTGCCCTGCCCAGGCCGAGCACAGCCCGGCTGTAAACACAATTCCAGGTAGTCAGGCCCACATGGCTCCTTGTTCATGGCACTGCCCAGAGCCAGTGCTGAGGTAGGTTTCAGAGGTACTCCAGGGCCACCTTCTACAGAAGAAGATGTAGGACTGGCACTGTTGATGGATGAGTAGCCTGAGCTCCCTTCCAGGTTAGGATTTCTTGGGGTGAGAGAGGCTGGGAGGCTGGAGGTGTCAGGGGGCAGGGGTGCTGCCTGCCCGGCCCACTCCCCAGCTGGGTTGTCTTCATCACTGGAGTCCTGACAGCAGTGCTCAGCAGGGTCCATATAGACCACTGTCACATCCAAGATCCCGCTGGGACCTGTCACTGGGAAAAGGGAAAGGTTCATTAGGGAACCAAGCAGAAAAAATAGCAAGCAAGAGCGTAAACCTTCCATCTACCTAGCCCCGGAGGGGAGGGCAGAGCACTAAGTTCCCTCATTGAGAACAGGAACTTTTCAGCCTCAGACTGTTTGGCTAGGCACAGAGAGCTGTTCAGAAAATGAACAGGCAGTCCCAGAGGCAGCAAAATAAACAGATAACTGTTTCTGACACAGAGGGTCATTCATTGGGCCACTCATTGGTATCTGAAGAGAGTGGCACTGTGAAACACTGTGAACACCCTCCATCTTTCTGAAGCAATGCAGAGACAGATACCTCTAAAATAGCTTGACAATTATAACCACTGAGGGAGAGGGAAGTTTTTCCAACTGGTTTTCAGCTGAAAGTTCAGGTTTCTCTTGCTTGTTTTAAGCAAAGTTGAAAGGAGAGTTTTAATTCTCTCATCTGTTTTTTATAAGAATAAACCCCTCACCATCTCCATCTCTCTCGCCTTCACTTTCCTGATCACCTTCATAACCAGAGCAGGAATCTAAACTCCAGTCTAGGAAGTTGTCTAGAAGACTTTCTTCCTGGTTGGATAGCTCTGCTGTGGGTGTAGTCACAAAGCTGCCTCTGTCATCCTGAATGCTGTCTTCCCTCCTCCTGTAACAAGAACATCCAGAATTCACACATTAAAAGCCAAGTCTTCTTTGGCAGCTCTCTTAATAGGCTTGTAAATTAAGATGATTACAGAAAAATTAATCATGTTTAGGAAAAGAACCTCAGGACAGCAGAGGAGTAAATGCTCACACTAATCCTCTGATACATTCACAGTCATCAGTCATACTGGCCTTTTAGTTCTCTTTCCAGAGGGAGAGCTAAGGAATGTCTGAATTTCCACCACATTTGTGTGCAAGGGGCTGGGCTCTGGGTCCTCTTGTTTCACACCCAACAATGAACAGAGCTGGCTGTAACTCATCATCTAAAAAGAAAAACCAACCAAACAAAAAACCCAGTAAGGATTAGACCATGGCATTCCCTCTGCCAAGAGATTGTTTCTTTTCATCTTCTAGGAGAGGAGAGTACATGTTCTTCCCACATGTATTCAACACGAGCAGCTATAGTCCCTGCAGATCAAGTTTAAAACTAACCCTTTATTTAGATATCATCTCCTTCAAAAGTCTAAAGTTAGAATCCACTTCTCATTCCTTGAGGTTTACTACATCCTGCCACACATTAGCTTTGCTGTGGGTGTCAGACAAATGGAGACAGAGCTCACCCACCTTTTCTTTTCCTATTTCTTCATAACGCTCATCTTCAAATCGTTGTTTCACTGCAGTTAAGGACACCTGCCTGTAATCCTTAGGGACATCATCATGGAAACTGGAAAGAAAGATTGAAGACCAAATCTTAGAATGGATTATATGAAATACTGAAAATTTCAGTACTTTCTCTCTGTCCATCTCAGCTCTGTGCCAAGGAAGTTGGTGTTTCAGCAGAGCTGCCACTAAGCAGGACACTTGGTTTCTAAGCACAGGAGCATCTAATTCCTATTGAGGTTAACAAGGTATTTGCCTTGCACTAGGAACTCCTTTTGAAGCCCACCAAGAAGCCAGCTGCCATCTTCTGAAAACAGCAATGAAACAAGCTGAAGCCTGTTTGCCTGGAGGATCATCACGTTTTGTGTAACCCAGGGCCATTACCAGCCCAACTGGCCCCTGCCTTGGTGCCTCATGGGGGAGAAGCAATTGGGAAGCCCTTCTGACTGTAAAGATGCCCTCCCAGAAGAGAGTTCCAAAACTATTACCACTTCTGGTGGAGGCTTAGCACACAGGGCAAGAGGTCTTCAAGAGAGAAACCAGTACACTCAGACAGCTGGCTGGTCCAGGGGTGTGCTGGAGAAAAGAACACACATCAGCATTTCATGAAGCTTGGTTGTTCTGCCATCAGACAGGTTTATTTTTTTTTTAATGAGATAAAGATCATGATCTTTGCAAGCCTAGGTCAGTACATGGTTCATTCAAGTTCACAACTAGCCTCAGGAACAGGTTTCCCTGCTAAATGGAAGTTACACTACAATACAGAAACCCTTAGTCTCATTTAAACACAAATTTGGCACAGTTTGATGCTAATAACCCTGCCCTGATCCTAAGAGATAAAATAGACTGAACTAAGCTATTAATTCTGAAGTCTTACACCTGTCCCCCTCCACTCCCCCAGCCAAGTGGCTGGGACATCTTGCCTTAAACACAAAGTAACACCAAAAAACCCCAAAGGCTCCCAGAAAAAGACAAAGCAGACAGACACCCTGCTGCAGCTCCACCTGAGTTAAGGTTCCTCACCTTGCCTGTGCAGGATCTTTGCCAGCAGCAGTGCTGCAGCAGCCAGCTGAGCTGGGGAATACACACAAAGGCTGGTGTTGAGGAGTGACAGCTCACAAATAAAGCTGTAAAGGTGAAGAGTTCTTCTCTCCAGTGAGGCTACATTTGACAATACTTCTTTGTAGTCCACAATGGTAGGTATCTAATGCAGAAAGGAGAAGAGAGGTTGGAAAGACAAAACAAGCACCAAGTATTAGAAGAGCTGTTTCCAGGAGATGCTGTTTTCATTATATTAAGATCTGGGGTTTTTTTGGTTTGCTTTTTGAAATTCTACACTGACACAGAAACATTCTCCAGGAAAAGAAGAAATGGCCTCTTCAAACTGAAGGCTTAGTCTGGACAGAAAGGCACAGGGTTTTGCATCTGCATGCTCTGAAACATGCCTGTTCCCTGCAGCTGATGGAGAACACTCACACAAACCCCCAACATCTCAGTGCTAATTACAATAGCCTGCTTTCAGCAGCAGCCCCAGGGGTGAAATTCTCCATCCACTTCCCAAACTCACCCTTATCTTTCCTTCTAGGGCAGAAATTATCTCACCCATCATTCTGACCAAATCTTCATATTTGTAGGTGTTGTCTGTTAACCACACAGCTTCCCGTATTGTCAAGATCTCTTTGCTGATGAAACTGCAATATTAAATAATATTAAGTTAGCCACAGAAGAAAGGGAATTTGTCCACCTGTGAACTTGTTTTTGTGTCAGACGAATGCACTGAAGATCACCAGAGTTAAACAGCTTTGTAAGTTACTTTCCCACCTGAAGATGAGGAAAGAAAGAACAGCAGCTTCATTTATTTCACCTTTAAACTGGAACCACCTACTAGAATGTTCCTAATTCCTCATTTATGAAACCCTTCCTAGGTTAAGATGCAAGTTATTAAAGAAAATAACACAGAAGAGAAACTTTCCATCACACCATGTGGTTCATCTGAACCTAACAAACTAGATCAGGTAACACCTCAGCAGCAGTTGTTCCTTACAGGGTTACACATGGTCATATGGTGTGTAAGATTTCAGTTGCTGATGGAAGGCATTTAAACCAACCCACCCAAAGAATTATGACAAATGCTGCAAGAGGCTCATCTGAGGGCTCAGAAGCCAGAAGCAGAGACAGACACCCCTCTCTTGGGAACTGTATTTCACGTTTAGTCTTTGTAACTGCAATAGCTGCTACATTTCTTGTTTAACCTTCTTTCCCAGGGTAAGAATTTATGCTCAGCACTATCTGTCTCCTTTTCACTTTGAGGCTGAGTTCCTGTAGATTTTATAAAAAACAGTTTCTAGGTAGAGGAGATTATATTTGGTGTCACTTTTACAGAAATTGTCTTTGTATATGTGAACACAGCCCCAGCAGCAGTCGGTATAGAAGGAAGCCAACGATTCTTTCCAGTATTATTAACAAGGGGGAAATAGGGGGAGGAATGCCCTAAAAAATGAATTTGAATGACAATAATCACTTCTGCTCAGCAGTCAGAACACCTACCGGGTGCAAATGACCATGCAGGCTATCCCCAGCAGCTGGAGGCGAGCCCGAGGCACAGCTCTCAGCTTCAAATAACGATCCACACAACCCACTGTCATGTGGAGGCAGAGGCTAGAAAAGTCCTTCATGGTGGCCACTTCTACCAGCCAGTCAATCAGGATGTACCTGGACAGGAAAGAGAGAGACATCATTTGGGATGGGGCTTGGAATAACCTGGTCTGGTGAGAGGTGTCCCTGCCCATGGGGTTGGACTCGATGATCTTTAAGGTCCCCTCCAACCCAAACTGTTCTGTGATTCTGTGATCTATGAAGTTAAAAGCAATCCAAACTGTGCTCAACACCCTTCTCCACACTACATACTGAGTCCCTTCTCCACTCAAAAGTTACAAGCCAAGAAATTCAAAAGAATTTTGAGAAAAACGACACATTGCACCCAGATGCATTTGTAACCAGAGGCCTGATATCCTCTGCAGAGTCAGCATCTAGGTTGTCAGTGAAATGGAATTAGAAACTATCCTCTAGCAGGCACTTGCATGAGGAAAGGGGATGTCAGGTAGGAGGCTAAAGGCATCAAGGATAACTAGGGAGAAACTATGGCTCCACCAAGGCAGTGTCTCTAGTTCTTGAAGAGCTTTTTAGTCTTGACAGATTCAAGAACTCAGAGTTCACAGAAAACCTCACACACCTCATTTTAGTTCTGCATTGGGGCTTGAAATAGGGGTTCTAATGCTTCCTCTTTGCAAAGTGGCATGTGTTCCCCTGAATGTACATGGTGCATCACAGAAGAGTAAAGCAAAAGATTGCATCTTCCCACAGACCTCATGTTAGATTTGTTTCCTTCTGCTGATGCAGAGAGAAACAGGCAATGGTTTCTACTGTGAGGTCTGACTCTTGGATCCAAGTTTTTACCTCATTGTTTCATTCATTCCTTTCTGCACAGTAAAGATACTTTGCTTGCTGATAGGGAGGGAAGCTTGAAAGATTTGAGACACCACTTCACTGGAAGATTTTGCTTCCAATCCCAGTTGGTTTCCACTTCCACAAGCTTTGGCTAAAGCTATCTGTAGGAGAGAGAACACAAAAGCATTATTTTTTTTTAACCAAATGCAAACTAAGGCAGTACAGGATAGCCCTGTAATTTTCCTGCAGTAAACACACAGCAAACACAACAAAGTACTTGAAACAGTAGTTCTTAGTGCCACTTAAATGTTGAACACACATTATTTGCCAGGCTTTTAAGTCTATCAAAAGATGCACTTTTACTCAGATTGTATCACAGATGGGCAGTATTTTCTAGAAGATGGGGACCTGCAGAGTAAATATGCACATGCATATACAGGTATCACTCAGCAATTCTGATTCTGCTTCTAAAGGGAGAAGAGGCAGCTAAACTTACAACAGCAGCATAGAAAAGGCCAAATAAAGACTGTTTTCCTGGGAAAAGTCAGTCCTACCTGTGCTTCCCAGCAGCCCTTTGCTGCATAGTCCCGTAGCTTCCTGAGACTTTGGAGGTATCTGCCAGGATCTGACATCTACAGAGAGAAAAGGGCACAAATTTCAAAACTTTTACACAACAAACAAAGACTGTAGTACTAATATCCACAAAAAACCCCACTGTCTTTGGGTCTGTCTATTATTTCAGCAACCCTCCTCCTTAGTATTATAATGACAATGGTGTTTTTATGAAACTTTCTTCTGTTCTTGCCTAAGGACTCACAGGAAAGGAAAGGAGTCACTCCAACACAGCTGCTCTGGCAGATTGATGAATGACAAGGCAGGCAGCTTTCCCCCTCCTCTTCTCCCCTGAAGCAATATGATCACTGTGCCAGCAGTGCCTAGGCCTGCAGCAGAGTTAGTGTTAAGGAACTTCTGCTTGCACCTTAGCTACAACTGCTTGTAAACTCACTTTAAACACCAAAGCTCATTTGAGAGAGTTCTCAGTGCTCTCCTTGTTAGTGAAGAAGGGAAGCTCTGAGGGACAGCCATGTTATTGCACATAACAGAGCTCCAGAAGTCCCAGTGAAAAAGTTATTTGGAGACAAAAAAAAGCCCACTACTTACAGCAGCCTTTCTGTTACTTTCCCACAGGAGGTAGGAGCTGTTTAAACAACCCTGCTTTGAAGATTCTTCAAACATTTCAAGGGATTCTTTTCTTCTTTCTTCATCCTAAGAACAAAAAGCAGGATGGTGTTTTTGCTAGCCAGCCAACTCATCTCAAAACTTCAGAAGCTACAGAACAGCTGAAAGCTACAGAGCAGAACCAACCAGTCACAAACTCCCTTCAGACCATGAGGGGGGCTCCCATACCCACTCAGTGCTGCCCTTTGGGGATGCAAGCTCAGGAAGAAGTGAGTGATTTTCCTCAAATGGGCAGAAGTTTGGCTTACATGCCACTGAAGGACTTTTTTTTTTGATCTGCATGATGACTGGGAGGCTTCCTTTGAGACCTGACAACACTGCAAGCCTGTGACTGAGCCAAAATTAATCTCACTGCTTGTAAAATTCAATAAACAAAGTTGATAATGTTCCTTTAAACAACCAGTACATTGAAATTAATGACAACAGAAATTCCTAGGCCCCTTGAAGAATATAAGAGCATTTGGCTGATTAAAAAAAAAAATTTAAATGAAGGTAAACAGCATTAGCACCACCAAAAAAAGTATCCAAACATATCAGATCAGAAACACTGCTCACCTCAAAGAGACTCAAGACCTTAGCCAAGCAGTGGAGAATAGATCCTTTCTGAGCCTGAAGAAAGCATAAAGACAAAGCACTGCTGAAGATACATGAAGAACAACAGCAATTTTTACTAGTAATTCCAGGCTAAGCTTTTATTTGCCTTTCAATCTTTCCTCCCCCTTGCTTTTCTCAATGTTTTGCCATCTTTGAGACAGTGTTAAATCTCTCAGATGAGACAGTGCAGGCCTCCAGCACTCACAATACATGAAGTGTAGTTTGGCAATAAATTAATTAAATTGATTGATCCAGTCACTGAAGCAACAAGAGCTTGAAACAGAAGTATTTTTCCCAAAACCAGATGCAGCTATTAGCCCATGTGAAACTCAAGGGCAGAAAGAAAACTTACTTTCTCCAACTGACACTCTGCTTTGAGACTCTCGTAGACCACAGCTTTACAACAGCTTCCACTCAGGGACCAGGGAGGACGGATAAAAAGCCAAATAAATGGGGCAGCACACACATTCAAACGTTCTGCCAGGCTAAAGAAATGTGATGCCTTCAGACCATTCACTTCTGCACGACCCTCATCAGAGATGGACACTGAACAGACACAAAGAAAAAAAAGAAAAAAAAAAAAAAAAGGCAGGACTAGTTTCAGTGTCAGGCTAAGACAGAGACTAGGATCCAATCAAGAAAAAGAGTGCAGAGTGTCTTCCCATGAAAGCCTTAAAAATCATGGAGCTAGCAAAAGAAAAATCTTGAGGAACATATAACCCTAAGTGGGGGGGAAGGACTTTCTGCAAATACCATTAATTCCTTTCAGTGCACAACCAAGCTGGCAGGGAGGTGACCTGCCTTGCCTGCACCCCCTGCAAGGAGGCTCCTCCTGCCAGCCATCAGTCCTTTGTGGTCCATGGAACAGAGCAGATTAGTAGCCCAGCTTGATCAGAAGTTTGCAAAAGATAACTTCTACCCATGAATTCATCAGCTTCAGGCCAGAGACTGGTTTGCTACTTTCAGAAGAGCTGTGCACAAACCCTGTCATATCACACCTCCTAGTTTAGTGGCAGTCATTAAGCTGCACTGAAAGAACCCAGGTTTCCCAGAGAAGCTGTGGCTGCCCCATCCCTGGCAGTGTCTCAGCCCAGGTTGGATGGGGCTTGGAGCAACCTGGGTTGGCGGGAGGTGTCCCTGCCCATGGCAGGGGAATGGAACTGGATGAGCTTTAAGGTCCCTTCCAACCCAAAGCACCCCGTGATTCTACAAAAGGTGAAGCTGAAGAGGCAGGATAGTAAATGAGACCTAATCCCCTGCTGAAGAGAGCAAACTGGCTCTGCACTTCACTGCATTAGAACCTGGGTACAAAGGCATTGATATTTGAAATACAGGAGAAACAGCTTTGTAGGCAAAAGTGGCAGCTTTGTGATGAGACAAGTAGCCTGAGCTGGATCTCTGAATACATCTTTAGCTCCTCTGCATTTCCTTCTGCCACATCCCCCTCCCCAAAGACTTGAGTGCAAGCTTCCAGACTTACAGCCTTCATTGTACAGGTAGGCTATCCCCAGCTTCACAGCAGCTTCAAAGTTCCCCCTTTCAGCAGCCCTGAATGGGAAACAGAGAAGGTACTTGAGGATGGAATCAGGAGGTGCTCCCAGGCCCACAGCCTCAAACCAGTGACTTCAGTGGAGTCCAGGCTGTGAATTTGGTGATATTTGAACCTGGGGAACCATAAGCATGGGTGCTTTCACTACAGAAGTTAAATGTAAGTTGTGCTTTGACTTTTTGTGCTGCCACCCTTTCATGTGCTGTGAAATGTCCAGGATAATTTGACAACTCACAGTGACTGCTGCTCATTTCCATACAACATCCTGAACACCAGAATGTGTTCACATGTTTTGGCAGTTGTACCCTCAAGGACATGCATCAAGCCCTTGTGCTCCTTCCTTCCTTCCTTTTTTTTTTTTACCCGTTCAAACTTCACCTGTTTTAATACTGAAATTAAATTCTGTTTACACAAGAAATGACCAAGTCAGACTTAGACTTAGAAGTAGGATTATGCTCCCAAGCTTGATTTCACTTGCACATTCATACAGACACACCATGACCAGCTTTTAGTTAGTGTGCTGTGTTTCAGCATGGAACACTAGTGCCTTACAGAGAAACCACATCTCATGGGCCCTGCTCAAGTAAAGAAAGTGCAGCTACAACCTGCAGCTGACACAGGAAATGAACAATTTTTCATCAACCTAAGAGATGACTTCTACAAAAAGGGACAGTCAGATCCCAACCTGCAGTGAAGATTGATTGGAATTATGTCTCTTCACCCACATGTCCTCCAGATAGATTTGATCTTTAAAGTCTTACCTTTCAAACATCTTCAGATTGTTTGGAGAAGGCCATATTTCTTGGAAACTTGCACAAGCCCAAACACTAGCGTGATTATCCACAAGGTACTTAAGGTGTGAGTGCACCTGCAAGGGGAGAGCATAAAATAATAATTATCAAAACATAGGGACCAACAGAAAAATAGTTCTTTGCAATCTAATTTTAGATAGAGAACTAATTAATCACAAGTTAATCATAACATTTTTCCTGCCTAACCAGCAGTGAGGCGAGATGCCAAACCAAACTAATTTGTTCAATCCCAGTGATCTGGCAGGACAATTCCCACAAAAAAATTACACAGAGCACTCAAATTCTGCTGCTATTTTATTTATTGGTTCGTTTGGTTTTGCTAATGACAGCAAAAATATAACTACTGCCCTTATGCTTTGATTTTCCTTCAGGTTTACTCTGAGAAGGGAAGCCAGCCTTTCCTGTGTGCAGACTGGGCTTCTGAAGGGAGGGAAGGCACCAGAGGTGATGGAGGGAAAGCAGGAGCAGACTCACAGCTCTGACAGAGAGGATGTCCTCAGCAGGAAGGCCTTTCAGAACATGGAACAAAACATCCTCAGGCAGACTTAACAATGTCAGGACTCGGGGTCGTTTTCTTATCCTTCTCTTGGAAGGGAAAGAAAAACACCTGGAACACCTACAGTGAATCACTGGGAAAGAAAACCATGGGACAGCTCAGTTAGTGATGGCACAGCATGAGGTAAAAAAAAGGCAGTATAGAGCATCAATATAAACACATATTTCATCAAGTCATTTCTTACTGCAGCACAGGGCACCTCAAACATATTAATCCGAGAGCTTTAGCATGTGTTACTTAACACCATTCCCAGAGGAATGACCCATGCCAGTTCAGCAATTAAGCCAAGAGGCCCTGAAGGGATGGTTCATACTCAAGTCCTCTTCACTGAGAACTCCTCCATGCCCTAACTCCATCATTTGACCGAGTTTAACTAAACTCTCACTACTACAACTTCATTAACCTCCCCCATGCCCAAACTTTTCCTTCCCAATTGACAGCAGTCCTTGAAATTTGACCAGAGAGATTAGGAAGTTAAATCCACCAAACCAGCTCAAGACAAAAGCCAGCTGCTGCCAGGAGTGCTCACCAGAAAGCCCTTTTTTGGAGTTTCACCATCATGCACTAAGGCATCACCTATCCCTGCTGCACCTCATTTACACAAGGTTTACCCTCACTGCTCTGCCAAGAGAGGAAAATATCCACCAGCTCAGAAAAAACCAAGAAGAGCAGGAATTTCCAAGCAGGGGAAGGTGTTAGGAGGGAAAATCCCACATTCCCCACCTCCAGCCTGCAAGGGGCAGTGAAGGATCACTCTCACATTTTGGGGATGAGGGCCTGAATCAGTCCTAGCTCATGTTGTACCTTTCAAAACCAGGCCACAGCAGAGATGCCAACACTGCCCTATTCCAGAAGCTTCTTCCCAGCCTGGGAAGAGTCCATACAAGCAAGAGAAGCCACTTCTGGGGACACAAAGGCTGAACATGCTCTTTGCACACAGGAGGGCTCCAAAAATTCTGAGGTGAAAGTGTGAGTCTCACAAATTAAAGGACTACGTAAGACCCATTTTCTTTATAACAGAAGTTTTCTTGACTGAATTTTTCAAATCTGGTTTAAGACTTTATATAAAGAGATAATACTTAGGAAATGTCTTTACGGACCTTTTCCTAAAAAAACTGAATATAAGACAGAGACTCTACTAGAGAGCCCAATACTAAGCAACAAGCACAGAGTAGCATTGCTTACCCTGGTTTCACTAGTTCATTCTCAGTTTATTTTTCTTACATGAATGAAAGCCAAAAAGTAGACTCAAGCTAGTACTATAATACATATACTAAACCACTCCATACTATTCATGAAGGAAGCAAAGCCAGAGCTACTTCATCTCACTAAATTAAAGGGTCAAAGGCACAAGCTGAGAGAATGATGCAGTTCTCAGTTCTTTTTTACAATGAAAAGAGAACATGGCTGAAAAGCCAGGGTGAGGATAAAGTATTTGAATCAGGCAAATATTTTTTACCAGTAGTATTTTTTCCCCTTTGGCCCACTCTTTTACTTCAGGTGTTTAACATCTCCTGGTTATAACCTCCACATAGGGAAAGCCTCATGGAGCTCACACTCATCTCCAGTTTTTCACTCAGAACTTCATGAGAGACCAGAGAAGCAATGTGCTGCACTTCTCCTGGAGAAGATAAGAGCAACAGCTCTTTCCAGCTGCAGATGAAGCCAGTGGAAAAAACAGATGGAGAACATACATACAGATGGCCACATACAACCTCACCCCTCTGAGGGTGCCAGCCCACAGAACTGGAAATTGTCTGGGCTTAGAGACTGCAGAGCCAACATAAAGTTTACAGACATAAAGTTTACAAAACAAACTTGCTGAATTTAGGTTTTTCAGTGTGCACAGGGAAGGTTACCTGGGTTTTCAACAGGATCTTTAAGAGGAGCCTGCAAATTCCACAGGGGTCCAACAAGCCATGAGTGCTGCTGTGCTACCACAGGTTTTTCTGTTCATATATTAACATCCTTAGCACTTCAGGTGTATAAAATGAACAACCAGCCTGATACACATTAACACACACTGTCTCACCACACATCCAACCTCTTCCCTGGCTTCGATTAAAAAGCTATCCCTATCAAAATAAAAACTTTTGGAATGCTGCTATCCTATTCATCCTTGCCTCTTTTCAGAAGTAAACTTCAGCACTATCACTGGCATGAAAAAGAAATGGACTTCCACACCAGTTACACCTGTAACGAGCCGGATTGACTCCGGAGCATATACTTGGGCAACTCAGGAAAAAACTCAATTTCCAAAGTGTTGTTACAGAGGGAAAAACCACAATTTAGAGCTTCACAAAATCCCAGTGGGTTAGGCTGGAGCTCACCCCCTATCCCCCCCCCAAACCCTGCCCAAGGGCTGTGTCCCAGGAGGGGTTGAACCTCCCAGGATGGATGGAGCCTCAAAACCGCTCGGGGAGTACAAACCGCTTGGAACGGGGGGTCTTTCACATCCATTAGCGACCAAAAAAAAAAAAAAATACCTTTACGCCTTACCCCCCAGTTTTTATCCCCTTAAATTCACATTTCTTAACTCCTGGGGTTTAACCACCCCTGGGAAGTGCACCCAGAGATCCCCCAGCCCAAGGGAGGGAAAAGCCGCAGCCTGACTGACCGTGTTCCCCTCATCCCGCCTCAGCAGAACCTCCCCCCCCCGCCCCGCCACCATTTGAATTCCCCGCAGCCTCCAGCGCCCCTGAGGCACCGGGGGGAGCCCGCCAAGAGCCCGCTCCCCCAGGACGCGGCCTTCCCTGTTCTCCCAGGAGGCGAGAGACAGCGGAGCCCCTCAGAGGTGGGGAATCAGTCACAGAACCCGCACTCACCGCCCGCCTTCATCCCGGCGATGCCCGCAGCGTTACCCACCCGCCCGCCGGCTGCGAGTGAGGGGAGCGGGGGGGCGGGGCCGAACAGACGGAGGGGGCGGGGCTTGTGGGGAAGCCACGCCCCTCTATAGACCACGCCCCCTCCTCAGCCAGGGTCAGGGAAGGCGCAGGCCGCCAGCCCCGCCCATGCCGGACCGGGCCAGACCACGCCCCCTCCCTCCGGAGCGCCCGGAACTCCCCCCCCCCCCTTCCCTCCCGCCCAGCGACGCCTACCGACCGCGCGCACTTTTTTTTTTTAATTTTTTTTTAAACACAGCAAGCGCTCTGATTGGTCCAGGAGGAGGGCGGGGGGCGGTGCCCTCCCCGCCCCGTGGGCTGTGATTGGACGGCGAGGATGCGAATTCGAATTGGGGCAGTTGGCGGGTCCAGCACCGGGCGGGCTGGGGGCTGCGGCGCCTGCGCAAAGGGCAAACACCCCCTTACCCCCCCCTCCCCTTCCCTCAGGGGTGTTGCCATGGCAACGGGGCCGGTGGTCCCGCACTCCCCTTTCCCTCAGGGCCCGGGGTACAATCCCCGCTCTGTCACCCGGGGGCTGAGCCGCGGATGGGGCTCCCTCCTCCGCATCAGGTGCTGCTCCGGCTCCGAGGGAGCCTCCCCCGAGAGCTGCTGAGGGAAGGGAGGTTTCTGCACCGTCTGCCATAGCATCGGCTGCCCTGGAAAAGACCTGGAAGGTCATCAGTTACAACCGGTCACCCAGCACTGCCAAGGCCACCACTAACCCATGGCCCTCAGCACCACATCTCCACAGCTTTGAAACCCCTCCAGGGATGGGGACTCCACCCCTGCCCTGGCCAGCCTGGGCCAGGCCCTGACAACCCTTTCCAAGAAGAAATTTCTTCCTATCTCCAACCTAAACCTCCCGTGGCACAACTTGAGTTGTGCCAAAAGTTCCTCTTGTCCCATCCCTTGTTCCTTGGCAGCAGAGCCCGACCCCCCCTGGCTCCAACCTCCTCCCAGGCAGTTGCAGAGAGCCAGAAGGTCTCCCCTCAGCCTCCTCTGCTCCAGGATCAACACCCCCAGCTCCCTCAGCCCCTCCTGCTCAGACTTGTGCTCCAGACCCTTCCCCAGCTCCATTGCCCTTCTTTCCACCTATTTCAGATCCCCTGAGTATTCAGAGCCCCAGTGCTGGGGCAGGAGCAGCAAGGGAGGACGTGCCTCTGGAGGAAGGAACAGGGCTGCCTAGGCTGAGACCACGGCTGCTATCCTGAACTGTGGTGTCACCTTGTGTCCCCATGGCCCAGAACCCCTTCATGGCCTTGTGTGAGGGGGAATTAGGAGGACAAAGAGGAGTCAAAGTTCAAACCTGAGTCAAGGAATCAGAGTAAAGCCCTAAGCCTCCTGAGGCAAAGAGTAGGGAGCAATAAAGAGGTGTATTGAAGAGGCTGGCACACAAACAAATCAACAAAGGGAAAATCAGTTATTGCTCTAATCACTTGAAGCCTATTAGAAAAAACAGCAAGAGGAGGAGATATTGCATAAAACGACATAAAATGACCATGTCACAATTTGTGGTGGTTGGAAACTTTCCCAGTGTTGTGTACCTTGAATAAACATTGTCAGTCCCAGCACAGTTTGAGCTTTCTCCCTGGTAGCTTGTGTATGAGCTTTATTTAAGGACAACCCTAGATTTCACTGTATTTTTCATTGGTAAAACATGAACTTCTGGATGCTTCTCTCCACACACAATCTCCTTGCAAGAGGATAGCTTTGAAATCTCACTGGTGGTCTCATTTGATGGATGTCTGAGCTTGGGCACCAGACAGCTTCTCACCACCTCGTGAGCATCCTGCGTGGTGACCACAAGGGATGGGCTCCACCTTCATCCAAAAAACCACCTAATATTCCTGGGGAGCTGATGATGGGGAAAAGTGGCAGCAGGAGCTCAGGGAATGTTTAGCTTCTTTTCATTGAGATGTGTTTTGAGTTAAAAAGTTCATCATGCTGTCGGCTTTTGTTCCTTCTTTCTTCTCCCCCTCACAGCTGTTTCTGCCAACTAAAAATAAATTGAGCCAGCAAACAAATCATGAATAATCAGCACACCACGGAGAGCTGAAATAGCAGCAGGAGATGCTCCTTGGTGATCTGTGGTGCAGTGTCCCCTCAGGTATGTCCTTTTCTTTCCAGCCACGGCAGCAGCAGCAGCAGGAGAGGGCATGGGGAAGGTTCAGTTTGAGGGATGGGTTTATAACCAAGCCCCAGGAAAGTGAGAGTTGAGATTTTCAGCAGCAGTTAACTCTGGCTTGGTTTGTCCTCTCTGGAATCAGCTGGCAGAACATCCAGATGGTTTTCTCACTGGCAGACAGACCAGATCAGAAGCTGACCAGTGTGTGGTGGGATTCACATTGCCTGAACACAGCCATCTGGCAAGAGCTTCAAAAGCCTGGGGTGTCTGCAGCCCTTGCCCAGAACTGGCAGACTGGGTGGGAGTGGGACCTGAGCCCTCTCCTACAGGCAGACAGACACCAGGTTGGATACGGTGACCTTCCTCAAGGAAAGGCATTACACAGCCAGTCCCTACTGAGGGAAAGGCTGATTAGCACGTTTTAATCAGTGTTGCCAGCTCCTGAGCTGGATTTCCCTTCTTTATTATGCCTCTTTCTCCACGGAAGAACAGGCAGAGTGTGGTGTTTCTCCCAAACCAGTGTCTCGTTGCTCCCTTCACATCTGTTGGCTGTGGAAGTGAGGGCAAATACCAGGAAGGTTTTTGTTAGCCTCTGTGGCTGTGATTTAAACAAAACTCATTGAAGGTGTAATGCTTCCTCACTGTGGTTCTTCTGGGAGCAAAAGGGGAGCCTGTGATTCTTCTGGGGCTCAAGTTTCAGTCAAGGTGTTGATCCCCTTGATGAAGAGATTCAAGGGTCTGAGGCCATGGCATCTAAGCAATAAACCCACAGTCAGCAGCAATGTTCCCCTAGAAAACTGGACATTTTCTGACAATAACTTTTAATAAGTTATTAATTAATAAGTTATTAATTAATATCAGGTTGCACTTTTTCAAGTCTGTTTGTGAGAGAAAGGGGATTCATTGCTACACAGATTATCACTCACTGTTTCTCAGCAGCTTCAGCCTCTCAAGCCTTTTAGGATGTGTGTTTGTGAAAGTCTTTTCAGAGCTGCTCTATTTTTGCACCCTGGTTTGTACATGGATTGTGATCCAGTTCAAATGTGCAGATTTTAAAGAAAGCAAAGGTGAAGAATTTTAGTTAAATAGGACTTCACAGAAAGTGAGCTAAACAAATATGCATGCAGCATGTTGTTGAATGTCTTCAGCTAGGGAATGGTTTAAAAGCAGCTTAATTTAGACATTCCAAATATGTTCAGTCTGGTGAACAAGTTGCAGACAAGCACCTAACCACAGCAAGGTGCACAACATGCCACAGCAAAAGTAATTTCATTTAGATTTACAGTAAAAACAACATATGTGTGCCTTGGAGCTGCTTGGCTTGCAGAGGTTCTCTCCCCCAACTAGCAATGTCCAAGATAGTTCCAAGAACTGAAAATGAAATTACTGTGATATTATAGTGTTCCATAGAAATTAATTAGCCAAGCTGGGACCCCAAGTTCATGTGCAGCAACATCACAGCTTCACTGCCTCCAGGATTTAGTTTTTCTGCAGGCTCTGCCATGGTGCTGTTTGCAATAGGAGGATGCCTGAGGCTAGGAAAAAAAGATGCCCCAGGGAATCATTTTGCTCTGATTTTTACATGGTCTGTGATTATTCAATCAATAAACCTTGATGGTTTTACATTATAATGTTTGAAGAATGTGTTCAGTCAGTTGTGAAACAGTATCTTTTCCATAGTTCAAAGGGCAAACAAGAGCAATACAGGTTATTTACTGGATGAGTGATTGAAATGCTCCATGATTTTTCAGGGCAAATCATTCTCTGCTGTCAGATGGCTGAATTACTGAGAAGGTAAGAGCCAATTTTCCCCTGAAAGACACAGTCCTCATTTGAAATAATGGTACCAGTCTTTGTCCGTTCTCCTGTCTCACTTTTAAAAGGCTGAAGTAACTCATCTCTTCATCACACTCTTAGCACTATATAATAATGATTGGGCTGGAGAAGGAAGCTGGTCTCCTAGGGAGGAAAGAGCTTCTCTAAGTCTGCAAATCTAGCTGCAAATTGGGTGGAAGAGATTTTTCTGATGTCCTTAGATGACGAGGAAACTATGGGTGAAGTTTTATGTCAGAGACATCTCAGCATGTTCTCTGCTGGCCACATCCCACCCTGTAGATATTTCCACGTAAAGCTCCTGAGTATCATTTGCAGTCCCTGCAGTTTAATTCATACTGACTCTTATTAACAATAGGACATTTGTAATATATTTATCCTGTCTTCAAACTATTTCTCTTTCATGAGGAGCACTCTTGAGAACCATCCCAAAAGAGTGAAAACGTTCCCCTGCAAATCAGGACATGAAACAACCACGAGGTGGCATCAATCCCATACGATGGGACATCAATCCCATACGATGGGACATCAATCCTAGATGATGGGACATCAATCCCAGATGATGGGACACCAATTCCATATGGTTGGAGTATCAAACCCACATGATGGGGTATCAAACTTTCAGCTGTTAGGGATTTTTTTCCCAATTCTGAGGACGTCTCAGTGAAGAAGCCCTAATACAAGGAGTGCACTGAAGATTTAAAAGCTTTAAATTTTACAAATCTTCTTCATGCTTAGTACTTCTGTGTGTATTTTCACTGCCTTCCACGAGTAGTACCACTCCATGGTAGCAAACACCCTTGACTCAGGCTATCTGCATGTGCAGGCAGCAGTGGTTTCCAAAATCTAAGTGTGGCCCCAGCAAGGCAGAGGAAGGGTGAACTTGCAGTTTCACAACAAATGACTTGGCAAAAGAGGGTTGTGATGGGTTTTGTTGTCCTAAAAAGGGGCTCTGGTTTCTGCTGGTGCTACCATCTGCCTCTGAAGTCTCAGTGCAGAAGGTGAAACAAGCATCTGCTGTGAGATGTGTGTTCCTGTCAGCTAAGAGATGTGTGCTCCTGTCAGGTCTGTGTTCTGAGGGGACATTTGTGTGACTGGGTAAAGCCCATGGCATGTGTAGGAGGTGGCAGATGACCCAGGTGGCCTCCTGCAAGTGCTGTAGAAGCCAAGGGACACATTCTGCACAGCAGAGAGCCCCATCAGAGCAATGAGGGCTTGGGGTGGGAAAGATGCGATGATGCTGCAGGAAACCCAGGGAAAAGAGAGCCTGAGGAATGATGCTCATGTCTCATCGGACCTGACAGCTTTGTGTCCCATGGTGATGTGTGTGAGATGAGTGCATTGGCTCAGCCAGGGTACCAATCCTCCTCCCATGATGGTCAGACCAGTGTGGACAACCTCAGGAAAGGCTGTGGAGCAGTGATGGATCCTGGGGACAGGTTTTTTGTCAGTTTGTGCCTTTCCCTTGGGTGGTTGCAGAGCTTTGGGGGTCTCTCAGTGGGCCATCCTTTCCTTCTACACTATTTAACAGGAAACTTACCACCTGCCCAGCAGAAAACAGACAACTTGGCCAGCCTCTTCCAAACAATTACTGATTTCCTTTAAACTCATCCTTTTTAAACACTTGAAGAGCATCACTTTTTAAAAAACTGTACTCTTGCTGAGGGGAGGTGCCTGGTGTGGAGCCAACAAACATAACCAGGGGAGGGGATAGCAGAAAGCAGCCAGAGCATCTGCCAGACAAGCCCTGCCTGCTGGCACACAGAGCCAAAGGCTCTTACCCTGACCAGACTTTCTCCTCTGGAGGTTATTGCAGATACAAGACAGTCAATTTATAGCTTTTATTTGAAAAAAAACAAAACAAAACACCAAACAACAACCAACACCTCCATGTTTTCAAGATCCTTTACACAGATCCTGCTGGGAAGGGGCTGTCACACTGGGCCAGGGTAGCTGGAGCCACCAGCACCAGGCAAGGTGAGCAGTGAGCTGGCTCTTGTCTGCCCAAGCACTTCTTTCCCTTCAAGTCCCTGCGTGCCACTGGTGAGCTCTGGGTCTTACCACTGCAAGGACAAATCTTACTTGGGAGTTTAAAGCTCCTGGATGCCTCTAGAGATTCATCTAGGCTTTCTGCTCTGAAAACAAAGTGGTCCCTAGCTGGGTCTCTTTTATATAGGCTAAAAACACAGATTCCCTTCTGTGCATGGATCCATCCCTGGACAAGCTCTCCCTTCCTCTCCCTCCCTTCCTTGGGAGGCCCACACTGTTGTCCCTTCACCACAGAACTTAGAGCTACCCCATCTTTCTGTTCCCTCCTGATCCTCCAAAGGACTTGGGAAACCTGCCCTCTTACCCTGGAGTGCAGTGGGGAAGCACAACCCTGGCTCCTGATGGGATGGGATGGGAACACAGGAGGAGGGAAGGAGGAAGATCCCTGAGCTCAGCACCCCCCTGTCTGTGTGGGTTTGCTTCAGGAGACACCCCAAAGCTTCATTGCTTCATTGCACATCCTACAACAGTCTTCAGTACCCTACTACTACATGTTAGAAAAAGAAAAAGAAGAAAACAACCATGTACCTAACCTGTTACCAGCCTGGCAGCTTGCAGAGCAGACCACAGCTCAGCCCTTTCCAGCAGCTCTAGGTCTTGGCCCACTTTCCATGTGAACTCTTGGAATAAAATCATCAATAGCTTCATTATGGCCACAGCAGGATTTGCCACAACCAACCACAGAGATTTATCTCTATCATGCACTTTGCTGCTCCACACAAGTGGATGAAGAAACCACATGGCTCCAGCTGGGCTCCAAATTGCTGTGTGTGCAGCTTGGCTCTACGTGCTGCTGCCCTCCTGCTAGCCAGGCACTAATTCATGGCAGAATGTGGTGATCACCCTGAATTTCAGCACATGTGCAGGAATCCTGCCCTGGTTCTGTGTGGTTCCTGCCTGATTACACAGTCTGCACCACTTAATACTGGGTGTAGGGTTGTTTTTATTTCCTGTAAAGAAGAGTGTGTTTGGCAAAAGAGGAGAAGGAGAATGACAACTGTGTACACATTTCACATATTTCTGGTATTATTTGTCCTCCAGAGAAGAACAGAGCTGTTGTTAATAATCACCTCGCTGAGTTTCTGAATTGATATTTTGAAGTGAGCTGGGTGTATAATTTAGGAACCACAAGCAAAGGAGAAAATGTGATTTCAATTTGAGTTTGCAATGGGCGGAGAGTTGATGATGCAGAAAGCTAAATGCCAGCAACTCTGGAGGGCTAGAGCTGTGGAACAGACGTTTTCCAGACACTGGGAAACCAGAGGAATAACCAGGGCTTGAGGAGCAAGGAAGGGCAGAAACAACTCTGAGTGAAGTCCTCAGCCTGGAGCTGAAAAGACTTTCAGCTAGAGCTGAGTTTTACCCTCCCAGGGAATATAGAGGTAAAAATGTTGTTTCCTGCCATCAGCACATGCAGGGAACCTTGAGGTAAATGTGTGTTCAGCATGTGAGGGTACAGGGTAAAATGTAGGGTAGCACTAGAAGTACTTGGCAGCCCCCTAATCTTTAATCTCCTGCAGAAACAAAGCTGCTGTTTGAAACCAGAGGAGAGGAATGAAGTGTTCAGCCACTGTAGCTGCAGACTCTTCAGCCTGTGACTCAGTGTCTGCCTGAGCCTCCCTCCAGCCAACCTGAAATGAGGGCTTTGGGAAGAGAAATTGCGCAGGATTACTGCTCATTCCCTCTAACCCCAGCAAAATTAAATCTTCTCCTTGCCCATGGCTAACATTACAACAGAGGTTTCTCTTCTTGCTCGTGTGCTGGTGAGGGCCCACTCAGTCAACAGGACTCACATTTGTCTCATTACAGCAAAACACCTCTGCCAGCCTCAGCCCCACTTGTACAAACGTTCATGGTGTGCTTTCCAGCTGTCAACAGGCATTGCTTGTCAGAGGACAGGCAACAAATGGTGATGGAAACACCCTTTCCAGCTATACCCTGCAACCACATGTAGATAGATGGTCACACCTGCAGTCACAGAAAAGCTTCCTTAATGCAGAGCAAACTTCAAGGTCCCTTCCAGCCCCTGACATTCTGTGATCTGACAAACACCAAAGCCCATATATTTAGAAATTGACACTCACAGCTCAGCAGCCCCAGCCCTGGGGACCCCTTGACCCCTCAGTGTCCCCCTGCATCCCCCCAAACCTCTAACACAGATCTCCCCCCCAGAGGGTGACTTCCCACCTGGCCTGCATCCATGGACACATGGATCATTTTCCAGCATGTGGTTCCAGCCAGCCCTTTGCAGGGTGCAGGAGGCTGCTGGCAAGGTCCTCAGGATGGACTTTTCCCTTACTTGGGACTTATATCCAAGGTCAGCTCTGGGTGGCCCAGACCTGGGCTCCCTGTGCAGGACAGAGCAGTGAGAAACCTTGTGTAGATCTCCAGATCTGCCTTTAAGCTCAGGTTCCTGCCCTTAGGGCCATTGCATGAGCTAAATCACAGCTATGATCATGCTTGAAAATGTCCCTTTCTGCTCTGGACTCTGACCTGCTGTCTTCTCTTGGCTTGACCTTAGACCAAGTCCTATCACATTAAGAGATGCTGCACTCTTCCTTCCCCAAAAGACAATGTTTTTTCTGCAGCAGCAAATGTCAAAATAGAGTTTGGATGGTGATTAGAAGGCTGGAACACAATCTTCTGTGACTTGACTTGGATTAAACACCACCCAGGGAGTTTGAGCCCTGAGAACACAGCATCTTCCAAGGAGAAACAGTGGTGCACCTGCACCTCTTGTGAAAACATCAAGCCTCAAAGCCCTGAAAACACACGAGGTAAAAACCTCTGTCACTTTTCAGGCTCCACTTAAGCAAAGAACAAATTTCTGCAGAGCCACTATAGAAACTCATTACCCTGCATTTTATTACAAAAAAGGATTTCATGGTGTCTTTCATTACACTTGAGAAGCAAATTTGAAAGGTAGGTCTTCAGAGACCTGAATTTTTAATAGAAAAAAAAAAGAAGTAGAATATGAAATGCTGAAGGTTATCTTTTGAGCTCTCCCCAGGCAGCTAAAAACTGTTTTCCCTCGTCTCTTTTGTCTCCTGCAAACAGATAATGGCAGGTGTTAAATACAGTTCCAGATCCCCCAATGTATTTTGCCAACTGCTTTCCCTTTGCTCTGTGGATCTCCAGCACTCGCATCACCCCTCTGCACAGCAAACTCTGCACAAGTGTGGGAAGGAACCTGACTGCTGGCTCTAATTGCAAGGAAAATGAATCAGTAGCACATTTCTAAAGGATTTGACTAGAACAGAAAGCAGACTCAAACTGGAAGGCTCCCCTCTTCTTAATTAAAAGGGCAGGGGTAAGAAAGAGGCTGACAAAAGTCTCCCAGATGAATTGTTCTGCAATGGAAAGTTAGTGACTGAGAAGCCAAATCAAAGTGGGCAATTTATGACAAAATAATTTTTGCTTGCTCATTAGTTATTTATTTATATATTTTCAATTTGAGAGAAATAATGTGGTTTGTTCTTTTATATAATATTTTGCAGGCATGGAGACAGGGGGTGAAACTGCAACTCCTCTCAGGGTCCCCGAGGCAGGAGGGAGGATGTAGGACACAATCACTTTCTCTGCTTTTAGTCAATTGTGACATAAAAAGTGACTCCATTTCTCTTGCCATCCCAATTGCCTTTGTTTCAGTCTGCTTTCCAGAAACTGCCTCTCTGAGTAAGTGCAAGCAAAATGCCTGCCTCCTGCAATGAGAGGCATCAGCCAAAGGCTCAGCCAGCTCTGTACAGGTGAAGCCGTGCCTAAAATCTAGTTTAGAAAAAAGGAATTGGCTCCTCTTTCTGTTCTTATTCATTAGTCTTCTGAGGGGTGGGCTTCCCTAAAGATCTCCAGTTCTGGAGTCTCTGGCAAAAGAAGAACACGGACCTGTTGAAGGGAGTCCAGAAAAGGCTCAGTCCAGAGATGATTTGAGTGCTGGAGCAGCTCTGCTCTGGAGCCAGGCTGAGAGTTGGGGGTGTTCAGCCTGGAGAAGAGAAGGCTGCAATGGGGAGACCTTAGAGCACCTTCCAGTGCCTGAAGGGGCTCCAGGAAAGCTGGGGAGGGACTTGGGACAAGGGCCTGGAGGGATGGGATGAGGGGGAAGGGTTTCAAACTGGAAAAGGGGAGATTTAGGTTGGACATTAGGATAAATTGTTTGGTGTGAGGGTGCTGAGCCCCTGTGCCAGGTTTCCCAGAGAAGCTGTGGCTGCCCCATCCCTGGCAGTGTCTCAGCCCAGGTTGGATGGGGCTTGGAGCAACCTGGGCTGGTGGGAGGTGTCCCTGCCCATGGCAGGGGTGGCACTGGGTGAGTTTTAAGATCCATTCCAGATCAAACCAGTCTCAGATTCTGTGTTTTAGTGCTGGATTTAGCAGTGCCAGATTAATGGTTGGACTTGGTGATCTTAAAGTTCTTCTCCAACATAAATGATCTGATGATTCTGACACATGTCCAGCCTAACTTCAGCCATTAATTAATTCACCAAACCCAGGTCTTGGTGGGGCAGGCCGTGGAGAGCAGGAGTCTCTGACACATGAATCAGGCACTGTGTGGGTGGCATTGCCCTGCACTGCTGTAGTCTCCAAACACACCAAGTGGGGTCAGTTCAGGCACAAATTACATCCTTAATGTTGGAAATGAAATCTGCAGCACACAAACCACAGGCAAGTAGCTCAGCTGCTGAGCCAGCTTTCCTCTCACTCCCCTGTAAGTTAAATTAAAAACCTCTTTATGCAAAATCATCCCTATGTTTAATTACCATTGTTGGCAGCACAGGAGCACTAAGTAGTCCTGAGTAGTTCTGGCTGCAGGTGAGGTCCTGCTGGTTCACCCCAGGTGTGTGCTGGGGAAATCACACTTTACAGTTTCTGCTCTAAGTCAAGATCTTTCTTTTTTTTCTATTTTTTTTTTCTTTCTTTTTTTTTCTTTTTATAACATCCTGTGAAATAAAACATTTGTCAGGGAGTCCTGGCTTGGAAAGAGGAACTGGTTGATATGCTGATGATTATTTTTTCTGGCTTCACAAACTACAAAATGAGAAGTGACTTCTGCAAGCTGGCTGAGGGGGTAACAGAAGGAAGTTGGACAAGCAGAGCCAAGGAAACAAGCATGGGAATGCACCCAAAATGCTGCCCTGAGCTCAGCCTGCAGAACATCTTCCTGACAGCTGGCAGGAATACACCCAGCATGCTGCAAGGTCCAGGCCCCTTCCAAGGAATCTGCAACCCAACACCAGCAAACTCCAAGGCAGGACATCACCAGGGGTGGAAGGGGAATGTGTCTGCAACAGGAAGGAAGAGCAACAAACACAACTGAGGAAGCAAAAAAGTTTGTGGGAGGACTCTGGAAGGTACAGGGTGACTCCCTCAGGGCACAGCATGAAGAAAGGGCAGCCTGAAGGATCACAGAATGTTCAGGGTTGGAAGGGAGCTCTGGAGATCATCCAGTCCAATCCCCCTGCCCCAGCAGGATCCCCCAGGGCAGGACACACAGAACACATCCAGGGGGGTTTGGAAAGGCTCCAGAGAAGGAGACTCCACAACCTCCCTGGGCAGCCTGGGCCAGGGCTCCCTCACCCCCACAGTCAGGAAGTTTCTCCTCATGTTGAGGTGGAACTCCTGTGTTCTAACTTCAACCCATTCTTCCTTGTGCTGGTACTGGGCACCTCTGAGAAGAGATTGGCCCCTTCCTCTTGACACCCACCCCTCAGGTATTGATGGACATTCAGAAGATCCCCTCTCAGCCTTCTCTTCTCAAGGCTGAACAGCCCCAGGGCTCTCAGGCTTTCTTCCCAGGAGAGATGCTCAAGTCCCCTCAGCATCCTCATAGCTCTGCCTTGGACTCTCCCCAGTAGGTCCCTGTCTCTCTTGAACTGGGGAGCCCAGCAAGTATGTGGACAGCAAAAGAAAGAGGAATCAGGAATGGATGAGAGTGGGTAAGAAGGGAGAAAGAAAACAAATTCAAACTCCATTTCTAACATTATTCATGTGGGTTTAAAAAAATCAGTTTAAATAAGTTCTTGCTGTAAAAATCCTGTTGTTCTGCTGCTATGACTTTGCATGGTCATGTGTCCACCCTGGTGAGTCCTGGCAACCCCCTGCTCTGTCTGTGGCACACAGCAGCCCCCATGGCCCAGGGAAAGGCAGAGAGCTCTGCCTTGCTCCTCTCTGTAGCCCCAAGCACTTCCAAACCACCACCCAAACTTCTTCCCACCCCCTGGAGTCTGATGGCACCAGGAGGGTGAGGATCAGGCCAAAACCTCTGAATGTGCTTTCAGTGGCATTTCCCTGATCCTACCAGCAACTCTGTGGTTAAACAATATTCCATTCTTCCCAGAGCTGTATTCAGTAATTATAAATTTCATTTTCTTTGTGGTGATGCTGTTATGTAGTGATCTGGAAACATTCCCAGCAAGGAAAGAAAACTGTACTCTGAAGCCTTTTCTTGTAGTGGTTTTATGAGGCACCCATAGAAAATATTACAGAGGCAACATGGAGCTTCTGCTCCCAAAGAGGCACCTCAGCCTCATCTTTGACAAGTCCCCTCTGCCCCTAAGGTGCTGTTCCATGCTGCTCTGGGTGCTCTTTGCAGCTGAGTGACAGCTTCATTTGCTGCCCTTCATCTAAGCTGGTTGAGTCAGCCAGGCTGGGACATCCCCAGGCTGAGAGCAAAGTCATCCTAGAACCCCAGAACCCCAGACTGGTTTGGGTCAGAGGGGAAATTAAAGGCCAGGAACAAGGACGTGTTGCTCCAAACCCCATCCAACCTGACCTTCAGCACTTCCAACACAAGTTGCCTGGAATCCAAGTGATCCCAGAGAAAGGCACCTGACTTTTCTGTCACTTCTGATGATGTAACCCTGTCCTGACCACAGACTGACCAGGAACAACTGCTAAAAGAGATCCCAAGGCCTGCCAGGTCTCTCCCATGGAATTGCATCCTGCCAGCTCTCTCCCATGGAATTGCATCCTGCCTGGGAGCCAGCTGCTGGCCTGACACTTGGAATCAGCACTCATCTGCTGAGTTTGTGAGTTGTACCAAAGGTCTTCAAGGGATAAAGCTTTCCTGATGGGCTTTCAAGATACCAATCTGAAGCCATTTCCAAGAAGGAAATCAAAGTAGGAAAAAACCCCAAACCAAAACAGTATAAAAATAAGTTAGGGATAATATTGAAAGGCTTCAGATGCTTTGGAGTGATTGCCTCACTTACAGGACTACCATGAGGCTGTGGCAGGCAGCCTCTTAATCTGTAATTACAACTGAACCCTAACTTTTCATGGCTGTCTTAGGTCCATGGTAGGTGGAGAAGCAAGAAAATAAATTCCTGAGAAGTTGGGTTTATTGGTGGAGGTGTTAGGTGAAATGGCTGGGGCTCCTTCAGTGCTCTGGGCTATGCTGGGGAGCCACAGGCATCTTCATTCCAGGCTGCTAGAGGTCCAAAAAACCAGCAGCACCACACAAACCTTCACTTGTGCACAACACGTTACCCAAAGAACTTTGCTTCAGTGAAGCTGAACCCTATGTGAAGCTCTTCTAAGGCTTGTTTTGCTGTGTGCAGGGAACAGTAACTTTGTTAAGCACCTTTACTTCACTGAAGAGTCTCTCCATAAGCATCACTGGTCCAAACAGCATTCAAAGGAGTGTGCAAAAGTCATTCACTGAAGACTGGGTGAGGAAGTTGCCTATTCCCTGGTGATTAACCAGCAATTTCCTATGCATCAAGCCCCAGCACTGTGCCCTATTAGACTTGATGAAACATGCAGGATGTATGTATGCAGAGCACATGGTAATTGCTTTAATTACAATTCTTTTGATTAGTAATATTTATTCACTGTCGAGAAGGTTGCCTGCTCCTGCATTTGTGAAGAACTCTTTGCATCCCCTCCTTCTCAGGAACATGTTTTGCATGAGCAATGGCTCCCCAGATCCCTTTCATGCTTCCCTGAAGAAGAGCACGAGGTGTTGTGTGTTTGCATGATGTGACCCATCCTGGTTTGGTCCTTTCTAAGCTCCCTCTAATATTCCACATCTTCATAACCACAGCACAGCATCAATTTCAAAAGCCAGCAGGCAAACTGTTTTTCTCCTGCCTCATCTTTTTGTCAGACAGGCTCATTAATGTTGCTGCTGTCTTGCACTTCAGTGCTTTCTTTAATCAGATCATACCAGTCCCAGAGGATGCTTCTTTCAATTGCTGGAGCAAACCACTACATTTCCAGAGCTCATATCTGGTAGGAAGGATGATGTGATGCCATTGAATTAGGGCAGAGATAGGGACAGTACCATGTTTTGGAAAAGTGTGTGGAAGGAGAGTGGCAAAGCCACAGAAGGGACTGGGGTGGAAGGGACAGATTCACCTTTCCAGGAGTAATTCGAGCAGAGGGAGCTTCTCTTTTCTGAAGTCCAATTTTGATTTCTTCTCCTCAAGTTGGCATTTTTGGTAGGTGTTCCCCAGGAATCACAACTTGTGTGAGAAAAACATCAGCGTGGGACATCAGAACCAAGTCCAGAAGTTGTCAAGGCTGAGCAACTCTACTGGAAAGAGTCGAGGTGGGTCTCAGTCTCAGTCACCACCCTGCCAGCTTCTCTGACCAAGACACATGGGTAATGAGGGCCATCAAGCAGGCATATGCTTGCATAAGTCTCATACACATGTAGAAAAACCTCCCTCAGTCTTTTGGGCATGCAGCTGAGGCCTGGGGCCACCAGCATCCTTAAGGTGACCACCTGTGTGTGCACCACCAGATGGTTAATGGCTGGAACTGAGAGCCAGTCACCTGGTGACATTTTCCTGAGTTGAAGGTGGGAGGAAGGCACTGTGGTTTAGTGAACTGCTCCAAGGGTACAGAAAGAGTGGGATGTTCAGACTTGGTGATGACCCCTGGAGTGGTGGGCTGAGAACCCAGGTACCTCACCAGGCAACACTGGGATTGTGTCTGGATACTGGTGGATCCATATATCTGTGAAATCCTGGCATGATCAAAGCCTTGCCTGGAGGTTTCTTAGCTGCGTTGTAGGGCTAGCAAACCCCAGGACTTTGGAAAGAGTTTATCTCCAAGCAGAGGGAAGCTCTTTATGGACAGCTTGCCTCCAGAGAAGTGGATCTCAGGGCCAGAGAGACACAGCATATGGCTAAATGATCAGAAGCCATTTGACAAAGTACAGATGGGATTCAGTACAACATCTAAAACTGTTTGTACTGTTGGATGGAAGAAGAGCTGTACAAACAGGACATGGGTTCTCCCCCAAGCAGGGAGAATGTGGTGGCTGTGGAAGCCAACAAGGTGTGGGCAAACTACCCAATGGAGCAAGAGGAGAAGGTGAATGCTGTCAGAGATGGCTTTACTAGCAAGGGTTGGTTTCATGTATGGATTAAGCCAAAGAGCATAACGTTGAGGGAAACCTGTTCATGAAAAAAGAAAAAGCATTTAATGCAGGTACTGGAGAGATGAAAATTTATGTTCTTGCCAGGGCTGGCAACTGCAGATGCTGAGGACAGAGCATGTGCCAAGGCAGAGAGTGTCTGTGACCCACTCTGTTTACAAAACATGGAGAAAAGATGGGAACCTCTGCTGCAGCCAACAAATGCTACTGAAACAACCAGCATAAGGAGAGCTTTCCCGTCTTGACTGAAATGGAGCCAGGTCAACAGGATCTGAAGAGTGGGTGTCAAGAGGAAGGGGCCAATCTCTTCTCAGAGGTGCCCAGTACCAGCACAAGGAAGAATGGGTTGGAGTTAGAACACAGGAGTTCCACCTCAACATGAGGAGAAACTTCCTGACTGTGAGGGTGAGGGAGCCCTGGCCCAGGCTGCCCAGGGAGGTTGTGGAGTCTCCTTCTCTGGAGCCTTTCCAAACCCCCCTGGATGTGTTCCTGTGTGTCCTGCCCTGGGGGATCCTGCTGGGGCAGGGGGGTTGGACTGGATGATCTCCAGAGCTCCCTTCCAACCCTGACCATTCTCTGATTGTATGATTTTAGGTGGGCTTGCTGAGTGTATGCCCTGCTGCCTGACAAGCTGGAGTTTACTCCCAGCATGGCACAAAGCATTTTTTTGGAAGATGGCTCTGGCACGAGGCTGCAGGTTTTGCCACTGCTGTGGGGTTGTGCTCTGCCCCCTGCTATGTGCCTGGTGGCAGTGTTCTCCAGCCCAGCTATTCAGTGATGGCACAATAAACATTCTCACATGAAAACTGAATTTAAACTTGGCATTTTTTTTCCAAGCAAAATTGACAACCAAGAGAAGAACAGTGATGCTGAGTGTGTCAAGGTGAAGACAACAATGCTGCAGCCCCTTGATGGCTGGTGGCCTCAGCGTTCCTCTGCAGGGTCCAGGTGTCATCTGAGAGGGAAACACAGAGAAACTTAGATCTCACCCACCTCCCCTGTAGTCAGCAGAGGTTAGGGTGAGAGATGAGCATTTCAGTTTGTCCCTTGACCCAGCACCACTGGCCACCTCAGGTGTGTGGCTGGATCTATCCACTGATTCATCTTCTTACACCCCATTCCAGATTTACAGCTTTTTTGTCTCTGCAACCTGAAGAACTGAAGATTAAGTGTTTTGATTTAGATTTAATCTTGGAGTTTAAGAGAGGAAGGCAGCCTTCAGAACAAAAAAACCCAGGGCTGAGTTGCTGGAAGCTGAGCCTGAGCTGCAGCAGGCATGCAGCCCTCTCTCCTCTCCCAGAGGGATCTGGCTTGGCCTCCACCACACAAGCTCATTGAAGTCAGGACCTATGGATCCTGTGTCTGCTGATAGCAATTTTCTCTGAAGTGGCTTTTAAGTGTTAAAGAAGTTACTATAATTACCTTGGGACTTTGCTAACACAGGCTCATTTAACGCTGGCTGGCTGGGACACGCCGTGAGACACACTCAGGAAAGAAACACAGCTGACCTCTCCTTATTCCACACGAGGAACACAAAAGGGAAGAGTGATAAAGGAGCAAGGGAAAGCTTTTAGAGAGTTATTATTAACCTCTCCCAGGCAATTGAAAACCTTTACAAACTGCAGGTGAGGGTTGTGCCACAAAAGCTTGCGCCCCGGTCACCCCAGGCTGGTGGGAGAGCAGAGGTTGGGAGAGGCAGCAGATGATGGGTTCCAGAGGCCAGGACAGCTGCTCTGCCAGCTGCCAAGCAGGGGCCATGTCCATTTGCAGTGAATCATTGCCATGCCTCATCACAGAACCTCAGGGCCATGCTTTAAACCATCATCTGACACAAGGTGCTGCAGTCCCTGCCCTACAGCTCCCAGGTTCGGCAGGGGACCTCAGCAGGGAAAGCAAAACCTTTGGGTTATCCCAAAGTCACATATGGGATCTAGAGCAAAAATGGGATCCGGTTACAAATATCCAGTTCTGAAGGCATCTGTCTAAAAGCCATTTTCTGCCACCAGAGGCAAGTTTTTTGCATTGACTTCCTTATGATGGTGGAGAAACTGTACACTTCACAAGTTGCTAGGGAGCAGCAGCCTAGTTCCTTGGAGAGCAGAACTTCCATGTCAGGTCCCCAGATCTCTGTCTCTTAGCCAAAGGCTGTTTTTTATCTGGTTTTTGCTTGAATATTGCACATTACTTAAGCAAGAAGTTCTCAGAGAGACAAGTGAAATGTCAAGGAGAACACCCCTGCAATTCAAGCATTGAGTGTAAATATGCATGAAACCCCAAGGCTGTGTCCTTTTGTCTGAGAAGATGTTAATAAAAATTTACCCTTCAGCTCACAAGCCTCCAAACCAATGAATAACCTCCTGGTGAGCTCTGAAACATTCCATAACAGAAGCAGAGGAACCTTCTGGGCACAGCATAATTTAATTAAAACAAAAAAGAAAAAACAGTGCTACTAAAACTAGGAGCATCCTACCTTCCAGGTATGTCTGTTCTCCCAGAAGTAGCAGCCTGGGAGAGCTGGTGGCTCTTGGACTCAGGCCAGGAAGGCTCCATTGCACAGAGCCATTTCTTCAGCTCTACTGGGAGTTCAGGTCTGGTCATAACTGGGAATTGTGCCTGTGGTTACCAGCAGAAGGCTGGAGCCTCCCTCCACTCACAGAAGAAGAGAAGGAAATTACAGAGCAATGTAACTGAGCTGTGTACTCTGATCCCCTCCCCTGCATCCACAAGTGTCTGGTTACAGCTTTGCTGGCTTTGTAGGCATTGGCCTCACTTCTGAAGATGGATGTGCTCCATCTGAGACACACAGGGAAGAGTAAACAAACTTGATGTCAGAGCCAGGGGCGTTCTTTCTTCATCAGCTCTCTGAAATGCATATGGGGGCCTCCAGCTGCCGAGGAGCCTCCCATAAATCAAGATTTATAGCAGGTCTCAAGGTCCTCCTCTAGGCTCCAAGTACAGTGGTGGCTCTGGGCTTGCATGCCAGTGCTGGAGCAAATGATCAGGAGTTCCCTGGTGGTATCCTTCTTAGAAGGTTCTCTGCTGACAGAGGCATGAGCCTCAGCTCTTGGGAGGCTTGTGTGGCTTCTCTTCTCTTCTCTTCTCTTCTCTTCTCTTCTCTTCTCTTCTCTTCTCTTCTCTTCTCTTCTCTTCTCTTCTCTTCTCTTCTCTTCTCTTCTCTTCTCTTCTCTTCTCTTCTCTTCTCTTCTCTTCTCTTCTCTTCTCTTCTCTCCTCTCCTCTCCTCTCCTCTCCTCTCCTCTCCTCTCCTCTCCTCTCCTCTCCTCTCCTCTCCTCTCCTCTCCTCTCCTCTCCTCTCCTCTCCTCTCCTCTCCTCTCCTCTCCTCTCCTCTCCTCTCCTCTCCTCTCCTCTCCTCTCCTCTCCTCTCCTCTCCTCTCCTCTCCTCTCCTCTCCTCTCCTCTCCTCTCCTCTCCTCTCCTCTCCTCTCCTCTCCTCTCCTCTCCTCTCCTCTCCTCTCCTCTCCTCTCCTCTCCTCTCCTCTCCTCTCCTCTCCTCTCCTCTCCTCTCCTCTCCTCTCCTCTCCTCTCCTCTCCTCTCCTCTCCTCTCCTCTCCTCTCCTCTCCTCTCCTCTCCTCTCCTCTCCTCTCCTCTCCTCTCCTCTCCTCTCCTCTCCTCTCCTCTCCTCTCCTCTCCTCTCCTCTCCTCTCCTCTCCTCTCCTCTCCTCTCCTCTCCCCATTCTCATCCCCATCCTCATCCCCATCCTCATCCTCTCCTCATCCTCATCCTCTCCTCATCCTCTCCTGATCATGGTTCCCCAAAAGCTGCTCTGGGCCATGCTCAGATCACAGTTTCCAGCAGGGACCTGCTGCAGGTGGGTGTTTATTCCAGTGCACCCACTTTCATGTTATACCTCTGGAGTTTTCTTGCTCTTTTAGTAAGAACTGAACACTTTGGTGAGTGTTTTCTTTCTTTGTTGATGCTTACAAGAGCATCCCAGCTAATGAGAGGTTGTCATTGACCTTGGCTGGCTCAGCACCTGCTCCAGTAAGTTCTTCCTACACTTGTGCTTGGTTTCATATAGTGCTGCATATCTAGAGGACTCAAAACTCAGCACAGGGACAACATCTGTCTCATGTGAATTAAAATCATGCCTTATGTGCTTTTTTAGTAAACAATAAAACTGATTATTTCCCTGGATTCACAGTCTATAGCTGCAAACTCTTGAACTGAAGCTGCAGGCCAGCACACATACTGATTACAGTTTTTTCATGGCAGAATTCACACCAGCTTTTTGTTTTTACTAAATTATCCTGGGTTCCTTTGCGAGGTTTGGCTGTTAACACATTCTCCCTCCTGCAGAAATGAAACATGAGTGTTTCTCCATCCCAGTGAACTTCAAAGAAACAAAGACATAAAATACAGACGCCTCCACGTATATTAAACCAGTGCTGAAAAGAATGCAAGCAGGAGTCCCAGGAGAGGGCAGGGGTTCAGGAGCAGTTCTCAGAGTCAGAAATCCTGTTAAATCTTGTTTATCCAGCCAATACACTCAAGCCTCACACCTGACCTGGAGCTTCTGCTGCAACCAAGGCTCAGTCTTGAGTGTGCAGAGGAAATCAGCCTGGCCTGCAGCTGGGAGGGCTGGAGAACTGCTTAGAAAGAGAGTTGGTGAGTGCAACCTCAGCAGCTTGATGTGAGGTTGGAGGAAAAAAATCTCTTTCCCATGGTTTCTGTTGTCCAAGTGCACCTGACAGCCTGACCTGGGACCACTGCACTGCTTTTGGGAAGTTTGGGGCTTTCCTTTTCAAAGAGGAGAGAAACTGTCCACTTTAGGGGTGGGAAATGACTCTTAGGGAACCTCAGAGTAATGCCAAGCAAAGCTTCACCTAATAGCTCAGGTCTCTGTGCCAGCCCCAGCCCTGGCTGTTCACCATCCATGGACTTGGCACACCTCATCCTTGGCTGAGGCTTCTTTCTTCTTAGCTTCTGCCCTATGGGGAAATAAATGAGTAAAATAAATGAGAGAGAAACAAGAAGTAAATAAGTGAAGGTACTTCCCTGAAATTACCCAGGGCCTAGAATGGAGAAATGTTACCAAACATCCCTGAGACCCAACATGCATCCTTCTGCTGCCCCTGTCCTGCAGGCAGCAGGTTGGGGTGAAGGTGAGGTGGGTGTACAGAGGGTCCCAGCGTGGTCAGAAACCACCAGCCTGCCTCAGGAGAAAGTGGAAAACTACAGAACAATCCAAAGAGCTTTCTATAGCCCCAAGGAGGCCGACCAGGCAATCTTTAAAGCTGTGTTACTATAGCAGCCCTGCTGGTAATTTGCCAGTCCATCTCCTTTTCTCTTCTTCACACCCCTTTCACGGGAAAAAAAAAAAAAAAGAGATTAGTCTCATCTTCACCAATTACCTTGCCCTGCTCCCAGCACAGCCTGTGGCTAAAAGATTGCCAGAAGAGCCCCAAAACATCACTGCGTGGCCAAGGGGCCCATGTTGTTCTTCCCCAGAGCAGGGAGGAAAACTGCCCCTGCCAGGAGCATCCTTTGGGGACAGGGACAGTGCCACAGGAGAAGCCCCATGGCTCTGCTCCCCCCTGTCAGCAGGAACTTTTTTTTGCCTGAGGAGGAGGAAAGTCTTGCTGGAGGTGTAGGCAGGAAAAACTCATCTGCCTCAACCCTCACCAACAGATGGGGGTCAGGAGAAAAGCCACAGACCCTTGCCAGATCTCCACTCTCTGGTTTTGCTAGTGATAATCAGTTTTAACTTCATGGATTGTATGTTCTTCCTTGGAGAGAGAACTAAGGTTTGGCATCTGGTTCCACCTGGGAAGCTTGGGGAAAGCTGAGGATGGTGTTAGGGGTCTGGTCCCACCCCGGGGAGCCCAAAGGACATGTAGTGCCAGGTAAAAAGCTGTTTCTGAGGCCCCACTGCCACCAGGGCTGCAGGTCACCCCATGACAGAGTCCCCCTTACCTGGTGACACAAAGGCCAGGGCAGTGTGGCCAGGACAGGGTTGGAGGGGACCACAGGAGCCCCAGGAGGGCAGTGATGCTGCAGCTCCCCGCTCAGCCAGGCTCTTCATTGCAACTATTGCAACTGGATTTTTTTTTTTTTTCTTTCTATACTAATGGAGCTACAAACTGGATCCAAAGCCCTGGGTGAATGAGTCCCTGCAGCATGGTTTGTGCAGGACATCTGGTGCAGGTCAGCCCACCCCAGGCAGGTCCCACCACTGCACCATCCTCCTTCTTCATCCTCTTCTCCCAGAGCCCTTTACTTCGTGCTTCTCTTCAGCCCCATCCTCTATTCTGGAGGCCCCAGAGGCTGCCAGAGATGCCCCCAGCAGAGCTGCTGTTCAGCCTCCTCTTTCCTCCTCAGTACTTTTCCTTAATCCTGCTCTGGGGAGGGGGGGGAAGATGGGATCCCTCTGCTCTCTGTTGGTGGTGCCTGGAGAAAAAGGCTGCTCCCACTGAGCTTCCCACACAAATCAATATAATTACCCCTTCCACTGGCAGCTAATGAGCTTAAAGCTTTCATGGCCAGCACCCCCCTGCCTCCCTCTCTGCGGGAGAAGCAGCTTCAGCCTGGACTGTCCTTTGCTAAAGAGCTTCCAGTGGCAGAAAAATAGGAGGAAAAATCTTTGGGGAAGAGGAGCTGATCGTTGGTGCTGCTGAACACAGAGGTGTCAGTCACAGGCAGGGCTGCTCCAAGCCTTTCCCTGGCCAAGGTGGGATGCTGATGAGCAGGGATTTTAGGGGTTAGAATCATAGAATCATAGAATGGGCTGGGTTGGAAGGGACCTCAGAGATCATCAAGTCCAACCCTTGATCCACTCCCCCTGTGGTTCCCAGCCCATGGCACTGAGTGCCACATCCAGGCTCTTGTTAAATATCTCCAGGGATGGAGAATCCACTACTTCCCTGGGCAGCCCATTCCAATGGCTGATCACCCTCTCCGTGAAGAAATTCTTTCTAATATCTAACCTAAACCTCCCCTGGCACAACTTGAGACCATGCCCTCTTGTCTTGTTGAAAGTTGCCTGGGAAAAGAGCCCAACCCCCCCTGGCTCCAGCCTCCTTTCAGGGAGTTGTAGAGAGCGATGAGGTCTCCCCTGAGCCTCCTCTTCTCCAGGCTGAACACCCCCAGCTCCCTCAGCCTCTCCTCACAGGACTTGTGCTGGATCCCTTCCCCAGCCTGGTTGCCCTCCTTTGGACCTGCTCCAGGACCTCAATCTCCTTCCTGAACTGAGGGGCCCAACTGAGGTTGCTGCTGCCAAGCACCTCCTTGCTCCCAGCCCTGTGTCCCCAGCACCTCGTGCCCATGTGGACTCCTTCCTGGGCTCAGGATCACAGCCTTCCAAGACATTGCTGGCAGCACATTTATCCCTCTGTTGGGAGATGAAATCCTCATGATGGAGGTGAACACCAGCAGATACTGCTCACAGTGACATCCATGGGTTCATGGGGGTCTGCTTGTCCATGCTGGCTATCCCCACACTGGCTCTTCTGGGGAAGGACAGACTGGTCCCATCAGCAAACTGCTCCTGGTGCTTGTTCTCACTGTGCCCACCCCATGTCACCCCAGCACAAGCCAGGACCTGAGCTGACCCCATCACCTGTGCTGTCAGCTTTGATCAGCAGCACTGTTCCTTGCAAGGCTTCAGGATCCCACCTGCTAATTGTGCTCTCCTTTCACTACAGATGAACTTACCAGCTCCAGAAGCAGAAGTATCCATCTCACAAGGCTCCAGCAGGCACCCACCTCCAGCTGCCAGCCAGGGATGTTTGTGTTTGCTGCAGCGTTTGACATCTTTACTTCGTGGCACCAGCCATGAAGCCTTTTCAGTCCTGCATGGCACCAATCCACCAGCCAGAGCTCACCTGGGACCAGTTTGACACTGGCAGGGGTGGCAGAAGGTTGCTGGGTTTCCAGGAGGACTCACCTGACCCTGCCTGCCAAGAGGCACTAATATGTTTTTGTTTTTCCAAACTGTGATTGGTTTCCCAATTTCTAAAAAGCCCTCTGGCTCACTGGGCACCCTTCCAAGGCTTCCTGGAAACCTGAAAATGTTAGGAAAGATTTTGGTGTCAAGGGCATGGAGTCAAGTTGGAGCTCACCTCTCAGTCCAGCCTTGGCCAGGACTGTGACTTCCTAAAAAGAAGCCAAACCCACAGCACCAGATTGCTTGCACACAGAGGACTGAGGAGCTTGTGGCTGAATTCCATCTTGGCTGGTTCATCCTACACACCCCAGCTTGTTTTCAATCCAGCCCCAAGTTTATCCTTTGCTTCTGGTCCTGAGCTGTTGTGTAATGTTAATTATTGCATGCTGCCATACTCCTCCCACGTTCACAGATGTATTTTGGGACTGAGCGAGGTGATTTCTCCACACAGGGGAAGGGGAATTGCTTGGGCACTTCTGATTTAAAAGATTCTGTGTTGCTAAAGGACAAGGACAGGAGATGAGGTGGTGCTCACAAGGATGCAGAGACTTGATGTGATAGATTCATACCATGCCTGTCCCCCAGCTCCTTGGCAGGTTATTCATTGCCTTTATTAACTCTATGTCAAATTACCCTTCTTTTCCTTTTTTTTTTTTTTTTTTTTTTTTTTTTTTTCTTTTTTCTTTCTTTTTTTTTTTTTTTCAGGCTTATTTTTTCATTTTGTCTGATTTTTCTTTACAAGGTTTCTTGTGAAAGCAAACTTGCAGAAGATCCTGGCTGCAGACTGGAGCATCCACTCACCCCCAGCACAGGCACTGGGCAGTGCCAGAGGAAAAGGTTCCACTTAAGCAGAGCCTGGGCAGTGTGGCTGCACTCTGGGGCTGGAGCTGGCACTGTGGTTATATTATTTCACTATCCCCAGTCAAACACCCCTGCTCTTTGCCCTCTGGTGTCCCTGCCATCCTCAGTGGGTGAAGCTGTGGCCATGCTGAGGCTGTGCCCATGACTCACAGCCACTGTCTGTACCTGGCAGTGACTCAGCTCTTCCTTCTCTGCCGTGACACAAGCTGTAATAAAATCCTGCCTTGGTGGTCGGGAGAGGGTTTGGGTTTTTTTCACCCTGCTTCCCACCCCCACGGTGGGGTGAAGGCCAATGTTTGCCAGGCTGGCAGCAGCCGTCACAACAGCGAGGCTACAACCACCCTGTCACAGCTTATTGGGAGCTTTCTGTCTGCTGGCCAAGGAGCTGGAGGCTGAAAGGCCAAAGATTAGAGTGAGGCATGGTTGAAATGCAATCAAATCCAGAGTCCAGACCCTGCTGAGCCTGGGAAAGCCCCATTCCCCCCTCCGCAGCTCAAACCTGCAGAGGCTCTGGCTGAGGAATAACAAACATGTGCCAGGGACAAACTGATAGCTTAGCAGAGAGGTTTTCCTAGAATCACAGCATCCCAGCCTGGTTTGGGTTGGAAAGGGCCCTAAAGCTCATCCAGTGCCACCCCTGCCATGGGCAGGGACACCTCCCACCAGCCCAGGTGGCTCCAAGCCCCATCCAACCTGGCCTTGGTTTTGCAGTGGGGAGCATGCTGCTGCTTCCCTTGAGCATCCCCAGCCTCCAAAATAATTTTACAAAAATTTCCATCTTGTCAGGGTGTGAGGAGGAGATGGTGGTGAGGAACATGCAGATTTCTTATCCTGATGCATCTCAGCTGTCCTATATGCCCCATATATGACCTGCTTGCAAAGGCTTCCCCTGCAGCACCAGAGTTTGCTTGTTTTGAGTGAAAAAGCAACACAATTGTGTCTTTAAAGGAGAAGAAGGATCTCATGGATGGTTTAGCTGCATCCAGGATGTCCAAAGCACAATCATTCCCACTCCACAGCTTCTGCTTGGCCTCAAAGGGCTGGCAGGGCAAGGGAGTGGCAGATCCTGGCTGGTTTGGGCTGGGATAGAGTTCATTTTTTGCAGAGTAGTTGTTGCGGGACTGGGTTTAGGATCTGTGCTGAAGCCAGTGTTGAGAAGGCAGGGATGCTTCTGTCCTTGCTTGAGCAGGGCTTACACAGCTCCAAGGCCTTTTCTGCTCCTTTCCCCCAGCCAGCATCCTGGGGGTGCCCAAGGGGCTGAAGGGGACATAGCCAGGAGACATCATCCCAGCTGACCCAAACAATATTCATTACCTGCTGACATCATGCTCAGCATAGAAACCTGGGGGAAGAAGAAGGCAGGGGGGGGACATTCAGGGTGATGTCATTTGTCTGCCCAAATCACTTTTAGGCTGGATGGAGCCTGATTTCCCTGGGGATAGCTGAGCACCTGTCTGCCCATGGGAAGTGGTGAATGAATCCCTTGTTTGGCTTTGCTTTACCTATTACAGTCTCTTTATCTCAACCCAGCAGTTTTCTCACTTTTCTGATTCTCCCCCCCCTCCCAGTCCCACTGGGTGGGAGTGAGTGAGCAGCTGCCTGGGGCTGAGCTGCTGCTGGGGTTAAACTATGGCACTGATGGATGGGCAGTAAAATGGACCAAAAAAAGGGAAACATGGGTAGGAAGTTCACAGGAAAGCTTATAAAAGGTGAGGGAGCTCACAGGCCTCATTCTTGCAATGAAATTAGGGGGGGATCTGATGGGCAGGGTGCTCAGGGGGGAGCCTGTGTCACACATCCCACCCTCTCCCCTGACTGTGACCCTGGCAGCAGGATCCCAGCCCAGCAGAAGGACCAGCTGGCCCTGTGGAGACCCTGCTGTGACATGTGACACCAGCTCCTCCTGCCCATCTGCTCCGGTGGGATGGGAATAGTGGGATGGGAATAGTGGGATGGGAATACTGGGATGGAGAGCTGGTGGCTCCCCCACCTGCACTGGTGTTCTGGGCTGAACGTGGCCTTTTTCATCCTGCCCAGGGTCCGGCTGCTCAACTCACACCAGAGCTGAGAAACAGAAGAAAACACAGCTTGGAAAATGTGATCACCTCGCTGGATTTCTCTGTTTTTTCTGCAAGGAAAAGAAAATCCCCCCCCCCCTCTGTTTTCTTTGCAGCATGAGCATCCTCAGGCAGGGCTTGCAAAAAGGGTGAGTCTAGGGGCACTGCTCAAAGGCAGTTATCAGGGATGGATTTTTTTTTTTTCAGCCTTGTGGTAAAACCTAAATTATTTTGAACCCCAGTTTGGGGCAGCTGATCTCTGGTGTCACAGCAGGTTTACTCTTGGGATCTGACAGAACCCACCACCCTGTGTGAAGATGTTCCTTTTGCAAGGAGGCTGAGCCCTTCATTTAAGATGTGCTCTGGTGCCATGGTGACAAATAAGGTTAATAAGCTCTGGGCTGATCCAGGAGATGCCTTCTAGCTGGCTGCACTCCTGGCTTTTTCTGGACTCTGCTTGCATGTGGTGACACAGGGACAAAGCTCCTGCTCCTCGTGGGGCTCCAGAGAGGGCTTGGTAGGGGATGAGAAACTGCTGTGGTAACATGTACAGGGGATGATGAAGGGGTGGCCATCACTGGGGACCTGCAGCTGGCTCCAGCATTCCCATAGCAGAACCTCACCCCAGGGATGGGAAGGGGGAAGTGCTCAGAGTCATGTCAAGTGATCCAAAGAGGGGGAAAAAAACAAAGAGATGGAAGAAGTGTTTCCCATCCCAGCACTGTGGTGCCACAGCTGCAAGGCACAGGGATTGCCAGCACTGTGCTGGAGCTGCCAGGGTGTGAGCTGCCAGCCCCCAGGTCCCACCTCAGCCAGGGAAAGGCAGCTGGGGATGAGGGTGGGAATTGCAGGAGATCATCCAGCCCTCCAGAGATCTCTGATGCTCCATAGCCCTGGGGTCCCACCTTGGGGTCTCACCCCTTTGGCAGGAGGTGTCAAGAATAAATGGCAGCTGAGAGGTTGGTGGATTGCCAAAAACCAGGAGAAAAAACACCAAAAGCAGGCGTGCAGCATGCTGAGGAGTAGGGCTGGGGACACTGCTGAGGGGACTGGCTCTTGGGTGGGTAAAGAGGAGGGGGGCAGCTGCTGGGCTGGAACCAAGGGGTTGCCAGCAGCCCCTCCTTGCCCACCCTCCTGCAGGACCTGCTCCAGCCATGGCCTGGGGGCCCTGCCTGGTGTCCCAAAGTTTGTGTCTGCTGGCACAGGGACACCAAAGCAGGCAGATGAAGGGTGCTGGGGTCACCAGACCCCGTCTGCTGTCTCAGCTGTCCTTCTCCAGGAGCAAACTGCAGCCTCTCCTTGCCCTGAAGGCAGGTTGTGGTGACCAGAAGGTGGCATGCAGGAGGGGACACTGCAGGTGGCACTGAGGAACTGGCTTAATCTGAAAGTGATGTTATCTCAGGCTGGTGTTTGCATTTGGTGAGAATGAGCCTCGGGAGGAGGACACTGGCTGAGACATTCTTCTGGACAGTCTCTGGACAGCAAAAGGCCAGAATGGGCTCAGATCCTCACCTCTGAGCAACTTTTGCAGCAGCTTTGGCTGGTGAATGCCACCAGTGTCTTTGCTGCCACGAACCCCCCTGTTTCCCTGAAATGCTTTTTATGCTGCAAGATCTTCAGCAGCATCTTTCCAAACCTTATTGACCTTGATCCATGTAAAATCCCCAGGGCAAGCTGATACCAACCCAAACCAGGACTCAAGCAAGCCATGGGTGGGAGGAGCTGAACCAGCTCCAGGTGAGTGCTGGCCTCACCCCTTGGTCCACCCAAGCCCCCCCTTGCACCCCCAAACCTCCCCCACCTCCTCCAGCTGTGATGGGGACCTCACCAGGGCCATGGGGACCTTCCTAGGGGCTTCTGGAGCACTGGTAAGTGGTGGGGCACCCAAAATGTAAGATATAGCTGTGTTTGAGTCACATCACTCAAACTTGCTTGGGGCTTCCAGGAGAAGCTGCAGCTGGCTGGGAGATCCCCAGAGCAGGGACTGGTGTGCAGGCACAGTTCTGGGGCAGCAACTCCTCCAAGCCCACAGACTTCATTCATTTGAAAATTTCAAACTGCATTTATTTGGAAAAATATTCTTTCCCTTTGGGGTTTCCTAATCCAGTGTTACAGCAACCTCCCAGGGAAGGAGGATGCTGGGTTTAGATAGTCCATTGGAAATTTTTGTATTTCCAAAAGTTCCATGCACAGCTAGGGAAAAAAAAAATAAAACCCCACAACCAAAACCTGTTAAAATTTCCATTTGTGTCCCTGTAAAAACAAAACAAACAACAACAACAAAAGAAAACAAAAAACAAAACAAAAAAATACCCCAATGAAAACCAAACACCAAACTGTAAAGGGAATAAATAAATTTGTTACCCATTAATTCATCCCAGCTGTCGAGGAGTTACTCATTATTTTGCTGGCAGCCAAGCAGCCTTTCCTGCACATGGACTTGTTTTTAAAGAGCAGGGAAGGGTGCTGGGCACTGGGGTTTTTTGGTGGGGTGAATGTCTCCAGCTGTGCAGGTTTCTCTGCTCCTGGCTGGGCTAAGGAAACTCTGCAGGATCACTGATCCCTTCGGCCTCTGCTTCCCACTGGGAATTTCCAGGCCCAGCTGACACCTGGCGAAGCAGCAAAAATAAGTGAATTCTTAGATCTGGGCTTGCTGAGGAAGTGAGAATGTGTGGGGTTTTGTTTTTTTTTTTTTTCTAGGGTGTCCATGTGGGGCACAGACTGGCAGCCGTGCAGGCGTGAGGGCCAGCTCGTCCCTGGTGCCTGCACTCAAGGGGAGGTGGCAGCACCAGCAGCAGCAGGGGACATGTCACATCCCTGGCCCGTGACATGTGTGCAGACCTCTGGTGTCTGTCCCAGCCCAAACTCTTGTCCCCTTGTCCAGGAGGTGGCTGGCCAGGGAGAGCTGTAGGTCCAGCTGCCAAGGGAATGGGTGTACGGGTGCTATGGGTGCCATGGGTGCAACTGGGTGATGCCCAAATGTCACATGAGGGCAGGGGACACATCCCCCACTGCATGGAAACCTGCAGGGACCTGGCTTTGTGTTAAAGAGCCCTGCTACCAGCCCCCTGGCCTGAAGGTGATATTGTGGTGGTTCTGTTCCTCCATCAGATGTTCTGGGGCTGGGGAAAAATGGTCCCTCTCCCTCTGTCCCTCTGTCACTGCACCTCTGAGGGGCTCCAGTGCTCAGTCTCCACAAAATGGGGTGGGAAATAAGTTTCCCCACAGTCTCAATGAGGACTGGAAGTGAAGTAGCCTGAAGAGGCTTGAGCTCAAGGAGTTCCACCTCCAGCTCGTGCAGCTAAACCCGGGCAGCAGGAGCAGAGCCACGTGTCAGCTAAGATAAGAAACTAGTGTCAGATTTATTTTAAGGATGCATATTTTAATTTCTAAGTTCCTCCTTTGTAACTGTTCCCAAGCTGGTAGGAACCATTTTTTTTAACCCTTCCCTTTGATGCCACAAAACCTGAGCTTTGCTTTTCAAGCCTGCTTAGTGCTGAAAAGGGGGTTGGGTGGCTCTGTCAGAAACAGGGCACGCAGCTCTCAGAAACACTGACTACATAAATGGGAGGGAAATGTTCTTAGGGAGAAATCCTCAGGGAGGCTGTCACTGGAGGGGGAGTTTAAGATCCTTAGAGGGAGTATTCCCCCAGCACTGGAGGATCAGCCTCTGCCCAGGGGTTGGTTATCCTGAGGCATGACTTTGGGAAGCTGGCAGCCTTTCAACCATCATTCCTCCCCCAGTAACACTGGCCAGGGGAGCTGGGGTCCCTGCTGGGGGGCTGCAAGGGCAGGAGGCAAAGCAGATCAAGGCTGGTGTTGGAGTCAGCTGTAGAGGTTTGTGAATTTTTGGTTCTGTTTGCCTAGAAAAGGTAAAGAGCATCTCTCAGCCCCCAACAGCAATAGGATCAGCCATGGAGCTGATCCAGAGTATTTCCCCACTCCCAGGGTAAATCTGGCTGGCCATGCTGCAGCTGAGCCCCCAAAACTCCTGTGCTGCCACCTCAGCTGGGTTTGGGTGACACTGCAGTGGAGTGAGCGACCTCCCCCCAGCAACAACCAGGACCCCACTCATCAGTCTGGCCAAAGAACCCAGGGCTGAGCCACCTGGAGGGGTGTTGGGCTCTGCATCCCATGAAACAACAGCACGGGGTGGGTGGGATGTAGGGGTGGGATGCCTGAGTGGGATTGGGATGCCCAGCTGGGATGGCTGGGTGGGATGTAAGGGTTGGGATGCTCAGGTGGGGTGGCTGGGTGGGATGTAAGGGTTGGGATGCCCAGCTGGGATGGCTGGGTGGGATGTAAGGGTTGGGATGCTCAGGTGGGGTGGCTGGGTGGGATGTAAGGGTTGGGATGCTCAGATGGGATGGCTGGGTGGGATGTAAGGGTTGGGATGCTCAGATGGGATGGCTGGGTGGGATGTAAGGGTTGGGATGCTCAGGTGGGGTGGCTGGGTGGGATGTAAGGGTTGGGATGCTCAGGTGGGGTGGCTGGGTGGGATGTAAGGGTTGGGATGCTCAGGTGGGGTGGCTGGGTGGGATGTAAGGGTTGGGATGCTCAGGTGGGGTGGCTGGGTGAGATTCCTGGGTGAGACACTGGGGAGGGCTGCCCAGGTGACATGCCTGGGGATGGGATGCCCAGGTAGGATGCATCCTGAAGCATCCCCAGCTTGCAAAGTGATAGAAACAGCTATGGATGGGAAGCTCCCACACATTTGCAATCCCACCAACAGGGACCTGAGGACCAGGGTGAGATGGTGGTGTCATCTGCCAGTAAAGGAAGAGCCATCAGCTCCATCCTGCAGACTGCCCCAGGAAGAGCCACACCGGGTGGTGCCTGCAGGGTGGCAAATTTCAGCTGGGTGCTCCGGGGGTGAGGATGTGGTTCCTTTTATATTCTTCCTTCCAGTTTCTTTTCTGAACAGGGTGTAACTTTCCTGGCCATCTGTTCCTGCAGCCAAAAAATAAATCACTCGGTGCTCTTTAAGGAGATTAATTTCTCCAGGACTTGCCCTTCAGCCAGCATGTGCAGCAGACACAGTCCCGCTGGGAAACTTGTCCCTGTAAATAAAACCATTGCAGACAGCAGGAGGGATGGGGGGATGTCAGTGTGTTTTACCACAGAAATCAACAGAAACAAAAGAAAATATCAATTTCCACAGAACTTTTTAGCTCAGGACCAGGCCGGGGCAGCAGAGAGGAATTTGCAAGCAGTTGCAAACCTGTTTGTTGCAATAATTCCAGCAAGAAGGTAATAAAACGTAAGATAATTATAATAATAAAACTGAGGCAGCCTCTTAAACTCTCAGTGGTGCTTTGCTGAGCATCCCCCACACCACACGCTGCTGAAACCACAAACTTGGGGCACACAAAGCCCCTGAAGCCATGATCAGGCTGACAAAGAGCAGCCCAGGCTGGACACCTAACCTCCTCATCTGCTGCAGAGCTGGGCTGGCCTCTAACACCCCAAATTGCTCATGGAAATCAAGTTTGGGTTCGAGCTGAGGCTGAAAGGGTCTCCAAACCTCCCAGACTCTGTGGGGATCTGAACCTGACCTTGTAGGATCAGCACCCCAACATCGGGCACGGCCGCTTGGGGTCACACATCCCGCAGCAGGCAGCAGCTCCTGGGGTTTTTTCCTGGCTGCAGAATACCGGGATAATTCCAGAAACAAATCCAGTGGGACAGAGCTACTGGGAGGGAGGGAAGGAGGGAGGGAGGGTGACATGTGTCTTGGCACCCGAGCCAGGGTGCCAGCACCCAGGTCCCCCCTGGCGTGAGCTGAGCTTTGCTCCCCTGTGCAGCTTTGGGTTCATTCCTTCTCCTCGGCCTCGCATGGAAAAACTCCAGCTGCCGAGGTGGCTGCTCTGCAGAGCTCCTGGAGTGCAGGAGCCCAGAGGGGGATGGTTTTAGGAGGCCCCTCTGGGCTCTGCCACAGCCTCCGGCGTGGGGCAGGGAGCAGAGATGCTGCTCCCAGAACCTGGGAGACAGAACCCCCCAACCCATCCCCACCTCTCCTGCTTGTTTTGTAGGTAAGAGTACAAAGCTAAATTCAAAGAACGGGAGCAGGCACTTTGTTTCCAAAAAAAAAAAAAAAAGTTAGAAATGTATTTTGCTCCTTTTTTTTTTTTTTTTTTTTTTTTTTAAAATGCAGCTCCAGCTCCTTCTCCTCCAGCAACAGAATTCCTTTCAGACTCACAGCACCAACCCCTTCTCCACGGGCTTCCCAAGCAGACAGAACCCCCCACTACCCCCAAAGGGGACCTGCCCCCCGGGATGCCATCAGGATGGCTGACAGTGACAGTGACAGTGACAGTGACAGTGACAGTGACAGTGACAGGAGGAGCCCCATTCCCTCACTCCCTCCCCATGCCACACTGCACCCCACGGCCTGGGGACACCAGCCCGAGCCCCTCTGCTCCCCACCTCCCTCCGACCACCACCACCAAGGTCCAAATTCCCCCTCAGCTCTCTCGACCTCCCCTTCCCCCCCACCAGGGGTGTCCCCAGGGGCTCCCGGGCCAGGTTCCATCCAAACCCCTTTTGTCCTGAACCAAAGGGGAAAAAAAGCCACAAGGGGACAGAAACGCCACCGGTTTGTTTCCTCTGCTGCCGAGCAGGGGGGGGCTCGGTGTCCCCTGGCACAGCGCAGCGCTCTGCAGCCTGGGGGTGACACGCGAGTGGCCACGGGTGACATGCGAGTGGCCACGGGTGACTTGTCCCTCGGGCCACTCTTCAAGCTCTTCCCATGCCAGTCCCAGGCAGGGGGATAGGACAGAGCCACCCACAGCTCCGGGGGCTGTCCCCACGCCGTGACAAGAGCCGGGGTGGCACTGGTGGCATTGCGGTTCGGTGACGGCAAAGTGACCTCGGGTGCGACAACGCCGGTGCTGTCACCTCTGGGGCTCCGGAGGTGGCTGAGCCCCCAGCCCGGGTCAGAGCGCTCCCTGCTCCACCGGCACCGGAACCGGGACCGAGCCCGGGACCGGCTCCTGGCGCTGCCTCTTCCTCTGCCTCTCCCGCTTGGCTCGCCAGCACACGTAGGCGGCTACCAGGAGGCCCACCCCAAAAATCAAGGTGGCCACCGAGACCACCTTAGCGATGTCCATCTGGGGCCCGTTGATGGTGAAGGTGATGCAGGTGGCAGCCACCCCGATGACCACGGAGACGATGCCGAAGGGGAAGATGCAGCGGTACCAGGACTTCTCCGTCCCCCCCGTAGCCAGGGCCAGCTTGTTGAGGGTGGCGGTGGAGTCGGTGGCTGTGGCCAGCGGTAGCCCCGCTTTTCCTCCTTGCAGGCAAGTGAGCGAGCTGGACTTGCAGCCCATCATCTTGGCAAGAAAAACAGGGAGAGACCAGAGGCAAAAAACAGGAGGGTTGGAGCCGGGCAGTGTCCCAGGGTGAGAGCAGGGATGGGGGGAAGAGGCTGGGTCCTACATGGCGGCTTTGTCCGGAGGGATCCTGGGGGTACCGGGGGTACCGGTGGGATGCTGGAGGTACCGGCGGGATGCTGGAGGTACCGGCGGGATGCTGGAGGTACCGGTGGATGCTGGAGGTACCGGCGGGATGCTGGAGGTACCGGTGGATGCTGGAGGTACCGGTGGGATGCTGGAGGTACCGGTGGATGCTGGGGGTACCGGTGGGATGCTGGGGGTACCCGTGGGATGCTGGAGGTACCGGTGGGATGCTGGGGTACCGGTGGATGCTGGGGGTACCGGTGGATGCTGGGGTACCGGTGGGATGCTGGGGTACCGGTGGATGCTGGGGTACCGGTGGGATGCTGCCGGTCCGGCTCTGCTCTGCCTCCCAGCTCCAGCTCCCGGCTCTTTTGCTGCCAGCCAGGAGGAGGATTGGTGGGAGCGGCGGTGATCTCATGGCGGTGGGAGGGCCAGCTGGGTCCCGCTGCTTGTTTTTAACTGTTTCGGGCTGGGATCTCTCCAGGGAGGTGTTTTCAGTTCGGATCTGCTGTCGGCAGCCCGGTTCCCAGGCAGGCAGAGCTGGCCCAGGGCTCCTCCAAGACTCAGGAAGGAGATTGAGGTCCTGGAGCAGGTCCAAAGGAGGGCAACCAGGCTGGGGAAGGGATCCAGCACAAGTCCTGTGAGGAGAGGCTGAGGGAGCTGGGGGTGTTCAGCCTGGAGAAGAGGAGGCTCAGGGGAGACCTCATCACTCTCTACAACTCCCTGAAAGGAGGCTGGAGCCAGGGGGGGTTGGGCTCTTTTTCCAGGCAGATATCAGCAGGACAAGAGGCCATGGGCTTAAGCTCTGCCTGGGGAGGTTTAGGTTGGATGTTGAGAAGAAATTTTTTACAGAGAGGGTGATCAGCCATTGGAATGGGCTGCCCAGGGAAGTAGTGGATTCTCCATCCCTGGAGATATTTAACAAGAGCCTGGATGTGGCACTCAGTGCCATGGGCTGGGAACCACAGGGGGAGTGGATCAAGGGTTGGACTTGATGATCTCTGAGGTCCCTTCCAACCCAGCCCATTCTGTGATTCTATGATTCTCTGATCCAGCTCTCCCAGCCCCCCCAGGCCACGCTCCTGCCAGGCCCCTCAGGGGCAGTAAAACCCTGAGGGTTTGGGCAGGGGAACTTAGATCCACCCCATGGAGTCCTTTCACCTCCTCCTTGTGTGTCACCAATGCCATCACCTCCTTCCTACCTGCTCTTTCTCCCCGCTGGCTCCTTCCTCTGGCACAGAGGATTTTGGTTGGGTTGGAGAAGGCTCAAGGGTGAGACTCACCCAGGTGGAACAGGCCCCTCAGATATTCCCCTCTTGTTTTCCCTGTGGTGTCCTCCCCGCACAAAGAAGAGGAAGGGATGGAGATACAGGGATTGATAAGCACAGAAACTTCCTACCCACCTCTGGCCTCCAGCAGAGACTTCTTTTTTGGTGGGCAAAACCTGTTTGTGCCACTTCTTTTTCCATTAATGTTCAGAAAGAAAGAAGGCTGGAGCTGGCACAAATAGTCCCCATGTCCACTTGCTTCTCCTGTACTGTTTGTTATTGCTGTTGTTGGGTTTTTTTGATTTTTGTAGTGTGTGGTTTTTTGGTTTTGTTTTGTTTTTTTTTTTTTTTAATTGGTTTTCCTGAAGGAGAAAGGAAAGGAATGAGCCATTGCAGCAAACGTTAAGAGACCTGGAGCTTTTCCCAGGTCAGAGCTTCCTCCGAGCTGATGGGGCCCAGCTGCATTTCTGCATCAACTGAGAGAAAGCCAAAAATAAGGGAGAAAATCCACACTGTAGCAGAAGTGGAGCTGTGCAGGGAGAGGGTGGCTCTACAGGAAGGTGAGAAGATAGAGAGGCACAGAACATTCTCAGGACTGACTCAGGAAAGGGGATGTTTGGGCATCAGCCCAGACATGGGACACATTATCTTTTGATTTTATTTTATTTTTTATTTTATTTTGTGGGTGTTGCTCTTGCCTACATCATCCCCAAGGAAATCATCTCCCCCTGGGAAAGGGAGGGAATGAAACGTGTGAATCAACCTTTGCCCCTCTCCAGGTTTGGTCTGGAAAGACACACAGGACCTGTTTGGGTAAAAAAGGTCTGGGTCTGCCAGAGCTCTGGGATCTCTCCTTGCCTCTGGTTTCTTCACTAACACCCATAATCAAAAATGGAGGTTTAACAGATATCAGATGGATTTCCAAATTTCAGGGAGGCTTTGTGCTTCTGAAGCATTGCCCCAAGGCAGGTGACTGAAGGACATGAGAACAGAGGCTCAGGCTAAGCAACTCAATAGGGAAAAGAGCTACAGCTTAACTCAGATGCACAGCACACAGAGCTCTGCAAACTGAAAAATCCCAGTATTTATTCTCCTGGTTGCTCATTAGAGGGGAAGAAGAGCAGAATAATTCAACCAGGCCATGTCCTTTGAGCAGTGAGGGCTCAGCCCTGCCTTCTTTAGGCTGATACAAGCTCCATCTCCACTTTTGGGAAGCTTTGTCAAAGTGACACCCCTAACTACAGCTCTGCTGCCAATTCAGCCTGTCCTAGCCAGTCCTACCCCCCCAAAGCACCCCCACACCTCCAGCCTCTCCTCAAGGTGTTGGGAAGGACTCTTGGCTCCTGGTGAAACACACCAGCTTTAGTGGACAGACAGATGTACAAGTTTAAGTGGTGCTGAAGAGCAGAGCCTGGCTTTGAAAGGGCAGGAGGTGACAAAAACAAGCTCCATCTGGTTAGAAAAAACAGGATGGATTGCTACATCTCCAGTTCTGACCCATGGTGACTCTGAATATCTGACTCACTTCTTGGGAGCCCACTGTAGCAACCCCGTGCATCTCCTGCACTGGCACAAACCCTCTCACCCCCTTCCACGGTAACACATCCTTCAAGTTAGACAGGAGTACAACAAAAATGTTTGCATTTATCAAACTCCTCCTTATCCTCCTCTCACCAGGCACAGCTCACCAGTGTTTCCAATGAGGCAGCACTGCTGCACATCTGACTGAGGACCCTCCAAAACTCCAGAGATGGCTTAAAAGAGATTTGTTCTTTAAGTATTGAACCAGAAGACAGCACAGATGCACATCTGGGAGCCATGCTGGCTTTGCCCCTGGTTTGAAAGGAGAAGTAAAAAGCCTTAGGAGGACCAGGAGAGCTCAGGGCTGGGCTGGGATGAGGTCAATTCTCAGGCTCCCGTGTAGGCATGACCTTCTCCAATCAAAGAGGCCAAGTTCATGCAAAGCTTTCTCTAATTTTGCAGTGGGTTTCAATAAAACTCATAAATGTGCCTCAAGAGAGAGAAAAAGGCTTCACATTGGGCTCCATGGTGTGAGTATGTTTGTTGGGGGGGCACTGAATTTACCCCCCCCTCAGTAGGGCTCCTCTGCCTGGGCTCTCAGCTCCTTCCCTCCCTGATCCTTCTGCAACAAACCTAAGGGTGTAATTTGCATTGCAGGAACAGAGACTCGAGTGCATCCTCTTCCCACAGGAGGAGAGAAAAAGGCAGCTGGGGCTGGATGAGTCAGATTGCAGGAGCTGAGATGGATGACACCCCCTAGACACAGCCACCTACACCCACACAGATGGTGCTGACCTGGGCGGGTGATGGATGGGGCAGCAGGAGCTCTGGATGCTGCCCAGAGCTGGGATGCAATCCACTTGGGTAAGGGAGATGCTCTGGAGCCTGGCTTTCATGTCTGCAGTAAAAAAGCTGCAGAAAGTAAAGAAAAACAACCTGGAAGCAGAAAATTCTGTTTAAAAAGGGAAACAAGCAGAGCGGGTTAATGGCTTCGGTGGGCAATGGGAAGCTTGTGTTTTGAGTGAGAAATAAAAGATTCCTAGGAGGGAAACAGCTCATTAAGAAATGATGAGGAACCCAGGATCCTTCTAAATCAGATTAATTACTCTCTTTTTGAAGGAAGAAAACCCAGAATCAAAAGTAGTGTTGACCACCACCAGGAGGAGCAAGTGCAGAGGGTGATGTAAATCCCCTGTGCCCAGTGCTTGGGCAGGAGGAGAGAGCTCTGTGGTAGGGGTCCAGAATTCCATAGGCAACCAGAGACACTAACATCGAGTTTTCAAAGTAAATGTTACAGAGACAAAATAATTTGAAGATCACAAGGAGATGCTATGGCAGAGAACATAGGACTGGGGTGCAGGGACACCCACACCTCACTGACTGCTTCACCACCCAATACCCAGCACCTCAGCACACAACTGTAGAAGAAAGGGTTTGGGGATGAAGGAATTAAGCATTTTTTTCCCCACAGAAACTAGAAGTCAGTGAGTCCAGAGAGAAGATCAGAAAACAATTTATCTTGGGTCATATAATACCTTTGGGCAAAGATACTCAAAGATAATGTTATACAATCCACATATATCCCTGCACCAGTGAAAGAAAACATACATACATGCCCACTTAATTTCTTATTTTCAGAGCACACAGCTCAAAATCCTGGAATCTGCAAGAAATGTGCTCTGGACAAGTGACCCTCACTTGTTTTAAAACCAAACACCCACAGAGCACAGGCACTGACTTACCACTCAGAGGAGTGGCACAAAAATAACAGCCACCATGGTTTGTAGAACTGACATTCCCCCAAAGGTATTGTGGTTTTTATTTTATTTTATTTTTCTTGTGGCTGTGTGAGGAAATCAATAATTCTGCCTTTATTTGGCTGGTACAAGCCAGTTCTTGCAAGAGCCATACACCAGATTAAGACTAGGATAAGAAATACCCAATAACTCTTGATTGCACAGCTTTTCCCCCCAGAAAAACAAACTTTGACTGCAATAAAGAGTAGCAAGGAAATTAAAGTAGGTGAGCATCAACAACCACATAGCCCCATGCCACAGATAGCCCAAGTGGCAGCTGTGACCCAGGACTGCAGCTTTTTCTGATCTCTTGACTGCATCTTCCCCAGTTTTAATATGGGGAATATTAAACATCCATTGAATACACCCAACCCAACGGACCCACCCAAAATACTTAAATAAAGAAGGGCAGCTCGTGGGTGCAAAAAGTTGGGAAAACTGGAGGGAGGAATTACATGAGGGAGGTGAAACAGAGGTATTTGGATTTACCAGAGGCAGTGGCTGTGCCTGCAAGGTGCTCACTCCAAGCTGTGCCCTGGAGCAGTGCCTGCACTGCTCAGCACTTCCCATCCCACTGTGTCAGCACCCAGCTGTGGAAACAATCCCAGCAGAGACAGGGTTAAGTTTGGAGCAGCTCCATTAATTTTAAGAGAAAGGAGCAAAGGAAGAAACTCCCCAGGCAGCAGGGAAGGGCAGATGGCCTTTGGCAGTGGAAGTTGCTGTGTGCCATGTAACACTGGGCAACAGGCAGCAAAACAAACCAGGAGGCACAATCTTGGATTCTGGTGACCTCAAAAGTATTTCCCAGGTCTGTGATTCAGCAAAAGGAATAAATAAATAAATCATCAAGGCAGGGGAATAAAGCAGCAACAGCCACCAGGAAGGACGGGGCTGAAAATAGCAGCGAGTGTCACCGTGATCCACTCCAACAAAGACTTCTGCAAGAGTGACAAGCCACCAAGTGACACTCAGCTGCTGTTTTGGGTCATTGTCATTAGGCTGGGTGGGGGGCAAGCCCTGGGCATCTCCCAGGACAGGCAGGGAAAGCAGAGCCAGCCTGCCAAAAGCACTTCCGAAACAGGGATGGCTTTGGAAATCAGATTCCTTATGAGAAGGATGCTTTCCTGTGAGCTCAAATACAGACAGGAGCAGATGGAAAAGGATCAGTCTCATCTGCCTGGTGGTAGCTCTGTTCCTTCCCAGCACTGCACGGTGTTGGTGCAGGCTGAGCAAGTGCAGAGCTCCCTTCACACCTTCTGCTGCTCCTCTCCTGGCACTCAGCAGCTGCCTGCCCCACACCACACCACAGGAGACACTCAGCACAGTAATGAGAACAAGGTACAAGGCAGAAATAGGGAAAAAAACCTGCTAACTAGGAGAAAAGCTGATCCACAGCAACTTTGTTGATGTCCTCTGCCCTGAAGATGCTTGGCAGTGGCCAAGCCAGAGAGCTGGGCGAGGTGACAACAGAGCTTGGGCTGACTCACAGGGTACACACACTGGTTTTAAGGCAAGCAGATAAAATATACACTTAGTAAATGACAAGAAGTTATTTGACTGTCACTAGTACTTTTCCTTTTATTTATTTATTTTTTTAAAACTACAAAATAATTGCATTGTCATAAGCAAAACTCTGAATTAGAATCATCAAATTTTCAGGGTTGGAAGGGACCTTTAAGATCATCCAGTTCCAACACCTCCCACCAGATCAGTTTGCTCAGAGCCCTGTCCAACCTGGCCTTAAAAACTTCCAGGGATGAGGCTTCCACCTCCTCTCTGGGCAACCTGTGCCAGTGTCTCACCACCCTCATGGGGAAGAACTTCTTCCTAACATCCAATCTAAATCTCCCCTCCTCTGGTTTGAATCCATTCCCCATGTCCTATCACTCCCTGACATCCTCCAAAGTCCCTCCCCTGCTTTCCTGTAGCCCCTTTCAGGCACTGGAAGGCTACAATAAGGTCTCCTTGGAGCCTTCTTCTCTCCAGACTGAATAACCCCAACTCTCTCAGTCTGTCTCCATAGGAGAAGTGCTCCAGCCCTCTGGTCATCCCCGTGGCCCCTCTCTTGACATGCTCCAGCACCTCCAGGTCTTACTTGTAGTAGGGGCTCCAGCACTGGATGCAGTAGGATCCAGGTGGGATCTCATGAGAGCAGAGAATTCCTCTCTGTAAACAGAGACCGTGGCAGTCGTGCTGCTGTGAGACATAGTTGTATGTGATTAAAATCATTAATGGTTTGTTAATTCCAAAAAACCTGCCCTAAATCCAGTGGGTTTGCCTTTCCAAAGGACAACGTGATGACTGCCAAGAGCTTTGTCACCCTCAAGGAGAAGACTCCAGAACAGAGCAGTGGTGGGTCCTGACAAACATCACCAGGTATTCCTCCACAAACCTAGGGATTTAAGGTTGGCAAAATCCTTGCAACTATTATCAAACAGCCCAAATTCCATAACAACACTACCAGTGAGCCTTCCTGGCTCCCAGAAACACATGCTTATGTTTCCATTTACATGGAGCCCAAACTTAAAACACTATTGCTGACTCATCCCTGCATCCAGTGACCTGAATTCTGCTCCATTATGCAGTCAGCACACAATGTAATTAAAGCATTGTAGACCATTTATGGTTTTATTAATTTTTTAAAGGTGGTTTATTTTGTCCTTGGGGTTGTTGTGTGGTTTTTTTTTTTAATTATTATTCCTGTGCTTGCTCCTTGGTCATGTGTCTGGTTGCTATCAAATACCCAGCTCCTCCTAAAGGCAGGAAGAACTACAGATCCCATCACCAAAAAAGGGGCAAGAGCCTCAGATAAAGCAGTTTTTCAAATTCCAAAGCTATAGGGCTGTGCCAGCAGATGTGGGGCAATCAGTTTAAGAGGAAAAAGGATGATGAGCTGCAGTGCACTAATTTCCAACACAACTGCATTGGTAATGCATAAAGCAACCCAGCTTTGAAGTCTTACTGACCTGAATGTGTGCATCACACCTCCCTTGTTTTCTTCTTCTTATACAGGAGATAAAATGAGACTAATTGTTTCCCACTATAACATGAAAAGGCTGAAAAAAGCCTCATGGGCAGGTGTTAACACAACTGGGATTGTGTGTTCTCAGAAGCCAGGAAGGAAGATTTCAGAAAGGCTTTTCCACCAGGTTAGGCTCCTCCACTGACTCAGAGCTTGCTTCTATGTGCTTTTTCCTATCCAAACTCCAGAACCATTGATTATCTTGCTTGTTCTGCCTAAAAATAAGTCAAACATCTCTGTATGCCTAAATAGCCCACTGCTGCACATTCTCTCCTTCTGAAATTACAGTAGAAAAATCACTTTCAATTCTTCCCTTCCTATTACCAGCTCTTTATACCCTGGCACAGGTGGCACACTGCTTCCTGCCCTCTGCTTTCTAACTAGACTCAGATTAATTGACAAAAAAGAAGATTTTTCTTTATTGCAATGCTAAAGCCCTTCTTTCTTCACAAATTAAAAACATGATGATAGATCTTTTCCTCTGGGTTGTGGTTTTGGAGTTACCAAAAATAGCACTGGATCTGATGGTTAATAGAAAATTTAATACCTATTTAATTATTTTCATGTCAGACTTAGTCATGACAAGGGGCTTCCTTTTCCTTTCCTTTCCTTTCCTTTCCTTTCCTTTCCTTTTCCCTTTCCTTTCCTTTTCCCTTTCCTTTTCCCTTTCCTTTTCCCTTTCCTTTTCCCTTTCCTTTTCCCTTTCCTTTTCCCTTTCCTTTTCCCTTTCCTTTCCTTTCCTTTCCTTTCCTTTCCTTTCCTTTCCTTTCCTTTCCTTTCCTTTCCTTTCCTTTCCTTCTTGTTTTGGTTTTATGAGGTTGTTTTTAACCAAAGTGAAGGAAACCAGGAAGCTTTCAGTGAAACCACATGTCAACTGCATCAGTCTCACTGTACATGCTTTAAAAAAAAAACAACAACAAACTCAAAGTGAAATAATATCAATCTCCATCTTACAGATAAAAAGTGAACAACCCCAGTGTCAGATCCAACATCTACAGCCTCTCAGTAACCCCACCTGGTGATAGGACTGGAAATTTGCAGTCATGAACTGTCCTGGCATGCAAAAATCCACGCTGGCTCCTTCTCCTGGCTTTCCCAAGGCTCTAAAAGCAATTCCAACTCATTGCTTACAGCAAACTGAGACTTGGACTCCCTGGGACAGTCTGAAGGAGGCCGTGCACCCTGTAATACCCACAGTCAGCATCCTCAGAATGGTTTGGACCCGCACGTAACCCTAAAACATCCCTTTCAGGTTTAGTAGAAACAGACAAAATTTCTCAGCAAAGCTTCAGCTGGAAACTCCAAGCTCACACTGGATTCTGTAACTCAGGGAAAGTTGGATTCTAGTAAAAAAAATTAAAAATAAAGGACGTGTGTGGAGGACATACAACTCCCCCCCAATACTTCTCCTACAAATACAAGCTTTCTGTCTCAGCATCTTACACCACCCTTGCTCTTTCTAGAACCCCTCTGCTTGCATGACACTGCAAACTGCCTGAGAAATTGCTGATTCAGGTGTTAATGCTTCAGGCTTGACTGCATACAGTGTTTTAACTCAGTAACCTGCTCTATGGAGCTGACAGAAAGTTCATTCAGAGGTTAACACCAACAGCACATTGATCTACAGAGAGAGATGGGAGTTTTCCTCCCAGTTCAACACTTAATCTCAAACTGCTCACTTGTGAAATTCTCTTACCCCTCATATGGTTCACAAGTTTGGCCTCTCCAAACTGTAACCCCTACTCCTGCCCTTGGCCCAGGGACCCTGTACCTTGTGCCATGTATGTAATCACCTCAAGAGCTCACAAGGCTGTCATGCTCCATCCCTGCTCACACACTGCTAGACCCCCTCAAAAAGGTTTGAGCATTCCTCCCCACCACTTGGTGAGATTTCCCTGCCTTCTGACCAAGAATCAAGTTATTTCAGTTTCAGACAGAGCATCCCTAAAGCCACACTGTTTAGTTTCCACACCTCCTAAGGAAGGTGCTTCAGCAATTACCTGGTGGCACATCTGAGAATATTTGCAGGATTAACTTCTTAGAATCATAGAATCATAGAATCATAGAATTAGCCGGGTTGGAAGGGACCTCAGAGATCATCAAGTCCAACCCTTGACCCACCGGAGCACAGTTGCTAGACCATGGCACTGAGTGCCACATCCAGTCTTTTTTTAAATGTCTCCAGGGATGGAGAATCCACCACCTCACTGGGCAGCCCATTCCATTGCCTGATCACCCTCTCCGTGAAGAAATTCTTTCTAATATCCAACCTAAATCTCCCCTGACACAACTTAAGACTGTGTCCTCTTGTTTTGTTGAAAGTCATCTGGGAAAATAGTCCAACCCCCCCCTGGCTCCAGCCTCCTTTCAGGGAGTTGTAGAGAGCAATGAGGTCTCCCCTGAGCCTCCTCTTCTCCAGGCTGAACAGCCCCAGCTCTCTCAGTCTCTCTTCATAGGGCCTGTGCTCGAGTCCCTTCACCAGTCTGGTTGCCCTCCTTTGGACCTGCTCCAGGACCTCGACATCCTTCTTAAACTGAGGGGCCCAGAAGCCCCTTGAAGGTTTCAACATCCAGAACTAATGAAATCCTGCAAGAGGGGTCTGCTGACTGGAGTAGACACATGTTAGCACTACCCACAGCTTCACAGTGGCCAAGAATATTTGCAAAAACAAAACCAGTGAGTGGAGATGTTGCAGAGGAGAAGGAAAAGAAGGAAGGCCATGGAAAAGACAAAAAGTAGCAGCTGGAAATGCTGAAAGGCACCAGTTCTGGAAAGAAAAAAACCTGCTTCTTCACTGGGATTCATCTTCATATCCTTCAGTAGTAAAAAACCAAAATCCTTTTAAGATTCTACTGTAGGGAACAAATAAGAAGAGGAGCTGCTACTCCTTCCTGACCCTCACGGTGCTTTGTCTCACCTCATGTCTGCACAACACTGGTATCATCTATCACTTTCCAAAAATACAGCTCATTTCCTGTAGTTTTGTAATACTATCCCCTGGCATCACACATGCTACCTTTGTCTTCCTTCTCTCCTCATCTCAACTTGATGTACCAGCAATATTTCTTTCTATAACAATCACATTTTGTAATGAAAAAGAACCCCCAACCACTGAGTAAGTTGCTGTTGAATCTTTAGCTCTGCCAGAGCACAAGAATAATTTTACAAAGTGAGTCATTCAAATTATTTAGCCTTACACAGTTATGAAAATTCTAAAATGCTTCTCACATGGTGTAGGAAAAGTAATAAAACTACACTGCACCCAGAGGCACAAAACAACCCTGCCACTTGCCAGTCATCACCCTGGGAGCTGTGCTCCCCCCCGCTGCACCCCTCCTACAGGGGCAGCTTGCCTTTAGAGCATGTAACAAGCCCTGCAAACTCATTTTGTGGGCTCAGACTTCTTTTTTCCCAGCCCTTTCCCACCTCTGCAGCCCCTCCTGTGGCATAACCACCAATTTCCACTGGACTGCTTTGCACAAGGAAGCAGATGCTCCATGACTCACTGCTTACAGACACAAGTTAGGGATAACAGCACCATAATTAACAATACCAAATATCAGCTCTAAAACTGAAACATGCAGATGTTATTGCCCATGCCACGTGGGCACCACCTTTGATTTAGGAGGCAGTGTTTGCTCCTATAACCAGCCCTGCAATCAATACCTTGCCATCCTCCTGCTCTGGTGGCCACAGCATGGTTTCCCCTGTAGCCCATGTAGATGTAAACCACACAGGATTCCTCTGCAGGGCAGGGTAGAGGAGAAGGGAAAAAGCTCCAGCTTTGATTGCAGACTCCCTGGGAAATCAACTACCATCTCAAAAGGACTGAATGTTGTACAATAAAACCAAAAATGAAGTCAGAGATGCTGTTTTTCACCCTCATTTGGATGATTTTCAGGGAATTCTGAGTGTCAGGACCAATCATTCAGAAGAGACAGATAACTAACTCTGGCCTTCAAATATAAAGCCAACACAGAAGGTAAAAAAGAACCACTGCAAAGAGCTAAATCTCCCCAAGCAAACAGTCCTAATCAAGCCAAGAGATATGGGATGAATCCAAGTGGACTAAGCAGTGGCACACAGCGGCTGCTCCCTAGCTGGACTTTGAAGTGTTCTCAAGCAGAGGCATTCCACATGACTCTCAAGCTTTGCTTTAATTGTCACACAGGGATGCCAGGGGATTTGGGGATTACAAGCAAAAAACTAAGATGCAAGAAGAACTGACAGTGGAATTTTCCTATGATGACAAGGTCAGAATTATCACAAATCTATTTTTTAGACTCAGGCAGGACACTGCATTACTCCCTCTAGAAGGCTGCCCCCCCCAGCAGCCACCAGCTCAGCTTCAGCACTAATCCAAAGGACTGGGTGCCATCTGCTGGGCTGCTTCCCCAGCTCCCTTCTGCTGTCTTCCCTGACATCTCTCCACTGCAGACAGCTCCATCAGTCCCAGACTGCTCACTCAGGCACAATCACCAGGTGAGATGACAGAGCAAAAATGTTTCAGTTGTAGGTTAGGCTTAAGTCCTTCCAAAAGAGCCTGTCAAGTCGTGGAGCTGCCTGAGGGGACTGCTCTCACAGAACCCCAGCCCAGGCACCAGCCCAGCTTTGAGCAGATCCCTGATGGCAACATCAAAAAGACTTTTAGTCAGTGAATATCAGACAGGTAGCACTATAATGCTGGTTATGTGCCACCTGGTAAACAGATAAATAGAGACACAACAGCAGCCCAGGTTCTCTAGATTTTCAGATGCTGGAGGGCTGTGCCCCACCATGCTGTGGCTGTCAGATAAATCATGTTTTACTGCCTGCTACACTGTCTGCATATAGCAGCCCAGCGTCCTCACTGAAGCAGTCAAGGATCTAGAGCTAGTCAGAGAGACAGACCTTGACAGAAAAGCCAAAACCAGTCTCCATGAAGCCCTGGAGGGACTTGAGAAAACCACAGCGTTAACCCGACACAAAAGCGATATAAAGGAAAACAAACAAACAAACCCACCTCTGAAATTTAGTTAGACAACCCGGCAGAGTGAAAAAATAAATCAATAGGAAATATTTATTGCTTAAAACCCTCTCTGGTTATGTGAATGGCAAGTAGGTGCTTCCCAGTACATCAGTCTGTCAGCTCCTCTCTCACCAGCACCGGGAAGAGCCTCCCTCTGCCGCAGAGCTGGGTGTGCACCCCCCGGTAGAGCTGAGCTGCTGGGACCTCCAGGGACAGCCTGGGCTCCAGGACAGGCAGGAATTCTGCCATCATCACCTGGGCAGGAGCAAACAAGACATGTCAGAGCCAGTAAAATGTAAAATCAGAGAATGTTCAGGGTTGGAAGGGAGCTCTGGAGATCATCCAGTCCAACCCCCCTGCCCCAGCAGGATCCCCCAGGGCAGGACACACAGGAACACATCCAGGGGGGTTTGGAAAGGCTCCAGAGAAGGAGACTCCACAACCTCCCTGGGCAGCCTGGGCCAGGGCTCCCTCACCCTCACAGTCAGGAAGTTTCTCCTCATGTTGAGGTGGAATTCCTGTGTTCTAGCTCCAACCCATTCTTCCTTGTGCTGGTACTGGGCACCTCTGAGAAGAGATTGGCCCCTTCCTCTTGACACCCACCCCTCAGGTATTGATGGACATTCAGAAGATCCCCTCTCAGCCTTCTCTTCTCAAGGCTGAACAGCCCCAGGGCTCTCAGGCTTTCTTCCCAGGAGAGATGCTCAAGTCCCCTCAGCATCCTCATAGCTCTGCCTTGGACTCTCCCCAGTAGGTCCCTGTCTCTCTTGAACTGGGGAGCCCCAAACTGGATCCAGTATTCCAGGTGTGGTCTCAGCAGGGAAAAAATAGAGGTGGAAGAGAATCTCCCTAGATCTGCTGGACACACTTTTCCTGATGCCCCCCAGGACACCATTGGCCTCTTGGCCACCAGGACACATTGCTGACCCATGGAGGATTTGCATGGAATTTAAGATTCTATGAAGTGAAGTGCCTGCAAAACAAGTGAAATCTAACAGAGCAGTATGACTAATAACATGATAACTGACAATTTCTTCTGTCACATTTAACAAAGGCAGAGTTGCTCATCCTCTGCTGCATGGGGGCACACAAGCTGCCACCCACAGCAGTGAGATGAGAGGTGGTGGCTCCCTTTGCTGCAGACAGCCCAGAGCTGGGGTGAGACCAGCACTAAGCACTTGCCCAAGGGAAAATTCAACCCTTCACTCTCAATTGTTCCTTTCCACCTCCCAGCTGGGTCACATTAACAAAAGACAGATGGACAAGTGGCCAGCTTCAGCCCAAACAGAAGAAAGCTCCAGCAGCACAGGCTACAGAGGATGCTAAAGCTTTCCCACATTGCCCAGCCTGGCCTGTGACCTCAGTCCATGCTCTGAGACAACCCACTGGCCTGTCACAGCATCACCAACAGCACAAAGCTCTGGGATTCTGGCTGTGACTGACAACTCTAGCACAGGTGAGCCTTTTTTCAAAGGCAAAAAGTTTGCCTTTAGTGCCCCACTTTTGAATTAGTACTCATCTTGCCTGGGATTTTAAAATTTTTTTTCAGTTGACATCAGCTAATCAAGTCCAGGGCAGTCTGCACACTGAAACCCACACAGCCTTCTGTACACACACAGAAGAGTGAAGAATGAACTGTTTGTGTCAGTCACATCCCTCAAAGCACAGGGAATGGATAAACTGTGTTTCAGTGGTGGAGACAAACCCAAAAGACCTAAAGAGAACAGAGTAGAGGGGGTTGCCTTTCCTGTTCTCCAGAAATCTCTGCACAGGGTCAGGGAAGAGTAAAGAGCTGCAGACAGGAAAGCTACCTCGGAGGAAAGCTGTCATGAGAAGGAGTGCTGCACTGCTCTACTTCCTGAGACATCTTCCCTTCTTTTTTCCATCAGCCCGGTCTGCTCCTGATGTGTAACAGCAGAGCAAACAGGCCTTCATCATCAAACCCAGGCTAAGAATTCTGTCCCAGGAATTTCACCTCTCTGGCACACTGCACAGAGCTGCTTCAGATGCTCATGGCTCACCCAGCACAAAGCACCTCCACAGATACACATGCAGAAGAAACCAAGTCAGAGGACAAGGCACCAGGCAGCAGGCTTTGGGCATGACTGCATTTTGGGCAGATAAAAATCAGAGAGGTTGTTCAGGCATTACCAACAACATTATCCAATGCCAAACTCTGCAAGAGTAGCTAAGAAAATAATCTTACCAAGAGAAGATCAGACATTTGAAGGCCTCTGCTCTGACCTTAATAAAAAGAAAGACCATTCATCTCTACAAAGCAAGCAAGGGACTGATGGGCCTTGAACACGAGGCATAAACATAGAAACACCACTGGAAGAGCTGGCTGTGTTGCTGCTCCTCCATCAAGACCCTATACCCCAGCTCTTGCCCCACAGTTGCCCTTTTCTTGCTCTGCTCCAGGAGCACTACCACTTTTAAAGACTCACCTTTTGTAAGGCAATTTCTTGGTGCAGCATTGACACTTCCAGCTTCAAGGCAAAGAGGTCTCTTAGCTCCTGGAAACTGGAGTAATACAGGAGAGGCACAGCCAGCATGCCTGCACTGTCACACATCTGTCCCCTGGGAGGAACACAGGTTGGAGAACAGCTCCCTACATCCCCAGCACAGTCCGGGCACAGCCTCATCTGGGACTCTACAGCTGCCAGGGGGGAAGAAATGGCAGGAGGCAGAAACATACAAGTTAAATCTGTACTTGCAGAATTTGTCATCTACCTACTGTTCCCAGAAAAGGATGACTAATGACACTGTATCAGTCAGGGTAAGGTCACCACACACAGCACAATCAAGGACATCTTAAGCTACAATTGAAAGAGGGGAGATTTAAATGGGATATTATGAAGAAATTCTTTGGTGTGAGGGTGCTGAGCCCCTGGCCCAGGTTTCCCAGAGAAGCTGTGGCTGCCCCATCCCTGGCAGTGTCTCAGCCCAGGTTGGATGGTGGGAGGTGTCCCTGCCCATGGCAGCATGCAGCAATGAAGTCCCATGCCTGTCCTGAACACAGATGGGTGGTGAACAGACCACCACCTCCTTTGCTGCCAGAGATTTTTACATGCTACATCACCATTAAGGATAACCAAGAGAAAAATTCTGCTAACCCACAATGTTCTGCACACAGAGAGCCAAACTACTGTCCAGAAAGAGCAAACCAATCCATACCTGACTGCAGACACAGGGACTGGCTCACCTGCTTGCAGAAGCTGCAGTTTATGCAGGCACTGGGACACTGTGGTTTGCAAACCCTCCAAGGTCAGAAGGCTTTCATACTCTCTTTGCAGAGTGGGGTGGTCTAGAAGAGAAGCAGAAGAAAAGCAGCAGCTATGAGCATATTCCCCTCCCACAGACCAGTTCCTAGAGTGGCCTGGAGTTCATCAGCCCCCACTTTAGGCACAGAAGGCTTTTGTCCCTCAGGTCCAGCACATGCCAAGAGCACAAGACACATGGAACTAAAGCCCACTGAATTATCCTCATTCCACCTTCTGCTCCCTCCTTTTTTTTTTTTTTTTTCTCTTCTCCCCTCCTTACCTGCACATTCAGCTTCCATGTACTGACTGAGAAGGGAGGGGACATCCTGGAGGACCTTTAATTCTTCCTCTATCTCTGCAGGACTCAGGGATGGCATTGGTGAACAAAACTCAAACAGCAGCAGCTTAAGGAAAGTTTCACACCACCAGGCCTGTGCCCTACACTGAGCCCTGGGCCAAGCCAGCTGGGATCAGGGGCAGAGGGTAAGCAGGCTGTGAAGCAGCACTGCAGGGGGAAGGTGAGGAGAGCACAGCTGTGCGTGGCATCTTTGCCTTGTTTGTCTGGATCAAAAGTTTGCTGACTGCTCAAGAGCTGCCCTTGGGGAAAAACACTTCCTAGAGAGCCAGCCTGAACTCCTGTTATTGGAGGCACAGGTGAGGTCCTGCTGCAGTGACTGTGCCTGATGTATCCACCACGTTCCCATGGAAGGGGGCAGTGAGTGGGGAAAGGATACAGTTGTCTGGATCCTCTCCATAAAACGGCTCCTTGCAGCTGCTGCATCTGCACTTGTGTGAGAGAGGCAACACCTCTTCCAGGCTCTGAAAATTCAAGCAGGGACAGGAGGTGGAAGAGTTATTGTGTCAGACAGGGAACTGCAGCACAGGAATACAACGCATCAGCTTCTTCCTCACCCCTCTTTTACAGGTTATTTAACTAGCCCTTTTTGCCCTCATTTTTGACAGCTGGAATTAGATCAGCAAGGACATGCTGCAGAAAGCATTAGACTGCAAAACACCCACGTCACCTCTCAGCTTGGTGTGAGGGGAAGGATTTACAGCCAGAAAAGAGGCAATGTATTTCTATAAGCAGAATGTGAACCTGCAGCACATCACTAACTCTGTCATAGTGTCCTACCTATGTTTTTATTCCATAGAAATACCACAGTGAGGCCTTCATATGCCAAGGATTCTCCTTTAATCCTTTTTTAATAATTTTGGGGTTTTTTTGGACAAAGTGGTATGGTTTGCAAGGAGCATGGCAGCAATGTATCAGGGCCACAAAACTCAGAGGTTTAAGGACTCTACCACGAGTAAGCTGGCCAAAACCTTGTTAGAGAGTCCACTTTTTAAAAGTAACTGTTACCAGAGAGGTGGATTTTAGAGCTGAACATCCCCACCCATGCATAATAGACATAATACCCTTGAAGACTTGTTTCAAGAGGTAGTGCCTCTCAGCCAGCCTCCTCAAACTTGTCACAGTTAAGTGAAAGCCATCAGGAGCAAGCTTAAAATAGTCCTGTGGTGTGTGACTGCCTAATCCAAGTGTGCATGGGTCTTCTCTCCACCCAAATGGATCTTTTAAATGATGATAGGAGCTGCAGTTTCCAGAAACACATTATACAAAGAGATAGCAAGGTTAATGGAACAGAAAAGAACAGAAGTTAAGAGACCAGATGCATTCCCTCTGTAAGGGATCTTTTGAGCACAGGTTATTTTCAGTCTGTCACTGAGCTGAAAGTAATGGTGAAGAGTGTAAAATTACACCAGTGATTAGAATGCTGAAAGGCTCAATTTACAAGTGAAAATTAAGAGAAATGAGGCCTTACACCCTGTGGCAGGACAACCAACAAATTGGTGTCTGATAAATGACAGTTTCCAAGAGGAGGAGGAATTACTGAGAGTAGCACAAGGAGCTATAGTTGGATTTAAGACAGGGTTTAAACTTAATGTCTGGACAAACCACATACTGAGAAACACGATGAATTATGGATGAATATGATGAATTATCAATTCCCTTTGATTTCTCAAAAGGAAATGGTGTGAAACTCTTCCAGAGAACTGGAGAATGGACTAGAGCAATAAGTTCACCAGAAACTCAACCTCCTGCACCAGCAATGCAGTAAAACTGTAACTGGATCTGTTGAAGAGAGTTCATCAGTAGGAATCAGCCTCAAACACAGCCATGGTGCTCCCAGGCAGGAAAGGTGCCCCAGCAGGACAGCAACTGCTCAGGGAATTCTTTGACTGTCCACAGTATAGAGGCACCTGTCCCACAGGGTTTCCTGCCTTCAACATATGTGTGGTATCAGCAGAGACTTTTTAGCATGGTTAAACCCACAATTAAAGCATTCCAGTCCCTTTACAACTCCAGGATTAACAGGTATTAGCATTCTGAAAACAAAAGTTAATGCTAGTGACCAGAGTAACACAAAAAGCCATCCTCAGGGACAGCCTGGCACAGACATCCTCTAGCAGAGCACTGTCCAGAGGAGTCACTGCCTCCCTGGGACCCCCAGACCAGCCAGGTCCCCCCCCCCACCAGAGTCCCCCTCACAGCCCACAAACTGAGGGTAGTTCTGGGATGGAATGATCAAGCTGGGCTCACCTGGAGTTCCTGGAAAAAGTTTTCCTGTAGGGAAGGGGGAGCTTCAGCTGGCACCTGCAAAACAAGAGAAGCATCAATCCTGACTGCCTGAGAGCAGTGGTGTCTTGTCTTTGAGCAGACCAAAGTGACAGTTTGTCTAAATTTGGAAGGAATTTAGCTGTAATGGAAATGTCAGCAACCTTAGAGATTGAACCCAGCCCTGCCTTCAGCCTCTCCTCAAGGAAGGAAGGTCAGTCTGCTCCTTCATTCCCACGAGTACCACTCAGCTGATGTCCTGCTTTGAGCCAGGACAGAACCAATTTTCTTCCTAGTAATTTTAGTTTTCAGCTAAGTCTAAATAGTTGCACTTAATGAAATTAATAGCACACTTTTCAGTGTCTGCTTCAAGGATGGGTAACATTTGATGTTTATAGTTCCTGCTAGAGAATGGTATGGAGAACCAAGGCTACTGATTGGTTCTGCAAAACATCTTATGCTCCAGGAACAAAAGGGAGTAAAAGAGGCACATCTGTGACCCTCCTGTGGGGAGAAGCAGACAAGAGAGTTGACCAAAAATTGACCAGATGAAATGTTCTATCCCATAGACATCATACTCAGTATAGATTTGAGGGATCATGAGGGTCAAGTTCTCATAGTCAATGGCCACTGGCCTGGGAGGATTCCCTCCATTCATTTGCCTTTGATCCCAATCCCTGTGCTCCTGCATCCAGCTCTTGTCTCCAGGAGCCCAATCTGGGGCTTTTTCAGGACCTGCCCTGCAGCCTTGGTGGTGATGTGTTATTGTGAGGGGGTAGGTGACAGCAGCTTTGTATAGATTTCATTATTATCCTTTTTAACATTACTGTTTCATCACAGCTCTGTAGTTTGGTTTCCAACCCATATGTCTCTCTTTTTATTCTTTTTTTTTATTTTTCTGGGATTAAGAGAGCATCTGGAGCGCTCCTGCATCCTACCACTACCCATCAGAGGTTCATACAAGCTGACAAGTTGGAAGCAAAGCCCTGATGAGGCAGAGTACAGACACAGAAACATTTTCAGGGAAGCTGATCAGTACAGACATGAGCAGAAACATCTCCCAGACTCTGCTGGCATACCTGAGCACAAGGCAGCTTTGCTTAGCACCACATCACATCCAAAGAAATGGGAAAGAAACATGTCAGCTTCCACTGGGAAGATGCATCTTAATCCCAACGTAGAAGAATCCCTAAATTGGTATTCCAAAAACATGTGGGCTTGCAGTTACAGATAGAGTCACATGCAGACTCTGAAGGCAAGACCACATTTGGGATTTTAAGTAAATAAACACATGAATCCAGATTTCTGTTCCCCCAGCAACTGCCTCTCAGTGCCCTGTGTCTCATCCTACACCACATGAGCAATGATAATTTCTTCCCTACACAATCAAAAGTTGAGTTGAGTGGCAGCTGAGAATGATTTCTCAACATTTTCCAGTAGCAGGCACATATCAGACCTGAGCTTTGCTGTTTCTGTAAAACACAGAGTACTTAGAAATTCATACAGATATTTTTTTTAAACAAGACAGGCTGGTCTGAATCTTAACAACATCCACTTCACAACGCTTCCAAAATCAAACATGTCAAACTGCATTCCAGTCAATACCAATTTGTGCATCCACATGGGCAGGATTTTGGAGGTTAAAACCAGATACCATCTCTCCAAGCAGCATTAAGCATATGAGAGAGAAAGTACTAGTGCATTATGTATTATCATTGTGTAAAAAACAAACAAAAAATCAATAAGCTACAATAAAAAGGAGACTCAGGAAAACTAAGGCTCAAGAAAGCTCTACAGAGACACCTTTCCAAAAACAGTCACAGGGGGCTATGAAATACCAGAAGTCTTTATTACACTTTCTAAGTCCTAGCCATCCAAGAGTAACCTCTTAAAATGAAAACACTTTAATAACAATAAAGGCTTTTAAATTATCAGTGGTTTTGAGAAGCAGTGCAGCTCAGCTGTGCCTTACAGAACAGGCAGAGACCAGGCTTTGCAGAGGTGCTAGCCTGAAAGTCAAGCAGAGGACCCACCTCAGCACTTACCCTTTTTCCTGCAGGGTGCCTGCCCGAGGTGAGGTGGTTCTTCCCAGTGCACTGTCAGCTGCAGGGTGTTCCTTTCTGCTGGACTCTCTCAGGGAACCACAGCTTTTCTTCCCTACATCAGACAGCTGCCTGCCAGCAGCTACAGAGCTCTTTCCCCTGGATGAATCTTCTGCAGAAAAGTTTTGCTGCTCGTTCAGAGCAGATTTGGACAAGCCAGATGCTTTTTGGGGTTCAGCTGTGGCACAAATCTCTCTGTTGCTGGCACTGGTTGCTGTCCTTCCTTGTTTGCAGGCCACCCCTTTTGAGGAGCTCTTCCCAGCTGCCCTGGGACTTTGAGAAACACATCTGGCTGGGGCTTTCCTCTGCAGTTTTTTCACATCTGGGTCAGTCTTGTAAGGGGCTTTTAGCTGGTATGGAGAGGGCTTTTTCAAAGAGGCAGGCTTTTTGCTTAGAGCTCTCACCTTTGTGCTCTCAGGAACACCCACAACAGGTACAGATACTTGCTGCTCTTCAGCATTCTTGGCAGCAGGTCCCTCACCTGCAGACTTCTCTCCTGTATCTCCCTGGGCCTCTGATGGAGTTTTCAAGATGCTTCTCCTGACTTTCAGCGCCTTCTCTAAGGCCCTGTTCAGCAGTTCCAGCTCCTCCAGCTCTTTGGGTGAAGGCCCATCCTCTGCAAGAGGAGATGCATCAGAAGGTCTGAGTGTGAACCTTTCCCATTTGTCACTATACACCAAGTTGCTCTTCCAAGTGTTGCAGAAAGAAATCAAACCCCCTGAGCAGTGCAGTGGCTGCTCTGGCCACAACCCCACAGCAGGGACAGCACAGAGGACACAGACAGGTTTGCCAGAGCTCTACAGACCCAAGATGGATGGGAGCCAGAGGAGGATGCTAACCTTTAACCTCCCTTTCACCAACAAGTGGCAATCATAGAATGGGCTGGGTTGGAAGGGACCTCAGAGATCATCAAGTCCAACCCTTGATCCACTCCCCCTGTGGTTCCCAGCCCATGGCACTGAGTGCCACATCCAGGCTCTTGTTAAATATCTCCAGGGATGGAGAATCCACTACTTCCCTGGGCAGCCCATTCCAATGTCTGATCACCCTCTCCGGGAAGAAATTCTTTCTAATATCCAACCTAAACCTCCCCTGGCACAACTTGAGACCATGCCCTCTTGTCTTGCTGAAAGTTTTCTGGGAAAAGAGCCCAACCCCCCCTGGCTCCAGCCTCCTTTCAGGGAGTTGTAGAGAGTGATGAGGTCTCCCCTGAGCCTCCTCTTCTCCAGGCTGAACACCCCCAGCTCCCTCAGCCTCTCCTCACAGGACTTGTGCTGGATCCCTTCCCCAGCCTGGTTGCCCTCCTTTGGACCTGCTCCAGGACCTCAATCTCCTTCCTGAACTGAGGGGCCCAGAACTGGACACAGGACTCGAGCTGTGGCCTCACCAGGGCTGAGTACAGGGGCAGAACAATCACCACACCCCGGTCGGGCCCACGGACACTTCCCGCCGGTCTCGGTTCCCTCCCTGTGACCGGGCCCGGCCCGCAGATCGCTCACCCTGTCCCTTGCTGGGTCCGGCCTCTGCCTGCTCCTGCTCCTGCTCCTGCTCCTCCTCCTCACTGCCCCTGCAGAGAAGGAACATTGCCAAGGGCTGCGGGGACACAACCCGGCACCGAGCCCCCGGCCCCCCCGAGCTCCACCGCCTCCTTCCGGGCCTAAGAGCGGGGTAAAGCGGCCCGGGGAAGAAGGGGTTCGGGGTGGGGTGTGTGTCCCGGACCCGCACTCACCAACGCAGGAGGTCCCGGCTCCGCGCTACCCGCAGCTCCAGCTCCCGCCGCCGCTCCGCGCCCCGCTCCAGCGCTGCCGCCAGCACCGCCCTCAGCCTGCAAAGGCCCCGGAGCCGTCAGCCGCCCCGCAGCCCGACCGACCCGACCCTCCCGCCGCCGCCGCCTCCCCGCTCTCACCGCCGGCCACAGCCCGCGGGGAGCATGAGCCGGTCCGGTGCGGTGCGCTTCGGCTCGGTTCGGTCCCGCCGCTCTGCCCGCCACCACGGGTAACCCGCTCCCTATCGCTCTGCCAGGACCTGCGGGGCGGGGCGGGCCCAGGAGGCATCGGAGGGAAAAGGCGGGAGCGGCCCCGCCGAGTCCCGGAGAGACGTGAGGTGGTCCGCTGGTGTTCGCACCTCTGTGAGGCTCTGCGGGTGTCTGAGGGAACCCCTGGAGTCTGAGGGTGTCTGAGGGATCCCTCCGGACACTGAGGGTGCCTGAGGAACACGCAGGGCTCTGAGTGACCCCCCCACCCCGGGCTCTGAGGGTGTCTGAGGGACCCCCCGGGCTCTGAGTGACTCCCCCCCCCGGACACTGAGGGTGTCGGAGTGACACCCCAGGCTCTGAGGGTGTCTGAGGGACACCCCGGGCTCTGAGGGACCCCCCGAGCGCTGAGTGACACCCTCCCCCCGGGCTCTGAGTGACACCCCGGGCTCTGAGGGTGTCTGAGGGACACCCCGGGCTCTGAGGGTGTCTGCGCTTGCCCAAGGGCGGGCAGCCTGGAGCTGCTTGCCCCGAGGAACTCGGTTTTTTTCCTCACATGAGTTCCGCGTTTCCCTCCCCTCCTCCGCGGTGCCTCTGCTGCTCCAGAAGCGCTCCCAGGGCAGGCCTGCAGGAGCTGCTGGTACAAAAGCATTAAAAAAAAAACCAAAACACAAAACAAACAAAAAAAAACCCCAAAAAAACCCGGGACGCGCTCCCTCATGAAGGTCAGAGCATAAATGCGGTTTTCTTTCTCTCAGTCTGCCCTGTGGCTGGCCACGGAGGCGGCTTCACCTGAGAACACACAGCCCATGACAGGAATACAGGTGTTGCTGTCAGGGACATGGTGTGGAAGGTGGTTTTCCAGATGTGCCCATGGCTGTTCCAGGCAGCAGAGAAGCAAGAATCCTATACCCTCCCTTGCCCAGCAAAAAAAAAAAAACCCACCACCAACAAAAAAACCTAAAAAACCCCCATAAAATTTAGAAAGTAGGAGAAAAGTTGTTCTTTACCTTTGAAGGCTGAATCCTCAGGTTGAGATGTTTGTGATTTGCCTGTGGCTCTTCTGAAGCGAAAAAGTTGAGAATTCCACATGACTCATGGAGACAGGACTTTAAAACCCCTGAAAAAACATTACACACATATCAATAAAATCATGGAATCGATCCCACAACACATCATGAGCTTACACAGTCACCATCACAGCGTACTTCCAGGTGTAATTCAAATGTTTGGCATGTGTGAAGAATGGTTTTTTTTTTCCTAGAGATTTTGCAACAGGATCTGAAAATTAGGCCTTCCTGGCACACATCTCTCAAATAAGTGTGAGTTCATTGTCAAAACGTGATCCTGCTTTTGAGGCATGAGCCAAGACAGAGTCCAGCCAGCTTTTCCGTGCCATCATGGGCTCAGCAGAGCTAACAGGAATACCAGACATTTAGAAAATACTTTAATCAGCAAAGTCAACAGCAGAAATGCTGTGAGCCCTCAGGGAGAGCAGCAGCAGGACAAGAAAGGTTTGCTTTTGGACAGCAGGTTCTGTGTCAACTGCTTTTTCCTTCTGCAGGGTTCCCACTGGATTTGCTTGGACAGAGACTTGACTCAGAATATCCGGATTTGCTCTAATCTGCTATCCCTGAGATGTTTTGGGCTGAATAGGTTGCTTCAGCTTGACTCGAAGTGTGTGAGGCTGCTCATGTTTCCCTTTTTCTGGCAGAATTATCACCATGGTGAGACAGGTCTCACAGCCCATCTCACCTGGGTATGTCTCAGGGGGATGCTGGCCCTGCATGGGATGGGATGGGGTGGTTTGGGGTGGTTTGTTTTGCTGTGGTTCGGTTTGGTTTGCTGCTGGGGATGGCCCCAAAGATGCAGTTTTACAGTAACACAGCAGAGGGCCGGGTGCTGCTGTAGCTGTCAGCATCTCCCGGTGCTCTGGAGGAACACAGCCTGGGCGACAGGAGAATATGGATCTTGTAATGCACATGAATGGTGCTGACATTTAAGGAATCACAGCAACCAAAGAGAAGAGCCTGCTGAAAAGTCACCTGAGGCCTGCAGCCTGCTGGAGTCTGTGGTTTAGAAGTGTTAAAAAAGGAAGAACCCCAGGGCCCAAGAGACCTTTTGTATTTGAGAAGAACCAGGCATGCAACCGCTCCTGAACCTCATGGCTTTGCACAGGCAATAAAATCCTTACTAATGGACAAGAAATCTTTAATACAGGCCTTTTGTCTTTAATCTGAACCTTGTTGGGAAGAAGGACACAGGACCCTTTGCATGGTGGCTCTGAGTCAAGGTCAAGGTTAGGCAAGTGCTGCTGCCACCCCAACTTTAGGAGGAGCAGCATGCCAGGATCTTCTAATGTCCATCAATACCTGAGGGGTGGGTGTCAAGAGGAAGGGGCCAATCTCTTCTCAGAGGTGCCCAGTACCAGCACAAGGAAGAATGGGTTGGAGTTAGAACACAGGAGTTCCACCTCAACATGAGGAGAAACTTCCTGACTGTGAGGGTGAGGGAGCCCTGGCCCAGGCTGCCCAGGGAGGTTGTGGAGTCTCCTTCTCTGGAGCCTTTCCAAACCCCCCTGGATGTGTTCCTGTGTGTCCTGCCCTGGGGGATCCTGCTGGGGCAGGGGGGCTGGACTGGATGATCTCCAGAGCTCCCTTCCCACCCCTGATATTCTGTGATTCCAGGTGGAGAGGGCAAGGCTACGACTGCCCCTTCCCACTGCAGCAGGCACTGCCTGGGTTAAGATGAGGAGTGAAACCCTGGCACAGGAGCTGATAATTAGCAGGTGGAGAGCAGGAACTTTCTGGCAGAGGTAAAACCACCCCACTGCTGACGCTTGGGGCTCAGAGCATGCCTGGTGTTGACATAAGAGCGTGGCTGCTGTCAGAGCTCCCTCCCTGCAGTGGCCAGCCCCTCTCCCACTCCCATCCACACCTTCTGCTGAGTCTTGCAACAGGGCAGCTGCTGGGCAAACCACTTGATGCCTTCTCTGGTGGATGGTTGGCTTTCCAGTGGACCATTTGCCAAACCCAACTGAGGAAAAAAAACCCAAGGTATTTGTATCTGATTCTTTTCCCTAACAGCAGCTGGTGCTGGAAGGGGTGAATGCAACAAAGAGCCAGGGTCTGTTCATGCAGCAATGGGCCCTGGTCTAGCACAGCTGGCACAGGAGATGTTTATGCCAGGGATTGGATTTTAAGCTGTCAGAGTCTGAGCTATGATTCTACTTCATGACATTGGTTGCTGGGAAAATGTTGGGTACCACGACTTGGTACACATGCTAAGTAATATTTAAACTGGTGTAAATTACTGTGGATATGCAAGAAGCGTTGCGACAAATTACTACTCAAAAGTTTGTTTACAAAAGGTATGTAGGTTAAAATACCTGTGCTGTGTACAAGTGGCAGCTGCAGGCAGTTGTTTTCATTTTTCTCTGCTAGCAGTCATTTTCAGTGTCAGGGAACTTCGCATGGCTGAGATGGAGGGGGAGTTACAGTGCCAGCACTTGTTGCTTAGGGTGACAGATGCCAGGTGATATTCTGCAACTCACATCTCTTTTACTGAGAGCCCAGCTATCAGCTACCTGTAGGATTATAAAGATAGCTGCCCAGGAACTTGCATCTCCTGCTGGGTGCTTAAAGCTCTTTGTAAACTCAGTCTAAAATCTATCTTGGTAGGACTCCCTAGGGCAAAACTGGAGCAGGCATCACACTTCAATGAACACCAAGAAGAAAACAAAAAGGAGCAGGAGATAAACTTTGGCACTCATAAGCCTACCCACGCTTTGTTTTTTTAATTATATTACTTAAGCTGTGCTCCTTCTGGGTGCTGCCCACGGAGATCAGTGCTACCTGCTGACTTGGGAAAATCCTCCCTGTATGTACTGGGAAGTGTCTTGTACCAACTCTTCAGCTTCAGGGGAGATACCTCAAAGACTGAGGAACTAAGTCATGCTCTCCTATGGGTCCCAAACCATTTTTGTTTGAGCCAAGGAAGAGCAAAACTCCCAATATTTCCAGTGTAAGCCTGAGGATTTTGCTATACTGCTGGAAAAATGCATAAATATCCCAAGATTCTTCTTCAGCTCTTGTTATTTCTTTGGAGAAAAGACTCCAGGGGATTAATCTGGGGGAAAAAGAGGTTATAAATGGGTTCCCAGACCCTGTGTCTTGCTGCAGCCAAAATTCCTGCAGAATTCACATGGCTAACAACAAGACAGGTTGAGAAGGGCATATGTCCTGGAGAGAGGATGTCTTGTGGCAAGGGAAAGATGGAAATGAAGGTGTCAGCATGCAGTGGGCACCTTGATCTTGCTGGGGCACCCAGTGGGTGTTGTGTCTGCCCAGCCAGCAGGGAGATGCCTAAGCTGCAGGTCACAGTTCATGGAATCAGTACAGGTATCAACTTTGTAAACCAGGTAGGTGGGAAATCCTGGCAGCAGGGACACTCTACTCTGCTTTCTGTGCCTCCTCCTGAACTGGAAGTTACATTTTTTTATCCCTTATTAAAAAAAAAAAACAAAACGGAGGACTGGAGTCTTGTATGTATGAAACCATGAAACAGATGAGGAAAATACTCCAGCTGAGGTGGGAAGATCCAGAAACAACAGGGAAGATCTCTCCAAATGTGGTCTCCTGAGGCACAAATGTTTGTACACCAGCCTGGAGTTTGGGTTTGGGAAGAACCCAATGTGGGGAGCACGTTGTGGGGTTTTCTGCTTCGCATTGCCTCGGGTTCCAGCAGCTCTCCCACTCTCAGGAGGTGATGGGATGAGCTCTCAGGAGGTGATGGGATGAGCTTTGCTCCCCAGGCTCTGGCTTCAGCACTGGAGCACAGAGGAGGCAGTGGGCAGGGAAGGGAGGATCTGCTCTCCTACCAGACTTGCTGCCAGAGGCAGAGCCCAAAGCTCTGGCCCACAGGGTGGGTGATCACTGCCCAGATCTGGAAGGGCTCTCCATAGATCTGTTTGGCTGTGTGGGTGGAAGGAAGTGAGGTAGTGTGGTTTTAGGGGGAAAAGAGTGTTTCAGCTAGGAGAGCTGTGCTGGGGAGTGAGACAGGGACAGGGAATCTGGAGATTTGGCCAGGGTGTTTGGAAAACATCTGGAGTGATTCATCACACAGCCCCTCTGAACACCATGTGCAGGAGTGCTCTGCTGTGGTACTCTGCCAGTGTTTTTTCCTGACGTGCTGCAGTAACAACAGGGACTTTCCTCCTATGTCTCAGCAGAAACTGAATTTATCACATGCAGGTCCCCATAAAGCCAGCCCAGTAGTTTGTATGCCACGTGGGAAGCAGTGGATTTATCCCCATCCTGGGATGGGCAATGTGTTAAAGATCATCACATTAGCACATCTTCAAAATCCTGAACCCAAGCTGATGTCTTGGTTCACACCAAATGAAAGCAATTTCCTTTGGAGCTGTCAGACTAAGAAAGGGGCTTGTCCAGTTGTTTGTAGAGAGTCCCCACATCGCTGAGGTATTTATGGGGCTGGTTGAGCCTTGAGGCTTCTTGCTGGCTGATTTACAGTCTGGGAAAATGCAGCCAAATGGAAACCTGAGGGGTCTTCCCTTCCCCTTCCCCTTTCTCCTTTCCCCTTTCCCCTTCCCCTTTTCCCTTTCCCCTTTCCCCTTTCCCCTTTCCCCTTCCCCTTCCCCTTCCCCTTCCCCTTTTCCTTTCCCCTTCCCCTTCCCCTTCCCCTTCCCCTTTCCCCTTCCCCTTCCCTTCCCCTTCCCCTTCCCCTTCCCTTCCCTTTTCCTTCCCCTTCCTTTCCTCTTTCCTTTCCTCTTTCCTTTCCTCTTTCCTTTCCTCTTTCCTTTCCCCTTTCCTTTCCCCTTTCCTTTCCCCTTTCCTTTCCCCTTTCCTTTCCCCTTTCCTTTCCCCTTTCCTTTCCCCTTTCCTTTCCCCTTTCCTTTCCCTTTCCCCTTCCCCTTCCCCTTCCCCTTCCCCTTCCCCTTCCCTTCCCTTTCCTTTCCCCTTCCCCTCCCCTTCCCTTTCCCCTTCCCTTCCCATTTGATGCCAGGACAGAGCAGCCCCTCCTGCACCAGCACTGCCATTGCAAAGGAGACTCACAGCAGCTGGGCTCTGGGAGAGTCCCAGCAGACTCAAAGTGAACTTTTTCTTCACCCAGTGCATGTTTTTGTGCTGCAAAATCTTCAACAATCCTGCTGGAGAGCATTGCTGGGGGATTTCCATGACCACTTGATGCTCTGAGTGTTTGCACATTAAGGGGTAATCCCTGGGGCAATGAAGCTCCCAGGGATGGAGGATGAACTCTGGGCCCCCTGCCACTGGAGGCTGAGCATGCCAAAGGTTGTGTGGGTTAAAAGGAGAAAAAAAAAAAGTAAAAATAATAATAATAAAAAAGCTATTTGCTTCTCTGCTTGCTGTAGGAGTACCAGGGTACTGGGCTTGGGATAACCCATCTGGCTTGTGTCTTGGAGCTCCATGTTCCATTGTGCAGGACACAGTGAGCTGCCTCTGGCACTTGGTGGTGTTCAGACATTCCTGAAAGTCAAATCCATTTACATTTACTCCCAAATGTCTTCCTTAGAGCTGAAGCAAGGTCCTGCCTTTTCCCACCTCAAGATACCTTTGGCCTGTGATGCCTGGTACAAAAGAGAAGAGACCTGAGAGGAACTGTACAAATAAATCTGAAATGGAATGTATACTGAGAAGGAAAATCCTCCAGATGCTCCTATAGCCACGTAAACAGAAGTCCACACACTCAAAGTTCACTGGGCTGTTCTGATGGCAAAGAAAGGACAATAAGCCATGGCTTTACGAATTGCTTTTCCTAATCACACTTTTATTCTTTTCCCTACTTAGTTAACACTTAGGAGTTACAGGAAAATGCCAGTTCTGAATCTGTTGTATGGTGACTGATGCTAGAAGAGCTTGCAGTAATATATTGAGATTCTAACAAAGCATTTGACAGTGTGTCTCAAAATCTTCTGCACAAAACTAAGGCTGTATTTGAAAGCTAATGATGGAAAGACTGCATCAGGTAGAGGAAGGTACCTAATTTTCTATGGACATCACTGCCAGATTAAAATCTGATTAATCAATTCAGACTAACAGCAGATTAACGTCATCTTAATCTTAGCTGCTGCTCTCAGACAAGACATTTTAGCTCCAGGCCATCACAACAACATTCTGTTGAACACGTAAGAGCATCTGATGAGCTCCATCTTGTTCTCTGTGGGCATCAATCACACTCAATTCTGAGTTAAAAGTTATTCTTTATTTAGTTTCATCTGCCTCTTCTAGAACTCAAAAATTATTGCAAGTGTTCATGCACTGGAAATCTTTTCATTACTCCTGAATTTTTATTTAAGACATAAGAGATCTTTTTCAAGGCACTTTCAGCCAGGAAAACTTCCAAATTCAGCTGTCCATTTTTCAGCTGAGTGTATTCAGCTAAAACCAAGTTTCCTGTCAAGGGTTCTGAAATGCTCCAGGCCTACAGACACATGAATATCATCTCTGGAAGGACTTCTGATTTCTACTCACTTCTCACACTCAGTTTCTCACTCACTCATCCGTGAAGAGTACATCCTTACATTCACTGGGGGTATCTGTCCTACTTCTCATCCTGGTGGGTTAAGTCAGGGTTATCAGACAGCTCCAGCTCCAAGATTTATTCACAAAAATTTCCATCTGCTGCTTTGGATGCTGAAGGAATGTAAATTCCTTTAGTGTATCATCATTTTAATATCTCATCTCTGGAAAAAAAAAAAATGTTAGTGGTGGGCACCTGAAACATCTTGGTTTGGCCATGGTTTCTATACCATGCCATCTGGCCAAATTCTCTCTCTCTTGGACAAACTTCACACTGACACTTTTGTATTTCCAGTAAGAGGGAAACCCCTAGCCATCAGGAGAAGTAGTTACTAGTTCTTAGTAGGCAGTCTTATCAGTCTGCAGATGGAAAAGTTGCTTGGGTTCTCCTTTGTATTTTAATGTAAGTACTGATTAAGAGCCATCAGAGGTGCAGTTGTGCAATCAGAAGCTCCAGCTTTTTTAAGAGGGGCCAGACATATCTCATGGCCACCTCATTTCCCCAGGAAACCTCATCATGCCCAGCACTCTGGAAGTCCATAACAAACTTCGAACAGATTTGGTTTTGTACTTATTAAATCAGCTCCATCATGCCGGTGGGCATCACTGCACTGGTATTGCACCTGGCTCTGAAAACACAAGGCACAATCCCTGTGAATTTGGTATTTATCTTTCTTAGGGCTGAAGCCAGCCTTGATCTGAATGGGGTCTGTTCCAGCTCCTGTGAGGGGAATCAGTGCAGAACTGCTCATGGGGGTGGCTGAGAAGGTCTCCAAGCCCCTGCTGCCCTCAGAAATCAGCCTGTACTTTACCACCCCCATTTCCAGTTTTTATCTCTGGGCTGAGCTGACAAAGCAGTGCTGGCTTGACATCAGGGAGGCACTGGGTGCTCTCCATTCAAATTCAAAAGCCCCAGATAAGGTGCTGATTCCTGGAAGATGTTTCCCTGACAAACTACCTGGGAAAAAAATTTCTGCTCTCCCGAAAGGTGGAAAAGAGTGTGGAGGGACTGGATGAGAGGTATTATTCTTTTATGTTTTAACTTTTCATTTTCTCTATGTCAGCTGAAGTCAGCTTTAGCAAGAGCTGAAGGCAAGAGGGAACCAGCCTGAAGCTGTGACTCTTTTCCTCAGCCAGCAGGACAGATGGGGTGGAATGTTGGCATTTTGGTGCTGTTAACTTTCTCCAGCAGCTGCCCTCTCCCTAGGAGGCATGGGAGGTCTCAGTGGGGTGTTCAGAAACTCTTTGCACAGCCTGTGCTTGGGGTCTGTTTGCTCACAGAGGTTGCTTGGTGCATTCTGGTCCTCAGAGGGCTGGAGAGTTAAGCAGGAGGGCTCAAGGCAAAGTGGGAATCTAGGAAGGGAGGATTAAGAATCTTGGTGTTGGGGGGCAGATTATAAGTGAAGCTGGGGGGACAAGTAGCTTGAATATAACCCGAGAGTCTGTGACCTGGCAAGAAATTCAGTGTGTTAGGAACAAAGAGCTGCCTGGACTTTGTTCAAGACTTATTCCTCCTTCCTCCTTGGGATCTCCCAAGCCATTCCCAGGACTGCCCCCTTTCTTGGAGCAGACTCTCCACCTTGCTGCTGTTGACACAAGACCCCTCCATCCCCACCAGCCATGTGCCAGACCTCTTCAAGCCTGGGGCCAAGGCTGGACCATGCTTTTTAGCAGGAGAACCTCTAATGCTCACTGCCCATGGCCCTGCAAGCCCTCCTGGGGCACATCCATAGCCCTGCCAGCAGCCCATCTGCCTCTTGGTTGTGCAATGGATGACAGACTGCTGGGAAATGAATCATGGAATCATTAAGGTTGGAAAGGACATCAAAGATCATCAAATCCAACTGTCAACCCAACACCTCCAGCCAACTAAACCATGTGCTACTTCCACGTGCTATTTGAAACCCTTAAGGGATGCTGACTCTAACACTGCCCTGGGCAGCCTCTTTCAATGCCTGACCATTCTTTCCATAAAAAAATTGTCCCTAACTTCCTATTTGAACCTCCCCTGGTACAACTTGAGCTCATTTCCTCTAGTCCTATCACAAGTTATGTGGGAGAAGAATCCAACCCTCACCTCACTACAACTTTTTTACAGGTAGAGTGATCAGGTTTCCCCTCAGCCTCCTCTTCTCTAGACCAAACAATCCCAGTTTCTCAGCTGCTCAACCTTAGCCAGCTTTGTTGCTTTTCTGGGGACATGCTCCAGCAACTCAATGTCCTTCTTGTAATGAGGGCCCAAAACTGAACGCACTATTTGAGGTGCAAGAAAAGCACTTGTGCTCAGGGAGGAGGGACACTGGGTTGAGTTCATGCTGTGTCTGTGCTGCAAATCATGAGCTAGCTTAACACTCTTGAGCTCTCAGACCTGTTTCTCATCATCCTGAACTTGACTTTTTAGAAATGATTGTTAATTACACTCTCCAGGAAGCATCAGTGCTTCACAAAGCAAGTGTCATCCACTGCTGAGGCTTGTGCAGCTCATTAGGAGTTGCCTTCATTAGAAATGGTGCTCATTAGGTGGGTCTGAGGGTTCTGGACCTGGAAGCCTGCTTAGTAGGAGAAAGATAAAGTTTTTGTAGCTAGGTGTCAAGCCATAGACAGACAGTTTATAGGAAGGAGGCCTTGTAATCAAGGTGCAGTCACTGATGAGCAGAAAAGGCCCAGCACTATTCCAGAAGTGCAGTAGCTGTATCAAACAGGATGATTTTTTGGTCATTGTCTCCTCTGGAGTCCCAGGCAGGGATTGATATTTGAAGCATGATAAACAGCCATGCACATTCACAAGGTTTTTGGGAGCTGTAGTGCCAGGGCAAGGTTTGGCCTCGTGGGTGCAAAGTGTCAGTTGTGAAGTTGTTGTTAGCTTTGTAACTAGAGCACCTTTTTGTGTTAGCCCTCTTGTCCTACAGCTGCTTTAGAGCTGCCTGGAGAGAGGTTATGAACCCCTGAGTCCAACTGTGTGGAGAAGTGGCCAAACCCAGGAATAGTGTGATGGGGGAGAAAGATGCTCATACCCCCCTGACATGCCTTTGCAAGCAGCCTTTGCAATATTTGGTGCAACAAATCCACAGGGCTGCAAATCAATTAAGCCAAGAAGAACATTGGAAATCTCTGGTTTCCATCTCCTTGTCCTGACACTTCTGCACCTGCAGTTGAGTCCTCTCAAAGTGGGCAGCAGCAGCCTGCTCCAAGAAGCACTGGGATGTGCATTCAGTGTAAAATATTTCAGACCCCCTTCTCTTTACATGCTGAGACTACTGACTACAAACTACTGGGTCAGGATCTGTGCTCTGGGCTGCATTCCCAGGCTTGGAAAATTTCCAGAATTTCCAAAATTTCCAGAGCAGCTGCCCAGCTAGAGCCCTTGTGAGGTGAAGCTTCCACCCCATAAGCCTTCTCTTAGCTTCGTGTTCTCCATGCTTCTCATCAAGGGCACTCTCAATTGAGAAAGAAAAAAACATTATATGATTACATGAAAACGTTTTTCCTTCCTTATTCAGTATGTGCCTCGAGCATTTTGGCGTGGGAGCTCAGCTCATACCACAGGTCCTCTGCTAGACCTGGGCCTATCATGAGTTTTTGTTGTTTTTTTTTTTTTTTTTTTTTTTCTGCTTAATCATATAAAGAAAAATGTATTTGCCTTTCTCAGCAGACATTTTCACTGCAGTATCTCCTTCTTAGCCCTAGAATGTATTTTTTCCTCCCTACAGAATGATGTGGTTTATTTTGTGTGCTAGTGTTTTGCCAAAAGTGATGAAGCTTGAGGATGATATTGTTTTGGAGATGGAATGATGAGGGCCTCCTATCCCCACCTCAAAGGTGAGTGGTAACAGAGTTTTGTGGGATGTTCCTTGGGCTGCACATGAGCATGTTTATCTCTTCTGGGCAGCTTGGCTGGTAAATCAGAGAAGTCTTGGATAACAAATCACCCAGCAAAGACTGATTTTAGGGCACTGCTGATGGAAAGGCAGCTGCATAAACCTCTTGGGCTGGCAGCAGAGACTGCTTACACAGTTTGTCACAGTTGGAGTGTCCTTAGAATTTTTTAACATGAATTGCAGCATGGCAGGTGAATGTGCACAAAATACCAACAGGAAGAACAGGGCAACTTTGGGCAGTTCCATGCTTGAATTTATCAGAGGGGTGTATATAGCATGTCTGGGACTGAACACCCCTTGGCTTTGTCCAGGCAGGCACTGTGTGGGTACTTGTCCTCCTCCAGGTCCCATGTCACCCTGCAGTGCCCATAGAGCTGGCCACCAAGTGCCTGTGCAGCTAGCCACCATAGTGGGCCATAGTTGGGATAGTCCTCTGTGGCAGAGAGGGTTGAAAATGACTGAGCCAACTTTTGGGGTGGTGAAGGGGCTGCAGAAAGACAGCCTGACCCAGCTTCTATTTGCAACCCCCCAAACTGGCCTGGGGTAGCAGAGCAACAACTGATTGCAAGGAGGCTTGGCACCATCCAGCACCATGGCACTGTGTCACCGAGCTGACAGGGGTCTGTCACCAGGGAAAGTGAAAGAGCCACCACACGAGGGATGAGCAGCCCCTCAGCACACAGAGGTGCACAGAAGCAGTTGCCCCAAACCCATCAGAACTTTTTGCCCCTCTCCTTCCCCTGGGTGTGCAGGTGCTCAGCATCTTGGCAGGTTGGGTTGGGGCTGGGGGTGATGGCAGGGCTGGCAGGTTGGGGCTGGGGCAGATTGCAGGCAGCTGGCAGAGGGGCTGGTGGCTACAGCTGAGAATCATTATCAGGTCCTCATTATCAGGTCCTCATTATCAGGTCCTCATTATCAGGTCCTCATTATCAGGTCCTCATTATCAGGTCCTCATTATCAGGTCCTCATTATCAGGCCCACATTATCAGGCCCACCTGCATCACCAGTGAAAATCCGGGAGGGCAAAGGGGGAGAAGGAACCAGGAAGAGTTGAGGGAATCCCCAAAGCAGCAACAGCTCTCAAGGAGGAGTTTGCAGTGACAGAAAAGCACCATAGCTCTCTGGGTTTTCCTGGGCCAGCAGGATTTCCCGAGCCTCAGGGCTAGCACCCTGCTGTGTGATACCTTGCACCCCAGCTTGCAAAACGGGGTGTCCTGCCTGCACCCCCCATTCTCCAGCATCCCTCCTCTCTGCTCAGTAGTGCAGTGGTTTTTGCATCATTTCAAAGGCTCAGAGCTAGCTTATGGACAGCCTTTGGCTTTTTCCTACCCTTCCTGCCCTAAGCACGTGTCTCCTGCCTTGTAAGCTCCGAGCATACCCCCCCCCCCCCCCCCCCCCCCAGCTTCCCAAACCCCCCCAGCCAGCCCGGGCCACTGCTCTTTTTTTTTTTCCCCCTGCCTGCGGGGCGAGCTGCGGGCCTGGGCTTTATGCCCTTTCCTTCGCTTGCCCGCAGGCTCTGCTGCTCCCTGCAGCTCCCCGGCTCTTTCGGCAGAGATTTCAGAAGGGTTTTTGTTGAACCGAGAATACTCCTTCCAGCTGAGCCCCGGTAAGCGCGGCTGCACCCCCCCGGCCTGAGACCCCCGCTTGCCCGGCAGCACCCACCGCTCGCCCACCCACCTTTCAGCCCCCCCTCCCCATAGGGGTGCGGGGTTCTGCTCTCGGACCGGCAGCTTCGCCCCGTTTCCCTCCCGAGCATCCCGACCCGGGCTGGCTGGCGGACGGGGGAGGCTCCCGGTGCCCCCCCCTGCCCGGCTCCATCCCCGGCTCCATCCCCGGCATGAGGCGGCTTCGCCCCGGGAAGGGCCTGAGGGGCGACTCTTCTTCCCCCCTTCTTCTTCCCCTCTTCTTCTTCCCCTCTTCTTCTTCCCCTCTTCTTCTTCCCCTCCTTCTTCTTCCCCTCTTCTTCTTCCCCTCTCCTTCTTCCCCCCCTTCTTCTTCTTCTTCTCCCCCCCTTCTTCTCCTTCCCCCCCCATCTGCTCCTTCCCCCCATCTTCTCCTTCCCCCCTTCTCCTTCCCCCCTTCTCCTTCCCCCATCTTCTCCTTCCCCCCTTCTCCTTCCCCCATCTTCTTCTTCCCCCCTTCTCCTTCCCCCCTTCTTCTCCCCTTTTTTTTTCCTCCTCCTTCCCCCCTTTTTTCCTCCTCCTTCCCCCCTTCTCCATCCCCCCTTCTCCCCCTCTTTGGGAAGCTCAGGCTTCTGCTGCAGGAACCCTGGAGTTGCAAAACATCTCCTGGCTTTTGCCGCACGCTTTTTAATTTATTTTTTTTTTCCTCCCCCCCCTCCTTTTGCACTTGGAGTAGCTAATTGGATAGGAAAACACTCAGTGCAGGGGTGGGATTACTTCATGCTCTCGCAATGCTGTTGTGCTGTTCCATTTCACTCCTTTGGCGTGAACCGAGCCTGCCTGGCCCTGCTGCCCCGGGACCGCGGTGAGGGGCACCAGAGCCTCTTTTCAAATTACTTTAAAATTTATTTTCTTATTAGGTCTGTGGTTTTAAGGGAGCTTCCGATGTTGCGTTGGTTTCAGAGGAGATTTGCTCTTCTGAGGGGTGCATTCAGCAGGTCCTGCAGGAACCCCGAGGCTTCCTCATCCAGCAGGTTAATTCTACCACTAGGGTTTTGTATTTTTTTTTTTTTTTCTTTTGGTTTCAAGGGTGTTTCTCTAGGAAATGAGAGATCCGGTGAGGGGACGGTGCAGTGCTGGGTTTGATGGTAGTTTGGCTGTAAGGGGAGGGAGGGAGGGAGTCCTGGCTCCTATCCCTGTGGTTCAGCATGGTGTGGGGCAGCTCTGCTTCATCTCCCCCGGAGATTATTTTCCTCTTCTGTTGCTTAAAGTTGCATTTATTCAGGTTTGAGAACGGGGGAATGTAGAAAGTCAAAGTAGCAGAAACAGCTTCCCTAAAAACATAGGCTCTTGGAAAGCTTGTTCTTGAAAGATGAGCAAGAAGTTCTGTGTCTTCTTAAGGAACAGACTGAGGGGGTGAGTTCTGGGCATTGAATCCTTTAGGCCAGGAGCCAGCAGGATGCTTAAACATGGAGATGGGCTGCCCTGGGGCTAGTCCTTGGGTTGGCTGGGTTCTTGTTTGCCTCGGTGCCAAATGTGTGAGCAAGGGGACCCCTTTATGCCTCTCCCAGGCTCAGCTTTCCTGCAGGGTCCCCTTCTCAAGAGGAAAAGTGTGGTGCTTGGGAGCAGCTTCCTTCTCCTCCCTATCTTTCCCCTCCAGGTACTTTTTCTTGCTCTCAGCCGACAGTTCCAGCAATAAAATAGGGAGGGAGCTATTTGTCTTCCTTCTGGGTTGTGAATATTTTGCATGTCAGTCACCCTAGAAATGACTAAAACCAAGGAAAGTTGCTTTGTACATCTTAAACCTGGGCTTCCCCTGATGGTATCACCCTCTGGGGTGTGGCTGTTTTGCTTTTTTTGCCTGGATTAATTTTATTCTGGTACATAAGAACTCCCACGTGGTCCCTGGAAGTTATCCTGTAGCTTGAGGAGGTCAGAGCTTGCTGAGGAGCTGCTTTTCTTTCCTGAAAGGTAACGCTGTAACCTGGTTAATTTTTTAGCCTGTTCTGGGGACCTTAAAGTTGACACCCCTTCCAAAGGTATTCTTGGTGGATATATATATATTTTTGAAGTTACTTGTATTGTCTGAAGTTATGAAAACTTGATGTTTCTCACAGTGGTGACCTGAGTTAGGCTTTTCTTTCTGCTGAGCAAAGCTCCACATCTATTTTGATGCTAACCACTGCTCAAGTGCTTCCCAGCCCCAGGGCACATTTGTGTTTGCACACTGGAGCAGCATCAGTCTTGGATGGTCTTCTCCAGCACCAAGGGGAAGGAGCTGGAGGTGTAGGGAAGGCAAATGCTTTTGATGAGGTTGCTCCATGCTGCAGAAGTGCCAGAGCCTCTGCAAAAGAAGTCACAGCACCAGTGGACAAGGGGAGAGCAACTGATGTCATCTACTTGGACTTGTACAGAGTGTTTGTGCCACACAATGTTCTGGTCCCTTAACTGGAACGATACAGATTTGATGGATGGACCACTTGCTGGATAAGGCATTGGCTGGATGGTTGTGGTCACATTGGCTTGATGTTCAAATGGAGACCACTGACAAGGGGTGTTCCATGAGGGTTGATACTGGCACCAGGGCTGTTTTTGTCAGAGATGTGGACAGTGGAATTGAGTGCAGCATCTGCAAGTTTGCTGATGACAGCAAGCTGTTTGGTATGGTTGACATGCTGGAGGGAAAGGAGGCCATCCAAAGGGACCTTGTTGGGCTGAAGAGGTGGGCCCATGAGAAAAGCATGAAGTTCAGTAAGACCAAATGCACGGTCCAAGTGCACTTGGGTTGAGGTAATAGCAAGTGTGAGTACAGGTTGTGTGGAGCAGCCCTGAGGAGAAGGATCTGAGGGCTTTGGGTGATGAGAAGTTCAACATGAGCTGGCAATGTGCACTTGCAGCCCAGAAAGCCAGCTGTGTCCTGGGCTACATCAAAAGATGTGTGGCCAGCAGGCTGAGGAAAGTGATTCTCTCCCTATATTCTGCTCACGTGAGACCCTACCTGGAGTGTCCAGTTCTGGGATCCCTAATGCAGGAAGGATATGGAGCTGTTGGGGAGAGTTTGCAAGAGGCCATGAAGATGCTCTGAGTGCTGGAGCAGCTCTGCTCTGGAGCCAGGCTGAGAGAGTTGGGGGTGTTCAGCCTGGAGAAGAGGAGGCTCAGGGGAGACCTCATCACTCTCTACAACTCCCTGAAAGGAGGCTGGAGCCAGGGGGGGGTTGGGCTCTTTTCCCAGGCAACTTTCAGCAAGACAAGAGGCCATGGTCTCAAGTTGTGCCAGGGGAGGTTTAGGTTGGATATTAGAAAGAATTTCTTCACGGAGAGGGTGATCAGCCATTGGAATGGGCTGCCCAGGGAAGTAGTGGATTCTCCATCCCTGGAGATATTTAACAAGAGCCTGGATGTGGCACTCAGTGCCATGGGCTGGGAACCACAGGGGGAGTGGATCAAGGGTTGGACTTGATGATCTCTGAGGTCCCTTCCAACCCAGCCCATTCTATGTTCTATGATTCTATATTTCTATGATTCGATTCTATGATTTGATGAAGGGGGGAGATTGAAATGAGATCTGAGGAGGTGTGAGGGTGCTGAGCCCCTGTGCCAGGTTTCCCAGAGAAGCTGTGGCTGCCCCATCCCTGGCAGTGTCTCAGCCCAGGTTGGATGGGGCTTGGAGCAAGCTGGGCTGGTGGGAGGTGTCCCTGCCCATGGCAGGGGGTTGGAACTGGGTTCTGTGATGTAATCTTGGTGTCTCCTGGAGACTGGCTTCTTTGGGCATCTCCTGCTCTGTGCGGTGCAAGGAGCTGTCATAGCTTTCTTGAAGTGACATCTGCTGTGATGTTTGTGGGGAGTAAGTTCCACTTTTGGTGTTCAACTGGGTGCCAGCATGTATATTCTGTGTTCCTAGGGGATAAGTAAATCAGGAGTCAGAAAAAGGTGAGATGTTATCCTCTCCATGGCAGTTGTTATGCCAATAGGTCTTTTAATTATCATCAGCTCTTTACCTCCAGCAAGTTATAACTTGAGAGCAAACATTCTTGTTGGCTTTTAAGATTTTTTTTTTTTTTTTAAGAGGGCAAACGAACATCAGTGAGTGGTGGTGTGTCCTGCTGAGGCTGTGTGAGATGCCACAGGTCCTGGAACAGGCAGGGATGAGTGTCAGGCCCTGGGCAGTGACCATGCTGCTGCTTTCCTGCATCCCCACAGCCATCTGCTCAGCAAATGCTGTTTTGGAGTCTCCCACTCTTTTATGTGGTTGCCTCAACCCCAGAGCTACCTGTGTCTCACTGGGTCAGGATGAGAGCTTGTGCTTGTGGTTTTGGGGATGCAGAAAGGTGTGAGGGAAGAGCCATGTGGGTTAGGTGTAGGACAGGTGCAGAGCTGGGGACAAGCAGTGCCATTTCAGTAGCACTGGATTGTCCCAGGGTTATACACCAGGGTTCCAGGGTGTGCTGGGTGCTGCTGCCTCAGTGGAAGGAGTTGCTGTGGTGTCTGTCTCTGTTCCCCTGCAGCTGCTGGGCAGGGTGGGAGAGGGACCCCTGAAGCTGGGGCTGCCCTGCTGCTGCATTTCCTCCTGGAGGGAAGTGGTGGTGGTGTGTCTGGGGGCTCTGCTGCCTTTCAAACAGGGTGCAGCTGGCTGGGATCACCCCATGGGTCACCTCACACCAACACAGCTCCTTTCTGAGGAGTCAGGGTCTTCTCTGCTGTCACTGCCTCCACGGGCAGGGGGGACATGTGCCACCCATGGGGTCCCCTGTGGGGCAGGCTGTTTCTGGGTGGCATTGGGCTGCAGCAGTGATGCTGAGTCCTGGCAGGTGCCTGCAGCCCTGGCTCTGGCACAGCTTGCTCTAGGTGGAGTGTTTGCACTGGAGAGCCCAGGTTTTCCGAAGCTGTAATAGGGAGTTACTTTTTTTTTTGGTGATAAATTGATAGCTTCATTTTTTGACCTTTGAAAGCTTTTCTTCCTGTATTAACTACATGTAGGAAATGTAATCTTCCACGCTGAGAAATGGTGAGTTGTAGCTCTGAAACAGAATGACAGATGTGATTGTTTTTTTGGATGGCTGGCCGAGCTCATGTGGTGTAAAACAAGGCTTGGGTCCCAGGCTGAGATCTTCTGCTTCAGAGAGCCTGTGTCTGCATGACAGTGGAGTTGGAAAGAGGAGTGGGGTGAATTTAGTGGAATTGTTTTCTTTTGATGGCTGTGAAGCTCCCAGAGAGACACCAAGGCACGAGAGCTTCCAGCCTTGCAGAAAGATTTTTGATTGACTGAAAAGCAGCTTGAGGGAAGAAATGAAATGTGAAAATGATGGAGGCTGAGGAATACTTGGTTCTGGGGCTTCTCTGGTGCCATTCCTGCTGCCAGGGGTGATTGTCCACCAGGGGCTGGTGCTGCTGTGCTGACCAAGTGTGGCTTTGCTCTGTGTGCATCCATGTAGCTGTCACTGAGCTGCCATCTCTCACTGTCCCTTTAGCTTCCTGGAGGTGTCGTGTCTGTGCTTTGGGATTAGCACTCAGGAGCCTTCTCCCAGAGGAGAGGCAGTAGTCTGCCTGTCATCCTAAGGGCTTGTCCCTGTCCCCCTTGCAGCTGCTGTGGGCTACAGAGCACCCCAGGCATGTCTGCAAGTCTGTGGTGCCAGTACCCTGCCTGGTTTTTGGGGTGTGTGAGGTAATGTATGCAGTATAAAACTCAATTCTTGCTCTGCTTTCATTTACAGGAGGTATCTGGGGACAACATCACCTCAAGGCACTCAGTGCTCGTGTTGTGCAGCAGACCCTGCTGTGACAGAGATGACTCTGCCTCCCAAAGCTTCCAAAGTGACCCAGGGAGAGCTGCCTAAGCCTGTGAGTGGTAAGAGTCAGGGCAGCTGCATTTAGTGGTTTGTGGAGTGCTAAGAATAAACACACATAGATGAGACCCCAGAAATCCCTCAGATGTTAGTTCTGCTGCTCTCACTTTGCAAGTTCTCTCCTGCTGTAAATCAGTGAGTTGTGGTTCAGCTTCCCAGGTTGGACCTCTTCTTTTTCTGCTGCTTTGCTGCAAAAACATCCCTTTCAAACAGTAGAGTACAAAGGGGAAACTGGACTGATATCTTACTTAAATGCATTTTTTTGGTCATAAACTGAGTATATCCTGCCTATTAACCTGTGTATCAGACTGGGACTGTAAGGTGCATGCACACAGAAAAAAATCCCTGGCACGAGGTCAGCCCTGACAGATGCAACCCTGCAATACTGTGTGTGTTTGCAGGGCTCTGCCTGGAGTTGTTTGAGCTCCAAATGTGCCTGCAGGGACCACGAAACATCTTCTGTAGAAGTTTTTCCTCATCTATGAGATTAGGAGAACAGTTTTTTGCAGGTCCCCAAGAGCAGAGCTGTAAGACCTCGTTAATTAGTGATTAGGGAGTGCAGGGAGGTTTTTGGCAGCAGGACAGAGGGCAGGGTGGGGGGTGGTAATGTGGCAGCAGTATCTTTTGGGTTTTTTTTGTCAGTTTGGCCTTGAAGGAACAGCTGTTTTTTGACTTTGCCACAGGTGGTAGGACTTGGTGATGCTGGGTGGGTTAAATTGGGCTGCAGGTGATGCTGAGCAAGGAGCATTGCATCCCTGCTGCCTCCCACTGGGCTCCCAGCTCCTCTCCCTGCTGAGCAGCAGAACCCATATCCCAGCTATATTGTTCAGAGGGGTCTTTTCTGTTTCATCCTCCAGACCTGACAGGCTGTATCTTCTTCCTAGGCATGAGAAGAGAAACTCTTGTTGGGACAGCTCGTTCCCCAGGCTCTGAAGCTGGTAAGTGCTGGATGAGCATTTCCTCTGTTTGGGACTCCTGGCAGTGTCTGTGCACTGTGCTGTGGAGGAGGTGAGATTACACCATATTAAGGACACTAATCCTCCCAAAGGGGAAAAAGTAATCAGGGCAGGTGGCTCTTCATGGAAGAAATTAGGAAGGATCCTTGCCAGTGTTCTGGTTCCTCATGTAGGAGGGAACTGACCTGAAGGTAGCTGGTGGGGTTTTGTTGTGGCTGATGCCTACTAAAAGCAAAACAAACTCAGCAGCAATGTGTATGTGTGTGTGTAGGACCCCCAGCAAGCTGCTGCTGGGCTCAGCAGAGTGTTTCTTGGGGTTAAGGACCACAGTGTGAAACATCACAGAAGGGCAAACTCTGCGTGAGGCTTTGCAGTGAGTCTGGCTGCCCAAAGCTCTTCGTTCAAAAGGAAAAGATGAGGTATGGGTTGGTGATGGAGGAGGAGGAAACCCGCTGTGCAGGTCTGGCAGGGATCTACCTTGGCTGGGGTTACCTGCTCGTCCTGCTGTCTGCTTTGAAGGAGCCTGGAGAAGGCTGCTCTGCACACCAGCACCTTGGGCTGTTGTTTCTGGCTGGGTCGGGGGTGTTTCTGTGTTTCATTGTGCATGGGATGCAGCTTGCTTCCCAGGGAGCTGTGCTCCAGGCATGCTTATGCTGGCTTGAGTTCCCTCCTATGCAAAGTGTGTTTCCAGGAATGCTCTGAGCTCCTTTGTAAAACAGCTTGAGATCTAATGAAAGACAGAGCTGTGGAAGAGAAAAATATTGTTAATGAGTTGGGTTGTTAACAAGGGTAGATGATTGCCTTTTAACAAAATGAGTTTGGTTTGCTTTAATCAGTGTTAGTAGTAGCTGAGTGCTCAATAATTACTCCTGTTCTTAGGAAAGAGGTGGGACAGGGTGAGTAGTGCTGCTGGCAGGCTTCTCTGGCTCTGGGGTGAGATGTGCAGGTTATGTTGGGAAGGGATCTTTCCAGTGCTGGGGAGACCCCAGCCTGAGCCAGGAGCCATCATGGTCCATAGTGTGGCTCCTCTGCAAAGACCTCTCCTTAGGGGTCTTCAGAGAAGCATTAGGAACATCTTTGGACTCTGTTGCTGTCTTCATTTTTACCTTCTCATTTGATATGCAGCATGCTGTCTGTCTCTCCAAACTCTTCCTTTTTTTATGTGAATTGTTAAGACTCCAGAGGCTGTCAAATACACCTGCTCTCTGAAACAGAAAATATCCTCTTAGGTATTTGCACCTCTAGTGTCTATTCTTTGGGGTTGTTTTGTTTTGTTTTCCTCTTGTGTCAGTGGTGTGTCCCTGAAGAGAGGTGATCTGTGGTGGTCAGGATGCAGGAGCAGGACTGGCTGCATGCCAAGAGGACAGGGTACTGAGAGCCACTGCTGTGGTGGGGACTGGGCTCAGGAGAAATGACTGGCAGCAGACTGTGCTTTTCCTCCCAGGTGTGCTGGTTGTGCATGTCCATGCAAGGGGTGAGCTGGGATGGTGGGCAGCAGCAGGAACCTTTTCCTGAGCCTTCCTCAGGGGGGGACACAGGGAGAGCTGTGAGACCACGGGACCTCCTGTGCCCTTGATCTCTCTTGGTACCTGTAAACTGAGTCAGTGTACACCTCCTGATCAAATCCTGGGCTGGATCTGACCATCCCATGTGTGCTGGGGGTGAGTGCTGGTTCTCCAGTGCCTGCCTGGCAGCTCCTCAGGAGTAGGATAGAGGGAGAGCAGAGCTGGAGCACCATGGAGCTGGTGCAGGGAACAGTTTTTGCTGGCACCGTGGTCTCCAGTTCATTTTGTTCTCCTTGATGGGTCCTCACAGACATCTGGCTTGGGCTCTCAAGTGCACCCAGCTCAGCAGTTCATGTTGTCCTTTGCTGTGAGAAACTTTCTGCAAAAGGACAAGTTCATATTGAAGTCCTCAGCTTTCCCTTCCCTTAATCCATTTGCTGAGCTTAACTAAAAGATTGCTAATTCTTGCTGTGCTTTCCTTTTCCTTCCTGGTGTTTTCTTCTGGCTCAGTTCTGGTGTATTTTTTTCCCCTGGGTTGGAGGGATCTGATGCTGGGTAGTCTCTCCTCTCTTGGAGGAGTGCCAGGATTGTTGGAATGGTGGCAGTCTGTGGGCTGCAATCTGCATTTAGGGTTTGTCTGTCTGACTGGTCATAAATGATGAAGTGTCCCCTGCCCAGGGCTGCTGGGGGTGCTCCCAGCACCTGCCTGAGCTGCTGCAGACATGATGGACTCTTCCTTAAGTAAGAACCAGTGGGAAGAAATGCTTCAATGTGAATCTCTTGTGTCTGTAGGATGCAAAACTGGCTTCAGAGCTTTGTCTGCTGTGTGGACCACTCCTCTGCTGCTGTTTGTGCTGTGAAAGCTCCTGACAGACTGAGGCCATGATAGCTGAGCTGCTCTCTGCCCCTCCTGCTCTGTCCCTCTACCTTTGCTGTGGTTTTCCTCCTGTGGTGACCTGATTCAAGGAGCTGAAGGGACAAAAAGATCCGTACTGGTGTTGTCAGGTGACTTTTTGATGGTTTAGTTCCTGGGCTTGGTAGCACTGCTGTGTGTGCAGGGAAGAGGCAGCTGCAGGACTCCAAGTTTCTTCTTGATGAACTTTGTGAGGTTTCTGTTGGCCTATTTCTCCAGCCTGTCAAGATTCTCCTGACTGGCAGACCAACCCTCTGGGACAGACTCAGTGACTTTATTCCTTCTGGGTCACCTACCCTTGCTCCCACCCTCTGTGTGCTTGCTTTTAATGTCTGAGATAGGCTCATCTTTGCAGAGCCCCTGTGACCACTCTTTGGTTTCCAGGAACTGGAGATGGGCTGTTGTTGAGCTTGGAGGACATGATCTGTGACAGATCTGTGCTCCTTGTTCTCCCCCAAACTGTGTCCCATGGGATCCTTCAAGCCATTCACTGGACAGGTTAGTGTCTGCTCTCCTGGAGCTAAGGGCTGTGGTTTGCAGTCTCTCTGTCCTGTTTATTCCTCTTGGGATCCTGAGGATCCACCATCTCGTGGCCTCTGCCATGATTTCCACATCCCTGAGTAGTTCTTCCTCGGTTGTAAGTACCAGGTCCAGCAGGGTGTCTCTTGTCATTGTCCCTTGCTCTCCTCTGTCAGGAAGCTGTCATGAGTGCTCTCCAGAAGCCTCTTGGCTTGCTTGAGCCCTGCTCTACTGCTCCTCCAGCAGATGTTGGGGTGGTTCAAGTAGTCTGTCAGGGTTGGGATTTGCAAGAAGGAGGCTTCTTTTCATGGTCTGAAGGTCTCATTTACTTTGTCCTGATCAGGTGGCCTGTTCCAGACACCCACCACAATGTCACCTCTCTTGATCTCTTGAGCCTCAAGCTCTCAGATGGCTCATCAACTGTCCTAAGGCACAGCCTCCTGCACCCCACACAACTCCTCTTCAGTCTCCCAAAGAGCCTGTGTTCATCCATTGCAGCATTTGCTCATCTCAGCTGTCCCACCATGTCCTCTGGTCCTCAGCTTGCCTTCAGGCAGGGAGGGACAGAGCTGTGTGTGTCCTCCAGCTCCCTGGATCATGGGGGTTCTGGCTGCACCCTGGGCCTCTCCTGTAATCAGTTTTGAATTTCCCACATTTTAATTCCATTGAGTACCCTTAATTCCCGTGTCACAGAACAAGGAGAGCTCTGTTCAAAAAAGCTCTGTTAGAGATGTGTATTTTGGCAATTCTAAAAATACACCTCGCTGGCTGAGGCTTGTGCTGGGTAACCATAGCAACATGGCTGCAGAAGCAGGGTTAAAAACAATTGCACCAATTAAGGGGGAAAATAGAGCTGTTGAAGCTTATAAGACCTAAAAAACTAATAAAATCAGAGCCCAACCAACAAACGCGGTGCCTGATGCTGTGGTCTGCAGGCCACCTTCAGTGGGCTGGTTGGAATTCTTTCCCTTCCATTCCTAAGGAGCATCCCAGGTACAGGTGGGTGCCCTGGCTCTTCCCATGAAGCACCCAGCTCAGGGGGTGCTCAGCCCCCTCTGCACCCAGGCCTGAACCCACTGCAGCAAAGGGAGATTAAATATGGGATGGATGTGGGAGTGCAGCTTCTTAAGAGTGAAATGTGAGGGCTCAAAGTTGGGGAGGGTTTTGAGGACAAAAGTGTGGTCTGAAGAACAATTTTGGTCTGTGATGTTGGCCCGTGTGAGGGGGCAGATGTGTGTTAAAATTCATGTGCTGAGCCAAAGCCCCTCGGAGTCAGTGGTGATGCTTTCATTGATGGGTTAGCTCAGGGCTGGGAAAGCAGACCTGGTGAAAGCTTCAGATGAGCCTGGAAGCAAAAGACTAATTTTTTCAAAAGGTATGTGCTTTAATTATCCTTGCTGAGCCCTGGCTAGGGTCAGAGGAAGCCTCAGGAATGTGCTACCAGCCTGCTTGTTGCTGGGGATGGGACTGGCAAATGTCTCTTTGGCTAGAAACTGCTACTGGAGAAGGCTGGGCAATCTGCTCCTTCAAAAAGCTTGAAATAAAAGTTTTTCAAGGAGTGTTCTGCTATGCCTCACACAAAAAAACCCAAAACCCCACAACACAAAAGGATGAAGAATATCACTTTCCAAAATATTCCAGGGGTTTGCAGTTGTTGCAAGTGTTCTCCTTCCCCAGCTGGCTGTGCTTTACCCCCCCCTCTGGTGTGCTGGTGCTGTCCCATACTTGTTGGGTGCTGTGGCCAAGGGGGCCTGGGTGCAAAAATGCTTTTCCCTGTTGCTCTGGGAAGTTCCTAATCCTGAAGCAGAGGGTGGTGATGCTGCTGCTGCCCATCCCTGGCCTTGAGTCTGGGCTGGTGTTGGCTCCTGCCCTGCCTGTCCCTCCCCAGCTCTGCTCAGCTCTGTCTTTATCAGTCCCACCAACCCTAAAGAGCCCCTGGAAGCTTCTTGCCATGTGTGGAAGCACTGGAGAGCAGGACCCTGTAGAGAGAGAGGTACTGGTTTTGCTTGTCCAGAAGCACATGAGCATCACTGTGGGGCCAAGATCAGCAGAGGAGAGGTGGAGGTTAAAGCTGTGCTGGGCTTGGAGCAGTGGAGGGCTCCGGAGAGGAAGGAAGCGGGGGCTGTGCAGCTGTGCTGGGAGGATGCTGCTCCTGCTGGAAAGCAGCACTGGGGTCTCCTGAGACAATTTGGGTGAAGGAAGCCGTGATGAAGTCACCGGTTTACTTGGCTTAGTGGTGTCAGGGAGGGGATGAGAAGTTCAGGTTAAGGGTAGTGAGAAGGCACACGGGCACTTCTGTCTTGTGTGTGCAGGGCATCATCCCCTGATGGTGGATGTGGTGGCTGAGCTGTCCTACAAACGAGCTGCTTCACCAGGGAAGGACCTTTGTGTCTCTGAGAGCTAGTCCTTTCCTTCTCCTAGGTGTGAGGGAAAGCTCAGTGAGCACAGGCTGAGCTGGTGCTTTGGGCATCTCTCAGGGAGGTGCAGCAGGGCTGGTGTTAATCCCTGGGGAGGCAGGCATGGGTGTCCCAGGGATGCTTCCTTTGCTGGACCTGGGTGCCTCCAAGGGGTGACATTGGTCCAAGGCAGGACCTGTGCAGCCCCCTGCAGCAAAACGTGCAGAAGGGACCTGAAGAGGATGGGGAGTTAAGTCTTTAAACCAGTTTAGGCAAATTAGAAAGATTTTTGGGTGGATGTCTTTAACTCACTCTGAATTACATTCTACATGGATTTGGGTTAATTGAGCTGGAGGCCATGCTGTAGCACGGTGGTTTTTTTTTTTTTTTTTTTTCTTTGCATAGGTTAAAGCATGACACTTCTGGAAACTGGGCTGGGCTGGGGAAGAGGCAGAGCTGGAGGCAGAACACGGGGGAAGGCTGGAGCACTCCTGGTGGCAAAGCTGGAGGCACCCAAAGGTGCCGGGAGCCTTCCCAGGCTCAGACTCAGATCCTTGGCTCCCAGCCCGGGCTTGTTTGGTGGGTCAGGACTTGGCAGTGAAGCTGGTGTGGCAGGGATTTAACAGGGACCAAGGCAGCCGTGTGCTCTGTCACACTGAGCTGCTGGAAGGGTGGAAGGAACCCAAAGAGCCCGGCAGTCACGCAGCGACCACCCCGAGAGCTGCCCCGGCTCCAGCGGATGCAGGTTTGGCTTGAAGCCTTGGGTGGGAAGGAGGAGGGCAGCCAGATTTCACCCCTTCCACAGCCTGCTGGGGAGGGCTGTCCCAAGGCTGGTCCTTTCCACATCACCTCCTCTCTGGCTGTCACATCTTGCCCGTGTGGCACAACTCCAGCACGGGTCAGCTCCGCTTTTTCCTGTGTTGCTTTGCTGCTCCGTCAGCTTCTCCCTGATCCTTTCTCTGACAGCTTTGGAGTTTGTTTGGTGTCTGTGTGCCTCTTCCCTCCCCTTAGGGAGGGATGCAGGAGAAGTGGGACTGTACACTTTCTTCTTTCTGTTGCCACCACTTCCTTGGGAGCCCCTGTGAAACCCCTCTGAGACTGCACGGGGGCTGCAGGGGCACTGTGTGTGTGTGTAGGGAGGGGATGAGGCAGCACAAAGAGCTGCTGTTCCCTTGCTGCTGAGACATAATGCCAAGAGGATTTCTTATGAAGTGTGCTTGCCCTATTCCAGCAAAATTAAAATTAGTTCTAATTAAGTGGAGGTTAACCTCCACTGTGCGTGCTGCAAATTAATGGAATGTACAATTAACGTATCTTGCAGCACTGGAGGTTCTTGAAAATTACTTGGAAAAAAATGCAGCCCTGTATGTGGTTGGAATTGTTAATTTATGTTGCTGGTTCAGGTTTGAATTAATTTTAAATGATGGACCTTTGATCTTTTCTTTCTGTAGCCACTCCTGCTTGTGCAGCTGAAGTATATCTTTGCAAATCTTCTCCCTTTGTAGTGAAATGAATTGGAAACAAATGTGTAGCATGATAAAAATGTGTTAAATACTCTGGTGTAAAGCTTGTCTCTGTGGGGTGGGTGTGGGGCTGCTGGGGCCCCCTCTCAAGGGCCCAGAGGTGTAGGGCAAGGACCTTGTATCATCTTGGTGTGAGTTTTGGAGGTAAAACCCATCCTGTGGCTCTTTGCTTTCTTCTGGAAGTGGTACCTTGGGTTTGCAGTGCTGTGTTTTGACCACAGCTTCATCTCTACTGGACAGCTGTCCTCCCTGCTGCAATACACAGGTGAGGACAAGCAGGTCATGCTCCTGGTGGGTCTGCCAAGCCAGAGGGGACTGGAATTCCTTGGGGAAAATCCAGTGTGACCTTTGCAGGAAAGTTTGCATTTCCACTCGCAGCAAACGCTCGTGTGCCGAAGTCAGAGGAAGGAGGGTCTGGTTGAGGATGGATTTGGGGTCCTTCTGCTGAGGTTAGTGCTGGTCCAGCCATTTGAGCTGTTCCAGTTTTAAAATTAAAATAGCAGACATCATCTCAGAAGTTTTCCAGTCCCTGCCAGAGTGCTGACCTTGTGACGCTGACTTCAGCTGAAGCCAAATCTTCTGACTGATGGATGTTTTCTCACTCCCAAGCTTCCTTTTTCCTGTGTGCTCCCAAGCTGTGGGGACCACTGGTGGCTCTGGGTCTGGCTCCAGGACTGTCCTTCTGGATCTGTGTTGATGGCCCTGCTCCCAGCAACCCTTTGCTCTGATGCTGGTGGGAAGCTTTGGATGTGCTGTTCCCAGCTCCTTATCTCTCAGTGCAGGGCCTGGCTGGGGCTTCACTGTGGTTGCCATCCAGCAGACCAGAAATTCTGGAGGAGTAGGATTGAGGTCTGGCCTCCTGTTCCCTGCTCAAGCCCTTCTGTCCCTGCTCTGCCTTACAGCTTCTCAGGGCTGGTCCTTGGATGGCAGCTGTGGCATCTCCAGCTTGAGGAGGGAACTGTTGGTCCCAAAATTCCACGTATCACTGTCCCTGTGTTCAAGCTGTTGATTTTGAAGATGAGTCTATCTTGTTTTGCTTGCTGCTGCTGTTTCCTTTCGCTGGAGGTTGCTCTGCTTTCTGCATGGATCTGGCACTTGGGTTACCCAGGGTGGTGGCTTCTGGGAAGAACAAATTTATTGGAGGTGAAGAACAGGCCTTAAAGGTGTGCTCCTTATAGTCTCAAACCAAGTGAGTGGGGTCTGGAGGAGGAAGCAAAAGAGTGGGCAGCAGTTCCTAGCAGTGGTCTTGCTCTTTATTTTCATGGTCAGTTAATGTTTCTGAATTGGCAGTCGTGGCTGGGGAGAGCACAGGGGTGACCTTGCAGTTCTCCAGCATCGTGCCCTGGGTGACCCGGGTGTGTTACCTGCTGCTAGTGTGATGCTGCTGGGCAGTTTTGGGGGTCCCAGCATGTTCAGGAGAAGAGAGAGGCAATGCTGAGCTCTGTAATGCTGATGCTTTGGAGCAAGGGCTGTCTCCCAGCGTGGGCTGACCCGCAGGCTGCTGGCATGGTTGGCCATGGCTCGGCCAGCACTAGCCCTGCTGACCTGTTCTGGGGCTGAGGTAGGTGGCTGCTGGTGCTACAGGGTGAGGTGGTTGGTGCTGGAGAAGGGATTCTGCTGTGCCAGCCCTCTGCAGCAAGCCAGAGGGGTTTCCTTCAGCCTGGCAGGGTGGGGAAGCTACCTGACCTTTAGTGCAGATTTGTTTCTGCATTACTTGCCCTTTTAAGACATGATAGAAAACAGGCTGCAGGGGTGAGGGAGCCAGAGTTCTGTGATTGAGCTGCTGGGATCAGTCAGGAGCTTTTTTCTATTCTTTTTTTTTTTTTTTTGGAATAGAAACGGAGCATGTAGTCAGAGTAGATTTTGCTGTTGTTGATGGACTGCCTGCCTGTGTGGAGATACAGGGAGATCCAGCCCTGGCCCTGGGGTGCTGCCACACAAACGTAACATGAGGGTGACAATGCACTGTGTCACCAGTCAGCACACAGACCTCAAGAACCCTCCATGGCCTCACAGCTGGGGAGGTTTTGGGGGTGCTTGCTTCAAACCTCACCTCCTGAAAGCATCTCCCCTCTGACATTTGTGTTGCTGTGCTGGCTCTGTCCTCAGGGGTGGCTTTTTGCTGGGCTGTGGGGACAGTGGTCATTGACATGGACACAGTAGTGGATGTCAAGGGAGCATCCTTCCCTGGGGATGGCAAGGGGATGGTGACCAAGGGGCCCAGGAGCCTGCTGTGATGCTGGCAGTCCTGGTGTGCTTGCTGGTGCTGGCTTGTTTCAGTGTGGCATCAGTGCCTCACTGGTATTTTGGCTATAATCTTGTGAAATCTTTATATCTTAAGTGTACATGACCTGTTCATCTATCTTTAGGCACTGGGCAAATACTGGAACTAAACCACTGCAAACATTTGTAGCTCCCTGAGAAGAGAGCTCAGTGAAACTGGAGGTTTGGTGTTACGTGTGGTCCTCTCCTGCTTGGCTTTTCAGGTTCAGATCTTGAAGTATTTGACACAGGAACAAGGCAACCAGAGAACTGAAGGACTTTGTCACCTCTGCCAATCCTGTGAGCCCCTTGTAGTCTGCATGATGCTCCAGTTGTGGAGAGGTGGAGGAGCATGCCTGCCTCCAGGGTGGGGACAGTGCAGGGTATTTGGAAGCCAAGTTTGCTTCTTGGTCCTGGAGAGCATTAGAATTAGCACACAGTGGGTGCAAGGGTGCTGCTTCCACCCCCCCCTTGGAGGACCACAAGTTTGAAAGGCAAGGATGTTGGGTTTCAGCCACTCTTCACTGACTGACATGTCTGCAGCTGTGGATTCAGGAGTCTTTCCATTCCACTGTGAAACTTGGAAGGAATTTTTCTCTGTGTCTACACCAAGCAGATGGAGCAAGATGGGGAACTGCCAACAGCTGAGGGGCTGGGAGGGGTTGCTGGGAGGGGGCTGCATGGGGTGCAGTTGCCTGCTGCACCATTTATAAAACCCAGAGACTTCAAAGCAGGGTAGTGTACAGCTTAAGGACAGCATAAATCTTACCACCACCCACATCACAGACATGAAGTGTATCCTTCATACCTCATGCTGGGAAGATTACAGCTTTAAAGGATCATAAACTCTCCTTTTTATTGGGACATTAAGATTTTAAGCACAACTGGAAATCCTGCAGAAGTGACAATTGCAACAGGTCTGATCCTAGAAAAAGGGCTTAAGTGTGAGTAACTTGGCTTGGCGTAATCAGAAGGATTACCTTGGGCCAAATCCAGTGACAGAAAAGTTTGGGGGGGGAGGGAGAGCATGTCTTGCTGTAGACTGAGGTGGGTTTTATGAGTAGAGTGGGAGTATGTGCCATCTGTGTAGACAGATGAGCTCAGCATGTGCTAAACCAGTGGTCTGTGATCAGCTGAGTGTCTGAGGATGTTCCCACTTTCCTTTCCCTTCTTGAGTTTCCTGTTGGACCTCTCAGCTGTACCCTGAGCTGTCACTTGTTCCCAGTTCACCATAAGTGGTACGAGATAGAGCTCCTGTAGCCTTTGAGTGAGAGCCCAAGTGGAGCAAGGTTTCCCAGCAAAGCTTACAAAAAAATAAGATTTGTTCCCCAAAAAATCTTTTCTGGGAAGGCTGGGAAATTCAGTTATAAATCGAGATACCAGGAATATTATTCCTCTCTTTCCCTTGGCAGTGTTTTCAAGTGACAAAGCATGGTGGTCCTCTGTAGCTGAGTAATGGTCAGGGTGGCCCTGGTGGTCACCTTCAAAGTGATGTTTGTGGCCTCATGAAAGGTTTTGATGAGATTATGGTTCTGTCAACATTTGAACTGCCCTGGGCAGGCTTATGTCAGCATCTGAGAGTGGATTGGGAAGAAAATAGATCACCTATGTGCACCTCCAAGGATCCTGTTCATCCTGTTTGGCTAAAGCCATCCCTACCCACTGGGCTGCTTCCACAGCCTCTGAGGTTGTGTGAGGAATGTGTAATTTCAGCTCTGTTTAGGAAAATTTCAAATGTTGGGATTAAAGTCAGTATTTATGAAACTTCTTAGAAGGGGTTTCACGTAGAATTTTATACTCGTGCTTCCTCAGCATGTTTTCAGGTACAGACAAATGGTAAGCTAGGAGTGTTGATCTGTATAGCAGATATTTACTGTATTTATACCCTCACACATTTCTCCCTCCCCCTCACTGGAAGGTGCTGCTCATTGCACAGGAATCAATGCAGACTGCTGGTCTGGCAGGTTTGAAAACCACTCTGTGCTTTGAGTGGGACCTTTGTAAAACTGCAAGGTCTCACCAGCTCTCAACAATCATCTTTGAAAAATGTCCTTTGTCCTTTTTTTTTTCCTTTTATTTTATTATTTTTTTTTTTAATTTGGATTCTTTCCAGGTTGAGTGTTTTGGGGCTTTTACAAATCTGGAGAAGCAAAGACATAGCTCCCACCAGGCTGGCAGAGTCTTTAAGCAAAGCCTCTGTGGCAGTGATGCTCCATCTGTGGCACAAGGGCTTGGTTTCTATTTTTCTGCATTGATCTCACATTTGGATGGGCAGTGGTCTACTGGGAGGTGTCCCTGCCCATGCTGGGGATTGCAACTAGATGATCTTTAAGGTCTCTTCCAACCCAAACCATTCTATAACTCTATGGGACACCCATGTGTGTTGCTCCCTTGGCTCTGCTGTGGAGCCTGGTGGGTGCTGAGGGCTCTGGGTGCTGGGATGCAGCTGGGGAGATCTTTTTTTTTCTTTCTTTTTTTTTTTTTTAACTGGTGGTGCTTGAGTGCTGGAAGAAGTATTGGAAAGAGTGTTGTGTGATTGAAGGCACAGGGTAGGACACTTTTGAACTGTTAAGGATGGAGAAGCCAGTGGTGGGGCCACCTAAGGACTGGTTTGGGGGGCTCCACCAGCAATCTGAATGCAGGAATGAGCAGTGACCTGATCTAGGCTTACAAAATCATAAATGTGGTGGGTCAGATGAAGATATAACTCTTGGTCATATCATCTCAATACCCAAACTAGCAGGTGGCAGTGGGTAGTTAGCTGAAAAGATGAAGGAAGGTGCTGCTTCACATGTAGAAAATGCCTGGAACTTGGTGCCACAGCAGGCTGAGGAGGCAGATGACTTTATTTGAAATGCACTGGGCAGATCCTTGGCCAGGAGGTCTATAGGTGGATCCAGAAAGTTCAGGGTATACCCACTGACATATTTCATCCCATAGTTGTGGATGCTGGGAGAGTCCAAGGGAATGGGTCATGGGGTTCCCAGGCTCCTCTGCTCTCCCTAGACAGCCTCTTTGGAGAAGTTTAGGGCAGAACATCAGGAAAGCCAGATGGCTCCTGATGGTTTGTGTGGGGTGCTGAAATCTGCTAGGGGACACCCCAAAGGCCAGGACAAATGTGCCCAGTCCAAGTACTCCCACAGTCTTCCTTAAACTCCACCCCACCATCAGAGGTGTCTGGGCACTGCTGGCCCAAAATTCCTCTCTCCAGACTCCTGCCAGGTCTCTTGCTTGTAGGCTGTAGGTTGGATGTCTCTGCTCATTAGATGGGTGTAGTGGGCTGCAGCAGATGTAACTCTGGGTGTGCAAAGGGGTTTTGGGGACTGAAACAACTGAGAGAGTGAAGCTTTTCTTCCCAAAGCCAAGGGGACCTGTGCAGGGGGCTCCTGGGGGTCCCCACCATGTCAGTCTTTACTCCATGGAGTGGAGAATCAAAGTGCAGCAGGAGGAGGAGGAGGAGGAGGAGGTCTGGCCCAGGAGGAATGATGCTGTTTACACTGGTTTTGTTTCGAGCCAATGATTTGTTGCCAATTCTAAAGGGAGAGCAAAGCATATTTACTCAGCTTGTTTGGACGGGTAACAACTGCTGGATAAGAAACTGTCAGATGGGAATCAATTAGAGGCTGCAGCTCTTGAGTGAACGATTGCATTTGACATCTGATGCCCTGTGAAACATTGTAAGGACAATGCTGCTATTTATGTTGTTCTTTTCTGGTTCCTTCCCTTCTCTGTCATCATCTTTGCTCTGATGTGAGCATTTGGACCCTCTGTGTGTTGCTCCCAAACACTGACCCATTCACGTGGTTCCTGTGAAGGGATCTTTGTGTTTGTGGGGGTGGGAGCCTTACATCCCTCAGCTCTTCCTTCCCCAGGGCCAAGGCAGTGGTTGCAGCAGGCTGACCCCAGCACAGGTACCAGTATGTGCCCTGCAAGGGGCTGTAGATGGGACTGGGGGACTGCTGGAGCTTGGCTGCTGAGTAGCAGGGAGAGAGGGGGGTGGCTGGGGCCTGGCTGCTCTTCTGCCTCTGGGTTTGCTGCTTTGGGTGGCACTGTGGCTTTTTATTTGATTCCTTGGTATGTTGACTTCACCTGCTTGTGCTGGGAGCTGTCTTGTCCCCAGTCATCTCTGTGCTGATGGCCCCTGGCAGCGTATCTGTGGTGTGAGGAGGTGGGAGAGGGGGCAGAAGAGCAGAGAGAGGTTGATAGCTGATACAACCAGAAAGCCCCTTCTGACCTGGAGATCTTGCAAGGCTCCTGTGTTAGGGGAGAAGCACCGTGAGCCTGTGTCACCATGGCAGCTCCTTGCCTACAACTCAGCCATCCCTTCCAAAGTTGCCAATGAATGAGTCAGAGGCAGTGACTCACTAAGGTCACTGGACCATATTTACCCTCCAGGAGGAGAGATTCCTGGCTGCAGTTATGATACAACCTGCTTAAAAGCCTTTTTACTAAGTGGTGATGCTTACATTCTTGCCCAGAGCCTCTGGGCTTGGGTCTTGCCTGGCTGCTGCTGAGTCCCAGAGGCTGCAGCTCTCAGGAAGAAAAGCACATGTGAACCCACTCCCTGGCCTGCAGGAACACCCAACTTCGACCTGGAGCACCCATGCAGAAATCCAAAAATGTGGAGAAAGTGCTTGGAGTGGGCTTGTGTCTGCCCCTCCTTGGTACCACAATAACTGTTACAGAGCATTTCCCTTGGAGATGCTCAGCCCTGTACACAAATGCTCATGTCAGGAGAAAAGGAAAAAGCTTTTCAGTGAGGTAAAAGAATTAATTTGCTCTTCTTACCTCAGGACCTAATTTTGAGGCTGGCTTGAGGTTCACAGAATACACACTTGATCTTATCTTGGCTCCTTATCTCTGTTTACTCCCTTTAATGATAATGCAAAAAAAGACTTCCAACTTCTTTTGGCTGTTGGCTTTCCCAGGCATGTTTCAGTGGAGATGTGAAATCCAGGAACTTCTTGGATATGTGGGTTGTTCTGTAATATGTATGGAGCTGTGGTGCTGTCCTTTGGACAGCCCTTTAAAGTAGCTTTTAAGTTTGAAGGGCCTCTGGTCTGTGAGCAGGTTAAAATCAGCAAATCTCTCCTGCTTTATTAGTGGTGCAGCCTATCCATGGTGTGAGTAGAGCTGGTAAACCTTAAAGGACAGGGCAGCTGGGAGAGCTTGACTGGACAGCTCATGTCACCTCTCCATATCCTACTTTTCCCTTGGACAGGAGACCTGCCCTGCTCATGGTGTGTGCCCAGGGATGAGCTGGCTCTGCTGAGTGGGCTGTTTGTGGGTCAGCAAGTGTGGAAGTGCTCATAGGACTTTTGCCTCCTTCCCTGAATTTGCACAAGGCTGCCCCATCCCTGGCAGTGTCTCAGCCCAGGTTGGATGGGGCTTGGAGCAGCCTGGGCTGGTGGGAGGTGTCCCTGCCCATGGCAGGGGTGGCACTGGATGAGCTGTAAGGTCCCTTCCAACCCAAAGCAGTCTGGGATGCTGTGATTCAATAAAATGTATATATCAGTGCAGGTAATAATTAAGGGGGACAGGTGTCCCATTAATTACCCCTCCTGGGTGCTATTACACTCCCCACAGGTAGCTCAGTGTCCTGGGTGGGAGGGGAAAGGACTGGGGTTTGTCCTCGGGACACTCAGGGGACACTCATCGTGTGCTGGTGGGGGTGGGCACTGCCCTGGGGTTTGGTGGGTGGCACAGCAGCTGCTCTGCTCCTTCCTGCTCCATGGGGAGCAGCCGTGGCTGCTGTGGGGTGATGGACATCCCGTGGGAGTGCTGGCTGTTCTTGCTCTCTTGGCTCATCTTGGGGAGCTGGGGAGGAGCAGAGGGGTGGAGGGGCAGCAAAGAGGGGATATGGCCTCAGTGCATGGCTTGTCTGTGAAGCTTTCCCCACTCCTGACATGTGTGTGCCCCCTGAAGTGGAGCAGTGCTTAGGGGGGTGTTGGTGGTTGGACCTTCCTAGGGAATATCATAGAAGGTCAGGTTGGAAGGGACCTCAAGGATCATCTGCTCCAACCCTTCTAATATCATTGCTTATAAGAAATCTCAGCACCCTGTCGAGCTGAGACTTAAAACTTTCTAAAGTTGGGGAGCCCACCACTTCCCCTGGGAGACCATTCCAATGTCTGACTGTCCTCATGGGGAAAAATTTTCCTCTGGTGTCCAATGGAAATCGTGCCAGAAGCAACATGTACCCTTTGCCCCTTGTCTTGTCCATGGGATTCCTTGTAAAGAAGGGGCAGGCTGCAGAGCTGGATGGATGCTGGTGGGACAGGACCCTAGCAGCACCCAGCCCTGCCCTGGGGGGCTGCCCACAGCTCCTGGGAGCAGTGGTGATGCTGAGAGCTTGGGAAGTCGATGCTCTTGATTTTGCCTCTCATGCCAAGACAAGAAAGCAAAGTGAAATAAATTAAGATGATGAGTGGAGGAAAGCCAAAGCCTTCCTATGGCTCCCGCTGGAGTGCTCCAGGTGGGAAGTTTCCCCCTGTGGCTCTGGACTGCCAGCCAGCCTGACATGGACACTGGCAACATTCCCTGTGTTCCCAAGGGATACTCCTTGAGTTGGTCAATAGATCCATCCTCCTGTAAAACTCTAAGTGCACGTTGTGACAATGCCTTGCAGCTTATCCTGGTGCAAATGGTGAGATAAGAGCATTGTAAAAGTTTTCAGCTGTAAGAAGTGGGTCCTCCTGCCAGGACAGTGTTGATTTTTCACACTGCTGCTGGGCAGTTTATAACTGGGGTGTTAAAAACATGGGATTTCTTTAGCAAATGTTCCAGTCTGCTTTAAAGCTCTTGATTAACAACATCTCTGCTCCTGCCGAGCAGGGTTCTGGCTGCCAGTGTATCCCATCCAGGCTGGCAGCTGGCCCAGCAGCTCAGGCACTGCCAGGTCACATCCCTGCATCCAGCCCCTGGTGCTGCAGATGCTCTTTGCTCTGGCTCTGTGCCCCTCATTGCTTCTCAGGCTCTGGGATTTCTTTAAACAATGCCTGTGCCCTGCCGGGAATGAGTGAAGGTGGAAGTTGGAAGCTGGCTGGGCACCTCCAGGCCCCCAGGGCATGTGTTTTCCCTGGATTTTCCCCTCTGCTCAGCCCTGGCAGGGTCCTGGAACTCACCTTGAGACTCAGGAGGATGCTGGCTGCTTGGTAGTCAAGGAGCTTGCTGTCTCTCTTGCCCACTGATTTTTAGAACTGTAGAATCTTAGAATAATTTAGGTTGGAAGGGACCTCTAAAGCTCATCCAGTCCAACCCCCTCACTCAAATGGGGAAAGTAAATGCCTTTTTTTATTTTAAATCTTTTTTCGCATCTATTTTTTCAGTTTAGAGATGGCAGGTTAAAGAGACAGCAAGGGTGTGAGGGAAGAGCTTTGCTCTAGGGAGTGAGGTTGGTCTCTGCTGGGTTTTGTTGAGATCAGCAACTTTAATAAAATCAGGAGGACACCTGAAGCTTTGGGCTATTAATGCTGGATATGCTCCTGGTGCAGGTCAAAAAAGAAAAGATAATTGTGTTTGTGTCTCATTACTCCTGCAGTTCTGTAGAGCAGCTCCAAAGTAGAGGAAGAGCCTGAACAAACAACTGGCAAAAAGCAGTAAGCTGCTTAGATTACAGCAGCTGCCTGGTGAGGAAGTTTGTACTTAGTTTTAATCAGTGCTGTTGGATGTGTGGGGCCATTCAGGGCTCAAGCTTGGCCTTGTCAGCCAGCTCACCCTGCCTGCTGCCAGGCTTGTCAGGAAGCAAGACTTGGAAGCAAAAGAAGTGAGGAAGACATATTTGTGTATCTCAATCTTACTTTTTTTAATACGTATTTTATACGTTAAAACTCCTCATGCTTTGGTCCTTTTTCAGGGGCAGTGATGTGCCTTAGGATGAAGTTTCCTGCCCTGTGGGCAATGGCCCTCTCTGACCTGGGACAGAGAGGAAAAGACATTAGCCTGGTACAGGTGATGCCCATCACCAGCAGCCACAGGGTGGAGGGAAGAAGGGACATCCCTCCCTGCCTGCTGGTCCCTGGGACACCCACCCACCCACCCACCCACCCACTGCATCCCCGGGACTGCTCTGCCCTCGTGGGCATCTCCCAGAGGTTTGGGAAGAGGTCCCCCAACTTGTTCTTAGCAGAGATATTTGTCTGACGCAGCAGAAATAAAAACAAAGAGCTCTTCTTCTGTGTTTACTTTTATTTTTAGAAGACAATAAGCGAGTGGATTGAGCTGCAGACGGAAATGGTGTCTCTGAAGTTCAGGCTCCCCCTCCACCCTCGTCAGGAAGCTCATGCTGCACGTGCACCCATCTGGGATGTTTGTAGACAAAGAGTTTCTTGATGCTTTTTTTTTTTTTTTTCCTCCCCCCCTCCCAGTTTCCTTGCCCACAGGCAAAGAGGATTTGCTTGCTGACATGCTGGAGTCTTGCAGGGAGCTGGGCTCTGTGTTCTGAGGGAGCACAGCTGTGCCAGGCTGCTCCTGCTAGCAGCCATTGATTTGCCTGGGATGGAGGGCAAGCTCCTCATTTTCTCTGTGTTCTTGGATTGGGGAATTAAGTCGTTGCTGACGTGGTGCTGGTGGTGATGAGGATGAGGGGCTGAGGTGGCTTGTGTGTCCCTCCCTTGGGTCATCCCTCTGTGCAATCAACCTGGATGGTGTGACCAACTTGGATGGAACTTGTGCTTCCCAGCTCTGCTGCAGCCTGGCTCCGTGGCCTCCAGGTCCTCTGGTGCAGAATGAGTATGTAGCCTTCTTTCTTTTGCTCCTTTGCCAGGTGGCCCTGGGGGTGCTGGTGTGTCCCTGTGGAGATGCAGGGCTCTGCCACCCCGTGTGGCAGCCATGGGTGTTTGTGGGTGGCTCTTTGTGCTTGCTCTGGTCAGAAATGACTGCCTGCCACTGAGATGTCCCTTTCCTCCTTCCAGCAGGAAAAGGTGCTGTAAGAGACCAAACTGAAAACCCTAAGACATGCTCTTCTCCTGGTTGTGTTGGTGAATGGGGATGTGGTTGGAGCTGGGTGTGTGCTCATGGGGTGGATGTCCCAGCCAGCCCTGCTGGGACCACGTGCTCCACCAGTGAGCCACATGCTGCTTCCCAGGTGCCTTGTTTGGGGCTGTGTGAGTTACAGTGCTGGATCACCTTGGTGACTGCAGTTTTCTCCATGTCTGTGGTCTCTCTTTTGTTGCTGTGGCGAAGGAACTCAAGGTGAAGTGAGCCCTGGGACGTGGCAGGTCGAGTGCCAGATGCCATGGGGATGGGCAGGTGCCCCTTGCAGCAGCTCTGCTCAAGCACAGGGGTCATGTCCTGCCATGGTGCTGGGGACAGGGCTGTTGCCAGGGCTGTGGCTAGAAAGTAGACAGAGAGAACTGGTATTTGTTCACAGAGCAGCATGCAAAGGCTCTTTCATGCAGTCTGTGCATGGCACCATCCCTTCTCTTCCCTGGTCGGTGTCCCTGTGGCTGGGCTCTGGAGCAGAGGGCTGCCTGCCTGTGTGAGGGGGAGGGGGGCATGACTGCTGGCTCTGAACAAAAATATTATTTTGGGGAGGTGGTGATGCAGCCCTGCCACTCTGCACCTGCCTGGGGTGCAGCCAGCAGCACAGCTCCCATCCTCAGAGCCTGCTGGGTGCCTGGGGTGCCCCACTCCTGCCCTGAGCAAGGAGTGACTCTATTTTGCTTTTAATGAGTTTCCTCCCATCCCCTCAAGCTGGCAGGGAAGGGAGCAACTTGTTCCTGAGTGCTTGCCAATCCTAATAGAGCGACTGTTTTGTATGGATTTTGTGGCAATCCCTGCTCAAGCTGGGAAACAGCAGGGAGGAAAACCTGGAGAAGGCTGGAGGGTGGCAGGCAGCTCCTGCCTCTGAGCTCTCCCAAATTCAATTGCCTCCAAGGGATGGGGGGGATCAATTCCTTTTCTTGGGATCCCCTGTGGTGGCACAGCAGGTCCTGCCAGGTACTGCTGCCTGCTCTGCTCTTAGGGGATCTAGCCCATAGCAGGCCAGCAGCTTTCTCAACCCAAAGCATCTTTTGATCTGACCCTGGGGAGCAAAGCCCAGCCTAAGGGGAAAAACTGCTGTTAAAGGGTGTGTTTGCATTGCTGTCTGGCTGATGTTTTGCCTTTCTGCTGATGATATTCAGGGGAATGTTGTTGCACAGGCCCGTGAGGAGCTGATTGTGTTCCTCCCTATGGACAAGGGCATCTTTGAGCTGGGGGGAACTTTGTAACTGGCAGCAGTCTCCATTTACCAGATCACTACCCTGTGGCTATGGTAAGAATTTATGGCATTGATCTTAATCCATGTGCTTTCATCCTTGTCTTTCCCAGCTGCTTGCTATGGGAAAGGCTGAGGGGATGTGGCAGCTGAAGAGCTGTGGGGCTGTGCAGTATGTGGGACTTCAGCATTGTCCCTGTGCAGGGACATGGGGCTGTTTCTCAGCTCTTTTAGCACAGGGGGAGGTGTTTCCTCTCATGTCCGATGTGGTGTGAATCTCTGTTCTCATTAAGGTGCTGATTTAGTGATGGATTCAACAGTCACAAAACTTTTTCAGTGGCTATAAATTAAAGGTGAGAGCAGACGGACAAAAGCAGCCCAAAGTCCCAGGAATTCCTGAATGGTCTGTATTGGTTCTTGGCAAAAGGGGCATTTTCTTTTCTTTTCTTTGAAGGATCCTTCAAGAGCTGTTTTTCCACCCTCCGCTTGGCTGTGACCATTTTATGCAAAGAAGTCAAAATCATTAATGTAAAAATCAGTGGTTGTCAGGCCAATAATCCTCACTCTGCAAATATTGCAAAGGGTTTGGCTAAAAATATAACGACTGGAGTCTGTATGAGCTAAACTCTCTTTTGAGAGAAGGCAAGTGTGAATGTTTCTGTAGGGGCTTGTGTGGGCTGCAGGGGGTGGGTTTGCATCTCTGTCCATTGGTCTTAATGTCCTGGTGTATGAAATAAATCCCCTTCTGCAAGACCAGAGGAGCAAACCTTCGGTGAGCATCCTTTTGATCCCATGCATGTCTGGAGTGTTTTACTTTGACCAAACGAGTCCCTTGGGTCCTCTGGCAGCATTGAGAAAATGGAAGCAGTAAACCAGGTTTTGTTGTTCCAAGGCTGTTTGGCTCCTTCCTGCCATGGCACTGGGAGCAGGAGGGAACCTTTCCCAGGGTCTGTTTGAGCTCAGGTACCCTCTCTGCAGAGGTGAAAAGCCAGCTGGCTCTCAGGAGTCACAAGTGAGGCATCGAAGCTCCCTGGATATGCTCTCCTCCAGCTTGTGGAGGAAGAGGAGGAGGATTAGCTCTTGGTCCTGGGGACTGCCTGGATGAGTTCCTGAGAACAAACCCTCAGCTGGAGGTTCTGGGACATCAGCAAAGTGAGAAGCAGCATCCCAGCACAGCTCCTGTGTCTGGCTGTGAAGGGCAAAAGAAGGGGCTGTGTGCTCTTCAGCTGATCCATGCATGGGGCAGAGGTGGGGGGTTGATGGAGGAGACCTTTTCCTCTTCATGCTGAGCTGGTGGCTGGACAAAGCACTGCCTGGAGGAGCTTGGCAAGGGAAGGGGCAATTCCAGAGTGCCCAGAGCCTTTCAGGGTTGTCACCTGCCTACAACAAACCTCCCTTCTGGCTGTAAGAGCAGCATGGACAGAAGAGCAGAGCAACAGGGAGGGAAGTGCTGAACAAGCTTGGGTTCTGGTCAGGATGTCCTTAATGGCACTGGGGGTTACACATGTGGTCTCATCCCATTTGCTGAGCTCTTTTTGCCTCCTTTTCTCCTTTAGCATTCTCCTTGCTCTCTGCTTGAGTGTGTGTAAGTTTTCTTCCAGACTTCCTTCTTCGTAAAGAATTTGCTGCCCTCCCTGTCTCTCCTGAGCCCCGGAATGCCCCAAACTTGCTTTAGCTTTCCAGGCAAAGCAAGGAAGAGTGTTCCTTGGCTGACAGATGTTAGGTTAGGGGGGAAAAGACTTCAAATTAAAATTCTGGATGCTGACAGCAGTGCTGCTGTGATGTGAGGAGGACCAGGAGGGGCATTTTCTTCCTTTTGTAAGTTATTTTAAGGTAAATCACAGAACTCTGCACGATCAACTTTCCAATGCCTGATTTGTCCAAGTGATTCTTAACATTGGGTAATGAGCTGGAAGATTTGTCCAGTGCTTAAGGGCAAACCCCATTAGCTGTATCATAAATAAAATTTCCCTGGCATCTTTCTGCCTCTCAGACATAGTGATTAGAGCCTTAACCACTTGGCTGAGGTTGCTGACTCCAATTTGCAAGCAGAAAAATGTTTCTAGCTGAAACTGGGGCTGCCAGGCACCTGATGGTTGTCCTGGATTCTGCAAGGTTTTTTCTGAAGGTACATAATTTTGGGGCAGATGCTTTCTGCTGTTCTGGCAGCTGTAGCTGGAAGAGGAACAGGGGGAAGCAGTCACCACAGTCGTGAGCATTGATATGAATTCAGAGGTGCAGCCCTGGCTCGGTGAGAGAAGGTTTTCTAATGAGCAGGTGTGGCTGAGGATGTGGTTCAAAGATTTCTTTTGCATCTGTATCCAGCTCTAGTGAAGCAAAATAATGATTTGCAAATAATGTCCTTTGTTGTGGCTTCCTCCCCCCTCCATCAAATTTGCCTTGAATATCAATGCTGAAGCAGACAGCAGTCACAGGTTGGAGACTGAACCCAGGCAAATATCTGTCTGAATTTCAGTGATGCTGAAGACTGGCAGCCAGCTTTTTCTGTCTGTCACAGGGTAAATCTGCAACAGGCAGCTTAGTGATCTGCACATCAGGGTTTGGAGTCTAAAAGCAAAGATGCTCTGAGCTGAAACAGGTGAAAATGGAGCAATGTTATGGTATAGCAGCGAAAGCACCCAGATTCCCCCTTTAATGGGGGTTCTTTTTCTCTATTATCCCTCCCAGAGTAAGACTTTATGCTGAAGCTTTGTCTCCTGATAGCTTTTTGCACTTCCTTGTCCTCCCCTGGTTTCTGCTGTCAGCATGGCTGTGGGCAGCAGCAGTGAGCATCCCCCTGGCTCAGTGGGCTGGTACCTGCCCTGTGCCATGAAAGGGGCTGAGGGTTGTGCTGTGGGAGTGGGTCCTGGCTTCCCCCAGGCTTCTGTGTGCCACGGGGCCTGGTGTACCTCTTCCCTTTGGATAGAGTAATAGAACATAAGCAGTTGGAAAGGACCTCTGAAAGTCATCCAGTCCAACCCCCCTGCCCCAGCAGGATCCCCCAGGGCAGGACACACAGGAACACATCCAGGGGGGTTTGGAAAGGCTCCAGAGAAGGAGACTCCACAACCTCCCTGGGCAGCCTGGGCCAGGGCTCCCTCACCCTCACAGTCAGGAAGTTTCTCCTCATGTTGAGGTGGAACTCCTGTGTTCTAACTTCAACCCATTCTTCCTTGTGCTGGTACTGGGCACCTCTGAGAAGAGATTGGCCCCTTCCTCTTGACACCCACCCCTCAGGTATTGATGGACATTCAGAAGATCCCCTCTCAGCCTTCTCTTCTCAAGGCTGAACAGCCCCAGGGCTCTCAGGCTTTCTTCCCAGGAGAGATGCTCAAGTCCCCTCAGCATCCTCATAGCTCTGCCTTGGACTCTCCCCAGTAGGTCCCTGTCTCTCTTGAACTGGGGAGCCCCAAACTGGATCCAGTATTCCAGGTGTGGTCTCAGCAGGGCAGAGTAGAGGGTAAAGAGAATCTCCCTAGATCTGCTGGACACATTTTCCTGATGCCCCCCAGGACACCATCAGCCCTCTTGGCCACCAGGACACATTGCTGACCCATGGAGGATTTCCTGTCCACTAGGACTCCAAGGTCTTTCTCCATAGAGCTGCTTTCCAGCAGGACATCCCAGAATCTCTACAGGTGCCTGGGGTTATTTCCACCCTGATGCAGGACTCTACGCTTGTCCTCATTGAACTTCACAAGGTTCACAAGCAAAAGCTTCACCCAACAACAGTGTCTGCTGATGGTCTTTCTTCATTTATGACTTATCCATCTCATTTCCAGGTTTTTCTCTGCAGTGGCAGGGTCAGCTCAGAGCCAGGAGAGCCTGTGGATGTGGGGTTGGGTTATTCCCCCTGTAGGGTCACTGATCCACATCGATTCCCTGCTCATGGCTGAAGGTTGCTTTTCCCCCAGCTGTTCATGCTTCTACCTTGGCTTCTGGGTGGAGTGTTTCATCTCCCTTACCACACCAGGTTGCAGGCTGAGGAGGGGATGTTTATGTGATAATAAAAATATCAGCCTGGCAGCACTGAGCAGTCTTGCCCAGCCATGTGTGCTTACTGAGGTCACTAGGAGGTAGTAATACATTTTGGCAGCTAGTGTCAAATAGAGGGAAGGGGAGGATATATGACATTAAAAGCCCATAGTTCTTGCTCTCACATCTCCTTTTTACTGCTGAATGAGAAATGAATATAATCCATCATCTGATGTAATCCACGATTAATCCAGTGACTGGTATTCATCTAGGGTGAGGACAGCACAGCACAGTTTAATAGAAGAGGTACCAAGCAAAGGAAGGAAGGTTTGCATCCTCACAAGGAGTGTGCTCTTACACCCACGTGCCCAGGCTCCTGAGATCTCTAGAACTGGAGCTGATTGCTCAGACCTGGGGGATGGGATGATTTGAGGCCCCTGGGTGGGACTGTGCTGGACTGGATCAGTCCGTGGTCCTTGGCCTCCTCTGGGCTCATGGTTGTTCTCTTCTGAAGGGCTCAGGGCATTGCTCACCTCTTGCTTACCTGCACGATTCCACTGTTCTGTTTTCATATTGCCAAAGCAGCCTCGAAGTCTCTCCCCACAGGGACAGGCTGCATCTCACCCTGCAGATGAGCAGTAAAGCCTCACTGAGGGCTTGCAGCCAATCTCCCTGTTTCCCCCTTTTCATACAGCCCAACCAGTATGCACCAGCACCATGGCTGGGCACACTGCTTCACAGAGTGGTTGGGAGCTGTGGGGAGTGCTGGGCAAGGGATAGGGGCTTTGTTTGTTTCTTTCTTTTTTTTTTCTTTTCTTTTCTTTTCTTTATTTTTATTTTATTTTCTTTTTTCTTTTCCTTTTTTTTTTTTTTAGTTGAAGTGAGTTCACTGTGTGAGCAAGGAGAGTGTGAGTGGCAGGTCTGACAGGCAGGAGTGAAACCCTGGTAGGTACCTTCAAACCTGACGATTACCCTGCATCAGGGGTTAAATAATTTCATCTTGGCCCATTATGTCAGCTTTCCAGAGAGAGTGCTGGGTGAAGAAAAAAAAATTTCTTCCTGATTCCTTTTATATCTGGTCTTGTTTTTCCCATTAAGTTGTGGGGAGGATTTGCTTTTTCAGGGAGGTTCCTTTGGGAAGCACGTCCTGGGCTGGGCTGCCCTTGCTGCACAGAAGCTCTTGGTGGCCACTGTTAAATGTCTCCCACTTTTAAGACCTGAGTTGTCTGCTGAGAAGAAGAGCTGGAGGGTGCTGGCAGGGCTGTGGAGGTAAGCAGAGCCCACCTAGGGTCAGATTGGTGGCTCAGTGCAGGAGGGAGAGCTGCTCCTCCTCCCAGAGCTGGGAGAGAGAGGAAAGGGGAGAAAACCTGTTGTCCTTGGGAGGTTGGTTTTCTGCATATGGAAATCATTGCCTGCATGGACATGAGTGTAAGTGCTGGAAAGGGACAGGATGGCCCAGATGTGAGGGCAGAAGTGCAGACCCTGCTTGGCTCACCCCTTGGGATGGAGTGGTTTTGAGCTCCTAACTCTCTGCTGGTCTGAGGGGCAAAAGGGAGACATGGATGATAAATGGATTGAAGCTGGGATGGGCCCAGCCCCTCTGGGCTCAGTGTTCCTGGTGTCAGCAGTATGTGTTTCTGCATCAGTGCTGCCTGCTGGAGGCCTTTGCACGAGGGAGCATCTGTGCCCCAGCTCATCTCACGTGTGGGGCAGGGAAGAGAAAAGGAGCATTGGAGACTTCTGCTGTCACTTGCACGTGGATTAGGAACTTCCAAGTGAACAGCAGCCAAAGCCAGGCTCCGGGGGTTGAGCTATCTGGTCTTTTCCCCACAGCTAACTTTGCCTTTGCAGATACAAAAGCTGGTTTGTTTCCCCTGCCCTGGCAGGGCTCACTCTCAGCTAACGTTGTCTTTGTCCTCCCCAGGCTCAGGGAGCTGCAGATGGCCTGGGGTGAGCAGCATCTCAATGCCAGGATTGTTTGTGGCTGCCTCACCTCTCCTGGGGGGACAGGCAGGGTGTGCTTGCCCTGCCCCTCATCTTGCTGCTGTCTTGGGCTGCTTATGGTTCCCAACACCCCCAGGAGCTAGGGAGTGCCAGTGTGGTTCTGATGGGTCAACTCCTGCTGCCTGGCTGTCCCCTTGCTCCTGCAGGAAGCTGTGTCCTGGGTGTCCACCTTCTCAGAGCAGGGAGGAGGATTCATCCAAAGGGCACAGTCTTGGTCAGATGGAGGTGCAGTAACCCCAGCCTTTGCTGGTGAGAGGAATGGGTGCTGGGTATCTCAGCTCCAGCAAAGCTTTGGTGTTCTGCCATGGGACAGAGGGATGGAGCCCTCGAGGGGTGTGTAGACCACCAGGCAGAGGATTCTGCACTGTTGCTCCCTAATGTCCTGCCCTCCCTCTGGGCTCTGTTTGTCTACATCTGTCTTAAACTGTAGAGGAAATTGGCAAAAACAGCCTGTGAGTGGTGAAGGGATGAGCTGGAGGTGCCAGAGCTGGGACAGGAGTGTGGTGACCCCATGCATTCTGTTAGCTGAATGCACATAGGGGTTGCAGGGTGTCTAGTGGGTTAAACTGAAGGAAGAAATAAGGTGCTGTGATGTTAGGGAGAGCTCCTGAGCCAGCTGCCTGTGAAGGATGTTGGGGTCTTTGTTTCCCTGTCCTGTTCTGCCACCTTCTTTCTCTCTTTGGGTCTGCTTGTGAACAGCTCGGGGCTGGCTGGACCCAGAGAGATGCAGTTGTGGTGGTCAGGGCTGTTTTAACATGCGTGAGCAATTCTTTGAACAGGTTTCACGGGGATCTGGGGCTTTTGGCAGGAGTCTGATCCCTCTCTGTTCCCTTCCCGCACATCCCAGCAGTGTGGGGGTGGCCGGGGTCCCCTGACCCCTCTTCCACCCTCCCTCACCGGAGTTTCTGGCTGAACTCTTTCACCCCGAGGTGAGTCCCTTCCTCTGACCCCCCTGCCACTCCCGTGCTTCCCAGAGGAGGGGGAAAGGCAGCACTTTTGGGAAGAGCAGGGGAGCAGGGCTGTCACAGGGGGGGACACGCGTGAGGACACTGCGGCTCCGCTCCTCACTCAGCTCCGGCACCTGCGGGAGCAAGGATGCTCCTGGGACCCCTTCCCCACCTTGCTCTGATCCTGGTACCCTCATTGCACCCCAAAGCAAAGGGTGCTCTCAGCCCTCTTCACCCAGTCCCAGCTCTTTTTTGCACGCCTAAATGCCTACAGTCATCTTTAGGTGTCCATAGTTAGAAGGTTCCCTGCGCTTTTCCAGCCTCGGCTACAGCTTCAGGAACAGCTCTTGCCCAGCTCCTGGGACAGCTGCTGCTGCCTGGTGACAGAGCACTGGGGCTGGAATCCCACCTGCCCCCCAGTGCTGGGCACTGGGATAGATGGGACTGCAGGAGCAAGCTGTGAGGGGCTTCACGGAGGGCTCCTTAGTGCTGAGAATGTGATGGTCCTGGGGCTTTCCCTGCCTGCTTCATCTTTCCCTGGGTTACAGCTTTGGGGAGGGGGAAAAAAGTCCTATGATCATTTGGGTTGGAAAAGATCTTGAAGATCATCCAGTCCAACCCTTCCCCCAGCACTGCCAAGGCCACCACTAACCCATGGCCCTCAGCACCACATCTCCACAGCTTTGAAACCCCTCCAGGGATGGGGACTCCACCCCTGCCCTGGCCAGCCTGGGCCAGGCCCTGACAACCCTTTCAAGGGAGAAATTCTTCCCCAGCTCCAACCTAAACCTCCCCTGGCACAACTTGAGTTGTGCCAAAAGTTCCTCTTGTCCCATCACTTGTTCCTTGGGAACAGAGACTAACATCTACCTTTCTTAAAAAAAAAAAAAAAAGAAACTGTCTTCAGAAGATGGTAATTAAGATCTCAGTGGTATTGAAATGGGAGGGACATAACAAATATAATTGTCATAAGGTGCTTTTCTTGCAGCTTTGGAATATGAACTGTATGAGACAGATTTTGCACAAAATCTTGCTCTTTGTCTAAGAAGGGAGCTGTGGTGTCAGCCTTGGTCAGGATGAAAGGGTGTGATTCTCATCCAAGTTCTTGCTTTGGGAATGCTGACCCTGGCTGGGTGCTAACCCCTTGGAAAGGAACAGGGGACAGAGCCCTAAGGCACTTTTTTTCTTTACTTTCTACCACCCCTCTTCCTAGTTCTGACCTAGAAATTCCTCACTCCATTTGCTGAGTTGGCTTAGTTAAAGACTTGACTAATTTCTGGAGGTTTAATTATTCAGTGAGCATGGAGGGGAAGGGCAATGTCTGCTCCTGACTCTGCAGGCAGGCTTGATGCTTGCTGGCCTGGGGTGCCTGGCTGGGAGATGGGTGCTGGCCCTCCCTCGGGGCACCTCAGCTGTGTTGGGATGTGTGTCACGATGCATTTCTGTGCCCTGCTCTGGTCAGGATACCAAATTTTGGCCTCACGTACTTCAGGGACTCTTCCAGTTTGTGCTGCTTGCCTTCTGCCTTGGAAGTCTCTGGGACTGATGTCCCCAAGGCTCCAGTGCTCAGCCTTCCTTCTCCGGGTGGGCAATCTGCACCTTGGGCAGGGCTTGCACAGAGGCTCTTGGCCACCTGGATCTCTCCAGTGCCCCCTGCTCTCATCACTGGATCCATGAAGATCTGGTGCTGGGGCTTGGGGATCATCCCCAGTTGGGGCTTGGAGCAACCTGGTCTGGTGAGAGGTGTCCCTGCCCATGGCAGGAGGTTTGGAACTGCATGATCTTTAATGTCCCTTCCAACCCAAGCTGGAATTCTATGATCCTTGGCCTCTGTCCCCATGGATGGGACACTGCTGGCTCACTCTCAGTCCTGCTGGCTGGCTCAGCCTTGGAGGGAACCTGCAGTTTGGGTATGGTTTGTTCCTTTAAAGTTGTGCTCAGGATAATTCCTCAGATGTGCAGTGACAGCAGCTGTGTTTCAGGTTGCAAATAGCTACCTGCCCTGGAGGGTGCATAAAGGAATCAATTTCCTTGATCTCTGCAGGCACTCGATGCTCTGCTGAACGTGGGTTCCCTGTTCAACAACAAAGCAGGGGCAGGCTGGCAGTTCCTTTTTTTGACATATTCCTCTGCCTTTCCTATGGTGTTTTGGGAAGCAGTAGGGTTAGGAGCCTCTCAGCAGTAGCGTGGGTGTTTGGGTGCAGTTTGTCTTTTGGACCCAACCCTGCATCGCTGGGGTTTCACTTGTGCCCTTGGACCTTTGCCCTTGGCTGCAGCTGGTCACCAGTATTGCCCTGGAAATCCTCTTTTTAGAAGGCAATACCTGCAACTTTTGTTTCCTTGCCTTGTTGTCAACTGGCAGGTTTGCTGGGAGTGACTGTACTGCTTTTTGCTTGTGTTTTGGCAGGATCATTGCAAGAAACAGTAAATGATTTCATTAATAACCTGTAAATAGCTGCTCACCAGCTGAGCTGTGGGATCTGTGTGCTCATCTTAGACTGAAGAGAGCTGCCAAAAAGCTCCAGTGTTCAAAGCTGACACATTTAGCAGATAAATACTGTAGGCAGGGCAGAAGCATGCAGCTGCTGGTGCTGTGCTGCCTTGCTGGGCTGCAGTGACCACCCCCAAAATTGTCTTTTCACAGGGTGCACAGGCAGAATGTTGCACCACGAGGCAGACCCCATGGCTTTGGAGAGTGGATTTCTCTGCTGGAACCATGGCTGGTGCTCACAGCAGACAAACACAGAAGCTAAAGAGTCCTCTGCCTGCAGCAGCACCCTGTGAGCTTTGCAGGGAATATTGGTGAGCAGCTTGTGGGTTCCTTACCATGGATGTGCCAGGTTGCTGGGCTGTGGAATTGAGCCCAGCCCCATGGCAGACCACGGGGACCAACACCTCAGTTGTGTTTGCCTGCACGACCTATTCCCACAGCCAGGCTGAGACTGGAAAATGAGCTTTCTGGGGTCTAGAAGCAGCTTTCTTAGGAGGTTTGTGCAGCATGTGGGGAGAAAACCCCACCTAAGGGGTTCCATGCAGGTGGGGTGTTGTCCCACGTGTGTCCACGAGGATGGAGGAGCTCTGCAGAGACATGTCAGTCACCTGCCCTGTGTGGTTGTGAAGATCCTGCTTGGATCTTTGTGGTGTGGAGCCTGGTGTGGCATCTGAACCAACAGGTTCCCTCAGGAAGGAGTGGGAATTGGCAGCAGTGCCAGGCGTGCAGGTGGCTGTGCTTTCCTGGCCAGCACTCTGGGTCATGCTCTGAATTTGGGAATTGGCTGTGGATCTGTGGCCCCTGCTGAATGAGTTCAGGGGTCTCAGCTCAGGTTCCCTGGGACAAATTCTCTCCAGGTGCTGCTTGCTGGTTGGTTGGTTGTGCTGTACAAAAAGGCTCTGTGGATGCCAGTCTGAGCTCTACCCATGTGAACTCTTTCCCTTGCATGTGTTTCCTGGGGCCAGGTTGGATGTTTTACTGATCAGGCTCTGTTGTACTGAAGCTGCTGAACACTGAGGAAATGTCAGACTAGTGCTGCTTAGAAAAAAACACCCTCTGAATAATGCTGTCTTAAACTGTGGCTTTCCCCCTAAAATTAACAGACTGCTTTAGCACTTGGTGCTCCTGCTGGTGCCAACCTGTGCCCTGTGGCTCCCCAGGCAATTCCCTCCCATGCATCCAGAGGGACACTCACCAGTCCCCTTGCACTGATGCTCTGCCACCTCCAGGCAGGGGCCTGGCGTGTTTTTTGCTCTTGTTTGGAAAGCCAGACTCTGTAAGGTGCCCAAGGTCCCCTGTTTGCCTGACGACCCCCTGGGTGCCAGCTGAAACCAGGGAGGTTGCTGCTGAGTGTTATTTTACTTCCCTGGGAAGCCAGGACCATCTCTCTCTCTGCAGGCAGAGTAGGGCTTTGTCTGCACATTTGCTTTACTGCTAATAGAGCTGCTGCTTTACTCATTGGTTTCTCCATCCAGAAAGGGCTCAGGAGAGCAACTGCAGCGTTCCCTTTGCTCTACAGAGCCTATTTAGTTTGCACGTATTGCTGCAATGATTGCTGGATTTCATCAGATGAGAGGCACATCTTTCTTAATAGCCTGTGTAATTTCTTCCAGAGGGACACATTGCATTAAATCTTTAATCCAGCAAGCTGCTAAGGGAGCACACTCAGACTCCACGCATTTGCTGTTGATCTTTTACATAGGCCTAATGCTGCCCCAGAGGTTTTCCCTTTGGAATGGCTGGAGCTGTTAGGACCTTTGGAGGGGAGCTGGGGGGGGCAAAGGGCTGCATTGCTCCTCAGCTTTATCTGTGCTTGGCTGTTACACCACATCCATCATGTGCTCTGGAAGGCAGGTCCCCTCTGTGCTGGGTGTGCTTGGGTCTCAGCAGCTGGGGTCCACTCTGTGTGATATCAGCTGCTGAGGAATTGAATGGGATGTTGCAGGACTGCTGTGAACAGCCCTGTTCCTGCAACCCACTTCTGCCTTTGATTTTTATTATTATTTGATTTTTATTCTTCCCATCCTCAGAAATCCCTGCTTGCCCCATTTTCTTAAGAGTTTCAGGGTTGCTGACTGTCATTTTAGAGAGCTTTTTTTTTAATTATTATTTTATTTCTTTAGTAAAAGGCCTTTTAGAAATCATCTGGTGCTTTGATGAGCCTGGAGCTGCTTGCAGTGCTCCCTGGGCAGAGCCCAGCTCTGCTGGGGCAGGGGAGGGAGAGGGATGTGCTGGTCCAGCTCATGCTGCACTGTCCTACTTTTGCTCAGTTGACTTTTATGTTGCTTTCTGCTGTGTACCCTTGCTTGCTCTGACCTTTTCTTCCTTCCTCTCCCCTGCTTTCTGTCCTCACAGCCTTCTCTGCAAGGTGGGAGTAATTTGGGAGGAAAGCTTGGTTCATTTTTCATGCTCAACCACCAGTGCAGCTGTTGACTGTGCTGGCAATTGCCTTTGATACACATTTTCAGAGACAGTGACCTGTAAAAGAGTAAATCAAAGACTTGAAGCTAGTGCCTGGGGTGTATCTTAATATGGTATAATCTCCCCTTCTGTTCCTCTGCAAATAGTTGGCAGATAACAAAGACACGTTGCAAACTGGGCAGAGCTCAGCCATCCGATGCAGCTCACCCAAGAGAGGGGGTTGCAGGTGGTTGGGACATCTTGAGACATGGGAGGCTGGAAGAAGGTATAATAAACCTAAACCTGCACAGCTTAGTTATCTTGTAGCTGCAGTTCTGTATGAGGCCCATCTGTTGATGATGAGGATGGTTTGCATCTTTGTTTTTAGTTATTTTTAGCTTTTCTATTGCCATGCTGTCTACTGCATCTTGGTGCCTTGAAGCGAGGTTTAAGTTCTCAGCATCTCTTGTGTGCTCGTGTGGCTGGGCTCTTGGGATGTCAGGACCCAATCCAAAGTCAGAAGAACTTCTCTTCCTCCTGGGCTGAACTCACTGCTCACTTCTTGAGGTGATTTTGGAGGGATTTGGGCTGTAACCACATCTCCCAGGCAGTGGTACCTGATTTGCTGCTGCTTGGTAAAGCCACTGACACTCCAGTGCTCTGGGCTGATGAATTGAGTGTATCTTGAAAGCTGCTCAAATTGCCAGAGCTGCCCTATTATCAGTTAATCTTATCCCTGAGCCCTGTGGGGCTTCTTGGGCTGTTACAAGTGCATTTATCCATGAGGCTTTCACAGGTCTGGCTGCTCTGATCACAGCTCCCATCTCTGTGTGGCTTGGCCAGGTGCAATGCAAACACAGCCTGCTTGCTGTCCTCTGGTGCTTCCCACCTTCACTGCCTGCTTTCCATTTTTCCTGCTCCATGCAGCTAGTGCAGAGTGACCTTTCAAAATGTGTTTTTCTGGGTCTGTGTAAGGATGTTACCTGATTTTTATTGTTTGTCTGTTTTTCTTGCCAAAAGCCTGTGTGGAGTGGCAGGGGGATCCCAAGCTATTTACAGCTCACTGGGGAGGAGTGGCTCATCCTGGTGCTGCTTTGGTGTTTGTCCCTCCTGTAGGGTGAGAGTGTTCTGCATCATTCCTGTTTTCATCTGCTGGTGTGGGGACCAGGAGGATGGGGGCTACTGGGGTCAGGCTCCAGGTGCTTTAGGAAGAGTGAAGAGAAGGAGGATGGCTTCTCATTTTGGTGGAGTTGTGACTTTGTCCTGAATTTCTGTGGGGGTTTGGGAGTGAGGGATTTTCTCTGCATGCTCTAGGCACCAGCTGACACTCGACACTCTTGTGATTAGCAGGCTGGGGGCTCATGGTGGTCCTTGGTCATTCCACTGAAAGTGGAGGCCAAGGTGGGGCTGAGGGTCTGACAGTGCTTGTGACCATGGTGGGACAAAAGGGGAGGTTCAGAGGGCAGAGAGCTGCTGGGGACCAAAGCAGAGGCATCCAGCACAGGGGCAGCATAGAGTAGGATGCAATCTTCCTTTTTCCTTCTTTTCCTTGTTTTTCCTTTTTCTGATGAGGTGTCACAGCTGATGGAACCTCTCCCCTGCCCTCAAAGCTGGGGCAGCCCATCACGTCCCTGGGGAGCTCCTGGGGCCTGAATAACCATGCAGCAGAGAAGTATCCCAGGAGACCTTCTTGAGCCCCTCTTGGCAGGGAAAGCAGCACCTTGAGTTTTGCCTCCAGGCAAACTGTGGGATGGCATGTATCCCAATTTTAATCATTTTGGGGATTGCACAACCCGGAGCTTCACCACTGAGCTCTGCTCACGGCGGTGCTGACGTCCCAGGCAATTCCCAGGGGCCCATGGCCGCAGGACTGATGTTTGTCTGCAGTTCTGTCACATCTGAAGTCTTGAGGGCTTTGGACCTGAGGAGGAAGCCAGGAGTTTGGATTTGTTGTTGTGCTGCCATGATGTTCCCTCTGCCTCCCACCTATTGCTTTGGCCAGCTCCTGATGATGGGGGATCCCTCAGTCCTGCTCATGGTGAAGCTGCCAGGTTGGATGGGGCACCTTAGTGTTTGGGAGGCTGTGACACAGCTTGGGGACATAGCAGAGGTGCCAGTAGAAGCGTCCTGGCCCCTGCCAGTTGCTGCATGGGACAGAGAAGCTGCTGAAGCCCCCAGGTAATGGCTGCTGTGTCCTGCCCCATGCAACGTGACTGGGCTGTCTGTGCTGGGTTGTCTGTGCACATGGGGGCTGAGAGAAGGTTCACAGAACTGTGATGAACAGACTTCTCTGGGTTATTTCAAGCTTTTTTTGCCCTCTTTAGGAGGTTAAGGGATGTGCTGCTGTGAGGGTTGCTTGGGGTTTTAGCTGAAGGCAGCCTGTATGTGTGTGTATAACTCTATGTGCAGCAGTTTCACGTGCAGAAGTGCACTGAGGAGATGGTTCTGTTGTGCACCTTTAGAATGCTTAATGCTGTTTCTTAGGTATTTGACATGAAGAATGGGGTTGTGCAGCCTGGGGAAGGCTGCAGAGAGAGCTTAGAGCACCTTCTAGTGCCTCAAGGGAAAAGATGGGGAGGGACTTGGGACAAGGGCCTGGAGGGATGGGATGAGAGGGAAGGGTTTCAAACTGCAAGAGGGGAGATTGAGATGAGATCTGAGGAAGAAATTGTTTGGTGTGAGGGTGCTGAGCCCCTGTGCCAGGTTTCCCAGAGAAGCTGTGGCTGCCCCATCCCTGGCAGTGTCTCAGCCCAGGTTGGATGGGGCTTGGAGCAACCTGGGCTGGTGGGAGGTGTCCCTGCCCATGGCAGGGGTGGCACTGGGTGAGCTTTAAGGTCCCTTCCAACCCAAACCACTCTGTGATTCTAAACATCAACCTCTCTACCTTGTGCTCCACCACCTCCTCCCCACAGTGGCTGGTAACTGCTGAACAAGTTTGATTTTCCAATTTGCTTTACATTTGAAGTGAAAGGTATATTTCCTACGTGTTGTTTGCTTCCCAGCAGTGGCTGTGCACTTGCTGTGAGTTATTTTTCTAACCCTGTTGATGTCATTGGGGTTGGAGGTTTGAGGAGCTTTGCTGTGAAGCAGGGCAGTGACTCTGGGTCATCTTCTTCACCCTGCAGGCAATGTCCTCTGCTTCCTGGCTTCCTCTGAAGGTGGACAAACCCTAGTAGGGTGTTTGTAAAAGGTGTTGCCTTACAGTCTCTAAGGGGGAAGATGCTGAATTATGGCAGAAACCCAGTGGATCCTTGACCTTGTTTGGCAGAAACACTCTTGGCTAAACCCCATGGCAAATTAGCACCTTAAATGCTTGTTTTTTAAAATGTTCTTCATTATTCAGTCCTCCTGGATCCGCAGCAGTTTCACTGCCTTTCCTTGTGGGATGCAGGATCTCAGGATGCTTTGCAAGGGCATGGTGGCCCCTGCAGCTCCTCAGGGCACAGCTTCACCTTGCACATCAGCTGCTGGGTGCTGGGGGAAGGTTCAGATCCCCACACCTCTTCACCACCCACCTTGCTCCATCTCCCTTGTGTCAGGTCCAGCGTGGCCCTGGGATGAGTCAGCTCCCTCCATTACTGAGAGGGTGTGGGTGAGCTGGGGTGGTTTGTGTTTTTTTTTTTTGTTGTTGTTCTTACCAGACCAGCTCAGCTGACTCATCCCAGGCCACAGGGCACATGTCTTCTGCTGGTGTTTGGAGTTTGCTGTTCCGAAAATTTGTGTTCCCAGGTGAATGACTGGGACAACAAGCCCCAGTGGGTGACACAGATGGCTGTCCCACAGCCAGTCCCCATCACCATGCCCAGACACCTCCCCAGGGTTTTGTAGAATCATCATGGTTGGAAAGGACCTTCAAGTTCATCAAGTCCAACCATCAGTCTTGCACCACCATAACCACTGAATCATCTCCTAAAGCACCGTGTCTGCTCAGGGACTGAGACTTTCCTATGGCAGCATCCTTTGGGGGCAGAAGCAGGGTAAAGAGAACACCTGATGTGGGCAGAGGGTGTGGGATCCTCTCAAGGTTTCCCTCCCTCTCGTCATCATTTTTCCCAAGCAGTAGAAACCTTCATTACGCCATACAAAGTTTCAGGGTTTGGGCTCCATTCCACAAGCACAGCCCAGCAGCCTGGCACGTGCATGGTAAGGTACCCACAATCTTGCATTAAATTAAAGTTTCCTTGACAATCCTGCCTGCTGACCCACAACAGAGCTGTTGCACCAGCAGGACTTTATGGACCAGCTCTCACTTATTTCGCCCCCACTCCAGATCTTCTCAGCTTCTGGAAAGAAGGGTGCAAGGTGAAGCTGAGCCCCTCACCTGCTCTCCCAGCCCTTCCTCACCCCCTTCCAAGCCCTCACAGCTCAGGACCTTGTGCAGAAGCTCCTGCAGGGCCCAGCTGAAGGTGGGCTTACAGAAGGAAGTAAAAGCTAAAATACATAAATACACAGCTGCTCTGATCAAAGTAAGGATGCTCACAGAGTTCCAGACTTCAGTGGTGAGAAAAGCTGGAGAGATTGGAATATACAGATGCCTGGGGACAGCCTGAGAAGACAGCTTGGTTTGAAACACCAATTCTGTGCAGGAGATGGGAGCAGATTGTGGCACTGTGCTTGAGCTGGACCTTTGGGAGATTGGGGTGACAGCAGCTGCTCAGCAACATCCCCTGGTTTTCCCACCCAGCATCTGCAAAGCTGACAGGGAAAGAGAATTCTGGAAGCAATGAGGTTCCTCAGGCTCAGGCAGGAGGAAGGGTGAGGGGCTTCCTGACATGCTGCTGCCCCAGATCATCCCACCAACGTCCAGGGGCTGTAGGGATTATTGAGGTCCCAGGATTAGAGAGCTGCTGCCTGTCCCTGGAGCATCCCTTTGATCAGAGGTCCTTCACTACTAACTGTAGGGTGAGGATCTGAGCAGGGAAAGCATTGACTTGGAGTGGTGTGGCAGTGGAGAGCATCTCAGGTGAGGAGTCTCAATAAACAGCTTCTCATTTTGGTAGCACTGACCATCTGTGTAATTGGTTTTTGTTCTGCCCAGGGGGGCTTTACATATTTTTACTTCTATTGACAAGGCTACAAAGTGATCTGGTTCATCAGTCTTTTTATTTTACTGAAGTAAGTTGAAGTATTTGTTTTCCTTTGGGTGTTTTTTTGAGTTCTGTATACTCTATTTGGCAGTCTTAGAGGTTTTAATTTTATGACTAGCATTTTGGAAGTTTTAGAGGTTTGTTTTTACTTTGTTTTAATTAAATTGCTATAACCTGGGGGAAATCTTTCGGCTTAATTTAAATTGAAAAGACTTATGCTGAGTAAATCCAACAGCCCAGTCTCTCTGATGATTGTGCTGCTCAGAGTTTTTGATGTGAAAAGTTAAAATTTGACTCCAGGCTTTGAAAGTTTGCAACCATTGACTGCAACAGGCACGGCCAGCTCCGTGCTGAAAGAGGGTTGCATTAATCTATTGTTTGGGAAAGAAGCTGAGATTTTAATAGACGTGATTTTGATGGAGAAGTGGGATAATTACTGACTGAGAGGAGAGAAGAAAAAGGCTGTGAATAGAAATGCTCTCCCTGGTGTGTGGGGGTGTTTGTTGTGGGATCCTTGGGCTGTGGCAGCTGGGGGGGAATCTCCCCACTGGGCTGTGTGCCAGACCCTCTGCTCTGAGGAGCTGCTCCAGACCCTGGTGCTGTGTCTCTGGGACGAGTGGAAAAACTTCAGACAGGTCTGAGGGAAGCTCCATCCCTTTTCTACCTCTTCTGGTTTCCAACCAGACCTCTGCGAGTCCTTGAACTCTTTGGGAAGGGGGAAGGAGATGTCCACAAGAAGCCTTAGGGGTTCTGTGCTTGTGAAGAACTTTATAACAGCACCTGAGGGTGAGGAGAGGCTGCTCGGGGGGAGCTGGGCATGGGAGGGGGCTGCTGCTCATCAGAGATCCAGATAGAGGCACAAGCGGCTCTTGCTGAGTGTGGGCAGAGTATTGATTGCAGTCCTGTGGTGCTCTCCCAGCCTGGAGTCTGCTCGCTCCGTATTGATTTATTATTTTTGCTAAAGACTGATGAAGTTTGCCAGGCTGTAATTGCAAGAATTACTCTTCTTTCCATTTTTCTGAAATTCTTGATCATGTTAATAAGTCCTCCAATTTTTTGCCAAGGCTGGTACTTCGGGGAAAAAGAACAACTTGTGTGCTGAGCTGTGTCTGTTCCAGGCTGATTGATGATGTTGTGGACTGGGATGACACAGGATCTAATTGTTCCACTTGGGCAGAGTCTGGGGGTTTTGTGTGAAAGAATCAATCCAGTTTTGAGTGTATCTCCAGCAGTGGTGGGGGCAGAGTCAAGGTAACCCTATAAGGGCAACAGTAGAACAGAGGCAGGGCTTCTTGCCTGTAAAATGACCCTGACAGCTCCAACTGACCTCTAGTTATTCTGCCCATGTTTCTCTTAAGCTGTGTTTTCTACTTCTTTCAATCCTTTCAAATTCAACAAACTATTTTTTTAGGAGGCACAAAGCAATTTTTTCCCTCTCTTTTCCATTTTTTTTTTTTTTTTTTTTTTTAAGCGAGTATTATAAAAGCTCCTGTGACTCCTTCAGCTGACTCTGCTGCTGTCTGCTTTTTCCTGCCCTTATCTTTCCCCTGCAAGAGCCAGGTTTTTGTACGGCCACCAAGGAGCAGGCACCAGGGATGTCCCTGCTTTGGGGAGGTAATTTTGCCTCCTGCTTTGGTTGGTTATTGTCCCTATGTGCTCTGTGATTTTTTTATCCGCGCAGCGTCGCACACAGGGGGAACCTTTTTAAGTGGGATGAAATGAGTTGGCAATTCCCATCGAAGTCGGGGGTTAAAAAGGGAATCGGATTTCCTGAGCTTGCACATCCCATGCTGCTCTGAAAAGGGGCAGACACTGATGAGCTGCTGTGGGTGGATGACTGGATCAGCACTGAGCCCACACCTCTTGCTTCCCTGCTGCTTCTGTGTGATGGCAAATTTTGAGGCAAACTGTAGGAAAAACTTCCTCGCACCAGAGTTCTTTGGCCCCCTTGCACTTCACCCTGCAAGGTGTGCAGCTGGGTCCTGAGAGGGCCCCTGCTTGTTCAGGGAACTTGGAGGGATTTTATCTTCATCAGCAACCTGGATAAGGGGATGGAGCCTCAGCAAGTTCATTGATGCTGGGAGGGCTGGCTGATACACCAGAAGGCTGTGCTGCTATCCAGTGAGATCTGGATTGGCTGGAGGGCTGGGCAAAGGTGAACCTCATGAAGTTCAATAAGGACAAGTGTAGAGTTCTGAATCAGGGTGGGAAAAAACCCAGGAATCAGTAGAGAGTGGGGAAAGCAGCTCAATGGAGAAAGACCTTGGAGTCCTAGTGGGCAGTAAATCCTCCATGGGTCAGCAATGTGGGCCCCAAGAGGGCTGATGGTGTCCTGGGGGGCATCAGGAAAAGTGTGTCCAGCAGATCTAGGGAGGTTCTCCTCCCCTCTACTCTGCCCTGCTGAGACCACACCTGGAATACTGGATCCAGTTTGGGGCTCCCCAGTTCAAGAGAGACAGGGACCTACTGGGGAGAGTCCAAGGCAGAGCTATGAGGATGCTGAGGGGACTTGAGCATCTCTCCTGGGAAGAAAGCCTGACAGCCCTGGGGCTGTTCAGCCTTGAGAAGAGAAGGCTGAGAGGGGATCTTCTGAATGTCCATCAATACCTGAGGTGTCAAGAGGAAGGGGCCAATCTCTTCTCAGAGGTGCCCAGTACCAGCACAAGGAAGAATGGGTTGGAGTTAGAACACAGGAGTTCCACCTCAACATGAGGAGAAACTTCCTGACTGTGAGGGTGAGGGAGCCCCGGCCCAGGCTGCCCAGGGAGGTTGTGGAGTCTCCTTCTCTGGAGCCTTTCCAACCCCCCTGGATGTGTTCCTGTGTGTCCTGCCCTGGGGGATCCTGCTGGGGCAGGGGGGTTGGACTGGATGATCTCCAGAGCTCCCTCCCAACCCTGAACATTCTCTGATTTTGGCAGGCTGGAAGCATCCAGGTTACATTTAGATGTTGCACCCTCCAGTGCATCTTCACTCTTTAGCATGGCTGATGCCTGCTGGTCCCTGTGTGTGTGCACAGGATAGTGGCCCGAGTGACAAGCCTCGTGTCTTTGCAGGCTCTCTCTGTGTAGTTCAATGCTGGTGCCAAGAACGAGGATTTTTAACTGTGACTTGGTTTAACTGTGACTTGGGCAGCACATCCAGATTTGCCCCTGGAAGGAGTCACTGCTTTAACTTGGGTTCTAGTGGAGTGACACACCAGGCAAATCAGTAAATGGATGCAATTGCTTTATGCTTACATATCAGCACTGAAATTTGTATGTAATGCAATATAACTGACAATTAAAGTAAAGTGCCTACTTAGTCTGGAATTATGGAGCCTCTTGGATGCTCTGCTGATTATTACAGCTGCTTTATGCTGCAGCACTTCTGGAGGCTCCACAGCCCTTCAGGCCTTAGTCCTGGGCTGCACCGTTGTGAGGAGCTGCTCTCCAAAAGTTGGGTCGTGGTTCTCCAGCCCTGTGGGCACCAGCAAGGACCTGCAGTTTGTTGTGGCACCTAACAGCTACATGTTTGCTTGATTTACACTGCAAGGATGGTGCAAAAACAACAAGGAAAAAAGTCTTTATTTGCTAGTATTTGTTGTCGTGAAAAGTTCTCTAACCCAAGGCTGGTCTGAGCAGAGATGTGTGCTTTTGTCTCTTTGGTTGGGAGTGTTGAGTGATGCTGCCCTGGCTGCTTCTGGGGGGATTGTGTTGTGCTCAGTGCCCTGTGGCTTCATAAAAATGCTTGTCACAATGCTTGGTGAGCTTCCCAGGAGGTGACAGAAGCTAAAGTTTGGTTTTCAGTATGAGTGTTCTGGTGCTGCATCTTGGAGCAGCCCCCCTGACCCCGGGCTGGAGGTGTGGGGTGCTCTGGGAGCAAAAGATGGGGTTGAGCTGTGGGACAGGCTCTGGAAGGGATGGAAGACTGGAGTAGGGGAGATGTCCTGCCTCTGGCTAACCTGTACCTGGCTGCTACAGTGGCAGAACCTCCTGCCTGGAGCCAAGGCAATGGTGATTTGATACCACTTGTTCCCCGGGATCCTTTCTTAAATGGAAGCTTTTTGGGCAGGGGTTACCTTGCACAAGGGTGTGCTGATGAAATGACTCCTTCTGTGCCTTTTTCGCTTGAACAAGAGGTCACTGATGGAATTTCATTTTCCCATTTTGCATGATGCACCATGTCACACGGATACTGGTCCAGCTACAGACAGGATGCTGAAATATTTTAACTTTCTAAAGATCTAAATGACTCGGAACCTTGGAACTCGTGTATGACTTTGCAGTGAAATGTTTTAAAAGGGGTGTGTGCTTTTTTTTTTTGCCTTTTGGGGACATTTAAAATTGCTAGTAGTTTCTTGTGCATCTGTTTCTTAAATCTGTTTATATTTGCATTTGACATGTTTCTTTTTGTGCCCATGGTGATAGCTGTCTATTACTTCTGTGAAATAATGTATTCCAGTTTTATTTCTAAAATACCCTGCAACTTTTGATGGCACTTTGGTACACTGGTTGTGAAAAATGGGAGCTCAGTCACTGTGGGTGGATTTAAAAACAGGGGGGAAGAATTTTATTTCCTAAACTCCAAGAGCTAGTGCTCAGAACTTACCTTGCCCTCCAGAAAAAAAATTGTGATTATCAAAATTCTTCAGTATTGGCTTCATTGATTCATCTTAGACTTTAACAGAGAGCTGGTGTCTGCCATCAGTGACTGATTTTCAGCAGTATAGAAAATTCTTGCCCACCAAGACCTCTTTGAAGTCCACATGGTGCTTTCAGCTGACTTCCCAGGTAGCTTGGAGCAACTCATTCCTCCCCAGCTGGTACTAAAAGAAGGCTCATAGGAAATCCTCTCCAACCTGACCTAAAGGTACAGCTGTTCACTCAGGTTTTGAGACCTCAGCAGATGTTTTTCTCTCTGGGGGAGAGGAATTCTGTCCAAAAGAGATGGAAATGGGGTACCAGGCCCCACACAGTGCTTTTTTCTCCATGCAGTTGCTTTGAGAACACTTGCCCTTTGGCCATGGGACACCTCAGGATGAGCAGGCTGAAGTGTCTCCTGTTCTAAGCTCTGTCCCTGATCAACTGCCCAGGCTTTGGCTCCTCCTTTGGCCAGGCTGGCTGCTTTTCCAGATTGTTCTGCTGTTGTCACTGCTTTAATTTTAACCTGGAATATCCTGGGGTTGATGCAAGGGCCACCTTCCATTGCCATCCAGCTTGTCTCCTTCCAGTCTACTGCTCTTGGGCAGCCCTACTACTTGTGGGGTTTGAGGTTGGTGTGAGGTAGCTGTTACAACTTCTAAAAAAGGTGTTGTGGTTGTTTGCAAGCTGGGACTTGTCCTGGTTCCCACATCTGCAATGGCTTCACTGTGCTTGGAGAGTTTTGAAACGGGAGGTGCTGGTTGCTGTGGTCCAAACAAGCCTCTGTCCAGCAATGTGTGAGATGACCCCATCAACCACAGGGTTGTGTTTATGGCTTGGTTTTGTGGGGTTTTTTTTGTTTGTTTTTATCTTTTTTTTTTTTCCCCCCTCTAAATGTCTGCAGACAAAGGTGTGAGATGCTTGCACCAACATCTTGGTGGTGGCTGTGCAGGGATGGTGATGTGTGTGGCAGTGCTCTGCCTTACCCTGACTCCAAGTCCCAGTGCTGCATGGGTTTTGATTTCTGCTTTAACAGTCTCCACCACAGCTCCTCTTAAAAAAAAATCAAAACTCAGTTTGTCTCCTGCAAATTAAACTACTGTTTCACTTATGAAGTGCTTCATTTTACTGTTAAGTGAAGGTGGGAAGCTGACTTTCACATCACTGAGTGATGCAACTGAGGCTGCAAACCCCAGCAGAGCAGTTTGCTCATGTGAAATTAGAGATATTTCATCAACATCTCAGCGGATTCCTTCTGCTGCTCTACAGAAGGCATAGAGCTCCCTTGGGAGAAAAATTCTTGTGACAGCCTTATCTTGAAGGGCTGACCACATCAGCACTTAAGCAGGGAAGGGCCTGAGGGCTGTTCCTTGCCCCAAGTCACCAAAGGGAAACCAGAGACTAAAGTGCCAGAGGAAAGATGGGAAAACTTTTGCTTCAGTTCTGGTTGTGCTTCCAGGCAGATGGGTCCCTGGTGAGCCAGGTCCAGAGGACTGGGATGCACTGGGGGGGGATGTGGGCAGCAATCCCTGCTGGAGTATCACTTTTTGATAGCAGATGGAAGGGTTCAAGGAGCTGTGTCTGAGCTTTCAGGCACTGATGCTTTGAATCCTACCCCCCCAACCCTCCTGAGCTTCCCCGAGGGTTTCATGAAGTCAGAGGTTCCTCCTGCTTGTTTCCTAAGTGTTGGCACTGTTGGGTTCACAAAAGCAGCTTCCCAGCTCTGACTCTCCTGCAAAGAGCTGGGGCTTCTGCCTACCTGTCTGGGATGGGACTGCAGAAATGTGGGATGTTCCTGGCCATAGGGGTGTCCCTCAGGCAGCCAGGGTGTAGGGCAAGGCTGGCTTGTGCCTTGCTGTGTTGGGGGTCTGTCTGCCTAATCCTCCTGCTGCTTCTCACCCGAGGATTTGGGGAATTTTTCCAAATTGCCCTTTTGCCCCCAGACGATGCTGCTCTGCAAATGCCAAAGGAGGATCCTTGGGGCAGCTGTTGCTGCTTCTCTGCTCTCCCATCAGGTGATGTGGAGGAAGAGGGATTTGAATTAACCTCCTTCTCTCTGCACTCCTTCTGCTGCCAGCCCAGCCCTTCTCTTGTTGCCTTCACAGGAGCAGATAGGATCTCCCGTGGCGGGTACCAGTGTCCTGGGGGCTGTGTCCACCTCCAAAGGCACGCGTGGGTGCCTTCCCCCAGTGCTGCTGCAGGAGCTGTCAAACCTTCCCTCTGGAGCAGGACACCAAACCCGTGTCCCCTTCTGTCTCCTTCTTACCTGGCCTCCCCCTCGCCTGTTTTTCCGCTTCTTCCCCCCACCTCCTCCGGCTCCTCTGACCTCCTTTGCCGGGTTGCGTTTCAGGCTGGCTGGAAACGGGGAGCCGATGGGAGATAAGGTGGGGGGACAGTGTTACCAGCTGAGGGAGCCAGCCAGCGGGTGCTCTGCTTCAGCCCTTCCTCCATCACCCAAGCGATTTTCGGGAGCGCCCTGGACCCCTCCCTGGCAGCGGTGGAGCCCGGTGAAGGCAGAAGGTGGGAGATGAAAGGGGGGGGAGGGAGGCTGTGCCGAGCCTCTTGATTTTCCCCAGTTTTAAGAGGGAAGCGAGCATGAGCTCTCCCCATGTGTGAATGGGAGGGGGAAGGTGCTGGGGGGGCCTGGCAGGGTCCCCCATGGGTCACCCCCCCACCCCCCCCACCCTCCTGCATCGCTGGCACTGGTTTGCTCCTTGTCACTGGGATGAATGTCAGCACCCGGAGCAGGGAGGCAGGGAGCAAGAGATGCTTCAAACAAATTAAAACCATCCCCCCCCCCCTCCTTCCTGAGGATGGCGGGTGACAGGGACGGTGACAGGGACAGTGACGGGAGCTCTGAGAGTCACAAGCAGGCAGGGGGGGCGGGGGGTGACCGGGGGCTGCGTGCTGTGGGGGCACCGCTCCGTTTCGGGCGTTTAATCCGGAGCGGGAAGCTGAACCGGAGCCGAGAGGAAAAAGAAGAAATTCCAGGAAAAGGGAAACACGGGGCTCGGCAAGGCGGGCGGCAGGTTTGCAGCGGTTTTCCCGCGGTGGCTCGGAGCAGGGAAAAAGCACTGCACGGGTTTTTTTTGTTTGTTTTTTAACATGGCATCCACAACAGGAGGGATCCGGAGGATGCGAAGGTGTTTGCCGGGCTGCCAGTTGAGTTCACACTGGTTTTCTTCGCTGGTTCCTTGATGGTCTTTTGGCACAGCTGGGAATTGCTGTCAGACACCCTTGCCCCTGGATGTGCTTCACTGACTTAATCTGGCTTTGCTCTGTAGGGCTGTAGTGAGATTTATTTTTTGTTGAAGCCCTCGTTTTTCCTCCGCCCAGCTGGCGTCAGGCGGTGAGGATGCAGAGACAAGTGCTCCTGACTAGGGAAGCTTTGGCAGTAGGATTTCCCATCAGGTTTGCAGCATCCCTGTATCTGCTGCTTGCTGTAGAAAGGCTTTGTGCTGGAGCTTGGGGAGCAGAACCCGCAGGTGACCTCTAACTGGATCAGACTTGCTTGTTTTAAATGTCTGTCCCTCTGCTTGTGCTCAGGTGTTTGGTGACAGGCTGGAAAATCGTGTTAGGCAGGTGCTGCTGGAGCCTAAGGGGTGCCTTCTGCTTTGGAAAACAGGGCGGGAGGACAACTGGTGAGCTCTGAATAGCTGCAAGAAGAGCAAGCGGGGATCCTCTCCACCTATTGTGCTGGTCTTGGTATGCTGGAAGAACAAACCCTTTGGGAATTCATCTGAAGAGCTGATTTCTTGGGGATCCTCGTTGCTTTCTGGTCTGGACAGCATCCCTTCACCTGGCCAAAGGCCACCACAGCTGCCCTGGGCCACCTCCCCTCCTAGGGCCTGCTGGGTGGCTGCTCACCTGGGGGACTCACAGACCTCTGCCATCGCTACCGAGGGATCTTTTCCAGGGGGTCACAATTATTTTTTTGCCCCCTCCTTCTTAATTCATCTCTGCAGCATCGCAAGAAATCCACGAGCAGCCGGCAGCCGCCCTGGGGCTGGCTGGGGGAGGCAGGGGGCTTTCCTACCCTCCAAACTGGAGGGCATCACCTCAGAGCCTTCCTTGGACTGCCCAACCAGTAATTCCTGGCTAAACTCCTCCTGCCTTGTGCTGTCTCCCTCTCTCTGGCTCCGGTTCTCCCTACCTGGGCTGGGGGGGCTGCCGGAGCCTGCGGGGCCATAGCATGCACCAGGGCCCGGTGGGATCGGCGCTCAGGGAGGCAGGAGGGGGCCATGGCTTCGTTTGGGAAGCTGACCGAGTACTTCAGCCTGAGGAAATCGAGGACAGAGCTGCGCTCCGGGCGGCGGAGCCGGCGGAGTGGGAGCTGTTGCTGTAGTGTCGCTGAGTGCAGGTACGGGGTGGCAGTGGCCTTGTCTTGTCCTGGTGTTGCCTCCTCGTCTGCCCGGGAGGCTGCAGGGTGGGAGATATCTCTCTTGGGAAATTCCTGCTTTCCTTTTCCCTCTCCTGAGCGTGCTAAGAGCTCTGGAAGCATCACCTTGGCTCCTGAGCTGCTTAGTGCTCTGGGATGTCTCCTTGCCCCAGTGTCTGGCTCCATGCCCAGGGCACATCCCGGGTGGTGGCAATCCATCTCGGGTGACTGCCTACACGTGGACCTGCTTGCCTCTGGCACCTGCTTGCTGTTCTGTCTCCTCCTTATGGTTGTTCTGGTGCCACCACTGCCCTTCCTTCATGGTGCCATGTGCCCTGTCCCTCCCTGCACAGGCAGCCAGAGGTGGCTCCCAGATGGAGCTGACAGTGTGTGGGTGCTCTTGGAGCCTCCCAGGAGCGTGGAATGGGGTGGAGGGTGGAACCTGTCTCTTGTTATACTAGGGCAAAGGGTGCAATGGTGAGGGGGCACCTCAGGGCAGACAGGTTTATCCCTGGCTCACTGGGGTGTGGATTGGTAAGGGGATGGCACTGGGGAGGGTTGGCCTTGGGCTGCTGGAGCTCCCCTGGGAGCACTGGGGTGCCGAGGGGTCCACGTAACTGCAGTTTGCAATGTGAAGAGTGCAGTGAAGAAAACTGCTCTGTGCATGGCTGGCTTAGCTCTCCTTGGGTATTACAAGCAGCTTGTTGAACGTGGCTAGCACTTGGTGCTGCTCTGGGCTTCTCTCCCTTGTCAGGGCTCATGGTGGGGTGGGGTGACTGGCCTGACCAGTCCCCAAATCCTCCCACTGACCTGCACGTGGTGTCCCTCTGCTTCCAGAGGGGTGTGGGTGTCTGCTAGGACACACGGGTGGCAAAAGGCATCACCAAGATGCTCAGCTTCTTCTTTGGTTGTTAAGCACCTTGTACTCTTTGAAGGTTGTTAAAGTATCTCTAGGGATAAAAAAAAGTTGGAGGTCTGTTGCTTGGCCCCCGTTCTGCTGCTCCCCAGGTTGCTGCTGAGATGCTGAGCTGTGCCATGATGTTGCTGTCTCCCTTCTTCTGGGTGCTTACAAGACACAATTTCCTCTTTCCTCCAAGCCTGTTGCGTGGCTGAGCTTTGTTCTTCTCTTGCTTGGTATCTCTGGCTCAGGTGTTTGCTGTGCCAGTGCACACCCACTGGAGCTGGGCATGAGGAAGATCTTGGCAGCCTGTGTGCTGCCAAGCGTGGTGTCTTGCAGCCCTCCATCACATGGAGACTGAGTGAATTCCAGGTCTCAGCCTCTCCCTAGCAGGAGCAGCTGCTTCTGGGGCTCTGCACCCTCTTAATCCCCCATATACATGGTGCTTCGGTCCTGAACCTTGTGTTTTGGGAGGGGGGAGTTGGGTGATTTTCCATCTAAAAGGTGGTATCCTTGTGCCTTCCTAACTGTGGCATTAGCCACAGAAGTGGTATTGCTGGGGTGCAGTTCATGTAACAAGCTTTCTGGGGGGATGCTGGGCACCTCTGAGTGCTTTCCTCACACAGGAGCATGGCTCACCATGTATTTGTCAAAGCCATCGAGGCTGCTGCTTGTCCAAGCTCTGCTCTGTGCAGGGCTGGTGCACGAGCCCTCCCCAAAACAGAATTTTTTTCCCGGTGTCTGGGTGATCCAGTGTGGCTGAGCTGGAAATTCAAGGAGCTGTGTTCTCCTTTCATGTGTTTTGTCCCAGGGCAGCTTCTCCTGGGCTGGTTCTGAGCACACAGAGTGTTCCTGATGCCCCTGACCCCCCCCTTTATCCCCACCAACAGGGCTCAAGTGCACCTGCAGATACTGAGCCCGTTCCCTTGATTGCACATGGTTGATTATGGAAGTAAAAATAAGTGTTGATTGAAGCATGAGATGCTTTTGAAATCAGTGTCACTTTTCACCCAAGCTACTTGAGATTTTGCCTGGTTTTTCCTCTCCAATGTCTGTACATTGAGAAGCCTCAGCTGAGACCCCTGACCCAAGCTGAACTGCCTGCTGGCATCCAGAAAGCTGAACACCTTATTGCTGGGATCTGAAAGCAAACAAAAGGCATCTGCTGCCCCGTCTGACCCTGGCCTTTCTCTAAATGGTGCTTTTTTCTAGCTCTGATGATCAGCTTGCTGGTTTTATTTCATTTCTTCAGGCAAATGTGGGCAAATTCAATGTGGAAATAAGATGCTCAGACCACACATTTCTATGTACATGGAGGTACCCAAGGCACCCCAGGCTGGGCAGTGTGGTGTCTAACAGACTCCACTGGAGCTTTTGCAGGGCTCCCACTGCACTTGCCAAAGCTCTGTAATCCCCTGGGACCCCAGCAAGCAAAGGTAGGGAAGTCTGCAGTAAAGAGGATACGCTAACTGGAGTTATTAAGTTCTAAATATAGTGGTCCCACGCATTCTCAGAGGATCTAACAGATATTAGCAGGTGTGTAGTTATGGTCTTAAGTAGTATGCCTGCATTTTTAAACTACACCCCCAGATAATGCACTGCATGGGAGGTGGGTTGGGTAAGTCTGCTGGAGTTAGGAATTTGTGGGCTCCAGCTTGGGCATGGGAGAGCCCAACAATAGCACAATAATGTGCCCAGCAATAGCATGTTCATGGAATCACAGACTGTCAGGGTTGGAAGGGAGCTCTGGAGATCATCCAGTCCAACCCCCCTGCCCCAGCAGGATCCCCCAGGGCAGGACACACAGAACACATCCAGGGGGGTTTGGAAAGGCTCCAGAGAAGGAGACTCCACAACCTCCCTGGGCAGCCTGGGCCAGGGCTCCCTCATCCTCCCAGTGAAAAAGCTTCTCCAGATGTTTACACAGAACCTCCTCTGCTCCAACTTGTACCCATTTACCCCTTATCTTATCAGTGGTCATCACTGAGAAGATCCTGGCTCCATCCTCCTGGCACTTGCCCCTTATTTATAAACAAAAATGAGGTCACCCCTCAGTGTTCTCTTCTCCAAGCTGCAGACCCCCAGCTCCCTCAGCCTTTCCTTCAGGTGCTGTTGGCTTGCAGGAGCTCTTCATCCTCTGCTGTGCCCCAGAGCTTTCTTGTGGTTTAAACCCCTCTGGTCTCTTTTCCAACCCAAGCTTTGCCAGCTGTGCTTGGCAGGAGGGGGGGTCCTGCTGCAGGCTTGCCCCATGTTATGAAGTCAGTTGGACAGTCAGATCTCCAGGGGTTGAGGAGCTCCAGCTGTGACAAACCAGGGCTCAGAGCATCTCCAAGGTGCAGTGGCAGTGGGGTGTGAATATTCCAGACAGCCAGAGCTGAGCCCAGGCAAGCGTGTAAGTGATTTATTTGCAGTAACTTTTGTCAATCTGGTAGAAGCATTGATGGATGAGCCAAACACTCGACTGGGCTGGTGCTGGAGCTGTGCTGGGTGAAGCCCTGGATCATCTCAGGGTTTGGTTTCTCAGCAGCTGAGAGGGCAGGACAGGAGGGGCTGGGGGTGCTTGCTGAGGTTTGAGGGGTTTCTTTGTTTTATGGTGCCAGCCTTTAGGTTCTTGTGCCCAGAATTTGCTTCTGGCACAGAGGAGCAATGAAAGGAAAAGACAGGTTATACGAAATTGGTCATCTATTTAGTGAGCTGTTTTTAAACATAAAGGGCTGGACAGCTAATTTTGAGTTCCTGTAGCTTTTGAAAGTGGATCAGAAAAAACAAATGGCTGAAAGAATGGCTTTGCCTTGCTGTGAGTGTGCTGGGGGAGGCTCCAGGGCAGGATGAAGTTTTAGGAAGTGGGCTGGCACCTTCCCAGGCTGCTGGGTCTCAGCCACGGCTGTGTGGCAGGGAGCTAACCTGGCAGAACCCATGGCTGAGGTCCTGGGTGGATGGGGATCTGGTGTCATCTGACAGTTGATGGGTTTTTTTGAGAATTTCTCAAAGTTGGTCTCAGCCTGAAGGCAGTGCCAGCAAGGAGAAAACCCCTGAGAACATCAGACCCTCTGTGGGAGCCATGACCTGCAGCAGTAACAAATGACACTTCATTAAAAATCCCAGATACTGTCCAGGGGTGGCTTTTGGGAGGCATTGTGTCCTTTAGGCAGTAACTTGGAGGTGGTTTGATTTAGTGGCTTTCTCTCTTGGTCCAGTACTGTTTTGGGACAGATCTGCTCACCTGCCTTCAGGAGGAAGAGGTGTATTCCCTTTTTGATACCTTTTTGTCACCTCTGCCCTTCTCTATGGTACCCAGAGTCTTCTGTGCTCCCCCCAGAGGAGCTTCAATGTGCTCCTTTGGAGACTGCTGCCTGGCTATGGAAATTGAGATCTTCGGGATGGGGGAAGAGGAAGGGGAGATTTGTGCCTGGTCTTGGATTGTGTATCCTGCTGCTGGGAGAGAACTTCAGCTTTGGAGGCAGCAGAACTGAAGGCCCTAAAGACTGGGGGGATGAAGATCCTACTCCTTGGTGGGCTCTAGGAGAGGAGCTTTTCCCTGGCTAACAAGGGGAAGCAGTGGGGCAGCCTGTGGTGAAACCCAGGGAAGTTGAGCTTTGGAAACAAGGAGGAGAGGTTTTTGGCTTATGGGTTGGCAGGGTGTTTGCTGTAGTGTTTCTGTGCCTTTTTTTTCCTCAATACCTGAACCGATGTTGAAAGTTAGTGTTAATTAGCAATGAATTAAATGATGTCAGAATTAAATGACATGAGAAATTCCAGCTTGCCTGTCCTGTTTTGCCCATGTCATTAGGGGATCTCAGGCTGAAGGAATGGGGCTCCAGGTGCTGCTCCATCTTTGCACTTGCAGGGGGAGCAGAGTAGGGTCTGGGTGTCCTTGCTGTTGTTGCAGTCAGAACCTTTTCTGGATCTCGTGGGAAGCTGAACCAAGGAGCTGCTGTGTGCATTGTGGGGCTGTGGCCTCCTCTCCTCTGGGGGTGTTTTCCACACTGATTTCCTGATCCATGTTCCTTGCTGTGTAGTTTCATGGGTTTTGAGGTGGGTAAGTGGGGAGGGAGGGGTGGCAGGCAATGTTTTCTTGGCAGCATTGTGCTTACTTGGTTTTTTTGGGTGTTTAAAAATATCTCTTCAGCTCTGGCAGCACGGCTGTGTTCAAACACGTGGTTGTGATCGAACTGGCAAATTTTGGGGCTAGAAAACTGCACTGAAGGAATAAATCCCATGTTAGTGGCACACGGTGTGAGACAGATAGAAACGGCAACAGGTTTTTCACCTCTGGTTTAGATCACAGCCTAAAGAAGAGTCCCCATGACTCAGGGGGACTGCCCTGAGCATCGTCCTGGGGCATGGCAGTCACACCGAGTTGCTCAGCATCACATCAGACACAGTACTGGGGACTGACTCCCCTCATTCCAAGTCCCAGGCCAGGGGTTTTTAGTTGATGCTGTCTGACTGAGGCAGCTGAGAGCCTGCAGGATGTGGCAAGAAGCCCTTCAGGGTGTGCAGAGCAGCAGGGCAGTGTCCAGAGGTCCAGGGTCTGTCCATCTGCCACCTTTGGGGATGCTCAAGGGTGTCTTGTGCCCCCATCTGCAGCTTTTAGTCTTGCCAGTGTGCAGGGACCATTTTTCCCAGGTTCTGTATCCTGCAGCTTGACCTGGGTAGGGAGGCTTTTACCATGTGGTAAAACTTGCTCCCAAAGGGCCATCTCTGCAGGGCAGTGCAGAGCTCTCACACAGAGCTGGTGATTTGACTTTTTTTCACTTGGTTTTTGATGTGGTTTGAAGGAAACCATTCTGCCTCCAAACTGACACATGAATATGGAAAAATACCTGCTTTTAAAAATGAGAAAACAGGGAACTTGGAAGTGGTTTTGAGTTGAATGAGATGTTTCCATCTGAATTTATTGAAGAAGCTGTTTATGGCACTTGTATTTGAAACTTCCCAGAGCTGACACCTTCCTTGCCAGCTGGGAGGCCAGCAGGGAAACGTAGGTGCACAGATTTGCTTTTTTGGTGTGAGAGTTCATTGCGACCTATTAAAAAAGAAAAACAATTGTCCATGGCTACTGCATGGGAAAAGTGTGCTGGTGCCTGAGCAGGCTGAGCTGGAAATAGAGCCCTAAATCCAGTGTTAGTGACTCAGAGTGTGGCCAGCTTTGCAGAGGTGCTGAGGGCCCATTAATCCTGTTAGCTGTGCTGGGCAGCAGACCTGCAGCATCTCTACAACTGCCCTGAGAGGGATTGCCTGTGAGACAGAGCTTTAGGAGCTGGGGCTGAAACCTTCAGGCTCTGTCAGCTGGAGAGATGCTGGCTCACAGGGTGCTGGGTTGGGTGTCTGTTTGCATTGGGGAGTGCTGCTCCTGCTCCTTCCCACCTGCTTTGGCATCTCTGGGTGGCTGTGGCTGTTGGGGTGATGGGTGCCTTTCAGCTCTTGCATTTTCCAGCTGCTTCCTTTGCCCTCTGCTTTGGTGGTGAGGTGAAGGACTGAGCTTTCCTCCTCTCCTCTGTGTCAGCTTTTCCCCAGGCTGTGCGAGCGCCGTGTCCCCGGTGCCATCTCACAGAGATGACAAGCTGTCAGACACAAACAGTTCTGTTTTGTGAGCAGAGTGGCAGTGCCACCAGAGGAAATGACATTTAGCTTTTGTGGCTTGATCAAGCTGCCTGGGCTTTGCATATTAAGCCTGAAGAGGCTTTTTAGCTTTGCTCTTCTCCTTTATTGTTTGCATCGCTGCAGCTGGGATCTCTCAGGAAGGGGCTTGGGGAGAAGTCTCTTCACCCATCAAACCTGCTCTTGCTTCTCCACCTGATGTGTCCTGGTTCTCCACAGAGGTTGCTATGTTCTGGGAACACCTGGGTGCATTTCCAGTTCCAGCACCCTGTGACCTGACCTCAGCTTTGCAGCACTCCTGGTTCCAGCAGCTTGCTGGTTCTCTCCCTTCTCACACTGCAGGCACCAGCACCTTTGGAGTGATGTGGAGAGCCAGCTCTGCCTTGCTGCTCTGATCCCCTCTGCTTCTCAATGCCCCTCAAAAACCTGCTCATGGCTGTAGGTAGAGGTGTGTTTAATATCTCTCCTCTTAAAATGTTTGTGTATGTGGGCCCAGGAGCTGGCTGGGAAAATCAAACTGGCTGGCAAAGCACATCTGAGCTCTCAGGATCATCTTTTTTGGGTTTTGGGGCCACGTTGGATCTAAAGCCAAGTGCTGTGGTTTGTGCCTGCTGTTCTTCATGCCTCGCTTCTAGCCTCTTTTTAAAGCTAATCTTTGGGATGGGAGATGAGGTTGGGAGCTGACTATTTTCTGCACAAGCTGAAGCTAATCTTTGCCTGGATTAGGCAGGAAAAAATGAATAGTCATCTTTTATTTTGGATGGGGGAGCGAGAGGAGGGGGAAGTTATGCTGGTATTAAGAGGAATTACATATGTAGCATGACTACAGAAAACTTCTCCTTCATCAAAAAGCCTTGGCCTGTGAGTCACAGTTGCTAGAAAGACTGTTTGCTTCCTAATTCCCCCACTGTTTTGGCACTGAGTCACAGCTGGGTGGGTGTGCAGGTAGGAAACAGAAGCACCAGCAATACACACTGGGACTCGTGCAGGGAGAAGGGGAAGGAAGTGATTTTCAGTCAGTGGACCTGAATTTTAACAGCTTCTAATAAAAGTGCTGTCTGGAGAGAGGAAAAGTTCTGCCTGGAGGTTTGTCCCTGTTTGCCCTGCTCCTCCCCACCCAGGGCAGCCCGTGGTGTGCCAGGGGGATGCTGCCCTGAGTGCCAAAGGGGCTCCTTGCTTACCCCTGGGGTAAATGGTGCTCTGGAGGTGAGACTGGGTTTGAGGAGGACCTGGCCAGACACAGGGGAGGTGTAGAATCATAGAATATTCAGGGTTGGAAGGGAGCTCTGGAGATCATTGAGTCCAACCCCCCTGCCCCAGCAGGATCCCCCAGGGCAGGACACACAGGAACACATCCAGGGGGGTTTGGAAAGGCTCCAGAGAAGGAGACTCCACAACCTCCCTGGGCAGCCTGGGCCAGGGCTCCCTCACCCTCACAGTCAGGAAGTTTCTCCTCATGTTGAGGTGGAACTTCCTACATCCAACCCTGACGGAGTAGCAGTATTAAACACCAGCCAGGCAGGCTGGCAGCAAAGTCTTGTGGCTTTTTTTTTTTTTTTTTTTTTTTAAATTGTTTGGAAACAGAAGTGCTGAGGTACTAACAGGCTGACTCCTGTTCTTACCTCTGCTGTCAGAGTGGTTCCAAAGAATGTTTATCAATATGGTTGATCAATATTGATAAAATCCATATATATTAATATTCAACCCATTCTTCCTTGTGCTAGTACTGGGCACCTCTGAGAAGAGATTGGCCCCTTCCTCTTGACACCCACCCCTCAGGTATTGATGGACATTCAGAAGATCCCCTCTCAGCCTTCTCTTCTCAAGGCTGAACAGCCCCAGGGCTCTCAGGCTTTCTTCCCAGGAGAGATGCTCAAGTCCCCTCAGCATCCTCATAGCTCTGCCTTGGACTCTCCTGTAGGTCCCTGTGGGAGTGTTGGTTGCTCTTCTGACACTCAGCAAGACATCCCAGCTGCATCAGCATCACCTCTAGAGGTAAGGGAAGGGGCTCTGTGCCCTTGTGTGCCTCAGGAGATGCTGAGCTGAAGGGTAGAAGGGAACCTGTGGATGCTGGTGCCAAAGCCCCTGAGAACCCCTGGGGGTGGTGGGCAGAGCCCTGGAGAGCAGAGATGCTCTTGTGATTTGGAGGAGTCTGAGTGTCACCTCTCAGCACCCTGGTGCAGAACCTGTCCTGGAAACAGTCCTTGGGTGCAGAGGGACCTCCTAAAAGTGACCAGCCCCCCTCAAAAAAGGGGAAAGAGAAATCTGAAAGAGAAACAGAGCAGCAATATGCCCAACCTGGCACCTTTCCTGAGGGGACGTCTGGGGAGTGGGTCTCTCCTCCAAAGCACTCACTGGGGTAATGGGCACCCCAGGAGGAGAGAGCTGCTCCTGAGAGAGCATCCTCCTGATGTTCCCCTCTGCAGGAGGTGGGCTGAGACAGGGGTCCTCAAGAGTTGGAGTGGAAGGAGGTTGGGTTGACTAAGGAGACCTTTTCTGGACCCCCAAAGGAACGTTTCAAAGAGAAAAGAAGACACTTGTGTTTAAAATATTTCAAATGGAAAGGCCAGAATACTTACCTTAATAATTAAAAAACTGATTTTTTTTTTCCCTTTCAATATTGTTTTCTCCTGTAAGAATAGTTGGCAATTATAGAAATTTATGCAAAATATTTTTAATTTGCATTTTTGGATGGAAAGCATGCAGGTGGGAATAAGCAGCAGCTCCTGGTTGGCTGTGGGAGGCATTTCAGTGAAGGGAGGAGCAGAGCAGAGCCTTGGTCCCTGCTGGAGGCAGCACTCCCAGAGCACCCATGTTCTTCCATGGATATTTGCTGCTTGGAAGCCACCAGAGCTGATGTTCATGCCCACCAGCAGCTCTGGGCCCACTACTGCCTGTCCTGTCTGCAGAATTCAGGTGACCACCTCAGTTGCATCTCTTTTTTTTTTACATTGCAAATCCATGTTTATGGAAAAACTGGAAAGCTTCAGTGCATTTTTCTCTTGCTTTAAGGAAGAAATAGCTAAAATGTAGATAATGGAAGGACTCTTTCCTGGTGCACATTATAGAAGTCTCCAGAGCTACACCCACCACTGGGCTCCACACTTGGAGCAATAGAAACTCATAGGTTGTTTTATTCCTCTCACTTTGACCTTCCAGAGTCATAAAAAATACCATGTTTATATTCATGAGGAGCAGAGGCCAGTTTTGTCTTTGGGTGGGTTTGCTGCTGAGGAAATCCCCAGTCTGTTGTTGGCTGTTTGGGGTTTCAGTGTCCCATCATCTCTGGAGCAGAGGGCTACAACCTTCTCCTGCCCAAAACAGCCAGAAGCCCAAGGGAGAACATTCTCAGGGAGTGCATGGAGAAAGTCCATCTTGTGTCCAAAGCATAAAACCAACTCCCCTTCGTGGCACTCTTTGTGTCACAGGGAGTCCTGCCCTTGCCCAAAGCTCTCAGCTCCTCACACCATCTGTTACTCCTTCATCAGTGGTCATTTTTTTTTTTTTTTAAAGGGACATTATTGCAGCATATTGGAAGCATAAGAATCTCTCTTGTCCATCTGGCCATAGTGGTGACCTGCTTCTTGCTTCTGGTGTTGTGGTGCTTCAGAGGAAATTGAAAATGAGCCTAAGGCTCTGGATAGGAGGTGGTGCTCAGGAGGGTTTAAAACAACAATATGCTGTCCAAACCTATGATTATAAATACACTTTTTGACCAAAACATATGAAATAATTAATTTTGCCAGGGGTTAGTAGTCAGACATTGGGCAACTTTGCCAGTGTTAGCCTTGAGTGCTGGAAAATTTGGTGAGGCTGCAGAAATGCTGGGATTTCCAGCAAAGAGAGGAGCCCCTGCAGATGTCTGGAGTGTCTTTGTGCTTCCTGTGCTGGACCACACATGCCTGAAATACCTCCTCAGTGTTGATCTGGAGCAGCAGGGTCCTTTCCAAGATAATTTCAGTGGCTTTTTGTCTCCTCTGTCGTGTGACTCGGATTTTGAAGCACCAACCTTGTGTCACGAGACTGGGAATGGGATCAGGAGTTTGGCTGTGCAGCCTTGGGGGGGCTTCCCTGGGTGGAGGGGCTTTGGGGTAGCCCTGAGCATTGAGGCCTTGGGGTTTTTGTGCTGGTTCAGGGTGGGTGGGAGGAGGGTGGTGGGTGCTGGAGGTGGCTTTGGTGTTGGGCATCACGCTGGACCAGCACCCATTGCTGGATGCCCTTTGCATCCTCCCTTGAAGGTGTATGCAGAGGTAAAGGAGGCAGTTACAGCTTTATCTTGCAAGTCAGCCAACCTTTGAAAATTCGAGCCCAGGATGCTTGTCTTCCCTGTTACTTGTGCTTCATTAGCTTTTGTCTCTGAAATTTTTCAAGGGTGAACAGGAGGTGAGTAATTGCCGTGAAAGCAAAATGGGAGCCACAGCACTGATGCCTGGGAAGCAGAAGGTTTTTGCTCTGTCCCAGCCTTTGGCATGTCACATAACCCCTTCTCATGTCTGCTTTGCCCCATCTGTAAGCATCAGTATGGGGTTAATACCAGTGTGGCACTGAAAGCTTTGTCATTTCAAGCCAGGAGCTGCACTGCTCTTCTCTGGGCCAGTTTATCATCTGCCTTAAGGTCCCTGTTGCTGTGTGTCCCCAACACACCTTGATGTCCCTCGCCTGCCTTGGGGCTGGCCACGTTTCTGAGTCACTGATGTGTCCCTGGGGTTTGCATCCTGCTTGGGAGCTGAGTTTCAGTCTGCAAGATCTTTAGGCTGAGCTTCCTAAATCAACCAAACCACCCTTCTAATTAGGTGGGCAGTGCAGCCTCAGCCCCTTTTCTTTTGGAGTGTGGTCCAGGAGCCTTTTTGTCTACAGAAAAGCTGGAGTGGGGCTTTTAACCAGAGAGCCTAGACAAGGGGTAATGGTTTGAAACTGAAAGAGGGCAGATTTAGGTCAGATATTAGGAAAAAACTCTTCACCATAAGAGTATTAAGACACTGGAATAGGTTGCCTAGGGAGGTTGTTGATGCCCCATCCCTGAAAGTGTTTAAGTTCAGGTTGGATGAAGCTTTGTGTGACCTGGTCTGGTGGGAGGTGTCCTTGCCCATGCAGGGGGGCTGGATATTGATGATCTTTAAGGTCCCTTCCAACCCAAAGCATCCTATGTTTTTATGTCCCCTGTGGAGCATCCCAGATTCTTTGAGCTGTCCTCTCTGCTTCTCAGGTGGCAGAGCCTGGCTAGGGGCATGGGGACAGCCCATCTCTGTCCATGGGGACAACTCCCTGCAGATGCAGGTCATGCTCTCAAGCTGCTGGGAGGGAGGATGCTCACCTGCTCTGCTGGCATGCCAGGATTCCTGCCTTCACCTTCATCTGCCCCCTTCCCCTGTCAATTCCATGAGCAGGATAACCACTCCATAAATGTTGCTGTGTCTTTCCCTGGCCAGGGAGACTTTTTGTCTTTGGACTTCTTGTTGAGGAGGTGCAATTCCAGCAGGGCTGGGCTGGGTTGGGCCTCTCAGAGCCCTCCTGAGTGCCCAGTGCCAGTTTTACCTCTGCTGATGGTTTGGGGGTGCCCAGGGCTCCTCTCCTTTGGGGGCCTTGGAGGGCTTGGTCTTGTGGCATCACAGAGACAAGGACCTTGTGGCATCACAGGGGTCTGCTCAGGGCAGCGTGAGCCCCTGCAGGGGACCTGAAAGCCCTGTGGTGGTCTGGGGACAGCTCCCCACTGGCTGGGAATTTGGTTCAGTGCCTGCAATGGAGCTGGGAAAAAAAAGAAAATAGTTCTTCTAAGGAAGAAACAGACACAGTTTGAATAAATGAGTGGTAGTGTCTGGCCTGAGTATTTCCTTTTCTCTTTTTAACAACTACATTTAGGTAAATGTTGAAATGGAAACCATGAAACAGCCACAGTGCCAGAGCTCAGAACTGATGTGAAATGTTCTATTATTATTATTACTATTATTATTATTATTTACCTTGTTCCCCTGAAGCTGTGCATGAGGCTGGCCAGGGCTGCCTTTGCCTGTTCACAGGATTTTTCTGGGATATTTGCTAACTGAGCCCTGGTCCACAGGGTGGGTATGAAAACTGAGAGGGGGATGCAAGGGCACAGCTGGTCTGGAGGGGGCACCGGGGGCTGAATGCTTCTCCTCCAAGTGGCTCTTCAGAAATGTTTTGCTGAGGTTTTCTCTGTGTTTCCTGGGGTGTGTGGCATCCTCACCTGTATCTCCCAAAGTCCCTGTCCCTGTTGAATTTTTTGAGGAGTTACTCCCACCCCCCCATGCTGGGTGGTATTTAGTCCAGTGTTTGGATCATGGTCCCTGCTGGAGAGGTGGCAGAGAGGAATCTTTTGCAAACCAGCTGGTGGAAATAATGGTATTTACCAGCTCACAGCTGAGCCTGGGAAGGTATTTTTATATGTTCACATGCCTTGGGTTTTTTCAGTTTTTTGTCTCCCCTTTCCTGAACTTGCAAACTGAATGCTGCTTCGGTTTTTCTTTTGCTTTGAAACTGTTTCACAGCCAGATAAAAGATGCTGTTTTCAGCTATCATCCTCTGTTATTTAAGCCCCTGTTAGCTTTTAACAACGTGAAGATGGCATTGTGGAGGCTTGGCTTGAGCTGGGAAGAAGAGAGATGTGGCTCTCTCTTTGGGGAGCAGCAGCCATGCTCTGTACAAGCAGCACAGGGGTTGCTGATGCCTCCTCTCTGGTCCCAAATGACCAAAAGAAATAACCAAGCATGGTTGTATGGTCCCCAGGGCAGGACTAGGACTGTCCCAACTTCTTGTGTTCCAGAGATGTTCCTGGGAATGGGAGGATGTTCCTGGTTAGGGGGTTTTTTGAATGCAAAGGGAAGATTTTTCTCTGGCTTTGCAATTCCCAGGGTCACTGGAAAAGTACCAGTGACTCCCAGGTTTGCTAACAGTTGATAAGGTTTCCAGAGCAAGTGCTTGTGATGTGAACATGCTCCAGTGCCCCATGAAGTGCTACGTTCTTCCTAAATCCTTGGGCTCTGTTTTTTGAGGCCACCCTCTAGTAAAGCTGGTGGTATTGCTTCCTCTCAGACACCTTCTTGAGCCTTCCCTGCTGCTGCTCCATCCCCTCAAACTTCACTCCCTACCCTCCATAGGGCCCTGCCACTACTTTGGGCTTTGGACCACGTTGAAACCTCCTGGAGGCTTTGTGCTTCTGTCCAGGAATAGCTTTGAAGGCACTCACAGCCTCCTGTGCTCAGTTTCCCTTCTCCTCCTGCTGCTTCCCTTTCCTGTGCAGCCCCTCTGCAGAATCCAGCTGCAGGCAGAGGTTTTCCTGACTGGAAATCATCTGGATGGGGATGGAGAAGAGCATTGCATAAACTGCTGCTCATCTCCTCTTCCTCATGGCACACAACCCTCCCATGGCAGAGCTTGTTCCTCACTTTTGGCTGACGAAGAGACAAATGCTGCACCATGGAGCTGAGCACTGCTGGGAAACCTCCTGACCTGGAGTTTTTTGGGGGGCTCTCTGGGATGTGCATCATGCCTCTGCCACCTTAGATCCAGCTGAATCTCTGGAAACTGTTTCAGGGGGTAGATGTGGGTGTTTTGGTTGTTTTTTTTTTCAATTTTGAAGCCATTGCTGGTGGTCAGAAGCCGTGTGGTTCAGCTGCAGGATGCTGGTTCTCCCTGATCAAAGGCATGTGTGCCCTTGCCCCAGCACCAAAGAGGGTTATGGTGGGTAATTGCTCCTCCTGGCTTCTAGCATCTCTCATTTTCCTGAATCCATCCGAAACCCTTGCTGAGTATTTAAGGTCAGGTTGCTAAGTTACACCTCCTTGGAGGAGCAGGCTCAGCAGCCAGGAGCAGGTGCTGGCAGAGCTGGGAGCTGTGTCCCTTTGCAATAAGTGGGCTCTCCTGGCCACCATCCCTGCCATCCTCTGTCAGTCCCAGGCTGATCTCAATACCTCATTTACTCTCTCTTCTCCAGTCCTTCAGCTTTATAAGCTTCTTTTGCTCAGCAGATTTACTGAACTAATTGACTGAGGGTATAGAGGAGCCACCAACAATTACTGGTGAAATGCTGTGTGGTCCTGTAGCATGAGGAGCAGCTGTGTGGATGCTTTGTCATATTTTTTTTTTATTATTATTATTATTATTTTATTTTTTTAATTTTTATTTTTCCTTTTGGGGCTGTGAGTTACTTAGGACATGTTATTCCCCCTGGAGCTTTGAAATGGCTCTGGAGCAGGCAGGTGAGGTCCAGAGCAGCTGGTGGTCCTCTCCTCTGCTCCTCTCCCTTTTGAGCATTGCTTCCTGTCTTAATATCTTTCTGTCTTTCCCATTTTCCATGGACAGCCTGGCTTTGGGAAGATGAGGAAGCTGGATGAAGCCCAGTGGCTGCTTGGGTTTGTCTGAGAGCTTCAAGGACAGAGTGCTGCAGCAGAGTGAGGGCTTCCCCCTTCCCAGGAATGGGACATTTCCAGAGGGTGAATCTCCCTGGCCATTTCCAGGAGATGTGTGGGATGTTTTCTTTCTCACTTCAGTGGGAAATTCTGTAAATCAGTGAGGCTTATTTTGGGGTCCTTTCTGGACGATGCAAGTAGCTGTGTTTAGGGTTATTTTTTCCCCCTGCTTGCCTTCTCTGCTGGGTTGCTGGATTTCTGCTGTGGCTGGCATGGTGGAGGCTCCTCCAGGCTCCCTTGGGGGAAGATGAAAGCTCTCTCCTCTCTTTCAAAATGAAACTAAAATAAGCCTTCAGGTTGGGTTGGGAAGTGCTCCCTGGAGAGCAACTTCTCCATATGGCAATAAACAGGGAACAGAGGCTGGGGCAGGTGTGCAGCTGCTTACAGGAGAGGTGCAGGCTCTGGCTTCCCCTGGTTTCATGTGCATTCACCTTCTCTCTGTCCCTTTCTTCCCTTTAGCTCTGCTCAGCCCTTTCCCTCTCTTGCCCTGGGGTGATGGAAAAGCCACCCAGTGAGGACATCACCATGGGGAAGAGCACCAGGCACTGGACTTGTTTTGAGATGTGTTCTGCTTCTTTTCCCTGGCTTTTTGGGTCGTAGGGGCTGGTTTTCTTGTCCCCTCTGCTTTCAATAGCAGCCTGGGCAAGCAGCACCCAAGTCCCCTGGATGTCAGGGGCTATGACTTGGGTGGGAAATGGTGAAGCAGTCATCTGGGCTTACACCCTGCCTGGCACAACCAGTGTGTGTGCCCTGCTGGCTGTCCCCAGGGCTGGGGATAAGAGACCTGTCCCTGGTGGCTGTTCTCAAGGTTTTCCATCTGCCCATGGACTGCAGTGATGGAGCCATCACTGGGCTCCTGCCTGAGCTCTCACAGACAGACAGACAAGAATTTTTCACCTTTGTCGACTTGATTACGTGCTCTCCTTTTTACCACATTGCCAAACAGCAGCTAAATATAGGCTGGAACAGCATTGATTAAGGCTTTTCTAATTGAGCTTTAACACACTCCATTGGGGATCTTTACTAATGGGATGTGGTATGCATAAAGCCTGGCTGTGGAGCTGCTGGGGGAGCATATGGAGCTGCAATGGGACTTCCCAGTGGTGTCAGGTCCCTGCTGACAGATGCTGCTGAAGCCTCTGGAGTTGTGGCTGTGATGGTAGATCCATGGAGCTGGAATGTGCTTGCTAAAATGTGCCAGCTTCCAGTGCTGGTTTCTGATCTAAACAGGTTGCCAGTTGCTCTGATCTTTCTGATGTAAGTCATGGAGTCATGGAATGGTTTGGGTTGGAAGGGGCCTTAAAGATCACCTTGCTCCAACTCCTCTGCATGGGCAGGGACACCTCCCACCAGCCCAGGTTGCTCCAAGCCCCATCCAACCTGGGCTGGAGCACTTCCAGGGATGGAGCAGCCACAACTTCCTTGGACAGCCTGTTTCAGCATCTCGCCACCTTCACAGGAAAGAATCTTCCTAATGTCTAACCTAAATCTTCAGGTTCTAAACCATTTCCCCTTGTCCTCTTGCTATACACCCGTGTAAAAAGCTCAACCCCAGCTTTCTTGTAGACCCTCAGATATTGGAAAGTTGCTATAAAGTCACTGCAGAGCCTCCTCATTGGATGCCATCTGCAGCTATAGAGCTTACAAATTGCTCTTCTAAGGGTGTCAGTTCTTCCCTTTGCTCCCCCTCCATGTGTTTTGTGTGAGTGGCACTGCAGGTATAAAGGGATGGGAGCACTTCAAACCCTAACACTGTTCTGCAGGGGATGGAGCTATATGCAGGTCTGTTTAGAAAACACTGAGATTTTACACGCAAGAAAAAAAGGAACATACTGAACTCTGGCAGAGCCCAGGCTTCATTTATGCAGTGCAGTGACGTATTATGTTTCATCCCTGTTGTCTTGTGCCAGAAAAATGTATTCCAGAGAGAGGTGCACAGGTTTCACCAAAATAGAAACAACTCAGGATGCTAATTCTGGCTTTGTAGCCTCTGGCATAGCTGGTGGATGCCAGCAAAGCATGGGATTTGGTGTGGGCAGGATGATGCTGTGCTCCCAATGCCTCACCATCCCTCAGGAGGTTCTCCTCCCCCTCTACTCTGCCCTGGTCAGGCAGCATCTGGAATCTTGTGTCCAGTTTTGGGCCCTTCAGTTCAAGAAGGACAGGGAACTGCTTGAGAGAGTCCAGTGCAGAGCCACAGAGATGATGAAGGGAGTGGAACATCTCCCTTGTGAGGAAAGGCTGAGGGAGCTTGGAGGAGAGGAGATTTAGGGGTGACCTCTCATGTTGTTTACATGTTGATAAATATGTAAGGGGTGAGTGCCAGGAGGATGGAGCCAGGATCTTCTCAGTGATGACCACTGATATGATAAGGGGTAAACGGGTACAAGTTGGAGCATAGAAGGTTCTGTGTAAGGAGAAGCTTTTTCCTTGGGAGGGTGAGGGAGCCCTGGCCCAGGCTGCCCAGGGAGGTTGTGGAGTCTCCTTCTCTGGAGCCTTTCCAAACCCCCCTGGATGTGTTCCTGTGTGTCCTGCCCTGGGGGATCCTGCTGGGGCAGGGGGGTTGGACTGGATGATCTCCAGAGCTCCCTTCCAACCCCTGATATTCTGTGATTCTGCCCCAGCCCCCATCTCGCTGCTTCCTCATGGGTGACATCAGATGCCAACCCAAGTCGGGAGCTGCTGTCACATTTGTTAAAGGGATTGAACAAACCATCATAATAAATGGAGTGGTGACAGGCAGCCACCAAGGGTCAGGACCTTTTTGTGTGATAGACTCTCCCTGCATGACCTTGAAGACTAGCTTAGTGGAAACAGATAAAATTCAGTGGTGGTGTGTGCCGGGGGGCAGGGTGAGCCCTGGCACTCCTGGCCTTGAGCTGAGCACTGAGAGGTGATGGGGGATGGCTGGGGGGTGCTGGGTCTGAGCTGGAGGGAAGGCAAGAGAGTACTGTGGAAACAACTGTGGGGAATGAGAGCTCATTTTCTGAAAGAAGTCACTTTAATCAGCCTGGAAAAATACATGCTGAAAGGGGCTGTGACGATGGCAGGATGGAAATTAATCATGGGAACAAACAGCAGAGAGGGGGAATAATTATTTAAGATAAAGGTTAATATTGGCATAAGAATAAGTGAGCATAAAACCAGCTAACAATTGAATTTTGGATGGAAATGTGGAGGTTTTTGTACCATTCAGTCTGAGATTTGGGAAGAGCCTTGTGTGAGGAGAAGCCCTTGGCTGGTCCATATTGGAGCGTGCTGGGGAGCTCAGGATCAGGTGTGGGGTCTGTGCCAGAGGGGCAGAGGGACCAGCCTGCAGCCCTTGGCACAGGGTGACTGCTGTTTGTCCTCACACCATGGTGATGCTGGGCATCTGCTCCTTTTCACCACATTTCTGGGATCTTTCCAGCGTGGCCTGGGCAGTCCTGAGGGTGGCACTTGAGGACCAACCCTTGAGGGAGGCTGTGGGGTGAAGCAGGAGAAAGAGGACCTGCTCCCATGCCCCACTGCAAGACTTGGCATACTCTGGGCTTTTGGAGGAGGAGGCTGGTGGTTATGTTGCTGGTGTGCATCTTGGTCACCTCTGCAGTGTTGGAGCCCCATCATCAGACATAGTTGAGTTTTGGCCCCACAGGGATCTTAAACTTGTGTTTTTAGATGCTGTGTGACACCTTCATGACCAATACAGTGCCTGCTATGTGACTCTTGTCTTACTATCATCTGAGTCTTCCCTATAGTACATGTCCCTGTGACCTCCTGGTTGACCTGGTTTCCACCAGGAAAAGCATTCTGCTGCCTCAGATGATGCTCAGTGGGGTTTTTACTTTCTTACAGACAATTCCTATCACTTTAGTCTTGAAGGCTTTTGTTTTTTTTATTTGCTTTATTCCGATTATCCATGAGGTTTGAAGCGGGGTGGGTGCTAGAATGCCTCATGTGCTGGTTTTGCTGGTTGTGCCTTGGAGCTCAAGATGCAGATTTTAATAAAAATACACCAGCAAGGGCAAAAAGTTTTACTGAAACAGCAGCAGGTCGGCAGACAAAGGGTGTGGTGTGTGGAAGGTGCTCTCTCCAGTGTCTGTTACAGAAGGGTCCTGCCTTGAAAAAGTTGTCCTACCTACTCAACGGGGTGTGCCCTGTGTTTCCTCCCCTCAAGGTCTCTGGACAGAAAACTGCAGCGACCGCTCCTGGGGAAATCCCGAACGCTGCCCAGCATCCCACAGTCCCCGGTCCTGAGCAGGCTCCCACTCCTGGACTCCACAACCTATAGAGAGGAGATGCCAGAGCAGAAGTCCTACAAGAAGCATTCGGGCTCTGACCACCAGAAAGGCTGCACGGTCCCTTCCACTGGTGAGTGCCACAGCGCTGGGGTCAGCTTCCACCTCCTTCTACCAGGGACCTGCAGAACCCCAAGGAACCTTTCCTGCTTCTCCAAGGGCAAAATGAAAAGGAAATCCGACCTCGGTCTTTGGGGCATTTATCCAGTTCCAAACCCATCCCTTCTTGAGGAGTTTTGGGGTTTTTTGGTCCTTCTCTGAGCGTTTTACTCACACCTCCCCATTTTTTATGTTGCACTGATGAAAAACTCAAGTCAGCTTGTGAAAGCCACCTAATGTGGGGGGGTGATGCTGCCAGCCTTCTAGCTCTGGGTGAGCTGTGTCTCCTGGCCACACGTGCCAGGGCAAGCTGCTGTCTCTGGACCCTGCAACAGACCAAAATGCCCCTTTTATGTGATGTGAAGTCACCTTCAGGGCCCTCATTGCTGGTCTCCATCAGGAGAAGCAGCAGCAGAGAGTGGCATCACTGTGGGCTCCTCAGTGTCTTGGCCTGGCAGGGTATTTGCTGCAGCAAATATTCCCGAGCCTGGTAGTGTGTGTTGGCCTTCAGATCAGCTGAGGATTTTTATTATGTTCTCCTACTCTTTTGCTGATCCTGATGAAATACCAGTATGGCTGGGCCAGCTGCTCTGAGCAATTTTACTGGGAGAGCCATTGGTAGCCAAAGGGTTTCAGTACTTTTGGTGCCATTGGAACCATGCTGGTGCCATAAAAATCATGGGGAAAGGATTATTAGCACTGAAACAAAAATAAGACCTGCAAGGCAGGGTTGATCAATCCAGAGCAAAATCAAACCCTTGTAAAACGGCTCCCTTCAAAGAGCACCCTTGGATTTTAAAAATTTTTTTCTTTTTGAAATCTAACCTGCTCACAGTCAGATCACTGTGAGATACCCAGCCAAGCAGCTGCTGAAACCATGGATTAGTTTGAATGCTCTGCAGGCTGCATTTTATTTCCTGGTGCTACTAATTCTCCCAAAAAGTCATGCAGAGAGAGCATCTTGGCATGTTGCTAAGCCTGTTCTGCTGCAAGCAGCACCCAAGCGATTGCTCTCCCTGCCAGCCAGCCCCATGGGTCTCCCCTCAGCCCCTCAAGTTGTTGAGAGGCTCTTGATGTGGGAGGAAGACTCATGGGCAAGGTTGTGTAGCTGAATCCTGGGGACCTGAGGGAGTGGGGACACTTGTGAGGAGGTAGGTAATTGCAGGCAGCTCTATTGCTTGGAATCAAAGGTGGTTTGTGATGTTCTGTGAGCACTCAGAATGCTTTGGGTTGGAAGGAACCATGAAGCTCATCTGGTTCCAACCCCCCTGCATGGGCAGGGACACTTCCCACCAGCCCAGGTTGCTCAAGGCTTCATCCCACCTGGTCTTCAATACTGCCAGGGATGGGGAATCAACAACCTCCCTAAGCAACCTGTTCCAGTGTCTTACTACCCTCACAGTGAAGTTTTTTTTCCTACTATGAAACCTAAATCTCTCCTCTTTCAGTTTGAAACCATTACCTCTTGTCCTGGCACTATCCTTTCTAATGAAAAGCCCCACCCCAGCTTTCCTGTAGGCCCTTTGGGGACTGGAAAACTGCTCTAAGGTCTCCTTGAAGCCTCTTATCCAGGCTGAAGAGCCCCAACTCTCTCTGTCTGTCTCCATCGCAGAGGTGGTCCAGCCCTTTGATCATCTCTGTGTCCCTTCTCTGGATCCTCTCCAACAGGTCTGTATCTTTCCTGTGCTGGGGGTTTCAAAGCTGTATGTAGGATTCCAGGTAATCCCACTCAGGATTTCCTGTGTTGTGGTCTGCAAGAACAGACCTGAGTAAATGGTGGAGATGAACAGACCTGGATAAACAGTGGAGATCTGCCTCCTGGTAGAGAGAAAACCAAAGTGCTTTGCAAGTCTGAAAGAGTGTCTGCCATGAAGGACACAGTGTCCAGAGCACCCTTCAGCACCCAGCAGGTCCCTGCTTGGTGTGCTGGTGTTGCAGAAAGCTGAGGTGGAGGGTGTGGAAGGCTGTGGGATGAAGTCCTAGGGTGAGTCAGACCCATCACAAACCTCATCACCTGCTGCAAACACCTCCTCCCATGTGAGCACAGAGGGGGTGAGCACCATGGAGCAGCCACCCAAGAGCAAACCTTGGACACAGCCCCCCCTGCACACAAAGGTGGAAGGAAGAGTCTTTATTGCAGGCAGCAAGTGTTTAGAATGGTGCTTTGTTCACAGCTGGAAGGTGCTGAAGATGCCAAGAAGAGGAGAAGTTAGAATACCCTTGCAGGTTGGAAGGCTCCTTCCACAGCCAGAGCCTTGGATGAATGAATGAGTTGTTGTTTTCTGTCCAGATCCTCCCAGGTTGTTTTCCTGGCTTCCTTAATGCTCAGTTAGAAACAGCTAATTAGCTACTCATTAAGGCTGTCAGCATGCTATCACAGAGGGGAAAAAAAAGAGAGAAAAAAAAGGGGAAAAAAAAAAAAAAAGCAGCAGCTTTTCTCAGCGTTGCCTGGTTATTGCCCCAGCCTGAATCCTGGGGCTGGCAGCATTTACCTGTTAAACATAGCCCCAAGTTTGTCTGAGCCCTGGGATGGCAGTGGTGGCCTTGGTGGTGCAGAAGGTCTGATGAGTGAGAGTGGGGCTGCAGGGTGTCAGGATGGAGAGAAAATCCTTTCCTCAAAGAACCTGGGAATTTGCTTTCATCAGGTGCCACCCTTCCCTGCTGGAAGAGGAGGGGACACATGGCTGAAGAGTTTCACCCACAGGGACACCTTTGGCAGGAGTGGAGCTGGTAGGGGACATGGTGGTAAGAGGTGACTGCTCTGTGGGGAAGAACCTGGGAGCTGGCTCCTCACTTTGCTTGGGCTTGTGAGCAGAGGCACCAGGCAAGGTGGAAGAAACATCCACATCACCTGGATGAGATGGTGACATCCTCATCTGAGCACTGGGAGGTATCCCCCAGCCTTCTGCTTTCTGTCTCACAGTTCCAGTGTGGCAGTCCTGAAGGAGGGGGTCCTTCTCCCTGAGCAGAAGGAGCAGAAGGGCCTTTTCACACCAGCCTGCCCACTGATGTTGGAAAACCTTTGGTGTTGCTCCCAGCAGCTTGAAGGATCAGCCTGTCCATGTCAGCATGGACTGAGGAAGTATTGGAGAGGCAGAAGTTCTCTGTCTCTGCTGCCCCCTCTGTCCTTTGGTCCTCCCCACTGCTTCAAGCTCAGAAAGAAGAAATATTTTGCAGCAACTGCCAAGCCCAGGAAGGTGTTTAATCTTTTAGAGGTGCTGGTGTTGCTGAGCACAGCTCTTGGTGGCAGAGGTGAGCAGCTTCAAGGCAGAGAAGAACAACATTGCTGTAGCGAGGTGGGAGTTGGACTGTTTTCCCAGATGACTTTCAACAAGACAAGAGGACACAGTCTTAAGTTGTGTCAGGGGAGATTTAGGTTGGATATTAGAAAGAATTTCTTCACGGAGAGGGTGATCAGGCAATGGAATGGTCTGCCCAGTGAGGTGGTAGATTCTCCGTCCCTGGAGACATTTAAAAAAAGACTGGATGTGGCACTCAGTGCCATGGTCTAGCAACTGTGCTCCGGTGGGTCAAGGGTTGGACTTGATGATCTCTGAGGTCCCTTCCAACCCGGCTAATTCTATGATTCTATGATTCTATGAACATAAGGATGGTTGGCCTCCAGCTTGTGGGCTTGCTCCTGTCCCTGGCATTTCCTCTCCAGGGACATATTGATCTTTCCCTTCTGACTATTCTGGCCTTGATCATTGATTTACTTGTTTAGTAGACATAGGGAACAAACTCCTTCAGCATGTAGAAAAGCTTTTGTGTGTTGACAAGGTCCTGACTCCCTCTGCAGTGGTTTCTTGTGCCCAGGAAGGAGAGGAAACTTCTGCCCAAGCAGGGGAGAGTTTTGGAGAGGATCACTTCTGTGGCAGGCTAGGGAGCAGTTCTGCTGCTGATCCCACTCCAGGATGCAGCTGCAAAATCCATGGGAAACTGGGATTAGTGAGACGAGATGCTACCCATGACCAGATGGTCCATGGAGCTTTGAACCATAACTTCATCCTCAGGAGAGGTGTCCCATGCAGAGGAGTGGGTGCAGTGGGTGCCTGTCCTTTCCCTTGTACCCTGGTAGCTTGGGCTATGTTCAGGGTCCTCCCTCACCCAGTGAGGGCTGGAGGGGACAGCCTTGGGGACAGAAAGTGGTGGCTGAGCCATCGCAGATGAGCACAGAAGCACCGGGGCTGGTTCCTCCCTCCTTCCACGTGTGATTTTCCTGTGGGTTGGGTGGATCTCCTCCTGGGCTTGGCGTTTCCTGCTGTGTCCCCGGAGCAACGCTATCTCCTGGTGGCAGCCTGGATCTGGGCTCCGATTGACGTGTTTGTGCCTTGAATAATCACAGCTTTCAAACAGCAGTTCCTGTGTTGTACAAGTTGACATTTGGAGAGGAGCAGCAGCAGCTTATTTAATTGAAAGTAGGGGGGAAAAAAAAAAAAAAGATGTGGTGGAAGGTAGTGCTGTGCTCCAGGTTGCCTCTTTGTTCACGTTTTTAAGCTCTCTGCCTTTCTCTTCTCCCTCTTGTCCTCTGGGTTCTGCTGGTTTTGATTCAGCACCTTCAGATCTGCTGCAGGACTTTGCATGCCCCAAACTGCTTTCCACCTTAAAAAGTTTTGGGATATTGCAGAAGAGACACTATTGTTGAGGCATGGAAGATGGAGAGGCTGTCACTGTGCTGTGGCTGCCGTGTCTGGTCTGCTTCTCATCATGTTCAGCATCAAACCCACAGCTTTGCTGGGCAGACTGGACTTTACTCACTTTGTAGCTGGCTTTTACCTTAAAGCCTTTATTTGCTTTTAACTCTCCAAATGTTTTACTCCTCAGCCTTGGTGTAGCAGGGTCGTGGGCAGTCATGCCTGCAGATGCTCTGGGGTGGTAAAGAAACCAGAGGCAAATGATCTCACCTTGGGGGAAGAGGAGGCTGCATTAGGGGGAAGAATTCCTAAAGACAAGCATGTGAGATGCTCTTATGGGCTGCAAGGGCTAAACATTGTTCATCTTAATGAGAATTGAGCAAGAGGGTTTTATTGTTTGTGTGGAGTGATTTTGGCTTGGAGGGGGGAGGTAAAGCAGGGTCCCCTTCAGTTGTAAAGACAAGGTTGGCACCAAAAAGCACTCAGCTTGGCACAGAGCAGAGTGGTGACATTATGGAGACGTTTCCTATTGTGTTTTCTTATTTGTTTTTGTTGCCATGAAATATGGTCAACCCCTACCCCAGGAACACCAGCTCTGTGTGCTGCTGACTCCTCTGCTGCCACTGCCACTTTCTCAGTGTCAATGAGGTTTTATCCCTGGGCACTGCAGCCTGGCAGTCCCCTGGTGCTTCTGGCCACAGGCTGAGCTGAGCTCCAGGAGGCTGAGGTCTGAGTTCTGCCCTTGGTTTGCTCTTTGCTCTTCCAGAAAACTGCAAAGAGTTTTCTGAAAGAGGAGACAGCAGTAATTCCATCTGCAGTTTGCAACATTTGGGATGCCTCTGTTTTCCCTTTCACAAAGCAAAGTTTGTTATCAGCACCTGGTACAGAGCAGGACTACCTGCAGGAGAGGTTGGGTATGGGTGTGCAGCCTTAATGCCAGCAGCAAGCTGTGTGGCTCTGTTTTTAGGGTTTCTGTTCCTTTAGAAAAATACCCCGAATGTTTTGTTTTGCCGTGGAATGATCTATTTGCCATGGGCTGAGGAAGGATGAGTGAAATATATTTTATTTCTTTGTAAGTGGCCATTTCAAATGGGATAACCCTATTAGAGCTTAATAGCAGGAAGTTTTTAAGTAGTAGGATTTTAGTCTGCTGATCATTCTGAGTAATAATATTTATCCTGCAGCAGTGCCTGCGGGCCAAGTCTTTGTTGTGCTCAGCTGTATTTGACTGATTCCTACCAGGAAGAGGTTGGGGTCTGCACAGGGTGGGAGTAGGGGCTGCTGTCTGGGGCAGGTGGGGGGCAAGGGGTCCCCAGGGGCTTGCATCAGGGATGTGTCCCCCATGGGGAGTGAGTCCTGCAGGGTGTGGGATGGACAGAGGGGTCCTGGGCTGTTCTCTGGGTATCTCAGAGGGGTAGGGCAGAGCTCAGGCTGTTTTTGGGTATCTCAGAGGGGTATGGCAGAGCTCAGGCTGTTCTCTGGGTATCTCAGAGGGGTATGGCAGAGCTCAGGCTGTGGCTCTGATGAGGTGACATGTCCTTCTGCTCCTCAGGGGAGGCCTGGAGGCTGGAGGATGACTGCACGGACCCCCCCCGGGACCCCCAGCTGGGCACGGCGGTGGAGGACGCCCCGTTCAGCTACTTCCGCACCCGTTCCTTCTACATGAGGAAGAGTCTGTCTGTGGACAACCACCTGGGGACCCTCAGCTATGCTGTCCACCCCGCCGAGACCAAGGCTGAGCGCGTCAAGACCAAGCTGCGGCGGCAATTTGTGAGTAGGGGGGCTTCTGTCCCCCCCTCCCCACTGCTCACACACACACACACAGAGCTTCCCCAAAAACACCCACACCTCAGAGAGCTGTTTTTATGTGCAGTGTTACCAAAACAACAGAGAAAGGGGCTGCAGATGGCAGCAGCAGGTTGAGTTTGCCCCCCCATACCTCCCAGGTAGGGGTTTGGGCTCCCCTGGGGCTGTTGCTGGCTCAGGGGTGGCTCTTGCATGGGCAGGTGGTGTGTGTGGTGAGGGTCTCATCTCTGGGTGCTGCTGTCTGAAGCGTGGAACAAGGTTGGAAGTAAGAAATGAGTTTTCCAGTCCACTGCCTCACCTGCAGAAGCAGCTGGGGCTCTGCGAGGGTTTGCAGGAGGGCGCAGCAAGGAGCTGGGCTGAACCATAAACCAGTGTGGAGACCCTGGGGCTGCTCAGCCCTTCCTGGCCCTTTGGAGCATCCTGGTGGTGGGACCAGGGGACAGCCAGGGACACATCAGGGCTGCACCGCAGCTGCTGGAGGCTCTGATCAATGTTTAATGGGCTTTGCTTCTTCTGTTTCCCAGAGACACCCAACCTGGGGGTTCATATGGCCTTCCTGCTGCCTCGTTACTGGCCTTGGGGTTGTAATGAGGGCTCGGGTGTCCCCTTGCTGAAAGCACTCAGTGTTGGGTGGAAATGGGTGAGAGCATCCATACAATGGGAGCAGAGGAGGGAGTGGGTACCTGTGATACCCAGAGTGTCACCACGAGCTGACAGCTGGGCAGGGGACCTCACCCTGCCCTGGGCTTTGGACAGACTCATCTTTTGAGACTGCCCATCCCTGAAGTCACAGATTTTCTTCTAGCCCAGAGGAAGGGCCAATCCCCAATCCTACAGACTGGAGCTGCTTCTGGTGTCCCCTAGGCTGTGGCACAGGGTGATTTTGGGGGTTTGTGCTCAGATTGTTGAATGCAGCTGCTCCTTTTCTCTCTGGGAGGACAGTTCTGACCTCGGCATCACATCAGCGCTTGGCCACAGCAGCAGCAGATGCTGGTGGGGGTGAGTCTGGGGGAGCTGATGACAACCTCAGCACTGTGAACTGTCCCTGGGGGAGCTGCTGGCTTGGGGAGCAGCTGAAAGCCTTGGGAATGGAGATGAGCAGCAAGCATGGGCTGGGGCATCTGGTGAGCGGCTGAAAGGCATTGGAGGTGATTAAGATGAGGCAGTGCTGCTGCAAGGTAAGAGAGGTGGGTCCACTTCATCTCTCCTTCACCCTGGGACCTGCAGCACCAAGCAGCACCCAGGAAGGGGAGGAGAGGGAGTTTGCTGAGATGCTGGGTACTCTTCCTCTTTCAGAGATGTTTTTTCTGTATGTCTGTGGGACCTGTCACTCACAGCCTCCCTTCTGCAGCAGAGGTGGGTGCACAAGGCTTGGAAGGACTTGGGCTCTCAGCCCAAACAGCATCCTGGTGCCTGCAGAAGAGTGGGCTCTGCTGGTGCCCACAGGGCAATCCTCTGCTCAGCACCATGTTAGCAGCTCTCTGTGCTGTCTACAGCAGATAATTCACTTTGGCCTTTGACTTCATTAAGTTTTGGGGGTCTTCAGCTTTCCTTGGTGTACTCATGGAGCTTATTTATATCTCTCCAGGAATGAAGCATGATTTTTGTAGTGTTGTTGGTTTTTTGGTTAGGCTTGGGTTTCTTTTTCCTCATTTATTTTTTTTTTTTTTTTAGCTTGCCTATGTCATTTCTGGTTTGACATCAGAAAAGTGTTGCTGCTGTAGGCTCAGTCATAGGCTGTGATCCTGTGAGACCTACTGGGACAAGCAGACTCATCCCACCTGGAAATGGCCTTTCAGCAGAGTCTGGGGGCAGTCAGTCTGCAGAAAGCTGAGCCAGCAGCTCATTAGCTGGAGCTCAGGCTGGTACAGGACCAACACTCAGCACACAGCTATAGAGCCTGGCTTTTCAGTTCAAAGTAAAGGTCCTGCCAACCTAGGGAAGTTATTTCTGAGAAGAGGTAGCTAGTGCTGAGCTCCACATCCTCCCAGGGTTTGGTAATTGCTTCTCATCTTGGTGCTGGAGATGTTGCAGCTTCTCTGAGGCAATGTCATGCCCTGGCCCCAGCCCCAGCTCTCTGAGCACAGCTGGTGGAGAAATCGGTGCATGGCACAGCATTTGTAGAAGGGAATATGTTTTGCCTTTTTTGCAGTGGCTCATCTGGGACCTTTTAGGAAAGTCCATATTTAAACCTTGATTCATTTTTCTGGACTGTTGCATTTACCCAGCTCGTAACTTTAGATTTCTGGCTTTGCTCTTTCCCCGCTGACAGCCTGAGCTGCCTTTGCCTTGCAATGCAGCTGCTCAGTTTTCTATTTTGGGGATTGCTGAGAGTGAGGGGAGAAGCTTCTGATGCAGGGCTTCTGGGGGGGCAGCTGAGCCCCTGCCCTAGCAGGGGAGATGGAGATGGAGAGAGCTATTGCCTGCATGCCTCCTGTGCTGTGTATCTTCCCTCTGTCCATATATCAGGCTCTCTGCCTCACAAAGGCATGGTGCTGGTCACAGGCATTCTCCAAGGGAGAATTTCATGTAGCTCATCTGAAAACACTGAAGGTTTGTGTTCCTGCACCCCTGGGGTGCTGGGCCAGTGATGCTGAGGCTTCTTTCTGCTTCCCTGCCAGTGCAGAGGGAGCACCTGCAAATCCTATTCCAGCCCCATTCACCAGGAGCAGCTCTCCTTCCCCTGACTGCCAGAGGCAAGGCATGTCTGCCTGCCTCCCAGTGCCTCCCAGTGCCTCCCAGTGCCTCCCAGTGCCTCCCAGAGCCTCCCAGAGCACAGTGGAGGGTGGGTTTCCCCATGCCAAGTAGCTTCTGGAATGTGTCTGCGGTCCCCACTGCTGGCATGTGATGGATCCACACGTACAGATTGCTTGAATTTGCATAATTTGAATTTTAAATGAATTCCAATTTTTTTGTGATTGTCAGGAGGAGTTGTCTTTCTAATAAGCCTTTCCTTTTAGCTCCTCTAAGGCTTGTAATGTTGGTGATGTTTCTGTCTTTGAGAACGAGGAGCATTTGATGGCTTTTGACGTCTGTGCCTCACATGGATGCCCTGCCTTGCCCCAGTGGGTCCAACCCCTGCGTGCTGTGGCAGAGGTGAGAGCCAGGGCTCTGCTCTGAGACCTTGGTTTGAGTCACCCAGTGATGGGCAAGGAACCATTGTGGATTTTTGCACCCAGCTAGGGCTGTGCTGCCTCCATTCTGGGGAGAGAGGAGCAAGGATGGGACCTTCTGCAGTGTCCTGTGTCTGGGGAAGGAGGAGAGGAATGGCTGCTTTACAGGCTGAGGGGAAACTTCTTGTCTTCATAGGAGCCCTGATCATTAAAGGCAGAAGTATCTCTATTAAACTCAGTGTTAGCCTTACAGAGGAGTCACCCAGCACTGAGCCACTGTCTGCCATGACTGCCAGGACAGGACAGATTCCAGCAGGGCTCAGGGTGAATCTGTACTCATTCTTTTTACCCTTAAGTACCTGAAGTGCTCTGTATCCAAGCCAGTTGTCCTGGCATTGCCCACTGACGTTGTGATGTTGCCAGGGAAGCTGTTGAACTGATACACAGATCCTGCTGCTCCCCTGAGAGGGGGTCATTACCTTCCTGTGAGCAGCTCTGTCCTGACCCCTCTTTCATTCTAAATGAAACACAGCTCGTTGTGTGTAACAGGAGAGCTTTCCAGTTTCTGCAGGTGGGGATGGAGGAGAGCAGGGGTTGGCACTGCTCTGCCACAGCAGCTGGTTCAGCTCTGCCATCTCTGGTGCCACCAAAACTGTTTTGATTCTTCTGCATTGTGAATTCATGCATGCAGTGAGTTCATCATAGAAAACATAGAAAACAGCTCCATGGAGAAAGACCTTGGAGTCCTAGTGGACAGGAAATTCTCCATGGGTCAGCAATGTGTCCTGGTGGCCAAGAGGGCCAATGGTGTCCTGGGATGCATCAGGAAAAGTGTGTCCAGCAGATCTAGGGAGATTCTCTTTACCCTCTACTCTGCCCTGCTGAGACCACACCTGGAATACTGGATCCAGTTTGGGGCTCCCCAGTTCAAGAGAGACAGGGACCTACTGGGGAGAGTCCAAGGCAGAGCTATGAGGATGCTGAGGGGACTTGAGCATCTCTCCTGGGAAGAAAGCCTGAGAGCCCTGGGGCTGTTCAGCCTTGAGAAGAGAAGGCTGAGAGGGGATCTTCTGAATGTCCATCAACACCTGAGGGGTGGGTGTCAAGAGGAAGGGGCCAATCTCTTCTCAGAGGTGCCCAGTACCAGCACAAGGAAGAATGGGTTGAAGTTAGAACACAGGAGTTCCACCTCAACATGAGGAGAAACTTCCTGACTGTGAGGGTGAGGGAGCCCTGGCCCAGGCTGCCCAGGGAGGTTGTGGAGTCTCCTTCTCTGGAGCCTTTCCAAACCCCCCTGGATGTGTTCCTGTGTGTCCTGCCCTGGGGGATCCTGCTGGGGCAGGGGGGATGGACTGGATGATCTCCAGAGCTCCCTTCCAACCCTGAATATTCTCTGATTCTGTGATTCTATGATTCATTGTGCCCGACCCCACCGTGGCAAATTGCTCACTTGCCGACTCATTGATGGGGAGTTTAAAAAACAAAACAAAACAACAAAAGAACCCCAAACCATCCCAACCTGATAACTAATGTCATGCTTTGGAGAGCAGCTTATTCACTGGAAAGCAGGCAGCAGAGCAGTCCCTGGGTGCAGGCAGGGAGTGGGAGAGGCCTCCTGGGAATCACAGCTTCAGAGATTACTGTGGGAGGAAACGAGACAGGAATGCTCTGAGCCCAAACATTCCCAGCTCCTTCCTTTGATGGTTGGGGGTTTAATTGCTTGGGGTGTCCCAGCGAGTGCTTTTTGGTGCCTGTTTAAAAGCAGCTGAGGGCTTGGGGAAGGGGAGTGTGGGCTGGGGGTCTGCCCTGAGCATCCCCACGCCAAGGGCAGTGTCTCCAGGGGAGGAATCCAAGGGGCAGCTCTGTGTGGGGATGACATGAGGCTGGTGGAGAGGGGGGTTCCTCGGGGTGCCCTACATCCCACGTTTTCCAAGCTGAGCTGGGAGCAGGTATCTGTGATGGAGAGCATAAACTGAGTGAGCTGGGGGGGGGTCAAGATCCTCTTTGGGGTGGAAGATGTGGAGCCAATGCTTCATGCTCATGGTGAAGGGTGACTGAGATGCCATGCCAGGGGGGTTCTGGCAGAAATGATCTCACCTGCTCTCTGCTGGAGGGAGATGCTGCTCTGCTTGCTGCCTGGGGAGGGCTCATCAGGTGCAAGGGGGTCTGCTGAGGATGAGTCTTGCTCAACCCAGGATGTTTTTTGGCCAGCTGTGCTGGCTTCTTTCCCTGCTGGAGCCACCAGAAGCCAGGTGTCCCTGGTGCCTGTCCCCACCACAGGGCTGGCAGGTCTCTGAGGCCTGGGATAGGCAGCAAAATCCTGGAGCAGCAGGGGTTAGTTTTTTCAGAATCTACATTTAACTGGAGAGTTACTCCCTTCTGTTTACCTCCACCATGGTGCTCCTCTCTGGTGCTCATCTGCATTCTCTGCTGGGGAAGATCTCCCAGGGCAATCTAAGAATTCATTCTGCACCTTGGGCTGGGCTGGTGGGATGGCAGAAGAATCCTGGTCAGGCTGTGCTTGGGGCTGAAGCCTGGGGGTTCATGGAGAGGTGACAGGTTCCGATGGCATGGGCAGGAGCAGCAAAGGTCCCAGGTGAGGCAGCAGGTGACCATGCAGCTCTCCACCAGCAGAAGCTTCAGGGCTTTGCAAAGGGGCATCTTAATAGCTCCATCATCTGTGGGATTAGGTCAGTACTGAAGTATGACACAGAGCAGGTTCCCAAAAGCTTGCAGACACTGTTCACTCTTCTGCTCTGCAAAGCTTTGGTCCCTGGCCCTAGAGCAGCTTTCTTCTACCCACAGCTAAAAAACTGAGTGCATCCAGAGAAGGGCAACGGAGCTGGGGAAGGGTCTGGAGCACAAGTCTGAGCAGGAGGGGCTGAGGGAGCTGGGGGTGTTGATCCTGGAGCAGAGGAGGCTGAGGGGAGACCTTCTGGCTCTCTGCAACTGCCTGAAAAGAGGAAGGAGCTAAGGGGAGGGTTGGTGTCTTCTCCCACGAGACAAGTGATAGAACAAGAGGGAACAGCCTCAAGTTGTGCCAGAGGAGCTTTAGGTTGGAGATAGGGAAGAAATTTCTCCCTGGCAAGGGTTGTCAGGGCCTGGCCCAGGCTGGCCAGGGCAGGGGTGGAGTCCCCATCCCTGGAGGGGTTTCAAAGCTGTGGAGATGTGGTGCTGAGGGCCATGGGTTAGTGGGGGCCTTGGCAGTGCTGGGGGAAGGGTTGGAGTGGATTGATCTTCATGGTCTTTTCCAACCAAAAAACGTTCTGTGCTTCTATCCCTGAGGTGGCTGTGTAGATGCCAAGTGCTTGTATAAAACATTTTCAGCCCAGTGGGGTACACCAGACTCCACCAGCAAACCTCTGCTGGTCATGAGATCCTGCAGGCAGAACCAGAGCATGTGCTTCCTCTCTCAGATGGAAGGAGCAGGAGCTCTGGTGTTAGATTTTTCTGGTTCTGGAAATTATTCAGCAATTGTCTCTTAAGCCTATTTGCTGTTATATATTTTTTTAATGTTTAATACAAAGCAAATCACATTGCATTTACAAATCACCCTCAGGAAGCCTCCTCTTTTCCATGTAAGTGATTTGAGACCTGCTGATGGGCAGGGGGCTGAGAGTACAGTCTCTGACAGTGCCTTAAAATAAACAGACAGCAGCTGTGGGCTTCTCTGCTTGAAGCTGGAATGTGTTAATTGCCGAGGGACAGCTTTTGGGTTTCATTTGAACAGTGCCATTTTGCAGGTTGAACACCAGGGCAAACTCTGTATCATTTTCCCAGGGCTCTTAGAAAGAGAGGATACAGGTTGGCTTTGCTCCTGACTTGGGCCTGTCCAAATAATTTATGCAAACTGCTAGGAAATGGCCTCTAAATTCAAACTCTTAATAACCACAGTTCAAAACCGCTGCTATTTCCCTCCAAACCCGCAGTGTTTGCTCCCTCTGCTGGCTTTGCTTCGGGAAGGAGCATCCTGGGCTCAGCCAGGGGGATGCTGGTGGAGGGCAGGACTGGCTGGGAGGTGGTGGAGGGACCACTTTCCCTCCTCCTATTCATTAGCAATTTGCTTCTGGCAAGGAGCATCAAATGCAGAGAAAGCAGCAGGGCTGAGGAGGAGAGAGGAATCCTTTGCCAGCTTCCAGTTTTACTCCAGTTCTCCAAGCTAGACTTGCTAAAAATGTGCACTGCGTCCTTCAGCGTTTGAAGAAAACAACTACAGGGATTAAAAATAAGCAAGACATTATTTTGAGAGCTGGAGTCTTCTCTGCAGCAGGACTGGCTCACAAACTGAAACTCAAACGAGATGCTGGAGCCCAGGCTGGGGTCTCAGTGATGTGGGCTGGGCTGGGGGACACTTTGGGCTGCAGCCAACCATGGTCCAGTAACTACTTTCAGGTGGCTCCATCTTCCTGAGCACACAAAAGCTTGTGCTGGCAAGGTGTGGACTGGTTCTTGATTCAGGCAAGGAGGAGCCTCTCCATGGCACAGCTTCTCCACCTGCCTTTGGCTGGTTGTCCCCTCCCAACAGCTGGGTGTGATGGTGGAAATGGCCACATTTCTGCTGCCCAGGGCCTTTTTGGCCTCTGCATCCAGCCACAGAGGTCCCAGCTCCCAGGGTTTTCCGTGTTAGTGCCAAAGTGAACAAATAGTCCGGTGGGATTTGTAATCCTGGTTTCTTTTCTCACACCTGGGCTCTGTGGTTTGCTCCATGATTGTAGGTCTTTGGATCCCAGGCTGGTCAACTGCTTAGACCAGGTGTAGTAATCATGTCTTCTGCTCACCATAAGGCTTCTTGGTCCACCTATGGACCCTTTTTATGTTTCCCTTGGTAGATCTGCTCCTCTGAGCTTCCTCTTGAGCCTTCTTGCTGTTGCTTTCCCAGGCATCAGACTGCAAATCCACATGCTGTACAGAGCTCCCAATTTGGAAGTCTTTGGGTCTCCTTTGTCTGAGGAAGTCATGTGCCTAAAGGTCAGGAGCAAATGGTGCATATCTTTATAAATGCAGCCTCCAAAACTTTCATGAGCTATTGCAGAGTGCCAGTGAAGCGAGTGCTTTGGCAGCCTGAGGTTTAAACACTCCTGGAGTACTTTCCTTGAGGGGAAAAAAAAAAAAAAAAAAGTGGTGCAGGGAGGTGCCTGTGCCTCAATAAACACTTTGGAACATCCTTGTGGCTTTGCATGGATCCAGCAAGTGGATTCAGTTGCAAAACTGGGAGCAATTTGGTGCCATGGCTGGAGGTGGCATTCGGTGTGTGCTGGGTGCCAGCACCTGGGTGCTGCCAAACCTCTCCAGGTGCAGGCTGCCTGGAATGAATCCCTGTGCTCTAAAGCTCCATAAATCCCTGTGCTGTCCCCTTAGAAACCACGGGGCTCCCAGAGCTGCTCGGTGGGCTGGTGGTGGGTGCAGTAGCAGTTGTGTGCTACAAGAGGTCTCTGCAGCACTGTGCTTTGGTACCCACCCTGGAGCAGCAGCTCCTCGGGCTTTGCTTCCTCCATCCCTAGGGAAGGGTTTCCCTCCACCCAGCCCTGAGTTCTTCTCAGCCTCCAAATCCTCATGGTCACCCCACTCCTTATTGCACCCATGAACCTGGGGAAAACTGGCCGAGATCCCAAAAGCTTTGAGGGTGTGACCCGTGTCCCAACACATTGGTCACATATGGCTGTTCACAGTGACTGTGGCTGGGGCTCTTTGCTGTCCCCAGAGCTGAGGCCTGGCTCTCTGCAGCCATCTGCTTTCCAGCCTGAGCTGTGGTGGGGAGCAGAACACCAGGATGTGACCCTGGTGTCATCAGAGTCTGTTTGTCCCACCCAGGGGCACTCAGGGTCCCAGCACCTATTTAGGGCTTGCTGCCTGCTCACCTTTGCTGGACCTGCCTAAGGAGCAAGAGGGGGGGACAGCAACTTTGGGGGAGATTGTCCCAGCCCCTCCTGTAGCCTCCATGGTGCTTGGCAGTGACAGAGCTGGTCTGCAGCCCCAGTCCTTCCCTAGCAGTGCCAGGTGGGCAGGGTGGCCATCACCCTGCTTCAGAGGACACTGGCACATAGTGAGGAGAGGTGACATATCTAACTTGTGTTGCCATGTGTCTCCTGTCCCCACTCCCAGCACTCAGGAACTTGCTGGGAACCCTGAAGTCTCCCTGGGCGCTGACTGGAGCTGGTTCAGCTCCTTGGGCAAAGGTGAGAGTGGAAAGCAGGAGGTCTGGTTGGGGACATCCTGCTGCAGAGAGGCTGAGGGCAGGGAGAGCTCTCTGCCATCTCCAGAGTCTTTGTCAGGGTCTCTGTGGGTGCTTTCACTCGCTGAGAGGCTCCTGGCAATGTCTGAGAGCTCCCAAGGAGCCCAGCTTAGCAGAAGTTTGGAGAAGGAGCTGGCAGTGATCTCAAAGGGGACATCAGAGGCTGAAGATTAAGCGGAGCATTTCCGGTGGGAACAAGAGGACGTTTGGGGTCGGGTGTCACCTCATTTTGCCGGTAACAACAGCCTTGCTGCTGTTGGGAAGGATGGAAAAAGAAAGGATCCTGAAACCTAAGAGCTGTTTTGCTATTTACTTTGGTTCTGTTTTTACTCCAAGAATAGAAACAAAGACGATGGATTTGCATCACCAGGAGCAACTTGAGGAGGGAGGAGGAAGCGGTGGGGCCTCATTAGTGGCAGGAATGTGCTGGCGAGAGGAGGGCCCCGGTGACAGGGGAGGAGGTTTGACCTGGGGGTTCCTATTAGCATTTTGTTCATCTCACTTCTCCCCCCTTGTGTTTTATTTTTCTTTTTTTAATGACTAGTTTGCCAGCCCTCTTGCAAGGGAGCGTTTGCAGAGGCAGAAATAGCCCGGGCTTCAATGGAGAGTGAAGTGCCTTGGAGATTGCCCCACTTCCCCAATTGGGTCTTGATCTCCTGGAAGGAAAAGGTTTATATCCATCTGTACTGACTGTTTAGGAGTCTTTGCCTGTCACATGTAAAAACCTGTTTTTCCTTCCTTGCTGTTGCATCTCCAGTCAGAGTCTGATCACAGCAAAGGACTAAGAATAGCTGCAGAGGGGTGGTGGTGGGGTGGCTGGGAGACCTTCAGCCTTGCTGCTCCTCACTCTGGAGGAGGAGGGCTGGGATGGGTGGTTTTGCTGTGGAAATCTTGATGCCTTGTTCCATGGCAAGGGGTCTGCTTGCTGCCAGCCTGCTGAAGCCTCCAAGCAGTGCAGGAGGAGGTTGAACTGGGACCCAGGCAGTGGAGTAGAAAGACAGAGTTACAATTCTACGTGTGGGAGATCTTCCCTCTGTTTTCTTTGGTTGTTGCAGAGGTGGCTTCTCGAGGGAGAGAGAATAGCTTTTTGGTGATGCCACTCTACCAGCATAACAACAACAACTTCTGGATCAACTTTTTGACAGCAGAAATGTCCTGTGGAAAGTTTCAGTGCTTCTGGACGCTTTGAGGAAAGCAGTGTGAAAGCTGCTGACCTGCATAGACCTGATATGCACTCGATTCCTCTGTGGGGTGGTGGGGTCTTGCCAGACTTTACCCCTGTTATCTCCTGGGGAGGAGAGGGAGGAAAGTGATGGCTGGAGGAGATCAGGTATGGAGCTTCAGACAGGGACACTGATAGGGTCGTGGTGGACCTGGGCCCTTGTTCAACTCCTGCATTCAGCTGGGGCAATAACTGCATTGCATGGTGAGGAAATGACACACGTCTGGTCTGTGGTCTTCTGGACCAGGGCTGAGTCTGGTTTTGGTTCGTGCTGTTTCCTCTCTGGTGGGTTCTTTCCCTTTCATTACTTGGCCTCTGCGTTTTTGTGGGTGGTTTGGTTTCTTCTTTCTGAATGGACAGTCAACAGCAAATCCAGCCCATAGCTCAGCTGCTTCATCCAGGTTTTTCTTCAAATGATCATTTACTGTTTCTTCTGGCCATTTAAGGTACCTCTGGTGAGCATCTGTGGCATTGGCTCTGGAGCAGTGGGTCACACAGTGGCTGCTTGGGTGGTAGAACAGAGCATTGGCTGCCCAAAAAGCAGGGAAAATGGAGACCTAGTGCCTGATGCTGGCTTAAGAGAGGGCATTTGCTTTGTCTGCAGACCTTTGCTTGTGGTAGAAAGGCACCAGCTCCTCTACATTGGGAATAAGCCTTGTGATGTTCCAAGAGGAGCACACAAAAGCACACAGCTTTGCTGGGACACTTTCTGTTGGTGACTCCCTCTGGACACATCGGGAGGATTTAGGGCAGGAAACAGGAGGAACACTAGAGACTTCTCATGGACCTTCAGGTGAATCCAGCCTTTTCCCCCAGGCTGATCTTCTGTGAGAGGTGTTTGGTTCTGGTGTGCTGTTGTCAGGTGCCTCAGGGTGACAAGATTGGTTTTCTGATACAGTGCTCCCTATGTTTCTGAATGGAGCACGTGAGGAGGTGACTTCTCAGGTGGGTTCAGGCCTTTCTGCCATCCTTCCATCTTCCCAAGAGATGACATTGGCACCAAAGAGCACCGGGGTATAATTATGCATTGCCTGGTCAATCACCAAGTTAATTTGTCATCTGAGAGCCATCTGAGACTACAAGTCTTCAACTTGAGTGTTGCCGAGGAGTGAATTAAATAACTGCAGCTTCTTTGGACCTTGCCTCCTTCATGGAATCATAGAATGGTTTGGGTTGGAAAGGACCTTAAAGATCATTGAGTTCCAACCTCTCTGCATGGGCAGGGACACCTCCTACCAGCCCAGCTTGCTCCAAGCCCCATCCAGCCTGGGCTGAGACACTGCCAGGGATGGGGCAGCCACAGCTTCTCTGGGAAACCTGGCACAGGGGCTCAGCACCCTCACACCAAAGAATTTCCTCCTAATGTCCAACCTAAATCTCCCCTCCTCAAGTTTTACACCATTTCCCCTTGTCCTCTCCCTACACCCCCATGTCCAAAGCCCTCCCCCAGCTTTCTTGTAGCCCCTTCAGATATTGGAAGGTTGCTCTGAGCTCCCCTGGGAGCCTCCTCTTCTCCAGGCTGAACAACCCCAATCCCTCAGCCTGGCTTCCCAGGGAGGTGCTCAGCCCTCTGAGCATTTGAGTGGCTCTGCTCTGGACACCTTCCAGGAGCTCTGTGTCCTTCTGATGCTGGGGACTCCTGGGCTGGACACAGAACTCCAGGTGGGGTCTCAGAAGAGCAGAGCAGAGGGGGAGAATCCCCTCACATCTAGGTAGACCAAGTTGCCCTCATGTTCTTTGACAGGAGATGACTGAGCTGAAGCTGGCTGTGGCTGAGCACCATGCTGGTGGCAGCTTTGCTTGTTGGGCACATTCTCCTGGGGCTTAGACATTGATTAACACCTGCAGGCTAAAACGAGCTGGTTTTAGTTCCTGGCACGTACAGCAGATCAAAATGTTTTTATTTCCTCCACGTGGCCTTAGGCATCCGCAGATGATGTAACTGAGCTCAATCACCCTGCCTTCCCTCCACAGAGATGTCTGTCCTGCCTCTCTGTGCCAGGGTCCTGTGTCTGAGCACCCTTTTGATTGCTTCTAGGCAGTGACTGGATGCTGAGCTCTGGCCATCTGTCTGTTTGGGTTAGATTTTCATGGGAATCCTTCAAAACTGCAAAGTGGTGAAATAGATCCTCCCCAGCACATATGCCTGTGGGGTAGTGATGGACCCCTTCATCTCTGGTGGTTTTTCCAAGGCCAAGCCTGCTCCTCTCAGACCCATGACACTCAAGGCATGGCTCAGTCTGGTGCCATGCTCAGTTCCACAGCCCAGGAACCCTCTGCTCCCCTTGGTGGGACCACCCCAGGCTCTGCTGGTGAGTGGGGGTGGTTGTGCTGGGCAGCCCTTGGTGTGCACCCAACCCCTCCAGTGCTTTCCCTTCCCATTGCTGTGCTGTTGGGTCTGTTCATGCTCCTTGTGTTCTCTGTGTGTGTCTGTGTCCACCACTGTGGGGCTCCTGTGCCTGAGGAGAACTGAAGCTCAGCAACCTCCCTGGGGAGAACAAGTGGGAGCTGTCGACACTTTACTGGAGAAATTAATGACTGAGCTAAGAAAAGGCTGATTTTTCTTTCTTTTTTTTTTTTTTACTGTACATAAGTAAATTACTGCCAAAGAATTGAGGGCCACTCTTTAGTGGGTCTGGGAGTTTCTCAGGGCAGAAGGAAGCCTGGAAGAGAGGAGAGGGTGGGATCCAGGCTTGTTCATCCTGTGGGAGACACAGCCCCTGGAGCTGTGAGCTGAGAAGTGGTTCCTTCCTCCCCAGCTGATGCAGGAGTGAAGTAACCCCCTCTCCTGCCCACCCTTGGTGCTCTACTAAGAACTGGAACAGGTTGCCCAGAGAAGCCTCATCCCTGGCAGTGCCTCAGGACAGGCTGGATGGGGCTTGGAGCAACCTGGGCTGGTGGGAGGTGTCCCTGCCCATGGCTGGAACCTGGTCTTTCAAGGTCCCTTTCAGACCAAACTACTCTGTGATGATTGTTCCCAACCACCCAGGCTGGTGGCAGAGGAGATGAGGCTCTGATTTATTTTAAAACATGGGCACTCAAGGTCCTTGGCTGCTGTGAGTCCGTGTGGGGCTGCAGGAGGCTGTGGGGATGGGAGGGCTCAAAGCCAGGTCTAAATATTTCTAATTACCCTGCATTTGTAGACCTTTTCTAAACAAACCAGTGACAAGCTGCCTCTTTTTCTGTTGCCAAGGCCTGTGCAGAAAATATTTAGATCAGCAGCAAAGGCAAATAATCTTGGTCTAGGGATGTGACGGGTTTTATTCTGCAGGTTCTTTTTGCCTTGGCGAGATCTTTATTTATTCTTGGTTTTGTTTAGTGGTTCCCATCATACATAAACTCAGACCCTGGTAAGGCACGGACGTGTCTCCTTTCTCCTGGACCATCCAACACCCCCACGAGCATCACTCCCCCTTCCAAAAAAGTTATTGTTCCTAGAAAGCAGAGCAGTGCCACTGGAATGTTAATTGGGGGAAGTGAATAACCACCGCTACCCTCCGCCTAACCTTCCCCAGCCCCCTTTTAATGAGCAAATTGAATTTATTTAGGCATTGAAGGTCCTGTCTCTCCTTCCCCTGGGCAGACTGAAGTGTCCATTGTGCAGCCCCACACTGGGATTTGCTGCCATTTGTTTAAGGATTTTTTTTTTTTTTTTTAAATTTAAAGAAAGGCAATTTTTAAGCAGGGAAGGGGACATGGGACAGGACCATTCTCTCTTGCTGCAGGGAGAGGAGATGAGTTGTGGCATGCAGAGGCAGGCAGGGGGCTGGGTTTGTCACCGGTACCATTCCCAGTGACTTGGGATAGGGTTCTTGTGTTCCCTTCTCACCTTGCTGAGCCCGTGGAGGAGGCAGGAACAACAAGTCCAGCCCGTGGCTGTAGCAAGGTGGAGAATCCACCACATCTTGGTAGGTGCCACCCAGCCAGCCCAGCTGGAATAGAGGAAGGCTGCTGGGGAAAGAGGTTTTGCTTTGAGGCTATCTGGGAAAACCTGCTTGTGCCATGGCACGGGGGGATTTTGTGGTTTTGTGTTTCTCAATGGTGAATCCTTCATCTCTGCTCTGACACCCTGTCCCAGCCCCACGCTGAGATTTTATGGCCAGGATTTCGGTTCACACAGATGTGCACAGCTGGCTGGGGAGCCCTGGCTGTTAGGGGAGACTCAGCAGGGCCTGTCCTGCCCCACAGTGTACAGGCTGTGGGTTTGAAGGGTTCAGGTCTGCCTGCAGGCTTGGAGGTGGCTTTGTCCATGTACCACAACATCCCCACAACAAAATGTCAGTGTCTGTGTTGTCCTGGTCACCAGGCTTTGGATTTATGCATGGCACCATTGGGTGGGGTTTGCTGGTGACTGTAGGGATGTGGGTGTCCTTGGGTCACCAACTGTCCCAGGTGTCAGAACAAGCTGACCTTGGGTCCCTTCGCCATGTCAGACCACTGCTTTGCTTGGATTAAACCCCAGAAGTTTAAGTACAGGTGTGTATGGTTGGTGGAGTAGGTGTGGTGCTGTTTATTTTGATGTTAAATGTGTTGTGTAAGGTCTGTGCACCATGAATTCCCATCTCTGCTATCACCTGCCTGGCTGGTCGTTGGCCACAGATGTGGGGCTCATCATGGAGGGGTTTAGGGCCAAGAGGGGTGTCCTGGCATTTCCAATTTCCATAAGGAGCTTCTGCCAAGAGGACCAGAGCAGGTGGCAGTGGAGAGGAGAGGCTCTGCTCTCTGCTTCCTTACAGAACTGAGAACTTGACTTTTTTCTTATGTAAGCTGAGGGTGGCCAGAGAAGGGCAACCAAGCTGGTGAAGGGTCTGGAGAACAAGTCGTGTGAGAAGAGGCTGAAGAGAGATTGTTTAATTTGGAGAAGAAGAAGCTGAGGGGAGACTTTATCTCTGTCCACAACTACCTGACAGGAGGTGGTAGGGAGGCGGGTGCTGGCATCTTCTCTCAAGTAAATAATGGTAGGAGTAGAGGAAATGGCCTGAAGTTGCACCAGAGGAGGATTAGGATAGGTATTAGGAAGAATTTCTTTACTGAAAGAGTAGTCAGGGGCTGGAACATGCTGCCCAGGGAGGTGGTGGAGTCACCACCCCTGGAGGTAATAACAAAACACGTAGATGAGGCACTTCAGGACATGCTCTAGTGGGCATGGTGGTCATGATCTCATGATAGTGGTCTCAGATCTCATCTCTATCTCCCCTCTTCCAGTCTGAAACAATTCCCCCTCATCCCATCCCTCCAGGCCCTTGTCCCAAGTCCCTCCCCAGCTTTCCTGGAGCCCCTTCAGGCACTGGAAGGTGCTCTAAGGTCTCCCCATTGCAGCCTTCTCTTCTCCAGGCTGAACACCCCCAACTCTCTCCAGAGCAGAGCTGCTCCAGCAGTCAGATAATTTTTGTGGCTTCCCCTGGACTCACTCCAACAGCTCCATGTCCTTCCTGTGTTGGAGACCCCAGCTTTACTGCAGGGGAATTCTTCCCAGAGTACAGCAGCAGGGGACAATCCCCTTCCTCATCTTGATTGTGCATTTGTTTTGCATGTATTAAAACCTTTCTTTCTCCTTCCCAGCTACCTGTTGGAGTTGTCTGTGCTCTCCAGCTGCTCTCAGCACCCCAGCCTCTCCCTGACCCTTGCCTCTGCCCACCCTCCCTCACTTCTGCTCCTTTTCTTCTCCCTGTTGCTGTCCTCCATGCAGCTGCTGCTTCCCACTTCATGCTGGGGAGGTTTTGCTGAAGGAGGTTGAGGTGTGGGCTGGCATTCCCATGTCCAGGTGTAAATGGGAGAGCTGCCACCAAGCTGCTTGGATGTGTCACAGCAGGAAGAGGTGGCAGGTCCTGGCCATCCCCATCCCCTCCTCCCTTTCAGACCAAAGAAGGGAGAGCAGTGACCAAACCAACCCGAACTCGGGGTCTCTCCATATTGCATTGGGAGACACTTTTTTGTTGTTCATTTGTTGCTGATTTGTATATTCATGATTAAACCTGCAGCTGTCCAGTGCCTGGAGGATTTGGAATGAATTAGAATGACAAGAGACATGGTCTTTACAAATGAAGGAATCATTTTTCCCTGCACTTAGCATTCATCCTCTTTCAAAGGTTCTCTGTGTGACGCAGATTTGCTGCACTTTCATGCCGGGGCTGCGGGGAGATGTCTGGATCTTGCAGTCCTTTTGATTTCTCTGGCAAACGTGGGTGTGATGACGTGGGAGGAAGGGGCAGTGTGTTAAATGCTCTGATAGTTTTTAATGGTGTCAAAGTCTGCCGTTTAAATGGGGACTTTCACGCTGGAGGAGAATTGAAAGGGGGAGATGGGCGTGCAAATCGATGCCGCGGGCCTCCCTTCCTCCGCAGCGTCCCTGTCGCGGGGTTTGTTGATCAACCTCCCTCCTGCTGGAGCTTAATCCTCTGCTGATGGCATCCCCACGTTGCCATGGCAATGGCCATCCGGCTGGTCAGGAGCATCACCTCTGCCTGGTGGATGGAGAGCTGGAGCTGCTGGGGCTGAGCCTGGCTGGGAAGTGGCAGCGTTCCTGGGGGTTGGCACTGGCTCAACGCATGCCCTGCAGCAGCAGAAGGCTTGGGACACAGGTGGCATCAGCAGCCTCCCCATCTGGCACCTTCTAGCTGTGGCTTGGACTTTTTATTACCTGTCTGAAGTGTATCAGTTGTAAGAAATGGTGGTCTGTGCTTTGGATGGGCATGTCAGTCACCTGATGGTCCCTCCCTGACCACTGGGATATGGTTTCCGTGGCCAAGTGGTCCTGCCAGCTTGCATTCCCAGGAGTTGTACCCTGTGTCCACGCTGCCATTGACTTAGGGTGAGATTCTTTTGGTAAATAATCCCACAACTCACCACAAAGCTTCCTGAAGTGACTGTAACTTTTGCTCCTCACCTTGCTGGGGTCTGAGGGAACAGTGTGAGATGTTTGCCCATCAAACTCCTCCCAAATGCCTGGGACTTCTCCCTTGGGTGCTGTGCTGGCTCCTGGTCCCTTCCTGAGGACAGTGATGGGAATGGTGGCTCAGCTCTCCTGGCATGGTAAGAAGGACATTGGTGGGAGTGGTGACAGGGGGTCGGTGACACTCGATGGGCCATGGGCCAAGGTGGTTGTGAGAGCCCCATCCCCAAGGTTGTGAGTGATGGCTGTCTTCTGCTGTGGACTAATTTGGGATCAGGCTGTGGTGAGGACCATGGTGAGCAGCAGCTGTGTGCCCTCAGATGGGGTCATCTCAGGGAGAAGGAGGAGCTGTCTGTACCATGAATCCTCATGATGTGGCTGCCCTTGGATCTTCAGAAGGCTGGTTGGTTGCAGTGACTTTGTTGCATGTGTTTTCATGTTTGAGGAGCTCTGAATTTCTGCATAACTCCATTGGGAGGGGAAGGCTTGATGGATGGTGGTGGAATTTCCGGGGGCCCTGCAGAGGGATTGCAGCATCCTGGGAGCTCTCCAGTGTGCCATGTAACCCTCCTGTACTGCATGGTGACAGTGGAGTGCTCTTGAGCCTGTCTTGCAACAGGGGGGTGGTCCAGCCCAGAGGACAGGTTTCTGGGTGAGTACAGCTATTCTAACATAGGAGGGGCACTGTTATGGCACTGGCAGATGACAGACGTGTGGTGCAGACGTGTTCTTCAGCACCAAGGCTCGGTGGAAGGAGTTGCAGCAAACCATCATCTTGCTGGAGGAGCTGCTTGATGACACATAGAGCATCAAGCCTGCTCTTGAAGCAGTGAGGAGGCACCCAAAGGCAGGGGAGGTGAATCAGTTAAAATTAAAAACGCTGCATGTAAGTGTCCTCACTGGAGCGTGAAAGAAGTGCTGACTCCTCAGACACTTTCTTAATTGTGTTTTTCAAACCCCACTTTCATTACGTGATTCAGGACACGTTTGCAGGTGGCTGCTCAGCTCAGGATGTAAGCTTGGGGTGTCTCAGGTGGCATTTCCTATCAAATGTAATAGTTGGGTGTACCAATCAAAGTGCTGAAAAGCTGGGAGTCGTGCAGCAGGTAGAACAGCCTGGAAAGGGATTTTATTCCAGGGTCTTGTAATTAAGAAACCAAAGAGATGATGGCTGTGCTTTTATCCACCTGATTCACTTTATCCAGTATTACAGTACTTATTATTATTATTATTATTATTATTATTATTATTATTATTATTATTATTGCAATATAGAAAAGACATCAAGCTATTGGAGAACATCCAAAGGAGAACAACAAGGATGGTGAAGGGTCTGGAAGGGATGGCTTACAAGGAGTGGCTGAGATCACTTGGTTCACTGCAGTCTATGGCTTCCTCACGAGGGGTAGATAGGGGCTGGTACTGATTTCTTCACTCCTGTGACCAAAGACAGGACCTGGGGAAATAGGAATCTGGATCAGTTTCTTCAGCATGGGGTGACCCAAATCACCAGTCTCCCTGCTTGGCATGCTTGTCCCTTCCTCATCCCTTCTCTGTCCTTCTTGCTGGGGTGGTGCTGGCCATGGAGAGGACCTCCTGTCCCTGGTGGCCAGGACCATGGTGATGAAGGCTCTTCAGAGTCACTCTCTGGATGTTTTTATGCATGGCTTCCTTGGGAGCAGGGAGTGCACAGGCTGGTCCCAGCCACGCTCTGTGACCCTGGGGGACTGTCACAGCTCCCTGCTGGGGCCTGATGTGAGCTGGGGGGGGTCACTCTGCACCCCACATCCTGGCTGCTGTGGAGTGGGGCTGCAGGGCTGAGCCTACAGGTCATCTGAGGAGGGCTGCCAGACTTTACATCTGTGTCGTGTCATGTCCTGAACTGTAGGAGCAGATGTGCTCGATGGCTGCAGGCACCTGCAGTCTGGCTGATGGGAGGCAGGTACGTTCTTTGTTTAACACAAAAATGGTTTACAGCTGCAGTTAGTTCTCCGTCCCCTTCTCTGGCAACCTGGCTGATGCTGTGACACCTCAGCCAGGTCACACACAGTTGTGGGGGGGTTCCCCTCACATCCCCCCCAGCTCTGCCAGCGTGAGGAGGGGAGGGCTCTGCAAGGACAGAGGTCATGCGTCCCTTCTTCCTTCTTTTTCTTTTGATTTTCTTGTGGACTTCTCCAGCACCGCTGGGACACTGCCAGGCTTGGCTGGGTGGGATGCTGGGGGAGCTCAGGATGTGCTCAGGGTCTGAGCTGAATCCCTGGGGGACTGGAGGTGCTCCCTCTGCTCCCTTCTCTCAGCAGCCAGTGCCTGCTCTAGGGAAGGTTGGAGCAACCTCCATCATGCAGGCCTGCTTAGTAGGAGGTGGTGTCTAAGGTAGGACAGCAGTCGTGTCCTCAGGGGCCCTGTAGTGACAGTGAATGCCATCTCCAAACTGCTAATGCCACAGCCCAGGGCTCAGCCTTTTCCTGCTGTGCAGAGGTGGAATCTCAGCATCCTCAGCTGGGCTTTGCAGTCAGTGACAGATCAGCAGCACCAGCTCAAAAGCACACGTTCTGCTTTTACCTCCCCCGAGATGAGGATCCTGGTGCCTTTTCTGCTGATGTGTTGGCTGCAGGTTGGTTAAGGTGAAGAGGGGAGTGGGTTTCAGAGGGGGAATAGACAGAGGGAAGGGCCATAAAAGTTGAGCCATAGTCGTAAAAGTTTAAGGGAAAGTGAAGTCTTTGGAGAGAGCTGCAGACATGAGGTGACATTTAAGTAGCAGAGGTCAAGAAAAAGCTTTCCCCAGGGACAGGTTATCCTGTAAGTGTTACTTCAAGGCTGCATGGACCCTGTGTGTGAAGCAGCCACTGCTTCTGGCCACCGTGTGGAGATGCTGAACCAGGTAGATGGGCATCCTGTGTTCTCCTCTCCTGGGGATTTTGGATTACTCCTATTCTTGGGAGGCATTTTCCTCAAACATCCAGTAGGCTAAATTGCATTTATACCATTGTATCCCCCCCACTTTGAAGCACACGTGCCCTTGCTGCTGATTGCCAGGAGAATGGCTATTGGCATGTCCCATTTTGCTGGCCACTAGGCCCCCACTGCTTGGAACTCTGAGAGGGCAGGGTGAGGAAGGGCTCTCAGTCTTGCTTTTTTTCCCTTCCCAGGAGATCTTTCTCCTCCCTGCATCATCTTGGTGTCTGGCAGCCAGCAGGGCCAGAAGCAGAAGTGACTCTGCTCCATTTCAACGTGTGACCCCGAAGTCTCCATGCACCCCAAGGTCACTGGTGTGCCTGGGCAGGTTACTGGTGTGCCTGGGCACCCCCCAGCTGGTTCTTCCATCAGTGTTCTCCTGTGCCTTTGGACTTTTGAATATGGCTGAGGCTCCTCCAGGACACAAAGATAGCAACTGGGATTTTTTTTTTGCTTTGTTTTGGGGGTGAGGGAGATGCTGAGCATCCCTAGAGGCCCTCACAGACAGTCCCTCTCCAGCCTTCCTGTAGGCTCACTTCAGGCACTGGAAGGTCCCTATTAGGTTTCCCCTTTAGTTCAAGTCACCACAAGCTGGTATAGATTGGCTGGGCTGATGTTGAATTTGGCTACTGACATCAGCATCCCCCAAATATTGCTGGTTTGACTGGAAAGGATATAAGAGGGAGCACAGAATGTCCCCATCCTGGTGCACTGACCTCATCTTTCCCTGTGGGATGGGAGGAGCATTATGGCAAGGGATTAGATTTGCTGAGGGCAAAAAGCCCTTCTTTTGGGTGACACAGAGGTCTCCAAAACACCAGGATGGGACTCATGGGCCACCTGGGCTTGCAGCAGGGTTGTTGGCATCCTGGTGCTGCCAGTGTGGTTGGATGCACAGCTGAGCAGGTAAAGGACTTGCATCAGATGTGATTTTTGGAAGCTGGATTCTTCTTTGAGGATGGCAGCACAGATCTTGCTGGCTTCCATCCACCATGCCCAGAGAAGCATTCCAGTGCCTGGGGAGCCAAGGAACAGCCCTTGCTGACACCCTCTGCCTGTCAAGAGCAGTAGCCAGGTCCTGTGTCTGCCGGCAGACACTGCTGAGGGGCTCAGGGTAAATGAATCTCATAATGCTCAAACCCAGGTAGGTCACTACTAAAATCATCTGATAGATGAAATCTAGAAGGACTAGCAGACTTTTCTAATTTTGGAGCCCAGATAACGACAGGTATGGCTTTGTAATGAAAGTTCAGCAGGTTTTGTTATCACGTGGTGCTCAGAAGGGATGTTCTCATTAACTACCACCTGCACCCAGAAAAGCAGATTAGCCCCTGGCCTCAGGAGGGCTCCTGAAGCACGGAATACACAACACAAGTGATACCTAAATATGTGTGTGCACTTAAACCCAATCCCAACATTGATACCAAGAGGCTGTTGGAAGGAGAGGGCTGGGCAGGGGGTCAGGCTCAGGACCCCCATCCACGGGGTGTCCAACTGCAGACCCTGCAGGTGTGTCCTGCATCCAGCATCCCCATTCTCTTCTACCCATTCCCACCAATTTGTAATTATTTTCCATAAGAAACAAAGCGCCCTACTTCAGAGCATTCCTAAATCTCCTGTTGGGATTAGGAGCCTGCATTTACTCTTGTAAAAGCAGAAGGGATGTAATTTTCCATGGGCTGAACCTTAAAATCCCTGCCCAAGGTAATGTCTCAGCAGGCTCTCCCTGGGTCTCTCCCCAAACGCCGCCGCTTTTCATCGTCCAAAGTTTCTTGCATCTCCTGCCATCTGCTCCTCCTTGCTGTGGGAGGAGAAAATGACTCTGTAGGTACAGCCACGTTAAGGAAAGGTGGAGGTTGTGCAGTCTTAGGCCTTTATTTGGGGGTTTCCCCCAGTACATACACTGTGTGGTGTGTGGTGGGTGCCATGTTACAGCTGCACAAGCTGCAGCAGAATAGAAAAGAGATTCCTTCATGGGATAACTGTGGCAGAGACCAGTCTGGAGCCTCTGTTCCCTGGGCTGTGCTGCCCAGATGTTGTCATCCCTCGTGGGGGGGACGTGAGCTCAATATTTTGCCCAAGACCTTATGGACAGAGAGACCAGACTCAAAGTCTCCAGGTGCTGCAGATCCAAGTTTGACTCAGACACTCTCCTGGGGGTAGTTCCATCTGTGAATATTTTGTGAGTTTAATTATTTATCCTCCCCTACCAACTGTGTGTGTAGCTGCTGCTTTTAGCCAGGCGAGTGTGTGAGTGGGGTAGCTGTGTCTCCGTGGGTGTTATTCTACAGAAATATCCTGCTAGAAATAAATAAACAGGGAAAGGGTTTGCTGCCGTGGGACATCCCTGCAAATGAGGACGCAGTAGGGCTGCAGAGCTTCTCGGATAAATCACCTCGTGCAACAAACACGGGGCTGAGTGGCCCCTCTGGGCTGGGTGTGCTGTGCCTTTGGAAGAAGAGGAAGGATGGTGGAGCAGGTGGGTTCCTCCAGTACCTGCAGATGGGCCCTGAGCCTCCCTCTCCACCTCAGGCTCACTGGGACTGGTGCAGGGTTTATCCCCAGTGGTGCTGAGCTCCAGTGGTGACCCTGCTGGTGGCACAAGGACTCGGGCAGCCTGAAGCAGATGAACAATAAGGTGGAGCAGGGAGGAAGGACTGCTGGTGTTCTGCTTTGCTAAATAGCCACAAAAATAATCAGAGGGCTGGAGTATCTCCCCTATGAAGCCAGGCTGAGGGATTGGGGTTGTTCAGCCTGGAGAAGAGGAGGATCCCAAGTGAGCTCAGAGCAACCTTCCAATATCTCAAGGGGGCCTACAGGAAAGCTGGGGGAGGGCTTTTTGCATGGGGGTGTAGTGAGAGGACAAGGGGAAATGGTTTCAAACTTGAAGAGGGGAAATTCAGGTTGGACATTAGGAGGAAATTCTTTGGTCTGAGGGTGGTGAGATGCTGGAACAGGTTTCCCAGAGAAGCTGTGGCTGCCTCATCCCTGGCAGTGTCTCAGCCCAGGTTGGATGGGGCTTGGAGCAACCTGGGCTGGTGGGAGGTGTCCCTGCTCATGGCAGGGGGCTGTAGTGAGATGATTATTAAAGTCCCTTCCAACTCAAACCACTCTTTGATTCTATGATTTTAATTTCATGCTAAAACTAAACAAAGGCAAAATGATTTCTCCATGGCAGGGAGGTTGGAATTAGAAGATCTTTAAGGTCCCTTCCAACCCAAACCATTCTATGGTTCTATGGTAGGAAAGAGGAGGAAGGGATGAGAGAGAGCAGAGTCTTCAAGACAGGAGTAGAGAGGGGCTGGAGGTGAGCAGGAGGAGCACCCCCTGCCTGGGACCCTTCTATAGGGGCTCCTGTCACTTCGCTAGTGCCACTTGTCATCATTTGTCTGCTGTTGGGAGGTTCTCCTTCCCCTCCCGGCTCTTTGGTCTCTGTCAGCAAGAGGAGCTGTCGTGGCAGCCCAACTTCTCTTCTGTTTCCAGGGGCACAGATGGGACCTCTCTCAACTCAAAGCTCCCCACAGAGTCATTCCCACTCTCGACTTGTGTGTCTGTCTGTCTGTCTGGACACTGGGGAGCACTCTTGTCTCTCCATGCACATCCCATGGCAGATTCTGTGCAGCACACTCGGGAGTCACGGGGACACCTTCCTCCAGTGCTGCAGCTTTCCTCCTGCCTTCACCAGCTCAGTTAGAAGTGATTTTGTGGACAAGCTATAATTTCAGCTGGTAGCCATGATTTATCAGTGGCTCTGTGGGCCCTGAGTTGCTCCATCAAGTGCTTTTCCCAGCTGAGTGTTCTTGTCTCAAGGCAGGGAGAAGAGCTGGTGTTGAGGAAGGGTGTGAGTTGTGCAGTAGGGCACTTTGAAGAGATCATATTTAGAGCACCTGTTTCATTTTAAGACTCTGCATACTTAATGTGAAGGAGTGAAGAATTTCTCTGACTCCTCTGCTTCTTGTGGGTGAAGCTTTCAGCGACAACAACAAAAAAGCCCCTTTTTCTTTCTCCTTGCTCAAGAGATTGGGATGACCTCTGGTGCGCTCAAGTGGTTGTGGAGCAAAAGCACCTTTTTGGAAGAGCTCATGGACTTGTTTCCTTTGCTGGAGTGGCAGAGCTTTCCCTTGAGCCTGGCAGCACTTGGGTGCCTGCACACAGCAATGTTCTGGCTTATTTTTCCATCTATCCCTTCCCAAGCTGCCTCCTGGGGCCCTGTTTCTGAGGTGGTGGTCTTTACCCCATGGTGAATCTGGATATGAAGTGGGTTCTGGCTGGTGTGGGCCATCTGCTCATCTTCCAGGATGCTTCTGGATGAGGAGGATGCTTGAGGTTTGTTTTTCTTCTAGGGCTGTGCTTATCTGCCTGAAAAAAAAAAAAAAAAAAAGACTCAATGAAGGTTGAAATGCTAAATTAAAACTATCCATGCATTATGTCTAATTGGCTTGACTTTGCCCAGGTTTGATGGAGGAGCAGTCCATGAGCTGGGCACACACCCAGGACAGAGGGCAGTGACCATGAGTATTGCCACCTCCACTGTGCCCAGGTGGGTGTGTGGCAGCTGGCTCTACCCTGGTTAAAGCAGAGGTAGGAGATGAGAAGGGCTCTGAGCTGCTGGTGGGATGAAAGCAGCTGTCTCAGGCCTGGCATCCATCAGCAGCCACCTGAGGTTGTGGTTATCACTGATCAAAAGCTGCTTTCCTCCCAGCTTTGGGGGAGAGCAGGTGGGGAGGGTCAGCTTGCTCTTTTCAGTGTGTCTCTCAGCACTGGCAGGGGATGCCAGCTTCGTGCTCCTCAAACAGCAGGGAGAAGGGGGAAGGATGTTTTCCTTCTGCCAGTGCCATTGGTGGCAGGAAGGAGCAGCTTCTGAGCCCCAGCTTCTGAGCCTCTCTCCTCCTACCAACCATGTGGAGGACCTGAGAGGTTTATGCTGTCCTTAGTGGGGTGCAGGGGTCTGGGGACCTGATGTTCTCAATTCCTGGAGTTTTTTGTTCATCTTTCAGTGGATGTTCAGGGTACCTTTGGAAGAGAGAGAGAGAGGGTCAGTCTCTCTGAACACAGTGTTCCCCATTTGCCCCATTTGATGCTCACTGTCATTCAGTCCCCAGCTTTTGGTGAGTATCTGGTGACTGAGGTCCTTGGTGTGCCCAGAGGCTGAGATCAGACAGCAGTCTGTGGGGCTTAGTGAAATGCTGGAGTGTGGCTGTATGGGACACAAAGCATGATGGAAACCCTGGAGAGGTCTGTGTCTTTTGGACCTGTCATAACCTAATCGAAATCAGGTTATCTGCTTTCATCAGATAGATATAGTAAAGGGACTTTCTCACTTTTTGGGACATTATTTATGAGGCCGTGACCACCATCTTCATCTGGTCCAGGAGGAGGTGGCTCTGAGCTGAGAGAAAGGAGGGTTGGGAATGAGCAGCAGTGGGGAAAAGCGCTGGTGGTCCCGCTCAGAGGTGTTCCTGGCTGCCCAAGGGAGCAGTGTGGTGTTGGATATCATTTTAATGTGGACAGCATCCCTCTAAATGAAGCAGAACGCAATCTGAGATGAATCAAAACTCTGCTAATGGTGGAAAATGTACGTGGCTTTTAAAAACTAGTCTGGCTTTGGGACTCAGTCTGCATGTCACTGGAGACCTTGAAAGGCTGGCCCTTTGCTCAGCTGAAGAAGACAGGAGGAAAAACCCCCAGCTGCTGAAATGTCCCCTGTTGAACTTGCTGTGGTGGGGCAGAAGAGGGAGGGAGAGAAGCATTTTCAAGGGGGAGAGGGAGAGGTTTGCCAAAGGATACTCAAGGCCACTACCCTCCCATCAACAGTGATAGAGAAAATGGGAGGGAGAAATCCACCAGTATGGTTGTGTAGGGTAAAGGGAAAGTCAGGCTTTCCCCTTCCTCTAGAAGCACCCCTATCCCATGGATTTAAATAGTGGTTTTAAGAGGAGAATAAAAAATAACGAGGACATGGATAGATGGTTTCTTTTTATCTCTACAGCTGAAGATATCAATGTGACATTAATTACGTGACACAGCTTTGAAAATCATTATGTATGTCTGTTTTTTTTTCAAAGGGGGTTTCAGATTTCTGTCTGGGACTAATAAAGAAGGACAATTAAAAAAAAAAACCAACAAAAACCAAACCAACTTTAAAGATGATCTGTAGGGAGAGAGTTTGCTATCTTAATTTTCTCTTCCGTAGATGAAGCTTGTTCAGCTCTCCCATCTCTTGCATCGAGTGTGTGTGTTTGAAGGAGATGCTGAGAGAGGGAAAACCAGGGTGGCTTGTGAAGTTTAAGAGGAGCATGTGGGCTTTTGGATGGGTGGGGGAGTGAGATGGGGCTGTAGGAGGTGGAAGCGTTGAACTCTGCACCCCTCTGTCCCGAGGAGAAAGGAAATGAGAATGGTTTCCAGCTCTGAGGAAGCAGTTTGTGAGGGTTTTTTCTGAAGTCTGCAGGCATATGCCTCCTGAGCTTGGTTGTGATAAAGCCAGCAGAGCCTCGAGCTGAGTGAAGTTAAGGACAGGGTTTGAAATGGTAGGGTAGGTGCTGTCCCATCCCTGGGGAGGTTCCTCCTTGAGGGCAGGGGGTGTAGTGTGAGGTCAGGGATGGTTGGGGAGTCAGGGAGGATGCAGACTCCCTACCCAAAGTCAAAAGCTTCTCAGCTTGCTGGTGAGTATAAAAGGACATGGCAGTAGGACAAGCAGAGGAATTTGCTTAGGATAGAGGGAAGAGGTGGGAAAGCATGAGATGGATCCTTATCTGTCATCAAATCATAAAATCAGAGACTGATTTGGGTTGGAAGGGATGTAAAAGATAATCTTATTCTAACCCCTCCCATGGGCAGGGACACCTCCCACCAGCCCAGGTTGCTCCAAGCCCCATCCAACCTGGAATTCAACATTGCCAGGGATGGGGCAGCCACAGCTTCTCTGGGAAATCTGGGCCAGGGGCTCAGCACAGAGTTTCTTCCTGAAATCTCAATCTCCCCTCTTCCAGTTTAAAGCCGTTCCCCTTTGTCCTGTCCTTCCAGGCCTTTGTACAAAGTCTCTCCCCAGCTCTCCTAGAGCCCCTTCAGGCACTGAAAAGTGCTCTTAGGTCTTTCTGGAACTAGGGCTGTTTCGGGGGACCAGGTAGAGACAGAGCCTTAGGCATCCTCTGGAAGGAAGCCTTGATCCACAGAGAAATAAGCTGGTTTTAAATAAATGTTTTGTAAAATTGGACTCCTCAAATGGGGTTTCCTGGAGATTGCATGGAGAATGCCATGGCAATGTGTATTTTGTGCTGGTGACTTCTGGTGTCTGGTAAAGGTGCAGTCCTGCAAGTGGGAGAGGAGTGAGACCTGTGGGTTCACTCCCGTTTGCAGAAACACAGCAGTTCTGCTTCATGAGTGCTAACCCAGACAGGGAGGGTACAGCAAGGCTTTCGGAGAAGCACTAAGAGCTTTTTTGTACCAAGTAGTTGGAAATCCATGAGCATTAGGCTTCAAGCTGCTGGAAGTGTTGTGAGGAAGCCCCAGCAGGTTGGTGCTTTCCTGGCCTCCTCCTGGCCCTTTGGCAGCTGGCTCAGGGCTCTCTGGCAGCAGATGCAGGCAGGGGGCTGCTGGCAGCAGAACTGGGTTCCAGGGCTGTAAACATGCCCTGCTTGAGAGCAGAAAATGATGCCATATACCAACGCCTGAGTCCCTGGCACAGCAGTCAGGACCTTGGTTTGTGGTGTGGCAGATGGCAGCGATGGAGATTCCATCAGTGAGAACAAAACCCTGTGGCCAGATGAGAGCTGAGGTGGCCGTGGCTCTGCGAGTGCCTCTGGGCTGTAGGTGCAGCTTCATTTCCCTTCTGCCTTCCCCCAGAGCAGCTGTTTTGGAGGTGACAGCAATGGTTGGTTAGTTGGGTGAAGGAGCTGGTCCATGGAGCTCTGTGGTGTGGTGATATCTGTGGCCTGGGAGAGCTCCAGGCATGGAGCTGGGGATGGGCACACTGCAGGATCTGCAGGTTGGTGCTGGAGGCTGGGATCTGTCTGCTGGGTGTGTGTCTGCAGGGTTCATGCTAACAGGGCACGATGGTGAAGGGATCCAGCACAAGTCCTGTGAGGAGAGGCTGAGGGAGCTGGGGGTGTTCAGCCTGGAGAAGAGGAGGCTCAGGGGAGACCTCATCGCTCTCTACACCTCCCTGAAAGGAGGTTGGAGCCAGGGGGGGGTTGGGCTTTTTTCCCAGGCAGATATCAGCAGGACAAGAGGCCATGGGCTTAAGCTCTGCCTGGGGAGGTTTAGGTTGGATGTTGAGAAGAAATTTTTTACAGAGAGGGTGATCAGACATTGGAATGGGCTGCCCAGGGAAGTAGTGGATTCTCCATCCCTGGAGATATTTAACAAGAGCCTGGATGTGGCACTCAGTGCCATGGGCTGGGAACCACAGGGGGAGTGGATCAAGGGTTGGACTTGATGATCTCTGAGGTCCCTTCCAACCCAGCCCATTCTATGATTCTATGATTCTATGAAAGGGAGATTTTTACATAACACAGGAAAACTGGATGGAAGTTGAGTCTGGTTCCTGCTCTGTGTTCTGCCCCCACCACTGCGGAGCAGCCTGCGGAGGGGGAATTGATGGTTCAAAAAGCAAATCTTTCCAAAAGTTGCTGCTGGGGATGTGGGCAGGGCTGTGGCTGGGAAGGTGCAGGGCACCACAGGGCCCCCTCCAGAGCTGGGGCTGGTGGGGGGATTTTGGGAGCTCTGGCTTGCTTCTGCCCAGGCACTCTCCATAGCTGTGCCCCTTGGTTGAACTGCACAGGCAGAGCAGCTTGGTGGGAGCTCTGACTTGGATGTGTGCTTCTGGCGGGAGGTTCCTCTCCTCAATCTCTCCATGCAATGGGCGTTTCTCATGGGCAAGTGGGCACCTGGGGTGAGGAGCAGAACGGGCTCTTGGGTTGTTGTTGATTTGCCCATTGAAGACCATTGGCTGTCTGACGTGAGGGATGGGTCAGTTTGTGATCAGCACCAGGGATGTGGAGAGATGGGGAGTGCAGAGATGGGGCAGTGAGGAGGACAGCCTGGCAATGATGGCAAATGGAGTGGGTGGAAAGGCAGCAGGGAAACATCTTCATGAGAAAGGGGGGAGGAGGGAGGTTCCCTCTGGTGTCAGTGCCCTCCCCCTCCTCCTTCCAGCACAGAATAAATTTTGGAAAGACATCCCAGAGAAATGTGCTGCTGAGTTTGGGTGGGTTGGGTGTCTCGAGTACATGGTGGCTTTGTGAGTTTTATAGCATTCATCTGCACACTTGCTGATGAAAGGCTAATGGCTCCCGTATGGGATCCCTCGAGGGGATTGCATCTTGCTACCAGAGCTGGGCTGCAGGGAGAAGCCAGGCAGCTCAGGCCTCTTCTGCAAAGGAGAATTTTTCTCCTGCCTCGTGTACGATGGCCCGGAGTCTGACACAGCCCTTGCGTGTCAGAACCTCCTACATCTTGGCATCTTCCCAAGGCCCGATGATGCTGTGGTCCTCCTCCACCCTGAGAGAGGTGGCCAGGCAGGCTGGGGGACCTGCAGGATGAGGTCACCCTCAGCGGTGGCTCCCACCGTGCGGTTGCTGCGTTTGGCAGAGGTGGCCCTGGGTAACCTCCAGTGCAGGTCTTGCTAATATTTGCTTTCTGCCCCTGGCTTTGATAATTTTTCGTGTGTGCCCGGCGAGGCCCTATAACTCAGCAGCGCCGTTCCAGCCGGCATAATTTTAGACCAACAATAACAAAAATAAATCACTCCACACTTTCCATCGAGTATATATTTAGACATTACTGTACATGAACCACCAAGAGAAAACGATGTGTTTATTGGGGGCCAGCCTTCCACCTCCCAGCACAATCCCCCATGCCGGTGCTCGCCGCGATGCTCGGTCACGCCGGGATGCAGACCCCAGGGTCACCCCTCTGGGTGCCTGTCAGCAGCTCAGTAAATCCTGGAGATCCCCATGCCCTCGACCAGCATGGGCTTGAACTTTCCCTTGAACACAGGGGCTCAGTTGAAATCAACAAGGCCCACCCAGAAAGTTTTGGCAAGGGGACGGGGGGAGGCACAGAGATGCCCCCCTTCCCAGCAGTGCAGCCAAATACAGGCTCTCATTTGTCTGGGGAGCAGTGTCCCTTCTCCTGCCTCTGCCTCCCCAGCCTTCTCTTGGCTGTTATTCTAAACACACCAACCTTGGCGACCACCTTCCAGCTCCCAAAGTTTTCTGAGAAAATACAAGCGTGCAAGCTGGGGGGGTTGTTCTTCCCTGGAGCTCTCGGGGAGGCTGTGGGCTGCTTGGGGTTGCTGTTTCCATCTTGTTTTCAAAAAATGATGATGAAAGCTTTCAGACATGGCCCTTGTCAGCTCCCTGTGCTGCTGCAGGAGCATCTGGGGAGTGTCTCCTGCTGTGAAGGAAGATGCTGTCCAGTTTGCAGCATCCTAGGATGTGTTTATGAGCCTGGGAACGTGCACTCACCACTCCTGTAGCTGCCAGAGCTCAATGAGTGGGCTCCATGTGACCAGCCTGGTTTTTTTTGTTTTTTGTTTTTTTTTTTTTAAGGATCTGGTTGTGTATTTGCTGGGCATGTGTGAGAGGTGATGGGACCCCTTGAACTTTGGAAACCCTGAATCCTTTGTTGCTTTGGAATCCCGTGGATGGGGGAGTCTGGGAGAGAAGGTTGATGTGGCCATCCAGTGTGAGGAAAGGTTCTTGGCTCTCCCAGAGCAGTGTTTGTCTGTCACAGTGCTGGGACTGAACCTTTCCAAATGGTGTCTATTTTTTTTTTAATTATTCAGACTCAGTGTGTTGTTCTTCCATGTGTCAGGACAGAGACAAAGCTGTTCTTTAATCTCTCTCCCATGGAGGAGTTTAGCCCCAGTGCCAACACCAATTCCCTGCCCCATCTCTTCTTGTCTAAAGCCCTTATCACCAGTTCTGCTTCTGAAACTGCTTCCAGTCCCTGACCTTTGGGTCGATGGTGTCCAGCCTGTTTATTATCAATCCCCTAGGATGTGTGGCTGTGATCTCCATGTCACACTATCTCTCACCCCTTTCCTGCACCATCAGAGGCTGAAGCATTAATTTGGGACTGAGCTCTGCTGCTGGGGCTCCTTTTAAGCTGAGGGGCTGCAAGGGGCCCTTTTGCTTTCCCTGCTGGGGCTGACAAGGGGGAAGCACCAGCCCTGATGACGCTCTCAACCCAACCCTGTTGGTAGCTGTGCTGGTGCTCAGCACTGCCTGGAGCAGAATGTGTCCCTCTTTTGTTTCCAGCCTCTATGGATTGACCTCTGCATATTGGGAGAGAATTGCTGCAAATCAGGCACAGTGGGGCCTTGGGCTCCTTTCTTGCAGGGTGACAGCAGAGCTGAGCTGAGGCACAACCCCTCAGCACCCCTCCTCAGCCCCTTTGCACCTTGCTGATGAGCCAGGGTTTGGCCAAGGGCTGCTTCACCCTGCCACTGCTGTCCAAGCATCTTGAGGCTGCTCCCCCAAAGCTGGGGAAACAGAGGGGGCTGGGAGCAGCTGGGAGGGAACAGCAAAAGGGGTTTGAGGTGCTGGCATCTAAACTTCTGCCTTAAAAAGCGGTGCAGTCTCAGGGTGCCTGTGTGCAGGGAGGAGGCAGCAGGCTGGGGCTCTGGAGGAGATGCCAGCCCAGCTCTGCTGGTGGCCTCTGTGCTGGAGACTCCTGTCTCCATGCTCAGGTTGCCAAGCCCATGGAAACTGCTCAGCTTTCTTTGTGTGTGCATCCAGCTCTAGGGCTGCTTCATGCTTTGCTTGGGTGGAGCAATGCTGGACCATGAATAATAACCCAAGTTTGAGCTTGACTCTCCTGGCTGCAGCAAGTCTTCAACCTGGTCTTGTTTTGCCCTGTGCAAAGTCTGTTTTCTACCAGGACACCCACAAGAAGAGACCATGGAAGCAGTTTTACCAGTTTTAAGCTCAGTGCAGTGTTAGAACTGGGATCAGATATTACAAAACTCCTGAGGATGCTTTCCCTTCCCCTTTCACCTTCTCTGTGGTGGGGATTGTCACTTGCCTTTGTTAAGGCCAGTGAGACCTCACTTTATCATAGAATCTCAGGCTGGTTTGGGTTGGAAGGGATGTAAAAGAATCTCATGCCAACCCCCTGCCATGGGCAGGGACACCTCCCACCAGCCCAGGTTGCTCCAAGCCCCATCCAACCTGGGCTGAGACACTGCCAGGGATGGGGCAGCCACAGCTTCTCTGGGAAACCTGGGCCAGGGGCTCAGCACCCTCACAGCACAGAATTTCTTCCTAATGTCTGACCTAAATCTCCCCTCTTCCAGTTTAAAGCTGTTCCCCCTCATCCCATCCCTCCAGCCCCTTGTCCAGCTGGGGAGATGTTGCTTCTCTCAGTGAGGAGGGCTGCTGGAGAAGGTTTATGTTCATTACTCCACAACCCAGGCTTTTTTTTTTCTCAAGCAGAGTAAAATACCCACCTGACTGATCCTATGGCAGAGGAGAGGGGAGCTCCCTTCCCATCCTGGAGCACCAGGACCACCCCATCTGCAGCAGAAGGGATGTGGGTGCCATGTTTGGGGGCCAGGAATTGCACTGCAGCCAGGAGAAAGGGCAAGGTGATGATGGGATGGGGTTCTTCCTCTGTGTGAAGATGGTTTTGGCTTCAAAGCCTGATGGGGAGCAGTTTCTTCTAAGGCAAGAATGTGTCATTGGGTCTGACTGCTGGGGCCATGGCTTGAACAGAAATTAACCTCCCAAGGTGCCAGGGACCACCCTTCTGCTGCATGTCACCCTGATGGCCCAGCCCTAGGTGCAGCCTGGCACCCCAAAGGAGGTGCTGCCTCCATCCCAGGGGTGACTCAATGGGGCACAAACCCCCTTTTTTCCTCATCTGGTTTGATTTTTTTTTTTCTAAAGCTTGCACTTCACAAGCACACCACTTCCATCCCCTGTCGCTTCCAGACAAACAGTAACACAGGTCAGATAGAGTGGAATTCATCTCTGGAGTGGTTGAAATAAAAGATAATTCTGCAGAGATGGTGTTGGGGTGAAAACTTAGGGCTTGGTGCTTGTTCCTCATGTGTTGTGTGCTGGTTTAGGGAAGCAGGTCTGGAAGGTGAAGAGCAGAGCAGACTCCAAGCAGCAGAAGGGAGGTGGATGCTCAGCCCTGTCTCATGCTTGCTCCTTGCCCTTTTTGTAGGAGAAATAACAAAGAATCTGAATGTTTCCAGGGATGGGGCAGACACAGCTTCTCTGGGCAACCTGTTTCAGTGTCTCACCACCCTCACACTAAAGAATTTCCTCCTAATCTCTGACCTAAATCACCCCTTTTCCATCTTAAAACCATTCCCCCTTGGCTTGTTACTGCAAGCCTTTGTAAAAAGTCCCTCCCCAGCTTTCCTGTAGATTCTGCCACAGTGAAACTCATGCAGATGGTGGCTGCTGCAGGGCTGTTCTGGAGCCTTTGCAATCAAACATCATTAAATCAGCCCCGTTCCCAAGATGCCATTGGCAAAGCTGCTCAGGTTTGGAAGCAGCCCCTGCCCTGGGAGCTGGCTGGGCAGCTGCTGGTGCTCACAAAATGTTCCACTGAGCTGGTCTGTGCCCCCAGCATCCTGGATGCTTTAGCTCATGCCTGCTGGCAGGAGGCTGGGTTGCACCCTCAGCCACCTCAGAGCATCGGGCTGGAGAAGTGTGGAGGTGCAGGACTGGCAGGAGACCTCTGCATCTGGCAGGAAAAGTAGTCCCTGCTGTGGGGCAGGGAGTTGTGAGGTATTCACTGGTCTCTGACATGCCCGTGGAGCCAGCCCATGCTGCTGCCCTCTTGGCATGACTGGTGCTGCATGGTCTGCATGGAGATGGCTCTGTGGAGAACACTGTCCTGCCCAACCCTGGAGCCTCTGCCTTCACCCCATCATCGTGGCTGTTCCCAGAGTGACTCTGCCCTCATCTCTCTGAACCTGCCCACTGAGCACCGGGCCTGATCCTGACCTTCTCTGTGGGTTGATGTCCCAGCAGGACCTCAGGACTCCCTCATCACCTCCACCTTGCTGGTGATCTGGACTCTTGCCTGAAGCTGGCTCTGATCTCTGTTCCTCACAGGGGAGGGCTGCTCCTGCCCTTCTCTCTCTTAGGTCCCCCCAGTTCCTGCTCCTTACCGCACCCCAACAGTTCCCACCAAAGCTTGGAAGCAAGTTGGAAGTGCTGCTGGGGGCTGGCAGCAGCCTCCCCAGCATCTGCTACAGTGGGGAAGCTGTGAAACCACAGAGTTTTGCAGGGATCACCTTCCAAACGCTTCCAGACGCCTCCGGTGTCGTGGGAGAGGAGGTTCTCACGCTGGGTTGTGGTGAGGCCTTCCTATCCAGAGGAGGATGTCAGAGGATTGCTGTGGTGTTTTCCCCAGCCTGGAGCTCTGCCAGACACTGAGCCTGGGTCCTGCTGTGATGGAGCTTGGTCACCCTGGCCATAGAGCAGGGTAGAGGAGTGTTTTCCATGCAGGAACAGGGTGTTCTCCACAGCAGAAATGGTCCCACCTCCTGGAGAAACAGAAGCAGTTTCTCCCAGAAACATGTGGGCACCTAAAGACCACGTGGAGCAGGATAGACCTGAGATACCTGCTGGATCCTGCTGGCCACCTTGGAGAGGAAATGCCTTTGGCCATGGCTCCTGCTGGGCTCTTGCCTGTCCCTTGGCAGGGGTGCCCATGCTGGAGCAGGACTGCTGCTGGAGAGGCAGGGTCTGATGCTGCTGGATGCAGAGCTTGAGTTTTCTGGTTGCTCAAGATTTTGCAGCTGACAGAGCATCCCATCTGAGCACAGTCAGGCTGTCAGCAGGAGCTGGGGGCTGCAGACCCCTCTGAGCTCTCGTGGCTGCTGCCCTTCAGCTGAGGGCTTGGGAGCAAGAAGTGAAGAGCTGAAGGTCCAAAGGAAAGCAAACAGCACCGAGGTAGCTCATATCATAGAATCATAGAATCATAGAATCATAGAATCATAGAATCATAGAATCATAGAATCATAGAATGGGCTGGGTTGGAAGGGACCTCAGAGATCATCAAGTCCAACCCTTGATCCACTCCCACTGTGGTTCCCAGCCCATGGCACTGAGTGCCACATCCAGGCTCTTGTTAAATATCTCCAGGGATGGAGAATCCACTACTTCCCTGGGCAGCCCATTCCAGTGTCTGATCACCCTCTCTGTAAAAAATTTCTTCTCAACATCCAACCTAAACCTCCCCAGGCAGAGCTTAAGCCCATGGCCTCTTGTCCTGCTGATATCTGCCTGGGAAAAAAGCCCAGGGGAGGTTTAGGGTAGGTGTTAGGGTTGTCAGGCATTGGAACGGCACAGGACAGTGGTGGAGTCACCATCCCTGGAGGTATTTAAAAGGCATTTGGACTTGGTCCTTAAGGACACGGTTTAGCAGTTGACTGTGGTGTTGGTCAAAGGTTGGACTGGATGATCTTGGAGGTCTCTTCCAACCATTCTGTGATTCTGTGAGTTGGGGCTGTTCAGCCTGGAGAAGAGAAGGCTGCAATGGGGAGACCTTAGAGCACCTTCCAGTGCCTGAAGGGGCTCCAGGAAAGCTGGGGAGGGACTTGGGACAAGGGCCTGGAGGGATGGGATGAGGGGGATTGGATTTAAACTGGAAGAGGGGAGACGGAGATGAGATCTGAGGAAGAAATTCTTCAGTGTGAGGGTGCTGAGCCCCTGTGCCAGGTTTCCCAGAGAAGCTGTGGCTGCCCCATCCCTGGAAACATTCCAGGTTGGGTTGGATGGGGCTTGGAGCAGCTTGGTGTGGTGGGAGGGCTGGGATATTTGAGGGACCACCCAGCTCCATTCCCACCTGCTGAGCCCAAGGCAGAAGGAGCTGGTCCATCCACCATTAGCTGGCACTTCTTGAAAGAGCAGATCCTGAGCATGCAGACCCAGGGCTGTTTTAAAAATAACCCTAGTTGAGTGCTGTTCCCATACTTTCCTTGGGAGAGGAATTCATTACTGATGTGCCTATATCATTAGTTGAGCACTTTTTTTTTTATTTTTTCGCCCTTCTCCCTCATTAACAAGAATGTGCCAGTGACAAGTGGGAAGGTTTGGTTCCCTTGGGAGCAGAGATCTCAGAGGCATCCTCAGTGAGGCTTCCCCATGGTATGAGTGCTGATCAAGGAGCAGGGAAGAAATAAGTTGCTGTAATTCTGCCTCTGCAGGAGGAAATAAATGGATTTCTGACTTAATAACATAAACACGCTCTGTAGCAGGGGGCTGCATATTAATGTCTGTGGGGATCATGAATCTGGCTGCAGAGGGTGCAAGGACATGTGTGTCAGTGCATGTATTTGTGCACACATTTGCTTTGTCCATAGACATGTCAATTTTTATGTGTTGGTGGTTTTTTGTTTGTTTTTTGGGTATTTTTTTTGGCAGGCTTCTCAGCAACTGGGAAAGAGACAGAGGAATTTTTTATTTTCTCAGTTCTAGATTTAAATAATGTCAGTTCTTGAGTTTTGATTTTTTTTTTTCTTCCTAAGATTGGATTCTCTGGGTGTCTAAGTAAAATAAAATCAAATGATCAGCTTTTCCTGCCTAGTTGGTGGTTCATTCCTGTTGGGATGTTGTGCCAGTTGGTTTTGAGGGATCTTCCTGGTTTCTGAAGCACAGTCAACATTTGAATTTCTGCTGTTGGAAGGCAAGGAAGTGGAAGATGTGTTAGGTGATGAAAAAAAAAAAATCGTGTGTTACATCTTAAAATTTACTCTGTTGCCCTGGATTAAGCCAAGAGATAAGGTGGTGGTGGTGGTCAGGAGAAACAGTTTATCCATGGGATATGTTCAGTGGGTGGATTATCTTGTAGCCAGGCAGTGACTGTCACATCCATATGCTTTTCCTATTCCAGAACTTTCACCAAAGACCTGGAATTTTGTGGGGTTTGGTTTCCAAAGCTACAGAAAGAAGGTTTCCTCTTCAAGCTGCCTCTGTTGGCTCAGGACATAGCCATCCTGTAGCCAGGGGTGTGCATCAGTGCTCCTGCCACCCAACCTAGGGCTGATCCCAATGCTTTCTTTGGCATTTCTGGATATTTTGAGGCCCAAGAGGCTCTCAGCTGAGGAAAAGTGGTGTTTCAAGCCTTCTTGCTCATTTAAAGATTGCCAAGCAGAGGTGTCCTACCTTGGACTGAGAAAGAGAAGTGTCTCACCTGGCTGGTGGGTTGATCAGCCCAAAGATGGGCTGACCTCTTCATCCCAGGGATGAGCAGACTGGCTCTCTCCTGCTCCCTGCAAGGGTTGTGCTGGGAGGGACCATGGCTCCTGGCCACCCATGCTGCTGCTCTGCAGGTGACATCTCCCTTGATGCCTTTAGTGGCTGCTCAGACCCATTGCTACTCTAACATTTTCAAATTTAGCATTTTTCTGTGTAACTGTTGCATTTGGGGAATTTTGGGAATCCAAGCATTCCCTGCAGCTCTATGTTTGTGTCTGCCCTTTCCCGGGGGGCCACAAGTTCTGCTCTGGATTCGGAAAAAATTCTTCACCATGAGGGGAGTAAGATACTGGAACAGGTTGCCTGGGGAGGTTTTTGATGCCCCATCCCTGGCAGTGTCTCAGCCCAGGTTGGATGGGGCTTGGAGCAAGCTGGGCTGGTGGGAGGTGTCCCTGCCCATGCAGGGGGGTTGGGACTGGGTAGTTGGTAAGGTTCCTTCCAACCCAACCTATTCTATGATTCTCTGATCCTTCCTGCATCCCTGGGGGTTTTGGTGTCAGTTTTGGAGTTGTAAAGGCACTTGGGATACCCTGGCTGCTGGATTTAGAGGGGTGGGTGGCCAGCTTGAGGATGCCTTGAGGAAGAAAGTGTAGTGCTATGGCTGGGGTAAGGTAGCTCAGGCAAGCTGGGATTGACACTGGGATTGTTCAGCATTCAGCCTGGGGAGACCCAGGTTTTCATTTTGAGCACATCACCTGGACACCCTGAGTGTGCTGAACCCTGCAGAAAAGGAGGTTGCTAGGCCACCCCTGCCTGTTTGGTGGCAACGACTCTTTGTGCCTGTGCCTTCACTAGTCATGCAGAAGATTTGTATTGCAATTTATTTATTTTTGTTGTTGTTGTTGCAGTAGTTCTTGTTCTTAATTACAGGGGAAATGTTTAATCAAAGTTAGAAGTGTCATAAGCTTTGTTGTTGCTGCTCTCATCTAAAGCAAGCAATGACAGCAAGTCAGTTCTGCCTCTACTCTCTTTTGCTGGTCACTGGAAGGTCCAGGGAAATCCCTTATTCTCCAGGCTCTCTTGGACCTGGGTCATCAGGACCAGGTGGAAACCAAGCACACACATTTCCTGGCATCCTCCTGCATTGGCCAGAGCCTGCACATCACCTAGGTGAGAAGAAACCAGCATTTTGTTGTTAAAAGCAGCTGCAGGACATGCAGATGCCTGCATTGGAGATGATGCACAGACTGCTGCCATGTCCTGCAGCACTTGAAGATCTGGGGTTAGAGTGATTGATGGCTTTAATTCAGTCTGGTGTTCCCATCCGGATCTCAGCTGCTGGATTGCTCAGCTCTAACCACAATGTGAGCTGGTACCCAAAAATGTCTTGCTGGGAAGATGGAGAACCAAATATATCCAGGCAATCAAAGCCTCACATGTGAAAGCAATGTGTGCTTTGCTGGGCTTTTCTCACTGCCCATGGGTAAGCAACCTGCCTTGCCTTCATTTCATGCTGCCTCTGACACAAGGGACGAATGGGAACGAAAATAATTGCTTGGTTATTATTTTTGCACAAACAAAACTTGACTACTGGGTAGCTGCGAGATGATTAACAAAATTTGGTGGTGGTATAATGTGTAAATCTCTCCCACTCCTAGATAATGATCTAGCCAGCACCTCCCTGCCTTAGATGCTGGTATCTATTCAGGTCAGCTTATGAGGTTCCAGTTTTGTGTTAATTTAAATCCTGATAAAGATAAATGTTTCTTAAACCTTTCTGGCTTCAAATACATAGTTTCTAGCACTGGGTGTGCCTTTCATCTGAGGAGTCAGCAAAAGCCCAGGCAGGTAAAGTCCCTGCCCCCTGTGTCAGAGCAGGGGCAGGAGAGGGGCTGAGGGACTGGGGACAGGAGCTCTCTCCTCTTTTTCAAGCTTGTGGCTTTACTGATCAACACTTGAACAGAGAGTGGAGTCAGCAAACAGAGCAGATAAAATAATTCCAGATTTGAGCAGAAATTATGAATGTTGTGATCTATCTGTAGGCTTAGCCCCGCCACCCAGAGGTGAAGATGATCAGAAGGCAGCTCTGGAGGGTGCTTTGCTTTCTCCCTGAGTGGGCTGAGGCTTGGTGGCCATCACTGGCCATGGGAAGGTTTGAAGGCAGTTACCTTCAAAGCAGGGTGCCCCCCTGCTAGGGATGGGTGGCTACGTGGAGGTGGGTTGGAGGCAGCCCTGAGTGGGCTCCCTGCTGCACTGGGATGGATGTTGAGCTCAGAGCAGTTGGTGGTGACCTCTTGGGAGACACCTCCCCACTCTCCCCTGCTCCCTGGGTGCCAGCAAAGGCTGGCTCTGCAAAACAGCTTCTCTTCAGCAACTCACCTGTAGGTTTTTAGAATGACCTCATGCTCTTGTCTGAAGGAAAATTGGGGTTTGCATTTCTTATCTTCCCTGAGTGTCTGCCCAGATTCTTCTCCAGGCCTTAGTGGACAGTAACAGCCACATTCTCCAAAATGGGATCACAGCCCTGTCTCAAAGATAGTGGAAAGTTCCTATTCCACTTCAGGCTCCTGGGAGCCCCAAAATGATGGGAGGACAGGATGCTGCAGGGCTGGCAATAGATGTAAATCCATGCTTTGAAACCTGGATGACCAGGAAAGGAGTAATTTCCATTTGCTAGCACTGGATCTTCATGAAAAGAAGTGATGGTTCTGCTGGCTCCCTGGGGAGCTGCCCCAGCAGCAGCCACCAGGAGTGTCCCTGTAGCTCTGACACTGGGGTCACACAGTGTCCTGTCCCTGTCACACAGCCCTGGTGGTGGCTGCAGGGAGGGTGCTGGCTGCCCAGGACCTGTGTTGGGCTACAAGGGGCTGCCCTCAGGGTGGAGCTTGGGGCTGGGTGACATCAGATGGCAGGGGGCAATGGGACAAGGCCAGCAGCTGCTTTGGGAGTAAAGGCAGAGAAATATGCTGCTCCCCACCTCTCCTGACCCAAATGCTGCCTGCCCAAAGCAAACTGCTCCACTGGGCTCAAGGTTGGGTTGGAACAAAGCTGCAGCACCCAGAGGGGAGCCTGGAAAATTCGAGGCTTATTTTGAATTTCCCAGATGCTTCTCAGCTGAGAATCCCAAAAGCACATTTCAAGCACTAAGCAACTTGTCATTTCACTGCCCCTTTCAGGCTTCCAAATGCTGTTTGCCCTTTCCTGGGAAGCAGTCTTGTGCAGAGGGAAGCTGCTTGGCCTCTGAGAGGATTTGTTTTAGAGTCCTAGTCCTGAGTTCTCCTTTTTATGTTGCTTCTGACAGTTTTGGGTCTGTGGTTTTCCACAAAAAATAGCGATGGCAAAGTAGCTGTGGAAAGAGATGGTACATGGAACCATGCTGGGTGATGGGTCCCAGCCAAGCTTCAAATCTGCTCCGGGTGTCAGGGTCTATGAACTGCTGTTATTTTGAGAGGTTGCTTTGTACACTTAATAGGTGTGTGATTGATCCTGGTGCCCGGGAGATTGGCTGATGGTTTCATCAGGTCATTCTTTATTTATAACCTAAAGCAGCTGGAAGTTTCCTCCTGGAGGAGGTCCCCAGAGTCACGCTGGGCTGGTGGCAGGGATGGGTCCTTCTGCCATCTCCAGCCAGGTGCAAGGCAGCATCGGGGTGAGTCCATGGTGAGATGGCCAAGTGTGGTGAGGGGACAAGTGGAGGAGATCCTGGTACTGGTGCAGGGACCTCTTTAAGCCTTTCTTAGTGTCCGCAGGAGCAGCTCTGGAGAAGCACCTCCAGGTCCTGCCAGCTTGCAGCTCAAGCAAAGAGAGGCTGTGCTGGGAGAGGCAGCACTTGGGATGGAGCCTGCTGTCCCCTTCCCTCTCTCACTCATCCATTGGTTTAAAAAACAGCTTTTGGGGGACTTTATAATCTGGGAAGCCTCAGGCTAGGGGTAAAGCTTGCTGGAAGAGGGAGGGAGTGATATGCACACAACTCAATTAACCAGCCCACCACCACCCCAGCCCCAATCAGCTATATCCCTTTAATGAAGGCCTTCCTCCTGCCTCGGTCAGCTAATTAAAGAGCCCATGCCAGTAAGCTGTGGCACCAGGGTGACGGTGGGTAGCTTTTCTGAGCAGGATGTGAAGGGAAGAGGGATCACGCTGGCAGCAGCTGCTTGGCCGGGGGCCCTGCGGCTTCAGCTCCCTGCCCCCCCGCGAGCTACTGGAAATGGAATATCAGGTTTTAAAACCCAGTTCTAAATAGGAGCACGGGAGCTGATGCAACCCCCCGGCAGGCGAAAGCAAGGTCTTTAGAAACGGGAGTCTGCTGGGGGGGCTGGGAGGCAGAGCTGCCCCACTCCCTGCAGCCCTGAAACCTGAGGCATCTCCCCCCAGGGCTGTGCAGAAGGGATGGTTTGAGCCTTCAAGGAACCCAGCAGCCCATGGCATGACCAGGCTGGGTTCACTCTTGGTTTTCTCTCCCTCTCCAAAGTGTGGGAGTCCCCTTGTCAGATTATCTGCCCTTATTATATTATCTGCTGTCGCCTGAGCAGCTGGGTGCCCACCCAGCAGGGGTGCTGCTTATTGTTGAGATCTTGTTGGGTGCTGGTTGTTCAATCCCCAGGTGTGATTTCCAGGATGAGTTCTGGTAATGCAGTACTGCTCCCAGCGAGGCACAGAACCTGCTCCCCTCCTCCCTGACAAGATGTGATGTGCAAACATTTCCCTTGCTAGGGTGTATTGATGAAAAGATTTCCCCTGCTCAGAAGGAGGGAGGTTTTGAGCCTTTTGCTGCTCTGCCCGTGAGAAAACACTCCCAGTCTCAACAAAAACTCGGATGCCCCATCCTGTGGTCTGTCTCCCCTCTTACCACAGTGCTCTTTTGCTTGGCAGCAACCAGCCAGCCCTTTCCCTCCCTGCCATGGCATGGATCAGCTGCCAGCATTGGTGCCGGTCCTGCCGGCAACGCTTGTGCTGGGGGGGAGCATCACCCATGGGATGCATCCAGCCATAGGTGGCACCACAGGCAGCTGGAGGGCCTGGTTCCCTGGCAGTGTGCTGCCTGGCTTGGGCAGCAGTGTCTGAGGCACTTGGAGCATCTTGGTTCCCCCCCTGGGGAGCAGATTGGTGCTGAGGTGGGGCAGAGGGGGGATGGATGGAGAGGCAGGGTTTGGGGGCACAGTGCTGCACCCTGACAGCACTTTTGAGTGTTTTCTAGCTGGGGTCTAGTGTTAGGGGCCCATCTGTGGTTGGTTCATCACCTGCAGTACTTTGGGGATGGAAGTGCCCAGAACAGACCACCTCTGCTCCCATAGCCTGTGACTGGTCTAAAAATCCATGTTAACTTTAATATAAATAAGGTCCTGCTCTGACTGGGGTCTCCAAGGATTTAGATGAGGTGAGGGCCTCACACTGTAACCTCTCTCCATTGATTCAAAGAAATTACTGTAATTTGTTAGGAATAGATCTTTGTTTGGAGCTTACTAAAGAAATTTGCACCTGACAAAGAACATTTCAAGCTGGTGTAGAAGAAAAACAGAAAAGACTCTTGAGAATAATCAGCTCTGTAGGTTTCAAAATAATTTATTGAGCAGCCTACTAGTTTGGTACTTGCAAAGTTCCTTGCGGGACTTTCCCACGAGGCATTTAACAACAGGCGGGGAAACACTGGGAAGCAAAGTGCTTCAGTAAGGCAGAAAAAACCAGAAGTGCTGAGGAGAAGAGGCTGCTGGCTCCTGGCTCTGTGACAGTACCTGGTGTGCCCTGCACCTTCTCATCTCTCCTATTTTCCTCTGCAGCATATAGTTCTGTTCCTTTCCAGCAGGTGTTCCTTGAAATGAGAGCATGGCACCAGCCCACGAGGCTGTATAAAATCAAATACAAACCCTGCCGTGGTTTCTGCAAGCCCAAATGCTGCTCCTCATGCTTGGCACACATTTGTCTTGCCAAGCATCCTTCATCCCAGAGTGTCTGCTTTGGGACACTTTGGCTAATCTTGGTTGTGCCTGTGAGGGGCAGAGCTGCTGTTTCTGTCACCCTGGGGAGGGCAAAGAGCTGATGAGGAGATGGTGGTGCCAGCCTCAAGCCCCCTTCCCCTTTGAGGACACCCTAGCTGCTGGAGCAGCTGTTTGGAGTGCTGGGAGCAGCATCCCTGCACACCCCACATCCCCTGCCCTGTCTGCAGCCCCTGATCTGCTGATCCAGGTGAGGGCTGTGCAGTCACTCTGTTTTAAGTCCAACATCACCTAAATCTCCTCTGATCCAGGGTAGGAGCCACCTAGGTGCTTCAGGTGCCTGTGTGTGTGTCTCACACCAGTGCCTGCAGGTGGTGGGAAGCAGCAGGAGCTGGGAAAACCCTCTTTGTACATCCCTGGGACCAGTCCTTTAGGTGTTGGGCTGGAATGGTCAGTGTCCCCCAGCCCTCGGCCTCCTCCTCCTCCTCCTTTCCTCCTACCTGGTCCTCTGGAGCCTTTGGGCACTCTGTCTGCTGGTGTCTGGCTGGGGATAAGTCACGAGGAGCTGTGACTGTCACATCACTGGGCAGGTTGCCATGGGACGGGGCTGGCGTGGCTCCCATCAGAGGGTTGGGAACAGCTTTGGGGATCGATGGAGCTCGTGAAGGCTCCTGGGGGGCTGCCCTGGTGCTGCTCCCCCCTGCCCTATGGGGGGCTCACACTGAGCTCTGCTTTCCTGGGAAAGGTATAAATCACTTTCCCTTTGTTAGCCAGCTGGGTGTTGGGTTACCCTGGGCTCCAGAGCACCCTCCTGGCAGGTCCATGCACTGTCTCACATGCCAAGAGTTTGCTCAGGGCTCTTGGCTGGCTTTGGGGAAAGACTAAGTTTACTGGTGGTGACACACTGTGGGTAAACCTTTTGGGGCAGAGGGCTGGGAACCCCTGGGGCAAAAAAAAAAGCATCTTGAGTTGCTCAGTATTCCGTGTGCTGCTCAAAACAAGGAGCTACCCCTACTCTGAATCTGCTCCTGACCCTGTCCCCCAGGATGGACTGTCTGTGTCCTCTGCTGGCTCTTTCTCTGGTTTTCTTTTCATCCTTCTGTTGCTACTTCTCAGCTTTCAGTTCATTTGCCTTAACTTTTCATGGTCCTATTCCTTTTGCACACTGAGTTCTTGGTACTTTCTCCTCCCACTGCCAGCTCTGTGTCCACCCCTGGATCCTGAGCAAGCCCCTGGCTCACACAACCTCATGGGAAAGGAGCACCCTAGGCTGGAGGAGAAGCTGGGAGCTCTCCATAAGGTGCTTTCCTGGGGGAAGGGTGGCATGGGGGGTCTCCAGAAGACCCAAAGTCCAGCATTGACACTGCTTTGAGTAGTGTTCTCCACGTGTACAGTGAACCATGCTTCTGCTGTTGCAGTAGGTTGCAGCTCCAGTCCTCTTCTGGGGCTGGTCCAGCCAGAACAGGACACGTTATGGATCCAGCCTCGCGTGCCAGCCTGCACCTTTGTCACCTTTGTCATGGCTAAGCTATTTTGGGACTGGTTCATCTTGTTCCTGCCCTGGCATTTCCAGGGTGAGAGACATCAGAGGCTCCGGAGCTGAGCCGCAGAGGGGGAGGGATTTGGTAGTGGGATTCACTTGCGGAAAGATTGGATCACTCAGTTCCAAGGTAGAAGATCCCTTTTCTCTGGAGGCAGTTCAAAAAACCCAGAACTGCTTCCAAAATTCAGATTATCTGACCTTGGGCATAAACACTCTGCCCCTGGGCTACGCAGCCCATGCCAGGCTCTGTGTGCAGGGAGGGAGCTTGCCCCACCAGGACCCAGCTGAGCACTCCGGGTCCCCCAAGGTGCTGTTCAGGGAGCTGGCTCTGGTCCCCCTGGCCTGGTGGTGGCCTGTGGAGCTGCTTAATGGGCAGCAGTCCCAGTGCTATGTGCTCTGCCTCTTCCTCAGGCATGTGTCCTGTCATCTAGCCTGAGGTAGGTGTGCAGGTAGAGTAGAGCAATGGGAGGCAGAAGCTCCCGAGGTGGTGAATTCAAGATAACCCCCCCACATCAGCAGATTGTGCCATGCCTGTAGGAGGATGACATGGCAGGTCTGGCCCTGTCACCCTAAACCAAGTGTCTTGGGCACAGCTGTCCCCCTTTGCACCAGTGAACCCATACCTCGTGCTGGCAACCTGCCTGCCTGCTGCCACCTTTTCCTGATGAGCACAATGTTTGTTGAGCCCCCTCAGCACCAGCAGTCCCCTGTCCCCGAGATCTGCCATTGGAATTCTGGCTCTGTGGGTCTGAGCTCTCTGTCAGGTGGTTGGTGGCTTTGTTTCCCCTCAGTTCACACCAGAAGATGGATGTGGGACAGCTGCTTGCTGGGGGAGGCACATCTAGGTGTGGAAGGGGCAGACAGGTCCCATTTGACTTTCCTTTAACTTTGCTAGGAGACCTATGATCGCAGGAGGTCGTGGTGCTTGAGAGGTGACAAACTGGTCATCTGTGAGCCAGACTGGCTTCAGGGACCACGGCCAGTCTGCTCTGCAGGACACAGCTAATCTCCCCCGCTGTAGGGCAAATTTTGCTCCTGCTCTGGTGGATTTTTACCTTCCTTTTCAGCAGACAGAGGGAACTGATCCAGTTGGGAGAGGGAGGGACAGAAGAAGCGAATCATATCTCTGTCTCCTCCATGGGGCATTGGGAGAAGCAGGAAGCTGTTGTGTTGGGGAGCAGGATGGCTCCCGGAGAGAGGGGATCCCCAGGGAGTTCACCCTCTTTCCCTGAGGTAGAGGATGGGGAGAGCAGAGGAGAGAAGTCAGCTCGATGCAGAACCACGTGGAATGGTGCAGCCCCGGGTGCTGGCACGGCTGGAGCATGGTCCCCCCATCCTTCCCCATGAGGGGAAGCACCCTCAGCAGCTGGGAAACAGAGAAGACTGGGAAACAGAGAAGGCCCTTCCTTTTCCCAGCAGGCTGGAGGAAGAGAAAGAAGCAGGTTCTGTGCTAGGGATGTGGTCGCCTCTCCCTTTTCTTTTCTCCATGTTTTATGGGGTGAAGCAGGTTTCCCCAGCACCTCTCTGCAGCCCTGCACAGGGTCCTGCCCGGTGGGAGAGGGGGAGGCCGAGCAACCTGTCAGCTTTTTGGGGCCCACGCCTCTTCCCAGAGTGCAACGCACGCCCCGTGGGAAACGTGGAATGGCGACGGGAGGGGAAGGGGAAAGGAGCAGGAGCAGAAGGGTGTCCCCCCTCGGCCCCCCGAGCCGAGCGTGTGGCAAATTCCTGCTGGCTGGGCTCATGTGAGGGTATTATCCCCAGGATGAGCTCATGCCCCAGGCACGCGGGTTATTCCTGCGATTCCGGGTGCTGGGGGCACCGGTGGCGGATCCCCGGAGCTATGTGCAGTTGCCATTTCCACGCATTCCTGGGTTTACAGCCGATCGGGTTTCGCTGCTCACAACCCCATTGAGCGCTCAGGGTGGTGGTTCCCGGAGCAAAACCCCTTGGCTGTCTGTTCCCAAACCTTTCCTTCCCTCTTCCTCCGCCTTGATCTCCTCCAGACACTCCCTACTCTCTCCTGTGGAACTGAACACGGTGCAGCTCCTTTCCCTTCCTCTTGAACTTTGATTTGGGATCGTGGAAGAAGCTCGGCTGAGCCCATCTCTGCACCGTGGTGCTCAGAGAGGACCTCCCGTGGGTGACCCACCCGTGTCCTTGCTCTGCTCTGTGCAGTGTCCTGCTCAGTATGGAGCAGAGTGACTCCCAGCTGCCCCATGGTCTTTGTTTTCTCCACTCACAGGAGGACCTCAGGGAATGGGAACCTCCTGAAGAGGTTCTCTCTGTTTGATAATACAATCTCCAACAGGTCAGTGATGAGACCACCCCACTAGGGTGTCTGTAACTAAGTTGGAGGATCTCAACCACTGCCCTCTCCCAGGCCATGAGCTTTGGAGTTACCTTCAAAGTCAGTGCCAAGCAGGGAGACCACAGAGGTGATGGCAGGGAGATACCACTGCTCAGAGTTCCCTGATTCCACATCAGGGAGCAAGATGAGTGAGGAAAAATACTTGATCACCCCAAATAGGTTTTCACCCTGAATCCAAGGATCTGTGAGACTTGCAGAGAAGAATCAGCTCATCCCTCAGGGCCGTGCAAGGGAGAGCTTGGGAAGAGAACCGTGGGAAGGTTTGACAAACTAGAATTTACTAGAAAATGTAAATTTTCTGCTTTCCAGAATATTGAAGGTGTCGGGTACTCTGCAAGTGGAGGTGGTGGTGCTGGCTTCTAACCCTGAGAGCTGTGAGTGCACCTTCTGTCTCCTGCTCACTGCTGCAGGGAATGGGAAACGTGTCCCAGTACAATGGGGAAGAATTGCTGGTCTGAGTCTCCTTTGGATGCTCAGAAGTAAGCCTCTTCTAAGAAAATCATGCATGAATTGCCCTTTTTTGGAGAGTTTTTCCGCTGCCGGTTTATTAGGATGTGAACAAGAGGCGTTTGTAACAGCAGCCTTGGAAAACATTTGCTGAAACTGTATATGTCAGATGGGGCAGAGGACAAAACTCACAGGCTGATTTTATTGTTTTTACGTCTTCTGTGCCTTTAAAAACAAAAGATGGAGCGATGTGAGTGGATATAAAAGATGGTAATGGCATTTTGGACAAAACCTGATGGTGAAAACTGAAAGAACACACCTGTAATGGTGGCAAACGTGTGTGTGCTGCCTGCTGCCTGTGCTGCTGGATCCTGGCTCTGTAGGTCCAGGCAGTCGTGTGCTGTCCTGCTCCTCTGGCCAGGGGATCATCTGACACGTTAGTTTATATATGTACTAGCTGTGCATTACAGCTGTGTTAACCTTGTCACATGAACCTTTTTTAATTTCCTGCCATTCCTTTTTGGTTTTTTCTTCCAGTGAAACCTTAGGGTGCTGCCAGCAAAGTTTCCTTTGTGTCCGTGGATGTGTGGAGAAAGAGAGAGGGAGGAACGTGGCTGGTTGGAAAGGAGATGCTGGGCAAAGCTCCCTGGGGGAGGGGGGGAGACTGGAGGAGCTGGGGTAAACTGGGCTCCCACACCATCCCCAGTGATGGAGAGGAGGAAGGTGGAAAGGAAACACAGCTCAGGATCCAACACAGAAGTTTTCACCGAGCCGGTGCCCCTTCAAAACTTCTCCTTGCTTAGCAGGAGAGAGGTGAAGGGTGTTGACATGTTAAGTGGTCGCAATTAGGCCGGGGAGTTAACACCTTATTAAGAGAGACTGGGGGCAGTTGGCACCTCTGTGTCTCCACCTCTGCAGGCTGGGCCAAGACTATGCTGGGGAGAGGCTCCTTCCCCTCATCCCTGACATCAATAAAACCCTCCTGGCTGTAGGGCAAGGTGGCAAATCCTGCTGGGCTGCATCCCTGGCACCCTCCCTGGAGCATCCCTCCCTCTGGCTGGCTTTGCCCCAGTGCCATGGCTGCTCCTGGGGTGATCACTGCCTTGGTGTGGGCTTTCCCTCAGGGTGACCAGCACCTTTCTCAGGTTCAGAGAGCTCCTTCCTGTGCCCACTGAAATCTGGGTGGAGCTCCTGGCTACTGGGATGGGAGGATCTGGGTGGTGAGACCCAATGTGGCTCCAGCTGGTAACAGAGCCTGTGTGTGCCAGACCCCATCCTCAGATGTGGAGATGTTGGTGTAGAAGCATCAGGCATCAGAAAGTATATATGGTATGGGGGCTTTTCTCTTCATATGCCATGTTTTCAATTATCCATAATCAAAGGGGTAGAAAATATGCTTAAAGTTAATTAAAAAAAAAAAAAAAAAAGTGACATGGGAGGGGTGCTGGAGTGGGAGCTTTTAGGGATACACCAAGTGTCTGAAGACTCATGGCACAATTGTATGTCATGACTCAGGCTGCCTGGAGACACACCACTATTTATGGGGTGTATTATTAGGTTGTGTCAAGTTAAACATGTCATGAGTTGAATGAATGAGGAGTGGAACAGCTTTGGGATGGCCAAACCCAAGCCCTGTTGCAGCCACTGCTCAGCCCAAGCAGAGGACCCAGCCCAGCTCTGGGGCTTTTTGGATCACAACTCTGGAGCCCTTTCCTATAAAACTTGCTGGGAGGCTCCAACCAGGCAGGAGCTGCAGCCCAGCAGCCATCCTGGGTTTGCTATGGAGATGACAGCCTGGGGGAAAGGTCCAACCCCAGTGACTGTGTGGGGGAAAGGGGGACACCCATCCACGAACACAAGTGACATGTTGTGCTTTTCTTGTGATCACTAAGATGCTCAGCCCCAAGAACCTTTCCCAAGACTCAGCCCCTGATCAAGTGTTTGCCTGTTAGTGGCCTCGTTGGTCTGGTTTCCTGATTCAGCTCATTTGGGTTTTGAGCTTTTCTATGAGCACTCTGCTGGGCTTTTTGGGGTTGTTGCTTCATTCAGAGGGTGAAACCCTGGCTGGCCAGAGGGACAGAGATAAGGGCTTCTTGGAACAGACTCCTGGTGTGGAGCAGGACGGGGCCCATGAGCTGGGCATATTTTGGAGCTGGACTCTCTTTCCCAGTCCTGTGTCTATCAAAGGGGCAGGGAGGATGCTGTGAGGCACTGACTTGAGGCTTCTGGCATGGCCTTGGGGGCTCTTACCCCACCCTGGGCTGTGGAGGTAGGGGATGAGGTCTACAAAGCTAAAAGGGGTTGGGATTGAACAGTTTGGGGTGAGAGTCCTGGAGACTCTCTGGGGACTCTGGACCTGTACCTGGCAGATCTTTGCAGCCTGTCAGCTCATTGCTCAGCCTCTGTCCCAACTTTCCCTGTCTCAGCCATGCCAAAGACCAGATGCATTATGACCAGGGCACCTTGTCCCTAAGCTCCCTGCTGGGAAGACACCTGTGGTCCCTTGACCATCTCCAGGGATGATGCCTAAACAACCTCCCTGGGCAACCTGTTCTAGTGTTCTACTGCCCTCATGGTACAGAATTTGTTCCTAACACCCAGTCTAAATCTGCTCTTCTCTAATTTAAAGCCATTGCCCCTCATCCTATCACTCCAGGCCCTTGCAGACAGTCCCTCTCCAGCCTTCCTGTAGCCCCTTCAGATACTGGAAGGAAGGTCACTCTTAGCTCTCCCCTGAGCCTTCTCTTCTCCAGGCTGAACAAGCCCAGCTCCCTCAGCCTGGCTTCATGGGAGAGGTGTTCCAGCCCCCTGAGCATTTTCCCTGCTCTGGACCCACTCCATCAGGTCCATGTCCTTCCTGTGCTGAGGGTTCCAGAGCTGGATGCAATAGTGCACATATAAAAATATCTATATTTATATATATAAAGCGCCTATCACCATATTGATAAACGTTCTTTGGAACCACTCTGACAGCAGAGGTAAGAACAGGAGTCAGCTTGTTAGTACCTCAGCACTTCTGTTTCCAACCAATTATTAAAAAAAAGCAGGAGGTCTTAGCAGAGCAGAATAAAGTGTCAGAATCATCTCTCTTGATCTGCTGGCCACACTTCTTTTGATGCAGCCCAGGACTGAGAAGATTTACCAGCCTCTGTGTCAGGCTGTGACCTCACTGCTGTCAGCGTGATGTCACAGCTCTGCACATCCAGAGGAGGAGGAGGAGGAGGAGGAGGAGGAGGAGGAGGATCCTCGTTGCAGGCGTGAACACGTGGAAGGGCCGGCAGCAAGGGGGAAACCACTGAGCTGCCTCCGAGTGGAGCAACGTCAAGAACTGCAGTGGCATTCAAGACAAACTGCTGTAATGTAATGGTTTTCAGTGTTTGCTTTTATGTGACAGCTGCTTTTAAGAGCTGGCAGCTCTCCAGGCAGCCAGAGCCGGGGTTTTGCGGCGCGGCCGGTCCTGCGGCAGCACGGCGTGCCCTTCAGAGAGCCAGGCTCCAGCTGCGGAGAAGATGCATTTTTGTGGTTCTTGTGGTTCCTTGTGTTTTTTGGGAGAAGGGGAGAGGAGACCGGAGCGCAGAGCCCGCGGCTCGAGCGCGCTTCAGGACGCACGACTGGAGCTTGGGAGGGTTTGTGTTGCCTGTGTTGGGATGGTGCCCGTGGCCTGCCCCCCATGGGTGCTGCTGCTGAGGTTCCTGGTGTCCCTGGGGCAGCCAGACTCCCTCTGGAGTGTGTTCCCTAATGCGACATCCCTCAGCTCCAGTGCTCGCTTTCAGCTGGCTAGCCTGAGTGAACAAGTCATGGGGCAGAAGAAATGGTGCAGGAGCAACTGGGCAGGGACCATGGAGAGGAATAATGGGGTAGGAATGATGGGGCAGAAGAAACAGGGAAGGAGTGATGGGGTACAAGCCATGGGGTACAAGCCGTGGGACAGCAATGAAGGAATAGGAGCCATGAGGCAGGAGTTGCAGGACAGGAGCCATGGGGCAGAAGAAAGATAAACCATGGGGCAGGAGCGATGGGGCAGGAGCAGTGGGACAGGACTAATGGGACACACAGAATCATAGAGTCATCTGGGTTGGAAAGGACCTCTGTGGTCATCAATCCTTGATCCACCCCCCCCCGTGGTTCCCAGCCCATGGCACTGAGTGCCACATCAGTCTCTTCTTAAAAAATTCCAGGGACAGAGAATCCACCACGTCCCTGGGGAGCCCATTCCAATGCCTGATCACCCTCTTTGTAAAGATTCTTTTTCCTAATATCCAACCTAAACCTCCCCAGGCAGAGCTTAAGCCCATGCCCTCTTGTCCTGTTGATATCTGCCTGGCAGAAGAGCCTGACCCCCCCCTGGCTCCAACCTCTTTTCAGGGAGTTGCAGAGAGCGATGAGGTCTCCCCTGAGCCTCCTCTTCTCCACACTACTTGTGATGGAGCCAGGGGGCAGGAGGCATGGGGCAGGTACGTTGATGGGACAAGCCATGGGACAAGAGTGACAGGAGAGGAGCCACGGAGCACGAGGCATGGGACAGGAGCCACGGGGCAGAAGCCATGGCCCCTTCCTCTTCCCCTGCTCGCGGAGCCCTGGGGCCGGGGTAGCCCAGGACATGGGGGCTTTACCGTAGCCTGAGGTTTTCATGTCTGCTGCTTTGGCACGGGGCTGTGTGAAGCCATCTTTTACCCTGACAGCAAACCCATGGTGACAGCTACCGCGAGGGCTGAGATTAAAACCAGATGCCCCCCCTTCTTTCTCAAAGGCCGACTGTGCCAGCAGCAGCCCTCTGGGGACGGATCGTCTGGGAAGGGCTTGGCCGAGCTCCTTGGCCTCTGCTCTACCTCCGAGCACGCAGGACCAGCGAAGGCAGCGGCGAGGAGGTGCCCTGCCAGCCCTGCTTGCTGCAGGCAGGAGCGGGCAGGAGCAGGCAGCCCCTGGAGCCCTCCCCGGCAGGCAGCCCTGCCTGGGGCTCGCTCAGCCCTGGCTAACGAGAAAAGACATCTTTAATTAGAAAAAGGCAGCGCGTAGTATGTGTGGCGCCTGCTTTTAAAGGGCTTTGCGTGTTGACTTCGTTAGGGGTGTGAGAATGCAGCTCGCTCGCTTTTTCTTTTAGAACAAATTAAGGACACATTTTGCCCATCAGGAGATGAAATAAAATACGAGCGGGGAGCGAGCGTGCTTGGCGAGCGCCTGCGCCAGTCCAGCCCCAGCCCTCGCACAGCCCCGGCCCCGCAGACCCCGCGGTGGGCAGGTGCTGCTGAGCAGCCATGGGCAAGCAGGGGGACACGGCAGTTTTGGGGTTCCCGTAGGGATTGGCCTGGGTGGAGGTGTCCACACTGGAGTGGTTGGTGAATCCTGAAGCCCCCCCAAGGAAGTGTTGGTGGGAGACAGAGGCTTTGTGGTGGACTCTGATGTGGTGGGATTCCCCTCTTCAGCACTGGCTCCAGGAATGAGACCCCTTTGTGGGTATCTGGTTTTCAAACTTTTTTTTTTTTTTTTTTTTTACTTTTTTTTAAATTTTTTTTGCCTGCTACTGAGTTTGAACTCCCCGGAGAAGGACCACCTTAGGGCCCTGATTCAAGGGTGAATGGTGGGTCAGAGGAGCCAGAGGGGGCAATTGGTTCCTATGAACATTTTTGACATTGGTGCCCTACAGTGAATGATTCCAACTTGGTGTGGGGCAGGAATGGAGCAGACAGGGGCCATCCTTGGGTCTGCAAGAACTGTGGCCCTGGAGATGTGGGTTTGGTGGCTGTCAGGGCTGAATGTGGCTGGGGAGAGGTGCTGCAGCCAGGAGAGCTCAGGGTGGGTGCTGTAGGGGCATCATTGGGGCAAAACACCTTTGAGGCTCCAGCCCCTGGCACCACCTCCATTTGAGCATGGAGCATCAGAACTGGTGAATTCTGAGAAAAAAAACCCACCCCAGTGCTGCCATCCCTCCCCCTTCAGTAATCCTTTCTGTGGGCTGGATTTAGGGATTCACTATGGCATTAAATGCAAATAACGAAGGAGCCGGTTTTGCACCAAATGGGGGAGGAAAGTGAGTCTGGGAAAGGAGTTTCTGTGGGGTAACGTAACCGTAGCTCGGAGGGGCCCACATCTCTGTGGTGTGTGTCTCTCTCTGCGTGCCTCTGTTTTCCTCTTAATACTCGTGGAGTGCTGGCTTGTAACGTGACGACTTTTCAACGTCAATAATGTATTGAATAACAGTGTAAGAAACTGGGGGAAGTGTTTAACTCTTTCCCTAGCCTGCAGTTTGCAGCCCTGAGCCCTTAGGGGAGAGCTGGGGTCCTGTAGCTGGGGCTGGGATGGCAAAAACTCAACCCTGGGGGGACTGTTCTCCTAAGACTGCTCCCCAGCAACAGGGGCAAGGATGATGGGCACCTTGTCCCTCCCCAACTGCTGCTGGGCTGGCAGATGGGTGCAGGGTAGTGCAGGGTTTTATATTGCACAGTTGTTGAATTAGCTGGGAGTTTATCAGGACAGTCACATGAAATGACAAGGGATTGTTTGCTGCTGAAATTTATCACATCTCTAGGTTTTTTTCCTGTCCTGGTGACTGAGGAGCAGCTTCCAGAATGGATGTTCCCCACCTTTGCCTCTCTTCTGTACATACCCAACTGGAACCACTTTCCATGTCAGACTGGTGTGTGCTCCTGCCCTGTTCCTTGCTGACAGCTCCTGCTCATCAGTTCCCTCCTTGCAGTTTCTTGGTGTTGAATATCATTTTTTCCCCATCATGGAGACCTCCCCGTGATGGAGCCAGCTCTGTGGCAATGCTGAGGGGTGGCTGATACCAGAAAGCAGCAGTTCTTTTGTAAATTACTAAGCACTAATATGGAGGAAAGGGGCATTTAGAGTTTTAAATTTGTACTCCTCTAGTTCAGGCAGAGAATTTCAGCTCTGACAGTTGCTCACGCTTGGTTGAGGGCAGCAGTGCCAGGATTTCCCCTGGGGTGATGAAAGTCAAGTTTCATGGTGCTCCCCACTGTGTGTGGATCTGACAGGGACCACGAGGGGAGATGTGTGCCAAAGCCCTGGATTCACTCTCTTCCTCTTACTGTCCCCAGAGCCCCTTGGCACAAGGAGTCCAATGTGCTCACTGACTGGTGCTCAGCATGTGCTCAGCTCAGCTCACCCTGCCCAGGCTGCTGCTTTGGAATGGTGGCTTCTGAAATGGGCTTAATGGATTTTGAGCTCAGCTTTAGCAAGCCACATGTCTTCCCAAGCCAGCCCTTATTTGTTTGTGGGGCTGAGGGGAGACCTTCTGGCTCTCTGCAACTGCCTGGGAGGAGGTTGGAGCCAGGGGGGGTCGGGCTCTGCTCCCAAGGAACAAGGGATGGGACAAGAGGAACTTTTGGCACAACTCAAGTTGTGCCAGGGGAGGTTTAGGTTGGAGCTGGGGAAGAATTTCTCCCTGGCAAGGGTTGTCAGGGCCTGGCCCAGGCTGGCCAGGGCAGGGGTGGAGTCCCCATCCCTGGAGGGGTTTCAAAGCTGTGGAGATGTGGTGCTGAGGGCCATGGGTTAGTGGTGGCCTTGGCAGTGCTGGGGTAATGGTTGGACTGGATGATCTTCAAGGTCTTTTCTGACCAAAACGATTCAATGCTTCTATGAGATTTGCAAAGTGTGGCTCCTGTGCTGGAGCTGCTGTTGAGGATGAGGAGCAAGAGAGCAGCTTGGTGGCCATCAGGCAGGCAGCCAAGGTCAACCCCATTGGACTCTGGTGGCTGGGGCTCCCTGCTGCTCCCTGCCACCTCTTTCTGCTTGGGGACAGGGCTCAGCATGTCCCCTTGACCAAATGTGTTGGAAAGTGAGCCTGCTTTCCAGTTCTTCCTGCCCAGTTTCCTTTCAGTGTGCCCCATAGTATGGTGGGATGCCATGGGATGCTGGATGTCCTTCTGGTCCTGAGGGGCCCAGAACTGACCCCAGGATTGGAGGTGCAGCCTCCCCAGTGCCCAGCACAGGGTGACAGTAACATCCCTGGTCTCGCTGGAAAGAAGGGAGGTCTTGACAAAACTTTTCAGCAATAAGTTTCTGGGTGGAGAGGGCAGTGCTGAGGTCAGCAGTGGCCAGGCTGGAGGAATGGCCCAGCACAGACCTGTGCCCGTGGGGAGGTGGTTGGAGCTGATGGTGGCTCCAGGGCTGGCTGAGGCCTCACAGCATTTCTTGCTGATTCAAGAGCAGGCAGGTGGGGGGGACTTGACAGGGCTGGAAGTTTTGATAAAGACAGCATAGTTTCCAGTCTGTGGATCAGGTGGGGGCTGGACATGCTCTGTATAAGTGTTCCCAACCGTGTGCCTTTCCCAGTATTTCCCATGGCTGGAGCTACTGTTGAGTGACTGTGGAATTAAAGTATCATTTGCAATTTTCTACATTCCAAAGTGGTGTCAGGTTTTGGCGGAGGGCAGGCTCTGTGTGTGCTTCCCTTGGCCTGCAAGCCCCTGAATAGCACAGAGGCCACGCACATCACCGCCGTCCCTCCTGCTCGGCTGAAGCCTTGGAGAGCCAGGAGGGAGCTTGGCCTCCTGGCTGCTTGGCTGGACCACCAGTTGCTCCCAAGTCTAACACGTATTTCCAAACACACACAGATATTTCACCCCAGCAACATTTTTCCCAGGATTTTGAAGATTGGAATCCAAACAAACCCAACTGCCGTGGTTTCAGACATCTCGTACTCCCCCAGCATCAGGCGAGTCGTTGTCTCCAGAAAGGCTGACCACAAAACATAACCCAAATCTCAGGCAAAACCCCCAGTTAGCTCCAGGGGAGAAAAAAAAAAAAAAAAAAAGAAAAAAAAAAGAAAAAAGAAGGAAGTTGTTGTTTTGAAGCAGCCAATCCATCCACCACCCCTTGTGGGGACGGCCAGGAGAAGGCAGCAGAAGCTTTGGGTGCCTGCCCTTGCTGTGCAGCAGGGTTAGACAAATACCAGGGCTGGGGTAAGGCAGCAGGGAAGGAGCTCCAAGTGGTTTGCAGGCTGTAATGAATTAAGCCTCACGATGCTGCTGTGGTTGGGTTAGGAGGGCACTCGCAGCCTGTTTTTCTTTTGCAGCAGAGGAAACTGAGGCACGGAAACGCGAAGCGTGGGATTTGTCTGTACAAACAGAGGCGGCGGTGTGGATGGATGTGTCTGGGCTGGGGGTCTGGACTTGTTTTCTTAGATGATGGGGAGAAATGGGCACCACTAGAGTGTCATTGGCTTGTGTGAATGGGTGTGTGAAAGAGGAGAGGAATGGGGGCTCTGGAGATGCCCTCCTCTGCTATGGACTGGAGCAGATGCCTCCGCTGCAGATGAGGAAAGGGAGATGTCAAGCTTGTGCCTGGTGATATTTTTGTAGTGATATAAGAAATCTCCAGCAGAAATGGAAATGGAATTGGGCTCTGTCATGAACCCTGTGTGTGTTTTAGTTGTGTGTTTAGCTCCTCCACAGAGGGCTTGCCTTGCCTCACCTCAGCTTTGGGCCAAAGAGCATGCTTGCTGCTATGGAAGTAGATTTGCAAGGGGATCTCCATTTCATATCCCACACATCCATGATGCCCACTTGGGCCCTTTTCCCATGTTCATCTGGGCAGTGTTCTTCTGGCCACACTTGAACTCAACAGGACGTGGCCTGGCACCTCAGCTAAGATGTACATGGGACCATGTTTCTATTGGTGAAGAAGCTTCTCCTAATTCATCTTCCATGGAAACCATGGGGTTGTGAGGATTCGGAGAAAAATTCTGAAGCAGGCAACCCCTCGTGCTCCTTCTGATTCTATACATCCACTGACTTTGAAATGAGACAGACCTCATCAGGTGTTGAGCTCCTCACATAGCATTGAGGGGCAGTAGTCAATATTCCAGCAAGGTCTCCAAGGCTGATTTGGAGATCGAGACATCCTTAATCACCATATTCCTCAGACAGACACCCTTGCTATTTGCTTAATCAGCTGCATGGCTTTGAAGCAACTCAGATGGTATCTCCTGTGGTCTGTTTACCATTGTGGTGTGGCCAGCTCATGGGAGGGATGTTGTGAAGAATAAGTAGGTGGTTTGTGTATTTGTATACCTGCATATGTATGCACAGCAGAGCTGGGAGAAGTAAATAAAACCCAACTGGACTTTCCTCCTGGTGCTCAGATTTGGAAGTTAAAGAAGTTCTCTGCCCATGTGGTTATTCTGCTAGCACTATCCCAAGAGATCCTTCTCATTCCTGTCTTCTCCTTGGAGCATCTGTGGGGGCAGCCTCTAACTGGCCTGCCCATAAAGCAGAGGCCACCAGCCAAGGTCTTTGAAACACTTCCCTCTGGTTAAGGTGCTTGGCTTCTCAAGGTCTCTTTTTTTGTCTTCTGAAACACTGGATAACGTTGAGGTTTTCCTCCAGAGATTCCTTCTCAGTGTGGGGATTTAGAACCCCCCCCTTGTGCATAGCCCGGTGCCTTGTCAGATGCTGGGAATGTTTCCTTATCCCTTTGGTATGTCATTCATGGCAGGATGATGATTCACTCCTGGGATGTGACTTTGGGGTAGAGCTTTGGTTATCTCCAACCCCATCCAGCCACCCAGCTGGGGTGAGCAGCTCAGTGCCTCCCCTTGGAGCAAGCCAAGGTTCTGAGAGGAGCTGATGAGCTCATAACACAGTTGCCACTGGGTTTCTCTGGTGCTGAGCCCACTCTTGATTCATTTCCCAAGACTGAAGTGTGCAGCCCACGGTCTAACCCTGATCTCCCCAGCGTGCCTGAGGTTAGGAGGGGAACAATAGAGGCACAAGGACCCTCTTGGATTTCCTCTCTTGATATTTTTCTCTGCATTCATTTTCATTTTTGCTCTTTCTATTTTTAAATGGTTTTCTTGTGCAATTTGTGTGGGTATGTGCTGTTACATTTAATACTTTGCTAGTATCAGATTTTGCTTTCAAGGGCTTTCAAAACAAAAACAATAAAAATAAATCCTCTTGGAAGAGGACACTGAGGTGGAATGGCTTTTTCCCAAGTGCTGACATGCTTTGGACTTCTCCGTGCTCACAGTTAAATCTTATTCAAGTTTATTCTTTGCCAAGAGGCCCTTTTCCCCATCAGCTGTCCTTGTGTCCAGTGATGAAGGTGACATGTGGTTCATGGTGCTCTGGGTGCCTGGCTGTGGGTGTGCGGGGCTGGGCAACCAAGGAACTTGCATATTGCCTGTCATGGAGGACACAAGGGGTGCTTGGACTGAGCAGCACCTGAAGGACCCATCCTGAATCTGCAGGACTCGTGCTTGCAGGCTCCTGGGTGCTCATTGGTCCCTTAGCCTGAAAATATCTCTTAGTTTTCAACATCAAAGCTTTGGACCATCCTGGCAAATCTATCCCCAGCATTTTCCAGTCACCAGTGATTTCTGCTGGAGGTGCTGGTAGGTGTGATGAACCACTGAACCACACCAGCTGGCCAGCCCAAGCAGATAGGAAACCATCCTGAAATTGTCCCATCAGGAGTCCTCCACCCACTGCTCCAGAGCTTCTGCATTGAAGCTGGGACAGAGGTGACCATGCTGAGGTTCTGCTGATCTGATTCCTGCAGGAATGCTCCCTTGGTACCCAGATCTTGGTACCCTCTCCATGGCAGAGGACAGATTCCCAGCTCCTCTATGCAGCCAGAGGAGTTGCCTGGCACTGTCCAGCAGGCAGTGTGGAAGCAGCTCTGCTGTATTCTGTATTTTCCAAAGTTGGGTTACGTAGGAACTGAGGTTCTCCCTGCTCTTGTTTTATTTTTATTAGCCCAACTATTTAACCAGCAGAATTGTTTGCAGAAGCAAAGCACTTTGGTCCCCAAATAATTGAGCTTCCGGTTTCCATCTGCTCTCAGTAGGACAGCGATCATGTGCTAAATCCCAATTAATCATTAAGAAGATATTTGAGGTTTAGCAGCTGTGTTATAAGATACAGTTTTTACTGGTTTCGACCTCAGTTAAATATGTTTTTAATAGTGGATGGTATTTAATTAAACATAAAATAACAGAGGCTTATTAAATCTAGAGAGACCTTTGTTAGTGATGGATATTGGATGTTAAGTAAATACCAGTTGGTCATTAGAAGCACATTCAGTGTGGTTTCACAGCTATGTAACAGGCAGGTATCTGATTACCCATCACCCAGTTCCAGTGAATATGCTCTTAATGATCAATTGCCATTCATTTAATTCATCATAATAACTGTCCTATTAGAGCTGAATTAGAGCCTTGTAGGAGAAAAAGGGGGGAACCTGGTGCCCGCGGGGTTTTTTCAGTGCCTTTAGTTTCTTTTCGAGTTGATAGTTCGTTGATATTAGCTTTTCCCAGGGTCACTGAAGTTTGCTTGACACTGGGGTGGGTGATGGACAAGCAGGCTTCACATTGTGTCACAGTGGGACCTGCCCAGAGCCACCACCATGGTCAGCCAGGACTGGGGGGCAGGATGACAAAAGGGGCTGAGGAAGTGCCACCATCCATGTGGGATGCTGGGAGCTGGCAGGGCAGCACTGGAGTCTCAGCATGATGGGGTTGATGTTTGTGGGGTGAGGCTGTGAGTCATGGAACATCCTTTGAGTCCTTCTTGGTCTTTCAGGCAGCCAAACATTAGACAGGGCTGCAAGGAAGGAGGTGAAGCACTGCCACGGGGAAATGCTTTTTTGTACAGGAGGCATTAACCAGCAGAACTTGCTGCCATGCAAGATCTTCAAAGCCAATCCATTAGTTGGTGTCAAAAGAGGATGAGACTCACTGGGGGGATGATATGATCAGAAAGAGTCGCTTAGGGCACAGCAGATCTTTCTCATTCATGCTCATGTTTAAGGACAGACCAGCAGCTGACCCCATTCCGCATCCTATTTTTCATCTCTTTGCTCCATCAAGTCGGGCTCTGGTCCCCTTTTTCCCCCAAGTTTTCACAACCTTGTCTCGTATTCAGCTTAGTACTTTCCAGGTTATAAAATGTGTAGCTTGTCAGTGAACAAAGACACTAAGAGGTGCTCTGTTCCAGCCTTAAAAATTGGGATCTTCAGCAGTTTGAGGGCAGGAGTGTTTTGCTTTATTTTGAGGTGAAGTGTGTTTTCTTTTGCAAGGCCCAGTGTGTAGTTGTTGCTCACATTGGTGAGGCATTACTGTATGGCAGGAGCAGTTTTGGGGTGGGAAGTGTGGGCTGGCACACTTGGAAAGAGCAAGGCAGAGCTTTCTCCTTACCAGGGAGAGATGGAATAACCAGGGGGCTGGAGAGCAGCTGGGTGGTTTGGCCCTTGAGACTCACAGAATCATAAAATGGTTTGGGTTAGAAAGGACCTTACAGCTCATCCAGTTCCTACCCCCTGCCATGGGCAGGGACACCTCCCACAGCCCAGGTTGCTCCAAGCCCCATCCAACCTAGAATTCAACACTGCCAGGGATGGGGCAGCCACAGCTTCTCTGGGAAACCTGGGCAGGGGCTCAGCACCCTCACACCAAACAATTTCCTCCTAATGTCCAACCTAAATCTCCCCTCTTCAGTTTTACACCATTTCCCCTTGTCCTCTCCCTACACCCCCATGTCCTTTTTCCCAGGAAAATCCATGTCCAAAGCCCTCCCCCAGCTTTCTTGTAGCCCCTTCAGATATTGGAAGGTTGCTCTGAGCTCCCCTGGGAGCCTCCTCTTCTCCAGGCTGAACAACCCCAATCCCTCAGCCTGGCTTCCCAGGGAGGTGCTCAGCCCTCTGAGCATTTGAGTGGCTCTGCTCTGGACACCTTCCAGGAGCTCTGTGTCCTTCTGATGCTGGGGACTCCAGAACTGGACACAGAACTCCAGGTGGGGTCTCAGAAGAGCAGAGCAGAGGGGGAGAATCCCCTCCCTCACCTGGCTGTCTGTGCTTCTGCTGATGCAGCCCAGGACCTGGTTGGCTTTCTGGGCTCTCAGCACACACTGATGCCTCATGTTAAGTTTCTGATCCACCACCACCACCTAAGTCCTTCTCCTCAGTGCTGTCTGCAATCCTTTCTCCTCCCAACCTGTATTGGGGGGTGGGATTGCCTCAGCCCAGGTGCAGAACCTTGCACTTGCCCTTGTTGGACTTCATGCAGTTTGCACGAGCCCACTTCTCCAGCCTGCCCAGGTCCCTCTGGATGGCCGAAGGAGCACAGCCACCTGTCTTGAGACAGATCTTACCCAGATCCCCCTCCTCTGCTTTCAAAATCCCATTTTTTCATATTGGAGGAAGTACTGTGAGGGCTGTGAGTTTGGGGGCAGGGGGAGGGCAGGAGCTGTGCCTGGCCCAGCTGGAGCAGAAAGTACAACCAGACCCCAGCATCCAGTAGAGGCTGTAGGTTTAGAATGATAAATGCAGAGGTGGCAGCTTTTAACCTGGAAGAAAACTGATGCTGCGAAGTCTCTTGTCGGTGCTGCAGGCAGTGATCCTGCCTGTGAGGGGGGGTTGAGGGTTTGATTTCTGCTGGGTGGGGGGGAGGCAGAACTGTGGCAGGGGAGGCTGCTGTACAGAGCATTTCTTTTGGGGGACTCTGTGGGTAGTCCTATTAGCTTCCTTACAGTAGCTTTTTTTTTTTTTTTTTCCCATTTAGTTTTTTATTTTTTATTATTTCTCACTGCTGCTGCATTTCCTGGGCCATAACTTTTAATTTCTCCCCTCGTTAACCTGCACAGCAGTACTGACTCAGGGCTGGAACAATGCCGGGCAGGAGCAGCCGTGATTCATGCTGCCTGCTGGAGGGGATGAGCCCATCTTCTCTGCTCCTTTATTAATTTCTTCTTGTGGGTGAGTCAGGTTCTCCTCGCCCCCGGGCAGGAGAGAAGCAGTTATGAGTTTTAAATAGGGAGCAGGGGGAAGGATGACAGTCAGGGGCTTCTGCTGGTGACCGCCCTGCTCCCCGGGCACTGCCAGCTCCCACTCATCTGGCAGCTTCAGAGGAACCATCATCCTCCCAGTGTCATCTCCTGCATAGCAGTGGGCCCAGCAATCTCCTCTGGCTGGCTTGGGGGGCTTGTGGACTTGACAAAGATTCCCCTGAGCACAAGAATGAGGTTTGCAAGCTGGACTGGTGTCCCAGTATGTGGCATGTGCTCTGCTGGTCAGTGAGTTGTGGATCCAGCCTGCTTGCCCCACACATCCCCCTTGGTGTGGCTCAAGGCTCAGAGCCCCTTCCCCTACCCTGAACCTGTCCACCAGAATGTCCTGACACCTGTTTCCTTTCAGCCAGACCATTCAGCTGGGTTACCCACATGCTTTGTTGCTTGGCAGAAGCTGTGGGAGCACTAGGAAGGAACTGAGACCAAGCAGGTTCATCACATGGGCAGGAGTGGTTACAGAATGGGCAGCTGTGTGTCCCAGCAGCATCCAGGGCTGAATTCCCCTCTGGGGTCCTCAGCACAAGAAGGACATGGAGCTGTTGGAGCGAGTCCAGAGGAGGCCACAAAGATGCTGGGAGGGCTGGAGCAGCTCTGCTCTGGAGCCAGGCTGAGAGAGTTGGGGGTGTTCAGCCTGGAGAAGAGAAGGCTGCAATGGGGAGACCTTAGAGCACCTTCCAGTGCCTGAAGGGGCTCCAGGAAAGCTGGGGAGGGACTTGGGACAAGAGGGAATGGCTTGAAGATGTAAGAGTGAAAATTGAGATGAGATCTGAGGAGGAAATTCTTTGGTGTGAGGGTGCTGAGCCCCTGTGCCAGGTTTCCCAGAGAAGCTGTGGCTGCCCCATCCCTGGCAGTGTCTCAGCCCAGGTTGGATGGGGCTTGGAGCAAGCTGGGCTGGTGGGAGGTGTCCCTGCCCATGGCAGGGGGTTGGGACTGGATGAGCTTTAATTTCCCTTCCAACGCAAACCAGGCTGGGATTCTATGATTGTTGCAGGGTCCCTGACCCCCAGGACCAGCTCCAGCACTGGGACTGCCCCAATTACAGCTCTGACAATTTAAAGCAGCAACAGACCCATGATAGCTGCTGTGTTCTGGCTTTGCAGAAGGTTAAACGATGAATTTCAGGACCATAATTTCAGAGCCTAACATTGGTAAGAAGAATGGTGGGAGAACAGTTTTTGAAGTCCTGGTTAGCTCAGTTGGAGCTGTCTGGACCGTATTTGTTCTGTTCTAGTGGGATAGATGTTGAAGATAACCCCATGGCACCTTCATTGTGCCAGGAGCTGCAGCTCTGGGCACCCTACCTGCCTTTGGGTGCTGTCAGAAAGGTGGAGACGTTGTGGGTGCTGCAGGGGTGGCTGTGGCAGGAGGGTTGAGGTTGATCAATTGCCAGTCTCAGCTGAATTGTAGTGGGGTGGGTGGACATCTCTCCCATCATCACATAAAGGACATGAGCTTGGGCAGCTTCATCAAAGAGGAACGTGGGCCTTGGACTGCTTGAACTGTGGCTTCTGAGGAGTTTTTGATCTTAGGGGCTGGGATCTTCCTCAGTGTGGATGGCATTGGAAGAGGAGATGCAAGTGAAGGCATGGGGACAGGTTTCTGCTACCTGTCCACTGCTGGGACACAAAAGTCTCTTCCAAAAGGATTTCCTAGAAGTCCCTGTGCTTTTCTTTGATGCTGGGGTCCTGTGCAGACCCTGGGAGGATGCAGAGGTCTGTGTCAAACTCAGTCTGCCTGAAATGAGGGCAAATTGATTTCCTTCCATGAGCGAGGAGCTGCTTGGTCACCAGGTTGTCCACACAGCCAAGAAATTTCCTTGTTGGAAGTCACCCTGACCTTTGAGTCTCCCTCCCTCATCCAGAGGCAGCTTCGATTGCAAGCCCTGGGTGAGGGGTGTCACAGCCTGACCTGTGGGGCTTCACCTCATCTTCCTCTCCCTTTTTCCCTCTGCCCTTTCCAAACAGTCCAGAATGTCCCCAGCTGCTTTGGCCACACTCCTCACGTGTCCTCCCCCCCTGGCCAACCCAGCCATAAAACCCTTTAATCCAACCAGTCTGGGGCAGAGCAGCACCACTGCCATCAGGACAACTCTGTGTGTGGTTTCCATTTCTTGCCCATTTATTTCCACTGGGTCACCCTCTCTGGTGTTGCTCATTCCTTGGCTCTGCTCCTCGGGAGCATCCAGCATTTGCCTTCTTGCAGAAAGGGGCTTTAGGGGACTGTAACTTCATTGTATGTGTCAATTTAGGAAAACACCCTCTGGAATTTCCTTTCTGATGCTTCCTGGCTCTACAGTAACCCCCGTCTCCATGTCTGCCAGCTCCCCAGGGCCCCTCCTGCCAACGCAAACCGAGAGGGAGCCGGGACCAGGTCCAGCTCCCCAGACTCCTCGAGCTTCCATTCCAACTCTCTCTGAGAGCAGAGCCCCGGCTCCTTTCCACTTCTCCCGTGTTTCTCACTCCATCTCCGGGTGCTGGAGTTTGGAGTTGTTTTGGAAACCACTGCCGCTGGGCCCTGACGTCACGGCCAGGCTGTAGTATCTCTGTCTCCAGCCTAGTTAGGAGCTTCCTGCTCCCTGGCTCTCGCTCCGGCTCGCCTGGCGTGTCTGTGCTCTTTCTTCTCCTCCACAATTCCCCAGGGATTTCTTTTCAACTTCTTCCCCACCCCCATTCCCCCCCATCCCATCCCTCCTGGCTCCCTCCCTCCCTGCATCTCTTACACAGCAGCTTTTTCTTCCCCGTTTCTTCTTTCTTGACTGTCCTGTCCTCCCTTCCTCTCCAAAAAGGGCCTTTTTGCCCCAAAGTGGCTTGCCCTGTTCATTTTTGCAGTAGGCAGCTCCCTCTCTGCCACTGCCAGGAACCCCAAGGTGCTGGGATGTTCCCAGCCAGCTGGATCCTGAGGGCAGGGGTTGGGTGGGGGTGTGGGTGCCCCCCCAGCAGTACCACCATGGCTGTGTGCATGGGTGCAAGGCAGTGACAGTCAGGCAGGGTCCAGTGGGTGTTTTCTGCATCCATCTCCATGCTGGCAGCAGAGCTGGGGCTGCACCTTCCTTCTCCTCCCCCAGTTCAGGTTTTCTTGCACAGCAAACCTTTGGCTGTGTGCACTCAAGCTCTCTGTACCCACATCCCCAGCCAAGCCTCCTGACATCCCTGTCACCCCTCCTTCCCTGGCAGCACCCATCCTGCTGCCTCCCGTGAGCACCCACGTCTCTGTGCCAGCCCAGGGCTCCCACCTCACCCCAGAACCAGCCCGAACCAGCCCCACTGTGTCCTGCCCAGACTCAGGGAAGAACATCTGCAAGGTTTAATCATAACTCTCTAGTGAGTGTTTACTGAGTGTGAACAATCTATGATTTATTTCTTTAATTTCTTCTCTCGCAGCAGCTTAAATGCTGCCTGCTGGTGGGCAGAGCTCCCCAGGGCATGCTGCAGGCATGGATTCCCTTCCTCCTGCTGCCCGTGCATCCCAAACCTGGACCAGAGCAGTGAGGTGTGTGCTTCCCACAGGAGCAGCCCCAGAAACAAAGCATACAGACAGGAAAATGCATGTGTGTATGTATGGGTATAGAGAGAGACATCAGGAAGAAATTGTTCGGTGTGAGGGTGCTGAGCCCCTGTGCCAGGTTTCCCAGAGAAGCTGTGGCTGCCCCATCCCTGGCAGTGTCTCAGCCCAGGTTGGATGGGGCTTGGAGCAACCTGGGCTGGTGGGAGGTGTCCCTGCCCATGGCAGGGGTGGCACTGGGTGAGCTTTAAGGTCTTTTCACGCCCACAGCAGTCTGTGAGTCTACGAGTCTGTGACATGTATCTCATGTATCTATATGACCTCCCACTGCCCTGCAGGAGCTGGGAATTGCCATACCTGCCTGTAACGAGTGGGTAAACTGAGGCACGGGGTATGTCAGGAGGGTCATGTGATCACCCCAGGGCTGTGCAACTTTGACTATTAGTTTTCTGTCCTTGGCTGTGCATGTGCCTTGTCAGGTCGTTTTATCCCCAGAGTATCTTTTTAATGGTATTTCATTAAAAATGGTATTGGGCAGTGAGTGTCTCTTTCCGTGTGAATACATGGCACTCAGTGGGGAAGCCTCAGCAAAGATCAGAGGTTTTAATACAAACTCTTAATAAGATTTTGACTGGTGCTGGGGTCTGGATGCTGGAGCCTCTTTATCTCAGCTGAGTCAGTTCTTCCTCTGCCTTTCATCTCCTCACTCTGGACAAAGATGATTGCCTGTAATTATTTCAAAGCAACTCTCTCAATCAGTAGATGGTGCTTGGTGGACATCTGTATGCATGCCAGTAATATTTGGCTGCTTTTCAGTTGCCTCAAACTTGGGCTGGACCAAGGGCTCCTGCATCCTCCCCGAGGCACCTGGTGTCCCTAAAATAAAGGAGCAGGACAGCAGGGAGTGAGCTGGGCAACTCCTGGCAGTGCTGCTGCTGCCTCTGAGCAGCAATGGGTAGGACTGGGGTTACTGGTTGGCCTTTGGAAAGGCTGTTCTGGGACTGACTGGGAAACACAGGAGCCTGGGGAGGGCACAGACCCCTCCTCAGGCCAGGGGCTGCTGTCTGCAGAGCAGAGGGTGGTCGTGGGGAGTTTGCAGTGAGTGTTGATCCAGCAGGGCTAAGAGAAGGGAAGGGGGTGTGGGTTTGATAGCTCCCATGGGATGGGAAAACAAGGTAAAATATCATTTATTGGTCTTGGAGTGTGGAGAGGTTTGTTGGGAGAGGAGCTGTAAACTCGTCATACCCTACAAAAGCAGCTTCTGCCACAAGCAGGGTGGTTGCTGTCCTCTGGAGCTGTGAGTCCCCAACTCTGCACTTTGGGTGGGTTCTCTGGGCTTTCATGGTGATCAAGCCTGAGAGGTCAGAGGAGAGAGAGAGAGAGAGGTGGTGCTGGTGTCCCCACCAGCATCAAACATGTCCCCTGCTGCCAGGCTGGGTCTCTTTGGGGTGCCCTGAGCTCCAGGGTATGGGGCTTCTCCTGCAGCCACCCATCCCACAGGCCCACAACCCAGCACCCTCATCTTGCCAAACAGTGTCCTGTGGGCTAGAAACCCCCCCAGTAACCCTTTGAACACAGCATTAAAGAATCACTTTATCTTTGCAAACAAAGGGCTCATGCAAGCCCTGGGGCTGCTTCCAGCCATTATCCCACTTTTTGGGCCTTCAGACCTGCCCAGGAGCTGGCGAGGTTGAGGACTGGGACCACTGGGGTGACGCCGAGACCCAGGCGGAACATCCATACCCTTGTTTTTTGGGGACAGGTTGAGGTCATGGTGTTGCTCATTTGGCATCACGGAGCGTGCGGGATGCTCCTCTCCAGGGGCAGCTAAACCTGCCTCTGAACAGCCATTTCCATGGAAGTTGCCTCGAGGTTTGTCATTGCTGCTTATCCTGGGACAGCCTTAGAGACCTGTAATTGTGGGGAGAGGCTGCAGGCAGCTCGATGGGAATCTCAGGACAGGCTGCTGCCCTCCCAACAGGGAGAGCCCAGCCACCCAGGGAGGGAGGGGAGAAGGACAAGGAGGAAGAGGAGGAGGAAGAAAAGGAGCAGCAGAAGGAAGAAGCAGAGGCCCCTGTGCAGCTCTAAACGTTACAGAGATGGTGAGTGATTCAGTACCAGAACTAGGGGGGTACCAAAGAGATTTGCTGGGATAAAGATAAAATGAATTCAAGGCAGCTGTTTTTTTTCTTGATTGATGAAGATGTTGTGGATCTGGCTGTGCTGAAGGCTGGAAGGGTAGATGGGTGCAGGCGAGCAGTCTGGGTCTGTTCTGTACAGGGGTGACCAGTGCCCAGGCCCCTGTGTGCAGGAGGATGTGCCACAGGAGGGACAGAATGGTGACAGCTGGCCCTGTGTCCTCATGGCTCCCTGGTCCCAGCAGCTGCTGCCAGGTGGGGTCTTGGTTCGGTCCAAAAGAGCTGCCCTGGTTTTTAAGGCTTCCCCTTGCCCACTGATCGGATGGTGGGCAGGAGCTGGCAGGTTGGGGTGAGGGTGAGGACACAGGCAGGAGCCACAGGGTGGGGACCAGAGTGTAGGTACAACAGGGAAGGGCCATGGGAAGGAGGAGCACAGTGCCCTACCCAGCCCCGAGAACACCAGCAGCCTGGAGATGGGCATTTGACACACAACATCTGTCACCTGCCACCCCAGCACCTGCTGCGTTTCGGCACCCTCCTTCCTGTGCTCGTGGGCTGCCATGGGAGGATGCTCTGCCTGCACGTAAGAGTCACTTCTTTGTGTGCTGCTCACCTCCAGGGTGGCTGCCAGGCTGGGCTGCCCTCCCTGCCAGCAGCCCAACTCGGATGGAGTCGGTAGGAATTTTGCCAGAGATGGGGTGAAGTTGTCACCATCAACCTGGGGCTTGGAGAAACCAAGTGGGAGATGTCCCTGCCCATGCAGGTGGGGTGGAATTAGATGATCTTTAAGGTCCTTTCCAACCCAAACTAGTCTGTGATATGATTCTTTGAACTCTCTCTTTGGTCTTCATGTCTGTGGGAGCATGAGGAGCACCACTGTGCTGTCCCTCAGGTGACTTCATGCTGCCAGGAAGGTCCTCAGGACTGGGGCTGGGGACTCTCTGGGCACTTCTGTCACCCCACTGCCCCAAGGGGGCTTCTGAAGCTTGTTGGATTGTGCATCAAAATTGGTCCGAGTGGTGAAGGAGAGGGGATTGAGTGGGTCAAAAAGGGGCCAGGCAGCAGTGAGGTGCTCTGGGTCTTGTGCTGGGCTGTAGAGGGGTGTCTGATTTTGGCAGCTCGGCGTAGCTTAGTTTGAAAGTTTGCAGAAGAGCTGAGGGGCTCTGCAGAGCTCCAGGTCTGACCTACAACAAGAAGGTGGATGGTCCCTTGTGCATGCTCTTTTATTCTCTGTGCTGACAGCAGTAATGCAAATAAAACAAATTTTTGTTTTCTGTGTCCTGTTTGATCTGCTGCAATAACAGCGTGTGGAGCTCCTACAGACCTCCACATTCCTGCAGCCCTGTGTGAACATGACATGAGTCTTCGTGTGCCCAGTAAATAATATCAGGGGAGTGAAAAGAAAAACAGAAAGGCTAGTTTGTTATTCCTTGTGATATATGAAAGAGCTGTCAGCTCCATCCTGAACTCCTGAGTCCCTGGGTATTCCTGGGACAGGGCGAAAGAATGCATCCTTCAGGACTTTTTTCATTTGGAACAATCAGTTGACTCTTCTGGGTTTCAAAAGTTTAACTTTGGCTGAGTAACAAATTAATGCCATCTCTTAGTCACTGTCTGGCTTGGATGGAAACACTTAGCTGAGGGGGTTTATTTCTGTGTCCATCCCTATGGCCTGGCCAGGTCTCTGCTGCTTTCAGGCTGCTTTCCAGGGTGCTCGCTTGCACTGCTGCAGCCCTGGACAGAGGGGTGCTGCTGGTACCCCTCATACTCTCAGCATTTCTGCAAGGTTATTTTATTGTTGATTTTTTGAAATAATTTTTAAAATTGTTTTATTAGACAGGTAGAGTTGGAAAAAATAAGGAATTTATTCCTCAGGTGTCTGCTCCCCACTGGTGACAAGGGGACTCTGTGCCCCAATGCGTGGCTGCTTTAACAACCAGGGGTTGCTCTGAGAAAACTGAGTCCCTTGTCCCCATCTCCTCACTTTGTGTCATTGGCAGGAGGGTCCAAAGGACTAGTGGGATGCATGTGGAGGTGCTGGGGTGCTCCTCCACATGTGCTCATTACTTCCAAACTGGAAGGGGGACTTGGAAAGATCCCTGCCACATCCTCCTGCCTGGCTCTGCAGCAGCCCCATGGGTTTGGGGCAGAAATGGGTGGAAGTGGGGTAACAGCAGCCAGGTCGCTCATCACACTCCTGTAATAATCCATAAAAAGGGAGGATATTATCCACCTTGGATATAACACAGGGTAAGGGGGAGCTTGGGGCCACCTGCTCGGGGGGAAGCTGCCTGTTGTATGGTTGGGTGCTGCCCACCAGCACCCACATCCCCCCAAGGCTGGGACAGTGGCTCCTCCATGTGCTTCAGGGTCTGAGGACCCTGTCCAGGCTGAGGAGATGCTCCAGTCCTCACAGCCCTGCAGAGCTGTCCCTGAACCATCCCTGCCCGAGTGAGATGGGCTGGAAAGCCCTTCAGAAGCAAAGTTAATTTAAAAAACCCCGACCAAGAGCTGTTTTTCTAGTGCCGGCCAAGAAACGTGACACCGAGCAAATAGTAGAAAATAAAACAAAACATAAAAATTCACATTGGATCTAGAAAGGGCCTTTTAATTTGCAGAATCGGCAACGTCTGCGTGCAGAAATCCTAATTTCAGAGCTGATCTTTCAATGCAAATGTCACTTTAAATAGATATCCCTGTGTGCACGTTCCTGTGCCTTTTGCCATGTCGTTAATGGATCGCTCGCTCTGTGAGTACATTCTTGTCTCATTTTGCATCCCCATACATTAAGTTGATAGTTTGGGGGATTATTGCTCGTTCCAAGATTACATGGGTGGAGTCCCCTTTATATGGCCATGCTGGTATGTAGTGAATTTGAATTGGCGCAGCAGAAAACTTGAAAATTTGGAACAGATAACTGTCTCCTATCTTTATATGGGAACATCAGACTTTCTAGCTTTATTCTGGGGTTCTTGCCATTCCAAATATAATTTATTCTTTTATATAACTGTTTTCATATGATACACTCTGAAGAGTGGATAATGGTTTGGGGAGGAATATAATAATTTTTTTTCCCCTCCAAGGCTGTCTTCCCAATTAATGAGATTGAGAACACGTTCCAAAAATCTATTTTTCCCCTCCGGGCTTTTTCTAATGTACTCAATTTATTCTGTAGTGTGTCTTGCACTTCCTTTATGGAGTCTGCTGCCTAAATATTTAGTGGTGGGTGGCTGGCTGGAGCCCCTGTAAATACTTAGGGTATTTCTGCAGTCTCTCAGCAAGCTTGGGCACTGAGGGCAGGGCTGGCTGTCCCTGTTTCTTCCCAGCCAGGCAGGCAAAGTTCCCCTGCCACTACATGTGCTGACCTGGAGTGTGCTGCTGGCTGAGGTTGGCTTTATGAAGCAAGCTGCTTGCTTTTGGGGGTATCCATGTCCCCTTGTCCTTGTGGTCCTGTTGGGGTGAGGAGCAGGTGTCCTGGAGTGAGCTGGTGCCTCCATCCTTCAGCCTTGGCAACAAAGATTCCAACAGAAGTGTGTGAAGTTCAAGGGACTTCTACTTAATGCCTCCCCCATGATGTATATCAATAATGCTTTTGTCCATTTTTCTCTGCTTAAACAGTTTCTTGGGTATTTACATTTCTTACCAAAGCATCCAAGGGAGTTGCCCTCTGCTCCTTCTGCCCTCCGTGATGGTTGCTGTTGCCTTCTGAAGACATGAATTTTCCAGCTTTCTCTGGCAGTGCCACAGGATGCAAATTCAGCCTAAAAGCTCTGAGCATACTGAGAAGCCCCAGCCTGGGCTTTAGTGCCCTGGGGTTGTCCCTCCCATGGGCTCCTGGGGCAGTTTGTGCTCCCCTTTCCATCCCCTGCCACTCCTGAGCCCATGTTTGTACCCCAAGACAGTGGGCAGTGCAAGGATGGGGCTCCCTGGCAGAGCTGGAGCCACTGTAGGGGTGCAGGCAAAGAGGAGGAGGAGGAGGAGGCTGAAGAGCAGGGCCAGTGTCCCCTGGGGTCCACAGAGGGACAAGGGCTGCATGGTGGCAAAGACCAGAGGAGCATGGACATCGGTGCCTGCTCCCAAAAGCCTGTAGTCTATTAGTTTTGCAGAGCCTTAGAGCTCCAAAATGGTTTGGCTGGTATGTTTCAAGCTCTGTTTTTAAAAAAGAGCCACTTTGGGGTTGAGATTGAACATGAGGCCTAGAGGAGTTATCTTGAGTTGGTGCTGGTGGGAAAGGGGAGCTCAGCATGGAGCTGAAAGTGTTACCTAGGGCACTGGAGTCCTGCCCTCTCTTTTGATGCAGGAGTTTTTTTTCTCTGTTAAGTGTCTCTGAAGACATCACCTTCTCCCTGGTGTCTCTGTTCCCCTTAAGTCTCAGCTGCTCCTTTTTCTGACCAAAACTGAAGAGTGTATGGTAACCTCCTGAGCCTCCCAGAGTCTCAGGGGACAATCTCCCTGGGGACAATCTATGCAGGGTTCCCTGATGTCACAGGCTTGCTGCTGGCCACCCAGGAGGTTGATAGGGCCACAGAGATGATGCAGGAGCTGGAACACCTCTGCTATGAGGAGAGGCTGAGGAGCTGGGGTTGTTCAGCATGGAGAAGAGAAGACTCCAGGGGACCAAATGCCTTCCAGTCCCTGAAGGGAACCTACAGGAAGGCTGGAGAGGGACTTTTCATAGGAGTGTCCAGTGACAGGACAAGGAGAAATGGTTTCAAACTGAAAGAGAAGAGGTTTAGTCTGGACCTTAGGAAGAAGTTCTTCAGTCTGAGGGTGGTGAGGCTCTGGAACAGATTGCCCAGAGAAGCTGTGGCTGCCCCCTCCCTGGAGGTGTTCAAGGCCAGGTTGGATGAGGCTTTGAGCAGCCTTGTGTAGATGAGAGGTGTCCCTGCTCATGGCAGGGAGCTTGGAGCAGATGATCTCTAAGGTCCCTTCCAACCTCAGCCACTCTGTGATTCCATGATGAGCGTGAAGAGGCCAACTGCAAGGAGCATCATTATTTTGTGGTCGACATGTTGCTCTGCACTTCCTCTGAGGTCTCAGTTAAGAGCCTATCATGGTCATGTTGGCATCATGCCAGAGTTGACGGAGCTGTCTGCCAGTTTCCCAGGAGTAAGGATTTGTATTTACATTGTTTGCCTCAGATGTCGTGTAACCTCAGGGAGCCACATTCTGGGCCAAAAGAACAAGAGACCTGCTCTCCTCTGGTGTTTTGAGCTCTGGCTGGATTATGTCTCGTGCAAGGGCTGGTGTTACTCAGCCCATGGTTCATGTTCCTCCGTGCATTCCCTGCACAGAGGTCACCAACTCATCAGTGGGAAGGTGACCAGGTTGGCTGGATCCCTTCTCCCTCTGGCTCCTCTCCCTTTTCCAAAGGAGTGATGTGATGGCAGAGGGCCCTTCCCCAGGGTGCTGGGCTGCAGTGGCCCTGGTCTGCCAGGACAAAGCCTTTCCTGTCTGGATAGGGATCTGTGGGGTCTGGGCAGGGGGTTGTGGTGGCCAGGCAGAGGTCTGTGGTGCCTGGAAGGGGGGCTGTGGTGATCAGGAAGGGGTCTGCAGAAGGGGTCCCCCTTGGGACAGTAAACCTCAGGCAGGTAGGGTGGAGGAACATCACGCTGTGGTCCACTTGCACCTGGTGGCTTGTACCCGCAAGGGGACAAGGCTGCCAGAGGAGAGGAGGAGGAACCATACACTGATTTTTCAGACCGGGTAGAGGGGTAACCCCCAGACCCAGTACTGGAGAGAGGACAACAAGTGAAGGCAGAAGAAGGCAAGGGTGATGCAGAAGCTGGTCCAAGGTGGACCTGCTGGTCAGAAGGCAGCCAGACTTCAGATGGGATGGGCCATGCTCAGCCTGCTCCAGCAGGACAGGGTGATGGATGGCCTGGCCAGGTGCTGGGTGGCCACCTGCTCCCTGCCACAGCCCCAGGAGCTGCAGTGATGGAGCAGAGCCCAGGACAGGGAGGGCACTTGCTCATTTGCTCCCCATGCTATAATTCACTGGGTTTGTGGGCAGAGCTGCTACAGGGCAGCAGGCAAGGAGCATGTTTGGGGGCCAGGGTCTCATTAGCTGCAAGTGTTTGGAGCTGGGACCTGACTACTTGGCTTCCAGCCCTTTTTCTTGCCTTTTTTCTTTTTTTTTTTTTTTTTCCCTTGCAGTGATGAAATACATAACTTCACCAACAAACCAGTAGAAATGTGTATGAGCTGGTATGCTGAAAGATATTTTAAAAAAAACCTAACTCAAAATATATGAAAATATTAAGCAGTGCATGAATCAGGCAATGATAAGGTCAGGCAGCTGATACCCCTTGGAACAAGACAGAACAATAAAACCACCCCAGGATGTGGCAGTAGCACTGAGTGTTGCATCCTGAGGGGCTCAGGGCTGAACACTATAAATAGCAGCACGTTCAGCTCCAAATCTCAGGCCTGGTGCTGCAAACACATAAAACCCAACAGGGGTCTTTCTCGATGGGCTTCAAGGTGCTGCAGTATTTTGCAGGCTGCCATCGAGGAAGAGAAATGAAACTAAGGTAGAAAACAGTGAACGTGGAGAAAGGTGCAGGAATACCCATCCCTGTGCCTCCTGCTCCCCTCCCTGCAGCTCCTGTGCCCTTTGCCTGCCTAAAGGAGGGTTTGATTAATGCAAACAGGGAGAGGATGTGCCCACACCTGGCTGGTGGTGTTGAGGTGACAAGGTGTCCAAGCTCTGGTGGTTTTGACAGCAGTTTGACAACTTTTCATCCCCAGCAGCTCTGATGAGCAGTTAAGTGCAGGGCTTGGGCTGTGCCAGCCCTCAGGATGGCTCAGGGAGCTCCTTCCAGCAAGAGCAAGGTTTGAGGATGGAGGCTGTGTGTGCAGTGCTGTGTATGTGGGCATAAATGACTTGTTACAGGCATGTAGCAGTGCAATAGAGGTAGAGAAGCAAAAAGAAAGACAAAACTAAAACCAAACAATTGAAGTTTCCTGGATGAACTCTTGGTAAAGAAATGTTCTGAAGTTGGGATCTGTCCCAGTCTGGGGCAAGCTGTGAGAGGTTTGGGGGGTGAGAAGCTCCAGTGTGGCCAGGGAAGGAGCTGGGGTGGGGAAAGTGAGGCTGGGAGAGGGCTGGGGAGATGCTGTGAGTGGGGGGGATGGGGACGGGAGGGCAGTGGCAGGGGGATGAAAGACAGGAGCTTGTTTTACTGGGGGGGGGGGTTGGCAGATGCTTGTTTGCAGACTTGCTTTTCCTCCTGGGAGGAAGGCAGGAGCAGAGGGGGAGCCTGTCCTCTTTCCCTGATTGTGAGGGCTGGTGCTGCAGCTCACCCCACTCTGTGCCTTTAAACACCCAGTGGCAGGAGACAAGGGAGGAGGGGTGTCCCCAGGTGCTGGTGAGCACTGGGGTTGTGCTGGTGCAGCCCATGGCACTGGGGCTTGGCTCTGTCCCTCCTGGCTCTGCTCCTTGGTGCAACACCCCTGCAAGGCTGAGCTGTGAGGAGGAGGAAGCAGAAGTTAATGTTGTTGAGGAGTTCGGGGAGTTTGGCTCTGCTTTGGCTTGGCCTGGCCCTCATGAATGCAGCATGGGGGCAAGGCCAGGGGGGGCTGCTGAGAGGTGAGGGGCTCCTCTGGGGTGAGGAATGGATAAATGGGGCTTCCCTCCAGGAGAACCCATCTCCTTATTTTCCAGGAGGTCAGATATAAGTTGGGAGAAAGTATAAGCTGGTTCTCCACAGAACCAAGTTTACGCTTGTATTTCAGCCCCTAGGAAATGAGCAAGGTCTCCCCCAGTCCTGAAGGTGGGGGTGGGTGAGCAACCAGAGAAGAGCATCCATCTGCTAAGATTTGATCCTAGAGTGTGGGTGTCCCCCTGCTCACAAGAGGCCACCCTGGCATGGTGAGGTGGGTGAGCAGGGCTGTGGTGGCAGGATGTGGTGGCCAGGGGAGTCAGTGGAACCCAGGACCTCTTTGTGGTGGGTCTGTGGTGCCTCTGTGGGGAGAACTGCTTGGAGAACACCAGGAGCTCCTCCATCTCCCAGGTGTGGATTCAGCTGCTCTGCAGGGCTGTGTTTCTCTGACTGGATTGCCTCGCGTGCGTAGCCACGTTTCCCTTCTCCTTCCCCCAGATGGTCCAAAAACACTTTTCTCTATTTTTTGGCACATTTTTCACCTTTCATCAGTCTCAAAGCCCAACTTGGATGGGTGTCAATGCCCCGTGTGCGTGCACGGGGTCAGCGCTGTTTGCAGGCGAGTGTGATAACTGGTTCAGCCTCCTACTCCAGAGCTGGGCTGGGATGAGCTAGCCACTGAAGAATGAACGTGTTAGAGCCATTGGCATCCTCCCCTGGCTGGGTCAGGTCCTCAGGGAATTGCCTGGCCCCTCCTTGGTCCTTTGTAGTTGGAGGAGGAGGAGGAGGTAGGATCCCCATGGCCAGAAGCTGGGTGCAGAAAGCCTGCAGCTCACACACCCGACCGTGGCCTTGGTGCTTGTGCTCTCCTGAAATGCCATCCTCCCTGGGACCAAGGCCCTGTTCTGATTCCCAAAGGCATGTGTCCTCCTCCCTCCAGCCAGCCCCTTCCATCTCTCCATCTAAGCAGGTGACACTGCGGTCAGAGGCTGAGTCTTCCTCTGCCACTTAATTTTGTTCTTCCTTGTGACCCTTAATAGCTCCTGCTCTCTGTTCCTTAATGCCTCCCCCGTTCTCCATTCCTTCATGCCCCCTATGCTCCAACCTGCAGGCAAGGATCCTCTCCCCTCCAAATCTTTGCACTTTGGAGGTGCAGGGCTGCACCTGGCTGGGTGGCCCGGAGCTCCCTCTGGGCTGTGAGCAGCTTTGCAGCCAGGCCAAATCGAAGGCAGGAGTTATCACTTTCATAAGTGATGTGTGTCATTTTCAGTTGAGCAAGCAGGTTCATCCAACCTGAAATTCAGGTTTTAGGATTGAGGGTTCATCTGGTCTCAAATTTGATTTTCCTGGGGAGACTCAGGGCTGGGTTAACCCTCCAGGGCTGTTCCGAGGGGTGTGGTGCTGGGGCCATGGCTGGGGGAATGGGTGCCAGAGTCCCCCTGAGGGGAGCTGGTGTCTGCAGGGCAGGAGGCACCATTCCCACCTCTCTTTGGTTTCCTGGCCAAACCCGTGCCCCAGGGGCCAGGGCTGGAGGGACAGGGGATGCATTCCGTGCCCAGCCCTGGGATGCTCCGGATGGAGTTGCGCTTGCTCGGAGGAATGCCACTAGCAGGGGGAGGAGGGTGATATCTCCTTCCTCCTCCTTCCAAACAACCCTCCTGCATCCCATGCTCATAATTTTATTCCCCTTCTGACAGTCAGGCATCAATTCCTGATTACTCATAAATGCAGCACGCTGCAGATCCGTGGAGCTTGACAAACGGCTCCTCCTGGAAGCACCAACCAGCAGGATCCAGGGGTGAGCAGCCAGGATGGGGGGGACAAGCTCTGTCCCCCTGCCTTTTTCTACCCCAGGGACCAAGCATCTGCTTCCCGTGCCCACATCCCATGGGATTCTGAGCAGCCCAGCTCCGGGATGCTGGTGGGGCAGGCAGTGGAGGTCCTAGCAGGTGATGGAGTGTGGCTGGCAGGTTTGCAGCCTGGAGCTCTGTCAGCATTGGCCCACCAGTTTGTTTTGCAGAATCTTCTTCTAGCGTGGAAAAATAACTCGTCCCTCGGTTTTTCTCCCTTTTGTTTGTGTGGGCATTGATTACGCTGGGAGTTACTGAGCCAGATTTTATTGGAATGACTTAGAAAGCTGCCACCTGCAAGCAGCGGCTGGTCTTTGGGGATTATTTTGGTGTAGTTTCTAAATAATTGCATAAGGCTTCTTCAGACTTACTAATAACTTCTTTCTCCAAGGGATACTGCCCAGAAAAAGATGAGCTGAGATTATGCTTGGCAACATTTAGGAGAGGGAAAAGTACAACAGGATTGATGTCTGCTGGCGTGAATAAATAAATAATACAATACCTCTGCCTTAGCCCCCCTCCCCCTCTTCCCCCCTGTGAGCATCCTTGTTTCCAACCCTCTGTCTGTTATCTCCACTGCTTGGCTGAATTTCAGAATTCAGAGCAGTCCTTTAAATCGATCTCATCTTTTCTGTCTGCAGCATGTTGTGCTCATTCTGCTCAGGGCCCAGCAAGGCTGGCTCTGGAGATGAGCTGCTCTAGGGAAGCCTGCCTGGTAGCTTATATACATCGTGTAACTTGGGCTTTTTAAATATGTGATTTAAATAATTTTGCAAAATAGTTTACTTAGTGCCTGAAATGTGAAATTAAGACAATAATTTCAAGTTGGCCCAGAATCTCCTGGCTTTGCAAAGGCTTTGGGAAAATTGTGGGGTGTGTTTTAAGTAAAGGGATAAGCCCACAAGTGTCTTTGATGTTTTGTATGGATATATTTTATTATCATGTACGGATATTACATTAAATACTCCAGTATTTAAAAGGAGCTTGTGGTGCAGTGCTGAAGAGAGATGGGTGGTTGCCTGTGTGGCTGTGACAGGAGGGTTGGGAAGGGCAGTGCTGGGGAGAGAGGAAGAGCTGGATCCTGGGCTGTGCCTGGCCCTGGTCCACTGGTTCTGATGCCACTGGGCGAGCCTTGGTGATGGCCCAGCTGCAGCTGGGTGTTGCTCTGCTAGTTTGGGAGGTTGCATTTTTACACCCCTGCAAAGGTGCCTCTTGAGACTCTGGAGCATGGGTTCTTACGGCTGATAAATCCACTCTGGCTTCTCACATCATCTTGGTTTAATGTAAAAGCACCGGGAAAGCTGCCGTCCTGTTGCCTTGCCTTTTCCCTCAGAGCATTTTTAAGGTGTTTTCTGGGATGTTGCACTTTTCAGCGTTGATGTTGCACTTCTCTACAGGAGCAGAAAGGCTCAGAGCATCACACAGAGAGGTCCTTTGGTCAGCAAGAGGGCAGCTCAAGTCTGGCTCAGGTATTGCTGTAGAGCGAGGGGCAGAGGGCAGTGGGCAGCAGTGGGAATGACCTTGAGACATCACTTTCTTAATCATATTGGCAGGCAATCCCTGCTTCTTGGCAGGCTGCACCCTGGCACCTGGGAGCTGTGGGCTGGGTGTCACTGTCCCCTTCTGCTCTTGCCCCTGTTTGGGTGGTTGTTTGCTCTGCAAAATGTTTAAAGAGGTTGCCTGGGGGCATCTGAAAGGGTAGGGGCTTGGAAGGCACACAGCCAGGGGGAGCGAGTTGCTGGGGACACTGCCAGGCTCTGAGGGACACCAGGATGATCTCCCACCTCCAGGACATTGCCACCAGTTGGAAGGGATGGAGGGTGTAGCCTGGTCCCTGCTGTCACTTGCCTCCAGGTCTAGGGAGGAAAGGGTGGAGACGGGCACAAGCCTCGCTTGAAGTATTTGTTTTAAAAATATACTAGGATCAAAATGACTCTCTCCATTATTTCATTAAGGGATTTAAAATGTGCTTCCTAAGCCCTGAGTCATCAATGAAGCCAGCAGGCAAGAAGAAGCCCTGTGGGCCCCACTGGAGGGTGACTCAGGCTGCGGGGGTCTGGGGCTCACAGGGGACTCTTAGAATTGGGGGAAGCTCCACTCTCTCCCTCCCTCCCTCCCAGCAAGGGCCAGGGTCTCCCCAGTATCTTGAGCAGCAGCAAATCTCTGGAAGCCTCTGGGGCTCCCAGATTTATTCTGGGAGCTGAGCCATCACAGTGCAGCCCTGCCTCTTTGGAGACCCCAGCTGTGCCTTGATGTGCAGGAGCCCCCAGCAGATAACTCTCCTGGAAGCTGTAGATCAACCAACACCAGTACACACACTCAGGCAGGTGTTTGGGTTTTTACTGGATGCTTGCATAGGTAAAAGCCCCCAGAACCCCCCACTGCTTCAGGGGCAATTGATCTTTCCCTCCAGAAAGCAGAGGAAAGTGCCAGGTCACCTTATGCTGATTTTGAGAGGCACCTCTCTGCCTCTTTCAGTCTCTGAAAGCACAGGCAAAAGGGTAAAAGCCAGTCCCAGCCAGGCCCAGCTCCCTGGAAGGCCAGGAACCATCCCCCTGTGCTGGTTTATCTCATCAGCTTTGTCAAAGCCCTTGGAAACCCTTCTCTAAGCCTCCCATTGGAGGTGGTTCAAACTCTGTTCAAGCTGAGTGCCAGGACTTATCCTGATCTCCAAGCTGTGTGTTCCCCTTTCCCCACTCTGCTTCCTTCCCTTGACCACTTTTCCATCATTTTCCCCCACCTGCAGATGCCATCTGAGACCATGGTACCCACTGTGGTGGGACAGGGCTGGTGGCACTGTCACAGCTCATGCTGCTGCCCCTGCCTGCCCTGTGCTGCAGCATTGCCTAAGGGCTCTCTAATTAATTACTATCTTCAACCTGTGGGTGAAGGCCATTTCCCCTGCTCAGGAGGAAGGTTCCAGGTGATGCTCTGAGCTCTCTCAGTGCTCCTGGCCAGTTGTCCCAGGGTGCTAGGGTGTCCCTGTCCTTTAGGACAAGAGGTAATGGGTTCGAGTTGCACCAGGGGAGGTTCAGGTTCAATATTAGGAAAAAATTCTTCACTGAAAGAGTGGGTGAAGCATTGGGAACAGGCTGCCCAGGGAGGTGGTGGAGTCGCCGTCCCTGGAGGTGTTAAAAACATGGGTAGACTTGGCAGTTCAGGAGATGATTTAGTGGTTGAGGTGGTGTAGGACTAATGGTTGGACTCGATGATCTTGAAGGTCCTTTTCAACCATGATGATTCTATGATCCTGTGATTTTCAAACTACCTTTGGCATTTTCTTGTTACTCCAGCTCCATCTTACAGGGAACTGCTGCAAAGTCAGTCCAGCCCCAAGGGGCCCTGTGGCCTTCTCACCCTCCTTCCTCCTGCCATTGGTTCTGTGCTGCTTTACTTGCAGTTTTCCATGTTTTTTGGTTTCTCCTCTGCCTGGTTTATTCATCTCCTTGGTGGATGATCCCTCTCCATGGCTCCTGTCATGGCACCACGTGTCCTTGTCTTGATGCTGGCCCTGACCACCTTCTCCTGCCTGGGCATCACCTCCACCAGCATCCAGCAAGCATTCCAAGCCTATGGCCAGGAGCTTTCCAGACACACTCTGGCTCCATGTATGGGCACAGGGCCTTTCCCTTCTGGAAAGAGAGCAAGGAGGAGTAGAGGCAATATGTAGAAACAGAGGCAAGAAGAGGGAGGAGAGGGCTCAAGGCCAGATCTTATGGTGGTGGCAGAGCCAGGAACTGATCCACAGCTCCTGCCTTTGCTCCAGGACTGATTCCTTGGACATTTTTCTACCATTCTTCTTTCCTGGTTCTCCATGTTGGGTTGGGTTTTGAATGTCTCCAAGGCTAAAGATTCCACCACCTTTCTGGGCAGCCTGTGCAAGCATTTAACCACCCTGTTCTACTGTCTTCCCATCAGTCCTGTGGGGCTTTGCTGAATCTTCTGTCTTGTCAGAGGAGAGGAGCCAAAGGGAGCTGCTGTCTCTACCCATTGAGGGTTGCTCAGAACCCATCGAGCTCTTGCACACCAGCATGGCACTCGAGGTGTGAGCAGCTGAGATCTCCTCACCCCAAGGGGCTGCTCCTTGTGCACCCCAAGCTCTATGCCAACGTGGAGCTCAGGTGTGTCCTTCTGGCCCCACGGTGGGACATACAATAGGGTGGCAAGCATCCAGCTCTGCCTGGTGCTGTGGGTTTGGTTGCACCCGTGTCCAACCAACCCCTCTATGCTGGAGACAGGGTCAGCCCCACTCACCGGCTTGGCCAGAGCTCCCTTTTTTGGGGGGAAATTTTGGTGACGGTGGATCCCTGCCTACTGAAAGGCCAGGGTCTGCCTTTCCTTGCTTGCTTCTCAGTCCCAGGGTGAGAACACCCAGTGGCTTTGGCCAGCGGGGAGGGCTGGGAGGGCTCCTGCACCCTGATTAGCATTCGGCCCCGCTGCTCCGCCGCGTTCGTGCTCTCCATTGCCTGGCAACGACGGAGCAAAACTACAACAGCAGCCCCACAGCCCCTGCCTGCTTCCCGTGGGCCCCACGCACCCCCACACGCCTGCTGCCCACGCGGGACGGGGACACCCCACGCTGCTGCCCACTGTCCCCCAGCCCCGCAGGGTGGGAGGGTGACGGCTGTCCCCGAGAGCAGGAGGAGGAGGAGGAGGAGAGGGCTCCGGCAGTGCAACAGCTTTGCTGACACCCAGGTTTGGTGGGTTTGTCCGTCTGTCTGTCTGCCCCAGCGCTGCCCACTGTGGGTGCCTCTGGGATGAAGCGTGCTGGGGGGGTCAGTGGGTGTACGGGGGGGTGATGGCCCCCTTGGACAGCAGGGCCAGGAGCAGAGGGGGGTGTGTGATCTCTGTGTGTCATGCATCAGCTCAGACTTGCTCACAAAGTGGGGTCTGTGGGTTCCCCATCATCCCCGGGCTCCCCATGGGGAGGCTTCAGTGTGGCTGGGGGCTCCCAGGGCACCCTGGTGCTCCAGCAGCCTGGCATTGGATGCAACCAGACTTTTGCTAGACTGCTGTCAGTGGAGCTGGAAACCTGTGGGAACCTGAGTGTGCATCAGGGCTGTCTCTGCTTCCCAAGACTGGACATGCTTGGTGTCTGATGTCATTTATCTTGGCAGAAGAATGTCATGGTTCTGTCCCTAGATAGTGGCTTGGGCCTTGGGCTCAGTTCCCTGCCCTATCAAGGCTGCTGCAGGCAGTGGTGGCTCAGTCCCTCTGCCAGCCCTGCACCTCAACCTCTGCACATTGAGGCAGGCATGAGAGGACACGAGTTATAGAATCCCAGACTGGTTTGGATTGGAAAGGAACCTTAAAGATCAACTAGTTCCAGCTCCCTGTCACAGGCAGGAACACCTCCCACCAGCCCAGGGTGCTCCAAGCCCCATTCAACTTTTTACACTGCCAGGGATGGGGCAGCCACAGCTTCTCCAGGCAGCCTGGGCCAGGGGCTCAGCACCTTCACAGCAAAGGATTTCTTCCTCAGATTTGAGGAAGAAATTTGAGAAGATTCCTCCTTCATCTTGATTTCCCCTCTTCCACTTTGAAACAATTCCTCCTCATCCTATCCCTACATCCTGACACAAGGTGCCATGCTTCTGCAAGTGATGGGATGCCTAAATACAATGGAGTCAGGCCCACACCTCTGCTTGGGCTCTTTATTTTTCCATCCTTGGTGGGTGTGAGCTCTGCCTATAGTGTGTTCAGAGGCTGAAGGTCCTGAGCTGCCTGCCCTGTCTAACCTGCCCGCACTTACCCAACAGGTAGCAGAAAGAACAGACGTGCCTTGTCCTGCTCACCGAATCTCTTCATCAATGACACTGCTTGGCAAAAGGTTAAAGAAATCCATCTTTCTTTTGTGTCTTGCAGAGCCTGGGGTCAGCGGACAAGAAGGACTTTTACCAACCAAAGTAAGTGCCAGAAGCTGTGGTGAGTAATTGCATGGAAATTCCCGGTCGGTCCATGTTGCCGAGAGCTCGGTGGCTTGCTAAGATTAGACATTGCAATGTACAAGAATAGCTGCTGCAATTACACAAGTGAGGATGACAGGGGAAGGGCTGCCAGTCATTTTGACTCCAGGGCATATGCAGATCATTAAATCAGGTCAGAAGGAATCACGACAGCTTGGACTGAGCCCTAGGGACCGAGCTGGGACCTGGCGGCTGGGGAGCGGGGGATGCGGGGTGACCTTTCCCACCCCTGCTCCCTCTGCTCCAGGTTTGCACAGCTGAGCTGCTTTGGAGAATTGAAGGGTTTTGTTCTGTGTTGCAATGGGCTGGTGGTGAAGCACATCTTCTGCTGCCAGTGCTTTGACATTGACGCCTGTCATCTTCCATCCCTTGTGTTTTGTAAAGCACGGTGAGCTGCAGGGGCAGGAGGAAAGGAAGAGGCTCTCTGGAGCATGAACAAAGGTTCTGTGGGTCACCCCACTTGCTGAAGCAGTTGGTTGCTTTGCATGTGCCCTTGTCCATGGCTCTGGGCTGGCTGTGGCAGTCCATGAGCATGTGAGTGAGAGCAGCTGTCACCTCAGAGACCTGTGCTGAAAAACAAGCAGAGCTTGCAGTCCTGTTATGTTGGTGCAGCCAGCATGGCACCTTCTGGGCAAGAAAATTGTCTCTTTGCTGGAAGGATGTGTCTGAGACTGTCAGTATTTGATAGCCATGCTGAGAGGTTTGGCTCTAGATGTGACCATGAAGCACCTGTGTGTTGGGCTGCTGAGCACCTTGCATTGCTCCTGCTCTGTTTGGGACAGTGAAGATCTTCATGTCATTGCCTTTTTTCCTCTGAAACAAATATCAAAGGTGGTTTTGAAGTTGTGGAACAGTACTCTGACGTGCAGGATTGTCTTTGGAATGTTCAGAAGGAAATGAGCTGAAGAAATGCCTCCTGCAAAACTCACTGTCTTTCTGCTCTTGCTCTTTCTTTGCTGCTTTCCCAAACTTTCCTGCAGAATTGCTTCCTAGTGGTGGCCAAGTACACAGTGAGCACTGAGGCAGCATCTTCCCTTGCCACTGGCTCTGAGTTCCTCTTAGCATCAGGGCAGGCAGGTCCAGGGCCATGCTGGGATGGCAGATGAGGTCATGGAGTGCTTTAGGGAGCTGCCTGCAATGGGGAGAGCCGGTGTCAGGTGTGGTCATGGTCTTGAGTTTACTGCTGGCTCCTCTTTCCTTCTGCTACCAAAAGGTTTTAAAACTCAGTTCTAGACTCTTAGATCCCTGCTGAAAAGTCTTAATTTCCAGGAGCTCCTCTGTCTGCTCACCCCAAGGCAGTCTGATCTCCCAAGACCACTGGCAGCTAAAGACTTCTGAGAATACAGGCAGCCCATTTCCCAGGCTGTTCAATCCCATGTGGATTTCTGGGAGATCAGCGAGATAGCCCAGGAGGTTATGGAGGCATTGTGGATGCTATGACAAAATGATCACGTATTTGGCAAAGGACTTAAAACTTCTTTTGTGAGCCCTACTGATAGTTACCCAAGATTTCGGTGCTTCTGATGGTAGTGCTGCAGTGTGTTGTGTTTGGACAAGCAGTCTTCAAAAAAGATGGAAGCATCTCTAGTGTCCCTATTCCAGGAGAAGCTTTTGTGAGTGTTTAAGAGGTTTGGAGGAAATCTGTAAAGTGCTCTTACTCTTTGGCTGTCCTGCAGGGTGGTTTAGGTGGTAGGTGGCAACAATTACTGTGCTACTGCTGTAGCTCATCTCATCAGGGGAATGAGGGAGGTTTATTTCTCTGCCTTATTTCTCTGCCTTATGAGGGGGAAGACAGGCTTCCCATCTCACTGAGGTTGCAGAGCTTCTGTGTGAGTGTGGTGGGTGCTGGTGCAGAAGGTGTTTTCTTGGTGCTCTCTGGTTCCCCCAAGCCAGAGGGCTACAGCACCTCCATGGTTTGGCCAAGCTGCTTGTGATATCAGCTGGGACTTAACTAATTACAATATTATGACTTGGATTAATTCCCATCCTACATTCTTCAGTGGCTGCTTTGGGCTTTTTGTGTGTCTGGGCAGTAGTGTTCCTTCTTGCCATGTTAAACAGAAGGATGCTGTTTGGATTGAGAGGGCTGAAGCATTAGTCTTAAAAAAAAATTATATTACCTGAGAAGTCTATGTGCTAAAGAGCACCTTAGGAAGAAAAGGCACAAAAAGAGCTTCCATAGCTGGAATTCCAGAGAGTAGTCTTGCCTGGGGGAAACGGCCACAAGTCCAGCTGTGAGCCAACATCTGCATGAGTTTCCTTACCCACAGAGGCTGCTCCAGCCTGGTGCTGTATCCTATCTGAATAGCTGCCTTCCTTGTGCTGAGTCTCCAGGCAGGTTGTTCAGGTGTCAGAGCAGTATATTCCAATCTCCTAATTCTGATCTGCTGCAGTTTGCCTCCCCCATTGCAGCCCTGCCTGCAACCCCCTCTGCCTTGGGGCTGGCTATCACTTGCAGGGACCAGGGGAGAAACACCTCATGGGCTGAAGTCCAGCCCCTAAGTCCTTTGCTCCTTAATCACTGTGGCTTTGGACACTGCTGACTGAGCTGCAATGTTGTCATGATATCTGGGCTTCTAGAGATCCTTCCAAATTTCTGACGGAGATAATCCTTCGAGAAGGTCCTTCCTAATTCCTGCTTTGTCAAGGCCGTTCCCTGAGCAAGGACTTACTGTCTGAAGACCCAGAGACACCATGTTCAGAGACAGAAATAGGCTCTCATGGGACTGGTGGTTTTGCTTAATAACTCTCCTGGTGGGGCTGCTTGGAAGTGTCTTGCCAGGAGCCACATCAGGCTCATGTGTTGGCTGATGTTTGCTCTTTCAGACACAGACTGGAACTCAGCTTCTCCAAACCCAGAAAGAAATTTTGGTAGTAATAGCAATCATACTCCCCTACAAAATGTTGACTGAACTACCTGGGTTTAATTAAAGTGTCAGTGATGTGCTGCAGGAGCTGCCTGCACTCCCTGCCTGGGCTGTCTCCTCTGCCAGGAGCAGTGCTCAGCTGTCAGGAGCCATCACTCAGGAGCAGGTCATGTTTGCCAGGCTCTGTGAGGAGTGACATCAAATGCTCTCCTTTGAGCTGCTTGTTCAGTCCCTTGGGACAATGTGGCCGTGCCAAAGAGACCTGATGTCTCAGAGCCCACATCGGGCTCCAGCAGAATCCCACTGCCCTTTTGTCCTGGCATCTGGTGGCTCTGCCTCTGTTTCAGATGCCAGATGGGCATTCACCTTCTGTGCTATGACTTAGACATGGGAACACAGGAGGAACCTTTGAAATCACCTTACAGAAAGAAGCAGCTCGTTCTTGGTTTGCCTTGTCATCTTCATTAGGCCAAGATGTCTCTGCAGCTAATTTGTTGTCACCCAGCTCTTAGGGCAGAACCTTCCCATGCCAGTACTGAGATGAACATGTTCCACTGCTGAATCATTATCTTGTCAAACTGTGGGATTTTTAAGGATTTAGGAATCAGGATTTACATCTTAGAAGTGTTAAGCTTGATGTGTCCCTAAGCTGGCTCCTCACTTTGTTGCCTCCTGATCAGATAGATGTTCCTGTTGTAGCAATGATAATTATAACACACCTACAGACTGCACTTGACTCCTTTGGCATTCAGCTGGGATGCCCTGCAAGCAGCTCAGGGTCACCACCTGCAAAGTGCCAGGAGGATGCACAGGGAAAGGGGGTGTAAGAGATGGTGCAAATGTTGCAAGGGCAGCAGTGGGGTGGGCAAAGTGATGCTGAGGACACCTTGCTGTACTGAAGCCATGGGATGCTCAGGACTACAAGAAACTGCCCTCAGACCACCTTCTGGGTCTTGGAGAATACTTCTCTCAGCTTCAGCTGTAGGAAAGGGTGAAGTGCCATCACCAGCAGCAGGATGGTGGAAGAGAAATGTTGGGGTCTCCTTGGATGGTTGGAGTTTGACATCTGAAGAGGAGCAGAGCCTTCCAGAAGGGACCAGGAGCATGGGCTCCTAGCTTCTGGAGTCCTGGCTCAGCCAGTTTGCTGAAGAGTCAGGGGGAAAACTCCTCCACACTCAATGTGATGAACTAATGAAAGTTGTGATGCTGGTCATGGTATCCTAGCAGCAGGGTCTGGGACGTTTTGGTTATAGAGCAAGGTTAAAAAATATTTCCCCTGGTGTTTGTCCAGTGGATCGAGAGCCCAAGTTCCAGGCAGGTGGAGGGGCTCGAAGCCTCTCTGAGTGCTGGAAAAGGAAGAAAATCCTGGAAAGATACTTTGGGGAAATGTTGTGGTTCAACAGATGCCAGTCTGAGGATGGAGAGCAATGAAGGGCAGAGGGGGGCTAGCAGGAAGGAGTCTGAGTGGTGGGAAGTGGCAGAGATGCTTTCAGTGTGTGCAGTGATCTGGCTGGTGCTGCAGCCTCTGACCAGTTCTTCAACTTCTCTTCTGGCCTTCAAAAGGTTTCCCCTACCCTGGGATGTGCTGGGCTCTGAAGCTAAGGTGGCCATGTCTCTCCCAGCAATTACCTGAGCTTCTGGAGCCTAATCTGCCCTGGGGAAGGGGGTTGTGGCTGGGGGGGTGGGTACTGCACCTTGCCCCCATGCTGTTGGAGGGTGATGAGTGCTGGGGGCTGGGGCTGTGCAGTCTCCTCAGTGCTGGCATCTCCTGAAGGGTGTGAGTGTTCCAGGGCAGGAGGACATCTCTGGGGGGGTCTGCATCTCCAACCTTTTGGAAATGGCTTTGTACTCTCAAAATGGTTTTGGTCTGGCTCCTCTTATCTCTGTGGCTGCAGAGGGAGCAGGATGGGTCCCTCAAGGACAGGAGGTAGGAGGAGGAGTTTGGGGGGCTGTTGAGTCCATGCTGCCCTGCTCCGGGTGTCTGGGCTGGACCTGCCTCTGTGAACATCTGTGAACAACCTTCCTGGACCTGCTGGTAGAGCAAAGTTTTGGTTTCAGTTGTTTCTGTGCAGCTTTTAATGCGTTAAGTGAGGTTGCAATGTAGGCTTTTGCTGTGCCGTTTGTCATAGAAACTCGAAGGGCTTTTTTGCTCCTATCCCCCAGCCCCTTTCTTTAAACCAAAGCAGGTTTGTTTCTCCCCCCAACCTCCCGTAATTTCAGTTCCAGTCCAATTAAAAACCTGCCTGGTCTTGATTCCCTGTCTCCAGTACTGCCACAAAAGTACTCAATGTCTTTATCATAGAATCACAGAATCGATTTGGTTGGAAAAGACTTTGAAGATCATCCAGTCCAACCATTAATCCCAGCACTGCCAAGGCCCTCAGCACCACATCTCCACAGCTTTGAAACCCCTCCAGGGATGGGGACTCCACCCCTGCCCTGGCCAGCCTGGGCCAGGCCCTGACAACCCTTGCCAGGGAGAAATTCTTCCCCAGCTCCAACCTAAACCTCCCCTGGCACAACTTGAGTTGTGCCAAAAGTTCCTCTTGTCCCATCCCTTGTTCCTTGGGAGCAGAGCCCAACCCCCCCTGGCTCCAACCTCCTCCCAGGGAATAGTCAAGAGCTGTGTTTCCCTTGTCCCAGTTGAAGGGTGCATGTACCCTTAATCTGGGTGCTTTCCTGGTGGCACTGGGTGGGCTTTTGTCTCCATGAAGACCCCACTAGGATTGGGGCTGGTCCTCAGCCCATGTCTCTCTGTGATGCCTCTGGGTAGGAGAAGACCCTGCCACTCACCATGGGACACTTCTGATTGCTGCTTCTTGTGATGCCAGGGAGCAGAGTGGGCATGGCCTCTTGGTGCCCACTTGCTGGAGGTCCTTGGTCCTTTGGTAGAGACACTGACACAGCATCTGCCTTCCCTGCTGCTCTGAGCCCAGGGCTGCCTTTCCCTCTCATGGGATGGGAGGGCAGTGCTGCCAGCTCAGAGCTGGGACTGACACAGACACCACCTATGCACCAGCTGCAGCTCTTCCACACCTGAAGTGCTCCACGTTAACCATGAAAAGGGAATCGAGTGTAGGAAGATGGGCATTTTTAAACAAAATAACCACTGCTGCCTTCTCCCCTAAGCAGGAGAGCAAAGTGCTGCTGCAGTGATTCAACTCTGAGATGCTTTTGGCGAGGGAGGGAAGGGTCCCACCCCTGGCAGTCGATGGTCCCACCATTGGCTATCAAGAGGTGGGTTGAGGTGGTTCCAGCACTGCTGGTGTTTCTTCAAGAGCTGTGGGAGCTCCTTTGCCACATGCTGTGCTCCTGGCATGAGACCTGATGGGGACTTCTCAGAGCTAGCTCTGAACCTGGCCTTTGAGGAGAATCACCCATCTTTGGGTGCCTCCTGCTTGGTGTGTCCCCAGCTCCTCATTGCTCCAAGGTCAGTGCTGTCTCCTGAATTGTAGAATCATAGAATAATGGAACCATTTTGGTTGGAAAAAACATTTTAAGATCACAAAGTCCAAACATTAACCTGCAGTCACACATCTTCACTGTGCTCTGTGGCAGGAGTTAGCCTGGGATCTCCAGTTATCCACTGGGATTCACTCATGTGGGATTTAGGTGTGAAAGGGTCTATTGGATCATGGAGTTCAGCTTCCCACGTGCTGTAGGGGTGTCAGTTCTGTCCACACACTTCTCTGCAAGCTCAAGAACTTTGGCTTGCTCTCTGAGAGGTATCCAGCCCTCTGAGCATCTCCAAGAGGTATCGAATCTGACCCAAAACTCATTTGGACTTGTTGGTCTCCAGCTCCCAGTCCCTGGCTCTCTCATGTCTTGCTGGGACAGAGTGGTTGGCACTGCTCTGCTTTAGGGAGGAGTGCTTTAGGGAGAATTTTTTGTCCATAAACTCAGTATAGCTCCAATCTTTTGCAGCAGGATGTTTTCTCCAGCCCTTAGATCAGTCTTGGGATTCATCCCTCCAGCCTCTCTGCTATTTTAGTGTCCCCTTTCAAATGTGGGCATCTTAATTGCAGGAGTGTTTCCCTGCCTGTCTCAGCAGTGCAATACCCGTAACTCTCCTCTCCCCCAAGAACTGCATCAGCTCTTTTCATCACAGCACCACATTAGAGCCTTGTGTTGGCTTGGTCAACCGTGGTGACCCTTGAGCCTTTCTGGAGGCTCTCTCTTGTCTGGGATACAGTCCCTGTTCATAAATACAGCCTGAAATCCTTCTCCGTAGGTGTGTCATTCTGCATTGGGCTGCATTAACATCTACAGGCTTTGAATGGGCTCAGCATTACCAAGCAACCCACATTTCACTCTCTCCTCATCAATATTTACCGTTACATCAATCTTCCTGTCATCTGCTAATTTTGTTACTTTTTTTTTTTTTTTTCCCCAAAAAAAGATTTTGTATTTCCTTCCCCAGCATCGATGAAAATATCGACCCGCGCGTTCCCCCCAGAGCCTCGCTAACGATTCCCCCTTGACAACTTCTTCTGTTTCAGACCTGTCAGCCAGCTCTTCATCTGTTTAACAGGCTTTATTGACACTGCACCATCCTCTCTTGGAAAATCAGCATGTCAAGAAGCCCTTCAGCCTATGCGAGGCCTTTTTCAGCTCAGCCTGGCTTCACTAAAAAGTGACACCAGGCTCATTTGACTGGATCTCTCCTCTACAATGACACACCGGCTGATTTTAATTAGAACTTACATCCTTTAATTATTTCTTAATTTAATTCCAGATGAGCCCTGGCTTCTGGGTCTTCTATCAGGCTGACCATTTCACAGTTAACTAGGTCAGCTTCACTGCTGGGTGTGAATATTGCTGGGAAGGAGCCGGTTGCCATCTGGACATGGCAGCCCCAACTTTGCTTAAAATAAGCAGCAGAGCCCAGAAAACTCCCTCCCCCCCCCAGCTTTAGCTACACATTAGCCCTGCTGGCTGCTTGCTGCTGTTTGGATGCCTTAGATGTAGGTAAGGATGCAAATAGTTTAAGGAAACTTCATCTCTCCTAGGATGTTCTTTACTCTTTTATTTCTGTAAAACACAGAATAAGTACCCATTGACTGTGTTTGTTTTTTCAGCACCAATACGAGCTCCTACAACCTCTGCTTAAAACTGTCCTATTGCTCCTTAAAATGGGTCTTTTGCTCCTTAAAAACAGGCCTAGTGGTCCTTAAAAATGGATTTATTGCCTCTTAAAGGTGGTCTTCTTGCTCCTTAAAGGTGGTCGTCTTGCTCCTCATAAACAGGCCTATTGCTAGAATTTTTTTGGCTCCTAATGTTAGATTTTGCATGTCCACCCAGGCATTTTCCCTTTCTTTCCCTTGCTTTAGTTTCCCCTATCAGTTTCCTGCCTGTAGTAATGTTTCAGTTGTATTCACTCTTCATTCGCTTTCCACTCTGAACCTTCTCTTTAGCAAACAGGGTTTTTAAGCAAGTTGCTCATTTTCCTAACTGTGAAATTAGAACTTTATGGACATTGATGGGCCTAACAGGCACACCAACCCCTGCCAGTGCTACAGGCTCGGGGACGAGTGGCTGGAGAGCTGCCCAGCAGAGAGGGACCTGGGGGTGCTGATTGCCAGGAAGCTGAACATAAGCCAGAAGCACGCTCAGGTGGCCAAGAAAGCCAATGGCATCCTGGCCTCTGTAAGGGACAGTGTGGCCAACAAGTCCAGGGAGGTGATCTCCCCCCTGTACTCAGCCTTTATGGGGCTGCACCTTGAGTACTGTGAGCCTCCCACTGCAGGAAGGAGATTGGGGTGCTGGATCATGTCCAGAGAAGGGCCATGAAGCTGGGGAAGGGTTTGGAGGACAAGTCTTACATTGAGCAGCTGAGGGAGCTGACGTTGTTTAGCCTGGAGAAAGGTTGTTTAGGCTGAGAGGAGACCTTCTCACTCTCTACAGATACCTTAAAGGAGGCTGTAAAGAGGTAGGGATCAGTCCAATCAATGGCATTACAAGTGATAGGATAAGAGGTAATGGCCTCAAGTTGTACCAGGGAAGGTTTAGATTGGGTGTTAGGTTGGATATAGGGGTTATCAGACATTGGAACAGGCTGCTCAGGGCAGTGGTGGAGTCACCATCCCTGGAGGGATTTAAGAGTCATACAGACATAGTGCTTATGGACTTGTCAGTGTTAGGTTAACAGTCGGACTCAGTGATCTTGAAAGTCTGAGCCAACCAAGGTGATTTTGTGATTTGGTGAACTCCCCTTACAGAACTATTTTTTTTTTTTCACTCAACTTTTTCAAAGCCTTTCTTGATTGTCAGTGTTACCCCCTCTCCAAAGGGGTGAAAGTCACCATTTTTCAGGACTGAGGATGTGATGCTCCTGGCTTGTCCATGGGGATTGGCTTCCTCTCTGGGCAGCCAGACACTGCTCCACCTCTTGTCACCTGCCATGCATTAACACCTGCATCAAAAAGTTATCAACTATAGCATTTAGAAATGCACATGGTGTTTTACTGCTGGCTCTGTGAAGTCTTCTAGCACATAACTCATAAACCCAAGTCCTTTGTAGCGCATTATTTCTTTTTATTGAGAACATATATTTAAGATTGAACTCCTGCATTCCTGTGCTGGCTCAGGCATGGTGTGCTGTGACCCTGGGGAGAAGGTAAAGCTATATTTCTTCAAGCCCTGACTGCTAAAAGATCTGTAATTCTGAAGAGAAAGAGTACAATGGTGTGTATTGTGAGTATGCCATGCCCCCCCCCCCCTTCCTTTTTGCCACCTCTCCTACGCAGAGACTTCTGCTCATCTAAATCATTGTAGCAGGGCTCAGTAGTGTTGGGTGCTTTCACTCTCTACCCATGAGTGATAATTTCCTATTCCTCTTTCTCAACCTTGCTGCCTCGCATCATCTCAAGAACTTGCTCCTTTGCCCATCAGCACAAGCCAGATCTGATCTTCTTTTGTAAGACAGCTGCAGATTAACCTGGGGGTTTTATATGAATGAAAGTTCTGGTATGTTCTCTCTGGGCTTTCACCTGTGGTGTCAGATAGACTGCTGGACAGAACCAGAAGCTTATCCATCAGAAGCTTATCCTCACCACCTCACCATGGCCAGCCTGGCAGGTATCTGAGTGCTTTACTGTCTGACAGCCCTCGTGCCAGAGATGCTGAAAAAGGATTTGTTGTTCCTGAGCCCATCTCCTGGGCAAGAGCAGCCATTGGCTGTGTCCTTCCAAGCCAATCCATACCCCTCCCAACTTCATGTCATCTCCAGCCTTGCTCCAGCAGAGACCAAATGTGAAGCAGGAGGTGCTCTGAGTGCTGGCTTTGCAGCCTTTCTCTGAGCTGAGCCACTTGAGCTCCCAAGAAGCAAAAATTGCCAGCGGTGGTGGTGGCAGTAACAGCATGAGCTTGGAGAGCAATCAGCCTGGTGTCCAGGAGCTGTGGTGTTGGTGTTTCTCCTCTGGCTCTTTGCTCTGGGAGGGATGATCACACTGGATACGCTGATTTCCTTGGGCTGTACCCAGCAGACTGTGGGGAGACATGTAGATAGTGCTAATTTGCTCCGGGGACAGCCTGTCTGAGGACATTAAAGGAGGACAATAAGTTGTCTTTACTGCCTCCTGACAAAGCCATTTGTGCAGAGGTGAGATGGAAGGCTTTGAGCATTCCCAGAGATCTCTGGCATTAACAAAGGTGGGATTCAGAGCAGCTCAGGGACACTCAGGGGATTTGCAGTGGGCAGGAAGGGATGAGGGTGCAGGAGCTTGGTTGTCTCTGCAGGCATGGGACATGATGCAAAAGAGCATCACCTCCAGCAGCACCATCTAATTGATGGGGAAATTAATTCCTCCTCCAGAAGTGCCTGGTGTCTCCATGCACAGGGAGCCTGGGCAGCCAGCTGCCAGTCTTGCCACTGCTGCCTTTCAACACATCCAGAAGATGCAGCTGAAGATAGAATTAGCCTGTAATAATTCCTGAAGAAATTCTCGATTACGGTATTTATACCTAAGTAAAGACTGGAGGGAATCAAGCTCCGGACAGCACGGGCTGACTGACTTTGGGGACACTTTGGGCCTTTTTACTGAGGGGTTGTAGGATATCTGCTAAACCCCCAGCCACAACCAAACATCTTCTTGCCTCCCAGTAAATGGAAATGTGTGCCATGCTTGGAGGAAAGGGGCTGGGGAAGGAGGCAGAAGAAACCCTGGGGCCCACAAAAATCCTACTTTTACATTTAAAAATAGAAAAGCCAAACCTTCCAAAAATCTTGAATGCTGCAAGCAAACCTCTGGAGCTGACAGTGCTGGAGCAGGGGCTCTTGTAGGTTTTTCTTTGTAGTAGGAGGTAGGAAGGAAAAAGCACCCAGGGAGGGAAAGCTCAGCTCATTCCTTCTCCCCCTCAGATGTCAGAGGGGCTTTGTTTACCAGAAGTGCTTATTATTCATACACCCATCTCATTAGACAGATGAAATACAGCTACAGCTTGGGGCTCCTCTTGGCCTGTCCCTATTGCTGAGCTCTGTAGTCTCTCTGTTTTCCACCCCAAGGGAAGTCCCACCAGTGCTGGTGGGACTTTGGCCATCTTTTTCCCACTACATTCCTCTTTCATCCCTCTTTTAATCCCCGGGTTTGTCCTGGATCCTAGGCCATCATCAGATGTGTTGCCTTAGCCTTGCTTGTCCTGAGGCTCCTTCAGATCTTGTCAGCAGTCTTCCTGAAGAAGATCCAACACAAGAGCTGCTGTCTCCAGAGATGTTCCTTACTTCCAGATGTTTCCAGTAAGCCCCACTGCCTCCACAGCATCTTGACCACCTCCATCAGGGTCAGGTTTCCAAACCCAGTCATGCCAGTCATCCCTATCCCACAATGTGGCCACTGACCTTTGCTGTTTCCAGACCAATTGGATGGCTCTGAGGATGAGGAGGACTCTGCTTCTGGGCTTTAATCAAGCTGCTGGGCCTCCCTGCCTACCCCTGGTGGGTGAGTGTTGCTCTGGTGTGGACCAGAAACCATCCTCAGAAACTGATTTCTAACCAGCTCAGACTGGTTTCTAGTGGTCTTGCTTTTGCTGCTGCAAATGACTGACTTCACCAGCACTGAAGCTGATCTTTGATGGCAGGGAGGATACAGCATGGATACTGCTGAAGATTTTGGTCCAGCTTCATTGAGAGTGTCCTTTGGAATCCTCCCACCTTTGGGATCCTGTTGGCTGGTCAGAGCCACCCATGCTTTCAGCAGGAGCAACCACGTGCACCCCGATGGGTCCTGCCTCCTCCCACCAGTGCAGAACAGGGTTTTGGGGGATGTCCCAGCAACAGGATTCTGCAGGGAGGGGGGGGGGGGGGATACTGGAGGGGGTGTCAACCACAGCAAATGAGGAGCCCCAAATATTTGTACACAAAGGCCATGCTGAAATCCCCATCCCCATCCAGACATCAGAGGTGTCATTTTTGATTTCCCAAACACAGAGAGAGCCCTTTCAGTCCTGGCCTGCTCAGACACTGCAGCTTTAATGTCCAAGCACCCAGCATGTTTCCACTCCCCTCAAATGCATCAATCAGGTCTCGGTGAGGCTCTGAAAGAGCCAGTTTGTTAAACAAACACACTTAGTGTAAAAAGTTTATTCCAGTTAATTAGGACTTCATTGCAATGGAAACAAATTACCCGGTTGTCATCTGCCAAGGCAAACAGCGAGGGGGCAGAGGGGGTTCTGGCCAGGAGGGAGACAAACAGCCATCTCAGGCAACCTTATTTATGGCCTTTTTATGTATTTCTGTATTTATTTGGACATTCCTGAGCTGGAGAGCTGGGCTCTGGCTGGGCTGCCTGCCCCAGCATTTACACGGAGTGGGCTGTCACTGGCAGCAGGTTACCAGCCATGGTAGCCTTTGGGGTCTGTGTCCATGGACATCTCCCTTTGGGTCTTCCTCCAGAGTTGGAAGTGAGGTGCTGGATGTAGGAGTGATGCTCAGATCAGGGCAAGCAGCTGTGGAAGTGGGACAGAGGGAGCAGCAGGGTGGGAGACACTTGGGAGGGCTGGTGGTCACCCGAGCCAGGGACACCCCCCCTGCCCTGGTTCCCTGCCCTGGCAGTGGGGTGCCCTGTGTCTGCATTGCCCCCAAGGACTGAGTCCCCACCCCTTGTCCCTGCTGTAGCTGTATTGTCCCCTCCCCACCATGGCAATTAAGGTTTAGGCAGGGGAGGCACAATCACTGAATCACTGCCTGATGAGGCTCCCACTCATTTCCAGCTCATTTTATTTAAGCAAACACCCCACCGACACCCTTTTCTCCCCTCCTAGAGTCTTTATTGAAAAAGAGGGAAAGAGGAGGAGCTGGGAAGGGGGATATGGGAGCTGGGAAGGGGGATATGGGAGCTGGGAGGGCACACGGGGAGAGGAGCTGAGTGGGAGCCGGAGGCTGCGGGATTCTGCCGGGAGCCTGGGGGAGCTGGGCAGGATGGTGCTGGCTCCTGCCTCGGAAGTGACAGATAAACCCGTGGGATTAGCAGCGGGTATCGTGTCAGGAGAGCAGCATCCCCTTCCTGGAGCATTTGTCACCCGAGCCTGAGGCCAGGCTGGAGGAGGCGAGTGCAAGTCATCAAATTACCCCCTGCCCGCCTGCTCCGGCCCCCGGCTCGCAGGTGGCCTGTCCTTGCTTCATGTCCTGTCTTTGCTTCATGTCCTGTCCTTGCTTCATGTCCTGTCTTTGCTTTGTGTCCCATCCTTGCTTCGTGTCCCATCCTTTCTTCATGTCCCATCCTTGCTTCATGTCCTGTCTTTGCTTCATGTCCTGTCCTTTCTTCATGTCCCATCCTTGCTTCATGTCCCATTCTTGCTTGATGTCCCATCCTTGCTTCATGTCTTGTCCTTGCTTCTTGTCCCATCCTTGCTTCATGTCCTGTCTTTGCTTCATGTCCCGTCCTTGCTTTGTGTCCCTCCAGCTCTGCCCTCCTAACCAAGCACTGGGTTGTGCCAGGGTGGCCATGGCCAGGGGGGGACAAGTGGAGGAGGTTGTCCCTGGGGACAGCACATGATGTGTCTGTGGAGATGATCCCCCAATGCTGTAGTTGGCAGCACGGTGGGTTGGGGTGATACAAGCATGGGGACTCTCCCCATCATCCCTGAGGATGCATTATCCTCTGTAGACACTGGGGACAGGGAGGACAAGGACAAGTTTCTGCCTTTGCTCTCAGACTTTCCAATGGCCTTGAATGTTTCTGTGCACTAAGGGGCCAAACCCAGGGCTCTTCCACCCTTCTCATCTACTGTGACCGCATCCAAGATGGATTTTTCTTGTTCTTGTGAAGTCCTGAAATTCACATTTGAAGTTCACATTGCAAGTGAGTTGCCATCCAAAGGATTTTATACATTTTCCAAGAATATTTCTCTTGCCTTATAGCTGTGAGATCACTATGACTTGCTCTCTGGGGTTTCTGTCTGTGATGGCATGTATTCAGGGGGGTGGGAAGCCTGGAGAGGGGCACGCATCCTTGGGGGGGCCTGGAAGGGGGTGAATGGCAGAGCTGAGCACTGATAGCTACAGAGATGAGTCCTGAGACCAGACTGATCTCATTTGGAGGATGTGGGAAAGATGTTGACCAGCACTGGAAAGGACAGATCTGGCTTTGTTTCTGGAGCTTGGATGGGAGCAGAGCAGGGATCAGGGAGTTTGGCACCAGCATCTTGGTTCCTTGGAGTCTGCTGGCCCATCTTGAGAGATAATTTGGAAACACAAAGATAAAAAGCAACAGGGAACCTCAGCGCCATGCTTCCCTGCCCAAGAGCTCTGTTGCAGAACCCACCATTGCTTCAGAGCAAGTGATGTCCCCTCAGACCCCCAGCAAGGTGCACGGGGGTCCCCATGGCCCCAGTCACAGCTGGAGCCTCGGCTGGCAGAGCTGGAGTGAGGGATGCCAGGCCATTCCCTCCTCCAGCTGGCAGCCCTCTGTTCATAGGGATTTTAGCTTTCTGTTTCTAGATTGACTTGTTGTCAGTGTTTATTTTTAGCTCTTCCAGTACCTTGCAGATTCCTTGAGGGATTCTTGCTTTCCCTCTCCCTCCTACAGGTTTGTTTGCAATGGAGCCACTCTGCTTTGAGACACAAGCAGGAGGTTTTGGTGCTGGTGGGGACTGGACTGTGGGGCTTGCAGAGCAAATTACCTTTGTGGGTTGATCTGATGGGTCTGGGGGATCTGAGCACCCTGGGGCAGCCACCTCTGCAGGGAGCAGGGTGCTGGGAGGGACATCACTCCTGCCTCCAGCAGCTGGCACAGATGCCTTGTGGGCATCACTCAAAATCACCATCAAAGGGTGTCACTGCCAAAGGGTGGCTGTTGTCCTCCCTTGCTCCTCTCAGCCCTGCCCTCCCAGAGATTTCTCTTTTCACTGCTCAGGGGAAGAAATTCCGATTCAGCAAGATTCGGACAGGCTGGAGAGCTGGGCCAAGAGGAACCTGATGAGGTTCAACAAGAACCTGAGTCCTGCACCTGGGAAGCAATAACAAAATGCATCAGTAGAGGTTAAGAGGAGATCTGCTAGAGAGCAGCTCCATGGAGAAGGACCTTGGAGTCCTGGTGGACAACAAGTTATCCGTGGGACAGCAATGTGCCCTTGTGGCAAAGAAGACCAATGGTGTCCTGGGGTGCATTAAGAAGAATGTGTCCAGCAGATCAAGGGAAGTTCTCCTCCTCCTCTTACTCTGCCCTGGTGAGACCTCACCTCGAGTGCTGCATCCAGCTCTGGGCTCCCCAGTTGAAGAGGGACAGGGATTTACTGGAGAGAGTCCAAGGGAGGGCTGTGAGGATGATGAAGGGACTGGAACACCTGCCTGATGAAGAAAGGCTGAGAGCCCTGGGGCTTTTTAGTCTGGAGAGGAGAAGACTGAGAGGGATCTCATGACTGTGTCTAAATCTATGAAGTCTGGGCCTCAAGAAGGAAGGGACAACCTCTTCTCACTTGTGCCCTGTGACAGGAGGAGGGGCAATGGATTCAAGATAGAGCACAGGAAGTTCCACCCCAACATGAGGAAGAATTTCTTTACTGTAGGGGTTACAGAGCCCTGGGACAGGCTCCCCAGAGAGTTTATGGAGTCTCCTTCTCTGGAGACTTTCAGACCCATCTGGATGCATTTCTGAGTGCCCTGCCCTAGTTTTGGTCCTGCTGTGGCAGGGGGGGTTGGACTTGATGATCTTCAGGGGTCCCTTCCAAGCCCTGACATTCTGTGATTCAGTGATCACCCTACTGGCAGTGTGGAAACAAACCCCAGGGTCTCCCTGCAGCTCTGCAGCCAGTTTGGATGGAAATTTTTAAGCGATTTTTAAAAAATGTATTTTTATATTTAAAAAAAAACCAACACAACAACAACAACAAAAAAGAAAACCCTGCATAAAGTAACTCGAAACAAGTGGTGAGTATATTTTGGACTCCAGCAGAGCTGTCACCTCACTTCTCCTGCTGGCTGTCCCAGACAAGGGCTCACTTTGAGCCTCCACTTCTGCTGTGCAGTGGGGGGGAATGTTTTCATTCCTAATTTAGGAGCATCCATCCCTCCAGGGTCTAGACCCCCATCTCCTGCTGAGCCTGGGGGCTGCCCACAGTGCCTCTACCTGTCACCACCAGCTTCAGGGCTGTTCTAACATTTTCCTTAGAAAATATGACTCTCTATGGACTTTACCTCCTTCGTCTCACCCTGGGCTGGTGCTCGGTGGGGGATGTGTGAAGGTACAGTTTGTGCTCTGTTTTTCCCAGGATTTCAGTTGTTTTGTAGAGGAAGGTAAGCTTTGCTTATTTTAAAACAGCTAAATGGAGGTTGATATTCAGGATAGGTTTAGGTGTTTTTTCTAGGGAGGGGCAGCACTGGGAGGTCCTGTTCAGGTATGGCTTTGGTGGTGGTAGCTCCATCACCCTGGCCTTGATCCATGATAGCCTTGTTTTCTGAAGCATTGATCTCCCCAGGACACTCTTACCCAGGGAGATGAGCACATGCTTAAGAGATTTGTTGGACCTGGTCCTGTAAAAGCAGAGTCCCTTCAGCAGCTGAGGGGACCAAAGCCAACGATTCAAGTAAACCTGAAAGCCACTCACAAAGCCATGAGAAATGGATCCTCTCACAGCAACAAGGCTGAACAACTGCAGTGTGGCACCTCCACTTTCTCCATGGAGCTGCAAGGAGGAGTAAGACTATAGCCACATGTCCCCAAGGACCAGGTGATGGGACATGCTAAAGCAGAAGACAGGGACTGGTGCATGCAGTATCATAGAATCATAGAATCACAGAATGGGCTGGGTTGGAAGGGACCTCAGAGATCATCAAGTCCAACCCTTGATCCACTCCCCCTGTGGTTCCCAGCCCATGGCACTGAGTGCCACATCCAGGCTCTTTTTAAATATCTCCAGGGATGGAGAATCCACTACTTCCCTGGGCAGCCCATTCCAATGGCTGATCACCCTCTCCGTAAAGAAATTCTTTCTAATATCCAACCTAAACTTCCCCTGGCACAACTTGAGACCATGTCCTCTTGTCTTGCTGAAAGTTGCCTGGGAAAAGAGCCCAACCCCCCCCTGGCTCCAGCCTCCTTTCAGGGAGTTGTAGAGAGTGATGAGGTCTCCCCTGAGCCTCCTCTTCTCCAGACTGAACACCCCCAGCTCCTCTCCAAACTGCAACAGCCTTTGCTGCCCCAGCTCCCTCAGCCTTTCCTCACAAGGGAGATGTTCCACTCCCTTCATCATTTCTGTGGCTCTGCACTGGACTCTCTCAAGCAGTTTTCTGTCCATTCCCATTCTGTCCTTTCCTCTTCTCTGAGCTGGTTTGCTCTGAGGTCTGACTGCAGCTTTTCTAGGGTCGAAGCTGCCATTGCACCACGGAAATTACCGTTTTCTGATCTTCATTTTTATAATGTTCATTAGCAGAGTTCCTATCAAAGAACAGCATGTTCCCTCCCTGTCCTCATTTTCTCCCCAGCTAATGACCCATTGCTGCTTTGGCTCATTTGGAAAAAGAGACAGTAGCTCTGGGAGTGATTCCTGGTATAATGACAGATGTCAGCAGTTTCAGTCTGGGCAGAACAGCAGCGTTAATTCCAAGGGATACTCAGTGAAATGGCTGCAGAAGGCCCACGTTCTGTGTCTGGGGAGCAGTCAGCCAACCTGTATCAAAACATGGTAGCATGTGTGTGTGTGTGTGTGTTCCTCCAAGCTGCTGAGAGAAGCATGGTTGCTTTTCCTTTCAGAAATGGGCTAGGAGAGCAGCTTCCTGCTCCTTCCTTCTCTCCTTGGGGCTTGGCTTTGGTAACTCACAGATTGGTTTGAGTTGGGAGGAACCTTAAAGCTCATCTAATCCCACCCAGCAGCCCAGGTTGCTCCAAACTTCAACACTGCCAGGGCTGGGGCAGCCACAGCTTCTCTGGGCAACCTAGGCTAGTAGATACCCATTGCTGAGGCTCATGGTGCAATGAGAACCCCTGTAACAGGGTCAAGGGGTGCAGGAGAAGACCTAAGGTTGTACAGCAAAGGCTAAGATGTTGTGTACACCATGGGTTCCATGTTGGGGAACCATATTTTGTCTGGGGTTGGACAGGAGGTGGCTACCATTCCTGAGCATCACTCTGCTCCTGAAGCCCCCACCATCCTCCTGAGCTGGGTTTTATCTGAGCTGGGGAACAAACCACAGAGTCCAGACTGAGGTTTGAAATGAGCAGGGACAACTGGTGCAAGCCCGTGCTCCAAAGTTGGTGCCTTGGAGGTATGGAGCAAGTTCTGGCATTCCATCCTGGATGCTCCACCCATGGGTATCAGCAGCACAGCCCCCTCCTAAGGACCCGTGGGTATTTACAGGAGGAAGGGAGAGTGGAGCTGCTTGGAGAGAGTTATTTAAATGCAGCCACTGGGTGGGTTCAGTAAATCTGTCATTTAGTTTCAGGGAAGATCAGGGTCACTGTGTGCACTTGGCAGTCAAGGAAAAGAAAGGAGAAGGCATCAGTGTCTATGCAGCCCAAACTGGTGCCCTTTCTGAGTCCTCTCAAAGGCTGGCCTGGAGGAGGACCCCATCCCCATTTGTTTTCCTTTGCTGTGGTCCCACACCTGTCCAGTCCTTGGCCAGATGCTGGTTGGGGACATTCTCCCTCCAGGGACCACATCTCTGACAGATCCCAGTGAGGTTCACAGCCCTGGAAATGGCTTTAGCCTGTCCTGCTTGGCTCCTGCTGCAGCACATCCCTCCTCCAGATCATCTCCACTTGGCTTTGGGGTGGCTGGCATGGGACCTGAGGCCATTTGCTCTGCCCCAAGAGCAACAAGTGCCTCTCCTTTGCTGGAGTCCCTGGTACCCCAGGCACTGCAGAGCAATATTCTCCCTTGGCTACAGGAAGGGGCTCAGCATCCCAGAGCTTCAGGCTTTCATCTGGGAGCCAACAGTCACACAAACTCCATCCAGAAACCATCATTATTGGCCGCTTGCTTTTCCTTGGAACTACAGCTCCCAGGATGCCCAAAGCTATGCAGACAGCCCGAAGACAGTGGTTTCCCATAAACTTTTGGGGTTTCATGCTTTGCTGGCAGGAATGTTTGGATTGCTTTGCAAACCCCTTCGAGTCCTTGGAGCCTCCACGATGCTTCCTTTCCCGGGTGGGACACACGTCATAGGATTTTCTCTTGTGATTTTTACTCCTTCATGCAGACAGGATCATCCTAAATCCCTGTCGTGCCTTTTGAAGGGGGCTCTGGGAGGCAGTTTAAACAAGCATTGGAAGGGTGTTCCAAGGGCTGTTGAGCAGTGTCCTGGATCCCTGTGAGTGCTGTGGGGCAAAGCAGGGGAGATGCCAGCAAGAAAGTGCCTGGGCAATGGGCCCAAGGGTTTTCATTGGACTGGGAAGAACTGGTTAGCAGAGGGATGATAAAAAAATGTGGGATGGGTTTTAAATATCAACGTGCTCACAAGAGCCAAGGGAAAACCAGAGAGGGAAATTTTCCTGGAGCTCAGAGACCTGGTGGGACCTTAACTCCCAGTCCCCCCCATGAGGGGATGGTGTGTGCTGTGCCCAAGTCTCGTGGGTGTCCCCAGGGATCCACATCTTCCTGCTGCCCTTCCTGGGACTAGGGAGAGGGGACCAGGAGCAGAATCCTGGGTGTGAGCCTGGCTGGCCCTACTAATCACTTTCTGTTGGAGAGGACATGCAGGAGGTGAAATAGGGCTTTGTGTGCTTTTGTGGTGTTGCTCTGACTGTAGAAACCCTCCACTGAGTTCCCATTTGGTGCTAGTGAGCATCAGTGTTGTACCTTGTGGTCAGACTCATGGCACTTTGCCTTCCTCCATTTTCCTCTCGGTTGGTTGAAAAGAAAAACAAAAAAGCCCAACTCCACTGGCTGGGTTTGAATCAGTGTTATTTGATCAGATTATTTATTTATTTATCATTTAATCAGATTGTCAGTCAGTAGGTGCTACTTCACCAGTCTGTGGGAGCCCCGTGTGTGAAGTGCAGAGGTGCTGGGTACCCTTTAGGGACCAGCAGCACCACTGAGCAGACAGCCTGAGCAGGAGACAGCACAGACAGGGGTTAGGCTGTGCCTGTCCTCATGGGACACATCCTGTACCCATTCTGTGTCCTCCCTTAGCAGGGAGGCCAGTGGGATGCTGCTGGGGTCCATTTCTGGGTGGGAAGTGTGTCCTGATTCCCCCAGGAGCTGGTCTCACTCCTCATCCCCTCTCTTCTCAAGTACGTCTGTGTCCCCATGCATGTGTGTCCCCGTGCACGTGTGTTTCCCCGTGCACGTGTGCGTCCCCGTGCACATGTGTGTCACTGAGCACGCCCATGTGCACGCAGGGTTCCTGGGGCTCCTGGCACCTGCCTGCCCACCCTGAAGCTGGTGCTGGTGTCAGGCAGTGTGGTCTGGGTCCAGTGCCAGCCCAGAAAGGGAAACCATGGAGGCCCTGTGGCCGGCTGGTGTTAACCACATCACTCCCCTCCCGTGCCTGGGAGCTCCTGGCCTCCAGCAGCCCAGAATAACAAACTTTTCCATTCCCCCTGCACAGCATCGGAGCTGGGGCTGTGGAAAACAAGAGCTGGCTCCAGAGAGAGCACGGGGCTCAGACTAAACAACAGCACATCCCCTGGCATGGCTTGTCCCCAGCCAAGGGGGGATCAGCCTGCAGTCCCAGCTGCTGGGACAGATCACAGAACCACAGAGTGGCTGAGGTTGGAAGGGACCTTAGAGATCATCTGCTCCAAGCTCCCTGCCATGAGCAGGGACACCTCTCATCTACACAAGGCTGCTCAAAGCCTCATCCAACCTGGCCTTGAACACCTCCAGGGAGGGGGCAGCCACAGCTTCTCTGGGCAATCTGTTCCAGAGTCTCACCACCCTCAGACTGAAGAACTTCTTCCTAAGATCCAGACTAAACCTCTTCTCCTTCAGTTTGAAACCATTTCTCCTTGTCCTGTCACTGGACACTCCTATGAAAATCCCTCTCCAGCCTTCCTGTAGGTTCCCTTCAGGGACTGGGAGGCAGCAATAAGGTTCCCTGGAGTCTTCTCCAGGCTATGCAATCCCAGCTCCCTCAGCCTCTCCTTGTAGCAGAGGTGTCCCTGGATCATCTTTGTGGCCTCCTCTGGACTCATTACAACAGATCCATGTCCTTCTTGTGGTGGTGGTCACAGTATCCAAGGTGGGGTCTCCCAAGAGCAGAGCAGAGGGAGAGAATCACCTCTCTTGATCTGCTGGCCATGCTTGCTCCTCTTGATACGTGAAGGGGACACCAAGAGGGCATGGCCAGGGTGGCAGGACTTGATATCTGGGATGCTGGGATGGCATGGGGGATGCTGGGATGGGATAGCTGGGATGCTGGGATGTTATGGCAGTGCCTTGCCATGGTGCTCAGTCTGAGCAGTGTCTGGAGCAGGTAGAGGTCCCACCAGGGACTGTTTTACTCATCCATGTAGGTTGCACACAATGAAAGAGATTTGTTGCATTTTGTCCTTTATTTGTTCCTTCTTCCTCTCTACTTTTCCTTGCTATCTTTTTAATTAGGATGCAAGCTCATAATTGCTAGGGGAGAAATTCTGAAACTTAGATACCAGGGCTTTGTGCAGAGCTCTTCTCTCCCCTGGCAAGGGAGGAGCAAATCTGCCCATTTCTTTGCCCTGGCAGACCTATGCTCAAGCATGCTCCTTCAGCACAATCAGAAGAGTCCAAGATCTGAGCTGCTGCTCAGGAAGGACCAATCTCTTACTTAAAAAAAAAAGTTGTGATGGCAAATGACAGAATCCTTAAAAATAAGACAAGTGATAGGGAGGGGATTTGCCCAAGGAAAGGAATTTTTGCCCACTTTATTCCGTAAGTTTTGTTTAAATGTTGTGGGGAGATAGTTGCACTTGTGTGTTTACAGTAGATAAAGCTCATCTTGAGAGTGAAGCCTCTTGCTGTGGGCACTTCATGGATTGGTTGTTTATGGCAGGGAGTCATCAGAAGATCTTTGCTTACATCTTCTTTTAAGACATTTTAAGATGTAAAGACATCTTTCCATGACACCAAATGGAGATAACTAGATCTTAGTGTGACAAGGTGGCACGTGTAGAGATCCCAGCCTAAATATTGCTTCAAGGCTGGAGAAAGAGGAAATTTCCAGATCATTTGATGTTGTCTTTAGGATCCCACCCCTTCCAAAGCCCTTCAGCCCCACGTTCAGGAGCCACATTCCTATCACTGCGTCTGGGGTCTCTTGGCAGAGTGTCCCACTGCCTCCTCACTGTGCTCACCCATGGGATCCTTCCTGGCTGGTACCCATGTGGGGATGGGTTCCCAGCAGGAGTGTGTGCCCATGGGTGATGATGATTCTCAGGGAGTGTGCAGTTTCCAACCACCCTTGGGTAGCAGAGATGTGCCAGGGGGCTGCCAGGCTCAGCACAAACCCCCAGGCTCTGGGCACACGTGCCCAGCATCTCCATTCCAGCACGGAACAGCTGTTGGTCAGAGGGGAAAGAGTTGTTATTGTCAAAATGCAAATGAACAAAATCATTGTTTTGCAGAGAAATTTTAGGGGAAGGACATGCAAATTTACCTTCCATTCAGAGTGTGCATTGGTATTAAAATACAGTGTTTGAGAGCCAAAACAATGGAACATTTTAATTTGGGACTCATCAGATGGTTCTTTCTGCTTGGATTAGCATCAGATTTTTTTCTGCAGCAAGTGTTGTAAGTTTGATGAAATTCTGGTTTGCAAAGAAAACAAGAGGAAAGTTCTAAAACTTCCATCCCTTTCCAGGGATTGTTGCTGCTTCCATTTGCCTCTCTGTCCTGGAGCAAATAGATTGATACTGAGTACTGGACAGGCCATCAGGGATAGGCTTTGGGAAATGAAAGTACGACGTAGGGTTGGGTTTTGTCCTGGATGATGTTTTAATCTGGCCTCAAAAAAACAGAATTTATGGGTTAGAAGGGACCTTGAGAGATGATTGAGTCCAACCCCGCCTGCCAAGAAAAACCTGCTCAGGGATTTTGCTCAGAGAAGCAGGAGTCTGGAGGTCTGGTGGGATCTCCGAGCTCACCTGAGTGCTGGCAGACCTCACCTTTAGCATGAGAGCAGGAGGACAGCAGGGTCAGCGAGCTGCTGAGATGGCTGGTGGCAGCTGCTCTGGAGGGCTGTCTTGTGTTTCTTTCCTTGGCCCTTCTTCATTAAACACCCTCTGCCTGAAATCTGCCTTTCCACAGTGCTCGGAAGCAGCTGCGCTGCTTATTTAAACTCCCCCCAAGGTATCTCCGTCCTTCTCCCCCTGCTTCCCTTCTCCTTTTCTCCTCCATGGCTGCATCTCCCTGCCTGGCATCACAGAGCAGAAATAGAGAGTAGAGAAATAGAGAGTAGCCACTGACTTGCTAATTGCAACGCAGCCTGAGAAGGCCAACTATAATTAGCCCCAAGTCCCAAGGTGGTTTTGCTGGCGGAAGTTTTTTGTGACCCCGTTATGATACTTCAAGTAGAGGATCCTGGGCTTATCTGAACTCCTCACTGCAGAGCCAGGTCCTGGAGAGCCCTACAGGTGCCATCCTGGGGAATCCAGCAGCACCAGACCAGCTGAGGAGCCAGGAGCACCTCTTCTGCCCTGCAGAATGGGGCAAAAGTTGGCAACCAGTAAGGGATTTGCAGCTACAAAAACCCTTCCCTGCTCCACCGGTTCTTGTGCCGGGTGTGCTGTGGTGGCACCAGGGGAGTGTCCTGGGCTGTGGTTTCTAGGGTCTGTAGCTCTGACCTGGCTCTCCTTTATGGCTTTAGGACACTCAAGAGGCAGCTGGTGTTGATGTGTGCTGTGGCACAGGGAGGAGCAGTTCAGGGGCTCTGAATGGGGTACCTTGTCTTGAGCTGCAGTGTAGAATCCTAGAAGCATAGAATGGTTTGGGTTGGAAGGGACCTTAAAGATCATCTCATTCCATCCCCTCTGCATGGGCAGGGACACCTCCCACTAGATCAGGTTGATTCAAGCCCCATCCTACCTGGCTTTGAACACTGACGGGGAGGCAGAAGCCACAGCTTCTTTGGGCAACATGTTCCAAGTGTCTTAAACCTGTTCCAATGTCCTCTGGTCTTGGCATCTTGTCTCGAGCTGCAGCATCTTGTCTTCAACTGCTGACTAGGGCTGTCTCCTTATTCCTTCTTGTTGACACCTCTGCCTTCTTCCTTTACCCTCTCCTGCAGCTCCTGCCACTCTTTCCCCACCTGCAGCATCCCCATTCTCCCTCTCTCTGGCCTCAGGACAGCTCAGCATGCTGGCCAGCTGTCCTCCTCAGGCAGCAACCCCCTCACTGGGTCAAAACAGGCATCACCAGCTCTGCTGGGTCCCACCAGACTGGCCAGTATAGCTTGTGAAGACCCATCCCAGGCAGTTAGGTGAGCTGGTGCACTCAGAGATCATCCCCTTGGAAGTGCAAAAGGCTTTGGCTTCTCCTCTGCAGCATCCTCTAACCTCAGCACATCACACACATCACAATCCTAGGGTGATAATGTGTGGAAAAGTTTGACTGGGTTGATACGCTCGAATTCATCACCCACAGCCACTCTGCTGCACTGTCTAGTCAGTCCTGAGCTCCTCAGGGAGGGAAACAGCTTGAGTTTTGTGTTCAGCTCTGGGTACCACAGTACAAGAAAGACATTGAGGTCCTGAAGTGTGTCTGGAGAAGAGCTTTGAGACTGGTGAGGGGTTTGGAGGTGATGTGGTAGGAGGAGTGACTGGGGGAAGTGGTGTTATTCAGACTGGAGAAGAGAAGGCTCAGGGGAGATCTTGTTGCTCTTTACAGCTCCCCAAGGGGAGGTTGTGGAGAGGCTGGAGTTGGTCCCATCTCCCAAGTAACTAGTGGTAGGACAAGAGGAAACGAGCTTAAGTTTTGCCTGGAAAGGTTTAGTTTGGGTATTAGGAAAAATTTCTTTACTGAAAGTGGTGGGCCAGTGGGATGGGCTCCCCAGGGATGTGGTGGAGTCACCATCCCTGGAGGTGTTCAAGAAGCGTTTAGATGTGGTGCTTCGGGAGATGCTTTAGTGGTTCTGATAGTTGGATTATGGTTGGACCAGATGCTTTTGAAGGTCTTTTCCAACCCTAATGATTCCTGTTCCACTGATGTGCTGTTCAACACCGTGGTGCTCAAGGAGGAGAGACAGCCAGCAGTCAGATCATGGGCTGTTTTACCATCAGAGCTCACCAACTAATCAGGATTGAGTCAGTGGGAGCAGTGGGATGCTGAAGTCCCAGTGTAAACCCAGGGACTTGGAGAAACTGTCAATGAGTTCCTCTCCCTGAGTGGAGGCCATGCCCTGCCAAGATGTTCTCTGCTGCTTTGCCACAGGGAGTGCAGATCCCTGTGCTGCTGCCTTGGGAAGGCACCTCACCCTTCTTTGGGTTGAACTGTTGTGTTCTGGCAGGAAGTCACCCAAGCTTCCTTTTCCAGCCCTGGGCAATATCTGGGGAGTGGTGGGTGAACTCCCCAGAGGTGTGACTGAAGGGCAATGTCCCAAATAGATGTGGGGTTCATCAGCAGAAGCCCTGGGTGGGCAACCTTGGCAGAGAGCAATGGCCACAGCAGCTGTCAGTCAGTCAGCATCTGTCCTTGAGCTCTGTCCTGCACTGAGGGCAGGCTCAGGTTTGGGGGTCCCCAGTGCTCCCCCCCCACCTCTCACCTGGAGCTACTGTGTGCAGCATCCACGTGGGCTTGGGAAGTACCTGTGGGCAATGTCCTCTGCCTATCACCTAATGACCCAAAGCAGTCCATGGCTTCTGTGCCCCCAACACAATCCATTGCTTATGGATTTAGGGGACTGAGAAGAAGGCAGATGAGGAGTATGTGGCTGTCTGCAGCTCACCTGATTCCCTGCGTTGTCATCCACGAGCCCCTGGAGACTGGAGACCAGTGGCCACAACCACTTTCCTGAATGGGGACAGGGGCAGGACAAGACTGTCAGAGTAGGGTAGCTCTTAGACCTTCCTCCTCTGAAGCCCACTTGCAGACCCCAGAGGTTTTGGTGGGAGCTGGGGCATTTTTCAGCTTCACCAGCTCTGCCTTACTGCCTGGAACAGGCAGTGAAGCAGGGCTGGGCAGGGTGGCAGGGACTCACAGCATCCTCCACAGATGCCAGCATGGGAGCAAGTTGGTGGCACATTGTTGCATCAGGAGTGTCGCAGAAAACCCAAAGCCAGCAGAGGTGAGCCCAAGGCATTGCTGCCTTCTGCTGAGCCTGGTCCCCTTTCTCTGAACCCAGGCCCTCTCATTTCATCTTGGTTCCCCCAACCAAGCCCAGTTCCCCCTTGGAGCCTCATAATCCCCTCAGAACCTAGTCCCCAAAGCCAAACTCTGTCTGCCCAGGACAAATGGTTGCCCCAGCCAAGCTCTGTCCCTCCAACCAAGCCTGGTCCCCCCATCTGAGCCCATGCAGGCTCCTGGTTATGTAAAGCCCCGGCGAGCACGACCAGGAGATTCTTCAGTGTCGGAATCTGAGTCACATGGGGCTGTTTTATTTCCCCCTCTGCTAATCTCGTTTCTATAGAAACAAGATTGGGAGGGGAAAAAAAAAAAAAAAAAAAAAAAAAGGAATAAAGAAAAAAAAAAGGGGGGGGGGGGGTGAAAGAAAAAAAGAAAAAAAAAAAAAGAGCCGAGCACAGAGCGAGTGAGAAACCTGAGGTGATCGGTGAGGGAAGCGGAGGTGGTGGCTGAGGAGGTCGGGCAGTGCGGGTGGGAGAGGGGCTGCCAGCAGGGATGGGAGTGTGGCTGCGGTTGTGTGCGTGGAGGGGACGGGAGCTCTGCCCAGGAGCCACTCTGGGATGAGCTGCTCCTCCGACGGAACCCGGAGGGACGGGGGCAGAGGCTGTGCAGGTGAGTGAGCATCTCTTGCTGGGCTCTGGGCATTATTCCCTGGCGTGGTGCAGCACATCGCAGCACTGCCCGGCTCACTGGGGGTCTGGGTGCTGCTCTGGGGACCCTCTGCTGCCTGCCCGGCTCACCGGGGGTCTGGGGGCTGCTCTGGGGACCCTCTGCTGCCTGGAGCCGCGGTCGGTGGGCTCGGTGCCGGCGAGCAGGGATTTGCCACTCTGGTCCTTTGCAGCCACCGCTGGCCCAGAGGCTGCCTGCTGGTGTGTGGCAGGATGCCTGCCCTTGCCGAACCCCAAAAAGCTGCTGCCTGCCAAAGAGGCACCTTTCCACCTGGGCTTATTTCCCCTCCGCTTTCTCCAGCCGCACCTGTGGGAGCAGAGCTGGGGCAGGAGTCGGAGGCAGCGGCTGCCAGGATGCGGAGCTTTGCTCCCTGCCTGCCCCAAACCGGCTCCGGTGTCCCCATCCCCAACATCCAGGCCGGGCTCGGGATGCCCGCGGGGCTGAGCCCAGCTCCAGAGCTGGTTTTTGGACAGATCATTCCCTAAGGAAGGATCAGATGAAAGTTCTGTCTGTCTGTTTGTCTGCTGCCAATGGCCAGGGCTGCCCGTAGCCGCCTCATGGCTCGTCCCAGGACCTTGGCTCATCCCGGGAGCTGGGATAATGCAGAGCCACATGCTGGCTCCCGATCCGCAGGTTGGGGAGTGCAACAAGTGGGAGTGGTTCCTGGCTGGATTGAGGTTCTTATCGTCTCTGTGGGACTATGGGTGGCTCGTGTCCCTACGGTGGCAAGCACTTGGGTTTGGGGTGTTGGTGCTGGTGCTGCCAGTCCCATGCCGGTGCCTGCTCTGGCACTGCCTCCTGACCTCAGTCATCCCACGGTGGTGACACGACGTGGCTGTGCCCACAGTGTGTCCTGCAGCTCTGGCGTGGCATGGCCGGGTCTGGCGGTGCCAGGGCTCAGCACCACACCAGCACCCAGACACTCGTTCTGACAGCTGTAGTCCCCTGAACTGTGTTCTTGCTTTCAGAGGCAGCCACGATGTCCCTCTGGGAGAGGGAGGGCCACAAAGCCAAGGGGACAGGGATTCTGCTTGTCATTGCTTCCCCGTTGTGGCGTGGGGGACTCAGTGTTGAGGCATCACAACCCCCCCAGCCGGGTTGGTGCCTGTGCACGGCTGTTGGAGCTGAAGGGATGAATCGAGTCCCTGTGTGTTTCTGCACGAGGTCAGCTTTGGGAAATGTCACCATTCATCACCCACCCAGCCAGCAAGGGGGTGGCAGGTGGTGCCCCAGACCTGTGTCCTCCTCCACAGGAGCAGCTCAGTTTTCTGCTGGGCTGCTGAGCTGGGGCAGGATAGGGCCGGGCTGTCTGCCCACCCTGCCTCTGCTCTGCCTGCATCCCCACTGCCCCAGCCAGCCCTGGGGCTCTGGCAGTCACCCCTGTGGGGTTCAGACCCCATAAAACAGACCTGGTGAATGGCTGGGCACCAGAAGGGTGTTACGTGGCACGTTAGAACTCCATCCCACATTGTCTTCCCCCTTGGCCAGGCTGGGCTGTGGTGGCAGTGAGGGTCTGGGTGCTGCTACAACACCCCAGCACATACTAGGCTGGGGACAGCACTGTCCCCATCTCCCTGGAGCAGCTCTGGCTACCCCTGCCTGCTCCCTGCTTGCAGCAAGAGCTGGCTGCCATGGTTGGTTCCCTGGAGGGGGGGATGTTTGCCCTGCCAGGTCCTGTCACCCCAAGGTGTGCATGAAGCCGTGGGTTTATGGGGTGGAGAGGGGGTGTTGAGGGCAGGCTGGGCACCCCCATGCCCCTCTGGCAGCGGTGGTCCTGCCTCCCCAGCACTGCCAGCTCTGCTCTGGTTGGGAGGGAAGGGCTGAGGATGGGCATTGCTGCAGGGCTGGTAATTATTTCTGGGGAAAAGATGCCGTGTTCTGACTTAAACACTGACACGGGACTCTGAACATGTGTAATCTGGCTGACAGATGGCGAGTCATAGAGGTGTGATTTATGATACAGCACAGTAGCTGAACAACCTTCTCTGGTTGTCAGGAGACGGCTCTTCCCAGCGCTGCGGTTGATGTTTCAGTTGCTGCTTTTCCCAGTGTGTCCCCTCGGGAGTCTGCGGGGACCCTTGGGGAGCTGGGCTGGGGCTGTCAGGACAGGCTGGGTCCAGTGAGCCCTGGCAGCACCAATGCTGAGCTGCTGCAGAGATGCTGCTTCTTGTGGTGGGGTTGGTGGGGCAGTCACCCCAAATCCTGCCCGGGCTGGACCCTGAGCACTCCCATGCAGCAATCAGGACTGGGGGACTGGTGCTGAACTTGCACTCCCCCTTCCCCCCATGGCTGAGGTGATGCTGCCCTGGAGGCTCTCTGGGGCTGCCTGTTCCCCAGATTGTCCCTTGTGGTGCTGAGCGTGCTGGTACTGATGGGAGAAGTCCCAAAAATCACCATCAGTGAAGTGCACAAGAGGACAGATGGCACATGCTGCCAGCCATAGGGAACATGTCTTACTCTCCGTGCCTCAGTTTCCCTGCCTCTACCTTAAGATCCCTAGCGCCCATCTTTCTCAAGGGACAGGAGCATCTCTTAGTGTTTGGAAAACAGCTGGGGAGTAAAAGAGTGGTCCCCACAGCGATCCCACCCCCTGTTAGAGGGTCACTGCCACCTGCAGGCACAAACCCTGGGCACAACACCCAGGGCTGCTGCAGGACCATCCTGACCCTGGGATCATCCCGACCCCAGGAGCTCCGGGAAGCTGCCCCACACACAGGGGCTCAGTGGGGTGAGGGGAGTGGGGCAGAGCTGGCTGCCTGCACTGGGCTGTGTTTGCCTGTGTGCAGCCCTGGCAGAGCAGGTATGATTCATTCCCTCTTCTGCAGCACAGTTTATGTAAAGCAGCACTGTATAAATAGCCAGATGATACTGTAATGTGCTCCTGGCTCACTAATTACTGATGCTTCTGCTGAGGCTTTTGGGTCTGGCAGAGGTGAGAGGAGGCTGGTTGATTGCTGGGCTCTGGATGAGTTGCTGACATCTCTCAAGGGGGAGGTACCAGCCCATCCCATCTGTCACAGCTCTCTCCTTTAACCTGGCTGTGAGCAGCTGGAGGTTGGGGGTGAACCTGCCGGGTGACAGGTAGGCTGGCAGGATGGTCGGGGTGGGGGTGAAAGCAGCACCCAGCATCTCCAGATACTTGATCACCTTCTGGCTCATCTGTGGCCTCACTTGTCCCTCCTGGGTCAGGCAGATCAAGGCAGCACCTGCCCTGAGCTGGAGAGCATCACCTCTGTCCCCGCTTTGCAAGGGGAGTCACAGTGAAGCCACATGTCCCCAAGCACTGAGGTGGCTTCTCCAGCCTCACAGGCATACCCTGTCCCCAGGGACTAATTCTCCATCATTTTGAATGCTGTTGGCAACTCAACCTGTTTTCCCCCTGCCAGCTCTTCTTGGCAGATGCTGTTGGCTCTATCCAGTGTCTGCCCCTTCTCTGCTTTGGGTAGATGGATGTGTCTGGGTAACCCTCAGGGGTTGGTCCCAGTGGTGTTGCTGGCAAGAGGCACATAGTGGCATGGCAGAGGCACTTGCTAGGATGCCTGCCTGCATCTGTGCAGCTGCTTTGGGATGTCCCACCCTCCTGTCCCTGCTGGGAGCTGCTTCAGGAGGGGTGTCTGTGGTGGTCCCTAGTGGGGCGGGGGTGAGCAGGACAAATGTTGTTCTCCAGGCAGTCCCCAAATCTCCAGAGATGAACATCCCCGGTGTTCTGGCAGCTGGGGATGGAGCAGCCAGCCCTGCAGGGTGACAGGACCCTCTTCTCCTGGGGAGGTGAAAAGCTGGGCAGCATGTGGACTGCCACAGTGGGGCCCATTGAATGCCACCTGGGAGATGTAGCAGGAAGCCTCAGCACCCATTCCCACCACCCATCCCCATCCCTGGGTCAGCCCTGCTTGCTCAGGGATCCACCACACACTGCCCACACCTCCCTAAACTGGGATCTGATTCATTGCAGCCAAGCTTTGACAGGCAAGGTGGCAGGGATGGATTTAGCACAGGACTTCGCTCAATGGGCTTTCACAAGGCGCCTGGATTGCTCCTCTTCCAACGCCTCTACCTCTGGCTCAGGGAAAGCTGGGGTTCAGGTTTCTTGTTGGGTTTCTTGTAAGGCAAACTTCCTTTACATCCAAGTAATATTTCTTCTCAAGAATGTAAAGAATGACCCTGGAAGGTCTGAGCAGCTCTTTCCCGGCGGTGATGGGAGAGATGAGAGCCTTCTCCAGAAAGCTGTCTCCACCCCGTCCCCAGCAACAGCAATTCATAAGCTGAAAAATAAATCAATAACCAGAGTTAATGAATTGAAGATGTCTGTGTTTAAAATGTATCAGGAAAAAACTGTTAGCTGGTCGTGGCTGGCTTAATTATTGTGAGGGAAAGGAGGGGAGCTCTCATTTCTGAGAAATACCTTGTGGTTTTGCGTTCTGTTTTTTTGGAGGCATTTGGTTTGGTTGAAGCTGGTCAGGACTTTAGCACTGTGTGTAGGTTCTGTTCCTCACCCCCTGGGGCCTTTGTCAAATTGCTTCTGTCCTCTTTCCTGCCCAACCCAGGGCTGGAGGAGCAGTGGGAAGAAGTTGTGCTGGTGCAGGACCAAAGGAGGAGAGACTCTGGCTGTGCATGTGTGTGGCACCTGGTGCCACCAGCCTGGTCCTGTACCCAAGTCGGGGTGTCCCAGCTTCCCAGGCTGCTCCTCCCTTGCCCCCAGCTCTGCTCCTGGTGAACTGGCAGCAGGGACAGGTCATGGCACTGTGTTCAGCTGCCCTTGGCATGGGGTTGGGGAGGAGAGCAGAGGGCTGTGGGGCTCTGCAGGGCTCTGTTGGTCTCTGCAACCTTCCAAATTTTCTTCATGCTGTCGGGTTCAGGCACAGTGCTGTTATGCCTGGGGACAGCAGTTCTCTTCTGGAGTGAGCCAGGGTGGAGGGGGATGCAGAACATGGCCCTGAGGCCTGGGGATGCTCTTCCCCCTTCTCCCAGGAACTGGGAGCCATGCTGGGGCATCCCACCTGGCTGGAAGGGGCTTTGTGGGTGCAGGAGGGTCTTTGCAGCTGAACCCATTTGCTCGCAGGGTTTGTTTTCTCCTCCAAACCATCTCAACACGGGCTGAGTTTCATGCCAGCCTTCAGAAGGCAGTTGGCTTTTGAGGTCTTTGAGAGCCCACAGGGCATCTGGGGCTTCCCATAAGGAGCGAGTGGCTCTGGCAGAGGTCAGCTTTTCTTGTCTCTGCTGATGCTTCCTGGCAAGCACTGCAGGAAGCAGAAGCAGACAGTGGTTCTCCAGCATTGACCATCCCCAGGTGGCATCAGAGCAGGAGCACATGACCCAGGGAGGGGATTTTGCCACAGTGGGGAGCAGGTCCCAGGCTCACAGCTTCGGTTTTGCTAACACCATGGACCTGTTCTGGCCCTGGCTTGCTGAAGCCATGCTAAACCTTCTGTGCCTTTGTTTCTTCCTCCTGGTGCTGGGGCCACATTGTCCCAGGGCCATGTCCCCCCCCCAGGAACTCCCTCCTTTCAGCTCTGAGCATCACCTGGCTTTCTGCTGTGGATCTGCCATGGGGAGCAAGGGTTCTTCAGTGACATTAATGCCTCTCCTCTCCCCTCCCCCAGGTCAGAAAGCAGCCTCGCTAGGTTTGCCCACCGCTTGTCAGTTAAGCAGAAGCAGGAGAAGAGAAGGAAAGCTGAGTATGCCTCAGCCGAGCTGTCTGCCTTCCGGCCCAGGTCTCTGAGCATTGAATGGTAAGAGCTGCAGGACAGAGCTGGGGAAAGGAGCTCCTGCCTCTCCAGTCTCCCTCCTGCCCCCCCACTCCCCCCCACTGCTGCCACTCTCTGTCCTTCTCCAAGGAATATCCCATAGGACAACGCCCCTTCAAACCCTACAGAGGTTCCCCCAGGATGTCAACCCCAAACATCCCCCTGCCCCAGGGCAGGGAGCAGTGGGGAGCCCGGGGTGGCTCCTCCCTTGGAAACCCCAGGAATGGAGCCATGGGCTTCTTTTGGGACTCCTGTGGGATGTGGACACACATCTGCTGGGCTGGGGCAGCCAGCTGCTGCTCCCTTCCCTGTCCCTCCCCTTCTCTTCCTTCCCCTCTCCTCTCCTCTCCTCTCCTCTCCTCTCCTCTCCTCTCCTCTCCTCTCCTCTCCTCTCCTCTCCTCTCCTCTCCTCTCCTCTCCTCTCCTCTCCTCTCCTCTCCTCTCCTCTCCTCTCCTCTCCTCTCCTCTCCTCTCCTCTCCTCTCCTCTCCTCTCCTCTCCTCTCCTCTCCTCTCCTCTCCTCTCCTCTCCTCTCCTCTCCTCTCCTCTCCTCTCCTCTCCTCTCCTCTCCTCTCCTCTCCTCTCCTCTCCTCTCCTCTCCTCTCCTCTCCTCTCCTCTCCTCTCCTCTCCTCTCCTCTCCTCTCCTCTCCTCTCCTCTCCTCTCCTCTCCTCTCCTCTCCTCTCCTCTTTGTCCCTCTGGAAGGATGCTTTGCTCCCTCCTTTCCCAATGCTGCAGCACCCATGGAGCCTCTTGTGCTGAGCACAGGGCTGAAACTGCAGCCCCAGCTCAAGCAGGGAGTAATTTCTCCTGGTTTTCTAAGCTCAACAGCCTTGGAAGGAGATCAACCCTCCCAGCATTGAGGTGACCTGCTAAGGATATTTAAAAGAGCTGGAAATTGCATTGCTTTCTGCTTCCCTAGATGGATAAAGGAGGGTAAAAGTAAATGAAAAAAAAAAAAAAAAAAAAAAAAAGAGAGAGAGAAAAAAAAAAAAGCTTAGAAATTGCAAGACTGTCGACTGTCGAGTTTGGTTCTCGTTTTCCCTGCTTTTTTTGGAGATCTTTCTGGCATTTATTGGATGCTCTAACACTTCAGTGTGAGGCTGTGGAGTTTGCCTCAAAGGCTTCCTCTATCTGTGAGGTTAGTTAGGCATCAAAGCTAAGTAGGTATTAATGAGGCCAGACAAAGAATTTAAGCTATTTGGTGACAGATTGCTTTCTTCTCCAGTTGCACAACTTTCTTCTCTTTGCTGAAACCATGTCACTGAAGAAGCTGTTCTGCAGTCATTCTCAATCTCCCAAACAGAAAAAGATGTGAAATTGTAATAGAACAATTGGGGATAAAAGCAAAGAACTCATTAAAATCCAAACAGAGTTTTGCTTTACTTGGGATAAAGATGCTGGAGAAGTCCATGCATCGCTTTTCTCCCCTTAAATGTCTCTTTGAAGCCCCTGGATCCCATTTTTTATGGGGATTTGTGATACATTTTCACTCCTCCATAGCCTTTTCCTGGGGAAAACCATCTGTCTGGTCTTAGTTTGCAAAGCACCTCATACAGCAGCAACACCACAGCAGTGGCAGAGGCTGCTCTTTTATGGGGCTTTGTGAGCCAGCTTGGAAATGAGGAGGAATCACCTTTGCCATCACTTTGTTCATCACATGCCATCATTTTGGAGATGGAGGCTGGGGTCCTGAAGGAGAAGGACCTGAAGTCACAGCTCCTGTTCTGCTGGCTGTGTTGATGCAGGGCAGGAATTTCAGTGGCTTTCCTGTGCTCACACAGCTCAGTTTTCCAGGAGCCCATGGATTTCCAGGCAGCACAGAGCTGCCTCCCAGCAAGATGGGCATGCTGCAGGCAGGTTTTCTGGTGCCTGGTCCACACTTGCTCTTCTGGGGCATTCAGTGAGGCACTCAGAGGCTTTTTTCATGGACCAGCCTCCTCTTGAAGCCACATCCTGAAAAGAGGACTTGTGTAAAACATCATTGCTTTCCTCCCCCCTTAGGCTGTCAGGGTTCCATGCTCATCATAGTGGAATCAACATCCGTGGTTAGTCAGAGTCATAAAATCCCAGACTGGGTTGAGTTGGAAGAGACCTTAAAGCTCATCCAGTGCCACCCCTGCCATGGGCAGGGACACCTCCCACCAGCCCAGCTTGCTCCAAGCCCCATCCAACCTGGGCTGAGACACTGCCAGGGATGGGGCAGCCACAGCTTCTCTGGGAAACCTGGCACAGGGGCTCAGCACCCTCACACCAAACAATTTCTTCCTCAGATCTCATCTCAGTCTCTCCTCTGCAGTATGAAACCCTTCCTCCTTATCCCATCCCTCCCTGCCCTTATCCCAAGTCCCTCCCCAGCTTTCCTGGAGCCCCTTCAGGCACTGGAAGGTGCTCTAAGGTCTCCCCGTTGCAGCCTTCTCTTCTCCAGGCTGAACACCCCCAACTCTCTCAGCCTGGCTCCAGAGCAGAGCTGCTCCAGCACTCCCAGCATCTTTGTGGCCTCCTCTGGACTGGTTCCAACAGCTCCACGTTCTTCTGCTGGGCACTCAGCACTGCAGGGCTGTCTCACCAGAGCAGAGTAGTCTCTTCAGACTGTTGTGATGCTCACAGGAGAAGGGTTCTTGGAGCTGGTGTTGCTTCTGTCCCTGCCCCCCCCCCCCCCATGCCTTGCACAGGTGGACAGACAAGGCTGCTGGGTGCTGTGTCCTATGGAAAGCACAGCTCACCCCATTGCAAATCTACAGCTGCATAATTTGGCTTCCAGAGCAACTATCTGCTTGCATCAAATCTGAATATTGTTATTGATAAACTTAACTCAAGGTCACCACTGGGTCCTTCTGCCTGCCTCAGTGCAGAGGGTGAATGTCCAGACTGTGATGGGGGTTCAGCTCACCCGACATGTGCAGGAGGGGGATGGAGAAGCAATGGACTCTCTGCCCTCAAATCAGAAGCTTTGGAGAACCCTGCCCATTTTAATCCCAAGGCTTGAAGGCAAAGAAGGCCTTGTGGACCTGCTGTTACTTGTTGCCAAGGGAGAGATAGAGATTATAAGAACAAAATTATCACTGCCTATTGCTTTGAAAAGCTGGGTGTCACTTGCGTGGAGACATCAATGTTTCCTGAAACATCAGGTAATTTTTCTGAAACACTCTGAAGTATTTCTGAAATTCCTACCAAAACATTATCCAGGTCCAAACCTTCGTGTCTCTGCTGCAGCAGAAAGCATCCTTTTACTTCTCATCACCATGCAAGGCAAGCTGAGCTTGTTTTCCAGAGTGTCTGACCCCATGTCCCCTGTGCTGATCTACGATGGGAACAATAGATCCCTTCATCTCCCCTTCACCCCTCTCACTGGGGGACACCTTGAAGCCCTGCAGGACCCTGGTCAGCAGGACCCCTCTTCCTGGGGGAAACCTCAAACTCTGTGTGTCCCTGCTTAGGAGAGGTTATTTGCTGCCACAATAAATAATCTGATGAACATCCCATGCTGCCTACCCAGAAGCATAGGGATGCTCTGGTCTCAGGTCCCACAGTCCGTGTGTCCACCAGACCATGTCTCCTCTGCTTGCTGGGGGGGGAGGTGGGCATGGGATGCATTTCTCCTGGGGCACAAGGCAGGCTTTATTTGCTCAGCATATGTTTATGAGCTGCAGTGGGTGAGCAGAGCACTGTCCTGCTCCTGAGCATGGCTGTCAGTGAGTGAAGCCTCGTTAGTTCCACTTATTTAAAAAAAAAAAATGCTGTGGAGGGGAAGGGAGAGAAGGTAAGGAAAAAGTGAAGTATTGAGGAAACACTTCTTTCATTCATATGTTGTTTACTGAAATAAATACTTCATTATTAGGCTTTTTTTTTTTTTTTTTAGGCTTTTTTTTTATAACTCGGTGCCACAAAGTCCCCAGTGTTGGGGCTGGGAATGTGCCGTATCACCTCAGCCCACTGCTCCCACCAGCCGGGATACGCTGCTGGGAGCTGCCAGGAGGGAAGCACCATGGGGAGCAGGGCAGGATGAGGTTTTCCCAAGCTCAGAAGAGAAGCCTAGGAGCTGCTCCTGTCTCATTTTTTTAATTTTTCTGATTCCTTTCTTGTCCCCTGTGCTGTGTCATGTTGTGGCTCATGGGACACTGAGGCAGCTTGAGCTCCAAGTGAAGCAATAGTGAAGTTGGCAATAGAGGCAAGGAAGGATTTGTGACCTGATTTATTAAAGCTCTGCTTTCTGCTGGTCTGTGTCTCTAGCCTAAATGGCAGGAAAGACAAATCACTCTTCATTTGAAGCTCTCCACCTTCTGCTGTTGGAGTGAAGAAGTCAAAAGCTGGTGGGTCTCTTGGAGCCTTCCTGCTGTCCCTAAAGCATCCCCAAAGCACCAACAATCTCTTTTCTCTCCGCTTAATGTTAGTGGAGGCAAAGAGAGCTTCCTCTCCTCTTGTGCATGGGACCAGAGAAATAATCCATGTTAGTTTTTCCTCTTGAGTGAGTCTTAAGCCAAAAAAAGGGCTGTGACCTGCTGTTACTTCTTGCACCTGTGGAGCCTGGGAGCCTCTGTCCCACTCTCACATCCTTCCAGCTCTGGTGCTGATCAGCAGTTCCAGCCCTGGCAGGTTTGTTCTCCTGGCATCCATTTGTCTCTTCCTTTTTTTTTTTTAATCCTATCTCTTGGTCTGCTTTTTCTTCTTCCATTTGTTCTTTGGGGTGGCACATGCCAAATTCTGTCCCATATCTCAGGTTTGGATATAAAGCAAAAGGTTTTTAATAGAAAGCTGTTGGTGAAAAGTTGCTTAAAATTTTATAATGTGATAATATTTCCCCTTTGGATTTTAACTGGTCTTGTGTGGTGTGGAAGCTCTCCTGAAAATGCTGTTCTGGGGCTTGAAATCTGTGTCATGGAGGTGTCTGGCACTGCTTGTCCTGCTGTAGCTGCTCTCAGCTGTGACAGGCAGGCAGTGAGGTGACCTGTCCCCATCAGCAGGCTCCTCGTGCAGCATTGTGAGCTGTCCCCATCACACACCTCTCATGCTGTGGTCCCACGGGGGTGCAGAGCCCCTGGGAGGTGCTGAGCTGATCCACCTGGCTCTTCATGAGCTGCTCCTGCAAACCTCACCAAGAGCCCTGTGCTTTATCCATCCCAGCCTCCTTGGAAAGTCATACAGGACTTTCCAAGGGCTCTTTGATTGACAGCTGTCAGTTTGCCATGGGCACTCAGCACAAAGTCAGCAACTTTTTGGGAGATGGGAAGGAGAGAGTGAGGGCTCAGAGAGAGCCAGAGGGCTCAGAGCTCCTCCAGGTTTCACTGCCCTACTTGAGCTGTCTTACTCCTGACTTACAAAGCATGTCCAAGGCTTGGAGCCACTTCTCTTCCCAGCTGAGGAAGCTTTTAGCCTGAGGGAGGGAAAATCAGAGGGCAAACCATTCCCTGAGCTTGCCACTGTGAGGAGAGGTGTGCCAGGAGGCTGGCGGGCACCTGGGAGCCAAGGGATGCTGTGGGCAGGCTGAGGTGTGGGCACCCCTGTGCTGGGGGGCACCCAGAGCTTCTCCTCCCCACCCACCATGGTCCCAGGTGGCTGAGAGCAGCCAGGCAGAGAGGGACCTGGGAGTCTGGATTGCCAGGAAGCTGAACAGGAGCCAGCAGTGTGCCCAGGTGGCCAAGAAGGCCAATGGCATCCTGGCCTGGATCAGGAACAGCGTGGCCAGCAGGTCCAGGGAAGGGATTCTGCCCCTGTACTCAGCCCTGGTGAGGCCACAGCTCGAGTCCTGTGTCCAGTTCTGGGCCCCTCAGTTCAGGAAGGAGATTGAGGTCCTGGAGCAGGTCCAAAGGAGGGCAACCAGGCTGGTGAAGGGATCCAGCACAAGTCCTGTGAGGAGAGGCTGAGGGAGCTGGGGGTGTTCAGCCTGGAGAAGAGGAGGCTCAGGGGAGACCTCATCGCTCTCTACAACTCCCTGAAAGGAGGCTGGAGCCAGGGGGGGTTGGGCTCTTTTCCCAGGCAGATATCAGCAGGACAAGAGGCCATGGGCTTAAGCTCTGCCTGGGGAGGTTTAGGTTGGATGTTGAGAAGAAATTTTTTACAGAGAGGGTGATCAGCCATTGGAATGGGCTGCTCAGGGAGGGGGTGGATTCTCCATCCCTGGCGGTTTTTAAGAAAAGCCTGGATGTGGCACTCAGTGCCATGGGCTGGGAACCACGGGGGGAGTGGATCAGGGGTTGGACTGATGATCTCTGAGGTCCTTTCCAACCCGGCTGATTCTGTGATTCTGTGACTCTATGAAGCACAGCCACCCCCGGCCCGACTGAGGCGAGCGCGGGCCCTGGCCAGGCCGGCACTGGAACGCAACGCGCGGCTTTGTCTGGACTGGGAGCGCTTTAAGCCCTCGCTCCGGAACAATGGCCAAGCCATGGGGTCATTTGTTCTGGTATTTCAGCAGCTCCTCATGATTTATGGGATGTTTTGTTCTGCTGCTTGTCTTAGCTTCCCCCTCTCCACCCTCCCCGTCTCCATTTCAGCTCCTCCTCCCCCTGCTCCCAATTCCCCTAATAGCTGTGGAGCCTCTTTGCCTTATGAAGTCATGGGATCTGTGACTTAGTGAATTAGCTGTGTGGGACCTGGACTTCCACACCGTGTTGCTGTGGTCTGCCGGGGCATTCTGGCTGCTCGGGGAGCTGGCCCTCAGCAGGGCCCCTTGCCCGAGGGCTCCAGGCAGCCTGAGCTTCCCCCCCCAGCCTGGCAGATGGACGTTGCCATCAGCAGCCCTCTAGAAAGTCAGTTTATGGGTGATAAATGTGGTTGAGAGGAAGGAGGAGGAGAATCAGCCAGTCCAAGGAGATCCCTTGGACCAGGGCAGGAGTTGGGACCCAGCTGCCTGCTCCTGGTGCCATGGTCCCCTCATCCTCCCTGGACACAGAGCTTTTTGGTGTTGAATGTGGTTCAAGAGGTTGGCGTTGTCCCCAGCACACTGAGGATGGCCACAGCCAGTGCATGGAGGGAGCAGGAGTTTGTCCCCCCCCCCAGAGCTGGTGGGACAGTGATTCACTCTGAGGGACCAGCTGGTGGGGATGGGGAGTAGCGAGCCTTCAAAGTATCTCCCTGAAAGTTGGGTTTGCCTTTAGGAAAACATTTGAAAGGAATTTTTTAGTTGTGGAAAATCACCTTTTATTCTCATTACCTATGAGTCATCTGCAAAGAGACACTCAAGGGTGGCTGCTGCTCACAGTGATGCTGATGCTCCTGCCACAGCCTGGGCAGGGTTTTGCCCTGGCAGAGCAGACATGGTCCATGTGGCTCCACCTCTGCTGGCAGGGAGCTAGAAGCACCCATCTGGTGGATGTGTGTGGGAAAGGAGGGCAGCACAGAGTGAGGTCAGGGTCTGCCAAATCTGTAGGCTCTTGTACATCCACTCCTGATGCCACAAGCCTCCATCAGCCTGGGTTTCTCCTCATCTGGAGAGAGGCAGCTTGGCTTGGGGTTACAGTGAGAAGGGAGAGGTTGGATGAACCAAGGGCTGGATCCTCTCTGTGTGCAGCACTGTGAGCTGCCATGGGCACTGGCTCCAGCAGGTCCAGCAGTGGCCTCTGCATTGGTTTGTCCTGTCACTTTAGCAGGAAAAATTGAGCCCCCTGGGCAACTGACAGAAGGAAAATGTTTGAGAGCAGACTGATTCCCAGGTTCTCACTGCCGGGGACTGGAGCCCTCAGCCAGATCCCTTCCTCACTGAGGAAGCAAATATAATTTATTTAAACGACTAAATTAAAATATGTGTTGATGTGTTGTTCTGGCCACTTCCCTCTGCTGGTAGCTGTACCTCCAAGCTCTGCTAAGATTATTTCTCAGTGCAGCACATCTGTTATCCTCAGCACACTTTGATTTCTCTCAAATAGTCCATTTGCAGACTCACAGAATTACCTTGGTTGGAAAAAGACCTTCAAGATTAGAATCATAAGATCATTTAGGTTGGGAAAGATGCTTAAGGTCATTGAGTCCAACCAGAAACCTAATCCCATCAAGTCCTTATTTCCCTGGTTTGTTTCATTTTATTCTCATCATCTCTCTGCCATTTCCCGTGGTGTGGATCTGCAGAGCAGGATGGATGCCTTAGTCCCTGCTGAGGAGTGTAGATGCTCTTTATCATGCAGGATCTCCACTGTTTCTTCTCCATGGATGTGTCCTTGGCCAGAATGTGTCAGTTACCTGGATTTGTAGAGAAAGCAACCCAAGCCCCATGGTTATGCTGGGGGAAAGTGCAGAGATGCCACAGTCCTTGGTGTGAAGGGGAAACTTCATGGATGTCTGAATTACAGTGTGAGCCAAACCATTCCTGATGGCTACATGGATCCTCCACACCAGCTGGTATTTCCATAGTGTCAGTGTGCTGGAGTTGGAGGGTCTTAGATCTTAGTCAGCTTACTAAAAACATCTCAATATATTACATTTAGTGGAAATAATGATAATAGCCCTGATTTCCTATTAGTGGTTGGGTCTCCAGACCTGCTGGCTTTGAACCTGGCTTCTCCAAGCCAATTTGTAGCCAGGGAAGGGCAGTGCTGAGGAGTGGGAAGTCTGGAGCAGCCCCAGCAAGGCAGGGAGTCTGTCCCAGCCTCAGGCTGCCGGGCTCTGCTTCCCCCAGCCCTGGGGACACTTTTGCCCTGGGAGCAGGTGGGATCCCTGGTCTGACTGCTGATGCTGCCAGGGACACAGGGCTCAGGAGGCACAAGAGCATCAGCATTTCCTGACAGATGACAGGATTTCACTGAGTACTTTTAATCCTCCCCTGTCCCTTAGGCAGCGGCAGTGCCTGTTGTACAGGTTTTCTCTGCTCTTAGATAGTTTCTTCCTGGCTGAGACACTTGGTCCCGCCAGAGCTTCAGGAACCTCCTGTTTATCTTCCTGGAGAGTGTCTCTTGGTGCCAGGTCAATATTGGACCTACTGGCTTGGATGCTGGCAGGATGGGCAGCACTCAGCAGGGAAGACAAACTGGAGGTAGGAGTCAGCCCAGGACACTTGGGACACCAAGGACCAGGTCCATGAGTGTGCTGGGATCTCTCTCCACCTTGCCTTGAGGCTTTCCTGCTCCTCCCCATCACTTTGCTTCACATTCCCCCCTCTTACCCACCTTTCTTCTGCCCAATTGCTTGCTTTTCAGAGGAGGTTTGTGAGCTTAGGTGAACACCACATCTGCCAAGCCTCATGCCTGGTGGGGATCAGGGAGAAGCAATTACTTTCCCCTCAGCTTCCAGCTCCCACATTTTCTTCTGTTCTCCCCAGCACAACCATTCATCTCCCCCAGCACACTGTGCAGTACTTGTTTCTCAGGGACATTCCTCTGTGCTCCTGCTGCCTTGATTTCCACTGTGAACAGGGAGACAGGGCCAGGGATGAAGATCTACAGCAAAGACCTGTTGGGCAGTGTGGAGGATGTTCATGATTTATTTTGTCTCAGGTGGAATTGGACACCTGGCAGTGTCCTCATGAAGAACTGCACATGGTCTTCACTCTGCTCATGGTGCAGGCATTCACCTGAGCCTCCTTCAGGTCTGTTGCAACCCAAGAAGTGTTCCAACAGGGTTTGTAAGAGCTCACTAGTTAGCAGCTGGAAGGCAAATCTCTTCTCCCTGAAGTCAGGGCAGCCTCTGTCCTGGTGGTCTGCTGTGAAAAGCTGTTGTTTCTGAGCTTTGAAAAATGAACACAGGACATTAGGTGGTGGCATTTGTTAAGCACAGCCACCAGAGCAGCTGCTGAGCTGAGCAGAGCTCCCCAAAACTATCTCTTTTTGATGTTATCAGAACTGACTCTGGCCCACTGCCCCAACAGGAGCCATCCTCACCTTCAGCAGGATGCTGTAGCTTCTTGTGTTGATGTTTTCCATGCAAACCCTACAGGTTTCTGAGGGTCTGGTTGTTGCAGCCTCTGGATGGCAGGGACTGCAGGTAGACCTGGCAGCATGGCTACTCAGCTCTTCCCAGGGTCTTGTTCCTCCTCTCCACGTGCAGGCTCCACATTTGAGATGGCCAGGGGAGAAATGACCCAGATGGGAAGTCCCCAACCTCAACTGACTCGTCAGAGTGTCTGAACCTCACCCATCATGGAGGAGAGTGCCCCAGGCTGGGTGCCAGGGATGAAGTACTGGCTTGGCCCATAGGGGACATGGCTTCTTTTGGCCCACTAAATGATGGAGTGCAAGATCTGCTCACTCTTTGAAAGGAGTGCAGCAATGCTGACCTCTTTTCTCAGGCACTTTGAGATCTACTGATGAGGAGATGGGTGCTGAATTAGGACACCTGGTAACTGGGGTCTTCTGCTGACAAACCTGTTTCCCCAGCCTGAGGGACAAGGTCTAGGCTGGGGTGCTGAGCTCCTAGCCAGCAGGTCATAGAATCACAGAAGTGATTTGCTTGCAAAAGACCTTGAAGATCAATCCACTCCAACCACTCACCCAGCACTGCCAAGGCCACCACTAACCCATGGCCCTCAGCACCACATCTCCACAGCTTTGAAACCCCTCCAGGGATGGGGACTCCAGCCCTGCCCTGGCCAGCCTGGGCCAGGCCCTGACAACCCTTTCAAGTGAAGAAGTTTCTCTCAATATCCAATCTAATCCTTCCCTGATCAACTTGAGGCCGTTCCTCTTGTTTCATCCCTTGTTCCTTGGGAGCAGAGCCCGACCCCCCCTGGCTCCAACCTCCTCCCAGGCAGTTGCAGAGAGCCAGAAGGTCTCCCCTCAGCCTCCTCTGCTCCAGGATCAACACCCCCAGCTCCCTCAGCCCCTCCTGCTCAGACTTGTGCTCCAGACCCTCCACCATCATAGAACTTACTGTTAGGCTTTGTAAGTTTAGGACTGTGAAGGGGAGGCAGTCGTTCTGGTCAGAGGCAGTGGCAGGAATAGAGGTGGGCAGATGACTCTTTCTAGGTTTGGGAGGATCTGTGCAAATACAATCTTAAAATATCTTAAAAATACAATCTTAAAATAAATTCTTTGGAGTTGAAAGGTTGCAGTCACCAGGTTCTGGAGGGTGCTCACTCCTGCTGTGTGATGGAGTCTTCAGCCTTCCTGCAAGCCTTCCATCAGCAGCTGAAAGCCTTGGAGGAGAGACTCATCTGTGGGCCAGTCCCTGCTGCCTGGTGCCAGGGAACAGCCCCAGGAGCAGAGAGAGCTCCTGAGGCTTGGCCAGGTTTGTGGTGCCAGGAGGTCTCTGTGCCTCTGCTCCTTGTCAGAAAGAGGAGCTAAGAGAAGGCAGGGCCTTGCTGGGGGACAAGCAGGTCAGATGAGCTCTAACACATACCAAGGAGCTGCCGAGGCACCTTCTCACTGCCCTGTGTCCCTTGCAGACCACCTTCCCCCTCCATCTTCCCTGCTGCACACTGGGCTGCCTTCAGGGACAGCTGGGGGACAGGTCCCCCCGTGCCCCATGCTGGATGAGTGCTTGTGGTTAGGAGAGATGGGTCAGGTTCCTCTGGGCACTGAAACTGCTGAGCAGCGGGCCAAGTCCTGGGAAGGAAGAAAGGAAGGAAGGAAGGAAGGAAGGAAGGAAGGAAGGAAGGAAGGAAGGAAGGAAGGAAGGAAGGAAGGAAGGAAGGAAGGAAGGAAGGAAGGAAGGAAGGAAGGAAGGAAGGAAGGAAGGAAGGAAGGAAGGAAGGAAGGAAGGAAGGAAGGAAGGAAGGAAGGAAAAAAGGAAAAAAGGAAAAAAGGAAAAAAGGAAAAAAGGAAAAAAAAGGAAGCTGCTGCTGGACACAGAGAAACTGGTGTGACATTGAGCTGGTGCTCCTGCTTTGCCTGCTGTCTTGCTGCTGCCCAAGGGGCTGTCTTCTGAGGGAAGTGTGACAGTGTTCTTAAAGCTCCTTCAGCCGGGAGATGTTTTTTGTGCAAGTGGAAGGCTGATGCTGCTAAGAGGTCCCATCCTCCCTGTGCTCTCCTGGCCCCGTTCTGCCCCGGTCATGAGCTCTGGAAGGCTCGTGGCAAGCAGAAAAGCAGAGCTCCACTTGGGTGAACTTCACATGAACCCGTGAAGTTTCTTTGGCGGTTTTCTTTCTTGTCAGTGCAGGCAAGGTCAGGAAGGGGATGCTGCAGGTCTGTCACCAGAAAAAACGGAGGTAAGGGAGAGAGAACCCCTCTGGGCTGAGGGCTTGTCAGCACAGTGTGACTGCAGCTGTGGCTGTGGCACCCAAAGCCAGCACCCAGCAGGATGTGGGCACCTCCAGGAGCTTTCCAGGGCTGTGAACATCTTGGTCCCAAGGCAGCTGCTTTGCAGCATACAGCTGGGAGAAGCAGCAATGGGGCCATGGTGGGGGAAGCAGGGAGTCTCAGGAGCATCAGCGTGTGTCTGCAGTGCCCCTTGAGCTGCTCTGGGGCTTGCAAGGGGGGGGAAGGAGACAGCAGCACCCACTGGGTGTTGAGGCCACCAGCTCTGTGAGATGTTTCCTAGCCTCTTGGTGATGGAGGAACCCAAGCAATCGAGGCCTAGCTTGAAGCTCCTGCTCAGTGTAACCATGGCAAGAGCTTTGAGAGCTCTCGGAGGTGCTGGGGTCACAGTCCCTCTTACCCCAAGCTGCCACCTCCCATCTCCAGGGCCACCCGCAGCCATTGGCCCCTGCCACCTTTCCTCTTCTGTGTCCCAGTGATGTTCCTCCTGGTGTGCTGCCCTGGAAGAGCTGGGAGGACACTTCTCACCCCACACAGGCTGCTGGTGTTAAAACTGTACACCACTTTCCAGCAGCAGTTTGTTTGCTGATACCTTTGCCAGACTTTAACTGTTTGGGCTGATTTTTTTCCATGCTCGTGCTGCCTCAGGCTGAACTTTCTCCCTCTTTTTTTTTTTCTTTTTCTTTTTTTTTTTCTTTCCCCAACTTTCAGCAAAAGGTTGGGAAAAATGGCAGCTTTGCCAATTTTTTTTCCTTTTTTTTTTTCTTTTTTCTTTTTTCTTTTTTCTTTCCTCCTGACTCTGTTCAAGGACTTCTGGTGCCTCCATGCTCTGGAAAAATTTGAAATTTGGCAGGGTTGGTGCATTCCTGGTGAAAATCAATACAGATTTGGTCAAATTGGACTCTGGACAGCATGGTTGTGCACGGTTGGAGAAGCTCTTCAGAATCTCACTGCTCAAGGTCCCATCTTCTGTAGAGACCTGCCCAGGACAACCACTGCTTGCCAGCAGCCCCAAGCACCTCCAGGTCCTATCTCCATGAGCTCAGGTCAGGAGTGTGACTGCAAGAAGCCTGATCTTTGGTGGTCTTTGCTAGCAAGTCTTGAAGCACTTTACAAAAGACAACACTGTCTCCATTTCCCATCATTGCAAAGTGAGGCTGTAGATATCACCTGCCCAGAGCTCAGGTCAGCTTGGGCAGTGTCTTGTCTCTAGACCAGAAGCTGAGGCAATGCTCAGTGAGAACAAAGAGCATTTTCCCAATGCTCCCATGTCCTCAGTTTGCCCCCCTGGCTTTCCCATGGGTCTGTCCTGATGGTTTGGCCTGATGAGTACTGTGACTGTTAATGTTGCTCTTTTATATTAGGGTGGAAGTTTTTCTATTTGTTGTCCCAGTGGCCCTGGTAATTCCTCCATGGGCTCTGCTGTCAGCAGCTTGAGTTTCTTCATCTGATGGCATCTCAAAGCTCTCTCTGCACTTGGAGGGAGAATAAAGTGACACAGGAGGTGGGAAAGCTCTGGTCTGATGCAGGCAGCAGGCACACCTGGGCTGGTCATCAGCTCCCCCCAGATGGTGCCATTACAAGAGGGCTTGAGCTCCTGTAGGGTGTTTCCTAGCAAAATAGGGAAAAAAAAAAAAAAAAGGTTGGCTTTTCCTCTTGGACTACAGCCTTTGGAGGCTGACTCTGCTGGAGACACAGGGAGGGAAGGTTGGCTTTGGCATACGTGAGTGCTTTTGTGGTTGGGTGGCAGTGAATAATCTCCTCTGGCATTGCAGGGCAACGTGGTGGGGTTGCTCTCTCCTGTCAAAGGAGGGGATCCTGGTGGGTGCTAGGCAGGGAGCTGGACATGGAGCCAGCCAGGAGCAAATCCTGGTGTGAAGCTGTGCCGAATGGGAAGCCAGGCTGGGACAAGGAGATCCACACTGAGGGGGGGACGTTCTTGGTAGCAGTGCCAGGGACACCCTGTGGGTAGTGGCCAGCGTGGCCAGTGCTGCCGGCTGGCTCCTGCTGGTTGCCTTCCAGTGGGAAAGGGGTTTTCTGACTCCAGTAACATTTACCAGCTGGGCAGCAGCTCTGGAGCCGGGTGTGTGCGTTTGTCTGTTCTTCCATTGTGTCTTGGCCGTCGTCTCCTCCTCCCTGCTGAGATCAATGTCTGTGGCCTGCCTTTTATAAGCCCTTTGGGTGCAGCTCTGGAAGTCTTCAGCCAGTGGTGCTGGTTTCCATCCTGCAACTTCAGTATGCTTGAGCATCTTGATCCCGGTCTAGCTGGATGGCTTTGGTAGGATGATGGCTTGGAGGTGGATTTCCACCAGAAGGGAACATCCCAATGAAAGGCTGGGGTGGTCCCCTGGGAGGATAAGAAGTATGGGTGGGAGGTAGTTGGCTGGGGATGGAGATGAGCTTCAAGTATGGGGTACTGAGCTCCGAGGACCTCCAGAAGTCCTTCTTGGACCAATTTTCTACGGTGCCATGAGTCTGGAGAAGAGGTGGTTTCTCATGGAGGCCGGACCTCGCTAGCATATCCTTCCTGGTGGCACCAGGTGGCGCAGGAGGGTAAAGGATTTGCTTCTCATCCCTGCGGGTCTGGGTTCAAATTGGTTGCCTCTCACTGCTGTGATGAGTCGGCAGGTCTCAGCCCTCACAGCATGTGGCTGTGCTCCCTTGTTGGGGTGAGCGGCAACCTCAGGGCTGGGGAGGGGGAATCTTCTCCCAGGACCCCAGTTTCCAGGAGAGAGAGGAACTGAGCCAAGTATTGAATTGTAGCAGGGAGCCTGGGCCTATGGGAGCTGCAGAGCCTGAGCACTGCAGGGTCAGAACATGGTGGTGTGGAGGATCCATTTGCAGTGGGGAGAGCCCCAGTGGGTCTCAGCAGCATGAGGAGGAGGTAGTGTGGGATATCATAGGATCCCAGCCTGTCTTGGGTTGGAAGGGACCTTAAAGGTCATCCAGTGCCACCCCTGCCATGGGCAGGGACACCTCCCACCAGCCCAGCTTGCTCCAAGCCCCATCCAACCTGGGCTGAGACACTGCCAGGGATGGGGCAGCCACAGCTTCTCTGGGAAACCTGGCACAGGGGCTCAGCACCCTCACACCAAAGAATTTCTTCATCATGTCCAACATTCCCCTCCTGCAGCTTAAAATGGTTCTTCCTTGTCCCATCCTTCCAGGCCCTTGACCAAAGTCCCTCCTCAGTTTTCCTGGAGCCCCTTCAGGCACTGGAAGGTGCTCTAAGGATGCCATCCCTGCCCCTGTGGCCCTTTCTCCCATCAGAGCACTCAGATGCAGCCTCTGGCCCTGTGCAGGCTGGGCTTGCTGCAGCAGCTTCTCCAGCAGCCTGCCCCATTCCCTGCCAGGATCTGGGTGTCAGGCCTGAGCAAGGGGATGGGACCAAGTTTAGATGAATGTGCTCTTACATCCCTTCTCCCCCCAGCACGGCAGCTGGGCCTTGGCTGAACATCTGAGCATCCCCACACTGAGCATCCACTTTCCACTCCACTTGGGTCCCAGTTGGTTGTGGCCTCACGGAGACAATTTTTCTCCCCCCCCTAATTGTACCTTCAGTGATTTTTGAGACCAAGAGTCCCATGACTCAGCTTGTGCATTCAATACCCCCCAGAAGAGTTTGCACACATGTATCTGTGGCACAGAGTGCTGCCCACTCCTGGCAGCCCAGGCTGGGATAGGATTTCTTCCTTAGAGAAGGGCAGTGATTCCCCACAGCTCAGCATGCGTAAGTCTGATTTAGCCAGCGTGGTGCCAGCAGGTTGGGAATGTCTTCTAGAGCAGTGCTCCAGTATCCAGGCCTGAGAGATGCTGGGAGAACTGGAGGTAACATCATTGCAATGCAGAGCAGGTACTCAGCCTGTCCCTCTATGCTCTGGGAATCTGTCTGTCCTTCCATCCCTATCTGCAAAAGGTCCAGCTGGTGGCAGGTGCCAGCACCACTGGGGACATTGTGTGTGCTGGGGCTGAACTGACAGTTCTGGGAGTTGGCAGAGGGCATGGTAAGCAGAAGTTGACACCGATGTTGATCCTGTGAAGGACAGTTTGGGCAGTGACCTCTAGGGCCTATCCATTTCTGCTGCCACATCCCTGTGGGTAACTGGGGTCTGGCAGCTCCTGGCTTGAACAAGGACCACCCAGCCACCCCTGGAGGGGATGAGCCATCTGGGCAGTGGTGCTGAGCTCCCTCCCTGGGTGCTGGGTGAATGCAAGGACACAGACCCTGCGGTGCAGGGTGTGCAGAAGGCAGTGGTTTGCAGGGCAGAGGGGTCTGTCTGCTGGGCACAGAGGTTTGCAGGGCACAGGGGTCTGCAGGGTGGAGGGGTCTGCAGGGCACAGGGGTCTGCAGGGTGGAGGGGTCTGCAGGGCACAGGGGTCTGTCTGCAGGGTGGAGGGGTCTGCAGGGCACAGGGGTCTGTCTGCTGGGCACAGGGGTCTGTCTGCTGGGCACAGGGGTCTGTCTGCAGGGCACAGGGGTCTGCAGGGCACAGAGGTCTGCAGGGCAGCTGCAAGACCCGAGCTGTGTGCTTGGCTCTCAGCACACCAGGATGGGCTCCAGGTTCCTCCAGCCCCTCAGCCACAGGGTTTTCAGGTAGTCCCAGGCCTGTGGTCACCCTTGGCACAGCTTCTTACTGCCCTGGGTACCTGGCGCCGGGATGGCCACCCAGGGCTTCCCCAGGAGCTCCGGTCACGGCGCGGGGCAGCCCGGCTCGCTCCCTCCTGTCTCCATCAGGTTCCAGTTAAAACCAAATGCGTTCTCCAGCCTAAGCTGTGCTGCCGTTTGAGCCCTTCCAAAAATGAAACAAATACCCACGGACTGCAATTCAAATTGCAGCTCAATTAGGGCTCGCTCCCAATGCGATCATAAAACCTCCAGTACAAAAACAAACAACCCAACCAAACCACATCCAAGCCTGACAGCATCCTCTGGAATGCCTTTAAAATAACAAGGGGGGCAGAGGAAGATGAAAGCGGTGTCGGCCAGTGGGAAGAGGGCTCTTGGGCCCCGAGGGACAACCCGGAGTTGGGCCGAGCAGGTGTGGGACAGGATTCTTTGGGTTGGGGACCAGTGCCCAAGTGATGGGGATGATGCAAATGGGACAGCTTGGTGTCCGGAGGGTAAAGAGGGCTGTGTTCCCAACCGGGTGAGGATGAAGAGGATGGAGAGATGTTGAGGCTTGGGGTGGTTGTGCTCTGAGCTGCTTGGCAGGCGGGTGTTTGAGCAGGCTTGGAGGGGGGGGAACGCGGGACCGTGGCTGCTGGAATGCGTGTCCGGTGTAACCCTGGCTTGCACCCAGTCCAGCCAGTCTGGTGCCGCGGGTCGAGTTTCACGGCGGACCTTAAACCTAAACCCAGCCATATTTAGCGTGCGCTTCGCCGGCCTGTCAGGGAGGGGGAAGCCGCAGCACAACTAATAAAAAAAGCCAAACAAAAACAATGTAATTAAAGAGACTCAGCACTGTGTGTTCCCACAGCAAGAACATTTACCCAAGACTTCCTTGCTCGGATACTTAATGTCAAGCAGCAATTAAAGGCTGGCATGGTGGGGAGAGCAGGGAGGAAGGTTTGCCCTGGCCGCTGGGAGGGAGCCCTGGGGCTGAGCAGGGTTCCCAGGGCAGCTCTGACCTCCCCTGTGCCCCTGCTGGGGAGGCAGTGGGGGCTTTTGGCTCTGGGAGGTGCCCCAAGGACAAGAGGTGCTGGGCTCAGGGGGATGCTGCACCCCGAGCAGTGGCTGCTGGACCACCTCAGTGGGGAGGTCTGTAGTGAACGCACCCCCTTAGCTCCATCCCCACCAAAATCTGCTAGTGAAAAATCAGATTTTTTTTTATTTTTTTTTTTTTTTTAGGTGCCAGCCTGTGGGCAGGGTGAGCCAGGAGCTCTTCTGGGGCAAACCCTTGGGAAAAGAGGGAAGGCAGCAGAGCTGGGCTGGCTGGCTGCAGGACCCAGGGCCTGGCGTGGATGTTTCTTCTCCCTCCTGACCCAGGACTGCAGTTGGAACCCATGCAGACTTCTGGGATTTTATTTCCCTTCCCTCAAGGGATGAGCCGGGATGCCCAGGGCCAGGCTGGATTCGTGGTGCCCCTCTGAGGAGCCACCGGAGGGCTCAGGGCTGCTGCCCACAGGGGATGGTGCTGTCAGCATCACCTGCCTTGGCTAGAGAGCCAGTCCCTTAGCATGGGCACCGAGGAGAAGCCACCCTGGTGGTGTCCTGGCAAAGCTGGATGTGTGCAGGCAGGGAGGGACGTGGGTGTGTGGGCACAGTCAGGACGGTGTCACTGTGTGACTGCGATGTGTGTGGCAGCAGTCCTGTCTGTGGTGGCAGCTGTCATGGGGGGCCAAGGAATTGAAAGTCTGATTTGGGTTCTATTTTAATGGGGGTTGAGGCACAGGCTCCTTCTGGGCTCATTTAAAAGCTGTTCTTGGGATGCTTAATTTAAAAGAAAAAAAAAAAAAAAAACAAAAAACAGGGAAATGAAAAATGAGGAAAACAGAGAAGCAGCATCAGCATTAACGTGGTGCAGCAGAATTTGCTGGAGTGTCACTGCTCTGCTCCTTTCCTCTCCCAAAATGTACTGCTGGGGCTGCAGAAAGAGGGTATTTTATGGGAGGCCTCTGCAGACTGTCAGCAAGTGATCTACTTGGTTGGCTCCAGAGCTCTCCTGGAGCCCTGAAGTCGCTGTCTCTCCCAAATTCAGGGGCTGTGATTTAGGAGGGAGGTGCAGTGGGGGTGAGCCGTGCGGGCAGGCTCGTCCCTGCTCTGCTGCACCAGGGACGTGGCCCTGAGGTGTGGGACATCACCTCCGCATGGCTGAGCAAGGGGTGGTCCCTGGGATCCTCACCCCAGGCTGCAGCCTCTGCCCACCCAGCACCAGCGTTTCCCATGGGATGCAGAACCCTCCTAACTCAGGGAACAGGCTGGACAGTGAGCATGACACTGGGTCCCTCCTGCTCTGGTGGGAGGGATCCTCCACTTCTTCCCCTGCAGAGGTGCAGGGTGCTGCAGACTGGCAGGATGGGGCAGATCTTACCCAGGATCAGCTTTTTTCCACCTTCTTCAGGTACCAAGCTGCTGGTAGGTGGCTTTTTTTTCGTAGGCATGCCCTGACTCCTGGCTGTGGGGTTTGCTTTCTCTTGCCTTGGGTGGTGAGCTCAGTGAGAAGACGTGCACCACGGCGTGCCTGGTGTGGAGACAGCAAAGCCAACGTGCAGCTGTAGTGGCACTGCCAAACCCCTGCCTGATGCTCAGGAGCCTCAGCAACAAGCTGGGTGCTGTGCAGCAGCTCCTGGCCTTGGACCATGCTGAACTTCTTCGAGTTCATAATGTTGGGCTTCTGGAGCTCCTACAAAAATGTCCTGGCAGGAGCAGGGTCTGTATAAGTTAGTTGTTATTGCTAAACAAAAGAGGCATGCTCGCTCGGCTCCATTCAAAACAAAACCCAGTGGGTTTGCCAAGTTGGGAAAAAAGAGAAAATCTGTAGGAAACAAACAAACAATCAAAGCCCTGGATCTGGTTTGGTGCCTTTCCCTGGACCCAGGTTTCAATAAGCAAGTGCATTTTCCAGGCACGCAGATGTTTCCATGGAGCAGGAGTGGTTTTGCTTGGTCTTTGCATGGCCAGGTCGCCACACAATATTTAAGTACCTTTCAGGTCCACGTGCCTAAGGATGGGGAACTGGTGTGCAGGCAGCTCCTGGGAGTTTTGCCTTGCAGGGATGCTCAGAACACTGCTTTGACCCAATTTGGAGAGTGCCTTTTGGTGGGTTATGAAATTCCACTCTTTTAGGAGAGCTCCCTTCTCGTGCTCCATTTTGGATCCAATCTCCCTTCTGCCAGTCCTGAAAAAATGCTTATATTTGGGCAAAAAGATTCGGGCAAAAAGAGGGGAAAACACAAGTGCCTCAGCAGCTCCTCTTCGTGCTGGACCCTGCCCTTCTGGTTTGTGTCCCCATGAACTGAGAGGAGCTCTTTGGAGTGTTAGGAGTTAGAGTGGACTTTGCTGTGGAAGATTTGGGGTTTGAGTGCTTGTGGTCATAGCCTGCTTCTCCTGTCCTTTGCCTATTCATTTTTTGGATAAAATGGGTAGTGCACACTGGAGCACTGTGTCCAGCTCTGGAGCCCCCAGCACAAGAAGGACATGGAGCTGTTGGATCAAATCCAGAGGAAGCCATGAAAATGCTCAGAAGTATGGAGCAGCTCTGCTCTGGAGCCAGGCTGAGAGAGTTGGGGATGTTCAGCCTGGAGAAGAGAAGGCTGCAATGGGGAGACCTTAGAGCACCTTCCAGTGCCTGAAGGGGCTCCAGGAAAGCTGGGGAGGGACTTGGGACAAGGGCCTGGAGGGATGGGACGAGGAGGAAGGGTTTCATACTGAAGAGGAGAGATTGAGATGAGATCTGAGGAGGAAATTGTTTGGTGTGAGGGTGCTGAGCCCCTGTGCCAGGTTTCCCAGAGAAGCTGTGGCTGCCCCATCCCTGGCAGTGTCTCAGCCCAGGTTGGATGGGGCTTGGAGCAAGCTGGGCTGGTGGGAGGTGTCCCTGCCCATGGCAGGGGTAGGAACTTGATGATCTGTAAGGTCCCTGCCAACACAAACCCTTCTGTGATTCTGTAACCTGATGGACTAAATTGGACTGTGGTTCAGGACAGCAGCCCTGACAGCTTGTGCTAAGGTACCACTGACATCCACAGTGCCATGAGCCTACAATGATCTCTACAAGGACCCAGTCCTTCTCCTCCTCCCTTCTCTAAGCCTTCTCCTCCTTTCAAAGCATTAACATCTTTCATCCTTCATCCTTGGGATGCCTTTTCTTTGTGCCCGGAGCCCCATGCCTTCTGTCTCTGCTGCATCAGGCTGCAGATGTCCAGAAGCAGTTTCCTGAAGTGACAGTCACCCACGCTGACCCCGAGGATGTGTGGCACTGAGCTCATGTCTGCCATTCTGAGCTGCCAGCACAGGCAGGCACCCATGAGCTAATCCTTTCCATGGCCAACGTGGAGGGTGGCAAGGAGCAGGGAGCCTTGGGTTTTTGGAAGGCCATTGCCAGCAGCAGCATCACTTGCACGTGAGTCTTGTCACAGACGGGGCTCCCACTGGTGGGAAGTGGTGCGAGGTGGCCACCATGGTCCCCACCAGCCACCTTATAGAATCCCAGACTGGTTTGGGTTGTAAAAGCCCTTTAAAAGCCATCCAGTCCAACTGCCCCTGCAGTCAGCAGGGTCACCTCCCACTAGACCAGGTTTCTCAGAGCCTTGTCTAACCAGAATGTGTTCTGGGATGGAGCATCTCCCATCTCTCTGGGCAACCTTAGCCAGTGTCTCACCACCCTTAATGTAGAATTTTTTTCCTTATCTCTAGCTGGGTGACTTCTGGGCAGGGCAGTCATTGCCTACCTGTCCAGATGCCTCCAGCCCCTGTCCCTGAGATGGGAGGCATGGTGACAGGAAGGACACAGCCCATGGTCCCTCTGGGGTTTGCACATCTGATGCCCAGTGTGGATTGCTCCCATGTGTCCTCAGGGCAGGACAGATGTGTCCTAGGGACCAGGGCAGTGGGGTTCCTTCCAGCCAGCCCCAAAGCCTGGGCTGTGCTGGTGGGAGAGGGCAGCCCTGGCTGACACGAGCTGGTTCTCTGCTGGAGGTTCAGAGAGGCTACGCCCTTAAACAAAATGCCCTTAAAATCATATAATTACAACAATTATTAGCACTGTTTACTAGGCCAAGCTCTGTAGTGTTGGAAACTTTAAAAGCTCAAACATGCAGAAACCACAGCCTTATAAACTACCCCACGGATTTGCTCGGGTTCATTGCAGGAGGGATGAAATGAACTAAAATGAAGTTGTCTTATGCTCATCCATCCTCGCGTGCTTTTTAAAAAAAAAAACAACAATTCCTCATTATGTTGTTTTCATGAGATGGGTCTGGCCAACCCTAACGCATCCTTTAGCAGGATGTCAGCTCTTCCCATGGAGTTTGCTGGTAGGTTGCAAAATGGCATTGCAGACCTACTGTCCACCCACCTCCTTCACTGCCCCCAAAATCCCACAGACAGAAAAATGAACCTCTGGAGAAGGTAAAGCATTGACCCCTGCTGCCCTCTTTGCAGTGGGTAGGTAAATAATTAGAAGCAAGAACGGATGGTGGTCAAGATAAATGTAGCTGGGTTGCATTCTGAAGGCAGAGGAGGTGGAACCTCCTTTTACTGCCTCCCTGAAGGGTGGACCTTTGCCTCCCAGCAGAGCTGGTGTTGGCTGCTCATACCTTGAGGGCATGATATCTGTGGGTGTTGTTTTCAGCTATCAGTTGCTCCAGCGCAAAGTTTAGCTCTAGAGAAATCCAGACTGTTTCACTGGGTCCAGATGACTCATAACCACAGGGCAGGAAACTCTTTTATCTTTGGGGCAGCTGGTTTAATATAGATAGATGGTCACTCCTGAGTGCTGAATAATTTCCATCCCTTTCCTTCTCATCAAAAGCAAATCAGAGGAGGGGGAAATAGTGAGACATTTCTCTGTGTCTCCTCTGTTTCTACCATCTCTGAGAGAACTTCCTCTTTTTTTTTTTGCTGTCAGCCTGGACTGGGTCATTTGCCATGTATTTTGATTGGCGGAAGAAAGTGCTTTCACTCCAAAGCACCACTCCTGTTTTTAAACCTTGATTCTGCAGGCATGGATGAACTGGGGATTTGGTACAACAGGGTCTAACCCAGCTCCCAGAGAGGTACTTTTGGGGTCTTCCCTCCTTTACTGATATGGGAGAGCATCGTTGCCTCCTTGGGTGAAGGACTGGGTACCTTGTTGATGAGCCTGTTGGGAGACCTCTTCACCTCTGAGCAGCAGTTGGGGGTGGGGACAGGACTTGGGCAGCGAGGAGTTTATATACACAAGGGAACAGTCAAGGTTTTGCTGGAGAGACTCTCGAGACAGTTCTTTCTCTTTCCTAGGTGTACCAGGTAGCCCTTTGCTTCTCAGACTTGGTCTGTGAGTCAGAATCCGTCCTCTTGGAGAAAAGAAGGCTGAGAGGTGACCTCACTGCAGTCTATATCATCCTCACGAGGGGAAGAGATGGGGCTGGTACTGATTTCTTCACTCCTGTGACCAAAGACAGGACTCAGGACAATGGTAGAAAGCTGAATAAGGGGAGGTTTAGGTTAGATAGCAGGAAAAGGTTTCTTACCCAGAGGGAAGTGGTCACAACATGAAGCCTGCTGGCATTCAAGGAGCATTTGGATGATGCTCTCTGGCATGTGGTGTGATCCTGGGGGTGCCCTACACAGGGGCAGGAGTTGGACTTGATGGTCCTGATGGGTCCCTTCCAACTCAGCCTATTCTATAGTCTATGATTCTGGATCACCTCTCCCTGCCTGAGTCTCCTGCCTGTGCAGGCACACGTGGCTTTTCTCTCTTAATTGCTGTCTGCCAGTGACAGTAGAGCTGTGTGATGATTTTCTGGGCTTTTGGTACCTGAGATCTTGCATTTGCCATCTGTAGTGGCTCATATGTGCCGTGTGTGGAGCCCCTTGGCATGAGGAGCCTTCAGCATTGGCCATGCCATGCTCCGTGTCCATGATGAAACGTGGCCAAGTAGGTCATGGCCATGTAGGTCCCAGTGAGCCCAGGGCTGGTTCTCCAGCCTTTGCCTGCATTGTGCAGGTCTCTCCCCATGGGCAATGCCCTCCTGGTGGAGAGTTGCCCCCCTTCCTCCCCACCAGAACCAGCAGGACCCTGCTGTGTGCATCTCACTGGCCTTCCTAGGGTGGCTTAAGGTGTCAGTAAAGCCCGATGTTCAGATAACCCCCATCCCTGGAGGAATCCAGGGCAGCAACTTGACATTGTGTGGCTCCAGACCTCCCAAATCTGTAGGCTGAAGCCAGTGAGATGAGTGATTGGCAGGAGCCAACCTCCCCATCATTTTCCACTTTTAAATATCACAGTCATAAAAAGGAAAATCATTAAAGGCCTTCTGCAGCCCACTGTGCCTAATCTGAAATCAGGATGATGAAGAGCGTGTTGCGAGGTTGTTATTAATATCCTGCCTCCTGATGATGGCTTTATAAACATCATCATCACAGGAACAGCTCGGCGGTAGCATTTTGGCATGACCTTCTGGGCAACTGTCATGTTTTTTATTACACTTGATATTTAACAAATTAGGTGGTAGGAAGTGTGGGAAGCAGTGGCAGAAAGACCTTGCCCCCTAAATATCTGACCTTATACACAGGGGTGTGAAGTCAAAACTGAGAGAAACTGTGTTAGGTGTTGTTGTGCTCTCTTGACCTGATGCTCCTTGGCTGGAAGCCGTGCCTCAGGCTGCAGCAAGGAGGAGATCAGATGTTTGACACCAGAGAAAGCCCTCGTTGCTGTCAGGGATGACTGATGGGCAAAGCCCCACGCAGCAGCAGGACCACCCTGGCACCAAAGCCAGGTGGTGATGAGAGCTCAGTGGGAACATGAGGGCCATGGCTGCAGGGAGAGGGGCAGCTCCCCTTCTGGGGAGCCAAGGAAAGCTGCCAGATTTCCTAGTGACTCGTAGGTATTTATCATGGTTGTTTAATGTAGAAATCAAAAGCAGAGGGGAGAAAAGACTTTGTAGCTTAATCATTGTGGATGGAGAAAGTGATTAGCAGCTGTGGAGCCTGGGTCTGCTGGTAGAGCAGGAGGCTGTGGGGTCACTGGTCCACACCAGGACCTGGTGGTGTTTCGGTGCCAGTGGTAATTGTCTTTTGTTCATTCCCTGCTCTGGCTTCCCTTTCAGAGGGTGCTCTGTGCTGGAATAAAGACCTGAGAAAAGTCACATATCAAAGAGGGCTGAGGAATGACCATAATAAGCACAGGAGACAGGTCCCTGCTAGAAGAATTGGGGGTGGAGTGGGTGCTCCAGGCCATCCCAAGCCAACTGCATGGTGGGCAGCACTCAGCCAGCATGGGGCTGGGGGCTGTCAGTCCCTGCAGCCCCCATTGCTGAAGGTGTCTGGGCAGCCCCAGATAGAAGCTGGGTGGCAGAGACTGGGATCAATGAGAAGTTTCCCTGTGTGATGGGTGGGGATGAGCTGCAAAGCTGAGCAGCCTAAAGGTTGCTTGGGGCATCCTGGCTGGAAGACAATGTGGGGCCAGGCCAACCCTTGAAGCTAGAAGGAAATATCTCACTCACAGGGCTCGTATGAGCCCCTCAGGACTCCCTCAAGGCCACGAGCAGCCATGGGAAGGAGGAATGGATTGGCCTTGGATGTTGACACATGGATGACATTGGAATGGGCTGCCCAGGGAAGTAGTGGATTCTCCATCCCTGGTGGTTTTTAAAAAGAGCCTGGATGTGGCACTCAGTGCCATGGTCTGGGAACCACAGCGGGAGTGGATCAAGGGTTGGACTTGATGATCTCTGAGGTCCCTTCCAACCCAGCCCATTCTGTGATTCTATGATGAGGGCACCGCAGGCACTGGCAGCCACCTGGTTGCATCGGTGCTGCCCTGGCACTGCTCTGCCTCTCATGCCTCGTGCCATGGCCCTTGGATGCAGCTCTGCCTTTCTGCTGTGTGTCCCCACATGTCTCATTTCCCCACACTTCCTTGCCTTTTCCCAGGTCATCCTCTCCTAAAATGACGCAGCAGATGCGAGACCTGCAGCTGGCCCAGGCCAGGAAGCCACCGGGCCCTTCCTCACCCAACGCAGCCAAAAGACTCTACCGGAACCTGTCGGGGAAATTTCGGGTCAATTACACCTCTTTTGACGAGGGCAGCCTGGCAGGACGGGGAGAGAAGGAGAAGCTCCGCAAGTCCTACCTGGTCAGTGCCCGCTGTCCCCATCCAGCGCTGCCACCACCGGGAAGATGGGGCTGGAGGGACCGTGCATGGGCAGTGCTGATGCCTGGGAGAAAGCTGTGGGTGGAGATGGTCTGGGGGCTTGCTAAGCGAAGAGTTGATGCTCCCGAGCTCCTGGGATGAGGGCAGCCTTCCCCCCGTTCGGGTGTCTGGAGTGCTGGGGTGTGGGTGGGGTGGAGGAAAGAGCCTGGTGCTCAGCTGACCTGCGTTGCTCCTTCTTGCCCAGTTCCAGAGCAATGCTGCCCTTTTCGAGGCCGTGGAGCTGCAGGATCTAGATAAGGTCCAAGACCTGCTGAAGCAGTACAGCCCTGAGGAGCTGGACCTCAACACCCCCAACAGCGAGGGGCTGCTGCCCTTGGACATCGCCATCATGACCAACAACGCTCCCATCGCCAGGGCCCTGCTCCAAGCAGGAGCAAAGGAGAGCCCACACTGTGAGTCTGAGTGGGGAAGCCATGCCATGCCCATCACCTGGGCCTCCAGCCTGGTGGAGCAGGGCACCTTAGGGCTGGGGTCTGGGTGGGGAGAAGTTCAGTGGGCTTTGGCAAGCAGAGGTTCGAGCGAAGCCGTGAGCGGAGCGGGACAGAGAGTGGAGGACGGGGTCTTGAGGCTGGCGCCTGGTGCCAGCAGAGTCCGAGTTTGCCCTAACCACTTTTTCTTCTCTCCGGGACCCCTTGCCCCGCAGTCGTGAGCCTGGAGAGCCGCTCCTTGCACCTCTCCACGCTGGTGCGGGAGGCGGAGCAGCGCGTCAATGAGCTGACTGCACAGGTGGTGAACGAGGCACCCAACGCCGACTGCTCCGAAAAGGAGAAGCAGCTGAAGGCCTGGGAGTGGCGATACCGGCTTTACAAACGGATGAAGGCAGGGTTTGAGCATGCCCGTGAGTGCCCGGAGGAGGGTCTGAGGCGGGGGCTCTCCTGCTGGGGGTGGAATAGGGCTGCGTGTGGTCCGGGCTCTGCGTGGTCCATCAAAGGACCCCTACGCCCTGTAGCCAAGGGCTCTATGCTCTCTGTGTTAGGTGCACAGAGGGTGGAGTGCTCCAAGGATGTGTCCCTGGGCACAGGGAGCCCCAGCAGGGAGACTGAGGGGTTCAGAGTGACTGTCCTTGCTGTAGTGGTCTCTGTCCTCTCTGTCCTCAGGAGTGCCAGATGCCCCCATCAATGTCCACCTCTCGGTGGCCAGCAGCTCCTCGGTACTGGTGACCTTCAGGGAGCCCCTGAGCGTCAACTCAGCTGTTGTCACCAAGTACAAAGGTAAGGAGCAGGGTCTCCACAGCACTGTAAAGGGCACACAGGCATGGCAAGTGTCTCAGATGTGTTGGAGAACAGTCTGGGAAACTGACCCCATGCCACATCAGCCTGCCAAGGGCAGGGGCAGTGCTGCTGAGCCCCCATCAGGCCCCGCTTCATTCTCAAGCACAAGGAAGAGCCAGGGCTAAAGGCTGCTGGACAGCCTGGCCACCACCTGGGCTGGACCAAACTGGACCAAGCCACCATCCTGTACCAAGACACCACTGGGTTGTCACCCCTTCATCCTGCTTACTGGGGGGTCTTTGCTGTCCTGCTGTTCCTGCGCCTCTCACCCACTTAACACCAGATATTTTTGTCTTCTGGGCGAATTTCCCCCATCCCTGCTCCTGACCCATCTCTTGAGGGTGCTGACCCTGCCTGACACAGCTGAGTGAGGAGGATCAGGGCTCCCCATTCCATCCCCCCACTCCAGCTTCCCCTTTCTCCTGCCTTCATTCCCTCCACCAGCTCCAGTGCTTCCCTGCTGGCCCTGGCAGCCAGCCCTGGCTATGAACCCAGGTAGCCAGCCCTGCTCTGTGGCCACGCAGCACCTTGGTCTCTCTCTCCTTTCAGTGGAGTGGAGCTGCTCTCCCTCCTTCTCGGCGCCGCTGGGGGAGGCCATCATCGACAAACTGCAGAACCTGCACTTTACCATCCAGGGGCTGGTGTCGGTGAGCCTTGGGGGGGGGTTCCACAGGGGTCTGGGCTTTTGGGGGTAGAGCCCACAGCCAGGAGAAGCTGCTGACCACCGTGTGGCCCGTGGGGTCATTCCCTGCAGTGCTGAGGGAGAGGAGGGGGCATCGTTTTGATGCAGAGGAACAGGATTGTGCCATGGGGGCCTCCGTGGGCAGCAGTGAGAGCGTGGGGCCAGGAGTGGTATCTACCTATCCCTGCATGGCCACAGCCACTCTGCTGTGAGGCAAACCCCTTGCAAGGGGTGCTGGGGACTCTCAAGTGAAAGGCCAAGTTGCTTCATTCACCCAGCACCTGATTTATCCCCTCTCCCCCACCCTGCTCCCATCCCCACCCTGGGCTATAAATCACCAGCTGGTTCCTCGCCAGCCCCCCACTCATTGCAGAGGGGCCACCACCCCCATTGCCATCACCAGGAGCACAGCAAGGTCATGAGCTGGTTGGGGCCAGGGCTCCCCACTGTTTTATCTCCCTGAGAGCCACGGGGGACATGCTGCCTGTCACCTGTCCCCTCCCTGGTGGCTGCTGGCCTGTTCTTGGCACACGGTAGCCTGGTGGGGATAGATGGGTCAGGATGAGGACCATGGCAGGATGGGAACTGTGCTAGGATGAGGACCACAGCAGGATGGTGACCAGAGCAGGGTGGGGACAGTTCCAGGATAGGGACTGTGGCAGGATGAAGCTTGGGATGGGAAGATGGGGAGATGCTGGGGTGGGTGGGCTTGCCCCTGTCAGGGAATTGCAGCACTGAAGCTCTGGGGAAGGCAGGGACTAGCAGCTGGAGGAGCAGGGAAAGCCCTGGGGGCAGCCAGGGGAGCAGTGAGCCAGGCTCAGCCAGGGGAGCAGTGCCAGAGCCCTGGAGCCATTGTCAGGGTGGGAGAGCTGCCCTGGTGCATGCAGGATGGGGCTGAAGCACAGCCCAGAGCAGTGCTGCAGCCAGGAGCTGGCCCAAACCCATCCATCACGCTTTCAGAGCTGCCTCACAGGCTCCTGTCCTCCTTCATGACTGCCTGGAGGCCTTGCAACATCTGGCAGCTTGACTGAGCTTTAATCAGAAGCCTTTAATCACTGTCTCCATGCCACAAGCCCTTGACAGTGTCAGGCCAGCTCCCTTTCCAGGGGCTATGTCCTGGTGGGCAGGCAGCACCCCAACTCTCCAGGCTGTGGAAGCCTCATGAATATGGGACTGGAGCATCTCCTGGCAAAGAGCATTCACCATGTCCCATCTTTACTCTGCTTCCCCCTCCAAACCACTCCCCTGGGACATGGGAGATTCTCTGATGTCTGATAACAAAAGCTTTGTATAGCTGGGGGAGGTCAGACCCGTGTGTGGGCTCCCAGTTTTGTATTTCTCATAGTGTACTGGTGTTCTGGGCTATGGGGTGATCACCCTTCCCTCACACACCAATCTGGGGAAAGGTGTTGGTGTCCTGAGTGTGTCTTCTCTCTTCACAGGGAACAGCTTACTATGTCCAGGTGTCTGCCTACAACATGAAGGGCTGGGGTCCCCCACAAACCTCCATACCCCCTTTTGCCATCCCTTCCAGTAAGTACCACTGGGAGCTCCTGGCACTGCCTGTGGGATGGGTGGGGAAAAGGTGGCAGCTCCCTGAGCCATCCAGGTGTGTCCCTGCCACTGCTGGGATGGGGTCTGGTGGACCCAGGAGCAAAGGCAGCATCTGGAGTCTTGGTCCAAGCAGGGAGGATGTGCCCAGGCATCTGGGATGCTGCTTCCAAATCAAATTGGAGCTTTGCCAAATATTCATTTATCAGGTTGAAATTCTCTTCATAAAGGCCGAGTCATTTTAGGCCACCTGGATCAGCTCATCCTAAGGAGAAGGCCAGGAGAGAGGGTGCTTGGCTTTCTCAGTTCAAATGAGAGCTGTGCAACCATCTCCTCTGTAGGAAGGAAAAACACCTCTGGATTTTTGAGCAGAGGTTCATAATTTAGTGCAGAGCAGTTTTGGGGAGGGGTCAGTCCTTACTGCCTCGCTGGCATCTGCCCCAAAGCTTGTGCAAAACCCACATGGTGAGGGCAGGCATGGTGGGATGTCCCAGCTCGGCCTCTGGAAGTGCTCCCAGGGCTCAGAGCTCCTGGTTCTGGGTGGCAGTGGTCCTGGAGCCTTCCCTATGCCACCATGTGCTCTCACCCATCCAGCCCCCCCCCCAGGCACCCATGTTCCCTGGCACTGACCTGGAATGGGGGTCCCGGACCCCACTGGAGACCATCTGTGTGCTGTCAGCACTCTCCTCCCCATGCTGGCAGCAGGGTCAGGGGGGGAAAAGCCCCTCAGCTTCACACCAGGGAGAGACAGGACAGGAGGACCCAGCAGGGAGGCTTAGGGTCCAGGCTGATGGGTGCTGGGGTGGCCTCTGCCCCTGCTGCCAGGCCCAGAGGGGTTTCTTCTGCAGGGTGGTCCCGCAGGATCAGCACTTCAAAGCCCCTATGCCACCCAGCATCAGCCCCGTTCCCCCTGTGCCGTGGCTGCAGAGCATGGCTGAAGTGAACCAGGCTGGAGTGGGGTTTATTTATTTTTATCTCCATTAGTATTTCTCCCTTCAGTTAAAGATCCCTCCCTGGCCCAGCAGAATATAGTCAGGCACCTCCCTGGGTGTTTTTAAAGCTCCTAAAAATAGTGGCGAGCCCCAGCCAAAGTTAACAGAGCTGAACTTTCCATGGAAAACAGCAGCAGGCAGGACACAGGGGGTGTTTAAAGCAATTAATGTAAAGCTAACAGAGGAGCGCCGGCGGGTCCCCGGCCCCACTCCTGCTCCTGCTGCCGTCTCGCAGCGGGTGGAGCTGCCAGAAAACCTTATTTATGTGTTTGCCGAGGTGAGCCCAGCTCCCAGCACTCGCCTGGAGAAAGCTGCAGCTCCAGGGAAGACCTGGAGAGAAGACACTGGAAAGAATTTTCTTTTTTAAGGCTGGTGAATTGGGGCAGCAACAGATGGGACCTTGTTCTTTCCCTCCGCCGTGTCCCTGCCGTGCTGCGGGGTGGCTGGTGGCCATGGGGTGCTGTGCAGAGACAGGGTGCTCCTGGGAAGAGGGGCACAGAAAATGGGGTCTCCCAGAGCCCACCCAGAGGTGCCCGGCCCCCGTGACCGCAGCAGTGCCATGGGACACATAGGTGGGGTGCCAGGAGGTGAGATGCTATGGGGAGGAGAGGACAGGAAGCTCCTCTTTCTCCCAGGTGATGGGCTGGGTGCTGGGGGTGATGGGCTGGGTGCTGGGGTGATGGGCTGGGTTCTGGGGTGATGAGCTGGGTGCTGGGGTGATGGGCTGGGTGCTGGGGTGATGCTGGTCTGTCCCCTGCAGACTGGCGGGAGTACGATGGCCGAGCTCCCCGGCGAAGGGGCCAAGCAGAAGCTCTGGACCATTTGCTGGGTCAGGTGAAGACAGTCCACCAGCACTGCGTTTGCCATGGTGAGTGCACAGCCCAGTGCTGTGGGGAGGCTGGGATGGGAGGGATCCAGCTGAGCCCCCCAGGTGTGGTCTGTGGGGCTGAGGTGGAGCTGTCACCACGGGTGAGCATAGCAGGGAGACAGCTCCAGCAGTGGAGACCTTGGCAGAGCCTTCCCAATGGGTGATGTGACGTGCCACAGGTTGCCAGCATGGCCCTTTGTGTCCTGCTGCAGCCTTCTCTGCTCTCTGTCCCCAGAAGCCTGCAAGAACCAGCCCCAGAGCAGGAAGCACTCCGTCTCCAAGAGCCTCAAGCATCTCTTCCACCCTGGCAGCAAGTTTCTCAAGACACTGAAGCGGTGAGCGGCTGGCGTGTGGGGATGGTGGGGAGCCCAGCTCCCAGAAGGGACACAGGGCTCAGCTGGGGGCTCTGTGCAGAAGGCAGGGACTAGAGGGTGCTCAGAGGTGGGACCTTGCCTGGAGCAGGCTGGTGGTGTCAGTGGAGATGAGTCCCATCAGCCAGAAATCAAACATTTATCCCTGATGTTTCCATTTGGGGTGGCCAAGCTGCCCTTTACCCACATCCCTGCACCATCTCTGACCGTGACTCAACACCCCACCCTCCTCCAGACCCCACCACCCACCTCCATTCCTGGCCTCGAGGCACCCCAGGGTGTCTCCTGGGATGATCACCTGCCCTTGGGCTGGTCAGGGCATTGGCCATGGCATCAGCTGTGGCATGGGCCAGGGCTTTGGGTTCCTGCTCCTGTTCTGGCCACGTGCCCCTTCTGAGTCCCAGAACAGGACATCTCCACTGCTTGCAAGAGGGACATTCTTTGGGAAACAAAGACACTGAAATGTGACACTGAAATCTTGTCTTCCATGCAGGGGCCTCTACCTGACAGCCATCTTCTACAAGGATGACAATATTCTGGTGACCCATGAAGATCAGATCCCCGTGGTGGAAATTGATGACACCTACTCCTGCCTGCTGATGCAGGACTTTCTGTGGTTCACCAAGGTAGGTGGCCCAGGGCCCCTGTGCTCTGCTCTGGGGCATGGCAGCAGTGTGTCCTGATACAACTCTGTCTGTTTGGCCACCACCAGGATGCTGCTGAGATGATAGCCACCACCCTGGGGACTGTCCTCCAGGGATGTCACGACCTGCAAAGCACCTTCTGTGGTGATGTCCTCGCAGGCAGCAGTGCCCGTTGTACCTGGGGCACTGCAGGGTCTCTCTGGGGATGAGTGGGCTTGGGAGCAGCACCAGGGGACACCCCATGTGCACAAAGTCACTCCAGCTGCTCCAGGCTTGCCACTCCATGGGGTCCAACATGGACCCAGAAACCACCAGGGAACAGCATTTCCACCCTGGCCCCGGGAAACCTGAAGGCAGGTGATGGCCCAAGTGGGCACTGCTGCTCCACAGGAACACCAGCAGCTTCTCAGCTATTCCACTGCTTCACAGCATCCCGAGCTGGCAGCTCTGCCTCCCTTGTAGGACCTGCAGGGTGCTGCTGCCTGCTCTTCCACTGTCAGGAGGCTCAGGGAAAGGGCAGGAGGGCAGCTCAGGCCAAAATCGTGTGCTGAACGGTCCTTATCTACTGAGGGAAAAGGGAATTTTCTACCTCTTTCTTTTGGCTGTCTTCTACTCAAACTTAAGAAGGGCTCAGTCCTAGGTGAAGACACTTATCTGAAAAAGAGGAATGGTGCTTCCCTCATTACAGGCTCTGGAAGCATCTCGGGGTGCCTGTGCCATAGTCTATCCCACCCCTGTGGTATGTGCCCGTTGCTATCCCTGCTCAAAGGCAGAAGGATTGACCCAAACCCCACCATGGTATGAAGCAAGGTATCCAAGCAGGGGTGGCTGGTGGTGAGGACCTTTTGGTGTCCTGCAGGTGTCCTGCATGTGGGACGAGATCCTGTGGCTGCGGCAGTGCGTCACCGTCTCCCAGTCCTCCTGCTCCTGCATCCTGCAGACACGCTTCAAGATGCTGTTGGCCATCTCACAGATGCAGGTGAGGGTGTTTTTTGTGGGGGTACCGTGAGCCAAGGTCCCTTGGGTGCAGCAGGTGGATGCACCAAGCTCTGCCAGTCCTGCCTGCAGCTCAGGCAGTGCCAGGACTGGGTGTCCCTGCCTTGTCCTCTCTGGCAGGACCATGGGGCAGTGGGCTGCCAGGCTCTGCAGCAAGGGGTTGGGGGTTGCCAGTGGGGGTTTTCCTGCCTTGGGGATGCCCCCTGACACCTCTCTCCCCTGCCTTCCCGTGCCCTCTCACACAGGGGCTGCTGGGCATCCAGGACTTGGGGCAGGTCTTCTTCGAGCCTGTCAAAGACAAACAGGGCAACATCCTCATCGTCACCCTGAAGGAGGTGAAGACCAACCAGACCTTTGAGAGTGTCCGCTGGGTTCCCATCTGCAAACTGCAGAGCAGCCGCAAATCCGTGTCCTCCCCGGAGGAACCCTCTGCCCTGGACACTCTGCTCATCTCTGTCCAGGTGCTGTCCCACTGCCCCTGTGGTGAGGGGTGGTAGTGGGCTCCATTGTGGGACCACAAGCTCTACCTGCTCCCTCTCGGGCTAGAAAGGCCAGCAGAAAGAGCCCAGCCCACCATGGGTTTGGTCCTGGGTGTGGGTTGTGGGGAGCAGAGCCCAAGCAGCCTGTAAGGGTCCTGGTGCTTCCCAGGGAGGCATCAGGCTGGTGCTGGATTCAACCCAGCAGCACTGGGTTGTGCTCACTTTGCTGCTTCCCTTCAGCTGGCTGTGCCACTGCAGGTGGCACCAGGGCATGAGAGAGCCCCATTACCAGGTCTTGCTCAGTCCAGCAGTGCCTTTCTCCTCAGGACAAGCTGGCTTACCACCAGCGGAGCAGTCATGCCCTCTCCCCAGGCCTCTATCTGGGCTACTTGAAGCTCTCCAGTGCCGTGGATCAGATCCGAGTGCTGGTGCCGGAGCAGCTTCCCAACATCCTGTGCCATGTCAAGATTCGCTCCAACCCCAACATCTCCAGGTGGGGCTTAGGAGGACATCTCCAGGGGTCCAGGCTTCTCTATCCCATCACCTTCTGCTCCTGCTCTGCAAGGATGCCTGGAGCTGGAGCAAACCAAAGTCTTCCTCTGCCTCCACAGCTCCAGCATCCCTTGGGGTGCTGCACTGCCTGGGGGTGGATCAGCTGAGCAAACACTGCTCTCAGAGCCATTTTGTCTCCATGTCCACCCTGAGTTGCTCCCTCCTTCAAATGTATGTCTCTGTTCTTCTCCAGGGAGGAGTGGGAATGGCTGCAGAAGATGGCCAGTGTGGAAGAGCCTGTTCCTGCCGAGCCAGAGCCTGAGACCTCCCAGAACCACTTGTTTCAGGAGCTCCAAGTGGCCATCAAGGAGCTGATGACCCTGGTCAACATCCCATTGCAAGAGGTAGGGGCAGGTGCAGAGGTCTGAGAGGAGGGAGGGGAAGGGGCTGTGCAGCACGGTGCTGGGCATTGCAGCAGGCAGGGTGCCACAGCCCCTGCTCCTTCTTTGGGGCCTGAAGCATTGACAAGGTTTCAGTCCCATGCAAATAGAAAGCAAGTGGTGAGCAACCAGCTTCTGATGTCCCAGAGGCAGTGTCCACAGGAGCCATTTGTCTGACCCTCACCTGAAACAAGGATGGTGAATCTCTCTTTGCATTCCTGCCTGCTGTGTGGTTTGGTCCTGGGATCAGCCCCTGCAGCACAAGACCAGCCTGACTGCTCTGCCAAAGCAGGATGGTCCCTGGCCAGTGAGGGGCTGGAGCTGCAACCCCCTGAACCAGCCTGCACGGGGAGAAATCCCTCCTCCACCATGCTGACTATTTGCTGGGCAGGTGCCCACCAGCCCCAGTGCCAGGCATGAGCTGTGAGGGAGCCTCTCTGAGACCATTGCTGGGGGCTCTTCTTCTCTGAGACCCTGTTATGTAGTGACATTGACCAGTAGTTTGAAGACTTTCAAGAGAGAGAAAGGGAGGAGCATGGAGCATGCCAAAAGTAAGAAGCCTGTGTACTGAAACAGCAGTGTCCCTCAGCTGTGGGTGATCCCTGAGGACTCATCTGCTGGAGGCCCATCAGGAGCAGACGTGCTCAAAGCCACTTCCCTCACACCCAGAAGCCTTTAGGACTCCAGCAGCTGGATATTGTACTGGGAATGTTTGCAGCCTTTACCTGCAGTGTCTTCTTGCAGGCCAAAGATTTTCGTCTGTACAGCCAAGAAGTGCTGGACTTTGGGGACCAGGTCTCCTTCCTGCTGCTGCTGCCTCCCTCAGATGATGTCTGCACCGCTCCGGGCCAGAACAACCCCTACACTCCTCGCTCCGGCTTCCTCACGCTGCCACTGCAGATCTTTGAGCTAGGTGAGGAGTGGGAATGCCAAAGCCCATCCTTAACAGTCTCCTTGCTCCTTGAGACCTCCCAAGAGCTGGGATGGGCAATGAGGTGGGCTGAAGCTCACTTACCACCTCCCTGAGGAGAGCAGGGATGGAGAGAGGATGCTGAGAGCTCTCCAAGTGGGCTGGAGAAGAGCGTTGCCTCCTCCCTGCATTGAGTAAGTGTGGAGGAGCCCATAAGGGAGCCACAGCCAAAGGACTGATATTTTTTTATTCCTTTCCCAGTCCACTTCTTCACGTATGATCGGGAGTTCATCACCCAATACTGCCAGGTGTCTGCCCTCCTGGAGCTGGAGTCACTTCTCTCTCAGCAGAGCCTCAGGGAGGCCTTCTCCGATGCTGAGCTCTCCTCTGCAAAGCAGAGGCACCAGCAGGTCCAGGACTACATCCAGGTAGGGGTGGGAGGGAGCCAGGCTTGATGGTGCCCATGTGATATGGCCAGGAGAGTCATGACCTAGATGAGCTGGAGCAGCATCCCCACCAGGGCTGTTCACTCATCCGGGTGGTTGCTCTGCCATGGCAGGGCTTCATCTATCAGCTTCTTACTGGAGCCTTCACATTAGGAGTTCTGATTAGAGAGCTGGAGGTTCCTGCTCTGCAGGTCCCCCCCCCTCACTGGAAAAGGGTCTGGAAATGCATTTTGGGATGGCAGGTCCTGCTGGTGGTTGAACCAGGATCCTCCCATCTGTCTTGGGTTTTCCTGACTCAGAGTTTCCCCCAGAGCTTTCACCTGGTGGGAAAGGTGCGTGGGGAGAGCCTGTGGTTTGCTATGGGCCTTTTTTTTTTTTGTTGCTGTTTTTTACTTTTTGAATGGGATCCTTTGTTTCCTGTCTTGGCAGCAAATGGAGGAGATCTGGCGCGAGATGCGCTGGATCATGGATGCCCTGCAGCACGCCCGGTACAAGCAGCCCTCCTGCGGCGTGTCCCTCGGTGGCTTCCTCACCGAGGCTGGTGGTGCCATGAAGGAGAAAACCCAATCCACCTCATCCCACCTGGACTACCTTCCCTCCCCAGCACCCTCACCCGAGACCAGCCGTAAGCTCAACTCTGGTGAGGCCCCGGCTTTGCAAAGCTCCTGCTGGTGGGCTTAGGGGGGGAATGGGAGAGGTTCCCAGTGCAGTGCAGAGGTTCTGCAGGGCTGGTGGTATGGGCAGGGCAGTCAGACTCAGTTGGGACAGGACCTGCTCTGCCTGGGCTTTGGTGGGTGCAACACGGGCATACAGCAAGGTGCTGAATGCTTGGGGGATTCCCTGGGCTCTGCCTGTTGTGAACCCCCATCCAGAGTTGCAGGCAGTGAGGCTGAGCCCCTCTTTGTTTCTCTTACACCCCTGGCAGACTCACACGGGCTGTCGGATGAGGAGGGCTCCTCGGAGGTGTTCCTGGCCACCGACAGTGACTACGACTCCAGCAGGGCACAGAGCCCAAAGGAGCTCGACTTGCTCTACTCCTCCTCCTCCGTGGGGCCTGAATGCTGCAGTCGGAGAGTCTCCCGTGCCCTGAGGGACAGTGCCCCAGACGTCCTGCAGACCCACGAGCTGAAGACCCCACCTCAACCACCGCAACCACCGCCGGAGGAGCCCCGTCCACCCCCGGAGCTCTACGACAGCGACTTCGTCCTGCCCAGCCGGCAGATCGAGCTGCTGCGCATCACCGAGAAGCGTCAGGCCTACTGCGTGCGGACCAGCAGCCTGGACTTCCCCAAACCTCTCTGCCAGGCGGCCAGGAAGTCCTGCCCCGGCTCCGTCGATAGCTCCCCGACAGAGAGCAGGACCGCGGGCCACTGCGGCCAGCTGAGGTTGGGGACTGGCTCGACACCCAGCCCCGAGCAGGGCGCTGAGCCCGTCTTCCGAACGCGCTCGGCCGAGTGGACTCAGAGCTTCCAGGAACCGGGGGAGCAGCCCGGGTGCTTGGCCGAGCGAGGGAAGAAGCCGGGTGCTGTCACCTTGCGGGTCTGCCCTCAGTACGAAACCGGACTCTCCAAAGACACCAGTGTCAAGGTACTGGAGGCTGCTGGGGGCAGTGATGTGGCTCTGCCCTACCCAGCTGGAAAGGGCTTTCAGAGCAGGGAGGCAGAGGCAGGGTTCATGTAGCCCTCACCTGGCACTGCCCTCTCCATCCTCCATCATCCCTGGGGTGAAGTCCTCTGGAGCGCATCCTCCCCTCATCCCTTTGTCCTTGCAGTAGTGATGAGGCTCCCAGGATGGGACGTTTGACTCTGCAGGGGCAATAGCTGCTGCTGTGGAGAGGGCAAGCCAGGGGCACAGGAAGGGTGGTTTTGAAGGGGGACAAGGCTCAGCTCTGGAGCTGTGGTTCAGCAGCTGGCAGTAGCTTAGTGCCACCCAGCACAGGAAGGCAGTGAGCAAAGGTCACACTGATAGGTTCCACTCATCGTGTCCTGGTGGTCAAACACTCCAGCCTCCTGGCCAAAATCCAGCAGTCACCCCCTGCCATGTCCCTATCCCTCCCAAGTCCCTGCTCCAGCCCTGTGTCACTGGGGAAGGGAGAGCAGGAGCCTCTCTTCTGCAGCCCGGGAAGGGGAGTGGGCAAAGCTGTCTCCTGACCACAGATGTTGGGGTCCACCGGAGCCTCTGTGTGACCTGGTTCCTCTCCCACAAAGTCTTTTCTGCTGAGAGCTGCCACCCCCCCAATCCCTCCCACCTCTCCAATCTGATCACCCTCATCTGCTCCTGGTGGGATGCCCCATGGTGGTCATACATCTCAGGCAGGTTCCCCTCCATCTCTTCCTTTGCTCCCAGCCACGAAGCTCCTTCCCTTGTTGAAATTTCCCTTCCCACATTCCTGGTGCCCAGAGCAGAGGCTGATGGAGCAGCCCCAGCCCAGCCTGCCCATAAAATGGCAGAGGAAAGGACAGAGCCAGGAGGCTGGTGGCTTTTATTGGGGGGGAGGTTTGATAGCTGGTTTCTCCACACCCAGCGGGAACGTTGGAAGCCGAGGGGACTCTGACTCTCAGTATTTATTTTCCATCTGAGAAATTACCATAGATTTTTCTGTGCAACTGAAGCACAGCCCTCGGGTTCCTGGCGGGCTGCCCACGTGGCTTTTTGAAGTTGCAGAGCTCTGGACACGCCTGCTTGAAAGAGTTTTACGATGTTCTTCTCGAAGAAAGCCGAGTTCAAAGGGAAGGCTCCTTGGCTGGTGTAAATCAGCTGAGCCCTGTGATGATTGTTGGGAGCTGGCAGGGTCCACGTGGGCCGAGGGCTCGGACCACCCTGCTGGGGCACTGCTCGCGGCGCTCCGCAAGCCCTTACGGATGTGCCAAGGGAAACCATTGCCTTGCCCGGGCGAGGATGGATGTCCCTCGTTAGGCCCTTTGAAGTCAAGTAGCGGGCTCCTGATGGTTGTTAGCAGCCAGAGCCCAGATGAGCTTGTTTCCCCGGCCCTATTTGGGATGCAGCCCCTAAGGATGAGCAGAGGGAAAGACAGGGTAGCTGTTGATGGGAGGACCCTGAGCTTGCAACAAAATTTAGCACTGCTTCCTGAAGAGGCATCAACAATGTGGGCAGAGCTGAGGTGGTTGAGCCAGTCTGGTGGTCTGGGTCCCACTCCTGAAAGGGACCTCACGCAGATCCCTCTGTGGTGCCAGGAGCAGGGCTGGGACTATCCCTCTCCTCTCCAGCCACAGGTAGTGGGAGGGTAGGGCAGCCTGGGTGGAGCAGGTGAGCCATGGGTGGCATGTGCAAGAGTTGAGCTGTAAGGACTCAGAGGGTGCAGTGGAGGCAAGAAAGCAGTGTGTGAGTTGGGCTCCCAGCACTCCCAGAGTTACAGATTCACAGAATATCAGGGGTTGGAAGGGAGTTTAAAAGATCAAGTCAGGGCAGGGTCACCCAGTGTAGGTCACACAGGAATGGTTCCAGAGTGGTTTTGAATGTTCAGGCATGGTGCACCCACAGGTCTGCACTGGGCTTCTGCTGTCTGCACACTGATCACCTTTGGGGCAGCTCTTCCTCCACCTTAGTGATCATCACTGCAGGACACACCACATGCTGCCTCTACCCATCCTCCTCCCCCCCAGTTCCTCCTCGTTCCTCCCCCTTACCATCCATCTCTCCCACCTTTCTCTTTCTGCAGCTGCACATCACCAGCCAGACGTCCGCTGGGGAGGTGGTGAAGCTGGTGGTGCTGGAGATGAACGACGTCTCCCGTGGGGTGCTGGGAGGCTCGGCCGCATTCTGCTACAGCGAGGAGCAGCTGGAGCACTTTGGACTGGTGTTTGCCTCCGAGGAGAGCGAGCGGTGGCTTCCCGATGACTTCTTGCCTCTCTCCCTCCAAACTACCTGGCCCGAGGGGAGGTTCTATGTCCGGATCAAAGAGACGTCCCCTCTGGTGCTCCAGTACGGGCCAGCAACCACTGTATGAGAGGAGGAGAGCCGGGCGGGCAGCACGGGGACCTCAACTTCCAGAGAGCAGACAGCTCGTCTCTGATGCTTCCTTCTTCCACAGACACCCTCTCATCAGGCGTCCGCGCGGTGGAATGGGATCATACTGGGCTGAGTGTTATTTGTTTGTGTTATTTTTTTTTTATTATTTTTATTTTATTTTATTTTTTAACCAAAGAGACGTCAAGACTCGGTTTTTCTGACTGCTGAAGAGGAGGGCGGAGTGCGGAGACCTCAGAGCTCAGCAGGAATCTCTGCAGGAATGGAATTTTTGCAAGTAAACATTTTTAAGGGGAAGGGGGGGAGAGAGAGGAAAAATGTTACAAAAAGAAGCAGCAATACCTTTTTTTTTTTTCCTTTCTTTCTTCTTTTTCTGAAAAGCCTCATTTGACATTCACTGAAGGTGAAGCCACAGAGGATGGCTGGGGAGGGTTGCAGTGTCAATGAGGAGAGGGCAGGAGTCACAAGGAGGGCACTGTGAAGGGTGTTTTCCTCTCTGCCCCCCTTTCCCCATACCTGGAGAAACAATTCTTGCACATAGTTGTTGGAACAAAAATGATATTTTTTTTTTCTTTCCTGAAAAATTTTAATAATAATTGGTCTAGAGATGCTGGAATTGTGCGCGGGGTGAAGACCCTTTGACTTGTTCTAAAGGCAAAAGGAGCCCACGCAGCCAGCCCCACGTGCACACAGCTGGTCCCACCACCAGAGGTTTGCTATAGGGCAGCTACTGCACCTCCTGCCCACCACCCTGGGCTCCCTTTCCTCCTCAGTTGCCGTTTTGTTCTGGTGCTTGTGCTTGGCCTCTGTATGTCCTCTAGCATGACATCTTGTTAGCCACTAGGTCTCTTGTTAACAAGGTTATTTTTCTGATCTCCTGTGGTCCATAGTAAAGACAAATGCTGCTGAGTATGTATTGCTCTTCTTCTTGTGGCTTGATGTGTTCCTCCAGCCCCCAAATGAGCCTTGGATTCAAGGGCTGGGCTCAGCTTTCCGTGGAGCATTTCATGGGATGCTTTCCATGGGCTGATTCCAATGGGATGAGGTTCAACACGGCCAAGTGCCGGGTCCTGCACTTTGGCCACAGCAACCCCATGGGGAGCTCCAGGCTGGGCACAGAGTGGCTGAGAGCAGCCAGGCAGAGAGGGACCTGGGAGTCTGGATTGACAGGAAGCTGAACAGGAGCCAGCAGTGTGCCCAGGTGGCCAAGAAGGCCAATGGCATCCTGGCCTGGATCAGGAACAGCGTGGCCAGCAGGTCCAGGGAAGGGATTCTGCCCCTGTACTCAGCCCTGGTGAGGCCACAGCTCGAGTCCTGTGTCCAGTTCTGGGCCCCTCAGTTCAGGAAGGAGATTGAGGTCCTGGAGCAGGTCCAAAGGAGGGCAAGCAGGCTGGTGAAGGGATCCAGCACAAGTCCTGTGAGGAGAGGCTGAGGGAGCTGGGGGTGTTCAGCCTGGAGAAGAGGAGGCTCAGGGGAGACCTCATCGCTCTCTACAACTCCTGAAAGGAGGCTGGAGCCAGGGGGGGTTGGGCTCTTTTCCCAGGCAATTTTCAACAAGACAAGAGGGCATGGACTCAAGTTGTGCCAGGGGAGGTTTAGGTTGGATATTAGAAAGAATTTCTTCACGGAGTCGGTGATCAGACATTGGAATGGGCTGCCCAGGGAAGTAGTGGATTCTCCATCCCTGGAGATATTTAAAAAGAGCCTGGATGTGGCACTCAGTGCCATGGGCTGGGAACCACAGGGGGAGTGGATCAAGGGTTGGACTTGATGATCTCTGAGGTCCCTTCCAACCCAGCCTATTCTATGATTCTGTGACTCTATGAAACCCCACCCCCTTCCCCTTGGCCACCCAAGGTCAGAGCCTCTCTGAAGGCAGCAGGGGGGCTGTGTGCCAGCCCTTCAGCTGGTGCAAATCAGCAGCACTGCATTGATGTCAGCACAGACACTGCTGAGAAATTCAGCAAAGCAGCTTTCAAAAAGTGACATCTCCTTTCCCTTTTGCTCATCTCCTGCCTGGAGTTAAAAGCAATCCTGCTTTCCCAGGCTAAGGAAGAAGCAGGTTGGTGAGTGTAGGGCTTCCCATTAGGCATCTGCAGGCAACAGCATCCCAAAGAGGATGGAGCTGTGGGACAGCCCTTCCTCAGCAAGAGCCTGGTCACTGTGTCACCTACTGATGCTCAGAGCCCAGGGCAAAGGAGGGGGAAGGCATGGCCAGTAAGTGGCTTTCTGGAAGTCACAGAGTGAATCTGTGTTTAGTGCAAGGCAATGTACAGAAAGCCACATCTGTGTTCCTGATGCTCCTGAGCATGGATCCATACAGCTCTTGCTGCCCTTTTATTTGACCCCAGAGGGGAAAAAGGCCTCCCCTTTTCTCAAACAATTGTTCATCCTTCCAAGAAGCCCTGCTCCATCAAGAGAGATGGAGCTGTGACCCAGAGCCAGGCCAGGGACCTGGCCATGGACCAAGCTCTGTAGGGATACCCTGCTGGGCTTTGGATGCTCCCATTTCCCAGTGCAGAGCTGAAAGCAATGCATGGTTTCATGGGAGCTCCTCTTCCTACCTGGAAGAAGGGAAGGACAGGGGCCTGGGTGGAAACAGTCAAGAGTGGGAAGGGTGGAAGTTGCAGTGTTTGTCTAGGTAACCCCTTATCAAGGGCACTGGGATAGTGTTGTCCTGAATGGAAGTTTCACTGCTTCTCCAAGCACATCTTCAACGCAATGAGATGGACTTTACATACAGATACCTCTGCCCTGTGCTGGCAAATGATGCATGATAAGGTGGGATGACCATCAGCAGCAGAGCAAAAAGGACTTGGGTGAAGAAGAGGGGTTTTGGGGGCAGGCTCTACTGCCTGATGGCTCTCGAAGACTACCAGTCACAAGGTGGTGGCACCTTTTCACATTCTCCTTCCCTCCCTGGGTGGCTCTCTGGGCATATGCCAATGTTATCTTTCCTAACAGATCTTGAAGCCTTCAGGCACTCTCCTGCCTTTCCCCATGGCCAAGGAGTAGGAGCAGAAACACTGCAGGCTCTGTACACAGCAGCCTCCAAGGCTGCAATCTCATGCTAAGGGCTGTGAGGAGGCCATGTGGCTGCTCAAACCAGCCTGAGGCCATCAGCTGTCCACATGCTATATTTGAAGGCCGTTTCACATGTGCTTTTCATCAGGATGGCATTACAGTTAACACTGGGGCTCGAGGACCTAAGGAGCATTGAGGCTCTGGGTTTGGTGGATCAAGTTTTTCTCTGTCATGTCTTCACCCCCCTATTCCTCAGTTGCTCTCTGGTGCCAGAGCCATTCACCTGACAGCAAGTGGTCAAAGCAAGGCTGGCACAGGGCTGCCACCAGCTGCAGCATCACTGGGGGAGCAGCACAGTGTGACAAGGTGGGCTGTCAGGTGAGGAAGAGCCTGGGCAGGCATTCTCAGTCAGGGTCAGCAGTGTTTGCCCTGGTAGCTCTCACACTGGTGGCAGGAATTTGGTGAAGGAGCTTTCTCAGTGGGCACCAGCCTGGCCTCAGCCCTGTGCTCTCCTGGCAGAGGGATTCAGTGGAGGTGGAGCTGGCAGAGCCATCATTTTGCTTGTAGCAAATCCTTTTCTCCAGCATTTTAAGGAGTAAAGCAGGCAGGAGTCCAAGCGGGTCCCAGGGACGCTGTATCCTGCAGTAATGTCCCCAGGCCCTGCAGTGCCCATGTCCCCAGTCCTGTCAGCCACAGGCACTGCCCGTATCCAGGTCCAACCACAACTGTGCTGTAGATGTGTGCACCCACAGGTGTGCCATACACCAGCAGTGTGCTCTGCACCCACCCCAGCCCAGATGAGCTCCTTCGGCACTCACCAACCCCTCCACACCATCATCCCACCCAGATGCCCTGAACCCACAACCTGTCCCTACCTGAGTGCCAAACACCCACCTACCCTGGACAACTCTGGGTCCTGGTGGGTCTGGCAGCCCTAAAAACCTCCTCTGGGGCAGGGCAGACGTGAGTAAAGCTTATCTGGGAGGAGGGAGAACTGGAGAGCAGCTGTTTGTCCTCAGAGTTGAGCTGATAGGAAACTTGCTCTGCCAATATGGCACATCTCCTGTCCACCTCGAGCCAACTGCAAACCCAAAACCTCTGGAGCTTCCTTCTCAGGGCAGTGATGGGCATCACATGGGAATGCATTTCCTCTTGTTCCTAAGAAGCAGAAGCTGGTCTCCTCTGCTGGGACATGTGGTCTCCTCTTCCAGGTGTTGGGGAGCGTCAAAAAAGATGATGCTGCAGAACAATTTGTACTCTTGAGAGTAATTTTTGTCTCTGTCAAGATCCCTCCCATCACTATCAGGATTTCACTGAAGATCAGTTTGTGAGTTTTTGCTGTTGGGGAAAGCAAAATATCAACTTGTTCAGTCCTGTGACCAGGTCTCCTCCCTTCATTTGGAGGTAGACCCAGGTCCAGAAGCTCAGCAGGAGAAAATTGGCATGCTTCCATGAAGGTTAATGGGACTCTATTCATTTCCAACACTACGAGAGCTGTGCCTGCATGGAATTTCTGCTCACATTGGGTGGATTCACAGGAAGAAACCTGAGTTGTGACACTGAATTTCTTCCCCAAAGCTGGGAGCTTGTTGGCATCAGTTCTAAAGCATCTGCCTTTTTTTTCCCCCCATCCAAAGGGAGCTACTCAGACACAAATCCAGCCTTGTGTTTTTCTACCCGAGTTCAAAACATGGGGATTTTTTATTGATTTTCTCTTTTTCTTCTTTTTTCTTTTTTTCTGTCCTTTTTCTTCCACCCTTCCCTCAACCAGGAGGCAAGAAAGTGAGCAAGAGCCATGCCAGCCAGCCGAAGCACACACAATTCCAAGGTTAATTATTGCTCTCTCATCTGTAGGAACTCTGTATAGTTACATGGACTGGTTACCCATGGAGCTTCTAAATAGAGCTGTGGTGTAATTGAAATGTGGTGGGATCAGGTTTACACCAGGCAAATCGAGGGATTGCAGAGTTCCCACATTTTCCATCCCCAGCACAGACACCCACTGAGGGTGATGGCCCAGGTTTCTCTGAGAAACCACAGGCTGGTTGACTTGTATGCTGTGGGCAAAGCCACTTCCCATGTGGAACCAGGCTGGACAAGGCAGATTTGAGACCAGGATTGCAATTTCCCAACCACAAAGACACTTGGAGTGGAGGAAATGAGAGTCCTGGTAATGTCAGCAGGATCAGAAAGCTCCGGCTGCCTTTGGTGTGTCTTGGATTTTGGGGCTTGGGGTTCTCCAAACCCACCTAGAGATCAGCCAGAAAACAGCTCTTCCCACCCCATGAAAATTCCTGGGACACAGGAAAGTCTTCTGTTCCGAAAGCCACCTGAAAAATAAAACATCCTGAAAACAGGAACTGGAAACACGAAGGTAAGAATTCAGGAGGAAGCAATAGTGTTTTTATTTTATTTTATTTTACATTTAAACAAACAAACAAAAAAGCAACCAAAAAAACCCCAAAACAAACAAACAAACAAACAAACAAAAAACCAAAACAAACCTGATTTTTTTAAACCAAACTCCTCTTCACTTGACAAACCAAAATATGGAAACAGGCCAGTGACTATCTACAAGTTTGTTCTAACTCAAGAATTTTGGAGGACACCATTTATTGAAAGAAACTGTCCATTATGAACATTTATGTTCTGGCTAAAATTGCCTTTTGGAGGGAGGGGGGTTGAGAAAAAAAGAAAAACCCAGCAGATGATGTGTTAAATTATGGGTTTTATGGTTATTTCCTCAGCCCCCAGCTTAATCCCATAGATCGTAAACCACATGCTTAAAGCTGAGTGTGCACTTTGCTGACTCGGGCTTCAAAGAACCTTTGGAGATACAAATGTGTTTGTCCTGAAGTACTTTAATTTGGTCTGTAAATGAAGATGGTAACAAAAGCATGAGTTTGCTTTTCTTTCTTTGTGCTTTTTGGAGCTGCTGAGCCCCGTTCCCAGACTTGCTGTGTCTCAGCTTGAGCTGGGATGGTGAGCAGCTGGAGTCACTGGTTAAAAGCAGATCATGTCCTCCATACAGCTGGGGAGAAACTGGCTGGCACCCACTTGTCACCTACCTCATCCCCTGGGAAATGCCAGGCTGGAGCTGCTGCAGGTGATCCCAGCAGCTCCTGTGGTGAGGTGCAGTTGGCAGGGACAGCAATAGCTGCAAATGCTGGTCCTGACCCAGCCACATTCCTCCCTTTCCTCAAAGCCCACATGATGTTGGCCAAAGCTGAACTTCACCAGAGCACTCTGCACACCCAAATGCCCCCCCCCCAGTCCTGCTTGCAGTCGTGGAGGGCCCCTCGCCACCATAATACCAGTTGGCCTGGTTCCTTGAAGACAGCTCGTTTCCAACAATGCTTCGAAACTGGAAATTAAATGCATGAGGTGCTTCCACCAAGCTCCTGGAAATCCTCCCCACCAGCTCCTCCCCAAGCTTCCAGAGAAGGAGATGGAGAAGAGTTAAGTGTCCCAGACAGGGTTAGCAGTGTGTGGTGGGGAAGCACACAAGGAGATGATATCTCCCCAAATTTTGTGCTATTCCTGGACCCAGAAATGCTGTTCCTGCTCCTTCATGAGCAACAAATGGATTTACTTGATCTCCAACAAGAACAAATCCAGCCCAGTCTCCTGCAGGGCCATTCATTGGTGCAGAGCTCGGAAGGTCATGGCATGGAATGGAGGTTTTTGCACAACAGCACAACTTGGATGCTGGCACCACTCTGTGCATGCTGGATTTCCACTCTGCCCACACATCACTCTATAATGACATCAATGGGCTGAAACCAGGTGCTGAAGTCTACTAAATTTATCTTACAGGATGTGGGAAACAACCAGCTAATTACAGATCCATGTATCTTTAAAGGAAATGTCCTTTGGGTGGCATTTGCTACAACCACAAATACCATGTGTGTTTGGACACAGAAACAAGGGAGGGAGAACATGCCAGGGTTCTGCTGTTGTCCCACAGCTGGGGTGGGTTTGGCTTTCTTGGTGCCTGATGAAGGGCTCTGCAAGGGGAAACCCCAGTGGTGTGGGTTCCTCTAGGGTGGGCACTGAGTGTGGATTAAGGGTCCACCCAAGCTATGACAGGGATTGAAATCCCAGGTTTCGTTGTTTTGACTGTAAGTGGAAATAGACCTTTTTGCCCCAGGCTGAAGCACAAATATTTGTCCAAAGTCCAGGACAGCACAGGGCTGTCTCAGGGCCAGATGGTGCCATGAGCTGGCATGGCAAGCAGAGATGGGGCCATGCTAACAGAAGGCTGCAGCCCCTTCCTGGTCAGGCCTTTTGGCATAAGAATGTCCCTGGTGGTGCAGATGGAAGCTTGTATGCTGCCAGGGGTTGGGGTTTCTGGAAGTCCACAGGCAAAGTAGAGATAGAAGATGCATTGGAAAGTCTCTAGGAAAGACCCATCCAGACAATTCTGTGGTGGTATTTCCTTCCAGATGACTTTCCCAGCCCTCCTGCTTTGCTAGGTTAATTCAACGTCAAGTGGCAATGAAGTCAACTGGAATGTTGGCTGCCCTTGGCACTGGTGGGATTAGAGATTTGGCTTGGGAGCAGGATGCTGGTCAAGGGTGGTGATCAGCCTCTTCCCACAAGTCCATGTGCAGGAGGTCCCTTGTCCATAGCTTGGGTCTTGGTTTTGGGTCCAGGTTGTGACCTGGGAGCTGAAGCAGGTCGCTTGCTTCCTCCATCAGCAGATATCTCCTGTTTCCATGTGTGACTGGTTCAGGAAAAACCAAGCCCTTCTTGACTGGTCACCAATTGTGGGTGACTTCATGAAGCTGAGCTCTGTTGCGTTGTCATGCTCTGGCTGGAAGCGGCTTTGATCTGGGTGTTTAATGAAGACGTTAATTGATAGCACGTGGGGAGGAACTTGAGCTGCTCTGAGCTGTCTCCAAGCCCCTCAGATCCCACAGCCATCATCCCCTTCAAAACAGAACAGAAGAAGAGTTATTACAAAACAAATCATGTTTGCATAGGCACTTAAAAATAAAAAAGAAGTCCTCTCCAGCTCTGTCAAGCTTATATTACTGGCAGGGCAGAGCTAGAGAGACCATGAGCACCACAGAATGCCTTCAGCAAATTAAACCAGAGTCAATGAGAGGAGAAACAAGGAGATGCTGCCCAGATCCTGTCCAGACTAACATGGGGCAAGATGCAACATGGGGCAACCCTGGGTTCCACTCGTCTTGGCCACGGGGTGGCCACGGGGCAGCTCAGCTCCTGGAAACGGAAGGGAGACTTCTGCCCAATGGATCCCACGCCTTCCAGCCGAGCATCCCTCAGCCCTGGTGCTTCAGGGAGCTGGAAACTTTTCAGTGCTCAGCTCTGTGCATTCTGGCAGCCATGGCTTGCTGCAGACTCTGTCCTCTTCTGCCCAGACGTGTGGTAACTGGAGCTCGTGTCCTTCCAGACACACATGTTTCCCCAAGCTGATGGTGTGCATCTAGCTCTAAGCCACTGCTGGCGAGGTTGTCTTCCTATCGGGGCTGTGAGCTACCTAACGGCAGCCAACTGTGACCTTGCTGCTCTTCTCCATGACTTTGCCTGGAAGATGCTTCCATCACTCTCCTGGGCCAGGTTACCTGCACCCCAGCCACCGAGGGGACCACCGGGAGGCTCAGGAGGACACAATATTTTGGGACCTTTCCCCCTCCGTCAGATTGGATTGGAATTGGCTGGTGGACTGAGAAGTTATTAGGAACAGACACCCCCAGACAATGTGATTGCACAAGCTTCATTTCCTTAGAAAACCAGGCCAAGAGAGCAGGAGTCTGTCAGTAAACATGTTGATTCCAGGGTCTTTTCTGCAGGAAGGAGCACGCAGCGCTGGCTCCCAGCCCACCCCACCGAACACCGCCTCGCTCCCGGGGATGGCCGGACCCAGCTCATCTGTCACAAGATCAACAGCAAGTTGTGATCAGAGAGTTGTGTTGCCCGTGGCTCAACAGCCCTAAGTTCTCCCAAGGCAGGCTTGGTGGTTGGGGTGGGCTTTCCTGCCGATCACTCCCCCCGTGCCGAGTGCCCAGGGCGGGCATGGGTGGCTCAGTCCCACCTGGCAGACACATTACGTTCCACTGCTGCCCAGAGGTGGGCTGAGCAGAACATCATGGTGCCCATACCCAGATCTGTCAATCCTCTGCACTCAGAAAGGTGCTGGGAGGCTGAGGTCTCCCCGTGGTATGTGGTCCCTGCAGCCCGGCCACTCCGCTTTCCAGCTTGCCTTCCAGCTAGGACTCAGAGGAGGGAATCTTGGAGTATTTTCTTCCTTTCCTTCACCAAGACACTTACCCTGTGCTTCCCAGCCCCTGGAGTTGTGGCCTCCCAGCAGCCAGGCTGGAGGAAGATCTCTTGCAACACTGGAATTCTCTGCAGTCATTACCTCCTTCCCTAGAAATTTTTGGGGTCAGAGGACATAAGTCTCAGTAATCATCCAACAACGTCACTGGAGCTCCGTTGATTTACACCAGCTGAGGATCAAACCCCTCCCTTTCCTCTCCCATATTTAAGATGTTTTCCAGACTTCAGATGTATACAGAGGAGGGAGTTGATCGCTCCTGGGTTGTTGAAGAGGTTCCAGCCTTGATCCTGACCTGGAGGAACACAACTATGGTGGCTACCTTGGCTCTGCCTTGGGGTGGAAAAGCCACATTCCCATGGCTTGCTGTCCATCAGGCTGGCAGACTGGCTGGGATAGGCATCAAGGGAGCCCACACACATACTAAAGTTCTCTTCAGCCTGAGGTGTGGCTCCATCACCATTTCTCTCACAGCCACCACAAGCATGCTTCTGCATATGTCAGTGCTGCTCCTTAGCATCCGATGAGCCCCACCACCTCAGTTCTTCATTTTTCCAGCCTCAACACCACGCGGCTCACTGCAGCTTTGCATGATCCATCTCAGGGCTCATCACATCCTTCCTCAGACCTTTGACAAGCAGGATTCCATGGAGCAGGCAGAGCAAGAGCACATGGACCTGTATATCTGCATGAGAAAAAGACACCCGGGAGGCAACCTCGGTTTCACTGGGTAACAGTGAAAGTTTCTCCTGAGCCCAGTGGTTTGGTCTGGGCAGCCTTGAGGGAAGTGCAGTTAATATTGCTGATAGCTGGATCCAATTTATAAGGCGCTCAGCAGAGACAATCATCAGGGAAGGAGACAAATAATCTTCAGGCAATTAAATTTAATTGTTCCATCTGAAGATTATTTATCTCCTTGCCTGATGAATGTCTCCTCGAAGCGCCTAGTAAATTGGATCCAGCTATCACTGATAGTGGCTGCTTTCCCCTGGTGTGGAGAGCAGAGCAGCGCTCAGCCCTGTGTGTTGCTTAAGATCTGTCACCTCGAAACATCTTTTTAGCAGACTTGAAAGTGTCCCCAGGGTTTATCACTGCACTGCTCTTGTGCAGAGAGCTTGGCAGGCCTGGCCTAGCTCGTGCAAAAGCTCCTGGGCCAAGGTGGAATGAAATCCCACGTGTTAGGCTGACACATCAGGCACCAATGGAGATTTGGAAATAGCTTTGGCTGTCTCCACTTCATTAGCTTCTCCGTTTGTGAAAGGGGACAAGGAGGAGGAGGACTGGAGGCTGGAGTTGGCCAAAAGCTGATCTACCACAACACAGGAGTTTGGAGAAGGGTTTCCTGGGGTATTATGGAACACAACAGTGCTCCTGGGAACTGCCCCAGGGCTCTCCATCCCTTCCCAAGAACATCTGGAGCCCCAAGAGGGCCAATGTAGAGCTGGGAGCAAGACCTGTCTCTTGTAGCACGCTTCTCCTGTCACAAACACCAGACCTGCCTTTTCTATTGGCCATTTTTCAGGCAATTGCTTGCTTGTAGTCTGCATGGAAATGTGTCTGCACTGTTTGGAGGGCCCAACACATACTTCCAGCAAGCAAAATAAGGTTGGCCCAGGTGACTTACAGTGAAGAAAGTCTTGGAAAACATCACAGACAGGAGATCATTCCAGGAAGGGGAAAAGACATGAGTGGGGAGTGTGTGGAGCTCTTCTCCCGAGAGATAAAGAATAACTGTAGAGCAAGTTATACTCTGGATGGTCTGATTTCCAGGAGACAGGATGCATAATCCTTGTTTGAGATCATTTAACCACCCAGACAGTAGACTGCAGCTGTCCTCATGTTCCCAGAGCTCCTGACAGCAAGGTCACTGGACCTGTGCTCTGCCTGTCTACAGCCTGTTATCAGAACTGCTTGCAGCCTTGGGACAGTGGCAACAGCCCTGGGAGGCTGTGGGTGTTCTGAGGAGCTGTGTGGCTTTCTAAAATCAGGTCTCTATTCACCATCCAACCATTGAATAGTTCAGTAGTATTTAATTAGCATACAATAACTGTCCCATTGAATTTGATGGAATACATCATTTTGGAATGCTATTTACAGTGCTAGTTTTCTTACACCAATCCATGTGTCAGAGCTTTATCTATTATTATAGTCTTTAAAATAGGCAGATGTGCCTTTCATGGCCAACTGCATGTTTTATTAATGTGCTAGAACTATCAGATGGATTGTAAATCACAAGGACGTAGCCACCAGTCTGGTGCTTCTCTCCTCTGAAGTCCCAAGTGAGCTTAATTGCTGGAACAGATTGTAAGGAACCGTGAGGCACATCCTCACTTCCCTGCTCTAGGAACAGGTTGTCCCAACCACCAGTAATGCCCTACCATCTCTGACTCTCCTCCTGACCACATCTGTTCCTCTTTTCCTGCTCTGGAGGGCATGCAAACTCCCAGTTGACTCATGAAAACCTTCGCATTTATATATAATATAATTAACCTGGGCTGCTTTGCTCCCTTGATTTCCCTCCCATGGTTCATCTCTCACCTACCCCTCTCCTCTCAACCCTCTGCCCTCCAAAGTAAAGGGCAGGAGCAGGAACCTTGGGACCTCTCCAGCAGGGCCACATTCCCAAGGTCCCTTCTTCATTCAAGCCCTCTTCACATCTGGCACACCTTGCACACGACCAGGTCCTGTCTCAGCTGCAGCATCTTCCCTGTTTTGCACATTGACTAACAACTTTTGGTGGGGTTGAAAAAGCTGCAGGCATGATCACACATCAGAAACAACCAGGGAAAGGACATGCCAAAAGGGAAAACTGACACGAAGCTGAACATTTTGTTGAAAGGGAGTTGGCAGAGACATGTTGCCTGCAGCCAGAACCTTCCCATCAAGCCCCAGGTACATGGCAGGGCTAGCAAGGGGCCACCAGGGCCTGATGGAATCTATGCCACTGCCAGGGCTGTGCCCCAGGGCATCCCAGCCAAGGGCTCAGCTCAGCATCTCCCTGAGGCAAGAAGGTTTTGTCAGAAGGAACCTCCTCCCCGAGCTCCCCCAGGATGGTTCCCCACAGTAGTTCTGTTGCTCCTCTCCTTGTGGTAGCACCAAGTTTTACACCTGGCTGATGCCAGAAGTAACTGGGAATGCAGCTGAGCCAGGGATGCACTTCCAAAGGATTAGAGAGTTTTTAGAGGGTGACTGCAGTGCACAAGTTAGCCACGACACTACATGACCAACTCTAAGGATGACATCCTCTGCCATGGCGTATTGTTTGGATGAAGAATGAGTCTGCAACCTCTGAGGGCTGCTCCTAAAAGAGGTTTGGAGATCCCCAGTCTTCCCAGGGAGATGGTCTCCTCATTCCCCCAAGTCTGTTAAGGTGTGAAGGACCAACTTTTAGCCCAGACAGTGCTGTGCTCCTGACTGCTGCTTCCCAGCAGCATCAACAGGCAGGAGAAAGGACAAGGTACAGCCAGAAGGAGACCACTGGTGCAGGAAAGGTGTTCTGGACAAGCAGGAGCAACATGTAGGAGCATGGTGGATTGCAGAAGAGGAAGGCTGTGAGGAGGAGGAGGGAGGGGAGGGCTGCACATGAGCATCTCCGCGCTCAGCGTCTGCAACGATAGCGCTGGACGTGAGCGCAATACTGAAATCCTGGATCTGTACTGAAATCCTGGATCTGTGCGTAATGGTCCACTGGGGACAGATGTCCTCTCTTGTTTTGTACACTCTAAATGCGATATTGGTCCCAAACCCATGCGATTCCCCCCATCCAGCATCGTCCCTGCTCTCATCAGCTGCAAATGGCACAGATGGCTGGAAAAAAAGAATAGCTATTTAAAAAAAAAAAAAAAAAAAAAAAAGAAAGAAAAAAAAAAAGAAAAAAGAAAATCAACAACCCCAACCCTGTTATTTTTGCATTTTTTCTGCGTGAGGACACTTCCTTACTTCCAGGAGAAATCAATCCAGTACCAAAGTGTTAACCGCTTCCCAGCCGCCTCCTCCTAACAAGGTGAAGTTATTCTGGCCCCCGGCAAACACCTCACCTCTCTGCACTCCCAGGCTGCCCCTCCTGGCCCTCTGGCTAGCGAATTGTCCCTTGTTACCCTGGCAGAGGGACAGTGGAGGCTGGCCGTGTGGGTGAAGTCATGTCAAGCCTTTAGGAGGTCCATGAGGATTGCTGGAGATGCTGGGTGGAGAAGACTCCAGTCACAGGAGCAGAGCAGGAGAGGGTGAAGGAGCACAGCTTGGCTGTCTGAGCCGTGGGCTTCTTGACAGATGAGGAACAGGATGAGTCTTTGGCAGGGGTGGCCCCCAGGCTGCCAGCAGACAACAGCAGTCCTCATGGGATGCACCTCCCAGCAGTGCCAGGGACAGGCTGAGCATTACCTGCTCCTTCATGGGGACTCCTCATGTGTCCTCCTCATCCAGCTCGGCAGACCCTGGCAGAGACTTTGGGGTGTCTTGTGAGAGGTGTTTAGGAGCTTGAGAAGATTAGTGGGGTGGAGAGTCAGCCTGGAGGCTTTGGAGAGCCTCTCAGTGAGTCTGCTAGCAAGGGCTGTGTTTCTCACCATGAACAAGGTCCTGGTGGGACCCAGAGCTTGGCCATGCCCCAAGCAGTTTCAGCTCTCTGCTAGAGGTTGTCCACTGCCCAGAGAAGAGCCACCAACAAGGAGCTGCCTTCTCCTTGCCCCAGAGAACATTATTTCCATGGAGGCATCATGAAGGAAGCTCAGCAGGCTCTTCTGCAGTACCCAAAGGAGCTGGAGCCACCCAGACACTGAGCAGATCTCATGCCACAGATAAGCAAGGCCAAGAGGGAATTGGGGGAACTTTGCCTTTCTTGCTTCTGGGGCTCGAGTGATGCAGAGGGATGTACAGGTAGTGGTGGCAGTGCTGTGCTGGGAAGTCCCTTGCACCCACACAGGAGGAAGCAGGGAGGCACTTTTGGAGATACACCAGCACACAAGCCAAAGCATCTCGTTCAGAATCCTTCATTTCAAGAGCAGCCATGGAAACAAAGTTTTTCCTCAGTCCTTGGGCCCCATCTCATGATTCAGGAGAGGGAGAGGGGTTCTTAGAGCTGCAGGGAAGTGTGAAGATGGTCTCAGCCCTTGGATGCCTCTTGGGCTTGCTTGTGGTGGGGATGGACTCTCTCAGCACCAGAATGATGAAGGGTTTGCTTCCTCCGGATGATGGTGATGGTTGGTGAGCATAAGCTCTGTTTGCTCTCCAGAAAAGGAGCAGTTTGTGACCCCCAGCCTGAGCATATTCCCTACTCCATGCCTTGAGTGGCCCATGATGAGACCCTGCGTGCAAGAGCTGGACTGGCTCCATGTTGGAGGGGACACACTTTTCTCTCACATCCTCCAGGCACCATTTCATAAGAGTCCCCAGAAGAAGCCCGAAACGCTTGAATTTTGCTGATGGAAGAACAGTTGGCATAGATCCAGTTGGGATGAAACATTCCACTTCCTCCCCAAGAGTCCAATGACACCCAAAGGGAGCCAAGGGATGCAGAACTGAGCCAGGGAGGAAGAGGAAAGAGGAATGGAAATGCTGCAGGACCTCCACTAAGGCCATCCTCCTTACACCATGTGCAGCTCCCTTCCAAGGGAGGGATATCTTACTGGGATCCCCCATCCAAGGAGAATTCCCTGGGCAGGACACTGTCCTGTGCCTCCTTAGGGTCCATCTACCCTCGGGACACTACCTTAGCCAAAGGGATAGTATCTCTGTCTGTCTGCCACCACCTTGGGAAGGGGTGCAGGAGATAGGAGGGGATGGGGAGCTTGGGAGGAGCAGCATGAATGTGGGGACGGATGGGGATCAGGAAGGATTAAACCATGCTGAGGGCATCAGGAGGGCTGGGAGGAGTAGAAGGGGGGGTTAGTGATTTGAGATGGGACTCTGAGAACTGAGGGGTCAGGAGATGGACCTACTGGAGGGCTGCGTGGAGGCTGGGGGCGCCGACAGACCGAGGTGCACTCAGGGGCTTTGTGTGCACAGCCCGCACAACAGCTGCCGGCAGTATGGTTGGCTCCAAAGCTGGTGTTGACAGTCCTTCACTTTTATGGGAACTAAATTTACCCAGACACACGCAAAATCAAAAAAAAAAAAAAAAAAAAAAAAAAAAAAAAAAAAAAAAGAGAGAGAAAAAAAAGGGGGGGGGGAGGGAGAAGAAAAAAGATGGGGGGTGGCGGAATTAAAATAAATTGCAACAGCCCTGGCATCTGCTCCTTTGTGGTGCAGTCTGGGTTACGGAGAGGGGAGGAGAAGTCCCCAGAAGGGAGTAGCAGTGGGGTTTACTGCAGCCCCCAAACATCCCCAGTTTGCAAGCCGAGTGTGTTTTCACCGTGTTGCCTCAGGAATGCTTGACACCCAAGATGCCAAAGAAATGAAATGTACCCGCTCGGTGGAAAATCAAAGCCCAGCCATTTTCCATGGGCTGGTCAGCAGGCGTGACTGTCAGCCTATAGGGGCAATAAGCTAGCTAAGGGAGAGGGGATCTGCTGGTAGCAAAGAGGCTCCAACAAGAGAAGAAAATGATCCTTGAAGCTTTTATCTCCTTCCTTTCAAGACGCCCCAGAACTTTCGCTTAGCAGTTTGTTTAATTTTTTAATTTCTCTTCCCTCCTATCTCCCCCTGCCAGAGGCATGTGCTGGGGTGATGGTGGTTTCCTTTGGATGGCTTCTATTGGGAAGCCTTTTCTCCTTCAAGTGCAAGGCAGCAGACCCAAAGCACAGGCAAAAGGCAGGACAAGAAGCTCCAGGTAGACCTTACTGCACTTTTCCTGAAGGAGCTTCAGGAAAGCTTGGGAGAGACTTTGGAATAGGGCCTGCAGGGGTGAGATGACAGGGAATGATTTCAAACTGTTAGAGGAGAGGCTGAGATGAGATCTTAGGAGGAAATTCTTTGCTGTAAGGGTGCTGAGCCCCTGTGCCAGGTTTCCCAGAGAAGCTGTGGCTGCCCCATCCCTGGCAGTGTTGAATTCCAGGTTGGATGGGGCTTGGAGCAAGCTGGGCTGGTGGGAGGTGTCCCTGCCCATCCAAGTGGGTTGGAACTGGATGATCTTAAAGATCCCTTCCAACTCAAACCAGTCCAGGATTATATGATTCTATGAACAAATGTGTTCTCAGGATCAGCTCAGCTCTTTGTGCAGAGTGGAGTGGCAGTGCAGGGGTGGTGGCAGGTGCAGAGGCAGCCAGGAGAGGTTCCTGACATGAGCATCCATCCTCCCCCTGCAGCATCCCGAGGGACTCTCAGTGCCTCTCTACAACCACACAGACCAGGCCCAGACTTCTATTCAGAAGACACCCAAAAAAAAAAAAAATTCTTTATTTTTAAAATATCACCACCACTTTCATGGCCATTTAACACTGTAAACAAACTCTGCAGCCACAGTTTGGAGAGAGCCTGCTTGTCAGCAGGGATCGTCTGCTGGCCCCCCCCCCCGGCAGCCGCAGCTGCATGCTGCTCCCCGAGCTGTTTGATTAAACTGGTGCCCAAACAGAGGAAAGAAGGGAAAGTTTGGGGTTTTTTTAATGGCTTTACATGTGGCTAGAGTGGAAGAAAACCAGCACGAGTGGGCACAGCTCTCAGAAATGCAGACTTCTATTTTTAGCTGCCTGCTTCCTGATTCTTTCAGATGACAAGTGCCCTGCTCTTGATGAAAATTGCATTCTTCTCGGGTGCTTCTGGTTTGATCCCTAATATTTTAATGAAAAGGGAGATGCTGAAAACAATTAGTCACTTTTTAAAAAGTTGTAGCCAACAGCTTCTTTTGCTCCGCTCAGCTGTGATGTGACTGGGACAGAAGTTATGCTCTGGGCAGAGGTGGGAAGCCAGGGTGGCTGGCACCGATTTGGCATTTAGTGGGTGTGTAAAATGACTGAAAATTATACCAGCCTGGGAGTTATTTTCCAAGGAGTAAGCGCAGCTTCTGAGATGAACTCTGAAGGCAATGGGAAAATGTCCTTAGCCCACCAGGGCTGGGCTGGGCTGGGACTGGGACTTGAGATGCTACAGCCACAGGATCTGCTTGTTTGAAGGGCGAGCAGCTGCTGGTCCTGCTCCAGGCACTCATCCTGGAGCTTCTGCTTGGCCTTTTCCCATGTTTGGGGCACTGGGAGGCTATCTTGGGCTGTCCTATGGGGGTTGCATATGTTTTACTTCTTGCAGCATCTGGCTGGAAGGAGCCTGGGAATTCCAGTGATGCCACCAGTGCAACAGCGTCAGCTGAAGTGACAGCAAGATGGCTGTGGTATAGAGTGATGGGTGCTTCGTGCTCTTTTTATTTTCATGAGTAGGAATCATTGCTGCCCACAGCAAAGGAGAAAATCTGATGGGAAATCCAGCTGCTGATACATAGAGTCCCCAGCATTTAAATAAGGAGGGATCTTTTCTGCTTTACAAGTTGCTGGAGGCCGGTCGCACGCTGGGCTGTTACGGTCACGGTGTTGCCAGCGTGTGTGACCTTCACGCTGGTGCTTTCCCACTGAAGCCCCAGCTCCTGGAGCTGTGTGATGTGGCAAGGGTTTCCGTTTTTGCTGGACAGTCTCCCAGGCCTCCCGGTCGTGGAGAGAACACGGCCGTCAGGAAAGAAACGCGAAGAACCCAAATGTCTTCAATTACCGCCTGTAATCGGAGCTCCGGTTCTGGGTGGCCGGGAACATCCCTGTCACCGCCGGCCGCAACCCCAGGGACACCACCAGTTAACATGAGGCTCGGTGACCATCTTTCTGGCCATAGAATGGTGGCTTTGCTTTCGCAGCCCCCGGGGCATGGCCTTGTGTGGCCTGAGCTGGGGGAGACTTCAAACCGGGCTGCGGCAGGTGTAGGAACCCCAAAGACTTCATCCCCTCGGCATCCCAGGAGCGGAGTGGAAGCTGGGAGGCTCCGTCCCCTCCACGCCTCTCCCGTTGAGGCCGGAGGCAGCGGGCACGCTCCCTCGCGGGACTTCAAAGCGGGGTCCTTTGTGTGCGTGCGTGTTTGTCCCCCTCCCCTCGGTCTGGCTGCTCTGATCGATGTGACATCACCTAGAGACCAGGCAGGGGGACCAGGCCCCGCCATTGTCCCCAGGCTGGGAGGCGATGTCCGTCTCCTAGGAGGTGGGAGCCGGGGCTCGCAGGCATGCTTTCATCTCCCTGACCTGCCCCGCCGGAGAGAGGGCTCTTCCTTGGGAGAGGCGTCCCCACGGCACAGCAGAAGGGACACGAGTGAGAGACAGACCCGCTCACAATGTTTAAAGACATCATTAAGCACCCCCAGGCTGGAGGCCTGCGCTTGGCAGCCATACCCAGCTGTTGCTTTTCATGAAAGGGAGACAAGTCCTTCCCCACGGCTGGGAGCTCTGTGTGTGTGTGTGTGGTTGTGTGTGTGTGTGTGTGTGGTTGTGTGGTTGTGTGTGTGGTTGTGTGGTTGTATGTGTGTGTGTGTTTGTGTGGTTATGTGTGCGTGTGTGTTTGTGTGGTTATGTGTGCATGTGGTTGTGTGTATGTGGTTGTGTGTGTGTGCTTATGTGTGTGTGTGTTTGTGTGTGTGTTTCTGTGTTTGTGTGTGTGGTTACGTGTGTGTGTGGTTGTGTGTATGTGGTTGTGTGTGTGTGTGGTTGTGCGTATGTGGTTGTGTGTGTGTGTTTCTGTGTTTGTGTGTGTGGTTGTGTTTGTGTGTTTGTGTGTGTGGGCTTCCCTCTGCTGCCCTGTGGAGCAGGGATGCTCAATGCCAACTGTGCAGAAGGAGAGGGGCAGGATGGCAGGAGCTGAGTTCCTCCTTCAGTCAGTCTGTCCCTCTGAGTCCCCACTGCTGACCCATGGTGAGCGGGACAAACTTTTGGGCTCTCTGATTCTCCTTATTGCCTTCCTGGACCACTACAATGCACTCGCACTTCACACCCACGTGCAGAGCTGGGGCTGTCCCCATGCCCACCAGCTTGTCCACGGGTGGCCAGAACCCCAGCTGAGCTTGCATCTCACCGAGGCATTTTACACCTTCTTCCCACCCAGCCAGCCCCCGGGGTGCAGCAAGGACCCATCCAGGCTGGAGATCAGAAAGCTCTTGGGATAGAGCTGTCATGGCCACTCCTGCATTTGCAGACCAAGGCAAAGTCAATCTCTGTTATTTGCTGTTGGGATTAACTGGTAGGGGAAGCTCTTCTTGGAAAGGACTGGACTTAATTATCAGCACATCGTTAGATAGCAAACTATCTCCTAAACTGGTAAGCTCTGAGCTGGTGGCACCAGTCACTTCTAACGAGGTGGGCTGTAGTTTACCTGGAAGATTTACAGCTTCTGATGGGCAGTGCAATTCTCCATGGGGTGAAGGAACTAAGCAATTGCTGCTAAGCAATGCCATCTGCATCAAGCAAGAAAAAAAGAGAGCCAATGCCTGAACACAGATGTGGAGAAGCTGCTGCCCCAGGCAGAGTGAAGAAGAAGGTGACTCAGGCAGGATGTGTGCCATATCTAGGCAGAGCACACTTAGGTGGACATCTCGTGTCCTCCCTTGCAGTGAAATGTGTCCTCCCTGAAGTGAAATATGTGAACATTTTTTTGTGCTGTTGACCTTCAGGTGGGGCAGCACTGACCAGCAGCGAGCCCAAGGGTGTTGTCATCTTTTGAAGGCATGGCAGGAGAGTCTCAGAAGCTTTGAACCATTGCCCTGGGGTCTTCTGATGGCTTCTTGCCTGCCTCCCCCAGGCTCTTCTCCATGATGGGATGAGGTCTGCTCCCAGGTACAAGCGTGTAAGATTTGGCCAGACAGCCTCCATGCACTCCAGACCGCTGAGCTTGGCACTGGGCTCACTGAGAATGGGAACTTCTCGATGAGTCATGTAGAGGAAGAGAGCACTGTGGTGTGGAAGCCTGTATGTCCATCCCAGAAAGAAACAAGGTTATGAAGGTGTGAGTGAGAAGCTGTTCTCCAGTGATACCAACATGAGAGGAAGCCTGAGAAAGATGGCTTAGGGTTGGACTCTGCTGGTAAATACACATCAGAAAGAAGCCAGCCTGACTTCATAGAGTCATAGAACAATTTTTGGTTGGAAAAAACCATGAAGATCATTGAGTCCAACCATTACCCCAGCACTGCCAAGGCCACCACTAACCCATGGCCCTCAGCACCACATCTCCACAGCTTTGAAACCCCTCCAGGGATGGGGACTCCAGCCCTGCCCTGGCCAGCCTGGGCCAGGCCCTGACAACCCTTGCCAGGGAGAAATTCTTCCCCAGCTCCAACCTAAACCTCCCCTGGCACAACTTGAGTTGTGCCAAAAGTTCCTCTTGTCCCTTCCCTTGTTCCTTGGGAGCAGAGCCCGACCCCCCCTGGCTCCAACCTCCTCCCAGGCAGTTGCAGAGAGCCAGAAGGTCTCCCCTCAGCCTCCTCTGCTCCAGGATCAACACCCCCAGCTCCCTCAGCCCCTCCTGCTCAGACTTGTGCTCCAGACCCTGGTTTCCCATATCAGCAATAAGAAACAGACTCCAGTAAGTTCCAGCTTAGAACAGGGTGAACATGAGCCTGGCAGGCCCAGAGGAGCTTGCCTGAGTCACCAGGAGCAGAACCAGTGTTTTGTTGGTAACTGGACTCCAGAGCAGCATCAGGTGATGCAAAATGGTACCATGGGACCACGTCCTCTTCCCATTGTGCCTTCCAATCTCAGGTAAAATCAAAGTTCCCATGATGTCCCACCAGCCCTGGTCAACCAGCATGGCTGCTTCACAGAATCCCAGACTGGTTTGGGTTGAAAGACACCTTACACACCATCTAGTTCCAACCCCACTGCATGGTCAGGGACACCTCCCACTACACCAGGTTGCTCAAAGCTCCATCTAACCTGACCTTGACACTGCAAAGATAAAGAGAGGCCCAAATAAAGAGCTTTATCCTTCTGACTTTGTCCAGAGCAAGTGCTGCTACTGCCACAGCAGCTGTGACAAAATTACAGTGAGGGGCTGATCTGTGGGGATTTTCTTTTCATCTGGTCAAGCCAAGAGAACTTAAGAGAGACGTAGGCTTTGGGAAGCATGTCCTGACACCCGGCCCCAGGAGCCACCAGGCTTTCACATCATTCCCTGCCACTGGGGCATGTGCTGGGAACTGTCATTCCCTCTCTCTGTGCCGGGGAAGGATGCTAGAGGGGGCAGGGATTGGGAAAGGCCCCGTGTTTTGCTTGGCTTGCAGAAGGAACCCTTGTCATGTAGGAAATTCGGGGCAGTAAAAATGCCTGCTTGGGTAGAGCAGGAGACAAAGGGGCCAAGGAGGTGATGTCAAGACTCTGGGGACCCTGGGAGGTTTGGCTGGGCTGGGTTGGAGGAGGAGACGTGTGGCCCGTGGCAGGGCAGGACCCAGGAGACGGCGTTGGCAGCTCCTGAGCCTCTGCCCTGGGAGGTGATGATGTCTCCGGGTTGCGATTCCCAGCAGGATGCGGAGCCCCAGCCCTGCCTGCGGCTCCTATCCTCCCCTCCTCTCCTCTCCATCTGGTCCCTCCTGAGCTTCTGTTTTGGCCCCTCCTGCCTTTCCTCTTCCTCCCCTGCCCTGCAGGACGGGGGCAGGGGAGGGAATGTTGGTTTTGACAGCCCTAATGTGACCCAGCGCCTCTATCTAGAGCCAGGCTGCGGCTGCCTGGCCTTACCACGCTGAACTGTGTCTGCTCTCCGGGAGAAATAAATAAATAACAATAATAATAAAATATCCCATGCTGTCTGCCGAGCTGGCTTTAAAAAAGGATTAGACATCAATACTCAGCACCCTGCTCTCCCCCCATCCCAACCCTCCACCACCATTGTTCTCGCGAAGGCGCTCCTCTCGCTTTGATGGTGATCACTGGCAGGGTTTCAAAACGATGTATTATAAAATCTTCAAAAAAAAAAAAAATATCAAGGAAAAAAAAAAAATCCAGTTGCCATAACGTAATGCAGATTTTTGTCACCGCTCCACGGCTTCTGCTTTCAATTTCCAGTGAGGGGGAGAGACTCGGTCGCAGTCAGATGGAGACCAGCTCGCATCCCCACTCCCTGGGCCCCCAGGCAAAATCCCTGGAATTTGTTCCTTACTGTTTGAAGGCAAAGCAGAGGGAGGAGAGTGCAGAGGGGATCGAGAGGGGAGAAAAGGAGGTGCCAGTCCCCAGGCAAATGGGCACAAAGCTGAGCTGTGCCCCAGGTAACAGTGGCCAAATGTCGCTGGAGCTCGGTGCACCCAAGCAGGGATGCGACTTCATGGAAGTGCCATTTCTCAGGGAGAGGTTGGGGTTATCATCCTGCAAGGTTTTGAGCACTGATGCAGGGGCACAGCCTGGCTTCAGGATTTTGCTGTGGCCTGTCTGCCTCTCTGCCCTGCCTCCAGCCAAGCATCCCACCAAGGGGCTTTGCTCCCACCAAGCACCTGCCCCTGGGAGCAGCTGAGCACCAGCCAGCAGCCCTCCAGTTTGGGAACTGGGGATAGCTGAAGGCTGGGGGGGCTGCAGAAAGGGTAGGATGGAAGGCTGGGTGGGACTGGACTTGCCAACCAACACATCTGTCTGCAGAACCCTATGTCCTGTGCTGGGTGCCAGGGTTTGGGCTGCCTGCAAGAGCCCCAGCCCAACACTGAAGGCAGGTAAGAGGGACCAAGAAGAGTGTGCAGGTAAAAATCCAGCTCTGGCAAGTGAATTGGGCTCTTGGCCACATATCTCACGGGTGACAGCTCATCCTGCCCACAGCCTGCTGCTGGGATCAGTGTGGAGAGCAAGCCAGGTACTTCAGCATACAGCACCATGACAGTAAATACCCAGTTCATGCTTCATTTGCTGTCTCAGAAAGGTTGGTAGCTGTGGAGGTGCTGAGACAGTATTCCTGAGCATAAGGAGACCTGGGACACTCCTGAAAGAGGGGGGACACCTGAGCTATAACACACCCACTACAGTTCCCCCTTCAGATCTTGTAAACCAGGTGGGCTTTTCTGGACTGACAGCCCCCATTCTCCTTGCCATGTGGGGTGGGATGGTGTGTACAGGTGTCCCAGGGAGGTATGCCTCACATTTTGGGGGAAAAAGAGCTGTTTCTGAATAGCTGAGAATTTTCCACGATTCCTATCACAAGGCAGTGGAAAAATATAACAGGTTACCCAGGGGGATGGCTGAGACCTCATCCCTGGAGATGTTCAAGGTGAGGCTTGATGGGGCCCTGAGCAACCTGATGTAGTTGAGGGTGGCCCTGCTGACTGCAGGGGGTTGGACTGGCTGAGCTTTAGAGGTCCCTTCCAACCAACATTATTCTATGATTCTACTATGAGAGTTGAGCTGCTTCTGAACCAGAGGCAGGCCTTGTTCCAGAGCAGAGGGATATGGTGGCATCCATGGCTTGGGTACACCCTCTGCCATAGCTAAGGTGGATTTGGCATTGGTCCATTAGGAGTTGCTCAGGCTCTGTAGGTTTCCTGACCACCAAAATGAAATGTTCTTCTGTGACTTTTCTTCCCCTGGTGGCACTTGGTACACAGAAACCCCCTGAAGGCTCAGTGTGTCCTGAGGGACTCTCACTCCTCCTGCCTCCTGAACAGACCTCACCATACCTACTTTCCAAGAAATGTATCCAGCAACTGGAAAACTCAAGGGCACCATGAAGAACGGAGGAATATTTTGGCTTCACTCTTAGAGAACACCCGTGAAATTTTGCAGAGGCTTTTGTTATGGAAGGGTTAACCATCCTTCATTGAGAAGCACTGACCCAAACTCTAGCATGTGAACAGAGATACAAGTTATCTCCAAGCCCAGTATCTTTTTATATGGAAGCTTTCCATGGATTTTACTGTGAACAATGGCACTGCTGGGTGTCAGTGCTCGTGAACAGCTTCAGTGTAGGAGTGCTTGGTCATTCCATGACTGATTAAGCTATAGATAACTGTCCATAGCTGCTGAACACATTTCTAAACATAATGTGACTCTTCCAGCCATCGCAGGTGTAGAACAAGTCCCGACTGGAGCTGTCACTTCTTCTCCTGATCCAGTCTCTAACTGTCCCTCTATGGCTGGTGGATGAGATCTCCAAGTGATAGTGGTTTGCTAGGTCAGTCTGCACTCATGCTTCTTGGGCCTCTTTGAAGGAATACAGGAAACCATCCAGCCTGGCCATAGATGCTCTTCTCCTGCCAGTGCTCCTCTATCCATCCCTCAGCCCCCCTGTGTCCTCCAGCTCATCCCTCTCTCCAAGTGCTGGTCCAGTGGGTGGGTGCAAGGAGTTCAGCTCTGAGGTGAGTTGGTGGAAAGCATCAGCTTCACATCTCCAAGAGCTGTCCCTGCTGTCTGATCCTAAAAGGGAGCATTTTTTTGAGAGTTACAAGCCTGTGCAAACAGGGCTTTATAAGGCAGCATCGCTAATACGGAGCGTAACCTTCCTACCCACAAACATCCTGATCCCCTCGCTGGTGTGAGTTTGGCTTTGTAAGCCAAGCCAATCTGATCAGGAAAATCCTGGGGAGAAAACAAACAAGGAGCCCTAGGAGGAGGCTGGAAGTCGCTTTCCAGAGTCAGAGCAGATGTTGTTTCATAGACAATGATGCCACAGATGTGCCTTGGACGGCCGAGCGGTGAGGACGCGGTGGCCTGGCCATGGGGCAGAGGGGGCTTTGTCCCTGTGCTTCTGGCTGCCCCAGGCCTGCTCCAACCCCAGGGACAGGCTTCAGGAACAACCAGGGGATAGGGGAACCCTCCCTGTCACTCAGGGTCACCCTCCCTGCTCCCTCCCTGGGCCATAAGATGGCATTTCAGGGTCAGCTGGTTTTGTCCCCATCCTGGTGCCAAATGTTGTTGGAAACCCCTTTTCCTCCAGCTTGGCAGTGGCTCCCTCTTCCCGGCCACCACGTCTGCAGCTCCATGCAGGGGGGAGAGGCCAAAGCCTCAGAGAAAGGACTCCTTTTTCAAAAATTTTGTTTCCCTTCCACTTCTCAGCACTGTTGCAGCCCTGCCCGTTCCATCCCTTCCCCGTCCGTTGTCGTCCCCCCCCCCCCCCGATAATGAGCTGTTGTCTTGTGCAGCATTGAGAGCTAAGTAAGCATGAAAAATTGGAACAATAAAGAAGTAGTTCTGGGACAGCAAAGCCCCTTGTTTGACAAGGCTAATTCCACACCCCCCAGCCTCATTTTCTTTCAGCCACCTTCCCCCTCCTCGCTCCTCCTTTATTAAATGAACTGGCTTTTATTGGGGTGGAAGCTGGGTTTCCTTTTCCCCTCTCGCCTCCCCCTCTGTTCACATGTAATTTGGAGAGTTAATCTCCTCAGGCAGGAAATGTTGTTTCTTTCACTCTTTCTCTCCGGTCCTTTCCATTTGGCTCTTTTAATTGGGGCCCAGACCAAGGAAATGGCCACACCACGGAGCTGGAGTAGGAAGAGGGATGGTTCAGGGGATGGAGGGAGCTTCCCTTTTTCCTTGGATCAGGGATGGGGGCACCCAGCTCCCCTTGGCCTCCTGAACACCTCGGTTGGCCTGGAGAAAGCTGGGCTGGAGATATCAGTTGGGATTTCTGCTTCTTTTCTGAATTCCTCTTCTTGTTTCAAGTCACCTTAAAGTTTCAAGATGTTAAATCACCCAGAGCCATCTCCTTCAACTCTGCAGCAGCATGAAGGCATTTGGCTGCTACTATTTTCTCTTTGGAATTTCTTTGAAAGGCATGATGTCATCAAATCTCATGGAAATTCTCCAGATTTTTCTTCATGCTCTTCTCCCAGTTTCTTCTAGAGAAAATAATTAATTTTTAATGAAAAATAGAGGGCTGGGTTTCTCCCCTCATGCTCTATCACCCTTGTCAGGCAGAAGCAGGGTGGTTACAGGGCCTCTTGCTGGACATGTGGGGACGTGTGGACATTATCCAGGGTGGATACAACTCATTGTATAAGAAACTGTGATTGATTGTCTGATGAGCCCTGATTGCTCAACACTCCTGTGATGCGGGCTGCCTTCAGGAAGGATGTAAAATTGCAATCCATGCCTCAAGGCAAGGACAGAAGGCCTCTTCTTTTCCAATTGACAATCCCAGGAAGCTACTGGAAACTCATTGCCCCTAGAGCAGGGCAAGGATAGGCACTGGAGACACAGACAAGATGTTGGCTTGGTGACCACCAGTCAAAGTCCTCCTGGTGGGGACAGCTGCTGGAGTCTGGTCTGCTGCTCTGGGCAGAGCCCTGCTCCCAGCCAGCCCTTCAGCTGGAAAGCTGTGCTGGACACAAGGCTCTGGGACATGCTTCAAACCTCCACTACCACCCTTTGGCTGCTCCCAGCTCCCCTGGAGATCCATCCTGAGGGGGCTGATTCATGGCTGCTCCCAGGCAGGGCTAGGAGCTAAAGGTCAGCTGCTGATGGGTTTGGAAGCTCCAGAGTCCAGTTTCCTCTTAAGTACAGTTTGGCTTTAATGGTCCCAGCTCTCTGGCAGCCAAAAAACCTTTTGGATGACTCTCTGGCACTGTTCATCACTCCCAACAGGGCAGTGATTCATGCCAAGAGGCTGATGAGCCTTGAATTCACACATCCCTCCATGGACAACCTGTGGAAGAGGTGATGGGCTGGATGCTCATCACCTGCCATCACCCATGGGACTTGGTGGACTTGGTGCCACTGCAGATGGCAGCAATGTCCTGCCCCAGAGGGGCATAGAGGAGCCCATCCATGCTCTCTGGCTTCAGGCAGCAGCTGGGAAGGAGAGGTTCAGCCCTGCTGCAGGAGACACATGGCCCTGCTGTGGTGGCCACAGGGCTCTGAGAGGGGCAGCTGGATTTAGGAGTGGATAACCAGCCCCTCAGCATGAACTAAAGCTTTGCTGGGACATAATAGGTGAGTGTCCAGACTCTGGAGTGGGAGGTCAGGTGGCTGAGGACAGGGATGCCTGGAACAAGGGTCTCCTGACTTGGATGTGAACTCAGAGTTGTCCAGCAGGAGCTGAAGGGGGAAAAGAGAGATGTCTCTGCAGGCAGAAGTAGATGTGACCAGCAGGCTGTCTGCCATCTCCTCTCTCACCTCTCTGGGGACAGTCTTAGTCCAATGAGGACCTTGCTCTCCAGAAAGCTTATCTAAAGAGTGGATGAACCAAGAGGACAGATTTTTTTTCTGGCAGATGTTTTTAGACCCTGTGGGAAATCCTGCTCTTCCCTGTGCCTCTGCATGAGGACTCAGCAGCAGGGGCTGTGCATGGGTCATGTCTCACTGATCCGGCCTCAGGGATGCAGGGACACTCATGTCATTCCCTCCACAGGTGCTACACCTCTCCTTGTGCACCTCAGCATCATCTGGGGGGGGACAGGATCCTTTTTATTTAAAGCAAAGCACATTAAATCCCAGCAGCATCCCCTTGAGTGAGCCAAGATGCCTGCCTCAGCATCCAGGGCAGCCTCAGCCATTCACCTTCACTTCCCTAAAGCCTGACCACTTGGAGCCAGGCAGGAATTCCCATACCAGGCACTGGTCCCTTTGGGATGCAGAAGGCAGTGTGCCTGCTCCAGGCCTCTGGTGCTGGGCAGGGTGAGCAGAAGTCTCCTGCAGGAGGGTTGGGCAGCCCTGCTCCCCCCCTCCCCATGCATGGCAGCATCACACAGGGCTGGATTCTGGGCTGCAGGATCCAGGTGCAAGTGGGAAGCTGAGCTCTGAGCTGTCCCCAGCTGCCTCAGGACATGGCTGCTCACAGGACCATGACAGTGGGACAGGGGCTGTCCAGGCACTGGTAGGGGTGGCACAATGCTGCTGGATACAAGTCAGGCCTTTTGGTGCTACTCAGGTGTAGTAGAGGAGAGTGACAGAGCTGGAAAACCTGCAGGAAAAGTTTCTCCTAGCAGAGATGGAGCCAGTCCTGGGCAAGGACACTGGTGCTGAGCAGGAGCTGCAGCAGGGATGGTTGAGCATCACTGCCACAGGGAGACCCCGGGGCCTCATCCTGCTCCAGGAAGGGGGGGTTAGGAAACAGAGGGATGTGTCTGGCCCAGCTCACCACCCCCGAGGGCAGCAAGGAGAGGGTTAACCATCTCCCCCCAGGTCCTCAGCTCTTGCAGAAGATGATGCCACACTCTCTAGCTCACCGCCTGCCGCTTCCCCCCCCTCCCTCCCCGCTGCCCCTCGGAACTCTGAATAGGGAATTAGTTTTGCCTGCGTTTAGACCTCTTAATTAGCTATTCTTTTTGCTGGGCTGGGGAAGAGGAGGGGCGAGAGGGGACCCTCCCGCCCCCCCAGCTGAGCCCTGGCCCTGCTCCTGGAGCAGCACAAAGGAGCCCAGCAGGGCAGAGCCATCGGAGGGCGCTGGGGACGCCAGGACCTGTCAAAGCTTGTTTCCCACCTTCCAAAGCCAACCTTTTCTGTCCCGGCCAGGAGACAGCCTGCCTTAATTGGGCTGAAAATCTAATCATTTGTACCTCCGGGCCTGGGAAGGGGGAAGGGGCGGGTGTGAAGAGCCCGCAGAGGGGTTGGGAGGATGCAGGAGGAGGGTGAGGAGTGAGGAGGAGGGGGAAGCATGTAATGGGGAAAGGCAGGATGGATGTGGGGCAGGAGAGGGGTGAGCAGAGTCACAGAGAGTGCACAGGCTCGTGGGGGAGCCGAGACGACAGAACCTTTTTTTTTTTTTTTTTTTTTAAGAAAATTGAAAGTCATTCCTTCAGAAAGATTAAAAAAACCCTCACCAAAAAACACCACCAACCAACAAAAGGCCAAACCACAACTGAAGGGTGGAAGGGAAAGAAAGCAGGTTAGCCACTTTTCCTGACCTCCATATGCTCTGATCATTCCACCAAGGCTGCCCTTGTCATCCTCATGTGTCCCACCACCATCCAGAGCCTGAGATGCTGCACTGCAGGCATCTCATGTGCACAGTCCTGCTCCATCTCAGCATCTGCTGTCTAACTGAGGCTTTGGCACTGCTCTCCTGCTCCATAATGCTGAAGACTTACTTCTCCCACCTGAAAATAACATGTGCAAGCCTTACCAAAAAGAGAAAATCAGGGAAAACTCTTCCTGGGAATGACCACACAGCTCATTGTTGATATTGATGGGGCCCTGACTGCTCCAGCAGACATGCTCCTACTTCAGTTCTGCTAAAGGTTTCCCACTGCTGACACAGCCCCATGATGTTGGGGTAGGGTGGGGAGGTGACAGCCACCATGCTAAGCTGTGGCCACCCTTGCCCCCACAGCTTTGCCACATACCTGGTATGTGCAAGCCAGATCTGGAGGCTGAGGAACAGCCCCAGCTCTCTTGCATCTTCCCGTGCTCTTTCTCTGCTTTCCCATTTCCCTTTCCCACAGCAGCTTGAGGCTTCCCCAGGTTCCAGCTGGTTTCAGGCAGCATGGTTGGGGCAGCAGTGGAGGACAAACCTGTGAGCAGTGCAAGCAGACACAGCCCATCCAGTTGCTCATGTCTCTTAGCACAGGTTCTTCCAGTACTGGATGTCCTCACCACTACTCTCACACCATGTATCTTGAGATGATCTCTTTTTCACAGGAGAACACTTTGTTCCTCCAAAATAACCCACACAAGCCAGGGTTCTGCTTGTGCATGGTCCCTCTCCTGAGTTCCATACAAAGACAAACTGTTGTCCCCCCAGCTCCTTCACCAACTTCTCCAGGGTTTGGGCCTTATTCCTCAAGACAATGTTTTATTCATTTCTTGTCCTTTTTTACTGATGATCTATCAAAAAAAGAAGCAAACCCTAAAGTCAATGTCTTCACCAGACTTCTATCCCTTCCTCTTCCTGGGGGAATCCAGACCTTCATGTTCATGCAAGAAAGGGTGAAGGAACCACCCCAGTGAGGATGCAGCTCTGCCCTGTCCTGTGCCCCAGCCTGCCTGTGTGCACAGCCCATCAGCAGGATGGCAACTGGACAGACTGGTTTGGGCCATGAGCACCAATGCCCTGCACTGACAAACAGCAAAACCCCATCAGCATGGTGCCTGGTCCCATGTCTGCAATCACCAGCACCAGGCTAGAGGATACAACTGGACAAGCAGGAGAGATGGAAGCATCAGAGAAGCCTTGGACAGTGGAGCAATGGATACAGTGACAAGGAATTAGTGTGACACAGCTAACATGGGGACTCCTTGCCAGGGGATACTCCAGAGATACAGAGTAAAAGGGGTGAAGAGTGGAGACTCCATCTAAAGAGAGTCTCTTCTCAGAGAAAAGACTGAGCACAGGATGGAGCTGAAAAACCTCCTGTAAGAAACAGGACAGAGCACCAGGGAAGAAGAGGGCTGAGAGATGCTGGAGAAAGCCCCCAGGTGTGCAGGGACTGAGCCCCACAGGGGCAGAGGTGGGTGGCAGTGTCACTGGAGCACATGGAGTGGTGAGAGGTGGCAGCCTGCTTTGGGTCATGGCTCCATCACTGTCCTGGGAGCCCACCAAGCTGGACCGTGGTCACAGCCTGGGCACTGACAGAGCACCAGGCATGGGGTCTGCACCAGGAACCCCTCGTAGCTGTTGGAGAGAATGGGCAGAACCAGAGGTTTTATTTCTGAGCATGGGGAAGAGCAGATGATCATCAGTACCACTCATGGCTGGGCAGGCAGGGAGGGAAAGCCAGGGATTTGGGTGGATGCACCTCTATCCCTGGAGATATGGGGGGAAAGAACAAACCCAAGAGGCTCAGGGGCTTGGGAATAGTTACAGGGGGCCAGGAACTGCAAGCCCTGCAGCCACAGCACCTCTGGGTGTGTGAGTGCAGTGAGGAGGGGTTTCAGCCCTGGTTTCAGAGGATTGGTTTGGCAGAGGCTGCTCAGAAGATAAAGTGGTGCAGGAGAGCACCCGGCTGGGATGGGGAAGGCCACTGGAGTCCCCAGACATCCCCCTTCTCTGCAGGGTGCCATCACTTGCACAAGGAATAGAATCATAGAATGGTTTGGGTTGGAAGGAACCTTAAAGCTCACCTCTGACTGCAGCTGCAGAGAGCAGCCAAGCAGGATGCAGCAGGCCTGGGTCAGCCGAGGTAGCTCCATCCCAGGCAGAAATGCTGACAAAATGCCTGCAGATAGGAACAGCCCATCTACCCTTGCCAGACCCTTCCATTTTCTAGCCCTTAAGGCTGCCCTTGCCTTAGAGGCTTCCCAAGACAGGAGGGGTCTGCGTGCCATCCCATGTCACAGCCACCACGGAGCCTGGCCCTCAGTGGAGTTCTCTGCTCTCATTTCAAAGCCATGGTATTTTTGGCCTGCGTGGCATCCTGTGGCCAGGAGGTCCACAAGTTAATTACACGTCGTGTAGGATTGTAATGCCTTTGGTCTGCGTGGAACCCCGGGCCGTCTCGTTTCATTCATAACTTCTCCCTGTAACCTCAGCTTCCTGATTCCAGTGGAAATTAGTCAGCAAAATGCTGGGACTCCCAGTGACTGGTGTCCTTTGAGCTGGAGAAGTCACTGGAGGCACGCAGCCAGGGCTGACCTCGGTGGGGAACCCGGGGAATTTAAGGCCAGCAGGATGCCCCTGCCCAGGGAGATGGAGGGCATGGGCCAGGTGATGTTGTTCTGTTCTGCTGTGGTGTGGAGAGGATTTGGGAGATTCATACAGGGACCAGGAGACAGACCTTAAGGGCTTGGTGGGCACTGGTGTTCCTCGGGCAGCTCGTGTCACTGGTTGGAAGCATGAAGCTTGGGGCAAGGTGTCAGTGGGTGTGTGACATGGGAGTGAGGTTGTGAAGCAAAGCAGGGGCACAGGGAGAGAAGGGGAATGGATGGGGCAGTGCTGGAGCCTCCACCAGAGCTGCACCAGGAGAAGCTTGGAGCATCTCCTGCTGTGTTGCCCTGAAGCAGTGCAGGAAAGGGGGGTGCCCACCTGGACATGTTCCTGTGTCACCTACACTAGGTGATCCCACCCTGGCAGGGGGGGTTTGGACTTGATGATCTCTTGAGGTCCCTTCCAACCCCCACCATTCTGTGTGAAAAGTGCTGCTCCTGCAACCAGAGTCCAAATCTTTCCAGCCAAGGTGAAGAGCTACAAAACGTGACAGACAAGTTAATAAGCTTTTGGATAAAATAATGATTTTAGTAGATTATGCCATTTAGCATGTCTACCAAGCCTGGCTCCAGCAAGGTTCCAGCAGGGCCAGTCTCTAGCCAGGTCCCATGCAGAGCTCTGTTCCTCCTGGCACAGGGGCACCAGGCTGCTTTATGTTGTCTCTTTTTTGTGCTATTTTTGCTTCTGGCTTCGTGGAGGACTCAGTGCAAGAACACAGCAGGAGCCATGGTGGTGAACAGGAGGTGATGGGACAAGAGCTGTGGATGTCTGAAGGCACTGAGAAGCAGGACTGTAAGTTGACTTGGATAATTCAACTTGACTTGAATAATGAGGAATGTCTTGTGGCGCAGAAGGTCAATAAATCACTTGCTCACTGGACAAAAACTGCCAAACCCCGCTGTGACCTGGAGCAGCTTCAGGTCTGGGCTTCCCATTGGAGTGAAGGGAAGGGTGGGATGCTCCCATCCAGCAAGTGCTACCTTCCTCACCCTTCTCCAGCAACGAGCTCATGTCCTCTCTGTTCCCACCTCTCTGTCCTTGTCCTGCAAGCCCCTAGGTGCAGTGTGCTGCAAGGGGTCAGCTCTTTGTCCCCCCTCCTCACCATCCCTCTCCAAATCCCACAGCCAGGTGCTGGAGCAGGAAGATCTGGATAATGTTGAATGAAATATTTTAGATGAACGGTTTATGGCTTTATTGGAGAAAAGGAAAACTCTGGAGAAGTTTCATTCAGACATGGAAAAACTGAATGATTCCTATGGAAGTTTCTCCCCAGGCAGAGTGGAGCTGGGCACCCCATGAAGATGCTGAGGGAAAGCCCAGTTATGGGGAGACCAGGGCACTGTTTCTCTTGGTGCAGCCCATACATGGCCTTTGGAGGGTCCAGCCTGGATGGGATGAACAGGAGGGATTTCTCACTTGGGAGAAAAAAGCCCTGTGAAAATCCCATCCTCACACAGGAGCAGACTTTTCTCTGAATTTTATTCCTTCCCTCTGCTTTTTCTTTTGCTGCTGCCCTTTGAAACTTCCATCAGGACAAAGGCCCTGTCAAAGTGTCAGCTGAACCAAGCCCAAGCTGTTCTCTCACTCCCTTCACCATCCCCTCCTGGGGCTGATAAAAGACCCACAAACCTCTGGGTGCAAACCGTAGTGGTGCAGCAAGTGTTTGCATGGGGTGAAATGCTCCAGGGTCCCAAGAGCAGCTCCTTGCACCCACAAAGGGGATGGGAGGGCAGACAGGAGCTGAGCTCAGCTCTGCATTTGAACTCCTTCACCGCTGACTTTCCGGCCAGGGGGAATGACTGACAGAGACTGATGGTGTCTCTGCCTGTGTGTAATCTTAGAGCCGACTGGATTTGAGAAATCTCTTTCATTGCTTTTTTTTTTTTTTTTTTTTTTTTTTTTTTTTTTTTTTTTTTTTTTTAAAAAAAAAAAAAGTGACTAGACTGAAGGGTCCCGCTTAACTGGGAAAATCTCAGCAAAATGCAAACGCCTTCTCAGGTTCTTGCCCGCCAGCCGTGCCCCAGGGGAAGCTCAGCTCAGGCTGCAACAGCACCAAAGGCTCAGCCTCAGGGATGGCCCAATTCTGACCCTACCACAGCCATGAGAACAGGTCCTGAGCACAGAGCCAGAGCTCCCCTCCAAGCCTCAGAGAGGTCTCTGGGTGAGGAGCAGTTTCTAGGCACGGGGATGCACTGCCTGCCCTGGACAGTCCCTGCTCTGGGATGTTCATGCCCTCCACTCTGCAACAGCTGCCTTCCCCCTGGGCTTCACACTCTTGAGAGTCACAAGTGGTCAGAGATGACGTTATTACGTGGAATTATTATTCCCAGGCAGGCTTTCTCAAACAGGAATTTGGGGAGGATTTGGCCTCCACTTGCCAGCTCAGCCTGCTCCCTTCCCACGGGGTCCCTGAGTCACCCGGCCCTGAGTTTATCTCCCTACATCTCCAGAGCATCTTAGGGACAAAGAAAGTTGGAGCCAAATCAAGAGAAAATACACTGGCAGGGCACAGCTGAGAGAAAGCTGCATGGGTGCAACATAAACTCCCCCGGGGGGGCTGGGCAAAGCCAAAGACAAGATGAAGCTCCTGCAGGGTTTGAACCTTCCCTCAGGAAAGCTGGGATGGTGCTGTGTGTCTTGTGTTAGAAAGATCTTTGGCCAAAAGCATAACTTTGTCTTCAAGGGATGAAATAAATTGAATTTGCTGGCTGGAGTGAGAAAAGCCAGGTGGAGCGTCCACAGCAACAAGTTTCCCAGCTGCCTGGAAGAAAAGAGGAGGCAGGAGAAGTTGTGGCTCTGAGGTGGTGCCACCTCCAGTGCTGAGACACCCAGGATGCTCCCAGCTGGCACCCAGGTCCCCCGTTAAACCACGTGTGAAGTGATCCTGAGTGAAAAGAGATCTCCTCCCCAGGAGGATCAGGGGGGCAGCAGCAGCCCTGCTCTGAGGGTGCTGGGCTCCACCAGGGCAGCTCGGTGCTGAGGGCTCAGCTCAGCCCAGCCACTGCCTTCCTGGAGATTTTAAAGACAAGAGGAACTTGTCCCCCCAGCATCCTGTGTGAAGCCAACTCCAGAGGGAGAGGTGGAGGAGGGAGCTCCACAGCAGAAATGTCTTCTTCAGGGTGAGCATGGAGGCTACATGCTGACACAGGATCTCATTTGCTGTCCTGTGCCTCCTGCTGCCTTCCTTTAAGTTCTCATGGGCAGGGACCCACGTCACTGCAGTGAGAAATGTCCCTCCTGGAGCTACATGAGCCAGGAGGCAGCAAACCCATGGGCCTTCCCTCTGACTGACCCCTGCCCCTTGTTCTCCAGAAGTCCCAGGCTTTGGCAGTACTAAACCTTGCACACACGCTCCTGGGGCTGCTCTGGCCTCCACGGGTTGGTGAGTGCTGGACCCAGCTCCTCAAAGACACTGAGGTCCCCTAACTCCTGGTGATTTAAGATGTCTGACCCTCCTTGCCCTGTTCTTCTCTGTGGTCCATGCCCTGATAGGGGTGGGCAGTGCTGGCAGTGATACCAGAATAATTTGGGTTGGAAAAGACCATGAAGATCATTGAGTCCAACCCTTCCCCCAGCACTGCCAAGGCCACCACTAACCCATGGCCCTCAGCACCACATCTCCACAGCTTTGAAACCCCTCCAGGGATGGGGACTCCACCCCTGCCCTGGCCAGCCTGGGCCAGGCCCTGACAACCCTTGCCAGGGAGAAATTCTTCCCCAGCTCCAACCTAAACCTCCCCTGGCACAACTTGAGTTGTGCCAAAAGTTCCTCTTGTCCCATCCCTTGTTCCTTGGGAGCAGAGCCCGACCCCCCCTGGCTCCAACCTCCTCCCAGGCAGTTGCAGAGAGCCAGAAGGTCTCCCCTCAGCCTCCTCTGCTCCAGGATCAACACCCCCAGCTCCCTCAGCCCCTCCTGCTCAGACTTGTGCTCAAGGAAGAGACCTGCTTCCTGGGGGACTCTCTGGGACATATGTCCTCAAAGCTGGTGAGCAGGTTGGAGTAGCCCTCTAAGAAAGACCCAGCAAAGGCTTTCACACTGTTATGAGCCTGAAGGAAGATGCTCCAAGCCCCTGGTGTGTTAGCTGGAGAGAGGGTCCCACAGGCACAGCAGCATCCCAGTATGGTGGTGGCAGCAAATCTCTGCCTCCTGAGCCCACCCACGGGGACAACACTTGCAGATGAAAAAAAATCAAAGATAAAAAAACTTCCTGAAGAATAAAAAAGCCTTGAGGATGAGAAGAACAAGAAGGTCAAAAAAAATATCCCTCTATGCACACTTGTCTTCAGGGCATCTCCCAGAACACAGCCCCTTTGCCAGGGGAGGCTGGTGTGTGCTCAGAGGGCCAGGCTGGGGAGAGGAGCTGTGCTGCAGATGCAGTGTGACAGGTCACCCAGGTCCCTCAGAATCTCAGAGGGGAGGTGTCCCAGGCCAGCAGTACATTCACTGGAGCAGGAGCAGTTCAACTTCTGTGGAGCTGAGTGCTGGTGACCGACCTGCTCGGGCACTCCCAGTGCATTCTTAGGGGAGTTGGCAGCAGAACTGAGCCCTGTCCCAGCTGCCACCTGAGCTGGAGCTCCCTTAGGTCACAGAGTCATTGAATGGCTTGGAAGAGACATTTAAAAGCCTGACCTCCATGCATCACGTTGCTCAGATCCCAGTCGAGCCTGACCTGGAATGTTTCCAGAGATGGGGCATCTCCCACCTCTCTGGTAATCCTGGGCCAGTGTCTCACCAACCTCAGCATAAAATATTTCTTCCTTATATCTAGTCTAAATCTTCCTTCTTTTCGTTTAAAACCATCACTCTTTGTCCTATTGCTACAGGCCTTGCTAAAATGTCTGTCCCCATCTTCTTTATAGGCACCCTTTTAATTACTGAAAGGCCACAATAAGGTCCCTCTAAAGATCAGAAGGTTGAAAAACCTCAGCCTGTCCTCACAGCAGAGGTGCTCCAGCCCTCAGATCATTTTTGTGACCCATTTGTGTGGTTTCCTCCACCACATATCACTTACAGCTGCAACGTGGTGGCCTGGGAACATCATCACCATCCTGCTTCCTTTGGCCCCAAGCTGACCATAGTGGGCTTTGCACCCAGATAAGAGCACGTTGACATGGGGAGAGGAAAAAAGGACAGCTGGGACCCCACCTGCCAGGACCACTTGGAGCAATTGTTTGGATCAGGCCAGAAGAGGAAGCAAAAGGAAAGTGCTGTATCCTCCAGCAGCACGTGCTGGGTGGATGTCGGGTGCATTGTGCCAGGCTGTGGCTTCTCCATCTGCATGGCACAAGTTCCTACCCCTGGCTGCCAAATGTCCCCTCATCCTAGTGGCACTGAGCTGGTGGGAGTGGGAAAGAAGGGGTGGCAAAGCCTTGTGACACCAGGTTGGCCCTGGGGCTGGACATTTGGCTTTGCTTTGCCCTGCCAGCTTCATGTTCTCCCTGGAGAGTGACTCAGGAGCCCCTGAGCCAGAGCTGCTCCCAAGCATGGCCACCCACAGTGGTGGGCTGTGTCCCTAAGGCATGCTCTAGCTCTTTTATTGGGGACATTTACAAAAAAAAAAAAAAAAGCTGCCCTGAGCAGTTCTCCCTGCCTTGGACTAGTGTTGACAGCCACTGCCATGTCCAACGTGACGTGGCAGCATTGCTCCGTGTCAACACGTGGTGACAGATGTATGCCAAGCGGGTAGAAATCTCAGAGCTCCATGTTGTTGGTTTTTAATGTTGGCAACTGTCCAGGGATCATTCCTGGCTTGTCCACTGAGGAGCTTTCCTCCAGGTCCCCTGGCAGAGCAAAGCTCACTCTGAGGAGGAGTTTTTGAGGACTCCATCCTGACATCCCAGATTCTGCACAAAAGAAAGCTCCCTGGGTGGATGCTCTGGGCTGGGGGACGGTCAGGAAGATCAAACTTCTCCACCGGGGACTTTCCCTCTGCAAAGTCCCTCACCAGAGGGTGAGATCTCCTGCCCACCAGCCCTGGGTCACAATAGCTGATGCATGTGAATATTCACAGGGTAAATGACACCAAAACTGCTGATGTTTGCAGTGAAAAATCCTCCTTCTCCTTCCCTGCAACACCAACACCTGCTCAGAAGGAGCTGAGTAGAGGACACCAGCCTAGACAATACAATCCATTAGGTGGCAGGTGTTGCAGTCACTAGGAATGGATGAAGATCAACCAAACAATTTACTCAGTGCAGCCTTCTTCACCTCTCCCAATTGTCAAGGTTATAAGCTGCAGCAAACTGGACATAATCAACCCCAGGCTTGAGGAAACACCCCATTGGCCTTCTTCACACGGACTGGTGATAGTGGAGGTTTTTCTGAAGCATTAAACATCTGACACTGCTGGAAATGTGCCAGGATTTGGGCAGACTGTGAATTGGAACTGGTAGAGCAATTGCTGAGCTCTCAGAGACAGGAGGAGAAGGCAGTGATGGGATGAAGGGTATCAGCTCTGGGAGACCAAGGTGCCACCATGGTGCCAAGAGGAAGAAACTAATGAGTAGCTTGAAAAGCAGAAAAACACTTCATGATAAGGAGAAAAAAAGATTCTAGGAAGCTCAGAAAAGCTGTAACACTCTACTTAGTATAAAGAAAATGCTCTGCCGAGCCACAAGTAATCCCTGATTTGGAGGGTCAGGGATGTTTTTCTTTCCCATCAGTTCTTTGGCACATCTGAACTTGATGCAGGGTCAGTACCAGGGCAATGCTGAGCTCCTAGGAGCTCATAAAGTTCCACCACTGGACTGTTAGCTCTGATTCCCAGAGGAGACCTTTGCCAGATGCTCCTCCACAGCCCCACTGGGGAAGGGCAGCACTGGGCAGCTGTGGGAGTTCTGCTGGGGCTGGTGGCCAGTGGATGTGGAGGAGGGAGCTGGGGGGGAGAAACAGGAACAGGAACACCTCCCAGACTTGACCAGAGTTAAGCCACGGAAATAGAAGGTGTTTGGAGGCACCTTTCTCATCATCCCATTTCTCTTCCCATCCCATTCCTGGTGGTGAATAACTTCAAATTAAACTTTAGTAAATCCATGATGAAGATGAGAAACCCTGTGTGGATTTGTGTGTCCCCACGTCCCATTCATTTCACCTTTGGAGTGACATTTTTGCCCCAGACCAGAGACACTCGAGTGCTGCCCTGCCCAGGGCAGAGGTGGCTGCCTGGCATTTGCTGTCCCCATTGCTGTCCCCAGCTTTTGGGGACAGACGGATGCTCTCAGCCTCTGAACTCCTCCTGCTCACAGCAAACCACAGGGACCCAGCAAGCCCCTGAGCTGCTGTGGGAGGCTGCTCCATGGACCCCTGCCAACCACTTGCCATGGCATCCTTTGGGAACTGCTCCTTTAGACACACTGACGAGAGCAGGGTCATGTATTTCAAGTGGAAAATAAACATATCTCTAATGAAAACCTGGTGCCCTGTCATTTAGGTTTGTTTTTTGGTTGGTTTGTTTTGGTTGGTTTGGTTTGTTTTTTTTTGGTTCCTTAAGTGAAAATTAGAGCTTTTGTCTTGTCATGCCATGTCTTTGCCATGCCAGCCCATCAGCATTATTTCTCAAGCATAAAGAGAGCTTGGAAAACTTAAACAAGAAAATAGAAAGCAACAGAAAAACCCAAAAGAGAATAAGGAACTTTAGCTGGGAGCTGAGATCTTTTTCTTTCCTTCCCTTCCCTTTCCCCTTTCCTTTCCTTTCCTTTCCTTTCCTTTACTTTCCTTTCCTTTCCTTTCCTTTCCTTTCCTTTCCTTTCCTTTCTTTTCCTTTCTTCTTTCCTTTTCTTTCCTTCCTGTCTTGGGCAGGAGGCTTTTTCATGGGTTAAGAGAGGGATTTGAAGCTTTTCTTTTGTGCAAAAAGCTGAAGGAATTGGAATTACTTTGTTTAAAGCGATAATTTCGTTCTGTACCTTTACCCCTGGCTTTGAATTAAATCACCACAGCCTGAAATGAGCTAAAGCATAAAAAACCTTGTCAGCTGAACAACTGTGTTGCTAAGACAGTATCACTGATGTTTTGCTGCTACTAGGAATTTACTTGCTTGTGGAGCCTTCCAGGGAAAACAGAGTAGCACTGCCTAGGTTTCAAATGTGAGATAATTTTTTCTTTTTGGTCATAAAATTGTTTTTTCATTTGTCAGTTTCTTTTTATTTTGTCATAAAATTGTTCACTTCTTTAGCTGGCAGAAGGATGCCAGATAAGGCAAAGAAACAAAACCAAACAATTTGCAACCATTTTAGCCTTCAGAAGACGCCTTTTACATCACGTCTTTCTTCTTACATGGAATTATTTTGATACAGCTTTTCTGTATGTGATATGTTCCCTTTCCAACTTTAAATCCTTTAATTAAGGGCTAGATGGTGAGCTGGGCTGTGTGCCCACGGAGCACAGGAAGGTGCATGGATGCACAGCAGCCTCCTGGGCCAGAAATAGGATTCAACCCAGTGCCTTGGTCCCCTAGACAAGAGAATGGGAAGGGGCTGAAGAAGAAGCCTTCGGCTGGTGGCCTCCATGGGCAGAATTGAGCCTTAAATTCCCTGCCCAGGCGCTTGTCCTTGTTCCCTCCCCACCCCCCGGGAAAAGTTCAGAAGAACACCAAAAGAAATGAGACTGACTAGCACAAGAGCTCAGGGGTTAGCCCACTGCTGGCTACAAGGCCTGGGAGGGACTTCCAAGCCCCCTGCAGACCTCGGTGCCTTTCACCCCTGCCCCTGGGTTGTTCCAGAAGGGGAAACCTTCTCCAGCCCACCTTGGAGAGCTGCTCCTCTCCCACAGGGGACCTCTCGGTGTGTCACAAGTGTGCCCAGAGAGAAGCCATCTTCGCTTGGCATGGGGTGGTTAAGCAGCATGTTTATAAAGTCCAGGAGACAGCTGGAGGAATTAAGTTACTTGAGTGCTTCGGGATCCTTCAGGATGAAAAATGCTGTATACATGTCGGATTTTATTATTACAATTACAGTCAGATGTTAATCCCCTCACCGGGATTTGCTAAGGCAGCAGTGCCAACAGCAGCAGTCCATCTCACTGAGTAATTGCCCGATTCCTGACTCTTGGGTGTCTCTGCCCTGAGCTGCTTCTTGTTATTGTGTTTGCTTTAATTCTGACACCGCCGAGACGCGAGTTTCCCCACCCAGCAGTGAGCAAGAGCAGAGCAGGGCTGCCTGACTCCAGCTCAAGCACCGTGTGTGTGTGTCAGGGTCAGGAAACCTGTCACCAGAAGCTTTTGCTGATAAAACTAACGACACACATCTCTTTTTGCAGAGTGTTTGGAGAGCTAATGATGGAAGAGCTGGGGAGCAGCATCGTTTCATGGCTCTAATTGCAGAGCCTGAGGGTGTCCAAGAAGCTGGAGCTTAGAGTTCAGCAAACCCAGTCAGGATCACAACAGCAGAAATACAGAGCAAGGGAAGAAAGGCTGAGATGTTTAAACTGTGCACTCCAGTCCTGCTGGTTGTAAAGAGCCCAGATGCACTGTGACAGGCTCCTGAGCCAGCTCATGGGAGCCTTGTCTCCCTCAAGTCCAGGGAATTCTCTGACTTTATGCTGGATCTCCAACCTCTCCATTTTGGGATATTTTGTTTTCTTTCCCTGTCTGGACCCAACATTTGGCATTTCTGGGGTGACAGAGAGATGGAAACCTGGGGGGATGCTCCTTGCATTAGTCTGCTGAGCAAAGCCATCTCTGCACATGCTCAGAACACACTAGCAGGGCACTCCTGGCTGTTGGGTCCCTTGGCTTTGTCTGATGGGTCACAAGCCCATCATGGTGAGAAACTGTCCCTGAGATCGGCCTCCTTCCCCCCACACCCTGCCCCAGCCCCCGTGGGTAGCTGCTTATCTCATGCCTTTGGGAGGGAGTGACTGGCATGGGCAGGAATGTTCTTACACACTGTCAGCCTGGAGGAACCAGCTGTGTGTCCAATTTCTGGACATGGTTCAAGTGTGAGCTCAGTGCCGAGTGATGTGGAGGTAAAGGAGGTGAGAAGGGTTTGGGTTTTCACTGTGCTGACACACACCAGGCTCCCTTCCTTGGTGCCACAAAGGTTGTGGGTCCATCTATCCACCAAGACATTTTGCCCCACACAACTGAGGAAGGGGTGGAGAAATAGCCACTGATTTAACTTGGCTTGTTATCACCCCATGGCATGCTGAGGAGTGCAGGGACACTTTCTCTCAAGTGAGAGTGATGATCCTGGAAGGCTGTAGCCTCCCTTGTAGAGAGGGTGCTGAAATATTGGACTGCACCTGGCAGCTATACCTGGTGTGCTGGCCCAGGGCATGGTACCCTACTCATCATTCATAGAAACACAGAATCAGTTGGGTTGGAAAAGACCATGAAGATCACCCAGTCCAACCCTTCCCCCAGCACTGCCAAGGCCACCACTAACCCATGGCCCTCAGCACCACATCTCCACAGCTTTGAAACCCCTCCAGGGATGGGGACTCCACCCCTGCCCTGGCCAGCCTGGGCCAGGTCCTGACAACCCTTGCCAGGGAGAAATTCTTCCCCAGCTCCAACCTAAACCTCCCCTGGCACAACTTGAGTTGTGCCAAAAGTTCCTCTTGTCCCATCCCTTGTTCCTTGGGAGCAGAGCCCGACCCCCCCTGGCTCCAACCTCCTCCCAGGCAGTTGCAGAGAGCCAGAAGGTCTCCCCTCAGCCTCCTCTGCTCCAGGATCAACACCCCCAGCTCCCTCAGCCCCTCCTGCTCAGACTTGTGCTCCAGACCCTTCCCCAGCTCCATTGCCCTTCTCTGGACACGCTCCAGCCCCTCAATGTCCTTCTGGTCCTGAGGGGCCCAGAACTGACCCCAGGACTGGAGGTGCAGCCTCCCCAGTGCCCAGCACAGGGGGATGGTCCCTGCCCTGCTCCTGCTGGCCACACCAGTGCTGGTACAAGCCAGGGTGCTGGTGGCTTTCATGGCCACCTGGGCACACGCTGGCTCATATTCATCTGCTGTCCACCAACACCCCCGGGTCCTTTTCCAGCGGGAATTTTCCAGCCACCCTTCTCCAAGCCCGGGGTTATCGGGACCGAAGTGCAGGACCTTGCACTGAGCCTTGCCTCAGTGCAGCCCCGCATGAAGCTGGAAAAGGGCTTTGTAAAAACCCTGGGCTGCGGTGGAGCAGCAGACACGGTGGAGCAGCGGAGTGGAGGTGGAAAGCAGAGGCAGAGCCAGGGTTCGGCTCCTTACGAGGTCTGTGCCGGTGCCCGGACTACCGGGGCTGGTGTAGCCAGAGGATGCCGAGGGCCGGTAAGGGCTCCTTGGAGGCTGCCGAGGGTCGGTAAAGGCTCCTCGGAGGCTACCGAGGGTGGGTAAAGGCTCCTCGGAGGCTGCCACCCCAGTGCCATGCTGGGGGGCTGGACCCGAGGCGCGGTGCCCGAACCCGGGACAGAGCCCAGCGGCTCCCGGGAGCCCCATGGCCGCAGGTGGGACGCGCACCCGGTGGCGGCAGGACCCGGTGGCGGCAGGACCCGGTGGCGGCAGGACCCGGTGGCGGTGTCGCGGCTGTCACTCAGCGCGCGGCGAAAGTGACAGCGGGGGCGGGGCGGGCGCTGGCCGGGCGCGTATTTAACTTGTGGGGCTGAGCGGCAGCGCGGCAGAGAGCGGCGGGCGGGCGGGGAGGGTGCGCGGTACCGACCGGCACCGAACCCAGTCGAATCTCGCCAAGCCGGGCTGCACCGCTCCGAGCCGGCAGCGCAGGGACCGAGTCGCGGGAGCCGCGGCTGGAGCCGACCGGGCCCCCGGAGCAGCAGCAGCAGCAGCAGCAGCAGCAACAGCAGCAGCAGCAGGGCAGCAGCATGGGTCGCCGGGGCTGCTGAGCAGCGCAGCCGCCTCTGCCCACCCCCACCGAGGAGCCGCCGGGGAGCGAGCCGGGAGCCGAGCCGCATCGGTGCCGGGGATCCCCCCGCCCTGCCGAGGATGCCCCAGGGGGCTACGGGCCGCCCCAGCCGCTCGCCATGAGGAGGAGCCCGGCCGGGTTTGAGCCCCGCGTCCCGGCGGTGCCCGCGCAGGGGCCGCCCGTGCGGTCCGCGGCGCCGTGACCCTCCTCCCCGCCCCCTCGCCCGGCTCGCCCGGCTATAAAGGAGGGTTTTATTCTCGGGCTCCGGTCTCACGCCAAACCCTGTCACACCGTCTAGACGAGCTGTCGTGGGGCTCGGCCCAGCTGTCACCATGGCGATGGAGACGAGTCCGCTGTGAATTTTGGGGGGGAGTGAGCAAGAGCGGCGGCGGAGGAGGAGGAGGAGGAGGAGAAGGAGGAAGGTTCGGCCGCCGCCGTGCCCTGCCCTGCCCCGCCGCCGCCCGCGGGGGAGGCACGGACCCCCCGGCGCTCCCGGCCGCGGCTGGAGCCGGCCCGGCGGGGAGCCCCGGGGAGCCAGCGGCCGCGGATCGAGCCTCAGATGCGTCTGTCACACAACCCCGGCCGAGCTATTTAAAGTAACGGGCCTCGCCGGACTTTTGTCTCTGCCTATTTATGAGTCCCCGGGAGCTGGCAGGCGCCGGCGGGCAGCTCTAGGAGCCGAGCCCGCAGCGGCAGCCCCGCGGGGAAGCCAGCGCCGAACCGGGGCCGGCGGGGCCCTCCCGGAGCATGACGGCGATCCGGGCGCTCCTGCTCTGCTCCTGCCTGGGGCTACTGCGCCCGGGGGGCGGGCAACCCTTCCTGCGGCTGCGACCCTCGCCCAGCGACAACCTGCCCGTCAAAGACATCGTGGAGCACCCGGATCCCGAGTACGACCCCAAGGAGCAAGACCTGGACGAGAGGACTCTGCGGAAGAAGCTGGGCAGCCATTTCGACCCCGGTTTCATGGCCGTGGCCGTGCCGGGACCGGCCAACGCCTCAGGCGCTGAAGCGGCGGGGAGGGGGAGGCCGGCGCTGCCCGCCGAGCTGAGGCGACTGGAGCTGGGATTGGGCCCGGGAACGGGAACGGGAGCGGGAACGGGGTCGGGGCCGGCCCCGGGTCCCCGCTTGCGGCTGGGGAAGAAGGCGAGGCGGAAGGTGCTGCAGTGGCTCTGGGCTTACACCTACTGCCCCGTCCTCTACACCTGGAAGGACCTGGGCGTCCGCTTCTGGCCCCGCTACATCAAGGAGGGCAACTGCTTCGCCGAGAAGTCTTGCTCGCTGCCCGAGGGCATGTTCTGCAAACCCGTCAAGTCGGTCACCAAGACCTTCCTGCGCTGGCACTGCCAGGGTTGGTCCAGCCAGAAATACTGCACCTGGATCCCTGTGCAGTACCCGCTCATCTCCGAGTGCAAGTGCTCCTGCTAGCCCCCCTTGCACTGCCTTCTTCTGCCGTTTGGATGATGGCTTTTTTCTTTTTTTTTTTTTTTTTTTTTGGGGGGGGGAAGGTTGTTTGGATTTTTTTTTCCACCATCCCCCCCAACGCGGATGGAACCCGTCTTTTGTTTCTTTTTTTTTTTTTTTTTTTTTTTTGACTTATCTTAATGTTATTTTATTTGAGAGGGGACAAGCGAACCCAGGAACTGCAGGGCAGGCCAAAGGCACAGTAAAGCACTACAATCAGATGTCTATTTTTATACGTATATAGCCTTCTAACAAAAGGAAAATAATAATAATAAAAAAACTTAAAAAAAAAAAAAAAAGCTAAAAAAAAAAATACCCGTCGTGTAAATAGAGAGATTTTAAAGGAAAGGGGGAAATTGCAGCTGTTTTTTATTATTATTATTATTATAATTATTGTTATTATTATTATTTTAAAGACATAGGACCACATTTTCAATCCATCCTCACAGAACCTGAGCATTTCCCTACTGGAGGGAAGGGCAGAAATTTCTTATAAAGAAGATTTTATCAAAAAGAAAAGGGGAGGGGGGGGGGTAAAAAAAATAAGGAAAAGTAAGAATGGCAGCATCCCCGAAGATGGTTGTTCCTCTGTGCTGTATTTTTTTTGTCACTGTTGTTTGAACTTTGCCAAGGTCTCTAGGTTTTGGTGGGCTTTTTTGTTTTGTTTTGGATTTTTGTTTGGTTTCTTGGTTTTTGTTTTTTTTTTAAGTGTATAACAATTAAGGAGGAATTTTTAAAGAAAAGTACAAATCTATGAAAGAGTGGAATCGTTTTCTTGTGTGGGAATACATATAGTCGTGTAGAGATGTTAAAGGAAATTCTGTGTACAGTTTATTTATTTTAACGTTTGTGTATAGGAAAAAAAAAAAAAAAAAAAAAAAAAAAAAAAAAAAAGCTAGAGATTATGCCAGAAGCTATTGGAAATGTTTACTTGAATATTCCTTTAAAAACATATCAATGTAAATATGAGCTATCACTGATCAAAACATTTTTAGCAATAAACTCTATCTTTGAAGAAAATCCCCGTACTGCACCCCAGCTCCCTGGGAGACCGGGGAATTCTTGCTGGGAGCAGGTGATGAGTAAAGGGCTGTGGAAGTGCTGAGATGTCCCGAAGGTTCCACGCGTCTCCGGGATCCTGCTCTGGGTTTTCTTTGCGTGTATAACCCACTGGGGAACCAGAAAAAAAAAAAAGGACGGGAGAGAAATGGCTCGTAACGCCTGAAAGGGTTACGGTGTCCCGGAGTGGAAGTGTCATCTGAAATCCTTGGGAGATTCCTGCTTCGTGCCGCCCGTCCCATGCTCTGTGCCTCTTGGATTCGGCTCTCCCACTGCCAGAGGAAGCTGTCGAGGTTACCGCCCCGGCCATCAAAGCTCCTGACACAATTCGGCGGCCCTGTGTGTGTCAGAACAAATGTTTTTGTGTTTTTTTTTCCCGCCTGCCGCCAGTAGCCCAGAAGGAACGGATGGCAACCAGCCCTGTGCCCAACCCCGGGGGCTGGCATCTGGGCCCCTCCGTGCAGGGGTCAGGAGGATGGGTTGGTCCTGCCATGCTCTGCGTGCCCTCAGCTGCCACCCTGGTGTGCCGGGACCGCTGGGACCCCCAGCTCTGCCGCTGGATTGATGGAGCCAGGGCAAGGGGGAGCGGGCAGCTTGCCACAGCCGGATGGCTGGAGAGGAGCCCAAGCCCTGGGGAGCGGGGGCACGGGCAGTGCAAGTCCGCTCCCAAAGGAGATCTGTCTGTCTTGTCTGTCTGTCTGTCTGTCACAGGGCTTGGAGTAGGGCCCTGACGAGCTGCCAGGCCGTCCCGTCCCCCTCCGTGTTCCGCGTGGGCTGCCGGTGCCGGAGGGGAAGGTCTGGCTGTTCCCTCCGGTGTCTGAAGCGCACCCGGCATCCCCGAGGAACAAACTGCTGCCCGAGGGCTTTGCCAGCCAGGAACCGTCCTCTGCCAAGGCCTCTGCAAGGTGGTGGGGAGACCCTGTCCCCCCTCCTGCTCCCCATGACACCGGAGTGACACCCAGCCCGTGGGAAGGCGCCGGGACCCTCTGAGGTTTGGCCAACATCCCCCTGGCTTCATCCGAGGGGACTGTGGTCTGGTGAGCCCCCTGGAACAGACCTGCAGAGCCTGGAGGTCATGCACAGAGGCTGAAACAGGGAGATGGCTTTTGTAACGGTGGGGATGAGGTGATAGGGACAGTGACATCCAGCAGCCTGTGTCCCCGCAGAGCCCAGCAGCCATCCGCTCAGCCCCACGTGAGGAGACAGGTTGGCCTTTCCACCCCTTTGTCAGCGAGGGAGCAGGGAACAGGGGGGACGAGGAGGGCAGGGTGGAAAAGAGACCTCGGTGAAGGCAATGTGCAAAACATCAGGGGTATTTGGGAGAGGAAGGGGAAAGCTCATTTTGCAAGAGGAACAACATCTGTGGTGTGGGGGCCGAACATCTGTAGGAGGGAGCATGGGGGGAGGGCATTCTGGGAAAATATTTCTGACATAATCCCAACAGTATCTGGTGTGTTGGGATTTGGTTACAAATGGCCCTCTAACGTCTTTGTGCGTTTTGTTCTGCTGGTTCCAGGGGCACACAGAGACCCCTGCTTTGTGCTAACCTGGGAAATAAACCATTCGCTGGGCTCAATGGCTGAGTTCAGTTGCACAGGGAAGGGGGGGGGTGGGAACGGGGAAGGCGAGATTTGTGTGAACTCTAGTGAAAACCAGCCTAAAAGCCTCCGTGCCATGTGCTGGAGGGAGGAGGGGGGCTGCCTCCATCTCTGGGGAGATTTCAGTGGTCCTGCTTGAGATGATGGCTTGTCTGGAGGCGAAGGCAAGAGAGTGGAGCACTGAGGTGCTTGGTGCTGGCAGGGGTGGGCAAGCAGAGGGTGTCCCCGGGGATTGCATCCCAGCTTGCCAGACCTTGCCTGCTGTGGTGCTGGAGTGTGGTCCCCTCATGCCCAGGAGTCTCCTGCCTTGGCTGCCCCGGGAGGCAATGAGTTGGATGTGTGATGGCCAAGGCCTGTAGGCACCATGGCTCTCTTCATCTGCTGAGCCTCAGAGGAGCTAAAGACAAAAGGGAAGAAGCCTTGGTTCTTTGGTGCAGTTATTTCATTGTCCACCCAGGCTGCTTGTCATTAAGGGACAAGCTGGAGGGGGATAAAAAGGGGACAGAACAGGAAGAACACCAAGATGTGATGGGTGCCACCTTTGGAAGATGTGGGTCTTTCCCCCTGTACACTGAGGCAGAGTGGCCCAGGAGACAGGCCCAGAACATCAGAGTGGGTGGCATCCTCTAGGCTGTGTCACACTCGTCCTCACGTTGGCAAGAGACAGGCACAGCTGTGGCCACACACTCACAGGTGTGTGCACCTCTGCTCCCAGGCACCCAGTGGGTCCCTTCGTCCACCCAGAATTGCAGGGGGACCCTGTCTGTGCCCTCTGAAGATGAAGCCAGACACACTTTGCAGTTTCCCTTCTTTTTGCTCAGTCTCAGGGCTTAAGCAGGAGGTGATCAGTGGGAGAGTCAGTGGTTTAACACCTTCTTCCTTTGGCCAGGGCAGAGCAGAGGTGGAAGAGGCTCCATGGGACCTGTCAGCTGTCCAACATACTGCACGCATACTTCACACAGGGGAACTGAAGGCAGTTTTCTCCTCCACGGCCAGTGCTGGCCAGAGCTTGGCTGCTCTGACACCACGGGCTGTGCTGGGGCAGCTCCTTTGGCTGAATCACATCCACATCTCTGTCTTGTTGTCCCTACAAAGCCTGGCTTGGAGCAGAAAGCCTCTCTCTTGGTCCACAGAGGTCTCCATCTTTTCCTTCTGCATGTCAAGGCCCTTCTGTCACCTGGTGAATTGCTCTCTCATCTACAAACTCCAGATTAAGATGATCTTGTTTGTCTTGGGATAGAGCATGAGCTCAGGATGGCTTCTGACATTTGATTCAGTGGCACAGAGGCACTTTTCCATTTGCCTTTCACATCCTGGTTTGGTTTTGGCACCAGCAGCAGGTTAACTCTTTTGTCCCCATTGCCAAAAGGTATTTTGTCCCCGTTTTCCCATGCCGCTTCACATTTAGCTCAGGTCCTCTTACCTAAGGCCAGGCTCCAGGAATGCAATTTGTGTCTGCGTGCTGTCTCTGCCAGAGTGACCCAGATCCCCAAGGCCAGAGCTCACAGATGTCTAATGCCAGCTCTTCAGATACTTGCTTCAGGCCCGGGTGATGACATAAGCCCATCACTCATCGTTCCTAGAAAGGCAGAAGGTCTGAAGCCTTCTCAAACTCCCAAGCACACACTAAAGCTCTTCTCAACATGAAAAATTGTGTTAACCTGCTGTCACTTGCCTTCACAGCCCGATGTGGCCACCAGAAGCTGTCATGGAAAGCCACTCTCCCTGCATGCCTTGCTTGGTCTACCAGCAGGTCCCTGGGGAGCTCATCCTGGTGACTGCTGCTAGCTGGGAGCTCCAGGTGAGCTGCACCTGACTCCTCCAGGCACCCCCAGCTCCTTGTTCATTACCACAATGAAGACCATGCCACAGCAGTGGAGCTAAACAGTGCCAGTACAGGGCAGGGGATATCATGGTGACTGCAGACATGCCCCATGAGGTGGGCAGAAGTGAACTCTTGCCTCACCATCACTGCTGGGTGCAAGGCTGAGGGTCTGCTTCTTCTGGGCAAGACCCACCATGACCTGCTTTGTGTCTCCATGAATCATAAACCCAATCACAGGCCCAGCTGCTGCTCAGCAGAACTGAGCCTTGACCCATCCCCAGCATGTGTGTGAGGGGATGCAGGGAGTATCTTAGGGTTTTATTCACTGTCACTCCAAAGGTGTCAGGCAAACTGCTGGTTCATCTGCAAAAAATGCTCCTGAGCCTCTTTTTCCCCTCAGTGATTAAAACCAAACTTTTACAGCAGCAGCAGCCAGGAGAGATGGTTGCCCTTTGGTGATAGATCAATGGTATTTTGCTTTAAAATGTCAGACACCCCATGAAGGAGAAGGACCACCTCATGTGGTGTCTGGGAGCCCAAACAGAGAGGCAGAGCCACCACGAGCAAATCACAGCGAGCTGGGAAGCAGCACTTGCAACCCAACCATTGGCTAAAATGGCTCTTTCAGGTGGCTGCTGAATAAGTCCATTCACAAAAAAAAAAGCAGGGCCAGTTTGTGAACAGCAAAACGGACTACATATTTTATTATTTTAATTTTTTTTCTACACTGGATGAGTCTGCCAGGGAGACACCCAAGCCCTGAAGCAGATGTGTGGGACGTGGCTGGTACAGCTGTGCCCAAGCCCAGCATAGATGCTGTGAATTTAGGAGGACTGAGTTTGCCTCTGTGTTTGCAGGCCTGGATGTTCCTCCTGGGGAGGTTGAGTGCCTTACCCAGAGAACCTGGGCCTCCTGCCTCAGCCTCCAGGCTCCCTGGAGTTGGGTAGGGACCACTGAGGGCCTCCACCAATAATGTCACTGGAGTGTGGTAGGAGACCCCCACTCCAGCATCCTAAATTCAGATGTCCTGAAAAGGGAAAGGAGGCTTCACATAAGCCCATGCTCCCCTAGAGCTGAAGTCTTACAAACCATTAAAAAAAAAAATAAAAAAAATTTTAAAAAAAGGCTTTGGAGCCAGTTCTGCTAGAACTGCTGGGGATCCATGCTGAGGACCCTGGAGCTCCCAGGATGGCTGTTCAACCACTGAACAGCAACATGCACACTGTGTTTCACTTCTCCATCTCAGCATTGGCTGCTTTGGAGTCACATACAGGTGTTCATGCCTATAGGCTTCTCAGGCATTGCACAAGAGCTGTCAGATCACCCCTGAGGCCGTGTCCTCAAGCGTTGCCTGGTCTTCTTCCATCCCATTTACTGCCAAAAGACACTTTCTCTCCAGGAGATGGTATGAACAAAGGGCTGGGCCTCCAGCCTTGGCTCAGTTTATCTACTTTATTGAGGCAGGAACCATATTTCATCCTGCAGCTCAGATTAAGCACTGAGCTGAACTTGGTGTTCAACTCTTTGACCATATTTTAAGAAAGAGCCTACTTTTGCCTCCTCCCTTCCCAGCAAGAACTGTAGCCAACAATCCTCTCGGGCACTCCTGGAGACAGAAAGGCAGTGTGAAGGTCAATGTCCAGCCATGAAGCTGGACTTTGTGACACGCTGGTGAAGGTGGGTGCAATGATCAGATACCCAGCAGGAGCTCTGACCAAGCTGTACCAGGAGATGCCTTCAGCCAGGCTGCCTGCTGGCTGCTGAACTGGGCTGTGAGGCTGTTTCTCACCAGGCTCTGCCTACTCCCAGACATTACTCTGGAGGTGCTCCTGATGGGGGACCGGTGACCTTAAAGCAGGCAGAGGACCCCCAGTCAGGCACAGAGGGCATCCTGAGGTCAAGGCTGTGGCACACTGCTTGGTCCTCCTCCTGGGACCGAAGGGGAGCAGGTGTCCCCTGGGCTGGGAAGGCCCTGGGGAGCTGTGACCGGAGTGTGGCAGAGTTTGTGCTGGCATTTCGCTCCCTCAGGGCTCCCCGGGCAGGCTGGCTTTTCAGGACATCTGAATTTAGGATGCTGGAGTGGGGGTCTCCTACCACACTCCAGTGACATTATTGGTGGAGGCCCTCAGTGATCCCTACCCAGCTCCAGGGAGCCTGGAGGCTGAGGCAGGAGGCCCAGGTTCTCTGGGTGTGCAGTGGGGAGAGGGACAGCACTGTGTCCAGTTCTGGAGTCCCCAGCATCAGAAGGACACAGAACTCCTGGAAGGTGTCCAGAGCAGAGCCACTCAAATGCTCAGAGGGCTGAGCACCTCCCTGGGAAGCCAGGCTGAGGGATTGGGGTTGTTCAGCCTGGAGAAGAGGAGGCTCCCAGGGGAGCTCAGAGCAACCTTCCAATATCTGAAGAGAGACTGAGAGAGCTGGGGCTGTTCAGCCTGAAGAAGAGGAGGCTCAGGGGAGACCTCATCACTCTCTACAACTCCCTGAAAGGAGGCTGGAGCGAGGTGGGAGTTGGACTCTTGTCCCAGACGACTTTCAACAAGACAAGAGGACACAGTCTTAAGTTGTGCCAGGGGAGATTTAGGTTAGATATTAGAAAGAATTTCTTCACGGAGAGGGTGATCAGGCAATGGAATGGTCTGCCCGGTGAGGTGGTGGATTCTCCGTCCCTGGAGATATTTAAAAAGAGCCTGGATGTGGCACTCAGTGCCATGGTCTAGCAACTGCTCCGGTGGGTCAAGGGTTGGACTTGATGATCTCTGAGGTCCCTTCCAACCCGGCTAATTCTATGATTCTATGAACCTTCCAATATCTGAAGGGGCTTCAAGAAAGCTGGGGGAGGGCTTTGGACATGGGGGTGTAGGGAGAGGACAAGGGGAAATGGTGTAAAACTTGAGGAGGGGAGATTTAGGTTGGACATTAGGAGGAAATTGTTTGGTGTGAGGGTGCTGAGCCCCTGTGCCAGGTTTCCCAGAGGAGCTGTGGCTGCCCCATCCCTGGCAGTGTTGAATTCTAGGCAGGATGGTGCTGGGAGCAGCCCGGGCTGTGGGAGGTGTCCCTGCCTGTGACAGGGCTGGCACTGAAGGAGCTTTCAGGTCCCTTCCGACCCAAACCATTCCCTGATTCTGTGATTCCGCTGCCCCGGGGCTCTCAGGAGAGCAGACGGGACGTGCAGGGGAGAAGGATCCCGCCACGCAGGAGGTGCTGCCCGCGGTTCGGTTCGGTTCGGTTCGGTGCCGTGTCCCTCCCGTCTCCTCGGCGCCGGGGCCGGGCCGGGCGGGGTCACAGAGACAGCCGCGGGCAGCGTCAGGCGGGAGGAGAGCGCCACCTGGCGGACAGGCGGGGTCAGGAGGGGCCCGGGGCTGCCCCAAGGGCTCTGAAACCGCGGCCCAAAGCGGCCCCGCGGGCAGGACCCGGACAGGTTCTGGGCAGGACCCGGACAGGACACGGGCAGGACGCGAGCAGAACACGGGCAGGACACCGGCAGGAGCCGGACAGGAGCCGGACAGGACCCGGGCAGGAGCCGGACAGGTTCTGGACAGGTTCTGGACAGGTTCTGGACAGGAGCCGGGCAGGAGCTGGACAGGTTCTGGACAGGAGCCGGACAGGAGCCGGACACGACCCGGACAGGACCCGGGCAGGAGCCTGACAGGAGCTGGACTGGAACCGGTCAGGATCCGGACAGGTCCCAGACAGGACCCGAGCAGCATCTGGACAGGATCCGGACAGGTGCCGGACAGGAGCCATACAGGTCCCGTACAGGTCCCGTACAGGTCCCGTACAGGTCCCGTACAGGTCCCGGACAGGACCCGGACAGGTCCCGGACAGGTCCCGTACAGGTCCCGGACAGGTCCCGGACAGGTCCCGGACAGGTCCCTGTACCCGCTCCACCCATCCCTGCCGTCGGTTCCCGGTGCCCCGCGGTGGGCAAGGAGCCCTGTGGCCACTCGCCGTCTCCCTTTTGGGCCCTTTTTTGCTCTTCGGGGCCACTTGAGGCCCAGCACCCGTCACGGTGCCCCGAGAGGGAGGGAGCAGCGTCCTGGGATGGCCCGGACAGTGCCCGGTGTGGTGGGGCTGTGCCTGAGTGGGCTTTACCGTGGGGCAACCGAGGGCCCATCTGGGCCAACACTGTGCTGGATGCTGCGTGGTGGAGATTCAGCACCTCCCCGGGAAAGTCCAGCATCTCACCAACCATCACCGACCCCAGAAGTCCTGTTAGGCCACCCCAGCATTGCAGGAGCTGCCTTTTATCATCCTCCATCCGATACAGCAGCAGCGGTTGACCCAAGAAGTCCAAAGACCTCCACGACTTTGCTCTGGGCTGAAGTGAATTTGTAAAAGAACTTCAGCCTGCCTTGGATATAAAGGCTTCCCACGGGGACCCACTAAGCAGCCCTCCATCCTCCCACGGGGAGTGACAGAAGCAGCACAACCAAAGATACCCTGCGTAGAAGAAAGGAGATTTCCTCCATGAGTGCTCCGAGGGAAGTGGGATTCATCTAGGCCCCTCCATTTCTGCTGCCTATGTGCTGAGTGTCTGTGCACAGTTGTTGTCCTGGTCCAGGTCCAGCCCTGTTGTCCAGCTCAGTTACTTCAATAAGCCTTCAAATTGCTTAACAAATACCACACAAATATTTCAACCCTGAGAATTTGTACTCCGGGCTCAAAATGTGATTTATCTTCATCTATGCCTGCAAGATTTATCAGCCCCAACTGAGGGAATGGCTACGCTCTTTAAAGTGCGGTTCGAGTCAGAAAAAACAACTGGAGTCTCCTCTCAGCAAGTAGGACACATGGCCAAACCAGAAGGGAAAAATTGAGAAACGATTTTCTAAAAAAATCCTTGTGTTTTTTGGTCAAAATTTTTGAAGCATGGCTGAATTTAGAAACATTTGACCAACTCTGTAGCATGCCAGAAGCCAGGAAAGGGAATCATGAAATCTTGGTCAGGTTTCTTCTCTGTTCTTCATCAAAATCTCAGATTTTGATGTCGTTTCTCATCAAGAAAGTGCTGGCAAGCACTGCGTGGCACATCTGCAGCCTTCCACCACACAGAGATGTGTCTCTGGATGCACAGACATGAGAAGGAGAGCACTTGTTCGTGTGCTCTGGGCGTGGGATGTGAGGGCTTAATCCTGGGCATAGAGGAGAGCACTGGTAAATATGGCACGAATTTCTGCTAACAAACCCTGCAGACTTGCAGGTCCAGCCATCATCGCTCTTCTTCCTTTCTTCTTGCTGTGACACTGAGCTCCCAAGGGGGGGAGGCTGGTTCTGCTGTGCCCTGAGAGCCACTGGAGCAAGACGAGGAAATCCCAGTGCCCTGGACAGATTCAGAAAACATTTGTCTGTCTTAAAAGAGTCCATTTGTCTGTCTTAAAAGCTCTTCAATTCAATCTCCAAGGTGCAGGCCATGGACAAGAAGGACAAGTCCAAAAAACCAAGCAGGGTAAAACCTCAAACCAGGCAGAGGAGATCAAGAAACAGAAAGTGGGCCATTGACTGGTTGTGAGTAGCTCCATGGCATTGAGCCAGAGCCAGCCTGTTCAGTGAGCCTGGTCTGGAGGTGAGAAGGGATGGGAGATGGGTGCAGAGACCCATTCTGTGCAGAGACCCGAGCTCCAGGAAATGGATTTGCTAGTGGCAGGAAATTTTTTTCAGACCAGACTTACCTTGAAACCATATTATTTTTGTATCTGTGCAATTTCCCATTAAAATGCAACAAAGAAAAAAATAAAATAAAATGGCACATTCCGAAGGTTTCCCTCAAACATCATCAAAGCCTTGTGATCCAGTCTGTACAGACTCTGTGCATCCAGATTATGACTGCAGTCACACAAGGCAAAAAAAGAACAAAAATATCCTTCCAGGCTGGATGTTTGATATGATCCTTTGCTAGTAAGTGCAAGAAGGATTTTTTATTCCTCATCAACTCACCTGGGTCTGTATGGTTTCGTTCCCCAAAGAAAATCCTTTGTAATTTAGCCTTTTCTGTGCAGCCATAGAATCACAGAATATCAGGGGTTACAAGGGACCTCTGAGATCATTGAGTCCAACCCCCCTGCCCCAGCAGGATCCCCCAGGGCAGGACACACAGGAACACATCCAGGGGGGTTTGGAAAGGCTCCAGAGAAGGAGACTCCACAACCTCCCTGGACAGCCCTCACTCTCACAGGCAAGAAGTTTCTCCTCATCTCCTTTCTCTTAGTTCAGTGTCTCTTTGGTCTTTCAGGGAACATAAAAAGTATTTTCCTGCCTGCAAATAATGCACTGATAGATGTTTCTAGCTATTCTAGTGGTTAGGTAGAGGTATGGAGCAAAAATTTGACCTTTCATGCCCTTTCATTGAACCTGGGAGGATCCCAATTTCAACCTCAGCAACAAAGAGAACGTGTAAGTCTTGATTTAAAAGATCTGAAATTACTCTCATCCTCCCCTCTCTCTGCTTGTCTCATTCAGCCAGTGTCAGCTCATCCTGCCTCACCTGGAGCCAGGCAGAGGCAGCTGGATCCCATCCACACCACTGTGCTGGCCAGCCCGTGGGTAAGGTGGTAGGGGCCAGACATCTGAGGTGAGGGCTGGAGGGGCATTACCCCCATCTTAGTTCCTGTTCCACACGTGGAGCTGGGCAGTACCTTCAGGCCTGACCCAGCCTGCTTGGTGTCCATCCCAGCCGTGCAAGAAGCCACACAGGGAGAAGGAGCTGCAGGGCTGACTCTTTCCCATGGCTAAACCAGACCCACAACCAGAGGGGGACTCCAGGAGACACCTTCATTTCCCCTGACACCATCAGCAATACGTGCTGCGACTGAAGACCTGAGAGCAATCCTGTCCCACTCTGGTCCCCGTGTGTCACCAGTGATGCCAGCCGTGCCTGTAGTCATCCCCTTGGTTCCAGCACGGTGGATGCCAAGCAGCTGGCATCCTGCTGTCTCTGTCTCACACATTGTTTGGCGTGCAGATAGCAAAGGGCTGGGAGGATGTGCAGTGATTAGTCTGGAGGGTTACCTTGCTGTTGCCTTTACCAGGACTTTTACCCAAGAAGAGATGAGAAGCAGGTGGAGTCTCCTGCCACGGGGGAGCTCCACAGGCAATGCCCTCCCCACTAAAGAGCATTACCTGGTGTGTGCTGAGTGATCCACCCCCAAATGGGAGGTGTCCTGGTTTGGGCCAGGATAAAGGTGATTTTCTGTCTTGTACTTTTGCTTTCAGCTCAGTCTCCTGTAAGTAGCTGCACTTGCTGAAATTAACAGCGAGTTTCTCAGACAGTGTCTGCTTCTAGGACTGATAACACTCGATGTTTATAGTTACTGCCAGAGACTGGTGTGCAGAGCCAAGGACACTGCTCAGCTCTCAGGAACATTTTACCTTTCAGAAGGAGTAAGGAGGTCCCACCTGAACCCCTCCTTTGGGGAGGACCGGACAAGATAGATGCCAGAATTGACCAAACAGAGTATTCCATCCCATACACCTCATACTCAGTAGAAATTTGAGGAATCACAAGGGTCAAACCCCTTCCTGCCCTTCCTGCTTCCCTTCCTTCTCCTGTCCCTGTTTTCTTCAGCATCCTGGGAGGATTACTTCCATTTCTCTGCCTGTGGTCCTGATCCGTGCCAGACCATATCTGTGTGTTCCTGCCTCCAGATCCCAACTGCTGCTGACTCCAGGATTCCAGCCTGGACTTTCCCAGGGCTGCCCTGCAGCCTCAGTGGTGATCTGAGAGTTATTGGGGGAAAGGGGGGAGGAACGTGGGATCAATTTTCCTGTATATTTGTATATATTTAGTACTTTTTCCTATTTATCATTACTGTTTCATTAAAGTTGTGTAGTTTAGTTTCCAACCCATAAGTCTCTCTTCCTTATTCTCTCTCTTTTCTTTATCAGGGAGGAGAGGGGGATTAATAGAGAGCATCTGTTATTCGGTTCAATTGCCGGGCCAGTGTTAAACCGTGACAGGAGGGTAGATCATCACGAGTGCAAAAAGTGCTCCTGCTGCTGCCAGTGCCTGTGACACCAGGTGAAATAAAAGCAGGGTCATGGTATCTGTTATCTCAAGACTTTTCTGGTGTTAGTGGGCATGCCTGGGCACATGGGAACGATTTAAATCACATTAACATCCCCCTTACAGGATTCATTAGCTTGGCTACTGCTCAACACACTCTGGGAATCACACTTCAGCATTATAATCTTTTACCTTCAGGCAGTCATCTAAGGACTTCATCCAAGGTTGCACAGGCACCTCCTCTGGGCTTGCCATAGGGCTGTCCCTGGGGTGACTCTTTGCCCTTGGCTTTGTTTAGCATCCCCCAGCCCTTTCCTATAGGAGGAAAGTGTGAATCTGCTGGAAGTGTGAATCTCCATGCCTCGGGACTGCACTCCAGGAACCAGTGGGGAAAAGCAGAATGCCCCATCTGATGGTGTAGCTGTAAAACCTCCCTGCTGTGTCCTACAGTTGCAATCTGCAGCTCTCCCATGCCTCCTGGGTGGGCCTGCACACACACGGGCAGGTTTCTCTCTCATCCATGCAATTTCTGCTTTTGGACAAGCCAAGGGACGATTCCTTGAACCATCTGGACACTTGTGTCCAAAGCCTGATCCTGGTCTAAAAGTCTCCCAGGTCTGAGCTGCTTTTGAGACATCTGTCACCCAGGGCTGAGAAGAGGTTCCCAGGCCTGCTCAGAAGAAAACCATCGCTGTCTGCTTGGCACCGGAGCTTGGACGGGAATTCTCTTGTTTTTTTCATGAGGAGGCTGAGCGGTCAGCACATACCACGAGGAACAGTCAGAGGAGCAATAAATAACCTACCCAGACCAGAAGGAGACAACCTGTTCAGACTGGACCACTCATCCCCTGCACCAGGCAGAATGCCTATTGCTCTGCGTCAGGGTCTCGTGTCTGCCTTCTTCGATTGCCACGTCCCAAGGATGTGGTAGGCAGCCATTGGGATTGTCTTTGTTCTAGTGGGACATTTCACTCCTGCTCCCAAAGCTGTGCCAAGAGGCAGATGCCATCACTGCAGACTGGCTCTGGACTGCTCTTCCTATCTGGGATTGCACCCCACCAGACTTTTGCATCCCAACAAGAGTCCCCAACCTTGCTCGTTCTCCAGGAGCGTTTTGAAAACATTAAGGTACTGTTACTTATCCCAGGAAAACCCCATTTTCCCAGATGATGTTTCTTTGTTGGCTTGCACCACCCATAAGACTCTGGGGAACAGAAGAGGTCCCAAATAGTCAGTCCAAGCCCCTCACTTGGCGTTTCCTTGTCTCCCCCAGAAAGTCTACAAGAGAAAGAGGCGTGAAGAGTTGTTCCTACTGCTCCAGGCCAACATTTCCTCCTAGTCACCTCATGCCAGGCATCAAATATGCAATAGCCAGGGGTTGTAAAGTGCTCTGAACCTGAAAAGTGCTAACTAAGAGAATAAAGCACAACACGAGTGTTATTAATAAATGCCAGCCGCTGTTATATAACTCCTAATCATGAGCCACGTCTTTCGGCCCTCATTGTTCCATTGTCAGGCCCCATTATCTGGGAACTCTTACCCACCGACCACAAGAAATAGCCTGGGCTCTGCGGGTTTGCAGACTTTGTTGTTGGAAAGCTTTTCATGCAATTGTTTTTGCTTTGCACTGTTGCCTTCCTTATTGTACAGATGTGGGTGTGTATCGCAGCCCACACCCTCTGTCTTTTGCCCCAGGACAACTCTGAAAATGAGCTGATCTGTCTCAGTGAGTGTTTTTCCTAAGAATTCTCTTTTAAAACAACAACATTCAACCCAAAAAACCTCCTTCGTTTTCCTGAAGTGAGGCATGTGCTGGGGCAAGATGCTGGCCTGCAATCCCAGCACTTTATCCCCAGAAGTAACTCCCTGCAGGACTGGCACTGCCTTAGCCCCAGCCTGAAGGAAGAAGGGAGTGGGGGGTAACCAGGCCTCTGGGACTGGTGTGGTTGCAGGCAGGGCTATCAGTCCTACAGTTTTCAGCAGCCCCCTTTCAGTATTTTTTGTCCCCTTGACCAATGCCCACCTTCTGCATGGCATTTTTACCTGGCAATCAACGTGGAGCTCACCTGGCACTCACATAAGCTTGTAAGTGAGTCTCAGCTCTCCTCAGGAGCCATTCCAGATCCCTGCCATAGTTTCCACCCTCAGATGAAGAATGTGTGCATCTTCACATCACCTTCAAGCTGGTCAGTGTAAGATGCACCAGTGTGGGAAGCTCTGCAGGCTGGGTCATGGCTCTTCAGGTTAGAGGCACTGTTGTTTCCCGGGCCTCAGGCTAGAATTGAATAATGCCTTTCTGGTCAAAATGAAAAATTTTATTGAACTTTGTCTGGGTTTGGAAGATAAATTATAAATCAAAACCAGAAAATTCTGGGAAAAAAGCTTTGGTGTTCAGTTTCTGAGGCCTGTATTTTCTCTAGCAAAAACATGTTTTAAAAATCAGTGCATTTTTTTCTTCCTTTCTCTGGAAAACCTGAAATGACACAGGAAGCTAAAAATAGTAACAAAACTATTTGGTGTTTTTCAATCAGCTCTAATGCAAACTTCGGTGTTGGCTCAGGCAGGATTTGTTATTTTTCTGACCAGGGCCTGTGTTAGAGTTGTGAATATAACCAACAAAAACGGTTTAGGAAAGCCACCAACCCGTTCCTGAATGGTTTTCTCTGGAACTCATCCAGCTCCTTACACCTTCAGGCAGCAGCAGAAGTGATGCTCTTGGGATGGGGACAGAGGTGAGGAACACCCGTGGCAGTGTCACCATGGTGTGGTCCCCAAGCCTGGGGCTGCAGCTGGGGTCACCCTCCCTCACTGTCATATGGTCACTGTTCTGACAGGACCATCTTGGGTGGCTGCATCTCCTTCCCAGGTGATTTTGAGTCTCCTAGGTGGACACCCTCTGGTCTTTCCTGTGGTTTGCTGTTAGGGTGGGTGCAGAACATGAGTGGCCACCACCAGGCACCTTCTCACCTCCTTCTGCACAGCAGGTCCTAGTGCTTTCCCTTTAAAAAGGAGTAAGACACAAGGCACAGGGGTTGTGTGTGCTGTGTGAGGAGCTGGGGTGGCCCAGGAGACCACTCTCCTGGGACCTCTGCGTGGCACAGACATGTCTACCTAACAATTGAAGGAATATTTTCCACCCCAAGAATCCATCTCATGGTCCCCTCTTCATTTGTGACACAAGGGAAAATGTGAAGCAGCCAAGACGCGTGAATCACTGTCCCAAACAACATATAATGAACTCATAAAATCAAAGGCAGGGTTTGTTTCAACCCGTGCTGCCAGGGCTCCTTGAGCATTGTCTGGAATGAATTTAAGTTGTTACAAAACTCCCTGTGTCTCTGTGTCTCTTCCCCCCAACTCCCCAACCCGTCATTCTTCTCTTCCCCCTTCACGGTCTGCTTTCCTATGAGCTTCTTTCTTCTTCTTTTCCCTCCCACTTTCCCTCTCCCTTCTTTCTCCCTGTGTTCCCCTTGGTCCTTCCTTCCCACCCCTTTGCCCCAGTCCTTCCCCTCAGATCCCTGCTCCCTCCAGCCCTCCCTGTGCCTGCAGCCTGGATACCCCCCACCACTTTCCAGCCAGACCAATTTCCAGGACAGCATTGAAGGAAAACCATTAGCCAAGTCAACAGGGGCTGGAATTCCTGCTGGGTGTGACACAACCACCCCAGGGGACCCCTCCAAGTTCTCCCTCAGCAGGAGCACAGCCATCAGCAGAGCCTGGGAGGAAAGGTGACTTCCCAAGCAGTACTTGGAGCTGGAAGAGCATGGCCAAGGAAAAGCAGCAGGAACCCCACTGTGTCACTCTGTAGCCCCAGCAAGTGCCATACAAGGGGCAGAGTGGGGGTCGTGCTGGTCCATGCAGGGTGCTGCAAGGAGAGGCTTTGATAACACAGCAGCAGCCATCCTTGGGAAATGCCTGCACACCCCATGTCCAACACTGTTTTGGGGACAGTGTCCTGCTCCACCTTGCCACCTCTGGGTGCTCTTCAGGCTCTGCTGGGTGAGGTAACCCTGGCAGCAGCACAGGCAGCAGGTCCTGATGCTGGCACATCAGTCTGAGCAGGTGCTCACCTTCATGCTACTGCCTCCCAGGAACCACTTTCAGCCCTACAGCCCTGCACTCCTAAAGATGGCAAGGAAGCAGGCGCTTGAATCCCACCACCACTTCAAAAAGCCAGGGATTTGTTTCCATCACATAGGAGCTGTGGTTCTGGAGCTGCAGGCTGCTGGCAGAGGCTGCGGGGTGCTGCCCAGCCAAGGTGTGTCCTGCTCATCTGGGGACCTGGGCTGGCATCTCCCTACTGCAACCCATGGTCCTGGGAACAAGGAATGAACCAAGGGACCTTGTATGGTGCCTAACTGAGTGGCAAAGGCACAGCCTGAGCTGCTGGGGCTTTCAGGAAACTCAGCCCAAACCTATCCAGACACTGAGGGCTTGAATTGGTTCAGAGCAAACAAGCCACAAGCCAAATCTCAGCCCCAGCTATGCTAGAGCCAGCCTGGCGAGCTGCTCCCAGCTCACACAGCACAGCCTCCATCTGCCAGGCAGGTTTGTGGACCTCTTGCCAGAACCAGGAGTGTGCTGTCCTCTGATTGCAACATCAGCAGCCGCTTTCAGTGGTGAGAGCTTGCTCCTCCAGCCCTGCAGATGGGGTGTCACCCACCAGCTGGCACAGCTCAGATCCCTTCAGTGCATGAGGACATCACCCCTGCAGTAAGCCAAGAGCCCCTGATGGGAGCTGGGAAGTGAGAGCAGGCAGGTGTAGGGTCCCCAGCACCTGGAGATGCTCAGGTACTTGATGAGAATTATTAAAGGAGCTCCTTAAAGCCAAGGTTAGCTGCCCGTGGACCTGTGTTTTGAGCCCCTGAAAAGCAGCACTCAGCAGTCGGATGAGAGGTTTTCCAGGAGGAACCCTTGCCCTGCATCCACATAACTTCTCTAAGCAAAGATGCTGCTGGTGTGTGGCCGTGCTACCCTGAGAGGCCCAGCCAGGCAGGGAGAGTGCCAGAGGGTCCTGCGTGCCCCATCGGCCCGCTGCTGAAAACACAAACCGAGCTCCAGCTGCCCCACGGGACGGGTTCCTCACCGAACCACCCGTTCCCAGGCTGCTGGAACCTCTCCCGGCCCAAGCCCCGAGGAACCGGGGTTGTTCCGGAGGCTGCAGCTCTGAGGATGCGGCTCCACCTCGCGGCTGCTGCTGCGGATCCTTTGGGGACACGCGTGTCCCTTGGCCAGCCGTAGCAGCACTGAAGAAGTTGTAAGGTGACCAAAGGGGTTGTAAGGTGACCAAATTCTTCAGCAAACCATGCAGTGATGCGGGAATGGGAAGAGTTAAAATTTGAGCCGTGGGGAGGTTGGAAACTCTGGGGGCTTGCGGCTCAGAATGTTGCTGAGAGATTTGGGAAAGAGACACAAAATCAATTCCTCACCCCCACCAGCAGCAGCTGGATAGGTCTGGGGTCCTAGTTGAGCAGGACACACTCATTGTGTTGGGTATTCTCCAGGGCATGTTTTCACTGTGGGAGTAAGTGTGGGCAGGGACTCACCAGCCCCTTCATCACGAGGTGAGGACAGCCTTGGGAGGAAGAGATGAAGATAGAGACGTGCTGGAAGAGCAGGAGCTGAGGTTCCCATGGAGCCACAGCTTGATGGGGGCATGGAGGGTACCTGGGGAGGCATTGCACATCATTCCTTCACCCTCCTCCCACAGCATCCCTCCTGCTCAAGACTGGGGAGGGTGATGGTTGGGCTACAGCTGGCACTGGCATGTAGCTGAGGCACAGACAGCCACAGGTTCAGTGTCCCTCAGCCTCTCCCGGACCCATTGTGCCAGGGGAGCTGCAGGGCAGGATGGACCTCGGGCTGCCCCAGTGCCCAGGCTTGGGCTGTTAGCTCCAGCTCTGCCCTGTGTGATGTTAACATGGAGCATCCACGGGGAGGACAGGGCTGAGGCAGGGAAAAATCTGAGTGACGTCCCACTGCAGTGGTGTTATGTGCTGGACATTGCAGTGCTGTTGCACCTCGTTTGTTTTGGTTTTTTTTTCCCCCAGACCACATTCGCTGCAGACTTCTCAATCCCTGTCCCCACTGGGGTCTGGTTCTCATGTCTACTTCTGCTTGGAAAGGGGTATTTATGTCATTTTGTGAAACGGCTCATCTGAAAATGAGACACAAGCCCCAAATGCTTGGCTTTCCCCTGGGAGGTGGCAGGCAGAGGCAAACCTGTGTGTCTGTCTGTGTTTCCACCCCTGGAAATGTCATCCTGATTTTTCCACAGGCTCGTAGGGGCACCCACACCTGAAAACCTCCCTGTGAGCTGCCCCCATGCCCCTTCACAGCTCAAACCCAGTCAGGCAGCCTGGGAGTCTCTGTTCTCCATCCATGCAGAGCATGGGGAAGAACCCAAACACAGACCTGGGTGTCCTGGGCCTACAGGAAGGTCAGTGGTGAGCAGGAGGATGGGGGCTGGAGGAGGGGACAGACTCCCAAGGGCTGGTGAGCCACTAGCATGATGGAGCAGTGGAGGGATGCCTCAGGCAAAGCCCACCCCATGAGGCAGGGTGTTCACAGAACCACAGAATGCCAGGGGTTGGAAGTGACCTCGAGAAATACCTAGTCCAACCCTCCTGCCAAAGCAGAGTCACCTGAAGTACATCACACAGGAATGCATCCAGGTGGTTTTGGAAAGTCTCCAGAGGAGACTCCACAACCTCTCTGGGCAGCCTGTGCCAGTGTTCCTATCTCTCTGCATGCCCACGTTTCATCTTCTGAACCCACATTTCAGCTGGGGTGACCTGCACTGCAGAAGAAACCAGGTGTGGGGACAGGCTCTGAAAACAGGGTGGGAAAGCAGATCTGTGTGCCCAGGAAAGGAAGCAGGTGAGGTGCAGAACATCCCTTTGAAGGGTGCAAGGCACAGAAAGAAGCGAAACTTGAGGGGAATGATGGAATCACCATGAAGACAACCTGTCTGTAGTGGGATCCTCTTCTCCCAACACACTGAGGCAGAGGTCTGCTGGGACTGGTGAAGGGACAGTCTTCCCTTCTGTCAGCAAACCTCTTCCTTCTTCAGCGAAAAGATGAAAGAAGGGCTGGGGGAAAGTGATAAATAGGGTCTCTCCTCATCTCATAGAATCATAGAATCATAGAATTAGCCGGGTTGGAAGGGACCTCAGAGATCATCAAGTCCAACCCTTGACCACTACCGCTGCAGTTACTAGACCACGGCACTGAGTGCCACATCCAGTCTCTTTTTAAATATCTCCAGGGATGGAGAATCCACTACTTCCCTGGGCAGCCCATTCCAATGGCTGATCACCCTCTCCGTAAAGAAATTCTTTCTAATATCCAACCTAAACTTCCCCTGGCACAACTTAAGACTGTGTCCTCTTGTCTTGTTGAAAGTCATCTGGGAAAAGAGATCAACTCCCACCTCGCTACAGCCTCCTTTCAGGAGTTGTAGAGAGTGATGAGGTCTCCCCTGAGCCTCCTCTTCTCCAGGCTGAACACCCCCAGCTCCCTCAGCCTCTCCTCACAGGACTTGTGCTGGATCCCTTCCCCAGCCTGGTTGCCCTCCTTTGGACCTGCTCCAGGACCTCAATCTCCTTCCTGAACTGAGGGGCCCAGAACTGGACACAGGACTCGAGCTGTGGCCTCACCAGGGCTGAGTACAGGGGCAGAATCCCTTCCCTGGACCTGCTGGCCACGCTGTTCCTGATCCAGGCCAGGATGCCATTGGCTTTCTTGGCCACCTGGGCACACTGCTGGCTCATGTTCAGCTTCCTGGCAATCCAGACTCCCAGGTCCCTTTCTGCCTGGCTGCTCTCAGCCACTCTGTGCCCAGCCTGTAGCAAATAAGTCTCAATAAGGTCCAAGAGCCTGCCCGGGAACTGGAACCTCTGTCTCCTTCAGCCTTTTCTACCTGCTGGGATGCAGAGGCAGCGGGGGGGCTGGTGCTGCCTGGTATCTCCCCATTCATTAGGGCAACCAGGCTGGTGAAGGGACTCGAGCACAGACCCTATGAGGAGAGGCTGAGGGAGCTGGGGGTGTTCAGCCTGGAGAAGAGGAGGCTCAGGGGAGACCTCATCGCTCTCTACAACTCCTGAAAGGAGGCTGGAGCCAGGGGGGGGTTGGGCTCTTCTCCCAGGCAACTTTCAACAAGACAAGAGGACATGGTTTTAAGTTGTGCCAGGGGAAGTTTAGGTTGAATATTAGAAAGAATTTCTTCACGGAGAGGGTGGTCAGGCATTGGAATGGACTTTCCAGTGAAGTGGTGGATTCTCCGTCCCTGGAGATATTTAACAAGAGCCTGGATGTGGCACTCAGTGCCATGGGCTGGGAACCACAGGGGGAGTGGATCAAGGGTTGGACTTGATGATCTCTGAGGTCCCTTCCAACCCAGACAATTCTATGATTCTGTGATTCTCTCTCCTCGGGTGGGCCTGGGGGCTGTGTCTGTCCTGCTGGGGAGCTGGCAGAGCCATGGGGTGTCTGTCCCTCCCATCGCCGAGCATCTCTGCTCCTTCTGCCCCAGGAGGGCAAGGAGGTGACCGAGCTGAGTCTCATCTGCCCGGAGGAGGCCGAGGCTGCGGTGCCAGCCCAGCTCATGGCCCGCAGCCCGTTCGGTTCCGGACGCTGTGCCCAGCAGAGGGCGGGCAAGGGCCGCGCAGCACCCGGCTGGGGGTCCGGGCTGCGGGGCCTGGGCCCTGGAGGAAGGAAAGCTCCAGGGACACCTCCCTGCCTCCTTTCCCTGTGTTAAAGAGGGGTTATACGAAAGATGGAGAGAGATTTTTTTTTAACAAGGCTGGCGACAGGACAAGAAGCAGCGGTTTTAAACTGATAGAGTGAGGGTTTTGGTTGCATACAAGGATGAAATTCTCTGCTGTGTGGTTACTGAGCCCCTGGCACAGGTTGCCCAGAGAAGTTGTGGCTGCCCCATTCCTGGCAGTGTTCAAGGCTAGGTTGGATGGGGCTTGGAGCAACCTGGGCTGGTAGGAGGGGTGCCTGCAGTAGGTGATCTTTAAAGGTCTCTTCAACACCGACCTCCTTGTGATTCTACATCTCCCCCAGCTGACTCTGTGCCGGAGCCACATCTTTGATCAAGCAGCCTGGGGATGTGTCCTTCCAGAGGTCTGTGTCCTTCCAGAAGTTCTTCGTTTAAGTGAGAAGCCTGGCTAGCACCAAATGGCATGCCTTGATGTGGCACAAGAAGCAAAGATAGATACACACATAAACCAGGAGCTTGTAGGGGCCCAAGGTTTCTGCAGACAGACACTGGGGTGACAGAAAACACACAGTGCATTTGCTCTCTCCTCCTCCCAGCCATCATGAATCTGCCCAGGAGTGCAGTGAACATTGGCTACTGGGTTGATGGTAACGTGGGTATGCCAAGGGATACCTGGCAAGGTCTCAGCAGTCTGATTCCTCCCTCAGGGAATGTTCCATCCCTGCTGATGTCCTCAGCATCCCCCTCTTGGCCAAACCCAGATTCACATTTTTCTCTCAGGATCTTCATCCTGCAAACAGGGAATATGCAGGGAACAGTGGAAATGGGGAACCAGGAAACTGCTTCTGCCCTTCTCAGGTGGGCTGTCACTGATGTGAGTTCTGTGGACACCAGTCCCACGACTTTCAAACACCATGTTGGGGCTCCAGGATGGGGAATCTGATGTGTGTGACTACAGCAGCACTGAGATTGTGGTGACAGCCCCCGAGTTCAGCACCAGCCTGAATCAGCCAGGCCAGGCTAGCTCATGTTCTTGGTAGCCCTTGTGCTTTCTGGTGAGGAAAACGCCTTCAGGTCCATCCTTGGGACAACTTCTGTTTTGTGTCACCTCAGGACCTCAAGTCATACCCTGTTTTGACCCATTGCCTTGATCATCCCAACCTGTTCTCAGCCCCAGTCACAGAGTCTCACAGCTCCCTGACATCTGCTGGCCTCACTCTGCTCCATGCTCCAATCTGGCCCCATGCAAAGCAGACACTGACCCTGCACTTGCTTCCCCTCTGAGATCTGCTGCTGGGCTTTGTGGCTTGTGGCTTGGTCTCCTGGCTCTCCAAATGCACAAGTGTCCCCAGGAGAGGAAGCAAGACTACAGGATACCCATGGCATCAAACTTACAGAGCCTTGAGGCTCCCCTGTCCATGTCCCAAGTCCCCTCTGCCCTGTCACCTGGCAGCTTTGCCCTTGTTTATCCATGTCCCTGCTGCTGGAGTAGAGGGAAAATGCATTTTGTGCAATAAGGCTGAGAGCAGCACACTGTGTGTCCCCAGGGACGTGCAGCCAGCTGGGGTCTCCTCCTCAGCAAGCATCTGCCAGCCAGCTGGGGAGAGCACTGCTCCTGCAACCTGCTGCCCTGAGACCACAGGATGTGGGTAAACAGGAGTCCTCTGGGCACGGGGCTATGCTGGGTGGGGGTCCTGAGTGGGTGAGCACCATCTTAGCCCCTTGCCCCACCTCCAGTACCCTCCTCAGTCCCTGTGTCTGTCACAAGGGCACCCCCAGGTAGGATGTTCCCCAGGCCAAGCTGGGGGATGTGGGGGTTGCAGCGCTGTGTTCACAACCCCAGTAAGCAAGGGGATCCAGGCCCAGGTTTTCTCCCCTCCTCCAGCGTCTCACAAATGATGATTAAATTAGTTTCACCTTTTTTTTTTTCTTTTTTTTTTTTTTTGCTTGCTTGCAGGTGGCCCGGAGAGTGTGTTGGGTGAAAACCCTCTTAGGGTAGCCACCTGGCCACTGCTGGCCAGCCTCCCACAGTGTAAATGACCAAAAATAAGAGGCCAGGCCGGCCCTGGTGCAGCAGCACGTGAAAAGCCACCGCATCACGGGATGGAGCAGAGGCTGCTCCTTGTGAGGAGCTTGGTAAATCCCGCATTTCTGCTGCTTTGGAAAGCAGGGGGAGGATTATCGACTGCTTTCCTTGAGCACCGGCCGAACCCTCGGCGTCCTGGGCTGCCGCTCCCGGGACGATGGAGCCGCTGCGGGCAGAGCCGGGCGGGCGGCAGGTGGGACCCCGAGACCCCCTGAGCCCCCCGAGAGGGTGGCCCGACGGGGAGGGCTGCCCGGCGGTGGGGCGGCCCCTTCCCCCGCTCCGCTCCCGGCCCTTCCCGCTCCGTTCCCGGCGGGAGGGCGGAGGCAGGGCTGGCAGCCCGCGGCGGGCGGTGCACACGCACACACACCTCCCTGCATGTGATTAAATGGCTCGAAATCTGCTTCTGATTTCCTCGGGGAGGTGACTTTTCCCTTCTTTTCAACCCGGGATTTATTGGAGCCTTTTTACTCCGCTTCCAGGCAGCGGTCGGGGTTCAGTTTCTCCACTTCTTGCTTCTCTTTCTTTCTTTTCTTTTTTTTCTTTTTTTTTTTTTTTTTTTTCTTCCTCTCTCTCTTTTTTTTCCCCTTTCTTTTCTTTTCTGTTTTTTTTTTTCTTTTTTTTTTCCCTTTTCCTCTCCTTTTCTCCCTCTCTCTTTCCTGCCTCCTCCCTCCTTTCCTCCCTCCCGCAGCCGGAGCAGCCGCGGGCGGTGCGGTGGAGCGGGCGGGAGCACGGCCGGCTGCGGGCACGGTGCTGGGGACCCTCCCGCACCGCCGGGAGCAGCACTCCCGCTTTGCACTATTTCGCTTTCTCTTTTTTTTCCCCCTTTTCCTTGGCAATTTGCGCTTTTTTTTTTTTTTTTTTTTTTTTTTTTTTTTTTCTTTGGTGATTTTTTGGGGGGGTTGTGTTTAGTTTTGGATTTTTTTTTTTTTTTATTATTTTTTTTATTTTTTTGTGTGTGTGTTGCTATAAACCAAGGGAAGGGGGAGCTGCCCCCCGACTCCACCGCCCGCCCTGCTGCTGCTGCAGCGGTCCCGGTTCTTCTCGCCACCGGACCTGCTTCCCGGACCAGCCCCGCTACCTGCCCGCCCGCGGTAAGCCTCTTCTCCAACTTCCCAGCCCGCAACTCCCTGCTCTCCTCCCCACCGCTCCCTCCCTCGTTGCCTTTTATTCCTCCCTCTCCCCCCCCCCCACCCGCCACCCTCCCTTTATTTCCCTTTTCCATCCTTTCACCGCCTAAAGCGGGACCTCCCCACCGCGGGGCCGGGGATGCCGCCCTCCGCAGCCGGGCACCCCCAAGCCCCTCTCCCAGCCCCGGGCAGCCCCCCCCCAGGCCCTGGGCAGCCCCCCCGGGCAACCCAGCCCCTGCCTCTGCTCCGTGCTTTGTCCCGGTCCGGCCGGGCTGGGCTGAGTGCCACCGCCCCGGCAGAGCCAGTGGAGGGGGGGGGGGGATGGAGGGATTTGTTTTGCGGGATGGAGGGGGTGCTCGGCGCTGTACGAAGCCTCGCTGTGTCGCAGAACGCCCCCCCCCCCCCCCCATTCTTGCCGTGGGGGTGCGGAATCCTCCGAGGCGCTGGGTGGGTGGGTGCAGGGGGAGGCAGTGCGGGAGCCCTGCCAGGCTGCTGTTTGCGGTGCCAGCTCCGGCTGAGCGGGCACAGGGCACCCACGTGTTCCCCTGTCCTCACCTCCTGCCCCATGGCTTTTATCCGCTGGGAATGTCCCCCCCGCCAGCACAAAGCCAGCGGGCACCTTGGCAGGGTGGCTTCGCCCTTGCCACCAACCGAAGCTTGGGGCCATTGCTGGCTCCTTCCCCTCACAGATGTCTGGGAGAGACCCCTCACAGTGTGTGTTCCCTCTGTAAAGGAGAGGTCCTGCAACCCCTCTGGGCTGTGCTGAGCTCCTGGGGCCAGGCTGGGTGAGACTCCTTGGCACCCCCAGCACCCTGCCCAGAGTCAGGGCCAGGGTGAGGGCCTCAGCTTCTGGCCAGGACACGTGTGAGAAGGTGGTGAGAGGGAGCAGGGCCGGGTTTGGTGGGTTTGCTTTTGCTTTTCTGTCTTAGAGCTGCTGAACCTTCATTTCTTCCAAACACTGTCCCTCCCCTAGCTTCCCCAGCCCACTGGAGAGTGGGTGGATGGAAATACCTTGCTTGGGCTAAGGAATAACTGGTGTGATGGGGGACATGGCTCTCTCCAGCCTGCTGAGTCCCCTGGCTCTTGCCAAACGGTGTGTGCGTGTGTAAGGCCCTGTGGGCAGGAGCAGGAGCCCCTCCCAGCTCGATGGTCCAGCACTTGTGTGTGGATTCCCTTCCCCCGAGTCAGCTCACTCCCCCTGGGGATGTTTGGGGAATGATCTAGATGAGCATCCTCACCTCCACCAGGGCCTGTTGTGTTGGAGCTGTAGTTGGGCTGAGATGATGCTAAGCAAACCCTGGCCATGCAAACTCTGGATGGCTGGAAACAACACAGGTTCTTCTTCTCTAGTCGGGTTCATTGCTGTGTGTTGTCAAAGCCAGGAGAGGCTGGAGCTACCTGGAACCAGTGCAGGAGGGAGGTGGCTTGAGCGTGCTCCAAAAACTCTCCAAAGTGTTTGGATGGATGCAGAGCATAATTTTTTTTTTTTTTTTCTTCCCCTTTTTTCTTTTTTTTTTATTTTTATTTTTTTTATTTTTCTTTTTTTTATTTTTCTTTTTTTTTTTTTTTTTTTTTTTTTTTCTTTTTTTTTTCTTTTTCCCTGCAATATCCCATTTATAAAACAGAGGGAGCTGCGGTGCTTTTCTGACCACCTGGTTGGAGCGAGCTAGTGAGGGGACAGGAGGTCCAGCAGTCCAACTGGGCTGCAGGGATCCCAAACATCCCTTCCGCCTCTGCCATCTCCATGTGGAAAGAGGAAAGTGAGTCGGGTCCCTGCAAAGAATGGGGCAGGTGAAATGCCGGGTTGGGAAGGAACCAAGGTGAGTCTGCAGCCTGAGGGAGAAAGACACCAGGTCCAGGGATGCAGCTGAGCACGTTGTGGCCTGAAGCAAGGAGCCCAGCAGAAATGCAGGCTGCTGGGAGCCCAGGCTGGGAGCTTTGCTGCTGCTCCCTGGGTGCCACAACGTGACATACAATGTCTTCAGCCTGGGCCAACTGGAACAGAGCTCCCACCTTAGGTCTGAGCAGGGTTTCCCAGCTCTGGTGGAGGTGAGCATCGGTGCAGCTTTTGGGGCACGTGCTGAGATGGCTTCGCCTTCCTTCAGCGGGGAAGCAGCCTGCCGTGCTGAGGGTGTCCACTGCACCTCGACTCTTGTTCCCCCACCCTGTTTTTCAGGCCTTGTTCCATAAGGAAGCAATTATTTTGTGCCCCCATGAGCCCCTCCCTGAGCCTGCGCAGGACACTTGCGCTCGGTATGGAAACGCGACAGATTTTCCATATCCCACTTTTGCCCCGTGATGTTTAAAAACGTACGTGACGGCCTCTTCCAAATGCTGCAGGCTTGGCTGGCACTCAAGCAATAACAGGCTGTGTGACACCAGGGGCATGAAATATCCTACCAATAACCAGGGGGGGCACATGGGGGATGGGGGGGAAGAGATGTCAAAGTGCAGAGTGTTTCCGGCCCCGGTTGTCATGAGCCATCCTCTACCCGATGTGAGAGATCTTTCAAAGCTGGCCAAATGTTGTCATCTCTGAATACCATTTTAAATATTCATCCAGACTATTTTCAACATCTGTGCCCGGCATGTTGTGAAAAGGCAACAAGGGACGTTATGGAAACCAGATCACTTTATTCCCATCTGGAGTGGAAAGGGATTGAAGCGATGAGGACTTCTGGGCCAGAACCACGCGAATCCCGGGCATCTGCTGGGAGCAGTGGAAGGAAAACCCTCTGCACCCTTTGGGATGCTCCTGGGAGCACAAGAAGGAGCCGAGCAGCATGGCAGGAGCATGCAAAGAGGGACAGGGAGCTGGGGTGGCATTAGAGTTGGGTAAAGCAAGAAGTCAGGCAGTAGTAGAGATTAATAAATAGCGTAGCATCAAGACAACTGTGCTTTCTACTCTTGCAAGGCCAGGGGCTCCAGATGCCTCCTTGAGTTGCTGTTGTGTTGGGAGCATGGGGAAGAGTTTTCCAGCTTGTGCTGGCCAGGGGATGTAGCAAAGAAACAATTCAGCTCTTCAGCATGTGGGTGAAACCATGTTTGAATCTCCCCTCCTGGCATCAGGACAAGCTCTGCCCAGGGCCCAGGGCTGCTGGCGAAAGGGGCAGGCACGGAGAACCCAGCAGGGTGTCTGTGCTGGATGCTGGTCCCTCCTTCCTGCGGTCAGCGTGGCTTATGAGTTATGGAAACGGGTGAGCAGGGATGCACCCGAGCATCCAGCCTCTGACAGCTCTGTGCACATGGTTGGGTAGCCCAGGGACTGTTTTCTTGGATTTTTTTTTTTTTTTTTTTTTTGTGTTGTTTTCGATAACCTAGGAAATCTGGGCTCCATTTCTGCCTTTTGTAACATCAGGCTGCTACTAATTCAAGCCAGGCCAGATCCTGACCACAGGTATGCCAGTGTAAATTTGAATGGAGTTGCTTACGTCTCGGTTTGGCCCGATCTGAATGGAGTTACTGCTGCCTGATGCCAAACGGGCTGAGGTCAGAATCTGGCCCATCCTTTCCTGCGTGCAGTGTAATTTGTATGTGTCTCCTGGCACCACTGGGGTATCGTATGGCTTGTGTAATGCTGGCTCCAGCCTGCCAGAGCCCATCACAATATCTATCGTTGCAGGAAGACACTGCCGGGTTGTCACCCGCATGAGCCTCGCATCCTCTGGGGAGAGCAGGGTCTGAAAGCCCGAGGGGCTGCACAGAAAGCCTGGCTCCATAGGTGCTTGGAAGCTTCTGATATTTACATATCAGAAGAGAGGAGGGAGCTTGTGAAGGGAAGCAAAGCATCACTCTCATCCCTGCCATTATCTGTGTCCCAGGTGGGCACTGGTGGCTCCATTAGTGGCTGGGGTGGTGATAGCACTGCCCGCCCTGCCACCCCCATCCCGGGCCTACTCCCAAAGCCTTGGCTGACTGAGGTTTTCCCTTTCATTTTAAATAATTCTCAGTTGTGTTTCGCTTTGTTTTGTTTTTTTGTCCCAGCAACACATGGAATGATTTATCCAGAGTACAGTCTGGTCCTGACACGTTCTGCTTGTGGAGGGGTGGGGATGAAGCATCCCCTGGTTGGCATCTGTGGCAAGGAAGGGACTGTTGTCTGCAGAGAGGTGGGACATGGGGACCTCAGCAGCTCCCTGAACTCGTTCACAGGCTGGGGCAGATCTGCATTGGGTTACTCCCTCCTGCAGCACATGTGTCAAGAGAACGGGGATGGCCTTATTAGAAAGGGCCCATAACGAGCTGGGAATGTGCAATGTCCGGTAGCAGATGAATCCTGGTGAAGAGACACACTTTGGTCATTAGTGCCCAGTTACAGCTTGTCTGAGTACATCATTCCTCTTCTGCTTTGGGTCTTCTTGTGTTCTCCCCATTCCTTCCTGCTCAGAGATCACCTGAGCTGTTTGGAAGCTTTACTGGGATAGCACAGCCCAGGGATGAGCAGTCCTCGTGGATCAGCCCTAGCCAAGCAATTTGGATCTAATGGCTGGATCCCCTCAAGTACTCAGATCCCTCAATCCTTGCTTGGGGTTCCTCTGCCTGCTGCCCTGTGGCTACCCCATGCCAGAGGAAGCCTTTTGGTGCCCCATGTGGATGCGTGCCACTGTCCCTGCTGTGATCTGGCACCCGGGACCTTGTGCAGGCACCTAAGCACCTCTTGGACTCTGGACATCCCCATCCCAACCAGTTCCAACTGAGGCCATGTGCTATCTACCGAGGGATGTGGGCACACTTTGCACCATCCTACCCTGGGCCAGAGAAAGAACCGGGCTGGCACTGGGCCAACAGTATTGGAGAGGTCTTGGGGAGAAACACAGGTCCCTGGCAGGAGGGAAGCACCATTTCCCTGCTTTTCCCTCAGGGATTTCCCATCCCTCTCCCAGCACTGCTGACTGCTTTAGCCATCGCCTGCCCTCTAAATCCACATTTCCCTCTCTAAACCCACATTTTCCCCTCTAAGCCCGAGGCTGCAGCAGAACGCTGCTCAGGCTCTCGCACTTTCCCCCTCTGCTTTAATTAGAGAAGGCTGCTCCCACGCCGCAAAGGTCCCGGGATCAAATCTGGCTAATAACCCCCTTCCCTCCCCTCCCTGTGTTGTTCCACTTAATCCTGTAATTACAGCAGCAAAGCTGCCGCTGCCCCGGTCTATTGGGTGGTGACCCTGGGCCTGCTGTAGTCACCAGCATCTGTATTTGGGGAAGTTTGCTGTCTTTGCCTTGGCTCACCTGCTGCACCTGCCTCCTGCCTTCAATTTCGGGGATCAAGCACCCACCTGAGGGCTCAATGTTGGGACCTCTGGGTGTGCATCTGCTCCCAGCACCGCTCCCGGCAGCGCTGCTCCTGGGAAGGTGATGGGAAGGGGAACCCACGGCGGGCTGGAGCTTTGCCCCAACAAACCTTCCACAAGGCAGGGAAGCACCGCTGGGTCACTTCAGGAAGGGTGTTGCCGTAGGGAAGAAGGGGTGTGGAGGCGTTGGATGCAGTAGCTCGATTTTTTCTTTTTTTATTTTTTTTTTTTTTTTTTTTTAAGCCCTTCTGAAGCGCTACGGCGGCGTGACTTCCTTCCAAACCGCACGGCTGTTAGCATTCCCTGAGCGGAGGAGTGAGGAAATCGCCCACCTCAAAAATGCTTCTGGGGAGGAGCTGCGAGGGCGGCCGCTTCCTCGGGAAGGGTGAGCCCCACTGCTTGCAGCCCCCCCAGCCCCTCGGCAGCCACCCCACAGCCCTGCTGGGGACACTTTTGGGGTGCTGTCCCTGGAAAGTTCACCCTCCTTGCCATGGATCCGGGCGGGTGCTGGGCTGCATTCAGCACCAAGGGGCTCATCCGTCTCTCCCTGCTTAGTCAGCAGCCTCTCCATTAAATCTGAACCAGTAAAGATGGGGAGAGGACAGGGGGGTGGGGGGGGGCAGGTGGGGGTAGGGAGAGCAATACCCGCTCCTGGGCCTCCCTGGCAGCTTGCCGGCAGTCCCGGGGTCACGCTGAATATGCATAAAAGGGAGCAGATTGCAGTTTGCCCTCCTCTCCGATGCGGAGGTGAGGCCCACGGAGACCACCGGCCCCGGCTCTCTTTCAGGGGGATAATGGGGTGAGCCGAGCGCGGAGCGTGCGTGCCTGTGTGTGGTCCCGCCGATGATAATGATTTCCATTCATGCTCTGCCTCCGCAGAGCTGATCTGCTGCTGGGCCAGCCTGGGCTGCTCCTTGGTAGGAGCAGAGCCCCCAAAAGTTGGGTCCCCAATGTCTGGGACTCATCCCTTTGTATGGCTGGTGGGAGGGACAGAGTTTCCCGTCGTGTCAGGAGATGCTTCTACCCCACCGTGTGCCCCAGCTGGGGTTCCAGCCCTGCTCACAGCATCTTCACCTCTGGGCTTTCCCCTTCTCACTGCTGGATGTTGGCACCATCACTTTTCCATGGGAAGGAGCTTCCCAACACCGCGGTGTCTTACAAGGCCTTTGCAGGTGATCCACCTGAGCTTGGCCCTACTCATGTCCCCACTCATGTGTCCCTTTGCTGCCACGTAGCTCCGAGGTGGTGGGTGAAGGAGATGGCAGGTTTAAGTGGGTGCACGCTTCAAGACACCCTGAGTCACCCTGGGGTGGATAGGAACAGCTGCTGCTGAGGCATCCCTGGGGGTTTCTTCTCTATCCTTCCAGCAAAGAGGGCTACTTCCCTCTAGTCTGTACTGTCCTGGGGCTAGGGGGATGGGAGGTGGTGGTGGCTGCACCCTTCTGGGTGCCCCCTTGGGGGATGTGTGCTGGGATAGGGATAACGGGAGAGCTGGCAGCATCCCAGTGCTGAGGGGGCTGTGCCAGCCTTCTGCAGCCCCCTGTGCTGGGCATAAGGACAGGGTCTACCTCGCTGCCCAGCACCAGGCAGTGCTGGGGATGGTCCCTCAGGATGTTCACCAGGTGCTGTCTTCACTCAGCACTTCCTGAGCAGGCAGATGCTGGGGAATTTGCAGGAGCCATGGCTTCACCTCCTGCTCAGCAGACAGCTGCCTGCAGTGGTGCTGGGGCTCCCCCCAACCCCATGAGCTGCCTGCAGCAGGGGATGTTCTTCACAGCTACAGTGACAACTGTGTCCCTGATGCTCCCCTCTTGGCTCCCACAGCCCTCACCTGCATGCTGCACCCCTGGAGTTGGGGGTTCCTGGCTCTCTGGGTGCTCCAGGGATATCATCCCTTGATCTGCTGGCTGCCCACGGGCTGGGGTGTCCCCAGAGGGCTTGGGCAGCGTGGCTGGAGCATGGGGGATGTGCTGCTGGGGATGCAGGGACCACCAAGGCAGCCACTGATTTCTCAGCAGGGAGCATCTCCTTTTCCATCAGCTGAGGATTTAGCATTGAGGAAACAGCACAGAGGTGGCAGGGGCAGGATTTATTGTGGGGGAGTCATCCAGGAATGGGATGTAACCCCTGTCACTCTCCCCCTTTGGTGGGCACAGGCTCTGATGCTAAGCGTGGCTGGGAAGGGAGAAGCTTCCCTCTGTTAGTGGTTTGGCAGCCCAGAGACAGGGAGTTTTCTTCCACAGTCTTTTGGTTTTTTGTTTATTTGTTTTGGAAAAAAAAAAGGGGGGGGGGGGGGAAAGAAAAAAAAGCAACAAACCCTTTAAAATAAATAACTAAATGCTGGGTCCTGTGAAAGGGGCTGTTCCTGGGGAGCTTCCTTTGGGTTGTTGGGTGGTGCTGGAACAAGACTTCAGGTCCCAGTTCCACCTTCCAAGGCAGCTGTGTGGGAGATGGGCCGTGTCCCCTGGCAGAACCCAGAATCCCTGCAGGGAGAGGACTCCAGCCAGGCCCTGTGTTCAGTCCTTGCTTTTTACCTCCTTTAACAGACAGGACAGCTCCAGACCTGGGTTTCTTGGAGAATAACCAAAGTAACCTCAGTTGGTCAGTTGGAATACTCAGGTAGTGTGGCAGTGGAATCTGGAGGGCCTCCAGCTCCTGGTTTGGACAAGCCACCATGGCCAGTGGGATGCTGCTGGAGCTGTGGTACCACAAGGAAAGAGGCACTGGAGCCAATAGCCCCGGCTGAGCCCAGGGGCCTGAAACCTGGAGAGGTCTTGCCTGCTGCAAAAGGCTCCACATGGGGACCTGGACAGGCTGGATCAATGGGCTGAAGCCAATTGTATGAGGTTCAGCAAGGCTCAGTGCTGGGTCCTGCACTTGGGTCCCAACAACCCTGGCAATGCTCCAGGTATGGGGAAAAGCAGCTGGGAAGTGCCCAGTGGGCCAACAGCAGCTGAGTATGAGCCAGCATGTGCCCAGGTGGCCATGAAAGCCACCAGCATCCTGGCTTGTACCAGCACTGGTGTGGCCAGCAGGAGCAGGGCAGGGACCATCCCCCTGTGCTGGGCACTGGGGAGGCTGCACCTCCAGTCCTGGGGTCAGTTCTGGGCCCCTCAGGACCAGAAGGACATTGAGGGGCTGGAGCGTGTCCAGAGAAGGGCAATGGAGCTGGGGAAGGGTCTGGAGCACAAGTCTGAGCAGGAGGGGCTGAGGGAGCTGGGGGTGTTGATCCTGGAGCAGAGGAGGCTGAGGGGAGACCTTCTGGCTCTCTGCAACTGCCTGGGAGGAGGTTGGAGCCAGGGGGGGTCGGGCTCTGCTCCCAAGGACGAAGGGATGGGACAAGAGGAACCATTGTCACGTTGCCCAGGAGAGGTTTAGGTTGGAGCTTGGGAACAATTTCTCTCTGGAAAGGGTTGTCAGGGATAGACCATGATTTCAAACCTCCTTCCAAAGCTCAGCTCCTTTTCCATTTCCTATGGTGCTTCACCCCTGCGGATGAGCTGCAAAGGATCGATGTGGATGAGGCAAAGCAAAGTCACCACCTCCCTGCTCTCCTTCCAGGGGGCAGAATCAGTAGATAAGGGGTGGGAAGGTGGGCAGAGGTTGAGGCCAGGCACAGGGATGTTCCCTGCTCCAGCTGGCCATGCTGTGCTGCCCCTGGTGCCATTCACTCTCTTCTCTCTATCCCCAGGCAGGATGGAGATCCTGCAGCTCCTGCGCCTGCTCCTCACCACCACCATGCTGGGCGTCTCCCAGACAGTGAACCCCTTCGTAGCCCAGCAGACCCCCCCAGACCCTTGCTACGATGAGAGTGGTGCTCCTCGACGCTGCATCCCGGAATTTGTCAATGCTGCCTTTGGGAAGGAGGTCCAAGCCTCCAGCACATGCGGGAAGCCCCCGACTCGCCATTGCAATGCCTCAGATCCCCGGAAAGCCCACCCACCCACCTACCTGACTGACCTCAACACTGCCTCCAACATGACGTGTTGGCGCTCGGAGACCCTCCACCACTCCCCCCAGAACGTCACCCTCACCCTCTCCCTCGGCAAGAAGTTTGAGGTGGTCTACGTCAGCCTCCAGTTCTGCTCGCCCCGGCCCGAGTCCACCGCCATCCTCAAGTCCATGGACTACGGCAAGACCTGGGTGCCCTACCAGTACTACTCCTCCCAGTGCCGTAAGATCTACGGCAAGCCCAGCAAAGCCACCGTCACCAAGCAGAACGAGCAGGAGGCCCTGTGCACCGATGGCCTCACCGACCTCTACCCCCTCACCGGTGGGCTCATCGCCTTCAGCACCCTCGACGGGCGACCATCAGCCCAGGACTTCGACAGCAGCCCCGTGCTCCAGGACTGGGTGACGGCCACCGACATCCGCGTGGTCTTCAGCCGCCCCCATCTCTTCCGTGACCTGGGTGGCCGGGATGCCGGGGAGGAGGAGGGGGGCACCACCTCCAGCCCCTATTACTACGCGGTGGGGGAGCTGCAGGTCGGCGGGCGCTGCAAATGCAACGGGCACGCGGCGCGCTGCGTCAAGGACAAGGAGCAGAAGCTGGTGTGTGACTGCAAGCACAACACAGAGGGTCCCGAGTGTGACCGCTGCAAACCCTTCCACTATGACCGGCCCTGGCAGCGGGCCACTGCCCGTGAGGCCAATGAGTGTCTGGGTAAGTGGTTTTCTTAATGTCACAGTTTAACACTGGCCCGGCAGATAAACAGATTTAAACTGAGTAACAGATTTATACATTAATCTCTCTCTCCTCACTGATAAAGAAAAGAGAGAGAATAAGGAAGAGAGACTTATGGGTTGGAAACTAAACTACACAACTTTAACGAAACAGTAATGATAAATAGGAAAAAATTACTAAATATATACAAATATACAGGAAAATTGACACCACGTTCCTCCCCCCCTTTCCTCCAATAACTCTCACGTCACCACTGAGGCTGCAGGGCAGCCCTGGGAAAGTCCAGGCTGGAATCCTGGAGTCAGCAGCAGTTGGGAGCTGGAGGCAGAACACACAGATTCAGGCTGGCATGGATCAGGACCACAGGCAGAGGGACAGACAGAATCCTCTTAGGATGCTGAAGGAAGCAGGGAGGAGGAAGTGTTTGACCCTTGTGATCCTTCAAATTTCTACTGAGTATGAGGTGTATGGGATGGAATACTCTGTTTGGCCAATTCTGGCATCTATCTTGTCCGGTCCTCCCCAAAGGAGGGTTTCAGGTGGGACCTCCTTACTCCTTCTGGAGGGTAAAATGTTCCTCAGAGCTGAGCAGTGTCCTTGGCTCTGCACACCAGTCTCTGGCAGTAACTATAAACATCGAGTGTTATCAGTCCTAGAAGCAGATACTGTCTGAGAAACTTGCTGTTAATTTCAGCAAGTGCAGCTACTTACAAGAGACTTAGTTGAAAGCAAAAGTACAAAACGGAAAATCACCTTTATCCTGGCCCAAACCAGGACACTTAACTTTTTTTTTTTTTTTTTTCTGGGGCTATAACCCCCAAATGGGTCATTTGAGGTGGAAGTGATGGGTGTTGAGCTGAAGCAATGGAGTGTGGTTGTCTGGAGATGTTGGGGAACTTCCCCCTCCATCTGGGAGCAGCTCAAGTATGTGCTCTGTCTCTGCTGGGGGTGGGCCCCTGGAGATGCAGTCATTCAGCCATCAGCCAAAGCACCAAAAAGTCACCACTGTCTTGCAGCTGGTCAGCAAACCTCAGTGTGGGATGTGGGATGCCCGGCTGAGGGTTCTCCCCATGGGCAGCAAACCAGCTGGGGTGGGATAAGGTTCCCTGCCAGATGTGCTGTGGAGGAGGGAGGAGGCAGCAAAACCTGGCAGAGAGGAGGAGATACTTGAGATCCCTCGATTCAACATATTATCACCCATGTACAGTCTGGCACTGTGTGCTTTGCATGGTGGTTTTAGATTGCAAAGGTTTCCACAAGTTAAAAAAATATTGTCAACCAAATGAAACATTTCCAAAACATCCAGCTGGCATCTCTTGGCTGTCCTGCTTGTAAACCTTCATAGGATTATTGGTGAAGGTCTTTGCCTTTTGTCCTGGTTCAGGGTGGGGTTGGGGGATACCAGAGCCCTGTGAAGGTCCTAGGGAGGGAGGAGCAGCCTCTTGCTCCTCCTGGACTGAAGCCCAGGTCCTGGGGGGTGACATGAGGATGGAGATAAGGGAAAGCTGGACCATTAATCAGCCCATGAAAGGTTCAGTGAATGTGCCAGAGGTCAGAGGGACTTGTTAGTATGTGTGATTGATGTCTTGTTGAGATACCAGCTGTCAGCAAAAATATATAGATATTGTTACAGAGGATTTCTTCTAAGAAGGACTAAAAAGGCAGTGGATTCAAAATAAGTGTTGGAGCCAATGCTTTAACCCACATCCCACCCAGTGAGAATGTGTCAGCCCTTGTGTTTTCGCCCTTGTCTCTGAAAAAGGAGTTTTGGAGCAAAACTCAGGAAAAAACCCAAACACCTCAATTCTGCACCCTGCCCAGGGCCAGGCAGGGAAGGGCTTGGGCTGGTAGGGAAATCCTAGAAATCCCCTGGGACAAAAGAAGGATTCCAGCCCCACAGCTGATTCCCCTGTGACACCCCACCCACCTGGGGGTGCCACTGTGTCCCTGGGTGAGGGCAACCTGCAGGGCTCTGCCAGCACTAAAGGGGCTAAACCTCAGGGTCATTTTTGGGGAGCTGCTGCACCTCTCCTCTCCAGCTGTCCATGAGGGTCCCGCTCCACAGAGAGCACATCCTGCCCCCCCACATCACCTTTTTGGTAGATGAAAAGATAAACCAGAGAGAGGAGGGGAGGTGGTGGTGCAGCAAACTCCCTTCAAGCTCCCCCCTAGCAGCCTCCTCTGCACTAAGACCCTTCCCCAGCTGCGTGTGAAAGTCGTTTTTTTCCTGCTGATTCGCTCCCCTTCTTTCTCCCTTTCCCCTCTCGGGCTTTGTGCCTCCACTGAAGGGACCTGAAAGAGCTTCTCCATCACTCGCCTCCGAAGGGCTTAGCGGCTGAAAGCTGGATTAGCTCCCCGAGCCTTCCCCTCTGTGCCTTTCAACAATGACATCGCCCCAGCCAGCGCGAACAGACGCAGCAATTAGCAGCAATTAAAAGGAGAGGACGCCTGGGAAGTTCCCTTTGCTCAGCCTAGGGGCTGTGGGGTTTGGGACTCTGTCCTGTGGCCGGGCATGGGATGCAGGTTGCTGGCTGGTGGTGGTGGGATGGTCAGGCATGGCTGGGGAGGAGGGTGAATGGATGCAGAGGCTTGGCAGCCCAGGGCCAGCTGAAGGGCAGTGTTGGAGGGGTGTCAGCCCCCCAGAAGTGGAGCCAGATGGATCTGTGGGGCTGGCACAGCTTCAAGTGGTGTTAGGATGTCACCTCTTGGCTCTGTGCTGCCCAGCATTCACCCTGGGGGTTTGTCCCCTTCCAGAGCATGGGAGTCTCTGCCTGCTCTGCACGGGGACAAATTGATGTCCTGCACTATGTCATGGTGCTGGGACATCCATCCATGCAGTTGGATGGATGTCATTTCACAAGGATTTCTGCCTCTGGCTGGTGCAGGGAAATGCAGAGGTGAAACAGCCTAGGGAACCCTCAGGTCTGAGCATCAGCATGGGGTAGGACCCCACCACAGCTGCTGTGGGGTGACCATGGCATCCACAAGGCCATCACCACATTACAGGGGTCAGCATAAGTTTGGCAAGCTGGCAGGGTAGGGGACGGTGACAGTGCATTTGCCATGCTGCTGGCTTGGCAAGAGGACCCTGTGCCATCTCCATGCCACGGGGTGTGTGGCCCTGTGCCTGCTGGTTAGAGATGGTGCCATGGCTCCACAGGCACAGAGCTTCCACAGACCCCAAGAAGTGCTGCGTGTCCTGTGAGGACCTCGCCCTGCTGCTACTGACATCCTTTGGGGTTCTTTGCCTGAAACAGAGGAAAGAGGTTTCTGCCCTCTGCCCCACAGGCTCCAGCAGCTGCCAGGCATGTGTCCCAGTGCACAGTGCTGTGTTGGGGTCCCTGCCCCACGCCCCATAGTGCCTTCACCACAGGCTCCTCCATCTGCAGCAGCAGAAGAGGTTGTGGGGTAGCCAGGGCCTGGGCAGTGGTTCAAACAGCATCATAAGGGGGACAGAAAGTTGTTTCTTCACAAGGTGTCCACTTCTATTTAGCCTGCTATTGCAAATTATTAAGTTTTACTAAGATTGGGAGGGGTGGGGTTGGTTCTTTGCCTAAAAAGGGGGAAAGAGAAGGTCAGAAAAGAGAGAAACCTGTCCCCATCCATGTGTCGTCATCCCCAGCTTTTAGCCTGGGTCACACTCAGAGAAGGCTAATCCCAGCAGAGCATCCAGCAGGAGCAGGATCTCTGAAATCCCCAGCCCCCCCTGATGCAATGCATCAGCTTTATTCTTGCAGACTCACGCCTCCCCCTTCCCATTCCCACTGCCTCTCCCTGCCTGCACACGCGGAGCTCCTGGGGGCAGCCCGGTCACCCCCTCGTCCCCAAAAGGCCCGGCCTGGGGAAGCAGGGCAAGAGGATTAGCAGGAGGCAGCCACTGGAAGTAATTCCTGCACTGGCTGAGGATGTGGGAGCTCTTGTTCCCTTTGTGGCTGCCGCGGCGGGAGCGCTCCCGGAGCCCCAGGATAATGCTCCGGGCTCACTTTGATCCCGGGGATTGGCGGGGAAGGGGCTGAGCTCTCCCGGGAAGACCTGGCTGGCTGCTGCTCCCTTTGCTTCGGGACAGAGGGAGGCTGTGGCAATCGATTCGTGATGCCAGGGCCTGCAAAAACCCATCCCTGTGATGGGATTTAGAGGATCCCATGTGCTTCCCCCGAGTCATAGAATCATAGAATTGTCTGGGTTGGAAGGGACCTCAGAGATCATCAAGTCCAACCCTTGACCCATCGCTGCGGTGCTAGACTATGGCACTGAGTGCCACATCCAGTCTCTTTTTAAATATCTCCAGGGATGGAGTCCTCTGTTCTTTCATAGAATCAATCACAGAAACATGGAATCGTAGAAAAATGTGGGTTGGAAGGGACCCCTAAAGACCATCTTAGTCCAACCCCCTGCAGTGAACAGGGCCACCCTCAACTAAATCAGGTTGCTCAGAGCCTCCTCAAGCCTCACCTTGAACATCTCCAGGGATGAGGCCTCAGCCATCCCCCTGGGCAACCTGTTCCATTGTTCCACTGCCCTCATGCTAAAGAATTTTTGTCTAACATCCAATCTAATTAGCACCTTCCTCATCATGTTGCTTTTTCTGTCTCAGAGCTCCCTATGCTGAAATGCCCCCCAGCAACCCTGCAATCAGGGGTCCTTTGGTGTGGTGCTTTGCCCCATGGAGCAGGATCTGTGCTGCCAGTGGCCTGGTGGCACTCGTGTCCTTCTCTTGCTTCATCCCCACACCCCAGGGTGCTCCTTACCCTCTCCCCAGCAGATATTCTGGAAACTGGTGGCTTCCCAGCAGCACCAGCCATGGTCCTTCCCTGTGCACAGTGCTTCTGGGCAGGTGACAGCTTTTGGAGGGGGGAGAGTGGGCAGCAGCATCCCGCATCCCACTGTGCACCTGCTCCCCATGGGATATGGTATCCCGGCGGATCGGGGCTGCAGGGGGGAGGCAGCCACTGCCCTGGAGGGCATTAACACTTGTCTGACCATCCTGAGTCCTGCTGCTCCCAGGATGGGGCTGGAGGTGCTCAGCTTTGTCCCTTGCCCTCGTGTTCTCAGCTCACAGCCTCTGGGAGAGGGCTCTCCCCTTCTGCTTCTCCTCCCCAGCTCCTCTCTCCGATCACCTTCCCCACGATGGAGGGGAGAGCGGATGGGAGGGAGGGAGGGGCTTTTGCTGGTCTGTTTCCCAGCCCCGGGGTGGAGGAGCAGCCCCATCCTGCCCCACCAGCCCATCCGGGCTCTCCTCCAGCCAAAGCAGGGGCGTAGCTCGAATCCGCTGCGGGTTGGCAGCAGCAGCCAGTCTAGGGTTTCGCTGAGCCGGCTGCCTTGGCTAATCATTCCCAGGGAAGTTGTAGGAGCTGCCAGCCCTGCTCCTGAGCCGTGGGCTCCAGAGCCTGCCAAACGTGTCCCAGTGAACGGTGCTGTGTGTGGATCCCTGCCCCAAAACCCCGCCATCCACAGCATCCCAGAGGAGAAGAGGTCGTGGGGTGGCCAGGGCCTGGGCAAAGGTTCAAACACCCTCATAAGAGGGACAGAAAGTTGTTCCATTGCAAGGTGTTGACGCTTAATTAGTCTATTATTGCAAATTATTAGATCTTGTGATTGTTTAATTGATCATATGATTGTTTAATTGGGCATACTGTACAAGGGCGGAAGTGCGCTGCCACGTAATTAGCCCCAAACTGTGCAATTAAATTCTTATTAATGCCCCAAACAGCAGGGAACATTCAGGCCTTTAATTAGTGATTAACGGGAGACAGACAGAGCTTGCAACCGAGTCGGCTGAGGAACAGTGTGGGTATTTATCCGGGTAAGAGGGGGAAACCGTCTGCCCCGATTAGCTCCGGGTGGCTGCACCCAGGGGGTGAGAGGACAGTCACACGTGCTGCTGTGACTCTGTCCTCCTGCAAGGGACAGCCACCCATCCCAGCCTGCCAGGTCCCTGAGCTGGATGGCTGTGGTTGTGCCAAAATCCCAGCTTGGCTCCTGTGGCAGCAGTTTGCTGGGAGCAGCTACCCAGGGTGGGCAGCATGGCTGCCTGCAGGCGGGGGCTGGGCAGCTGGAGGAGGTTTCTCCCCAAAAGCCAGCTCCTGGGAGGATCCATAGCATGTTCCCAGGGAAAGGTGGCACCTGGCCTGATGGGGACGTGCCAATGGGAGGGCTCCCAGCTCCATGGCAGGGTTGGAGATGCTGGGAAAAGGCCCCGGCCAGTTACTCCCTCACTGATTAAACGAGGAAGAGAGGGACCCGCGCCGAGGGCGGCGAATCATTTACCTGACCTTTCTCCTCTGCTGCCCATCACCTCCCCACTGGGCTGCAGGGACAGCCCCCAGCATTCCCACTGGGACAGCAAAGCTGCTTTTGCATACAATCATGGAATCACATTGATTAGAGTTGGAAGAGACCTTAAAGGTCATCCAATTCCAACTCCTTGCATGGGCTGAGACTTCTTCCACCAGCCCAGGTTGCTCCAAGCCCCATCCAACCTGGAATTCAACACTACCAGGGATGAAGCAGCCACAGCTTCTCTGGGAAACATGGGCCAGGGTCTCACCACCCTAACATTAAAGAATTTCCCCCTAATCTCTAACATAACTCTCCCCTCTTCCAGTTTAAAGCCATTCCCCCTTATCCCATCGCTCCAGGCCCTTGGCCAGAGTCCCTCCCCATCTTTCCTGGGTCCCCTTCAGGAAGGGCACAATTAGGTCTTGGAGAGGACTATTACATTTTCTGGGGAGTAGTGGCCTGCACTGCATCTCACCTGGTCTTGGGAAAGCCTGGCTGAGTGTCAGCACCCCTGGCCCAGCAGCACCCCTGGCCCAGCAGCATCCTGGCTTCCTGGGACCAGTATTTGCCACTTCCCTTCCAGCACCAAGCCCTGTGCCACAATTTGCCTCCCTGCATTTCACCAGCAATAAGGAAAAAAACCTGAGCTGCAAAGAAAGGTCCAAGCCCCCAGGGCACCTACCACCAGCCCGGGTGTTATTTTGATGCCTGCCATGTGATTTTTACACTAATCTCCTAACACGTGGGCTCTGGGGGAGCTGAGGTTTGAGCACTGAAGCCACCACCAACCTTTTGCTCAACTCATTTAAGCCTCATCAAAGACTTTTATTATTATTTTTTGTTTGTTTGTTTGTATTCAGGGCTGGGGTTTGCTCTGGGTTGTTTTTTTTTTTTGGGAGGGGGTGGGGGGAAGGTTGTTGGTTTGGGGTTTTTTTTTTGCTCCAAGGTGGGAACGTTTGATCTGCAGGGGCTGAAGCTCCCACCGGCAACTTCACACGGGCTGCCAAACCAGGCCCGAGCAGTTAAATCTGGGCTGACACATTAATGAATTTCACAGTACGCCTGGAAAAACTCTCACCCAACCTTAATTTACCAGCGAGGGGAGGGGGCCAGGGCTGGGGGTCTTGCCCAAGGAAATCTTGTTCCCATTATCTTTTTTTTTTTGCAAGAGTTGTTAAGCAGGAGCGAGCATGGCTTTGCCTTTTTATCTGGCACACGTGGAACCAGGCAGGGGGGGCTGGGCAGTTCCTGTGGCTAATGAAAAACCAGTGTGTGTGTGTGAGTGTGTGTGTGTGTGTGTGCAAGGGCATGCACGTGTGTGCACATGGGCAAGAACCCCTATGTGTGCACGGGCGGGTGTGTGTGCACATTTGCGTGCATCGAATCAACTGTAGAACATTAGGAGTTGGAAGGGACCTCAAGAAATGTTTGTGCTCACGTGTGTGCACGTGAAGTGGGGCGTGGATATTCCTGCACACACGCATGTGTGTGCACACGTGCAGGTGGGTTTTGCACGTGTGACAGCACATGGATATTTCAATGCATTCCCGTGCACGTGAGTGTAAATGTGTTTGTGAGCATGTGAGCTTGTGCGTGTGCATGTGCACAGCTCTGTGCACGCAGGTGTGAGTGTGCCCACCCGGGTTGCTGCGTGGGCTGCTCTGTGTGCTGGGGACAGGGGTGCTGATTCTGACAGTGGCACTCCATGAGGTGGCAAGGCTGATGCTGTCACACACTGTCACATGGAGGGTGGTCTTGCCAAAAGATTCTCTGGGGAAGGGGCAGAGAAACGTGGCAGGGCTGCAGGTGCCTAGCTGGTGCTGCCAGACCCCCCGTCTCCCCCCCTCCTTTTCTGCCATGCCCTAGCCCTTTCTCCTCCACCCTGACACCCTGGCCCCATGGGGCAGTAGATGCTGCACATCTGGGTATCACACTGGGGCCAACCTTCCCCCTCCCCCCATTGCAGGCAGCCTTGGCCCCCAGCAGCCCCAGAGGCAGCTCCAGCCCACCCAGGGGGCTCCCCAGGCTCAGACAAAACCGCCCTCCAGCCCTCACCTTCTGCCCTTTCCTTGCAGCCTGTAACTGCAACCTGCACGCCCGGCGCTGCCGTTTCAACATGGAGCTCTACAAACTCTCGGGGAGGAAGAGCGGCGGCGTCTGCCTCAACTGCAGGCACAACACTGCGGGGAGGCACTGCCACTACTGCAAGGAAGGCTTCTACAGGGACCTCAGCAAAGCCATCACGGACCGTAAGGCCTGCAAAGGTAAGCTGAGGGGTCTCCAGGCTGGGGTGAAGGGTGATATCTTGGTGTCTTTGCTCTTCCTCCCCCTCCTTGGGATGTTCCTCTGCTCTGCTCGGAGCCTGCCTGCTCCTTCCAGCACCTGGAGGTCACCCCCAGCCTCCCTTGCTCTGGTCACCTCTGCCACCCTAAGGGCAGCATGCAGGGACATTGCTTCAAGCCAGCATCTCCTGGAAGGATGAGAAGGGAGCAGACAGGCAGGTTCTCCAGAGCCCCATCCATCACATCAGGCCCTTGGGCTGGTCACAGGTCCAGTCTCCATGGTCAGTGTTTGGAGAGATGCTGGGCAGGTGCTGTAAAGGTTGATGGATTAAATATGATGGGAACCTGACTCTGACTCTGACATTGTCAATATTCAAGCTGCCTCCTAAAGGGACCCATGGTGGCTTCCCTGCCTCGGAGGGCTGGGGATGAGGCATAGGTTTCCATCTCCCTTCCTGCTTGGCTGACCTGCAGGATCCCACCCCGTTTGTTTCACCTATGGGGTGCTTCTTGTTCCGGGTAGGGTGCACCATGTAGTTTGTCCCCAAGCTGGCCAGGAGCCACGCTGGATCCAAGCCATTAAGTGGCAACTTGACCTCATGTGGTCCCCAGCCTGTGCCAAGAGCCATGGGACCTGCACATCTCATCTTCCTTCTCCAACCCCTGTCCAAGCATGCCTGGTTTCTCCTATCTCTCCCTGCTCAGCTCCCTTGGCAGAGCCTTTTTCCTTTCTGAAGCCTCAAAACAATAGTTTCACCAAAGAAGTTCAGAGAAGAAAAGACCTTGTCCATCCCCAGGGACTGGCAGGATCCAGGCTGACATGCTGGACAAAGCAGAAGGTTGGCCATGACCATCTGGGTCTTACAGGCAGCCCCAGTTCACCCCAACTGGGACTGTGAGGCTCCAGGGTGATTGTGCCACCTCCCCTCACATCCTCTGTGAGCAGCACCCTCCCCAAATAAAGGGTTTCTGTTCCCCTTTGGCTCACCAGCTCCTTCAACTTTTGCTACCAAAGTTATCTGATAGAACCCCAAGCACAGTGGAAGCCTTTCAGGTGCTCTCCTCCCTGTGGAACCTGTTGTCTGCAGAGTTCCCTCTGTGCTGGGCGTCGAGGTCTCTGGAGCAATGGGATGGATGAGGACAGGGACCATCCCCCTGTGCTGGGCACTGGGGAGGCTGCACCTCCAATCCTGGGCTCAGTTCTGGGCCCCTCAGGACCAGAAGGACATTGAGGGGCTGGAGCGTGTCCAGAGAAGGGCAATGGAGCTGGGGAAGGGTCTGGAGCACAAGTCTGAGCAGGAGGGGCTGAGGGAGCTGGGGGTGTTGATCCTGGAGCAGAGCAGGCTGAGGGGAGACCTTCTGGCTCTCTGCAACTGCCTGGGAGGAGGTTGGAGCCAGGGGGGGTCGGGCTCTGCTCCCAAGGAACAAGGGATGGGACAAGAGGAACTTTTGGCACAACTCAAGTTGTGCCAGGGGAGGTTTAGGTTGGAGCTGGGGAAGAATTTCTCCCTGGCAAGGGTTGTCAGGGCCTGGCCCAGGCTGGCCAGGGCAGGGGTGGAGTCCCCATCCCTGGAGGGGTTTCAAAGCTGTGGAGATGTGGTGCTGAGGGCCATGGGTTAGTGGTGGCCTTGGTAGTGCTGGGGTAAAAGTTGGACCTGATGATTTGAAAGCTCCTTTCCAAGCCAAACAGTTCTATAACCCTGAGGTCCAGTGAGCCCGGGCTGCAGAGGAGCAGAGTGCTTCCTTGAGTCCCCCTTGCAGCCACGTCCTCCCTCGCCTGACCTCCCACTCCATGCCAAGGGTCTCGCAGGGTCTGCTCATGCCTTGGAAATGCTGCTAAGGTTCCTCCCAGCCAGAAGAACATCTGCACAGGGGCTGTCCCCACTCCGGAGCATATGCTTGAGAGGATCTGTCAATAAAGGTGGTTCCCTGGGTCTTGGGAGCCAGTTCCTGCCTCTGCCTCGGGGATCTGAGTTAATAATAATAATATTATCCGTGATGTTTCTGCTTCTGTGGCTGCTTTTCCTTCTGTAAAGTCGAGGATTTTTCCACCCCTTTCTTGTACCTAGCCAGTGGCAGATCCCTTGGGATTGGGAGCTCCTTGGAGCAGGACCAGCACCTGGGAACCTGCCTGCCAAGTGCCATGAGCTGGTGCTGCCAGGGAGAGATATCCACACAGGCTTGGTTTTTCCAAAGAGGTGTCCTGTACCTACAGCTTGAGTATCTAATCTCCTGCAGGAAAATATTCAGAAGAGGAGAAGTGAGGCTCCTGACATCAGATGTTAGAAGCAAGCTGAGGGCTGTGGCTTTGAACAAAGTGGTTTGCATGTCCCACAGCACTGCTGCAGGGCAGAAGCTGAGCACCTCAGCAAAGGCAGATGCTGCAGGCACTGGGAGTGAAGCTCAGCTCCTACTGAGGAGCCAAACCACTAGCCCAGAGGCCATGGACTATTTCATTTGAATGAAACAGCCCCCAGGATATGTCACTAAATAACTATCTAACCATGGTTCATCTTTGCTGGGGTGCAGCCTCTTTGAAAGAGGCATCAAAATATCGACTGCAGATCATCGCCTGCTGGCAAGGAAGAGGAGCCCTGGGCCACCAGCCAGTGAGCAGGGAGGTCACTGCCTCCACTGCCATCCCACCAGCAGCCACGGCCACTGCTGGATGCTGAGGTGGAAAAGCTGGGAGGATGGCAAAGGCAGCCCAACCTACGGGATTAATTCAATGGTGGTAATTGAAAAGTCAAATAAAGAATGGCTGCGCATTAATCCCTGTGATTTAAACAAAGCCGTAAACCCAGAGCTTTCTCCAATGAAAACTGGGGAAGCAGTAGCAGCTAAGCCTTAAGACACAAAAATACCCTCAATATGAGGTGCAAGACATGCTTGCTGGCAAGAACGGCTCGATGAGTTAAGCTCCAAGCTGGTGACTTAATCCCCCATTCAAGCACTGCGGGCCAGATCCTGGCAGCTGGCAGAGCCGGGAGCTGCTGGGCTTGGTGTGTGGGCACTGGGCAGGGAGCTGGGTCTGCCCCAGTGTGCCCAGGGCTCCCTGAGACCATGGGTCACCTCAGGATGAAGAGGGATCATAGAATCATAGAATCATAGAATCATAGAATCATAGAATGGGCTGGGTTGGAAGGGACCTCAGAGATCATCAAGTCCAACCCTTGATCCACTCCCGCTGTGGTTCCCAGCCCATGGCACTGAGTGCCACATCCAGGCTCTTGTTAAATATCTCCAGGGATGGAGAATCCACTACTTCCCTGGGCAGCCCATTCCAATGGCTGATCACCCTCTCCGTAAAGAAATTCTTTCTCATATCCAACCTAAACTTCCCCTGGCACAACTTGAGACCATGCCCTCTTGTCTTGTTGAAAGTCGTCTGGGAAAAGAGTCCAACTCCCACCTCGCTACAGCCTCCTTTCAGGGAGTTGTAGAGAGTGATGAGGTCTCCCCTGAGCCTCCTCTTCTCCAGGCTGAACACCCCCAGCTCCCTCAGTCTCTCCTCACAGGACTTGTGCTGGATCCCTTCACCAGCCTGGTTGCCCTCCTTTGGACCTGCTCCAGGACCTCAATCTCCTTCCTGAACTGAGGGGGTTTGAATTTGATTTTGATTTTTTATTTGAATTTGATTTACAGTGGATCATAGAATCATGGAATGGGTTTGGTTGGAAGGGATCTTAAAAATCATCCAGTTCCAACCTCTCTGCATGGGCAGGGACACCTCCCACCAGCCCAGGTTGCTCCAAGCCCCATCCAACCTGGGCTGAGACACTGCCAGGGATGGGGCAGCCACAGCTTCTCTGGGAAACCTGGCACAGGGGCTCAGCACCCTCACACCAAACAATTTCCTCCTAATGTCCAACCTAAATCTCCCCTCCTCAAGTTTTACACCATTTCCCCTTGTCCTCTCCCTACACCCCCATGTCCAAAGCCCTCCCCCAGCTTTCTTGTAGCCCCTTCAGATATTGGAAGGTTGCTCTGAGCTCCCCTGGGAGCCTCCTCTTCTCCAGGCTGAACAACCCCAATCCCTCAGCCTGGCTTCCCAGGGAGGTGCTCAGCCCTCTGAGCATTTGAGTGGCTCTGCTCTGGACACCTTCCAGGATCTCTGTGTCCTTCTGATGCTGGGGACTCCAGAACTGGACACAGAACTCCAGGTGGGGTCTCCAGGTGGGAGCACAGTAGAGGGGAAAAGAGAGGGATGTAGTAGGGAGTAGAGAAGGACAGAGATGCTGCAGCTGGAGCAGGAGGATGGAGCTGTGCTGGGTTGTGGGACTGGTCCTGGTGAGCACCGGGTGCTGCTGGGGAGGTTCTTCCATCAGGGCAGGAACAAGCAAGAGACTTTTGTGAGACTAGAGGACAGCATGGCAAGGGGAGGGCTTAGGGCTTGATCTGGCAGAGGTCAAACTCATCCTTTGATGAACAAGATGAGCAAAGCCGCCTTCATTTCTGATCAAGATAAAACATCAGGGGACAGAAACCTTCTTCCATCCTGTGAAGAGTGTGCGGTCTGCTTGGAAAAACTGGATCCTGATTGTGCTGGGATTTATTTCCATCCTTAAATGTTACACCAGGAATACACCGCTGGGGCCCAAGAAAGAGCCTGTGTTTCCCATGGGCCTGCATCACACCAAGGCTTCCTCACTTGCTGCCATTTGTTATCACAGCTGAGCCCCCAAAATATCCTTGTTAGAAAGACGTCCGCTTCCAGGCCCGGCCAAGATCTGATAATGCTGGAGCATCTGGTCCCCATTAGAGGCTGCTTGCTCTGGTTTCTGGCTGTGAGGAGGGGGCCTGAGGAGCAACACCGTAGTGGTCCCACCACCTCCATCTGCTGAACATTAGGGAATGATAACATCAGGGGGCTGCTGGGACAGGCAGGAGGGGGGAGAGATGTTTTTGTTTTGCTTTGGAATCACATTCAACTCTTACACTGATGGAGGCTGAGATAAATTTCTCCAGCTCATAGCCAGCCCAGCCCCAGGCAGGCAGATGGCAAGGTCCTCTCCTAGTGAGCATCTCTGTCCTGCATCTCTCTGTGTGAAGGAGAACCACTCCAGGTCTGTTCTGAGGGTGTCAGACCCAACTTTCACCCACCCCCAGGTATGACTTGTTTCTAGGGTGGCTGTGGTAGGAAGTCTTGGGAAGCATATTTGTCCAGGGTCACCAGGAGCCACGATGGACACTGAGGCTAAGGAGCTTGGAAAGCACTGAGCAGACCCACTTCAGACCATCCAAAAACCAAGACAAGGTCAAAGTTGGTGTAAAATCTGAGTGTTGGTTCAGCTTCATGGACTGAAAAGCTTAGAAGTGGGGCAGCAAGTGGAGAAAATGCCTTTTGCTGCTGCAAGAGGGGCATCACTCTGGGTTTGAGGTGAGGAAAGGCAAACCTGGGAATGTATCTGGCCACTTCTTGTGCCCACAGTGCCCCCAGCCCCACTCTAGCCATGAAGAAGGGTTTGCATAGCCCCAGGTGAGCTCTGCTCCTTTTGCTTGCACAGGACAAGGCTGGCAGCAGGCATGGGGATGCTCAGAGGATGCCTCCTCCTGCCTGGACGTGTGCCAGGCTGTCCCCAGAGCTGCTGCCTGCAAAGAGAGTCCAGAGGAGATGATAGAGATGATCTGAGGGCTGGAGCAGCTCTGCTCTGGAGCCAGGCTGAGAGAGTTGGGGGTGTTCAGCCTGGAGAAGAGAAGGCTGCAATGGGGAGACCTTAGAGCACCTTCCAGTGCCTGAAGGGGCTCCAGGAAAGCTGGGGAGGGACTTGGGACAAGGGTCTGGAGGGATGGGATGAGGGGGAATGGCTTTAAACTGGAAGAGGGGAGATTGGGGTGAGGTCTGAGGGAGAAATTCTTTGGTGTGAGGGCCCTGAGCCCCTGTGCCAGGTTTCCCAGAGAAGCTGTGGCTGCCCCATCCCTGGCAGTGTCTCAGCCCAGGTTGGATGGGGCTTGGAGCAAGCTGGGCTGGTGGGAGGTGTCCCTGCCCATGGCAGGGGGTTGGGACTGGATGAGCTTTAAGGCTTTCTCCAACCCAAACCAGGCTGGGCTTCTGTGATTCTGTGAAACTCTTCTACATGAGCTGGTGGCTGCAGGTGCCTGTGTGAGCTGCTAGGTCTCCAGGGCCTCACCATGAGCATCTCTGTCAGTAGAGATCATGTTCTGGACAAGGTTTTTACCCTCCTCCCCATCCTGTTCCCAGTACATGGTCCAGACTGGTGTGTCTAGGCTGTGCTGGCCCCACTGGTGCACTGGAAGGAGCCACCTCCTCCTCACCTCTCCAGGTGGCACACTGGGTCTGATTTAGGGTTTGTGTTGTGCATCACCTCCATTGTAACCTTCTCTCTCTCTCTCTCTCTCTTTCTCCCACCCAGCTTGTGACTGCCACCCTGTTGGTGCAGCTGGCAAGACCTGCAACCAGACCACGGGGCAGTGTCCCTGCAAGGATGGTGTGACCGGGCTCACCTGCAACCGCTGTGCCAAGGGCTACCAGCAGAGCCGCTCCCCAGTGGCCCCCTGCATCAGTGAGTGCCACCACCTCCTGCTCTGCTCTCAGGAACCCCCACTGGCACCACAGGGTGCTTGTCTTGGGCTGCCACCACTGGGTGCCTCTTGGTCCCTCCCCCATGTGCTGGAAGCTTGAGGCATGTGGGAGGCTGAGACAAGAGGATGTCTGTCCTTACGGGTGTTTTCCAGGAGGTGGTTGGGTTTGGATGCTTGGGTCACCTTTTGAGGGCACCCATGCTTCTCAGCCCCAGTTGAGGAGGCTCTGAAAGACCCATTGGGTTGGTCTTCCAGCTGGCTGAAGCAGCTCTGCTTGGTCACATCTTCGGGTGCCCTCCTCAGCCAGAGTGGTCACGTCTGGGTGATGGCAGATGCTGTGGTCACTGTAAAACCATATTCACTGTTGTAGTGGGGCTGAATTTGACCCAAGCATCTGCTGGCACTGCTAGAGAGGTGGCAGTGGGAGTGAGCTGTCGAGGCAGGCTTCTCTCCCTCTTTTCTTCCCTAGATTTGGGGTAAGGACAGACTATCCCTCTGGTCTTGTCACCAGGAGTGTTGTCTTTGCCCACACTGTGCAGTCTGGAGCATGCTGAGGTCAGCTGAACATCCATCCCATCCCATTCCATCCTATCCCATCCTATTCCATCCCATCCCATCCCATCCCATCCCATCCCATCCCATCCCATCCCATTCAACTGAGTGGACCATCCAGGGAGCATCCATCCCTGGAGCTCTGCTCCTCTGCAGCAGCCACCTGGGGCTCTTGGAGATTGCTACATCTCAGCCTGTCCCAAAGTTTCTGAGCTCAGTCTGGGCATTCCCACGTCTATTCCATGGCCTGTGATGTTCAGGTCTGACTCATCCCATTGTCTTTCTTAGCAAGCTGAGGGAGGTGACCCACAAAATCCCTTCTCCCCCAGCTTGCAGAAGTTTTTGCCCAGCTAGGGACCCCTTTCCTTATGATATTTCTCCTTTTCTCTTCCAGAGATCCCTGCCATCAACCCCACCTCCCTGGTCACCAGCACGGAGGCTCCTGCAGGTAAGTCCCAGGCCAAGTTATCCATCCCAGCCATGCCCAGAGATGTCCCATCCCACTTCCTCTCTCCCCATCACCCCAGGGAGATGAACTCAGCCTCACCAAACCCTTTGGCAAAAAAAAAAGAGCCTTCACCAAGGCTCCAGGAGGTTTTATGGGGATGGGACATGAGGAGTGCAGTGTGGATCTGGCAGAGGTTTTGCTCCTTGCTGGTGGCACTGAAGGAGACTTGGTCCTTCCTGCTGGATACCTCCTGCACAAGGAGCTTAGCTGTCAGGGGCTGGGGATGCTGCTCCTGCCTGCCCTGCCTGCTGCTGGGGAGGGAGCCAGGAGCACCAGGGCTGAGTAAAAGAAAAAATATGGGAGGGGAAAGGGAGACTTGATGGTTTTATTGCAGAGAGTGAGACAGGGAGCAGAAGAATCAACGTGACTCCCTCCAGTGCTTTAGAAACGGGAGCAATCTGAGAGTGAGGTCTGATGCTGGCAGCCACGGAGCAAGAAAGAGCCCTGGCTGGAGACTCAGGGGTTTCCTTCATTGAGCAGAGCAGCTCTGCTTCAAACTGCCTCCAGCTTTATCTCTGCACTCGTTGGTTTAAGACTTCTGGCTCCTGGTTTGAATATCTCCCCTGCAAAGCAGCTCGTCCCTGCCCAGAGGCTGTGCGTGGGGAGCAGGAGGGACCTGGCTGGGCTCCTGCTGACCCCTCCTTAATGGGGCCAAGAGATGGAGGAGGTCACCCTGCCCTGCCCAACCCTGCCTCCAGTCTGCTCCTGCTGCAAGCAGGACTGGCCATGGTGGTGCACCCTGTCCTGCTACCTGCACCCTGTCCTGCTGCTTACACCCTGTCCTGCTACCAGCACCCTGTCCTGCTACCAGCACCCTGTCCTGCTGCCTGCACCCTGCTCTGCTGTTTGCACCCTGCTTTCTGCCTATACCCTTCGTGCTGCCTGCACCCTGCCTGCTGGTAGCACCTCTCTCCTCCTCCTTGCCCCCCTCTCCCTTTCCACAGGGAGGCCCCTCCCTGGGGGGGGGCTCTCAGCCCCTTACACCCCCCAGGCCTCCCCCCAGACAGGCTCCCAGCCCCCTCTCCCCCTGTTTGCCCACCTCCTCCCCGCTGCTGGCAGCAGGTGCCTGGCTGCAGGAACAGGGGGACATTGTTTGGGGCTGCCACGCTCAGGTGCTGGCTTCCCCCTCAGCCCCCCTCCCTGCTGGGGTCCTGTCCCTGCTTGTGTCCGGGCTTTTTACTGACGTTCCCATCCTCTGCATCACTCTTCCTGGCCTTCTCCTGCCTTTCCCACCCTCCACTGCCTTTGAGGTTCGACTTTGATCTCTCTGCCCAAGCAACCGACTGGCTGGGCAGTGAAATGTCCTGGGTCTACTTCTTGTTATTTTTATTATTATGACTATCTTAAAATATTTTCCACTTAGCGGGGAAAAAAAAAAAAAAAAAAAAAAAAAAAAAAAAAAAAAAAAAAAAAAAAAATAAATAAGTAAAAGTTCTTGTTCCCCCTTAGCAGGATTAACAAAACTCATGGAGCGCAAAACAGTGCTTTAAAGGAATTCAAAGTCAGCAGTAAAAGATTTGCAGCCATAACACCTAATTAAGTTACATCTCTTTTAAAACAAAATATTCCTCTTTTTTTTTTTTTTTTTTTTTTTTCTTTTTTAAAGCTGAGGAGAAGTAAACCAGATGTGCAAACCCCACCACCTCTCACATACACTCTCCCCATGGAGCCAGGGGATGCTGGGGCTGGGCTGACTGGGAGCCTGCTGCCTCCTCCCCTGTCACTCTGTGCATCACCCCTGCTCCCCTGGCATCTCCTGCTGTTCCCCTGGCATCTCCTGGTGATCCCAGGAGCAGGAGGTGTGGGCAGGAGCCTGAACTTTATTTTCTTACCATCCAGAGGGACCTGGACAGGCTGGAGAAGTGGGCTCGTGCAAACTGCATGAAGTCCAACAAGGGCAAGTGCAAGGTTCTGCACCTGGGCTGAGGCAATCCCACCCCCCAATACAGGTTGGGAGGAGAAAGGATTGCAGACAGCACTGAGGAGAAGGACTTGGGGGGGTGGGTTGGATCAGAAGCTTAACATGAGCCATCAGTGTGTGCTGAGAGCCCAGAAAGCCAACCAGGTCCTGGGCTGCATCAGCAGAAGCACAGACAGCCAGGTGAGGGAGGGGATTCTCCCCCTCTGCTCTGCTCTTCTGAGACCCCACCTGGAGTTCTGTGTCCAGTTCTGGAGTCCCCAGCATCAGAAGGACACAGAGCTCCTGGAAGGTGTCCAGAGCAGAGCCACTCAAATGCTCAGAGGGCTGAGCACCTCCCTGGGAAGCCAGGCTGAGGGATTGGGGTTGTTCAGCCTGGAGAAGAGGAGGCTCCCAGGGGAGCTCAGAGCAACCTTCCAACATCTGAAGGGGCTACAAGAAAGCTGGGGGAGGGCTTTAGACATGGGGGTGTAGGGAGAGGACAAGGGGAAATGGTGTAAAACTTGAGGAGGAGAGATTTAGGTTGGACATTAGGAGGAAATTGTTTGGTGTGAGGGTGCTGAGCCCCTGTGCCAGGTTTCCCAGAGAAGCTGTGGCTGCCCCATCCCTGGCAGTGTCTCAGCCCAGGCTGGATGGGGCTTGGAGCAACCTGGGCTGTGGGAGGTGTCCCTGACCTTGAAAGGGGTGGAACTGGGTCGTCTTTTAGGTCCCTTTCAACCCAACCCATTCTATGATTCTGCTTCTTCCCACTCCTCTGCAGCCCATGTCATGCTGCATAAACTTCCATGGGGAAGTTTAAAGAGCAGTTGGGAAAGGGGGGGAAGCTCCAGAAGCTTTCAGGGAAGAGGCACCCACTGGCAGATGCCAACAGGTGGGGGGCAGCCCCAGCACCCAGCACCCATTTTTGCCCCATACCATGCCACTCAGGAGGCCACATGCCCAAAGGAGAGGAAGGGAAATGCTTCTGGTTTGTTGAGGTTTTTTTTTTTTCCTTTTTTTTTTCCCCCAAGGTTCTTAAATAAATCAACAGGAATTGATTTTATGTTTGAGGAATGCTCCTCAGCACAAAGGCAAAGTTAAAAAAAAAAGAAAAGAAATCCCCAAACTAATCCCAAATTTTTAATTCCCAGCACTGCTCTCTGGCTTGTTGAAACCACAGTTTTCTGATGTTAATTGCACGCTGGAGCTGAGGGCAGGGACTGGTTTTCTTTCAGCTTTTATTCCCTTTCCTTCTTCCTCATCACTAATCAAGGGGGAGGGGGAGCAGGTTGTTTGAGGTCACCCCACAGCCCAGTCCCATCACCCATCACCCCTCCACCTATGGGCTCTGCACCCGTGTGGCCTCATGTCACCCTCATGTCACCACTCTGGGGCACAGCTCCCAGCCCCTGCCCACAGCCCAAACCCTACCTGCTGGGTCACCAGTGGCTCATGCAGGACTGGGAGCTGGGCTGGGTGCTGGGATGGGCACAGAGGGGCAGGCCCTGCACCCCTCTCCAAAAAGGGGTCTGGAAGATGTCATCCCCCCCACATGTCAGGGAGCACATGGCAGCTTTCTCTGCTCTGCTAGGGGAGGAAGAAACCACACATCCTGCCTGGTGATCCCCAAAATGAGGTGGGACACCTCTTTGAGAGTCCCCTTCAATCATCAGGAATGGATGGAGTGGTGGGTGGGGATGGGGCACATCCCAAGGGTCCTGGGGACGGGGACACCTTCACCCCCACAGCCAAGCACCCCCCACGGGGGTCCCAATCAATGGGGGGGGAGCAGTGGGGTGGGGACAGCTCTGCCCAGCAAAGGGGAGGCTGAGCTGAGCATCAGGGCTCACCTCCCTCTGCCAAGAATTAGCTTCGTGCTGAGCATCTTGTATTGATGGCAAATTTGGAGCAGACGGCTCAAAGTCCCTGATGAAAAAAGAAGCCAGGAAGAAAGGAGAGCAGCAGAGCCCAGGGTGAATTTGTGCTCCTGGGCTTCTTTCTGTCCTCTTTTCTCCTCCTCCCTTTGGCACAGGGCACTGCTTTCCCCCTGCCCCTCGCCTCCATCCCCAGCCATCTCTGTGGCAACCCACAAACAAAGAGAACTTGAGGGACTGCTGGCTCTGTCCTGGGACACGAGGCCAAGGCAGAGAGAACCTACTAGAGGGAGGGAAAAGAAGAAAGATGAGCTTAGAAAAAACATGCCCCTAGGAAGGAGGGGGATTGAGATGTTCAAAGATGGATGGAGTCAGCGGAAAGAAAGGAGAACAGGGCTGCTTGGAGCAATTGTTGGGATCAAAGGCTTTGGGAGAAGGAGAGAGGCATTCCCTGCCCTCCCTCTGCTTGAGATGCAAATCTGAGGGCTTTAGAAATGCAGAGGAAAAAGCTTCCTTGAGGAGATGAGCCTTGTCTGGAGCTGGGAGACCATGGAGGGAGGGATGGAGGACAGCCCGGTGCCCACCCCAGCCATAAGCAGAGGATGCTTGGGCAGCAGAAGCAAGCTGGCAAGGCAGACCCACTCCCCTCCCCCACCTGCTTTCTCCTGCCTGAGCTCCCTTCTCTGATTTTTGGACACCAAGGAGGTGCAGGTCTCTGGAGGGGCTACCCCACGAGGGAACTTCCCACCATGCGGGACCCTGAAGGCTGAGTTGCCCCTGAAGATAACACTCCTTTAGCCTGGGGTCAGACCTTCTTTTGGGTTTCCTCCCTGTAGGGTCATTGGTGGGGTTGGTGCTGAGCCCTCTCATCTCAGGTGTGCAAGTGGTGACCACTGCTTGCTCTCCATGGTGGCCACCATCACCTCACTGCATTTCTCCCATCCGTCCCTTTCTGCATTCTGGAGAAGAGTCCTCACACTCCCTTCACCACCCCTGTGCTGATTTATCCTGCAGGACACCAGCACCACCCTCTGCCAGGCTGAGTCTTGCTGCTTTCCCCTCCACCCTCTTCCCTCTTTCTCTTGTGGTGGGTCAGGACCTCACACGATTCAAACCCTTCAGTGCCCAACCCTCTGTTCTTCCTCCACAGACTGTGACTCCTACTGCAAGCCAGCCAAGGGCAACTACAAGATTAACATGAAGAAGTACTGCAAGAAGGACTATGGTAAGGATCTCTTCTCCTCCTGGGCCACGCTGGGCTGCCCATGGGTGGGGGAGATGGAGAGATGGGGATGAGGAGCACCCAGGTGGAGAGGGGTCCTCAAGTCAGCCCTCCCAAAGGTGCAGTGGATGAGGCAAGTGGGGCTGCTGGGGATGGGCAGTTCCTGTTCGTAAAGCTTCTTTCGAGCAGCAAAGTAAATCCCACCCATGACCGTGCCTCCCCTTCTTTTCCTTCAGTGGTCCAAGTCAACATCCTGGAAATGGAGACAGTGGCCAACTGGGCCAAGTTCACCATCAACATCCTCTCAGTCTACAAGTGCCGCGACGAGCGGGTCAAACGTGGCGACAACTTCTTGTGGATCCACCTGAAAGACCTGTCGTGCAAATGTCCCAAGATCCAAATCAGCAAGAAGTATTTGGTGATGGGGATCAGTGAAAACTCTACCGACCGGCCAGGACTGATGGCCGACAAGAACAGCCTGGTCATCCAGTGGCGGGACGCCTGGACGCGTCGCCTTCGGAAACTGCAGCGACGGGAGAAGAAGGGGAAGTGCATGAAGCCTTGAAGGGTTTCCACCCACCCTGTCCCACCCCACACTCTGCCCCAGCTGTGTCCAGAGACTCTGTACATATATATAGTGTGAGCGGACTCTTCTGTCTATAGTGTATATTTTGGCGACGGTTCCCCTGTCCCTGGGTGTCCACGCGTGGGTGCGCCCGTGGCTCCCGTTCTCTGAGTGCTGATTAAAAAACGAGGCAGGAATGACAAACTTTTACTGAGGATCAAAAGCCCAGCGAGATCCCGTGGGTGCCTGTTGCTTGAAGGAGCTTGAGGGAGATTGGTGTCCTGCTCCAGCCATGCTGTTTCTAGGCTTTTCTTTTCCCTTTAACAAGGTCATCTTCTGCCCGGTGTTGATGTCTAAATTGACAGCTCTTCCTTCTCCAGCATCCAGGGCCTGCCTCTCCCTCACTTTCTGAAATTGTGCTGCTGTCAGACCTCTCTCTGCCCTTCTTACCCAGTAGGAACAGGAGGTCAGAGTCTTCTGTCCTCCACTCCCATGTGCATACAGGCAGGTTGAGTGGAAACCATCCCACGCCTCAGAGTGGCCCCAAAGCTCCAGCATGAAGAAGATGTGAACCTTTGCAAGTTTTTATCCTCTGGTGGCCCTGGGTTTTGCAAGGTTTGATTCTCTGAGATACTTTGGGGACCAGCACTGCCAGCTGGGGTGGGACCCAGGCAATGCTGCAGTGTCATGGGGAGGAGTCAAGCCCTAGCAGTGGGTAGGTGGCCCCTACCAGGAAGAGCTGTGGTGTCCACCAGAGAGAAAGGGACAGACTTCCCAATGCCCTGACCATTACCTCCCCTAGTGCATAGTTCAGACAACCCAACGGGATGGACCTGGAGATATCCATTTTGCCCTCCCATGTCCAAGGGACAGCCTGCCCTGCCAGCAGGACCTGGGATGGAGTGGTCAGGCTGAGTCCACCATCCATCCACCCAGGCCCATGTCCCCATATTCTCAGCTGGTACCAACTGACACAATTCCACCTGTTTCTCTTGAGCTGACACCAAGTCACCATCTGTCTTGCTGTGCTCCCTTCAGAGCTGGCCTGACTGCATGCTCTCTTGGGGGCATTGCTGTGGCCAAGGTTGTATGAGGAGCTGCACAAGGCAGAGGTGGCAGGAAGAGTGAAGAGCTTTCATTGACCTACCTCTAGTCTTTTATATCTCCTTCACTATGTATTAGACTCCAGTTCAGCCAGACATCAGCATCTTCCCATGTTGGGATTGTAGTGGTCTTGGCACAATAAATATGAGTAGAAATACTAGGTGCTCTGACAAGAGATATTCCTTTCCCTACAAACCTCACCTCGCTTATTGAATGGCTCAGTAAGGTATTGTAGCCTACACTGCAGTCTTTAGGATCATGCTTTGTCCTTCTGAGCCCGTGGCAGCTTCTATGGATTCCCTATCATCTCATGGGCACTTCTGGGCTCTAGCATCCCAGGGTTGTGCTGGACCTTGCAGCTGAAGAGTCTCAGGGTTCAGGACAAGGGTGTTTGGGGAGTGACTACTTCTTCTCCCGTGCCTTCTGCAGCCAGGAGCCAGGAAGCAGAGCTCCTGTCCCTGCCACAGGCTCACTCTGACCCTGAGCACCCATCAGTCCCCATCCAGGACTCTGCTGGAACACTCGGTGCTTGTGCCTGGCTGGGACTCCCACTGGCAGTGCCCATGGCCCCAGGAGCTCCTTGGTGGCATCCCTGGGGTGCAGTGGCCCTCTGCTCAGCAGCCACAGCCCTTGAAAGAGCCAGATGGCAACACTGCTCTGCTGGCAGGGATGCTCATGGCTACAGAAGGCAAAGTCCAAGCAAGTACAGCCTTCAGGAGAGGCATGACATGGCTGTGCCCCTCAAAAGTGCCCTGCACTGCTGGGGTCTGGGGTTCCTTTGGTACCAGATTTCTCCTCCCTTGTAGCAGGACACCTGGAACTCTTTGAGAGCATTGGTGGTGGTGGCTGAAGTGCTGGTTTTACCCTCCCAGCACCCCTTCCCCCTTGGCTCAGCTCTGCTGGCTGGGGAGGGATTGCTCCCACCCAGGTCCAGTGCCCACGGGTGTCCTTCTGAGGCTGATCAGAGACACAGGGGCAGGACCACCACTTACTCCATGGGCTGCTACTGAGGACAGGAGCTTTCTTTGCCTGGGGGATGTCCTAAGAACCTGGCCAAAGGACTGGACCCACTCTGCACCTTCATTACAGCTGCTGTCCAGGAGATTCCCCTGCCTGTGTCACCCTGAAGCATGAAGCAAGAATTCATCTTTCTCTTCTTTCTGCTGATGGAGCCCAGAAGGTTCAGCTGTCCCTAGGACATGGCTGGGTCAACCTGTGCTGAAGAGATGACCCACGAGGGTGCCAAGCAGGGTTGTGGAGGCTCCCTGGGGTGTCACAGAGATGCTGCAGCCTGGGGCAGGACTTGGTGCAGTCAGGCTGGGGGAGCTGGAAGTCTCTGTGCCACCCTGGGTCCCCTCCAGACCCCTCATCCCATGTCAGCAGCTCTCCAGGGAAAAGGCAGGACAGGGATGGAGATGTCCCAGCCCATGGGCCAGCTCTGCACAGGCCCTGCCCCTCACCACTGCTGATCCTCTGCCCACATTTAACCCGAGTGACACCCCTGGGGACAAGGGGACAGCCCCAGGGGCACCCAACCCAGCAGACCCTGCCCGGTGCCTGCTGCAGGCTTGAGGAGCAGCAATGCCACCATGGGGCTTTGCCCATGCTCCCAGACTTGTATTTAAATCCCCACAAGTGTCCAGGTGCCTTTTTTTTTTTTTTTTTTTTTTTTTTTAATTTTTTTTTCCCGTGTTTGTGTTTTTTGGTTTTTGGGTTTTTTGTGGTTTGGTTTGGTTGGTTTTGGTTTTTTTCTATTTGCTTTATAATTTAAATGTAATGTGTGACAGGGCAGGTCCAGGACACTGGGGGGACCCCTCAGGAGTCACCCACTGCAGGTTTGGGGGTGGTCTCTGCTCTGGTCCCAGGGGTGCCCTGGGCCTGGCTGTGGGGACACGTGGGGTGTAAGCACCACCCCAAGGGGGCCTTTGTGCAGGGACCTGTGACCTGCAAAGTGGTGGCATCTGTTAAATATGTAAAAAGATAACCCATGTGTAACATGGAGCCTCGTGTAACATATCTGGGTATGTTCAGGGGGGTATTATTATTATTATTTTTAATAACATGAATCTTATCAGTAGCACCTGCCTCATTCTGTGTGTTCTTTGCATGTTTCTTGCCTCATCATCCCCAGCTCTGCTGATGAGGTCTCTGCTAACCCAAAGGATTTCACAGGTTCAGGGTGCTCCATGAGGAGCATCCCTGGGTGCACCAGGGACCCAGGGCCCATCATGGCCACCAGCCTTAGCCCTGTGGTTGCCCACCCACCTGGGTACAACAGGAACCCAAAGAGCTCTTCCACCTCACTAAGACAGGGACCAGCTGGCATCTCCATACTCATTGGTGCCACCAGGCAACTGGAGAACTCCTTTCAAGGCATCACCCTCCTCCATCTCCCTGGCAGCTCAAGCAGGTGGAGGAACCTAAACTTGGAGGTTAAATAGCTGGAAAAACTCTTCCACCTTCCCATCATGACTCTCCGAGAGCTGTAACTGAAAAAAACAGGAATACGAAATGCTGACACTTGATTTTATCTAGGTATTGTTTTTATACACTCATTAATGCCTTAGGTTATTATTTCATTGCTGCTCATAACACTAATATTTAATCACAACCACAGTTAAAAGTAAACAGCAATCGAGCTAGATTTCCAGTAGGCTTAACTGCTTCTGAGGATAATTTAAGGAGGAGAAAAAAAAAAAAGTATACTTAGAAATCCATCAGGAAGTTGCCTTCCAGCCCACGCTGATGGGTGCCTGGTGGGAGCCAGCTCTGGCAGGCTGAAGCTGTGCTGGGAGCCTTCCTTGCCCATTCACACCCACCCAGCCCTGGCCACCCTCTTTGTCACCGTGGGCAGCTGCCAGAGCCCATGGGTGACACTGGGGGTGGTGGAGCTGGGGATGCTGTGCAGTCCTGGTGGCTTTGCACAGGCACAAACTGCTGCAGCCTGACCTGGTCTGGCCACGAGGAAGGCATAAGCTCCCCAGACCACCTCTTTGAGGAAAAGAAAGAATATCCTAGTTCAGCAGAGGATTTGAAAAGGTTTGAACCCAGTGCAGTCCCATTTCCTAGACCGTGGATCTCACCCTCTCTGTGCTGTGCTCGGGGAATCCCTGGGCAAGAGCCAAAACCACCCCGCAGGGTTGGCATCACTGTTCTGTGGTTGTCACTTTTTTTTTTTTTTTTTTTTTTGTTAACAGACTTTTTTTCCAGTGTTCAGCAGAGGTAAACTTTGGGATTCAAAGGCAAAGGTTTACGAGATAGGCCAGGTTTACGAGTTCTCCCCTGCTCTGGGACTGAATTTTGCAGCTGGTTGAAATTTTTCTCATTTCGAAATGCCAATGGACTTTTTTTTTTTTTTTTTTTTTCTTTCACAGAAACACGGAATTTGGCCGAGGAAAGAAGCAAAATGTGAAAATACTATGGAAAACTCAAGGCTTTTTTTCATTGTCATCCAGCCAGCTCCACTCACAGGAGCTCAGAGCACTGAACCACAGCCTCAGTGGACAGACGGCTGGGTGGGCAGACAGACAGATGCTTACACATTTCCCATCACTATGCTCTTGGCAACCAAAGTCCATATAAATAAAATTAGACCCAAGTCCCACAGGAAAACCCCTCCCTTAGGTGCAGTGCAGTCAAGCAAAGAGTATTTTGCTTGGCCAACAGGGCACAGCTCAGTGCTGGGCTCTGGAAAGGCACTGCTTGGTAGGGAGCTGGTCAGTAGGGACAAGACCTCCTGAGAGAGGCAAGATCTTCTTCCTCAGCTCCTTGTCATGTCCTGGTGTGATCCTTTTGCTCTCTGGTACACTGAGCAACTTGTCTCCACCCAGTGATGCAGATCCACATGGGCAGTCGTGGCTCCAGCTGTGTGAGAGGGGCTCTGGTGGCCCTGCCAGCCTGTCCTTCCCATGCTTTTTTCATTGGAATTGTGGTAGTCTCCTGGGGATGTTGTTTTACTAGGAGATGGTTGCCTGTTGCCACCCCTCAGGTGCTGTGACATGTCCAACCACCCTGCTCAGTGCCATGTCCTCTGTTCTGCCCCTGCCCCCCCCCCCCTTGGGGATGTGGCTCCCTGTCCAGCACCCAAGCATGGCCTTTCACTGAGTGCTTCACAAGTGAGTGTTTCACAAGCCTCGTTCACATCTCAGATTTTACTTCCTAAGCAAATCCCAGCCTCTACAATCCTCAGCCCTCCTCCTGCACTCCCAACCCCAACCTGGGATCTTCCAACCCCCAAGGCTCCTGCCAGAGGGGCTGTAGGACCAGGGCACAGCTGTGTCAGGGCAAAAGCAGGGGTTTGCCTGCTCCAGCCACTCTCATCTTTGCTAAAAAAGGGTGACACAAATCTTGGGGGCATTTATTAAATCACTGTGTCATGCATTCATTTGTTTGTTCATTTATTCCTTCACCCAAACTATCCATCTCCCTGTTCATCTTTTTTAGGGCTCTCACTCTGAGTGTGCAGGATGCTCAGCCCTGGGGGGGCAGGCAGGGGTTGGGGTCTGCAGGGCCCAGGGAGGCAGCTTCCCACGTGGGGGGAACATGAGGAAATCATTAAGGGATGGGCCCACCCTATGTTTTCCTAAGGAAGAGCTGAAAATGGGGAAGGTCTGGGGTCAGCAGGGCACCATCTGGAAAACCCTGTTGGCTCCCTCTTGCTGGATTGTTCCCACCTCTGTGGTGCTGGACAGGATGAGGCAGAAGAGAAGAGCCATCCCCACCAACACCCAGGGGATGGAGGGACCCTGTGCACCCCACAGCATCTCCACGTTGACCTTAAGGCATTGCTCTGACACTGTGTTTGCTGATGGAACAGGGGCCCCTGCCCCAGCAGAGCCCCATGACTCGGGCTCAGCACCACTACACCTCCTGGGCTTTCACTGTGCTGCTGCCAAGACCTCTTCATCCTCTGCCATTCCTGTCCCCATAAAGCAGGGGGCTAAGTGGCATTGCTCCTGCAGAGGGATGCAGCAGTCTTCTTAAGATTTCATCTAAATCTCCTCTTCCAATTTGAACCCATCCCCCCTTGTCCTATCATAGAATCATAGAATCATAGAATCATAGAATGGGCTGGGTTGGAAGGGACCTCAGAGATCATCAAGTCCAACCCTTGATCCACTCCCCCTGTGGTTCCCAGCCCATGGCACTGAGTGCCACATCCAGGCTCTTGTTAAATATCTCCAGGGATGGAGAATCCACTACTTCCCTGGGCAGCCCATTCCAATGGCTGATCACCCTCTCCGGGAAGAAATTCTTTCTAATATCCAACCTAAACTTCCCCTGGCACAACTTAAGTCCATGCCCTCTTGTCTTGCCTCTATCCCTACAGGTCCTCCTGAAAGCTTTGTCCCCAGACACAATGGGATGGAGCCAGTGCAGCTCAGGCCAGTGTCCCTGGAGCCTTTGGTGTTCCACACAGTGACAGGGAGGGTATGTTCATCTATGGGGAAGCTCAGCAGAGCCTGGCAGCCTCTGGCTTATGCCCTGAGCCAAAAATTGATGTGGCTTTTGCCAGCCCACCCATCTGGAGCTTCATATTGTCCCTCTTCCAGCAAAGCCTGGAGCTGGGTCAAAGCAGGGTGGTTGGTGGGGTGTCCCATCCCCAGCAAGGCTGGTTCCTCCTCTCTGAGCCACCCTGTGGGTGCTGGTCCCCACCTCCATCCCCATCCCTGCTCAGCTCCTGGCCTTCAGGACCGATCCCTTTCCAGCAACCTGCCAGCTCCCTCGGGGAAATTCCAGCAAAATCAGCTCTCAGGGAGCACCTGGTGAAACCACGGAGCCCTCGTCTGCTCCGGCTGCTTTCAGACTTTTCCCTGGCACCCAGCGGGACGGTCATAAATCTCCGCTACCGCCTCCGAGTCGAACATTTCCTCCGAGCCCCATTATTAATTTTCTGAAAGATCCCATAAAACCCCCAGATGGAAAAATACAGAGATATTTGCACATGTGCCGTAAAACACATTGCCCATCTATTTCAAATGGATGTGGCAATATATAAAACACACTCCGGGCATGAGCCAGGTTTCACGGTATTTAAACAAGGCAGCATGATGTAATTGGAATTTACAGTAGAAGAGCAGATTGAAGCTGGGGCTTGGTTGCCTACCATATATCCTCGATCTCCTGAAGATCTGGCCTGCTTTAGAATGCCAAATGCCTTTTGTACTTGTCACCTATATTTTAAGTGGATGAGCAGCTCCTTGCATGAAATAGAACAGTTGGAAAAAATCTCTATTTTTTTTCCAACTGAATTTCCCAGCTACTCCGGAGAGGAAAAATGTGCCCCATCCCTCTTCCCCCAGCTCGTGTTCCCAGGATGCAGGTGTCTCCAAGCTTCAGACCTCCCATTCCCTGATGGCTTCTGTCCCTCTGCATCCCAGTGCCACCACCTCTCCTGCACCATGGGCTTGTGTCCACTGGAACCATCTGTGGAGCAGGAGTGAGGACCTGCTGCCCACAGAGCCTGGGGTAGATGTGGGCAATAAGCTCCCAGTGCTGCTCTCCCAGTGTTGTTCCTGGGAAGAGCAGCCCAGGCTCTGGGTGCTGCTGACAGGGTAGTGGCCAGGAAATGCTTCAGGCAGAGGTGTCACTGTCAGGCTCCCCCCCCCAAAAAAAAAAAAATAATTGCCTCAGAAAAATCTGACAGAAGTTTCCCCACCTCCCTGCAACCCCTTGGAGCCATTGGAGGGTGATTCCCATGCTCTGGCCAAGGGACAAATGTCCTGGAAACCTCCCGGGATCCTGTGGATGAAGGGACTGGGAAAAAAGGAATGGGAAATGAAACCAAAGCATAAAGATGGAAATTCTGCTCATCACTGAGCCAGTGGCTTCATCCAAGACAGTCCCAAGGGCAGTCTGTGGGCACCCCAGGCTGAATGTGCCCAGGGGCTGAGGGGGCTCTGGGATGGCTGTGGGCATTCAGAGGGTTCAGGGGAAGAAAGAAAGAGCCCACCCTCAAACCTGAGACATCAAGTAGGTGCCAGGAGACCAAGCTCCTCACATCTGACAGCTTCAGGAGGGCCTGGAGGACTTGGTCTGACCAAATTCACTGGCCCTCTCTCCACACTCATCCTAGCATCCAGGGGGTTCAGTTAGGAAATGTTTGAAAAATGAATAAATCCATTTGTTCCCTTCCGGCAGAAGGAAAAGCCCTCCAAAAAATGTCAGTTAGAAATAATCCAAGTGATTTGTTTGGAAACTCTTGAAGCTCAGGTCCTCCCAAGAGCCAGGGTAGCCTCTCGGCCTCGCTTTTCAGAGCCAGGAAGCGAAAGCCAAAGTCCTGGCTCCAGGGCAGGAAGCCTTGAAACTCCCAGAGCCATGGTTTGAGCTGGAGCCCAATGGAGATGCAGTCCACCTGCAGCAGAGCCAGGACTGGGATCCCACCGGGACACCTGGAGCCAGAGCTGAGCCTCCAAGCCCCATCCAGCCTGGCCTTGAGCACTTCCAGGGATGGGGCAACCACAGCTTCTCAGGGTTACCTGGGCCAGGGGCTCAGCACCCTCACAGGGGAGAATTTCTGCTGAAATTCTGACTTAAATCTCCCCCCTTGCAGCTTGAAACTGTTCCAGTGCCAGTGCCAGTTGGGTCCATGTCAGTGGCAGACCCAGACTTGATATCCCACAGGTCACTGTCCTTCACAGTTCCAGACTTGATTTTTGCTGACCTTCTGGACTGCTTTGCAGAACTGTGCTACTTTCTGTTTTCTGAAAAGTCCTTGTGGTTTCTGTAGACCTCTATCATTTTCTGAAGGGATAGTGATAGTAAGATACTACCACATAGAAGTTCTCTGAGGGTTTCTCATGAGGTTCTAGTGTGTACAGCACAGGGAAAACTCCTCAAAACAGTGGTGTGTGTGTGTACTTCCACCCCTCATATCTCTTGGAAACCTAGCTATCAGAAGATGCTGAGCATCAGCTCTTCAAATGCCAGGAGCCTTTCCATCACTGCCACGAGGGAAGGCATCTGGATCCACTTCATATGCTTGAGAGTTTTACCAAAGGATCACCCACTGCTGAATTTTTGGCATTTGGGAACTCTGATGAAATGTGTCCTGCAAAGATGATGCCATGAGGAGGTTGGCACCATGTGACAGACATTGACACCATGACAGACATTGTGGTGGAGGTGTTTGGTTCCTTGGTACATCTGGGGCCCTTGGCAGGTTTCTGGCATGGGTTGAATGATGTAGAGCTGCCTTCTGTCCTCCTAACTGCCTCTGAGCAGCACGTTGTGAGCTCTCCTTGGCTTGGTGGTCATTCTCAGGATGCCATCAGGTTGCTTCTGCAGGCTGGCTGCGGTGGTCAACCAAAATTTTGGCTCATTAATTCTAAGGGGAAGACAACAAGAAGAGCTCTTCTTGCACTACCCCACGGGTCTATTTGTCAATGTGCCTTTACAGGTGTCAGGAGAGAACCCAAGCAGTTTTAATTTCCAGGGCTTTATCTCAGGAGCTTACCAAACCCCACAGGGAAGGGGTGAGATTGCCAGAGGCCAGGAGCATCCAAATCCCAGCAAAACAGTTCTAACAAATGGATGGAGCTGGAAGTGATGGCTCAGGAGGGGAGAGTGTAGATAATGGGATACAGATGCCATGCTAGGGATTCTCTACCTGATGAGACTGCAGATGGAGCAGCTCCAGGACATCAGAGATATGTGAGGTTTTTGTCTATATGGCCCCTTGTAGGCACCAGCACCTCAGGGCCAACCAGCACAGAGCAGATCTTCAGCAGGAGTCAAGAAAAACAACAGAGAAACCACATTTGTCTCCACTCTCCTCCATCTTTCTCTTATCCATCTTTCCTGCCTTTCACCTCTCCCCTCCTCCCGCCAAACTTTCTTTTTTCCCAGGTCTCTTGCTGTTTGGCTGCTCCTTCTCCCAGTCCCATCAGGGATGATAAATCACCTCTTCGGATCAGCGTCATCAACATACCAGACTCATCCTTCTTTTGACCCCTTCGGCTTCCAGCCACTTCCAGGAGGTAGGAACTGGGCCCAATTACTCTGCAGAGGAGAGCACCAGCTGACCCAGTGAAACAGGAATGGGCCCATTCCTCCTTTTTTCTCCAGTCCCATGTCCTGCCCTCACTGGTCCTGCACCTTCAGTGGAGACCACACATCCCTCCACCCATCGTGCTGTGCATCCAGCTGGGGCATCTCACACTAAAGAGATGGCCATGTGCACGTGTCCCTCTCTTTCTCTTGATCTCCTTTACCTTGCACCCCCCCTTTCTCTCCCCCCCAGCACACATCTGCTCACACAGTTCCAGAGAATTCGTTTCATCTCACCATCGAGCCGTTTATTTCTTTCCAGAGAGTTAAAAGCCTGTCTCCCTTGATTTAGTGAGTCAAGAGTGGCTGGGAGGGAGGGGGAGAAGAAAAGAATGAAAGAAAAGAAATAAAATAATGAAAAAAAGGTCTCAGGAACATCTGGAGTTGCTCTTAGGCAAGATGCAATATTCTTGGCCAGATGTTGAGTGACTGGCTTCTACTTGGGAAACGTCAACATGTCAGACGTGGAAATCCCACCCGACACCACCTTTCCTTCCTCTCCTCACCACCTCCTTGCCCCCCTTTGGCTGTGCTGCCCGCAGCCTCCCCCTGGGACAACACCAGGAGGAAGGGGCTTGTGCCTGGGACCTTGCTGGGTGACACCAGGAGGCATCAACGTAGGTGTTTCCTTGTCACTTGGAAACAAGTGGTTCACCAAGCAGGGGGGTAGCGAGAGGCTGGGTGAGCTCCTGGCAGTGCTGCCTGTGATGGATGAGGCAGAGCCAGGCAACTGAGGAGGCATCTGCAAGAGGTTTCAAAGAGCTGAGCTGCAGCAGGATGGTGACAGCCATCAGAGATCTCCAGCATCAAGGCAAAGAAAAGACCTTTCTCAGTCCCTGGGTAAAGGCAGCTGAACTGGGAGGCAGGAGGGGCTCAGGCAGGGCAGGAGCCCTGGGGACACTGCCCCAGAGAGCAGAGTTCTTGCCCAGAGCAGCCACACTGAATCATCAGAGTCAAGGGACCATGAGGATTTAGACCAGCTCCAGAGCTCTCCAGACCAATGGGCAGAGCACGTCAGTAGGAGCCGGCACAGCCGAGGGGGTGACATCCACACCAAGGGGGCCATGGTCCATGTCCCACCTCCCACTGCAGGAGGTGTCATCCATCACTGGCTGGGTGCCAGCTGCTCTTGAGGGGTGACCATCACCCCCAGCCCCGTGGTGCCCTTGGACCAATTGCCCAGCAGAGATGGGTTGAGGAGGGTGAAGGTCCCTCCCCATGGGACACCCCCACCCCACAGCAGTGGGGCAGGGTACCCAGGGAGGGGAGGACAGCGGGTGGGCACCCTGGGGTAAGGGTGGTGGGGCTGGGGTGGCCGTGGTGGGGGTGTGGGGCCCTGGTAAGGACAAGCAGGAGAGCAGGGGGTGACAAGCCCCCAGGAATGTGGTGGCAGCAGCTGCCAGCCGGCGGCTCGCTCAGCTCTTGGATGGGCCAATTAAGTAAATAGAAAATTTGGAGTGCGGGATCAAAGCCCAAGCGCGCGGGCTCTATTTATTTGGAAAAGGTCAGATTATATTGGCAGATGTGTCAAAGGAGAGAGGAGGGGGGGGGGGGGGAAGAGAAAAAAAAAAAACTTTTCTAAAACATTGGCCTTGATTTGAGGTTTCCTGATGGGCGGGACGGGCTGGGGTTTTTTTTTTCCTTCTTTTCAGCCCATGGGTAGGTAGGAGTGGTGGGCATGTCTTGCAGCCTTGCCTGTGCTCCTGCCCACCTGCCTCTGCTCACATCACCCACCCTAACACAGAGTCCCCTGCCTCATCACGTCCCACCATCCCCTGTCTGGCCAGGGAGGTGGTCTCCAAGCAGATTCTGATGGGCTCTGCTGACTCCTTCCTTTCCCAATCCCTCAGCAGCTCAGCAAACCAAGGTGATGCCACCACACCTGCCAATCCCAGCTCAAAGCCCCACCACGTTTTGCTTTTCCCAGCTTGCAGAAGGGTGAGGCCCCCAGCATGGTGCCCAAGCAGGGGCATGAGGTGCCCCAGCATCACCGGGCTCTGCCCCTCCTGCTTGCAGGCTCCCACCCCCCAGGAGTGCAGGGACCCCATGATCACCTCTCATCCATGAGTCTGGAGACATCCCCAGTGCCACCAGCACTGCCCAGTAGAGACAATGGAGCTGGACTGGGTCCCTTGGCCCCCCCTTCAGATCACCACCATTGCTCAGCCAGACCCCCAGCACTGCAAAGGGGGACAGGAATCACCACTTTTTGCACCCTAAAACTATGGGAGGGCCACAGAAACCTCAGCATCCTTCATCACCAGGCTTTGCTCCATTTTCCAGCTGAGGAAAGCAACGTGGGCTGGGGGGGGGAAAAGGTCACAAGGAGGGGGTCGGGGGTCGGAATGGGGTGCACGGCCGGGTGGCAACATCAGCAGCAAGCAAGGTGGGAAGGCTGTTGGAGAGACCTGCGATAGGAGAGAGGAATGTGCTCGCCCGGGCAGGAAATTGTTGGGCTCGGCGAGCTCAGGACCCGCCTGCTAAGAAAACAAGCGGAGGCCGAAAGGCAGCGGGGGCGCAGAGCCCAGCTAGGGGGGGGCAGGAAGGGAGCTCCGGGGCCAGGAATGCTGCTGGCCATGGCCCCACCACGGGCAGGTGTGCCCGACCCACGCCAAGGCTGCAGCTCAGCCACAGAGCCCCATTTCCCCCCCACAGGCAGGTGCCCAAAAGGTGCAGGCAGCTCCTCTTCGAGTCTTCTCCTGGCTCTGCCTCAGTTTCCCCAAGCTTAACATCACCCTGCGTGTGTCGGTGAGCCCCATCCCAGGGCTGCAGGGGCAGAGGGGCTGAGAGCAGCAGGGCTTTGCTGGGGCGAGGCAGCTTCTGATGTCCCACGTCCATAGTTTTGGAAAAGGAGACCTCTGCATCACCCCTGATAACCCTGCCTGGGGCCACGGGGGCAGTGGGATGCAGCCCACAGGGATGGGAGTGGGTCTGGCCAGGAGCAGAGGGATGGTTGTGATGGTTGGTATGAGGGGGTACAGTCCTGGTGGTGGCCAGGGGCAGGGTGTCCCTCCAGACTGGCTGTGGCCACCCCAACTGCCTGCCCTCCTATATCTGCCCCAAGGGATGCTCAGGGCAGACCCAGGATGGGCTTGGAGCCATGGGGACATTTCTGGGTTTGTTTTTTTTTTTTTTTCTGTTCCCCAGTACATTATGAAATGCCACTGGATCGCGGCACTGTTTGGAAACTCTGCTGGCTTGTAACACAATATCTAGCAGGGGCGTCTACGGCTTTATCTGCAACAGATCAGGTTGGAACAAAACCTTCTGAGACAGCATCTGGAAGTGGTTTAACCTTCACCAAGTTTTGCATGAAATACCAATTTTCCACCCCTTTCATTTAGTTTATTGAAATTAGGAGGGGAAACTCCCCCCTCTCTCCCACCCACCTTCTCTTCTACCACTCCCCTCACCCCCGGGTTTCTCTCGGGGGCAGCTCAGCTTCTCCCAGCTCTTCTGGAAAAGCTGAAGACACCATGGAGATGTTTGTCAGGCTGGGGAGCACCTCCCCGTGCTGTGCTGGGCAGGGGGGCTGTGTCAGAAGTGGCTGGGGTGAAGGCAGAGGCAGCGGGATGCAGGCAGCAGCAGGAGCAGGGAGGCCAGGGGGGACCCAGGGAGAGAGGCAGAGGAGGGGTGGATGAAGCATCCTGAGGGGGATGACACTCGGGACACCTGGAATGACACTCGGGACACTCAGAGTGACACTCGGGACACCACACTGAGTCGGGACACAGCTCATCACCCGGGATCTGAGTGGGAGCTTTTCCCAGCAGCTGGTGGCATCACAAGCTGCTGATGCTGAAGTTGCAGAGGAGTGATGCTTTAACCAAACCTGGCTGTTTTCAGCCCAAGCTCCACCGTGCAGAGCTGCAAACCCATGCTGCAGAGCAGAGAGATGGAGGGGGGGGGGGGTGCTGGGCAAACCACCTCATGTCCTGGGAAATCCAGCCAAATCCTGTAGTCGGCTTCAAACTGCTCAAGCAGCTGCCAGGCTCCACACTTGCTCCCTGAAGTTTTCCTTTGAAAATCTATCAGCTGAGGGCGGGGGACAGAAAGGGACAGCTTTGGGAAGGGCAGTCCCAGCCTGGGCACCAGCTGGGTGCTGGGTGGTCCCGGGGGGGCCAGCTCGCACATGTGCGGGGTTTGCAGGCTCCGAGCAGGTGTTTTGGGGATGGACCTGGCATGTGGTGATGTTCAGGACAGATTTGCATGTGTTTGCCCATGCGAGGGGGACCTCGTGGTGGGATCTTGCAGCTCCTGGCACAGGACAGTGGCAGTATGTTGTCCCAGAGGAGAGCTGGCAGGGGACAGGGAACGAGCTTTCCTCCCACCGTGGGGACAAGGGACAGGGACATGCTGTGGCCCTTGGCCAGGGGAGATGTGCTGGCAAGCCAGGAGCTGCAGTGCTTCGGTGAGAAAACAGGGTATTAAAATAACTTCCATCTTCCAGGTTGGAAATTCATCCCAGACTTTGCATGGCAGGAGGTGGTGGGGACAGATGCTCAGCCTGCAGCTCCCACGGGCACGGGCTCATGGCACCAGGGGGATAGTCCTTGGAACTTCTTCCCTGGACATCCAAGGAGCATGGGGGTCGTGCCTGGAGGTGGCACTGCCCCATGCTGTGTTAAACACCCAGAATGTCCCCATCACGGGTTATAGAGCTGCCTGATCCCTTGGGGACTCTGGGCTGGAAGTGGCCAGCACAGCCCAGCTCTGCTGCAGGCCAGGGTGCAATGTCCAGCCCTGCTTAAGCCCCAGCATGGGCCTGGGGTCTCTGGGGTGTCCCCAGCGTGGGTCTGGGGTCTCTGGGCTGTCCTCAGCACGGGCCTGGGGGCTCTGGGCTGCCTCCAGCCCAGCCATGCTGCTGGTCCCGTGGGCTGTGGGGCAGGCAGGACCATATGTCCTTGTTACACCATCACACTGCTGCTGTCAGGGCTGAGCATCACTTCCCCCCCACTCCCACTCCTGTGCAGAGGGATGGAGGGAGAGGGGCCCCATGTCAGCATCCTTGGGGGGCAGTGGGGCAGGGAAGGGCTTGAGCTCCACCATGGCTTGGGAGGTGTTTCCACCCTGCCCAAGGACCTGCTACAGCACAGATGGGGGAATCCTCTGCTGCCCCACGCGTGGGGGGTTTATGGGGTTCCCCCTCTCCCACAAAGCCCCCCCTGCCCCCTGCCAGGGCGTTTGCTTTCTGCTGGCACAAGTCCATGTGGAGCCCGGCTGCCAGGCCAGGCTCAGCCAAAAGCTGTACAGCCAGGGCTGGGAAGCTGGAGGTAGAGCTGTCTTCCTCCCTGTCCTTCCCGGGAGGACGGTGCCTTGTCCATATGCTGGCAGAGCTGGGCTGGCTGGGACCAGAGCCAGAGCTGAAGGATGCACACGGCTGCAGGGGCTCTGGGCTCGGGGGGGGCTGTGCTGAGGCCCCTCTGCTGCAGGAAGAATGGGGGAGCTGCTGGGGGTTTCCCAAACCCAGATGCTGTCTAACACATGCTGCTGCCTCAACATCCACCCTGAGACCCCATCACCCAACCCCGGCCCCTCAAGGGGTGGGCACAGGGTGGGGCTGGGCCGTGGTGCAGGATGTGGCCCATGGGGGTGACCTTCCCTCAAGTGCACTGGCAGGACAGCAGGACAGCATCCAGCCCCACTGCTGACATCCCTGTGCCGTGGAGAACTTTGAGGGAATTCCTGGGAAGCACAAGTCCTGTTTGGGGTGGGATGTTCATAAGAAGGGCCAGCTTGCTCCTAACCCCCAGCTGGATTCTGACTGTCCCTGGTATATGTCCATCTGAATTCCCAGGTCAGACACCAGGCTGGAGCTCCTTGACAGTCCCAGCTGGTACTCTGCATCTGGGGAAACTGAGGCTCATCACTGGGAACATGTCTCCTCCTAGCCTCAGCAAGGTACCACCAACACCTCCCTGGGCTTTGGGGAGCCCCTGCTGTGCCAGAGGGGTGTCCACCCGTGCAGCATGGCAGTGTGTGGGTGGGATGCTGTGGGTTTCTTCCATGGATTCGGTATCGGCTCCATTCCTTATCCCAGAGCTGGCTCCAGCCCCTGCACCCACACCTGCTCCTCCATCCCCAGCTCCTCCACCCTGCAAAGCCCCAGGGTGTCCCAGCACCCACAGCCCCCTCCCTACACACAATTGCACCTACTTAATTAAAGGCATGAAATGAGCTCTATAAAGCAATGCTGGGCTCTTTGTCAAAACTGCTCCCACAGCTCACAAATAGATCATTTCCACGGTTTCACCCTTTCTTTTTTTTTTTTTTTTTTTTTTTTGGATTGGTTTCTAAAGCAATGAAGGTTTCTGCAGTTGTGGTATGTGTGAGTTTGTCTCTGTCCAGCTCCATACCTTTAATAACCAGCAGCCAGTTTCAACTGGAGTCAGCTGAGGGGTGGAGAGTTCAGAGATGCTCTGTCCACACATGTCCTGTAGGAAGGGTGGAAGTTGCTGTGTCCTCAGCCTTGCTTTCCCTGGACACTGGAGAAGCCAGCTGGGAAAACATCCTCGAGACACAATCCCCAAGTCTGGGCTCACCCCTACTGGTCCCAAGAATAATTTGATCTTTCCTACCAGAAAGTTCTCCTGCTGCTGAAGTTGATTCATTTCGACTGAGACCCCAATTTTAAAACACTCTTTCCATTTCATAACAACTGAGGAAGAAGAAAGGAAGAGCAAGAGCCAAGCAGTGCAAAACTTGGCCAGGGAGCTGTGATGTTGCAAGCAGCTCACACCAGGCTACTTAGGTAGCATGCAACTCTACAGATTAATATTATGCCCTGACAAAAAAATCATCCATGGAGGTGATTTCTAGGCTGGGCCTCTCCCTCAGGACCTGGCAGGCAGAGGGACAGCACTGAAGGTGACCTGGTGCCATGGTGGGCATCAGCCAAGGGCTGCCTGGCACCAGCCGTGCCACGAGGTCCCAGTGGTGCTGACCAGTCCCAGCCCTTGCTCCCCTGCCACCTCCCTCCACTGCAGTCCCATCATCCCCTCCTTGCTCCTGTTCCCAGCTCCATCCCTCTCTCCCCCCTTTCTTGGCCGGGTGTTTGCCAGCACAGGTGTACACGGTCCCCCCCAAGTCCCCTCCCGCTGCTCTTTTTTTTTTTTTTTTTTTTTTTAATTAGCTGATAAAGAAAGCATCCTTTTGAAGCAGGTAGGGGATTCCTCGCATCCCTGGCATTGCTGGGCTGCCTGGCTGTAACTCTATTCCAGTTAAAAGCTTTCTGCATCCATCCAGGGCCCACCAGGCCTCTGTCTCACCCCACACCTGCAGAAGAGTCCTCCCGGGCTGCCCGCTCGGCCACTCAGGCAATTAACCAACGTGATGATTAATTGAGGCAGCATAGGAGGGATGGGGACTTGGTCCTGCCAGCAGCCACCTCCTCCCCCAGCCCTGGGCAACCCAGCACCCGGCACTGCCCCCAGAACAATCCCCCAAAGCCAGGGCTGGAGATGGATGCTGGGGGAACCTGGGTCTCAGCACAAATGTCCTCTCCCCATCATCTCCCTGGTTTGGGTCTCAGAAATGATGTGGGTTGTGGTGTTGCAAAGTCCAAACCTTGGCTGGTTACCCTGTTCCTCCCAGCCCTTAGGTAAAGGATTTGTGACTGGGGAAGAGAAAACCAGGTGATGATGTTTGAAGTCCTTTTCTCGGTAGGATTTCTGCTCACTGGCCTCCAGCAGGCTCAAAAGCTCAGCCAGCTGGAAAACAAGGTTACAAAGGCCAAAGCCTGTCTTTCTGCAGCCCAAGGCACAACCCCATAATGTACATCCTATTGCACATCAGCCTTGCAGCCCAAAGCACGTGCTCCCAGTGCAAGCCCCCGTGCAGCCAGACCCATGTTCTCCTGCAGCCCAATGCACAACCTGCTGCAGACTGGTCCTCATCCACCCTGCAACCCAATGCCAACCTTGAGGGGCCATGAAAACAACATGAAATTCAGTAAGGCCACGTGCAAGGTCTTGCACATGGGTTGAGGCAATCCCAACCATAAATCCAATCTGGGTGGCAAATGGATTGAGAGAAGCCCTGAGAAGAACTCGGGGGTGCTGGGTGATGAGTGGGCAACATAGGCTGACAGCCCAGAAAGCCAAGCATGTCCTGGACTGCATCACCACCAGCATGACCAGCAGGATGAGAGGGAACTCTATTCTGCTGAGGCATCCCCATACAGTGCTGTGTCCAGCTTTGGGGTCCTCAACACAATGACATGGAGATACTGGAGCGAGTCCAGAGGAGTCCACAAAAATGATCTGAGTGCTGGAGCAGCTCTGCTCTGGAGCCAGGCTGAGAGAGTTGGGGGTGTTCAGCCTGGAGAAGAGAAGGCTGCAATGGGGAGACCTTAGAGCACCTTCCAGTGCCTGAAGGGGCTCCAGGAAAGCTGGGGAGGGACTTGGGACAAGGGCCTGGAGGGATGGGATGAGGGGGAATGGCTTTGAACTGGAAGAGGGGAGATTTATGTTAGAGATCAGGAGGAAATTATGTGTTGTGAGGGTGCTGAGCCCCTGTGCCAGGTTTCCCAGAGAAGCTGTGGCTGCCCCATCCCTGGCAGTGTCTCAGCCCAGGTTGGATGGGGCTTGGAGCAACCTGGGCTGGTGGGAGGTGTCCCTGCCCATAGCAGGGGTTTAGAACTGAAGGAGGTTTCAGGTCCGTTCCAACTCAACCATTCTCAGGTTCAGTGATCTATGATTCTACATCCCCAGATGTCCATCCCCTGCTGCAGCCCAGCCCAGCCTCAGGCCCCACTCCGTGCCCGGGCAGCCCCTCAGCCCAGCACGGCTCCCACCCCCCCTGTGCTGCCCCTTATGATGCTGAACCAATAAAAAATCATTTTGGCATGTGCCTGTGTGGTCTGCAGCACCGCCCCAGCCTGAGATAACCTAACCAGAGGAAGTCTTGGGCTGAGTTTTAAACCTTCCTCTCCCTTTGCCAGAAGCCCCCGAGTGTCTGACCCCCTAGCATCTCCTCTCCATAGCAGAGAGGCAGCTCGGGGACCCCCAGGGCAGCCCCCCAGGGGGGACCCCCGGGCACCCCCGTGCTGGTGTCACTCAGCCCCCCACTGGAAACCAATCCCTGTACCCCAGTAGCTCCCTGGCCACCATCCCATGTTATTCTTCCACTCGGTCACGGGGACAATGACTCCGTTTTCCTTCGGCGGTTTTTGGTTCTTTTTCCTTCTTTCTTTCTTTCTTCTTTTCTTTCTCAGGGCGAAGGATGAGGTCGGAGTGAATATTCATTTCCACGGTTCCAGCTCATTGAGAACAATAAGGGCAGTAAACAGAGGGCAGCATTGCTCAGGAATGCGAAGCATTCGCCTGCGGTTTAAAATTACTAATTTTTTTACAGGCAAGAACATATATATTTATAGAGACCTCGAAGGACAGGACAAATTCTGCTCCCCCACATCGCTCCCCAGAACCCCCAGATCTCCCTCCTACTTGGATTTGTTGCAAACTGTCACTAAGAGGTGATGGAGGGCTTGGGGGAGTCCCTGGAGAATCTGGCTGTGGAGCTGGAGATCCAGTCACTGGCTGAAGCTGCAGAAGTTGGACCTGGAGCCTGAAGGTTTCGGGAATGGGAACAACAAAATGGTGAAGAGAAAATGAACCAGGGGTGGGGGATGCAAGAGCACAGGGGGGAAGCAGGGAGGGGGATGCCATGGTGGGGTGGTGGTCCAGGCTGTGGGGTAGGGGACCAGCCAGGACATGGGTGTCTTTCCCAGGGTGCTGCAAGGCAAGGCCAGGCTGTCCCCTCAGAGGTGTCACATACTGCTTTCAGGGGGACAGAACAGGGGGAGTGGGGACACCCCTGGGTACTCCCAGGATGGCCACAGTCAGCTGCTCCCTCCTGCCCTGGCCAGGCCAGCTCCAAGGGAGAAGTGATCAGGAGGACAATTCCCACCTGGGAGCTGAACAGGCACTCAGAGGGACTGTCCCCACCACTGCCATGCCCACCGGACACTGCCACCATCCATCCAGCATTCCCTCCCTCTGATGCAGCCCCCATCCCTGCTCCTCCTGCAACAAAATCCGGTCTGGGAAGACCAGAGAGATGTGAGAAGGCAGGGACACCTTCCCTTCCCCACCTCAGATAAGTGATGGCACCTGAGAATCTCTGGGTTTGGACCTGCTCAGCTGCCCAGGGCCACCATCAGAGACTGGCACAGAAGGGCTTGGCTAGGGGACACCAGCACCAGGGGGTGAGACAGCACATCAGCTCCTGCTCAGCTGTCCTGATGCCCACATCTCCATGAGTTCCTCCCTCTCAGAGGAGGCAGGCAGCCTGGGAGTGTCAGCTGAGGACGTTTGGGCTCCCAGCTTCACTTCCGAGCGGTGCAGTGGAGGGGAGCATTGTTTTATTGAGAGCAATTGCTTTCCTAGCCCTGCCCCAGGAGCCATGCACACATCCTGTCTTGGGGCTGATTAGCTCCAGATTCGAGCACATCGGCTGCTTGGGGACAGCCACCTCCTGCCCCCCCAGCCCTACCAGCTCCTCTCAGACCCCCAGCCCAGGACTGTCCATCCCCCCACCCTCCCCTACCTTCCATCCCGTGTCCCCAAAGACATCCCAGCTCCACTCCCAGGGAGCAGCTGCCGTTCCTCCCATCTGGATCCTCTTTGCAGATCCAGCTCCCAAACATTTTGCCGCTCACCCTGAGGCTGAATGGAAACATTTGGGCCCTTTCTCTTTGCTCGCCTCTTCCCCTTCCCGGCCATGAATCCTTCCCTGAGCCTTCTGCAGCATTGTGGGGGTTGCCCCGGGGCTCACCCTAAACTTCTCTCCCCTGAGGGACATCAAGCAAAGACCATTGTAGACCCCCAGCTGGACCCTGCAGCAGTAGCCGCCTGGGATTTGGAGACCAAACCAGTCCCAGGCTGATGGAGTTTGCTTCCATGGGCCTTTAACAACAGCTGAACAACTTGAAGAATCACAAACCACGAAGGAATATAGCAAAAAAAAAAAAAAAAAACCAAAAAAACCACCACCAAAAAACCCAATAAATCAAATAAAAAGGCATGGACATAAAGCTGGGAAGACATTTGCCTTTTATTGTCTCTTTGGACAGGCTTAGCATTTAAAGGCTTTTATCTCCTTTTTATAGCTTTTCGGGTGGGCTCCAAGCCAATAGGTACCTCGTGTCCTTACTCTGTGCTGAGTTACACCAGAAGGAAAGGAGGCTGGGGAGGGGCTCACCAGGAGGATGCAGCCAGAAGGTCTGTGCCCACTGTTGGGTGGACTCCTCCGTGCCAGAATTGTCTCCCAGTGGTGTCAGGGCAGGAATTCCTGTTGTGCAGCCTCAGCTGGTGAGAGGAAGAGCCCCATCTGGGACTTAGGGGGACACTTTGCAACAAGCTAAAGGGACAGCAAGCCTTCTGGGTCTTGGTCTGGAGCAAAGCCTGGATCCCAGTGCCCAGATGATGGAGAGGAGTCCCAGAGCCCCAAAAGCTTGGGCAAACAGTTGAGAAAATTCCACCTTCCTTCCCAATAGACCTTTAGCCCATCCTCCCCACTCCCACGTGCCAGTAGAGACCCCAGATGTGTCCCTTGAAGAAGCACACAGCTGAAGGAACCACAAGAGCCCAGGCAACCCCAGACCCTCAAGCCTGGGCAGGGGGGGCAAGTGGAGGGGAGAGCTTGTGGAGAGTTGGTGGAAATGGTGAGGGGGAGACAAAAGCTCCCTGATGCAACAGGCAGAGCCCTCAGTGAGGGTCTGGCCCGGCTGTGGTGACCCTGGCTTTGGGGACAGGCTGTTCGTGCCACAGAGCTGGGTTTGCTTAATAAGAGGCATTGAATTGAATGTGCTTTTTGTGCAGTTCCCTGCTGACACCAGACATCGGCTGCGTGATGAAAGACCTCTGCTCCCCACAGCTCAGCACCCCAAGGCTTCCTCTCCAGATCTTCCCCTGGAAAGGTTCACATGTGTGCCCCCTCCATCTTGCCAAGACCCTGAGGGCTCTCAGGACACCACAAAGGTGGCCTCTGGACCCTCATCTCAACCATCCTTGCAAGAGTTCTCCCCTGAATGAGGTCATGGTCCCCAGAGGATTGTGGCACCATGGATGGGGTCATGAGTGGGATGTGTACAGGGGATCACTGTGCCAGGACTGGGTCCACAGACTCATGGTGAGCCCTGTTCAAGTGGCTCCTTGCTCGTGCATCCCCCGGGTGGAGGTCAGACAGGGAACTCTGCATCTACAGGTGGCTGCTCCCCAAGGAACCACTCACAACCAACATCCTGCCACCCTCTGGCTCTCCATTGCCCAGGGTCCCATCCAAGAGCCCTGGGATGGCCTTTCACAGGGTCAAGGGTCCTTCTTCTGCAGAACTCCCATCCTGGGTGCCAGGGCACACCAAGGCACCATCCCTCCATGAGAGTTTGGGTGATGAACACCATCTTGCTCAGCCTCTTGGCCCAGCCCCAGTTCTCAGCCATTACTGGGGGTCTGGTTTCCCCCTAAGGGGCTGCAATGTCTGCCAAAACCTGGAGGCTGCAGGGGCTGCAAAACCCTCCCAAGACCTGCCCAAGCAGGCAGTCGTCTTCCCAGATCTGGCCTTGTGTGAGAGGAAGGGATGCAGCACTCGAAGGGTTAAAGGTGTCCTTCCCACCCAGCCTATGCGGTGTGCCAATCCTCCCAGCCATGTGTTTGAAATCCTTTCTGCTATCTCCTGAAAATATTTACAGTACACGCAGATAAATTAGCTGTAGCGCTTATTACGTCTCCCTGGAAATATATACAGCAGTTAAAGATGTTTAAAAAAAATAGCCACAAGCCGTCTCTTTACTATATCTGGAAGATATTTCACCGTGCGGGGAATTTACAGGGCTGGGTGGTGGGGAAATCACATTTATTTTCACTCAAGTAGAGAAAGTTAAAGGACCCTTCACTGGAGTTTATTTTCATCTCCGCCTGTGAGACCCGGAGCCAAGGTTGGTGGGGAGTGGGGGTGCAGGGCAGGTTGGGGGACAGCAGGGATGGAGAGCAGGAGTTTGGTGGAACCACGAGCTCCCAGCCCCATGTAGGGATCAGTGGTGCAGATGTGGGCTCCTCACACTGCTATGGAAGGACTCTGCCTTGAGGGACCTCTGGGAAAAGAGGTGACATGAAGGTTGGGGACACCATCGTGGAGGCTCAGAGGATGAGACATCTCTGGTAGCCCAGGCTGCCTGGTCCAGGGTGGAGAGAGCACTGTCTGGTGGGGGGGAGCTCAGTTAATCCAATTCCTCACAGACCTTATCCCACAAAAGGCAAGACTGCTCCTTCTCCCACAGCAAGCAGATGTTTCCAAGGGCACTGGAAGAGCCCACGCAGTGCCACACGATGTCCTCCACACATGCATCCCCTTAGCCAAAGCAGCCTGAGATGTTTCTCCCATTCCCAGCACTGGCCCAAGTCAAGGTCTGCCAGGACAAGGTGAGGGGACAGTCTCATACCTGACGGCTGCTTTTTTGGTCCACCAGAAAGAAACAAAATTTGGTATCGTCTCCACACACAACTTTCTTAATAGCTTCCTAGTGAACACCAAGGAGATGTTTAAACCCATAGCAGAGGCACAGATAGCTGTCCCAGACTATCCTTATCTCCAGAATTTAAGGCTAGCCTTCCTCAAATGTCCTTTCCTGAAGTCCCCAGATCTCCACACTGAGGTGAAAGGGCTGTGGTGGAAAATGTCCAGTTTTCAGTCGGCTCCTGCAGATGATGTCATAAAGTCCAGTGAAAGCTCATTGATTTAATTGTTCTCTTCCCCTCTTTTCCCTCAGCTGACATTTCTCATGGTGAAGGCACCTGCCAAGTAGGAGTCAAAGACCGAGGTCCTCAAATGCCCTCGTTGACTCCCGGTCCCTGACCCAACACTTGATGACAATGTTTTCAGGGCCACTGGCATCCAGATCTGGAATTAAGCTGCTGGCCTTGACGTAAAAGGCTTTGGGAAGCCATTTGCTAATTCCCCTGAGTCACCCGCTCCCTCTGGCTGTTTTGAAATTCATATCTAATGAGTGGTTTGGGTGAAGGAATTCTGCAAAGATGCAAACAATTCCCTTGCCAGAACAAATGGAGCCAGAGCTGGGCTTATAAACATATAAATCATTTCTAGTTTTTAGCTTGCAAACAAGATCGTTGTTTCTTCATATGGATTTGAGGGAGAGCAGGAGGCAGGAGGAGGAGTGGGAAGAAGCTGAGGGTCCCCTCCAAAGGCAGTCTGTGCCTTCCTTAGAGCAGAACATGGAGCACCCTTCAGAGATACTCCAGGAGGAAGAAGGTCCAGAAGTTCCTCCAGGAGTCTCCACGAGAGAGGAAAATTGGGATCTCCGCAAGCTTTTTTTGTTATTTTCTCCTCAGACAATAATCTGCAGCCAATTAACTCATCTAACTCTTAATTTTGTCTCTAAGTGAGAGTTCCCATGTCGTGGGCCAGGCAGGGAAGAGAAATATCCTCAGAGCTGAAGGACATTGCACAAGAGCACAACTTAACCACAGCACACAGGGATGGCTAAAGGTGCATGTTCTGCCACACGTTCAGGCAGGGTTGTGATGGCACAGGAGAAAAATGGTGTAAACGACAAAAAAAAGTCAAGCAGCGTGTCTGGCAGGCAGAGGATGGAACTCTCTTGGCTTCAGGCTCCTTCATGTCCTTCCTCTCACCTCATGGCCCTGGTGGGGTCTGGCACCACTGGGACACAGGTGGCCCTTTGCTTTGGTGGCTACTGGAGAGGTGGTGGAGCTGCACCCTGGGATAGGAGCTGGTCCCGAGGAAGGGCTCTGCACTGAGCTCATGCTAACCATGTTTTTTCCCAAATAAAGCATTTGAGCTTGGTCAAATTTGAGCATATTCCAGGGACAAAAGATGAAGCTCAGGCTCTCTTCTTTCCCTACTTGCCTACTGGCTTCCAAGGCAGAATTTTCAAACAAAATCAGGACAAATGCTTTATTTCCCCTTATCCCTATTCTTGGAAAGAGCCATGCTCGCCAAATTTTCCCCTAAAGTTTTAACTGCAAGCCCATCCTTGGGGAAAAAAAAAAAAAAAAAAAATTACCACCAGGCCTGGGGTGGTTTGGCAAAGCTGGCAGTGACCACAGGCAGAATTTCACAGAAGGAAGCACCCAGCATCCTTAAAAATCCCAGGGCACTGCAGGCTCCCCACCCAGAGCACAGGGAGCCTGTCTGCAGCACACGGGGGGTGCCAGAGCTTTATTTATAGGATGCTGAGGATGTGCCTCAGCCTTCCAGGGACTCTTTCCCTGGTTGGGTTGGGGTTTCTTTTTTGTTATTGTTGTTATCGTCGTCGATTTTTTTCTTTCCCCAAGGCTGTGGAAGTCAGCCAGATAACCCAAGCCGTTCCTCACTTTCACAGCAGATAAGCTAATTGTCGGATGTGCCCTTTGAGATAAGCAGAGCCCGGGTTTACGAGGGAACATGTGTTCCTGGGAAACACCATCACCCAGCCACGATGGGGGTGATAACCCCAGGCTGTGCACTTCCCGCTATGCCCTGGGGAGTCCCTCAGGCTGGGGGGCTCAGGGGCAGCTGCCTTGGCTGGGTTTTGGGCTGGGGGATTTGTTCCTCTGCTTGCCTGCTGCTGAGCCAGGGAATGTGGGGCTGCAGAGAACCTCCAGGCCCTCCCAGAGAGAAACCCAGCTCAAAAGTTTAATAGTTCTTGTAACCCACCCTTAAAATATGGAAACGGGTTTAAGAGGGGCAGGGCCAGGGGTGATGAGGAGGCTCGCCCAGAACTGGTAGGTGCTGAGTCCCAGTTGCCTTCTGATCCCTGCGGACCGATGTGGCTCCATCTCTGGAGTGGCAATGGTTGAGCAGTGTCTGCACTGGGGAAGTCGAGGCAGCAGGGGCTGAGGTTCAGTCCAAAGACAGCTGAGCATGGGTGACCCTGCAGATGGGTCACTTATAGGCTCCTCCAGACAAAAATCTCAGAGAGGGCCTTTCACCCACCCACAGCCTCCAGAAGCAAGACTGGGGCCAGGTTTCCCAAATTTCACAGAATGTCAAAGCCCTTTGGAGGCCATTTCCCCTTCCCCAGCCTGTCCTGGCTGCAAGCAGCCCATCTGGGAATGGCCAAGCTTACAGCTCTCTGCTGATGGGACAGCAGAGACTCCCACAACAACTTGAGGCTCACCACAACATGCAAGACACACTGTGCTGGCAGGAGCATGTGATGCCCAAGAGATTTGCACCAGAATCCCTCCTCAGGCAGTGTTCACAGTCCATCCTGGCACAGGGATGGAGCAGTTGGTCTCCTCCTGGGCCACGCTCATGTGCCAGGCATCAAAGGCAACAGAGCCATGGTATCATAGTCTGAGGCAGTGTGCTTCCAGGATGCCCCAAGGATGATCAGGAAGAGATCTGCTCTTCGGGAGATCATCTTTGGTGTGATCTTGATCTTCCTCAGACACGATCCCTAATGTCCTGACCAGGACCTCCTCACCTTTCCATGGGAAGAACACCCTCTTGTCACTGCAGGTGCTCAGACCAGTGTGGCTTTCAGTGCTGGGGTGGTTCACCCAATCTAGCACCCAGCACTAGGGATGCTCAGTCCAGCTCCATAGAATACAAAGAGGGGCTGAGGGAGCTGGGGGTGTTGATCCTGGAGCAGAGGAGGCTGAGGGGAGACCTTCTGGCTCTCTGCAACTGCCTGGGAGGAGGTTGGAGCCAGGGGGGGTCGGGCTCTGCTCCCAAGGAACAAGGGATGGGACAAGAGGAACTTTTGGCACAACTCAAGTTGTGCCAGGGGAGGTTTAGGTTGGAGCTGGGGAAGAATTTCTCCCTGGCAAGGGTTGTCAGGGCCTGGCCCAGGCTGGCCAGGGCAGGGCTGGAGTCCCCATCCCTGGAGGGGTTTCAAAGCTGTGGAGATGTGGTGCTGAGGGCCATGGGTTAGTGGTGGCCTTGGCAGTGCTGAGTTAAAGGTTGAACTTCACAATCTTCAAGGTCTTTTCCAACCCAAAATATTCTGTGATTTTATGATTCCACACCGTGTGTGGAGATGCCTGGAGATGTTCCATCCAGCTCAGATGACCGTGCCACCATCCACAGCCACACCTGCAGGAGCTGCACAGCAAAGGCACCCACCCCCCAGCATCCCACCAACCCCATCTGGGACCATACAAGGCCGTGTCCCCTCGCCCCCCTGGGCAAGCTATTCCCTACCCCCCCCACCACCCCGGGCTCAGCTGTCCCCTCCCTCCCTCCTTCCCTCGCCTTGAGCCTCCATCACTCACCAGGCTTTGATTACAACCACAAAGGAGCCTTGGAGGGACCACGGGGAGCTGGAGGGAGGCAGGCAGATGATGAAAGAGCTGTCAAAGGGGATTAAACAGTAACCATCTCTCCTACTGCTGGGCAGCGGGAAGGGGGACAGATTGTACCGGATTGTGATGCTGGAGCCCTCTCGCTACCGGAGCCTGCCAGGCAGAGGGACAGCCGGGCAGCGGTCCCAGGGCGGGAGGTGGCGGGGGAAGATGCATGGTGTCACCCCCAAGCTCTGGGGGACACAGCCCTTCCATCCTCCCCTGGGGTGAGGAGGAAACCCCCCCACGTTCCCAGGCACTGAGAGCCCCCGGGGTGGGGAGGGAGGCTCCGTCCAGCCCCAGCCTGCAGCCCGTGATGTCCCCTTGTCCCCACCTGCACCTGCTGCTGCCAGCCGGTCCCCAAGGGGAGGGAGACGGTCTGGCAGAGAGCACCTCACTCACAGCATCCTTCTTGGGGTTGAAATTGCCTTTTTTTTTTTTTCCTGCCTGGCCACCAGGCGGAGGATGGCAGAGGAAGGGAAGGGGTGAGCGAGGCCTGCTCCTGGCAGAGGGACAATGCCAATGCTGCACCCTGGGGGGGTGGGTGCTGAGCACTGAGGCAGGATGGGAACTCTTGCCTCTCCATCCATTTTCCTGACACCCCTGGGCATAGCTATTGGGGCATAGGGTTCTAGTGGCCTGTTTGGGCTCTCCCCAGGGTGCACGGCATCAGGACCTTGGCTGATGAAACACAGGGGAGCCAGGACGTCCCCTGGGGTGCTGAGCCAGGCTGCCACCAGCACCTAGGGCTCCCCACCCTGCTGCTGTTCCAGCTCTGCCTTCACCCCTTCATCTTTCCCCAGGGATGTGTGGACACAGCAAGGTAGGGATGCTGCTGACTGAGATCCCAACCAGACTCTCATGCAAGATCTAAAGACCAGAATTTCTGTGGGAGCAGGTCAGGAGTCCAGTGAAGCCCAGCCAAGGAGGTCTCTCCACCCATTCTAGGGCTGTGCTGGCAAATACTGGGCATGTCCCAGTTTCCAGGTGCTCTGACATCCCCTCACGGGGCTGCTTTTCACCCCAGTGGGTGGTACAAAAAAAAAACCTTTTCCCATGGCCAAGGTGGAGCCTGAGGACTGCTGGGGCTGGTGTCCCCACAGGCAGGGGGACCCAAGCCTTGGCTTTTTAAGCTCCCAGGCATCAACGCCCTTGGGGAGCCAGTGTCCCCACACACCCACCCCCTGTCCCAGCCCCCAGGCAGACCCCCCCCAGCCCTCCGAGCGCCAAGTCCTCACCACCCACTCCGCCAGCAGCAGCTCCAGTTTCTCACAGCACCCTCTTTTCTGAGCCATTCGTCACGGGCCCCGGCACAAAAGCCAGGGAGAGAAAGAAATAAGGAGTAGGAAAAGGAAGGAAGATAAAAAAAAAAAAAAAAATAGAGAAAGGGAGCAAGAAGGAAAGAAAGAGGGAGGACAAGGCGTGAAAAGAGCCAGGTCTGTCGCCGAGAGGGGAGGAGGGGAAATTATGAAATAAATGAAGCACCTCGGCAGTTCGGGGGGCACTGGAAGGCAGCCCGACCACGGCTGAATTTTAAATGTCCACAGCACAATTGGTCCCATTTTGCAAAGAGAGGAAGCTGTGTCCAAAGCCCCACATGTTTATTCATGAGGAGCCTCGCTGGCCCCTCCCACCCTATTGTCTAGGGGTATTTATTTGGGGGCATCTGTCTGGCTGGATGAATGGTGGAGGGGTAATAAATGGGTTGTTGGGGCCAGGGAGGGGATCCGGGTGGTGGGCTGCCCTGTCTCCCGACCCCTTCCCACTCCTCTCAGTCCCACCCTGCCTGGGGGGGATCTGTCCCCTGCACTGTCCCCGGGGGGTGCAAGGACAGGTCTGGATGGGCAGAGCTGGGGGTATGGGTTGTTGGAGGCCAGGGGACAGAGGGGTGGGTGTGCCCAGGGTGCCAGTGGCAGCAAAGCCAGGACAGGGTACAGAGCGTGTTGTGTCACCCAGAGTGGCTGCATAAGGAAGGGCTCACAAGGATCTTGCCTTTTCTGGCTGGGAGCAGTAACCAGACCTTCCTCCATGGGCAGCAAGGGTGGGCAGGGGTGGTTCAGGGAAAGCAGGGTCCTAGTTATCCAGACAGAGGGGCAGGAGACTCATTTGGGTGGGGTTGGACAGGCTGTAGTGGGGACAACTGCATCCCACGTCTGCTGGGCCAGTCCACTGCTCTCCTTGCCTCTCCTGCTGGAAAGGAGAAACTTCCACTTGTGGAAAGTCCTTCTGTGGTAGGACATGGTCCTCATGGAGATCTAGGAGGAGCTTTGCATCAAAACCAGCCTTGGTCATGTCAAGGGGCTCAGAAGCTGGAGTGTTCTGGGGACATGGGGACCCGTGGGGCACAGCAGATGACAGCCAGCCAGGCTCTGTGGGAACATCACACCAGAGAAACAGAGGAGTTCTCCTGCCAATAGAGCTGATGGAGGCGTGGGGACAGAGTGGTTTCCTCCATCCCATCATTTCTTTCACCTTTTGCTCAAGACAGCCCGTGTCCTGCCTGACCCTTTCTTGGGGAATGCCTGCAGGAGGCAGGAGTGATGCTGGTTTGCAGACAAAGTCATTCCAAGATCACCCAGCTGGAAGCTGGAACTCATCAAATTCAACCTTGAAATAGAAGCTACAGCCTCGTGGCTGCCAAGAAGACGAGCAAAGAAAGGAGGGGGCTCTTAGTGGCACAGCCACAAGAGCCACGTCCCCAAGCACCAGTTGTCACCCAGATGCTGGCAGAGGCGGAAGAATGCGGGGAGGGGACCAGAGCTTCCCAGCCACCAACTCCACCTTGGTGGCAGAGCTCAGATGGGTGCTCCTGCCCGGGAGATGAGGAGCATTTGGAAGTGTTGGGTGGGCAGAGCCGGGCTGGCGGGCGGCTCTGGGAGCAGATGGTGCAGGCGGCAGGAGAAGGCAGAGCCCTCTCTGCTGGGCCAGGAGCCAGGGCCATGGTGCAGATCCCCACCAGCACCCAGGGGCCTTGCTGAGACAGGGGGGGAGAGCCAGGTCCCCAGACACAACCTGTCCCCTCAAACCAGGGATGTCCCTGCTCCCTCGTGGGAACAAGCATCCCCCCAGGCAGGCTGAAGGCCCCGTGCAGGGCTGGGCAGGAGGTGTCGGTGCCTCCATCTCAGGCGCTGGCAGAAGCTGGCTCAGCAGTTTGCAAGCTCTGGCCAGGAAAGTGTTTTTGGAAGGGTGTGAGGCTCCTGGCATACGAGTCCCCTGGTAACCGTGAGAGCTCAAGCACAGCTGCCAGCTGCATTGCCCTGCTCTTTTCTGTTACCAAACCTCAGCAGAAAACCATCTTGTAGTCACAGTCACAGGTGGTCCCCAGGTCCCTTCTCCCTCTGCCCCTGCCTCTCCCCCTTCCCACATCCCAACCTCTGTGCTGGTTTACAGCCCACCTGATAAAGGTTTCCAGCAAGTTTTGGGACCTTGCAGACTCCACACAGGTCCCTCTGGGATATGTCCTTCCAGGGGAGCCTTCCAGGATATCCCGTAGCCACCAGCCTCTTGGGATAAGAGCAGGACCATCCCAGCAGTGCTGCTGAGGATTCTACTTGCAGTGAGGTTGTTAAAGACTTGTAGCAACCATACCCAGAATTCTGCCACTAGACCTTCACCTTCTTCCAGCCTGGGTGACACTGTATGACCTAGGGGGAAGGGCAGGAGGAGGTGGTGAGGAAGGAAATTGGTGAGAAAATCAGTCTGCACTTCAGCCCAGCAAAATCAAACATCTCCTGAGCCAAAAAGCTGGAGTGGGGCAGTGATGTGATGTGATGAGCTGACCACCTCTAAAATCCCACCTCCTCTTCACTCAGGTGCCAGGGGAGAGGACATACATGTGGAAGATGACCATGGATGAGGGAAGATGGTGGCCAGATAAGCTCCTCACCTTCTCACATGCTGGTCAGCCTGCATCCCTACACCCCTGGCAGAATGCTTTCCACGCCCTCTGTGTTTTGGAGACCCCGCTTCCCGCTAATGAGACACTTCCTAGGTTGTAATTCAGATGAGTTGGCTTTGGTTGAGAGAAAACCAGAAGGAAAATCCTCCCGGTCCTTCCGGCTTCTGTAATTGAATGCAAATTGCTGGGTAAATATCTGCAGCCAAACAGCCCTGCAGCCCCGGAGCAGAGCGGGCAGAGCCGTGTTCCAGCGGGGAGGCTTTCCACCACGGGGTGGTTTTTCTCCAGCATTCACACTTGGCTCTTCATGACAAAGGGAGAGAGCTGGGGGGCACACATCCCCAGCCAGCACCAGCTTTGCTTCACAGAGGTGATGACAGGCTGGACAGCACATGTGCAGGAGGCTGTGATCCACCCGCTGCTGCTGGCCCTCCCTGCCTGCCAGCCCCTTGGGGTCCCCGTGACAATGCCCAGACAGGAGAAAGGGATGCTCCTCAGGATGGGAAACCAGCTGGATGGAGGAAGGAAAAGACACTGGAATCAGGACCACCACACTGGCAGATCAGCCACGGGCTGTTGGGCTGTTTAACCCCAGAGTCACTTGGGATAAAGGTGCCTGGGGCACTGCCCAGGGCCACCACAGCCACCAGCACCCCCTGCCCACTCCTCACAGGGACACCTGATTGGAACTGGAAGGGTCAGCCCTGTGTCTAGGCCTCAGGGGTGCCTTGTTGCCCTGTTCATGGCCACCAGGTGCAGGATGGGGATGGTGAATGGCACCAGAGCAGCACCCAGTCCCCACTCTCACCCACCCATCCCACAGGAGGGAAAACCCACCCCTACTTGCAATGTTTCAACCAACCCTTGGCCTCGGGCCACCCACCCACCCATCCCACATCATTCACCATCCCAAAGGTGGAAGAAGCATCTTCAATAGCCCGGTGTGGCCCACTGGCACCATGCAAATACCCTATGCCTGCAAAGCTGTGAACACCTCTGTGTGCAGACACAGACACATGAGATAAGGTCCACGGCTACACAAACACGGTCCTGGACAGATATTTAATCAGGCAAGGGGAAGGGCCCCAGATGCCCAAACTTGCTAACAGACAGATGCAAACATTGAGTGAGACACCCAGGGCCCAGGACATGTGCATACATACAGTCAGACACATCCCCACACAATACCTCATTAAACATGGACAGTGTACAGTCCCAGATTAGGGCTGGCTGGGCTGTGGGCACCCGGCCAGGCTGGGATCAGGGGTCAACTTCAGCTTTGACAAGTTCTGAAGTCTCACGAGCTGTTCTCGTGGGATTCCTGTCAGCCTGGACTGTCGGTGGGCACAGAGGGGCAACCTGGATTGGAAGAGGGGGAAAAAGTGATAAAGCTCATCCAGTCCTAAAAACAGGCTCCGATCCCCTGAGCTTGTTGTGATTGCCCCATCACTGGAAGTGTTCAAGGTCATGTAGAACAGGGCTCTGAGCAACCTCACCAAGTGAAAGATGCCCAGGGAGGATGGAGCAGATCTTTAAAACTCTCTTCCGACCCAAATTCTCTGATTTTATGAGCTAGGGATGAAGCTGCCTTCAGCCCGAGCATTCCACTGGTGGGACCCTGGGTGAGAGCAGGACCAGGGGTGGCAGGAGGAGCATCCCCCCCCACCACCACCACCACCACCCCCCTTCCCTCGGCTGCCAGGGCCGATCCCCACGACCCCCGTCCCGGGGCTTTGCTGCCACCTCCCCGCACCGCAGGGAAGCACAGCCCGGCCCCTGCCCCGCTCCCCAGCCCTATGGGGGGGGTCCCGGGGAGTCCCTGGGGGTTCCCCCCCCCAACCGCCGGAGCCGGGCACCTCGAGATGCTCCTCGAGAGGGCATTTTGCCCCTTTGTTCCAAACTCATCACGGCAAGAAATGAAAAATTTGGTCACTGCACCGAAGCAAGGTGTGGGGTGGGTGACCAGGGCTCTCAGCTTTTCCCCCTCTCTGAGCTCACCCCATGGCAGCAGGCTGCCCCTCAGCCTTGTTCACCCTGGTTTAGTGCATGAACGTTGGATCTTGATGATCTTTAAAGTCCCTTCCAAACCATTCTATGATTCTACAGTGACTAAAATGCTTCCCAAGCCTTCCTGCTGTCCGAGGTTTCTCCTGTGACACTGCCAGACTGCTCTGAGTTGGTGACATTGCCTTGCAGGCTCCAACTCAGAGTCACCTGGACCCTGCAAGGTCCCACCTCTGCTCCCACTCCCCACGTCTCCCTCTTGCCCCACACTAGCAGTGCTCTGTGTCCCACCCCCCAACATTCCTCAGACCCCTGTGGTCAGCTCTTCTTCCCAGTGTGATGAAGTGTCCCACCTCAAACTGGGAGAACTTCTGCACCCGAAGTGCCTGGTTCTCTCACAGCCTGCTGCCTCGAGGAGGATGCACCCACCGTGCTTCCCACCTCCAGGAGCTGTGGGTCTTGCAGTGGGTGGCAGGTCCCCACAGGGGACAGGGATGAAGAGGTGCCACCCTGCCATACTTGCACACTGTGCTGGTGCAGCTGCCTGTAACAACCTCTGTCTGCAATCCGGGTCTCCACACGTGGCCACCATGGCTGAAAGCAGCCCCGTCAGCAGCTGGGATTTGGGACAGGATATTGAGTGGTTGTTTGGGGTGTGGATGGCAGCAGGCCCATCAGGACATTCAAGCACAGGTGCTGAGCATCCTCACAGACAGAGATGGACCATTCTCCATCAACACTGATGATCATTCCCCCTTTCCTGCTGGGACAGGCAATGGAGTTGAGCAAGCAATCCCCAGATGTACAGCAGGCACAGAGCAGTGGTTCCTTCCCCACATCACTTCTGAGGACAACCACCAGCTCTAAGCAACATGTCTCCCTTTTAATGCCAGATGGACTTCAAACCCCACACGGGCATCCTTGTGAGAGGGGAGGCCAAAAACACCCCCTGAAACCAAACCTCGAGCCAGGCCTGGGAAAGGGGAACACTTTGCATCTTCCTGGTGTCACCGAGTCCTTAGTGGTACATAGCAACAGGGAAACACAATTCCTGAGACAAATGCAGCTGCCTCCCACATGAAGGAAGCAGAACTGGTCAAAGCTGGGGAGCTCAGGATGGGGGAAGGAGAACATTTTCATAAAATACTCTTTTTTAATGACAACGAGGCTAAACATGCATCGCACACATGCGCTCACACACACACAAAACAAACAAACAAAAGCCCTGACACACACTGAGCTCCTCCAGCGACGCCTTGAACTGGTTTGTGGGAGGGCTTCCCTACAATGCCACCATCCCGATGGCCGCGCCCCTCCTGCGTTGACAAAAAGCAGTGTCACACATGCCTGAAGAAGCTGGTCCCAATCCCATTTGCTGTTCTTTCCATTGTTTCACTTTAATGAGATTTTTAGCGAGGGAATGACCTTTCCCTCTCCCTCCTCAGCAAAGGAATGAATGCATTTCTCAAAATCATGGGGGAAAAGAAAACATGTCAGAAAGCACGATGGCCACGGAGCTACTGAACATGCCATTAACAAAGACCAAGAGAACTTCAGTGAGCTGGCACAGCTCAAGAGCCTGGTGACCAGGAGGTATCCGGCAGGCTTTGGGTGGAGGGGATGCTTCTGCAAACCCTAAGCTGCAGATACAAAGTGCTCCAGGGGTTCAGGCTTTCAGCAAGAGTGCACAAAGCAGGTCCCAAAGATCTCTGAGGTGGGACTCCATCTGCCAGCCACCAACGGGACTCATAACTGTCCTGAAGATCTGGCACCCCAAGGAAGAGTGAGACCTGTCCATATTCACACACCAGAGGAGAAGCTGATGGGCTGTTCAGAGACACCACAGCCCCAGTGTTCACACCACCACACCACCTCCCTTGGGCACAGCAGCAAAGGCCTTGGACCACGCTGACCCCAGGAGCATGGCCAGGTCCCTGCCCACTCCTGTGCCAGTGATAAAGTAAAATCATTAAACACTGAGGTCAGTGCAGCCCAATCCTGCACTTCAGACTGGATTTAAACTCTTTAACTGTAACATCTCCACAGTTCATGGAGGAAAGCAGGTGACTCCTGAGGGGTACCCTGGCCTGAGTTTGGCCACATGAACTTCTGAAGGTTCCTCTTCACTACAGAGGAGATGCTGCTCCTTCTTTTGGCACAGCATGCACTGCTACTTCAGTTCTGGGACGACAGCTCTGAAGCACAAAATCTTCTGTTGATCCAGTGAAATCAAACCAGGCCTGTGACCTCTCCCAGCACCACTTAGCCAGGCCATCACTTCACCAATCAGTTGTCTTCATGGCTCAGTTGTCCTAGACCTGCCCAGATGACTCCAATGGAGAAGGCCACAGGGGTAGCCAGACCCACAAAGGCTGATTCCTTTTTACGGGCCCCATCACCCCTTTTCCATAACATCTCTGAGCATCAGACAGTCCCAGCTATGCACCCACCCAAGACACCCACCCACCCATGGAGGGCTCACTCCACTGGCAATAGAGAAGGTGCAGAATTTCCCTAACACTTCCCACCCTCCAGCCTGCTGCAAATCACATTGTGTATCAGCAGCTCCGCCCAAATCCCCACCAACATCCAAACATCTGAAACTCCTTAGCACACAGCATTCCCTTTCTTTATTTCATTGGTTTTGCTGGAGTTAACCTTCCCACCCCCCCGTCTGCAGCCTCACATCCACCACCCAGCATCTCCTCTGGATGCAGCAGCTGCTCATGGGTGGGCACGTTGCCTCCTGGCCCCACCAGCAATGTCACCAAGCTGTGGACACCAAGCATCAGCTATGGGTACCCAGCATGACTATGCCCTTTCCTCCCATACACCTACTTTTTTTTTTTCCTGATTTTCCATGAATTTTGGACCTCTTGCTCCAAAAATGTTTGAGCGGTTGCTGCTCAGTGGGGAGGAGGACAACCTCTGTTGAAAGCTGGTGGAAAGCTGGAAGGTCTCTCCCTGCTTTTTGTGCTCCTGGTGGCAGCAGCCAGCTCCTTCTCCTCATCCTGTGCACTCCTGGTGGCAGCAGCCAGATCCTTTTCTCTAACTTCTGGGCTCCTGGTGGCAGCAGTCAGCTCTTCCTCTTCTTCTCATCTTGCTGAGATTCCCCCCTCCCACAGAAGCTGGACCTTACCCTGCAGAGATGGAGCCTCTGCTCCTGCCTGCCCTGCTTGCTCCTTTCCATGGCTCCAGGCACCATACGCTTCCCTCTCCTCTCCTCTCTTTTCTCTTTTCCTCCACAAAGCCAATCCCCCTTTCAAATCCCATTTGCCCTGGTCCCACCTGGGCCGGCCTGGGTCAGGATGGGAAGTTTCAGGTCCGGTTTCAGGCCCAGTTGCAGGTCCCAGCAGCTGGAGCATGGCTAAGCCCAGAGAATCCATCCTCAAGCGCTGGGGAGCCAGCAAAAAAAAAAAAAAAAAAAAAAAAAAATTAAAAAAAAAATGCAATGGGACAGTGGGAGTTCTTCCGTTTGGAGGACACTGCTGCCCTGCTCAGCACTGGGATTGGGAAGCTCTTGGAAAGTGAAAGGGGTTGACACTTCTGCTGGCAGGGGGGTTGGCAGGGGTCAGGGATAATCCAAGCAAAGCCGCCGGGGGTTGGCAGGGAGGGAGAGAGGGAGGTGGGGGGGGAGTCAAGGCTTGACGCGCTGAGAGGTAAAATCTGTGTCAGACACTCCCAGGAGGGAGGAAACAAATGTATAATCAAAACAAAACCGGCTGGGGCTCGCAGGGTTGATGCTGGGGCTCTGGGGAGCTCCAATTTTATGTTCAGCTGCTGCGGGAGGCGTGAAGAAGAAGAGGGATGGGGGGAGCACTGCTGGGGGTCAGGGTCCATTCACCCACCCTGCAGGCAGCCAGGTATCTTCCTGGCCTCAAAAAAAAGTCAAGGAGCCCAGTGGTTCTCAGGTCAGGCTGCACGTGCTCAGGGCTGATCTCAGGTCCCACGTCCAAGGGATGGTTGTGGGGATTTGAGGCTGACAGATGCCCTGGGAATCATGTTAGGGCTGTGATGAGATGCCAGAAACACCCGTGGTCCTCCACCCCATGTCTGCACAAAGCTCCAGGTTCTGGCAATGCAGCCACCAAGGAAAGATCACCAGCCTTGCAGAGATCAGGAGCAGCTTAACAAAACACAAGCTGTCACCTTCCAGACAGCTCTCACCCTACCAGCCACTCTCCACCACTCCCATCCTGGCTGGACACAGCTTTGGAGAAGTCTTTTGGAGCACCTGCTGGGAGCTGGAGGTCCCAGGGGACACATCCTGCTTGGTGCTTGGGTCAACACAGAGTCTGGGGTACCACACATGGGGAGCATCAGAGTGCATCAAGAGCAAAAGGGGAGATCTTTGCCATCCTGGACATCAATGTTGAGTCTTAGGCACAAGTCCAAGCCATGTGATGATACTAAGCAGTGTCTGATAATAAAATCAGCACCAGACAGCAGAGCCCATTTGTTTCAGATCAAGGGGATTACCAAGATTTTTACAGGTTTGCTAACAAGCAGTGGGGTATTCGTGTGGAGTTGTCTGGGCCAAATCCATCTTTCATCCAGAAGTCTCCCCGGAGCTCCAACACCAGCAGCCAGGGGAGCTGAGAGTCTCTGTTCTTCAGGCAGCCCTTTTGTTCATCTAAATATACAGCCAGAATGCATGGGTTTCTGCTGCTTTCTAATGTGGAGGGGAACAGCTGTCCTGTACCTCCAGCCAGCCAGGTCCCAGCCCCCTGGGATGGCACCAGCTATGTTGGACTTGATGCTCCTCATTGAGCTCCTGGTTCTGACCCAAACATTTCACCAGTCCCCAGCCTTGAGCTGGAACTGGGAACTCCAAGAGCCCAAAGCCCATGGGCCAGCTTTTCTTCTGCAGCACCCATCCTCTGGCAATGAGCAGTCTGTGGAGGGCACAACCTCTCCCTCTCCCCTCCACACCCCTCCCCAAGCCACCAAGCTGGGACATCTCAGTTTCTTTCAATTTATCTGAAAGTTTCTGCATCTTCAGGCTGTGCTAGTTTCACATTTTCAGGTTTTATCTACCATGGTGGCAGCCCACACCTTCCTTTTCCCTTCCAACCCTCCCAGCCCAGGGAAACGGAAGCTCTGTGACTCCACAAGTAACATCCTGGGACCTGGGGAGGACAATCTGACCAAGCTGCAGCCCAAAGCTGTGACAACCAGCTCTGTGTTGGGTCAGTTGGAGGAGATGAGGGGCAGAGCAGACCAAGAGCTGTCTGACAGTCACCTCTGCTCTTCACTTCCTCCATCTCCCAGTATCTCCAGGATAAACCCAGGAGGAGAGGCACTGCTGGTGGGTACAGTGTCTGGGAGCAGCTGCTGCGGGATGGCTCAGTGCTGCAGATGGGTGAAGCTTTATGATCCACCCAGACTGCTCTGGTTTGGAATTACCACTGAGCCTCTGGCTGCAGCCATCTCCTCCTGGTGCCCACAGACAGCAAGGCATCACCGTGTCCCTTTTACAGGCAAGCACATGGCACTGATGGGTCCCAACCCCTGCAGGGAGCTTTGCCCTCCAGACAGCAGGATACAGTGGGACATTAGGGAGCATCAGTGGAGCAGGGGCTGGCTGAGGACCACTACACACAGATGGTCCAATCACCCCCTGGTAGGGCTCTGAGATAGGGGTGCAGGGGGTCTGAAGCAGAGGGGGATGGGCTGGATGCACCAGCCTGCTGACAAGCCACCTCACCAGGGCTTGAGCTCCCTGCAGGGACCCTTCCTGCACTACTGGGACCTGCACTGCTCCCACCTGCCCCACAGACAGCTGGTGTGGGGTCCCTGAGGTCCCTGTCTCCTCATATTCAAGCTGTCAGAAGCCCTATCCAGCCAGCACAAGCCTGGTTTCCCCCTCTGCCCCCCCCCAGCCCTTCCAAAAGCGTGGCAAAGCCAACGGCACGGCATGCGAGGGGTTAAGAAAACCCAACCTGCCACAAGAGATTTGAGCAGAAACTCCGCTAGAGACCTTGAAATCCTGTTAATTGATGCCACACATGTGCTGCATTTAACCTCTGCCCTTCCCTGTAATAGTTTACACAAGTGGCACGAAGGCCGCTGCCTCCCGATGTGCCGGGGCGGTCTGCGCCAGCCCCAGCCCACAGGGATTGCCCCGGGCACCCTCCAAGGGAGGGTCATCTCCACAGCACTCAACTCCTCCATGGAAAGGAGACTCCGAGGTGGCTTTCCAATCCCTGGAGGGGGCCTACAAGAAAGCTGGGGGAGGGCTTTTGACATGGGGTTGTAGGGAGAGGACAAGGGGAAATGGTTTCAAACTTGAAGAGGGGAGATTTAGGTTGGACATTAGGAGGAGATTCTTTGGTGTGAGGGTGGTGAGCCCCTGGAACGGGTTGCCCAGGGAATTTGTGGTTGCCCCATCCCTGGAAGTGTTCAAGGCCGGGCTGGATGAAGCCTTGTGCAACCTGGTCTAGTGGGAGGTTTTCCCTGCCCATGCAGGGGGGTGGAACTGGGTGACCTTTAAGGTCCCTTCCAACCCAAACTATTCTATGATCCTATGATTTTATGTTGGGTCATCCCCTCAGTGCTCAGCTCCTCCATCCCCACAGCCATCATGAGCCCTTTCACCAGGCACTTCATCCCACAAGGACTAGAGCAGGAATGAGCTGCTACTTGAGGGCAAGTCTTGGGCAAAGGGAGATTTTGTGTGTAATTATTCTGTTATTTGCAGTAAAACCCTCCTAAATAAAATACAGCACATTGCTTCCAGCTGGTACCCAGGCATGTGGCATCCCCATTCTGCTGGGTGTCTCCTGGCAGGGGGAGGAACCAAATCACCATGGAAGGAACCAAATCTGGGAGCTGATATGTTGGCAGGTATGTGGTGGATCCCCCAGAGTCCTGTCCATCGAGATGCAGCACTCTTGGATCCCCAAGGGTGTGACATCAGCAAGAGCAGCCCATCAGCCTTCCAGGAATGGAGTAAACTTCTTATAGCATTACTGCAGTGTAGTCACACATGAAACAGGAGATCTGATCTTGGACAGCCCAGAGGTGGATTTATCCTATGTCTTTTTTCATGGTCACTATCTTCACCAATCAAGTGATTCAAGGCCATGACCAAGGTTTCAGATGAAGAAGGAATTGCCACAGCTTCATATATTGCAGTGCAATAGCAGCCCTTGACATTGGGCACTGTGGAGGTGAGAGCTTCTGGATGTAAAAGGCCAAGTATTATTATCTAGCCCCATTCCTACCTGTCCAACAGCTCCCAGGAAAATCACTTCTGGTAGAACTGTAGGGCAGGGAGAAGCTGTACCCCAAGGTGAGTACCTGCCAGAGCTGAGCTTCTCTCCAACCCACAACCACCTCTCCCTCACAAACTGCCCTGGCAAAGACAACTCCAAAAGGTTCCCCTTCAAATCCACACCAAAAGATGCAACCCGAAAGGTCAGTTCAAAAGTGGTTCTTTTTTCTTCCTCTTGGAAAGACTGAGAAGCCATGTCCCATCTCATTTCACTGGTCCTGCCTTCCCTCCACAGACACCAAAGGACAGGCATGGAGAACCACACTGCTAGTGGAGAGGTGTGCTCTGCTCTGGCAGACACCTGACCTCTCCATGCTCTTCCAACCAGCTGTCATTTTAAAGCCAGTGATTTTAAAGCTGAAGGTCCTGTGGTATTTGAGAACATCTGAAATCTGATCATCTGATCAGAACATCTGATCAACCGAGCACCTCTTAGCCAAAACATTTGTGGGGACACTGAAGACTGTCCTGGGTGCAGAGCAGATGTGAGGCAAGGTGTGATAGAATCATAGAATCACAGAAGGTCAGGTTGGAAGGGACCTCAAGGATCACCTGCTCCAACACTTCAACTTTTATTGTTTATCTGAGATGTCTCAGCACCCTGTTGAACTTAAAACTTTCCATGGGAGACTGTCCCAATGCCTGACTGTCCTCAGGCACCAGGGTTTTCTCAGAGCTGCTATGGACCACCCCATCTCCTCCCACAAAACCATCTCTCCCATTGCCCAGCAAATTAAAGGCTGGATTGCAGGAGCTCCTACTTGGAAGTCTGTGACCAAAACTTTGGGCAGCAGCAGTGAGGGGGCTGCCAGGGTCCTGTGGATTCTGGACCTCTCACCAGCACCACCTCTGGGTGGGAAACCATTGGAGAGCATCTCCAGCACTGCTTGCTTTGACATCAGGAGGGGGAGGCAAGGCGGAGCACCTCACCCTGCACCAATCAGCCAGGATCTCGTTTTATCTCCAAATGTTCTGCACGTGGCCACTCGAGCTGCCCAGCCAAAGCCCAGAGACAATTCTCTTTGAAGGGCCGCTTTGTCTGGTAACTTTATTTACACTTTTGATGCCAATGTTTATCCACTCTTTAAAAAGCTATTCAGAGCGTCTCCCAAATTAACTTCAGATGTGAGAGCAATGGGAACATTCCCTACATCATATTTCATACACTTTCGTGTTATTTAATTCTCGGAAACTTTTTTTTTTAATATAAAAATATTTTTTAAAAATCTCCAAGGTTTTGGAGAGTGTAACCTCTCTCTGTGTGGTCTGCAAAATCTGGCTGTAAAGCTCTTTCCTGAAGTTCACAAACTCTGTTATAAATCGTCTCCTTATCTTGCTTATTGGGTTTCTGCTTTCACTGACATCCATTCTGGATAAGAAAATGCTCCAAGTGGCCTTCACCAATCCCAGGCCACTGTGCTCCACTGGCAAGAGGAGCTCTGCTAGGGAGGGATGGCATGGATGCCCACAAAAGAGGGTGGGATGTGACAGGATGGGATGGAATGGGGTGGGATGGAATAGGGTAGGATAGGATGAAATGGGGTGGGATAAGGTAGGGTGGAGAGGGGTGTCATGGGATAAGAGGGTAGGGAAGGCTGAAATAAAGGGTGGGGTGGGATGGGGTGAGTAGAGTGGAATGAGTGGGATGGGGTGGGATGGAATAAAATAAATATAGATGATGGGATGAGATGAGATGAGATGAGATGAGATGAGGTGAGGTGAGGTGAGGTGAGGTGAGGTGAGGTGAGGTGAGAGCATTTGCTTTTCCCTGCTTCACCACAAACCTTCTCTCAGGCTTCAGCCTTTTTCCTCAGATGCTTCAGAAAAGGAAACTGACTTCCCGCTCAGGGAAAAGAAGCCCAGATCAGGCTGGTACTTGTGGGGCTCATTGGAGACCCATGGCTGAGTCCCTGGAGGGCTGGAGCAGGCCATCAGGTCTGCTCCATATGGAAGCAGCTGTATTGGCCCAGCAGATTCAAGCCCCATCCTCTGGACCCCCAGGAGGTGGCTTCAGGTGGCCACACCATCAGCACCCGGAGCCAACCCCCATGCCCGTGCGGGTTTGTGCATTGGGTTTTCCAGCTGGAGCTGTAGCAAGGCTAGGGCTGGAGCCAGGATGAGTCTTTCCTTTTCCAGATCCCATCCACTGGGCTGGCAGGCCCCCCTGGCTGTAGCTGAAGACCCTTTGCAGCCACCCTTGGGCAGATGGGAAGAGCGACCCAAGAGGCTGCAGCATGGGTGGAAGGCATCACTGCCTCTGGTCAGGATGAGGGCTGTGGCTTTCCAGTTGTGAGAGAAGTTAAAAGGCCTCTTCCCAGGGGGGAAATTTTCAGAAAAATCCAGTAGGCAGCTGGAGATAGGCTCCAAAACCATCTGGCAGAGCTGGAAACCCTGCTGGAGTGCAGGGATTTGCTGAGCAGGTCCGGAGGGCAGGCAAGTGGGCTCCTCCCTGCACATGGCCCAGGGACCAGAGCAGAGGGGGAAGGACAGGCTGCTCCCCCTGCCTGCTGGTGTCCAAAGAAAACCACCACATCTCCTGGGATGATGCAGCTGGGACTAAACCCCTGGACAGGACTCAGAAGAACCTGACGAGAGCAAAGGGCTTGGACAGAGAAGAGGGAATATGAGAGGTTGTGTTATTTGGACTCATCAGCCAGCAAGGCTTCCATGTGGTTCCCACCCACCCTGCTCCAGCACCAGAGCCCAGTGTGCCAGACAAATCCATTCCTGACCTAGAAACAAAAAGGGTCTGGGGAAATGGAGGGTGGCTTTGTCACCAGCACTGCAGTCCCCACAGGGGGGTGACAGTGCTGTGTTCCTGGCAGGGGCTTCTTTGGGGTCACCAGGAGGAGCTGAGGCTGCGTGGGCTGTGGGGCTGGCTACAGATGGGTGCTGGTGGTACCTGAACACCCCACCCCAGGCACCCCAGCAGGGGCAGAGGTGTCCATGAGGACAGAGGAGAGCCAGAAGGGACACAGAGGAGGCTGCTGCCCTAATCCTGGCACCATCAGGCATCCAGGTGAGACCCCAGGAAGGGTTTATCACCTTCCCTGGGTGGCAGGGGCGTGGAAGGGGTGGTACTTGGTCCTCCTGGCAGGCTGGGAGACATCTGTTATTTATGGAGCACTTGGGGATGCTCAGAAACGAGGCGCCACACAAGCACGAAATGTCATTACAAAGGATATGATTTAAGGCCGGGCAGGGCCGGGAGGGGAGGGGGATCCAGTTTGCACGGAAGACTATACAAAATAAATCCTGTCCAAAAGGCTTCCCGCCTCCACAGCAGAAAGTGGAGCTGGATCAGCCAGCCTGTCTCTGCCACGCTCTCCTTCTTCCTTTTACAGGCATGAAGAGGGATTTTTTTTCCTCATCTTTGCAGCAAGACTCGATGGGTCCCGCCAGTTGATCCATGTCCAAGGAGAACGTCAAGGAAAGCGGGGAGGAACAAAAAGATCCACATCTCCTCAAAGGTGGAACCCCTTGCAACCATCTCTGGCCTTAGCCTGCAGGGTCACCAGAGTGATGCGGGCAGTGGAGGGGTGCAGCACCCACACTGCTGACCACATGCATGGGCCTGGAAGGTCTGGAAGGAGAAGAAAAGCTGCTGAGCCAGGAGCCATGTCTCCAGTGGGCCACCATTCTGCTCCTCTCGATGTAGGTGTGCACTCTGCCTTGCCCTGGGCTCCTCTTACCCCTTACTGGGTACCCATGTCAGCACATCTCCTCCTGCTGCCTCTCTCACCTTGGAGAACCCCTGGACACACTCTGCCCTTCCCATCTCCACTGACAAGACCCAAGGGTGCCACTGGTTCTGTCGGTGCATGGCTGATGGGAGCAGAGCTCCAGAGAAGTTGTTGGAAGAGAGATCATGGCCCAAGCCCTCACCCCACAGATGTGCAGACATGGGCAGAAAGACCTGTGAAGGACCCAGATGTCATGAGAGGAGGTGATGGGGCTTCCTCTGCCCCAGTGATGCCTTGGGCAAACCCTGATGCTGAAGCTGAAAACACATCCAGACATCTGTCCTCATCCCTCTGCCAGAGGCCAGGAGTCTCTGCATGCTGCAGCCTGTGTCCATCCCTCACCAGGGCTCCGTGGTGACCAGGCAGGAGTTTGGGGACTCATCAGCCTGTGGCCCAGCCCCATCACAGGATGAAGATGGCCAGGGCCAGGGCTTGGCCTCACACAACCACCAGAGCTGCAGCAAATCCAAACAGGGCTCCAAGCAGCAGGGAGACCCCTGAGGGATCCCCTTGCTGACTGGAAATAGGACAAAAGGAAATCATGGCTGGGGGGTGGGGGTGGGCCAAAATGTGGGTGTGGGGGGGTATTATTATTTTAAGGGAAATTTTGAAATGAAAATTCCTCATTTTCAGCTTTCCCGTGAATTCTTCTCTCTCCCTCCTACCCAGTGCAGGTAAGCAGCCGAGTGCCTTTTCCACAGGAAAGGAAATCTCCTCCTCTCCCCTTTCACTTTCACATTCTAGGAAAGAGAAGAAACTCTGCAGACGAAGCTGGAGGAAGGGGAAGCACATGGGATTAAGTTAACCAGGAGTAAAGTCACTGGGAATATTAAACAAACAAACGATAATTTGCTGCTCTTCAACTTCAAAGTGAATCAGTTCTGCAGTAGACAGGAACCACCATCCCCACCATCCTCAGGCAGAAGAAGAGCAGGTCCTCTTTTTCTTGTCTTGGTAGCACCACTTAAAGCCCTTAAAAGCCTTTAAGCCCTTAAAGTGTCTTCTTCCTGCAGCTGCCTGGTCTCCACCTCTGCCCATGGAGAAAAGGAGACCTCCTTCCCAGGAGAGCCTTCCCAATGTCTGGATCATTTTCTTTCTCTGCCAAAGGAGGGTGAGAAGATCCAGCTCCAAGCCTGGATACCTCTGTGATTTGGCCTTAAGTCAAGCAAGACAAACCTTGGCCTGCAGGCAGCTTTAATGAGGAATTTGCAACCTTAATTAGAAAAATCAGGGCATATTCACGCAATATAGAAGTAGAAAACAAAGGTTGAGTTGAAAGATTCGGGAACTAGAGAGAAGAGAAACCAAAGAGGCCTCAAAGTTTCCAAGCTGCTGTTGGCTTTGGAGAGAGGTCCACAATGGGGGAAGTTCAAGCTTCTTCAGGGTCTGTAAAACTTGTGCTGAGGTTCTCCAGTGAGCAGGCTTGCTCTCACAGCTTCCAGGTCTGGGAAACACTGCAAAAGCATCCTCTCGACAAGTGTCTTGGCACCTTTTCTTCCAACAGGGGTACAGAAAGCCAAAAGTCTGCAAAAACTTTTAAAAATATTAAAAAAATAAAGGGAGTGGGGGGGCGAACCCAGGGTTTTCAAGCATTAGCAAGTTTGACTTGGGGGTGGTTCAAGCTGAAAGTAAAAGTTCAGGCAAGGTGCTCATTCTCTGTGAGTCAGCATCTGTATTTATCTGAACTATCCCAGGATGGAGCTGCAGGAAGCTGAGAACCAAGAGGTGGCTGTCAAGGGTCAGGGACTGGGACTTGGACCAGGGCAGCCTGGGGCTGGGAGCTGAGCTGAGGCACATGTAGGACATTGGAGCCCAGATGGAAGGTGACAGCCCAGGCAGGACATGTAAGGTATCCCAATGCAGGCAGGGAGGTCTGGCATCCTGATGGGAGTTCAACAGCCAGAGGTGGTCCCAGGATAACCTGGAGAAGGCATCGGGATGATCTTGCATCCGTGCACCGTGGAGATACAGAATCAGAGAATCTCAGGGGTTGGAAGGGACCTTGAGAAATCATCAAATCCAACCCCCCTGCCAGGGCAGGATCACCAAGTCCAGGTCACACAGGAACATGTCCCCATGCTGTCCCCAAGCACCCCCGTGCCCAGCTGGAGGAGGCAGCTGAGCCCCGAGCAGGGTGCTCAGACACAGCTAAGAGCAGAGCAGCAGAGCAGGGAGGAGGATGGGGACAGCTGAGAACACACTCCCAGCTGCCACCATCCCCCTCCGAGCAGCTCAGAGGAGTTGAAATTCTCCAACAATGAAAAATTCCTTTGTGTTTCCCTGAAACAAGAAGAAAAAATAATAGAAACAAAACCCAAAAAAACCTCACTCTGGGCAAACTGAAGCATTTTTGCTCCACTTCTGACTTGCCTTGACTTCGATTTCTCTCTTTTGCTTTCAGCAATGGGATGCAACAACAAATTAAAACAAAGCATCATTTTTTTTCCCTGGACCTGCACTGGCAATGGCCCATCCTGAATCAGTGGATGGAGATTTTCTGACACTGCCAGGAAACAAAACAAAACAAAACCAAAAGAAAAACAGGTGCCAGACTGAAATCCCTGCAGCTGTCTGGAGCTCAGCCCCACACCCATCCTCTTTGCATCATTTTGCCCCTTTCTGCATCCCCCCCTCTGTTCTTTAGCCACAGCCACTACTCCATCCTCCTGCCTCTCCCCCAAGGGTTATCTCAGGTCTCTTATTATATGAGGGCCACAAAGATGATCCAGGGGCTGGAGCAGCTCTGCTGTGAGGAGAAGCTGAGGGAGCTGGGGCTGTTCAGCATGGAGAAGAGAAGACTCCAGGGGAGCTTAGAGCTGCCTTCCAGTCCCTGAAGGGAACCTACAGGAAGGCTGGGGAGGGACTTTTCCTAAGAGTGTCCAGTGACAGGACAAGGGAAATGGATTTAAACTGAAGGAGAAGAGGTTTAGACTGGATCTTAGGAAGAAGTTTTTCAGTCTGAGGGTGCTGAGACTCTGGAACAGATTGCCCAGAGAAGCTGTGGCTGCCCCCTCCCTGGAGGTGTTCAAGGCCAGGTTGGATGAGGCTTTGAGCAGCCTTGTGTAGATGAGAGGTGTCCCTGCTCATGGCAGGGAGCTTGGAGCAGATGATCTCTAAGGTCCCTTCCAACCTCAGCCATTCTGTGATTCCATGATTGCATGAGCATTCTGCTCACAAGGTTTTGAGGAACAGGACTCCATATGTAAAAGAGAGGCTTGGCAGACCTTAGGGCCTGTGAAAAGGAAGAAACAGCACCCTCATTTTGCAGATAGGAAGCCAATTACAGGATGAAGTTGCTCATGGTCAGCATGGTTGCCCCAGCACCACTGTCACACCTTGCTGGAAGTGGAAAGGAACAGGACTGGAGGGTTTGTCAGGTTCCCAGTGAAACTTACAATTGAGCCTGGTAAACGACTTGCCCTCAAGCCCCAGTATGTCCCCAGGACTTCCAGCATGGTCCACCTGCATAGAATCATTTTAGTGGAAAAGACCTTGAAGATCATCCAGTCCAACCCTTCCCCCAGCACTGCCAAGGCCACCACTAACCCATGGCCCTCAGCACCACATCTCCACAGCTTTGAAACCCCTCCAGGGATGGGGACTCCACCCCTGCCCTGGCCAGCCTGGGCCAGGCCCTGACAACCCTTGCCAGGGAGAAATTCTTCCCCAGCTCCAACCTAAACCTCCCCTGGCACAACTTGAGTTGTGCCAAAAGTTCCTCTTGTCCCATCCCTTGTTCCTTGGGAGCAGAGCCCGACCCCCCCTGGCTCCAACCTCCTCCCAGGCAGTTGCAGAGAGCCAGAAGGTCTCCCCTCAGCCTCCTCTGCTCCAGGATCAACACCCCCAGCTCCCTCAGCCCCTCCTGCTCAGACTTGTGCTCCAGACCCTTCCCCAGCTCCATTGCCCTTCTCTGGACACGCTCCAGCCCCTCAATGTCCTTCTGGTCCTGAGGGGCCCAGAACTGAGCCCAGGATTGGAGCTGAAGCCCAGAACAGGGAGACAGATCCTGTCCTGATCCTGGTGGCCACACCAGTGCTGGTACAAGCCAGGATGCTGGTGGCTGCTTTGGCCATCTTGAAGCCCAACCTGAAGCCATCCTTTCCCCCAGGGCACAGATGTCACAGCTTGAGCCCGGTGAAAGCAGGTGGTGTGGGAACATCCTTCAAAATCCCTGTAGGCTGGGAAAAGCCTCTTCCAGCCCTCTCTGCTTGGCAAGACCAGTGCCAGTCCCTCCCTGCACAGTAGCACCCATTTCTCCAGAAGACTCTGAGCAGAAAACAGCAGATGCAATCCAAATTATGAAAACAGAGCTGAAACAAAGGCCGTAAAACCGAATAATTAACAGAGCAAATAAGCTGAACGCCCATTAGGTTGCACATATTAGGTAATGACAAGTCGTTTGCAATAACCACTTCTGAATAGACTTCACCCAATATGCATTTAATTAGGGTTTAATAAAGCAACAGCGTGTTCTTAAAGGCCAATTAGAAACATATTCACTGAGGTTTAGAAGCTCTGTAGTAGATGCCTGTAGGAACCAGATACGTGCTGATTACATAGCTATTAATCCTCAATAAAGGGTCTAATAATCATTTTGTGCTACAGGAGCAGGCAGCTGCTTTATTAAATCTTAATGAAACGCATACTTGGAGCTTTCCTTCAAAGCCAGCCCCTGTTAGGAAGATGGGCTTAGAAGTGGCGGTCTGCTGAGAGAAAAGACCCCCTCCTGGCCACCACCTCTGCCACCACCAGGGCAGGGTTGAGGCTGACTCTGTCCCCCAAGCAGCCAGCACTTCATTCCTGCTCTTACAGGAGTGAAAGATCTCCAGGTCCAGGAGCACTTGAGATGTTTCACCCTGTGCTGAACATAGGGAAACATCTCCATGACTTGGAGCGTGTGTTTGATTCACAGCTCCGTCTGGAGAATCCCTGCACAGCTCACACCAGCACACCAGGCAGGAGGGGACCCAAAGCCCTGGGCTCAACATACCATGAGGAACAGTTCAGCCACTTCTCCAAGAATTTACCCCCTGCTTGGATTCATGCTTGCCTGGAAGGATGTCAGGCTGAAGCAAGCTCCTTCCCACTATCACTCAAAGAAAAGCTGATGGGATCTGGGCTCTGGGCCAGCCAGGTGGTGGCTTCTTGTCATGTAACCTGTAGGATCAGAGGTTGATCTGAAACATGCCAACCCATAACCAGGTCCTCCCCAGCCAAGCTGTGTCCACACCTTTCCACCACAACTCCATTGGAAAGGCAGCAAAATGGTGCAGTGGGCATAAAAACTCTCAGCAAAAAAATTTGCAGAAATTTTTAATGCTCACTCATCTGTTTCTTCACCTTCTGGTTTCCCTGCTCTTTGACTCATGGGTCTGGGTTTTTGATGGTGGCTGGAAACTTCAGCAGCTGCAGTTATGATGCAGCAACACCTCACCCCTCCACTGCCCTAGATATGGACATGTGCCTGGTCCTCACCACTGAACAGCCTCTCCTTCCCATGTCCCCTCTTCACCCAGGCCACCACCCCAGCCCAAGGCAGGCATCACTCGTGGTGCCCTCCTGCAACCAGAGGAGATGTCCCATGAGGACCAGCACCCAACCATTCTTCATTTTATCACTTGGGTCAAGCATGTGCCTGATCTCCCCCCCCAACAGCTTCCTTGACCAAAAGTCCCTAAAAAAAAGAGTCATGAACAGGCCACAAGCTGGGTGCCAGGTGGTGCCCATGGGTGTCTCTAAGCCAGGGAGTAGCTGGATCATGGTAGGTGCTGTCAGGCCCCTCCTTGCTGAAGAGGGACAAAAATTACATATACCGTGATATTAATTACTGTGTTTTTACAGAAGATGGAAGCTTCTTTCCATTTCTTTCCATCTTTCCTAACTCAGGGAGGACTTAATCTGCTGCACAAATTGGCCCCACTGACTGCCCGAGCAGGGGCAGGAGCTGGCAGGGACAGCCAGTCCTGGGGGAAATAAAGGGACAAGGCATTTGTTTAGCATTGCTGCTCCTAGTGAAGAAAAGTTGGACCTGGCCAGAGGGCAGATCACTCCCAGCTTCCCATCTGTCCCTCCATGTCCCACCTCATGAGGATGGAGAGCTTCAGTTGCAGGTCCTGGTGAGACCATGTGAGATACAGACCTAGGAACTCCACTCTGCTTCTCACTAGTAAAATACCAACTCAACACAGACACCCACCTCCAAGCCTCTCCTCTGCATCTGGGAAAGGGGCTGGAGAAATTTACTCCATCTGACCACCCAAAACCCTGGTTACAGCCATGTGGAGCCTTCAGGTGGAATTTCCCATCCAACCATTGGTGACCCAACACCACCTCGTTCTGCAGACAAGCTCCAAGCACAGACCTCTTGGCTGGGTACAGGTGTCCATGGCTGGCATGGCCTCTACCCCCTTTCAGGACACCTCACTCTCCTCATTCAGCCAAACCTCATTGCTGCTCAGCAGTTTTCTGATGGAAAACACAGCTTCTGCAAAAGTAGTGTTTTCCTCACAAGAAAGTTCTGGCTTTCTCCCGGAGGCCAAGCCTCAGGGTTGTTTAGCTGAAGGGGAATGGTTTGAAGTTAGCTTGAAACAAAACCTCCCCTGATGAATCACAGTGCATCCCTGAGTCCCACCATGAGAGCCCAGACCCTTGTGAAGCTCAGACCAGGGAGAAGAACAGGGACTGGAAAAGCCCCATCAGCTCAGGAGGGCACGAGGGCTAAAAATGAAGTTTGCTGAACTGAGCATTTCTCCCCTCATATGTTTTTTGTTGTTTTTTTTGTTTTGTTTTTAATTTTTGGAACTTTTCATCCCACAGAAGACTTTAACAAGTTGATTTTTCCACCCTCTTGAGGACAAAAAAAACAACTCTGAAATATCACAGTTTCCACATGGGAAAAGCTCCTGCTTTGTCCCAGGACCTTACCCCAGCAGTCCTGCCAGGAGGCCCCAGCCACCCCCACAGAGCACACCCAGAAATCCCAGGTCTGGTTTGCAGCTCCTGGGGTGTTGGAGACATAAGGTCTGAGCCAACAGCACCTCACCAGAGCCACTGCAGTCTCCTCTTCCAGCCCAACCACAGCATCAGAGCTGGACACTGGTGGCATGCACAAGGGAGGGAATGAAGGACATCTGGAGCATCCTGAAGATCATGACCTCAGAAAGGATGTGGAGGCAGCAGGGCTGTATATAATGACAATGTTTGAGGGGAGGATATTTTCTTACACAGAAAAGCCACCAAAAGACCTGCCTGGAAGTCACGCTTGAGCTTGAGCCCCAGCAGACAGCACAAGGCAGATGTCTTCAGCATGGATGTCCTTGCACAGGGCTTGTCTTGCCCAGTTTCTCTCCCTGTGCCCCATCTTCCAGTTGCTTGGTTTCTACATTCAGGCAGAAGGGTGCCAAAAAAAAAAAAAAAACAAAACAGGCAAGAAAACGATTCATGTCATTGGGAGTTCACAAGGACATCCTTAGAGACATCCCACAAGGTTGCACTGCCTATTTGGCAGGGGTTGTGTGCCCAGCACTGGCTGATCATGGGTATTCAGAAGACCTTCCCAGGAGCAGTCACCTACTTTGGGATGTTCAAATCACTGCCTTCAACAGCCACCAACACCCCGAAACTTCTCTGACTCCTTTTTGAATCAAACGTGGTCAACCAGTAGCATCAAACATGCCTGTGTGTTGGTAACTCTGACCAAAAAACAGCAGCTGAGGCATTGCAGATCATCATGAGCTGGTCCTGCTCCCTGGGAGGCTTCTGGCAGAGATGGGAAGGGTTTGTCACATCCCAATTAGATGCAAGGAATCCCTCAAACCCTCCAAAGCTGCTGCTCGCTGCCTCTGGCCCTTGCAATAAACTTCCTGCTGCTCTCCCTTGCAGCTGGCCAGCTGGTCCTTATTTCTCGACCTGTTTCCTTTCTACTAATTAATCAGCTCCAAATGTCTCTCCACATGGCCTGCCTGAACGTGAGGCCAGAAACACCACGTCCAGGACACGCTCTCCCAGTCTCACTGGTGCAGCAGGTGAGGGGATGAGCGTGCCAGCAGCAGAGCTGGGATCACCCTCCATGGTCCATGTGGCTCCAGGTAGCCAGAGTTTGCGTTGTTCCAGGTCCAGGGCACAGGCAGAGGGGACAGGGGATGGGGTGTGTTGGTTCTGCTCAGCCTGTTGTTGCTGAGTCCTGACTCCAGCATCCTGCAGCGGGAGGCAAATGGCAGCCACACCATCACCTGCAGCTGCATCCCCTCCAGGCAGAGCTTCAGAGAGGGAAAAGAAGGGTTCACAAGTCAAAAGAAAAGCAAGGGGTGGGTGAAGCACCCTGCAGGACAGGCTACACCAAGGTCAGCTTGCCATACCCGTGGCTGATGGATGCTAAGCAGAGCTGCCAGGGTATGGAGCCAGCTTTTCCAAAGGGAAAGACAACCAGGGACTCGTGCCCAGGGGTTGCCCCAGCCCTGGCTGGAGGAGCTGCCAGCACTCCTGGGCTCCTCTGCTTCACTCCTGGTCACACTCCCTTCCCCTTGGAAGAGCTGGAAGGAACAAAGTTTTTTCTTTTGTTTTCTTGGATCCGACTCACAGGGAGAAGGTGCTCCAAGGCCACCTGTGCCAGGACATTCACAAACTTTCCCACCAGAAGAATGAAGCAAAACAAGGGGAAGCTCTTTGATATTTATGGGCTTGATGCTTTCAGCCAGGGAAGCTGTGAGCATGAAGCTGCTCTTCCCATCCAGGTTTGTGATTGTTCCTCCTGGCCATGGCTTTAGGTGGTAGCACTGAACTTCTTCCCACAGCCAGAGAGGTCCTGTGATTTCCACTCTGCTACTCACCTTGAACAAGGAGACATGTTCTCAGTGCTTTGTTTCCATGAGACAGAAGGGACATCTCCTGGTAAGCTCCTGCAAAGCTCTTCTTGTGGAGGATGCCAAGTGAACAACAGGATTTAGTCCCTTCTGAACCAGGAGGGTCACTTGGGAAATTCAAATCAAAATCTGGATTTTGAAGATTTCATAGAATTATGGAGGATTTTGATGCTGCCTTTGTCCAACTCTGCTTCAAAGCTCCATCTCCCCTCATGATCAGCAGGGGCTTAACCTTCACAAAGGAGAAGGCTGCAATATCCAGCCTGTTCCAGAGTCTGCTTGGTACAAGGGTGTAAAATGCCATGTGCCTTGTGTTTCTGCAAGTGGAAGGACCATATGAAGGCAGGACCACCACCACAGTAGGGATTTGGGTCCTTCTTTAGGGTCTCAGATGTCCCCTTGCAGCTATCTCTAATCTACAAAGCCGGCCTGGAAATTGGATGGAAAACAGATTTGAGTGAGACCTGCAGCCCACCCTGCTCCCAGGTGTGCTGGGGTCAGTGGGGTCTCCCTGGAAAGCAGAGGCAGCAGCAAGCCAGGCTCAAAATAACCTCCAGAGATACAGAGGCAACTGGTTGGGTTGGGCAAGACACAAGAGCAGCACCTTGGTTTGGCTGAGACTGTGGTGATTCCCATCCCACTCCAGGGAAGGAGCAAAATCCCTCAGCAAAATCTACCTTCTCATTCAGCTCCCAGAAGTTCCGTGGGTTGAGGACAGTTTTCCCTGTGCTGCTGAAGGAAGTGGAAACCTCTGAAGTGTTCAAATACCCCTGTGAAGAGCCCACCCACCACTCGTGCCACTGCATGGGTTACATCACCCCAAGTGTGCAAGGGCTCCAGTCCAGCAAGGCAGCAGCTCTTCATGCAGTGGACAGGTCCAAAGAGCCTGAACCTTGGCAGATCATGCAACACAGAGGCTGCAAGAGCCAGAGCCTCTCTGGAAACCATCCCACATGGAGGGAAGGGCTCTGCTGAACACAGAGGTCTTGGCAGCTACAGCACCAGGGCTTCTGGATTCTCCCTCTGCCATGGCATAGCCCTCAGCAGCACTGGGCTGCACCCACCACCATCAGACCCTGCAGCCTGGAGCACATCCTGACCACATGCCCTGTGCCCCATGGCTCTGCTCCTGCTGCTCACAGGGTTCCAGGAGCTCCTCCCACAGAGGGTCTTGGTTGTGCCAGCCCAGTTGCTCAACTGGATATTGGCTGCCCAGGGAGCAGAGCCCCAGCACACAAACTCCTTCCAAAGGATTACTGCCCGGCAGGCATAGGGCTGGCAGCTCAGTGTACATCCCCCCCGGGGCCCTGCAAACCCTCCAGCAACCCCACAACACTTCTGGGGGAGCCCTCACCTTCTCCAGGATGTGAAAGGTTCGATTCAAAGTTGAAGTGATCACGTTCCCACATTGCTGCCCCTGGGAAAAAGCCAGAACACCCGTGCAGCTGAGGCTTCCAGATTCATTACACCAGTGGCAGCTGCTGAGCATCAGAGGTGGCTGCAGGGACAGGCAGAGCATGGCCAGCAGAAGAGCTCCCAGTTCCCAGCCTTTCCCAGACCTTCCCAGCTCTTCCCAACCCTTTCCAGCTCTTCCCAGCACGTTGGAGGGAGTCGGGAGCCCCAGCTGGAGGTGAGGGCAGCTGATGGACGAGGTGATAACACCTCAGCAGATGGCTCCAAAGCTCGCGCCTCGCTTGGGGGGCGCAGACAAAACACAGGGGTGAAGCCCAGATGTTTGACTTCAGCATCTGGATGTGATTCCTAAACAAAGACGCTCACATCTGACCATTCCTCCTGAAAATAAATGGCTCGTTTGACCTTCCCCCGAGCCCACCCCAATATTTTCTGGATGTTTCTCAAACACAGGGCAGCTGCTCCCTCCTGGCCAGGAGGGGCTGTGCCAGGCTGCGGGCATCGCTGCGGGCACAGGGGTGGCTGGGACACAGCACCAGGGCAGTGCCATGAGCACGGAGGAAAAAGACATCCTTCTGCCTTGCTCTGAGCTCCTCTCAGCACAATTTGGAGCAAGATACCAGCCCTGGGTGTCCATCCTGCCCAAGAGCTCATGGCTGCCAGTTTCCTGCTCCTGCCCCAAAATCCCAAAATGGGAATGGGGGGAGGTGATGGCACTATGGAGAGGGACTGGTCTGCAGCTATGCCCCCCCTTCCAGCCCATGCAACCCCCACCTGAGACCCACTGGATTCCTGAGCACCCTCTGGGCTCACCCTGAGACTGGCACTACCTGAGTCCCTTCTCACCACAGCAGCATCCCATAGCCAGCAGCAGGGACCCAACCCACAGCTGAGGTATAAACCCCAACACCTTGGGACCACTGGAAGAGCCTGTGGAGGGTGAGGGGAGCAGGTCCTGAGGATGTGCTGAAGTCAGGCAGCCCCGTTCAGAGGATATATCTGATGTTGGATCAGAGACACCACGTGCTGCAGAACCCATCACACTCCCAGTAAGTGGAAATTGTGGGCGTTGGGTGGATTTGGAAGCTGACAATGAAGATAGTGATTAGCAATGACGGGCAGCACCAATTAAGGCTAATCTGCCTAATAGCCAAGTCTGAGAGTAGTGTGTGTGACTAATGGTGACAAGTGATGGCAGCTGGAGGAGGCCACAGTGACCACAGAGATGTAAGACAATGCTGGTGGCAGGCAGAGCGAAGGAGTGGTGACACAGCAATCTGTTACTGGGGTGTTTGTAATCCTACAGACACATCTGGCACCGGGTGGCTGCAGTTCTCTTCTCCTGAGGGACCAGACCAGCAGCCCTGGGAGTGAGACCTCTCGGGAGGTGGCAGAGTCTGGGGTGGCACTGCCACAGCTGAGATCTCAGCTCAGGGATCAAAGGGCAGAGCCAGCCGGGCAGTGCAGGAGGTGTCAGACACCTCCTGCCCAACGAGACATGGAGTCCACAGCCCCACCAAGACCTGACAACCAGTTGTCTACCACTGGCCACTCTGCCCTGCTGGTCCTTGGTGGTGGGAGCATCCCTGGGCCAGCAGCACACAGCCCCAAGGTCCATGAGCTGGTGCAGCACAGAGGGCTGCAGGTGCACGGGGTGTTCCGGGGCCACTGCCCTGCCTTGGGCATCAGGTACCACCAGGGACAGGGATGCCCCTGCAGCAGAAACACATGAAGCCAGAAACTCTGGTCCTGAGAGGCTGGGGCAGTGCTGCACCAGGGTGAAAAGAAAAAGGTAGAAGACATCAGCTGGCTGGGATGTGAGCAGTCACACAAAGCAGGCGCCATGCACACGGCAATATGTTCACTGTCATCAAGCCTGGCAGCACAACGAGGGCCAGTACCTCGTGCCCATCAGATTTATTCTCTGCCTGAGGTCAGAGCAGGGCTCTGCTCCAAGAGAAGCTGGTGCAGATCAGCTGAAAGCTGCCTGAGCACAGACATGGAGCTACCAGCACTGCTAGGGTACAAACAAGGTCCAGGGTTGCTGCTAAAGTTTGAAGGTCTGCAACCCAAGACCTGCTCACCCAGCCTGCCAGTTTGGGATTAGGAAGTCTGGGTTTGTGTCATCTCCCCACGATGGGTCCCCTCCCAGTGGGAACAGGACAGGAGCTCTGCTCCAGGCTGTGCTTTCCAGCTTCCAGTACCCTCACTCAGAGCTTCTCAGCCATGGTGGTCAAACAGCTCTGCCCAAACTCTTCCCTAGCTGTAGGATTGGCCCACAGCACACCAGGATGCTCCTGCATCCACCAAACACTCTTCTCAGCACCCAGTTCTCCAGGATGATCTGCTGGGATGCAGCTGATGTTGCTGGGAGTTCCCTGGTGCTCCCAGGAGGACCAGCATCCTTCCCAGGGGAACCCCAGGTCCCCGAGTCCCATGCCCCTGGGATGCTCTCAGCCATGAGGAAAGGATGTGCCCTGGTAGGAGGGTGCAGGGGGGACTGCCCACTCCCCCCCACTGATCTTGTCACCAGCCTCAAGGCTCAGATGCCTTTTTGTCTCCATTTTGAATCTGCTCTGTTTTTAATTTGGGGGGTGATGCCACATCCAGCGCCGCAGTCCCTGGTTAGCACCCGCACCGGCACACACGCAGCACTGCCAGACTCAATCACACATATTTGCTCAAGACCTCTTGGAAATCTTTGGATTCAGACCAACTTTTCTTCTCTTCCATGCGTTTGTTGTAGTCCGATATTTATAGTTTACTTAAAATAAATGGCTCCTTATGTTTCCCACTTCCTGCTCCCGAGGGGAGGGTCTCAGGGGGTTGCTGTCTGTCTTATTCTCTCTTTCCTCAACCTTTTGCTATTTTTTTTTTTCCTCTTCCATAAACATTATTCAGGCAGATCCTACATTTGCCAGATGCCGCAGAGCCTCGTCCCAGGTTCTTTCCATGGTTCTGGTGAGAGAGACTCTGGTCCGGATTGAAGCAGGCAAAACAGGGCACCAGGAGAGCAGCCATGCCACAGGGACTTCATAGGGAAAATACTGGAGGAGGACAAAGAAGAGGAGGAGGCAGGGTGGTCTCCAGGACAGGGGAGCCAAGCACAGATCCAGACCATGGTGCAGACTCACTTGCAGCCCCCAGCCCCACACCTGCAGCAGGGGATGGAAGGGGTGGCAAATGTGCCCACTCTCGCTTGCCCCATTTGGGTTGTGAGCATGGGGGTCCCACCTGCAGCCCCCCACTCCAGAAGGGACCCTCTCCTCAGCTCAGGGTGTGGTGACAGCTGGTGGAGCCTCAGCAGGGACTCCATGTAGGCTGAGCAGGCTGCTCCCAGGCTGCTCCAGTCAATTCTGTCTCCAATCTCTGTCTCTGTCCAAAGACAGAGATTCCCACCCCTCTCCAGGCCCCTGTTTCAGTCCTTGAGAACCCTCACGGTGGCCTCATTGGTTCATCCTTGCATTTCCAGAGAATTTTCCTTGTTCCAGCTCCTGCTGCTCCCTCTCACCAACTTGCCACATGCCGTCGAGAAGCCCTGGCTGCACCTCCCCTGCACTTCCCCTCCCATTTGGTCTTGGACAAGCAGATGCTCTCTGGGAAGCATAGGAACAGCAAAGGAGCACAGCAAAGGGAACACAAGCCCTTCACAAAGGATGGAAACCCCCTGAGGACCTCAGCAAGGGCAGTTCTGGGGGTGCCAGGGAGGGGGATGCAGGACAAGCAATCCCTAGGCAGCTCCCTGTGGCCTTACAGCATCTCAGGGCACAAGATACAGGGATGCTGCTCAAGCACCCTCATGGATGGGGGGAGGATGGAGGAATTAAACCAATGTTTGCATGGCCTTTCCCACCCAGCAGCCTCTTGGCAGCTCTCTCCATCGCTGGGGCCGATGAGCTCCATTTATTTTGGAAGAGCCATTTGTTGTCTAACCCTCTGCTGCAAAGGGAACATTTGCACTGTGAAAATGATCCTTCCTTTTCAGGCCCGGAGGCTCTCTCTTTGGCCCCATCTCCCCTGTGAGCCCACCTGCACACTCACACACCTGCAGGCTCACACACCCCCTGTTCACACACTGCAGACCCAGACACACACGTGCAGGCTCAGGCACTGCCACCAACACGCAGTCCTGCAGGCTCACATGTGTGCAAGTTCACACCCTGCACCCTTGCACACGTGTGCAAGCTCACACCCTATCCCTCTCAGGCTCCCTTCCCTTCCCTTCCCTTTTTAAATTCTTATTAAGGGTTTGTTTCTTTTTGGTTTGTTTTGTTGTTGTTTTTTTTTTTTTTACTTTTCTTCCTTTTATTTTCTTTTTCCTTTTTTTCTTTTCCCTTTCCCTTTCCTTTCCCCTTTTCCTTCCCTTCCTTTTCCTCCCCTCTGCTCCAGCTGCTGCCACCACCCTCCCCAAAGAGCAGCTGCCTCTCACACCCCAATGCCTCATTTCCCAGCTCAGTATCCTGGGACTGGGGTGGGTGGATTTGGGAAAGGGGGGGCAGTGGCACAATCCTGAGCCCCTGGTGCCTCCCTGGAGGTGGTGGAATGGAAAGACCTCAGCAATGGCCCCACAGTAATGAGCCAGAGGAGCAACTTTGGGCAGCAAAGTACAGCCAGAGGAGCTCAGAAAGGGCTGGGCAGTATTTTCTATTTTCTAGCTGCAGGGTTTACACCTAGGAGTTCAAACAAGTATTCAGGTCACCATCTGTTGGTCTTCATCAAGCCTCTGGTCTCTGCCCAGCTCCTACCAACACACCCACCCTAAGCAGGGATCCTGGAGTGGGACAATGCCACCATCCCACAGCAAGACACAGGACCCAGAGAGCAAAAATGCTCTGAGCTCCCCAGACTGCTCACATCAGGCTGAAGACCACATCTCACAGTCATGAACACAAACTCCTTGGCCATCTTCTATGCCCCTGGAGGCCTCATGCAGCCAAGAGGTTCCCCATGAGAAACCAAGACCCAGCAAGGGACAGGATCTTGGGGGTGGAAAGTGAGGCCACGGGACCCAACTCACCCAGAGCAGCTGGAAGGATGCTGTGGTCCCCAGGGCTGTCCTTGCTGTCACACAGCACACTGACAGCTCTCCAGCCCTAGGAGAGCAGTTGCTGTCAACTGGAGCAAACTAAAACCCCACAGATCCCTGCGGGATCAACATTACCTCGGATCATCCTGGGCAACCTCATGGAGTCACCCCCTGGAGTGGGCACAGTCACCCTCACACCTGGGCAGTGTCCCACAACCCATGGACCACAGCACCCCAGGGACAGGCAGGACACTGCCCACTCCCCAGGCCTCCCACTTTCCCTCGTTTTGGCAGTTCCCAACTCTTTTTCTGCCAGCACAAGGAGCCCTCAGAAAGTCCAGTGCATCCCAGTTTGGAGGGAGATCCAGCCAAGTGCCTGGGGCAGGACACGAGGCTGCTGAGGCATTTTGGAGCACAGGGGCATGGCCAGCAGGACCTGGCAGGGGATGAGAAGGGGGGACAAGACAAGGCCCCATTTGTGCTCCTGGCTCCCAACCCCCCCTGGCCCTGCCCCATGCCACAGCAAGGCGGGTATTCAGGAATTAATTGAGGTAATTAAAGTGTGGCATGACTCTGCCATGGCCTCCGAAGGCGGTGGCAGTGGGCCAGGGGCTGCGGGTGGAGGAGGAGACCCTCACGTGCTATTCTCCCTGTGGGCAGATCCCAAAGCATGAAATCAGGATAAAGAGATTGTCAGGGAAGTGTAACGGTGCCAGTCCTGCAGCCATCAGCAGCTGCAGGGTGATAATTCATCCCAGAAAGCTGCTGCATCCCATCCTACCCCAGCAGCACCTCAGGCAGGAGGTTTCAGACCCAACACTGACTGGTGTCCACAGATGTGCCAACCCGGGAGGGTTCTGGGGTGGTTCTGGGGGGGGTTCTGGGGTTGCTGTGTGGTGGCTCTGTGGTGGCTCTGCTCCAGCACTGCTCCAGGGCTCCTGAGCTGGGACACAGGGCTGGGGGGTGTGCTGGCAGCTTGGGGTCCCCCCACTTCACTCTGGAACATCCATTCCAGGGCAGGGATGTCTCCAGCTTTCCCCCTGGCCCCAGCTCTCCAGGCAGTGCCATGCCAGCAGTGTCCATAACAATGTTCCAACGCCGAGAGCACAGCGGGTGAGCCAGCAGAGCTTGGCCCTGATTTCTGCCCACTTGCCCGGGGTGGGAATAGTTTTCCCACCAGGGTTTCTGTGTGTTCTCTGCCGAGCTCAGGGCTGTGCCATGCCAGCTGGAGCCCTCCCCCCACTCTCTGCCAGCCTGGCCAAGCTGTGAGCAAACCCACTGGTGCTTTCAGCAGCTGGGGGAGAATGGAGCAGCGTGGCCCAGGAGGAGTGGGATGCCACGAGGGGTTCTGCAGAGAGCTGGTGACAAGGCATATCTCGTTGCTAATGAGGTGCAGAACAGGATGCTGCCCTCCACCCCTCACCTTCCCAAGGGCACTGTCACCCCAGCCTCCCCAGCAGCTTTCTCCCAGGTGTTGGAGCAGCACAGGCCTATCCTGACTCTCCTTCCCTGCTCCCTGTGGGAGCACCGAGCACATCCGTGGCTGCCGGAGGGGATGCAGGGGGCAGGTTGGGGTGTTGGGGCATGGGCAGCCAGTCTGAGCCTGCTAGCACCAGGGACTGGTTGCTGCAGGATGGAGGAGCCCATCATCATCCCTACAGCACAGGGACAACATCAGGTCCAGCTCCTGTCCCCTGCCAGGACCCTTTTTGACATGGTTCAGGCAACAGGAAGAGACAGGGAGCTGGGAGATGAAGGGCCCTGGTGTCAGTCTCCATCCCAGCAAAGACCACATCCCCCTGTGCCTCAGGCTTTGCTTTTCCCTGGGAAAGACAGGGACAATTTGTGTGCTGGCTTATTACAGACATTGTCCTTGTGCCCAAACGGCACCTCCAGCAGGGCAGTCCAACCATGTAGGCTCTGGGATGGCAGGGCAGGATCACAGAGCAGGCAGGACAAACACACAGCTGCAGCCACTGGGGTTGGGGACGAGCCAGCAGGGGACAGGAGGGACAAGCACCTACAGGGAACCTCCCAGCAGGAGCCACTGTGTTCCCACCACTGCTCCACCAGTGTGGAGCAGGAGGGAGAGCAGATGCAAGACAAACCTCTGGAGCAGCTTCTGGAAACACAAACTGAGCAATCCAGCTGCACCAAGGGAGAGCTGGGGCTCTCCTCATCTCTCCTTTCCAAACCTAGGCGCCACTTCTCCTGCCAGCCTCCACCACCAGCAGGAACCAACACTCCCATGTCAAGCTCCAGCCCCTCACCATCACCCGTTGGACACTGTGGCTTGGGCTGTGCCCTGTGGGCTCACTTGTAGCCCAGGTAAACAAACAGCCTCTTCTCTCTTTTCGCTAGGGCTGTTGTCTCTTGCCACCATGGCCTCTTTGGTGCTGGCAGCAGGGCTGAAGGTTCAGCAGAGTCCACCCGTGTGGTCGCTGTGGGCTCAGTTGCTGGTGCTGCCAGCCACCACCGATGGTGGAGAGCAGAACTGAAACAACAAAGATGCAAGGAACATGCACAGCCAGCGTGTTGGGAAGAGAGATGAGCTCTTCCAAAAGCCACATCCCAGAGAGGCCATGGTGTGGGGAGGAGAGGGCAGCCAGGGAGCCACCAGCCCCAGCAGATGGGTGCTGGGGGGAAAGCGAGCAGGAGCACCCAGCCATGCCATGGCTGCTGGCTCTGCCATACAGCACCCACCTCCCACCAGGGGATGGAGGGAGCCTGCAGGGCTGAGCACACGTGGGGACAGTGACAAAACCAAGGGCAGTAAATAATTAAGCTGCTGTGGCTCTGCTGTTAAGAGTCTGTGCTGGAAGCACCTGGGCACCACAAGGTGCACAAGGGCTGGAGTCAAGGTCTCTGGACCTGGGATGAGGGTCTCTGCACTGGACTGAGGGTCTGCACTGGACTGAGGGTCTCCTGGGGTCTCTGTACCTGGAGTGAGGGTCTCTGCACTGCAGTGAAGGTCTCAGCACCTGCCTCCTCCCTTTCTCACTGGGCAGGGATTCCTGCACTCTGCCCTGGCAGGAGTTTCTACCCTGCTCCTTGGGCTCTTCATATTTTTAAAACAAATCATCTTGGAAATGCAGTTTGGAGCAGAGAGTCTAGTGTGAAGCTGGGACTGGGTTATTTCCCCAGCTCTGATTCTTTGGAAACTGCTGAAGTTGGGAAGAGAATAGTTCATGGTCCCCTCGAACGCACCCGACCTCCCTGGAGGAGCTGGCTGAGTAAGTGGTTTGAGCAGGAGAAGACTTGTGCTGTATTCCCAGCTCTGCCACTGACTCATTGGGTGGCTTTGAGTGAATCACTTCCCCTGGCGTGTTTTTTAGCTGGGAATTGCCAGACAGGGCAGCTGCTGCTCCCAGGGCACCAGGAGGACATAAGGACCTACCTGCTGTCTGCAGGACTGGCAGTAAAGGCACAGCAGGGTGGAGAGTCTCAGCTCCATCAGAACCACCCTCTGCCCTGAGGACATGGTCATCTCCATTAACAGGCACAAGGTAAAGCAGGCTGACACCCTGGGCTGTCCCCAGCCTGCCTGAGGTCCAGCCTGCTGCAGGAAGAGTGGGGACAACACCACTTGTGCCACCCAGGTGGCCCCTTGCCCCTGTGCCCCCCTCTGCCATGCCCACCTCCTTGGAACACATCTGTGCCCCCAAAAGCCTCATGTTCTCCATCAGTCCAGGGCAGAAGGGGGTCCTATACAACCTACCAGTGCCACGTGCCTGATCTAGGTCAGATCCAGCCAGTATCAGGGGTGATTTGGAAAAAAGAGTCTTGTTGCTAGGAATAAAAATTTGAATGTTCATACTGGACCATCATGATAACTCAGTGCAGTTAAGGCTGTGCAAACTCTGCACCTTCTGGGCTTGAAGTAGTGCAGACACACACCAGACAGGGTCTGCTCCTCCTGGCAGCCATCAGGCATCAGCTCCTGGAAGAGCTTCCAGAAGAGCAATAGGAGTTGAAGTGAAGGTATGAAATGCAGCAACTGAGGAAGAAATGGATGGGAAGTGCAGAGGGCAGCTTTGTGGTGATTTGGAGAAGAATAAGGGTCAGTCCATAAACACAAACCCCTTGAAGATATTGGCTCATCGTTTGCTTGAACATGGCATTACCCAGGGACTCTGGAATGTACTGAAGAGAAAGTTATGGCAGCAAGAGGCAAGTCAGCTGCAGAAGTCAGCAATGGTGTCAACTCAGCAAGCTCAGAGCATTTCCACCATGCACAGCCTTCTCACAAGGTCACTGCTCCCCACCAAGGGCACAAGGGTGCCCAGGGTGTGCAGCCAGGTGTCAGCCATGGCACAGGGCAAATATCCACAAAGAGAGCAAAAACACATAGAATCATGGAACCATTAAGGTTGGAAGAGTCAGGTCCAAGATCATCAGGTCCAACTGTCACCATGCATCAAACCACAGGTTCCTTCCACAGCTGCTGCTGGGGTTCCAGGGGAGAGATGGAGAGGAAGGGGAGGGACCTGCCACAGGGAACATGGACCCAGTTGCCAGTGGTCATCTTTGTCCCCAAGCCTGTGGAGATTTGAGATCAGCTTCTCCTCCACCACAGACCGCAGCAGCCTCAGCACCCACCAGGACAATCCCCAGGGATGCTCCCACCAACCCTGGAAGCCAAGCTCTGCCAGCCAGCCTGTGAGCAGGTCCCAGCACCACTGGTGACAGCAGAGCCATGAGGGCTCCTCCAGAGCTCCCCTGCCAAATTCAGGAGCTCCACTCCCCATGCCTGAACAGTTTGTTCCCCTCAACTTCCCAGCTGGCTGCAGGCAAGGCAGGGCTGGGTGCTGGGTCGGTGTTGGGCAGGCAGCACAGCTGAGGGCAGGGGAAGAGCACCCTCTGGTGCAGACCCAGCACCCAGCTCTAGGTTGGGAAAATGAAACTCCGAGGCCCTGGCTGGTGACCCGGCAGAGCAAAGGGAAGTTTATAAACCCGGTTTGCTTCTCTAAATGGATTTGCATTTGGCATCCCTTTCAACAAGGGCAATGAAAACAGACTTTGATATCATATGCTATCATTTTACTAATAAAAACAAGACCGCCATTGCCAAATACATCTGAGCATCTTAAAAGTGCTCTTTGAATTAAAGAGACGTTGGCAAATTAGAGCTGTGTGTTCTTCCTTTGGAAACTTGCCTGCCTCAGGGAGACCCCAAGCACAGCAGCAGAGGTGAAGGATGCAGCCTGAGCACATCCCGGGTGCTCCCGCAGGCAGCGAGGTGAGCACACAGATACATGGCCTCTGCTCTGCTTCTCCAGCAGCAGCAGCATCCCTGGGAGCAGGATGGACATCCCAGGATGGACACCTGCCTGGGAGAGCCGGGATCCCGCAGGAAGCACAATCTGCAGCTGGCTGAGCTTGGAGCAGCCGGGAGCCTTCACTGGGCTCCTGCTTTCCCTCCGGGCTGTTCCCACCTGCAGAAAAACCTGGTGGGTGAGATCACCTCAAGGATGGGCTGAGCTCACAGCACAGAGCCTAAAGCCCTCACATTTGGATCAGTGGGGACCGTGCCCCTGGTGGGAGGGAGGGAGGGAGGGAGGGAGGGAGGGAGGGAGGGAGGGAGGGAGGGAGGGAAGGAGGGAGCAGCTTTCCAGCCCTGGAGCATCTCCTCCAGCCTGGCTGCCCACAGCACAACACAAGTGAACCTTCAGCTGCCTCGTCCAGGGCACAGCATGCCCACGGGGTTGTTGATCAGGGTATGGGGCCCCTGCTCTTGGAGGGGAAGAGAGGACCAGCAGCTGGGATGTTACAGAGCTTGTCCCCGCAGATTTCTGTCTCTGAGTCACTGGCTGATGCTGGCCAACAATACAGGGAGTTATCAAAAAAGCAGTTGTCGAAAGGGATAAGTCTGATTGTTCCTGTCCCTGTCTGCCTAAACCTGCCTGCATACCTTCACGCCATGTTGACACAGTCCCCAAGGCTTGGAAAGGCTCCCACTTCCCAAAAGTCAGCAGTTCAGAGAGCTGCTTTGAGGAGTCCCAGCCTCCCCTCAGCAAGCAGGAGAATGCAGGGGCAGCAGCCCTGGCTCTGGCTGGCCATGGCTCCTGGGGAGATGGGACCTCTCTGCCAGCTGCCCTCTGGAGATGCCCAGCTTTCTCCATCCCCAGGCCTCCAATCTCAGCTCCTCATGAAGGGGCCCAAAATTGGGAGAGGTGAATCGCCCTTTCCCTCGCCCCTAGGGCAAAACTGGTCAGGAATTTTCTGTCATTGCAATTTTCCTAAAGGAAAATCCACTTGTGCCCAGCCACGCTTCTCAGCTCTGTGACCTTTAAGACTGACTGTCTGCTGGGAAAGCAGGAAACAAACAGATTTGTTTGGTTCAGTTTGATCCGACTCGAAATATTTTTGGTTGTGGTCCTGATCCAAAGTGTTTCATCTCAGATCAGTTCCACATTAATCTGTAATTCCCTGGCAGGCTGCACTGCCAGCAGCACTGTGGCTGGGATGCTGCTCCCTCCTGGGGCCCCGCTCCAACCCGGGGATCTCTGGAGCTGCTCCCTGGCCAGGTGTGCCACCAGGGTCCCACGCAGTTCTCCAGAGGTTTTTCCAGAGGTTTCAGGACCCCAGCTGCGGGTGCAGGGCAGGGACAGCCACCCTCACCACTGTCCCCATGCCACTGCCTGCGGACTTGGCCCACAGAGCCCCAGGAGACCTCCCCAGCTCCGCGGGAGCCTCCTCCAAAGCAGTTCCTCACTGTTTTCTCTGCAGCTTTGGTTTCTTTCCCGCTGTTCTGGGACCATCCCAATTATCTCCAGGCTTTGCCCTGTCACCAGGGATCCTTTTCCTCCCGACACCGTCCCCCAGCCCAGCTCCTCAGCCCTGCTGAGCGTGGTGGTGACCGCAGCCCTGTGTGAACAGAGGCAAAAAAACCAAAACTTTTCCGGCTGCTCCTGCTGAGCTGCTCTGAGGGGTGGCAGTTCCTGCTCCAGGATGGGGAGATGGGGGCTGGGGGCCAGCACCCAGGTAGCAAGGCCAGGGGAGGTGTCAGGGACAGTGTTTTTATATGTATATATATACACACATATATATATATAAAATATTTATATATATTTGTATAATATAATTTATTTAATATGGTTTTATAAAATATAAATATGTATTATAATATATATAATTTTTATAATATTTGTATATAAATAATAAAGCACCTATCACCATGTTGATAAACATTCTTTGGAATCACTCCGACAGCAGAGATAAGAACAGGAGTCAGCCTTAGTACCTCAGCACTTCTCTTTCCAAACAATTTGAAAACAAAACAAAAAGCAAACAAACAAAAAAAAACAAATATCACACACACCCCCAAAAAAAAGCACAAAACCCAAACCATAACAAAAACAAAAAAACAAACCAAAAAAACTGCTTTCAGTTCTTCATCTTTGCCACCTCCGAGGGTTTCAGTGCTGAGGACTGAGAAGTCTGAGATAGTCCAGGGAAACAGTAACCGAGTTTAAACTGCAGGACCCAGGAGTACCTTTCAGCACCAGTATTTGGTGGTAATCAAGTCACATCCCAGTTCCCCAGCAGAAGGATAACACAGTCATCCCTCCCATTCCAGGTGCCAAAGTCAGTCAGCCAAGGCAGCAGGAGCTGAGCAGTCAGCACACTGTCCTGGGCTCACAAACAGCCCTAAGCAGTGACACAGGCTGCCTCTAGCAGGACCTTAAGGTGATGGGCAGACATTTGCAGAGCATCAGGAAAGTGGAGGTGATGTGCTGGGGAGCTCTGCCAACTCTCCTCCTTCAGGCTCGGTGGAGGTCACAGTCAGTTGCTCATGGTTTCTTTATTCTGGCTCCCTTTTAAAAAATTTGCAGTTCTTTGTCTAGAAACACCTTTGCTGCTCTCAGCAGTTGTTCTTCCTAACTCAACTGTAACTTTCTTTGTTTTGTTCTGTTTATCTTTTCAAGGACACTTTGCCTGGTTTTCCTTGTCTCCTCTGTTCTTCTTGAAGAACCTTGAATCACACCAGAGTAGCTTCTCTACTCACCATTTTTGTGGTTCATGATCTGTTGTTTGTGCTACCCATCACTCACACCAGCTGCAGGCTGTGTGACCTGCCCTCTCCCTCACTGAGTTTTGTGGGAAGGAAAGCTGGACACATAGGCTGGAAGGGAACTGTCACATGTTCTAACCCTGTAGATGAAGCATTATTTATTTATGTAGGATGAAGAATCAAAGCATTAGTACTGTGCTGCAAGGGGAGGCTGGCCTCCAACTTCTACTTTAGGGCCAGAGACGAGAATCACAGGTAGACAGGAAAGCCCAGCAGATCAAAAACTGCTTGGGAGACCTCTCCCAGCATTTTCATCCTCCTGCTGTTTGGAATCCAGTGGGAAGAACTTGTGTGAAGCAAGCACACCCCAGCAGTGCCAGCACACCTCAGGCTGCTCTGCTGTGACTTGCTTTGAAAGACTGAGAAAATGACTGGTCTCACTTCTGTGTCCCCATTGTGTTCCACAGGGTTTGCTCTACACTGGCAGAAGCCCAAGACCAAGATCAAGTATTTCTCAACCCAGTTTTCCCTCCTGGTTACCTGCATGTGCCTTAGCAGAGTTCTTTGAAACACCAGTGCAGCAGAATCTGCAGTTTCAGGCCAGCTGCTGCAGATCAGGATCTGCCAGATGGTTCCAATGGCGCAGAACTAGTTTACACCAACAAAAGATCCTGTCCAGGAACTGGGAAGCATTGTTCTCATTACCTCTGCAATGCTTTTGGTCACAAACCACCCCGTAGGGAATGGCAGAGCTGGCTGTTTCAGCCTGTTTTCCAATAGAAACACACCATAAGCACTCATGCCATTTGTGTTTGTTCATTCATCCCCAACAGCTCAGGTACCCATTGGTAAGTTTTACCCAAATCTGACAGAAGGGTCAAGAAGCTAATGGTCTGACTGGATCTGTGGCATGGGTTCCTCTCTTCTACCAATTGCCCTGGAGGAACCCACACAGAAAAGTACTGTGAGAGCTCAGCTTCTATCAGACACCAAAAAACAGTGCACAGAGCTTCCCCAAACACCCTTCTTATGCATAAGCTTTAGAAGGGACTCACGTTTTCCAGCGCACCAGAGGATCCACCAGAGAAGACAGAGCCCTGGGAGAGGAGGTTTCCTTGAGGTAGCTGCTCAGACTGGCTGCTTCTGGGTTTCCACTGATGCTGCCATGATAAAACAGAGAGGTTGGTGCTGAGAAACAGAATGATCAGGAACACCATTTCCTGATGGAAAGAAGGAGTGCCTTGCCTTAGGAGACCAACACCCAGAAATGCCAGGCAGCATCAACCATGCTCAGGCCTCAGAACAGCAAGAATGGCCATGATTTTCTCAGCCTTCCACTCGGGTTTTAAAGATGATGGTGTCTGTTCTTCAGGCTTCACCAAAGACTCAGAACAAAATCCAGGGGAAACAATTGATGTCAGTGACTGATGTGCTTGAGCTGTTCATCGGAAGAAGCACAAAAATAATAAAAGTTCACTGTTTATCTAACACTGGCCAAGGGCAAAGTCAACAAACAGCCCTGGGATCTCTCAGGAGACACAAAGCCGACAGCCCCAGCATACCCTGAACAGACAGGGGACGCGATTGACTTTGGCAGCGCCGGCTGCTCCGTGCTGTTGTGTCAATAAACATCCACACACAGATAGCTGAAGGAGGTGAATGGTTGTGGGACATGGAGAGGAGCAGTGCTTGCTATAAAGAGGCAAGAGGGAGAGAAATCAGTCTTAAAAATAATAACACTTCACTCTACCATCTGCCCATGACAGAGGAAAAGCAGGAGCACTGGTGAGGAGGCTGTCCCAGCCAGACAGACACCATGCTGCTCCTCTGGCTGTGCAGCTGTGTACAGATGAGGAGGTGGTGCTCATGACATGCTCCCACCATCCATGCTGCTGCTTTCCTGTGTGCTTCCAGAAATATCTTTACCTCAGCACAGTCAGGATCTCTCCAGTGACTTCTCTCCCAGGCCCTGGTCCCCATGTTCCAGTTTGTAGGGTGAGGGATGCAGCTCTGTGCCCGGCTGTGGCTGGAGAGCTAAGCAAGGGCAGGGTTCCTCCCAGCCCAATCTTCCTCTCCTATCCAGCCCCTTTCCCACCTCACAGCCCTTAGGCAAGTCATCAGCAAAACTATTTGAGGCTGACAGAAGTTTACACATGGATCCTGGCTATGCTGGTCCTGTTGGAAACCCGCAAGCATCAAACTATGGCTCACAATGCAAATTTCAGTCACCAAGATGAGACTGGTCTAACAGAATGCCTTCAGCTGCTTCCTTTGCAAAGGGAAGCTTGGTTCCAATATCATCAGAGGAAGAGGGCTGCCTGAAATGGAACCAAGAAGCAAATGAGCAGCCCGGGAAGGAGAGAAAAGCCAACCCACCATCCCTGAAATGCACATTTTTTGAAGGTCCCTCTGAATAGCAGCTGTATCCTCCTGTGCATCCAGTGTACCCCCACTGAGAGGGAGGTCTAAGCCATTAATAAAGACATGAAACATCATTGGTCCCACTATCAAAAAAAGAACTGAGTATCTTTGACTCTTCCATATCCTTTGTTCCTAGGTCTTCTGCCCCAGTAAGCAGTGAGCCCACACTTTTCTTAGCCTTCATTTCACTGCTGGCATGCTTGAGAGGCCTTTCCTGGTGTCCTTCACATCTGCTGGCTCTAGCACTGCTGAGCTTCCACTCTCCTCACTCCATTCCTGAAAGCTCAGGTAATGTGCACTGCAGGTAGCCTCTCCCTGCTTCTGCAGCCTGCTCAGGAGTCTCCTCTTGGCTTCTCCCCAGGGCACAACTCTCACATCAAGGCACATGGTCCCTGTCCAAGATGCTGCTAGTGCGGTGGGTCCAGGGTGAAAAAGAACGCTAAGACTCAGGCCAGTCTACCCAGGAGGAATCCAGGGTGAAATTCCACCCTTCCCAAAACATCTAAGCTGCAGTGCAGAACCATTTTAAGAGCAACAATGCCCCCTGCCTGTCTCCATCCCAGCACTCTTTTCCTTTGAATTTTCCATCTGCAAATCAGTTGTTATAGATCTGTCCCTTCTCTCCTCCCACAGGTAGGACACACAACTCCATGTTTAGGGGAGATAGGACTTTAAGGATTCTTTTAGGATTCTGCTTCAACATGGTGTTGATTCAGGGTGATTTCACTGAAGTGTCTGCTGTTCAGCCTGAACCAGGGTTTAGTCATGGACACATCAGAGCTCTCTCAGAGGCCCACATCCTCAGGAGCATCCAGAAACTCAGTTCCTTCTGCTTTCAGTTTCATAATCCATATTCGTAACTTCATCTTGCTTCTCCTTTCAAGTCCTTCACCTTTTCACACCTCCCACTGTGCCAGAGAGCGGATATTGCCCAGATCTTCCCCCTAGGATGATAAGCATGTTCCTGCTCTCCTTGTCTTGACTCATTGCTTTCTCTGAGAGAACAAGCAAAGATGAAGGAGCAACAGCTCATGGTGCCAAAGGAGTCCTGCTGGGACAGAAGGGGACAAGTGTTTGTGGAGCGAGATGACATGCTCTGAGCCGTGACGTGGATCCAGACAAGGAGATGGTTGCCTGAGTACCCTTGGCTGTGAAGAGGGCTAGAAGAGCCCATCCCTGAAGGAGACTGTTGTGACTCCACGGAGCAGAGCAGGAGAGCCGCTAAATCTACTCTCTGGAGAGACCGGGGGCAGGATCGCAGACATCCCTGACGCAGAGGAAACCGGGTGCTGGGAACCTGGAACAAGGGACTGAGAAGCACAGCAAGGGACGGGTTTGGGGTGGTGAGTCAGAGACGGAACGCAAACCCAGGAGCCGGGTATCACGCGGTAACCACACACTGCGCGGCAGCAGTACAGTCCATGTGCATTCGCTTAGTCCGTGCAAATAAGGTCATCTCAGCCAGCTTAGTGCGGTTCTGTCAGGTTGGCTAACTCAAACTGACTTGCATGTGCCATGGATTAAGGGTGTGCACACAGATGCCCCCCACTGTCAGCTGCTGTACAGCAGCCTATCCCTCTCTGGTAGCTTGGGCAGTCTGTCTGAGCCTCCGGCTTCGCAAAAGCTTCATCACTGGGACAGGGAAGCCTCAAGAAAAAGTGCCTGAGGTATGGTAAGGTAGTTAAGGAGGTCACCCAAACCAGGTTGTCAGTGGAGTTATGTTCAAGGACCATGAGGACCCATCCTGGGCCATTCCTGCCTTCCATCTTGGGTGTGGCTTCTCCAGGACCACAGCCTCCCATCTTCCTCTCCTAGGCTGGAGCCTACTGGGCTTGGAGATGGCTGCTTGACAGAATTGCCTCGTTAGGCTGTTTCGCAACAAGCTCCCTGTGACTGTATTAAGTGGCCTGCATCATCTGTTTTGACTTTGCTGGATTTGTCTGTGTTCAATATATTTCTCGCAAGGGTCCTGGTTCAGCCCTCATTGACGTCAATGGGAGTCGGTCCATTCCCTTCAGTAAAGAGAGCTGTCCCTTGGTGCTTGTATCTTGGCTGCTCCATTTCAATGCCCAGCTCTGTACATTCCCCTACCTTCCCCAGCCCTTGGACATGGCTGACAGCTCTAACTTGTCCCTTCTGGCTGACAAGCAGGATCCTGCCGCACACTTGCTCCTTGTTCCCTGACACTGCACGGATCTCGTTTGTTCTTCACCACAGATCTTGAATTTTCTGAGCACCCTCAGCATTGTATTTCCTCAGATGGGTCCTCCAGCAATGGTTCGATTTTGTAAATGTAGACAAAGAATGTTTTCTTTTGTTGGCTTCTCCACCTGGGTGATGTCCTCCTCCTCCAGCAGTCATCCACCTGGACAGTGAGGAAAGCTTTTGATTCCATCAGTTTTATTTCTGCATGAGGTCTTCAAGGATCAGTTCCAATCCAAACTTAGATCTCTGTGTGGGTGTTTGTTAAAGAGGAAGGCTGGACAGTAACAGGAGTCTGAGAATCTGGTTTCAGCACCACATTCTGTTAAAGATTCCCACTGATATTTTGAATAAGCCATTTAAATCCTTTGCTCACTCCTGTAAAACCAGGAATCATGCTCCCCTCTCTCCAGTGGTTTCTGATGCTGAGCTGTCCTCAGAGTACTTTTGAGACCACTACTGAATTCTATGCAAGGAACTTTGCATCCCCAATCCTTTCTGGGTTTGTCCCATTGCTGCTTCTAAAACACTTCAAAAATGGGCAAACAAAGATGCAAAATGCTAGCTGATCACTCACTAGATAAACCTTTCACCACATCCATGGGCTGCCAGAGAAGAGGCAGGACAACACACACCATGTGTGTTTTAAGTCCCTTCCTAGATCACTCATTCCAGCAATGCTGGGGAGAGGATCCTGCACTTGACAGCTCCGTGGTGTGATCCTGTGCAGCCTGGCTTACATTTGCACGTTCATCCTGGAGCCGAACTGTCTGCCTGCTTCATGTTATCCTAAGGAAGATCTCCAGTTAGTGACACCGAAGTTCTTCAGAGAAAACTCATCTCGGAAGAGTGGAAAAGACAAGGAAAGAGGGAACCACGGGAACTCATCTCCTTCCACATCCCAGCTGGCGTTGGCTGGAGCTGGCTCCAATTATGGTGGTGAAGCCCAGCATTGTGTGTACTTCTGAGGCTGCCACAACACCTCCCAGTGCCAGAGATGTGCTCTCAGACCGTGCTGAAGCAGATGGGTTAAACGTGGCACCCCCACCTCCTCACGGCAGGCACAACTGGGGAGAAGGGAATGGTTTTTCTCTCTACCAGATATTCTGCTGGAAGGGGGTAGGTTTCCTGCGAGCTCCAGCAGAGAGGAGGGAATGGCAAAGCACTCAAACAGCAGTCAGCCGTGGTTCCAGGGGAACACTTTCAAGATGTGGTCTGTCCCACTGATAAGCAATCACGGAGAATTCAGCCTCAGGAGCAGTCCCCACATCCCACCAGATTTTGAGATGAGAAGAAGAGAAGCAATGCTTCAAAGCTGACGGAGTCCAGGGTACCCCTGCACATCATCTCCCTGAGGCTCTGCTGAGCCTCCCCCGGCCACTGTGCCGCGGGGAAAGCTGCTCTGAATGAAGTACTCACACCCAGATCCCATCCCACTGGCAAATCATGGGGAAAGAGTTGTCAAACCAAGGCCAGGCAGCACCAGGCTCCCTCAGGGCTCCAGCTGTGCCGTGCTGCTACCAGAGACGGGCAGGGGTTGGGGACACGTGGTGACACTGCTGTTGGACTAAAGAAGAAAGCGGAATGTGAGGAAGGATGAAAAAGATGAACGCTGGCTGCCAGAGCCCTGCTCAGGTGGGAGCTGGGCAAAAATGGCAGCGAATCCACTATTTACGAGGAGTAAAGCATTACAGAGCACAGCTGGGCCTGGACTACCTTCACTGACACCACAGCCTGCCAAGCTCCTAATAAAACCCAACACAGGTTGACTTGGGTTCTGATGGTTCTCTAGAGCAGCAGCTTCCCCCTCCCCACCTGGGGCCCACATGGGCTGTGAAGAAAAGCACTTCCGCAGCATCTCACCACTTCCAGGGCCTCCGGGGCTTTCCCACCCACCTCCAGAGTCAGGGACAGCAGCCCAGGAGTGGGTCCATGCCCTCAGAGCTCAACCTGCCCTCCGCAGCCCCACCTCGCCACACGTGTCTCTGCTCCAAGCAGGGATGGAGTACGCCCATGGTCTGTTGTTGTTGGTTTTGGCTCTGCAGTAGCAAGCTGCTTCCAGCAAGACTGGTATGAATAATTGCCCAATTAACTGGAGGAACTTCCAGATGTGTGTTTGCTTTCATACCCATCCAGCCCCCCTCAATCCCACGTGCCTAACGCCGCGGAGAGCCATGGGGGTGGGAGAGCCAAGGCTGCTCAGGCGGCAGCACGGGCAGGGCTGAGCCCGCTCGCCTGGCTCAGCTCCCCTTTCCATCCCCACCTCCCTCCTGTTCTTTAAATGGGGAAATGGTCTTTTTTTAACGACCCCAGGGAGAAGGAAATTTGCCCTGCCTGCCAGACCTTGGCTATGCATGCCAAAAGCCGAGCAAGCAGAGAAGAAAGCTGATCCCATGTTGTGATTTTTATCAGGTGCACATACAGTGAACCCTCTTAAGACAGGTATTTCTTGCCATTTCCCTCCTTTCCCCCCACCCCTCCCCTTTTCCCATTGAATAATTTCACACTCAGCAGAGCTTTTATTATCAGCCAAACTTCTTTCACCTTGTGGGACACTCTGAAGCATTTTAAGATTGCAGTTCTTCTCTGGTATCAGTGCCATCCAGCCCTAGCATTGCCACCCACCTGCTTCACACCACCCAGGTAAGGGGGGCTCCTCCTAGGACCTTGTGGGAGATGTCACCTGGGCACAGGGTGTCTGGAACTCAGACAGCAGAACAAGGCCAAAAGGTGACCCAGACCCCACAGATGACACGAGCTTCCCACCGTCCCTCGCTCACACAAGAGGTGGCTTTCACCTCCTCTGATTTTAGTACCCAGTTCAGCACCAGAATATCTAAGTTCTAGTGAGAAATAACTGAAGCCACTCCAGAACAAACCTGCTCTGTCAGATAGTGACAAGTGAGCTGATTCACTCACAGGAGGCTTCAGTGCCTCCCCACTGCACAGCACAGATGGAGCCTCAAGGACAAAATTACATGTGCTCTGCCCAAGCACTGCACGAGAGAAGCAACTCCAGCAACTTCCTCCCAGACCAAAACCCCAAAGCCTTGAGACCCTTCAGACAGGGTGTCCAGAAATACTAGCAGCTAGGGGTGAAGGTGGGAGTGGCATTAGCTGGCAGCTGGCATTGTGGGCATCACATGGCTCCTTGTGTCACTATTTCCCAAGGTTTTATCTTGCAAACCTTCAGACAGCCACTAGCAGAGAGCACCTGGGACTTAAACACCAGCACAACCACGGCCAGGACACCTCTTTTAGCACCATCACATGGATGTGCATACAGGACTGTCGAGGCACAAGGCTCACAAGACCTGCTTTTCACCCAGCAGCTGGCAAAGACTGAACCTGAAGAAAAAGGACAAACTGCCATGTGATCCTTCCCCATAGTGTTCATGGTGCTCACCACAGGTCAGGCAAGTGCTTTCTGTACCTGAGTGGCTTCAGGGATATTGTGCTCCTGAAGCTGACAAAATGGTCTGGACAATGGTCTGCTTCCCCATCCTTTGATTCACAACTGGGCAGGGCAGCCAGCCAAGCTCCAAAAACCTTTAAAAGACAGAGATGTTTTCATGGGTGAAGCTCAACAGGCAACACTAACTTTTCAGTTATAAGCAAATAGCCCAGTATCAAGAACACTTTTACATGCTGAATTTCCATACCCCCCATTGCAAGACTGGGCTATAAAGTCCCACTTCTCACAAGCCTCTCTCAATCACTGGAAAAGTCGCTTCTTCCAGGAGTGACTTTCCCTTGCCCCCTGTCTTGCAATTCAAATCCAGCCCAGCTACAGCCACAACGACTGATTTGTCCCTTTTTCTCCACAGAACATTTCCAGGTCAGCTCAGACATGGCAAACTAAACAATCAGGTTGTTTGCTTCAGACAGAGATTGAACCTTCTTGTTGGAGAGCAGCTGGCCTGCTGTGATGCCTTCCTTTAGGGGGAGATACGCACAGCTCCTGCACTTGCTCTGCTGCCCATGGGGCAGGCTGAGCAGGCTGGCATTTTTTCTTCCACAAAAGGCCAGGGTGTTGGAGCCAGCAGAAGGAGGAGATACCACAGGCGTTGGAGAAAGGCACAGTCTGAGATCCCAGCCAGAAGGGTGAAACTGTACAGGATCAGAAGCAGTAAAGATGGCGAATTCAATAAACGCTCAAAGGGAGGCAATAATGTGTGTTTCCTAAAGGACAACAAGACCTTACATCTGCTCTGGGCAGCTCAGCCTGGTCTGACAGCCACGGGGCAGGGGTGCTGAGTCTGCCTGCTTGCCCACAGGGTCACTGTCGGGAGGCAGAGGAAGCTTTTGGGCTGTGCTGGATTTTGCAAGGTTGGAACAACTGGCTTCCCCTCCCCAGCCATCACCCTCCCCACCACTCCGCAGGACCCTAAGTGAGCCATAAATGTTTTCAGCATGGCACTTTACCAAGCGTATGCCATAAATTACAGTCCCGTGCCGATAATAAGTCAGGTAATAGCGCCACTTTTTTGTCCTGCCAACTGCACAAAAGGTGGCAGAGGGGAGGGAGGAAGGCGGGGGGAGACGCCTATTAGCACCAGGCTGGATTTTATACGTGGTGGAAAGTGTTTTTTCAGCTGGAAGTGAGAAGGGTCCTTAACCCGAGAGCAGGCGCTAATGAAAACAGAGTGCGGGGAGGGGTGCGGGGCAGCGGCACAGAGGGCGATTCACGCTCCGGCACAGGTGCGAGGGTTGCAAGGACCAGGCCCGGGTCAGAGCACACACCCAGCAGTGCTTTTGCTCTTCACACCTTTTGGAAACACTAATTGCAGGTTCTGGTTTGCCCTACGGGAGAGCACAGAGAGGTCTGAGAGCAAGCCAGTGCCTGGGTTTTTGTGCAAAGCCCACCTGAAGGGCTGAGCCAGGGACCTGCCCTGCTTGCTCCGATGGGACAGTGAAGAACCCGCTCCAGCTTGAGGTCCTCTGAGCACCACACCCCCTACTCACCCTTTACCCTGAGAGGTTCAGCCTAGTCTGAGGTCTTCAGAAAGAAAAGCAAGGGGATGGCAGCCTGGTTTTGCACTTGCTTGTCCAGCCATCCCTGCTGTGAACTCCGCAAGGCCCTCACTGCTCCCACTCCATCACCCTATGTGGCCGATGAGGGAGACCTCATGGCTCTCTACAACTCCCTGAAAGGAGGCTGGAGCCAGGGGGGGGTTGGGCTCTTTTCCCAGGCAACTTTCAACAAGACAAGAGGGCATGGACTTAAGTTGTGCCAGGGGAAGTTTAGCTTGGATATTAGAAAGAATTTCTTTACAGAGAGGGTGATCAGACATTGGAATGGGCTGCCCAGGGAAGTAGTGGATTCTCCATCCCTGGAGATATTTAACAAGAGCCTGGATGTGGCACTCAGTGCCATGGGCTGGGAACTGCAGCAGTAGTGGTCAAGGGTTGGACTCGATGATCTCTGAGGTCCCTTCCAACCCAGCCGATTCTATGATTCTATTCTATGATTCAATACACCCAAGACACAGAGCCAGGTGCCCAGACAGAGGTACAACACCATGAGGGACATCCATCCTCCTGGGAGTTCCTGGGAATGTCAGTGCTGTGTTTGAGCTGGTGCAAAGAAGTGCAGCTGGAAGGAAGGGACCACGACAGCATCAAAGCCCACCAATAGCCATACCTGCAGCCAAAGCCAGATGCTAACAGGGAATTGCCACACGTTGGAATACTTAGTGCAATACACTGAGAGCAGACTACACGTGTCACCACACAGCTATGTCCTGGCCCCTCGTGGAGGGGGATTAAAGTTATCCAGAAGGGAGGATGCTAATTCCCTCCTAATAAATCCCCTGTCCGTGCCAAGAGGATCCCCCAGTACCAAAACAAACCCTTCCCATGGCATTCAGGGTCCAGCAAGGTGACCGCCTGCCTCTCGTAGGCAGGAGGTGCCATAGCTGGGGAGAAGGAAAGGAAAAGGAAAGCTGGGTGCCACACTTCCAATCCAATGGGAAATATGGTATTCACAGAGCACTTCTTGGCATTCACTCCGCTTCTTGGAGCCACAGAGAAATACCTGGCTTTCTCTAGGACAGTGCCCTTGTCAGCATCATTAAAACACCCACCAGCACCTCTGGCTGTAGCCCTCATTGACAGGCAGAACATCAGCAGCTCATCCAGAGGGACAGGACCAGGTCTGGCTGCAGCAGGTGGGAGATGATCCGCACCGCTGGGCAAAGCTCCCGTTAAGAAACTGGCACCGGGTATGGAAAGGATTTGCTTAATTATCCCGTGGTAATTCCCAGTCTCACCCACAGGAGGTCACACTTCGCCGGGTTTATCAGCTCTCCAGGCAAGCAGCCCCGCACAAACCGCACTCCCGTGGGACCAGTGAGCCTCAGTTTTAACTCGCCCAGCTCAGAGTTTGTCCTAAAGCCCTTCCGTGCACCCTGGCAGTCTCTGCTGATCCTCCAGCCGCTCTCCTCTCCCTTCCTACGTGTGCAAGAGTCCTCTCCAAGGCTGCCGGGCACCCATCTGGACACATCCCCTGTGCCATGGCTCATGCCACCTACTCACCCATTCCTCACCCATTTCATTTCTTCCTTTCATCTCCTTTCCCAGTCCAGCCTTCCAGCCTCTCCACTGCCCCTGCCAAAAAAACTCCGTTCTGTCCAAGGCCCAGACAATCACTTCACCTGGTTTCATAAGGAAATGAGTGACACACAACTGCAGGTACCAGAGATCTCTGTTCCAGTCTGCTGCAGGAAAATATTGGAGCAGCTTTCCCACCCACGGAGCAGGTTCCGTATGAGCTCACCTGTCTGCAAAGAACAGAGAGAGAGAAGCTGCCTCCGAGACATAAACCCACAAGGAAACTTCACTGAACACTCCTGGAACTGCTCATTTTGTGCCGCATGGGAAAATTCGGCAAAATTCAAGGAAGTTGTTGATTGGCAAGCTCTCTAAACAAATATCCCGGATTTAGCCCTAAAAAGGTTGGTTGCCCGCAGTTTCCAGGGGGTCACCAGATCTTGCTCTTGATTTGAGCCACTGCAGGGTTTAGCACTTGGAGCCTTTGTATTCCTTGGTTCCTCTGAGGCAGCCAGCAGAGAACACCAGGAAGAAATGTAGATGAATTCCAATGTTTTCTACCAGCCACCAACCAGGTGGTCAAGCACGGTTTTCACCCTCTCTCACGTGGTCACAGACAGCCCAACAGTGTGAGCAGGGGATAGTGGGGATTATTCATTTGGCCATGCAGTCTCCAAGGTTTTCAGGCAGCACCCACTCTGTCCACACCACCTGCCACCTTTCTGCTGCTGTTCCCCCTCATGCTGCCACCACACAGGGCCCCCCCCTCTGTAGGGTCTCCCTTCACTGATTTTACCTCTGTGCAGGGCTCTGCCTCCTTCAACAGTGTGCTCACCTGGGATGCTAAAAATATTGGGTGATGCAGAGACTTTAGTGACAAAAATGTCACTGCTGTGCTCCTAAAATGCCTCTTGGTAGCACACAGCTGAGCATCAGTGCAGAAGGATAGGGCCTTCTGTTTCTCCTTCTTTCTGAACACTGAGCACAGCCCCTTGGCTACCGGGAACATCCAGTTCAAATCAGGGTTCACATTTCAGCAGAGAGATTCCTGAAGTCCAATCCATCTCCCGCTCTTGCTTCTCTAGCACCCAGCACCTCCCAGCTTTCCTTGCACCAAGTAAACACCTTCTTTTTGCTGCAGTTTCCCTGGAGAAGGAGGAAAATATCAGCACTGCTTTACCTCAGAGGGGCACCACGACCTAAAAAAAAAAAAATAAGCCTACAGAGGGCCCATAGTTGCCATAAACACTGAAGGCAGATGGAAGCTTTTCATCCTCCTACAAAATTTTATCAAATGCTGCCCACACTTCCCTCTGTTCCCACACCTGTCTACTTGCATCCTCTTCTAAACCTGCTTTCCTTGCTAGCTCAGCTTCATTTAGCACAGGGGACATAATCACTGCCTTGTGTGCAAGTGCCCTCTAGGACCCTATGGAACTAAACACAAGTGGAGGGGAAGTAACAGATTGTATTTTGAACTTGGAAAACTGGATGAAGGAATGATTTCTCAGCACAGCTTCTGGAAGTGGCTCATCGTGTGCTCCGCGGAGGAACCCCTGAAGGCAGCACGAATTTCTGTGGCTGTGAACATTTCTAGGATGTGAACAACTCTGCTCAGTACTTTGAACCAGCCCTGAGCTTATCTGTGCTCCAAATCAGCAGGTCTGCCCTGCCTTGGGAAGCACTGCCACGAGATACCTGGTACTGTCACCCCAATGCCCGAGACCCTGCTAAACATTTGCCCCTACCTTCATTCTAAAATAAATATTAAAAACTCTTTTAAAAAAGACTCCTTGTAAGACCCAGCTGGAATGGCTGTAACTCCTCCTTGTGTTTCATGCTTCCTTATCTGTCTTGTTCTTTTCTTATGGCCCTTTGTGGTTTCTTGTAGATTGTAAACTTTCTGGGTAAGGGATTTCTTATCTGTTTGGCAAAAGCCTGTGTTAGCAAGCTGTGTACATTTACAACGCCATATAAAAGATTAGTACTTTATTGGTCACTTAAGCATTCCTAGTTAATAATCTTTAATGTGGCAGTTATTTATCCAGCAGTAAACAGAATACTGCTGCCAAGTCAAGTCAAATAAACATTATGGAAGTCCTTCATCTTTAAAATGAACTCTTTACTGTCCCAGCTTTCAAAAAAAAAAACAAAAAAAAAACAAAAAAAAAAAAAAAAAAAAAAAAAAAAACAAAAAAAAACACACATTGTTACTAAGCACAAAACAATTCTTATCTTAAAGCAAACATCAGTATTCAGTGTTTGCACTGAGCTTTTCTCCTCATCCCCTCAAGCCTCTGCAAGGCTGATACACAGCGCAGTCTCCAGAGCAGAACCACAAACCCAAGGTCTCCTTACCCTACACTGCCAACCCCCCAGTGTCACCCCCACTGCCCCCCGAGCCTTCAAAGCCCCTCACAACCTCCATCACCCCTAACAGCCCCTCAGTGTCATCCCTCAAACCCTGTCACCTCTCAGAACCCCCATCAACCCTCACAGCCCCCCTGTCACCTCTCATATCCCCTTCACTGTGACACTTTACTGCCCTCCCCCCCCCCCCATCCTTCAGAGACCCCCTCACTCCCTGCCCCTCAGTGTCACCCCCCACAGCCCCTCTCACCCCTCACTGTCCCCCCCATCCTTCAGGGACCCCCTCACCCCTCTCTGCCCCTCAGTGTCACCCCCCGCAGCCCCTCTCACCCCTCACTGTCCCCCCCCATCCTTCACAGCCCCTCATCGTCCCCCCCCTCCCCCGCCACCTCAGCCTCAAACCCGCAGACGCCGCGCACGTGCCCGCGCCCGCCGGGGCCGCGCGCATGCGCGCTCCCGTCCCGCCGCCCACACTGCGCATGCGCGCGGCCGCGGCAGCCGCTGTTCCCCCTCACCTCACCTCATCCCCATCCGGAGGGCCCCGGCGCACGGCGGCGGTAAGGGCGGGTACGGGACGAACCGGTACCGGTACCGATACCGAATGGCGGGGCCTCGGCGGCGGGGAGTCGGCGGAACCATCCCGGATCAGCAGGGCCGGGAGGGGGCCTGCCCCGAGCCCGGCCTTCGCGGGCTTCTCTCAGGCCCCTCTTGGGGGGGGGGGGGCGGCCGTGGTGGTGGGGGTAGGCCCGGGGGTTCGGGGCAGAGCCCTGGGACCGCTGTTTCCATTTGGGTTTTGATGGCGCTGGGAGCACCTTGGAGAGCTGTCGGTGTCCCGAGGGGTTCTTGGTTCCCTCCGTGGATTTCGCGTTTTAATTTGTGTCCTGACGAGGAGGCTTTCGGGGGGGTTTCCGTGGCTTTTGGGCACCTCTTGGCCTGACTGCGTGGGTCAGCACTCCACTCGGACACGTTACTTTTTCTGCAAAATATGTCAGGACCTGGGGATGAGGTGAACGGGGCTGCACGGCTTGCTGGCAGCACTCACCAGCTGCTCCCAGTTTGCACCAATTCTGCCTGCTGGTCCCAGTAACAGGGGCTGTTTCTATGCACATGGAGAACTCTCTAACCCCAAACCGGTGTTCTGCAAATTTTCCTTGAGGGTTTTAAAGTTTCTAGCACAGAAGTTGGGGGTTTTATGTGAGTTGGTTTTCTTGGTGGCCTATTTCTAGGAACTGGTCTTGTGTATATATATATGCATATACAGCACATCCTTATGTGTTGCTGTTGGGATATTGGGGCTGCCCAAATGTTATCAGCTGAACACCAGGTTTAGGGTGCCCTAAATGTTCCCTTAATGTTCCTCAGCCTTCCTGGGTTTGTCAAAATGAGAAGAGGATGCATTGTGCCTGGTTGGCTCCAGCCCCAGGAGGTGCCCAAGGGCAGCAGGAGGGGTGATAAATGAAAAGTGCTGGGTAGCTGTGAGGAGAGAGATGGGGGGACTTCTATAGTCAACTGTATTATCTTAAAACTTCAGATTTCTGTGGGAAGGTGGAGCCTCTGAAAGCTTTTCTGGCTTACAGGAAATCCCAGTAGGATTCTCAGAGCACCCAGGAATACTCACAGCACAGAAGTGACATGGATCATGTCTAGGGCTTTGTATTACCAGAAAAGGGTATTCCCTGTTGTTAGAATTTCCTTCTTTTTGCAGTTGCCAGAAGTCAGACCATGTTGCTGAAGACTTCTAAGATGGGTTTTTTTGCAGGAGCAGTGCTGATAACTCAAATCCAAGGACTACAGACACATTTTATCTTAGTTTTTCATTGCTTCCAAGCAATACATGTTGCCTACGTGCTTTGTAATTTGAAAAATAGCTGTGGATAGTATGGCATAATAATTAGCTAGTTGGAATCTTTCTGCCCTTCCTCTCCTTAAGGTTTGAAAGTTTGCAGGTTTTCCTGTTTCTAGAATTTGAACACAAGGGAAAGCAGCTTTCTGCTTTTTTTTTTTTTTTTTTTTTTTGCTGTCAATAATTAAATGCTGCTAAGTAAATGTTTCAGACAGGCTGTCTGTATATGCATCATGTATTTAAGCACCTTTGCTCTTCCCAGCTCTCTCTTCATATTGTGACCTTTGTTTTCTCTCCTTGGTTGTTTTTACCTCTTCGTTCTGATCCACATTTTTTTGTTGTTTACTTCTTCAGTCTGAAGTCTTGAAAGAACTTCCTTCCCCTGATCAGCCTTGGCATTTGGACTGTAAAGAAAACTGGGGGAAAAAAAAAAAAAGCTATTTCTGCACCAAAATTACCCTGTCCACCAACCGAAGACAGGCAAGCAAAGCAAAGCAAACCAGTCCACACTCCACATGTCTCCAACACCAAGGTTATTGCAGTCTGATAATACCACCCTAGCCTCTTTTTACATCCTAAGTGCCTTTGCTTCAGTGTCAAAGCTGGATGGTGTTGGTGACAAGCAAATTATTGCCAACAGACCATGTCTTTTGCTCTTTAGAATATGCCCTGCCCTGCCTGCTAGGTTGGGGAGGCCTTGGAAGCTGTGTCAGGCTGGGTGGATGCATGCTCAGAAGCAGGCAGAGGTATGTTAACCCTCAAAAAAGAAAAATATCTTTGGACATCTGAACATCTCTGCTTTGAAATGTTCTTCTCTTAGTCATAAGGTCTGTGGTTTTTTATGCTGAACACAGATTTACTTCTGTTCCTCTTATCTAAACCTTCTCTGCAGGAGTACATGGAATCAGGTTTTACTTTAGGTCCAGACTCTGAATGGAAAATGGAAATGGTGTTAATGGTCTGAAAGAAAAATAAGTATTTATATTCCATCTATATATAGCCTTGAATTGTGACTGGGAGCTAAAGATTTAAAATCTCTTTTAACTGTCTGCTTGTTGGGATGCCTTTATTGCTGGGTTTTATTTGCATGGGCTTCATCCACTTATTGCTTTTTGCACTTGATGAGGCAGTCACACGACCTGATAGACAAATAGAGCTAATTGCGCTTTATTAATGATTGACTTGTTTGCAGTCTGTGTACTGGGGAGGAGCACGTGCTGGGGGTGTCCAGCTCTGGAATCAACTCTTTAAATTCTTTAATACATGTAAGTGATGGTTTCTGTGGTGCTCACACTCTCAGGCTTTACCCTGTCTCATTTTTTCTCTTCTTCCTCAAACTTCTAAAGTGAGAGGACAATTACTAGAGCTTTCAGGCATGTTGCAGAAGACCATGATTCTCACTGTCTGAGGAAAGAGACTCTGAAGAAATCTCAGACTGCTGATGTCTGTATTAATGAGCATGGTTAATTGTGCTTGGAGTACATGGAGCAAGGTTATATTAGGAAATCAGTGTAGCTGCACCAACACTGGACTGTTTTGTCAGGAGAAAAAAACAAAAGGGAGAAATAACTCATACACAGTGTTGTTGTCATGACTGCATTTTGTAGGAAAGTAGAACTGTGTTATTTCAAAATCTGCTAGGCTGAATTTTGTTCATCTGAATGGTTCAAACTCTTCTACCTAACAAGACAAAGGCCTGCTGTATCAACAAGCCAGCTGATCTAGAACAATATTCCTTTGCATATCTTCAGAATATTGCTAATTTTGTTTCTGAACTAGGGCTGTAAATGCTGTAAACTGCAGAGCTGGTATTCTAAAATCTCTTGCCTGTTCAGCACTTAACCTCTTATAGTCTTAGGAAGAGAGATGCTCTACAGAGATTGTCTTTTCAAAGCAGAATTATTTAATTCCTGTAGAGAAAGGGGGAGGGATGTTTGAGCATGGCACTCAGCTACAATGAAAATACTAGCTAAAGATATTTATGATAAAGGTTCCACAGTCATAATCCTGCTTGCCACTACAGAGCCTGAAATGAGTTGTTTGTGCTGTTTAATGAGCCACTTTAATAATGTGGTTCATTACCTGCTCTTCTCTGCTGTGAGGATATTTGTTGACTTGTTCTTCACACTGCAATTGCAGGTATGAAGGTTGGAAGCCAGGCAGAAGTGCAGGCAGATACTTTTTTTAATAAAGAAAAGATACAGAAGTCAGTCAGACCTGATGCAAACAGATGTTGCCTCATGGATTGTTCAAGAAGAAATCTTGTTTGAATGGTTTTCACATTTCACATACTAATAAACCCATGAACACTGTGAAATGCTTCTTGGCAAATGTTTCTTAGATACCAGAAAAAGGTCACAGCTAAAACTATGTCTTCTGTTTGTAAAAATCTACCTGGGATTCCATTCAGATGGATTCATTCAGACAAATCAACCTGGGTTTTCATATATTTCCATTTTCCATTTAGAGTCTGGACCTAAAGAAGTAAAACCTGATTCCATGTACTCCTGCAGAGAAGGTTTAAATAGGAGGAACAGAAATAAATCTGTGTTCAGCATAAACAACCACAGACCTTATGACTAAGAGAAGAACATTTCAAAGCAGAGATGTTCAGATGTCCAAAGATATTTTTCTGCCAGTAAATGTTGGTGATGCATAGAGGTGGCAGACTTCAAACTGACAGTGAACATTCAATGCAAGAGAGCAGGGAAAGGGATTGGTTTATTTTGTGTATTTTCTACCACGTCAGAGCTTTTTTTATCTTTAGTTGTACATAACTGACTGTATTTCCAGATGGGGAAAGATATAAACAGAGGTGTGTAGGGGGAAAAAAATTATTAAATTACTCAAAACTGAAAATTCCATGTTCAGTGTAAAATTTTTAGGAGCCAGAGTTTGCTGTTGGCAGGACACCTCTTTCTGGTTACTTCAGTTTTTAAAACAAGGGGAAGAAGAATAATAACAGAATAAGAAGTATTTTTTTAATTCTTCCAATTTGGGAGAAACCAGAAGAAAATACATTTAATATAGTAGGCAAATGACACTGGGCTTTTTGCACTACTGTTACAGATAGTTGGGGTGGTTTTAATTGATCATTTTTACACATCATGTAAAATAATTTTGATGCTTAGATACAGTTTTCTTTTGATCTGAGGTGGGGAGGAGAGCGAGATAGGAATTCTCGTCTCTTTAATTTTACAAGTTGTTTCTTGGCAGGACCTAGGCAGGACAGAAAGCTCTTGATCTACATTTTTAATAACATTACCATAAAATACCCTCTTAACAATGCTCAGTTCTTCACCCTTTTTCACCCTTTCCGGAACCATTAATTATTTCTTTTCTACTTTTTCAACAAGTGTTTTGAATTTGTTGGTTTTTTTTCCAGACTTTTCTCTTGTTTGGGTTCTGTGTGTGTATTTTGCACCTCTGTGGTACCTTTCTGATCACTACAGCTCACAATATCAATGATGGTTGAGCATTAGGAGCCCTTCTGTCACCCCAGGGCAGGGGATGGAAGGAGGAGGGGGTGTTGCTTTCTTTTGAAATCCTTGCAGATATAAGGCCCCACACATTCTCCAAGAGCTACTGTCATTTATCTGGCCAGCAGTGAAGCACTCGTTATGTGTCTGAGCTTTCAACTATAATAAAGTACACAATAGATTAATCACAGATGATTTAAAGACCCCATCTAAGAATCATGGAATCACAGAATTGCTTAGGTTGGCAAGGACCTTAGAGATCATCTGCTCCAAGCTCCCTGCCATGAGCAGGGACACCTCTCATCTACACAAGGCTGCTCAAAGCCTCATCCAACCTGGCCTTGAACACCTCCAGGGAGGGGGCAGCCACAGCTTCTCTGGGCAATCTGTTCCAGAGCCTCACCACCCTCAGACTGAAGAACTTCTTCCTAAGATCCAGTCTAAAACTCTTCTCCTTCACTTTAAATCCATTTCCCTTGTCCTGTCACTGGACACTCTTATGAAAAGTCCCTCTCCAGCCTTCCTGTAGGTTCCCTTCAGGGACTGGAAGGCAGCTCTAAGCTCCTCTGGAGTCTTCTCCATCCTGAACAACCCCAGCTCCCTCAGCCTCTCCTTGTGTCAGAGGTGCTCCACCATCAACTTTGTGGCCCTCATCTGGACTCATTCCAACAGAAGAAGCCTTTCCTAAGAGTGAAAGCCTGAGATTCTAGGGCAAAACTTCTGTGGCTCTGCTTAGTATGGAGTCATTCCTCTTGGGACCTGGGTGCCTAATGTGATTTGCCCTGGTAGTGCATTCTGCTGTCAGGTCTTTATCAGTTATTCAGGAAAGTGAGAGGTTTCTAGACTTTGTTTTGAAAGAATATTTAAAAAAAAAAAAAAAAAAAAAAAAAAAAAAAACACATCAGGGAGCAGCTCACAAATGTTATTGGTAAACTAGTATTAGAACATTATCCAGAATTGTATTCCTGGAGCTTGGCTTGTGCTGTCCATGTGGTGCCCAGGGCAAATCATCAAGAGATCAAACTACATTTAACCTCATTAAATTGATCCATCCAACTCTGTGAACTCTACCAGAATGGGCCATCACTCCAGAATCTATCAATGTGCTTCCAGTTGCTGTCCTGCATGGGATGATCCAGTTGTGTTCAGCTGGTTCTGGTTCTAAATGGAGTGCCTGATTTTGGATCTGATTGTCAGTCTCCCTCAGCAGCATGTGGCATAGGAAGCAGCCGAAGCAGTAAATGTGACAAGGCTTGCTTCTCCTCAGGAGGTGTCTGGGGACAGCACTGTGGTGTCCCATCTTGTCTCCAGACCCATGTGGCAGGGATGTTGCTGTCACTCTGGATTTGGGGAACACCATGGGATGTGCTGAGGGGCTCAGGGAGGAGAGGAAGTGTCTGCTGGTTCTTTTATTCTGCACTTGTTACTGTCTTGCTGTGTTGCTTTGTTCTTCTGTCACATTCTGTGGTGTATGAAGCAAACGGCTCAGACATGACTGAGTACTCCTCAGGGGTAGGAAATCAGGGGTTTAATTTTCTCTTCCTGGGATGAGGACTGATAGCTGTCAGGCTGGAGGAAGCAGTTCTCATCATCTGCTCGTGTGCCTTCTGCACACATCAGCTCAACGAGGTCATGGAAAAGAGCAGAGTGGAGCCTTTTGCCTGCCTACATGACTGGTCAGCAGTACAAATGACATGCAGCAGGGCTGGGAGCTTAGCACTGGGCTTGATTTGTAAGGCAGCAAAACAAAATATTTGCTTTCTGTTTGTTGTAAAAACCTGTGCCAAAGTCGTGGGTGTCAGTCTCTAGCTGTATCTGTCCAGTCCCTAACAAACAGCACAAGGAAAGGTGGTGTAACTGTCCATGGCTGGGATGAAAAATGTTACTTTCAAAGTGTGGGGTTCTTGTTACATAGCAGCCACACTAAATTTGAATGAAGTGACTCAGTAAACTACTGATGTGGAGTCAAGCTCAGCAAACACAAAGTTGCAAGAGCATCTAAATGGAACAAGGGACAAGGTTGTCCTGGCTAATGGTAGTATTTTAGTTAGGGAACTTTCTTGTGATTATTAAAAGCAATATCAAAACACATAATCTCAGGTTTAAACAAAGTTGGGATTTATTTTAAGAAGTTTAGAATATTTTACTATCGTGGAGCACCCCAAGTACTCTGGATTTGAAATAAATAATTGTCCTCTGGGTTAGCTGTACTGCACTTTGCTAATTGCTGTGGTTTTGGAAGAAAAAAATAAAGCTGTCCCTAGGTGTGGTATCTTTACTAAATGTGGATTCTTCATCATGAAGGAAAGTCATAATTCAGATCTTCTCTTTTCCTGCTGGTGGATGTTTAGATGCTTTCACAGAATTTTTTTTCACAGGCAGTGCTGGAATTTCACTGTCACACTTGGCTTGGTGCTGTGTGCTGTATACAAATGAAGCACTGTTTTCAGCTCTCCTGAAAGCATCCCAGATGACAATGGGTCTGGAATGGAAAATGGAGCTAGACTAGCAAGCTGAATATTTCTTCAAAACTGAGTCACTATTTTGAAATCATGACAGTCCCAGTTGCCATGGTCATTGCTTGATTTTTGAATGGGAGGCATTGCTTGCTTGCTTCACAGTTTAAGCTCAGCCTTGGAAAAATTTCTTGCCTGTTCTACAGCTATTTCTGGCATATCTTCAATGAGCATTTTTCTAGTTCTACTTCTCTGGGGTTTTCTTTTCATATTTCACTTAACTGAAGAGCTCTGTTATAGACTAAAAATCCCAAAATTTTGTGGCAGCTCTGAAGAAAAAAAAGTTTTCCTCCTGTTTCTGTTCTTCTGTGGTAATTCCTACTGCTCTGTAAAAGGATGATTAGAAAGGAGAATGGCTGCTTCCCCTCAGACAAGGTGTACATAACTTCCAAACTGTCATTGTTATGAGTAATGCCGTTTTTTTTTTTTCACTAATTTTTAAAATCTCTTTAGAGTTCTGTTCTAGCAGGTACTGAAAAGCACTTCAGCTCTGTGCAACTCAGGTTCTGATCCATCCTGTTGTCCCCCTGTCCAGTTACAGGGGATGTCATGCTAACTTCTCTAAGGTTCCTTTAGCAAGAAGGGAAGAGGTTTGTTGCAAAACTAATGTTGAAATGGGTCTCTCTGCCTGCCTTTAGCCATACCTTTATATTAACTTTACACTCTGAAATGTTTTTTCTCTTCTGTCTTACACCTTCTCCATGCATGAAAGCTCAGGAGTTTAGGTGAAGATGAGACTTTCTGGCAGACATGCACTACTCCCCAGCTGAAACCCAAACCTTCACTCCCTCCCTGGAGCACTCTGTACTTGCTTGGTTCCCTCAGGTAGGGGGGTGCATTAGGAGACACCCTCAATTTGCTAGCCCTTTGCTTCTGAGAATGAGACAGCTTTTTTCTTCTCTTCCCACCAGCTCAAAGTGAAACATCCATGCATGGTTGCCAGTAGAGAGAGAACTTGCCCAAGGGGAGGGGAGAAGGAGGAGGTGGAGGCTGGCTGAAATTTCCCTGACATTTCTTGGGCTCTTCTCCATTGGCAATGGTAAATATTCCCTATTCAAGACTGGCTTACAGTAGCTGTTGGCACAGTGTCAGGAGATGTGCATCTTTACACTGAAGCATCCTAATTTTGTTGGGATTGCAAGCACAGGTAAGAGCTGCTCATGCTCTGGCAATTTTGACAATGCCCATTTGCTTTGCTGTCTGTTTTTCTTGCAGCATCTGGAGCTCTGCAAAACATAAGCAGCCAGAACCCCTTGCAGGTCCAGCAGATTTATCCCAGCTAAAGTATATATATAAGACTGTAAGCTCAAATCAGGATTTCTGGCAGTCTGACTGCCATCCTCTTGCCATAGACTTCAGGCAGCTTGCTGAGGAGCACATGTTCAGCAATTTCATTTGGTTCTGGAATGGGCAGTAACTCCCAGAGGGAAAGAAAGACTCTTTGATGCAACCTCCAAATATGCCTATGTCTCTGAGTGGCAGAAGGTAGGACAGGCAAAGAGTAAGGAGGAGGGAAAAGAGTTTACATGGAAAAGGACAGCCAAGCTGTAACTGAGGACCTTAGAAATTGTCTCACATGATGGACATTTTACTTTTACCCTCCCTGATCCAAAATATAAGCATATACCATGGGATGGTGGCAGAAGGGGGAAGATGTTGCATAGTAGCAACTCCAGCAAGCACAGGATAGTGATGGTTTCTGGGCTGAAGTGACCATGAGCAGAATGGGTCACCTCTCTTTGGTCATTGCTAAATAGGATTTCATTTTTCCATGAGTGTTATTCTAGGATTTTAATTAAAGGTAATGAATTTCCCTATGATTCCCAGGTGAAGAATGACAGAAAAATGGTAACTTTCAGGGAGTCCTGCTGTTACTGTCTCTGCATATCCTGAAGACATGCTCTTAGCACATGCTGAGGCATCATTTCTGAATGTCCCAAGATACCTTATTATCAGAACTGAAGTTTGTTCCTTTAGCTGCAGTCTGAGATTTAGTTTTGGATGTGGAAGAACACAAAAGAAATGCTGAGCATTTCTGTATTGCTTTTACATTGAACAGTGATCATTCAAAAAGAGTCATATTTTAGTAAAAAAAACCCAAATACTTTGTGTGGAAGAGCCATTAAAAAGCCTTTTCTGAAAGGCTCCTGCCAAGCTTTAAAAAGAGAAGTTAAATTTTGGAGCTTCAGCTTGTCATTATGAAATACCCAGATTAGTATTTAGTCAGAATGTAAAACTGTCTGAATTAAATCCAGGGCTGTCCCAGCTAATGCTGATTGTGTATTCCAAACTTCTGTCTACTTGAGACAAAATTCTTGCTTTACTTTTCTATAGGAAAAGTAGGGAGACTGAGTTGTCTGTTCTGATGGTGTATCTGGTTTTTGAGTTTCAGATCATTTTAATGCACCTGTTGTATGAAAGTCAACACAGGTAAATGTCAAGTTCCAAATGTTCTTCATGCTGTGAACACAGGAAAGACTTACAGTTCTTTGGAGGCATTGCAGTAACTTTTGTTATTGAACTGTTAAAGGTTAAATCAACAGCAGCTGACTTAACCTTTCTACAGGATGTTTTAATTGTACAGAACAGTTTTATAGGCCTATTGTTGGGATGATCTCTCCCTGCAGTGTGCAGCATCAACCACCCTGGGTTTCCTAGCTTTAATCTGGCACTGAGAAAATGCTGGCAAAGATGTTCCAGCACTGGGCAGACTTCTTGCCTGCTGTTACTAGCATATTTTATTCACAGAATCACAGAATGTCAGGGCTTGGAAGGGACCCCTGAAGATCATCAAGTCCAACCCCCCCCGGCCACAGCAGCACAAAACTAGGGCAGGGCACTCAGAAATGCATCCAGATGGGTCCACAACCTCTCTGGGGAGCCTGTCCCAGGGCTCTGTAACCCCTACAGTAAAGAAATTCTTCCTCATGTTGGGGTGGAACTTCCTGTGCTCTATCTTGAATCCATTGCCCCTCCTCCTGTCACAGGACACAAGTGAGAAGAGGTTGTCCCTTCCTTCTTGAGGCCCAGACTTCATAGATTTAGACACAGTCATGAGATCCCTCTCAGTCTTCTCCTCTCCAGACTAAAAAGCCCCAGGTCTCTCAGCCTTTCTTCATCAGGCAGGTGTTCCAGTCCCTTCATCATCCTCACAGCCCTCCCTTGGACTCTCTCCAGTAAATCCCTGTCCCTCTTCAGCTGGGGAGCCCAGAGCTGGATGCAGCACTCGAGGTGAGGTCTCACCAGGGCAGAGTAGAGAAGAACCTTTAGAAGAACAAATATTATTGTTTCTCCTCTGCTAGTTTTGCACTGCTGTGATGAAAAGTGATGCAGGGATGGACTCCAGTGGCTGTAGCCATGCTGTCTGCTGGGACACGGGTGTCCTTTGCAGCTACAACTGGTAGATCATAGAACCGTGTGGTTTGGGGAACTAGAGGCCAGAAGCTGGTCTGTCAGCTCCTGGTGCTGTTGCAGTAATGTGGGTTTTTTTAAATCATCAAATGTTGGTGATGGCAGGCCCTCTAGAGGGCAGGACCAGCAGTCAGTCCCCTGCAGTGCTTGAGAGAAGCAGGATTTCCAGGAAGCTGTTTTAAGCTGATGTGAGCCTGTGCTGCAGGCAGAAAGGGACCTTCTGTCCTTCTGTCCTGCCCTCGTCTTCTGGCACTAGTCTGGCTGGTCATACAGCTGCCCATCTTGCTGATCTGATGGAAAAGAAAAATGGGATCAGGTTAACAAACTAATCTCAGCGACTCTAAGGCCACCTGAGTGCCAGTACCAGCACAAAGGAGTGAGAGCCCGTGGCTGGGGCTGGCAGGAGGTCAGCATCTCTTGTCACTGGCCACACAATCTTAGAACAGCATAAGCTTCTTGTGCTACCCTTGTAGTACAAATAACTGTGACTCGCCCAGAGGATCAGAAAGAGAGACTGCACATTGACCAGGCTTTACTCTGGGTATTTCTGAAGCAGGAGGCTTCTGTTCCCAAAGTGAGAAGTTAACATAATGATCCATGCCTGAGCCTGGGAGGTTTGGGAGAGTAGCTTCCTGTGGAGATGTCCTCAGAGTCAGCCTCTTGGCTGGCCATTGATAAATGACTTCAGAATTATTGACAGAAGAGAAGAAAAGCTTGGCTTAAAGAGCCATCTGTCTTTAACTGTCCTTGCTTTAGATAATGGTTTTGGCATTGCAGGAGCAAGCTGAATGTACATCTGTGTTCCTAAAGAAAATGGGAAATTTCCTCTTACTCAAGCCTCTCTCCTTTTTTGCCTTTTGCAGGAAAAGCTGCAGGTCACTTGAGGACCAAATAAAGTCTCCTTTCTCATGATTTTTCTGCTATGGTTCTCTTGGAGCCATGGATGAACACAGCCGCTTTGTGGACTGGGACAAAATGAGTGTCACTGCCCAGAGCCAGGATGCAAAGGACCTGACCTCCACTGAGCTCCAGGATCTCAAACCACTGGCCCGGAAGGGCTACTGGGCCAAGAACCACTCTCTGAGAGCCAAAGTGTTCCAGAAACTGATCAGCAACATGCCCTGCCGCACAGTCACCCCAGATGCAAACGTGTACCGGGACATAGCCGGGAAGATCGTTGGCAAACGCAGCATCAGTTCCCTTCCCCTCCCGGAGTTTGTGGACAACAGCCTCATCCCCACCTACTGCCTGAACGCAGAAGGCGTCGGGACAGTCCGGAAGATTATTTTGTGCATTGCAAACCAGTTCCCAGACATATCCTACTGCCCAGCACTGCCTTCCTTCGTTGCTTTGCTGCTCCACTACAGCAAAGATGAGGCCGAGTGCTTCGAGCAGGTTTGCCGCATCCTGGCCTGCAACGACCCCTCAAAGAGGCTCATCGACCAGACCTTCCTGGCTTTTGAGTCCTCCTGCATGACCTTTGGGGACCTGGTGAACAAATACTGCAAGGCAGCACATAAGCTGATCGTGGCGAGGTCGGAGGACGTGCTGGAGGTGTACTCTGACTGGCAGAAGTGGCTCTTCGGGGAGCTGCCCATGGCGTACATCGCTCGGGTCTTCGATGTGTTTCTGGTGGAGGGCTACAAAGTTCTCTTCAGGGTGGCCCTTGCTCTTTTGAAATTTTTTCACAAAGTCCGAGCTACGCAGCCCCTGGGGTCGGAGGGCATCCGGCAGGACATCCGAGCTTTTGTCAGGGACATCGCCAAGTCGGTGCCTCCGGATAGGCTCCTGGAAAAGGCCTTTGCCATCCGCCTTTTCTCCCGGAAGGAGATCCAGCTCCTGCAGTTGGCCAACGAGAAGGTTTTGAAGGAGAAGGGCATCACAGTCAAACAGAAAAGGTAAAGCTCTCGCTGCCTGCAGCCCCAGTGCTCTGCTCTTCCCCAGGCAGCCACTCCTGGGGACATCCGCTCCCACTGGAACATCCTGCCTGGGATCTCTGCTGATTTTATTTCTCTGCAGCAAAAGTCAGCAGCCCCACCGTTCAGCATTGCTGAGCTTCCAAGGAGAAGTGTAGCTGAGTGGTGTGATACCAGAGAAACAGAGCACTTTCTCATGGCTCAGTCAGTGCTGAGTTTATTTTACAGGGTGTCCTGTTTGCCAGGACAAATAAAAAATAGGTGCAAAAAAGGTGATTTTCTGTTTTGTGCTTTTGCTTTCAGCTAAGTCTCTTGTAAGTAGTTGCAGGGATGCTTTGCAAGGATGAGATGTCAAAAGTGGCTTTCACAAGCTGGTTTTAAACTGGAGGGTGTTTTAGCAAAGCTGAAAAAAAGTACTGATAAATCACTGGGAAGAGTAGTACCCAAACAAATGTGAAAATTAATTCTTAAATATGAGACTATTTGATGACAGTGTCACTTTCATGCTGCCCAGGACTGTGAATTCAGCAGTGTCTTTGGTGTAAGCAGGCAAACACTGTCACAACTGGGAACATTTTTACTTGACTGGGGAGTTATTTCAACAGAGTAAGGAAGAAATAACTCTTATTTACAAGTTACTTTTGAAATGAATGTGACTGCAAACCTTCTGAAAGCAAACAGGACAGTGTCTATAGGTAGGAGTTGACTATTTTGTGATAGGCTCATGCATGATTAGAAATAATAATTTTGAAAGAACTGTGGCAGAGAAGAGTGAGGATACTGATCCAAAAGATGGTTGCATAGTCAGTTTTCCTCCCCATAGCCACAATGGGGAGGAAAAGCCATCTTTGAAGCTGGCAAATGAAATACTGCTCCAGTGTGACTGTGAAAGCCATAACAGAACCTTAGCTGGAAAGCCTCTCTGTGCTTATAGAAAAGGCAGCAATACATTGTTCTAAACAAAACTAGCATTTTGCCAAGTCCAGATGTATGTGCCTGTAATATTGGTGGTGTAGATATGTTCTTATTCTCCTAAAAACTTCTGTGGCAGCAGAAAATTTCTCCCAACTGTTTTTGAAACCTAAATTTAAGTGCTGTAAGGTTTTATCAGCTGTCCTGGCCTCTGAAGGTAGAATGACTTCTAGAATTCTCTTGAGGTCAGTAAGTGTGATATCTGGAACTTGGTATTCTGGAGGGAGAGCCTTTCATTTTCTCTGAATCTTTAAAAATCAAAAGGTACCAGCCACTCACAGATTAGGATCTCACAGCCAGTTGTGATGCCAAGTTGCAGCAGTTACAAGCAGATCCCATTCCATGGTACTGAAATACCTGCTTAGCAGATTTCAGCCTACAGAGCAACATAAATGTGAGCTGAACCTCTTTCATGTGCCTAAATACAAGCCAAATTCCCTCTAGTCTCTTCCAGCACTTTATTTTTGACTCACAGTTTGGTCTACACTTAGCTTATGCTTTATTTTGCTCAGATCTTGGAAGAGTCTTCTCTCTCAGGCTCAAGTATTTTAAGTCCTTTAGCCACTGGAATGTCACATGAGGTTGGTGTTCAGACCCTTGTATCTGGGACTCACAACCAGAAGTATTAATGTTTTCAGTGTTAGTTTTCCTCCTGTACTGAAGTTCAGGAGAGTTGTAATGTCCTTTCTGAATATATTCCTCAGCAACAGAATGAGAGCTTTATATAAATTCTAAAAATAAAAAAACAAAGTACTCAAAATTTTTACAAAATCGTTATCCCCTGGCACAGTTCTGCTGTGAACATAGCTCAGTTTGGATCCCAGGGTGGGCAGATGTGGGTGCAGGAGACATTAAACTTTTCCCTGGTGCTCAAGAGGACAGGAGTGAGTTCTCTTGTGTTGGGCTTGCACAAGGACATGATGAATTATTTTGCAATCAGGTAGCAAAAATGAGGGGGTGGAAGTAGAATTAGGAAATATTTTAACCTGTCTGATTGTTTGTTTGCCTTTCTCGTGCTTGGTGACTCAAATCAAACTTTACTTTGTTTCTCTCCAGGCTCCTTTCATTCACTTTGTCACAGATGTAGGTAATCACTGATCTTCTCTATCTTTTTTTTTTGTCTTTCTCCTTATACGTTCTCCTTCTGTCACTTCCATCCCCACTGCACCCCTGCTGTTTGCAGTGTTGCATCTCCCAAAAGGTAGGTTTAAAAAAAAAAAAAAAATATCATTGCACTTTGCTCGTTTCTTCTCTCTTTGGCTGATTATTTGTTCTGAGGCTGCTGGCATTGCTCACGTTAAGGCAGGAGAAGCAGGACAGCAATTCTAACATCCAGTTGCTGTGTAACATCTCCTGAACACACACTTGCAAAGTTAGTTCAAAGCACCTGCAAAGCTGGGGAGCAAGGGACCATGGGCCCACCTTGTAGTAGCACTTCCATACAGCAACACAAGCCTGGGTTTTTTTTCCAGAATGGAAAAGCATAATGTTAATCATAGGATATAGGTGGAAGAAAAAGTGTTGATGTTTTTTTTTTCATCTCAAGGAACATGTCATCAGAACTATTAGGCCTTGTCCCCCCTCCAGACCTGTGTATGTTGTGGCAATAGATGGGAGACTCACCTTTTTTTCTTCTTTGCAAGCATTCCACAGTGAATTGGAAAGAGCTTGGACTGAACCCAACTTGGCACACTCCTAAAAGTGACTCTGTGCTTGCTAGATTGTATTTATTTTTAAGTGGATTGGTGTGGTTGTTTTAGTGGCAAGAAGAGAGCTTTCCTGTGTCAAGGAGGTCAGGGTTACTCAGCCATGTAGCATTAATGGTTAATTAAATCATTCAAGTCTTGTCTTGAAAAGCAAATCTTGAAGAACAAAACACAGTGGGTTGTGCTACCTGGTAAACAGAAAACTTGGAAAGGAGAAAGACTGCCCTGTGAGTAGGGAATGCCACAGATGTAGGGGTTTAAATTCATGTCTTTGAAACTCTCCTGGCTTTGTTGCAGGTGCCCTGAGTTAACTTTAGTCAGTGATGCTCACTAACATGTGTACTAATTTATAAAATCAAAATTGGAATTGACTTCCTTAAGTTTTCATGTCTGAAAGAACACCTTAAGTGCCCTATCAAAGCATGTTTCCTGTCTTACCCTGCGTGTTGAGGATTTCACCTCAAATAGATCAGTAGGCTGTCCATTCCATCTTCAACATCTGTCAATTATTTCACCATAGTTACAGTGTTCTGAAAGCAGCAGAAATCCTCATCTGTGCTCAGGAGCACATGGGGTTGAGGGGACTCAGGCAGATGCAGAGTGTCTGGCACTGACCTCAAGGCAGGGTTGGGTTTCAGGCTTATACACCAGAAGGTATGTGGCAATGTTATCACTCCTACCACACATTTTTTTCCTAACTGAAATTATAGTGAGTTCTAAAGATAACACAGACCCGGTAAGATTTGGCCCAAAACAAGGTAGGGCAGGAAGATGTAGTTCAGTGAATCAAACCTTGGAGTGTGGTGTTTGTAGTCTTGGGATACACACAGAGCATATCCCCCATGGCAGCAGCTACCATATCCTCAGCATTGGCTTTGTCTTCAGGAGCAGCACATTCTGTTAATGATATAGCTGTAGAAACAACATTCCTGTGAAAACAGCAAATAAGCTACTTTATTAAATATTTAAATTGTGCTACTTTTCTAAATCTAATTTCCTTTGGGATATTAACAGTTGAAGATGTTCTTTTTGACATCAGCAACAGAGAGAAGGTTGTTCAGCAATTCCAATGAGACAGGATGAAGAATTGAGGAAAACACAAATACAGAATAAAATCTGAAAGAATTTGTTTAATTACAGCAGCAGACTTCCAGGCAGTGCCCGTTGAAATTTACTGTTCTCTTAAACTACTGAGTTTTTATCAGATAAACTTGAAAAACCTCTGGTGTGGTGAAGGCTAAGCTTAATTTTCATTGGCCAGTATAAACCAAAATGTTTTGGGTTGTCTTTTTTTTAGCCAACTTGTGAACTGTTAGTTTTCACTCATTTACTACTCTGAAGAGCAACTACCCAACTGAAGATAACTTTCAGTGCCATTAGGGAAACATTGTCAAAAATGGGAGGATGAGTACAGGCTTAGTTACTTGTAACCAGTTGCAGTTTTCTGAAGACACACACACACAGAAAAAATACTTGTAAAAACCCACAGATGCAAGCTGTGTACAGCATAGCAGCCAGGAGAAGGAGCAGAGGCACAAGAGGAGGTGCACTGAGGCTGAGAGCTTTTAGGAATGAATACTTAAGTGTAGTTGCCCAAAAAGATCACAGAAGTGTGGAAAATGTACCAACCAGGCATACAAATTGTACAGCCACAGCTGCCACTAGAGAAATGGCTCCAGTTCAGGTCAGCACCTTTTGAGGATGATGTTAAACTGCAGTAATTTATTATCTCCACTCAGCTCAGGCTTCCCACTGCCCCAGGCTGCAGCTTTCATCAATAATGCATCTACCAAGGGCTTTAAGTGTCCAACCATCTTTGTATGTTACCATCCAGTAATTGAAAACTTGTTTTGCTGTTGAATTATTGTTTCTCAATGTCTTGTCTTTTCTTTCTCAGACCGAGTGTGAACTTAGCAGTCCATGCTCAGAACTTCAAGTCTGACATTGTCAGTGTGACAGAGATGAGGGATATCTGGTCCTGGATCCCCGAGAGGTTTGCTCTTTGCCAGCCCACCCTGCTTTTCACCACCTTGCAACATGGCTGTAGTCTGAACAGGTAAGGAGAACTTTTCCCCAGTCTTCTCTACTTTAGAGCAAGAAAGAGCAAATGGTGAATTGTTCACTGGTTTGACAAAAAGGCCAAGCCTAGTCAGAACTTGGTCTGAAGGATGTTCATAGAAATGGGATGCAAATGTGGCAAATTCCTATTGGCTTCAGCATTTGACTGGGATACTTCATATGCCAGAGGATGTCAAGCCATTTTAAATTGCCCAAGACCAATTTGAAAAGTCAAGCTTTGGCATCAGTTCATACAAGGTGGTCTGAGACAGGTTTGTTCACCACTGGGTTTGAATGGTTTAACTCAGTGGTGGCTCTGCAAGCTCTTTTGATAGATCACCACACTCAAACTGATCCAGAGAATAAAGGAAGTAGAAACTGGAGATCCCTCTGCCTACTGTTGTTGTTTTAAAATGGAACAAATCAGTTACAAAGTCTCATTGCACTTGGCACAGAAGACTGTAATTCTGTAGCTTCTTATAATGACTTTGACATCTGCAATCGAGATACTGAGGTGGGTGCTGTCCCAGCCCTGGGTGTCTATGAGGAAAAGCAAGCAAAAGCATGCACTAGATTTTCTATGAAAACCAAAAGCTCTCCAGGCACAGCTCCCTTTAGGTTGCCTTAGTTCTAAATGCTGTCAAATGCCACTGTTGTGTTAGTTGGTGGTCCAGTTATTCTGCAGAGGTATAAAGAGAGAAGTGAGTAGAGAAGAACTACTTACTAATACTCTGGTGTTTACAGTGAACTGTAGAAAGCATTTGCAGGAATATGCTTAATCTTCAGATCTCCTTCTTGCCATGCCATCAATTGGAGGAGGAGGTGGTACCTGGCATCAAGGAGGAAAAGAACTACAGCCAGTGGTAGTTAAGTGCTAATTTTGTGTACTCTGCACTTCAGGTTCTATTCTTACAGTGAGGGACATGAACCAACTCTTCTCCTCATCAAGACCACAGCAAAAGAGGTGAGTGAGGTGACAGGCAACTGATTATGTTTGAGACAGTTACATAGTGCTGTGCTGCAACCTACGACTGTTTGTAAGAAAAGAAAGAAGCAAAATACATGAAACTGCTTGGGGTTTTGTTTTGCTTTTTTAACAATGCATGCTTTAAATGGCTCCATTTGTTGATTATGGACTATGAATTCTTGAGTAAATCTTGTAGACTATAACTGAGCTCTTGGACAGACTCTCTTTATTGCTGAATCAGAGGGAGAAGCTGGGGAATTGTGTAGTGAAACTCATGATTTGCAGATGATACTTCTGTTTTCTCCAGGTTAGGAGGAGAGAAAGCAGCAGAATTTAAATGGTATGAATAATATGGGACTGCATAATGTAGAAACAGAAACCTGAGCTTCATTTCATTCTTGTTTGGGAAATAAAACTGGAAAGCTGTGAGAACCTGAGGAGTGTGTACAGCCCAACAAGGTGCCTTATCTAATCATAGAATTACAGAATAATTTGGGCTGGAAAGCACCTCTAATGGCCATCCAGTCCAACTCCCTGCAGTCAGCCGGGACACCCTCACCCAGATCAGGTTGCTCAGAGCCTCATCAAGCCCTCACCTTGAACATCTCCAGGGATGAGGCCTCAGCCATCCCCCTGGGTAACCTGTTCCATTGCTCCACTGCTCTCCTAGTAAAGAACTTGTTCCTAACACCCAGTCTAAATCTGCTCTTCTCTAATTTAAAGCCATTGCTCCTCATCCTATCACTCCAGGCCCTTGCAAACAGTCCCTCTCCAGCCTTCCTGTAGCCCCTTCAGATACTGGAAGGATGAGTGTTGGTTCTCTGCTCTACTGCCTATGACAATATTGGACATGATCATGTGAAAAGAGGAGCATTAGCCTAATCTCATGTTTATTTACAAAGATAATGCATAAAACAAGAGCTTCCCAGAAGTTCCAAAGGAGGGCAGGCAGGTGCTTCCTGTAATCAGCACTCTAGTCTGCTCCACTGGGCATGATTTGAAAATAGTCTGTCTAATGGTGTTTATTGCAGCCTGTGGGCTTATATTTCTGCTTACACTCCTGCAGGATGACTGTCCATGAAAAAAAAAACATTTCTAGTCTTCTTTGCATCTCCTCTACATCTTATTTGCAATTTATGTCTCAGCTTGGTGGGGTGCTGAGACATCTCATATAAACAATAATATTGGAATGAGGTCCCTTCCAACCTGACATTCTGTGATTGCATCTACTTAATGCTGATGCTCCAGGCTGTCCCCTGGTCCTGTGTGTCTGGCTTCTGGCCCTCCCAGGCATGCATTACCATGCCAGTGACTGAGAGAATGCCCCTGGTATCTCAAGGGAAGAGGGGGAGTACTTACTTGTTACTTTGCTTCTTGTCCTGGAGCATGTCAAAAGTCTGACTTTGTAAAGTGATGCTGGTTCCCATACCTCTTGCCCCTCAAAAAAAAAAAAGTACAGAAAAGTGGAAGAGGGGGGTTGTTTGGTGGTTGTGGAGTTTGTTTTGATTTGGGAGTTTTTTTGGAAAGGATTATCTTCAACCTTAATTCATATGTCTAGATTTTAGAAGAAGAAAAATTGCTTTTTGATTTTCTGATTCTCATGTACTTTGGGCATATCAGATTAAAGGGAGTTCTCAGCCATTTAAGTTAAAAATCTGCACTTCAGGAATTTTGTCCTAGGAGCTCTGCAGGTAATGCTGGTGGAGGCTAAACAGCAAATGTACCTTAGAACAAATCTGTTTAACCACAGCTTCTGGGGGGAAAAAAAAATGTGGGGTTGCTTTCATTCCATTCTTTGAGCTTCATTGTTCAGTCTGTGTCCAGTTGGCAGTGACGCTTATTGCTGGTAGCAAGAAATTCTTCTTGCAAACAAAAGACTCCACAGGAAAGCTCAGCTCTCAGACTGGTTTTCTTCACAGGAAACAAATGAACCCCATGCTGTTTGAATAGGCTACTTTAAATATCTGAGCTAGTTCAGCATGGGCTTAGCTAAGCTGATTTTAACCTACAGTTTGAAATGGAAAAAGCCACCAGGGCTGCTGTTTATGACCAAGAAAGTGCTCAGGAAGAAGTGCTCAGACCTCACCTTGTCGAAACTGGATGCCCCAATGAGGACAGGGAAGTTGGGCTGTACAAGTTTGGGATGTTTTGTGATTTGGCCCCTGAAAGAGTTCTCCCTTAAGCCCTCAGAGATGTGAAATAAATTATGAAACTTATAGGATTCAAAGGTACCCACCAGTAGATTATTTTAAGATTATTTTATTGTGTCTTTAATCACAAGTAGTTATGCTGCCTTCATCCCCTCGGACAGAGATGTTGAAAATCAAATGAAAATAAAACCTTCAGTCCTGAATTTGGAAATACTGGTCTCTTGGATTAACACCCTTTCTTCTCCAAAGCCAAGCCACCTTTTTTTCTTCAAGTGCTGTTTTTTTTCTAGGTCTGTGGTGCTTACCTGTCAACTGACTGGAGCGAGCGCAAGCAGCGGAAGCGGCTGAGTTTCTTTGGAACTGGGGAGTGCTTTGTATTTAGGGTGAGTAAAATTTTATTGTTGCTAACTAAAAACCAAGGCAGTACTGGTATAACTCTTACTTCTCTTCCACTTGAAGAGGCTGGGCTAGACGTCCTTCCAGTTTTTCAAACTCACTGAACTCTTTAATTAAAACATGGAGGAGAAAATTTGCTTTACAGTTTTGTGGAAACCCATTTTCTCCTCTGCTTAAAAGATGTAATAAGGTAACCCAGAAAAGCACATCATTTCTTCAATCACCTCAAAAGCAAAGGTAGAAAGAAAATAACATGTGGACTAAAAGACAGCTTGATCCAGTGTTTTCCCCTGATTTTGCTGGTGAGACCTGAGGGACCTGAACTTCTTTTTTTGCCGTGCAGAGCTGTGTAGCTGACTAAAGCTTTGCTGTGCTCTGTCCCCACACAGCTGCAGCCAGAAGTGGAACGCTACGAGTGGATAATCATAAAACACCCAACAATGGCAACAGCTGATTCAGAGCCAGAAAATCATTCCTCCACACCTCCCAGCACCTTCCTCTCCAGCAGCATCCCACCAGACCCTTCAGATCGCCTTTCTCCCTTCTTATCAGCCCGGCACTTCAACTTGCCTTCCACAGCAACCTCCATGTTCATGGCTGGCAGCCCTGAATGCATCATTATAGGTAAGTCAGGGTGAGAATTTGAGCAGGTAATCCTATCAGCTCTTCCCCTTAGATATGAGAGTCACCTGTAGCTAAAATATATGGATATATGTGTATAAAATCTACGTATTTCCTATCGATAAGAGATAGAGGTGAAATATTATTACCCAACAAAATATTTTGTGGGAAAACTTGCATATCAGGCATTTTAGAGTAAGATAGTGAGTCATGGCTTTAAGCACAGCTACACCTTCATACTGCCTAATTCATGATGAGAAATACTTCTTAAAGAGAAACTGACTGTGGACTGAAGCTTTTGAAACATGGGGTAAACTATAAAACACATTAATTCTCCTGGAACTTTGTTGAATTGGTGGTGCTGCTGACTTTGGCAAAAAGTAAAGTTGTCACCTGAATGGCATTTACAAGGAACAGGTGTATAATAAGTCATCCTTTTCCCAAAAAGCTTTACTTGTTAGGAGAGGAGGTGGCCTGGTGGTGGCCTCAGTCAGCTGGTTTCCCACCTCACAGCATGTGCTCCCAGTGCCCATAAGTTGGGCTGCTCCAGTGTCAGTGTTGGGCTGGAGAGAGATTCCCTGTGCCTGTAACTGAATTAGAAATCACTGTTAATCAGGTATCACAGATATTTTAGAGGTCTTTACTGTTGAGCATATATCCCACCAGCTCTTGCATCAGCCCTAGGTAAGAATGTCACTTACATTTACCACATACTACAGTGTGGGAAGTAGTAAGAGGAACACAAGCTTTTGGGTAGTGGATAAGTAGAAAGTAATGTTGTCCACAGTTCCAGCTGTGGAGCAGAATTTCCACCCTCTTTTTGGTGAAATTTTGATTCTTCAGATGTTTCCAGTAACTGTTCTTGGACCATTGCCCCATAAACAATAGGGAATCTTCCTTTTTGTTTTCCTAACATATTTTTGTCTAATTTTATTTCACTTCACTGCATTCTCTGGCTGAAAGCACTGTGAATCTTGACATAGATCCACAAATAATCAAGATGCTTTGAAAAAGTTTTATTATGCTTTGGAAAACCAAGCTGTTGCTTACTGGTCTTGTTCTTCTCACAGCTTTGATTTTTGAGTGCTGCAAGAATTCTTTGGGTTTTTCGTTACTGGAGGGAAAATGCATGGTTGGTTGCTTCCAGGATCCTCCAGCACTGAAAAACATATCTTAAAGCCAGGTATTTGAGTCAGGCTTTTAGTTGTCACTGACTTGAATTGCTGAGGTTTTTTAATTTATTTTTTCTAAATCACTCAGTTCTGATAGTGTCATTTAAAAGGCAGGGATTTAATCATTGCTACAACTGAAGACAACTAAGGTCACTCAGGCCTTCTAGCTGTTCCCAGGAGAAAAGCTCTTAAGTTTTGGGGGATTTTTTGTTGGCTTTGATTTGTTGGGGGGTTTTTGTAAAGCAGCTTTCCATGCTAAAAACTAATACCCTTCCACTTTTCTTTGTCTCTTCCCAGGAGGAGGTGATGGGCAGGCTCTTTACCTGGATGCAGATCTGAACCACGGCAGAACGAGCCACTGTGACACTTTTGATAATCAGCCATTGTGCTCTGAAAACTTCCAGATCTCTGTCTTGGAGGTGTGGGGCTTTGGGGATGCCATGATTGTTTGATGTGACTATCAGTAACAAAGCCTGGGGTTCCCAAGGCAAATTCTAATGCAGGAGCCAATTTAGGATATCATTTATGCTAGGCTCAGTGTTTTAGTGATTACTAAGTGGTGCACTTGAAAGAAGGGCTTAGTTGTTTACTCTTATTTTATTTAAAACAGGTCAAGGTGAAGTAATGTATCTGGTTAACTCCTTGGCTCTTTAGAGATCTGGATTCCTGTTCTGTTATTAGGTAAAACTGAAAGGGTTTCAAACCATCCTGAATAGATACAAGTCCATCTGGCAGGATAGGTTTGCAGCTTGGTTCAGTTCCTCAGAGGCACAGAGCTGGCTGAGGTGCACTGTAGATCTGTGTGCTGCTGGCACCACCAGCTGTCTTGAGCCAGTAGGATCAAATACCTGCTCCCAGGGAACACTGCTGACCTCAGCCTGGATGTAGAACAGTAGCTCATAAAACCATTGCCCTACTATCAGCAGACATTGTGCTGACCACTGTGTAAGTGATGACAGCTCTCAATCTATGCCAGTCATGATAACTTCTTAACCTCCTCCTTCTACCTGAACCCTGACACATTCCAGTTGCAGCTGTTTGAGGAGGCTGCCTCTGAGGAAGGCATCCAGGGTGGACAATGATATCTCAAAGGCTTGATTTCGTTTACATTCCTGTTCCATATCAGTATAATGACTCCAAACTGACTCATCTCTCAGGCAGCTGAAAGCCAGAGCATATATGCAGTTCCCAGAAACTTCCCTTTCTTTATCTTTCCTGGAAGCAGAAATGAAGCTCTTAATTTGAGAATAACCATGCTGATATCCCTACATATTTGAGGAGTTCTGATATCAGAAGCTTAGTGCTTTTCCCACTAGTAAATGGAAAGGGAAGTCAGAGGGAAATCTTCTGTGAAATATTATTCTGGGAGGGGACAAGTTTCCCAGGAGAACTCTAGATGACACTATTTCTCCATATCAAGAGCTGGATAGTCCAGAGCATATGACAGGATACTCTCAAAGCCTTGGTAGGTAATTGGCTGGTAAGATGATTTGCCACAATAATGAAGGCAAAGAGGAATTGCTGATTTTTTTTTTTCAGCGGTTCAAATTTAAAAATCGCTTTAGAGTGGGGGAGATGTCTCTGCTATTTAAATTTGAAGTTGATTAATAGGCAGAGTTAAAAATTCATAGTGATGGAATCTCAGCTAGGGCTTGGTTAGCTTTTATCAATGAAAAACCATATATATCAACAATAGCCAGCTGTCTTTTCACAACTTAACCGTAAGCTTGATTGAACTGGAGGGGGAGGCATAATTGAGTTATTTTTATGTATTTTGATAGGGAAAAGCATTCATATCTTGGTTTTTTCAAATTCTATCTGATGCTGCCTTCTGTAGTTTTTGCTCGAAGCAAGCTCTAGCACTTTGTACTTGCTAGTAGCCTACAAACTCTCAGACAAAAAAATAATCACTCAGAAAATGTATCCCATTTAGAAGGTTCTCCTACATGTAAGTGGGATTTCAGTTCTGTCCATATCTGCTCTCTTTTGAGCTTGCCTGATGTGCCCTTGAACAAGAAACAAGCAAAAAAACACAGTAGCATTAATTTCAGCTTGTTAGGTTGTCAGAAATTCCCTCGAGCTGTGTTTTGGCAGGGTTTGTGGGACTGTAGGATTGCACTCAAAGTGAAGAGGTTTGATCTACAAACCCTCTTCTGTAGTTGGCAATGGGGGAGGGAATTTCTCCCTCCCCATGGCTGCTGGATGCAGTTTTGAGGACTGCACCCTGTGCTAAGCCATATCCAGGACACGCTTTCCCTGCTCCCTTCTTAGTGCGTTGGGATTTGGGTGTTTGAAATCAGAAACAAACTCCTAGCTACCCAAAAAAAAACAAAAAAAAGAGTTATTTTAAGTTCTCCAGATGGCCAGCCAGCCTTTCCCATGGGGCTGCAGGTACACCTTCAGTCCTGAAGTGAGTGGCTGGCAGGGTCTGACAACTGCCCTGTGTCTCCTGCCCAGGTGGGTGTGCTTGGAGCACAGGTTACACCCCAAGCAATTGGAGCTGTGACTTCTGTGAGTGTGCAAATGGCAGCAGGGTTGCCAGGTGAAGTCTCCTCCTGCTGACTCTTCCTCTTCCTATCAGTCTTGAGGCAGGTGCCACAGGGGTGGTTTCAGTCTGGTCCAGCACTACCCTGGCATGTGTGGGATACATTTGAACAGCCTAAGCAGAGGCTGTGATAATTCAGCTAGGGAATTGTACAATCCTGTGTCATCCTCACACAAACCTTTTGTTCAGTAAAAAATGAATGTTTCTGTTCATGTGCAAAGTCCTCCTGTGAAGTTCTCCCTGTGGTTCTCAGACACCTTAGAGGAATAGCATAGTGAGGTGCTGTGCTATTCACATAGTGAGGTGGTTTTCTCTCTAGTAGCAAAGAGGCGTTTTGTTTGTGTAGTTAATGGTTGTTGTTGACCCAGTGTATATCAAAGTCCAAGTACTTAAGCCAGCAGTTTTTGTTACATGCAAAACTCTTGAGATGGGGACCATAGACTGGTTTTTAAGACAATGAGTACAATCAGCACCTTATCAGAAAGTTAAAATTAGCTGAAGTGGCCCAACTGTGAAGTGCTTTTGGTCATGTTGTAACTTCACAAGTGTTGATGCAGTTCCCAGTCAACAGCAAGGCTGCCAGTGTCTCCTGAGCAGCTGCTGTGCAGCTGGAGAGCTGAAGGCCAGGCAACAGCTTCCACAGCTTCCTTCAAGAACACATTTGCTTTCCTGATAAGCCGCTTTTACTTTGTGATACCATTTTGAAGGCAGAAAAAGACATCAGAAACTTGAATTTATTGTAAGTGGCATCGTAGGTGTGTCCAGGCCACAGGAACTGTTTCCAGCTGTGAGCCCTGGCTGGGCAGGCAGCAGCACTGTGCCCAGGAGCCCTCATCCATCACATCCTGCACTTTGACACTCCCTGGTCTGATGAAACGTGTTAATTGGCCTCTACTGATGAGGCCAGGTAGTGAAGAGAAGGGAAAACCACCTGTTTCCTTTGTGTTGAGAGAACTGAAGACACATGAGGGAGGGATGGGCAGTACTGCTCTCTAAAGAATTCAACTTCTGTGTTCAGCCATGGAGGGGTGGCACTTGCAGATTGAGCAACTCTTGTGTGTGCATTGGGTCGTGGTGATTTCTCCTTGGAAATCCATCCTCCTTGCTGCCTGAGCTCTGCTGCCCCCACATCACCAGAGCAGGGACCAAGATTTCTCTGTGGACCCAGCACTGGGAGAGCTCAGCTCACAAGGCCAACAGCCTGAGCCCTGGGCACCCAGCTCTGCTGCCTCTGCCTGCTCCCTGTCATGCATTTCAGAGTATTCATAGCTGAGATGAGTGTGCATGTTACTTGGGGTGATGTTATTCTGCAGGTGTGTGGTGGTGTGCTGCTGACTTGGTTTCCTACCCCTTCATTGGAATTGCTGCCCTATGTCAATGGTATTTTTGTCACTGTGCAGAATCTTGGATTATATTAAAAGGTGTTTGTGGAGGCTGCTGACTTTTTGTTCTTCATTCAGTTATGAATCCATGAAAGGAACTTACAGGAAGGCTGGAGAGAGATTTTTCATAAGTGTCCAGAAACAGGACAAGGGGAAATGGATCTAAGCTGAAAGAGAATAGGATTAAACTGGATTTTAGGAAGAAATCTTCACCCTCATCTTCAGTCTGAGGGTGGTGAGACTCTGGAACAGATTGCCCAGAGAAGCTGTGGCTGCCCCCTCCCTGGAGGTGTTCAAGGCCAGGTTGGATGAGGCTTTGAGCAGCCTTGTGTAGATGAGAGGTGTCCCTGCTCATGGCAGGGAGCTTGGAGCAGATGATCTCTAAGGTCCCTTCCAATCTAAGCCATTCTATGATTCTCTTTCTTCCTCATAAAATAATTGCAGCCTGGTTTCTCTCAGAGGAAGCCTTCAGTGCTGTGGTTACACAGCTCTTGGCCATTTGAGGAGATCTCACAAGGCTTCCAGTGAGGTGCCAAACCAGCTGTAAAAATCTTTACACTGGCAAATTCTGAAATGAGCTCCCTTACCTGGGCAGGGCCAGAGAATCTTTTGTCACAGCTCAACCTGGGTTGAAAATGGAGCTCAGAGGTTTCTTCTGGCCACTACCACTTGGAAGTTGTAGGTCAGACCAGTGGTGCCACTGAATCTGCTGCTTGGAAACACTGTGATCAACCCAGCTGCAGTCCTGCTGTAGGTGTGCAGCTCTCAGTAGAGGCTGGGCTGACAAAAACCTGAGTGTGAGCAGCAGGCAGGGAACAGCTTGTTTTAAATGGGTATTTTTGTTCCCCTTGCTTCGACTCCATGCCCTGGCCTGACACCAGCATGGGTGATTTTAGCCATGGTTGAGCAGAGAGTTTCTGGTTAGCAGCACTAGTTTAAACAATTATTAAATTTAAACAATTCTCTCTTTGCCAATGGCTGAAAAGAAACCTGGGGTAGGGCTTTTGACACGAGTGAGGGACACATCGTGGGGAAATAGTTTCAAACCTGAAGAGGGGAGATTTAGGTTGGACATTAGGAAGAAATTCTTTAATTTGAGGGTGCTGAGCCTCTGTCCCAGGTTTCCCAGAGAAGCTGTGGCTGCCCCATCCCTGGCAGTGTCTCAGCCCAGGTTGGATGGGGCTTGGAGCAACCTGGGCTGGTGGGAGGTGTCCCTGCCCATGGCAGGGGTGGCACTGGGTGAGCTTTAAGGTCCCTTCCAACCCAAACCCTTCTATGATTTTCATGGCTGCTTTCTGTGCTGCCTCTGAGGTTTTGCTGCTCTGAAACCCTGTGACCACTAGAGGTTCCCCTTCGCCTGGGCCTTGGCTTTTTTCTCCCTCCATTACGAATAAACCCATTGCAAGCCAAAAAGTCCCAGAATTTGATAAATGTGATCAGGCAAAGTATTTTTTTTTTTTCAGAAACATGAGAGTAGGGAAAAGGGGTATGAGTAAGCTTCCTCCACTTAATTTCCAAAAGTGGTCTTGGCATTAAATACCATAAATCACAATTTTAGAACTACCCAAAAGACCTTAAACTTACTAACAAAGGTGCTTGGTAGCAGGAAAACACAACTGAGGGAGCTTGAGGAGCTCAGCAATGCAGCCCTTGGAGGCAAACCTCCGGGCTGCTTGAAGCTACAGAACTGAGAACCCGGAGGGGAAATGCTGAGATTGATCATGTCAAGAAGTGTGAGCTCTGTGTGCCTGTGGGGCTTGATGGTGGGAAGATATGGGTGATGTTCAGGAACCTTTTAGATGGCACATTTCAGGAGATGCTTTAGTGGTTGTGGTAGTTGGATTAGGATTGGATTTTGTGATCTTTAAGGTCTTTTCCAGTCTTTTCCAGATTCTATAACTCCTGGAGCTCATAGTGCCTTAGGAAGCTGGAGGAGCCTTCATGCATGGAAGAGTAAGGATCGTGGTGCATGCTAGCTGTGCCTCTTTTTTCCTGGATTTTCCATGCACAGACTTTTTTGTAAGTGTGACACAGGTACCTGCTTCCTTGGGAGATGCTTTGTAACCAACTGATGGCACAAGACTACTTCTGGCAGCAAACTGAAAAGTTTTTCTGCATTTCAAAGCACCCCGTTGGGTGTTTCCAGACCTGCCTTGCTGTCACTCTTCCCAAGCACCTCTTTGGGTCACAGAACTTCTGCAGGGGCAGCTGGGAGAGGTGTGGCTCAGCTCCTTGGCCACACTCTGGTGTCTGCTGCTGACTGTTCTCGAATCAAACAAGCAGCTGCTCAGTTGACATAGATCCAGACTTCAGATGGGTGTGATATCTGAGGGCATTTAGCTCCTGTTTTGCTTATCTGGTGCTGGTTGTGCAAATGTAGGTGAGACACCAGGGCTGTCTGCACTGTCCCTGAGCCTGGACACACCTCCCTGTTGCTGGCACTGCTTCTTCCATTGCTTGCTTGGTGAATCACTGGGCACTAAGTTGTCCCCTGGGTTGTGCCCTCCAGCTGCTGACTGGCAAGGTGCCCAGCTGGACTCTGTCCTCCTGATCTCTCAAGGCCTCGAGGTGAAGGAGGTGGCTTTGGAGCCTCATAGGGAGGAGTTTGAGTTCAGCATACAGTGCCTTGTCCTCCCAGCTTGTGTGACACCAAGTCCTCCATGCCATAAACAACAGAATTTTTTGCCCTGTGAGCAGTGCAGCCGGGGCAGTGATGGCTCCAGCAGCTCAGCAGGGCCAGCTGGCTCCAACCAGTGCTCTCCTGCTCACCACACCTCACCACAAATGTTCCTCCTCATGCTGCCAAACCTGCTTCCTTCAGGCCCCCTGGGTTCATCTGAAGAGCCACTTTTTCCCCCTCACACTGAAGCACTCTGATGGCCAGAGGCAGCCAATCCTCTTGGGAACATTGTGTGGGAGCTTCTGCATCCCTTCAGCAGGAGGGGCCTGAGGGTGCCATGCTTTGGCAGACTCATCTTGCTGAGGCTCTGAATTCAAGCCCAAGAAAGACCTGGGCTGGAACGAGTTTGGTGGTTGCTGTGAATCCTGCAGAGCAGCAACTTGCCCAGCTTTGGTCCAAGGGAGCTTTAGGACTGACACTTCAAGAGCTGTCTCTGCTTGGTGAGCAGCTGACACCCAGGCTGAGATTTTGTCCCTTGACTTCTCATGTGATGAATCATAAATGGGCAGTGGAGGTGGCCCTGAGCAGCAAGGGGACAACTTCTGCCTGCTGAAGCACCACGAGGCTGCAGGGGTCTGAGCCAGAGCTGTGAGGGCTGGCACCTCTGCATCCATCCTTTCTATCCCCTCAGCACCCACGGAAGCTTTGCCAGACCCCAGCTGTGTCTCTTCAAGAGATGCAGCCCCAGGAGGACAGCATGTAGAGAGATGGGGGAGCAGGGGAATCCAGGCTTCCTTGTTGCCTCCATGGCCAAAATGCTGCAGGACCTTCCTCATAGCCACGCTCACACTTATATTGTGGGGAAGGGCAGGAAGGTCTCGGGGATGTTGAGTTTCTCCTGGTTTGGCTGAGAGCCTGTCCCTGCCTCCCGGGGGCAGGGCTGCAGCCAGGGTGTCACCCTTGGGGAACAGTTCCTCCAGTTGCCCACCCTTGAGGCTAAGTCAGAGGAAAACTGAATTTCAGCAGTTCCACAGCTCACAGAAGTACTTGGTGATATTCTCATCCTCTGTGGATCTGCCTCATCATTGCTACTGCTGAGCCCCTGTGTGCAGAAATTCCTTTTGCTTTCACCCCATGGGTTGTGCACCCGGGTGTGTTCCCCACTCCTGAACAGGGGACTCTGGTGGGAGCAGCTCAGCTCTCAGGATTCATGAGGCTCTACCCAACTTCTGAGGGTGGGGGTTGTCTGGGGACAGCTTCCTTCCCTCATGAGCAATGACACGATCATGTATGGATTTTTGAATTGCAGAAGTGGAAACCGTAGGGGGAACAGCTGACCAGGAGAGGAAATTTGATTGACGTGCTCAAGACAGCCTTGGGGGAGGAGGTAGAAGCTTACAAAAAAAAAAAATCGAAGCACCTCTCCTTCCAGGACAGCTGCCTACCTTTTGCTCAACTCTCTGGAAGTTTTGGAGCTGACTCCAGCCCATGCTGGCGTCTCAGAGCTTCTCATCTGTACCTGGGAGGGGAGATGTGGGTACCTGGGAGGGGAGATGTGGGTACCTGGGAGGGGAGATGTGCTGCTCAGTGCCTGCTGGGACCAGGTGTTTGCTGGAGCCCCTTCCCTGGGTCCCAGCAGCCTCCAGTCAGCAGCTGCTCTGAGTCCCCTCAAGAGCTGTTTGCAAGGAAGAGGGTCTAGGGCTGCTCAAAAGAAAAGGGAAGGGCAGGAGCTTGGCCCCTAAACCTTCATAAACAAGCTGCAAGCAGAAGCTTTTGGCCTGAATTATGTCTCATGACCTCTGTCGTGATCCCTCTCTGGTGCAGGCAGAACCTACTTGCAGGGGCTGGATCTGTGTTTCCTTGTACACATGACAAGGCTTTGCTCTCATCACTGCCCGTACTAACCAGTTCCTGCCCTGCCTCTCTGCTGGGTTTTTGAGGCAAAGGATGTTTTTAAAGGGTTTAATGTTTAATCTGCACCCTACTCACCAGCGGGACTTGTGGAGGTTGAAGGAGACTGAGAGATAGCTGCAGGAGATCCTCTCCCTCTCCAGGGTGTGTGTGTCCCCAGCCTGGGAGGGATGTCAAACCCAGCTGCTGGAGGGCACCTGATGAACAATCACCTCCAGGGCAGAGACTTTGCACTGCAAGCAGAGGAAAGACAAAAATTTAGAAAGCTTTGGGTATTTGGGCAGTGTTTCAGCAGAAACATTCTCTTCCTGGCAAAGCAGAAGTTTTGTACAGCAGCGAGGCCTCCGTGGCCATGGGCACTGCCACAGCAGCACCTTCCCAGGCTCTGTCCCTCCTGCCATGGGGTGCAGGCTCTTAGACCTCCTCAGGGTGGGTCTGAACATCTCCCCTCTCCCAGGGCTTGGTGGTTGGGGCTATCCAGCTGAAACCCACAGGCTGTCAGTGCCATAGAATGGAATCACAGAAGGGTTTGGGATGGAAGGGACCTTAAAGCTCACCCAGTGCCACCCCTGCCATGGGCAGGGACACCTCCCACCAGCCCACGTTGCTCCAAGCCCCATCCAACCTGGGCTGAGACACTGCCAGGGATGGGGCAGCCACAGCTGCTCTGAGCAACCTGGGACAGAGGCTCAGCACCCTCACACCAAAGAATTTCTACCTCTGATCTCATCTCAGTCTTCCCCCTTCCTATTTAAAGCCAATCCCTCTCATCCCATCCCTCCAGGCCCTTATCCCAAGTCCCTCCCCAGCTTTCCTGGAGCCCCTTCAGGCACTGGAAGGTGCTCTAAGGTCTCCCCATTGCAGCCTTCTCTTCTCCAGGCTGAACACCCCCAACTCTCAGCCAGTCTGGATCTCTCCATCCAGCACTTGACATTGCTCAGTCCTCACCCCATCTCTCCTGCACAGCTCTGAGCTGGGCTGAGCAGTGAGAAGGGGAAGTTGCACGGTCCTGGCCCACTCTCAGGAACACGACGTTTCTTCCATCAAGAGATTTATTTTTTTTTCCCCATCAGCTGATGCAGTCAGGATCACACGGGGCAGCCTGAGCTCAGGAGCAGTTCATTATTTGAGGGTCTCTGTGCGGCACTTGGCTCTTGACCATTCCCTCACCAGGAGACAGGAGGTCCCCAGCCCCTGGGGGGAGGAACTGAGGGGAGGAACCCCTCAGGATTGTAAAACCCCTCGGTTTTATAAAACCCTTGAGGCAGTGCTGCCAAACACGATGTTTCATGACCTGTGCTGACCTCTGGGCTTCGCGCAGCACCAGTCCCTACCTCCAGCTTCCTGAACCATGCCAGGACATTGAAAAATCTGACAGTAAATTAACTACCTAAAAATACGTTTCTTTTTCTCTGCTCCACATAAGCTGCCCGTTCATGTCTGCACTGTACTCAAGGGCTGGGGTAGAAAGAGGAACTGATTGTGTTCACGTGTCTCCCACATATTTCCACTGAGTCTCCTCCACCTCTTCCCCTTTTCTGAGCCAGGATCCCTATGTGATCTTTGCTCATCCACAAAAGCTCTCACCCTTTTCATCCAAAACCACTGAATGTGGCTGCCTAAGCTGTGTCTTCTTCAAAACCTGATGGTTACTGGAGTCAATACTTCTCTGCCCCCAGCAAGGAGCTCAAATTCAAGATCTCCTTGCAGTAAGTGATCCCTGTGGAGCCTCTGATGGATGCCCAGCCTAAAAAGCACTAAAAAGCAGAGGACTGGGCTTTGGAAAAATTTGGGTCAGACCTACTGCTTTTGTGGCACTGAGGTGAGCAGGTCCATGCTGCAGGTCATAGAGTCATAGAACCCCAGAGTGGTTTGGGTTGGAAGGGACCTTAAAGCTCACCCAGTGCCACCCCTGCCATGGGCAGGGACACCTCCCACCAGCCCAGGTTGCTCCAAGTCCCATCCAACCTGGGCTGAGACACTGCCAGGGATGGGGCAGCCACAGCTTCTCTGGGAAACCTATTTCAGTGGCTCACGGTACACAGTAATTTTTCCTGCCATACATCATCTTTCTTGGGTATTCTATCCCTGAGGGCAGCACATCTGCTGACAGTGGTGCATGCCTGGACCCTGCCCTTGGATGAAGCTTGAGGTGCACCTGTGATACAAATATTAAAGAACAGCAGGAACCTGTAGGTAACCAACCCACCCCGTGCTGTGCTGAATATCTGAACTGGACCTTTTAGAAGCCTGTGGATTTCTTTATGGAATTTTCTCCTGGCTAGGATACTGAAATGGGCTCACTGAGACCGTCTGTGACTAGACATGGTGGAGCTGCCTCCAGAAGAGGTGTTTGGTGCCCTGCCAGCATGGCTGAGGATGGGCATGGGCAGAACAAATCCCAGCCCTGTCCCCAGCCCCCCCCTGGCACCCCAAGGAAGGCTGTGACAGCTCCAGGCTGCAGTGGCCGTGGTCCCACCTGGGTCTGTCCCCACTTTTCCAGCTGCAGCAGTCAGTGCCATTCGCTGCTGGTTCCCTGTGCAGGGCTGACCCATCCCTGCTGGCAAATCCCAGCATGAGGCTGGGGAGGAACCCTGGGCTTGTTCCTCTCCATTCTGCAAGGCAGCTCTAAAATCTTTTTTAGGTAGGACCCTGAATGGGAGCTCCAGAGCTTTCTCTCTGGAGCTTTTGAGGAGAAGGCAACGCATGAAGGCAGGGAGGGGGCAGACCCCGAGAGCTCAGCCCATCCCCTCCTGGAATGGGAATTTTGGACACTGCAGTTTTGTGAGCATTTTCTGCAGCCCAAGAGGAACAAGAAACTCTTCCCCACCACCACTCCCACAGGGCCTTTTTCTACAACGTTGTGGTCTTTCTGGTTCCTGATGAGACATCCATCCGTGCTGCTGGAAAACATGTGCTGGGCTCTGCCTGCCACCCAGAGAAGCAGCTGTGGGCTTTGGCCCCACATTTGGGGTTAAATATTAGGAAAAAATTCTTTCCAGAGAGGCTGCCCAGGGAGGGGGTGGATTCTCCATCCCTGGAGGTTTTTAAGAGACTGAATGTGGCACTCAGTGCCATGGGCTGGGAAGCATGGGGTGAGTGGATCAGGGGTTGGACTGATGATCCTTTCCAACCTGGCTGATTCTGTAATTAACCAAGCAGCTTCAGGCTTCTGCTGCCATGTTCCTCATGGGATGTTGCAGCAGAGGAACTGCCTGTAAGAGAGATGTGAAACTCTCAGAAGCAGAAAAATTACTCCTAAAGAGGTCTCATGCCTCACCCAGCAGTGCTTCTGGAGCTGGAGGGGCTCAGCAGGCAGCACCCATCACCCAGCAAACCAGGCAAGGGGATAAAAGCTTGAGGGGAAAATAACAAAACCACATTCCTTCTTCCTTGCAGGTTGTCAGTGCTAAAACAAAGTCATGACCAAGTGCTGCTTCATCTGCCTTTTGGGTTGGGTGCTCCTGGGCAGCAAAGGCCAGGCTGGGAAAGAAGAGCTGGCTGCCCAGCAGCTAGGCATGAGGTGACACTTGGGGACATTGTGCTCACAGCTCAGGCTGTGGGAGGGCTTTGGATCCCCCAGGAAGGCACAGCTGGGTCAGAGCAGTGCCAGCAACTGCATAGTTCCAGGAAAACTGCACACCCCAAACCAAGCACAGTTCATGGAATGGGTTGGGTTTGATGGGACCTTAAAGCTCATCCAGTCCCACTCCCTGACACGGGCAGGGACACCTCCCACCAGCCCAGGTTGCTCAAGGCCCCATCCAAAAAGAAGTGGTCATCCCCAAAAAGAAGTGGCCACACATCCAGACTGCAGCACCTGGGCTTTGTCTTGCTGTGCCACGTCCTGTCCCCAGCCTGCTCCTCAACCCTGGGGTGGGCAGGGACACATCCCTGGGCAGGTCAGAGCCCTGGGCTGGCTCTGGTTCTCCTGTGTGGGATGGAGTCTGCTGGGGTTGCAGGGAAGGTAACAACCACCACCCATTCCCATGGGAAAACTCCATGGTTTGGAGGCTCAGGTGCCAGAACACCCTGAGCAGTGGGTTTGTGCTGCTCTGGGTGCCTCCACAGCCCCAGCTGCCCAGTGTCCCTCATGGTTTGGGCCAGGTCAGACAAACACACTCAGTGCTTTCCACTCTGAGCTGCTGGGCAATGATGGGAGAGCAACACTCTGCATCCCCATCTCCCCAACCGGGTCTCTCCAGCTGACCCAAGCCCCCCCATTTGCAAACCAACTTCCCAAAAACCAGGCGTGGGGTTGCAGCAGGGAGCTTTGCCAGGCTGGAGCTCAGCATTTGGCCTTAGGAGCTCCGAGATGCAGCACAAGGAGAGGCTCAGCAGTGGGAAAACCACATCAGCCTCTTCTAGCAACATAAACCTGGTGATGGAGGACCCAAAATCTGCCACAAGGCTGCACTTGGGAGGGTTGAGGGGTGGTTAAGGCATGTCACACAGAGCCCAAGGGACTCCTGCACTGTCATGGGGCTGTTTGATGATAAAATGAGGCCCTTTGTGCCAGGCTGGAGAGAAACACCCAACCAAGCAGCAAAAGCAGCGCCGTGCGACTTTCACGAGTAACTATGGTAACCCAAGAGCAAATAAATTCTATTTTCAAACCATGGGCAGAACCTCCTTCTGGGAAGCCCTGGCTGATCCCAGCTGCCTGTTGAGTGCTGGGATCCAGGAATGGGTGCCCTGGGGAGGGAAGGATGGAGAAGATCAGCCAATGCACAGCACCTGCTCCTCCTGGAGCTCCTCCTTGCTTGTTCCCATGTCAGGAAAAGGATGGTGGGACAAATAAAACCCAAAGAGCTTTTCTCTGTACCATCCTCCTGAGTAGAAGAAACTGCAGATAGGATCATTTCCCAGCTGCATTCACCCACGAGCGTGGGATGGAAAAGAGGAAGATGAGAGGTTTTATACTAGGTAGGAGAGTCCTGGATATAGAAATGAGAAGGGAACAAGATATGATTAGGGTAGAGAATAGAATTGAATGGAATGGAATAGAATTAATAGGATTAGAGGCCTCTTATTTGCCTCATCAAGGAGTCTAGCACCTGATAGTGTCCTAGATAAGAAGGAGTTAAACAGTTCAGGATGGAAATCAGTTAATTAAGACCCACGTAGAGCAAGAGAAACCTCATTTGTAACTGTCCCAGGGTCCTGATCTCTAGGAAGGTGGTGTCAGCGCAGGGACATGGGGAGCAGAGAGGAGCCAGGGGGGCCCCATGACTCCAGCCGTGTGATTTTGGTGAGACACCACAGAAGACATGGAATGAGGAAACACTTCAGATGGGTTTTCTCAACTTCTGGCAAGTGTTTGATGCTGAGGGCAATGTCTCTGCTGCCTACCCTGGTTTTCCCAGCCCTGGTTTCCCCAGCCCCAGCTCAGCTCTGCTCACTGCCTCCTAATCCTTCCCAGCCCTGGCCAAGAGCCCACCTGGGCTTGTCATACCCTGAGCTGTGGGATCCTGAGAGGTACAGAGCATTTTTTACACATTAACACCAAAACCTCTCAGGGGGACCTGGTGCTGGAGCATCCCCTGCCAAAGCAGGGTCCAGACACACCAGAGCATCAGGATGCACCCAGAGCCTGCACCCCCTGGGAAGCCCACCTGAACCCCCTGCTCCCTCCCTCAGGAGGGGAACAGACAACCTAACATCACCCTTGGGTTGTGTTTGGTGCAGTGCTGGGCAGTACCACCGGATGGACTGGGGGAACAGGGTTAATCCGGCGCAAAAATTAAAAGCTGAAATGGGGAAGACAAACTCACAGGCTCCATGGTGAACTCTGTGCTGGTGTTGGGTGGGCATCTGCCTGGCAGTGTGAGGAGAGTGAATGGAAGTTGCTGTGGGAGTAGGAATTTGGGTTCTTCTCCCACTGGATTTCTGGCCCCTTGCCTTTGGTATTGGGTTCCCCTCAGTTTTGTGCTGAATTTTGTTCCCTCCTTTCATCAGGCTTTCCCTGGGGAAGAAATCCTAGAATTATAGAATGGTTTGGGTTGGAAGGGACATTAAGGATCCTCTAGTTCCAACCCAAAGCATCCCTGCTCCTCCCTGCAGAACCAGGGCTGGCACCAGAGCCTCAGCTGACCCATCTCTGGGGTGGCCATGGGACCAGCAGCACCCCAGGAGGCCAGATGGGTGCAGCACCCATGGGCACAGCATGGACCCAGCTCTGAGAGGCAGGATGAGACCCCAGCCCCACAGTGCCCTCCACATGGGCCCAGAGCCCCAGCTGCAGCAGCAGAGAGCTGGTGATGGTGGGAATGCCATAGATTTAAACAGCAAGAGTGTAGAAAGGATTTGACAGATTTAATAAAACCATTATTAGCATTGTTCTTGGGTACCTCTCCAGCTTGCCAGGCACAATGAGGAGCCAGAGAAGGTTCCATGTGCTGTCATCCAAATGGTCCTTCCCCCTCCGCTGGCCCACTTGGGCTTTGGGCATCCTCATGTCCATCCCTTCCACCCACCACAGCCACACGTGGGCAGCTGGGGTGGCTCATGGCATCCCAGGATGATGGTCCCTTCCATTGGAGTTGGCTGCCAGGGTCATGTGAGGTGAGCAGAGGAGGACCAAGCAGTCCTGGGCAGGTGGAAGGAGATGGATGCATTTCCAGCTCCAAGATCTTCTCCACATGCACATCCTGAAGAGTGGAGTGTGTTTGCTCAAGGGGCAGGAACCCACCAGCCCCACCATGGCTTTGTCTCTGCCTGGCCAGCTTCAGTAGCCAGCTCAGAGCAGGGGGTAGTGGGGGGCATAAATAAATAGAGGGCATGGGAGAAATGGTAAATGAAATAAGTCGGAAGGAAAGATTGTGAAAAGCATTTAAAAAAAAAAAAAAAAAAAAAAAAAAAAAAAAAACCAAACAAAAAGCCATCCTTTTTATGAATCAGCAACGTCTGGCAAAACCCCAAACAATTTATCAGACCTTTGGTGCTGGAGAATTGAGACCCAGAGACAATGAGTCCCACATGAAGAGCACAGGAGGAGGAGGAGGAAGAAGAAAGGGAAGGACAAGAGGGGAAGGACAAGAGGGGAAGGACAAGAGGGCCTGGCTTGAGGTCCTTATGTCCTCCAGGGTTTGGGCTGTGAGCCGGTGGAGGGGTGGGAGGGCAGCTCGGGAGGGGGGAAGGAGGGGAGCTGAGCCCTGGGGGTTCAGCCCTTCCCAGACACAGTGTTCCCGCAGCTCCGCCGCCCTCACAACTCGTGAGCTGCTGGCTACAAGGAGGTTCTTTGTGTGCTGGTGTCGGCCCGGAGGTCTCGGTGGTGCCGGATGGATCGCAGGATGCTGCCAGGCTGGCACGGGCAGGGTGCGGGCAGTGGGAGCCGTGGGTCTGGGCAGCCACAGGGGGAGTGGGGGGACGGGACCCGAGAGCGGGATGGGGAGACCTGAGTGACAGAGGGAAAAGAATGTCCTAAAATCCACTCTGCTCCCTGCATCCCAGTTTGCAATACCACTGCCGGTGTTGCCCCAGCACTCAGATGTCCCTGGGGCTTGGAAGTCCTCGCCCAGCACCATGGCAGCACCCAAAAGGCAGGATCTGCACAGATAAATCCCATGGGAGCAGCTGACTGGGATGGTCCCAGTGCCACCCCTTGCCCCGGTTCTGTGTCTTTGGGGATCCCCCCAGCCACGGCAGCCAGGCTGGGCAGGGGGCTGGGGGGATGCTCTGGGGGAGGGCTGGCAGCAGTGCAGATGGGCAGAGTAGGAGGGTTGGGAGGAGGCACCACTTGTCCCACTCCTGTCACCAGCCCAAACTTGGTCAACAAACTGCAGATGCCAGTGGTGCCAGAAGAATGAGAAATTCACCCAGGAACCAAGTGTTCCAGACCTCTTGGACAGGGATTGTCCTCACCTCAGTGAAAGGCTTCCTGGTGTTAACTGGGGCTGCTGGAAATGTTCACGAGGTATAACAGCCACCAGCATAACAAAGGTCACAGGTGATGACAAAGATGACAGCACCATGGTGGCAAACTACACATCCCAGGGAGCAATGCTGCAGGAAAAGCAGCACGGTGGTGAAGGTGGCAGTGGTGGTGAAGGTGGCAGCAGTGGTGATGGTGGCAGTGGTGGTGATGGTGGCAGTGGTGGTGACAGTGGCAGTGGTGGTGACAGTGGCAGTGGTGGTGATGGTGGCAGTGGTGGTGAAGGTGGCAGTGGTGGTGATGGTGGCAGTGGTGGTGATGGTGGCAGCAGTGGTGATGGTGGCAGTGGTGGTGATGGTGGTGATTGTAGTGGCAGTGGTGGAGGTGATGGTGGTGGTGATGGCGGTGGTGACAGTGGTCATGGTGGTGTTGGTGATGATGCTGAGATGGTGGTGATGGAACACATGTGGGACCTCCAGACCCACACTGACCTCTGCCAGGACCCAGGACTGGGTCACCCTCAGGGGCTCTGACCCCTGAGAGCCCACCCCTCTCCCACCAGCTCTCTGGTCTTCAGCCAGTACCTGCTGCAGGCCATGTGCTGAGTCCCCTGCAGCCAGACTTGGGGACAGAGCCTGCCTGGAGCCCATCTCCTCACCGAGCTGATGTGTCCTGGAGCCTGTCCCCAGCTCACGGGAGCTGCAGTGACAGGGCCATCTGCCTCCAGCCAGCAGACAGGGAATTTGCCAAGCAGGATTAAAAGCTGTCCTCACCTTCCTTGTGAGCTTTGACAAAGCTGAAGTGTCCAGAAAAGTGGCAAAAAGGAGACAAGGCAGGTGGATCTCGATTCATTAAGAGCTCTGGTGTTTCAGGACAGCAAAAAGCCAGCGGGATTTGCAGCAGATGCACAAGCAGGCATGGGCAGCCAGCATGGGACACCCCAAATCCAGAATTAATGGGGCAGTGGATTCTGGAGCACTCTGGGTAACAGGATGGGCATCAGTCACCCTTTTGGGATGGGTACAGTAGTGTCCCTACAAGGTGTTTGGGGACGGAGTTAGCTCAGAGGGGGGGTTGCCTGCCCCCTCCACCTGTTCCCCTCAGGCCCGGGGGAAAGGCTTGGAGCGAGGGAGCAGGAGAGACGTCGGGAAGAGAAGGGGGACAGGAGGAGAAGAGCAGCGGGACAGGGCTGGGAACCGGGAGGAGACGGAGAGCCGGGGGTAGAGACCCCCAGAGGTGACCCCAGGGGCACGGCCGGGAGCACAGAGCGGGACAGCAGAGGGAAAGGGGACAACCAGGCGTGGCCACGGCACAGAGGATGTGGCACCTGGCACGCCCCAGGGGACACGGGGCAGGGGACAGGGGCACAAGACATGGGAGCGGAGGGGGCGAGATGGGAGGCGCGGCACCGGGGGTTCAATACGTGGGAGGGGGGGGGGGAGTGGGGACAGACAGTGGGGCGGCAGCACCGACACACCCGGCACCGACACACCCGGCACCGACACACCCGGCACCGGACGCGCCCCGGTGGCTACGTCCCGGGAAGGACCGGCGGCTGCTGGGCGGGATCTGTACCGGACGCGCCCCTTGTGTCAATGAGCGCTGAATAACGCTCAGCGGGACGCCCCGCCCGGCGGGACGGAACCACCGCGCCCATAGGAGGAACCACCGCAAAAACGGGAGACAACCGCGGGTGCGGCGCAGCCGAGAGCCCCGCTGACCGCCGGAGAAGCACCAAAAAGAGCCCATTCCGCTTCTTCTCGGGGTCGGCCCCGTGGTGGGACCGGGGAATCGTGCGAAGGGAAAGGGGGGTGGGGGCGGGCGCCCCCCAGCAGCCGGCGTGTGGTAGCGGCGGGGGCGGGGCCTCTCGGCGCGCGTCACGTGATGGAGGCGCCGTCGCCATTTTGTCCTGGGGAGGCAGTATTTAGGGCGCAGCGTCCGGGCCGCCGCGCACTCCCGACGGGACGGAGCTCAGATCCCTCATCTCCCTGCCCTCTCCCGCCCGCGGCCGGCCCCCTCCCTTCCGCCGCCCTCAGCCGGCCTCCGCCCCGTTTCCCTCCTTCCCTCCCCGCCCGCGCCTTCTTTGCTTCCGCCATTTTGTAGCTGAGCGCTGCCTGCGGAGGACCGGCGCCGCGGCGGAGCCTCCCGCCTCCCCCCCCGCCCTTTCGCGCTCCCGCTCCCAGCGGCGCCTCGCCCCGGCCCAGCCCGCGCAGCCATGTCCTCCAGCGCCAGCCCCGAGTACGCCTCCTTCTTCGCCGTGATGGGCGCCTCGTCCGCCATGGTCTTCAGCGGTGAGCAGCTCCGCGGCCCGCGGGGGAGAGAGGGGGGAGCGGGGGGGAGAGGGGGACAGGGGCTGGCGGGGCAGCGTGGGGGTGGCGGGGGTGACATCCCCCTTTTCCCCGTCCTCCTCCTTTAGCGAGGCGGAATCCCGGGGATGGACTTGGCGCCCGGAGGGACGGGGCTGGCGGCGAGGGGCTGCGGTGGCCGCAAGCCCGGGAGTGCCCCCCTCCCCCCCGGTTCCATCCGGGCAACCGGGGCGCGGTGGAGGGGGTCTGCGCGGGTGACGTCACCGGCGGCGGAGCCCCCGCGCCCACGTGACTGCGGCGGCGCTGCCGCGGGGCGGCCCCGCCCCCCCCCCCTCCCGCCGCACCGGGGATCCCATCCCCCCCCCATCCCCCCCCCCCCCGGAGCCCCGTGTCCGCTGGTACCGGGAGCCTCAGCCGGTGCCGGGTCAGCCGGGTGCAGCGTTTTTCCCCCTGGCGATAAGTGAAAAATCGATTTTTTTAAAAATTTTTTTTTTTTTAAACATTCTTCGGGTCACGCAAAACCGCTTTTGGTAATAGCATCGGCACCTCAACGTGGAAGGGTTTGAGGAGGGAAGTCAGTTTTGAAGGCGTTGGGAGGAACTGGTGGGTTCCTGAGCTTCCCTTTAAAATGGGGGACGCATGAAATGCTGCAAAAGGGAAGCTGGGCTCTAGTGGCCACTGTCAGCACCCTCAGTGCAGAATTAATTGGGTCACTCTGTGGTATGGCTCTCCCGATTGAAAAATGCTCATCTAGAGACCCATAAATGCTGTTTTACAATAGAAATACCCGATGGTTCTGGGAGCCTGAGTAGACGTTCTGCAGAAAATGCCTGTTCCTCCCTGGGATGTAACCTGGGCAAGGCTTTAGCTAGGGTTTTTTTTCCCAAATGCCAGTGTTACTTTATGAATGCAAGAACTAGGAAATCAGTCTTTTTTTTTTTTTAACCCAGTGTCTCCACATGCATAAGTGTGCTGACACATTCTCATCTAATTTGGCTCCCAGCTGAGGAATCAAGTAATGAGTTGGCTGTGGCTTGTGTTGCACATTGCCATTTCTGTGACACGAGTTTTGCTGTATTGAAGTAGCCTCTGAAATGGTCACTGGTTCTGCAAGGCAAATGTATGGAAGCTGCTCTTGGTGTGAGCTTAAGCTGTGAGTAGCTGAGGAGACAGTGGATCAGAACCAGTGCAGGAGAGGAAGGCACCATTTAACACCAACTGTGCTCATGGCTTCCATTTTTGCAAATAAAATCAAATACAGCAAATCAGTTTGCTCAGTTTGGTTAGGTGCAGATGCCCAGTGCTGAGGGCTGCCACCTTGGAGTTAAGACACTGTCCTGCTGACCTACCCACCTCTCACTTTGTGGGGTTAATGGAGAAATAGACCAAAACCTCGTTGCTTATTGGAAATAAAGTCAGCAGCTCACTGTCTTTTGCACAATAGCAGCGATTTAGGTCCTAAATACTGAGCTTCCTTCCTGAGGGAACAAGTCACTGGATTTGTCTTGCAAAATTAAACCCAGAAGCAAAAGAACATGGGTTGTGTGGCCCCTTCAGACTGGTTTTGTGATAGTCAGGCTGCTTCAGTGGAAACCTCAGCTGAGGAATGCAAACTTGAATCAGCATTTTAATAGTAATTCAGAGTGGTGTTTGGCATGTCTGAACTAGCAGGGAAGTGTTTCCTAGAAGCTGCAGGTTTGCCAGTTGTGGTACTGGGGAACTGCAAGTTAAAGGGGAAGGTTTGAGAAAGATAATTCTGAGTGAGGGCTGAAGCTCTGGAGGTTTGGTAACTATCATGTTGCTGCAGGTTATTATGTCTGGTCCTTGATACACAATTGGTGTCAGATGGTCCTAACACTATGAGTCTGAGCCATAAAGTTAGACTCTTGCTAGGGCTTAAGCACACCTGATGGGTTCAGTCACTGAAGCAACAGGTTATAGATACTGCTGATGCAAAATTATTGTAGGTGAACTGCTTATTTGGTGAAGCAGCTTGGATTTTTAAGGAAATATGGTAGAGGTGTCAATATAACAAACTAAAACTTGCAGTGTCATGTAGCTTCCTTAATAAGGAAGTGACACTACAGCATGTTCTGATGTTAAGTGAACACTGATTGTTAAAAAATTCACCCTGATGCAGAAGCAAGGAGCTAAGTCAGTTTGGCCAAACAGTGTGAAACTATGAAACTGTTCTACATCAGTGTTAATTAGTGCAGTGATCATGTCTGACTCATGCTCTATCTGAAGATCAGATTTTCATGGAGCTTTTAGTTCTGAGACCTGTTTCTAGTAAACATGTTAAAGTTCTATATTGTCCAGGCTGGTTTGATGTGAAAACAAGTGACTGTATGCAGTACTGGTTGATGTTTGAACATTAACTGCTGATGGTAGATAGACAGCAGGTCTTGTTCTGGTCAGGGAGTACTGGTGGCATCTGGAAAGACTAAAGCAGGCTGCTGTGACCTTGGCTGTCTTCAAGGCTGCTTACTTGTATGCTGATTACAGCTTGTTCTGATAGCTAAGGCTGTTTGGTTTCCTATGTATAACACATATGGCTGGCTCAGTGTCAGATGCTTTGAAGTGATCAAATTATTGCAGCTTTTCCATGCTACTTAAGCATGCCAAAATGGAGAAGTGTGATATTGGGCAAAGCTGTCTGATTCTGCACTTGCAGATGGATGCTCTGGGGAGAAAAATGGTGTCCCAGGTGCACCCCACTGAGGCCTTCCTGCTGTGGTAAGGAGCTTCACTTAAACCTGCACTCTGAGCAGGCATTTAGTGCCTTTGCTGACAAGTACTACCAAGGAGTACTGCTTCACTCCCAAGCAGCTGAAGACTGCTCATGAAGAGAACTCTAGCCAGCAGGGTAAGGTCAGTCCTGTCCCCTCCTTGTCACTTTTGCTGCAAAGCTAATGCAATAGACTTCCTTTAAACTAGGTAGGGCTGCAGATCTTGAGGCTGGTGGTTAGGTATTAAGGGACCTCCATGATGAAACTGCTGGCTCAGAACATGCAGCTTCATGCAGCTGACAGCCCTGTGCAGTCTGGTTCTAGAAGGCACCATGACTATCAACAACTTGCAGCCCTGAAGGCAAATTGCACCTGTGTTTCCTGAAATACCAGGGGTGGGAAGGTGGTAGGGAGGAAAGCTGCTTGCTCAGTAAGGAGCTGTAGACCTCACCCCAAGAGGACCTTGCAGTCTCCTCAGCTGTAGCTTGCAAGTAAGTATGAAATGGCAGAATAGAGTGCAGCTCATGGTGGTCTTCTGTTCCAGATCTTTAAGGAGAACTTCAAAGGCATGGTGGAGTGGGCAGGAAAACTCAGTGGGTGAGATGTTTGAGCTACCAGGCTGTGTACAATAAAGAGTCTGGCTGAAGCATTCATCTTTAGCACCAGGTAAATTAATGGACTATTAAGACATAAGTGTCACAACAGAAGTAAACCAGATAGGCTGTATCTCTACAGCTCACTTAAATTAAGAGAAGACCTCTCAACAGGGGCATTGTTTCCACTCAGTAAATGCTGCTCTGGGGAACATCTGAAAACCAGACTGAGCTTGGGTGAAACCAGCAGCTCTACAAAACTTGCCTCAAGGTGATATACTGCTGCTTATACTGTGGCTTTCAGGGGTACCTGATGGGCCTGCTGCTCACCCTGAAGTCACCATGAACTGCAAAGTACTTCCCCTCTGATGGGGACATCCAGAGCAGTGGGGGATAAATGGCAGCTGCCTCAGGAGCTCTTAGTCTCCTTCCTTTTTTTTGCTTCCTAAAACCAGCCTCTTCCATCTGGCTGGAGCCTGACTGATCTCAAGCAGTGGTGGCAAGGTGACAAACTCTCCAGCCTGGTTGGGCTGTTTAGTGATGTTTGAAATGATGGTTTTGCAGAAGTGCAGGATTCCACCTGCTTGCTGTTCTCACCAGACAGTGAGGCTGAACTTGCTTACTTCAGAGTGTGAATCTTGTGAACACAAGGCTCACAATCAGGCTGGCCTGGTGACAGAAGTGCCTGCTGGATCCAGCCAGGTGATCTTGGCTTTCCCATGTTTCAGAAGCATGGCAGCTTAGCTGTGGATGCCTGCTGGTGAGTGGTCTAAGCTGCTGTTAGACCAACAGGATGAAAGGACTCCTGTTAACTGATTCATGAAACTACTCTGCCAGTCAATACCTGGAGTACAGTGGTCCACCCAGTCTGTGAGATGGATCATCTTTAAGGTTGCAGGGGTGACTTTTATGGATGAAGAAAAATAAGTAACTAGACTTTGCTGTTTGCAAAAGAGCAAGCACATGCCCAGTGGGGTGAAGTGCCAGCCTAACCATCCATAAAAAAAAAAAAGATTATCTTTGTGTGCTGTGCTATACAATCCAGAGTCCCAGTTGGAGCAGTCCCATCTGCCTGGACAGTTGGCTGGTTACTCCTTTTTTACTCTGAAGAGTTGCTACTGCAGCACCTGCTTGAGGAGCTGGTAGATTTCAGTCCTCAAGTTTAGTGAAGAAGAGGAAATGGCCTGTTAGGCCTGGAAGTTTTTGGTAGTGCTGTAAGCTGACAGTGCTGTTTCCCCACACCCTCTCATAGCATTTGGGAAGAACAAAAACTGTGCTGTCCCTAATCCTAGAACAGGTGACTCATGAAAGATTTTCAAAGTCTACAGCTTCCTGTAGGGCAGCTTATCTGTTTACCCCTCCAGTTAGCACTGGGACAGTGGCTATGGCCACTCTGGAGTCAGTGTGATTGGAATTTGCATAAGAGTCCAGATACAGTTCCACTAATGTGGCTGTCTCTTCTGTGGAGATGCAACTGGGCAGAGCAGCAGGGTTTTTCCAAGGCAGCTGTGGAGTATCCATTACTGTAATCTGAGGTAGAGCTGTGTTTCAGTGTGGTGTGGGAGGGGTCTTAAAATACCAGTGAGAAGAAATGGGTTTCTTCAGAAATGCCCAAGTGTCTGGTGTGGCAAAGCAAGGGCTGTGCTTGACCCAGAAATCACCTCTAACACTTCTTCAGCCATTAAGATCAATCTGATCAAGGATGAACTGGCATTGAGGTGAAATGATGCCTACTGTCCGGTTCAAGGGAAGGCTGCCAGCTACTGAGGGCAGCCCATTTCATAATGGATTAATTATAAAAGACTCTAGGTGCAAATACTCATCCAGAATGGTCTCGTAAGACTTGTGATGATAGTAGCCCATTGTGAAGGCTTGACTTGTGTTATTAGCTCACTTCATAATCCAGGGAAATTCTGCCTATCAGTGCTCTGGAAATCTTTCACATGTTGCAGTCTGAAAAACCTCTTCTCCATAGTGGTATGTGTGCTGCAGTATGTGTGGCTGGTTCTGACCCTCTGTGTGGCTGGTTCTGACCCTCTGTGTGGCTGGTTCTGACCCTCTGTGTGGCTGGTTCTGACCCTCTGTGTGGCTGGTTCTGACCCTCTGTATTCTTGGGCAGAGCATGTTTGAATGTCTTGCAGCTGTGCAAATGGTTCCTGGGCTTGAAGGAATGTGGCCAGTGTCCAGAGGTGCATTTTTGGCTGTTGGGGATTGCCTCTTCCTGTGCTGAGGGAGTGCTGGTGAGGTGTCATGCTGCTAAGTTAGCTCCAGGATTAATGTTCTTGGTGCATGACCTTACTGAGCACTGTAACTATAGCTACAAAAGGTGCTAATACTTGGAGTAGCACTGGATCTAAACCCCAGGCTCTCCTGAAAGCCCTGGCATTGGTAAGACTCAAGGTCTTCAGTCCTTACTGAAGCTATTGCTTGTATGACAAGTTACTTTCTGGTTCCTTCTTTGTCTTGGAGCTGCACAGCTACACTGCCTCTGCTGCCACTCCTGCCTAACAGCATGAGCCATGGTGAGATGCCAGGCAGCAAATCCCTAGCCCAGCAGGAGCAGTACTCAGTCAACTCTGGCTTGTGAGTTCAAGGAGTCACGCTGCAGAAGTGTTTCAAAATCAAGTTAACCTTTGAAAGAGGTTTACTGGGAGCAGGTGATCTGGAATGAGGTATAAAGCAAAGTCTATTATAACACCACTGAACTTCTAAATGGCACAGTTCCTGGTGACAGAGCAGAGCAGCTTCCTTCTGCTAGGCAGGCAAAGTGCTGCTTCTCTGGCTGCCAGGTGAGTGTTCTTTGAGGCAGCTTCTCTTTGAGAGCTTCCATGGTAGTCTTGCAGCTTGGTCTGTACATTAGTGGTGATGGAGCTAGATGATCTGAAGCAAGTCCCTGGAGTCTTGGTGTGTGTGACAGAGGTAGAGCTCTTGTTTCCTTTTCAGCCTTCCACACAGATCTCCTCAAACCCTATTACCATGTTCTTCCATGGGCTGTGGAAAGGTAGCACGTGAAGCTTCTGTGCTTCAGTCATCCACAGCTGCCAAGAGGGACAGTCAGGGTGTGCCAGGAGGATTAACCAAAGCACCAAATGGGCCATAGCTCTGCTGTGCTGTGGTGGGAAGTGGATCTCAGCCTGGCCACCTGGGCTGTAATATTGGGGTCTTGCCAAAGGTGGAAGGAGAACTTCATAGGGCAGTGCAGAGTGGTGAGACAGGCTGCTGGGGAAGAAACTGAAGACACAGCTGTGGGGGACTCCAGTGCAAGTCTGTTGGTCAGGATGCTGGTGAGGGCTTCATGGGGAGCTCTGAAGCTGTATGTGTAGCACCTGGGAGTGCCCACTGGTGGGTTCAAGGTGTAGGCTCTTACTTGTTCCCAAGGCATGGGTTTTATAAACTGGGAGCTGACAAACTTGTGCTGATCTTCCCCTTCCCAAAAGTTTAGGTAGCCTGGTTTTCTGTAAATGGGATTGCAAAATCAGCTTCTGTAACCAACACTGTGTTAATTGCAACACTTTTTAAGTAACTTCAGACTTGGAGGAAGTAATGACTGATCTAAATTGGAAGAGTCAGCTTCCCTTATGAGCCTTGGCATTTCTGGGGAGGCTTATAAAATACCTCATAAAAGAGTAAGTTTCTGCTGAATGCTGTAGCCAGTCTAAAAGTCTAGATAGCCTGAATTCTCCACTCGTGTCCAGTCCTTAGAAGGTGCTCCTCTCTCCAGAAAAGGTTCCTAATTTGAGTTTTTTCTTTCTGGGCTTCCTAGTGGTTAGGCCCCTAAGCAGTACCATCACTGCAATTGCTGGGCAAGACTGCAGTAGTTTCCAGGTTCAGCTAACATTTACAGGTAAAATTTGTCTTCTCTTGGCTCAGGCCTCCAGCTAATCTGAGCCACATGAACAGCCCTTCACATCTGTCCCATTTAGTGACAGTCAAGACTTAAACAAAAATAGGATGCTCAGGAGCTTTACTGGTCCAGAACCAATGTGTAGGGGATAATGAGGGTTTCCCCTCCAGGTTTTTATGGCTAAAACTGAGCTTCCTTATAACAGGGAGTCTTATGTTAGGGTGGCAGTGTTACCTTTTTTAATCTTCAGGTTTCTCAGTGCAAAGCCAGGAGGATTACTGCTCAGTTCTTGACTGCTCAAAGACAGGCTTTATGGAAATGCTGAGTGAGAGCACAGATGTTTAGGAAAGCACAGATCCTAAACCCTTTGAATACCTCCCAGCCACTCTTGGGTAAGGTGCTGGTGTAAGGCAGCTACAGAGCTTTGTGCAACAGGCAGCTCTTCCTTGTGGAAACCTTAGGTTTTAAAGTGGATGGGACCAACTCAAACACTTTGTCTCTGAACAGTGCAAAGATTCAAGATCCCCATGGATTTAATACTCTCCAGTAGCCTTTTAGAGCAGTTAAGAGCATTTTCATGCTAAATAGGCCTGTCAGCCTCATGGTGTCTAAAAAGGACACTGCCTACCCTCCCATGTATCTGGAAGTGCTGCTTCAAGTGCTTGATCCTGGAGGGATGCTGAGCTGCTTATCTCTTGGAGTGCACTCACCATCACCCAGAGTAAGGAGTTCCTAAAGACAAGGGGTCTTCCCAAACACCTCATTCTTTGATTTCTGAAGTATTCCTGGAAGCTTTTACAAGACCAATACAAAGTTTTGCTTGAAATGTTTCTTTGAGTAGTGCTTTGGGACTCTTCCAGCATTTCTCAGTTGCCCATGCTTGCTTTGAAAACCAAGCTTTGGATTCCCATGCTGGTCCTTGCATGCTCAAGTGTTAACACAGGTGATCAACTTCATAGAGAACCACAACCACCTTATCCCTAAATTACATCCACACTCTGTGGTTCCAGTGGCTGGATTAACAAAATTTGAACCAGAAGCCCAAACAGCTGAGGTTACTGACACCTCAATATGAGAGTTTGTGGCTCTCATGGTATGTGTCTGAAGCTGAACTGGCATGTTTAACCTCAGGCCAAAGCATAGATGGATTTAGTGAAAGAAGAGGCCCCATGAAGGTGACTTGTTAAGTTAAACATTGGGGGTGCATTTCAGAACTTGGTCCAGGTGGGTGGGAGCTGAGTGTGTGCAGAGCTGGGTGCCATCCTGCTGCCATAGCAAGAGATGCTTTGCTGTGCTGCCTCTGCAGTTCACATGGGCTGAGCCTTGCACTCTGGGGTCTGGCAGGACAGGAACTCTGAAGTAACATGTTAAGATGTGAACTTGTAACAAGTAACAAGTTGAGGACCTTGGGTTTTGGTTCCTGAACAAGGAATGACTGCTAGGGAGAGTGCTCCTGTGCAGTGAGCTAGGGAGGGTTTCTGTTACCAGTACTGTTTGAACAGCACCTTTTTTTGGTCACCTTTTTATTGATCCAGCTTTGATCTAGGACTCTGGATAGGTCACTTCCTCATCCCTTAGGGGAATATTCCTGGCTGACAAGCCAAGTAGTCAAGTGACCCTGTTAAGTTTTGCACAATTCTTCCTTGTGCTGACTCAACTGTTCTCATACTGCAGCCTCACAAAGGAGAGATGGGGCTTGGGGGGATGTGTCTAATGTATTTTTTCTCTTCCAGCCTTGGGAGCTGCATATGGAACAGCAAAGAGTGGCACGGGTATTGCAGCCATGTCTGTCATGAGGCCTGAACTCATCATGAAGTCAATCATCCCTGTTGTCATGGCGGGTATTATAGCTATCTATGGCCTCGTAGTGGCAGTCCTCATTGCCAATTCCCTCTCACCATCTATCACACTATTCAAGTAAGTTGCTGCCTCTGTCAGTTCTCATTGTTCTGTCGCTATTTTGATGCTGCTGAATGTGGGCTCTGCTCAAGACCCTGGCAGGGACCCTCAGTGCTAAATGCTCCTGACCTAGGCTCAGCAGCCTGGACTGGACCTCAGCTGCCCTGCCTGGTGCCTTAGCAGCCCCTGCCTCTGTCTGCTGTATCACCTAACAGAATAGACATCTCCCTGTTAGGGAACATGGTGGTTTATGGCTTGAAAGAAAGTTTTCAGGCAGTCCAGGGTTAGGAGTCTGAGCTTATTTCATGGTGCCAAATTTTATACCTGGAATACACAGGTCTTTCCAAGACTGTCTAATCAGACTGCCTAAGTAGTTCTTCTGTTGCCTGGGAGAGGCAAGTGAATAATTAATATTGCTTGCTGCTTTATGTGCTGGTAAATCAATCCTCAGGCTATGCATTGGGCTTCTATACCAGCTACAGTCTGAAACTTAATCTGCTCTTGGCTTTTGAGAATAGTTGGAACTGCCTTGAGACCTCTCAGAATGAAACAGTGCTTCTGAGGTCTGACAGAGTAGATAACTGTGTCAGTGTACAAGCTGTAGCTAGTGTGGTTGGCCTAATAAGTGATAGTTTAAGAAACAGGAGGTACAAATGCTCCTTTGCATTTACCAAGTGGCCAGAGACTGATAGGGACTGCTCCTCTACCCCTGCCTGGAAAAGCAGACCATTGTCCAACTCTTGCACTGCAAGAGCCTTAATAACCCCCTGGATGTGTTAAAAGTGTAAAAGGTGGTTCTGGTGAGGGCCAGAAGCAGCTATGGACAGACAGCACTGTGGGACTGGTGTTGCTGCAAGCACTGGAGAACACTTGACTCTGGCAGTGCTGGGCCTGGAGGGGCTACAGAGCAACTGGGTGGTCATGTGTAGCTTAGTGTGTGATCTGAGTGTCAGCTAAAGGTCTTCCATAGCTGCCCAATTCTGTAAGGATCAGAACCCAAGAGTCTTGGGAAGCACCTGCTTTGGGAGACACTTCTTGCTTGCAGAGGCCAGAAGGTTTCTCTGCAGAAAAGGTGTTCCCTTTCAGTGTCACCTCTTGCTGCCTTCGGGGCAGTGCAGAGGGCTGGGGTCTGGAGGGTTGGGTGTCCTCTTGCTGCCACTGAAACTTCTCATCTCTGTCCTACAGGAGTTTTCTTCAGCTGGGTGCTGGCTTGAGTGTGGGCCTCAGTGGTCTGGCTGCTGGCTTTGCCATTGGCATTGTGGGCGATGCAGGTGTCCGGGGAACAGCACAGCAGCCCAGGTTATTTGTGGGCATGATCCTCATCTTGATCTTCGCTGAAGTTTTGGGTCTGTATGGCCTCATTGTTGCCCTTATCCTCTCCACAAAGTAAATGCTGCGGTATGATGTAAAGAGATGTAACAAATCCACCTTTAAAACAAACAAACAAGCTCCAGAATGAAAATGGTCTCTCCAATGTGTACAGTTGTCCCAATTTGGTAGTTGATCTCTTGTAAATGCGCAATGTATGTTAGTGACTTGTCTGTCCTGTGTGTACTTCAATATTAAATTGGATGGGCTGCTCCAAGCCTGCTGCATGGCTTGGGGTGGTCTGTGTGCAATTTTCCACCCATTGCTGTTAGTACTTTATGTATAAATATGAACTAGAAATGTAATTTTTTCTCTTCACTGGATGTTTATTTATAAAAGACTTGACATGTTCATACATCTATGGAGCAAGGATTTTCAATTTCCCATGCTATATATATTAATCTTATATATAGGTAGATTACACTGTGGGGTCAATTGTAAGTGCAGAGAATTCCTTGGATGTAACTTTGATTCTAAAGATTGCTGTAGTGTCCTGGTATTGGAGTATGAGAATTTTGTGTTTTATTACAGCAATTGTCAGAAACACTCCTGTGTTTCAGTAGTAACAGCGTATGCTCCGGCATCAGAGTCGTGCACCCAGTGTTGGGTTACAAACTTCTACCATGTTTCCAAATAAAACTTCCTCACTACATTGCTGTATTGAGTCCTCTGTCTCTGATTTTGTGGGTTTGCTGCTCCTTTAGGAAGGGGAGGGGTTCTTTTGGGGGGAGGACAGGTCCTTGAGGTGACTGAGCCCCATGCAGGAGTGATGCCATCAGCACTGCTGAAGCAATTCCTTTTCTCCTGGGGGCAGAGCTGGGGTGCAAGGCTGCTGCAGGTCTGTGCTCCCCCTGATGAAGCAGTGTGGCTGTGGTGAGGCCATGGAATAAGCTGTGGCAGCATGGCCTGAGCAGACCAGGGAGCAAGGGTGCAGGCTCCAGGAGGTGGCAAGGAACAGGAGCTGCTTGCAAAGCCTTCAGACAGCCTGTCCTTGGGATGGGTCTGCAGAAACTCGAGCAGCAACTGCCTTGAGCAAGGATCTGAACAGTCTCAAAGAAAATAGGCTCATCCAAGAACTCACATTTTTAACTTGTACAGGAGGAGCATGTGAGCTGGGAAGTTCTGCTCCTGCAGCTGGTGAATGCTGTAGGGATGTTCTCCAGATTCAGGAATGTTGCAAAGCAACACTGAAGCTTGTATGGGGAAATAGATGTAGGACCCTTACAAGCAAGGGCTTGTTTCAAGTTGCCTTTAGGCTGTCCATCCCCCTCATCACAGGGTATAGTTGGAGGACAGGTCAGGTTCCACTTTGTTCAAGCCAATAATGTTAATGTTACACTAATACCTAAGTACTTGTTACACTAATACTAAGTACTTAGTTTTGTGATCAAACTAAGGAATCTAGAGTGATCTGGGAACCCTTTCTCTCAGCCTGGATGGGAATGGAGATGTGTGGTGTCCATGTGTTTCACCCATTGCCTTGTGTGCACCTGCACAGCAGCCCAGTCTGGTGTAAATACCAGGAAGGGCTCCAAGGAATTCACTGAGGCCATGTCTGGATCTCCTAACTGGGCAGAAGCATTCACTGTCCCAGGCATGGGGGTGCTTTGTGCACCTTCTGGGTAGCTGCTCTTCAAACTGGAAAATTCAGGAGACCAGTTATGAACCAATCATTTTGCTCATAGGGATTTTCAGACTTTTCTGAAGGTGTGGCTTTAACAATTGTTAATAATCAGTTGTTATTAGCAAATTAATTTTTATTCTGTTTGATATAAAGCTGATCTGTCTGCATTTAAGAGGCTTAGGGGTGGGCTGTATTACTGGTTCTTTGTGTTGGTACTGTTCATGGCAGTCTGAGCAGTGATGGTGCTTGGGTTGCAGAGGTGTAAACTGATGCAAGGAAAATCCTGGATGTCTGCTGAAACAGTGGCCAGGGGAAGGGAACATTTCCTCCTCTGAATTGTGTTGACCATTCTTTAGCAAAAGTAACAGGCTCTAAACTTGTGAAATAGACTTCACCCAGAGGTCATAAAAGTTTACAGAAACTGAAGCATAATTCTCTCTCAGCACTGACTGCAGTGAATGCTTCCCCAGTGCTTCTGGGCTTGCAGCTGGGAGGGGGTGAATCATGAATTCAGGCTCTTGGGAAAGCACACCATGTACTTCTTGCAGTGAGAGGAATTGTATTTTGCTGGAGCAGCAGGGCCAGAAGGCCTTGGCTGGTGCTGCAAATATGTTTAGGGTCTGATTTTACCTTCTATAAAAGGTCAAGGAGGGAAACAGCCTCTTCTTGGTGGTGTGTGACAGGAGCAGAGGAAATGGATGCAAGCTATGCCAGGGAAGGTTTAGGCTGGATATTAAGAAACATTTTTTCTCTGAAAGGGTTGTCAGACACTGGAATAGTCTGCCCAGGGCAGTGGTGGAGTCACCAACCCTGGAGGTATTTAACCAGCAGGTGGACCTGGTCCTTAGGGACATGGCTTAGTGGTGAGGGTTGGTCAGAGGTTGGAGTGGATGACCTGGAAGGTCTCTTCCAACCAAAGACATCCTGTGATTCTTTAGGAGAACCTGAACCTGCTGCCAGCCTTGATTTTTGCCACTTTACAGGAGTACGAGCAAACTGTATTTAAGAGAGAACTAAATGGTGGTGGTAGCTCTCATCTCTGAGAGAAATAAGTAATTAAGGACCCTGTCTATAGGAACTCCTTAAGATGCCATTGCAGCATGGGGACACCTTGCAGGAGGCAGTTATTGGGCTCGGGGTGGTAATGGAAATGCAGGCAAAATCCCAGTGATGGCATTTTGGTTCCTGCCTTGGAATATCAAGCCATAAAACCACAGGTGGGGTCAGCATGTATGGGTGGAGCATTGCTTTGTGCTGAGGACCTGCAAATACACCATTACCAAGCTGAGGATGCTGCTCTGGCCAAGTGTTTTTTTGTGGCAGCGATGATCTGGATCTTCATTGATGACTCCCAGGCAAAAACTCCCATTTCAAGTCCTTCCCTGATGCTATTGCATCAGCAAATGCATCAGGTGACCCAGAGCACTAAAATCCCAGAGCTGTTGGTCCCTTCCTTCACTGACAGCACTGAGCAGAGTCCCATCCGCAGGGGTTTGCTTTGCCTTTGGCTTGGAAAGGGGCAGCCGGCAGCTCCTGGTCGTGAAATGGGAGCTTCCCGGAGTGCCTGCTGGAGAGAGGAGGTGCTGCTGGCACAGAAATCTGTAATGTTCTGTAATGTGTGCACTGCAGAGTGAGTCAGCCCTGCAGAGCTGGGAGCAGGGTGGCTCTGCAGCAGCAGCAGAGGGAAGGTGCCCATCATTAGCAGCCAGTTCAGGCTGGGTGGGTTAAGGGCTGCCAGATGCTGGGATGCTGCCTGCATAGACAATGCCTCCATAGAGCCTGCTGATCTTCTTCTTTTTAACTCTTTCATGCTGGCTTTTTTTTTTTTTTCCCCCACAAAAGCTGCAGATTTTTGCTTACTTTCTTTTTTTTTTTTTTTTTTTTTAATCTTCTGTTTGAGAAGCATTTTTACATAGTAGAATTGTGTCTGTGGTTGCTCAGGGATTGTCTTTCCTTGGGAGACCTGGTTTACAGAGAAGCACACACAGGAACCTGGAAAAGTAAATAAGCTTTGGGGAAAGAAAAAACTCATTAAGAGAAAGCAATCACAGAAATTAAGCCACTGCTGACAACTCCAGGGTAACAGCAGATGAAATTAAAACAGCTCTCAATGTGTTTCCTTCACAGTCTGACCATGGGGATATTGATTTTTTTGGCTTTTTGCTGCTTCCATCAGCCTTACTGCACAAACCATCACTGCTCCTCAAGTGAGGGTCACCTCTGACACACAGGACTTGCCCCCTCTGCTCTTAGCTTGCCTTTTCCTGCTTTACAGGTGTTAACCATCTTTCTCATTTGTCATAATTAACTTAAAGCCAGAGCAAATCTCCTCAGCTCCACTTATCCTGGAGTGTGAATTTTCTGTAGCAGGGTAAAGCACTGTGTCCTGAAAAGTTTCTCCAGTTTTCCTCCTCACTAATGAATGCTGTTCATTTTCTCTGCAAGCCATGCTTCATTTAGCTCCTGGGACAGTCACAGCTTTGCAGCTCACACTGCTGAGTTGCTGTGAGCTCATTCCTGTATCCTGGTGCCAAAGCACACAGAAAAAAATCCTCCCCCAGCCTTGCAGCGTGGAAGGCCTGAAGCTCATCCTGGGGCCAAAATTCAGGGTCCCCAGTGCCTCCTAAAAGGTGCCTGCAGATCACTGACAGTTCTCACTGACCTGTCCTTGCTGTTACGTCTGGGCTTTTTTGGCTTTGGGGAGAGGGTAAAGGGGTGACCTCAAGTGACAGAGAGCAACCACCTCCAACTAAGGGCTTTCTCTACCTAAGGTAGCCTGAGGACAAATCTTAGGAAATCCCATATATCCCCAAGATCTGCAGTGTGTTCTCAGCTCAGATGTAAACGGTCTCCCTGGCTCTTGTGGGCATTAGGAGAATATCTTAGACCTTCCTGGGAATGCATGGGGAAAATCAGAAGCTGAGGCTTCATCTCCTCCAGCACTCCCCCTGGCAGCAGTGTGAGCCCCAGCCCTCCCTCTGGACACCTGGATCTCCTGGCACACCTGGCACACACACTCCTGTGTTTCTCCCAAGTGTGTGGTACAACTGCTGATGCCACCAGGCAGTGAATTTGACTGGGAGTCAAGCCAGGTTAAAAATAATTCAACATGAAGGAAAAAACAAACAAACAAAAAACATTTGCTAAAGCAAATGCAAGTGAAGCTACAGCTTCTGATTCCCTCAGCCTATTACTGGGGCAGTAGAGAGAAAGAACAGGCAATTATTAGCAAAGGAGTGTGCAATTATTGCTAATGGATGATAAGGTAAATACTGAGAAATAAAATTACATCCAAAAGGATGAACCCAAGGTTCTGATTCAGGGGTTTGCTGTGGGGCTCACAGCCTAGGCTAGAAACATGATGGATCCCTGTTGCCAAAGGGTGGGTGAAGCTGGGTCGATGGGGTGAGCCCCATGGAAAGGTCCTTTTGGTGGATGTTCCTGTTTATAGCAACTCAGTAGTTGCATTTATTGAGAAAGAAAAGTTACTGGCACTGTCTGTTAGGTTGTACTTCCACATGGAAGTGCCCTCTCCTGGCCACGGGCAGTTTGGGTGCTGGATATGCCTTCTGACATCTAAATTTGATTTAGCAGCTTGGAAGAATGCTTCCCTCCTCACGGAGTCATCAGCTCAAGGAAGCAAGCCTGAGATCAACTTTTAGGGTTCATTTTCTGATCTTCCTGTTTTGGAGTCTCCACATCTTCACCTGTTCTGAAGCCACAAATCATTCCCACCGGGATGCTGCTGGGTGCCCCAGGTGTGGGGAATTTCAGCTGGGATGAGGAAAACCTGCCTGGAGCCATTCTTAGCCTCAGATTCCCAAAATAGGGCTGCAAGGAGCTTCTCTGGCCCCAGCTTGCAGCGTTCCAGCTCTCCTCTGCAGGGACTTCTCCTGGCATCCTGCTGAGAGTAAGAGGCAGCTCGCAGTGTGGACAAGCACTGACATCATGGAATGATGAGTACAGCACAAAACCTCATGAAAATTCAGTTCCTGGCCAGAGGGGGATGTTACATCCACGCACAATTCCTTTCCCCCTCATTTCTCTTTTCTTGGTGTGATTCACCAGCAGAGCTCCCCCCAGGCCCTGCTGAGGCACAGCCCCTGATGAGACACTCAGCTCCCCCCGAGATCCCAGGTGGGCACTGAGTGGGATAAACACCCGAGTGGGAGCGGGGGCAGAGAAGGGAAATGGAAGTTGTTCAGGCTGAGGTGCAGCAGTAAATGCTTGGATGTTGGCTTTGCTTTGAACAAACTGTAGTGCTCACACAGCCTTTGAGAGGTTGGAGGTGATTCCCCTTCTGCCCACAGAGGCTGCAGACCTAAGGACCCCTGGTGGCATGGTCTGCTGGAGGGGTTTGGCTGTAGAGCACAGAACAAGATTCCTCTGTCCCTCTCAGGCTGTTGTTGACTTGTCAGGTATCATAGAATCACAGAATCATAGAATGGGCTGGGTTGGAAGGGACCTCAGAGCTCATCAAGTCCAACCCTTGATCCACTCCCCCTGTGGTTCCCAGCCCATGGCACTGAGTGCCACATCCAGGCTCTTTTGAAATATCTCCAGGGATGGAGAATCCACTGCTTCCCAGGGCAGCCCATTCCAATGGCTGATCACCCTCTCTGTAAAGAAATTCTTTCTAATATCCAACCTAAACCTCCCCTGGCACAACTTGAGACCATGCCCTCTTGTCTTGTTGAAAGTTGCCTGGAAAAAGAGACCAACCCCCCCCTGGTACCTTAGGAGCTTGCGTGCAGCAATGCTGCCAGCTTAGGAAGTGTCATTTCAAAGTAGTAATGACTTACTGGGGCAGATTGCAATTAAGTCTTTTTACCTTCAGCTGAGACTGAGTGAAGGGGGCAGTTCCACAAACCTTACTTCACCTGAACCAATTAGCAGTTCAGATTTAAGTTTATTAGTGTAATTATTATTGTGCCCCACCAGATGTCCAAGCAGGTACATGCTTTGTGACAGTTCCTTTGTGACAGTTCCATCCATTGCACCTGGGTCTGCCTGGGGTTGCCAACCAAGAAGTAAATGATCAGGAGTGAGCTGAAGCCAAACCTGCAGAGCTGCTTGCCACCCCCTCTCTCTGCTGTGCCACACCAGGTCCACTCAAGCCCAGGTTACTTATTCACAAGCTGACAGACTTACAAGCCATTAGGAATCACTAATTAATCTCCTCTGACCTCTCAGGCCTCTTGACTTTGGCTGGTAAAAGTCCCACTTGGCAGGTAAAAGGTTTCTGTCACTCATTCACTGGGGTGATGTGGCTGCCCAGCTGGCAGTGACAGTGTCTGCACAGGACCTGGATCCTGGCTCACTAAGGGCTACAAAATCCTTGGATGAGAGGTGCCAGTGACCTTGTGAAGGGAAAGGTGGCCTGAGCTCTTTCTCTGGTCTGTCTGCCTGAGTAATGGTTCCTGTGTGTCGATGCTTTGCCCTCCTGCACTGAGCAGCTCCACTTTGGAAGCAGTGGGCACAGCAGTGAAAGATTCTGCCCCAAACATTTCGCATCAAAGCATAAAGCAAGAGGCAGCTGAAGGTCTGTGTGGCTTTGCAAGAAGGTCTTGGGGAGGTGTTTGTGACCAGATGTTGGCATTTGCAGTGTCAAGACAACAGCTTTTCCCTCTTCCTCTCCTGTCTCCAGCTTCCCTGAGCTCACCAGGTCCAGAGTTTCCCTAGATCAGATGGATTCCCTTAGGACACACGTTCCTTCCCACTGGTATCAAACCCTCTCTAGAGGCTCCAAGGAGACCTTACAGAAGCCTGAAGTATAGTACCTGAAGAGGAACTGCAGGAAAACTGGGGATGGACTTCTTACAAGGATGTGAAGTGATAGCACAAGGGGTCATGGTTTTAAACTGGAAGAGGGGAGGTTTAGGTTAGACAGTGGGAAGACATTCTTTGGTGTGAGGGTACAGTAAAGCTGGGGCCAGCTCTGGGGTCCCCAACACCAGAAGGACACGGAGTTGTTGGAGTGGGTCCAGAGGAGGTGACAGAGATGCTGGGAGTGCTGGAGCAGCTCTGCTCTGGAGCCAGGCTGAGAGAGTTGGGGGTGTTCAGCCTGGAGAAGAGAAGGCTGCAATGGGGAGACCTTAGAGCACCTTCCAGTGCCTGAAGGGGCTCCAGGAAAGCTGGGGAGGGACTTGGGACAAGGGCCTGGAGGGATGGGATGAAGGGGAATGGCTTTGAACTGCAAGAAGCGAGATTGAGATGAGATCTGAGGGAGAAATTCTTTGGTGTGAGGGTGCTGAGCCCCTGTGCCAGGTTTCCCAGAGAAGCTGTGGCTGCCCCATCCCTGGCAGTGTCTCAGCCCAGGTTGGATGGGGCTTGGAGCAAGCTGGGCTGGTGGGAGGTGTCCCTGCCCATGGCAGGGGTGGCACTGGGTGAGCTTTAAGGTCCCTTCCAACCCAAACTATTCTATGATTAAGAGCATTTCATTAACTCCACACCACACGTGGTGGTGAAACACCAGGGTACCCTGCTACCAGTGCTTCAGAGGCTCCAACAGGGAATGTCACTGATTTCTATTTAATGCTCTGAGTGATTAAACCAGACCCAGAGAGTGAATCCCCTGAAGCATTCTTTGCCAGGAGGAGGTGCAGCAGGCCCAGGCAGTGCTGCAGAGCCCCCGGCCTGCAGGGCAGGGAGGGCACAGCATCCTCCCTGGCTTCCCGGGCAGGAAAAGGCATCTCTGTGGTGCCATCCCCACGGTGTCATCCCCACGGCCACCTCTGGTGACAATGCCAGGACATGGGCACAGCAACCTCTCTGGGCTGCCTGGAGACCCAAGGGCCGCTGTGGAGGCCTTCACCACCGCCTTTCACAGCACGGCCGTGCCTGGGGGTGCGGCGAGGCCTGCCCGCTCTCTCACACTGGCAGCCGAACCGAACCGAACCGAACCGAACAGAACCGAACCGGCCCGGCCCTGCGGAGCCCCCGACCTTCTCAAGATGGCGGCGCCCTTCCCGTGATGGCGGCTGAGGGGGGGTGGTCACGTGAGGGGGGATCCCCGCTGCGTCAGCTGAACGCGTCACGTGACCGGGTCCTGGCGCGCCCCGCCCCGGCCCCGCTGCCCCCGCAGTCCCGGTACCGGCGGTGCCGGGCCCCGGTGTTTCGGTACCGGCTGAGCCGGGTCCCACTATCCCGGTACCGGCTGTGCCGTACCGGCTGCCCCGCGGAGCCCGGGGGGGCTTAGGAGGGGCTGCACCGGGTCTTCAGCGCGTCCCCCGGTAGGGCCTCTGCCTCCCGGCGCCGTCACGGAGCCCCGGGAGAGGCGGGCACCTTCCCTCCGCCTGCCCCGGGGCGGTGCTGCGGCCCCTCCGCCTCTCACCTGCTGCTTTCACCACAGCCGCGGCCTTGCCCCGCTTCCCCGGCCCCGCTCCCCCCGGGGGTTCTCCCGCTCCCGGCGGCTCCCGCGATGCCGTCCAACAAATCCGTCTCGGACGCGCCCATCGTCCAGTTCACCAACTGCCGCATCCTGAGGAGCCATCAGCTCCAGAGGTGAGGGCTGCCGGGCGTGCCGGGGGGTGCCGGGGCTCACGGCCGGGCTGCGGAGCCGCCCTGGAACCGGGAATGCCCCGGGGGTTGTCCCGGTGTCCCCCGGGGGGCAGCTCTCCTCTGCCGGTTTTTTCTGAAGGAGACGAGGCGGGTGGGCGTCCGGGTCCCTCTTTGTCCCGCTCTGCTTCCATTTTGCCTCCTCTGCCAGCCCCATGAAGAGCCGGTGCCCGTCGGGTGTGTAAAGCCCCGGGGCCGCGCAGGGAGGGGGCTGCCGGTTCTGCCGGTTCTGCCCGTTGTCTCCTGGAGGAGCAGAGGGTGCCGGTGGGGTCTGCTCCCTCAAAGGCCACCCCTGTCCCATGGGCCATGGCCACCTGCTCCTGTGTGCTCCCCCACGGGTGTCACGGGAGCAGGAGCTGTGTGTGTGTGTGAGTGTGTGTGTGTGTGTGTGAGTGTGTGTGTGAGTGTGAGCAGGAGCTGTGTGTGTGTGTGAGTGTGTGTGTGTGTGAGTGTGTGTGTGTGTGAGTGTGTGTGTGAGTGTGAGCAGGAGCTCTGTGTGTGTGTGAGTGTGAGCAGGAGCTCTGTGTGTGTGTGTGTGAGTGTGAGCAGGAGCTGTGAGTGTGTGTGTGAGTGAGCAGGAGCTGTGTGTGAGTGTGAGCGGGAGCTGTGTGAGTGTGTGTGTGTGAGTGTGAGCAGGAGCTCTGCATGTGTGTGTGAGAGCAGGAGCTGTTTGTGTGTGAGAGCAGGAGTTGTGTCTGTGTGTGTGCATGTGTGTGTGAGCAGGAGCTGTGCATATGTGTGTGTGCGTGTGCCACAGGAGCAGGAGCTGAGTGTGTGTGTGAGAGCAGGAGGTCTGTGTATGTGTGTGAGAGCAGGAGCTGTGTGTGTGTGTGTGAGCAGGAGCTGTGTGTGTGTGTGAGCAGGAGCTGTGTGTGTGTGTGAGCAGGAGCTGTGTGTGTGTGTGTGAGCAGGAGCTGTGTGTGTGTGTGTGAGCAGGAGCTGTGTGTGTGTGTGAGCAGGAGCTGTGTGTGTGTGTGAGCAGGAGCTGTGTGTGTGTGTGTGAGAGAGAGCAGGAGCTGTGTGTGTGTGCTACAGGAGCTCTGTGTGTGTGCTACAGGAGCTCTGTGTGTGTGTGCTACAATAGCTCTGTGTGTGTGTGTGTGTCACTGTCCCTCCAGGGAGGACCTGTGGGTGCGAGAGGGGAAGATACTCAACCCCGAGAAACTCTTCTTCGACGAGAAGGGCTCTGCTGACATCCAGCTGGACTGCAAGGGCAGCATCATCGCCCCGGGCTTCATTGATGTCCAGATCAATGGTACAGTGGGGTGGGACATCCCTGGGTTTGTCTGTCCCCCCTGCTGCCTGTACTGCCCATGACCAAGTGCCTTTCAGCTGCTCCAGGGGGATGTGTCACCCAACTAAGGATAAAGAACAATTTTGCCTGTGCTTGCTGCCATCACGTAATTGATCCCCTTTGGCTCAGTGGGGTTTTCAGCACAGCTTTCCTCTTAACCTCATTTTGATCATCATTTTATACTGCCCCTCTGCTGGCAGGATGTCTGCCCTACCCTTTCCAGGGTTTTTCTGGAAATGCAATAGCATTTAAATGCAATAGCTCTTTCCTGAGAGCCAAGGGTAGCTTGTGTTCCCACTTCAGTGGGGAATCCTTGGATTTTGCCCAGCATCAAAAGAAAAAGTTGATGCTTGCAAAATGCTGGGATGCTGTGGGGAAAAGCACTTCAGGACAGCATTGGTTGGATTTGTACTTGTGGAGCCTCATGAATGTGGGGCAGGAGAAGTGCTGGTGGAGCCATTTCTTTCTGATCAGTGCTGTACAAATGGAGTGGCTCACTCCAGTCACACAAAATGTTTCTTCAGTGTTTTTGAGTGGGAAAACATCCACTGATTTCATCTCTGCTTTGTTCATGGCACAGGAGGCTTTGGGGTGGACTTCTCCCTGGCTACAGATGACTTCAAATCAGGGATTGACCTGGTCAGTCAGAAAATCCTCTCCCATGGAGTGACTTCCTTCTGTCCCACCCTGGTGACGTCTCCTCCATCTCTGTACCACCAGGTAAGTGACTTTCTCCCTCTCTCTCTCCCACAGGGTAATAAATGGTTGGGGCTGATACCTGGAAGTGACAGGGCCAAGGCTTGGTTTGCAGGCACTTGGTGGAAAAGCTGTGGGCATGAAGAGCTGGGCTCTACCCCTGGATTTCTTGCCCTTGGCCTTCAGACCATGAGACAGTGATGTCTCTCAGGCCAGCTTTGCACAATGGGGCTTGCAGCTCGTTTTTTCTTGTTGAGCTGTGTTTGGCTGATGGTCCCCAGTGGTCCAAATACAAAGCTCTGTGGGCCTGAGGTCTGGGTTTGCTTTAGCACACTGGGGTGCTGTGTCTGGGGTGCCATGCCTGACAAACCCTTTTCTCTAGGTTCTCCCTCAGATCAGCATAAGAAATGGTGGAGCCCATGGAGCAGGTATCCTGGGTAAGTGATTTTGTCCCTTGCTGTCCTCTCTAGTGCTGCTCTAGGAGGGCAGTTGTCTTTTTCCTTGTTAAGGGGAAAGAAGCTCCCGTGGGGACAGCACAAATGAGGGATGGATCTCTCTTGGTGGGAGAGCTGTGCAGGTGGACTCAGACCTGCTTTCTCCCTCAGCCTGTCCCTGGCCTTTGCTGTGTTTTTTGCCATCATACACACCCTGCTCCAGCCTGCTTGGATGTGATGGAAGTGGGGAAGTGGGTGTGATGGAAGTGGGGAAGCCTGGCTGGGTCATTTGACAGCACTGCAACTCTGATTGTGCTGAGCTCAGAGTTACTTGAGACACATGTTTTGCTGCAGGAGAGTGGCCACAGCTTGACTGGAGCAGGGCAGATGCAGCAGGTTTCTTGGTGGGGAGAGGAAAGGTCATGACTTGGTGTTCTTGTCTGAGCAGGGGCTCATCTGGAAGGACCATTCATCAGCAAGGAGAAGAAAGGAGCACACCCAGAGCACTGCCTCCGCACTTTTGAGGAAGGTGCCTTCCAGGACCTGCTTGCCACTTACGGGTCCCTGGACCATGTCAGAATAGTCACCCTGGCCCCAGAGATGAAGAGGAGCAGTGAGGTGATCCAGGAACTCACCAAGCGGGGCATCTGTGTCTCCCTGGGTAAGGGCTGGGGAGGAGGTGGCTCCACATGGGCCCTGCAGCCCCTCTCTAATGGTGTCTCAGTGTGACTGGATGGGGTGGGAGTTTCTTCTGCCTGGTGCCTGTGGAGGTGACAGACCTGTCACCAAGAGATACCTCACTTGATGCTGCACATCTGTCCACCTTTTTACTGGAAGGGCCAAACTTCATGGATTGAGGAGCCCCTGCTGTGTAACACACGGGAGGATTTGGTGCTGTTCAAACACAAGAAGGGACAGAAATGTGACTTGCATAAAGATGTAACTGAGGGTTGATGATGTGGAAAGGTTCAAATTCTGAAGTTCAACTGCTTTAGGCCTTATTTGAGAGGTGAAATAATTTTCCAAAGGTTACTGTTGAGTTTTGATAATTTTTTTCTACTGGAGGCACTGTAGGACACCTCTCTTCCTAATGTCTTTACTGGCCACCGACTTAAAACTGGCTGCATTTTTCTTGTCCTGTGTTTCACTGACTCTTCTGTGCCTCGCATCACTGAAGGGACTTATGCAGGGTGAAATTAAACCTGAAGTGAGAAGGACAGCAGAGCATCTCTTATCTATCAGCCACATAAAGCGAGGAACTACACAAGGGCAGGGTTTGCCCACAAAGCATCAGAGTTGCTGACTTTGGTGGGGGAAACAAAGTTTTCCTTCAGGGTAGTTTTATCCCTATGTTCTTCCTTGGCAAAGTCCCCACTCTCTGCTCCCTTGACACCTTTCTATAAATCTTTTATATATCTGAGGGCAGCAGAAAAGCATGGCCTTGGACCTCTAGTCCACCTAACACTCCTTTGTGAGCAAGACAGGATTTGTGACATTTGTGGCGTGAACAGTGAACATGTTTAGGTGAAACACCCACAGTCAGGACAAGGGGCAATGACTTTAAATTAGGGAGGAGCTGATTTAGGTTGGATGTTAGGAAAAAGTTCATTACCATGAGGACAGTGGAACAATGGAACAGGTTGCCCAGAGAAGTAGTGGAGGCCTCACCCCTGGAGATGTTCAAGGTGAGGCTTGAGGAGGCTCTGAGCAACCTGATCTGGTTGAGGGTGTCCCTGCTGACTGCAGGGGGTTGGGCTGGATGAGCTTTAGAGGTCCCTTCCAACCCAAATTATTCTGTGATTCTGTGACCAGACATCTCTGTGCCAAGGCTGGCATCTCAGACCTCAGCCCAGGCTGGGCGTCGGAGCAGAGTCCTGGTGACAGAGCATCTTCACTCTTGTTGGGATGGAAATGGAGGGATGGGCAGAGAGAAATCCTGCATTGGCCTCTGTCCCCAGGTCACTCGGTGGCTAATCTCTCCCAGGCTGAGGAGGCTGTGCAGCACGGGGCCACATTCATCACTCACCTCTTCAACGCGATGTTGCCAGTGAGTACCCGAGGGGCCCTGCCCTGCCCTGCCCTCTCTTCAGGTGCTTTCTCTCCTGCTCCACACAGATGCATGTTCTCCCCAGTTTGTTTCATAACAAGCTTGGCAATGAGGTTTCAGTGGCTTTGTGTTTTTCCTGCCTGATCTAAAAGAGAGCTAAGGCTGTAGCAGACTCTTGAAATTCAAGGAAATGCCCAGATTGGTCTGGTAAAGGATGGAGCATCCATCTGCAGGCACTGTTTGGTAGAGATGACAGCTGCCTCCCCTGATGGGAAGGGCTTGAGCCCACACGTCCTGGTGATGCTCCACAGCTTGTCCTCTCTCCCCTTGGCCAGTTCCACCACCGTGACCCTGGGATTGTGGGGCTGCTGACAAGTGACAAGATTCCTGCTGGGCGGAGAGTTTTCTATGGCATGATCTCTGATGGCATCCACACCAACCCTGCTGCCCTGCGAATCGCCCACCGAGCCCACCCCAAAGGTGAGCCAGGCCAGGCCCACGCAGTGTCCCCAGCCATGAGCTCTGCCATCTCCCACAAAACACTGGCAGAAGAGCTGTGGCATGCTGCCCTCCCTGCCTGGAAGAGGTCACAGCCGTGTGTGCTTGTCCACCATCCCTCTTGCTGCAGTTGGATGTCACTAGACACACTGTCTGGGAGGACCAGCCTGTCAGGGAGGGCAGAGTGCTCAGAGCTGCAGCAAACTCTGCTCCAAAGCTGACCCAGCCTCTTCCCTTTTGCTCCTCAGGTCTGGTGCTGGTGACAGATGCGATCGCTGGCTTGGGGCTGGCACCAGGTCGGCACACACTGGGTCAGCAGGTGGTGGAGATTGATGGGCTGAACACCTACATTGCAGGTGAGTGATGTCCTGCCAGAGGTTGGAGCTGCTGCTCGTGGCTGTTCCTGGAGAGCACCTTGGGCTCAGGGTTTGTCAGTGCTACGCTCTTGGGGTTTGGGGCCCGACTGGTTAATGGCTCTGCAGTGACTTGGCCCTGGGGAGACACCTCGTGAAGAGGGAATTGCCCAGTCTTGGTGGAGTAAGGAGGAATCTGTCAAGTTCTAGCTGTCTGCAACACCCTTAAACACCTTTTTGCCCAATGTCATGGATGCTGGAGGTTCCAGTGGGGTCAGAAAGGACAGAAATCATACAGCTATTTATTGTGCCCTGTCTTCTCTATAACATCACCACTTTTTATTAACACATTTCACCAAACTACAACCAGTTGAAGACTGGGAAGATGTTTTGGAGGAGATTCATTGCTGTCTCAGTTCCCTTCCTCTGTTTCTGGCAGCAGATGCCTGCATTTGTGAGCTGGAGCTTCACACAGTCCAGCTGGTCTCAGAGTGGAGCTGCAGGGTGACATCCTTGTTCCTCTCTGCACTACCAGCCCAGGCTCCCTCTCTCCTCACTCTGTCACTCACCAGCCATGGCTGTGGGCACACACAACTCAGCCCAGGATTTTTCCCCCTTTTTGGTCATGTTCTGCTTTCCCACTGCCCTGCTCCTTCATGCTTTGAGTTGTGGGACCTCCTCAGTGCCATCCTGTTCCTCTCCCAGGCACAAAGACTCTGAGTGGTAGCGTGGCAACCATGGACACATGTGTGAGACACTTCCAAGAAGCCACGGGTAAGTGAGCCTTGGCCACAAGCTCCTTAGGCAAACTGGGGAAGAGGTCTTGCTCTTTCCAGCTGTGTCCACTCCACCAGGGAACATTCCCTCTCACCTGAGACAATGAGGAGGGCTGGGATCAGCAGCCTCAGAGGAGCAGCTTTTTGAGGGAAGGTTTCATTTTAGCTCATAGCACCAACAAGAGGTGAACTGTCCTGCTCCTTTCTCACCAAGGTGAATGATTTTACCCTCCCCATCCCCTAGGTTGTCAGTTCTCCTCTTCCTGCTGTCATCCATAGGGATGTTTCCCTTCCCCAGCTCCATACAGCTGTGGGGACAGTGTTCCAGCTGGGGTCCCTGCCAGGCTGCCAGTTGCCTTTGCAAGGAGGCCTTGGGCTGCTCTGGCTACAGGGCTGTTTGCTGCCCTAATGCTTCCCCCTTCTCTCTCCAAGGGTGCTCAGTAGAGGCCGCGTTGGAGGCAGCATCTCTGCATCCTGCCCAGCTCCTGGGGATTGAACACAAAAAGGGAACACTAAATTATGACACTGATGCAGGTACTGGTATGGGGACAGCAGGTACGGGTATGGGGACAGCAGGTACTGGTATAGGGCAGTGTGAGGGCTCCAGAATGCAGGAGTGAAGCAGGGGCTGCTGTGAGCATATCTTCATCCCCTGCTTCAGTGGGAGCTGCAGGGAGAGTCACTCTGCCTGGGATTTGCTCCAGGTTTTGGCTCCAGTGTTTTTTGCCTTGGATGTGGGTAACGTTTTGTGAGTCCTCTGGAGAGACCCTCACATCTCAACCCAGCATGGAGCAGAGCTGCCCTAGCAAGGGTGACACTGCACTGCCCTCCTGCTGCTGAAGGAGCAGAAGAGCCTCATGTGGCTCTTCCCCACCAAGCCCACCTCCCCCCAGCCAGCTTCAGCTGCTCCATTTCTCTGACAGCTGCTTCCTTTCTCTCTTGTCTAATGCAGATTTCCTGATGCTGAATGATGGTCTGTATGTGCAAGCCACTTACATCGCAGGCGAGCAAGTCTGGAGGCAGGATGCCTTGGGCATGTGACACTGGGCTGCCTCTGTGCCCTCTGAGGCTCTCTGGCACTCTGGTTAGCAGCTTTGGTAACCACTCCACTTTTCTCTTTTTTTTTTTTTTTTTTTTTTAATGCCTTCTCACAACTCCCTTAAAGGAGCCTCATACCAAAGAGCTGCATTTTCCAGCACAAGCACTGCTTCCAGTTACAGCCATGCCTGCAACAATTTTGTTGGTGCTCAGTTAGTGGAGTGGGGAAAGCAGGCAGATCTGTGTTTGGGGTGGGGGGGGGTGTTTGTCTCCCCCAGAGTGACCTGCACAGCTGTCCTGTATGGAGTCCCCAGGCAGAGGTGCTCCTGTCACTCTCTCACAGCAGTGTGAAGCTGTCCCAGCCTTTGCACTGTTTTACAGAGCCCAGACTAACCTGCCCTGTGCCCAGGCAGGCTCAAGCCATTTCCATTCCTCTGCCTGCTCTTTGCCTTGCTCCTGGGCAGCCATGGCTGCTTAGACATCAGCTTCCACCAGCTCAGCTCACAGCTCTTCATGTTGAAAGGTTCCTGTTGTGTCAGCAGAACCTGAGGATCATGTTCTCATCCTCTGGCAGTCCCTCTGCCCGGTGTCCTCCGAGTAAAGGCTGCCACAGCTCTCCCACTCGGTGCCAGTGTGGGGCTGTGCATCCACGTGGGCTGAATCCTCAGGGCAGAGATCAATCCCAGAAAAAATGAGGCATTTCTGGTCCTTTGTGCCTTTTCCCTGCATGGGCATTGAGTCCACAGCGCGTGGTTTTTGGGTGGAGAGATGGACAGCATCCTGCCACAGAAAGCGACGTTCCTCTTAACCCTTTGCTCTGGCTGGCTGGGATCTGCAGGCTCAGTGCCCAGCCACACCTCCTGGAGCCTTTGCACCACCAGATGGATTTCTGCATTCCTCAGGCCACAGAAGGGAAGCTTTCACTTTTGGGAGTGCATCCACACTGATGACGACAGACTCACAAGCCCTCAGTCCCACTTAGGGTCTGAGGGAGAGGAGAACTGCAGTGGGGCTCTGGCCTTTCAAGACAGTTCCTGATAGCTCATTATTCCTCTGCTCATTTATTATCTTCTCCAATACTTGACTGTCAGCTCCTTTCCTGACACTTGAATACTTCTGTGCAAAGACTGATGCTGATTTCAACCCTACCACAGTCAGAAAAGCTTTGCCATAAGTCTGAGACAACCTCTGACAAGCCTCAAACCAATTAGATGGTTTATGTAATGAGGGGAGGGCCAAGTCTTAGGGAGGGTCAGGCTTGTAAGGTAAGACAAAAGTCTGGTCAGGATTGGCAGAAGTAGGCTGATTCTTCCAGTACCTTTTTATAACCCCTAACAGCAATCTTTGGAAGTGCTTTCCTAGCACTTTGGAGCTCTGCTGGAGTAACTGGCAGCCTTGAAGAATTTCTAACATCAACTGCTAATGTCAGCAGAAACTGTAACCTCCACAGTTTGAAGCATTTGAAAGAGACATCAAATACTGTGCTGTGAAATGGGACATGCTACAGCAGCATTACAAATCTCAGTGGGGACGCTTGTTGACTGCTGTGAAAAAAATCCAAGGGAAAAAACGCATACGAAACAAGGTGTCTTCACTTCTTTTTTATTTATGAAATTAAGCAATCAAAAAGAAATCTAAAAGAGAAACGGAACTGGACAATACCCATGTATGTGTGTTACCTTTTTTTGTCTGCTCAGGATAGGCTGTACCCTCCCTAGGGTGTTGTGTGGTGGGGTAATAGAGTTAGGATGAGGTTGGACCCAACAATCTTGAAGGTCTTTTCCAGCCTGAGCAATCCTATGATTCTTTGAGGTATCTCTGGCTGAGATGGGAGCTGCTGGGCCACTGCTGCTGGATGGGGACTACGCTGATACGGGGCTTCTGAAGGTGCTGGAGGCTTCAGTCCCATAGAAGGAGGCTGCAGACTGTCCAGATGGTGGAAATGTGGCCCAACAGCTCCCAGTGGGGCTCAGGGGAGAGGGAGGTGAGCTCCGGGGGGACAAATTGTATGAGGTTCAACAAGGCTCAGTGCTGGGTCCTGCACTTGGCTCCCAACAACCCCTGGCAATGCTCCAGGTGTGGGGAAGAGCAGCTGGAAGATGCTTTGTGGAAAAGGACCCGGGGGTGTTTGTGGACAGTGTGTGCCCAGGTGGCCATGAAAGCCACCAGCACCCTGGCTTGTACCAGCACTGGTGTGGCCAGCAGGAGCAGGGCAGGGACCATCCCCCTGTGCTGGGCACTGGGGAGGCTGCACCTCCAATCCTGGGCTCAGTTCTGGGCCCCTCAGGACCAGAAGGACATTGAGGGGCTGGAGCGTGTCCAGAGAAGGGCAATGGAGCTGGGGAAGGGTCTGGAGCACAAGTCTGAGCAGGAGGGGCTGAGGGAGCTGGGGGTGTTGATCCTGGAGCAGAGGAGGCTGAGGGGAGACCTTCTGGCTCTCGGGTCCTGCCCGGGAGGAGGTTGGAGGTGGCAGCGCTGGGTTCCCCGCTCTCTCCATGCTCTGCAGGCTCTGTTCCAACCAAACCGACCCCGATTGCAAAAGCCCCCCCAGGATGGGGGTTGGGCTCCCGCGGCCTCCAGCCCAGCCCGCCCCGGCCTCACCCATTAGCCCTGCGCAGGCCCGGCCGGGGCAGCTCCCGGGCTGGACGCGGAGCACGGTACCGGTACCGGTGCCATCCCTGTCCCCGGGCCCAGCGGGCCTCCGAGACCAGTCTCGCCCCGGTGAGCAGCGCGGCCTTTCCCTGCCCTTGGCCGGCGGGGGCCTCAGGGAAGCCGGAACGGAACCGGCAGAAGCCGGGAAGCACCGTGCCGAAGCCGGCCCGCCCTCCCCGCAGCCCCCGCCGCATCGGTGGTACCGCAGCTCCGCCCCGCGGGTGGCGGGCAGGCCCCGGGCCCAGCCGTGCTGCCGCTCCGGGAGGAACCGGGCGGCTGCTCCGTGAGCGGAGGTGGGAGGCACAGGGACCGCGTTTCCTCCCCGGGCGATTGCCCAGCATGGAGCGGGTGAGATCCGCTCATCCCTTTCCCTCTCGGTTCCCTGGCGGCCTCTCCCCCCTCCCCGGCCCTTCCTTCCCCGGCTCTTCAGGCCCAGGCTCTGCCCCAGCACTGCCCACGCCTCCCGGAGGTTTTCTTCAAAGCTTTTCCCCCTCCTTGTTCTGCTTAGGCCTTCTTTCCTAGTTAAGCTCTGAAACAACTGGAAGAATGCAGATTTAGTTTAGATATTAGGAACCAATTCTTTTCTGGAGGAGGTTGCCCATAGGAGCTGTGGCTGCCCCATCCCTGGCAGTGTTGAATTCCAGGTTGGATGGGGCTTGGAGCAGCCTGGGCTGGTGGGAGGTGTCCCTGACCATGGCAGGGAGTTGGAACTTAATGTTTTTTGAGGTCCCTTCCAACCCAAACCATGCCTCGTTCACAGGCAGACTTTGCCTTGCTTCACAGCTGCTTCCCCGAAGGCACACGGGGTAAAACTACAGCACAGGTTGTCTTAAGGTTGTGTGTTTAGTATAAGGATAAATTCTATGTATTGCCAGAGCTATGCTGGAGTGAAATTTCCTGCTGTGGAGACCTGTTATATCAGAGAATAAGCTTCAGGAAAAGTGAGAAAATTTGCATTTGGAGCCTTTAAAAAGGGAGGAGGGGAGAAAAAGAAAGAAAATTTGTGGGAAGGCTGGGCTTGCCAGGAGTGGATGTCTTACTGCTGGTAAGGGTCTCTAATGCTTGTGATGAAGAGCTCTCATTTGGTTCCTTCCAATTAGGGAATGTAGCAGAGCCTGTGTCCCACCCTGTGCTGTCTTGGTATCGGGTATAAATGTTCCACAACACACCTCAAGTGTAAAGCCAGAAAAGGGGTTTATGACTCACTAGTTTGTATTCCCATAAGAGGGGAGAGGACTGACAGAAAACTCAGGTTTGGAATCAGTTTTGCTGGTGAGAGATTTGTGCTGCTTTTAAACACTGCTTTCCCCCATTTCATGCCCAAGGCATGTTCCAAAATGAACTCAAGTGGTGCATTTTGCAGCTAAAGGGAAACCTTTGCTTCAATCCAACCCCAAAGCAAGGTATGTTGCCTCTTTCATAGTCTGCAGCCACATTCCAGGCTTAGGAGACCTGGGCATTTTTCAGTTTCTCCTTTTCCATCCGTTTCCTGTTCTTGTATTACATGAGATGTGTTCTAAATAGAAAACAACATGAAGTATTGAGCTTTGAAGAACTATCTGTCTGGAAGCAGCTTTATATTTCATTCCTGTTTTTTGTATTCTTTCTGATTTTCCCATTTAGAGACCTCTTGTTTGATTCTGCTACTGCTTTGCTTTTGTTTTCTGGTTTTAAGGAAATACTGTGTCAGTGCATCCGCCCCTTATTAAACACCAGTAGGTTTATTTTTGTGAAGCTTTTTCCTCATTGTTCTTGTTCCTAGAAGAAATATCAAATACTTCTATCAAATACTTCTCAAAAGATCACATTTTGATCTAATCAGTGCGACTTGTAACTGTAAGGCATATGTCCTGCTTCTGCTGGCTGATACATCACATTTAGCAGGGGAGGTGGTGTTAGATATTTTGAAAAGGCCTGGGTGAGTGTTTGCTGCTGCTACCTGAGAGTGTAGCAGTGCCTGAGATGTGCCCGTGCCCCGTGCTTGAGCATCAGACCTTTTGTTATCAATAGGGAGTGCCCAGCAGCAGCAGGGAGAGGAGGCAGGAGCTGAGCAGCAGGCAAGCAGAGGCAGCCATTTGGCCAGAAGAGGACCCATTTGCACAGTACCTGACCCAGGAGTGCAAACAGAACTGCTGGTGGTGACCAGGCTCTGCCTGGAGTCCAGATCGACAGAGAAGTCTACAGTGATGAGGCAGCTCCAAGCTCTAGCCAGGAATTTGAGGTCTGGATCAGTGAGGTACCAGGCTGCAGCAGTGCTGTGCATGAGAGCCTTGGCTTGGCTCCCAGGTGAGGGAGGAAAGAGGTTCCCCTGAAGCTTTTTCTGGCAGGGGCAAAAGCAGCTCTAAGTAGCCAGCAGGCTTTGAATACAGCCATCTAAACTTGATGCAGGAGGAAATGTGTGCTCAGAATCCTGACACTCAGGTGCTGTGAACGTACATCCCACCTTTTTGGGTGGCTGCAGCACCACTGTGGTGTTTCTGCCTTGCAGTCAGTGAGCTGTTACTCTGTTCCTACTCAGTGTTGGATCTGCACAGTACACCTCAGCTGGGGAGCCCCAGAGAGATGCACTGCAGCCACAGAAGTGGCCACGTGCCATACTAGCCTAGTACATCAAGTATTTTTGTGGCTTGGAATGTGTGAGACAAACACATGAAAACTTTGAAGATCTGGAATTTCCAAAGTAAGGTGTCTGGAGACCACTGCTACAGAAGAACAATTCTGCTCTCTAGAGAATTTGCTCCAACACAGAGAATTTGGGATTAGTGTTGTGGTCAGGCCAGTTTGTACAAGAGCCAAGCAGAATCCCTGGTGGTCAGGGTGTGCTCCTGACTCAGGCAGGTTTCTTGCAGCTTGCCTGAGAGGGGACACTGAGCTGGGCTCTTGGCTTGGCAGTGGCTTTGGGGAAAGGGTTGTTCAGCCCTTGTGTAGCTCCTGTGCCATTAGTAGTGGTCCTCCTGAAGTGTATAGTTCTTACTTTGCATATAATAAGCAGCTGGGGTTTTTTCTCTTTTCTCTGTACAAACATTTCACAGTATTTCAGCTTCTCTCAGCACTGGGAGTTTCCTTTCGATTGAATGCCTGTTGTAGATTAGTCAGAGGCAGTATGAAGACAGAACACATTCAGAGGAGACCCAGCCCACCATAACCTGCTTTTAGTTCTGAAGCCCACCATAACCTGCTTTGTCTCTTTCCTTCTTTTTCTTGAGTGCAGCAAAGGAAGCACAACAGGTTCTCAAGGTCCTGTGCTCCCATGAGACTCCTTTTGAGAAGAAACAAGAAGTGATGACCCATGTGTTTGGGGACTATCACCTCAAGATGGCTGAGGATCAGAAGAGCATGGAGAAACCAGGTGAGCTTGAGCTCATGTCCCTTCAGGGAGTGGTGATATTTGGTTCTTTTCTATCAGTTTCTCTCATTGCAGCTTTGGATTTGATCACCTCTCTGTGGCAGTGCCTTATGGAGGGACTTGGGGCAGCAGTGGCAACCCCATAGTAGGAAACAGGCAAATTGATAGAAATATTATCCTTTTATCTTTTTAGACATGAAAGCTGGTGCTGTGGAAGTACAGCAGAGAGATGGGCAGGCTTCAGATGGTGTGGTGTACAGGAATCAACCTGACCAGATGTCTGAGGCAAAGCCAAAGCTCTTCGTGTCATCTGACAACAGCTTCCCATTTGCTTTTACACTTTCTGAGATGAACTTAGGAGCAGGTGACACATCTGCAGAAGCAGTCCCTGGTGTCAGCAGTGCTGAGCAGATACAAACCAATGTAAGAGCCACAGAGCAGGAAAACTGGAATGGAGCCTTGAGTCTTGCTGCCTCTGGACAAGAACCCAAGTCTGCCACCCCAGATAAAGAGTGTTCTCTGGCTCCCTTAGTTCCAGCAGGCCAACCTGCACAGCGTGCAGCAGAGCCTGAAGCACTGGAGAGTTCACTGCAGATGTCAGCCTTGCAGAAGCCTGAGTTGACTCAAACTGCAGGTAGTGCACCCAAAAAGGAGGATAGAAGCCATGTGACAGAAAAGATCCCCCAGCCAGAGACTGCTCCTGAAGATGAGACAGTGCCAGAGAAATCTACAGGGAGTGGAGCTGCCCAGAAGAAGAAAAAGAAGAAGAAACAAAAGATACCTGTCAGTAAAAAGGAGATAGAAGAAACTGAGGTCAGCAAGAAGACAAAGGCAGGAGATAATGGATGTCAGAATAAAGATAGTTCCCACCAGGATGAGACCTCTCAGGTATTTAAATATTCATGAGATCCCTTAATTTCTAAATGAGCAAACAAGAAACTTTGTGCATAGTGTAACAGAGTACTGGCTTGAGGTGAGAGCTGACAGAGAAGGATCACTGCTGATTTCTTACAGCAGCTGTTTCCTTCCTCTGCTAGACAGCTGAGGAACTTGACTGGTGAGAAGGAAGTTAGTGTTCATTTGTCTGCTTCAGATTTATCCTGAAGCATTTCATGTTTAGACTTCTGATGGCTAATCCTAGGAAGCCGTGTGCCTCATTTTCATTAAAAAAAAGTAAAATTAAATTAATAAAACCTTAAAAAGGCATCCAACTGCCCTCAGTCGGTGCCAGGCTGGTATCCGTGTGTGCTGAACCAGGTGTGTGCCCCTGACTTGCATGCTAGAGGGTAGGATGAAGTGCAGACAGCAATGCTGAGGTGCAGAGCTGCTGCCTGGTCTGGGGCAAAGCCTGAAGGTGTTTCTGAGAAGGTTCCTGCTCTTAGGCATGGCCCAGAAATCGACTAAACTTGCAAGTTATGTGTAAATGCACCATTAAGGCACACCCTCATTTTCTAGTGCTCTGCTGAAGTTCAGGTCTTCATTTGATTTTTCTTTTCAGTCTTGGTGTAGTGGTTGTTAACAAATTATGCCAGCTGAGCAATAGTGTAATGCAAAACCACAACAAACTTGCAGTTGTTAATATTCCACACAGAAGCCTCACTGGGTGTTCACCTGCCCCTTGAAGCATTCCATCCAAAGGGCCAATAAACACTGCTGAGTACCAGAAAGGTAGAAAGATGTGGAGGTGTAGTAAAGCCCTTCTAATCCGTTGGAAGGAGGCTGTTGTAAGGAAAAGAAGAAGATTACATGAGGCCTTCTGCATTTACAGAACACTTAAGAATTGCTTCAGCCCCAGGGTGCAGCCTTCCTTCCCTCTCCCTCCCCCTGCTCAGCCAGCTGCCTTTGCTCAATGGTATTTGGCTTCTTCCATCTTCATGGGCTTCAGCTTCCTTCTCCTTAGGTATTTCTGGTTGAGCAAGCACACAGGAGCTTGGACAACCAGGCTTGGCTTCTGATTTTGTCCATAGTTTGCTTTTTGACACTGAGCAGGTTTGCAAGTAGGGATATTTTATTCATAAATGCTCGTTCCTCCCATCTGTAAATTTGTGTCACCGCTTCTTCCAGAGGAAAGGCCCTGGACAGCTTTCCATAAAACACCCCCATCTGCATGGCAAACAAATATTAAATCTGTCAAATAGACATGGGGAGTTGCAAGTAAGTATTTGTCCAGTGCTTTAAGCTTATCTGAGGAAAAGTGCTATAGGGAAACTGTTGCGAGGTCTATAAAGTGATCTCCATCACATGACACTCAGAACAGTCTCGAGTTTATGTGGATTTTTCTCCTCCTGTGTAGCAACTGCTGCTCTAATTTTTGGATAACTCCTTCCCTCATGCTCACTCTACTCCTTCTCACGTAGCAGTCAGAGGACCATCTGTGGAACGAGGTGGACTGGTGTGTGAAACAGCTGGAACTTGGCCTGAAGACACAGAAAGCCACTCCCAGGCAGGGTAAGTATTCACATGAGCAAGAGACCTCTGCGGTGGGAGGGCTTGGTAGGTGTGTGGGGGCAGAGCCACCGGGATGTTGAGCTGTGTTTGGTTCCTCTCCTGCTCTGCTTCAGCCGAGGAAGCTCTCCGGGCCATTAGGACCCTGCGCAGTGAGAAGGCTCCTCTGGTGAAGAAGCGCCAGCTGATGAGAGCCATGTTTGGAGACTACAGGAAGAAGATGGAGGAGGAGAGGCTCAAAGAACTGAAGCTCACAGAAACAGGCAGGAGAACTTTGGGTGCTGGGGGAGGTGAAGAGGAAAGGGCTTCGCTTTTTCTGCCCTCTGTATTGCTCTGCAGAGCAGGACCTTGCTCGGTGAGGTCGCTAAACATTTCTAAGTGTTCCTTTCTCCATTCTTGCAGCACTGAAATCTGCCAGGATTGTGGAAGTCAAGGGAAGTGACCGCAGAAAGAGTGGCCACTTCATCCGGAAGAGTTCAGCAGCCTGCAGGAAAATCCAAGGCTCAGCAGGATCTGCTTCAGAGTCACCCAGGACACTTAACACGGGCTTGTTCAAATTCACACCTTCCCAAGAAGACTTTTACTTTAATTTCTTCTAGGCAAGTCTTTTAGACTAAAACTGTGTCTGAAAGCTGTGCCAAATCTCTTACAAACTCAAGAACAGTGGAAAGATGCTGTGCAGTAGAAAATGTTAGACAAGAAATCCAGTGTATTTCCTGAGGAAAGGATCCTCTTTCAGAGTGCCTTATCTGCAGGCTCGGGGCAGATCTCCCTGCTATACATCTGCCCCCAGGATTCAGCTTCTGATGTACTGCTGTCCTCACACGGGAGAAAGACACTTTTGCAAAATGTCAGCACGGAATCTGGAGGGACCTGGTTTTCTTCCTATAGAATTGATATCAACCTAAGAATCTGCCTTTTGTACTGGGAGGCTTCCCAGTTCTGTTCCTTTTAAACAGAGCAGAGCTCTGATGGCAGATGAAGCAGTGATGGGAAGGGAATGCAGAAGGGAATGGTTTCTAATAAAAATCTGGTTCCTGTGACAATCCAGCAGTGTCAGCAGAATGGATCACTGGATGTTCCCACTCCACATGGGTGTTCTGATACCCAGGAAGCAATGGGCAGTGTCTGTGCCCTCACTGCCAGCTCAAGAGTGTAAGTTTGGGATCTTGGAGGAAAGTAAGTAAGAAACATCCTTGCTCATATATCTACTTAGCTGACAGGTGTAGACTTAAAATCGTGGATCCATTTGAGTTGGAGAAAACCTTTGAAATCTTCAAATTCACACTGTTACAGGCAGACACCCCACCCAATCTCAAGAGAGGAGGCATCTGGAGAGCTCTGAGCAGCCAAGCTCTGCTGGGCCAGGTATGCTGCAGCCAGCTGCTCTGTGCAGTGTTCCTTGTCACCTCCAGCATGACTTCCAGCAGGAGCAGCTCCTGGATGGGTGGGCTTTGGCCCAGCACAGATCAGGTCAGGTTGCTGCAGCTCCTCCTGCTGCTGGTGGTGTTGTGACTGATGTGCTGGAGGAAGGCAGCAACTTCAGGAGGAGGAGGTGGGATTGCAGGGAACCTCTTGGCCACCCCGAGGGGAGAACACAAGGTTCATCAAGCTCAGGTTGCCCACAGCTCTCCCCAGCTTGCCCAGGGCAGCTGTGTCACACTTTCCAGGTCATGCCTGCTGCTCAGCAGGTCAGCTGCTGCCTACACTTACACTTTCAGCTCTGAGATCTCCTTGCTGTTCTTCTGCATCTCTGCCATCCAGTCCTGGTAATCAGTAGATTATTTTTTTTCACTTGCCAAGGAGCACTGCTGATTTCTAGGATTTCATATTCACCATACAAAAGCTGTGTCATTGTCAAACCTCTGGCGGGTTTGAGCCATTTACTAAGATTAAAGAGCATCTTGTACATAACCTTGGAACTACAAGTTATTTTCTTCCCTAGTTGGTTATGCAGTGTATGTCTGTGAGATAGGTATTTTTTTCCTGCTCTTGTTTTGGGTAAAGCCAGAGCTGCTAAAAGGTTATAAAATCCAGTGCTGTAGAAGGCTGCAGGAGTATTCTGGGAAATATTCTTGCATAATTGCCTTGTGCTTATACTATTCATTAGCCACTCACAATTAGGATAAAGATAACCAGAGAGGTGGATGTTTGGTGTAACCTAATCCAGCTGGTTTGTCTCCAAAGAGGTGAGAAAATTTCTACAGGTATCAGGAAAACAGAAAGGTTTCACCTCTTCCAGAAGGCCCCTGGAACAGTCTCATCTGGGCTTCCCTTTGCTATTTCTAAAAGAGAGCAGCACCCCAGAGCCTGCTTGGCTCAGAGGTCTCAGCTCACAGTGCCTGTGCTGTGTCTGGGCACTAGCAGTCTCCTGTTCTGGAATCAGAGCTTGCCTCCACCTTGCCACCAACACCATCAATCTGCAAGCCCTGATTCTGCAGTCGTGCCCATTTGGCCACAATATAATTCCCCTGCAAGATATGGATGCTTCAGTGGGATACCTCATGGGTCTGGACGTGTCCTTCCCCCACCAGACCCCTTGTTTTGCAGTGGGATGTACACTTGTAGGGGGAAGATGTGGTGACTGGAACACTGGGCTGATGGCTATAGTCCAAGAGGGCTGTCACACAGCACCACAGGCTCCAAGTTTTGCCAGCTGAACATACACATTTTGGTGAGCAGCTACGTTTTCAGGCCTGAAAAAGGAATTTCCCATCAGCCTGATGATTTAAGTGTGCGTCCAAATATCAGCTCAGCAACCTTTTCACCAGCTGCTGCTACACCCCTGCAATGCCTCAAGTCTCAGAAGTACTCAGTTGTAGCTGGGAAAGGCTCCTTTAACCAGGCATCAGTGCTGATAATGCTTCTGTTCCATAACTGCACACAGAAATACCCAGAGAAACACAGACAAGAGCCTAGAGCAACCTTCTCATTACCAGGATTATTTCTTTATCTCTCCTGCTCTCAGGCCCAAAAAATATTATGTATAAAACAGACCAGCCTCGAGAGAAGGAAGGCAGCATTCATGCACACTCCAGAGTGGATTTAAGAAGGAGGATTTGAGAACCATTTGCCTTAGGGCAAGCAACAGGCTTTTCCTCTTCTCCTCCAGTTTCTGCACCAGTGAAGCAACAAGAAGGGAGCTGGGAGGTAACCCCCAGGAAAGGAGCTCCCCAGTGTCCATCCTGAATGTCCCTCAGGGTGAAGCTCCCTCCTGCCTGCACACACCCCCATCAGCTGCATTGCTGCATTGCTGCCTGTTTCTCCCCATCTTTCTGCAGCTCTCTTGCCAGGGTCTGAATGCCAAGTCCCTCAAGATTCATGACCACAGAGCTGACTCGTGTCAGGGAAGATTTACTTCCTTGCAAGCCTGTTCTTGGGAACAGGCAGGTTTTACCCTGGGGAGGTGCTAGCAAAGCTGCTTCTGAAACTTATCCGGGGCAAAGCAGGGAAGAGTCAGATCCCTGCAGGGTCTTCACCAGACAGCAGTGCCATGGCACAGTCAGGAAACTCCTTTACCCTAGGGCTGCGTTTCCTCCATGACTAAATCACCACAGCCAGCCTGGCCCTCAGGGATGGAACAGCCCTGGAGAGACCTAGGCGTTAATCTAGAGATGGATTTAACCAGAGCAACAAACTTCAATCTGTCACTGCAGAAGCAGCACAGCCACACGGGCAGCAGATTCCGAGGTGCTGCAACGTGTCTCACCAGTGAGTCAAACTGCTGAGTGCTGAGGATGCTGTGGAGGCATGGGAAGGGCTACATAAAAACAAGAAAAGGTGTTAAAAAAAAGGGGATTAATCCCCATGGACCTTGTAAGGAGCTGTAAACCCCATCTGACAGACCTCCCTTCCTCCTGAGCTCAATGATATCCTCTTGCCCACCCTTCTCTTTGCCTCCAGTTTCCAGCCCTCCTCCTCCTCAGATCCCCAGTGTGCCTTTGGGAAGCTGGAAGCTTTGGGGAGGAATACTGTTCCATCCTCACGGGTTTTATTGCCTTCCCACAGACTTCTAAATAGCCAAGCAAAGCAAAATGGAAACCCAGTGAACTCATTTCACAAAATAGAAGGGCATAACCACCAAGGCCGTTCAAGAACAAAAATGCTAGGCCCATCTACCTCTCAAGTATTATGTTATTCTTACAGATAGAGCATGCATGCAAACAAACGAAAAAAAATCCTGGTCCAGTGTAACTACAGCAGAAGTTAACAACCTGGTTTATCAGCATCCAGAAGAGAAATGGCAGTGGGAGCAGTAAAAGGTTTGTACAGCAGCAGACCAGTCCTACAGAGCAATATTGTGTGTTTTTCTAATACATAATAGATCAAGCAGCTTAATAAAAACATTGGCTTATTCCTGACAGTATAAATATAATGTTTAAAATTATTTAACTTACAGAGAATTAAAAAAAAAATCCAACAAAAAACCCACAAAAACACAAACTAACTAACTAACTAACCCAAAACACCTGGCTGAGCTTTCTGCATGCAAAACTGAATTTCTGTGCCAGCAGCTGTGGGGCTTGGATGCAAACCACGCCAACAGAAACTCCAAAGCCACGTAACCATCTCCTATTCTCCCTCCTTATAACACCCTAAATGTGATTTTCAAGTGTCTCTCCTTGCTCAGGCAAGCCCTAAGGCTTTGTCCTGCCAACCACCAGTCCCCCCAGCACCCTGCCACCACCCCCCTGGGGCTGACCCTGCTGCTCAGAACTCTCTGGAGACCTGATTCAGGGAGAGAACTATCAAGAAACTTCATTTTGTTTCACAGCAGTCTTTCCTCATGGTTCAGCAAACTCACCCAGCCACCCTTGGAGAGATGAGAGCCACTGTGAGGAGAAGGCTGTGGCTGGCTGTGGGATCAGCCAGCAGTCTTGAGAGCTTTGCTCCAGCTGAGAGAGAAGAAAAAATTAAACATCTACCCTGCACTAAGCCTCCCAGCAGTGAGCACAGGAGAGTGGGACCAAGCCTGGCCCCCTCCCTCCTGCCCAAGGAAGCACAGCCTCTCCTGAGAGACCTTCTCTCTGCAGCAGGACTTGGGGTGCAGGCACCAGAGTGTGGGACTGAGCACTAAAACTCAGTGAGCAGCGTGAGACTTCTGCCTTCTCTCCATGAGGCCTCAGCTTTAGCTCATGCTGACATTTATTGAGTCAAGGTCATGGAACCTGCAATCTTTCATAGAATCATAGAATGGGCTGGGTTGGAAGGGACCTCAGAGATCATCAAGTCCAACCCTTGATCCACTCCCCCTGTGGTTCCCAGCCCATGGCACTGAGTGCCACATCCAGGCTCTTGTTAAATATCTCCAGGGATGGAGAATCCACTACTTCCCTGGGCAGCCCATTCCAATATCTGATCACCCTCTCCGGGAAGAAATTTTTTTTAATATTCAACCTAAACCTCCCCTGGCACAACTTAAGTCCATGTCCTCTTGTCTTGTTGAAAGTTGCCTGGGAAAAGAGCCCAACCCCCCCTGGCTCCAGCCTCCTTTCAGGGAGTTGTAGAGAGTGATGAGGTCTCCCCTGAGCCTCCTCTTCTCCAGGCTGAACACCCCCAGCTCCCTCAGCCTCTCCTCACAGGACTTGTGCTGGATCCCTTCACCAGCCTGGTTGCCCTCCTTTGGACCTGCTCCAGGACCTCAATCTCCTTCCTGAACTGAGGGGCCCAGAACTGGACACAGGACTCGAGCTGTGGCCTCACCAGGGCTGAGTACAGGGGCAGTTTTCATAAAGCAGTTTTCAGATTTGCAGTTAACATGGGGGATAAAAGAGGATCAGGTGTGCCATGTCCTGCTCTCCAGCCACAGCTGCAGTTGTTACCTCACAGGCACCTGCTCTGAGTTCTCCTCCCCCCATACAAATGGGCAACACAAAAACTGGCAGGGGAAAAATGGACTGAATGTTTTAATAAGGCACTGTGAAACTTAAGAATTAAAGCTACAACCATGAAAAGTTCACGTGTTAGAAGCTGTCCTGGTTTGGGCCAGGGTAAAGGTGATTTTCTGGTTTGTACTTTTGCTTTCAGCTAAGTCTCCTGTAAGTAGCTGCACTTGCTGAAATTAACAGCAAGTTTCTCAGACAGTGTCTGCTTCTAGGGCTGATAACACTCGATGTTTATAGTTACTGCCAGAGACTGGTGTGCAGAGCCAAGGACACTGCTCAGCTCTGAGGAACATTTTACCTTTCAGAAGGAGTAAGGAGGTCCCACCTGAAACCCTCCTTTGGGGAGGACCGGACAAGATAGATGCCAGAATTGACCAAACAGAGTATTCCATCCCATACACCTCATACTCAGTAGAAATTTGAGGGATCACAAGGGTCAAACACTTCCTCCCTGCTTCCTTCAGCATCCTGGGAGGATTCCATCCGTTCCTCTGCCTGTGGTCCTGATCCATCCCAGCCTGAATCTGTGTGTTCTGCCTCCAGCTCCCAACTGCTGCTGACTCCAGGATTCCAGCCTGGACTTTCCCAGGGCTGCCCTGCAGCCTCGGTGGTGACGTGAGAGTTATTGGGGGAAGGGGGGGAGGAACGTGGTGTCAATTTTCCTGCATATTTGTATAGATTTAGTAATTTTTTCATATTTATCATTACCGTTTCATTAAATTTGTGTAGTTTAGTTTCCAACACATAAGTCTCTCTTCCTTATTCTCTCTCTTTATCAGTGAGGAGAGAGATTAATGTATAAATCTGTTACTCGGTTTAAATCTGTTATTCGGCCGGGCCAGTGTTAAACCGTGACAGAAGCATGGACAGAATAACACCCGTGCTGGGTCGGGCTGCAGGTTCTTTGGGTCAGCAGCACTACAAGCACACACAGTACCCCTCCCCAAAATACAGCGCCCTCAGTGCACCACTGACACTTTCCACAAAGGCCACCAGCACCCTGGCTTGTACCAGCACTGGTGTGGCCAGCAGGAGCAGGGCAGGGACCATCCCCCTGTGCTGAGCACTGGGGAGGCTGCACCCCAAAACCCTGTGCTCAGTTCTGGGGCAGAGCACCCCCGGCGCTGTCCCTTTAAATCCCCCCCTCCCTCTCCGCTCGTGACGCCATCACTTCGCGCCGCCCGCTGCCCCTTTGCCCCCTCACTGACGTCACCCGCGCGCGAGGGGCGCGGAGCGGCGGCTGCTGCGGAGGGCGCCGAGGATGTGAGTGAGGCCGGGGCGGGGGCCGGGGCCGGGCCGCGGGGGATCCGTCTCCATCCGGCTGCACCGCGGCGCGGAGCGGCCCCGCTGCCCTGCGAGGGGGCCGAGGGGAGAGCGCCGGAGCCGGCGAGGAGGAAATGGCGGGGCGAGAGCCGAGGATGAAGGCTCCGCGCCGCGGCCTACCGCGCCTGGGGGCGGGGAGGGAGGGAGCGGGGCCGGGCTGGGGGGAGGGAACGGGCGGAGCCGGGGCCTGCAGGGCAGCCGGGGGTCTCTGTGCTCCCCGCTGCAGGGGGAACGCTGTGCGGACTCTGCTCTGAACCGACTCTGTGCTTGGTCTCTGCTTTTTTTTTCCTCCCGGTTCCTCAGCCCGCGCCTTGGCTCCTCTCATAGCCTGGCAGCCCGGTGCCGTGCGGTACCCAACGCCCTGCGAACCGGGAGCTGGGTGCCCCTTGCGCTCCTCCGGCCCTGCTGGCTGTAGTTAGTGCGGGTTAGGGCCGAAACTTTGCAGAGAACTGCGGGAATCGCCTCCTCAGACGAGGAAGTCTTGCACAGACCCTATGAGGAGAGGCTGAGGGAGCTGGGGGTGTTCAGCCTGGAGAAGAGGAGGCTCAGGGGAGACCTCATCACTCTACAACTCCCTGAAAGGAGGCTGGAGCCAGGGGGGGGTTGGGCTCTTTTCCTAGGCAACTTTCAACAAGACAAGAGGACATGGTTTTAAGTTGTGCCAGGGGAAGTTTAGGTTGAATATTAGAAAGAATTTCTTCCCGGAGAGGGTGATCAGACATTGGAATGGGCTGCCCAGGGAAGTAGTGGATTCTCCATCCCTGGAGATATTTAACAAGAGCCTGGATGTGGCACTCAGTGCCATGGGCTGGGAACCACAGCGGGAGTGGATCAAGGGTTGGACTTGATGATCTCTGAGGTCCCTTCCAACCCAGCCCATTCTATGATTCTGTGATCTGTAGCCAGCTGCCGTTACAAGGAGCCGCGCAGGAAATCCGGAGAGAGCCGAGTTTGCTGCTTATGCTACAGGATTGCAGCTCTGTAAGGCTTCAAATCATCTCTTGGAAGCGGAGAGGTGTGTGTGTGTGTGTGTGTGAGAGGAATGTTTGGTCTGTAGAGATTGGTCTTAGACGTGGGTGCTGGGGAAACATGGACTTGTTAGGGATTGAGAAGTTTCCTTTGGTTGTAGGAAAGAAGCACATCGCTCAGTGTCACGGTTTAACCCTGGCCCGGCAGATAAACAGATTTAAACCGAGTAACAGATTTATATGTTAATCTCTCTCTCCTCTGATAAAGGAAAGAGAGAGAGAATAAGGAAGAGAGACTTATGGGTTGGAAACTAAACTACAGAACTTTAATGAAACAGTAATGATAAATAGGAAAAAGTACTAAATATATACAAATATACAGGAAAATTGACACCATGTTCCTCCCCCCTTTCCCCCAATAACTCTCACGTCACCACCGAGGCTGCAGGGCAGCCCTGGGAAAGTCCAGGCTGGAATCCTGGAGTCAGCAGCAGTTGGGAGCTGGAGGCAGAACACACAGATTCAGGCTGGAATGGATCAGGACCACAGGCAGAGGGACGGATGGAATCCTCCCAGGATGCTGAAGGAAGCAGGGAGGAAGAAGGAAGGAGTAGAGGTGTTTGACCCTTGTGATCTCTCAAATTTATACTGAGTATGAGGTGTATGGGATGGAATACTCTGTTTGGTCAGTTCTGGCATCTATCTTGTCCGGTCCTCCCCAAAGGAGGGTTTCAGGTGGGACCTCCTTACTCCTTCTGAAAGGTAAAATGTTCCTCAGAGCTGAGCAGTGTCCTTGGCTCTGCACACCAGTCTCTGGCAGTAACTATAAACATCGAGTGTTATCAGTCCTAGAAGCAGACACTGTCTGAGAAACTTGCTGTTAATTTCAGCAAGTGCAGCTACTTACAAGAGACTTAGCTGAAAGCAAAAGTACAAACCAGAAAATCACCTTTACCCTGGCCCAAACCAGGACACTCAGAGATCGTGTTGTTGCACTCCCGTGTGTGGAGACCCTGGTTTTGTTCTGTCCTCCTCCTCCAGTGGATGTCTGAACACTTGGAGGTGAAAGTGCCCACAGGATGTGTTTCTTTTGATGAGGTTTCCAACTGAAAGAAGCTGGGCAGGTGGCATTATTGAGGAGGCAGATAGATTTTGAGGGAGGGAAAACTCTGGAGTTGTGGAGGCTGCTTAAATGCTGTGTGTGCCAGAGCAGGGCAGTTGGCTGAATGGTACAAAAACCATGTGGCTGGTGAGCACCTGTCCTGGGGAGTGGTGCCCCTTCAGCTGAAGGACACCAACTCAGCATGTGCTGGTCCTCAGCCCTGCTCTTTCTTCCAGCAGGAGTAAAACTGGAGTTTGTGCATGGCTGAGCTGGAAGCATCTACAGGTGGTGGTCCCCAGAAGCTGGTGTGTGGGAAGAAGTAATGCAGACCTGGTGTTGGTCTGTTTAGGAGAAAAGAGGTGGGAAAGGGAAATGCCAAGTTTTTTGGCATTGTGAGTCCAGAAACTTGTCTGTGCTGTTCTTCCAGCCAGCTGGTCTTGTGCTGTGGTCTTTGCTTTTCAGCCCCCTCCCGTGGGGCACTGGAGGCACAGGGTTTGTTAGGAATGTTGCACAGCTGAGTGATGGACACAAGGTTTGCTTCTCACAGTCGTCTCTGTAGCAGTGCATGGGTTGCCCTCCTCCCACCATGGGTGTCAGAGCATCTCCCAGCCAGACCTGTCTGTGGTGGCCAGAGTTTCCTCTGCAGAAGGGCCCTTGGGGGTGTTCCCTGACTCAGGGCTCTGCAGAGAGCTGGCTTTGCCAGCTTGCCAGTTGTGTTCCTTCTTGGAGCTGGTGTATTAGGGGGAACTGTGAAGCTGACAACAGGACAGTGAGTTCAGCTGATTACAGAATGTCTTTGGTTGGAAGAGACCTTCCAGGTCACCCACTCCAACCTTTGACCAACCCTGTCAGCTCACCACTAAGCCATGTCCCTAAGGACCAGGTCCATCTGCTAGTTAAATACCTCCAGGGTTGGTGACTCCACCACTGCCCTGGGCAGACTATTCCAGTGTCTGACAACCCTTTCAGAGAAAAAATGTTTCTTAATATCCAGCCTAAACCTCCCCTGGCATAGCTTGCATCCATTTCCTCTGCTCCTGTCACACACCACCAAGAAGAGGCTGTTTCCCTCCTTGTTCCACCCTCCTCTGAGGTAGGTGACAAGGGCAAAATGATCAGAAGTGGTCTATTCCCAAACATACATTTGCATGCAGTTAATAATGGAGTCATAGAATCTTTCAGGTTGGAAAAGACCCTTGGGATCACAGAGTCCACCCCTCATCCCTACTCCACAAAGTTCTTCCCGAAACCATACCCCCAACACCTAAACAATGCTTAATCACAGACAGGGATGGTGACTCCACCACCTCCCTGGGCAGCCTATTCCAGTGTCTGCTCTCTCTGTTAAAAATTTGTTCCTAATATCCAGTCTAAACCTCCCTTGTTGCAGCTTGAAGCCATTCCCTCTTCTTGTATTGCAATTACCTGTGAGAAGAGAGAGTTCAGAGGATAAAGTCATTGCTGACCTGAATCTGACACCAGAATTGTAGAAGCAACAATATAGCTAGATGCAGTGAGCTGGAGAGTTTCTTTTTTTTTTCCCCTTAACTTATTTTACCTGTGATTCAGCAACAGGTGTTTCCAGCATCAGTCAGTGCTGTGAGTGTTCAGAGCCTGGCAGTTCAGACACTGCTGTGCCTGCTCTGAATGTTTCATTCATAGGCAGATACTGGGTGTTGCAGCAAACCAAAGGTACCACACTTAATACCTGGGTATTAAAACACAGGTTGAAGGCAGCTGTGTGCTGGGGGTATGAAACAATCCATGTGTTCAGACGTGGCAGGATATGTAATGGATGCAGCCCTCAGGGGAAGAACCTGCGAGTTAACAGCTGTTCAGCATTCCAGTGTTAAACAGTGGGTTGTTAAATTTGTCTCCTTTTGGATCTAGAATAAAGAAGTGAATCTGCTGTTGCAGCAGTGCAGCAAACTGTGCTCTTTAAGCTGGTCTTTCCAAGGCATCAGCTGTGGAAGCAGCTTGTTGAATCAGCAGGCAGCTGTAATCAGTGGGGGTTTGTTCTCAACAACCCTTTCCTCCTGACAAGTGTGTGCTGTATGGGACAAACTGGCTCTGGAGAAAACCAAAACCCAGTGCTTGCTCCTCTGGAAGCCAGGCTGTTGTCAAGGGGCAGGAACATGTTGCAGAGCAAATGGATGCCCTCTGTCTGCCATATTTTTGTTTGGGTAATGAAGGCATTTGTACTTGGTGCACATCAAAAGGATCATTTTAAACAGAGTCCCACAGGAGGGATGGGTGCTGGTGTGAGCAGGCAGCAGCTGGCAGTTAACAGCCATTTAGTCTCTGCACAGCTCTGTTGATGCTCAGTTTGCTGCCACTGGTGCAAAGCAGGCTGCTTTTTTTTTGCCTGTCTGTTAATTTCTTGTTTCTAAAGCCTTTTATCTTGTCACTGTTCTTTGGAGTTTATTGCACTCTTTGAGGGATTGGCTCTCAGAATCAAAGAGTTAAAAGGGAGATTTAAGGTTAAGTGAGGCCCCTTGGGTGCTGCTTTGGATGTTTCTGAAGAGGAAGTGTTCTCAGGATTGAAACAGAAGAGTTTGCTAGGACTCAAAGAAAATAATAAAAAATCCATCACTAGGTCATCATTCCAAATTTTCTATCCTTAACAAAACTGGGGGCGTTACAGGGTTCCAGTGGAGGTGAGGAGTTTGGAGTATCCCTCTTTCTGCATGAGTTTCTGTGTATGAGAATTCCTGTATGATAAAGCTGCCCCTCCACAAAGCTGCTCTGACTTGTAAAATATTTTCTTTTTGCTAAGAAAGCCCAAACTTGCCTAATGCTTTAACTCTGCCACTACGGTGATCTCAAGTCTCATCTGAAGCTCAGTGCTTCGTCCTTCATTGGGGTGTGTGGTGTTTGTTGGGTTTCTGTGTTAAACAATGTCTTCTGCCCTTTTTTCTGGCAGGGCTCCCTCACCCACCAAGCGCAAGGACAGGTCTGAAGAGAAATCCAAGGATCGTTCCAAAGACAAATCCTCCACTAAGGAATCTGGTGAGAAGGATCGTGGTCGAGACAAGGTGCGCAAGAGGCGCAGCGCTTCCAGCGGGAGCAGCAGTACCAGGTAGTTACTGCTACCAAGGACAGTGTTTCTGAAACCACCAGCTTGGTTTCTTGGTACCTTTCATTCCCCGTGTCATGGACTTATCAGAAGATTGTGTTGTGCTAGTCACAGTCCAGTGGTGTCTGACTTAATCGGATTTATTTTTTCAGGTGTGAATTTCCTTTGGCTCTCCAGTGAGCTGTGGAGCATCATTGTCCTGGCTGACAGCTGCTCATTGTGTAGTTAGCAGAAGTTTTTCAGTAATCCTTTTTCTGAGTACTGTGCTCTTTTTCGTAGCACCACAGAGTATCAGGGGTTGGAAGGGACCTCAAGAGATAAGAGGGTCCAACCCCCCTGCCACAGCAGGCACACAGGAACACAAGTTGGGTTTTGAAAGTCTCCAGGGAAGGAGGCTCCACAACCTCTCTGGGCAGCCTGTGCCAGGGCTCCCTCACCCTCACAGTGAAAAAGCTTTTCCTTGTTTTCTTCTTCCCACCCCCAACAGATCCCGTTCCAGCTCCACTTCCAGTTCAGGCTCCAGTTCCAGCACTGGTTCCAGCAGTGGCTCCAGCTCCTCTTCTGCCTCCAGCCGCTCTGGGAGCTCCAGCACCTCACGCAGTTCCAGCTCCAGCAGTTCTTCTGGATCTCCAAGTCCCTCTCGACGGAGACATGACAACAGGAGACGCTCCCGCTCCAAGTGAGTTTCATTTGCCTTCTAGGAATCACCACACAGCCAGGTGATTTCCATTTTTATTCAATAATTTTTTTTCCTGAGGACCATTTTCTTTCTCTGTAAACTTTCTTTCTCTTGGAGTTAAATTTTGTTAAAATGGGTGTGCTCAAAGCGTACACACCCTGTAGAAGGAGAAATAAAACCCCTCATTTTAAAGAGTGATTTTGTTGAGACAGTTTTAATCAGGTTTTTCCCACTAACGTGGAACTATGTTCGTGTCAATACAGCTTTTCCCTGGATAATTCTGTAGGTAAAGTGCTGAAGGCTGATAAGTCTCCTGAAGTATTATAAGCCAGTGTGGTTTTCTTCAGTACATCCCTCAATTTATGGACAGTAAGTTCAGGAAGAAACATAAATATAAATTTTATGCATATTGAGGTATGTATTTCATTACAGATGAAAATCACATTCCATAGTTTAACTGTGACGTTTCTGGACCTCTGCAGTGAAAAGAAATTACAGAAACACAAATGATTGGATTTATTAATTTGCCTGGTTGTGGTATGCTTTGGTGTTTGTTTTCATTTTGCCCCTTTAATTGTAGAGGCAAAGACTGTTTTTTGTTTTAACAACTGGAAATGCTTTAACTATCGCCAATAATAGAGGAATGTTTGCTACTCTAGTTGCAGTAAAGTTGAAAATTCTCAAAGAAAGGCTCCTAAGTTCCTATTAAGGTAAATAGCAGAAAGCAAACAAGGCACATGCAAGTTCCTAAGTAGAACACACCCACCTCCACCCCAGCACTTCCTAACCTGCATCTTCAGAAAAAAGATGCCCTCCCAAGAAAAATGATACGATTTTATCCTGTGATAATGAGTGGCTTCTTGGTTTTGTCTTGCATGTTCCCTGAAAACTGTGAACAACTTCTCTTATCAAAATCAGGTCCAAGGCACCCAAGAGAGATGAAAAGGAACGGAAAAGGCGGAGCCCCTCACCCAGACCTACGAAAGTGCACGTTGGAAGGCTCACAAGAAATGTGACCAAGGTAACAGCATGCTCCCCTCTCATACCAAGCTTGCATCTCAACTGTGAGGACTCACAGCTGTCTCTTTTAAACCTCTCAAAACTTGTTCATTGCTGGAGTGCTGCCAAGGTGTTGATGCTGGATATTCATGCTCTGTGTCCAAATTAATCAGTGAGGAAAATTTTGGTAGGATTTTACTGAGTTAGATCCAGCCTGGGCATTTGAGACTGAAGTGCTTCAGATGTCTGTCAGTATTCCAGGGTTTGTATCCTGCCTGACTTGGAAGAAAAGTGTAGAAGTTGGGACAAAAGCTGAAATGGCCTTGGAGGCATTGTGGGTATCTGGAAGTTTGTGATAAAGGATCTGAAGAGAGCTGGCTGGCTTGAGGTGGCCTTGCTAGAGTGTAGTTTAAAGGTCTTCAGAGGTGAAAGGTTTGGGGTGTTGAAAAAAATGTTGTGTTTTTAAAGAATAATTAGCAATCATACCTGAAAAGTTTTCAGTTGAGGGTATAAATTCCCTTTTCAGGTCCCCAGGAAGATTTTTACTCAAGCTGTGCTTCTGTAGCCAGGGTTGACAGGCAGCAGTGATGCTGCTAGGACTGAAGGTTTGGCATGATGTGAGGAGGAACTGAATAGGCAACAGCAGAGAAGGCAGTGGTAGCCCACATCTGGCCAATGAAATACGTCTCCTGATGGTGGATCCTTGATTTCAAGCTAATCTAGTGCTGTCTACAGCTTGGATTTACTGCTCTGCACCAGTAAGTGTGGTCTGTGTTGTTAAGATTTGTTCTTTCTCTGCAGGATCACATCATGGAAATTTTTTCCACTTATGGAAAGATTAAAATGATTGACATGCCAGTGGACAGGCTAAACCCACACCTCTCTAAAGGCTATGCTTATGTGGAGTTTGAGAACCCAGATGATGCTGAGAAAGCCCTCAAACACATGGATGGAGGTAGGCATCAAGCGCTGCAGGGAGGCTGGGTGCTTTTAAAAATCTTGGAAGCAGACGAATTTGATCTGAAAATGAGTTAAAGGTGATGGGGAAACCTTTGGGGAACTGATCTGAAGTACTGTCTGTTTTCATCCCAAATGGCTTTGGCTTGGTCAGGACAGATGCAAAAAAAAAAAAATCACAGAACTCTTAAGCACAAGTTTCTTCAAAGCAAACAGTAGTAAAAGTCTGTGTTTCTGTGACATTCATTCCTGGTTAATACCTGAAATGCAGTTTATGGAATATTAGATAAACAAATAGCACGGATGTGAACTTTGTCAAAATAAATCCTCAGTTGGGTGGTGGGAGTGAATAGGACTGTCTGGGCCGGTTTGACACTTCAGTTGCTTGTGGCCAAGCTGTCAATGAGGTGTGTAGATGTTGGTGTTGGAGGAGACTCACTGCTTGCTGTTTCTGTGATTCCCTGAACAGGTCAGATTGATGGTCAGGAGATCACTGCCACAGCAGTGCTGGCACCTCGGCCCAGGCCACCTCCCAGGCGCTTCAGCCCACCCAGGAGGATGCTGCCACCACCCCCCATGTGGCGCAGGTCACCCCCTCGCATGAGGAGAAGGTGAGAGCTGGGAGAGTTTGTGGTTGCTTCTCGGTGTAATGTGGTGTTATCACCCTCAGTCTCAGTGTGGGACACCTGTTGGATGTGACTTTGCCCTCCAAATGGCAGTTGTACCTTCTGGGTATCACTTGAACCTGGGCTGTCCTTAACTGACCCGCTCTGGTCAGCACCCTGAAGGTGGCTCTTGGATATGTGGGATGCTTCCCAGCCTCATCCATTCAAGTCCCCTCTGCAGCAATGCTTTGAGGTGAAATGAAAATTGCTTTCAGAATGCTGTGAATAGGTGCATGACAACAAAGCATCTCCTGCATCAGGTGAGCAGAGGACAGTGACCCAAGGTGTGTACCCTGACACACATGTACAATTGTGCAACACGAGGCTGCCTGAATGTGCCCAGACAAGGAGTCTTTCAGAGTCTACCTCAGCCATCTGCATGAGCTTGCCTGTCTTGGAAATCCACCTAGACTCCTGTCTCTAGTAAAAGCAGCTCTGTTGGAGGTGCTTTATTGCTGAAGAACTGATCAACTACAGGTTTAAAAAGGAGAAATAGTTAACGTGGCACAAGATCTGCTGCCTGTTGGTCCTCCTGGAGATGTGCCTTTTCCTGAGGCCTTGGCACATGCTAGGTTTGGAGTTCCTCCCTAGGTTTGTCTTCTTCCCTCCTCCAGCTTCTGTTTTCCTTCTCAGGCTCTGTTGAAGTGTCACACTGGTGACTGTACACCTTGATTGTGGTGCTGAAGAGCCTGAAGCTCAACTCTTTCCTTTGAGTCAGATTTCCTCTCAGAAGTGTCCCTGTGGTGTGGAAGGACTCAGGTTAATCCTTTCCCTGCCTATCAGTGTACTGCAAGAGTCAGCACTGACCCCTGAGGTGAAGGAGAAAACCTGAGGTGGCATGAACCTGAGCTTCTCTCTTCAGGAAGGAGACAAGATTTCTGGCAGTTCTGTGGATATAAAACATTCTTTCAACTTGGGGAAGCAGAGGGAAGCTCTTCTGCTCTGGACTCAGTGCCTGAATTCCTCCGGAGCTGCCTGTGTGGGGCCGGGGCTCTCACCATGGTGCAGGAGGGCTTTTGGGAGGGGAGCGGGGAAGTGTTTTGGTCAAGTTGATTTGAAAACTGTGTCTGGAACCTGTCCCCCTTTTCTCTCCTAACTCAAAGCTTTCTCCTTGCCCCCCAGGTCCCGTTCTCCTCGCCGCAGATCCCCCGTTCGCCGGCGCTCCAGGTCCAGATCCCCGGGACGGCGGCGCCACCGCAGCCGCTCCAGCTCCAACTCCTCACGATAGAGCAAAAAAGACTGGACAGCTTTTTATTTTTTAACTTAAATTCTGTCAGACTGAATATTGTATCTTTTTTTTTTTTTTTTTTTTTTTTTTTATAATGGGTCTGGGTGAGGTGGAATGAGAGGGAGAGAGCTAATCCTGGCAGTGAGGGCAACCTCAGAGGAGAGAGTTCCTGGCCAATAGATTGCCTTTTTTTCTGGGGCTTCTAGTTTCCTGGCAGCTACTTAAAAATCGCTTTGATTTTAAAGGCTGCAAAAACATCTTTTCCAGTTAAACAGAGGGGAAGATGTTACAAGCCTCTCTTGATCCAGCTAGCAGGCTGCTGCTTGGTGATTTCTCACTGCACAGCCCAGCCTGGCAGTCTGTGCCTCCCCTGCACGGTGCAATGGGGAAGCAGTTACCTTCATCTCTAGGTGCCAGCACCTGATCTTTCAGAGCAGCTGGAGCCCAGACTTCAACACTGAGCTGTCACTTTGTTCCAATTCCCAAACAAATCATTAGTTTCTGCAGATTAAGCTCTGCTGTAATGCATGTACCAGGCCAGCAACCAAAGCTCAGCCCCCCTGAACATGATGCTTCAGCAAAGAAGGTGGAAATCTTAAGAACTGGTTTGTAGCTGTCCTCGTTATTTCTTTCACCTTTTTTTAAAGGGTTTAAGGTAAAAACTTCCTATACAATCCCCCCCTGAAAGGAGTGAGAGCTTCTGCAAATCTCAAATTGGTGACCCCCAGGAAACTGCGAGGCAGGGAGGGAGGCTCGAGGCTGTCTGGATTAATCACTGTTCACACAGAAAGGCAAAGAATTTACCACCTGTTGTACAGTCAATACTATAAAGATTTTTGTTTCGTTTTGGTTTTGTATCACTTTGTAGCCTTTTGGGCCACGTTGTGTTTGTACTTGTGTAGGATGAGCAGCTATCAAATAAAGCAGTAGGGTTGAGATTCACCGCCCTGCCTCGGTCCCTGTTCCAGCCCCTTGCTCTGCAGCGGAGAGAGGATGATGTTGGCTTTTCCTTTTTTTTTTTTTTTTTTTTTTCCTTTTTTTTTTTTTTTTCTTTTTTTTTCCTTTTTTTTTTCTTTTTTTCCTTCTTTTTTTTCCTTTTTTTTCCTTTTTTTTCCTTTTTTTTCCTCCATTTTTTCCCCTTTTTTTTCTCCTTTTTTTTCCCTCCCTTTTTTTTCCCTTTTTTCCCCTCCTTTTATTTCTTTTTTCCTCCTTTTTATTTCTTTTCTTTCTTCCTTTTTTTCCTTTTTTTTCCTCCTTTTTTTTTTCTTTTTCCCCCCCTTTTTTTCCTCCATTTTTTCCCTTTTTTCCTCCATTTTTCCCCTTTTTTTTCTCCTTTTTTTTCCTTTTTTCTCCTTTTTTTTTCCTTTTTTTTCTTTTTTTTCCTTTTTTTTCCTTTTTTTTCCTTTTTTTTTCCTTCTTTTTCCTTCTTTTTCCTTCTTTTTCCTTCTTTTTCCTTCTTTTTCCTTCTTTTTCCTTCTTTTTCCTTCTTTTTCCTTCTTTTTCCTTCTTTTTCCTTCTTTTTCCTTCTTTTTCCTTCTTTTTCCTTCTTTTTCCTTTTTTTCCTTCTTTTTTTCCTTCTTTTTTTCCTTCTTTTTTTCCTTCTTTTTTTCCTTCTTTTTTTCCTTCTTTTTTTCCTTCTTTTTTTCCTTCTTTTTTTCCTTCTTTTTTTCCTTCTTTTTTTCCTTCTTTTTTTCCTTCTTTTTTTCCTTCTTTTTTTCCTTTTTTCTTTTTCTTTCTCTTTTTTTCTCTTTTTTTTTTTTTCTTCTCTTTTTTTTCTTATTTTTTTTTATTTTTCCTTTTTTTCTTATTTTTTGTTTGTGTTTTGGGTTTCTATGTGACGTCACGCCGGGGGCCGCCGCTGATTGGTCACCGCCAGGGGCGGGCGGGAGCGCCGGGGCCGCTGCTCCGCTCCCCTCAGGGCCATGGCGGCTGAGGTGGCGCGAGCGCTGCGGGAGGCGGTGTCGGCGCTGGGGGGGGGCGCGGAACCGAACCGGGACCGGGACCGGGAGGTGGAGGGGGCGGTGGTCGCGGTGCGGGAGGCCCTGGAGGCGGCGGGAGGCCCGTCCGGCCTCGGGGAGCGGGAGCGGGCGCTGTACGGCGCCTTCCTGCGGAGCCTGGCCCGGGCGCCCCGGGAGGCTCGGTCCGGGGTGGAGTGGCGGAGCTGCTTCCTGCAGGGCCCGCCCGGCACCGCGCTCTGTGTCCTGCTGGAAGCCCTCGCCTCCTCTCCGGGGTCAGTGCAGGCGCGGTGAGCGGGCGGGGGCTCCGTCCCGGCGTCCCGGAGGGAGGCACCGGGAGTCAGCGGGACGGTGGGCTGGGGAGGCCCCGGGGAGGGTTCGTTCCCCTCATGAACGGGGAGGTGAGGGTGGGGGGGTGAGCATCCCTCTCCGGAGCCTTTCCAAGGCCCTCCCGGCTCCTTCCCGGCTCCCCGGCAGTGATGCCTGTCCCGGGGAGTGAAAGGATGTACAGAAGGCTGACTGCTGCTCATCAGCTGAGGGAGAGGGAGTAAGGCACACGGTCAGGACTCTGCCTTGAGCAGTGCTGTGCTAACCCCTGTTTCTCACAAGTGCCAATGTGTTTTTCAGCTGAGCTCCAGTTCTGGGCTAAGACTGACTCTTCATTCTGCAGCTCACCCTCAGTCTCTCTGCATGTACCTGAGCTGTGCAGCTCTTCACATCACGAGCAGCTGAATGTAAAGCAGAGGGAAGGGTGAATGGTTGCTTTGAGATCATGGGATTTGTGTGTTCCCTCTGGGTTGATGGCAATGAGTGGAATTCCTGGGCTCCTTTTCTCCAGAACCAAATGGTTGTTTGCACATAATATCAATATGCTGGGGAGCTGGAGACATGTAGTTAGTGTAGAATCTTGAGAGAGCGTAAAAGCCATGACCCACCCTCAAGGATAAGAATTAGCTTGGAGAGATGAGACAAGGACTGGGATTCTTTTTTTTTTCTTTTCTCTTGTGCACCTACATTTGTCACAAGGTGTTAGGAAGTTTTCTGTGGCTTGTGATGTTGTTGTGAGGGATGTTCCCTCAACTTCCAGTGTTCCAGGTTTGCTGATCTTGTTTTGGTGGTAAAAACACTATCCTGCATTCTTGTCTTGTTTTTTTTTTCATGTATTTCAGCAGCAGCAGCAGCAGCAGTGTGTGTATCTGTGGTTGGTTTTGTAAACTTGCTGACTTCTCTGTCCCTGAATGTTGTCAAGCAGTCCCTCAGAAAGAAAAGTTCAACAGAATAAAAATAACAGACTTGTCATTGCTGGATGACAGCTTTATAGCCTCTTAAAGCACAAGTTGTGTTTTTTGTTGCAGACTGCAGTGCTACAGAACCTCCTTGGCTACCTGGCCCTGGACAGCCTGCGGCGTCCCTTGTTGATCAAAGTAAGGATGAGTAACCTTTTGGTGAGGTGGGAATGGGATGGAAATGGGATGGAGAAAATCCTCCTGTCTGTGGAGATAATGTCATATTGGATTGGTGGGTTGTTTTTTTTTTTTACGATATTATGTATTTCTTTGCATGAAGGTGGTGTGGAGGTCAGTTGATGACACAGAGTATGTTTTGGGCCCTGAAATACAAAGTTCAGCTCCATTTGTAGTGAGTGCAGAGTCCACTGGGATGGATGAAGACCAAAGGGTCATGAGAAAACACCAAGTGCTGTATGAAAGCACATTTCCAAAATGGACATTACTTATGTGAGGAAAAGATGAATTTTAAGCCAGCTTGAGTCCTCTGATTCAGGTGCTACAAGACCTGTTGGAGACCTGCGTCTCATAATCACCTTTCTGACAGAGCTCCCCCTGGTCAATTCACTTTCTTACATTTCTGGTTACCTTTTCATCTTTAATGTCAACAGCACCTTTAAAAATAACACCATGGTTTCTCTGCCAGACGATCATAGCAGCAGCTTTTAGAAGAGACTCTGCAGATGATTTATGAAGCTGTAGGTACTAAAACAGCTTTTCTTCTTTTATGACAACTCTGACATGAGTTTTGCATACTGCAGCTCACCTTTGAGCGGTGATGAAGCGCTTTATCAGGGTCAGCTTGTCCTGCAAATGTGCCAGTTTGGTCTCCTGCTCCAGAGGGCTTTTTGTCTTTGCTTTTGAAAGGCATTTACATGCTTCTGTCAGTGCTCCCAGGGCTTTCTCATAGTTCTGATACTCATCAATTTCTACCTGCAAGAGGAGAAATGAGATTAATGTCTTGCTCCAGAGCTGTCAACACAAAAACCTTAAGCAGTTACAGAAGGGGGATGTACCTGAGCACACGCCTCATAGAAACCTGCCAGCAGGTCGAAGGCTTTTCCTTTAGTGTAGAAGCTGATGATCTTCCTCATAATCTCAGGGTCCTTACACCAATCGAGTGACTGTAGATAGTTGGCTGCCATTATATAAATCTCTCTCTGTCTGGAAACTCCCGCAAAGAAGACAATCTTCTCAGTATCTCCAGATTTCAGCAGTGCACTCATAGCCTAGCAATGGGGGAGGAGGGGAAAAATAGAATGGTGAATGCTAAAACACAAGCTGAGAGGGCTAGGAAGCCTCATCGGAATGGTCTACAGAGTGAAGCCTGTTCCAAGATTGACTGAACTTCCCAGAACACCCTTGTTTTGAGAAATCTTAGGTCATGGGATCAACCTCTTCAGCTCTTTTCTCTACCTATCTTGTTGGAGAATTTTTGGAAGAAAATGGACATGTGAGCAATCCTGACTACTTAGCCAGAGTGAGCTAAAGGCCTTGAGGCCCAGCTGCAAGGTTATTAAAAGATCAGCTACCGGCAAAAGATAAGGGAGTTGGCAGCAGAAAAGAAGAATAACAGGATGGGAAAGCATCGCATGGACAGCACATAAAGAGTTGTATTTAACCAGTTAGTGCCCTGTGGCTTATGAAAAATGTGTTGTAACTATCAGCAATATGCTTATGTTATCAGCCTGACTGTGTATAAAGGTGCCACTGCTACTCTATAAAACAGCCATACTTTGATTACATTAATCTGCCTGTTGTCCACTGAGCTCCCACAAATGGTGCCCAGAACAGGGACCCTCTTGCTGTTGCTTCCCAGGAGTGATGAAGACAGCTGGAAGGAGAGGGTAGCAGGAAAGCTGACTGAAACAGCTCATTGCCCCAATGGCTGGTAGTAGCATGCACTCACTGGAGCAATCTCACCCTGATCAGGTGAGCAGTTGGGGAATAGATGGGGTCTATACTCAGTAAAGAAGAGGCATAGTTAAGTTCCTCCAACATATCCTCTCCGAGAGAGGGATCCATTATGAGAGTGGCAGTCTGAAGCAGCTGCTACAGTGGGCTAAAGAGAGAGCCTTGATCCCCACTGTCAGTATAGCTTTTGTGCTGGAAACGTGGGAAGAAATTGGGAAGTCCCTATGGGATTAAATTAGCAAAGGATCTCAGGAGGCTGGAAAATTAGCCATGTTATGGAGGCTGATTTGAGAAACATTAAAAGAACTGAAAAGTGAGAGGGCAGCAGCAGCCTCAGCGTTCACTGCATTAACGCCTGATCTAGCTGTATCGACGAATGCTCAGAATATGGACTCGACCTCTAAACAGTTATTTGAGACACCTAAAATACCCCCACCAGCACCCGTGGGGGCTATACTGATTCAGGCTGAGCCAGCTGTGCTATTTGACCCTGTGGTTCCACCGAAAAGTAAAAATGGGATCGAAAAGCAAAACCAAAAGCTACTGAAAACACCACTGCCACCAGAATCGTTGGAGGACCCAGAGGGAGAGAAGCTGGAGAACATGGGTGAGGAATCTCAGAATGCAGACACATCCCCCTCCCCTCCTCCTGGCCAGTGGTTCTGCTGCTGCTGCCTTCCTCCCCACCTCCACCACCTGATTTATCTTCTCGACCACCATTGCCATCAATCCATCATCCACTTTCCCTGTCAACACCGGCAACGCCGGCTATAGAGGAACAGCCAGAGGAAGAACTGGGACTCGGAGACAAGGAACTAAGGGAACTGCTGAAAAAAAACTGAGAGAACTGGAGACCAAGGATGAGTATACCCCTGAAAATCCCCCTAGTTTTTGCTCCGTGGAACATCCCGAACAACCCAGGGGCACTGATCCATTTTTACCTCCTGATCTGTTCCATATTCCTGCTCCTACTTCCCTAAACCCTTTAACACCCACTGCTCCCCCTCCTCCAGATCCAACATGGATGGGGAGGGTTGGAGTGTGGATCCAGTAACTAGATGGAAAGGAATTATTTGAAATGCTACAGTTGAAGAAATGGTTCCCAGCATGGGTCTGATGGCTTTTTCAGTGATTGTGGGACCAGGAGGAGGAGGTCAGTGGGTTGCATTAGACTGGAAAATGAGAAAAGAAGCCAAAGCTGCCATGACACAGTACGGTTTGAAATCGTCATTTACTCTCTCTCTTTTGCAACATCTTTTTACTGCTCAGTTGTTGACGCCATATGACACAAAAATGCTCAGTAATACTCTGTTAATTCCTTCTCAACAATTGCAATTTCATCATAAATGGCAAATGATGTGTGAAAATGCAGCTGTGATTCCTAGACAGAAAACTGATGTATTATACAGAGTGCAAGCACAAGTGTTACTGGGTGCTGGTCCTTTTGTACATGCAGATTTGCAGGCACGGTTTCAAACTGAAGTGTTACAACTTTCACAAGAACTGGCGTATAAAGCTTTGCAAACTGTGCATGATCCTGCACAAGCAACCCCCTCTTTTAAATATTAAAAAGGGGGGAGCAGACCCATATTCAAAATTTGTGGATCGCTTATATTCAGCGATGACATCACATCCCAATTTGTCAGAAGAGATGAAAACAATTTTTTCATATGTTAGCATATGACAATGCTAATGAAAAAACTAAATGTGCATTAGGACTACTCCCGAGAGGTGCTACAGCAGCTCAGATGTGGTAATTGCCCTGTCTCATCCAGCAATCAGCAATTTGCTCCAGCAGCTCTTTCCTGGACTCTTCAGAGAGGTCCTCAGAGTCCGTAGAGACCGTCATCTTCTCAGCCACCTCCTCTGTGATGGTCAGGTTCTGCTTCAGGCAGACTTGCAGAGCTTCACGGTACTAATGGAGGTGAGAAAGCAGGGAGGGGTTGCAAACATTACAGTGATGCTTCTCCTTGCTTGTGGTGTCACCTGCAGAAACTCTCTCTGTGCAGGCACAAACACTGGGGGTGATGGATGCTCTATCTAGAACACTGCTGTGTAGTGAAGCATCCTGGACATTAGCTCCTGTTCAGGTACCTGCTGTCTCATTTTGCTGGCTGAGAACCCGTTTGTTCATCCTTTCTCACTTTTTTTCTCAGAGGACACTGGTGTGGCACTAAGGAGGCAACCAGTTTGTCTCTTTGAAGGTGACATTCTCACAGACGTACAAATTGGATTTTTTAGGCATGACTGATTCTCTTCAGGTTTTCAGCAAAACCAAATTAAATAAATACAGGCATTTGTAAGATTTTCTTAAATATTTTACTACTTCCCATACAGGAACAAATTGTGAGTAGAAGATATGACAGGTTCTAGCCCAGAGGAGGGCTACTGTACCCCAGAAAGTAAGACACAGGAGCTCAGGAAAGGGTCAGACACAGGACTGCTTTGTGCCCAGTGTTCAGCTGAGGCTGAGCTGCCAGCACAGTCATGAGGGCAAGGCAGAAGCAGGGAGAAGTTTAGGTGTGACATGCAGTGCCTTCACTTCACTGGTGGTATGACAAGAGGGACAGCCTTGGGCTTTTGCCTGCTGGTGTTATAATACGTTGGTAAAGAGAGCAGGAGCTTTTCTTTTTCCTAGATCTGCAGGTTTTCATCCAGAAATAAGACAGAAAGTCAGGAATCCACAGAGTTGAGCCAGTGAGCTACCAGCCCACGAGTCACTGGCAAGATAGAAAACTTGAAACCTTACAAATGTATCTGTGGATCTGGCTGCCCACAAAGATAAAAGTGTGTGGATGCACACTGCAGAATCAGCTCACAGGATACTCTAGAGTGGTCTAATAAAGACCTCATAATAGCAGGCTGCCTCTGTCATGGCTTCCGGAGAGCTCCAAAGAGCCAGGGTCATCAGCTGGTCATCTGAATTGCTCTCCTATTCAAAAAGCAAAGATTTGGCTCTAGGTATGCAGCAAATATTTCAGAATTGTGTCTTCTGGCAAGCCTACAGCTTTATACTGTCCCATGGCACCCACCAGCCAACCCAAGAAACTTTGAGCTGCAACCTCAGTCATTTGTTCCAGGCAGTTTTCTGTGGAGTTGTACAAGAAACTCGTAAGAATGCAACTAAAATAAGAGAGCAAAATAAAGCAAATACAACCAAGCCTTTGGTGTCACATCTTTTGTCCTCCTGTCTCTAGTAAAAGCAGCTCTGTTGGAGGTGCTTTATTGCTGAAGAGCTGATCAACTACATGTTCAAAAAGGAGAAATAGTTAACGTGGCACAAGATCTGCTGCCTGTTGGTCCTCCTGGAGATGTGCCTTTTCCTGAGGCCTTGGCACATGCTAGGTTTGGAGTTCCCTTCTCACTGTTTGTCTTCTTCCCTCCTCCAGCTTCTGTTCTCCTTCTCAGGCTCTGTTGAAGTGTCACACTGGTGACTGTACACCTTGATTGTGGTGCTGAAGAGCCTGAAGCTCAACTCTTTCCTTTGAGTCAGATTTCCTCTCAGAAGTGTCCCTGTGGTGTGGAAGGACTCAGGTTAATCCTTTCCCTGCCTATCAGTGTACTGCAAGAGTCAGCACTGACCCCTGAGGTGAAGGAAAACCTGAGGTGGCATGAACCTGAGCTTCTCTCTTCAGGAAGGAGACAAGATTCCTGGCAGTTCTGTGGATATAAAACATTCTTTCAACTTGGGGAAGCAGAGGGAAGCTCTTCTGCTCTGGACTCAGTGCCTGAATTCCTCTGGAGCTATCAAATAAAGCAGTAAGGTTGAGATTCACCGCCCTGCCTCGCTCCCTGCTCTCTGCTCCCGCCGCTTGCTCCGCAGCAGGAAGAGGCCGGCGTTGGATTTTTTTTTTATTTTTTTTCCGTGACGCCACGCCGGGGGCCGCCGCTGATTGGTCACCGCCAGGGGCGGGCGGGAGCGCCGGGGCCGCTGCTCCGCTCCCCTCAGGGCCATGGCGGCTGAGGTGGCGCGAGCGCTGCGGGAGGCGGTGTCGGCGCTGGGGGGGGGGCGCGGAACCGAACCGGGACCGGGACCGGGAGGTGGAGGGGGCGGTGGTCGCGGTGCGGGAGGCCCTGGAGGCGGCGGGAGGCCCGTTCGGCCTCGGGGAGCGGGAGCGGGCGCTGTACGGCGCCTTCCTGCGGAGCCTGGCCCGGGCGCCCCGGGAGGCTCGGTCCGGGGTGGAGTGGCGGAGCTGCTTCCTGCAGGGCCCGCCCGGCACCGCGCTCTGTGTCCTGCTGGAAGCCCTCGCCTCCTCTCCGGGGTCAGTGCAGGCGCGGTGAGCGGGCGGGGGCTCCGTGCCGGCGTCCCGGAGGGAGGCACCGGGAGTCAGCGGGACGGTGGGCTGGGGAGGCCCCGGGGAGGGTTCGTTCCCCTCATGAACGGGGAGGTGAGGGTGGGGGGGTGAGCATCCCTCTCCTGAGCCTTTCCAACCCCTCCCCGGCAGTGATGCCTGTCCCGGGGACACGGGGCTGCGAGCTGTGGAAGCTGTAGAGCTACAAAGAAATTAAAATCTCATTGGGTTTAATTTGATTTTCGATTCCAAGTCCGTGGGATGAAGCTGCAGGGTTGTAGCGGTGACACCACCGCAGCAGCAGGATGACGGTGCGGGTTTTTTCCAGCGGTTGAAAGGGGCAGGGACTGAACTTCAGTTCCTTTCTCCCCATCCCAGCTGCCATCCCGGGGAGGTTCTGGAGGTGCTGGAGCAATTCCTGCGGGAAGGAGGGCTCCCGGCCCTGCTGTGGGAGCTCTGCCAGCAGCAGGCACAGAGCTGCCCGCCCGAGCTGCAGGAGGTTCTGCTGGGGAAGGTGGTGTGTCTGCCAGACCACCTCGGCAACAGCCTCCGGGGGGAAGGCCCGGCCGTGTTTTTCCCACAGAATTACTTTCCTCTCCTGGGAGATGCAATTCTCCAGGTGCTGCAGAAGATCTCCGATTCTCTGCGAGGTGAGATGGTGGGAGGGCAGTTCTGGAGAAGGGTTTTGTGCACGGGTCCCTTCGCTGAAATGCAGGTGGTGAGCATGGGAGAGCTGCCCCTTCCTCTGCCTCAAGTTCGTTGTGCTTAAAAACTTCAGATAGCTGGAGTGAGAAGGCTGGCCGAGGCTTTTTGGGATCCCACTGAAAGCTGCAGTCCTACAAGCTGTTAAATAGCATCATTTATTAAATAGCAGCCTAGGCAACTTTCAACAAGACAAGTGGGCATGGTCTTAAGTTGTGCCAGGGGAAGTTTAGGTTGGATATTAGAAAGAATTTCTTCACAGAGAGGGTGATCAGCCATTGGAATGGGCTGCCCAGGGAAGTAGTGGATTCTCCATCCCTGGAGATATTTAACAAGAGCCTGGATGTGGCACTCAGTGCCATGGGCTGGGAACCACAGCGGGAGTGGATCAAGGGTTGGACTTGATGCTCTCTGAGGTCCCTTCCAACCCAGCCCATTCTATGATCATCTGGTGCCAAAGCTTCCCTGTGGTCACTTGGTCTGCACTGAAGTAGGGAAGATTTAAACAGTACTGAATGACCCATTGGTTGTTGTGGTGAAGTGGGACCAAGCTGCTTGAGTCTTCTGGCTGTCACCATTGTGTGTAAATACTTCTGGGTGCCATTTTGTGCCTGAAGGTGGTGAAGGGAGGAAGAGGTGATGATGCTTGAGGAGGAGAAGTTAATCTGTGTTTTCTCAGGCTTCAGCAGTTGTAGGAGTGCATGCAGCTCCTTCTGAAGGTCACTGAGAGGGTGCTGGTGATGCACTTGTTAAACTTGACTCCGTTTTATCCTAGCTGGCTTGGATTGCTCCATCTCTTATGTTTCTCATATCCTGGGGAAGGTGTGCATCCAGGGCAGGCAAAGTGAGTGTTTTACAAAACTCTTTGGGGGAAGGGAAAGTTGCTTTTACTCTGTTAGTACAGAAGGATGGCTGGTGCTCATCAGCTGAGGGAGAGGGAGACTGACCAACAAATGCTTTGGGGGGGGGTGAGAGTTGGTCCCTGCAGGGGGGGAGTTGGGTTGTGCAGGAGGGGGGGAGGAGTTGGATTGTGCAGGAGGAGGGGAGTTGGGTTGTGCAAGCTGCTTTCAGAGGCTCCACAGCTGCATATCTGACAGATGTTGATGCTTTTCCATCACCTCACAGGAATGTGAGCTCTCAAAAATTGATGAGCCTCATCAATTTGGGGCATAACCATTAAATGCTCTTTTAGTGATTTTCATTTAGAGGTCTGAAAGTGCCACTAAGTCTGAGACCAGCATAAATCACTGCCTGTGTGTAATAACCTTCTCATGTGGGCAGCCTTTAGTCTGGCTTTGCTTAGAGCTTTGAAGCCTCCAAATGAAGAAGCAGTTAACAGGGCTGGCAAAGCAGATGAAAGATTTTCCAGCTGTCTCCTGTGATGAGGAATACTTGCAAGTTCCTTAGGCCGTTTGTCTTAGCTCTTACCATAGGAACAATTTAGTAAATACTGTACATGGAATTTTTTTCATCTTGTGAGGCTCATGAAATTTGCAGGCTGACCTTGTGTATTATTACATCAGGCCTGGCCACCTGATGTGTTTCCCTGTTTTCTTTCCCCCTTCAGAGGAAATCCTGAGTGTTTTGGTACCTCGCCTGACAGACCTTACCAGGTCAGACTGCATCTGGCAAAGAATATGCTGGCGTCTGGTTGAGTGTGTGCCAGAGCGCTGGATGGAGGCCGTGGTCCTTGGTTTTGTGCAGAGAGCAGCTGGGTAAGAACTCTGCTTTCCTCCCTGATCCAGAGCAGAGACTGGAATTGTTTCACATCTACTTGCAGAATCAGATTCTGAAAGGTGCTGGTGTGCCTGTGTGCGTTTGTGTAGGAAGTTTCACAGAATCATAGAGTAGAAGCACAGAATAATTTGTGTTGGAAGGGACCTCTAAAGCTCATCCAGTCCAACCCCCTGCAGTCAGCAGGGACACCCTCACCCAGATCAGGTTGCTCAGAGCCTCCTCAAACCTCACCTTGAACATCTCCAGGGATGAGGCCTCAGCTGCCTCCCTGGGCAACCTGTTCCATTGTTCCACTGCCCTCATGGTACAGAATTTGTTCCTAACATCCAACCTAAATCTGCTCTTCTCTAATTTAAAGCCATTGCCCCTCATCCTATCACTCCAGGCCCCTGCAAACAGTCCCTCTCCAGCCTTCCTGTAGCCCCTTCAGATACTGTTTCTCACAGTGCCGTTTCTTGAGAAGGGATAAAGTAGCTGATTGTTCCCTCTCGGGTAGAACATGGACCATTCCTGTAAGTTCTGTGTTGTGACACCCAGTGAAAAAAAACAAGTGAAAACATCCTTTGTCATTACTGACTGACTCTCAAAGCTTAGAGGTGCTTTAGACACTCTGATGCAAAGAGCTGCTCAGAGAATTCCCTGTGATTAGCAGCAGCGTGGCAGTAAGTGCATGTATTCCTAATGTTTTGCTTTTGACCTGTCTCACTAGGGCAGATGTCTTGTCTAGGTTGCTGGGGAACCTGGTGGTGAAAAACAAGAAAGCTCAGTTTGTGGTGACACAGAAGCTGCTGCTCTTGCAGTATGGCCACACGGTAAGGACTCTGCCTTGAGCAGTGCTGTGCTAACCCCTGTTTCTCACAAGTGCCAATGTGTTTTTCAGCTGAGCTCCAGTTCTGGGCTAAGACTGACTCCTCATTCTGCAGCTCACCCTCAGTCTCTCTGCATGTACCTGAGCTGTGCAGCTCTTCACATCACGAGCAGCTGAATGTAAAGCAGAGGGAGGGGTGAATGGTTGCTTTGAGATCATGGGATTTTTAGTGTAGAATCTTGAGAGAGTGTAAAAGCCATGACCCACCCTCAAGGATAAGAATTAGCTTGGAGAGATGAGACAAGGACTGGGATTCTTTTTTTTTTTCTTTTTTCTTTTCTCCTGTGCACCTACATTTGTCACAAGGTGTTAAGAAGTTTTCTGTGGCTTGTGATGTTGTTGTGAGGGATGTTCCCTCAACTTCCAGTGTTCCAGGTTTGCTGATCTTGTTTTGATGGTAAAAACACTATCCTGCATTCTTGCCTTGTTTTTTTTTTTCATGTATTTCAGCAGCAGCAGCAGCAGCAGTGTGTGTATCTGTGGCTGGTTTTGTAAACTTGCTGACTTCTCTGTCCCTGAATGTTGTCAAGCAGTCTCTCAGAAAGAAAAGTTCAACAGAATAAAAATAACAGACTTGTCATTGCTGGATGACAGCTTTATAGCCTCTTAAAGCACAAGTTGTGTTTTTTGTTGCAGACTGCAGTGCTACAGAACCTCCTTGGCTACCTGGCCCTGGACAGCCTGCGGCGTCCCTTGTTGATCAAAGTAAGGATGAGTAACCTTTTGGTGAGGTGGGGATGGGATGGAGAAAATCCTCCTGTCTGTGGAGATAATGTCATATTGGATTGGTGGTTTTTTTTTTTTTTTACAATATTATGTATTTCTTTGCATGTAGTACTTATTTAAGAGAAACAAACATAAGTCGCACTTTTAAATTAAAACAAAAATTATGTGTAACAGTATATTACATGAAGGTGGTGTGGAGGTCAGTTGGTGACACAGAGTATGTTTTGGGCCCTGAAATACAAAGTTCAGCTCCATTTGTAGGGAGTGCAAAGTCCACTGGGATGGATGAAGACCGTAAGAAAACACCAAGTGCTGTATGAAAGCGCATTTCCAAAATGGACATTACTTATGTGAGGAAAAGATGAATTTTAAGCCATCTTGAGTTCTCTGATTCAGGTGCTGCAAGACCTGTTGGAGACCTGGGGGAGCAGCAGTGCTGTGAAACACTCTCCACCTGAGCAGCAGCAGTACATTAGCAAGGCCATCCTGATCTGCCTCTCCCACCTGAAGGAGCCTGAAATTGAGAGCTGCAGACAAGGTGAGGCAGTGGGAGAAGCAGGATAGGTTTGTTTAACAGAGCAAATGGTTCTGTGACTGAGGAGGAAAACATTTTGTTTTGATCTATGGAGAAAAAAAAATAATTGTCCAGTCTTCATCTTTGTAAACTTGGTAGCCTACTTGAATTCTCTTTAGCACCAGTATGGTGTGATTCCAGGTGCAGCACTTTATATTCTCAAGTTGGAAAAGCATATTGTTAAACTGAGGCTCTTACCTGAACAGTGGTTTGGGAACCTTTTAAGTTTTGTCACAAGAAAAAAAAGGAATGACTGTGGGACTGGTTAGAGGAATGGCTTTAGGCCATAGAATTTATAAAGCTTGAGCATGAAAAGCTTCATTTGCTGGAAGATGAAAAGCTTCAGAGAGGACAGGAGAAAGTACCTCAGGCTAGAAAGCTGCTTGGTTGGTCTCTGACTACTGATGTGCATTCTTTTGTGACTTTCTGACCCCCTAGTGAGAGGACAGGAGGGTTAGTGAGTTACTGGCAAGGATCTCCTGTACTCCTGTGCTGATCTCCTGTACAAAGATCTGCAAGGATCTCCTGTATGAGTGAGCACATCAGGGGCCTGGTCTAAAATTTTCATTTCTGTTGCAATTAACAAAAAAAAATATTGCTGTCCAGTGTGTAGAGTTACTTTGTGTGTGGCTTCTGGGGGGCAAGAAGATTAATTTACCAGACCTGTTCCCTTCTAGAGTTAATTCTTCATTAGGTAATTAAGTGACCTGTTGTTTAGTAACAGTAGTGCAGTTTTAGAGTCTGCTTTTTATCTGGCAGCTGTTGCAAAATTAAGTTTTTCTGAATCAAAGGAGCTCAGTCTAACAGCAGTAAGCCTGGCTGTGGAAGCCATGGCAGCAGTCATTCTCTGGGCTGAGCAATACTGGTGTTATCTGCCTGTTTCAGCTTGTCCAGGTGGTGAGGCAAATTTCTCCCTCCATGACTCTTGTACTGCTCAGAATTTGCAGCTTCCTCAAAACATAATGTTTTTCTTAAGTGGCTTTGAAGCACTTTAAAACCAAGCTGAAGATTGATTTGACTTACCATCCCTTTTTTGATAAAAATTTAAATATTCCAAATGTCAAATCTGCTGTTCATGTTTTGTTGACTTTGTACCCCACAAAAAAGTATGGTTTAAGCATGGTTTCCTTGGTGCTGAAGGCAACACTGCCACTGCAGAAAGAAGTCACAGCTCCATGAGCCCTTCCTATTTTTCTGCCTATTACTGGGTGGTGAGTGAGCCCCTGTGCCAGGTTTCCCAGAGAAGCTGTGGCTGCCCCATCCCTGGCAGTGTCTCAGCCCAGGTTGGATGGGGCTTGGAGCAACCTGGGCTGGTGGGAGGTGTCCCTGCCCATGGCAGGGATGGCACTGGGTGAGCTTTAAGGTCCCTTCCAGCCCAAACCATTTGATGCGTGGCTAAAGTTGCCCTCTGAGGGAACCAGCATCCAGATGGATGTTTGCTTCTGTCACTGTTTCATGCACTGTTTGGTTTGTTTCAGAGCTGCTGATGAGCATGCTGGAGGGTGTGAAATGCCACTTGGACAGCAATCTGCCACGAATAAGGTGTCTGGGAATGATAGTGGCAGAGAGCATCAGTTCAAAAATAAACACTGATGGGCCAGTCTTGAAGTTTCAGGTGAGGCTGATAATCAAATTTGTCTGGTTTGCAGGTCTTAGAGGAAATAAAAGCTTTAAAGCAGATGATCCAGGGTATTACAGCAAGTTCTGACAGTTACTATCTGGAAATAAGGAAAGGTAGCAACACTTTCAAAAAGAGAGGATATCTGTTTACAAAAAACAATCACATGGAAAATAACCAGGTGGGTGGGAGTGACCTTGAGAGCATAATCATAGAATGTTCAGGGTTGGAAGGGACCTCTGGAGATCATCCAGTCCAACAGCAGGATCCCCCAGGGCAGGACACACAGGAACACATCCAGGGGGGTTTGGAAAGGCTCCAGAGAAGGAGACTCCACAACCTCCCTGGGCAGCCTGGGCCAGGGCTCCCTCACCCTCACAGTCAGGAAGTTTCTCCTCATGTTGAGGTGGAACTCCTGTGTTCTAACTCCAACCCATTCTTCCTTTTGCTGGTACTGGGCACCTCTGAGAAGAGATTGGCCCCTTCCTCTTGACACCCACCCCTCAGGTATTGATGGACATTCAGAAGATCCCCTCTCAGCCTTCTCTTCTCAAGGCTGAACAGCCCCAGGGCTCTCAGGCTTTCTTCCCAGGAGAGATGCTCAAGTCCCCTCAGCATCCTCATAGCTCTGCCTTGGACTCTCCCCAGCAGATCCCTGTCTCTCTTGAACTGGGGAGCCCCAAACTGGATCCAGTATTCAGCAATCTGATGACAAAGCTCAGGGTAAACAGGTGATAATAACAGATTGCTAGAGGATATTCAGGAGGGAATCAGAATCTGACCTGTGGAAGTTGAGAGAGAACTTTAAACCTAAGCCAGTAGTGAACATTCAGTTCCTCAGTTGTGGGAAGAGTTGCTCCAAATTGACATTTTCAAGATTGACATGGGGATCATGCTCTCCTGTTTTCAGGAGAGTATATAAGAAGTGTGTGATTAAATGACATTCATTCTTTTAGAAACCTGCATCCCTGTTGCTGCATTGCCATTTATTAAATGCTTTAAAGTTTGTAAATAACATTTGGGCAAGGTCAGGTCAAGTACTACTGTTAAATATAGGGACACAGATTACAGGGTGCTATGGAGCATAAATACATCACTGCTGGCAGCAGAATGAAAGAAATGGGATTTGTGTGGGTTAATCTCATGATTCAGCCTTCATTTGCACACAGCAGAAGGATCAAGTTTTGAATGCAGGGTGTGCTTGCAATCAAAGTGCAGTAACAGTTATTCTGATTGTCTAGTATGAAGAAGATGATGAAGCAAGAGAACTGAAGTCCCTTCTGGTACAGACTCCACCACTTTCTGCTGTCCCCAGCCTTCCAGATGATGAGTAAGAAAGACATTGCTACTATTCATCTCCATGCCAATTTTTTTCTCTTCTCCATACCATTTGTTCTGAGTTACACATTAGAACTTTGTGCAATATTCAAGATGTCTTATATATTCTCAAGCATTATAATGCACCTTATTCTTAGAAGGCAGTGTAGTGATGTTAAATTGATAATTGAAATGATAGTGTGTATTGCTTGATAGCTGCCTGTGGCTAAGCCATGCTGCAGTTTCTAGGGGTTTTGCTTGCCCCTGGGTAGAATAAAATGTGTCTTTCTGTTCATATTTGGGAAATCTGGCATTTGGGCCATATGCCCCCAGCCCACTCATCAGTAACAAAAAGCTGTCAGTCTAAAGGCTGTCCCCTTGGTGCTTCCAGCTTCCACAGCATGGGTGGAGGCTCTGTGGAGCACTTAGTTTTATCAGCAAATGAAGAAGCACTTTATGTTAGTAAATGAAGTTGTCCAGCACTCCAGTGAAAGTCAGATTTATTCCTCCCATTTTAGGGACATTTAATCAGCATAGACAGTATTTGAAAAGCAGAGATCTGAAAGAATGTATCAAAGGCCACAAAAATAGGTACAGAGAAAGAAAAAAAGTTCTCCCTTGTTGTGTTCATCCCAGTAGCTGTGGTTAAAGATGTTTCTTCCCCATTTGTTCAGTTTTATTCATAGCTCCAAATATGTGCAGGGCAGTGTGATCCAAGGATCACAGGTCAGCCTTGCCTTGGCAGTCCTAGGTGGAAGTTAGTGTTGGAGGAATGCAGCAGATGTGTTAATTTTTGTTATCCATTGCTCTTATGTTAAGAGATTGTTTCTCTCTTTCCCTCACACCATTCTTCTCAGAACTTTGTTTCTTGTGTAGGCCAAGCTGGGCAGGAGCCTGCAGCAGAAATAATTCCCTGCCATTCTGTTTAGGCAGCAAGGGTTGATGGTGTGGGTGGTTTCTTACTTGTGAATAAAGTCTGTTACTTTATTGGTTTGATATTTGTTGTTCCTCACAGGAGGGATGAGAAAGCAGAAGCTGCACTGCCCTTGGTGTTGGGAAGTAACAAGAACTCAGCTTCAGCAGCCCCTGCAGTGCCAGCTGAGGTGTCAGATGCTGAGCTGGACAGGTATGGGGGAAGAAACCAGCAGGAAATGCAAAATCATGTCAGGGTCTAAAGAGCAGATATGGTGAGGAGGGAGCTACTGGTAGCTGCATTTCTTGGCAAATCTTGTGCTACCTGACCTTGTTCAGCCAAGCAGTTTGCAGGAGAGCAGAACTTTGTGAAGAAGGTTGCACACAAGTATGTCAAGCCTGCATAATGTACAGCCATTGTGTCTATTCCATTTAACTTAGAGAATCATAGACTCACAGAATGGTTTGGGTCAGAAGGGACCTGTAAAGGTCCAACCCCCCTGCAGTGTGCAGATCTTCAACTACATCAGGTTTCACAGAGCCCAGTGTAACCTGACCTGGAATGTATCCAGGGATGGGGCATCTCCCATCTCTTTGGGCAACCTGAGCCAGTGTCTCACCCCCTCAATGTAAATGTTTTCTCCCTTCCATCTAGTTTGAGTCTCCCCTCTTTCAGTTTAAATCATCACTCCTTGTCCTATTGCTAAAAAGTCTGTCCTCATCTTCCTTGTGAGCTCTCTTTACGTATTGCAAGGCCACAATAAGGTCTCCCCAGAGCCTTCTCCAGGCTGAACGCCCCCAACTCTCTCATCCTGTCTCCATAGCAGAGATGCTTCAGCCCTCTCATCATCTGTGTGGCCTCCTCTGGATCTTCTCCAGATCCAGGACCTCCACAGCTCCATCTCTCTCCTGTGTTGAAGACTCCAGAGAGAGGAACCCTTTCAGCCTGAGCTCCTGCAGTGCTGCTGGCTGGTGCAAGAGTGATGGTGTTACAGCAATGGATGTGCTGGTTCTTTCCCTGTTGTGTGGGCAGCTGTGGAAAGAGAAGAAGGAAGACTTTCTATACTCCATAGAGTAACTCCTGCCTTTATTTATTTTACAGTGATGATGACCTCATCCCTTATGACATGTCAGATGATAAAGAACTAAAGACCAAGGCTCCTGTGTATATCCGAGACTGTATTGAAGGTAGGAGATCCTGGGCTGAGCCTTTATCTCTTTCTTACTGGTTTTGGGAGAGTGGTTTCTCTGTAGGTTTATTTTTTCTGAGCTAATTTGAAGAAGGGTTGGACTTGATGATCTCTGAGGTCCCTTCCAGCCCAGCCAATTCTATGATTCTATGATTTCAGTAATCTGAGCTCAAGTGCTGAACTGTGACTTCTGAGTAATGGTGGTCGTGTGCTGGGTCAGTGGTATCTGCCTGTGACAAGACAGAAACAACCTGGAGGTGGTATGCAAGCACAGGCCATTCTGCTGATAGCTTTTGTTGGGTTTTTGTTTGGATTACCTTCAGTCCTGACAGGATCTGAAGATGTGGACAAATGGGAAGCTACAATCAAGGCTCTTGAGAGCTTGGTTCGGAAGAATCCAGCAGCAACAAGAGAGGTGAGGCACTAAGAGCTAAGTCACCAGTGGGCTGTAAGACAGGATCAACCCCTTGTGAGGAGACTGAAAATGCCAGCAGGCCAGGCTGGTGTGCACCTGGGTCTAAGCTTGTCCACTTGGGAAGAAAACTGGAAAGAAATAGTTGCTTTGGAGGTGAGGCTGGAGAGCACAAAGAAACAAAGCAGCAGGCAAAGGTGCTGGCAGCAGAATGGCATTTAGCAGCTTCAGCACTGACAAGTTCTTTGCAGGCAGAAATGTGTGGAAGCTCCAGGCTTTGTGCTGGGCAGAAAAAAATACTGTAATGCAGCTTACAGAGTAGCCATGAATTCCCTAGACTTAATTGATTTTAATTTTTAATTTAATTGATTTTTGAATTGAAATTGAATTTGTTATTCCCCCCAAAAAAGGGGAATTACATCAAATTATTCAGAATTACATGGGATTACATTACTTTCTCTGTTTGCTGGTACAAGCATAATGTCTTCCAGAGGGAGCAGTTGGATTGTCCTGGTCAAGATGCAAAGCTCAGGCAAGAGGAACGTGGGGCAAGGTCACCAGTATGATGAGTGCTCCCCACCACTTGTTAGTGAGCACTTGAAGGTGCCAGAGAAGGGGTGTAGCCTGGCACCATGTGCAATCTACTGCTGGTCAGATGTGTTACTGAGCTGGATGGACTTTGGGGGTCATACTGCACCCTTTAACATGTTAGTTTTATCTCCTGGATATCTCCTGAAGCAGATAGTTAGTAGTTATATCCTCCTATCTCATGATGCCATCACTTGTCCAAAAAGCCAAGTGAATGTGGACAGAACCATCAGCATAGGGGGATGCTCAGTGTTTTGAGAAATCTGTCTTGGTGAATTTAGCTTAATGTTTTAGCTCCCTTCCACATAACAGACATGTTGCCTGTATTTTGTAGCCTCACTGTCTTTGCTGAAACATTCAAAATGGTGTGTAAATCCTGTGAGAAAGAAAACACTTGCAGGGATTTGATTCCTGTTTTTTCATCTTTTGAGCAGGTTAGTGTGGAGCTGGCAAAAATCCTTCTGCATCTGGAGGAGAAGACCTGCATTGAAGGCTTTGTGGAGCTCCGTCAGAGAGCTCAAGTTGCTGTTTTAACCACAGATCCAATACCTGTGAGTTCCTACTACTGCTTTCCTTTTTCCAGTTGAGACACGGGCAAAAATCTAAGCAGCTGAAGTCTCTTTCTAGCTTGACAGGAGCAGCTTTCAGAGTAGCTGGTTCATGGGTGACAGCATTTATGCAGAGACAGGCTGGGTACTGAAGACTCAGCAATGGATGAATGAGAGAACAGGAGGGACAAAAGCCTGTCAGAGCCATAGCAGGTGGAGACAAACAACTGTCTGGGGACTGTTGGTATGAGTGTGCCTGACAGGGCAAATTAGGTAAGGGCTTGTTGCACTGAGGGGAGATTGCTTCCCATAGAGGGAAGCTGAGGCACAAAGGGCTTCTCTAGAAGGATTGACTGGTGATTGTAATGATAGAATGACAAGATGGTTTGAGTTGGAAGGGACTTTTAAAAGATCACCTGCTTCCAACTTGTTTTGGTCCTGCTGTGGCAGGGGGGATTGGACTTGATGATCTTCAGGGGTCCCTTCCAAGCCCTGACATTCTGTGATTCTGTGAGTCCTGTGTCCAGTTCTGGGCCCCTCACTTCAAGAAGGACATTGAGGTGCTGGAGTGGGTCCAGAGGAGAGCAATGAGGCTGTGAAGGGACTGGGGAGAGGCTGAGGGAGCTGGGGTTGTTTAGCATGAGGAGAGGAGACTCGGGGAGGACCTTCTCATTCTCTACAGTACCTGAAGGGAGGCTGTAGTCAGGTGGGGGTTGGGCTTTTCTCCCAGGCAACAAGTGACAGGAGGAGAGGGCATGGCCTGAAGCTGCCCCGGGGGAGTTTTAGGTTGGATGCCAGGAATTGCTTCCTCATGGAGTGGGTGATGAGGAATTGGGATGGGCTGCCCAGGGAAGTGATGGAGTCACCATCCCTGGAGGTGTTTAAGGAGGGAATGGATGTGGCACTGAGTGCCATGGTCTGGCCAGTGTGGTGGGGTTAGGTCATAGGCTGGACTTGATGATCTCAGAGGTCATTCCCAGCCTCAATGATTCTGTGACCTGCATCTATCCTTTGTCAGTTTAAAATATTTACCCCTCATCCTATCATTAGAGGCTGTGGGCAAAAATCTCTTTCTGTCTTTCTTAAAAGCCCCCTTTAGGTATTGCAAGGCTGTGATAAGGTACCAAAGTGCTGTTGTTTAGGAACAAATCCTCTTTGTCATTTAATTCCTCTGTGGGCATCTGGAAGTGTGTGAATTTCCCTATTTGCACAGTGTGTCTCTTCCCTTCTCTTGGAGGCTTGCTGTTAATTAACAACAAACTGGACTTCTGAACTTGAGTGCTTTTAGAATTGATGGGAAGGCTGTGTCCACCCTGGGATGGTGTTCACTTCACCATGATTTTTCTCTACAGGTAGCAAAGTACTTGACCTCCCAGTTCTACTCTCTGAACTACAGCCTTCGCCAGCGCATGGACATTCTGGATGTAAGTGCTCACCTCCTGCTTTCCTCAGGTCTTTGTTCCACCAGTGCTGTTTCCCTGAGGTGCAGTGAGGTTACTGTGTGGAGGCTGAGGCATGGGAGTCTCTTCTTTTTGTATTTGTGCCTGGGTTCCTCCTCTAGTTTGTAACACAGCTACACTCACACAGTGATCCTTCCCCACAAAATACAAAAATACTGTGGTCATTTGGGACTCCTCCTGTGTCATTTCACTCATTGTCTCTGAAGAAAGAGTCACTGCTTCAGGGCTCATTGACCAAGTGGTTGGTCAGTTCCTCACAGCCAGCTGGGTGGCTGGGGGTTCATTCCCTTGCTGTCCATAATTGTAAACCTGTTGTGCCTTTCTGTCTAGCTGTTCCTATCAGTTTTGGTGCTGGTAACTCTGTTCCCTATAGTACAGGGATTACCTCTTTTTAACAGAACTTCCCTATTTTTTCATCTAGGTATTGGTTTTGGCAGCTCAGGAGCTGTCCTATCCCAAATCTCATGGGAAGACCAAGCATTCTGGTGCCCAGAAACCTTGTATCCATCTCCTCCCTGGAAGTGACAGCTCTAAGGATTGGAGAAAAATTGTTGATGAGAGGATCAAAAGCAAGACTCGGAGATTTGCTACGGTGAGGCCAGGACACAAACTAATGTCAGAAAGAAGGACACTAGAAGATGCTGTAATTCTAGTCAGAAAGAGCAAAATACCTGTCAAATTGAGCCCAACCCAAAGGAAAGGCTCTGTAACTTCAGATATGAATTTATCTTGGTATCTGTCTGAATCTTTCAGTGCAGAGTACTGTTCCTGTGATCCTCCCCTTGCTGGGAGAAGGTGGAAAATGAAACTTGAACAGTGCATTGAAGGATAGTAGTTGCTGTTTTATGCTTGTTCTGAGCTGGTCTGGCCGCTGCGGGGAGCTGTGACTGCACCTGATGGACCTGAGAACTTCCTTTATCTGTCTGGCTTCCTCCAGACTGGACTCTCTCAGCCTTCCTATTTTTCAGGGAAGTGAACTGGTGCCAGTTTCCTAGTTCCCAAATCTCCCTTCTGGTTCATCCTGGAGAACTTGCTTTTGAAAATTCCTTTATCCCTTGCGTGTTGTTGTTTCTTATATCTAACCCAGCAGTGCTGAGCTGTATTGTACCAAAATACTTCAATGTGTGTGAGTGTGTGAGAGGATCTGAAGTGGGAAGTGAGCAATCCTGTCTGGAAACTAGTGACCAGAGATGTATAAGCAAGCAGTAGCTGGCAATGAATCCACAAGGAATCCATAGTCTGGACAGTGTCCAGTGAAGTGGGAGGATCAGAGGCTGCACCTTGTGTCTAAACTTCATTTTTCTCTTGGACAGGGTCAGTCTCAGGTGAAACTGGATTCCAGCCCAAATGAGTTCAATTCTGTTGCTGGGCATTTCTTTTTCCCATTGATTCAGCACTTTGACAGGTGAGTCACCTGGGGATGTGGGGGTGGCAGCTGCTGGAGTCAACCTTGCTGCTGCTTCTGCTGGCATCTGTGAAGGGGTGAAGCCCAGAAGCTGTGTGGGAGCCCAGTGACACTGTACCAACACCTGGCTCATGCCTAAAGCTTAGATCTGGGGGAGGGGTTTGCCATCTCTTAGACTTATCTTTCCAACTCTTGTTGGACAGGAGAATGTAAGGTGCTGCAGAAGTGAAGATGCATTATGAGTAACCTGTCAGCAGGGACCCAGCTGGACAACTGTGGCAGTACCAAACCAGTTTGTCTGGGCTGCCTCTCCATCTTGGGAGGTTCACACAAAGCTGCAGAGCTCAGGCTGCAGTCTTGAACCAAAGTTAACGCTGCCTCAGGTTTGGGCCTGTCACCTGGGCTGCTCCTTGTGACCACATGGTAGGACACAGCACGCAGTTTCATGTCAGTCACTGAGGTCTTGACTTACCTGAGGAAGGCTGAGAATCAGGATTCTTGTAATCCCAGTCCTCCTGGTTTGTTTCAGTGGCAGTGGTGCTGGCTTTTGCTTGCCCTTCTTTCTAAGTAAAGTTTGTCAGCAGAGTGAGAGATACCTGTGGTGAGAGCAGAGGGTGTCACTGGGCTGGGAGCAGAGATGAGAGGACAGAGCTGGGAAGGACTGTACAGTGAGTGGTGCTGTTAGGGATTCAGGCTTGTGGGGGATAATTCACCCTGCATCACCACCTCAACTGTCCCACAAATGCTCAGATCAGCTTTCTCACTGCTGCAGCACTCTCAATCTTGCACTTGCAGGCCTCTGACAACGTTTGATCTTCTGGGGGAAGATCACCTTGTTCTTGGAAGACTGGTCCACACTTTAGCAGTCCTGATGTGCTTGGCCATCAACACTCTGGTAAGAAAGGCTGCATGAGCTTGCAGGTAGCAAGTCATGGTTGCACTTGATGATCTTAATGGGTTCTTTCCCAAGCAGAATGATTCTGTAATCTGTGATGAAGGGAGAGGCTTCCAGCCTGGGAGCTTCTGAAACAGCAGGGTGCTCTGGTTGGCAGCAAGTTTGAGTCTCCTGTGCTAAGAAGTTATGAAAAGGGCTGAGAAAAAAAGGTCAGAAGGGAGCTGTGATTCATTCACACAGCCCTGCACTATCTTGTGCTTATTCTGGTAGAAGAACTTATGAACATCTTTGGGAAGTTGGGCTTATAATTTTTGCCAAACTTCCAAAGTTTCCTCATCTGTGAAATACAGTTAATTGTAACCATGGTGTTCACCCCAAGGTCCAGTTCACCCCAAGGTCTCAGTGTTTCTGTCCTAACCCTGTTTTGTAGGCAGTGACTGCAATGGGGAAGGCACTGCTGGAGTTTGTCTGGGCTCTGCGTTTCCACACTGACTCGTGAGTTGTAGTTGTCTCTTTTCATGTCTAAAGATCAGCTGTGAGCCAGGCCCCAGCCATGGTTTGTCTTTGTCCAAGAGTAGCACCCGACTGAGAATGTCAGGGACTTAGTGCATGAACTCTGTGCTTTCCTCCAGCCTTGCCTTCTTATGTCTGACTGCACAAGCAGGTCATGAAGGCATTGCTTTCATGTCAGAACAACACATGGACTTGGCAACTATCTTCTAGTGTGGAGGTAGAATCATTACCTATGGAAAGCATGAGAGATTTCTTGATAAGCTCTCCATGTGGCAGTTTCATCTATGTTTACATGGGGAGTTCAGAAAACCTTAGATTGAGTTCCAGCATTCAGCCCTGGAAAGCAATTAAAGCATGAAGGCAAAATGCTGTAAACCTCCCAAGTTCTGTTTTGATCTCAGACTGCTCCAGGAATGTGAATTGTGCTGGAGTCCCTGCATCACAGCATGGCCAGGGCTCTGGGCAGGTGGGCATTCTGCCAGCTGGTGTACACTTGCTTGCTCTCCTAATCTGTAGGAATATTGCACAAGTCCTTCCAGTCACAAACATTGGACACGAGAACCCCTGAGGTGAGGAAATCAAGGTAGAGCATGAAGCAGCAGGCTCTGACCAGTTCTGTCTTTCTCCAACAGGTATGTGCGCCAGGGCCTGCTGTCCTGTGTCTCCTCTGTGCTCCTCAGTGTCCCTAAGGAGCATCTTCTGGAAGACATGACAGAAGAGCTCTTGGAGGCTCAGTCCTGGCTGGGAGGTAAGATGGTGAGTGGAGGGAGGGACAGTTTTTTTGGTTAGTGGTGCAGCCTTTTTGCAGCATCTCTTGTTGTGATGGGAGCAGTGATGTCCTGGCACTGAGCACAGGGGATTTCCATCAGAATTGTATTGATTGCTTGCTCCTAAGTTTAGGGCAAATATCAGCCCCCACTATGTGTGACTGTCCTCACCCCTACAGGCCAACCAAAAACTCCCAAAATCAGAGAATGTCAGGGGTTGGAAGGGACCTCTGAAGGTCATCCAGTCCATCCCCCCTGCCCCAGCAGGATTCCCCAGGGCAGGACACACAGGAACACATCCAGGGGGGTTTGGAAAGGCTCCAGAGAAGGAGACTCCACAACCTCCCTGGGCAGCCTGGGCCAGGGCTCCCTCACCCTCAAAAAGAAAAAGCTTCTCCTGATGTTTACATGGAACCTCCTCTGCTCCAACTTGTACCCGTTACCCCCTGTCCTATCAGTGGTCACCCCTGAGAAGATCCTGGCTCCATCCTCCTGGCACTCACCCCTTACGTATTTATCAACAATAATGAGGTCACCCCTCAGTCTGCTCCAAGCTGCAGACCCCCAGCTCCCTCAGCCTTTCCTCACAAGGAAGATGTTCCATTCCCTTCATCATCTCTGTGGCTTTGTGCTGGACTCTGTGCCCCATTTCTCTGTCTGAGCATCCACCCACCCACCTCGTGAAGCTGCAGCAAGGATTCTCATCATGCATATAACATCCAGGCAGTGACTTTGAGCAGCAGGAACTCCCAAGCCTGTCATGGCCCATTCACACCACGTGCACAGATGAGGTTCATCAGTGCTGAAAACAGAAGGCAGAGGAGCATGGCCTCATCTCCTGTCTTCCTTTTACTGGTGGAAAGAGCAACCTGTGAATGACAGCAAAGGACTTGGAGTGCTACACCCAACACACCACAACAGAAGCTCTGGGGTTCTGGGAGTCTGGAACTGCCCAAATTGGTGTTCGGGTATGGCAGCGTGCTGGAAGTCCAAGAGGAAATAATGCTGTGTCCTTCATAGGCTCCCTGGGATGGTTTCCTTCACCATTCTGACTCTTGGTGAGCTGACTTCCCACGGGGAGCAGGCGGGAAGCAGCACTGGCCCTGCAGCCTCTGATCCTTGCAGGCTGTGGGGCTTTGTGCCTTCTAAAAGGAAAAGAATTTTCTTGTGGGGCTGAGCACTTGATTTCTTTTCCCATGACTTGGTTTGCTCTGAGGAATCTGCCTGTCTCTGCAGTTAACACTGCTGTTGCCAAGTAAAGCCTTTCCAGGAATGTTACAAATGTGTTTTCAGCATGAGGGGCTGCCTGATTGGTTTTTAATGAGTTCTGTTTGGAAGGAAGAGGACGACAGAGCTCAGAGCATCTTTTGATGCCTGCAGGCAGTGTAATAACCAATGAACACTGCACAGGGGGTGCTGGTGGGGATGAGAGCAGAGTGAGATCCCAGCTCTGTGTATAGCAAAGGGGAAGTTTGTTCTAGGAGCCATTCAGAAGCTGTAAAGACCCAACTCTGCTCCACATCTGGTCAGATACAGTTGCAGTACAGTTTCAAACTGGCTCATCCTTCCACAGCTGCTTTCTGAAACACAACAGCTTCCTGGGCTACACCTTTGCTCTTTGTTGTAAGGCTGCAGGTGGAAGAGACTCTTAAGGGAAGCTCTGGGCTCCTCCAGCAGGTGAAGTCAGTCTCTAGAGACCAACTTCTGGGACCAAATCATGGTTCTGAGCTAGCAGCCTTGCTGTTCCTTCATGACTCTTGTGGAAAAGGCTTGGAAGAGGTGTCATGTATTAGCTCTGCTGCTCTAGCTGGGAAGAAGGACGTGCAAGCCTCCTATCACTGTGCCTAATGGCCCAGAGAAGCCACTGCTTTGGATTTTGGCTTGAAGCATCTGCATTTCTCCTGCTATGGCTGACAGTGAGGAACAGGGGGCCAGAAAATGTTACTCACCAAGTATTTAGTGGAAATCCACAAATCTGCCCCAGTTCGTTAGTGTCCCAGCAGGCTGCTGTCCCTCAGGGTCTGAGGGACTGCCTGTTCCTGCTTCAGCCTGCAGGCTGTAACTCAGCATATTGCCCATCAGAAAGTGTGTGTAGGGTGGTGTAAGAAACTGGACTGGCCACTTGGTGGATGCTTTGGGAGGTTTCAGCTGGGGAGAGAGGCTGGGATCCACCTTGGAGCTGCTGTTGAGTAGCCTAATCTTTCTCAGGGGAGGGAATACCTAAACATTTCTAGGAAACAGTTCCTCTGATTCCTCAGCAGCTGCCTTTGAGGGAATTCCCCACCCCTTGCAAGTGCTGTAGAGCTATGTCATAGGTAAGTTTGGTTTATGTGAGGCTCTGGTGCCCTGTGCCTCCCTTGCAGTGGCAGCATTTCAAGGTCCATGTTCGTGGCAATTGGAAACAGTGCCAGCAGCAACCTCTTGGCTTTTGAACTTGTACTGCTCTGTCTTGTAGCCTCCCCCCAGCTTTTTCTGCCTTCTGTAGAGGGAGTATGGAAACACCATGGTGAAGCTCTCCCTGAGGTTAAAAATAGCCCAGGTCCCTGTGGATGAGTCATGTGTTTGGGCTGACAGTGCCGGGCTCCCAGCACAGGGCTGTGCGTACAGGATATCCTCACACAGCCTCCCTGCTCTGCCAGGCTCCCCCTGCTCACACATCCTGCGTGCATCCTGGTTTTTACTTTGCAGGCCCACTGAGGACCCCTGGAATAACAGCTGCTGGGAGCAGCTCCATGCCCTCCTTTAACGCAGGAGGACCTGCTGGTTTCTCAGCCCAGCTGTTATCTCAGGATGGAAGAATATGTGGGAACCTGGGTGTCCCCCCTTTGGAGGGCAGTGTGACCACAGAGCTCAGGATGGACCCTGGACCATTTGTTGAGGTTGCAGGAATTGGCCGGGTGCAGATTTAGGCTTCTGAGTCAGTGGAATTCTCATTGTCACCAGGACTCAGACCAGCAGATTGGGTGAGGAATGGTTATGTACAACTTGGGGCCTGGAGGTTATTCCATGGAACACAACCTCACTTTCTGTAGTGGTTCAACTGACTCCTTGTTTCTGCTTCAAGAATGATCTGAGCATTATGACATGTGACAATGTCAGGGCACAGCCTAACTCCTGATGCTTAAGATAATCAAGTTTGGCCACCTTTGCCTTCTGGCCTAACCTAATTCCTGTGAGTAATGATGTCCAGCTCGGACTCGTTTGCATTTTCTGTTGCATTTGGTGATGGTCAGTGTTAAGTGAAGTGGTTTTCCCATCTTTTCCAACTAACAGTGGCCACTTCTTTTACAGATGTGGTGGAGAAAGATCCAGATGGGGACTGCAGGAGGCTGGCCTTGCAGAGCCTGCTGCTCATGGAGAACCTGAAAAAGAAACTCACACCTGACCCTTCCTAGCCAAAGGGTAGAAGAAACAACCTTTATGTCATACTCTTGCCAGCTGGATGTGTGTAGGCACTGCTGGGACCTTTTTCAGCAGTCACCTGGCTGGAGAAGAGGAAGAAGGGGGGGGGGAAGGGTGCCGAGCTGCAAGCCAACAAACCTGACTTGACATCTGGACTTTGTAGTGGGGGCCAATTGAGTGAGCTCTTGCCATCCGGTACAGAGTGTACAGATGCAGGAAGGGCCTCACTGCCATCCCTGCACCGCCCCTGCCCCCACCCCCAGCTATTTATAACCTTGGCAGCTCCGAGTGCTCTGCTAAAAATACAGGGAAGATCACATAGCAGGCTTCTTGTCAGAACAACAGGAGGGATGGAGAGAGCCCCTTACCTCCCAGGGCTAAGTGTAGGACATGCCCGGGGCAAGGGCTGCAGTGTCTCCTGGCTGTCAGCATGTGGTAGGTGCTCATCTGCTGTTGGGAGGGATTGGTGCAGGGAATGACACTCCTGGTGAGCTGTAAGAACTGAACAGCTACACTGAAGTGCTGAAAATGTGCTATGCCTTAAAAGGCTTGAGCCAGAGCTGTGCTGTGGTTAGAAGGAACAAAGTTGGAATTTCTTTATGTATCAGCATAGTAGAGAAATAAGCTTCTATTAAAGGAAAACAAACATCCAGCTTTTAAAAATGTTCTTCTACCTTTTGTCCCTGAAAGTATACACCCTTGAAACTTAAGCCCAAGTATTCAAGCAAGTCACAAAGCAGGAAAAGAAAAAAAAAAAAAGAAGCCAGAAGGATGGGCTGGCATGCAATGTGAGTGACTTTATAAATACACCCATGTGGGGCAGGGCAGGAGGCTTCAAGGTAAGCAAAACCTTGGTCACTTTTGTTGGGCTTCATATTTCAGTTCATATTTGTATCCTGACTGGTACTGAGTCGCCTGAGATACCTGGGAAGGTTGGAAAAGAAGCTTCACAGTGAGGAAGAACCTTCACTGGCTCAAAGTGGTGCAGGTTAAGCAAGGATGGAGGTCCCTGCCCAACCCCAACCATTCTGTGGCTGGGAGGTTTAGTCCCAATTGTTGTCAGTGGCAGCTCGAGCCCACATCACCCTGGGATGCAGTGAAACGCAAAAAGCTTTGGGTTGGGAAAAGTCAAAAAGTCTCCATTTCAGCCAAGCTCCTACCCAAAGGGGAGAGAGATGCTTTTCAGAAGCTGTGACTTGTAGAGAAAGACAAATCAGCACCTGAGCAGATTAAAGCTGTACTTGAAAATGTTGTCAGCTCAGGAGTTTCCACCTCAGTCACTCGACTCTTGTGTACTTGGAAAAAGGCCTGAAGTTAACATACAATTCTGGCTGGGTTATTTTTCCCTCAAATTTATTAAAACACTTAAAAAACCAGTTTAATTACAGGATATTACATTTGAGTAATATTTTAACCTCAATACAGTTGCTTGTACAGTCAAACAGGAAAAATAAATTTCTTAGTAACAACCAACAAGTCTTCTAACAGCAGTAACTGGGGGGTGACCCCTAACAAGGCCACAGATGGTGACCTGGCAATGAAACCAACTTTGTGTTTGGTTACTTAAGTTGTCAAGAGTCCTCTACCACCTCCTCAGCCCTTTCTTCTTCCACCTCCTCAGTCTCCATACTGCTGTGGCGAAGCTGCTGAGCAGCCAGGGTTCTGCTGGCAGGAATGCCCACTCCTCGCTGCACGGCCTCAATGCTCTCCTGAGCCACGAAGCAGCTCAGGTTTGTGGCTGGGATTTTCCTCTGCATCTCTTCCAGGTAGCGGTGAGCCTGAAGCAGCACAGAGATCATGGGTGGGAGGGGTGAGTTGTACTGTCCCAGCAAACCAGTGAAAAGTGTCACTCTTGCTGGGGGGCTGAGCTCTTGATAAGAGATCAGTGTGGGGAAGTGCTGGCACAGACAGGAGTTGCAGCCTTTGCTAATACAGAATCATTTTGGTTGGAAATGACCTTTCAGATCATCCAGTCCAACCCTTCCCCCAGCACTGCCAAGGCCACCACTAACCCATGGCCCTCAGCACCACATCTCCACAGCTTTGAAACCCCTTCAGGGATGGGGACTCCACCCCTGCCCTGGCCAGCCTGGGCCAGGCTCTGACAACCCTTTCAAGTGAAGAAGTTTCTCTCAATATCCAATCTAATCCTTCCCTGATCAACTTGAGGCCAAAAGTTCCTCTTGCCCCATCCCTTGTTCCTTGGGAGCAGAGCCCGACCCCCCCTGGCTCCAACCTCCTCCCAGGCAGTTGCAGAGAGCCAGAAGGTCTCCCCTCAGCCTCCTCTGCTCCAGGATCAACACCCCCAGCTCCCTCAGCCCCTCCTGCTCAGACTTGTGCTCCAGACCCTTCCCCAGCTCCATTGCCCTTCTCTGGACACACTCCAGCCCCTCAATGTCCTTCTGGTCCTGAGGGGCCCAGAACTGAGCCCAGGACTGGAGGTGCAGCCTCCCCAGTGCCCAGCACAGGGGGATGGTCCCTGCCCTGCTCCTGCTGGCCACACCAGTGCTGGTACAAGTGCTCAGTGTCCTTATGCCTCATACCAGTGGCAGGTTATGATTACTCCAAAAGCTGGTTGTGTGTGTGGTGCTTCTGCCCCGAAGGCACAAGTCACCATCTCCTCAAACTACTGCAATTTTACAGTTTTCTCTGCTTTTTTCATTAGGTGGCAAATGAATTGCAGTGTAATTGCTGAGACACACAACCAGACAGACCCAAATAGTAACTGGGAATGTTTAAGAAGCCAGCACTATTTCTGCACTGTCCTGTGAGCTTGCTTTTTCTCTTTAGTCCCATGAAATGAAAAATACATAAATTGGAATATGATTCCTGAGGACTACCACACCCTGCTGATCAGTTTAGCCCCTGTACAGGAGCATCTACTATGGAATGTCTTCCTTGACAAGAGAGCTGTGGTACACCAGTGTATGTAAAATACAGGGGCTACAGACTGGAAGAGTTAAGAATTAACTGACCAGATGGAATTCCTCCACTCGTACATAATGTTCCACCAGAAATCCCAAGATGTCTCCATGTCGGATGGCACTGTCAAACTCTTGTTCAGCCAGGAGAAGTTCACACTGTCTGACTGCTGCTTTGGGATCTTCAGAGTAAAGTCTAGTGAAAGAACAAAAGGAAACTGGTAACAATCAAGGGAGAGTGTTCAGCTTGTCATGAGAAAAACAAAGATCCCAGAATCCTAGAAAGGGACCTTAAAGGTCACCCAGTGCCACCCCTGCCATGGGCAGGGACACCTCCCACCAGCCCAGGTTGCTCCAAGCCCCATCCAACCTGGGCTGAGACACTGCCAGGGATGGGGCAGCCACAGCTTCTCTGGGAAACCTGGCACAGGGGCTCAGCACCCTCACACCAAACAATTTCTTCCTAATGTCCAACCTAAATCTCACCTCTTCAAGTTTTAAACCATTTCCCCTTGTCCTCTCACTATGTACCCATGCAAAAAGCCCTCCCCCAGCTTTCTTGTAGCCCCTTCAGGTACTGGAAAGATGTTGTGTCTCATAATCACCTTTCTGACAGAGCTCCCCCTGGTCAATGCACTTTCTTACATTTCTGGTTACCTTTTCATCTTTAATGTCAACAGCACCTTTAAAAATAACACCATGGTTTCTCTGCCAGACGATCATAGCAGCAGCTTTTAGAAAAGACTCTGCAGATGATTTATGAAGCTGTAGGTACTAAAACAGCTTTTCTTCTTTTATGACAACTCTGACATGAGTTTTGCATACTGCAGCTCACCTTTGAGCGGTGATGAAGCGCTTTATCAGGGTCAGCTTGTCCTGCAAATGTGCCAGTTTGGTCTCCTGCTCCAGAGGGCTTTTTGTCTTTGCTTTTGAAAGGCATTTACATGCTTCTGTCAGTGCTCCCAGGGCTTTCTCATAGTTCTGATACTCATCAATTTCTACCTGCAAGAGGAGACATGAGATTAATGTCTTGCTCCAGAGCTGTCAACACAAAAACCTTAAGCAGTTACAGAAGGGGGATGTACCTGAGCACACGCCTCATAGAAACCTGCCAGCAGGTCGAAGGCTTTTCCTTTAGTGTAGAAGCTGATGATCTTCCTCATAATCTCAGGGTCCTTACACCAATCGAGTGACTGTAGATAGTTGGCTGCCATTATATAAATCTCTCTCTGTCTGGAAACTCCCGCAAAGAAGACAATCTTCTCAGTATCTCCAGATTTCAGCAGTGCACTCATAGCCTAGCAATGGGGGAGGAGGGGAAAAATAGAATGGTGAATGCTAAAACACAAGCTGAGAGGGCTAGGAAGCCTCATCGGAATGGTCTACAGAGTGAAGCCTGTTCCAAGATTGACTGAACTTCCCAGAACACCCTTGTTTTGAGAAATCTTAGGTCATGGGATCAACCTCTTCAGCTCTTTTTAATACCTAGACAGACTGACCTTTAACCTGTTTCCAGTTTGTGTGTATTTCTTGGCAGCCATGCGGTAATTGCCCTGTCTCATGCAGCAATCAGCAATTTGCTCCAGCAGCTCTTTCCTGGACTCCTCAGAGAGGTCCTCAGAGTCCGTAGAGACCGTCATCTTCTCAGCCATCTCCTCTGTGATGGTCAGGTTCTGCTTCAGGCAGACTTGCAGAGCTTCACGGTACTAATGGGGGTGAGAAAGCACGGAGGGGTTGCAAACATTACAGTGATGCTTCTCCTTGCTTGTGGTGTCACCTGCAGAAACTCTTTCTGTGCAGGCACAAACACTGGGGGTGATGGATGCTCTATCTAGAACACTGCTGTGTAGTGAAGCATCCTGGACATTAGCTCCTGTTCAGGTACCTGCTGTCTCATTTTGCTGGCTAAGAACCCATTTGTTCATCATTTCTCACTTTTTTTCTCAGAGGACACTGGTGTGGCACTAAGGAGGCAACCAGTTTGTCTCTTTGAAGGTGACATTCTCATAGACATTCGCATTGGATTTTTTAGGCATGACTGATTCTCTTCAGGTTTTCAGCAAAACCAAATGAAATAAATACAGGCATTTGTAAGATTTTGTTAAATATTTTACTACTTCCCATACAGAGCTCACCTTCCTGGCTGTCAGCAGCAGCTCCACTGCCTTCTCATACTGAGCATGTTCAATGAAAAAATCTGAGCATCGGGCTAGCAGAGCTGGGTCTGACTTCCCATCCAGGTCCTTAGCAATTAGCTGGAGGGCCTCAAACTGCTGCGTGGCAAAGGCGAGCTCCAGGGCTTTGGAGAAATGTCCTGCCTGCAAAATGAAGACTGGAATAAGCACTGCAGAATCAGCTCACAGGATACTCTATAGAGTGGTCTAATAAAGCACTGCCCACCATGAAGAAATGACTGATGAACACTAAGTGCAGTAAAAACCACAGTGGATTTGGTGTTCTTTTGCTGTAAGAACTGCTTCAGTTTAAAGTTTGGTCTTTGTAACTAAAAAGACCTTTACCTTGTGGTATAACATGACAGCTCTGTCCATATGCTCCCCCTTTTCCTCATAATAGCAGGCTGCCTCTATCATGGCTTCCGGAGAGCTCCGAAGAGCCAGGGTCATCAGCTGGTCATCTGAATTGTTCTCCTATTCAAAAAGCAAAGATTTGGCTTTAGGTATGCAGCAAATATTTCAGAATTGTGTCTTCTAGCAAGCCTACAGCTTTATACTGTCCCATGGCACCCACCAGCCCCCCATGTGAAACCTGCAGCCAGCCCAAGTAACTTTGAGCTGCAACCTCAGTCATTTGTTCCAGGCAGTTTTCTGTGGAGTTGTACAAGAAACTCATGAGAACGCAACTAAAATAAAGAAAACAAAATAAAGCAACAACCAAGCCTTTGGTGTCACATCTTTTGTAGAAGATGCAGGTGGAAGCCAGGAGCCTCTTTGCCATGGGCTGCAGAGCAGTAAGCAGTGTCTCCCAGGAGGGGATGGGCACAAACAACTTTCATTCTGCTGCCAAAGGAGAGGATCCCACTTTGCTCAGGGACACAGCTCTACCCCCTGCCTACCTTACACAGGCGGATGGCATTGTTAAAGGCCTTGGCCTTGGTGTAGAAATGCACAGCCAGACTGATTTCACCCTGGCCTTCATAGTGTCGGGCCACCTGGTATGATGCTGCCCAGTTCCCTGTTTCATTTGCTATTTCAGCAGCCTGAAAAAGAAATACAGATTTACTTTGTGCCCCTCATCCTCCCAGGAATGAGGGTTCCCTGGAAGGGAGCAGGCTGCTTTACCTTCTGAATGTTGCCCTGAAAGCAGTGGATGCGGACCAGGGAAAAATAATCTTGAGCCAGTGTATAGTACTGTAGTGCAGATTCCATATCTGACTGGCTCTCCAGATACTGAGCCCACCACTTCCACAGGCTCCTAGAAAAGCAACAGTATTAATTGCAGTAACAAGAACTGCCAGAGGCAGTGTTTTTTACTCTTGGAGATCAATTTACTCTTGGAGATCAATTCTTTAGAACACAGAGAGGCTTTAATCCAACTCAAGAGTGACATTCAGAGGTCTGCACCACAGGGGACTTCAGCCTACACAGCTAATGTGTCAGTTCTGGAATGAGATGTAGCATAACCCTAAAAAGCTGCAGAAGGATCATAATGGATAACATAAGGGGTGAAACTGAGGCTGAGAGGATCCATACTCCTCTTTCTCTGCTCTCTTCACAACTGTATTTCAGACCTGAAAGTCCCCTCAAGGAGAAGGAACAAGCATAGCACTGACTTGTCTTTCATCTTGTTGACGTAGTTCTCCAGGCCTTGTAAGTCTTCAGAGAACATCCGGGGTACCTCGAACCTGTGTGTGTCTGACTTCTCATAGCTGCAGAGGAGAAGAACACAGCAGATGTGCAATGATGACCTTACTAGCTCCTTTCCTGTCTAACAAATCCATTTAATATTTTTTGACAGCTCTAGAGTGACAACTCCAGTAACACTGCTCCGTTTGGATTTTTAAGTTTACTCTAAGCCCAGGTGCAGTTTGCCAGCACCATCAAAAATGAAAAGTTCAATGGTCCTGCAAGGCACCTGGAATCAGGCAGGCAATGTGAGGACAGAACAGTAAATACTTTAAAAGTGCTAGTGATGGTCCAAAGAACTATCCCAGAAAGCTTCCCAAGCATTAAGCACAACCCTGTGAAAAGGCTGCAAGAGCCCTGGACTCCTCTTGCCTGGTCCTTGTGCCATGGACTGCAGCTTCAGCTCATTTCCAGTACCAGATCACTGCACTGATGCCACTGGCAGGCTCTCCTCACCCTCTTGCCCATCTTGATCATCAGTGGGTCTGTCTGCTCAGGCCAGAGCTCTGCTCTGACTCCAAACAAATGCAACCTTATTATAGAATCATAGAACCATACAGTAATTTGGGGTGGAAGGAACCTCTCAAGGCATCCAGTCCAACCCCCTGCAGACAGCAGGGATATCTTTAATGAGATCAGGTTGCTCAGAGCCTCATTGAGCCTCACCTTGAACATCTCCAGGGATGAGGCCTCAACTGCCTCCCTGGGCAACCTGTTCCATTGTTCCACTGCCCTCATGGTAAAGAACTTGATCCTAACATCCAACCTAAATCTGCTCTTTTCTAATTTAAAGCCATTGCCCCTCATCCTATCACTCCAGGCCCTTGCAAACAGTCCCTTCTCCATAATTATAATTACTATTATTACTACTATACTGTGAGGCTTCATGCAGTAAAATTCATACAAACCCAAGATTTCAAACAACAAATACAACACATTCCAAAACCACCTCCCTTAACTTCTCCAGCGACTCATCAGTCACAGGAGTCTACAGGTGCCTGTAGACTAAATTCTGCCACAGCAGTTGTGTTGGGACTCTCAGGAGAAGTAAACAAGTGGTTTTGTCATGGAAAAGAGGGCAGTGGTCTTCCAGAGGCAAGTACAGGATTGGATACTCATGGGGTTCAACTTCTGGCCCCGAGAAGACACTGAACCTTCCTGATGTGAAGCTCCAGCTGCCTGGGAAGTTGACTGTAACAACGCTTTTACTCCATGAGGTAGAAAGCACCAGAAACAGGAAAAGACTTCAATCAATGATGAGTAGTCACCAGCAGACACCCTCCTCAGCCTGCCTCCAGCCTCCACCAGCAGAAGGAGGCTCTAACCCCCCACCCTGTACTGGTGCTTACTGGGTGAGTGCAGGGCCATGCTGGCCGGTGGCCTCCAGGTACTTGGCGTAGTTGTGGTGGGTGGTGCGGAGGTGGAGCCGGTCCTGAGTTTCTGCCGTTTCGATGGCTTCCTGCCACTGGTTGGAGGCTTGGTAGAACTTGTTGAGGAGGTCGTAGCGCTTGCAAGCCTTGTAGAGACGCTCTGCATCCTCCTGGGGGAAGCAGAGAAACGCCTGGTGAGGTCCCACCAGCGCTTCCCTGGGGTCTTTCACAGGGGGCTCTGCGCCTGGGAGGAGGTGACAAGTGCTGGTCCTTGGCATGCAATTAGAGGAACAATCATCCAGCCAAGGGGGGGTTAACCAAGTGAATATACCTGCCTGAATATACCTGAATATACCTACCTATATCGCCTGGTTTAGCATGTTCCTGGGCAACGGGATGCTTAGGGGAAAACAAGAAAAGCTTTGGGATCTTGGCACTTAATGCACAGTAACAACTGGAGGTGACAGGAGGAAGCCATCAGCAATCAAACACTGCCATCAGGAGCACAAACCACTTCAGAAAGGGGAGACCTGAGCTCCAGGAGAAGGTTGGAAGCAGGAGAGGTTTTGACAAGGAAGTGTTGTGTGCCAGGGGACCCCCTGCCACCTCCAAGCAGGGCTCTGAGGCAGCAAGGCTGTGCATGGACACCTAAAGCCCACTTGTGGAAATAAATGTTATCCATTTGAGACAACTGGAGCAGAAGGATTTTGCTGATGCTGGCACAAGGGATGAACAAGCTTGGAACTATTATTTTTATGTTTTGAGAGGTACTCATGTGGAAGGAGCATTTTCCTGCTCCACCCAACTGCTGTCTAGCTGGACACTATATTTAGTAAATCGAGATTATCTGTCCAAGACAGAAAAAGTTTTTGTCTCTTCTTGTTTCCAATTCAGAAAAGCACAGACAGTAGAGGTAGAAGATGCCTGCACTGTGATCCTGCAGATGAAAAAGAGCTACAAACTGCATTCATTCCTCTCCCCCTCTCCAGCTAGATCTCAGTATCCAAAAGAAGTACTGACTCTTTTCAGCCTCAGAGCTTCCTCTGACAGGAAACTTTTCCAGACATTTGGTTTGAATTTTCCTTTTATTCTTCACTTTAACTCAGAATAGTTACTCTATCTCTAGCATTTATACTCAGTTGTAGATTGCTAAACACCTCCTGAAGCCAAATTCTAATTATTTGGCTATCTTTACTATTTCCTTGCCTGTGAAATCTTTCCAAGAGCTTAACAATTTGCTTTGATTTTCTCTCAACTTCTTCCAGTTTGTCAATGTTTTTTTCTTGTAATGAGATACTCCAGGGTGGAAGTCAACCTTCCAGCTGTAGCTGCAACAAATTCAGACAGATGTTTCCAAATCAAAGCCCCAGGATGTGATGTCTCCTCAAAGGCAGCCCAAAAGGGATTTTTGCTGTGCTAGCACCTTGCCATTTTCCATCTAATTTGTGATTTCCTGTGAACTGTGGGGTAGTTCATCAATTTTCATTCCCCATTTTTTTCTCTTACAGATCGTAGGCCTGAATTTGTTACAGTCCCCAAATTAAAAACCTCTGCTTTTCTTACAGATGCCTGAAGAATCCATTAAATAAAGATGAACTGAGTGGAACACATGCTCCTACAGTTCATCCTGCTCAGCTCTGCTCTGGACAGTTTGCAATCCACATGATAATGTTGGTCTCAAACCCATGGTAGATCTCAGTTCTGTTGGTAACCAACAGAGTGGGCTCAGACTACAAAAAAGCCCCATGGAAACACAAGGTCTGTTTTGGTTTGTGTTTGCTGCCAGGTGGGGCTCCAGATCTAGGTCTAGGGGACAGCTGCCCCACTCACCAGATGATGGGGAGAACAGTCTGACCACATCCTCTGGCTGTGCTGGGTCCAGGCAAATTAATTCTCCCACCATGGGAGGAGCTGGGATGGAAATCTGGGTGACTGTAGTGAAGCAAGCATCCCTGGGACAACCCAAAGAGCAAACCTGACTCCCCAGAGCTCTCTGACCCCACAGGGAAGGTCCAGTTTGCCTCCACAGCCTCAGTGCCTGAAGCTAGCCCTGGTTCCCTGGCAGAACACAGCTTTAGCCTTTCACTCTGCAAACAAACATGTCAGGATGGAACTTGTGTTTCCCACGCTGGGCCTTCAACTGTTTGTTGAAACTATGTTTTGTTGAAACATAGCATACTTTCAGATTTTTTTATTTTTATTTTTTAAATCCAGTCAAACCTCAAATGATTGAACTTGAAAGAATTATGCCCTGGGACAACGGGATTTCTGTTTAATGCTTCCCACATAAACCATCCATAAAAGATGTTTCCTTCATTCAACCATTTCTTTCAGCAATTTTTCGTAGGGGAGTACAACTGCCACCCAAGCCCTGCACAGCAGTTAAGAGAACAGACAAATTATTTTGTTTATGGTACACTGATTTCCAGGCATCAGATCCTGCCATGCTCACTCTCATCTGCTCTTTGAGGACTAAAAGGGCTCAGGGGGTGGGCTGAGTGGCTGGTGCTGAGGGGAGCCCCTGATGGGTGTCACACAGGAACCCTGCAGCATGGGGCTGGGCAAGGCTGCAGACACTGAAACTCAGCTTCAGGGAAATATTTCACAGAATCCCAAAATGTCAGGTTGGAGGGGACCTCTAGGACCACCTGGTCCAACCCTTCTAATATTATTGTTTCTATGAGATGTCTCAGCACCCCATCGAGCTGAGACTTCAAACTTTCCAAAGTGGGGGAATCCACCACCTTTCCCCTCAGAACTTCATCACTCCCTGGAAACCTGGCAAGGGAGAGGTTTTATTTTCTTCCAAGGTTTTTTGCATCTCAGAATTAAAAAACCAAGATCAGTTTCCCCATCCCCGTGCCTAGCTAACGGGGTGGACATTCCCAGAGAGGTGAGGTTGGGGGGTTACCAGCATGCCCAGCTGCATAGCCAGCATGGCCACTCTGGCCTCGTGCTCAGGTTCCTGCTCAGCATCCCTCAGGGCCTTGACTCCTCTGGCATGTCCCATGTTTCCAAGGCAGATTTTGGCAACATCAAGCCTCTGGGTCCTCACACACATGCGAGCCATGTTCTCCCAGACAGCCTCACTGTGGGAAATGGGGAAAAAAAAGAAGGAGAGGTGTTATAGTGTCACCCTTAGGGCTTGGGTATTGAGCAGGTCAGATGCAAGGAAAGAGTGGGAAAGGGAAAACCATCAGTACACTGGAGGTAACCAAGAGATTCCAGTTGCTGTGGGAAGACTGAAGAGGGACAGAAACAGGCCTCAGTTAAAAAGGTTAATTTGGAGCTGAATGACCACAGCCTCAGGGAAATACTGCAGGCTTTGTTCTACAACCATGTCCATCCAGAGCAGTTGTGTTTGCACACACCTTACACCCACCCATCTTCTTGCTGTAGCTGCACACAATGCCCTCACATCCATGCTCATAAATCAAAATTAAGACTTGGAAAAAAGGTCTGATACACATCAACCTTACACAGTGAATGTCCTGCTGCTGTCCTGTACACTTCCAATGTGGGACAGCTGTCAGAGCTGCACTCAGCGACAGGGAACAACTGACCAAAATATCATGTTCTCAAGCAAAACTTGCCTAAAAAATGGCACGCACACACACAGACACACACACAAAAAAAGGGTTTGTAATGCTCAGAATGAGAACTCAGGGTTAAGAGCTTACACTGCAAACTCCTCTGTCATGAGAGAGACAGGGACTGTCCATGCTCCCCTGCAGAAACACCAGGTCTCAGGTGACTATCACATGGAGTGACAAGGAGACTTTCATAGATCCTATTTACATTTAAGGCCCTTCAGAGTACAAGGCAATATGTCTGGCTGATAAAAACCACCAGCATTCGATGTTTGGGGTTTTTTTCAGCATGTGAGACTCAGAAGTATGGTCCACATGCTTCCCAGACACCACCACAGCACAAAATACTCTTCAAAACTACAAAATTGGGGGGGAAAAAGGAACATTCTTCAGGCCCTGCATCTGCAAACAAATCTCCTTCCAGTTTTCCCATGATCAAAATGTTTTTCTCTTCCCAGTTGCTGTGGGAAAGCCCTGCACAAACAGGGGAAAGTGACTAACCGGGAAGCAGATGAGACACAACATGCTCTCAAACACATAGAGGAAGGCAGGGAAAAAAGGCTTTTCCTAATCCCCTTTACAATTGGAGCATCCTTTATTTGCAAGTACCACTGGTATACATTTTTCAGGTAGGGATCAACATAAATAAATGACATAAAATTCAGGAAGAAAATAAAATAGGAGCAGAGGTGACAAGCAAGGGGCAAATTTCAGCTAGTTCAGAGGTTTTACTTGGTTAGAAAAGCAAAAATTCATGTCTGGATACTTCAATGAATTTCTTACAACTGTATATCCAGCCCAAGGGGGGTTCAAACTCAGCATGCTCTCATCTGCTCCAACATGTCCCAGTCCTCTGGACCAGTGACAGGGCAGGGACTGCAGAACGGGAAAGGCCTCACACAAACTTCTCTGCTGGATCCTTCTGAGCATAAATCTATACATAACCACTCAATACAGAAATGCTGACTTCTATCAGATGAAGATTCCTTATTTTTGAGAACTTAGAACTGGTTGCTCTTTTATTTCAGCCACTGCATCTATCTGGAGCTGGAAAAAGAAGGAAAAACACCATTAAGGAACACTGAGTCCATGTTAGATGTGGTCACTTGGCTTTAATCTACAAGGACAGTGAGTTCTGTCCTTAACAGAGGATGTCAAATCTCATGCAGGTGGCCATGGCTGCACTTCACTACACACAAGGAAAAGAGATCTATTTTCCAAACTCTATAGCATGCCAGAAGAAGCTGCCACCAGTTATTTCACTCTGGGTAAAGGAATTCACACAGTGCTGTGCTCTGTCAAACTGACCAACAACCAGATTCTGACAGGCAAACATCAGCTGCCTTTTCCAGAGCTCTGACTTCTTGCAGTTCCCTCGATGGAAGACAAGAGTTCATGGCCTTGAGAAGATGAACCACTGAGACATCTGATTTAGACTAGAGGGAATGGAAACTTCTGAAAGGAAATAGACCTCGTAGTGTGTTTTAAGGTACAAAGTTAAGAGGTAACAGTGTGCCAAGACACACAGACAGGCTTAGAAGATGCTCCTCATCATTTGTTGGCTGCCTTGTGCTCTCCTGAATGGCAATGGCTCCTGCCACCTTCAGAGCTCACCAGGAGCTGCTGCCCCAGCAATTCCTACTTGTGAGCTCACACCAGGGACCACCAGAGGTACCTCTGCCTGGAGAGCTGGAGCTCTGCCATCCCACCTCTTCCTCCCCCCCTACTAACCCTTTGCAAAACTAACCTGAGGGGCTCCAGCAGGGTTGTGCTGCTGGGTGCAACAACAACTCCAGAGGCAGAACCATCTCCAGCTGCTGTGCTCTGCACGTGGTGGTGTTTCAGAGCTGCCTCCCCGACAGCCACAGCTGGGCAGATGGTGAGCACACACACAGAATGCAACACTGGGGTCATGTCAGCCCAAAGACACTGAGCTTGGAAGTGGTGACATAGAGCAGAGCTTGCATAGTGCAGGAGACCCAAGCCAGTCACCAGCACAGGTACCTCACCTTCCCTCTCACCATCCCCTCTCCTGCCTCTGCCCTCCAGAAGCACCTGAAGGGATGTCTCATCTAAGGAACCTGGCCCTGCTTTGCCCCTCAGGTTACACCAGGGAAGGTTTTCTTCAAGGAAGAATTTCTTCACTGAAAGGGTATCAGACACTGGAACAGGCTGTCCAGGACAGGGATGGAGTCACCATCCCTGGAGGGATTTAAGAATTGTGTAGACAGAGTGCTTAGGGATGTGGCTTAGTTAATGACTTTACAGTGTTAGTTTAACAGCTGGACCAGATGATCTTGAAGGTTTTTTCCAAAAAAGTTGACTCTGTAATGCTGTGATTCTGTGATCTTTGTATGCATGTAGTATATGTTTACTAATACGTTTACACTTGCATTTGTTATTTTAATATATTATTATATCTTATTTAAAAACTAGAAAGGTGCCAGAGTAACACCACCCTGTGAAATGCAAAAGATCCAATGTACTTTACAAAAACAAACTACCACTAGCTCCACAGAAGGTCTCAGTGTCTGTGGCACAGTCACCCACCACAGAGCACCAGGACCAAGCCTTGGCCAAGCAGCAGCCTGGAAGGTGCCTTGCCAGTACCAGGGGAGACAACACACCAGATCAGCACTCCAAGACCTGGTCCAGGACCAGGACATGGCAACTGGTTCACCCACAGCTCCTGCAGAAAGAGCAGGGGACCTTCAGCCCAAACATCAGTTTTACCTTCAACCTGGAAGGACATCTCCAGCCTCTCCACACCATGGATGATCAGAGAGAGCAGACATTTCTTATTAGAGATTTCCCTCACAAAATACTGAGCTGGAGGCACCTGGCAGCTGCCTGGCAGGAGCAGGCAGGCCTGTGGGCAAGGGATGGGTTTAGAGGCAAGAAGGATCCAGGGAACATCATGTTTCCATGTTTCTCAGAGTCTGGAGAGGACCAGTCTCAAGAGCCCAGCCTGCCTGGAAGCAATGCTGCCCCTTGGAGGGTGAGCAAAATAATGTAGGGCTGGCTGAGGAACACGGACCATGAGGAGCAGAACAGGCTCATGTGAATTCCAGGCAAACCCATGGTTTGTCTCTCAACAGTTTTGTAGCAAGAAAGGCAGATCAGTCCTTCCATCCCCACCTGGCAGCAGTAACTCTGCTCTCCAGACTGGCCTCCCGCCCCCGTCACACAGAATAAAATGCCAAGTGAGGCTTTACCCTGCCCCCAGCTCATGCTCTGGGAATTTCCTGTTCTTCCCCTCCTCCTCCTTTTCTCCACTCTGGAAAGCAGCTCCATCTGCACTTCATCAGCTGAAGCTGGAAACTTGGTGAAGAGGAGAGGCAGCCAGAGGGGGAGCAGAGCCTTGGGAACACTCCCAAGCATCCCAGTGTGGGGGTGAATCCTCTGCTGCTGCCTCCCCCCCAGCTCCAGGACACAGCAACAGCACCAGGGATTTGGAAAGCAAACTTCAACAAGTCCTAAGCCTGGACACAAGATTTACCACATATTTGAAGACAAAGTTTTTCTCTCTGAGCTTTTGAATCTGTTTTTCTATGAAACTACGTTTAGAGCACCTAACAGTCTGATTTTACAAACGTGTTCTTGTATATTTTCCTTACCCATTTTCCATGAAAGTTTAAAGAAAAAATCCAGTAAATGGAGTATTATTTACAAATCATGTAGAATTTGCATGTATGAAGCATCTCGCTGCAAAATAGCTCTCCCACTAATTAGTGGAATGTGTTTGGAAAATGAATGTATGTTCTGCCTCTTGCTTCTAAATATCTTGATCAGGAGAAAAAAGAGTGTCTCTCCAACTTGGGCCCCACTTCACTGAACTGGACAAAGCATTCTGGCAAAAAAAAAAAAAAAAAAAAAAAAAAAGCATTCTGCTTGAAAAGGATATTGTGTAAGCAAAGAGCAATACCAACAGAAGTTGTAGTAGTTGTAATACCAGATATAACATCTCTACTGCCATATGATGTATAATTTAGAAAAGGATGGGACAGAGCAGATGTTGCTTCCTGAGGAAAACTATCAATATCTATACCTAATATACCTAATACCAATATCTATATCTAATACCTTGCCTGGATGTCAGTAACTTCAAGTTACCCCTTCCAACTTCTGAGAAAATGTTAAATAATGTCATCTGGCTTAAATGTACAACAGGGGGAGGTTCTGACCAGGTAATTTATTTATGATCAACTTTACATACGGGTGATTTGGTAGACCAGTCACAGGGTAAAACCATCACACAATGGACCACAACAGTTACTGAGGGCTTGGATGTGGTCAAACAAGACAAACTCCATGACACCCAAGGTTAGCAGGGGTGGAAAACTGATTGCTGAGAAGTACTGTGTGAAATTTTAAACACATCTATAAAAATAGGCACTGGTCTTGTCTTCAAACTACTGCAAAATAAATGGGGAGCTCTACTGTAAAATTGGTGGCTCACTGCCTGTTCTCTTGTAAGCTAGAAAAATTTGGAAAAAAACCAAACAGAACCTGAAAAAACAAAGTTTTATCTGATGTAGCTAAATTACTTTAAACGCTTAAAAAAATTAATTTATCAGATTATGGTTACGGTGATTCAGTGGGACTAAAAGATAACAGGGTACTAAGTAATGTACAAAAAGTTGCAACAATTCTATTAGCCTCTTGATAATGTTCAACATATTAAATGAGTGATTCCCTGACAACTATGTCAGGCATTTTTCATGTATGATCGAAACATTGAAATCTATCTAGATTATTCCTTCCCTGGCAGAAAAAGAGTATTTGATAAAGCAACTAGTGCTTTTACAGAATAGTACCTATAATATCATATTAAATCATTATTAAATGATCATCATTAAATCATTAGTCTATTCCATATTTTCCATGTAAAGTCAATACCAAGTATTGTTCAAAGTTAATTGTATCAAACAAATTAGGAATGCATTGAGTACAGTAATTGCATATACTGATGCAAATTGCCCACTACAGAAGTGTTCCTTAAGGTGAGTTTTTTCAGCTATTTATTTTCACCAGAAGGATTCCTTGACTGTTTGTACTGGAAGCATAAGATATTTGAGTGAAGACAAAGAGCATCACTGACTGTGAACATGCCAAGAAGAACTACTGGATTAGAACAGTAATAAAGAATGAAAAACTGAGTCATGTTGAGCAGGCTAGAAGAGTTACCACTCCTGGCAAAACTCATAGAATCACAGAATTAATAAGGTTGGAAAAGACCTCTAAGATCAAGTCCAAATTACGTATTTTGACTTGGTGTGATCTACCCATTCAGGGAATTCCCCAATTGTACATCTCTCTATATTTTTTTTTGCTGAACAGAATGATAAAAAGTCATTTGCCTACTAAAAAATAAACAACTGTAAACCAAATTTACTAAGCAGTGAATAGACACATTCAATACAGAAGTAACTAGATACAGTCTAAGTTATTGAGATTCTGAAAGTAAAATTACATATTCAGAAGATCTTTCTCACCCAGAAATACCTGAAATGCTTTATCAACTGTCCTGCAAACTGTATGGAGTAATCTCACCCAGCACCAAACAGAACCACTCTCTCTAGCTTGGCACAGTCCATTAGCAAACAACTGCTTCCAGACAAGAACATTCTCCAGAAGTTTTGCCATAGGAAAAAAAGTCATCACATGCTTATGGAATCCCTGCAGCCACCAGCAGTGACAACTGCCTTGCATTGCTCCTCAGACACTTTCCCCAGTGGTGTGTGAGCTGGGTGGGCTGAGGAGCACAACCTGGCTGTCCCTTCTGCTCTGGAAGCCATCCTCAGGGTGTGGGGGCAGAAAACTTTCCATAACCACAAAAGTCCCTACTCATTTGTGATGTGGCAGTCCCCAACAACAGAGAGACAATATGGACTTCAAATCATGCAGCCTTTGTGGAGATGACCACCTCATCATAGCTGTTGGGATGAAGCATCTGATCTAAGGCCACCTTGGTCACCTGCCTCTGTGGCACCTCCTGTGATGTGACAGTGGAGATGTGAAGCTCTAATGATCTGCTCAGCTCAGCACCCACCCATACCTGGCCACAGCAAGAAGCCATCTGGGAGAGAAAGAGATTTCTTTTTTGCCTCTGGGAAAGATGCTTTAAATGCAAACTCCCTGACTGGCATGGATCTGCAGATGTAAGATGAAGAATTTCTCAAGCATTCAGTATCTCAAACCACAATCCAGTCCCATGGTGTTTAGATCACCTGGTCCTTTGGATGGTCAAAGACAAGTATGACTTAAGAATATGATTTATTTTTAATGCTGTTGGAATTCAAAAAAGAGGTAGGAAATTCTCCCACTAAAGAATCAGTGTGGAAGTAGGAAGAGATATGACTAAGTTTTAGATTATCAGACTGTTTTATTCAGCCTTCACAAAACAGAATTGCTTTTTTTTTTCTTTTACATGTAACATGAAAACAGAGTTTATGCCCTTCTGAAAATACATGCTCAGACTGCAACAAATTACAGAACTCAAGAAGAGGATGGGGCAGAAGCAGCTGTGGGATTGGATGGATGAGATTTTCCCTAAAGGTAAAACTCTGCAAGCATTATCTATATTTGGACATCATCTGCCTTGCTGCTGAATCACAGGCTTAAAATAATAACAAATAATCCATGGGTTATAAAATATGAAAAGACAGAAATTGTTAGGAAATATCTTAAAGAATGACAAATACCAGTGTGTTATAGTGAAGCTTCTAAAACCAGAGCTGTATATAAACACGACCAATCATGGAGAAAAAATTAAAAATAAACCTAAGATGCTCAAAGTACCTAGAGGTTAATCCATTGAATGATTACAAGTGAATGGAGGTGAAATCCATTCCATTCCAATAGCTGAAAACTAATTATAGGGGCATCTGAAGTCCATTGAAATTTTTTCCACTCCTCTCAGCAACAAGTTTTAGAAAATGAAATGTTGAGTTTCAAAAGATTTCTAACCAGTTGTATTGGGTCAGAACAGTTTTGTTGACTTCAGGCAAGGTAACTCAGATGGTCAGACAGAACGGCTTTAAAATTGAATCAATTTCTAATCTAATTTTACTAATGACACTGATGTGAGATCCTGTGCCAACATCTCAGGGCAGGAGGTGGGTGCAGCTGCACTGGCCAGTCCTCTGCCACAGCCTGGAACTACTTCCTCTCCAGGCTCTTGCCAAGAATGTCACCCCTTCATTTCACAACACACTATTTAATACTACACAGTACAACATTTTTTTCAGTCTACAGAGTTTTGCTAGGCTCAGACCAAGGAAGGGCACAAGCCGAGGCGATGATGCCCTGAGGAGCAGGAGAAGGTGTAGCCAGACAGTACCCATGGGGGTGGCTGCCCTCAGGACTTTCTCTGCAGCTGATGGAAACATCAACCAGCACACAGCCCTTTGGAAACCTGGTCCTGCAAGACCTCTCTAGAAACATCCCTGTTCAGAGACTTTGAAATGTCCTCAACAACTCCTTTCATCCGTTTATTGGAGCTGCTTTTCTTGCAGCTTTTGCAGCACCAGGGCTGCAGGCCTGGCTTGCTGGAGGGTAGTTGGTTCTGGACTGGACTGTAAACCAAGATGTTACACTAAGCCTCCTGGAGAAGCTTTTCCATGCTGTGGGCACTGAGGGAAGTGGCCAAGCTCCTCAGAGGCACCGCCAAGGTTTGCAGCACAGCAGGACTCGGGGCTCAGGGCTCTGCCAGCCCAGGGCAGCTGCACTGCAGCGATTTGCAACTTCATTCACATCCCAGCACTTGCAACTGGCTTTTCAGACATCCCTGGATGGCTTTGTTTATAGGGTTGAGAATCTCAACATTTTCCATTCCTCTGCCATGCCCCTTTCTAGGATGGCAGATGGGGCTCAGCACTGGGCCCGCCCCCCATCCATCCCCTCCCTGGCTGTCGTCACACCCATCCACATCTAACCCCAATAACTGCTTTGCTTTAAAAAAAAAAAAAAAGTGCCTTTGGGAAATCCATCTCCTCAGCCAAGCCCTTTCTGCAGACCGGGTGCTTGGAGGGGTTGAGGCTGGGGATTTCTTGTTTTCCCTTCCCGAGGCCCCAGCGTTGCCCCCTGGCTCCCCGTATCGTGCTGCCGGGGGGGGAAGGAGGGCTGAGGGGGCTCTCCGGGGGGAGGAGGTACAACTTTAGAAGTCTCCATAGTCTTTTCCTTTCAGGAAACACATCCTGTTAATGTTTGACCGCTGTGGCAGTGGCTCTGTTTGTTGCAGTCGACTACGCCCTGAAGCTCACCAAAAACAGCCACAAAAACAGCCGTTTCCTCTCGGTGGAGAGCTGGGGGGGCCTTTTCCTCGCCGCAGCGGCTGTTCCCCGGTCCCTGCACTCGCAGCTCGGGTCTTTGGAGAGGGACACAGCAGAGCAGACTCCTCGTGATCCTCCAAACTTGCAGAGCTCCCGTGGGATGAGAGCACTCACCTCCAGTTCTGCTTGGCTTTGAGAGAATGCCATCTGTCCTAGGTTGTTGGATATTCTGAAGTTTGCAGCGGAAAAAAACCCAAACAACCCAGCGGCCACGGTTGAGTTGGAGGAGCCGGCGCTTGGCAGGCTGTGGAGAGCATCCCCCTGTGCCCTGCAGCAGCTCAGGCTCTCCTGCCTCGAGACTGGATTCTTTCTGGATTCCCCTTGTCGCACAAGGAATGGACCTCCCTGTCGCCCAGTTCATGGCAGGACTGGCATTACTCATCAAAGTGCAAGAAGGTGGATAAGCAAAAGCTGGGAAAGACCTGAAAAAGCTTCTTTGTGTTCGTATTTTATGGAATTCACCTACCTACCTCAGAAAAGTCTCATTTCCTCCATCAGAAACACCTCTGAAATCGACTTTGAGAATGAACGGTGATGTCCTCTAGCCCTTCGTAACACCGTAGCGAAGCTGCCTCTCTGTCAAGTCCAACTTCAATGTGCTGCAGCTGACTGGGACCTTGTGTCTTCTGCAAATAGAGACTGGCAGTAAGTGACAGTCAGATATGACTGTCCAGAAACTGGTAGCCACAGCTGTGTTGGTAGCCCTGGTCTCACTTATTCTTAATAATGCGGCTGCCTTTACTCCCAACTGGGTATACCAGACACTGGAGGACGGGCGGAAGCGTAGCGTGGGGCTCTGGAAGATGTGCTGGCTGGCAGAAAAGAGCAGAGGAGGTGCAAGCACCAGTGCCAGGCACGGGCACGGGGAGGAGCGCGAGTGTGAAGCCCTGGGCTGGGGCTCAGAGTCTGCAGGGTTCCAGGAGTCACGCAGCACCGTCAAACGTAAGTTCCAGCTCTTGCTCACACTAGGTCGCAACTGGTAGGGTGTCCCTGGTCCCCAGGAGGTTTATTGCCTAGTAAAGTATCCTGAAATGATTGTTAACCATCTGATTCTATACTTCTGTTCCTAAATAAATTAATTTTGGACAAAAAGAATTGATGTCCACCATGAAAGGACATTTTTAATGTCCTCATCCTCACACTCCGAAAGCAGTGATCTACACTGTGCTGCCTGGTTTGCACACTGTATGGAACCATGTACTTGGAAAAAATGATCCTGAAGTGCAGGTGTAAAGATTTGAGGCATCTGATGCTCACTCTCCCCTCCTGGGTTCCTGCTGCAGGCATATCCCTTCCTGCTCAATACATTAAACCCCAACCACAGTTGCTCTGAATACCCTAACATTTAAAAAAAAACAACACAACACAACCAAAGAATGTATTAAGATGCCATGCCAGGTTATTTCTCCCTTCTGGTTACTTTTGCTGGAGGTGCCAGGAGTGGAAAAAACAGATTGAGTTTTGGTAAAAATGTGTAAAGTTGAGATAGGCATTAATGCATGAAGCTCTTCTTGGTGAAAAAAAAAATATACTACTTAGGGAAGATGAAGCCTGGTCTATTTCTCATTTTGTAACTCCACAGACTTAGAAGAATGCATAAAGCTTAAACAGAGACAGTTAGATTTTTTTTTCTTTTTATAAGATGAAACCTCTAAGCCAATGCTAAGAATCATACGGCTGAATAATAAAAAAGTGCATCTTTACCCCATTCTTAACATTAACAGTGAGCCCCTGCTCTCATTAATACAATAACTAGAGCAGAGCTGTGCCTGGGGTGTCTGCACTCAGCTGGGACAGTGCTACCACAGCTTATGGGCCAAGGGTTTGCTCCACTGGGCACCTTGACACCAAGCACTGGGCTTTAGCTGCATGCTTCAGGGAACCAAATTTAACAGAATAAATGCCTATAAAGTTCATGCCTTGACAGACACAAGGATTTTCCAGAGATTTTAACAGTGCTCATAAGCAGCTCCAGTGTCTCTGAAGGATGGCAGCATTAGTAACACCACTGAGTTCAGACAGGGTTAATTTTTTTTTTCATAGTCTGAACTATGGAGGAAGAGCAAAATGCTTCTATACCCCTCTGGATATAAAAAAAAGGAATATGAGAGGAATTTCTTTTAAAAAAATGCACTAACACTGACCAAGACCATACCACATTTTCAAACAAAGTTATGCAGCAGCATTTTTTTGCCCACTTCTTAATAAACATGCATAAAACACAAAGAGGAAAATTCTAGACTATTACAAAAGCCTAAACCTCACTTGCAATTCTTTTTTAGTTGAATGAATTTTGGTAATGACAAATACTTATGAAAAGGATGAGACTGTTGGAAAACTTCCTTGATGTGTATCTGTAGCTTCATTGCTGGAATTGCTGCCCCAGTTAATACTGGGGCCATGATCTGTTGACAAACATGCCTGCCAGTCATTAAATTAAAATAACATATTCTGTACTCAACAGCCAGAACAAACTCCTGCAGCACTTCAAACACACCAACTTGTATTTCTTGCTGTGCACAGCTCAGAAGATGGGTGGTGCTATAAAAGCTGGCACTGATGGGTCATTCATAGCAGACTCGTAGGGGTGCAATTTCAGATTCAAACAAAAGCAAAATGTTATACAAAATTTTAACATTTCCAAGTAGTAAGTATGGCACGATCAGAACATCTCATATAAACAATGATATTAGGAGGGCTAGACCTGATGTTTCTTGAGGTCCCTTCCAACCTGATATTCTGTGATTCTAAGTCCCCAGAAGAATTTTCTAACAAACAATCTTAAAAATTTAAAGGAGAACTTTGAAGCCCAGTGACTCAATTCATGTAGGAATTAAGAATCCGTGCACCATTTAATCTGGGAGCAAACATTAAGCAAAAGGCCAGGTCTGAGTCTTTATAAAGCATTTGAAAGAAATCTCACCTCTGCAGCTGTGTCATGACAAACTAAGGAGGAACAAAATCTGCTGCACATATTTTTAAGACAAATACATTTTCATGGATTGTACACAAAGTCAGTATGAGCCTGATTCTGCATTCATATTTTTGTCATTTGGAATAATTTCTCTAGTAAGAAATCAGAGAATTTCAGTGCTATCTACAGCAATCCTCACCTGTCAGTTGAAGGTAAATCACAAAAATGTATACACATGTTTGTAGAAACATATGAAAAATAACTTTCTCAACAAAGAAATTGCTTTATCAGTGAGAAGACTTAACATGTAGTAGTTTGGATGCCATTTGTAGAATAATAAATAGAAAATGCCTTTTTCCAATAGCAATGTCAACAAGGCTGTAACCTCACTCACATTAAAAAAAATGTTCTGTATGCATAAACACATGTACATTTTTCTATATACAAGTTATTTACCTCACAGTTCAACAGTGTCATGGTAACATTCTTTTAAAAGGCTGTAGGACTTTGGAGAATTTGCTTTTCTATATCCTGATGGTTTTTTTATGAGTAATACATAATTAACAGCCAATTAACTTCAGTGCTGTAAACAGGCTTGCTCACTGGCAGAGAAAAATAGTCTTAAAACCAGTTTTTTGCTGACTTTCAGTGGCTGCTCTTTCCCCCTCTGAAGTCTAAAACCAGTTTTTTGCTGACTTTCAGTGGCTGCTCTTTCCCCCTCTGAAGTCACTGGCAAAGCTCCCTTTCCAGGGGCACAGTAAAGCTGTGTTGTTTTTTCCCTCATCATATACACAGCTCATGCAAAGCAATTTGCAAGAAAAATTATGCAAGTGGCTCCCTGGGCCAGGACTTGAATTTGCTTAAACTAAAAACTAGCTACAGCAAATTGGAAAAAAAGAAAACAAAAATTGAAGTTTTGCACATTTTGGTTAAAAATCATTGTAAATGATCTTCCAGAAGATCACACAGGGAATGAATAGTCAATGGACTATTCATGGATGGATGCCAAAAGCCACTCTGGAGGCATCAAGTCAAATTCCATACCAAGTGCCTCTCTGCCCCAGTTCCCCACTAGCAGAACATCTGCATGAATTATTTCACCCTAACACAGGCCACTGGAGTAAGAGGAAACCCAAGTTGTCCTGCATTGAAATCTTATGATGTAAACACTGCATCCAGGATGGTAAAGTGTCAGTGAATGGCTGCTGATACATATTCCAAGTGACGTAAGAGGCAAGGGAAGATGACTGCAGCAAAGAGACCCCATGAGGAGAAAAAAAAAATAGAAACAGGAAAAAACAAAGAAACCCAGGGACAGGAGTAAAGAATATTAAAATCACTGTATGGAAACAAGGTGTCCCTTTCAAGAGGGCAAAACACCACCAAGGTGGGTGGCTTTGGTCCTAGGAAAAAAGCACCTCAGCTCTGTTCTTCAGGCTTAAGCTCCAGAGCTCCTGGAAGGGGCAGATCTCAGGCCCTGCCAATTGTTTTGATTCACTTCTCTCTCTCCTGCTCACTCTGCAGTTCCACACTCTTTTTTCTCAAAAGCTTCTGTGAGACACTTCAAATGATTAACAGCAGGGAAATCATAGGCAGTGAGGGGTTGGAAGGGACTTTGAAAGATCATCAAGTCCAACCCCCCTGCCAGAGCAGGGTCACCTACAGCAGTCACACAGGAACACATCCAGGTGGGTTTTGAATGTCTCCAGGGAAGGAGACTCCACAACCTCCCTGGGCAGCCTGGGCCAGTGCTCCCTCACTCCCATAGAGAAAAAAAACAGTTTTTCCTTTTATTTATGTGGAACATCCTATGCTCCAGCTTGTACCCACTGTCCCTTGTCCTATCATTAGACATTACTGAGAAGAGCAGTAAGAAGTACCCAGGTTTGGGGTCACAGAGCAGGGTTGGGGATAGTGGTGAGATGAGTTTTTTGCATGGTTGTTTTGCTGTTGGCTGAAGCAGTGTCATCAGAAGTCCAAACACTTCTTCCAGCACAAGCTGAGACATGCAGGTGTGATGTGGGTGAGAGAGCTCCCTTTTAGTGGCAGCAAACACCCAGAGCTGAAATTTTTGCTTATGCTGAGAATCAGAGCTGAGTTATGAGGACATCAATGGACAAACCACAAACCAATACAAACTTAAAGGCTTCACCAAGGCCTCAGACAGCACATTCTCTCCTCAAAGCACATGAAGGAAGCCAAGCCAGGTTGCCTCACTCTCCTGTCATCCAAGTGAGGGCAAAGAAATTTGCCAAAGCTTATAGAGATGCAGTTTCAGAACTGCTGCAAAATTCTGGAAGATTACGCTCTTGTTGCCTGCATCTTTTCACCCTCCAAAAAAAGACCACATATAGTAGAAGCATGCACTTGGTTAGATCTTGGGCAGGCCAGAATGTCTTGCCTGCTCAGCACTCATGCATGGGGTTGGCTTTGTGTTCACCCAAAGCATCAGCATCCCCTGAGGGATGCAGCATTATGCAGGGAAAAGCCCCAGCAGAGGAACCCATAGCTCCACTACCAGTGATGCCCTCTCAGAGCAAACCACACCTGCTCAAAGCTACCAGCAGCTGCATCCTGGCCCAGCACCAGTCCAGCAATCCTGTGTCACCATGTGACAGATGCCTTGGAAGCAGCTCAGATACTTTTAATGACATTGTGCAGTATGAAGAAGACCTTAAGTCCTGCCTTGCTACAAGGCTATCTGTGGGTGGACAGATGGACCTGATTTATTCATTACCCAAGGTCACACTCTGTCCCTTTCTGTCTAAACGAACATTGAAAACAATGTGGAAATGCAGGAATAGGGAGGGGCTTAAAAAGATCTAAAAACTTTGCTTGGTTCTTTGGGCTCCAGAAGATGTAATAAAAAACCCTCCAGTGGGAAACACACATCAGCCAGAGATGTCTGGAGCAAGAGAGCTCTCTTTAATTGTCCTTCCACAGGGAAATCTAACCAGTACCACAGTATGGACAGGGACTATGTGACTGCCACAGGGACCAAACATAAGCACCTGTCCAGCCCCAGGGTCTAATTTATGCTGGCACTTGTACACTACAAAACAGGGTGGCTAAGGCAGGTTGCTGCTCAGTGGTGGAACAGGAGCAGATATTTGCTGGCAGAGGCAGCAGTTCACCTGAATGCCTGTGTCCTGCCCAGAGAGGTTGTGGAGTCTCCTCTGGAGCCTTTCCAAACCCCCCTGGATGTGTTCCTGTGTGTCCTGCCCTGGGGGATCCTGCTGGGGCAGGGGGGGTTGGACTGGATGATCTCCAGAGATCCCTTCCAACACCTCACATTCTATGATTCTAAGACTTCCATTGGCCAAAAATTTCTCTGGAATATTGATGGATGAAGACAGTCTAAGTAAAGCAGCTGAGCATGTTGTAGACACATTGTACTTTTCCAATGTATGCAGGTCAAGGGAAGAGACCCACTGCATTTGGAGAAGACAGAACTGCCATCACATTAAGCAAAGACCAAACCTTTACTGTGTGCATGGTTGCTTGGTGAACTGCTCAGGCTCCTAACACAGAGCTGGAGGCAGTCCAGACAGCTGGCAACACAAGGCTGCTTATTTCCCCTCCTAACATCTGCAATATGACCAATATCTAAGTGAAATCACTTATGCAGATCACAAAGTTAATGGTAGAGGACAGTGGAGGTGAACTGTAAGAGGTCTGGGCTTTCAAAGTAGAATGCTCATTTTAATGGGGATTTTACTATGTTGTGTACTTGTTTTGGAAAATGTTCAAAACCTTTCAGGATAGGAAAATGAACCTCATGTATGTTTCAATACAGTATCTTCATATGCCTTGCACAGAAATATCAGAGAAATCACTGTTCGATTACTCTCACTTGTTGAGACCTGGAATTCAATTAAAGCATTGTCAATTAAAGCATTGAGCATGAAAGTGGCCATGGAACTTTTGATAATTTCAGGTTAAATGCATTTATTACAGCCAAATACAGAATGTCTGACTGATTTTATAAAGTCCCTACATGGGAGTCAGCAAGACATAAGTCAAACAGAGCTCGTCCAAACAGTCCCACTTCAGCTTTTCTGTAAAGCCCTGTTTTATGTGTTGAATGAATCAAAAAAACTCAGGAAGAAAACCCTAGAAGTCTATCTAGGCAAAAATGTCCTGTTCTGGCTTTTCCCAGTGTTTCAACACATGGGTTTTCATTGCTTAAACACCTATAACACATTTTTAAAAATTACTCCAACAGGCTGGAAAAGTGGAACTTTTATACAAAGCCATGCAACCTGAATCCTGTGCATCTTTCAGACCTTTATCTACAGGCATAGCTGTCAATTAATTTCCAAATGGTTTAGTAACTGGGCAGGAATGAGAAATGGGGTTGAGCAGAGCTGCGTGGTAAGGGTGCAGAGCTTGGACAGAACAAACTTTCTGGTCTCTGCTCTCAAGTGCCTGGTACCACAGGGGCTGGATGCCCACCTGCAAAGACTGTAGTCACTTTTGTGTCATATGCACTGCTCTGTGACAACAGAGCCACGAGGTGATGAACATGCCTGGCACTGCTGGGCTGCCTGAGGAGTTAGGTGCCAGCTGTGGTTCTGTTAAGTCTGCCATACAAACCTACTTACCAGAGTGAATGTTAATCCAGCAGAGGATGCATCCCTCATTTCAGGGTAACAGCTCAACAACATGTCAAGTTCCAGAGGAAAACCATGTACCCAGAATCTCTTGATTAAATTAGAGTAAAATCTAATTACTGACCTAGTTTGATTAAATTTTAACAGCAGAATATGATCTCAGCCTGCAGACACCTGGCCCAAGATGATGAAGCCTAGCAAAGTTACAAGCAGCTGAAAATGCATTCTTACAAAAATAAGTGAAGCAATTCCAGCATAAGAAGCATTACTGGTTCCATGCATTATCATGTAGAAATCTCTGTTTTGGAGATGCAACCATTTAACCTCCTTTTGAGAATAAAAATCACTTAGGAAAAAGCATTTAGGAAGACAGCCAGGTACTACCCTGAATGCATACTTAATAATGCACTAAGTATTCAATAAATAAACCCAAGACCCATAAAAAGAAAAAAGCACCACTAACAGTACTTTTTAAAAAATTCCTTTCACGACAAAAATAGCAACCATTAAATTCCTCCTATAAAGTCTGCCTTTTCATATTGACAGTGAAAAAGGATTGATGATTAATCTAATCATTACCAGAGTAATTTTTAAAGAGCAAATCAATTATGAGAAAGTAGCCTCAGAACTCTGTTTGGTTGGAATAACTTTTAAAATCAATACCTAAAAGGGTAACTTTTTGTTAAAAGAAAACTGAAGTTAAACACAACTTAAACAGTTGTTCAACACCCAAAAAATCATCGCAGACAAAGAAGTGAAATTTCTCAGGAGATTTAAAGTATGGATAAACTGACCCACGTCACATTATTGACCCATGTCAGTTTATCATCTGAGCAGCAGCTTCAGATGGGACCATCCTCCAGCCAAGCATAACCAACTCCTGCCCAGCATAATCACCAACTCCTGCCCATATTATTAAAAAGTTTAAAGAACATTTTCAGATGCAACACATTTTGCATCCCACAGCAGGGACAGTGTTAACAGGATGCTCACAGTTAGCTCCTGCAGCTCCCAGGACAGGCAGAAATGGTGCTGTCACAGTTCCCAGGCAGAACTGTCCCTTCCACTGGACTCTTCACCTGGCACTCAGGGAGTTCCAGAAACTGGAATTAAGTTTGCACTAAAACTTTGTTCACCCCAGGTGCTTTTTCTCAAGAGAAGTTTTAGACAAACACTGACATATCTTAGGAATTTAGTTTCCTCGATGCACGCTCTGGGCTTGAATCAGTCAAAAGCTTGAATTCCCACCTATGATTGTTTTTTCCCTATATGCAGGCAGAAAAGTGGGAGAAAGCTTCACATTTGAAGTAATTAGTATGATTTGATTTTTGCAGTGAGCTCATCCTTCCTCATTATGCCCCAACACTGCAAATTACTCTCCAATTTGACTAACCTACTTCTGCTAGAGACAAATTGTCCTGGGGCTATCATGGAGCAAAACTGCTGCTTAAATATAACAAAATCAAATCAACATTTCTAATCCAGATAGATACATCTGGGCTAGGAAGTGAGCAAGATCACAAGGAATTTGAATTGGAATCAGTGTAAACTGGAATCAAGATGGGCTTCCAGAAGGAAAAAGTCACAGAGACTAGAATTTTATATTGATGAACAATATCTGCTTAGAGCAGAGTTTTGGAGCTGTTAAGTGTTTACCCCTTTGCAGTTCTCACCAGCCAATTTTCATCTGAAGGGAGATGAAGGAAAGGTCTGTATAAAGCAGAGGGATACTCTGGATTGGTCTCCCTCCTTCACTGATGTCAGATATGCACAAAGGAATAAACACCTTCATTTTCCAGATCTGTTCTGCTGTTAGCATCACCCTCTGGCCATAGGAAGTACCGTTCACAGATGAAGTTCAGGAGATGGGTGACATCAACAAGAATGAGTTCAAAATAAAAAAAAGTGGGACATCCAAAATACAAAATTGCTACGTATGGCAGTCTTAGATTCTAGACACTAATGGTTAACAGAAGCACCACCAGTAATTGTGCAGACATTAGAAATCACTATGATTTCATAATTCACTCTTGTTTTACAAATTACAGCATTATTGCACAAAAGTTGATCAAGTCTGCAGCAGCCACAGAAAGTTACAATAGGATCATGGCTGCTGTAAATGAAGTAGAAAGGTTTGAAATAGCTGACAGATGATCCCCAACAGATGCTAATTATAAAATCTATAGAAAACACATCAGAATGCACTGAAGTTGGCTACTGAGGTGTTTCTGGTTTACATATCATTTAATACAGCAACCATCAGAGTAAAAGAGGACAAATATAAACACTAAATTTCACAGCTCTTACAAAAAACTATATTGCACCCAATTTTACAAGATATGAGAAATCTTTGTTCCTGGATTGAGCGTCATTCAAGCAGGAAAAGAGCTATGTGGCCTGACCTTCTTCAAAATTAGTTACAACTTCAACATCCTGGGGTACAGGCTCTGAAGAAATGCTTTGAAACTGCACACTCAATTCTCTTCCCTGATCAGTGGTGTTCACTGGCTGCCCCAATATAAAGCCAGAGCTGCTTTCCACAGGTACCAGTAGGTTTCATGTTGCAGAAGCTCAGCTTAGAGTTGTGTATCTATACAATAAAATGACCACGTGCTGAGCTGACACTGTGCAATGTCACAATGGCCATGAGTAAGCAGGTGGTCACCTGCAGAGTGGCACTTTCAGCCTGGATGTAATTAACATGCTCCACAGCCAGAAGAATGGAGTTTCTAAGAGTTATGCTTTAATAAGTTTGGGGGTTTTCCCCTCTGAGGAAAAGGAATCATTACAATTCTAGAACAAAACCAAGAGATGACAGAGCATACATGAAACCTGTTAGAATAAACCAACAAGATCCTAATAGGGCATGTGGAAGGGCACTCAATTCTTAAACATTATTCCATAAAAATTACTGTCTTCAAATATAATGAAATCATAAAGTCACAGAATGGTTTGGGTTGGAAGGGACCTTAAAGCTCCTATTGTTTCACCCCCTGCATGGGCAGGGACACCTCCCACCAGCCCAGGTTGCTCCAAGCCCCATCCAACCTGGGCTGAGACACTGCCAGGGATGGGGCAGCCACAGCTTCTCTGGATTTCTTGCTAATGCCTAATCTAAATCTACCTTCTTCCATCTTAAAACCATTACCCCTTGTCCTATCATACCACTGCTTCCTCCTTATTCTACCCATCATCATCCTACTGTGGTTCCAAAGGGGGCCACCTGCAATATTCTGCTTGGTTAAAAGCAGCAGCTATGAGAAATACCAGTTGCACTTCCAGAGCCCTCTGAAGTGCATTAAAAGAACAAGCAGCTCTATGTCTGCAATTCCAACACATTGCAATCAAGATCATCACTGACACACACCCAATCCTGTGGCACCCTCTAATTGCCAGAGAGGATGGTGATCACAGAACCACTATTTAAAGACTGGATTATTACAAATTCTGTTGGAATTCAATTGAGTCACAGTCACAGACTTACTATTGGATAGAAAACCATCTATGGCAAAGCCAAAAAATTTAAGATTAAAGGTAAGTGTTAAAAAGAAGTCATGAGTAACAGTGAAGGCAAAAATTGGTGTTTGTTTCTGTTTTGAGGAGTAGTAGGATGTGTTTCTGGGAGCAACTTCAGATATTTAGAGGGTATGTAATAACACAGGCTTTTAAAGAAAAGCTCAAGTATGCTATACACAGACAAGACAACAGAACTCATTAGGGCTGTAAACCAACTGTTTTAATTTGTCACTGCAGATAGCTCTGTTGACAAAGTACTTCAATAATTACAGCTGCAAGCCTTCTCTGAGTGCATTTCTCCTTTGAAAGTTATTACTATCTCTAGCAAGCACTGGCCCTCGAAGTATAATACAAATCAATTTCAGTGGAAAAATGAGAACACTTCAAATGCTCAGATATCTGAGTATGATTCTGGTATCAGCCAAGATGCTTCCCAACCTGCAGGCATTCAACATGGCAAAAGCTCTGGGTGCCCTCAGCCCTAGAAAGGACAACTTTGAAAGTTTAACACAAAACCTTTCTGCAAACTATTTGCTTTGAGTGAAATAATCTTCTCTAGTCAGAGATAAAGTCAATTGGAAAAAACATTAATATTTTGTTAAATGTGAAAAAGTTTAATGGACTAAGATTCTTAACCCTTTCATGTACAATACCATATTTTATTAACTTTTAATTAAATCATGAGTTATTACTTAGAGCACTGGAAGCTAAATATGACCTGTGAGAGGAAAATGGAGGACATACTCATTTTTTTCTGACTCACAAATGTAAACCAGACTCCATGGTTACTGCGAAGTTTACTTTTTCTTGTTTATATCAAGTTTTATTTTCTGCACTTCCTAGCAGCCTCCTTGATAAATCAGAAATATCAAGTTCTGGTGGTCACTGCACCCACTGAACATAGCCAGTTAAGTCACTTGTGAAAATCCAATGAATATTCATGTCTAGAGTCTTTTTTTTTCTAACATATGCCAACCTAACCACTGAATTACTTCTGTTTCAGAATAGCTATGACATAAGATGTTGAGCTGGCACAAGGATATTTACAAATCCCACCTTTTGCTAGTGAGGAAGGAAAAGGATGCAAACAGGACATCCATCAGGTTAACAGGAAAAGTAGGAAAAAAGCCTGACTAAAAGTACCCAACTTTGCAATGAATATATTCCACTCAGGAGTCAGCTGACACATTTTCATCAGGTTGATAGCCAAGACTCCAGATATCTATGTCAGTAATAACTTCTGCATTTGTTCTTTATATTTAATATAGAATCACAGAGTATCTCAAGTCAGAGGGGCTCCATAATGATCAAGTCCAACTCCCTGCTGCTCATAGAACTACCTAGAAATAAACCATATGACTAAAACCATCCTTCAGACCCTCCTTGACCTCTGACAGGCTTGGTGCCATGACCACTTCCCCAGGGTGCCTCTTTCAGGGACCAACCACCCTCCCAGTGAAGAACCTCTTCCTTGTGTTCCATCTGAACTTCCCCTGACGTAGCCTCATTCCATTTCCTCATGTGCTGTGCCTGCTCACCAGAGAGGAAATCAGCACCTCCCCCTCAGCCTTCCCTTCTCCAAGCTGAACAACCACCTCAGCTGCTAAGAAATCTTTCCCTCAAGACCTTTCACCATCTTGGGAGCCCTCCCTGGGCACACTCCCACTGGGTGACATCCTTCTTGCACTGAGGTGCCCAGACCTGCACCCAGCACTGGAGGTGGGGCCACACCAGGGCCATGCAGAGCAGAAGAGTCACCTCCCTCCATGGGTTGGGGACACTGTGCTCCATGCCCCCCAGGACATGGCTGGCTCTTTTGGACACACTATTGACTCATGTTCCACTTGCCATCAACACAACCCCCTGAATCTCTTTCCATGGGGCTGCTCTCCAGCCCTTCCTCCACTGTTTGTTGGTACAAACAGGATAACTTTTGTCCAGGTGGAGATCCTGGCACTTGCTCCTGTTAAGTTCCATGTAGTTCATGATTGCCCAGCTCTCCAGCCCACCCGTGTCTCTCTGTGAGGCCTCTCTGCCCTCTGAGTCCACAGCTCCTCCTAGCTCAGTAACATCAGCAAACCAACTTAGTATACATTTGAGCACCTAGATCATTTTTAAAAACATTAAAGAGCACTGGCCCTAAAATCGAGCCCTGGGAAGCCTTGCTAGTTCCCAGCCAGCCTGATGTAACCTCATTTACTGTAACCCTTTGACCCTGACCTGTTGGCCAATTGCTCACCTAATGTGTGGTGAACTTGTCTGGTTGTGTGCTGGACACTGTATCCTGGAGGATGCTGTGAGAGAAAGGATCAAAAGCTTTGCTAAAATCCCAAACCACCACATCTACTGGCTTCCCTTGGTCAACACAGTGGCTGACCCTATAAAAAATGGAAATTAAGCCAGTTAAGCAGGACTTCCCCCTGTTGAGCCCATGCTGGCCATGTGACTCTCAAGTGCATTCCAGTAACTCCCAGAATTAATTATGAATTCTCCATATTATGAATTATGAATTCTCCATAACATTAACAGGCTCTGAGGTGAGACTGACAGGCTTGCAGTTACCAGGGTCTTCCTTCTTACCCCTCTTGAAAAGCTGAACAACACATGCTGGTTTCTAGCTGTCTGGGACCTCTCCAGACTCCCAAGACCATTGAAAAACAATAGAGAGGTCCTACAATGACATGGGCCAGCTCTTTCAGTACCCTGGAATGAATCCCACACATTTATGCAGCTGGATCAGCAAGTCTCAGCAAGGTCAGAGCTGGCTGGGATCCCCCCAGGCATGGTTTTCCTCTGGGAGTGAAAAAGGCATCAAACATCTCCACTCTGTGTCCCTGCTTGTGAGGTGATCAACCTCATCAATGTACTCTTTGACCCTCTTTTTGCTGTTAAAATACATAAAAAAGACCTTTTTTTGTCATTGCCAGTATGGATAGCTTGGATGCTAAGGAGCTTTGGCTGCACAAACGTTATCCCTGCAGTCCTCCCATTCCCTCTCCCTGCTCCCAATGTCTGTGCACTTTCCTGCCCAAGCTCTGGCAGATCCCTGCTCAGCCAGGCTGGCCTTCTGTCCCACTTCCAGGACTTCCAACACTTTGGAATTGCCTGCTTCTGCACTTGCAAGAGATGGCTTTTAAAAAGTGACCAGAATTCATGGACCCAACACCTTCATCAGCAGATTCCCAGGGCACCTTACTAACAGCTCCTACAGCAGCCCAGAGTTTGCCCTCCCCGTATCCAAGTTTTATCCAGTTTTTTATCCAGTTTTTCTCCTGTCACCAGCCATTTGCAACTCAGCTACTTTGTGGTCACTGTGACCAAGCCAGCCACCAATCACCCCTTTGCTCACAAGTCCCTCTCTTCTTACACACCACAAATCTAGGAGGGCACCTGTCCTAACTGGCTCCATCAGTACCTGAACTCCACTCAAGGAGTTCTAAGTACTTCAGGTATTTCCTGGACCTGCTTATGCCCACTGTATGTCTGGGAAAGTGAATTCATCCACAAGGTCTCAGGCTGTTGGTCTAGAGATGTCCCTTAAGTCCTTGTAGAGTAAGTCATCACTGTGACTGTCCTGAGCAGACTCCCACAGCATCCACTATTATACATACAAACTCATCTATATCTATTTAAAAGTAACTTCTACTTAGATGTGTGAATTTACTGCTACACCTTACTCAGAACTGCCAAGAATCAACATCTTCCTTGTCAATGTTTTCCTTGTTAAACAGATAGAAATACAAAGGTCTTTCCAGTGCATCCAAAAGATCAATAAATGTTAAAAGAAAAAAAAGTTAAGGAATCCTTTATACAAGGCTCCCTGAAACCAGTAAGATGTTAGCATTATCATCCACAGGATGTTTTCTAGGACAATACAGATGGACTCAGTGAGAAAGAAATTAAGGGTGGTTTATGTCTTTGAGATGATTATTATTTTAGAGCCTTGAAAGCCTATTTAACATTCCATTTTAATGTCACACAAATGCAAACCAAACATCATTGCTGCCCCAAACAATTCTGAATACTAATTCCAGTGAGCATCTTTACAGGGCAAAAGGCAAGCACCTCCAGCAGACCATCCCTGGAAACTAGCTGCTTGTTTCACAGAAACTTGTTTTGCACTGCAGCAGCACATCTGGGACACTGTAACTAGAGGGAAGATTCAGTATACATCATAAAGAAAATGTTTTCTCCACCAGACCACAGAGGATTCATTTAAAAGCAAGGGACTACTAGGAGCAGGAACAGCATCTGAGAATAATTTTCTACAGACTGACAAATTTTACATATCTGGTGAGAGAGGGTTTTTTTGTTCTCAATTTTACATTGTTTAACTCTGTGCTTTTTCTGTTTCCCTAGTGCAGTTTGACATGATGCGTGCCTGTAACCTCATTGCCACTGTTGCTCTGACTGCTGGCCAGCTCATCTTTGTCCTGGGCCTGATGGAACTCCCCATCATTTCTCAGGATACCCAGTGGTGGGAGGAGGCCATAGCTGCCGTGTTCCAACTTGCCAGTAAGTCCACTTCTTTTTACTCCTAGAAAAAGAGTTTCCATTCAATCCGGGTGGAAAAGACTTCTTTATAAATCTTTCAGGGTACAAAGAATAGTGAAAAGGCCTAAATCTAAAAGTAGGCTCATTGTCTCAAATACTCTTCCCATGAGATTCTGCAGCATAGGAATAGAAGCTTTTGTCTTGGATATATCAAAATGAGTCTTCTGCCAACCAACAAAACCAAGCCTTTATTAATTCCTATAAAACCAGGAAGGCAAACATGAAAGAAATAAACTGGATTGAGTGTAATCCCACTGTTTAACAGGAACCAAATACACCGAAGGAAATGTTTGAAAGCAGAGCAGAAAGTTTTTGAAGTCCTGATGAAACATGATTATTTGCTTTTAGCAAACTGAATTTTACTCTGTGACCACAAGCTGGATTTTGACAGATCTGCAATCTAGCAAAGAAAGCTGTAGTCAGTTCACAACATTGACTGCTCTAAGTAAAATTCCCACATGGAATGGACACATGCCTGTGTACAGAAATGAATGAGGAAAGAAGGTAATGGTTTTATCATAATTCCATACTGATAGCAGTGGTAACAAACTGTAAACATTTTGAATAAAACCTTTCTTTACTACATAAAACAAATCACTTGGCATTCGTTACACCAAGAGTCCAACCCCATAAAATATCCATATACATGGAATATACCATTGAGGCTGCTTACAAGATCAGATCAAAAATATACCATGATGCATGTAAGAAGCAGGTTATAATATAGCAACATAGTTTTACTTTCAAATTTAATTTCACCTTTGAAACCTCAGAACATCTAGAATGGTATAAACCTACTGAGAGCTCAGGTTTACACTGCTGCAGGACCAGAATCTAACCTGGGTCTCTTAGATACAGTCCTCACAGCAACACACACCCATTAAGGATGATGAACCTGAAATCTGAAGAAGAGGAGGAGACTGGAGAGGTTGAGTAACTCTCCAAGCACCTGATCTGGCTTCCAGGTGCAGCAAGACCCTGAGGCACCCGTCAGTACTACCAGGAGAGAGTTACACAGCCTTGCCATGACAAGTTACCCACAGCCTCATCATGTACCCCATGTGTGATTCAGGATACCTTCTGGGCAGATCTCTCTGATGATCAGTGATGCCTGCTTCATTCTCATTCTCTCTCATTCTTCCCCAAACTCCACATAGTTGTTTTTCCCAGGGAGGAAATGCATTCTATCCCTGTTTAGATGTGTTCTTTCATTGACAAACAGCACAGTGGACAGCCGTGTGCCTTTCTTCTATCAAGGCAGCTAATTTTAGATTGGACTTTTTTTCCTTTTTTTTTTTTTTTTTTTTTTCCTGTGCTGGAGTCTGTTTTAAACACAGTCAGAGAGAGACTGAAGGGCGCCAGGATATCCCGACACAGGAGAAGGAAATGCCTGCTATTACCTGTTATGCAAGCTGAACCTTGAAATCCCCAGTGCTGGGAGGGGAGAGGAGAGGGAAGCCAGAGTCAGAATGATTAACAAAACACTAATGAGAATGGCCAAAGAAATTGTTGAATCAAGGAGTTCGCCTGCCTGTGGGCATTCAAAAGGTGTGAAGAGATGGATCTGGCAGTTCCTGAGAGCTACAGAGACAGACACCATGCTCTAGGAATCAAACCTTTCTCATCTGCAGAAATAATGCAACAACTTTATCAGATCTCCCTGCTCCCCTTCACCATCCTCCTTTGCAGTTATGCCTCACTCTCCTGCCCCCTCATCAGATGGTTCTTCTGCCTTGCAGAAAATTATCTTCACAAAAGTTTGCTGTTTAAGCAAATTTCTCCTTTATAACCCAGAACAACCAGATTAAGTCTTCTGGAATGTATACTTTTGAAAAAAGAAGAGTCATCATATCTGCCATTATTGCAATATAAAATAAGACTTCTTGGAGACCTCCCTAGTTTTCCAGGACAGTTGTACATCAGCCACTGACTACCTGGGTAGCTTGTGCTCACAGTACAGGCAGTTCAGAGTACACTTGCACTGACAAAAGAGGCTGTTTCCTTGTTCACAGAACCCAACCTGTGCCATGTAATGTTGAGCCACTCAAAATGCCCAGAAAAATCAGCCCCATCCACCAAATTCTCTGCATTGGGCCCAGGTGACAGTATTTTATATTTTATTTTATGGATGAAATGTCTGGTAGCAGGCAAAACACTTCTTCAAACCATGAGCAAGTCCAAAATCTGTTGGCCTGATCAAAGATTGCTGCTTCATCTAGGGACCAAGATTTCCATATTGAAGGGGAAGAAGTGGCCATCCCTTATCCTATAAGCAGCACATAATATTCAGCCCCTGAGCTTCCACTTTGAGATAGCATCCTCTCATCTATTTTTGAGGTATCAACATTAGAAAAAAAAAAAAAAAAAAAAAAAGAAAAGAAATCAGAACAGTGGCTACAAAGCTTGTATTTAAAAGCACTTTGTCCACAGAAAACAGCCCAAGAGAAATCACTGTGAACCTCTCCCCAGCTTCACCTTAAGGGTTAAAGCCAACATACTTCAGGCCAGACAGATCATATGTGTGTACTGAAGAGTGTACATACTTACGTCTTACTAAATATTTGTTGAGTACTGGCTGGGGAATTTCTATTTATTGAACTTTTACTGCAAACACAAGCACCTACCTCCTATTGAACTTTTACTGCAAACACAAGCACCTACCTCCTGTTTTTTCCTTTTCAAAATCCAAATGAACTGGAAAACCATTCTGCCATTCCTTACCCTGTCAGTAATTTTAGAAAAAGTTGTCTTGAATCACATCCCTTCTAATTCCAACTTCTGACTGATCTCTATATTTCATCCTGAACTCTGCCAACAAGTGCTGAAGAGAACCAGAATGGTCACTGGCAGAATGAAATCTAATATTATGGAGGAAGACTTGAATGCATGACTCAAAATCACCAAGTCTACCTACAATTTGCTTATTTTTAATCAGAGTTTACCCACTGCAACACTATGTGTGGGTTTCATTAGTTCCCTGAGGTCTGAACGAAAGTCCTTTTTGCTTTAGAAAACTAAGTGTCCCAAGTATTATCTTCCAAACCCTATCAGAAGTTGAAATCAAACACCTCTAATCCCATCAGAGCTCGCAATGGCTCTGGAATCACTGCTTTTTCAGTTCTGCCACCTGCGCAAGCATTTGAGAGTCATTCCAAAAGGATGGACCTCTGACAGAAAATAAAGCCCCGGGAAGCAAAGAGGAAGGAAAGAAGAGAGGAAGCAGCATTGCTCCTGGGACAGCAAGGGGACTCACACAGCTACAAAGCTCCACAACCTCACACCTTCCAGAGAACAGGAAAGTGAGCTGTTTGCTTTGGAGAAAGCATGTGGTGAAAATGGAACCAGCACTGTGTGTGGAGTTTTGTGTCAATACTCAGAAATTTCCCTCCAGAGGGTTTAGGGGTTTCTGGTTTTTTCCAAGGAACTGTTACAAACTCAATGTGCTGAATTCCTATATTCAGCTCTGAGGACAGAGCTGACAGGAGAGCAGTTGGAAAGGAAACCCATACTAGTAGGACCAGGAACAAAGAGCACTTCAGAGAATATGAAGCTACTGCAAGCAGAAACTTGCCAGACTGGATCAGACCTTAAGAGAGTTTAGTCAAGTCTCTGATCCCAGTGGTCATTATCAGAGACTTTAGAGTCAAATGTTAGACAAGTAATGAAGAAGATTTGGGATTAAATATTCCCTTGTGTTCGACTTCATCATAGTTTCTCAAAGTCCAAGGTTGCAATAAACCTGAACCATAACAACTAATACTCTTGACAGTCCCATTTTCAGCATTGAACTACTCTAATACTTAACATCCTGAAGGTGAAGTTTTCTATTCCTACCAAGCCTGTCATTTACAGTCAAACAAATTACAATCTCACCTCTCAAATTTCAAGCACTGCATTCCAACTTTTCCTACTTTTCCTACTGTGTTCTGCTGACTGTGTATTTCATCCCAGACCCCTAATGCATCACAGGAAACCTGAGCTCACACATACTCTCATTTCTGTGTTATTAAACCCAAATCAAAGAATTGCTAGACCATTTACCTTCTCTCTTCTTTCTGGGTACTACAAACTCAGATTGGTTGATATTCAGAAAATCTTAATGCAGAACAGACCAGCAAAGCAGCCATTGGAGAATACAGCTGAAGATATTCAAGCCAGCAAGATGACTCTGATTTCTGTATTACTTCCTTCCACCTTTTTACTTCACAACACCCTCAAGCCAGATCTGTTCTAAGATGAAATCTATGGAGCTGTAAACCTAATACTTCCTGAAAAGGAAGCAAATAAATGAGACACTGTAAATAACCATAACAAAAAGAGAGAACTTGACTGCTTGATTAGTACTAATTTTTTTCATTTCTCATTTTTATTCCACCTTACTGCCAAACTTCCTTGTTCCTTATGTGAACTGCAAACCTCAAAAAAAGATCTTGTTTTCATAGGAACCACATCTGCAAAAATCTTAAAATATGGAAGCCTATCATACTTCTTTTGACTGAAATGTCAAAGTGGGGAGGGTGATAGCTTACAAGAAGCATGTTCAACCCTTCAACTGGAATGACTGCAGCAGGGAGATCTGCTTGTATTCCTCATGAACATATAACATGAAAATTATATAAATAAGGTAACCTTCTCCTAATAAGGTTTTGAACTGAGTTGCAGTGTTTGCAGCTGACTTTCAGTGTGGAATTCTGCACATTTATCTTTATCTAAGCCCAACGAAAATTATGTCTAATTCATCAGGAGTGGTTTTCAACCTTCAGTTCAAGGACCTGGTATAATTTCTAAGAAAATCTCAAAAAGGTCACCAAGAAAAGCCAGTTCACCACCAGTAGACCTAAACTTTTTAAAACACTGCTCTGCTTCTCCCTTTGAAGACTTCCAACCAACATAATGAAGAATTCACTGCCTTACATTGACAAGATCTCCCAGCCTCACCAGGTTACAGACAAAGAGGGACAACATCCCCAGTGGAAAGCCATTATAATTCAGCAGTGATAAGGGAAGGGCAAGAGGATCTTATGGTCCCCAGGCAGCTTTTCTACCTGCAGCTTTTTTAATTCTAAGAGATGCTACATTCTACCAAACTCCTTGGAAAAGAATTTTTTTTGTGCACACAACAGTGTACAACTGAAAAGTCCACAGCTACTGAAGTGTCTGTGGGGTTATGAACCAAAGCAAGCACATGTTGACAGCTTCCAGCCTGGTGCTACAAGGAAAGCTCACAGTTATTACATTTGCCTTCCACAGTAACAGCTCCCTGGGGCCCAGCTGACAGAGCCAAAGGAGTAAGATGGTTAAGCATTTACTTAAGTCCTGTAGCAATCCCACTTTGGGAATCTATCTCCCTTTGATACAGCTGAGTTCCTACAAGCTTGTATTCAAGCCTTGTGACTCACTGCAGCTAAAGCACTGCCTGTAAAACTTTATGGGATACCTACAGAAAAGGAGGGTGAAAAATTTCCCTCTGTTTGCAATTTTGCTGTACAAGCATGGGTTGTCAGTTCTAAACAGCCTGGCTGCTGTGTTTTCCTTCTTCTTCCTATTCCTGGCAGCAAGAAGTCATCCTATAGGACAAGCTGTAAAGAAGAGGATTATAACTCGCAATACAGATTTCCTACTGACCCAGAAAAAAACATCATACCAACTACACCACCCATACACTAAATAAATAGGAGGGATATGAATCAAGAGGTGCCTGAAAAAAAAAACAAACAAGCAACAAACCAACACCAAACCATCACAGAAGTTAAAAAGTGATCAGGAGAGTTCTTTTAAAATGTTCAAAATCTGCAGTTGGCTTGCAGCCAGCTACAGTCAAACAGGAAACTCAGCATCCAGATCTGAAATGTGAAGTTCAAAAAGTAACATTCTGCTCCAACCCACCCCCACTGGCACAAGCAACACTGTCCCAAGCAAAACTCTTCCCAGTGATTTCGTTATCTGCTTCCTTCCCCAGCGGAAAAGCCCCCCCAGCCAGGTTTGTTTTGCTGCGGATGGGAAACAACTAGAGATAAACAGCAGCTCTATGGGAAAATAAAGTACTTGAAGTAATCTCATCACGACATTTAGTAAAGATGTGGCCTCTGTGCAGACTTTAGACAATACACAATCTTGGAATTTTGTTTCTAGCTTGGTTGGAATCAGATGATCTTAAAGGTCCTTTCCAGCCCTGAAAATTCTATGAATCAAATGGCCTGGCACTGATCGATGTATGTAATGAAACTAATTCAGAGAAATTCAGCTGTGCATCTGGAAGTCTTGTCATTGCTACAAGAGAGAAACCAGATGAAAATGTCTAATATTTTCACAAGTAAATTTAAAGAAATATTTCCCATCTGCAGCCATCCTCAAACCGTATTGTAAATGAAAAGGGCAAGAAGACTGGTAGTGAGTAGAGCAAATTTCTGGTTATTTTTAATAGAGCTACCTATGGCATATAGCCTGGGAAGCCAACTGTCTCCATCCAGATACTCTACTGGAATAGAGTATGATTGGAATACTCTAACTAAATGGAATACTAAAACTAAATCCAATTATTGCTCAGTGTTACAAATGTCTGTTTAAAAAGTTAAAAGTCACTTTCAGTCCTGGAGACAGAAGCTATTCTTAATACAAGGGACATCTTTATAGGTGTACTTCTAACTGTTCAAAATACACTGCCAAATTCTCTGCTGATACATTTGCATCAAAAACTGAGTTCTCAGTTTTACACCATTTTTCCTACAGTAAATTCTCAGAGAAGTGATACACTAATTGGATATTCAAACAACATTCATAGGCAACAAATTCAAATGTTGTCAAATGTTTCCTAATGCTAAAGCCACAGTGAAGACAATAAGAAAAGCAGAAGATACCAATATCATGAAAATACTCTGCTTTAGCTATCTTAGTAAAAATAAAACAGTCAAACCTCAGCTTCATTCTCTTTCCTTACAGAAACTATTACTGTGTCACTACACTAGGATTTGCAATCAAATGGTACACATGTAGTTATTTGGAAGTTTTCATCCTAAGCAGGAAGACACCACTTCTCATCCATATAAAAGAGGAATAACTGAAAAAAAAAAAAGAAAAAATTACATCTATTTTCCCTTAGAAGGAGGAATCACTGAAGGAGAAGGGCCAGATTGGCACAAATAAGTGAACTGAATGTGTTTGCCCCATCATTTAGACTTGCTGTTAAATACTACATCTCCACTCTTGGCTGGTGGACCAGACCACTCTAAGGGCAAGGAAACCACAAGCAGCATATTGGAACACTGCCTTAAGAAGTCTACTCTTGATTAAGCTATTCCAGACAAAATTTCTCCAAGCAAACTTTGGAGGGAATTTCCCATACCACCATTACAGAAGCAGCATTTGTCAAAATTTCAGTATCGACTCAGGCATGTTCAGTCTTCTTGGATCAATATGATTTCTTCACCCTTTGCTCTTGATTTCTTGATTTCCTACATTTATAAATCCAGCAGCAGGTCAAGCTAGTATGAAATAAGTATGCTGGAAAAATGTTCTCCATGACATTTATATTCCAGAGCTCACTTACACTGGCAGAACAGCAAAACTAATTGTGGAAACTCCCTGCAGTAAGGTGCTTCCAACTCTCCCACCTCTATCATGTTTTTCTCTTAATGTCAGTTCCTGTCTAGCCTGCAGCAAAGTATTCTAAACAGATCCCATGTTTTTCACTCAAGAACTCCAGTGAGTCACTCCTGCTATCTGCCAAGCTGGGGAACTCTCAAACCCATTATCTCCCAGCTCCCCTTGGCCCAGAGCTGCAAAATCAGAGAGAGCCTCCTGCACGACTGGCTGCTCAGCAGAGCAGGGTTCAGGCCAAGGGCCTGTGAAGGGAAATCGTCTTGCTAGCATAGCTGGTTTTATTTTGAGCCCTGTAAGGAAGCCTTAGTGCCTTTTCCTGGTAGATAATTGCTTCATGGGATGGGAGGGGGCTCATGAAGGTGGCTGGTTTAGCACGGAGGCTTGCAGCCATCTAGGACAGACACTAATTTGGCTATGAGTGATACCTAAGGAAGAGAGAAAAAGCTAAGTAATTTAATTAAAGGATACATATTTTGGGAAAAAAGAACTATTGCTACAGAGGTTTTTTTTACTTCTACTGTGCCATAAAGGAAAATGTACAGACCACTGCTGCTTGCCTGGGATGAACAGGGAAAGAATGGGACAAAACTCCTGCCCAGAGGAGTCCAGCACACACAGCACACACACTAGAAAACCTAAAGGTTTTTCCCAGCAGTTTGCAGAGGCAGATCTCATTTCAGTAAGCAAACTAGAAGTGCTAATCATCCAATTAACTGAAAATTCAGTTGCAAGACTGGTGCTCCTGAATCCAGCTCCTTCTGCCAAGAGAGCCTCAAACAAGCAGTGCAGGACAGTGGAAGTGGACTCTGGTTAATAACTGTCCTTTAGAGGTACATGGAAGTGTCACTGGTACAATAGGTTCAAGGCTCTTCCTACTGCTTAAGGGTTTATGATTTGCTTCGCATGTTTTTTTTTTAATTGATTTAATGCTTTTTGGATTCCCTGTGAAAGTGAATGTGAACTGGAAAAGAGGTCTGAAAGGAAAACTGAAAACTGACCACAGGGTTTTGTCACTTGCCAGACTCATAAGCTGGGTCTCTTCATTTGTACCTCAACACCCTCTCTGCCTGCAAATTTCAAACCAGAAGGAAAAGCAGCAAGTTCACGACTTGGCCTCAAAGAGAGACTTAATTTCTTACCTTTATGAAAAAATTGCTATCTATTATCCTTTGAAAAATGGGCTACAACCTGTGGAAGAGCAAAGCAGTGTTTATCTGTATTACAAGACCTAAAAACTTCAAATGTAGATGTAAAGAGACAAATTCTCTATAGGCACAGGACAACTAGAACATGCTCTGCTCTAAAAGATCTGAAATCCAAAACCAAATACAAGAGAAAAATGTATAAGATGGTATTTATTATCTTGGTGCCACAGATGGGAAACTGAGCCATCTCAGAGGAGAGTTTAATAAAACTGATGTATTCCACAAAACAGGATCTGTTCTCCCCCTCTCCTCTCTGCCACATGCCTTAGGACAAACTGAACCCAGAAAATTACTGGAAATGAAGGAAAAGGATTTTGTTTACCAGCCCTCTTGCTATCTTTTCTTATGCTCTTAATGCTAACAATAAAGAAATAGATTACAGCCATACAAGACCCAGACAACACTAAACAGCAAAGTCATGAGAATCTAAAAGCAATTCAAGGAAATATGATAGAAAAGTAAAAGCACAATTAACTGAGAATTAACTGAGGCTTTGGGAACAATAGTAGTGTCCTGTGAATGCTGAATAACCACATGCAACCTTCAGTGAGGATTCTGAATGCAAAGGGAGAGAAGATTCCCACTTTGACGTGGTGATGGTGTGATGAGCTCATGGTGATGAGCTAAGTATAGCTATACACAAAAAATAACTCCTTCAAAACCAGATGAAGACAGGCATTCAGCAGTCCATCCAAGGATGTAGATAACAACTACCTGGCTTCAAGAGGACAGGATTTTTGAAAGCATAGATAATCTGATATAAGGTGTGTCATCCAGCAGTGACTATGGGAAAAAAGATAAAACTGAATATTTCAGCCTAATTTGTCAAAAGCACAACTTCACAATTCTTCTACCTCAGCTGCAACTCAGTATGGTACTATTGTTTTTTGAACAGGAGTCAAGAAGCAATTTTTAAACATGTATACTTAGAAGTAATGCTCAGTGACCACCAGTGTATTGAGATGCCATCTCTGACTTGGCTAATGTTGAAATGGCTCCTAAGTAAGCCTGCAGGCTCCATCTGTGAGTGCAAACATTGTAGAGATCAGTAATTTGTGCAACTCAGTAAAGTCAGCGGCCACATTTTTCCCAGATGAAACTTGTTCATTTACAGCTGAGATGAACTGTTCAATAGCTACAATTGAACTACTTAACGAAAAAAAAAAAATAAAAAAAAAAATCAAGGAGAGTATCCAGAATATGCTGGACTTTTACAGCAAAGGCTACTGCAGAGTGGTGAAAGAGCAGGAAAGAACTCCTCCTCCTCTAAAAACTTATTTCCTCCTCCCATATCCTTTGGAAGATGCTTCACTTCAAAACCCCTCTGGTACACACTGTGAGACAGTGCTACCTCAGGAGAACGTGTAGCAAGCCACTTGCTAAATAGACACAAGAGAACTGAGGATGCAAAACATCTTCAGAATTCATACTCACTCATTGCTTGTTTTTAATAGGAGGGGCACTCAGCCTTCATCTTATTGACTCTCAGAACAGTGGAAGTGTCACAGCTACTTAAGTAGTGATTTTTTTTTCTCCTATATGTATTTCATTTCCCTCAATTCAAAATTTTTTAATCTAATTTGCATCTTTTCCATTTTCACTGCCTTACCAATACTCTTTCTGGAAAGAGACTTGATACAACACACACTCAAGATTTGCTCTTTCATGGGAAATCAAGGATTAGAGCCAAGTGTCACATCATGAAAGAGCACTGCAAGCAGCAATATTGAGAAAACAGCCTGCAGCCACTGGGATTTACTTGCTCCTGACTTGTCCCTGCCCATAAACTTCAGAAGATGGCATCTAGAAATCACCTGGCTGTTTATAGGCCATTGTTCTGGTCTTCCCTCATAAAGTGTCCATTAGTTCTTGGTTTGGGGTGGTGGTGAAGGAAGTGCGTAGGAGAACTAAAAGAAAAGGGTTTTTTTGAGTGAAGCAAATTTGCCTCTTTGTATGTTTGCTTCCAATGAATCACATGTATAAATTATTTATTTAAAAGCTGAAGAGTAGTTCTTTCATCTAAATTAGAGAGTAAGGACAGGAGGAGAGCCCAATCCAGTGCAGAAAATTAACTCTTCTCAATGCCTCCTCCAGGAAGGAGCCAAGGGATACAGATTCTGCCCCTTGTTCTAGTAATATGGATCTCCAACATGTCTAGAAAAGTCACCCCACCTTCTCTCTCAAATAGTGTTACTATTTATCAGTGGTGTCAACCAGAAAGAATTAAGTAAAATATTTTTCTCAGATTTTTTTTTTGCAAATCCCATTGTGGTAGATGGCTGGAAGTGCTAGAACAGTGCAGTGTTACTACTCTTAACACCATGTGCCTTTCCAGAAATTTCCTGCTGTGCTGAGTTAGGAAGGGAATGGAAACCTTGACTTTGGTAGCTTCTGGAGGAAGCCTCCTGCCTCATTTCCCAGACTAGAAAAATTAGGACTACAAAGTCCCATCTATTTCCCCTTCCCTTTTTTAAAAGCTTCTATACATTTTATTTTTTTTAAATTATTTCAGTTAAATATTTAGGTATTCATCATCTTGGCAGTTTACAGTAATAGCCTGCCATTTAAAAACCATTAAAAACATAATTCCAAAACACTTAAAAATTTCAGAATAAGTGTACCATATTCTGAAGAAAAGACTTCCATTACCAGCATCATTAATACACTCATTTTCTGTGCTGGCAGCAGAAAACAAGAAAGAGAACATCTGTGTGAGATGGGAAAAACAAAATGCGAAATACAGCTAAGGGGGAGCAAGAAATTTAAATTAGAGTGAACAGATTTAAAGCTAAGACCGAGACACTATTTCAGGCACTCAGTCTTTGCAGATACCATCATGCTGAAATCCACTTCCCAGAACACAGCATACTGGGGGTGGGAAAGGCTTCACAGACTCATGAACATCAGCCCAGGGCAACTCTTGCCACTACACAAAGTCCAGAGAATAACTTATTCACAATAACCCTGCCATTCTCCTTGCAGGTTTTGTTCTGGTTATCGGATTGGTGACTTTCTACCGCATCGGCCCATACACCAACCTCTCCTGGTCCTGCTACCTGAACATTGGAGCATGTCTTTTGGCCACTCTGGCAGCTGCCATTCTCATATGGAACATACTCCACAGGCGTGAGGACTGCATGGCACCCCGGGTCATCGTCATCAGCCGCACCCTGACCGCGCGGTTCCGCCGGGGCCTGGAGAACGACTACGTGGAGTCACCGTGCTGAAGGAGTGGACTTGAAAGGGGAAAAGATGTCCAAGGAGATCTGCAGGGGAGCTGTTTTCTATAAATATATACTATAATTTAAAACTAAGGGTTGAAAGACATCACAAGGCTCACTCTTGTGGGCAGAGGCCCTCAATTATTATTTGGATGGGCTCCATCTATATATATATATATATGTATATGTATAAAACACAATTTTATATATATTATATAATATTGCCCTCTCCCTCTGCTGTACAGCCTAGAATGTTGGACTGTCAGAGTCCTGACAGAGCATCACAGCTCCAAGCCAGCAGGGTGAGCTGTAGCAGACACAGAGCATATGCAAAGAGAACACAGGAAAGAGGCAACCCAACATGTTTTCTGCCTGCATAAAGTCATCCTGCTCCCTAATAATGTAAAAAGGTATAGGAGACCAGTGACAACAGCTTTGCAGTTAACAGGCAATCTGAGAAAGCAGAAAACTCACGATAGAATAAGTGATTTAATATAACAGCTGCTTAAATTTCATGACTCTTCAACCCATCCATCCACCTCTCTGGAGCTTTCAGAAGCTGCAATGCCTGCTCCAAGCCACAGCACAGCCCAGGCAGGCACCAGCAAAAGCAACTTCAACCACTCTAATTGTAGAGTAAGGGAATGCAGAAGAATTAAGTTGCATTTTTTTCAGATGCTTTTTTTGTATGCCAAGTTAAATATTTTGGTTTACCCTATGTGTTAACAGACATACCATTAAAACCAAAAAGGGAACGCAGATAAAGGGCACAGGTGTTGCTGACAAACCTGCTTCTATATTAAAATGAGGACAAATATCTACAGAAGCAAATTAGCTGGGCTCCCTGATAATCACAAGATACTGTTAACTTATTATTATTTGAAACAGCTGTTAAGGAGAGAAATTTCAGCCCAAAATAAGTTTTTTTCTTCCCAGACTGCTGTGACTTTTTGACATTTCCAGTTTAGAATGGTATGTGAGGACACCCAGCTCTGCCCAGAGGCACCCAACACAGTGAATATTAGAGGATGTTACTGCCACTCGAGCACCCTAATTGGAGAGTAAGACACATCTACAGGACTTAATAATGAGATTTAGAGAAGACATGGCTAGTCATTTAATAAGGTAATGAAATGAAAAGAGTCAATACACCTCTGGAATTAGGCATCATGCTTAGAAGCCTGACCTGAAGATGAACATGGGCTCATATGTCATGTGAGCAAGAAAAACAAGAGGTGAAAAACTATGATGCAGAATACTTTGGAAGCAGGAGCTAGAGGCAATGACAGATGTTACAAAACTCAAAGGATGTTACTCTGTGCATAGTTACAGATAGGTTTGAAGGCCCAAGAGCTGTGAATGTTACACATTCTCTAGGACAGTTGTGTCACTCCCAGCTGAGTACACCACTTTTCTGCTTCATCATTATTTCCACCATTCTTTTCCACACTTTCTTCAAATGTGATCATCAAGCTGGCTCTTGAGTTCTGTTCTGCACTTAGTTCTAATCTAACAAGAAACTCAACCCCAACTGCTGCTCTGCACCATGTTCCAAGTGAGCAAGACTCTGCAGAGACTGATGCTCTGGAACAATTGCATTGTTCTAGACCATCAAAGTAAAATGCCATACAGCTGACAATGAGTTTCTTCTAGCAGTAGGTTTGTAAAAACCAAATAAAATTTGTATTCATTTGCCTGCATTGCTTTCTGTAAAGTATTTTCTAGTAATAATATGCTACGATTACAGTTTTTTTAAAAAAAGTAAAATATTGGAATATTTAAAAGACATTATATTATTTCTTCTAATATTGCAATATCCATATTATAATAATGTACATTTAAATTTAAAAATCAGCTATGTGGTCGGTAAATTTGTAATACGTGGTATTACTGTGATTACTTTAGATGTATAAATAAAGTTGTGAATATTCATTTTCTTCTGTTGACAATGTGAGTTTTGCTATTCAGACACAGAATAAGTTCACTTACCAACACTGTGTTCACCTTTAGTAAAAAAAATAATGCACAGAACTTGCAACAACTTGTAGAAGAACAATAAGCAGATAACACATTAAAATTTATGTAAGAGAAAGGTATTTCATCTTGTTAAAAATGAGAGGGAGAATTAAATGAGCGAGGAAGAATATAAGGAGAATTTAGGAGGACCAAAATTTCATAAAAACTTTTAACAAAAACAAACTGTAACCATAAAGAAATAGATACAAATAGTTATGATACCTTTTTATCAGCCTGATGGATCTGAAGGCCTTATCCATGTCTCCAGCAGACAGATAGAAGCTGAAGTTCAGCATGGCATCCCGGGTGGTCTTATCACAGTCTCCCAATCCAATGAAGTATCTCAGAGGTCTTCTTGCAACCATCTGAGAGGCCTTCACTGAGGCAGGATCCCCTTGTCCTTTCTCAGCTTCTCCCAGCTAAAGTGAGAAAGTTATTATTTAGGTATCAAGTAGGTCAAAACCTGCTCCTTTGTAGGTGTAGTTAATTACATTATTTACACTACAAAGTTTTCTATTTCTGCAGGAGCATGATCAACTGGGACCATGGCTGCAATGTTTCAGAACTTCCTAGAAAATGCCCCAAAATACAGAATGTCACAGAAGAGACAACAGTCCCACAACATCAGTGACAGTTTGGAGATTGGTAAAATACCATAGGAGAAGCAGCCTCCCATTATTATAGTCATTGTCATCATTATTAGTAGTAGTATAGCAACTATTATTTTAAGAATTTTTGAAGATTTAGATAAACATTTCTCTAAGGTTAGTCTCTTCTGAAAAATGAGTGATATTCTGAAAGTTAACTATATAGACCCAATTCTTTTATTCTTGTCTTCATGTTTATTCTAAGCTCAAATTCATAACCTCCCTCACACAACTGGCAGTTCTGGAAGTTCTGGAGTTCCAGTGATACTTTCACTAGTCACTGAAAGGCAGCTCAAAGCAACTTAACCATTATAGAATAAAGATATAATCAATCATCAGTATCAAATTATCTGTCTGGAGTGTAACAAGGAAACTTTCACAAGCCAAGCACAGTGGAAGATCATCTGAGTCATGAAAAACACCAAATTTCACATGCATTCTCTACAGTTATATAGTGAGATAACTCAAGATTGAAGTTTACTGAGGCCAATTAAAAATTATATTATTATCCAATGAATGTATTAGATACAGTAAAAGACAGAAATCAGAAGTGCAAGTGCATTTGATTACAATTTGAGGAATTTCCAGAACACTGACAGAAAAGACATTATAGTTAATAAAAAGAAACCCTGAAACAAAACTTGATCAAAACAGATTTGTTGCATCAACTTGATTTGCTGCACTTGAAGTAGACTCTGTTCATACATTAAATCCTGCTTCCAAAATGCATTATTATATAACAACTGATCTACTCACTAAAATACCGTACCCTACTGAGGGAAGCAAAGCAAAATAGGAGAGAGAAGCAAAGGATGAAGAAAGAGGAGGAAAATAATGCAGATACTTACAGGTTTATAAACACATCCCCTCCGAAAAAGCAACTAATGGCAGCAATAATCCACACAGAAGAAAAAAAAAAAGACATAATATCCAAGTAAAATAGCATGAGATATGATGAGAGGAAGTGTTAAAAGAAAGATTAGAAAATGCAGCAGCCTTTGACCTTTCAAATTAAGGGGAAAAAGGAAAGTAAAATGGAATGCAACTCTAAAGGCTAGATCTGAACAGGAAGAATGACAGCAGTCAGCTTTTGGCAAGGGGATAAATTGCAAAGTACTCATCTGAATCTAAATATATTAAATAGAACATCTAGGTGCAATCTCCCTGTTTAACACTACTCTTAAACTACACAAAATTAGATTTATGTGATGATATTGGTCTGTCTTATTATGCCTATTGAGGGAATTGGAAGTCTTATCAATATTAAAATTCCTGCAGAATTTACAAAAATAAACACCTTTAGAATACTCAGACTCTGTTAAGCTCCCTCTACAAGAAGGGAGCAGCACAAATCATCATTCTAGAATGCATTAAACCAGTCAGTGCTTAACCAGAAAACCAGCCTGTAGGTAACAGGCTTCATTTATCCCAGTATGCACAGAATTATCTGTGGTATTATTTATCTAAAATGCAAACAATTTTGGATTCATATTCAAGTTTAAGAAGTTAAAGCATGCACTCCTAGTATTTGAATCAAATAGGCATTTGTTCACGTTGCAAGATGAGTATTCTTGCTCTCTTTGGTATTCTGTGGAGGATTAAGCTCCATTCTAACAAAGGAATGGGCTGCTTTTGCTGAGTCTAGAGCAGGAAATGTGATGTCTTACGACCTCTGTAAAATTAACACACAGTCCCTCCTCATTTGCTATAAGCACAGGGACTTATATAAATTCAAACAAGAATTTTTTTCACATTCTCTTTTTCAGTTGGCACAGCCTGGCCATTACTGTGTTTCTTGTGCTTGCAACATTGCAGCATCCAGTTTGCAATACCCACCAAAAGCCAAGTCAGTACAGTTTGCACAACACTGCCAAGTACACCCGCATTAGATTCTCCCTGTGTCATTTCTACATGTGATGTACCAACTCTCATTGGAGCTGCTCTACTTACCCCAGCCTCAATTTGATTAAATTTGATGCCTACACAGTGAAAAGTCTGAACTTATGAGAAGGGAAGGCATTGTGAAAAATCTCCTCACGTTTTTTGCGAAGTAATAATGTGGCACCTCTATCCCCAAAAGAGTCTGGTAGGATGAAGGCAGTGGAAAGCTGTCATGAAGCAAAAGGCCATGCTCTTCAGTAATGAAGAATGATATTATCCAAGCATACATCTGGAAAAGGAAGCAAAGCATTGTTTTGGCCTGATGCTGCAATATCCTTCTTTCACTTTGGTTTTATTTCCCATATTCACTTGGCAGAAACTTCTCTTGAAAATAATACACAACATATACACTCACCCACACACCTGCTGCATGCTTCCTCCCTATAGCAGGCAGCCAACAACTCATTCTACATTACAAACTTTGTTCCTACAGCAAAGGGATCTCCACCTCTGCCTTTCAGGAATCAACTTCCCTGACCAGAAAGAGGGAAGTCCTCTCAGGAGTGTCTCTAACAGATCTGATTCAGGTCAAAGAAATACTTCCAAATATATATTTTTAAATACTGTATTATTTCAAAATTAATTTCAGCAGCTCTCTGATTCTTTTGATTTCCATGGGAATATACCAGCCATTTAAAAATACTTGCCATAACAGTTTAAATATTGACCTGATACAAGTCAAAATGAAGAGCTTATTTCCAGCTGAAGTTAATCAGACTTCCCATTTCCTAAAGGATAAGCACACAGTTACAAATTCTGTTGAGTAAGGGCCAAAAAGTTCCATTCCTTAATATCTTTTTATTTTTCAGCTTCATACAGAAGCCAAACATTTTTACTTGTTTACATTAGGAATATTAGGTTGAAATGTTGTTCTTTTTGCTAGAAGACCACAGCAAAGCTTTTTGACATCCCTCTTCCATTCCTCCTTTCCACCTTGACTTTCCCATGATTTTTCTCAAGTTGTTTCAACCAACAAAAGGAACAAAGAGCTTCTGATCCCTAACTGTAAGATGTTTAACCAAAATCATGCATGAATCAGGAAACTTTAAATCAACATGGATATTTCACATGGAATATTTACAAAGGACAGGCAGTTCTGTGCAGACAAAATGGTAAGGATGGCTACTATTGTGCACATCAGTAGAGGAAGTAAAGAACTGTTGGTCTGATAAAAGATATCTGTTTAGATCATTTTTGATCAATAAAATCTTCTTTCTCATGTAAAAAAGAGACCATGAAAGACAATTTGGGAAGTATGATAAAAATGTACAATGTCTGTCCAAAACAAAAGAGGGTAGAAAGTGGGTGGGAAGAATGTACTCTACTGCTCACCTTAAAGGCAAGGACCCTCTTATTCTATCAAATTAATTCTTGCTGCTGAAAATGGACTTGAGATATAAAACCTGCATTTTTAATTAAAAATCTTTCAAGATTATAATTTCATCCATTAATGTAATCTGAAAAACTGTAGTCCAGATGCAAGCTTGCATTATGAACATCCTCAAAATTCTAGCACTGATAAAGGAAACACCTCTTTTTCTTTATCACTACATGCCAGCTTGGGCTAAAACAGAAAGCTAATTGTCCAGTGACTGCTTGAAGCCACAGGCACCAGGAACATATTTTCAGTACTCATTTTTGTATAAGATAATATACAACATTCCTACACCCACATCCTTCATGAACAACCAATGATTTATTACTTGGACAGGAAAAACTCCATGTAAAGCAAGGTAAAACAAACAAACAAACAGATCATACTCTGCCCTCAGCCTGGGTTTTCTTCTGGTCTGGAGATTGTAGGCCTGTTACAGGAATTGCTTCACACACAAAAAGTCTTGGTTCACTCGGGTCCCAAAAATGGCAAGCAGGGATGTGACTGTCCAACTCTGGATACTCCACAACAGACCTTCCAAAAGACAAGGAAAAAAATGTGGAAAGGGAAAAAAAGTAATACCAGCTTATTCAGTGCATGAATGTAAATAAAGAACTAACCCAGGGATAATTTTTAGATGATGATCATTTATCTATACCAGAACCTTTGCATTGTAACATTAGCACATACACCTTCCTACCTCCTAACACCCTGTACATGGCAATGCTACTTTCAGTTTGCTTTCTATACACCAACCCTGGCTATATGGCAGAAAGGATTTCAGTAGGAAAAAAGCTGGTACTGCCACAAACACAAACAGGCATTCAAAATCTGCCTCTGCTGAGATTTTGTGTACTCCAGAAATACTTGGACATCCTTCAAATGATTCAACCTTAGCAACTGGTCCCAGTGCAGGTACTGTAATGTGAAGACTATCTCAGCTCTGTCTTCTTGTGGGTTCTGCAGCCTGCCCCAAGGTGCTAAACACCCCAGCACTGCTAGAAATGCCCAGCAAGGTTGAAGACAGCTTAAGCACACACCCATGGGAGCTTAGATCAGCAGTAAAGAGTTTCTGGTACACATGCCTCACGTTCCAATCCAGTTAAGGAGCAGTCGTGAGAGATCACAACCAGACCATTGTGTTTAAACTGGTGAAGCAGTGTGGATGCCATGAACTGCTGAAATTCCCAGTGCTGAGGTAAAACTCCAGAGCTGCAGCTGAAGCTGCCCTGCAGCTGGGGCACTTCAGGCTCTATAGACATGCCACAGGTCGTGCCCTGCCCTCAGCACCCTGCCTGAACTTTCTACCATGTACAGAGAATTCAGAGGCACGATGGAACAGCACATTAAGCACAAGGACAATCTCTGCAGCCTTAGGAAAGTCACTCTCTTGCAGCAGTTTGAATAAGAAACATCTTGCTACCTCCTTTGGACACCCAAACACTACTTCAGTGCCTGACATGTTAAGCTTCTATAGACACAGAGAATCAGACTAGGTTAGCAATGCCTTAGGATTCTTCTGGAAAAAGCCAAATATAAATAGGTGTCAAATTTTAAAAAGGAGAGAAGCCAAAGACAGCTCTCAAGTATTTTCTCATTTACTGTCTCCAATGAAGGGTGGACTTTGTGAGGAGGGCTGGAGCAGGCAAATTAAGGGAGAAATACAGTGTCCTATTCATGCCACTGAATTCAAAATAAATTACATGCAAACTGAAAATCACTGTTTGTGTAAAAAACCTGGTAGTGTTTAATTCTGCTTCAGGAGGAGAGAGAGAGAGAGAGAGAAGGGGAAAGAGTGTAAATTACTGTTTCCTGGTGAGTTTACTCATTCCAGTTTCAAGATCCTCTCCTATGAAGCACAGAGAAATGCATTACTCACATCCACACCATCTGGTATTTAAATACCAGCAAAACAGTGCTTCTAGTTTGTGGTGGCCTCTGTTGGGCTACCCAAGATACTACACCTAAAACCAACTTTCCTACTCATTATTACACTGTATAATAGACATAAGGACCCAAATCTGCACTGTCCTTAGTTCTTGACAAGCTGGGTAGTTTCTTGTGTTTTCCAGTGACAAGGACAGTAAATCTCCTTTCCTTGTAACACCTGTGGCAGATAGCTGCTAAGAAAGCAAACCACCTTGAATTCTAACACTAGTTTTCTTATGAAAAATACACCCAGAAAACTTATTGAAAAAACAGATGAGAATTTGTCCCCTAACATTCCAACATACTTCCATGAGAATTCCTAGTTCACTGCATTTTGCTGCCTTGACACTAGAATTTCTGCTATCTGTTTTATGAAATCACATTTAAAACTGATGGCTTTGTTTTCACGAGTTTTTGTCCAGACAAACCCATCCTGTATTGGACTTCAAAACTAACATTTTTCCTAGGAGGAGCTTCAGAATGTCACCTTTTCAGTTCCTGCCCTGTGAACTCCTCACGGAAGCACAGCTTTCCAAGAATTTGATTCTGTAAAAATTGGTATCCTGATTCCAGTTGTACACCCCCTCCCAACACCCAGCCATCCTCCTCTCAGACACCTCTTCAGCCAGACAGGGCTTCCACATCTTGTAACACTCACTGCATTTTTCTTCTATAAATTTGTCCAATACCCCCATAACCCCTTCCTTCACCATCTATAATTTCTTTTGGCAAGGACTTCCTTAGCTGAGCTGCATGTCTGAAGAATCATCTCCTCCTTCTTATCTTGAGATTGCTTTCTGACACCTTCATTTGATGCTCTCTAGTTGAGGTGTAGGAAGACACAGATATGCAGGGTGATTGGACATACAATGCACCAGCTATAATTAATTTTTTAGACTCAAAATAATGACATTCACAAAGCTCCTACACAAAGACAGGGGAATGGCAATATCAATGTGTTGCTGGTCTTCAAAAGGCAGATTCCAATCTTAAATCCACAAGCAATACTTATTGAAATAAAATCTTACTTGTCAATGCCTTGTCCAGATGAAAGATTCTTTCTACTCTTTCCCTGTTCAGCCTTGAAATCAAAGAGTGTAACCGTGTCCATTTCAACATCATAGAAACAGATCTTGGAATCAATACTCCCATCTGCCTACAAGAAAGGAAAACAATAGTTGATGAAAGGACAAAAAGACAAAAAGGTAAAGTTTGGAGGGTTTATCACACAAGAACATTCTTTGGCAGAAATAACAAACTTTCTGGGAATTTTCTTCTGCAGTAAGTCATCTTTTGATTTCTTTGAAATGCTACAAAGTTGCTCTTGTGGCTAAAATACTGCTTCCTTCTCTCACTAAATGTACAAAACTTTAATATACCTTAATTTTAGCATTTATGTGCTTGGATATGGCATTTTTAGGTCCAATACACTGCACAGAATATGTAGGTTTACTGCTGAAAAGTGAATCTTGTGTCTTCAGTGATCTCCCTGGAACTGCACCACTCTATTAACTGATGCCACAAGCAAAGAACTCTGCCTTACCTTGCTAATAAGGATGCTGACTTGATTGCCATTAGCATTACACTTGACAGATGCAATCCCTCCAAGGCCAGGACACAACTCAGATAAATTCTTGCTATTGCAGTGCACTTTTGCCTTTCTGTGGAAAGGAATAAACTTAAATCATATGGCGGCAGGCAACTGGTAATGCACATCAGTCAAAATGTTATTCAAACTAAGGGTAAAACTTCAAAACTCAACTATTTCTACCTTATGACACCACTGCCCCAGACTGCAGCTTCCTCTCCAGAGAATTGCTGCAACCTGCCTTTCTTTCAGGAAGAAGTTAATGAGATACTCCTTCCTCAATTAATCAGCAAAAATAAACTTCATTGCTCCTACAGGATTCTCAAAACAGGGCTCTACAGCAAGAACATTCTACCTGAATTTTAAATTTTAGAGGGCTGTTTTTCCTATAGGAGCTGAACAATACCATGAATGTTGAATATAGCCCATCAGATAAAAGTTCTGTGTATGGGAAACCCACTGTGGAGCAGAAGTAATGTCATTGTGGGGGTGGTATTTACACCATCTTATTGGTCAGTTTCCTTCTGTATGTATTGTTCAGGTACTTAACACTCACCCTTCCTAGCTTTTTTTTTTTAGTTTGGTTTGGTTTGGTTTTGGTTTTGGTTTTTTCTTCTTCATTTCAGTTCTCCTGAGATTAAGATCTTGCTCAAGTTATCAGCAGAACAAGTGATACTGTCTTGATCCACTGTAAATTCTCCACTGACTTTCAAACACACATGTATCCCTCATGCTATCTTCTTTTAAAATTGTTATTATTGTTGTTACTATTTATTAGTCACCTCATGATTTGTCTAACAATTCTGTGGCTCTGCCCCTGCTTTAGGGATAGGTCATCAGCATGCAGCACAGGCTTGTCTCGAAATTCAATTCACTTTTCATCAGATCATAACCAATTAAAGGTTTTCCCCTCTCCACAAAATACACACTCAGTTACAAACAGATGTGTTTAAGTGGCTTATTAGTACCTCCTAGACAGATCAAAGATTTTAAAGTGAGACAGGTCAGTTCCCACAGTCAGGAAATTTCCGCAGACATCCAAGAGGCACGGATTCCCCTCAGCTTCAGAGAACACCATCAGCTCTTTAACTGTACCCTAGGAAAAAATAGGCAACACCAGGTTTGTGTGTTCAGAGCTTGACTAGAAGAGACTTATTTTGGCACCAAGTTGAGTGCCTAACTGCTGAACTTCTGTCTTAGACAAATCACTACCAGCAAAATGAGAGAAACTTCACACACATGGTCTCTACAAATGCACTCTCTGTTTCAGATTGAAAACTGGATGCAAAGCCTCCAAAACCCTCAAAATTTAGAGGCATCCTTCTGCAACAATTTCTTCTTAAATAACAGAACCTTTTCCTATGGTTTCCTCTTAAGTAACAGAACCTTATCCCAAAGCAGGATACAGAAATATAGGTCCTTGAAGGTCCTTTAAGATAAAGCTCAAAAAATATACAAATTAAATCAGTCTGTACTGTGATAAATCCCACCCATTCCTGAATTCAGTATTTCTTTCTTAAATATTGTACTCCAGAACTGATAATTTGATTTCTCTTTTTGTTTCTCATTGACTAGCAGAGGCTGACAAGGTTAAACAAAAGAACAGGAACACACAGAATGAGCAGCAGGTATTTTTCATTATTTTGTAAGAATATTCAGTATGTTCATGACCCTGCCAGTGATACAGATATTCAACCTGCCCGCAATTTCGATACTCTGAAAGTCTGCCCTTTACAGAATTCAGTTTTCTTTTAGAAATATTTGTTGGTTACAGTACAGTAGTGCTTAAAGGAAGAGACTTTGTAAAGAACACAAAATATCAAATATCTTTCTGCTGAAACACTTCAAATATTTCTTCCTATGGCAAGGGTAGAGTTGGTAGACTTATGGAATCACAGAATCATTGAGGCTGGGAATGACCTCTGAGATCATCAAGTCCAGCCTATGACCTAACCCCACCACACTGGCCAGACCATGGCACTCAGTGCCACATCCATTCCCTCCTTAAACACCTCCAGGGATGGTGACTCCATCACTTCCCTGGGCAGCCCATCCCAATTCCTCATCACCCACTCCATGAGGAAGCAATTCCTGGCATCCAACCTAAAACTCCCCCCAGGGCAGCTTCAGGCCATGCCCTCTCCTCCTGTCACTTGTTGCCTGGGAGAAAAGCCCAACCCCCACCTGACTACAGCCTCCCTTCAGGTACTGTAGAGTGAGAAGGTCCTCATAAGCCTCTCCCCATAAAACTTTCCCCCCAGTCCCTTCACAGCCTCATTGCTCTCCTCTGGACCCACTCCAGCACCTCAATGTCCTTCTTGAAGTGAGGGGCCCAGAACTGGACACAGGACTCACAGAATCACAGAATGTCAGGGCTTGGAAGGGACCCCTGAAGATCATCAAGTCCAACCCCCCCCGGCCACAGCAGGACCAAAACTAGGGCAGGGCACTCAGAAATGCATCCAGATGGGTCTGAAAGTCTCCAGAGAAGGAGACTCCACAACCTCTCTGGGGAGCCTGTCCCAGGGCTCTGTAACCCCTACAGTAAAGAAATTCTTCCTCATGCTGGGGTGGAACTTCCTGTGCTCTATCTTGAATCCATTGCCCCTCCTCCTGTCACAGGACACAAGTGAGAAGAGGTTGTCCCTTCCTTCTTCAGGCCCAGACTTCATAGATTTAGACACAGTCATGAGATCCCTCTCAGTCTTCTCCTCTCCAGACTAAAAAGCCCCAGGGCTCTCAGCCTTTCTTCATCAGGCAGGTGTTCCAGTCCCTTCATCATCCTCACAGCCCTCCCTTGGACTCTCTCCAGTAAATCCCTGTCCCTCTTCAACTGGGGAGCCCAGAGCTGGATGCAGCACTCGAGGTGAGGTCTCACCAGGGCAGAGTACAGGGGGAGAATTACACCCCTAGACCTGCTGGCCACACTATTTCTGATACAAGCCAGGATGCCATTGGCCTTCCAGGGCAGATCTGCATGTAGTTATTTTGGCCAACACCATTCCTCAAAACCAATAAGGTTGATTTGGCACTTGATGGTCTCACCAGTCCTTACCTGCCGAGTGCGGACCTGGACCTGATAGGGCTCAACTGTGTACAGATTTTCTCCATGCACAGAAAGAACTGGAGACTCACAAAGAAAAGAGCCTGGAACAATCACAACAAAGTCATCATTTCAATAAACTGATCATTTGAAAAAGGGAAATAAAATTTAAAGAAGGTAACTTTGACTTGAAGCATTCAATTTCCACTGTCTTGAACCAAATCTATTTTTCAATCTGTCATTGTCTACTGTTTCCCAAACTCTTTGGTGTTGCAGCCTCTTTCCACTCTGCCACTACAATCAGCAACTGAAACTCCAACTGAAGATGTGTGTTTTGATGGACACTCTGTCCATCAGAAAAAGTTGGAGAGGAGGGGGAACAAGTTGATACACAACACCAGGTTAAGAGAATTCACTCTTTCTCCCATTGAAGAGTGACAGGAACCTCTGCCAGAATAGAAGGTTTCTTAAATAAATCCACAAGTATTGTAGACTGTTGGGACCTTGGTGGTAACAGCACATGGATTCAGCATGGGGAAGTTATAAATGAGTAACACACTTCTCAGAAAAGACTTGTTGGCTCTTAAAAGACAAAGACTAAACTCTCAAGATTATGGATGGGAATTCTCCATAGAAAAAACGTTAATTTACTTGACTTGGCTGTATATGCATCAATTTACAGAACAAATTTTCCTGACAGCTGGGACTAACACCCACTCCTTCTCAGTTCCTATGTAAGTGCCATGAAAGATTTATTGCACTTTCCCCCACACAAAATAGAAAAGCAATCATCATGACCTGTCTATAGAAGGCAGCAGGAGGTATGACTACAAAAGAAGGAAAAAAAGTTCTGTTCTTCACCAACTGTTGGAATCACTTAAAGGATAAAAAGAAGTAGCCTTGTATCTTCACATCATGTTTTGAGCAAGGTGGTCCTATATGATATGCTAGCTCTGGGGATTTCTTTCAAGCCTAGGTATGATAGAACATGTAACTCTGGAGGAAGAGAACTACTCCAACTCTACTAAGTGCTCTCAGTCCTACCTGTATTTCTGAAGGTATCTCCTGATAACTCAAAGACAGTAACTTGCTTCCCATTCCAGAATACTATTGCATCCTAAAACAACCCAAAAAGCAAAAGAATATATACATTCAGTTTCTCTTGAGTCATACAGGAATTCATGCAATAACACAGCAAGACCTTCTACAAAATAGCCACCACTTAATAGGTCCCCTGTATACTGGATTGAAAGGCTTTTGGTCAGGACCCAGAGAAATACTGAGTCACTGTGCTACCTAAAAAGTCAGCTCTACCACAGCATCACTGCTACCTTCACACCAATACTTTCATAACACAACCAAGTATCAAAGAAGGGTTACCTTTAAGACTTAGAAAGCTTGGTCTCCATACATCAATGGAAAAAATTAATGAAAATAAAACCAAACAAACCAAAACCAACTAACCCTGGTAACAAAGACTCCATTAACATTCATGTCAAGGTGAAGGCTGTGTGTGGCTCCTGTGCTGAAGACTGTCACATTGAACAGGTTGGGAGACACCTGCACAACTGCCACTTGCTGATGAAAATGTGAGGACATGGCCTGTTCACTGAGGATCACCACAGAGCTGATATTGTTCACTGCCAACAGGTTTTTTCGGGACCCCCACTGTACACAATGGGAAGAGGGAAGAAAAAGAAAAAAAGAAAAAGCACAACATATTATTTCATCTAAGATCTTGCAAAGTCACAGCAACGTCCCATCGAAGACAGATGACAGAATAAACATTTTTATACAAATCCAAAACATTTTTATATATATCCAAAGCCCTACTGCTTAAATACAACCATAGTCAACAACTAGAAATTACAGACTAGAACTATTTTGCTTGTAACCCAGCTAGGTCAGACGCCCTCAGACTGAACAGGAGTTGTTTTTAAATTAAAGCCACTTTTCTTTCCTAAGACATTATTTTACCACCTTACATTTACTACTGCAAGAACATATGGCACATTTAAAGGACTCAGTAGTGCTGGGATCTGTAAAAGCAAGTTGCATGCACAGCTTCTTTTCTGATAATTACATTCTTTTCTGCAGTTTGATAGCCCTTCCAGTCCACATAGGTCAAATTCCCTAAGCATAAAAAAGGGGTACAAAAGTACACTTCTCTCCTTCTGGAAAAATCTCCATGTTTCAGCTGACTCTTTTTCACTGAGATCTACGAAGAGTCTTTCCCTGCTTTGAGGACTGAAAAATAGAACATACATAATGCAATCCTCAAACTGAAAATACCTTTCCCAGATGACTTGCAAAGACACAGATTTTAACATGCAGCTGATGAATTCTGTTAATAAAGTAATGCTCCCATTTCCATTCTTTCCATATGCACAGTTCAACAAGCCTCCCTAACAGGTTTATATCCTACTAAAGGATGACTCTTTGCAGAAAGCATTGTCACAACCAGCTGACCAGATGTGAACTGTCCACATCTACCCCTCAGCCAGCAGTGACCCAAACTGCCACTGGAAGCTGTAAATAAACAAGGGGGTGCAGGGGTGCTGTGTCCAGTTCTGGAGTCCCCAACATAAAAAGGACACAGAACTCCTGGAAGGTGTCCAGAGCAGAGCCACTCAGAGGGCTGAGCACCTCCCTGGGAAGCCAGGCTGAGGGATTGGGGTTGTTCAGCCTGGAGAAGAGGAGGCTCCCAGGGGAGCTCAGAGCAACCTTCCAATATCTGAAGGGGCTACAAGAAAGCTGGGGGAGGGCTTTGGACATGGGGGTGTAGGGAGAGGACAAGGGGAAATGGTGTAAAACTTAAAAGAGGAGAGATTTAGGTTGGACATTAGATAAAAATTCTTTGGTGTGAAGGTGGTGAGATGCTGGAACAGGTTGCTACTGCCAGGTTTTCTTTTTAAGGGTTCTTTGTTACAATTAACTAGATACTACACTGCAAAACAGATGAGCTGAAGTGCATTTCCCATTTTGAAGCCCCCAAATCAAGTTGAAAAAAGAGGAGGTTGGCAAGGAATTGAATGAAGCTTTTGCTGCCCTACCACCTCAGCATGTTACATGGATTTCTATTTCAAGTTTTTCATGTTAATATAGAAAAAGTCTTTTAAGGGAATAACCAAAAGATTCCACAAGTAACTATTTTTAAAATATTTTATGAAGTATTGTTTTGGAATGCAGAGATTGCAACAATAAAAAAAAATAATCTAGATTTCCCATAATAAAAGGCAGCTTTATAGCATGAGGTAAAAACAGTGATTGTTGACAATTGTTGGCAATGCTTTTGTTTGTGCTAACAAACATTGGGAACAAGGTGCTATTTCTGGACAGGGCTCCATATCCTGTTATCTGGAAAATGCTTGAATAGTCAAGCTGACACAAACACCTATGTCTCTTCCCTTCCCTCAACTTATGAGCAGATGTATGATATACTAATGGCACACATTATTTCCTACATCCTGGACTTTTTGTTACAGAAGCATCCTAACAAAAAATTTGGGTTCTTGACTTTAATAGTACTCATATTTTAATTTTGTAATTAGGACTCTGCTACAGACCCTTGCTATATGTTAACCAAGAACAAACAAATGCTGGTAATTTTTAAGTACTTCCCATTCTTATATGAAAAGAGAATAAAAGAAAACACAAATTTAATTTGTCTTGAAAGGCATCAGGTATTTTTGCTTGAAGTATTATTTTGTGTGTAGAAATACAATATTCCTTTATTGATGGCACATCTCTCCAAAGAGAGATCTATTTACCTGTAAATATTGTGGGATTTTTTTTGCAACTACCAGTTAAGAGCAAATTTTACATTCAGAAAGTGGCTAAAAATGAGAAAAAAAATCTACAAATATAACTGTGCATGTAGTGAGATTATTTTTTTCTACTTGCAATTTAAAGAAATTTGTCCATTTGGTATTTCTGACAACCCATCTTTTCCAGAAAATAATTTCAGGGTACAGAATCCAAACAGTTTATCAGTGAGATTTATAATGCAGGGATGTCTGAATTTAAAGGATGCTATGACTGCTAAATCTCCCAGACAGAGATATATTTGCATTTCAGTGTGTCACCTTGGTGAGCATTTCAAAGCTGTCTGTGACAGAGTAGCTACAAACAGGTGCTATTTCTGCCCATTTCAACTTTACCTTACTTGACCTGGAAGGTTTTTCCTCCTTCTACTGAAAGACAAGCCTCTGCTGGCACAGATAGCTGTCAAATATTAATCATGTTCATCTGTTTCACAGAGACCATCTATTTATCCAATGTTTGTGCAGTCTTACTGCCATGCAAGAAAATTTTTTCCTCTCTTACCTTTATCTGAGTGACATTTCCTTCAAGTTCTGTAGATGCCTGGAGCTTCCACCTCTCCTCGCCCTCCAAAGCCCACATGTTCTGCTCAGATCCTGCTCTCACCCACATAGCTATTCTCCCTTTGTTAGTACCAGCTGCCAAGAGACCTGCCATGCACAAACCATTCCATTTCTTAAACTTCAGAAAAACAAATCCACATTACACAAAGAATCAGGCAGCCTTGTTCCTGTTCTAAGGTACTGAGAAGCCTTCTAGCAGCATGCATTTATTTGCCTTCCTGCAAACCAGCATCCTAGTCCTGGACTGGAGAAACTTTCTGGAGAAACAACAGAAGTTTTATATGGTAAGGCCCATTTTCTATGCTACCAGATGAACTTATCTCTTAAAGTTATCAGATAGTGATTTTATTTTAACTGCTTCTTTTTGAATAACTGGTTTTGCAGTCACCATGGGCAACTCACCACTGAAACCATTCTAGCTGACACTTGCTATAAACCTAAGCTGCTAAACAAGGTGATGGACAGGAGTAGGTCTTTAGAAAATATCATTTTTAAGGACCTGATGTCCATGCTATGCATGGTTGGTGAGTTCTGCTTTGTACTACTAGCTCTAGTATTGGCTGAATGCCTGTAACACGTAGGAGTGTATTAGGTGTACTCCAGGAGGACTTGTACCACCTCAGTGTCAAAGGGAACCCAGCTTGTGTGCCAGGAGAATCTTCCACATTGAGACCAAGCATGGTGAGTATCAAATGATCTCACTGTGCCTTCACAGGCACACTCCTGAGCTGAACTAAAATGCATCTCCATCACATGCTGCCACAGAAGCCTTCACTAACTAGACAAGCCTACTGACATGACTGCATGACACTGAAGGCTGTGGTTTGACAAGGTTTAGGGTCCAGGGATCCCACCTGCCATGTTATTTCTCACCTTTAGCACTGCAGTAAGAAACACAGTTAATACATTCTCCCCTCTCAAAGCCAAACTGCACATCTGGAGAGAGCACATAGTTCTCATTTCGATCCAAATCCCAGAATCTAAGGTACATAAAACAAGAGTGTTAACAATGCTTTTCCTCCCAGGTGTCTTGATAAACAGAGTCAATAGCATGCTGTACATGGCATTAATTTGCTATTTCCAGAGTGCCCATATCATTCAATTTTTAAAATTAAATTGCCAGCAACTGCCTCTGGAATCTGCATTTCTTAACTCTCTCCTCCCTTTTCCCTTGACTTTTTCATCTGCAGCATGCTTTGTGATATTCTTCTATGAAGCAAACCCAGATTTAAGAAAAAACAAACAAACCCAGCTTTAAGAACACAAAACAAAACAAAAGAAGTGAGGTTTGGTTGCAGTTTTCCTCCCTTCTTCTGCTTCCTCATCTATTTTAAAGATATTCCTTAGTTAACCTTTGGATTCCAGCTTTTTTTCTAGAGCTAAACATCACCATCAACCATATTCTGTCTTGATACTTGGTCTTTATCACATTGCTGCAAAATTAACAAACAATCTGATAGGAGCAAATAAAGTCTCAAGAAAGTGAATTACTAATGTTAATGGAACACACACACCCCAAGTAACAGCGAACAGGCAGAGCAAGCCATTGTAGACAGGAAAAAAACTTTTTTTTTTTTTTAAAAAAAAGATGCAAAAGGTAAAACCTACAGAACATGGTACCATAGCATCATGGCAAGGTAACATACTTAGTTTAAGTCGGACACCAACAATGGAAAGCACATTAAATTTGCTATCTTTTTGATGCAAAAACCTGAATGGATATATTTTCAGAAGAAATCAATAGCAGCACTCCATAAAGGCACAGATTTGGATAGTACTGCCTAAAATAATTAGAGAGAAAGAATACATAAAGAATGATGGATGGAATTAGTTTTTTGCCCTCAAGGAAACAGATTTTCCATTTCATTTCTGCTTCTTTTGAGAAGCTAAATCAGAAGACATAGGGAGTTTTTTTAATTATTGATAGAAAAAAAAAAATTCAGTAAAATATTCAGTGCCTTGCAAATCAGAAGCTTTTCAGCTGGCTTTTCATGGGCAGCCAGAACAGCTTAGAAACAGGATTCTTACCTGATGACTGTCTCACCCAGTGCTGTAACAACAAGGCTATGGTCTATTAAGATGATGTCTGCAGAATGACCTATCTTCCCACTCAACTTCACCTGTTAACCACAAGTCAACAAATACATTTACAGAAGGTAGTAGCAATGCCCTGGAAGACAGTAAGCAACTGATTAGCCTAATTTGGTTAAAATATTAAAATATATGACTAAATAGATCTGTCTGCCAGGTCGGATAAACGAACATTACAAATAAAGTATATTTCTCACAGGCAGTGGTGATCACCACTAAATGCATTGAGTATATAATGTATAAATTTGATAAAGGAAACCTTGTAGTCTGTTAATTTTTTCTCTTGTACTTTATCTTCTCTTAGAACTTAATAAAGATTGCTTTAAAATGTGAAACATCAATCTTCTTGTCAAAAATAAGTAATGATTAACAAGAAGTGGGCACTCCTGTAACATAGAAGTGCCAAGTCTTCTTCTGTCCTGGGGAGGTAAATGTCTGGGTTTCTTCTCCCCAGGCAGTATTCTCCAGCAGTGTGGTATTTTATTTCAGCCAAGGTGATCATATGTCCTGAAAAGGTCAGTTTGGTTTTTGTCTCTATCCAATAAACTTTTGGTTACTACATTATTTTTTTGTGATCCTGTGGCTTGTGGATTATTTTTTTAAAAGATTGCTCAGCTTCGTAGCTGTGAGGAACAATTCCACAATGTGAGAGCTAAACCATCTTTCAGATTCCCTGACAAGGACAAGATTACCAAGAGGAGGTACTAATCTGAAAGACAAGTATCTGAGCAACTCCTGATAATAAAACCAAGGATGCAGATTATCAACTATAAGACATTTTAACAAATATTTGATTACACTGGAATTTTCGATTCTTCTCTAATTTACTAAGATGAGGTAAATGAAGCACGAAGGATTAGCATAAGGTCAAAATGAAAGAAAGTAACTTAAAAACCAAGAAGGCAAGGAGGAAACCATCTTTCCAGGCTCAATAACACATCACTCAATTCTACTGCTAACTGAGCATATATTTGCTCATTAAGTTATTAGCCGAGAAACAAAGTAAGAGTTGATTGGTGAGCAAAAAAGTGACAATCAAAAAGCCTAAATAATACTTATAAAGATTATAAACATGGCAACTTCACCCAATAGTCTTGACTTTTACCTTCATGAGCTCTTCTGCCTCTCCCTCCACAGTAAGTGCATGCAAGGACAGCTGCAGGTTCCCTGTTATTACAACCAAAAGCTCTTTTTTCTCCACAAGCAGAAGCTTTTGGATCATGCTGTCAGTGGACAATACATGCCTTGTCTTTCCTTCCTCATTCACATAATGCACAGAACCTGTAGTACATATAAACAAGGTAGAGATTTCAGTTACAGTTTTTTGCGATAAAGTTGCCCCTTTCTATCTTAATAAAATATTCCTCAAGTGTTGAAAAGGTAAAAAAATTATTTTGTCTTCCAGCTCATCTCAGAATAGAGACTATGATAGTTGACCAAAGCAATAAACCAAAACTCATTCACTTTTTGCTCAGCTAGGAAATCCAGAGAAGAACCATTTAAATGTCATTTAAATTGTTTTAAACTAAAAGTAAACTTTCTGCATATGTGTGCATTAATTATGGCTTCTGATACCTTCAGTATCAATACTAATTTGTCAAAGAAAAACTGCAGCTAAGAATTGGTACAATTTACAGCAGAGTCTTGATTGCAGAAAACTGTGGATTTCAAGGTGTTTGCTGTTCAGAAGCACTCCATACACATTAAATACAGCTTTTTTACATGAATTTCACGAGCAAATGGGATAATGTCTTTCTAAGAACACTGTGACTTGGCAACTAGGCCACGTATCAACATTTTAAAAGACATTATCATTTGGCTGAATTGTAATATTGTATAAATCATGGTCAGATCTACTCAGTGAAAAATATTCAAATTAGTATAGCAGCTTGCAAATGATATCCAGAAATCACCCAAACAAACGAAGTCACTGTAATCTGACAGATGTCATGCCACACACACAAGTTCTTAGAAATTTTTGGTATTATATGAATGTGGCATTTCAAACCAATGCAAATCAGAAAATACTATCAAGGAAATAATATTTTCCCAAAAAAAGATGAAGTAGAAAACATGAACATAAAAAAAATTAACATTCAGGATCCAGGCTCAAAAACTGTAGACAAGAGGCAACACAACGTATCTAATTAAAAAGAAAGTTTTGCTTCCAAAACTCTTGCAAATACATTCCAACTGTATTAACAAAATTCAAAATCCTCTCTCACCTCCTCCCACCGTGCTTCATCTTCTCCTAGGAATAAAACACTGAGTGGTTAACTTTGTTCATTTCTCTTGTTAAATGATGGAATGGGTTGGGTTGGAAGGGACCTTAAAGCTTATCCAGTTCCATTCCCCTGCCATGGGCAGGGACACCTCCCACCAGCCCAGGTTGCTCCAAGCCCCATCCAACCTGGGCTGAGACACTGCCAGGGATGGGGCAGCCACAGCTTCTCTGGGAAACCTACTGTCTCACCACCCTCATAGTCAAGAACATCCTCCTTAAATCTAATTCCCATATGCCCTCTTATAGTTTAAAACCATCACCCCCTATCTGGCCAGTAAGAAGTCTCTCTCCATCTTTCTTACAGAAAGGCCCCTTCAGATACTGAAAGGCCACTCTAAGGTCTCCCCAGAGCCTTCTCTTCTCCAGGGTGAACAACCCCAACTCTCTCAGCCTGTCCCCAGAGCAGGAGGGCTCCAGTCCCCTGACTACACTTAGGGCCCTCTTCTGGACCCAGCCCAATCACTCAATGTCTTTCTCATCCTGGGGACCCCAGCGTAGGACACAGTACTTCAGGGGGAGGTTCTCTGCTCCTCTAGAGAGGCAGAATCCTCTCCTCCAACCTGCTGGCCACGCTGCTTTTGATGCAGCCCCAGGACACAGCTGGCTTTCCAGGCTGTGAGCACACATTGCTGGTTCATGTCCAGCCTTCCATCCTCCAGTACCCTCAAAATTCCTTCTCCACAGAGCTGCTCTCAAACCATTCACCCCCCTGTACCAATCCTGAGGACAGGTGGATAGTTCTTCATTGTAGCACTTTCCATAAAAGATTTGTTCACTGTAGCAATCAGTCATTCACCGAATCTCACATTTGTAGGATCTTTTACAAGAAAAGGACACTTCCTTGATTTTACTTGCCACATGAAATTATTTTGTAAGTTAAATTAAGCTTCTGTACTTGAAGATTACCATTCAAAGTACCAGCCACAGTTTAGATAATGCTGCCCACTACTTTGAAGTTATTTAGTCCATTATGGGAAGAATTAATAGATCTCTGAGCAACTTTAAGGAAGTTTTCACACTGTTTTCCACAAGAATAACCTCAAAAGTTAAAAATCTGAACTAATTAGGTCAAGTAAATAACTATGAGATCCAGAAGACAAAAAGCAGCAGAACATGTGGGCTGTTTAAGAAATACAAAGGGGACCTGAAGAAGTTTACTTAATCATGACCTAAAATGTCTACAGTGAAGACAAACAAGGATGCATTCAGTAAAATATTCTGAATAGTGGAAGTCATCCTGGTAAGTCCTAATACCTGTGCCAGTCATCTGAAATACTGAGTAATGGGGGTGATTCTTTGTGCTTATGGAAATTATTGCAAAACAATCTCCAGAAATGGTTGTCAGTTCAGGAATCTTCTCTTCAGATGAGCATCTCATGTAACATATTACGTGAATTACATCCATTGTTTCACTGCAATGATCACTGTTTTGAAAGCATCAAAAAAAATCCAAGTTGATAAATACTGAAGCTTGAGAGGTTTTTCCATTTTGTTTTGGGCTTTTTTTGAGAAGCTTGTTTGTTTATTTTAGTTTTCGCTTAAAAGGTGCTCTGTTTTCTTTAGTCAAATATATTTGACTATCTTTTAAAGCATGCAATAAGAATGGGGGTTTTTTTTAATTGATTTTTTTTAAACCAGTTTAGGCTGAGAACCCATACTTGAGAGGAAACGTCCAGGGCACATTTAAACCCTACAAAAACTAACTTATTCTGAAGTTATGACAGATCACTAACTAGATTAAGAACCGAGTCCAAAATACTTATGCCCAAATCACCACAGCCAGTGAGACTGCTCAACAGAAAAGGCCTGTGTCATTTGCTCAGATTTGTGAAATCTGAAAAGTTTGAAAGAAAGGCCGAAAAAACAAGAGGTGAAGGCAGGTGCTTGCAGGAGGCAGAGCCTGCCCGCAGATGGAGCTGTGTACCAACAAGAGCTCTGCCAGCGAGGATCCAGCAGGCACAGCCGCTCCGAGATTCTCTCCTTGAAGGTTTCAGAAAGGCCCTGTGCCCCTTTTTCAATTTAAATGGTTCAGATTTAGGAAAATCTTGTACCTCGACAGATCAACTGAAAGTACAGCCCGCTGCTGTACACAGCAAACCTCCAGCTGGACGGGGCCAACCCTGCAAGACAGAGCAGCTGTACTGGTGTAACTGGTGTGTCCCATCCCTGAGGATGTAAACACTGAATCAGACCATACCTGACTACACCTGGGTTTTGGAGCAGTCAGCCAGAGGATCACATACTCGAATCACCTCTTAGAAACCTGTTCATTACAATACTTGTCACACAAGCTCCTGTCTGAAGAGTTAACAGGTTAGAGAGATAGAAAGCAATGTGACAGCAGCTGGGGTAGAAAACAAATGAGCTGGAAGGAAACAAGTACAGAGCAGTAAAAAGGAAAAACAAATGGCAGGGAAGAAACTATATTAGGAGGAAAACTAACACAACAAACAGATTTTTTTTGAGGCATGAAGCCTCATTTCAAAGCATGAAAGAAAAATTAAATTAGTAATTTAAAGTATGTTCTAACAGCATTTGCCTATTTCTAGAAAAAAAAAAGTAACACATGCACTATTTTGAAGCTTTGCATGAATTAATGACAACTTATTTTATTTACACTTATGTTTTAGAGGTCACTTTTCTTAGACACACTTCTTTGGCAACCTTACTAATCCAGTGCCTGTGGTGTCCTTCTGAAAACAACTCACCCAGGACCTGCTAAGATTTTAACAGTTTTATTCATTTCTTCTTACCAAACATTCTTCAAATGCTAAGAATACTCTCTCATGTTGCACATATGAACATGATGGATATATGGCTATACACCAGATATTGGGTATATAAAAACAGGACAACTGTGCACAGAGCTATTTTGAAGCATTAAGGAGACAAAATTGTAGCAGACTGGAAAAGTGGTTTTGCTCTTACCATCTGTCAAAGTGATAAAGAAGGACAGTCCTTCCTGTAGTCCCATTTTCAGAGGTTTTCCTTTTCCAGCCTTTCTCCAGTCAAACATATCCAAGGCCTTCTCATCACCACCCACAGCTCCTTTTGCCAGCTGCACAAAGTCCCTGCAAACAGAGATACTCAATTTCCAGCTCCTTACACAACAGAGTACTCACCATCTTGAAGGATGGATAAGCAGATAATAAGCCATATTGTAAAGACAAAATAAAGATGTTTCATATGCTCATTGGCAAACTCAAAAAGACCCAAAAGAAAATGTTGACTAGTTTTCATTTGCATGGTTTCACCTTTCTTTTGCATAAACAAAATTATTTTTACAGAAATGTGAAACATTAGTAGTGACATAGACAAGGAATTTTTTTTTTTTTACCTCAGCTGTTTCCTATTTCTTGCTTGGAGAGGAAAGAAATTAAAAATGTTTAAGAACTGACTTGTAATGTCACTAATCTTGCCAATAATTTAATGGATAAATGTGCCTCCAGTGTGGTTTCTGCTTTTCACAGTCAGAAACATAGCCAGTTAGAAGAATCAAAGGAAGAAGAGTCAACAACAGAGATAAAGACAAAAGAAGATGATCTGTTGCTGCATACAAGACACAATTCGCCAGCTACTAGAGTAGGAGAAGAACCTGGAAATAAAGGACAGTAAAGAGAAGAATCTTTTAATAAAAGGTTTGGTTATGAGCAGGATTTTCTTTCTGTGGAACAAAAGACCTGCTCGGTCCAGCAGTGCTCTGATGGGGCACAAGACTTACTCGCCAGGAGGGGGCGGTCGAAAGACACAGAGAGACAGACATTTTCCATACTGCCGTTTCAGCAGGACAGGACTCAGCACTCTGCCTTGCTGGTCCGCTCGCCATATAACCAAGAGACCATGCTACAAAAAAAAAAAAACAAACAAACAAAAAAAGACACCAGTTAACTCGTTACACTTTGCCCACAGATGAGAATCCAGCCTCCAGCTACTCGATGCACATTTTCCTTTCATTTCTGAAAAGAAACACCTTGCCTTTCATTTAGTTGACACAGAATTACACCCACTTAAAACTAAGGCACAAGGAATTGAAATTATCTTTAGCATTGTTTTATTTGCTTATTTAAAAATTAAGCTATCTAAAAAAGTCTGTTGGTCACATAAATTCTTAGTAAAATAACACTGCCAGAGCAATTAAATGGAACAGCCTTGGATTTCCTCTGCAAGTAGCATATGCAAAAGTTCAGCACATGCTGAGATTAGGCACACGTTTAGTTCAGTTGATAAAACAGCAATGAGTGCTGCTGAAATAGTTAAAACACTGAGATTTTGTTTTATTCCCTAACAGTTTTAATTTTTACCTAAAGACAAGAAACCTATCTCCTCCACAACCCTCCTCTCCCCCAGCTATCTATTCCACAATCCTATCCCATCACAAGCCTTGCAACACTTGTGTTCCACATCAAACACACTTATGGCATCTCAGCTACTCACCCCATCCCCAGACACGAGGCAGGTACCATTTGTACTCCAGTTCAGGACAGTGATTTTGGTGTCATGGTTTGCTGGTGCAGCGTGGTGCTCCTTGTCTTGCTTGTTAAGTATCACAATTTCTCCTGTCTCCCAGCCTACTGCAAGAATGGGTTTGGAAGGATGCCAGGAAAGTGATGTGACCTGAAAGCTTCTCTCCAGGTGTGCATCAGACACGTGTTCTCCCTGCAAGGGGAAATAAAGTGCAAACTCAGTTTGATGGCAACTCAGTACAAGGATGCAGCTAAACCTTCAGATTGGCTCCCAGTCAACAAGATCCTATCCTGGGATGTAACAGAGCTTCCTGCAAGAGGTATCAAGTGGCCACACAAATTTCCTTTTACAGCTACTTCACGTGTGCTTAAAAATGTGCAGTACATCCACTTGAAAATTGTTAATGAAAAAATGGCAGTGTTAAGTGATTGTCTTGCTCTGCTTTTCCAGGCTCCTCTTCCCCGACAGCATACATGAGCAGCTCTCACTGAGTATTAAGCTTTTACTCCTGCATAAAGGATAAGAAGGCTTCCAGAACATTTAATGATTAAAATAAAAGAATACAGCACCTCACTGAGGACCCAGAATAATCAGCTCTTAAAGGTAGCCCCTCTTTTGTGCGTGGCTTGTAAAAGTATTTCAGGCAGATCATTTAACTTCTGTGTTTATTTGGATGGTGATTTCTCATAATACACTTTGAAAAGAATGCATTTCATAGGCTACTTGTATTAATAGGCTTCAATGTTTCCAGTAAGTCTGCTGCTAGATAGCTTCTAGGACCATTCTAGATAGATAACTTCTAGTACTAAACAGCACGTTTTTTCCTGAAAATAATGAAAAGTCCTGCACAAGCCTCTTGTGTAAACCTTTGCATATGCAATGGAAATGTCTGTCTACAGGCAGAAACCATACTAGGAAACAACTTACTCAAATGGAACAGGCTGAGTCTAGCAAATGAGCTCAGTCTCAAGGTGCAGGAATAGGTTTTTTTTTTTTCCTCTACATTTCTTAGTATGTTTTACTCACTGAGAAGTTAAAAAAAAAAGCAACATCTGTCCATTTTACTTTTAAGCCTGAAATTCTCATCCTAAAGAAGGAAAATCCAAGTTGGAAACCATCAAACAAGACTGAGAAGCTGTAAAATACTAAATTTCAGTGGAAAGATCAATCTATTTTTATAATATAGATGTAATCAGTAGCTGAAGAATCCAACATGTCCAGCACAGGACATGGGTAGTAGTCAAAAATCAAAGGGAAGGATTCAAGAAGCATAAGGCTGCAGATACAGATACAAAACCCATGAAGTTTCAAACCAGCAAAATGGTATCAAGCCCAAAAGCCAAGCTGCAGATTATTCACCTTTTCCAGGTAGATATCTACACAGCCCCCACATGCTGTGCTGATGGAACCAACAGCCAGGAGTGGATGAAGTGGGTGCCATTCTATATGAGAAGGGGAAGCAACTGCATCAGGAGCTTCTGTTCGATGATCCACATACACAGCCATAACAACAGAAGGTGTCACAGGCTGCAAACCTGCACAAGGAAAACAAACATTTCCAACTGGTATGATAAAGTACATAATATAGGTACACTATGTAGATATCCAGTATTATATATAATACATATACTCTATAGAAATAATAAATATGCTTTAAAATGGGGAAAAAACAAAGCTACAGCAGCATCTTGTTAACACACTACACGGACATGAAAAGGTCAAAGCTGTATTTTTTAAAAAATTAGGAGAAATACTGAGTGCTGTAGTCTACAGATACAAGGTGCAAAGACTAATAGCAATCTCTCAGCAGTGGCTTGGGCTGGTTTATTTCAGAGGACTCTGAAATAATTCAGAATTTGCCACAAAGTTACTGACAGTACTTCAGATCCAGAGCTGTCAATTAATATACAGACAGAGCAATTCTATGTTGGAAAGTGTCATATCTGGGCTTTCAAAATAAGTTTTAACAGTTGTCACCATTGACATTAGGTAAGATTAGGTTAAGCCACGCTATCTGTTACTTACTTTTGAACCATTATCTACACTTGAAAATCCTCAATAAGTGCTGATATTCCAAGGAAAAGAACCTGAGCTGTGTGTCAGAAATGGAGGAAGTCATTAAGAAGCTTTAAAATCTTACATACAGAGATGGTATGGGGGATTTGTGTTGTGTGATCTTACTGGCCTGCTTGCAAAAGAAACACAGCTCAAGAGTTACTACCAAATAATGCCAAGACCTAATGAAAAAAGAAACCAAACAAAACAACAAAAAACCCACAACCAAACGCCAAAACCAACTGTGAAAGGTTTGTAAGATTCCTTTGACATTTCAGGGGAAGAGACTTTTCCAAAACTCATGCTTTAGCTGCACAGAGGAACTTGCAGGCACACACATGCACACCAGTTAGATTTGCCTAAGTCACCAACTGGACACCAACACAGGTTGGACATAGACAGACTCTTGCTTTAAAACCTCTTTACCATGAATATTCTGCCAGTGCTTACATATTTTGCTTTGAGTAGGGTACCTCTCCCCACTAAAAAAAATTTAAAAAAAAACCAAAAACCTAAATCAGATCAAGAACCTTTGATTAAACCAGTTAGAAAGGGAGGCAACATTTTTACATTTTTTGGAAGTTGGTAGTTCTGTATCTTGCCTCTGATACCACAAGGAACAACATGAACTACCAGACATCAGAACAAGTGTAGTTGGCCTAATAACAAGCAGTTTGATCTTGCAGCAAGATCCATTCCTCTTTATCTTCACACACCTTCAAAATCCTCCATGATCCCATAGTGGCACATGAATCTAATTTTTACTGCCACACAAAGAAAAAACATCAATGTCTGCCCACAGAGGAAAGATTAAATACTTCCAAGGGCATTCCCAGATACTGTTCTCAACTGGCCCAAGCCTCATATACCCATACTAACTTGGCCCCCTGCTTGGGATGCCAGGTTCTTTAGGCAAATTAAGTCCTATTTCAGCATCTTTCAGCTTGGAGGTCATCCACCACTAATACAGGGAGCAATGCAAATTAGTAACTAGCCACTATCTCAGAGCAGGAGCAAAAGATTGTGTCTGTCTACACCCAGCAACACAGACCTGCATAAAATTTCACAAGTCAGTACTTCTATGAGAAGGGGAAGATTATCCCTTGATATGGGGTGATTTCCCTCCAAATAGACCTCTCAAATCCTTCCTTACAAGTTGAAAGAGTATTAAACTAAACTGCAAATCAAATAGGTTTTGTTTGGTTGAATTTTTTGGGATTTAGGCAGGTAATGTCAAGATTCCTCTTGCTACAAATGACAGCCAGAACACATGCACATATTTCAAGACCAAAAAAACAAAACCAGTTTTATGCTCTGTATGACAAAACTGCCAGCACATTCAGCATCTAAGGGAGCCTGATTATGGTTAGGTTTGCTGTCCTTGTGGAAATTCTGCTGACCACAAGCTGACCAGAAAGCCCATCAAAAAACACATTAATAAAACAATTATTCTGCATGCATTGTCATGATGTTTCCCTGACAGGACCTGGCAGCTACCTAAGCAAAAGTATAGTTTTCCTCATAATCCCTACCTGTAAGAAAAGTGCTAACTTTTAAATCTTAAAATGCTTAAGATAGCTCCAGAAAAATATCACAATACAGTTATGCTATGAAAAGATGGCTGATGACTCAGTACTAATTTTCACTGGCTAGTAAAACAGGAAAAGCGATTAGGAAAAATCTGATTAAATCCTGACACGGCACAGAGGGAGGCGAAGTGAGAAAACACAGGCCGGGGCGAGCCCAGCCCGCTCCTCCAGCACTTCTGGCCCAAACCTGCGCGGGTCGCCTCGGCCACGTCGCCACTGGCCCGCACAGCACGAGGGGCTCCGGGAGCCCGGCACAGCCCGCCCGGGACAGCGGCTGCCACCGCTCGGGGCACCGCAGAGAGCGGCCCGGCCTCCCCAGAGCCTCGGGCTTTACCGCCACCCACCTCGCTCTCGCAGGCCGGGTCCAAACCGACCGAAAAGCGGCCGGCCAGATCGCTGCGGGCTCCCGGCGCCTTCGCTCGGACCCCCCCGCCGCCCTCCGCCCGCTCCGCCCGGCCGGCAGCTCCGCAGCGCGGTGCCGGCGCGGAAGGCCGCGCTCCCTCCACGATGCTTTGCGTTACCCTGGCAACGGAGAGCGCCTCAGCACCCAATTCCCGCCCTGCATCCGGAGAGACACGGAAAGAGCCGGAGAGTGACGGAAAGAGGCGGAGAGTGACGGAAAGAGCCGAGCGCAGCTGGAGCGGGCGGGCGCGGTGCACCCCCCGTCCCGCCCCTCAGCGTCCCGGGCGCTCCGCTCTGGCTGTCCTGAGCCCCAGAACGGCTCCTGGGAGATCCGCTGCCATCAGCCCAAGCCCGGTAGCCGCGGGGGGCTGCTCCTGAGGGCCCAGCACCCCGTCCCACAGCCAAAACCTCCGGGCACGGGATCGCCGCCGCGCTCGGACACCCACCCGCTGGCGAGACCCCAAAGCACAAGGGGCAGCTTGCAAACATCGCTCTTGGGAATTATGCGGATTATCTCCTGAGGAACGATGGACTCAGCAGCTCCCTGGTCACGGACTATTCAGGTCCCTGAACATGCCTCATCGCTCTCTACAACTCCCTGAAAGGAGGCTGGAGCCAGGGGGGGGTTGGGCTCTTTTCCCAGGCAACTTTCAACAAGACAAGAGGGCATGGACTTAAGTTGTGCCAGGGGAGGTTTAGGTTGAATATTAGAAAGAATTTCTTCATGGAGAGGGTGATCAGCCATTGGAATGGGCTGCCCAGGGAAGTAGTGGATTCTCCATCCCTGGAGATATTTAACAAGAGCCTGGATGTGGCACTCAGTGCCATGGGCTGGGAACCACAGGGGGAGTGGATCAAGGGTTGGACTTGATGATCTCTGAGGTCCCTTCCAACCCAGCCCATTCTATGATTCTATGCACTAAGCACCCACTGCAACACGGCCTCATCCAGCTGAACGCGGTGAGACACGAGCACGTTATCACGACCACCCTGTGCAGTAACACAGCCTACAGCTCATTGAATCATAGAATCATAGAATTGTCTGGGTTGGAAGGGACCTCAGAGATCATCAGGTCCAACCCTTGACCCACTGCTGCAGTTGCTAGACCATGGCACTGAGTGCCACATCCAGTCTCTTGTTAAATATCTCCAGGGACGGAGAATCCACCACTTCACTGGAAAGTCCATTCCAATGTCTGATCACCCTCTCCATGAAGAAATTCTTTCTAATATTCAACCTAAACTTCCCCTGGCCCAACTTAAAACCATGTCCTCTTCTCTTGTTGAAAGTTGCTTGGGAAAAGAGGCCAACCCCTACCTGGCTACAACCTCCCTTCAGGTAGTTGTAGAGAGCGATGAGGTCTCCCCTGAGTCTCCTCCAGGCTGAACACCCCCAGCTCCCTCAGCCTCTCCTCACAGGACTTGTGCTGGATCCCTTCACCAGCCTGGTTGCCCTCCTTTGGACCTGCTCCAGGACCTCAATCTCCTTCCTGAACTGAGGGGCCCAGAACTGTACACAGGACTCAAGTCTTGAGTCTTTCAGAGCCTTTGTAGGAAAATTTAATTGGTAATTTTTTTAGGGAGTGGCCAAGCTCTCTGGCAACATGCAAGTGAAGATCGCCCCACAAAGCCCTCCAAACACACAGCACCCCTGGGTGCTGCAGGGGAAGCCCAGGTCCATCCAGTCCTCGTCAGCAACGGGCCCACGTTCTGCCTTAACAAGCAGGTTTACCCAGCACCTTCTAAAGAGCTCATTCACTCCTCATACCACAACTCCACAACCATTTCTAATACCTCTGAAGTCACAACACTTGCAGATGAACAAGTGAGAAGTAGCCACACCTAGCACAGTGGTGACCAAGTTTCTGTGTGCATTAACAAGATGGTGACTCGGCCTGTGTGTAACCTGCCACATGATTCATGTAGTGTTTAGCCCTGTTTCCCCTTTCCATGTATATTGGGACCCTTTTGACAAGAAAAGGTAAATTTTGCTAGCAAGTAGGAAAATATACTATGTGGGAGGCAGCCTGCATTAACACATGCGTTGTGTCTTCCAGACCTTAGGCTTCAGGTGGGCAAACACTGGCTTTAGGTCCTCTTACTACAAGCTCAGAAAACCCCTCTAGAAGAAACTTTTCTGAGCAGCAGAACTTAAGCCATGTCTCCTGTAGCTTTTTCATCATGTTTTTGTTATGTTTTGCCTCACAAGGCATCAGCTTCAGAGTCACTCATGGCATCTCTCAGTGGGTTCTTGGACAATATCACTGCTTGCTCAGGAGCAGCTCCCAGCACAGAGCCAGTAATTCATTTTTTGGCTCTCCCCAGAAGAGTATTTTTGCTGCTTGTGCCCACAGCATTTTTGAGATCAGACTTGAAGCAGAGTATGTGAGCATACTATGTGTGAGCTGCTTTGCTTTCTGGGACAACGAGGCTAATGAGGAAAGCACTGCAACTAGAGTAGTTGCACATCACATCAAATACAAGGCCAAGAGGAGCCTCAAGCAGCAATCCTTTGGGGGCTGGAATACAAATCATCTAAAACATTCCACTGTCTCTACTCGAGTGACCATTTTTACAGCTTTAATGGCCTGGTTCAACATTACCCATTCTGCCCAATAACTACATCCTGACTTGTGCAGGCCTAGCAGGGAATCAAAGTTCCCTGCCCTCCAATATTCAGAGAAGCCCTGTTGGAAGAGAATCATATCCTAAACAGACAAATTAGCAGGGCACCCCAAGATCTACCCTCCAGAGTAGTGAGCTCATAAAAGATGCCTAACAGCTCTGAGCTCCTGAAGTCCCTGGTTAGTCAAATAACTGGCTTCAGCAGTGTAATCACACCCTGCATTTCATCCCTTCCTCTAAGGGGTGCATGGTTAGGTGCTTCCTCTTTAGTAAACCCATACAGGATTAACAGTGTGACCTTCATTTTAAATCCTCTTACTTGAATGGGAAAGAACTACTTTAGTAACACCAAGATCATCCATTGAAATTTGCCAGATTAAACAACTTAAAGGCCATTTAGGAGTAAGTGAGTTATGAACCAAGCACAGCAACTTCTAAGTAACCTAAAAGCAAAAGACAACATGCGTATTGGAGGCTTTCACAACTAGGATCTTTGGAAAAGTATCTTTGTGCTATAGTGTAATGCTCACCCACATTAGATGCAAAATAAAAACCATCTCAAAATAAACCAGAAGTATTAACTTTTTCCTGCTGGAGAATTCTGTATTGCTTTCTATTAAGTGTCTGTTATTCATACTTTAAAACACACAGGCTGTACAACAAATCTAAGTTAGTGTTCTTGCCCAGTCTCGAAAACCATGGCAACAAACACTTGAAAGATTATTTGCATTTTGGATCTGGGCAGGTCTGCCAAAGCATTATCATGGACCCTCCCCACCATCAAATAAGAACGAATGGAAGTTCAAGTGTCTTTTGACATCTCAACCTACCCCCTGCCTCTCAGCTCTTGTCCAACTCCTTTTTATTCAGTTGTTCTTTCACAAACATTTACACACATGAGCAATTTCACACCTTAGCAGTCCACTTGAGGCAATGGGGCTACTCAAGCATATAAAGTTATTTACATACAGAGAATGGAAGCCTTCAACTCTGAGCTCTTTTGGGGTACTGAACATATCTTTATGTCTCTTTGCAAAAAAACATGGAAATTTATGGCACTGGAATGGTACTGTAGATTCACAATGCATCATTTCCTGTCAGTAGTGTTTAATTTGGTTGTGGTCTGCACAAGTGGCAAAAGTGAGCCATAATAGCTTGTACTGCATTATAACAAAACTGAAAAATATTAGCTCTAAAAAAGCCCACCTCATTAAAATGTAGAGTTAAATGCAGAGCTCCACAGATTGAGCAATTTGACTTTGTTTACTAGCTGCATTTATACCAATACACTCGGTCACTTTACAGTATATTTATGGGAGATGATACAGAGCCCAAGGCACATTCAAGTTTAGTTCAACATAATAATTACTTTCAACAATCTCCATGGAAGCCCAATCTTCTGGAATTTAGATGCCAGTTTAAATTTTTAAGACATTGATATCTAAGCTACAGCTTGTGAGGATTTTCCCCAGAACTAAGGCATCCTTTCCTGCTATGATAGTCCCAGTTTCAAAACAAAGGTGATCTAATGTTCTTTACATAAAAAATTTGAGTAAAAAAATCTCACACAGTACCACCTGTAACATTTTTGGAAATTGTTCTTCCTAGCAGCTATCCTGAACTGACCACATAGAAGTATGAGAGCAGCATCTGAAGAACAGGCCAAAGCATTAAAGTTAACTAATGTAACCCAAACACCTTTAATTATGAGCATCACTGACAAACATTTTTAGTCCTGGAGACAGCTTATTTAAAGAGAGAAAAAAATCCACTTAAAGGTACTTACACAAACACAACATCTGCAAGACAAGTTGCAAAAACTTTTAAGCCCTCGCGGGGGGTTTCACGTTTATTTCATGTATGCTATTTGTAACTTTTATGAGCCATAAAGAACTTACTAGCAACCCAAACACCTGAACCAGTGGCGAGCTGCCCACAGAAGCCCAGGCCGCCTCAGGCGCCGCCATCTTAAGGGGCTTCGGCTGCCCAGGAGCTGCAGGAGCCCGGCCCCTGAGGCTCAGCTGCGTGCCCGGGAATTTTCTTTCTCTTAAGTACTGCTAAAATCAACAAGAAATCAGCAAGGGGTCGGGTCTTTGGTTGACACCAAGCACACAGGTGCCAAGAGCCGCACCAGTGGACGGCCCGGCCGTGTCTCAGGTGAGGTTCTGAGGTGAGGTCTCAGCTTGAAGAGCTCGGGGTGGGGGAGGTCAGGAGGGAAAGCAGGGCTGCCCCTCAGGTTTCTGGGGTAGGGGAGGTCAGGAGGGAGAGCAGGGCTGCCCCTCAGGTTTCTGGGGTGGGGGAGGTCAGGAGGGAAAGCAGGGCTGCCCCTCACGTTCCGGGGGTAGGGGAGGTCAGGAGGGAAAGCAGGGCTGCCCTTAACGCCTCGCTGGCTCTAACAGCACAGGAGCAGCCTGATGTGCGGCGATGTTCCGCAGGGTCAGGCAGAGCTCGCCTTGAGCCAGCGGGGACGGCCGCGGAGGAAAGCCGGCACTGCTATTATCACCTGTTCTAAGCTCGCCTAAATTCCGAGGAAGGAGGACCGCGGGGTTACCCGGCCGGAGAGTGAATCAAATGAAGTAAAGCAAGGAAGAGAGGCAGCTCCTGACTCCCAGTACCGCCCAGCTGCTGCGTCTGGAGCCCGCCGGGACTATGGGAGCTGTGCTGCCTCGAGGGCAATAAATAAACCGCCGCATGCAAATCGCCATCCCGCTGACCAATGGGAGCCCCGGCCAGCTCCAAGGCCCCAGCCCTACCGCCTTCCATTGGTTTTCCTTTCACCCAATCAGCAACCAGATCTCGCGATTCGCCCCGCCCTCTGACCGTCACCGGCGGCCGCCTCTTCCTCTGCGCTCCGCTGTCGTCACCCTCCCCGCGCCGCGCGTTGATTGGCCGGCTCGGGGGTAGCGGCTCCGCCTTCCTCTTGGAGCCAGCCAATGGGACGCCTTATTTCTGGCCTTGGGGCGGGGCGTTCCGGCGCCCTCAGCTGGGCCCGCGCGCCGCGTCCTGCCCCGCCCCCGCGTCCCGGCGCAGGGTGACGAGGAAGCGGAACCACCGCGGCCGGGAGCCCAGCGCGGGGCCGGGACCGGGACCGGGACCGGGGGGCGGCCGAGGCCGGGGCTCCAGGAGGCGGCGGGTCCCGGACGGTATCGTTGAGACCTTAACCGTGGGACCCCGGCGGCGCTGAGACTGCGGCCGCCGTTTCGGCAGAGTCCGGAGGAGAGCGGATCGTCTCCGCGGCCGGGAGCGGGGCTGCTGCCGCCGGCAAAGCTGGGCGGGCCGCTGGGGTCCGCGGTGGTCGTAGGGGGCGCCGGTATCGTCCCGAGCTGGCGGGTTCGGGGTGCAGCCTGGGGGTGGCTGCGGGTGCCGGATGAACCGAGGGAGCCGGAGCGCGGAGGCTGCGCGGCGGCGTTGATGCGGCAGGTGAGAGCCGGGAAGGGCGGGGGGGGGAGCGGGGCCCAGCGGGGCTGTGCGGGTCCTTGGAGGGGCGCGGCCCGGTTCTGCAGCCCTGTTGGGGCGGCGCGGGGGTTTCACCGCCCCCTGAGGAGGGGGGGAAGCCCCTGGTGGGAGGCAGAGGGAAGGGCTGAGGGTGAAGGTCGGGAGGAGCTGGAGTGTTCCCCTCGGAATTAAAAGCCGGTGCTGTGTGAAAAGACAAGGAGAAAGCAGATGAAACGGGGAGCCTGGGTGCAGGGCAGTGCCCGGGAGTTTGGGCAGGACGCTGAGGGGCCAAGCTGTTGGGAAGTGGGGAACATGTTAGGATTTGCTGCACTAATCTAAGCAGCTGTCCCCAAAATGTGTTTCTGTGGTATCCCCCGGCGAATTGCTGGGGGCTCCGTTGTTTAATTTGCCCGCATAAAACTGAACTTGAAATCAAGGAGAAGGGAAGTCAGTCAATCGAGGGAAGTCTGCAAGCACAGGCTGTCAGATGGAAAATTTCTGCCCTCAAAATAACTGAAAATGTTGACATTTTTATAATGTGAAGACCAACTTTCTGTTTGTAATTAGGGACCTGTCAGGTGAATAGTTAACCAAGTTTTATTATGAGTTTAGATTAAATCAGTTAACTGAGCATTTGCAAATAATGGAATATTGCCCAATATAATTCTGAACTGGTAGATTCAGTGGTTTAGCAGAAAATCATTACAGGTAAAAGTATTGGTTTAACAGTAGGAATACAATCCGTAAACTAATCACACAAACTCCTATACCATATAGTGCTGATGCATCTTGTTTATTTTTAACCATGTTATTCTGGTGTCAGCTTAACCTGTAGCAATTCCATTTTTTAATTTTGATATTCAGAATTTCCTTCTCTTCTTGGTTTTCGTCTTTGGACTATGGCTCCCTGGTTTGGCGATAAGGCAGCTGCACTGCAACTGCTACTTCTTTCTGTTTTGCTGGATTTTCTTTCTTGGAAGTTGACTTCTTTTAGGTATGGTGTCATTAATGTTTTTACAGGCTAAAAAGAACAGGTTTCGGGTTTTAGCAGGTATTATTTAATGCCTTGAGCTTTTGTCTGCGCATCTGTTGGTTTGTTCCAAGTATGTGGAAAAAAGAAAAAAAAGGAAAAAAACAAGCAACCCCCCCAAAAACTTTAGAATTGAGAGGATTTATAAGGTTAGACACAGAGTGAGAAGGGGTCATCCCAGCACCCAGTCCAAACGTCAGTTTTGGAATTAAAGTTGTTTAGCAGTGTCATGCCTCAGTAGTCCAGGAGTGGCTCTCGTGATGCTTTAAAACTTTTTTGTTGCTTGGCCAAGAGGTCACCGCATCCCCATCAGCTGGACGGGGGGATCACCTTGATGGGGAAAAGCTGCTGCGGAGTTTGTTGCCCTTCAAACGTTAAAAAAAAAAATATATATATATATATATAAAATGGAAGTGGGTCACAGTAATTTTAAAAAATGGAAACAAAACGCAAACGGTCTGGAAGGTGGTGGCAGAGCCGGGCAGGAGGTGGTGGCGGGGCCCGGGGCCGTGTCCCGGCGGGGGCCGGAGGTGACAGGCGGGGCGGAGGGGGAGGCAGGGGCTGCCCCGGGGAGCAGCGGGGAGAGGTGCTGGGCTCTGCCGGGGGTGGGGGCGGAGGGGGAGCTGGAAATCTCGGTAGCCTCGGCCAGTCCCAGCCCCAGAGACACACACACCACACACGCACAACACAGAGGAGGAGAAGCCGCCGCCGCCGCCACCGCATCTGGGAAAGATGAATCCCCTCTCCGCGGCAGGTCGGATCACTTCGGCTCCATGGTGAGGAGAAGGAAGAGCCCGGCTGAGCCCCAGGAGCCGCGGCATGGGTAGGATGGGGGGCGAGAAGCGGCCCGGCCCGGCCCGGTCGCGCTGCTCCGCTCCGCAGGGCTCGGCGCTGCCTTTCCTCTCGGCGGCTGTCGAGCGCTTCCACACGCCCGAGTTTGGCTGGGCGATTTCTTCGCCAAAGGCGCTCCGAATCCCTTCGGGAGATTGCCGGAGGGCTGCCGGGGGAGCCCGGCTGCCTTTTGGGCCGGTTTGGGGGGGTTCCGGCAGAGCTTTCCCCCTCCCGCCCTCGGCACAGGTTGTTGGGTCGGGACAGCAAACGAAAGGGGATTTAGTAACAAACAACGGCGGCCATGTTGAGAGGAATTTCTGCAGCTAAACTTCTCCCCTCTCAGCCCAGGGATTTCTCTCCCTCTCTGGGGGGCTCCCTGGGCTGCCTTTGAGCCCCTCTCTTTTCTCTCTCTCCTCCCCAACAGGATGACAGTGAAACTGGGAGAGAGCAGCGGGGAGGAAGGGGTGAAAAAGCTGGGCAAGAGAGCAGGAGGAGATGAGGAGTCCCTGGAAGAAGAAGGGGCAGGAGGAGGAGGAGGAGAGGCAGCTCCAGGCAGCAGCAGCACAAAGAAAGATGAGAAGATTATTAACAACACCACGAACAGCAGCCCCCCACCGAACCCCAGCTTGTCGCAGGCCCCTGCCTCCCTCCAGCCCTCCCACAGCCAGGACCAGCATCATTTTCTCAGGTCCAGCGTCAGACCTCAGAGCAAGAGGCTGAAGAAGGATTCCCAGGCATCCTCTTCAGTTGGCAGCAGCACTGCTGCAAAAGGCAAAGGTACTGTACTGTGGCACCCTAAAAACATGTGGGCAACGGGGGAGTCACCTGTGGGTTTGGGGGTTGTCATTCTCCTCCTGTAGATGCCATCTTTTGTTTGCTTTTGGGGAAGGGTTTTGGGGCTTGTTTCTCGCGGTAGCAGAATTCTTTGTGTCCCAAGGCTTCAGCTTCTCTGCTGCCTGCTATGCTCTTTGGACTTGCAGAAGTGGGGGGTTTGGATGTGTATGTGGAGAGGAAGGAATCCCCATTATTGGGGCAAACCTTTAATTCCTGCATTTCATCTCTTGTGAGTTTTAGGAAATTCCTGTGTTTTGGTCAGGAAATTAGGCTCTAGCTAGCTGCATATTCAGGTGGCTGCACTGTGAGTTCTGTTCTTGGATAATAACAAAATAGTTACCAGGTGCTAGTTAAAAAGGGAAAAAAAAGACAACACAGGAGACATTATTTCCACATCTGTTTTACCCAAAGAACTGTTTTGGAAATAGCTATGAAATACAAAATTAACATTTGTTTCTAAGGTCTTGTGCATCCTGCATTACTTTTTCAGAACAGTTCACGCATTTTGATGTAATTTGAGTTTTGTTTAAGATTTTTATTGTGTACATCTGAATGTCTATTTGTACACACATGCTTTTTCACTTTAACATTGGAGATAAGAATTTTATTTGTTTCAAAGCTGTTCTTTACGTGAGTAGCTTGAAGACAGCAGAGATACCTGAATATCTTGGTGCTGTTGTGTGTACTCAGCAGTTGTTACTGGGTGGCACCTGGCACTGGAGTTGAGCTGCCCTTGAGACTAACAAAAGTAAGTGGAGTGTTATTTTCAGTTAATTTTCAAGAAAAACAACACTGAGATTTCTTCAAGATTTGAAATAACAAAGTTTACTCTTGTCAGTGAAAATGAAATAAAACTCCATGTAGTATAAATGTGTCTTGGAGATCACCTCCCTCTTTGGTCCATCACAGTGATATCCACACACTGGACAGTGAAGTAGACATTACAGGTTGGGGTAGTTTTATATTACAGTAATAAAGCAGTGCAAACTGGAATATTTTAGTTACTGCCATATCCCCAAAAATACCTTAGCTCAGTTTCTTGACAGTTCATGTAACTCACTGAAGTATTTTTTAATACCTTCGAAGATCCTCTGTAGTCACTTAAACTTAAGTGAGGAACTCCTATGTGTGAAGTTGGAGGATAGACATAATTTTTCTCCCAGTTGCATTAGATCAAATAAACATATGGAATACTCAGGAGTGTTTAGGTCTGGATAATTATTTCAAAGGCTGTAAACAGTGTTAAATGTGAGGAGGTGTTTATATGGAATACCCATTGTCCATGGTTGAGAAGTCAAATATATGCATTTGATATTATCCTGTTGCTTTGAAAGTGTGAAGAAAATATATGGGACTTTGTGCACGTGTATATTCTTTTTTGTGCATCTGTACATAAACATACATTTCCAATTTTAGAGCAGCAGAACAATTTTTAGCTATGCCTGTCAACACAACTGAAAAGCAAACTTAATTTCATTTACAATTCAGATTTCAAAATAACCCTGGTGAAGTTACATACAGAACAGAAAATAATAATTTCAGTAGTTGGTCATAGGTAGTGCTGGTAATCACTGTACCTGACTTAGGTTGTCAGGTTTGGGGAAACTGCTTAAATTATTGGCAGTCAGTGGTAGAGTTGTAGTTGTGCTTTAGTTTTTTGAGTTATAAAAGCAGTCGCAGCTCTGTCTGGACAGGTTAGATGTGAATGCATTCAAGTTGTTTTCTCTGATATGGTTGAGATTGTAACTGTCAGATCTTGGAGAACAGAGCCACGAAGTGGGATCCTTTCTAATCTGAGTTCTTTACATTCAGGGATGCATACTAAGAGGTTCTCCAGGCTTGTCTGAATTCCCCCTAATGGAATGTCTTGTGATCAGAATTTATACGGCTTTGCGTTCCGAGTGAAGTGCCTCAGAGCTAGCTTCCAATAGGGAACTAATGGAAGGAGGAAGATTACTAATAAAGATTGGACTTAAATCCTTCCACTTGCTGTCCCACCAGCTTTCTCTCTCCCCCTGTAAGTATAAAACAATAAAAAGCTCAAATGCTTTGGATCAGTTCTGAAAACTGGAACCTTTTCCCTTTTGCATGTCATAGTCAAGGTGCAAATCACCTGCAAAGGTGATTTTAACATTGGCCAGCAGGAGCATCTAGACCATGCTTACTTGGTCCAGTGAAATCAGAAACTTGTTTTAGTTGCAGTCTTTCAATGATGCTTTGTAACCCTTAGCATTTTATTAAAGTGGTCCTGCTCTTAGACCTGTACATTTTAAAGTGAACACTTTTTCAAAGGCTCTTAAGGAGTATAATCAATAAACCTAATTTCTTTCAAATTGTAGTTATTCATCAGGCATTGGCTTGTCCTAGTCAAGTCTAAAAAGAATTCTGAAACTAGTATTTTTTGTCCTGTCTCTTGCACATCCTTTTTTACTTTTAGGATTTGTGCTTTTAGGGTGCTTCATTGTAGTAGTTAATTTATTGATAAAGTAAACTTTACTGTAAACTGTAGAAAGAGTTTTCCCACTCAGCAGCTACTGACATTTTGAACTTTACCTTACTATGGTTTAGGGAAGATTCTTAGTAATAATTCTCAACTCCTTCCTGGAAGAACATATAAACCTATTCTTAGCTTACCCTGAAGTGATCTTTAATTGTATCTTTGGATGAGGTTTCTTGCCTTCTGTGTACTGAGTTGCACTTGGAGTTTAGGGCAGAATGGCATGGAAAGAAGCATTGTAAAATAAAGCTTTAAAACTTTTCTGCTTCAAACAGCCATTCCATTTTGAATTTCTGAGAGGTTTATCAAATTTCCTGCACAAATCCCCAAATCTGCATTTTAAAAGAATTATTATTGTTGTTGTTGTTATTATTATTATTTTCAAATGTTTGATCTCTTTTGATTGTATTTTCAAGTTCACAGTCTACACCTCAACCAATACCTTTTGAACTATGAAGGATTGGAAGCACGTCTTAAAGAAACTTGCCTGAAATCAGAGGAGAAACTTGAAGGAGCAGTGGGCTGGAGGCAGTTTATTGTGAGAATTCAAAAGCAGGGAGGTTGATTGAGGGAGAGGGAAAAGACCAACGAAGGTTGCTGAAAAAGGATTTCTGAGAGCTTACTTCTCAAATATAAATATGAGCCACATGGTATCTGAAGATAGGTTTTAAGGTGTGCTTTGGGTTCTTTTTCCACGAAATGAGAGTGGTTAAAGTATGCATGTGTATTTTCTGACCATGTTGGGAAAAGCAAATGCAGAATACATTGCCATTGTGTGCTGTAGATTTTGTTTGAACTAAAGCAGTGTGTTCCTATTTACATGGTTTTTGTCTTTTTTGAATGCAGAATGAAGTTAGGAGGAAATAGCAACAAAATATAATGATGATAAGCTGAATCTTAAAGGTGTCTTTCGTGCCATTGCTCTAGATTTAGTCATAAAATGTGTAGAATGTCCCAAATTATGATTTGCGTTTGTTTTGCAGTTATAAGTGTTTCTTTCTGGAAAAAAGAATTACTGTTACATACCAAGATACCTGATCTATGTACTTAGAGTATGTTTTTTTCCAAATTAGTATGCTACAGAGTGTATTATAACTTTCAGTTGGAATATCAGTCCTCCAGCAAGAGGCATGAATGACTGTTAAAAAGTACTGGCACAGTCTCTTGTTCTAATATTCTTAATTCTGTCCATCTCATTTACACTTGGTACTTCTGCTTCCATCCTATCCTGGCATGCTTTCATCAATTCTTTGCCCTCCCATTTACCTTAGTCCTCCCTCCCTTCCTTTGAAAGTGGCTCAGGACCAGAACTCCACTGTATCTTATCCCACAAGAGGAGGATTTTTTTCATGTGCCCTTTGTGCATGGGCTGAACTTGGAAAGGCACCTGCCTGCAAGGCTGCACAAGCCTTGTGGATTAAATGGAAGTTCATATTAGGCTTTATGAGTATTCTGTAGTGGAAGAGCAAGACAAAAATGATATACTGCACGTGGGGGTGTAAATATAATAAAACAGTCTGTATTTTTTCACAGCTATGCTTGGTTAGGTTGGGTAGTGCTGCATTTGATATGTTGTGCATTGAATGCTGCCTGTAGAAAAGCAAGCCTGAAGTATAGTTTTGTCTGTAGACTACTGTTGATGATTGACACTGTGTATTTTTAAGCACATTCAACTACATCTTAATTGTGCATATCATCTAAGTAATAAGAGTTAGAAGAAGCTGGTCTAGAGCGTGCTCTGTTGTGTTTAAAACTTTGGATGTGAATTCATAACAGAAACATTGTGAGGTATAGCCATGCAGTGTGCCATGCTGTGTTCTGGACTTACTCTTCTTAGGAGTCCATGATGTTTACTGTGGAGGCATTCAAGGTAGAAACCTGTTTTCCACTTAATGTTAGTACTTAAAGTGATGACTTGCAAGGAATCTCTCTCTCTTTTACCTGTATTCTCGGCTATAATTCTTGGGGACAAAAAGAAATTGGATCAAGCCTGCAGCTTTGTTGGGTTCTCCTTCCACAGAGCAAGTGGCTTCTTAAATTCCTAAAGCACAGATTTTCTATGGGATCATTTGATTCACTTCTTCACTGAGGTATGTGATGCAGTGTCTGCCATTAGAAGGATATGCCCCACCCCTGGCAGTGTTGAAGGTCACGTTGGATGGGCCTTGGAGCAGCCTGTTCTAGTAGGAGGTGTCCCTGTCCATGGCAGGGGGTTGGAGTAGGTGATCTTTAAAGTCACTTCCAGCCCAGACTGCTCTGAGATTGTGTGATATGTGGCTAGAAATGGGGCTTGTTTGGATGTTTGTCTTCAGTTGCTTTTACATTAAAATTGAGGAGTAAATACTCATTGAAGAATGCTTTGCTGTGTGAACAGCAGATTGTGGCTGAAGCTTTCTGGAAAGTACAGATCATAGGACCTTCCCCAGCTCTGTTGTTCTGATGTACTTTTCATACAGGTTTGTGAGAATAAATAGTCCCTCACTGGTGGTTTCTGGTATGGCCTCCCTAAAGGCAATCTTCATAAAAATCACTTTTGAATACAAACTCGTGTAGTTTAGACTTGCTATTGGCTCTTGTAGAATCCCAGAAAGAAGAAAGAAATGTTCTGGAGGAAATTTTCTGGCATATTACAAGTTGGCATTCACATCCAGCACTTTATGGAACAAGTTCAGTGTTCTGACACTCTGCATTTGGCCTGTGGCATGCAGGAATCTCTGAAAGTTCCATCTCATTTGTAAAGATGCTTCCTGATAGTTGTTCCTCCTCCAGTTGAGTGATGACTGAAAAGATTTTGCAAGCTAAGCCTGCAGAACACCAGGAAGACAGCCACCTGCTGTGTTGAAATACAGAGGTGTAGTGGGGATTAACTCTGAGTTCCTGCTTCTCTGGATGTGGGATCCATCACAGAAGGTACAAATCCACTGGTATGTAAGAGCTGCCAGTAGAAAACTGAAAAGCAAATGCTAAAATGTTGTGTAGAGCCTGGAAGGAAGAACATGTGGCTGTAGCCATGGTCTGATACTCATACTCACAGTGGCTCAGTTATTTGATAGATGTAGTGTTCCATTGTTGCTGTCATACCAGATTTTTAAGCTGTGGTCTTTAAATCCATATGTATGTGTTTTTGCACGTAGTGTGTGTTCTGCTTATAGCTGCAAAGAAGGCAGCTTCTTCTACAGAAAATGGAGTTGGAGTTGATGTTATGCCAGTCACAGAAATTAAGTTCTAATTATGGGGCATGTAGATGGGTAAAGAGTACAGGATGAAAAGAATGAGGAGGTTTCTCTGGAGCATTGGTGTTCTGATCTGTGATGTTCTTAGCTGTTACAGTTCACATAGAAGTTACAGAAACCCAATGTTTTTGCAAAAGTGTGGGTTAAAAGCTGAGTGAACATGCTGAGAACTCACACATATAAACTTGTTGCTTTGTACCTCATATGCAGGTGCTGGTGCTCCACTGCATCTGGAGTGAAGGGAAGGAATTACTGTAGCTGTAATTATGTGGATGTCCAGTCCAGTGGCTGGGTGATACAGGACAAGCAGAGTGAGAATGACCGTATTGTCTTTGTTTTGTCTTCAGTGATTTGCTTTTATAAATGGTTCTACTTGGAAAGAGCACCTAAGCAGATTGTTAAGAGTAAACCCACTTTCTCTCTCCAGCAGTAATGGTATGGCTGGCCTCAATGGACTGTTTTGTTTCAATGCATTGCTTAAGTTTTAAATAATCTGTTGCTGGCTCATCATCTATCATTAGTGAGGGGAGGAGAACTTGTTAGCTGGTTTGTATGTTACAAGAATCTCATACAGTCAGATTAAAAGAATGAGTTTATAGGGTGTAATTTAATGATGTATGACTATTCTTACTTTTCCCTTTTATCCTGAATTGTTTTTTATTGCCAGTGTTTTAGAAGATACTGCATACCATTGCCTAACTGAGATCCAGCAAACTGAGTGGATTGTGGTAACCCAGTGCAGCAGTGAGAAAGTTTATACAAAGGGATGATAGAGCAAACTCCTTTATTTCCAGAAGAAATAAATGGCATATAAGAGATCTGTGGAGGTGACAGGATGTTAAAATTTTTAGATCTTCATTTACAGTATTCTAAACAGTTGTCTGGATAGCAATTTATTTGTGTTTAAAACAAGAAAGACTGATAAAATTCCCAGGACTAGTTTGTCTTGTAGAGTAATGAGTATATCTAAAGGAAGAGAGGAGCACTTCTGAGCTACTTATCCCTAGCAGAAGCTGAATCAGTGGAGACCTTAGTCTGTCCTCAGCAGGACTGTTCATTTCATCTTTTATGTGCAACTAGGAAGAAATCTACTGGACTTCATAGTCTTGCTAGAATTTAAAGTCCTCACTAATACTTTTGCTTCTTAATCTTTTGAATAACAAAAACTTCCTGTGCACCAAATGTACTGTATAGTCTTTAGAAAATCCTCTAAAAGATCTGAACTTCAGGCAGATGATTTTAGGTTTTTACATATTTGAGTATGTATACAGTGATGTAAAAACCAGAAACCCCAAGCAAAAAAACAATAAACAAATCTCTGCATTCGTAGTTCCTCTAAATGATTCCTCAGAAAGTTGGAGGTCTGTGATCAGAATAGTAACTCTGGAATAGAATCCTGTAGCTGTCCTTTGATAAAGAAGGTCTTTTGCTATGGGAGCTAGTAGCAACAGGGCATTTTAGGTAGAAATCAAGGACTGATGTGTTTGAATTCCACTCTGTTGAGCAAAGATTTTAGTATTTAAGATCTGGATTTCTTTACCATATAGCTTGTGATATTTCAATCTCCCGTTTGTAGATTAAAGAAGTGATTTTGTGTTTGAGAATTACTGGTTTTATTCTCAGCCATCAATTAAAGTGCTCAGGTTTCCCTAATTCCTTAATTTTTAAAAAGGGTTTATCTTGACAGTACCAGAATTTTAAGACTTTGTGTTATTTTATCAGTGGATGATGAAGCCTTTAGGAAATAGAGAAGCTGTTTATTTCAGAATTTGTTTTGGTCTTGACATCCCTGGGATACCCTGAATTATCCTAGATGTACGAGGTGACAGAGATGGTGCTTTTTATACTGAAGGTCAGATTTTTGAGAATGCTAATCTGTTGTCATGTGGTGAACTGAAGTAAACATCCCACAGTCCTTTTGTTACCACTACTGTTTCAGTGGGATCAAGACCAAAGACAAGGATATGAAATTACCTATATTTTTTCATGGTCATTAGTTTGATTTATTGGTCAAGTCAGTGTTCAGCATTGCTCAGCAGTTCTCCTCAACTGTAAAGGGGCAGCTGCAGAGCACAGTGGTGTGTAAGTGTCAGAGAGTGGTTTGCTTTGCTATATTCATGCTCATCTGTCTTACTTCTGGAAATATAAAATTAAGCCATTGAAACCTTCCCCTTAATTTATGCTCTTTGAAATTTTATTTCTTTTAAAAAAACCAAACAAAATGGAAAAGGAAACCCAAAACAACAAAACAACCTGTTTATTTGCCCATTGTATTTCAGGTGAAATATCTTGGAAAAAAAATTATGTAAATGGAAGTGCTGAAGGACAAAATTCTGAGTTCCTTATCTCTATTCATGAATCCTCCTGTTGGTGTAACACTCACTCTGGTCATGTCGTTGGGTTTTTTTTACAGCAGCAGATAATGGAGGGACTGCATCTGGTGGCACATCAGGAATTCCTCCCAGCAATCCTGCTGGGAATTCCAAGTCAGCAGCAAGGAACCTGGGCTCCTCAGCTGGAGAGAAAGAGGAAGGAAAAAAGGTCAGACGGCAGTGGGAATCGTGGAGCACAGAGGACAAAAATACCTTCTTCGAGGGACTGTATGAGGTACATGGACACAAGAACTACAAACTTAGGTGGCATTGTTTAGTATCTGAATATTCTTGAAGAAGGTTGATTCAGTTGAGATTTGCAGAAGCAAAATGCACATGTACACAATATGCATATGTGCACATGTGCCTGTCCAGGTTACTATAAACCAGCTGTCAATCAGAGCCACATTTCAAAAATGTCAAGCTTTTCTGTGTTTTGAAATATACAGGAAATATTTGTGAGTGGTGTTTATGGGCATTTATAATAGTTTCAGTTATTTTTCAGTTCTGGTTCTGTTTCATATATGAAATAAATAAGGAATGGTCCCAGCTCAACTTTCAAAAGCAACACATGCTGTAATATTAGCAAGCAAGAAAATGTGTTCTGTTCTAATAAGATTTTTAGGTGCTTTGTTTTAGTCTTTGACCATGAAAAGATTTGAGTCATTTCAGTACCAGGACTGAGAGACAAAAAGAGACAAAGACCATCTTATCTTTTATCTTGTATGATGCATATGATGTATTCCTCTTATTCAGTGCCTGTGTTTATTTTAAGAGCACTTTTGTTATGAAAACACATACTAAAGGTGAAAACAAAAGAAGTGGTGGTGGGTTTTCTTTTCTTTGCATGTGTGCATCTTTTTAGAAGTGTTTCTTAATAGTAGGTGTGATTCACATAAATATATTGTAGACAAAACGAACACTTAAAAACTTTTCTTTTTTAAAACCTCTCTGACGTGGTATTCTTGGCAATCATGTAATCTTTAACTCCATCACTCAAAGAAAACATTTTGGGCTTTAGTTTTGGGGTTTTTTTTATTTTGTTTCTTTGTTTTTTTTGAATGCTGAGGAAAAAGTTCAAAAATTTGCTCTAAGTTGGACTGGGACTCTGTTCTCCCAATTCTATTCATTTTGAGTCACTACCTTTTTCATACTTTGTCTTTAAATCAGTTCCAGCCTTTTTTGAATACAAAAAGTTTTTTGATAGCAGGAATTCAATGATAATGTATATAAAATTAAATTTTTGTCTTTTGAATTCCAAGGATTTTGTAGGAATTGACTAGTTGGGGATGCTTAGTTGTCTCATTCGTATTTTCACCCTGAGAATAAACTTTTGAATGACCTATATATGTGCTTTTTGTGTGAAGTATTTTTGGTTTTTTTCTAAACATAATATTTTCCTTCATTATTTGAAGCTCAAGTTTTGTACTCCTAATAACTGGAATGTGAAATTTACTGGAAGTAAATATAATAGACTTTAAATAAAATATACTTCTCACCCTCTTCAGCAATGAAGGTAGGAGAAAGCGAGGGCAAAGTGCAGAGGATAGAAAGCTACTTTCAGTGAGAAAGTATTTTCAGTTCTGCTTACTAGCACATTAATGACTACAGTTGTTTTTTCAAAGAAAGTTTGCTTAGTTTTTATTTTGAAACAGTTCAGGAAATAGGAAAGTACTTTACTTTGCATCAGTGATATGTTTTATATAAAAAATAAAGGAATCCAGTGTCATTCTTTTGCTGTCGAGTTCTGATGCCCAAGGATTTTGTTTAGGACCATTGAAATCTAATTTCCTACAAAGAATCCCAAAGTCCCTCATGTCATTTGAGTTGTCTTTATAACAAGATGCAAGCATTGAGTATTTGGATGTGTTTTATTGATTCTTTAGCATGGGAAGGACTTTGAAGCTATCCAGAACAACATTGCCTTGAAGTACAAGAAGAAGGGCAAACCAGCAAGCATGGTGAAGAACAAGGAACAGGTCCGCCATTTCTACTACCGCACCTGGCACAAGATCTCAAAGTACATTGACTTTGATAATGGTTAGTATGGGGTGAAATGGGCTGAGTCCAGAGCTCAGTCTCCTGAGGGTCGGAGTCCTGCCTCTTAATGCCATCACAGATGGTAGGAATGGTGAGGATGAGAAAATAGAGTAGCGTGTCTGGGGAGGTGCCTCATTTTTACTAGTGTGGCCATGTTAAGACTTACAATTTTTGAAAAATGTTTCTCAAAAACTGGTATGGGTATGACTGCTTTTCATCACATAATCATAAATGTTGAGCCCTGCTATTAGTACTGAGGAAAAGCTAGGTTCCAGATGTTTTTCTATTCTCAGGAGCTCACCTTTTGAGGACAGCTACCTAAATATTAGTCAGGCGTGACTTCTCCAAGCAAATTAACTTCAGCGCTGCTTTGCAGTTCTGCAGGGAAGGCAGAAATAAGTAGTCTGATCAAGTGTAAATGGTGAAAGGGATCATAACAGAGCGTGCAGATCAGTAGGAACAGTTTCCATAGAATGCAAGAAGCTCTTGCTCCCCAGCTGTAAAAAATCAAGCAAATAACGCAAGGGACTGGCATGCCTGAGTCGAGACCTGCTGGCCAAGCTAAAGGGGAAAAAAGGAAATAGGCAGTGGAAGCAAAGATAGGTGTCCTGGGAAGAGTATAGGATCTGTGTCTGGTTCTGTATGCATGAGGTCAGAAAGACCAAGGCACAGATGGAGCTGAAGAGTAATATGAAAAAGAGTAATGAGAGCTTCTGCAGGATGTCAACCAGAAAAAGAAGATGAAAGAAAGCATTCCCACCACCATGAGTGAGACTGGCAAACTGGTAGCAATGGATGAGAAGGCTAAGATACTCAGCAACTTTTTTCCTCAGTCTTCCCACACCTCAAGTGTGGGAGGTGCTGTGGGGGGCTGTAAGGCAGAGACTGGGGGATCAAAGCCCCTGCCAGTGTGAGAGAAGATTGAGCTCATGAGCATCCTCAGAACATGAGCATATGTAAGCCCTGATGTCATACACCCCAGAGTCCTGCAGGAATTACCTGATGAAGTTGCCAAGCTGCTCTCCATGATACTTGGAAAAGTCATGGCAGTCAGGTGATGTCCTTGGTGAGTGGAAAAAGGGAAACATTTGTCCATTTTTACAAAGGGTAGAAAGAAGGTCCTCCACCTGGGTCTGGGCAATCCCCAGAGACTGAGAGCAGCCCTGTGGAGAAGGACTTGGGATCATGGTGGATAAAAAGCTGGACATGAGCCAGCAATGTGAGCTCCCAGCCCAGGAAGTCAATTGCATCCTGGGCTGTTTTTTCAGAGTGAACAGATTTTACTGAAACCCAGTTCTTATGACTTATTTTAAGGTAGGAAGAATGTCAGAGTTCTCCTGTAAGCTTGTTGATGAAGTAAAGGTCTCCAGTCCTTTCCTGTCCTCCTGATGCTATATCCTAAGTTTCATCAATAGTGGAAGTTTCATGGTGGTTGAATTTTGTGGTCTTCAAACAACTCGATTTAACAACAGCAGAAGTATGGGTAGTAAATTCATCTGTACAATCTGTGGCCAGAGCCTCTCAAGATGAAAATAACTCTTAATGAGAAATGGATGTGACTACAAAAAAGCTGAAGGAGTGCAAAGACAGTGTATGATATTGTCTCTTTATGAAACTGTTTTGTCAGTTCCTGTGATAAGGTTATCTTGAGTAGGGCTTACACATCTGAAACTCCTGCCATAAAGGTGTATTTTTGAGTTCCTTTTGGAAAACAAGACAGCATTTTAAGATGACATAAGCTATTTGTATTTTGTTTAGAAACAAATGTTACAGCACAGTATGGAAGAACATTTTTTTTAAAAACTGTCATGGGGAAGTTTTATCTGTTCTCTGGATAGCTTAAAATTCAGTGTCAATATGGTAAGGTCTGAAATATCATCAGCTGTAGGAATTTAAGAATTTGTGCTGTAGTTTGATTAGCTTTAGTATTGCTAGAAATATGTGTGCCTGAATTTTTTTAGTGAATCTCCAAAACGCAGGGAACTGAATTTTTTAGTAGATGAGAATATTTTCATCTGATTTGTAAACCACAAGAATGTCTTTCCTTCATGTTACAGATACTTGGATCTATTAACAATAAGAATTTCCAGGTCATATGTGCTGATGAGAAAGGAGGAAAAACCTTTATAAAGCTGAATAAAAAGTCTGCAATTCTTCATCTAAAAATTTAGAATCTAGACTTTGCATTGTATCTCGAAGGTGCATTCTTGTGCACAGAAGAGATTCTTCTGGAAAATTGAGACCAACCAATTGAGTTTATATACATATTCCTGGGGGCATCCAGGCATTCCCTTTAGAAATTGTAAACAGTTAGATGATGCTAGAGTTACCCTTATTGTGAATTAGCTTTCTTTTTCATATAGAACTCGTGCATATGTGTTTAAATTATGTGGAAGCTGCTTTGCTTCTAAAAGATGTTGCATTTCACAGATATGTAACGAACCAAAAAGAAATAGGTGGACCTGTCTCATGGAAGGTTTTCTTGAAGCAGTACTTGGTCCTGCCTTTGTTTGTCTCATTGTTGAAAATGCACATAATCTCGTTTTCAGTGTTGAAATGAATGTCTGCAATGTAGCTGTGTATGAATGTTTGCAGTCTGCATCTCACTTAACACCTTTTCTGCTTTTCAGTATTTTCTCAAGGGCTGAAAAAATCCTCCCTGGAGCTTTATGGCTTAATCTGCTATGGGGAACTAAGGAAAAAGATTGGGGGATGTGAGTATGAATGACTTGAAATTATTTATAAATGGTAGAACCAGCAGTGCCTGTACTTGAAGTTGTCAGTGTCCAGTACAGTTTCACCCTTGAGTGTTTAAAAATATGTGTTCATTGTATTCAATTACAGTAATTTGTGATACTGGTGTTTTTACTAACTGTATTTTTATTTTTAAAAACCTCCTTAGTCTGTTGCATCAGTCCCCTTTTTCTTTGACAGGTTTCTTTAGTTTTTGCTATCTGTGGAATACAGTGCACATAATTCCTGCAGATAACAGGTGAATGTATATAAAGATTAGATTATGTCTTTTTTTTTCATCTTGAAAACTAAGCAACTAAGCACATAATTTGTATCATTTGCACACGAGTTTACTTCTGCTTATACAGTCAAATTATGGGATGGCACCTTTCTCGAATTCACTCCCTAAATCTTTACTTATTGAACCCTGAAGATGGAAAAGCATTTCAAAACCTAATCAGAAATAGCAACTTTACTGGCTAATCCTGGAGGTTTGTTTTGTCCCTAAGGATGAGCATAGGCAGATGAGGGCATGCCATACCAATGCTCCTCCATTTTCTGAAAGTTGATTAATTGTATTAGCAAGATCTCTAAGTTTGGGTTTCATACCATGTTCACAGAATCACAGAATGGGGTGGATTGAAAGGGACCTTTAAAGCTCATCCTGCAGTAAGCAGGAACGTCTTCAACCAGATCAGGCTGCTCGGAGCCCCATCCAACCTAACCTGGATTATTTTCTGGGACGGGGCTTCTACCACCCCTCTGGGCAACCTGGGCCAGTGTTGGAGAGGCAATTTTAAACTGCTTCATGACAGAGGAGGTGCAGAGGCAAGACAGATTGCATTGTCAGTAGAAATCAGTATTGTTTTTTTTTATATGTATCAATGTTTTGTCTTAAAAGCATCAACAGACTGCATGTTCTGACTGGGAATAGGGTTTCACATAGTCACCATGGCAATGCATGCATGCTCTGTGCTTCTGGCTTTTTATAACTTTGGTTACTTGTTTTACTCAGACACTTGGAAAATTCTGGTCTTCAAGACCAAATGGACTTAAGCTGCAAGCCTCTACAGTTTATAAGAGGTCTGCTCTGCAGCTGGTGAAAGTCTTCTCTCTCTCTCTCTCAATCTCTCTCTTTCTCACTCTCTTTGCGTTTTTTTATTTTTAGTTTGGTTTTTTTTTTCCCTTGTCTTGTGGTATTCACCCAGTCCTGTCTTCTCAGAAGTGGAAATGACTTGGGTAGAGCTATTGAGACACAAAAGGATGTCAGGAATACTTTCATCATTTCCAGAGGGAGGTTAATTGTTCAGTAAATAGATCTGGGCCTAACTATCATAGGGAATATAAACCAAGTTAACATAATGTCCATTTCAAAGTGTGTTGTATAATGCTCATCAGAAAAATCTGGGTTACTATGTGCACTTGATTATTTTTATTTACTTTTTTTTTGTTGCATTCAGCACTGTGAGGGCTTGATGCTGTTTTGTTATGCTGTGCTGCCTTAGCAACAGAGATTGAGCAGGAAGATGAGGAAGCTTTTGTTTTTAATACCACAGTGTCACATCAATGGCCAGAAACCCAAGGTGACTGCAGCACCTAAACCAGAGTAATTTAGTCTGTGGATAAAATGTAATTTTCCTGGCAAGGAATATGTAAATCTTGCATGTTATGAAAAGAGGAACTTTTCAGACAGGGTATATTATAGGACACTTATGCACATTAATCCTATGTGAGCATAAAATGTAATAGGTTTGAAAAACAAACGGGACACAAAAAAGGTCATGAGTACATGGCTTTGAATTCTAATTCACTGTGTTATCCCATTTCATGTAAAGGTATGGATGACAAGAATGCAGCTAAACTCAATGAGCTCATTCAGGCTGGGTAAGTAAGAACTTATTCCTGAAACTCTTACAACTGGGTGGTTGAGCAGCTTGATTGTTGAATTGGTCATCATGAGTCTGGGGGGCTTTTTTTTGCTTTTTTAGAGGTGTATTTTGACGTTTTCCATTCTTTTGTTTGTTTTGTATGGATTTTAAGTTCACCTCCTAACAGTTCTGCCAGCAGGTGATCATCAGTCCTGAATTTCAGACGTGAAACCCCACTTCCAGTACACCCTAAACCTCAGCCCTCCAGTCACTTCTTGACTTGGAAAAAGGCTTTTCTACTTGACTTTCAGAACAAGTATTCTCTTTAAGTTAAAGAAAAAAATACTGGATTTGAGTGTCCAGTCTTGGTAGTGTACTTCTAGAACATAGGACGGGTTAGAAGTTGCTGTGCTATTAGAAATTAGGGAATACCTTGCCTGTGTAAGTAGAAAATTGTTCTGGAATTCAGGTTTTGGAATTCTACAGTCAAGGAGTGTGATCATTAAAACTTTGTTTCAAATTGTAGCAGGCATAGGTTTGTCCTAACCCTGTCTTTAAAAGAGATATAAAAATAGTATTATTTTCTGTTTGTTGCAGATATCCCATTTTTGGCATTTGTGCTTTTAGGGTGCCTCATTGTAGCAAACAAATGATTGATAAAGTAAATCTTAATGTAAACAGTTTGCCCACCCAGCAACTACTGACTTTTTGACTTTACCTTACGTAAAACAGATACTTCTTGGGCCTTTCTGCTCTTTGTAGTCTGAGTTTCTGAATGTGTTCATACAGTTTGTTAACCTTTATCTCCAGGGATAATGCACTTTGTACAGTGCACTGTTGTGTTGCAGGTGTTGAATGAGGTTATTGATGAAATTAGTCATTCATTCTTTTGTTAACTGTAAATTTTAAAATTAGGAAAGAAATTGCCACTTGGTTTGAGTTTTGTACAGTTAAGAAAATCTTAGTGGTAAGGGTTTTCATCTAGCAAAATGACTCAAAAAGTAAATTACTTTGAATTGGAGTTATTAGTTAAGATGGGTCTGGGATAAGCCTTTTTTTCCCTAGTGTCCTGAATTTCTCTTGAGGTCAGGATGTAGTCAGTCGTTTGGTCTCTGTTTTACTGGAGAGCCTTTGAATACTGTGTCATCCAAATAAACAGAACCATAACAAACAAGACTGACTTTTAGCAAGCTGTAGTATCAGGCTGGCATTTTGCATGCTAAAGGCCTTAGTTCTAATTAATTGTTAATGAGAGTTAATGATTTCTATGAAGTCTTGGTCTTTATTCTATAAAAGCCAGTCTTGTAACAAAGTACTTTGAAAACAGAAGTCTGTGCCTTTGAAAGCATTGATACTAATCCTCTAGCCAAAAACCAGTGTATACAAAATCTTAACATTCTTAGATCTGATGATCTTCTCCTGAAGTAAACTGGTAAGAAAGGTCCAGAGAGGCTAAGAGTGTGAGGAGCTACCTGGCCATTTATTTGCTAGACCCTGAAGTTAGACATTCTAATTCAGTGCTCATTTTGCTTATACTACAAATCACCTCTGGCTGTCTATAATAATGGTGGTTGGAAAAAAAAATAAATTGACCCTGTGAGGTGCTCATAATAAAACTCTTTACAATCATCCCATTTGAGCTTATAAACCAGGTCACAGATTTAAATAGCTTCTGAAAACAAAATCAACAGGTTGTTTCAAGTCATGGCAGAATCTTTGTGTGATACATCCTTGTCTGGTCACTGAAGTTAAGGCCATTCACTGCCATGTGTTTCTGTTATTTATCTTCAGCATATCAGTGCCATGTAGAATCAGGCCAGATGTAGCCTTAGCTACAGCTGTAGCTGAAGGAATCGGATCTTTAAGAAAGTAAATCAAAGTTTAGATATTTATAAATGCAGGGTGAAGATAGCAACTGTTCTGTCAACTTCTGTAACTGGTCTGAGTAGTTCAGTGTATTCGTATCAACACTGGCACACACAAGCTGCTTAAAGGAGTTTTCAGAACCACAGAGCAGGACAGCAATGAGATTAAAGTCCCTTAGAAATTACAGGGAATTTGCATCACTTTCTTCCCACTTTGTTTCTTGCTATGTATATCCCAACACACAATTAAAAACAAACAAACCCCCATAAATCTAATCTAACAACAAAGATTTATTGCAGTATATCTAAACTGATCAGAAATCCAGTTAATTTAACTTAAACCTCAGTTTTTTGGTTTTGCTTCAATTTTAGATGTGAAACATATTTATTTCATTTTGATTCTTGCAGCAATCCTTGCTTTTGGTGAAAAGCTACATTTGAGGAAATACAAATATTTTCTGAATGTCTTCATAAATCTGTAGGATTTGTGGATGAGTTTAAAAAAAGCCACAACACATAATTAAAGAAATACTGTAAATGGACAACAGTTAAAGGACAAAACTCAGTCTGTCTGTAGTTAATTGTGGTTTTGACCCCCAACTTGAGAGGGGGAACAACCATTAAGGACAGAAGGTTTAAACAGGTGTTGATGGATCTGTCTGGTTCATTTCCTGGGTGTGTTTTGTGTGGACTTTGGGTGATCCTTCATTGCCTTTGATTTCCTTGTAGAAGCTGTTTGGCAGGCTGAGGGTGAATTTGTAACTCCCTAAAAATCTTCATAGTAAAATAGCAGTTCATCCTGAAAAAGTTCATATACCAAAGTGACCTTTTCAAGTAGGCAGAATATGCTCTTGTGTCAAGCTATCCTAGTAGTTCTTGATGCATATTCAGCAGAACAACTTCTTTTTTTTAATTTTACCAGTTTTTGTACATGGAAGCATGCAGGATCTAGGCAAGAGAAGGAAAGAATTATTTTAAATTTAAGTGTAATTTTGTTGCAGGCTGTCTACTTTTTACTATAGTTTTCTTTTAAATTAGTAGAACTGTTCTTTTTCCAGCCTACCAGCCATGGATTTCAGTTAGGAAACTACAGTCTCTAAATATATATTTTAAATACAACTTTGATATTAAAACAATACTAAACAATAATAATAATAACAATAACAATAATAATAGTGATATAGTAATAACAATAGTAATAATAAGTTTCATTTCTGACTCTCCACTTGCATGCAGCTATTTCAGGGGCACATTGGATAAAAAAGTGTTGCATTAGCTAAGACGAAGGGAGAAGATTCTCAGCTTGCACAGATAGCCAAAAAATTGGCTGCCCTGGAGTAGCATAAATTTGCAGTTCAGCTTGGTGCATTGTCTCCAGGTGCATTGAACTCTTGGGTTTATTTTCCCTGGCTTTAATGGATTTTGTATGAGGCTGTTACAAAACTGTGTTTTCCACTAGAACATCTAGAAGAGGGAACATCCAGGCATGTCTTCACTAAGCAAGGGAATGATTACAGCAGTTCTGCTTGGTGCAGTTAACAAGGAAGGCAGTGACCTGGGCATGTTTGTGTAGCAGCATTGTTTCTCTACAACTGCTGTGACATTCCCAGACCTTACCTTCTCTAGTGGTTGGGTGCATTTCTGCCTCCTGTCACCTCAACATCAGCTTTATATTATTACTTACTGAGATGAACAGTATTAGTGGTAATAGAGTAAACATGGCTTTCAATTAATCCCTGTAGTTAAAGGCAGAAGGTATTGTTGGTGAATCATGAGGATGTGTTACCTTAGTATTAAAATGATGTAATGGGAGGATTAGCTTCCAGGAGCTACAGTGGAAGCTCAAGACTTAGAGTCCTCATCTGGTTTTTTTCAGTTACTGTTCTTGGAGGAAATAGTAACAAGCACTGGACAAAGAAATGTAGTTTGTATCCAGAATTTATTTCTTGCACATTCACTGGTGTCCACCAAATCCTTCCAGTTTTGTACCAGGCACTTTGATACTAGTCTGTTGCTTTTGCTGCTGGCTGATACCAAAGTTCAGACTTGTGAAGAAAAGTGGAGATTTTTCACCTAGAGGTTTAGACCCAAGAGAGAACTTGTCCCAACACTGAACAGCTGAATTTGAGAGCAGCAGAATTTGCAGTCAAGTTTCCCTTCTCTATTTGTTGCAGTCACTTTTACCTCACTGAGGTTGGGTTGATTCATGCTGATCTTTGTCCTCACTTGCATTGAAACTTGGTTTATTTACACATGAAAAAAAAAAAAAAAAAAAAAAGGTGATAGCTGCATATGATTACACTTATTTTTGGGAGATTTATTTTCTAAAAAATGCTGATTTTCTCATAAAATCATGTCTGCACTTTATGACAAGAGGACATTGAGCCTCATGCATTAAGGAAAAGGTGTCCATTGCAGTAACCAGCAGGAAGTTTTACCTTTCATTGGTACCTTATGTCATTGACTAGATAACCACAAGTGTTTCTGTGTCCTCCTAAGAGTCTTCCCAGTGGCAGAGACTGTTACACTTGCTGGGACCAGACAGTTCAAGCAAATTAGGGCTAAGTTGAAAGAGGAAGGCTAAGAACAGTGCTTCAGTTGCAGCAGCTGTAGTAGGAAGCTCTGTTTAAAACGGAGCAAGTACCTCTGGAGTCTTTTTTATTTTTAATAATAAAAACTTTTTAACTACTGTTGTTAGTTTCTCCTCAGCACTTGAGAGCCTTTTCCTCATTTTGCTAGTTGAGCCATCACTGCTTCTATGTCAGTGCTCCTTAGAAAGAGTTAGAGCTAACATATTCCCTCTGTTTCTGGTATCAATGCAGACTTGGGAAATCTGCCCTTCCATCCCCATCACAGTCTTTAGGAGCTCACAGCTTAGTAACTGAAACTTTTGAGCTACTCCCTTTATCAAGTCTGTCTTCTCAGGCCTGGCTTCACTTCCCTTCTTCGCAGGGCATGCAGGTGCTCTTTCAGCCTGATGTTGTCTTCCTCAAAGCACAGAAAAAGTGAAGATCCTGCTATAGGAATATTCCCCATATTTTCTTTTATTTTACTTGCAAGGACTTGTCTCCAGTCGTATTGCTCCGATGCTGGGTGATCTTTATTGCTTGAAGTATTGGACAGTAAATACTGTCATCTGTAACTGTTGCTCTCAATGCCTGCCTTTTGAGCCTCTGAAAGAAACAGGGCTGACTGAGGGAAGAAATCAAAAAATGTTTCACTATGTGAAAACAAAAAGAGCTTCTTGCTTTTAAGGATCTTTATGGCTGTTAATGTGGTATGGAAGATTTAAGCCAGTGAAATGATGCTGTAAAAGTTACTTTGTTCAGATTCCTGCACAAGCTGTTAGACTTCATTTCTGAAACAGATGTGGTGTTGGTATTCCAAAATGGAAGATGCATCACAAACTTTAGACTTTCTCTTCCCATAGTTAAGTGTGAGCAGTATGAAGAGGAGACTAAAGCAAAACCAGTTGTCTTTTATGAAGAGGCTGTTTCAGAGGGTATTCTTCAACCAAAGTAGCAATTCTGATCCACTGTATAAAATAACAATCCCTTCCTAACTGGACAGGCCCATGTTTCAAGAAGTCTGAAACACAAGTCTGGAAGAGAAGGGTCACAAGAGTAGCATTTCCATAATGGAAAATAAGGTGGTAGAAACTGAATACTCTTGAATCTGCTCTGCAAACTCCTACATTTCTTTGTGCATTCCTGTAGCCAATATTGTACTTGACTCTGTCCCTAATAGGTATGTATTGCCAAACTTCTGCTGTTGGTTCCATAAACACTTCTTTTTCAATGTATTCAGGGCTACGACTGTTCGGTACAAAGGCAGAAACCTTCGTATCAAAGCTCCCATGTGCAGGGCTTTGAAGAAGCTCTGTGACCCAGATGGTGAGTAAGAGATGCTGGAAGGTGCAAGGGTTTTGATGGCTGGAAGAATATGGGAGAAAAGTAGGCCTGTTTGATGTGTGCATCTCTGGCAGAGGGATTTATGCTATTTCACATTTGTGTTAGACACAGGTATAACCCTGTTGTGTTGCTTACCCAGCTTGCTTGTATAATCCAAATAAATTTAGGACCTACCCAGCTCTCTTGAGTCTTGGAATCTTGAAGTATGTCACCAGCTAAATTGAAGTGGAAATAGCTACACCAGATGAGATTGCTACTGCTTCCCCAGTTGTGCTTCCACTCTGTACAAAGTTTAGTCCCTTGTGCCAGTAAATAAGCAGTATTATGTTTCAAAGTATTGAGTGGTTTTTTTTTGTTTTTTTTTTTTACGTTTCTCAGTTAAGCTTTGTGTGATTATTTCTTCTATTACTTTATTTCCTTACTTCCCCTCAATAAGTAGAATCCACAGTTTAAAGGTCCAAAATACTGTACTTGTTCAGAGTTTCCAGCCACCTGATTTTGACAGTGCTTGCTCAACTGGAAGCTCCAGTAACACTGCAGTGTCCAAGTTAAAAAATAAACATTGGACTAGGAGGTAATATAAGGAAGCAGGCTCTGCTGGTGAGGCTGAGCTGCCTGAGTTGGTTGTAGGTGATGCTGGTGTCTGTGGTGCTTTTTTTCATGTAACTGGGTGTGTGTAGTGTTCTGACCAAGTTGTCCTTGCTTTTTGCTTCATCTCCCTTCAGGTGTTAGTGATGAAGAGGACCAGAAGCCAGTACGTCTTCCTCTTAAGGTCCCTGTGGAGCTGCAGCCACGAAATAATCATGCATGGGCTCGAGTACAGAGTCTTGCCCAGAATCCACGGCTTAGGTAATGAAGAACTGATTGTGGTGCTCAAAATAGAACAGGGAAATAAATGAGCAGCATTCTAGCATCTTCCTCTCTCTCCAGGGTTCTTTTTACCAGCTGGGCAGTTCATCTTTGATAAGGCAGGTTGCCTAGCTGAAGTTTTGCTGAGGCCTTTGCCCAACTGGAGTACACATTGTTGTAAACAAAAGATAGCAGACTGGAAAATTAGATTACCATTGCTCTTACTATCTTTTAATTTGAGAATTGATGGGAGCTACTAGAGCTAGAGATGAATTTACACTGTGGCCCTTACACCCTGTTGTGAGAGCAGAGTGCAAGTTAAATGCACCTATACAACGCTAGTTCTACTACAACTTGTGTTGAATGTAGCATGAAACAGGCACAGGGAAGGGAACTTAACAGTGGTCAGAGGCAGCTGCACCAAAACTCTGAACATGTCAAGTGCAACACAGTGATTAAAGCAGAAGGTAAGGTGTTTGTAGCTTACTCTTCCCCTTGTAAAATGTAGTTGGTGCTGTTGTTTCAGTTTCGTCAGTGGCTTCTGATTGTTCTTTCAAATAGAGAAATGGTGGTATAATGACCAAAGATCATCCAGAGAGCAGAATGAAGATATTTAGCACTATGTTTTTGTAAAATGCTTTGAGAGCAAAAAGTGGATGTTTGTGGGGTTGTTTTGTGCTCCTTTTTCTTCTGTTCATGTGGTAGCTTTGTTCTTTGCCTGCACTTTTGGGGTTTAGCTAAATATTCCCATCTTTTCCTGTCTTCTTCCCTCTGGAGAAACTAGTATCTTGAGTCATGGCAGTCAGGTTTTTCTCACAGACTTTTAGATCTCCCTCAGTTTTGAGTTACCTAGATTTTAATGTCGTGGAATAACGTGGATTTGTCTTTTAGAGCTTGGGAATGGTAGTTTTGTTCTCCGTGTTTGTACTGCAGAATACCACTTTCTTGCCTTAATTGCTATTCTAGAATCAAGGTTGTGATTTGAACTTCTGCTGACTTTTTTTCTCTGCTGCCTTGCAGGATGATTGTGGAGTTGCATCGGAAGGTGTCCAGCCTCATTGAGTTTTTGAAGCAGAAGTGGGCTCTCCATGAAGTGCGTATCGTATCCTTTTTCTGCTTAGCCTGTACTGTGTGCTGTGTCCTGGGAGCAATTCCCCTTCCTATTTTGCATCAGGAATGTGATTCCACATCATAAATTTACCAGCCGTGCTTAGTAAAGGTAGAAGTCAGTATCTCATCATCACTGATGGAACCTTTCATGAAAAATCCCAGATTATTCAATTCTTACCTCGACTGTTCTCTACTGTGATGCCCTGAAAAGCAAGTTAGTAATAAGTGAAGCTCCCTGCCTTTATTTCTTTTGCTTAAGCAGTGAGTGTAGTCTTTTTCATTACAGATGGGTGACCACCTTAGAAGCCTGGGTATAATGACTGACAATTTTGTTTCCATTTTCAGCAAAGAGGTTAAGGACAGATCTTTCCACTTTCTTGATTCAGTTTCACCAAATGAAAGCTTAAGCTTCTTGCATAGGTGGCTGCTGCCACCTGTTCTTTATCTGTAACATTGGCTGAACCATTCACCATTAGAGATATCCCTGCCTCTGAACTTAGATCCAGGGAGTAGAAGGATTTGTGATTTAAGAACCCATCAGTTCTCTTGTTGGCTGGTATGCTGCCTCCTGCCCATAGTCCTTTAATTCAGTTCAGGCTTTTCTTCTTAATGGGTGAGCCTGGAAGAATAGCAGTGTGATACTTGAAACTTAGAAAGATGTCAGAACATGTAAGATAGAGGTTACTGTGCAGAAAAAGGGGAACCTGCTTTGCTATGCAGTGACATTGGGGTTTTTTGCTTGATTTTGTTGGCATTTGTTAACTGATTGGGTTTTTTACAATTTCAATGGTGTGTGAAGCAGGGAGATTTAATTTTGTCTGAAACAGTTTGTGCTTGTAGCAGGTCTTCAAGTGTCGACCTTTTCACCTTAATTTCTGACCATAGAGTCCTATCTATGCTGAATAGAGAACATGTCCTTGATCAGCTAAGTTTATTTGAGGTTTTTTTGTTTTGTTTTTTAATTTGCAAACCAGGCTACCAGGTGCTTACTTGGAAGGGACAGGTGACTGTTGTATTCTTTGACACATCTTTTTTTAGCGTAAAACACTAGAAGAACGGCAGCTTCAAGACTCCAGAGATTCAGAAACAAGAGGCAGCTTCTCAGAGGAGAAAGTGATGCTTCATCTCTTTCCAGGAGAGAATTGTACACTCACTCCACTGCCTGGAGTAGCCAGAGTGGTCCACTCCAAGGCTTTCTGCACAGTGCATTGGCAGGAAACTGGCAAATGCAAACAGAACATGAAAGACTCTCACTTACTCCCCCCTGCACAAATCCTGGGCATACAAAGTGGTCAGGGGACAGCTAGAGGACAGCTAAAATACACACGAGGAACAGAAGGTAAGGGTGTTGGAAGGGCAGAGAGCACTACAGAGTCAAGCAGAACCTCCCAGCCCACAGCTGAAGTTTCTGCAGGCACTGAGGATGGTACCCCAGAGCAGCCTGGCTTGTTGGAAGGAACAGCCTCAAATCCTGGCATCAGTAATTCTCTCCAAAAACCACCTTCTGGACTTCAAGATCCAGGGGGGAGCTCTGTGGCCTTCTGTGTGGAGGGCAGGGAGGCCCAGGCTTGTGACCAAGCTACTGTGCTACCATCATGCAGTACAGCTTGTGCTTGCAGTAAGATCCCTGATGTGGAGGAGCTCTCTCTGCTTGATCCATTCCCACGGTACATGAAGTCCTGTCAGGACCTGATCGTCCCAGAGAAATGTTCTTGCACAGACAAAGTGCATGGGAAAGACTCTGCTCCAGCTGCTGGTGAGACTTCTCCTGTGGCTTTTCCAAGCGGGAGGAGCACAGAGACCTCTGACTCTCATTCACAACTACCAAGAGGTAGTGTGGCTTCAGCTGGCAGTGGCCCATCCAGATCTGAAACTCAGGCTAACCACAGCCAGGGCCAGCAGCTTGATGCTTGTACCAAGGATATAACAGATGCAGCAATGGAGGATTCTCAAGAGAAGCTGGGCTCCTCATTTCCACCTCCACCTCAGGGACAATCTAGTACAAAGTCTCTCAAGGATGACCCGAGCCGGCTCTCTCAACAGGTCAGAGAAGAAGGATGGAGTCTCCGAACTTCTGAGAGCCTTACGCTGGCTGAAGTCTACCTCATGATGGGCAAACCCAACAAGTTGCAGCTAGAATATGACTGGTTGGCTGTCTTGGAGCCAGAAACCCAGGATGCCAGGGAGCAAACATCTGAGTCAAGTGCTGTTCCTGCCTGCACTGCTTTTCACAAGCAGAGACTCCTAAACTGCCTTCTAAAACTCATCTCTACTGAAGTCAATCCCAAACCAGTAAGTAGCTCTTTGTTCATGCTCCCAATGCTAAACTCTTATTTGATCTGGGGAAGAATACAGTCATGTTTTGTAGTAAATCAGTGACCAGCCTTTTCAAGATCTTGGAGATTCCTGTCTTGTTTTGTTTTGTTTTTTTTTTAAAAAAAAAAAAAGCAAGACCAACACAGGCCAGCTTGATACAATGTGGACTTTTCCTCAGTATTCTGCATTTGCTTTTTACACTACCTTTTAGTTTCTAGTTTGCTCTGCCTCTCACTAGTATTACAATGAACATTTAATGTGATCATTGGAAAAGTGAGCCACGAGGTTAGCTGGGGTTGGTGCCTCCTATTCTCTCAGATTCATAGAACCATAGAACAGCCCAGGCTGGAAGGAGCCTTGGAAGATCATCTGGTCCAACCTGCTGTGGGAAATGAAGTCTGGATGACAAAGGAGCCTAAATGAGATCAACTTCCCATGTAAAAATTGCAGCCCTTCATTTGCATTTCCAATGTTTATGCAGTTCAAGTTCCACTAAGTGGAAATGTGAAAAAGAATTTATTTCTTTGGGATAGCATCATGAATATAACTGTGCTTGCCACGGGGATTCTTCTGAAAGTTCCCAGACTCTAGGATAGTCATTTAACAGATCCAGAGAAATAATTTCTTTAGGCAGACAACTGGAAATGAGCTTACTTTCCTTCTTGGGGATTTGTAACCAGTGTTTGAGATCTGCCTCTGTGATACCTGGGCAGCCATTTCCACCTAGTGCAACCAACTGAGGTCTACTTTTAAACACCAAAAAACCACTGAATTCAATAGATTGGTGGAATTCCTGTGATGGAGATGTGATGAGGTAGAGATACCATTTGCATCATCCTCAAGCATGAAATGCAAATGTATTGCTGTTCCCAAACACACATTGTTCTTTGATCTTAGTTGGTGCAGACTTAATCCTCCCTCTCCACCCTCCCCAAAGCTCCTTTTGATCTTAATTATTTAATAGTCTTAGAATATAAGATTTTATAAATTTAAACCCACCCTTGCTCAGATACAGCTGCAGTTACAGGCTTTGTTTAAGCTGCAAAGACTTCTGATCCAACATCTCGCAGATCTGTGACAGTGTCTCCTCTTGTGGCATCTACTTTTACCTCTGATGGGACATGTGGCAGCCAGGGATGACAGGATTAAAGAATCACAAACTAGAAAGTCATCTCCTTAGACCTGGAGGAAGAGGGGGCAAGAACCCAGCAGTTTTAATTTGCTGTGTTTTCTTGTCACTTCAGCGCTCTAATCAAAGTAGCCACCGTGCTCCTGAAAAACACTGGGGCTCTTTGGAGTATATAGCAAACTATACATTCCAATAAAAAGAAGTAACCTTTTCTTTCACTTGCCAAATAGCACTTCATGCTCACTCTGTCAAAAACAGATACTTGTCCTGTGGCAATGAGTGTCGTGGGACTGACACATTGAAGAGGCAAGGAGGATCTTTACTACCTAGTTGAAAGGACTGTCATCTTCTTGAAAAGTTGAGCTCTTAAATCCTCTGCAATTAATTGAATACCAACAGTAACCATAATATTTTTGCCACAGGGCATTTTAACAGACAAGGGATGATTGTAGAGCCCTGCTATTTTGTCTAGATAATACATAACAAGGCAAAATGACCAACTGTGCTGTGGTTCCTTCTTTGCCATGAAGATTATGAGCATAAAACAGCTGTAGCAGATTGCATTGCTGTCAAGTGTAGGTGGTGATTTTATGCCTGTGATTGCACACAGATTCCTTAGAAAGGGAGCATTTTCTAGAAAAGCATTAAACAACTTAATGAAATAACTGGATCAGCCTGGAAAATTAGTAAAGTACCTTGCCATGTGCCTGTTGTTATTGCTGTATTACAGTGTGAAATAGAATTATAGGATGGTTTGGGTTGGAAGGGACCTTAAAGACCATCCAGTACAACCCCCTGTCATGGGCAGGGACACCTCCCACCAGCCCAGGCTGCTCCAAGCCCCATCCAGCCTGGCCTTCAACACTGCCAGGAATGAAACTTAAAATACTGGAGTGTGTCAGATTTATAGTTTTTTCTAAAGCTTCCTAAGTAGAAAAGGTTAACAATGTTCCTGTAACAGTACATGACACTCATTTAATGTGTGTTTTTAGACACCCGAGATGAGCTCTGTTGCCACATCACCTATAAAGCCTGTTCAAGAGGAGCAGTCACTGACTCCTCCAGGAAAGGTGATTGCCATCAGCACCAGGAGTCCAGGCTGTGCACGGAATCAATCTGCCCTTCGCAGCAACAAGACTTTTTCTCCTGGTGCTGCTTCCAGCTCCTCAGGTGAGTGTTCATCAAAATCTGTCTCAAGAGATGAGACCACTCATACCTCATAGCATGAGGAGTACATGCAGTAAAGGAGCAGGGGGAGAATGAGTGTTCTTACTCTTATTGTTAATTAGACTTGTCCTGAATTCAGTACTTCTTTCAATCTTGAAAAACAACACCTTTCAGTAATACAGTTTACAATGTGGAAGAACTCACATGAGTCACTCCTGCAGGAGGTGCTGCTCTGTGCTAAGAGCTGGCTGACATGCTTGTAGGAGAGGAGGAAAGTCAATCTATGGTATAAAGTTTCCTGACAAGATAATTACAGAAAAAGAAACTTCTGTCATTATAAAATAGGTAATGATTATGAATTCCCCTCTCTTTTACTAGAAGATACAGCAGTGCAGACCAAGAATTTCAGTTCTGTTCTTCAGTCCAGTTGCATTTGCCAGCAAATGTTTTTTGCCTTCAAGAAAGTCTTTGAAGGTGTTGGCACTGTTGGGAACAGCTGTGATTCTTGTGCTGTTCTTTTCACACATGCTGTAAGAGGCAGTGGACCCTGAGCAATTTACTGATGCTGTAAAACATACTTGGTGTTCTGTATGACTTTCATTTTAAAATGGCATTACAGCAATTTCATCCTTGTCTAAAGCTTCATTGTGCCTACTCGCAGATAAGGATGTACTTAAAAATCTAGTAAAAAGCCAGTGATTCAATAGATCAACCAGATGACTGGTTATATTTCAGCTGCACAGGCTGAAAGGATGTGTCTTTTTAACAAACTGGCAAGTAGAATCAGACGAGCAAAGTAGAATCACACTGCCTTATTTTGCAACATTTGTTTTTGTGAAGTGGTACTTTTATGCTTCCCTAGAAGCTTGAAAACCTTTTCTGAAGCATTTTAAGTAAGGGGTGAGGGTCATCTGCTGAGGATACCAGACAGAATCAGCAGGAAGATAACTTTGTGTCTGATCTCCTAGAAACAGATGCCTGTTGTTTACAGAGAGCTTCATTGCAAAACAAACAGAATTGTCCATGGAATGGACAAAAGTGTCCTATGTCCAGGGAGCACATAGGCTTTGGTGTAAAGCCAGGAAGTGAAAAACATAGACTGTGTTGGTCCTGCTTTTGTACAGGACCAAGGGTGGCCAAGTTGTCTTTACCTGAGCTGCTTGGCTTGGGCAGAGAAGCAGTAAAAGTGTGCTGGGTACAGCATTCTACTTTCTTCATTAGTGAACTCATAAGCAGTTCTGCCTGGGGTGATGCTTCCACCTTAGGCCTCAGCTGATGGTGTCCCAGCCTTGCAGGTGGATACCCAGGCATGGGTGGTATCCTCACCAGAAGCTGCATTGTTTTGGTGGACAATCTGAATCCATTTTATCAGCCCTGATCAGGGTGTTCTCAACCTAAAATAAGATTGTATGTGGTCTGGCTTGCCACCTTTAGTATACAGTAATTAGCAGTCTTCTTTGTATCCTGACATACAATGCTCTTAAATGGCTGCAGCAGTTTGGCTCTGAGAGAGCAAACTTCTGGTGATGAACCTTCTATGTGTATTCCCTTAGAGCCTTTGGTCCTGAGTCCATCCAGGTGTTAACTGCTTTTTGGTTTTCATCATTGGTTGTGGTTTTGTTTTTTGGTTTTTTTAATTAACGATAAATTGATTTGGCCTTCTCAGAAAAAAAAATTAAAGTTAGAAGCTAGCGTGTTTCCTCTTCAGAAGAACTGAGTGTTTGCAAACTGACAACTGCACAAAAGGCACACAGCTAGATGGAGAAACAAACAAAGACAAAAGAATCATGCAAAGAGATTTAGAACAAGTCAAGCAGCATCTGTGAACATCACCTGTAGTTCTTAAAACATCATTACATAATTATACTTGCATTCCTGTTACTGCTTTTTCTAAAAATATTATCTCTAACAGTTCTCTTCAAGTCCTGATCAGGCAGGAGGCACAAATTTGTATGATGTTGTTCTGCATTTAATTGATTTTTAGATACATTGACATGCTGTAATTTTAACTTACCTTTGGAGTAACAGCAGAATGTAGAGCAGCAGGGTGCGGGTGGCAGTTTTGCCATTTAAAGAGGATAATAAAACTTGTAGGTTTATTTTTTAGGTAAGTAAAGCTTGATGGTCTTCAAAACAGTTCTTGAATACTATTGCATAGACCCATCTCTGCATTAGTGTGGCCCAAGCTTTGCGCACAGAGGCAGCAGGCATGACTGAGGATTGTGAGGTCTTTCCCAACCATCACAATTCTGTGATTCTGTGCTTATTTCCCACTTTGCTGCTTCCCAGCTGAGCTCTCCAGCCCATCAGGAGAGGCTGGAGCACCACTACCAGTGTGGGTACAGTAAGAGGGTGACAATACCTGTTACTGCCCATTGTAGGAAACCCCAGTGTCCATGCACAGCAAGACCTGTGGAAGAGAGGCAGGGTTAGGTTTGGGTTAGCTCAGGATGGCATCCTGACAGTACTATTAGCATCCCAGTTGGATGCCTGGAGAGGGCACAGCACTCTGAAGTTTGCACACACAGTGTGAAATCCTGCAGTGTTTTCTGATGTTAAATACAAATGGAGATGTTTTCCTCAGACCAAGTACCATTATTTCAATGTGCCAAAGGTATTTCTAAGGTAATTAATCTTTTGGAGAAGGTATTTTTGGAAATTCATCCCAGTCCTCTTTTTCTGTCACCAGAACCACTTTATTGGAGTTGCACAATGAGAAAGGGGTGGGGAGTATAAATACAGCAAATATTATAGAATGGGTCTGTGCTTGTATTGTCTTCCCCTACAAAAGGAGTGGTGGATATATAGTTTGTTTAGTGGGAAGGACCCTTTGGTTCTTCTACAAGCTGAATTGATAAACTGGTTAACACAGTCTGTGTGAGGCTTAAAATTGTGTGCTTAAGATGTATTTTTTTACTATTGTAAAATTACATTTAACCCCTTTCTTCCAGGGATTTCAAAGCAAACGAATGTTTGCAGTGTTCTTGTGAGACAGGAAAACACTATCAGTTTTCAGGTGGGAAAACAAGTGTCAGGAGCTGAATGATCTTATGAATCCATAAGTCCCAGCTCGCTGTATGATCCTTCACTTACTATAGAGTGACTTTCTTTTTGTTTTCACTCGACTTCATTGCCATTATGATTAAAATCTTCTAGGTCTGAGAAACCTCCCCAGACCTCTCTTGGTGGCTGGTCCTTCAAGTTCTGGAAGCACTGATGCGGATGGTGGGCTCTTTGCAGTTCCTACAACTCTGCCCCCCAACAGCCGCCATGGGAAACTGTTCTTGCCCAGCAAAGAAGCAGAGCTGACCTTCCGGCAACACCTGGACACAATCAGTGTGAGTGACCATGAAAAAAACGTGGCATACTTTGTCTGAGCCAGCTTCCAGTAGGGCTTGCAGAGTTTCTTTGGCCCATCAGAAGATGTGGGCTATCCTATGAAGCAGTGCTTCTAGTGATGCTTGAGCATAACTTGATATTAGCTGAGATCAGTCAGATTTTGGCTATAGGACTATGCTTTGAAGTGACATCACCTTTTCAGGCATGGATCTGAAGGCCATCACACAGCCTGATGAAACTGGTTCACTCTGATTTGCTCCAGCAAATACAGTTGTTGGGTTTAGCAGAACTGATACCCTTCTTATAATGCAGATAATTCTAATACAAATTCTTGTCTATATTCAAGAAAATACTGCTTTTGGTTTTATGTATAAAATCCTGGTAACAACGTCATAGCAAACTGCAGTAGTCAAGTAATGAAATGCCTTTTTTTTGGGAGGAAACTTTATCTCCATCAAACAAGAAGAAAAAAAATACATTCCTGCTGGAAATATTCTTACTGTAGCAGTAAGAATAGTCTAATGTGGGGGGGGAAAAAAAAAAAACAAAAAAACCCCAACACCACAGCATTTTAATAAATAGCTATAACTCTATTGAAAAACAGAGTTTAGGGGTTATAGTTTCTAAAGTAGTTCCTGTTCTTGTCCAGATGCAGTCGGACTTCTTCTTGCCAAAGCCAAGGAAGCTACGGAACCGGCACTTGCGGAAGCCGTTGGTAGTACAGGTCAGAACCATTTCCAAAGTGTGAAATGCCTGGTTTGCTTCCTGAATAGACATCAGTAAAGCTAGAATGAATTGCACCTAAATGCAATAAACTGAACTTCCCTTATACATCCCTGGAAAAGTGAAGCTGAATATAGGAAGGAACAAGCATTTTGTCAAGGGAGGGGATTCTCCCCCTCTGAGAGCCTCTGTAGCACCACAAAACAACACTATTTGAAAGGGCAATGATTTCTGGAAGAATAGGGCATGTGAAGGGATGTGTGGAAGAGGTAGTCTTTTGTCATGGAACTTTGATGGTAGGCAGGTTTAACCTCCCTTAGACAGCTCTGACAACCCAGCAGAAAGGCATGTGCCCCTGTGAAGCCACACAGGTGGAAAGCATACAAGAGATCTAAAATGAAAATAATGGAAACTCATGTGGGGAAACCAGTTATGCTTTTTTTTCTTTTTCTGTGTATAAGAGCAGGAGCCCTAGTTGTTACATGTGTACTATTTTTGGTTTTGAGATATTCTGGTCTATGCATTCCATTTGTATAAAGTGCTCCCAAGTACCTACAGCTGCCTCAATAATTCATGCTTGTTTAATTGTAAGGGAAGATCAGTTTGTACACAGACTGGATCCCATCCATAATGACTGTTGTAATTCAGTGGGAGATTTGAAAATTACTGCAAGAATAATTAGAAAAAAATAGTCCTATTTAGCATTCGTTGCCAAATATCCATATGGAGATTTTCCCTTGTAGTAGTTTACATGGAAAACACATAATTCCCGTCTGTAGCTTCTTTCTCAAGATTACAGACCTTAGTGCTGTGTCTGCTGCATGATAGTCATGCCATGTAAATACTCTGCTCATTCTGGGAGATATCATGAACTTCTGTGCCTTAGAGGAGGAGCTTTACCCTCTGTTCTGTGTTTTAAATATCTTGTGGTTTATTGTTTCTCTCACACAGAGAACACTGCTCCCTAGGCCATCTGGAAATCCGTCCCAGCATGTCTGTTCCTTTTCTATCTTATCCAACTCATCCATTACAGGTGAGTCTGCATATCTTCTATCACTGTTATGCTGTCATCTGATGCACTGGAAAGTGTCCCTTAAAACTGCATAAAGGAATCATTTCTAAAAAAAGGGAAATAAGCTTTCAAAATCACAGAGTACTTTAGCTGTTGCTTGAGTCACTTCCTATGGGACAGTAGTATTTTTTCTTGGATCATTGTCAAGCAAGTCATGATTAAGATAAATGTTTGGGGTTTTTTTTCCATTTCCCAGTAGTGAAAGCAGGGAAGAGTACTCTACAAGGAGAAAAAAAAATGGGAATAAATTAGCCAGATAAGAATTTTTTTCTTCCATAGGGTGTAATAATTTGTCTGGATTTTATAATGGGCTTTTCCTAGTACTTAGGATACTACTTACTTAGTGTGTATCACTAAGGTGTGATTGATGTGCTGCCCATTTGTCCTTCCTGCTCATACACTCTGAATACAATGATACTACAGCTGATCCCCCATCTCAACCTGAATCTCAAAATCAACACGAGACCTTCAAGGTTAATTGAAAATACCAAAAGCAGCCTCAGTAGCACAGCAGCCCCTAACCCTGCTGTTGTACTTGTGTGCTAAGACACTGATTTCTTTGCATTTCTGCTTCAAGCCTGTTGAATTGTCTCCACTTCTTGCATTCCTAGAGCTTGCTACTGCTTGGAATTTGTTTGTGCCCATTGAACTGTGTTGTGCTCTGCTTGAAAGAGGTCAGATTTTGTTTGTTTCAGAGGTATTTATTTCATTCTTCACCCTAGGGAGAGGTTCGTTTCGGCCAATCCAGTCCTCACTAACTAAAGCTGCTGTTTCTCGTCCGATTGTGCCCAAAGTTCTTCCAACACAGGCCACCAACCATCTGTCCAGTAAGTCATTTCTTAAACAGAGAGTCACAAGCCTGTTGTGATCTGCATGATGTGACATTGTTGGTTTCTATTTCCCAGGTGCAATGGTTAGTGCCTTAGGCAGTTCAAGCAGCTGTGTGCGTGGTCCCTTCCTATAGGTGGCTTTGTGTGACCTGGGACAGGCTGAGCCAAGGTCCTTCCCTCTGACCTGCAGGGAAAGCAAGGGGTTAATGCTTGTAACCACAGCTGAGCACTTCTTCAGTGGTTTTGTTGTAAGACCACTTCGAAGAGAGGCTGTGACAGATTTGAAAGAAACTTATAAACAATTTACCTACTTAGGATGAGTTATGAATTCCACAAGAAAAAAACCATACCAGGGTAGCCCAAGCAGAATCCTGTCCTGCAGCAAAAGAATGGGTCCCATAACTACAGTAATTAGTGAGGTGAGGACAACAACTGCCTCTGTTTTACTTAGAGGATTCTCTGTTCCAGGAAGGCATTCAGATGTCTTCAGTGGATTTTAAAAGATTGGGCTGAGATTGACCCTGCAACAACTTAATTTTTTAATATTAAGTCTAAATGGCTGCTAGAAGCAAGTTAACAAAGTTGAGGATAGTTTGGTTTTAGAGGTCCTCTGGTAAACCATAGAAAATTTTATCTCAAATACTTGACAATTTACAGGGCAAAAAAGAAAAAAAAGATTGAAGGAAAGAGCAGGGGAGAAGAACTGGGCCATTTCTCTAAACCATTTTGATACACTTGATAACATCTTGGAACAGGTTAGAAAAATGAAATACTGTAGCTGAAAGAAATGTTATACTTTGTGAAGACAAACAGCTGATGTAGCTGACCAGGTAGTTACCATTTCTGCTTTTTACATGTGGTAAATTTGTGCAGTTTTTTAAAAAGTCCTCATTTAGAGGAGTCATGACAAATTACCTGAAGGCTTGTGATGTGGCTTTGGTTTTTTTGTTTATTTTCATCAAAGGTGCTATCGACTTGGCAGCTAAAAGTGCTGGTATCATCCCTGGCAGCCCTATGCCTGTCCTGGATGCAGATGGTTTGTCAGGTGTATCTCCACTGTCACCAGATGGAGTGACCACGGTGGTAACGGGGCAGGACTCAACAGCAGCACATCAGAATGGAGGCTCCATCACCAATGTAGAGGTCAGAGCCTCTTGAGCATGCTTTTTAAAGTAGTTGAGTGTTTTGCTCTTTTATTGTGTAAAAAAAGTTGTTTCATTAATGACTCTTCTCTCCTGGAGCTTGCATTAGGCAGTTTGATCATGGCAAACCCAGTCTGTGTGTCTGAGGGGTAAATCATCATCACCTTGAACAGATTTCTGTCCCCTAGGGATGGCTTTCAGCTGTCAGTCAGCCCTCCAGAAATCTGGATGTGAGAAGAAATAGTAGTATTTCAATAGACATTAATTCAGGAGGCAATATGGAGCAAAACATGAATCTCTAAGGATGTATTTGGAATGGAAATTGATTTCTTCCTGCTTTTTCTTTCATTGAGACCAAGATACATGTTAGTCTATGCCATTTTCTCAAGCAGTTGGTGGGTGATTTTGAAAGGCACTATACCTAGAAAGAGCACATCTAAACAGTGATGCACACGTAACCTCTTGCCTCCCAAGCTAACAATTCCAGCTTCTCCTGTAAAAGTTTGTCACTCATGATTTCTGCTGTGCTTCTAGGGCTCGGGCCCTGGGTGTCAGGTTCCCTTCATCAGCCTGCCAGCACAGCATGAGCAGGAGGCAGTTCCTGATGGCTTCCAGGTAGAGTATGGATTTAAGGAACAGTTGTCTGAAATGGGTAATGTTCTGAAATCAGCCCTTGCATTCCTCGTTCCCAAGTAATTGTGCACCACTGGTACTCTTCTGTGGGAATTGGAATCTCTAACATTTGAAGAAATTTAAAGGAAAAAGAAAATGGAGGAAAGCTGCTTAAATTTCTGTGGGTGCCATTCTCTAAAAAAAGCAAAGCAAAGCTGACAGTCTCTGCCTCCAAAGGGCAAACAGGCTTTTACATATTTCTCAGTACAATGAAGGAGTTTATAATTCCTGTGCTATATGGTATGTGTGTTTTTTAGACATAACAAAGAAAGATTTCAGCAGTTGTCAGTCCTGCTGCTTGCATGTTGCTGAAGGGGGAATATTAAGATTAATACAGTGAATATCACAATGGTTCCTCTTCAAAGAATCACTTTTACTTATGCAGGATTTCCAAGTCCTTCATAAATTCATGAACAATTACCTCTGTTTCTTGTGACAGGGCACATCAGTCCTTTCTCTGTCAGAGCTGCCCAAGACTCCCCTCCAAAATGGTCTTTCCACTCCTCCACTTCCCTCATCAGAGGCTTCCAGCACCCGGCTCTCTCCTCCCAATGTTTCTGCTCTCTTGGATATTTCTCTGCCTGGACCACCTGAAGATGTTCTTTCTCAAGGAGAATCTGCCACCCAAATCAGTGATTCTATCATTGAAATAGCTATCAGCTCTGGTCAATACAGTAAGTCTGAGCTTAGCTGAAGTCCTCTTGGCTAACTTAAAAAAAAAAAATGTCTGTCATCTTTAACATGACAAGAGAAACTTTTAAAGTGAGCAGTTCCTGGTTGGTTGGGTTTTTTTTTTTCAGTTATTTGTTGGAAACAAAATTATGTGCCCAAGCTTTATTTTCTATCATATATACGATAATTTTGTTGTTGTTTTGGTTTTTTGCTTTCTAAACATAAAAGTGGTGCAGTGTCCTGTAACTTTACTGCATTGACTGAATCAGTGACTCCTGACATTGGCTTACAGGTGAAGGTGTTTCTCTCTCTCCTGCAAAGCTGAATGGCAGTGACAGCTCCAAAAGTCTTCCGTCCCCATCCAGTAGTCCTCACCAGAACTGGATTGCCTCTCCCAGCCATGATCCCCAGTGGTACCCCAATGACTCCACAGACTCGTCTCTCAGCAGCTTGTTTTGTAAGTGCCTCTATACAAAGAACCACCAAAAAACAGTTACTTTATTTAAAAAAAAAAAAATTAAAAATTGAAAATAAACCACATTCACACAAGAAAAAACTCGCCAAAACAAAACCCAGGAAAAACAAAAAAACCCCAACAAATCTAGCTGTTTATTAGAAGTGAATCCTTTGGAAAATCATGACCCCAGTAGGTTGTTTGTAGAATTCTTCCCTTCTTGCTTTCATTTCAACAGGGTGTCTTTGAATGCATTTTCCTTCTCTTTACAAGGCTCTTCCTGAAAAGTTCCTGTTGCTAGATTTGGGCTTCTACCTGGGGACAAATAATGCCTTGGCAGTTCTTTGTAGTCTGTTTGGAGCCTGACTCATCAGTTAGGTTGAGACATTTTGGCAGTTCTGCCAAACTGAAAAGATGCCCTTGGCTCTGCTGTTGGAAAAACAGGCTTAGTTGTGTGCTTGGTGAGCATAAGCTCAAAGACATGAGATCACTGGATTTGTTTGGGGTTTGGTTGGTGGGTTTTTAAATTAATATTTAATGAGACCAATGTAATGAGTCTCTGTACTCATGTGCTGACAGTGTTCAGGTTCTATGATTTATTATTTAATTAACACAATTTTTAAGCAATAGAAGAAATAGATATCTGTCCTCCATCTGCTGTCCTATTTATCATCCCAACTGCAACCATTCAGTGCATGAGCTTACTGACATGCCTGTTCTTTATAGCAAGTTTCATCTCCCCCGAGAAGGGACGAAAAATGTTGCCAACTCCAGTTGGGACTGCCAGTGGCACCTCCTTACTGGGACCCAGCCTGCTGGATGGGAACTCACGGGACTCTTTTGTGTCACGATCTCTGGCAGATGTAGCAGAGGTATGTCACTGAATTACATTTATCTGTGTGTGTCCTTTTTAGTGCAGGCTTACTGTATATTGTCTATCAGGCCTTCCTGAGATACTTAAGGCAAAAATGCTTCAACATCTGCACTTCAGCTTAGTTAAAACAGGGTTTACAGTGTTAACAAAAAGACCTGAAATGACTTGATGAGGGTAATACTGCACCAGAGCTGGTGCAAGAAGCTGTGGTGAGCACCTTCAACCCAGGGTCTTTTGGCTGAGGGAGATCATGTTCACCATGTTGAACAGATGTTTGTTTTGACAGGAAGAACTGTAATCCTTTTTTTGTGTGTGTCCTGCCTGGGAGAGAGCAGCAATAAAAAATACTGGAAATGAGAGAAAGGTGAATACTGATGCAGCTACAGCTCAGCTGAAGGACTGGTAGGAAAATAAACAGGTCCAGAAGGAAGAAGCAGGAGATGTCTAGCACTGAGTTACCTTGAGACAATGGCAGAAGCTCCTATGCTGCTGAGGTTTTTTTTCTCTGTTTGTAGAATTGTTCTCCTGCTTTGAAATCTTATGAAGGGAGAGAGTGAAGATGAGCAGTTAAGGCTTTGATAAGCTTGAGGACAAGAGTTCCCTTTCAGAGGGACAGGGACAGACTGGAAGAATGAGCTGCAGGAACATTACAGAATTCAGCAAGGACAAATGCAGAGCCCTGCCCTAGGGAAGGAATAACCTCAGCAGCAATACAGACTGCAGAGTGGCTGTTCAGGAAGCATCTCTGCTGAGAAGTACCAGGCAATCTTGATAGTCAGGCCCCTCACAGAGTGGTAGTGCATGGTGGGAGGAGCAGGCAAAAGCTGAACTGAGAGGTTTTCACTACAGTTAAAGAAAAACTTTTCCACCCTGAGGACAGGCAGGCAGGGGACCAGGTTGCACAGAGATGCAACCTGTTCAAGAGTAACAGGGACAAAGCCTTGAGTAAGCTGGTTTGTCCTCCCAGATGACCCTGCCCTGAGCAGGAACTTGAACTAGAGACCTCCTCAGGTCCCTTCCAGTCTTCATCATCCAGTGCCTTACAGTTGTTGATGCAGTGTGATGTCCTGTACAGTGTAACTCTGAGGGGACTTGCCCTGCTGGAAGGAAAATGTTGTTACTCCATTGCCCTTTGCATTTAGCTAAGGACAGTCTGTGCAGACCTTGTAACCAGAAGCTGCAGCAAGCTCATGCTGTTTGAATGTGCCCTGGGCAGCTTCAGGCTCCACACATAGCTCCAATTCCTGGCTTAACTGAAAATTCTGCTTACTTGGTGTTAATAAATAAGTACACCTGTCAAGGTGTATGTTAATTAAAGGAATATATTATAATTTATTTGTGTGGATTTGAAGTGATGTTGCATCCCTTGATCCTGACCCATTTTCACCTGAAGGCAGTTTCTAAGGCACACTAGAGCAGCTAATGTGGCAGATGTGAGTTTGTGTGTCAGTCTTCAGAGGAAGCAAATACCCTTTAAAAAAAGCTCTAAAGATAAGAGAATTTTGAAAGGCACTTTTAATAAGTGTTCTGCAGAATCAAGTTGTATTTGAAAAAGCAGTTCTGATGTTAGAGGTAATATCAATAGGGTTTTTGTACAGGGCATCCTCTAGTGTGCCTTGATGCTGAATTCAGGAAAGGCAGGTAAGGCCCACTAACACAACAGGGTTTGAGTTTTATTTTTAAAGGCTTCCATTTAGCCATAGATAAGAGCTGTTCTCTCACTCAGATAAAGTAGATCTTTCATATGAAGAGAGGCTGGAAGTAAAGACGAGGGAGCCAAACTCTTTTCAACATTAGAGACAGTGGGCATGAATTTCCACATGAGCTTAAGAAAACTTTCTTTAATGTGAGAATGGTCAAAGACTTGGAATGCTTTGCCCAGAGAGGTTGGGGAATCTGTTGGTGGAGATAATTCAGCACCTGACCAGACAAGGTCCAGGGTGACCTGTCCTACCTCAACCTTCTTGAGCAGGATTCTTAGACAAAATTATCTCAAGATGTGCCCTCCAACTTAAACAATTCTGTGATTCAGTCTACACAGTTCTGTGAAATTTCCACTGACATTTAGCTCTTCTCTCATGTCTCTTCTAGGTGGTGGATTCCCAGCTGGCTTGCATGATGAATGAGAACAGTATAGATTACATATCTCGTTTTAATGACCTTGCCCAGGAACTATCAATACCTGAACCAACCCGCAGGGAAATTCTGTTTGACGGAGGAGGTGGTGGTCCCCCAGTTGGGGATCTCTCTCAGTGAGTCCAACAGGCTGGTGCTGGTGTAGACTGTTCAGCTGAAGTTGGAGCTTGCAGCGCTGGATCATAGCAAGGGCAGGCTGTAGAGAAGCAGCTGAGGCTCAGCTGTCCCTGTCTTGTGCACTTCTTTCTGTGCACTTCTTTCTGAAAGAGAAGCGTTGTCTAAAAAGGTCTGAAGAAGTACTTGCTAGTCCTGGAATGTGCAATATACTGGGAACAACAGGACATGGAATAGTATTACAGGAAATGGTGTGACTCCTGCATCAGTGACGTGAGATGGCAGGTTTTTGGGACAGTCCTGGACTTCTGCATTGGAATGGCCTAAGCAAGAAGCTCAAGCAGGGAAGGGTATTGCCAGAAGCTCTCCCCACATGAATTATGTTCTGCTAGTAATCAAAATGCCATGGTTAGGTATCCATATTGAAGTTGTGGAGGATGGAGGGTGGGAATGGGTTTGGGAACCTTTTTGCATCTTGACATGTCCTAGTTGATGCTCTTTGTATCAATCAGTCAGACTGCTTTTTGCACTCTCTTCAAAGGCGCTATGACTCTATGGGGCTTCACTTTTATAGACAGTTCTGTTTCTTCAGATGGGTTCTGTTGTTTGACCATTCCAGCAGGGGGCACATACCTGCTTTCTTGTTTCACAGGGGAGCTCTGGTTCACCCTACTCCCAAACTGCATGGATCCTTGCGGAGTTTCCTCTTCTGCTTAAACCCCATGTCAAAACCCCCTTGTCCTGACTGCACTGATATTCTCCACCTTTGAGGTTCTTATCACATTGCACTGGTGGTCCCACGAGCAGGAGATGCTTTCTTGCTTTCCCTGAAGAAAGGTTTCTTTTTAAGTCAGGGAACTCTGCAGAAGAGCTTACTGGAATCATATGAAAGCTTTGTCATAATTAGTCTTGGCTTTTCTGGAAACCTGTATATATTACCATCCTTCCTCACAAAAACTGAGGGTGTACCTGGGAGAGGAAATAGGAAAGAATATTTTAATGCATAGAAACAAATAATAAGCTAATGCTGAAGTTGTTGAGATCTGCTTTGTGTCATGAAGAGGAGAGGTGTCAAGTCTTAGCTTAATCACTTAGTCTTTCTGGATTTCTTTCTTGTGTGAATTCCAGGTGCTCTGTGGTACCTCAGGGCATCATTTTTCACTCCCAGGCACTAGTGGATCTGGTACTCCCTCTGCCAAACTCCTATGCATTTAATGTTAGTGTTTTGATATTTGAAAGATCAGATCCTGATATTAGCGTGTTCAAAGGAATATGAAGTTACTTTTTCTAGGCCTGGTTGTCTGTCAGTCCTGCCTTTATAACTCAGGAGATTTTTCCTATTTCCTTTCCTACCAGTCATGAGAGAGAATACCTTTATTGTGCCCATTTTTTAAGCACTCATCTGCTTCTCCAGTGAGAGGATGTCCCTTGAATATTTTAAGTAGCTCTGTTACCCAAGGGGCTAGTCCTAAGTAAACCTCAACTTTATATTATTAGTAAATAAACAAAACTTCTCCATCTCTTCAGCAATTATCAGGGGTTGATTTTTCCAACTTGCACTATACTTGGTGGATATAGTTCCACCTGCCTTTAGCTACTTTTTCAAGGCATTTGACTGGGAGTTTCTTCTTTGTAACCTTGCTCACAATGCACTGATTGGATTTGCAGTTTTCCCAGTCACTTTACCCTGCTTTATATAGATTTTTTTCTTTTTCTTTTCTTTTTTTCTTAACTGCTCTATAGTTTGCCTTAGGCTTTCTGTCATTAAGAGAAAATATAAGAAGTTTTCAGTTGCACCTTCTGTGTGGCCCAGAGCAGCCTTCCTGATGTCACTCCAAAACCTGTGAGACCTGGATGACATTCCAAGGCTCCACACATCAGGTTGCTACCTCCTCCTCTATAAGAGGAGCCATGCAGATATGTAAAACCAGCATTAGTACACTTGGGTGTACCCAGCAGGGAGGCAAACCTGTGTTGTTAGCAAGAAAATGATCATAAATTAGAAGTGTGGAGAACTTCAAATTCCATTCCCGTGGGCTAACTTCCTATCCTGAGTGCACATCATTCTGTCTTTATTTCTCTTTCATTATTCTTCCAGAACCTGGTTTGAGGATTCTGATGCAAAGACAGGAAATCTTGTAGCTTGTTAAAAGTTGGAGGCTGTCATCAAAATGAATACTGAGGACTGTATTGTTCTGAGCATTCACACTTGGGAGAAGGATATCCATTGATCTCAAGGTCACTCTTCCTATTTTATTTTTTTTAAGTTTTACTTGGAGCTGTGCTGTATTTAGTTCAGTCTTTCCCAGATCATTTCCTCTTGGTTTTGGCTTCTTACATTAGTAATGCTGATTTTCCTGTATGCTGTACCTCCAAAAGTCCTTTGGACTTCCAGAAGTCAAAGGCTCCTGCTGTAGCTGTGGATTACAGGACATGCAGGAGGAGATACACATTCTAATCAAGTACTGTATAAAAAAAAAATAATCCGGACTCTAATTCCTAAACTTCTGAATATTGAAAGACCAGCCTGATGGCCTCCAGGATATTTAGGAAGCTTGAAAAACATTTCATCTTCTTTACCCACGCTGGCAATGGATTGATGTGAGGCTGGTTCTGACTCTGCTGTTGCCTAGATTAACTGCCAGTATTGCTGCAGCCATATGGAAGAGCACTTCAACATCTGTGAAGACTTTCTGCCAGCTGATGCAGGGGGCTGTCAAGCTGCCCCCTCTCAGCCCATTCAGCTGCTCTCGGGGAATAATAGAATTGCAGAATGATGACAGCTAATGATGTGTGAGATCAGAAAACTTGAATATCCTGAACCCTTACAAGTAGACCTGGACCACCAAGTAATAAGAAAGTGGAAATGACAGAGGTCAGTTCATCACTAAGAATTTTGTGGTTAGAAACATGTCAGCCTCTTAAAAGCTGTCATTATGAAACACAATTTGATTTCAGAAATGTAATACTTTGCAAACTGCAGTTGAATAATAAAGCCCTTTCAAGACAAGTAGGTCTTACCAGGGGAAAAGCTTGAAAATAACTTAGATGATTGTGGTAATTTTGAATTGACGCAGAATTTGTTATCCTTATTATGTGAAAGGTCACTTAAACACATCTCTGATTCCACCCGTCCTAGATTTCAGGTGGATGTGCTCTGCAATCCTGATCATCAAGAGTTTGTGCCTAAGACTAATGAGGGAAAAACTGAGGGGAGGGAGGGTGTAGAAGGGGTGTGGGAATGTACAGGCACACACACACACAGACACACACATACCTACCTGTATGGTTATGTGTGCGTATAGATAGATTTTTTTTCTTTTTTAAAACACAAAACTTGATCAATTTTTATTATTTCGGCTTCCCCAACAAAATCCACCCCTGTGACAATGTCAGCCTATCCTAAGCAAACATTCAGGGCAGTTGTACAGAAATCCACACAGGATTGGTTTTGAGGTGAACGTGGCTTTGTTAGCTTGATAACTTGTTGGGGCACTGTAAGGTGGTTGGAGAGGTCAAATGGACACTAACAACATCCAGTTCTGAGACTAATGGCTCTAGGCTTTCACTGTGGTGCTTTGGGGACTATGGATAATAAGGAAGTTCTCAGCAGTTCAGTGAGGTGGATGGCAGAAATTTCAGTGTTTTTCATTGTTGTGAGGGTGAGGAGCAGTACAACATCCTGTAAATCAGATCTACCCCCGTGGGCGTGGGTGTGCTTACTGGGTTTTCTGCTTGGTGTTGCATCCCCATTACCCACACAATTCATTTTACTCTTTTATCACTAAATCTACTAAGTATAGGAATACTAATTGTTTTAATCTGGCATTATTTAGCCTTTTTCTTGACACCCCTCTTTATACTTCTGAATTGAGTTAAATGGCTTGGATCAAATCTTATCTCTAAAGACATCTCATTTACTGACTCTGCAGATCCCAGGGTGGGAATTAAGTTGCATTTTGTTTTTTACACTCAGACTTCAGATGCATTTGTAAGGAAAGTACTGCACTTTTTTTTTAACCTTTTCAAACCTTTGAATCTCTTAATTTCACAGCAATTTGTAAATGTTAACTAAGTGAAACCTTGGCAAGCACTACGGCAATAAGTTATCATTAATTATTGAAACATGATAACTGCTTTAGAGCTTATGGTTCTGGCAGCAAAATTTAATGCTGTTTCTTTTAATAATAGTTAAGCCATATCATCTAAGGTTTCTGGCTTGTTTGAGATGTGAATTTGTTTTATAGATTATAAATATACCTATAATAGTGTATGTATAAAGCAGAATGCCTGTCCTTACTGATTATTTTTTGTACCATATTGTAAATTATATTATTTATTCTTTACCAATTTTGGAAAAAGGTGTTTTGGTTATTTAATATAATATACAAAAGCTGTTAAACTTCCTCTGTTTAAATTTTCAATTCAACTTGTAAAGCTGTTTTTATTCTTGTGCATAAATACATACTAATACTTGGTCTAACTTATGTCCAGTGTGTTACTTGCCATTCATGCTCTATCAGATTTTTCCATATAACTTTTATTTACTGGTCTTTTTTATGGCCTTTTTTAGGGAGTTGGGGGTGTAAAATTTGTCTGGAGAGAGAGCCAAGTCTTCCAAGGTGGAATTTTGGTTTCAGTGAAATCAGTGGTTGACAAAGCCAGAAATTAAATAAAGCAACAGGTTGCAGTGAGAGTACATTTTTTTTTTTGTTTAGTTTTCTGAGGTTTGGGATTTATTTTTTTTTTATTCAGCTGGCTTTTTGGTTGTTTTGGTTTTGTTTTTAAATCTTTTAAAACAGAAGCAGCAATATGACTGCATTTTCCTCTTGGCATATGGAAAGCTGCGAAGCCATTAAGTAAAAGCTTCAGCTGATCTGTTAACATGCAATGTTACTATAAATCAAAAATGCTATAAAAAGGCCATGCAAGTGTTGGGTCCTTGAGTGGGGCTGGACCAGGTCCTCTGAGCCCAGATTCTCCAGGACACGGATGGCTTTCATGTGGCCTTCACCTTGCACTCCTTCAGCTCCAGCAGAGCTGTGAGCAGCTCCTGAGGCAGGGGCTGAGAGGATTTAGAGCAGGAGGATTGTTTATGATCAGATTACACACTTGGCTGATAACCCTGTGTGGACGTGGCCTCCCCACCCGCTGTGCTTGGTGAGACCCAGGTGCAGCCCTCTCCTCATGGAGACCTCAGACGCTGACAGACACAGAGCTGACCAGGTTATGACCCGGTAACACCAGTTCAAAGGTCATGAAGTCGTCTGCGAGGTTATTCCTTACGCTGCCCTTTCTCCTGACTGCAGTGTGCCCAGGTGGCCAAGAAGGCCAATGGCATCCTGGCCTGGATCAGGAACAGCGTGGCCAGCAGGTCCAGGGAAGGGATTCTGCCCCTGTACTCAGCCCTGGTGAGGCCACAGCTCGAGTCCTGTGTCCAGTTCTGGGCCCCTCAGGTCAGGAAGGAGATTGAGGTCCTGGAGCAGGTCCAAAGGAGGGCAACCAGGCTGGTGAAGGGATCCAGCACAAGTCCTGTGAGGAGAGGCTGAGGGAGCTGGGGGTGTTCAGCCTGGAGAAGAGGAGGCTCAGGGGAGACCTCATCACTCTCTACAACTCCCTGAAAGGAGGCTGGAGCCAGGGGGGGGTTGGGCTCTTTTCCCAAGCAACTTTCAACAAGACAAGAGGACATGGTTTTAAGTTGTGCCAGGGGAAGTTTAGGTTGAATATTAGAAAGAATTTCTTCACGGAGAGGGTGGTCAGGCATTGGAATGGACTTTCCAGTGAAGTGGTGGATTCTCCGTCCCTGGAGATATTTAAAAAGAGCCTGGATGTGGCACTCAGTGCCATAGTCTAGCAACTGCAGCAGTGGGTCAAGGGTTGGACATGATGATCTCTGAGGTCCCTTCCAACCCAGACAATTCTATGATTCTATGATGGTTGAGTTTGGGGTGAAAAGCCCGCACCAGGCCCCCAGCTCTTCAGGCTGCGCGGCTGAAGCGCAGAGCAGAACCCTACCCCGGGGCGCTGCCCCTCCCGTTTCCCGTAAGGCCGCTCTCCTGTACGGGTAAAACCCGCCGGTTTTCGCCTGAGAGAGGCAGGACGGGCTGGGCTTATCCGTGGGGAACGCACTCCGGAGCCCGCCCTCAGGAGCAGCCGCAGCAGGGGCTGTGAGAACGCGGCCGTTCGGACCTGAGCTGAGCTGCTCTGCTAAGGGCCGCACCCCGGCCTGGCACTTTAAATCCCTCCCGCCGCTGGCCCCGCGCCTCTTGCCAGCCAATGGCGCTCTCGTTCTTTTTGATGGACGTGCGGAATAGCCAATAGAAGGCGGTCAGAGGGACCGACGGCGTGGGGCCTTTTCAAGCTTCCCTCCCTCTGCCCTCCTCACCGGGCAGGCGGGATATCGGGAGGGCGGGCTGCGTTCGATAGGCTGCTCAGCGTGATGGGCAGCTGAGTCAACCAATAGGAGGGCGGGGTGGGGCGAGGCGGCCGGCGCTACCTGGGGTGTTGGCAGCAGAGGCGAAGCGGTGCCCGTGGGGTTGTGGCGCCCGTTCCGTCGGTGGCACCATGTTCCAGGGCCCCGAGACCGAGCCGGCCAAGCCCAGCTCCAGGTACTGCAGCGAGGGCGGTACCGGGGGAGCAGAACACGCGTCTGGGCTTTGTTCGGGGTTCGGGAGAGGTGCGGCGGGCGAGGCCGGGAGGAGGGTGTGTGTTGGCTGAGGTGGGGAGGCAGAGGGCGGCTCTGACCCAGGGCAGGGGGTCCCTCCTGAGGGGCATTTTCGGCCGCGGTGGGCGGGAAAGCCTCTCCCGTCGCAGCGGCGGCCTCGCCGTGCCTCAGTTTACCTCCCCCCGCCGGCCGGGGTGTGGTGGGGCCGGCAGAGCTGGCGGTGCGGGGAGCCGTGTGTGCTGAGCCGGGGGTTCGGGGCCGGGGCCTGCGGGAAGGGGCTGAGCTCCTGGCGGGGGTTACAGAGCTGGAGGAAAGGCCTGGGTCCTGAGGGGAGTCCCCTGCGGGAAGAAAGGCCTGGCGCTGTGCAGGCCCTGTCTGTGTGCCCCTGGAACGGCGAGCAGCGCCTGTAAAGCTCTGTAAAGCTTTAAGGGGATCCAAGACAAACTCCAGCGTTTAGTTTTTGCCTGACGAAGTTGAAATACATGGGGTGGGGGGGGACATATCCTGGGAACTTGGGGCCGGAGCCATTAATCCGTCTGCGAGGTAATCATGTGCTCGGAGGGGAAGCGTCTGGAAGTTGTGTGAGGGTATTTTAACTTTGGGTTTTATTCCAGTTGCTCTAAGCTCTGACCTGGTTTTAAAAGACTCCTGAGGATTCTCTGCCCTTGGTGTATAGTCCTCCGGGAAGCTTCTGTTCTTTTGGTAATTTTGGAACCACGTTTAACTCATAAATGGGGCCTCTGGGTAGAGACCGAAGTGCAGACTGTCATGAGTTTTTGGTTAATAGCAAGCGAAGGTGATCTTGTTACAGCTTGTTCTGTGGTGCTGGGGCAGAGTCTTCTTGTGCCTGAGAACAGAGGATAACAAAACACTCGATGGTATGAACAGAGCCATTGCAGCAAGATTGCACACTGCAGCACTGCAATATGCATATATAAATATATTTATATAAATATAAAACACTACTGGATTTATAAAGTGGCTCTGAAATGGTTACTCCTGACATATGGCCTGTGCCATCAAAAGCAAAGTGTACTTTGTTTAAGGAGACTTTTCTTTCAGAACTTTTTCTTTTCATTCCCTAAACAAACACTTGATTTGATGATAATGCAAATCCTTTTGCCATTCTTGCAGTGTAGAAGTTTCTCTACTTGAACCTGAGGCAAATTCAAAATCTGTGCAGCAACCAACAGCTGTGGAAGTGGGGGCAAAACAACTTCCTGATGTGAAAATCTTTGCAAGGAAGTTATAAACAAATTGTGTTTTAAAGAACTCCATAGTACCAGAATGTTACTGTTAGAAATGGTGCTAACAATATTTAAAATTAAAGCTTCCACTTAAATAAGTGCCCAGCTTTATGTATCTCTAGTGATCCCTTTGATTTGTACAGTGATGAAGCAAACAATTAGTTTGCTGAATCAAATTTGCTGCCAAGATGTATTTTAATAAAGGTGCTTTAAGTATTTTAAGGAAGGTTTGCTTTACCAAAATAGAACAAGAAATTCATGTCTATGAGTTGCTGTTTCTCTGGAAGCAAAGCAGGACAGAACTGTGTCTTTCTGCTGAAAGATGCATTGTTTGTGTGTATCCTCACCTCAGCTGGTGTGTGAGCAGCTTCACCATGACTGCACAGAGCTGAAAATATTAAATGCAGCCATCTTGGAAACATCATACACATGTTCCCCTCCTCTCCAGCAGTGTTATTGTAGACCTTTCAGGTCAAAAACAAAACTGTCTTAACAAAGCTCCCAGTTAGTTTATAAGATCAGTGAGGTCTTTAATGAGCCTTGAGTTGGTGTTCATCCAACTGCAGGAGCAGCCCCAGTAATTCTTGGTCTTTTCTTTAGAGCCTGATGTTCCAAAGCTTAGCACCTCCTCTGTGCCAGGTACATTTGTGAGGGTCCCTTGTGTGTACTGCAACTCTCCTGTGTTACCTGCTTTATTAGAGGTGTCTGTAAACTGATAGAAGTTTGGTGTTAAGCAGTCAGAATTAAAAAAAAACCAAACAATATTTATATAGCCAGTGTCTTATGTGTAAGTCTTGGCAATCCTTCCATTGGTCAACTGGAAGGTTTAATATGGAAGGGGCACTGAAATTCAAGCATGTTAGGATGTAGGGAAAGACAACCACAAGAACTAATAAAGATTCTTCAAGTCTCATGGAACAGAACAAAGCAATTAGTAGAGGCTTCTATATTTACAGGGTAGTGTTCTTAATTTAGCTGTTCTAACTGAACTGACACAATTCTGTTCTACTGGAGGGGGAGAAGAGACAATCAGATTGAGATTGCATGGAAAGCAAAAGGTTTCTTTTTTCATTATTGTTTAAAAGAATAAAAAAGACACCTGCACTCCCCCCTTTCCCCTAAAGGAAGAAAGAAAATCTAACTTACCTGTCTGCAAAACATGAAAATATCTCTATTTAAACTGGCATAGTACCAATATAGACTAAAATGACTATAAAAGATAAACTAAAATTACTATAAAGGATAAAGTTACTATAAAGGATAAACTAAAATCACTATAAAATGTATGTTGAATTTTCTTGTACTCTGCTGACTCTGGTTTTCAAGTGTAGCATGTTCTTTTTCACTGTCAGGATTTACAGGCTAAATCTTATGTGCAGGTCTCATCTCCCACAGCAAATAAAAAATCTCACCCTGATCTAGAACTAAGTGACAGCAAAGCACAAGAAGGTCAGCAGTGCTTGTGGAGACTACACAACAGGAAAATGTGTTTTCCCTGGTGTCTGGCTTAGGTGAAGGAGCCCAAAATCTTATCCTCTCTGCTATCATAAGCTGGAAGACCTTGTTGCTTTACTTCAGTATTATTTTTGGCAATTCCTGTGAATGATTTGGTTGTTTGACTTCTCATTAGTTATGATTTTATGGACCTGGTGTGTCATAGGCACTGAGAAGCTTACGGATCATTTGGAGGGTTCTTAGCAATTAAGTTTTTGAAATTGAGGGGATAAATCACTGTGCATGCAGAGTCAAGACATTCTCCTGGGTGGTGCTGGCAGAAAAGTTCCCTATGATGCTGGTTTCAAATTGCCTTGTGAGCACCCCAAGTGATGCCTCTGACATACATTGCATCAGCAGGGTTCCCTTAGGATGTGTGAGCTGAAATGGGAGGGCACTAAAAAAGAAAACAGTGTTGGGTTTCTTTTGATGCTTAAATAAGTTTGACTGAGTAATCAAGACCTTTTTTTTGTTTGTTTCTCCCTGCTATGCTTTTGTTAACAAATGTCCCTATACTTGTTAAGAAAACAGTGTAGTTAATGGTGTGAATCTGTAAAGTAAAACTCATTTGTACAAACAGATCTCTTCCTTTCAAACTCTTTGTGGTACTTGGATTAGTACACGTGGCACTCAAGGAAGGCCAGATGTATTAAAAAATAGCTGAAAAGAATGGGGAGAGTCAGAAGTCACATAGATTTCATCATGAGGGATACTAGCAAACCTACTTTTTAAACTTTTTTAACAGGAGCTCCTTCCCAAACTCCCCTCTTTTTTTTATTGTTCCCTTTTCTCTTCCTTCCTCCTCCCAAGTTTAAATGCTTAAACTGCCCTGTAGTTTCTGGACCACTGTGAATGATCAAAGGATTTAATCTGGCTGTGCAATGTTGGTTTAGTAGCAGTTGCAGATCATCTAAGATATGTGGAAAACCTATAGCATAGTTGGATCTGTAATCTATTTGACACTAAATTAAAAGTAAATGTTCTGTTGGATATGATTTTACCTGTGCAGTTGTCCTGTCTACTGAAATTCTTGTTCCTCCCTCAAGTCAAAGGGGTTCATTAAATCCACTGCTGCACTAAGGATTAAAATACCAAAACTGGCCAGGAAAGGCAATCTGAGACTGGTTATGATTGTTACCAACTGCTCCCAAACTAAAGGAGGAACTTTTAGCTCCTTCTTCCCAGAGACCAGAAGTGCTTTCTGCATCCTGAGATCTGAAATGCTGGCAAAGCTCATTCTTATATGATAACTGGTGGTTAAACTTAGCAAATTTTTTAGTAGTTATGAAATGTCTGCTTTTACCTAAAAGTCAGTGGGTTTGAATTGTGTCAAGTGTGTAAAATTATTATGTAGAGTGTAGCAGAAAATCTGATTTGGTAATGGTCATTTACAAATTGCTAATTAGAGTCATATCTTCTCTTTATCTGTTGCTTCTGGAACACTGCAGTTAGCACAGCCATTTGTTCTGGTGGCATTGTTAATGAATATTCCAAGTAATCATCAACGTCATAATGATCAAATTGACTGACTAGGAAGCTGGCAATATGTGTGGTGAACTTGAGAATATTTTATTCAAACAGCTCTTGAAAAGTAGCACCTTCATGGACATAGAAGAACTACCTGGAGTGAGTTGAAATCGGGAGAGTTGTTCATAACATACAAGAGGAAATGGGAAGAGGACATAAAATGTTGAATGCTATAAGTTTCAAACAAACTTTTGTCTCTTGCTTCTGCAACGTAGGGTATTGAAGCCCCCAGGAGGAGGTTCCAGTGATCTCTTTGGGCATACAGAGGAAGTTTCTTCTTCGAGCAGGCCCCACCGGATGGCATCTAATATCTTTGGAGCATCAGAAGAACCTCAGAACATTCCAAAAAGAACAAACCCTCCAGGTAAGAGCAGCCACCTGCTTCAGCACAGCTCTACTCTGAATTGCAGTACAGAATTGGTTTCATACTCCTAAAGTGGAACACAGGGACCTGTCTTTTTATGTTGTATTTTTAGAAACTGGGCTTGGACAATAAATCTCTTCAGACTTCTGGATATATGAATATTTCAGTGATCTGTGTGTTCACAGGCTTTTTAGCACATCATCCAAGTCTTAATTCTTTCTGAGCTGAGGTCTAGGAAATGATGAAAGGAAACTGCTTGAGTTCTAGAGCTGTGTCAGCAGTTAGCTGCAGTGAGTACAGCTGTGAGTGTGAGACCACTAGTGAATCTTCTTTGTAACAAAAGGTTTCAACTAGTATCTTCAGGAAAGAAAAAGTAAGTCTTTAGGCAATAGGAATCTTTGAATAGAAGTCTTTGAATTCTTAGATTTTTTTTTTCAAGATTTTTGATATAGTGTGGTAAAACTAAGACACCTAGAAAAAAAAAATCTTAAAAATTACTTTGCAGGAGGAAAAGAAAGTGGTATTTTTGAGGATTCTAGTTCTGCTCAGCCTCGTCCACGCATGAATCCACCTGGTGGGAAGACAAGTGATATCTTTGGGTCTCCTGTATCTACCAGTGTTTCCCGAGCGCACCCGAACAAGCCAAAGGTATTTGTCATTTTTTGCTTCCAAACCAAGGAACTGGGTGCTCATAAGTTGTCACACACAGTGCCTGTGTTCTTTTTTAAGATGACAGGCTTGAATGGGGTAACTTTAAAGTAGACAGTTATCCCTGAGTCTCTTTGAAAGCTTGTTATCTTTGGGATATCAGATCTTTGTAGTTTGCTGTAAAAATATTGATTAGGCTGAAGATGTATGCTCTTAAAAGAAAAGAGGAAGGCTTCATTCTTCCTTGCAAGTGAGGTATGAGTCTTGGCACACAGCCAAGAGGATTTTGAGCTGTGTGGGGAGAAGATAATTGCCTTTCTTCTAGGGTTTGGCAGAGGTGATCTTCATACAAACTCTGGAAAGTTGGTGAACACCGGGGAGCCACTGTCATAAATCTCCCTGTGGCCTGACTATGCCCTTCACCTCTCTTAAATACATGTATCTACACTGAGTATGAAAGCACTTCAGCAGGAGATTAACTGAAGTGATAACAGTGTAAAAGCAAACTCAAGATTAGCTTTGAGTGTCAGGTCCTGCATGTGCTTGATTTAGTGATGTCAGACAAAAATGTGTTGCTGTATCAGTTATTTTTTCATTTTAAAGCTGGGATGTGTGATAGTGAGAGAGGCTTGTAGTTAAAACCAGCCCAACCTGGTTTTGGGAAACGGGGATACCTTGCCAGGTACTTTTTTTCTGTGTTTAGTTTCCCGATATTTGGATTTACAACTTGGTGCCTTGCTAAGTGGATAATATTAGATGCCGAGCTACTGTGATGGCAACATTTTTGACATGCCAGGTAGGAGGGAGACTGAACATCCTGTGAAACACGTCACAGACTGTGCTGAAACAGTAAAAACATTGTCATTTTTCCTGGAGCCTTAAGAAAAAAAGTCCAATTAAACTGTTCTCTTCTACTTCCCTCCCCAACTTCCATTTGAAGATGGTTGTATGCTTTTGCCTAAGCTTTTATGTAGACCTTGGAGTGTGTTTGAGGGGGGTTTGGGTCATAAGAAAGGAATATTAAAAGAAGCCTAGTATCTAGGTGTTGTCAGGAGTAGTGCTGCTGGTGTAGGAGAGGCTGGTTTTTTGTTCCTCTACTGGTCTCCAGTTCTTTTTAGTTGCTTTTTAAAAAATGTAACAAGAATTCCTGTGAACTCCTAAGTGGAGGGAAATATTTCAGAAACTCCTGTCTTTAGTTAGAGCTTTGGCATTGTGGGAAGTATGGAGACAGAAGAGAGACAATGTACTTGCAAAAATTTCTTCAAGTTGGATTTCATGGCTGGGAAAACATGCAGGCTTTTCTGCAGAATGTTTTGTTTGGTTTTTCTTTTTGCTGTGTATTTCTGACAATCAATTGGTATTGTTGGGAACGTGATCTTAAAAGGTTTTATTAATTACCTGACTGCCTGGGTCACACTGTACATAGTCTGAGGGCAGCAGATGCTGCAGAGAAGTTGAGTGCTTGAGGACTGCTGGTGTTCTATCTGTAGATACCAACTTCTTCTGGGTGGTGGTGGGTGCTTAACAATAAAGGTAATTCCAGACCTTTGGACTGAATTTTTATTACAGAAAAGTTTCAAGCAAGCCTCTAATCAACTTACGTAGCTCCTTCATCTGTGTTTCAGTGGTTTGCCTGAGATGTGCACCTTGTCCTTACACAGGAGTTAACTTTCTACCACTGCTTTTGAGAATGTCAAAAAGGGGTGGAGGGGATGCAGGGCTGGGCACAGTGTCTGCAGCTGTTGGCTTTTGTGTATCAACTTAGGTCAGGAACAAAGTAAAACTATCTGAAGGATTTTCTGACAGCTACTGTTTTATAATAGTAAACACTAAGATAGATCTTTGTTTCTTTGCAGGATCACATTGTCTTGAAAGAAGAGGAAATGCCAAAGAAGCTAGAAGGTCAGCAAGACAAATGCATTTTTCTGTTCTCTTGGAGAAGATAAGCTCTGAGGAACAGTTTCTTATGCTTCCTCTTGAAACTACACATCTAAGGCTGGTGTGTAGACTAATACAACTGAGGAGTTTTCCATCGTTAGAAATTTGGTCACTTCACCACAGAGAAATGGTTCTCTTTCTCTTAATGAGAACTCCACAGGCCTAAGCCTTGATAAGTGAGAGTATATACTTTGCTTGTTACCATGGGTGTACATACATGTGGAAAAGCATCCTGTCAGAATGCTGCTTCCTCCCTTGCCATCACCTCCAAGTGTATAACCTTGGTGATTGTAAATAACAAAGTGTTATTGCTCAGCTAGTTATGGTTGAAAAATGATGGGAACATTGCTTTTCAGCTTAGTAGGAAAGGATTCATTGGGATGTTGCATCCCTTAGCCCGAAACTGCCAAAATAATTCTGAAGGTGTATTGCTTAGCCTGTGTAGGTTGTTAGAAAGATTGCTGAAGGAAGAGAGGAACTGTTGAAAAAGTCATTCTTCCTCAGGACCTGTTTTCTTCAGGAAAAATGAACAGGTAGAGTGAAAATTCAGTGCACTGTGGATGGGAGACAGGGGCAATAATGCAGCCTGCAGAAGATGGGGTGCTCTGTGCACTGCAGAATAGCAACTTGATCTAATCCCTTTGCTTTTTGTCTTCAGCTACTGAAAATATCAAACCGCAGGTGGAAGATGGAGGTGAGAAGAAAGATCTGGAGAAAGAGGAGCGATGCAAGAAGGAGCCAGAGCCCAAGATAGACAATCACGAGCCCCGGTTAGGGCCAAGGCCTCGCTCACACAACAAAGTCCTCAACCCCCCAGGAGGCAAGTCCAGTATCGCGTTCTATTAGGGTCATCTCTTCGCTTTCACTAACAGAGTCTGCACAGAAACTCCTCTCTGGGGTGGCAAGGTCAGTTTTATAGCCTGCTGTTTGTGGATAGATTGTTAGGCAGAGGGATGAAGGTTGTGGGTAGGAAAGGTAACATGATGATCTGGGGAGGGAAAGGGTGCCTGGGTGGGTGGCAGAGGGGAGGATCAGTGGAACTCGGTGAGAGATCAGTGCTGCTTTGTGATGAGTTCATCAGACTGTTAGGTTCTTAGCTAGCTAGTGGCTCAGGACACTCGTGGATTCAGGCTTGTCCATACAGTCAACATCTGAAACATTGTGAAGGGGAAGGGCCCTGGGGTCACATTGAGAGATCTGAAGTACAGCAGGAGGGCTCTGTGCTCCTCTGGACCAGGGGGTGCAGCTTCACAGTGGGAGTGGACTTGCAGTCACTTGAATGTACATACATTCTCCTGGGGTAAGTAGTGCTTCTGTGGTGGTGACTGGCTTCAGGCTCTGGTTCTGTCTTTACCTTTTCTTGCTTTGCAGCACATGATACAAGGACAAAACATGCTGGAATCTTTTTGTACTCAGAAACCATCATATATTAATAAATATCAGGGTCTTTCCCTCCCCAGGTTAGTCGGGCCTTTCCAATGCCCTCAGTTATCTGATTACTGTAATGAGCTCTTGACAAGCAACACTGTCAGTTCAGTTCTCTTTCATGTAGCTGCTTCTAGAAGACTTCAAATAAAAATATCCTGGTTGAGTGCTGGCACATTTGATAAAGATGTGGCTGCAAGCAATAGCTTTATGGACTCTGAACAGTAGCAACCTCAGGTGTACAGTTACCACAGAGCACACTGAGGTGTCCAGCAAGCTGGCTTTAACCCAGCCTGCACAGAAATGCCTTATCTTCTGCACAGGTTTTCACTTGGTACCTTACAGAAACCAGAACTGTTGGGTTGTCTGCACCAGAGTGTTTGTTTCTGTCTGCAGACTCTGTTAGTGAAATCTTCTTTGGTCAGCCTTACATTTGCCTTTGACTGCTTCAGATTTTTGTTGGAAAGGTTGGAAGAAGTGGATTCTCCTCCAACTGCAGTTGTAGTTGTTTTGAGATGTGCTGTAGACTGTCCTGCTGGGACAAAGAAAGACTTTATCAATACAAACCTTTTGGTGGTGCTGGCTGTCTTAAGCCTTGTTTGGAAGATGTGCATGTTTTGCACAAATGCTTGCTGGGGAGGGCAGCTCCCATCAGTTGTCTTCTGAAGGGACTTTCTGATCCTACCCAGAGCGTTGATACATGAATGTTAACATTAGGTGCTACAGTTCAGTGTATTTAATGGTGACTTCTGCATTGTGACAAATCGAAACAGGAGTTGTTCAGGTGCATGAAAGAACAAGAGGCCTTATCTGCAGAATCCCCTACTGTGCTAGCACAAGATCCCTGAGAGCTGCCACTGCTCAGAGGGGACAGTCTCTGGACCAGGTGCTGAAGCACTCTGGGGTCACAGTGCTTGGCAGGCTGCTCAGTTTGGGTGTTGTCAGAAGTGGGGGATGACCCCATGAAGACTTTACCTTTTCAGATAATGGAAATGGAAACTGTGGGGTGGTGGTAAGGGTAGAAGTAGCCACAGAAAGTCAGGATTTCAGTTGTCCTTGTACCTTTTAGATAGGTTTGGAGCTCCCTGTGATTTGGCCCCTTTGAAAAAGATAATGGTGATTCTAGCTGCAACCCCAGAATGGATTCATGTTACTTCTGAACATATTTCCTAGCAGCTACTCTTGAGTCTGAGCTGTTTAGCCTCTGGCTGAGTCTTAGACACATCTATCTGTCTGTTCTGTGTTCCAGTACTGGGCAGGGTTTTCAGGGGCTGCCTTGTGGAAAAGTCACCCCAAGGCTGCTCCCTGCATGGAAGGTCCTGGTGTAATTGATGCTTCCTGTAATACTGAGCTTAGGCTTGGCATCCTTTAGTGCATTGGCTGCAGTGCCTGTCTTTTAAACAACTTCCAACTAGGCCTTAAATTAGTTAAACTGTGTTCATTTTCTTGTATTTCTTTCTTTGGAATCTAGACTATGTTTTCAACTCATCAAGTAAGATTGGTAACATTTTGGGGGATTGGAAATCAAATGGTAAATCATGTGATTGTCAATAAACCTCTGTATTTTGTTACTTCATTGTGTGCTGTGGATGTCTGCTTTTATAAATTAATCAGTACTCTGGTTCAATGTAGGTACACAGAATTTTGTTTTCTGAAATGGGAAAAATTGCACAAATCTTCTCAGGCCTTCTGCAGTGGGGAGTGTGCACTGGAGCTGTGACATCCTGCTGAAGGCTGCTTGTCATACAAGCACCTCATCACTGGGGGAGTATGAAGGGATGGTAGCAAGGGTGGGCTCTTCAGGTCAATGCCTTTTTGTGGGCAACATTGGATAGTGTTCTGTACGGTACAGGGATACTCTTATGCTCTTCAGCAATGTTGTAAGTAGACATATATTCAAATATTTAAGTATATTTGGAGAACAATGTTGCAGTTCCTGTGGAGCAGGGGATGCTCTGTGTGGAGAAGTCACACTCCAGCTTCTGCACTACTGGTGAGTGCATAAAACTCCTTGTGCCAGACTGTCTTGGCTGACAGTGTGGAGATAACTACAGAAACTGCAGATCTGGGTGAGTTGGACCTGGTGGCTTCTCAGCCACTGTTACAAATCTGCTGCATTTGTCCTTTAGTTGAGATGCCCTGCAGAGACCTTGGCCAGCACTTGTTTCTGCAGTGACTGCTGTATTTTACACTGGGAGTTTTGCTATTTATGGTTCAGAACCCTTCAACCAAGAACACACAGCGTGCAGGGTAGGAACTGCTTGTTGTGTGAACTTGTGAATATCCGTGATAAGTAACAGCTCAACAGCAAAGGCTGTCCCTTGCACTGCTGCCAACTAGCAGACTACACTTTGCAACTCTATACATGAAGTCATTGATTTGCTCCATAGGAGAGAGTATTATCAGGGTTAGTGTTTCAGTCTTGGAAGGAAGATGATGACTTCAACAGCAAGCTCCGCTTGGAAAGTGGCTAAAGGGTGGCTCACACTTTTAGGAGTCATGCACAATTCTTGGCATAGCTGCTGCTTAGTTCCTATCTAAATGTGTCACCATGGCTGTCCAGTACCAGGCAGCTGTTCAGCCCAGCTCTGTGCCAGCCCTCCTGATCCCTGGGAACCTGACTGACCCACCTCAGGGTAGGTTTTCACCTGCCCAGACAGAACAGTTGTCTGTCTCTGTCCTTCTGTCAAACCATGGCATAAGCACTGATGAGCAGCCCACTTTGCAATCCAAGTGGGCAAGACTGTTTAAAGCAGCATTAATGAGGGGTTTTTTTTAAGGATTTACAGAGGTTAATCAGACTTGGAATATCTAAAGTACATTCTTAGAGTTTGCTTAGCAAGAGGACACACGGGGTGTTTTGTGGGCACAATCATATAATCACTAGAAGAGGAACAGTTGTGTGTTTCCTCAACCATGCTCACAGCTGCTTCCAGACAATGTGATCACACCAGGGAGTGGGTGTCCAGGTCTCTTGACTGTCTGTGATTGTGTGGTGGACATCAGTTTGATGCTTGCCTGTCAACATGTGGAGTGTGCTCAGTTCTCAGCTTGCATCTTCCCAGTCTGGAAGCCAGCTGGCCACCCAGTGTTCTGTCAAGCCATCTGATGTGTCCCCTGTGGAATTTCAGCTTGAAGCTCTGCTGAAATCCTGTGTTGCTTCCCTTTGGAAAAGGTGGTTTGGAATGCTGTTAAGGCTGGAGTTTTCCAGTGTTCGTTTTTCTTGAGTAATAAAGGAGGCTCACAACTGGGATTACTGTGCTAGAGTAAAGAAAGCAAAAGGCTGGGGAGCTCTGTGAGCTTGAGCTGTCTGCTGGTAACAGAGTTATTGACTTTAGCACATGATAAGCTGTTGATGTCATTACTTCTTATCAGCTGTGCAAGAGGCAGCCTGGGTAATCATTTCTTGCTGGCCAGGAGCTGGTGCAAGGAGCTCCCCAGCCAGCCCACAGACCCAGCTGGATGCCCCAGCTGCCACCCCTATTGCTCTGTGCTCCTCCCTCCAGAAACACAAATAAGCAAAAAGAGCAGAGTTTAATTATTGTGCTAAATTTGCACAATAAATTTGATTATTTTCATTGTTTTCTCTTGCTTCTGGGGATGAAGATTATCTTCTTCGTATCTGGCTTTCCATTGCTTTCAAGCTGTACCTCCGTGTATTGTTAACAGGACCTCCTCCTCCTCAAGCAGGTCAAAATGTTGGCTGTAACCAGCAGGAATGCAGTCATTTGCTCTACCCATCAGCCTCCCTGCCTCCAGACAGCTTCTTTTTCTAGTCTCTGGCCCTACCACTTTCCTCCTCCCTCCTAAATATGCATATATTTTAAATAGTAGCTGTGCTGCCTCTGGCTTCTTGACTGTCCCTCCCATGCTAGATGCCACTTAAGCCAAAACCACAAACAGCTTATGTCAAAGTGTGTCAGAAGCACACAGGTCTGTCAGAAGTCACTTGGAACTTTAATGTTGTGTCAGTGTCTTTATAAAAACATGATTGCTTTTCCTCTGTGCCTGTCTCCTATGAGCCTAGGTCCATGTGCACTCCACTGTGTAAAAGTGTTAAATGTTCTCGCTTCTGGAGCATGCCAGGCAAGAAAAAAATACCCACCTGGATGTAAGTTGCTTTCAGGTTTCACAGTTTGTATTTTAAGAGCTGCAATCTACTCTGTTTTATGCAAGAAGATAGTTCTGCCAAATATTTTTTAAAAGAGCTTACAGTGCCCAGTGTGCCTGAGGCTGGGGGGGGGTTGGATACCTGTATTCACCATCAGAGCAACACAAGAAAAACAAAAACAGCTATTTTTTTTTTCTTTCTTGCCATTTCTTGCAGCAGTTGGGCTCTGCAGATGCCACCCTTTCATTTTCATGACAAGGTCAAAGAAAGTAAATCACCATGCAATTACTTTCTACAAAGCCTCTCAGAAGAGAGGTCTGGCACTTCCAGAGTGGGTGTCAAGCAAGAATCAGGTAGAGAGACAAAGCAAAGGTGGCTTTCCTGTCATCAGTGTAGTAATTGAAAAAGCAGCTGAACGGGAGTAACAGGAAGCTGCTAATGTGCTCTAGGGGCAGATGAGCAGGTACAGTTGCAGGAAGACTCATTCTCTGCCTCCTTATGTGAGCTTCAAGCTTTATTAGTCCAAGCTAAAAGACACAAGTAGTCCTAAGAACAACTTTGCCTCCAATAGACTCCTCCCAACCTAAAAATGGTCTTTCTGCAAGATGCAAAGGTCAGTAGAGTCTCCCCACATCTTCAGGTTTATATGAGAGTTTAAAAGCAGGTACAGGGATCTTTGTACAGCAGTATCTACAGAAACCTCAGCAGCCAACAAAACTTCCTCCAGGTGGTGAGGGAAGGAGCAGGAATGCTTCATGGTGAAGCTGAGCAGAGCAGGCAGTGAGATGTCCAGAACCATGAACTCAGCAACCTTGTTAACCAGGGGCAGATTTTAAGGGAAGTGTATTACAACACTTTTTCAAAAAAACAAAGAGCAAAGTTTATATTCTGTTAATTTGGAAGTAGATTGTGCCAACAGGAATGGCTAGCATTTGAGCTTCTTCCTTGAAGAACCAGGGACAGAGCTTGCAGCAGGTATCCCAGCACCTGTTGCAGGACCAGCCCTGAGGTTAGCTGCAGCACTGTATGGAGATAAACTGACAAAGCTGATGACTTCTGACAGCCAGGCTGAAACTATTGCATTTTGTATTTACACAAAAAATTGGCTCCTCTGAACATCCTTTATTACATACACAAGCTTTCTGTGTGAGAACACAGCACATCTGTGATTTTTCATAAATCACATTTGGAAAGTCATTGTGGGACTTTGTTTTTCCACTATGGGGGGGAAAAAAAAAAAAAAAGCAACTGTGGGATTTTTGTCCTGAAGACAAGTAAAGCATCTGGGGGCTGTACTCAAAGCTACAGTCTGGCAGGAGTCTGCTTTACATGGCTGGTTGAGGCCTCACGTGGAGGACTGAGTCCAGCTTTGGGCTCCACAGGGGCAGAGCTGTGACTCAGGGACTGCATGTGGTGGTGGAACCCCAGAGATGGTAAATAGACTTGGAGCTTCTGTCACAGGAGGAGAAGCTGAAAGAGCTGGGGCTGTCCTGTCTGGAGAAGAGACAACTCAGGGAGATCTTTCCCGTGTGTCACCTGCTGGGAGGGAGTGAGGACAAGGGAGCCAGACTCAACTCTGGACAAGAGCCAGCAGGCAGCAATTAAATGACACAAAATTACATCTGAACACAAGGAAGCACTTTTTTTGTTGTTTTTACTGTGAGGGTGGTCAAACACCAGGACAGGTTGCCCAGAGAAGTTGTGGAGTCTCCCTCTGTAGAGGGGCTCAAAGTCTGACTAGATGAAGACGTGGACAACTTGTTCTGTCTGACCCTGTGAGAGCTGAGGTGTTGGGCCAGGTGACCTCAGGAGGTTACAACTAAAGGAGTCTGTGGTTTTGCAGTTCTGACTTCTCACAACCCCCTCTCCCAAATTTCTGCTGCACCCCAGGCTCATTCAGGGAAATGCTTTAATTGTCTGAGGTGTGAAATGAAATCATAGTGTGACTTAAAACTGAGACGACCATGCTCTCTGGCCACATTCTTTACTGTAACTCAGTTTAAGAAAACTTTGCTTTGATGTGTTATTTTACCAGATGCTGTCTGTGCATGGATTGCTTTTAATCCAGTAGTATTTATTTTGAATGCAGCTTGAGAAGGGCTGCTCTGAGAGTTTGCAGTCATTTACAGAAGTCATTTACTTCAGCATTCCCTGTGCTTGGCTGTGCTGAAGTTTACTTCATTCTTAAAGCATCCTTTGTGCTTTTGTAAACACTGTGTGTGGATGAGTGTTCTGCATAGTGAGAGCTGGCTGAGGAAAATAATCATCTAGTATTCATGAGTAAGAGAACCCTGGTTTGAAGGACAGAATTTCAGATCAGAACCTTCTACCCTTTGAATCCAAATGCCTGGGGCATGGCTTACAGAAGCATTTCTGGTAAGGCAATAAGCACTTAAGCTAGGCTCCTGTGCCAAAGGTAATCAGTTTGATTAATTAAGGCTCTTGCCTAAAGAAAATGATGGTGTCACTTGCCTGGATGTGTAATTAGTGAAAGATGCACATTAATCTAGGGCTGAAGCACACAGGCCTGGCAGGGTATGTGGGATAGCAAGTGCTGATGCACAGGATTCTTGTGGGGAGAAACAGTGGTAGAGCAGGCAGGCACACCTTAGGCAGGATGTTTTGATGCAACAGTGAAAGTCAGGTACCTAGTGGCTTATGAACCAGCTTCAGCTGAGTCAGTTCCCTGTACTGCACTGAAGTTCTTAAAGTGCCCTGTGCAGGTTTTTGTATGTTGGAGAATGCCTAAGAGCCACAGAGCAGCCACCTTTCACTTGTGTGCCAGGCAGAAGAGAGTGAAAATGTTCCCTTCCTGTAGACAATTCCCTTCATTATTTCCTTTGAAGATATTTTAAATACAGAGGCTAAAAATCCATTTCTGAGCAGAAGTGACCAGTGCTGCAGCCCTTGTTCCCCCAGGGCCAGGGTGAGCTCAGCTGACAGAGCCTTCATTCCCTGTTTCCTCATCAAGGAGTGGTGCTGTACCCACAGAGTCTCTGTCGTCCTGCTTCACAGGTGCTCCCTTTCTTACTTTGTTCAGCATCCCACCCTACAAATACAAAGCAGCAGTTAGTGAGGAAAAGGATCCCATTCTTCCTGTAGCTGAGTTTTGTTTTGGCTGTGTCCTGGCCCTTCCCCTCACCTTCTTGCAATAATTCAGCTGCCCATAGCTTGACACTACATAAGAGTGCTGTGCCCTGCACCACTATCTTAACAGACAGTTCTCTCCTTGTTCAGTCCTGTTTTTATGTCCTGGGAATGAATTATACACCCACCCGACAGCTCATTACATCAATCAAATCAACTCTGGTCTTCACCTCTTGTCACACTTACCTGTTTCTTGTCCACTATGTTGAGGCTGATGGAGGAAACAATGCATGCAACAGTGTTTGCCAACATGAAGATCATCATCTGTTGCCAACGCCACAGGGGGATCTTTAATTCACTGGAAAAGGCCAAAGCAGGACAGAAAAAAAGTAATTTGAAGATATTTAAGGCATTTGTACTGCTTCTTGCAACATCATGCTGCTCCACCGAAGCACTACTGATGGCTCTGATTGACAAAAAAAAAAAAAATAAAGGAAAGCCTTCTCACCTGGAGGTTGTTCCTAGAATGTGTCCAACAATCAGATTTGAAAGGCCAACTCCAATCATCTGCACAGAAGTTGCAAGCCCCATAGCAGTCCCCAGAGTTGCTTGGGGGACCACAAGAGGTATGGATGGCCACATACTAGCCTGGTAGGAGTATATGAGAGGAGGAATTAACTCTAAGCCTTATTTAAAGGTCATTGGTTTTAAAAGGAATTATTCCCACTGAATAAACATACTTTCTCTTCAAAAAAATCCAGTGTAGAACCCTCCCAGCCAGTTGGCTGGTTCAAGCCCCTACCCCATCCTTCTCAAGCTGCTTGAGACAGCACAGACAACACATGGTATGTGAACTTGGAATCCACATTTCTCCCAGACCCAATTCTGGGTCTTCCCAATATGTAGCTTGACAGACTGAAAAGAAATACAGGTGTTACGTTCAAGGTGAAAAAGTGCTAAGAAAAGCAGACAGATCCACACTTCATGCTGCATCCCATGATCCCTTACTCTGCTTTGTTTTGTTCTATATTGATTCCTTGGAGAAACCTGTTAGTAACCAGAGTCTTCAGGACTGGGAAGCCAGTGACTTCAAGCTGTGGCTGCTAAGCCAGGACACGAGGGCAGTGACATCTGCTATCACTCAGCAATGGGGTTGTGAACTTACAGCAGCAAAGGAGTAAGTGATTCCCAGCCAGATGGTGGAGACCAGAGGAGGAACAAATGTAAATGCCAGGAGAGTGAAGACTGGCAGAGTCAGTGCAGCACAGCCAACAGCAAAGAATCCTCTCAGTCCAACATAGTCCTGGTAGGGGAAACAAACAGAAGGCCTTTTACAAGGGATCCTTGCTTTTTCATGCTTAAGTCATGAGGGGCTGTGTAAAGTGGGCTGGAATGAGTGGCAAAGACATCTTGTCCTAGGTGTTGATTTTGTAGCAGACAAGTTATTAATAGTTCCTCTTGCATCCTCCAGAACCAAGACTGAAACATTTGTCAGAGAATGTGTCCTTGTGAAATAGCAGGTGTTAATAAAGGGAGAGGAAACCCACACCATTATGCCCAGAAGTTATGGAAATAAGGGAGAGCTTGACAAAACAGGGATTGATTACATGCAGGCTGCCCTTTTCCATCAGTTGCAAAACTTATCCTGATCTGTTCCAGTCTGAGTCCTCTCAGAACATGCAGCCACTTGCCATGCTTTGATGCTACCACAGCACAATGAGGGGACAGAGGGAGAAACAGGTTAACTTGATTTCTTGTAATTTAACTTAGACTCGAGTGCATCTAATAGTTCACAAGGAATTAAAAGACTGCTTGTTCAGCAGCAGCAGGCTAAAGTATGGTTGATGGGGTTGTAACAAAGACATTTAAAAATTCAGGAAAAAGTTATCAGCAAGCAATGCTGGTTTTGGGTACTCACAATTAATATGCCAACTGCTGCAGAAAGAACGAGGGAGCTGTCGTACACGGCCCCAGCAACGTAAGCAGCTGCCTGCTGACTGTAACCAGAATATTTATCCTGGATAAACTTGCTAAAAAATAAAAAACAAATGAAGAGGGGGAGAATTATATAATTAGGATTAAAATTTTGTTATCATTATTTCGACAAAGCAAGTCTGAGCACAAACATACGGACAGGAAGGGTTTTAATGAGAGGATTTTTAAAACAAGTTTGCTTCCACCCAGTTTGTAGTGCCAAGCCTTTGCTGTTTTATTTTCTTTTTAATTGGTGCACACCACAGAGAAGCTGGCAGCTTTAATGGCCACTTTCAAGATGCTTCTGCAAGTACCCAGAAAAACTGCAGGTTAAAGTGGGGCTTATGTTCAGTTACATCAGCACAGCTCACATGCAGCAATTCGTAGCTGCCTTTCCAAAATACACTGATGGGTTTTTTACATTCTTTTTGAAGAGAAAGAAAGCATCAATCCAAGGCTTCGAATGCTGAAGGGCTGGAAAACATTTTAAAATAATGCAACGGCAAAGATCAGCATTTAAACAGTATCTCCATTTTAGAAGTACTAGGAATTTTCCCTTGGCATTGCTAAAGGGATTTCTGGTTAAAGCACAGAACATACAAACCAGGTTTTGTTTTCATTGTCACAGGTCAGCCTTTCACCTTTGTTAGGGACATGCAAAAAAAGGTATCAAAACTTACTCAAATTCTTTACAGAATTTACAGATCTTAGGAGCTTAGAAGGATTATTTAGAGATCTTGTAGCTACTTAAAACTGGCTTGGTTCCTTACCATTAGTAATAATGAGCCTTTATAGCCTGTGCTATAGTAACAAATCATAGCAAATTAACAAATCAGACACTGTTCCCTGAAGATTTACTGCAACAGAACTTGCCCAAGAGCAGTGGACTCAGGACTGGTTTTTTTTCTGAAGCAGAACAGTGTTTCTTGCCAGAAAAAACTCTGGGTGCCTGAACTTGTGCTCCACAGGGAGAAAAAAAAAAAATCTAAAAAATTAATCAGGGAGGCAGAATAGCAGAAATGAGGAGTTTATCTGATCAACACTAGTTTTGGTTAAAGAAAAAGGGCAACAGAAAGCCCTGGGTCTCATCAAGGCCTTGATGATCTCTGCTGTCCTGAATGTCTTCATTTTACTGTCAGGAGCTGGCATGCACACTTGGTATGACAAAGCTGATGACACCTCTTCACTCCCCATTTCCCAGTGGCTTACTATACAGAGAACAGCAGACTGGGCTGGGTTGGAAGGGACCTTAAAGCCCACCCCTGCCATGGGCAGGGACACCTCCCACCAGCCCAGGTTGCTCCAAGCCCCATCCAACCTGGGCTGAGACACTGCCAGGGATGGGGCAGCCACAGCTTCTCTGGGAAACCTGGCACAGGGGCTCAGCACCCTCACACCAAAGAATTTGCTCCTAATGTCCAACTTAAATCTCCCCTCTTCCAGTTAAGCCATTCCTTCTCATCCCATCCCTCCAGGCCCTTGTCCCAAGTCCCTCCCCAGCTTTCCTGGAGCCCCTTCAGGCACTGGAAGGTGCTCTAAGGTCTCCCCATTGCAGCCTTCTCTTCTCCAGGCTGAACACCCCCAACTCTCTCAGCCTGGTTCCAGAGCAGAGCTGCTCCAGCCCTCACATCATCTTTGTGGCCTCCTCTGGACTCCCTCCAACAGCTTCTTGTCCTTCACTAATGTAATGCTACCAAATAATTTACTATTAGCAAAAGCCTCCAGTGAAAAAAACAACAAACTAAAAAGTTCACACTGATGATATGACAGAAGCCACATCATCCACAAACAAGAAAAAAACATCAAAACGATCAGTCCGTGGCAGAGCCACCAGAGGAACACAGAAGTCTGACAAAGCAGCAGCCCTCAGCTGGAAGTCCCAACAGGTTGCTGCTTTGTTTTAAGCAAAAGAAGGCATAAAAATAGAAGACTGCAAGCCTTGCACTGGGCTGCAGAGGCTCCCTCACAAACCCAGGCTGACACGAGCTCAGCTTTGTTCCAAACACAGCAGACAACACGCAGGAACTGGGGAGCTGTGCCCCAGGCCTGTGAAGCTAACACCCCACCCAGCTCAAAAGACAGCCACTTGCTGGACTGTTCCACAGGTGGCATGTCTACGGGATAGATTTTAAACAAATTATTTCTCCCCCTTCTCCCAAACCCTTCTGATCCTCCTTGAATGAATCATTTCCCTTTAAGTTATTTTTGCTCTCCTTCAGAAGCCTCCCCCATTGTTGAAGGGAAGGAAAGGTCAGAGAATCTTTACCCAGGCATTACAGATATGTTTCTCTGCATTCTTGAATGGAAAGAACAAGTATATTATCCCTGTATTTCCCAGTCAGCTAACACTGGAGAGCCTGCAAGGCTCTGGGAGCCTCATGGCAGTCAGTGGGACTGCAGCCACAGAGCAATACCTGGCATCTGCCACAAAGGGGAAGACTCCGTTGTAGAAGAACATGATGGTGAGGACCAGGAGCCAGTAACGCAGGGGGAGGCGCCGGATGTCCTGGATGCGCTGCAAAGATCAGATGTGGCCTCAGTCACCAGGGAATAATCTGCAACTTCACACTGATGTCACCTGCTGTGAGCCACTGAAAGCCACAACAATTTAAGTAGCAACAGCAGGTCAGAGGGAACTGAAAAGGCAGCTCGTGTACCTCTGAGGGATGTGCTCACTCCAAAGCATTCCTTTTTTAACACTACTCGGTAGAGAAAACAAAAACAAAAAAAAGGCAAAACTTTCCAATTTTTATAAAGATTCTAGCTGCAAGAAACTGTGCTAAGCAGGCCCTGTTAAAAGCCTACTGCAAAACCTTAAGTGAAACACAGTAGAAAGATAACAGGAGCCCCAAAACAGTAAAAATATCATCAGGAGTAGAAAGCTGTCTAATAATTTAAGTGCCACAAAAATTGCAACCAATTACCTGTAATGCATATTCCTAGGCAAAGGATTGCAAGGAGGAATGGAAGAAAAGGGCTGGCAAAAGATAGCTCAGTCCTGACCAGATCAGCTGTTTGCCATCATGGATCCTGTGAGACAGAAAGCTGTTCCAGAGAGATGATGCTACAGTTTTATGCACAAAATCCTCCTCTGAGCCACCTACAATCAAGAAGTTACTGGCTCAGAAAAGCAGTGGCTTTCAGAGTACTAACTCAGCTCTCTGGAAAGCTGCAAACAGAAAATTTACACTTAGGTGGCTTGCAGTATCCTCAGATGTTCCTGAGGAACTGGTCTGCAAGATTTAACCAAGTGGTGCCAATGCCCTCTTCTGGCCAGGCCCAGCTTCCCTGAGATGGAAAAGCTGCCCGAGCAACACCTACCACTTTTTTTGATTCCTGCTGGATAACCCCATCCAAGCCCAGCTGCTTCATGCCCACTTTATCTAGTACACTGACTGCAAGGGCTGAAACAAAGCCGAGCACACAGAGCAGGGTACCTGGAGAAGACACAAGAGGTGTTAGAAATTCCTCTTTGGACCGAGCTGAACCATAAAACCAACCACATGCAACATGCAGAATTCTCTCTGACTTCTCCTCCTGGCTTCTCTTAACATGAGCAGCCCCACAGTATGACCCCACAGTATTATCTCTGACCACCCTGTGGAGCTACAGCCCCTCTCTGCAGGTGGGCACTGAGCTGGGCTCTGGCAGAATGCCTTCAGAACTGAAGTGGGCCCCTGAGAAACAAACCCAAGGGCCAAACCAGCCAGACATTAGAAGCTTAGCTGCTCCCCTGAGCAGGAGAGGTGTCAGACATGGGCTGGTGTGGAAGCTAAGTCCTCATTTATGTGACCTGCTGCAGGTACTCCAGCAATCTGACCTGCAAGCACACGGGCCCAGAGGAGTCAGATTAAGCTGGATGTGCCAGCAGCACATTTGGCAGGGCTGCAAAACCTACATCCTTCCCTCAGAAAGACATCTGTGTCCTATCTCTATGACCATACACACTTGTCTTATGTATTTATTCCTTCAGAGGCTACTGAGCTTGCTGTGCTGGGCTTGCAAATGCTGCCTGAGCACAACACTAATGGTGTTGTGCAGGAGGAATGCAGCACACCAGGCCTGCTCCAGTGTCCACTCTGAGGGCTGGAATCAGAGGAGAACAACAGATTTCAGTTTTTCCATGAGATTATCTCACATATGCATCTCCTTTTCCATGGATGATGGCCCACACTGTTTGGTTGACTGGGAAATAATACTTCCCTACAACCACCGAGTCTCTGTCAACAAAGGCTGCCCTGAGGCAGCTCTCCCCAGCATCACCATTCCAGTACACCCCAGTAACTGAGTGCTACTCCCTAACTGCACCATAGAACAGATCATCCCCTCCCCTAGAGACAGATCCCATTTCAGTGCACCAAAGACAGGTCAGAAACTCAAATCTTCTACAGACATAAACCCTAAAACAGATTACCACTGAGAAACGTGATTCAGATTCTGCTTCTCACAGTAATGTAAACCTACTCTCTTGATCAGTCCACGTGCAAGGCATCTTGTCCTGAGTCAGACCAGTCACACACTTTTGGTAGCTAAAACACAGAACACCCTGGATTCCTCTTTTGTTTCACTCTGAAATTTCCATTCCATGGGAGTAAATCCACATTAAGTACTGACTACCTGTGACTACAGATGATGTTAAAATATCTTAAGAAGACTGTAGAAAAATCTGTCAGGCCTGACATTACACCTCTACGGAAGGTTTTCAGGCACCAGTGAAGAAACTATCACTCCATTGCATACAGAAAGCAACAGGAAAAACTAAAATAATGTGCCCTCTCCTGCTGACTTACCTATCTCTTTCAGGCATTGTTCATAGCTGGACAAACAGGCCAGCCTCAGCTCTAGAAAGTGAGATGCCAAAGCACCAAAGAAACTCACCTCCCCAGAGCGTCCACTGCATTCCAAAGTTTGCCTCAAACTGCTGGGTGAAGAAGAAGTTGAGGACACTCCCAAGACGGGAGAAAGACAGAGTCAGGCCAAATGCCAGTGCCAATTCCTTCCCCTTGAACCAGAAGGCTGTGATACGATTCTGTGCAACTTGGAGAAGACAAAAATTCTCTCTTAAACAGACAGACGTGGCCAAGAACACTGCACAAAAACAACAAACTGCCTCTCAAGCTACAGTGCTTGAGGTAGGGTAAGAGACCTCCACACATTCCAGGTGCAGGATGTCTCAGCTTCACAGTCCTTTTTAAAATGGATTAGATCATGCTGGGACTTGGGAGGTGAACTTGACCCTCAAATAAGGCAAACAAAAATAACCCCAAAGGCACATCAGTCACACATCACTCCCCACTCCTGGGAGAAAGACAAACTTGTTAGAGAGGAAGACTTTTTAAACATTCATCATACACTGAACCCATGCAACCCTTCACAAAGCAGTCATCTTTCTTAGCAACATTCCTGGTGCAGAGCAGGTGAAGCTCTGCAAGGACAAGGTTCTAAGAAGCAAAATAAAAATGCATCATGACCCTCTGGTGAAGTATAATCAAGACTGTGAATTCCTTACTAGTAAGTGATCCATTCCCAGAGCCAAAGAGCAGTCTTCCTGTTAGCATCATTGGCAGGAGGTACGGCGACCCCTTGAAGTGTGAGCCTAGAGCAAAGATTGATGACCCCAGCACAGTCAGAAGAGAGAAAACAAAGACACCAACTAGGGAGAAACAGGCAAAAAAAAAAAACAAAACACAAACTTCAAGAGACATGCCGAGATCAGGACAAAAGCATTCTTTGTGAAAAAGCAAAACAGCAACCTCAAAACAGGCCAGTAAACCTGTGGGCTTCCATCAGGTTAGCCTTACTATTTGAATTTTGTGAAGACTGGTCTCTATAACATGACTGGGTATTCCTCAAAATATGCCCACGATGGAAGGTTAGAGAAAAATCAGATACAGGGCTCTGAACTCTATAATAAGGGTCCCTGTCCTGACCTAGGCTACAGACTGTGGCTACCACTAGCCATCTCCTTCCCTCTGCCCCTGTCTCCTCATCTGTAGGACATTTACCTCTGTGAGACAGAGACAGAGCAGAACTGTGTTCATAGAATCATAGAATGGGCTGGGTTGGAAGGGACCTCAGAGATGATGAAGTCCAACCCTTGATCCACTCCTGCTGTGGTTCCCAGCCCATGGCACTGAGTGCCACATCCAGGCTCTTTTTAAATATCTCCAGGGATGGAGAATGCACTGCTTCCCTGGGCAGCCCATTCCAATGTCTGTGTTTGCAGGGACTACCAGGCCTTAGATTGTGGCAGATACCAGAACAAATGTCAGAGCAAGGAACAGACATCAAGAACAGGTAACATTATTCCCTGTTACATATGTGTCAGAGGAAAGCTCTTTTGCTGCACTGCTGTGGACATTCAGGTAAATCAGTGGTCAAAGGATGAAAACCTCCCAGTTGCCCTCATGGAGCTGCTGAACTCACCATCACTCACTCTGCACACTCTCCCAGCCCTCTGTCATCTTACTCAAGTGCAACCTTCACCCTTTGCACTGAAAGAACAGCCTGAAATCACACATGAATATCAAAATATCAGAACTTACAGCGATTTCCCAGTTTATCAATCAGGAATCCAGCCAGAATAACCACTACTGCATTTCTAGGAGAAAACAGGAACAGAAACATTTGTGTGTTGCTGCTGGGAAGCCTTGAGCAAACAACCCCACCCCCCCCCAACACATGAGAAAAGCAACTTACGTCCAAGCATAGATGGCATACAACAAATTGTACTGTGCAGGTGTCATTCCCAAGCCTTCAACACAGTCCAGTGTGCTGTTCTGCCCAGTCCTGTTGGAATGGGTTCTATTGGGGCAGGTCAAATTCTGCAGAACAAGTCACAGAGTCTGTGGTAAGCAGCAGACACAGATGAAAACCCACACACTCTTTTAAAAATGAAGGTTTCGCCTACGAGATTTTTGTTTCTCCTACTCAGTTCCCACTCCCACAACCAGGAATTAGAGGACTTGTGCCCTCTCCCAGGAAGCCAGCAGCCCCCGCCAGATGAGAAATGACCAGCCACTGGCACCACATGCCTTCCCTTCCCCTTCCTAGGACAGCACCAACAGGGGCTCAGAGCTTTTATACATATTTCAGTTCAAAAGAAAAACCAACAGACTGCACCATGACATTTTTTTGATCCCTTAGATTCTGGGCTATAGCTTAGCTTGATCTGACTCTTCATTACAGACCATAAAGTCTTAAGCAGTGAATATGAAACTTAGCAGTAGTCCATATGCATTCACAGCAGTACAAAGCATTTCTTGAGCAGTGGGCAGCTGGTAGTCACAGTATGATTTAATACATCAAGTTTTCCTGCTTAAAAGCAACATCTCCTCAACACCGTGTGATCAGGAAAAAAACCTGGATCTTCCAGCTACAAAAAATTTACCTGTGTTAGCAGACAGAAGTGAGGTCTTCCACACTGGAAGGCACAAGTCTGATGTCTTGAATAAGGACAAGGGAAGTGTGATTTTAACCACATGATTTTGATGTAGCTGTATTTACAAACCCCTCAAATCTGCTGTAGTAGAAATGTCCATGGCTGCAGAGAAACAATCCTCTAGAACAAAGCATCTTCCCTGCAAGCACTGGTCTGAGGTGCTCCAACTACCACTTACTTGTGTAAGGCAGGTAGAGGCTAAATTCCCAAGAGTAAAAATATGATGATACTGTCAACAGATAAAAATCCTGGTTGCACAGTGCCTAACTCAGAAAAATACATCTTGGTTTAATTTTAAAGTTACCTAGGCAACAAAATATGAAAAAAATCTTTCCTTTACTCCATAAATAACTGATACTTGTGGAAGATCAAGGAATAAACACTTTTTTTTTTTTTTTTTACTCCTGTTTGCAATGAAAAACTGCACCCAGCCTATCCTGGAGTTCACTGAATGTTATGGATTAGCTGCACTTAAAACAAAACAAAACCAAACCAAAAAAAAACCAACCCCCCCAAACACCCAAGTTACATGCAATCTGTATGTTTCTTGCTACGGAAGCAGACAAAGGACCTGGACTCCCTGCACATACTCATCTACCCACAGATGGCACACGTGAGTAAAATAATCTCTCAAAAGTCACCAATCAATAATCACAATCAGTGAGTCACGTAAGAATTTGTCAGGTATTCAAGTTAAGAAATTTGGGCCCTGGAATCCCTGGGAAAATCTCAGAAATCAGCTGGGGATATCTGTCTGAACCCTGACCAATTGAATTTTCAAACAACTGAGAATATGAATAGTTTGTACATGACAAACAACATGTGCAATCTCCCTGCACAGCTTTGCCCTTCTGGTAGCAAACAAATGTGTGCTGTGATACATGACATACCAGGAGGTTTGGATCTGGAGATCCAGAAAGTCTTTTGCCACACTGTTGGTCTGCCAGCCCAGTGTAGGCACTGATGCTGAATTCCGTGTACCTCCTGCCTGCAGAGTGGTGTGAATGCTGTCCTGACTCTGAACTTCATTCGAGCAAGGACAGGTTTTAGATTCCCAGCTCTCCAGGCAGCAGTGAGAACTCAAACCCCTTACAGCCTGTCCCACTTCATGCCCTCTTCCTCCCAGAAGAGACGCTGGTAATGAATATAAGATGAAAACCTCGGAGCACGACTCCTATACCGACACCATAAGCAGAGGTTTTGGAACTCTGTCAGTGACCAAAGCCTCCGCTTTGCTGCTTGTGCCTCCTCTGACCGCCCCACTCCCAGGCAGAGGCCCCGCACTCACCCCCTGGAACTGCTCCTGCAGGACGCTGGGGATGTCGAAGCACAAGTAGGAGCCGAAGGTGAGGAGGCAATTGAAGAGCAGCACCACGAACCTGTAGGAGGCTGCGGGGCAGAGAGGAAAACCTCACAGCCCCTTCCCCTCACAGCCCCTTCCCCTCACAGCCCCTTCCCTCCGCACCCCCTTCCCTCCGCACCCCTTTCCCTCCGCACCCCCTTCCCCTCGCACCCCTTTCCCTCCGCACCCCTTTCCCCTCGCACCTCCTTCCCCCGCACCCCCTTCCCCTCGCAGCCCCTTCCCTCCCTCCCCCTTCCCCTCGCAGCCCCTTCCTTCACCCCCTTCCCCTCGCACCCCCTTCCCCTCACGGCACGGCCGAGCCCTCCCGCAACCCCAGCTCAGCCACCCAGGACCACCCGGGACCAGCCGGACCCGCGGGCTACATTAGGACGTGTCCCGGCTGGCCCCCCGGGCCCTGTGTCCCCGCTGCCCCTCACCCCGCTCCGCCGCAGCCGCCATGCCGCCGCCGCAACCCCGGCCCCGCCTGTTCGCGGCTCCGCCCGCAGCGGGAACCCGGACCCGGGCCTGGCCCTGCCGGGGCCTCCGGCGCTCCCGGGGTTGAGACCGCGGGACGGCCCCGGGGCTGGGGGTACCCCCGGGCTGAGCCGGAGCTGGGTGGGGGGGAAAGAGGTCTGGAGATAAAGGCTCCTATCTGAAAAGCAGCGCGATCAGCTGGGGGAGTTATCTGCAGTTAGCAGGAGGACAGTTAGTAAAGAGAATTTAAAATAATCCGTACAACAGGCAAAGGTCAAACGGATCAAGGAAAGATGGGGAACAGCTGACTGTGCACACACGAAACTGGTTTATAATGCATCATAAATGGAACATCAGTCCAAAGGTGGTGTTTTGGGGAAAATAAAAGTTAATTTAGGTCATTTAGGATGCATTAAGAGAAGCGTCTCACGCAAGCCATGGGGAAAGCAAACAGTTATTTTAGATAGTAGACAATGCTGCACAAGGATAGATAGAAACCAGACAGGCATAAATTAGGTGTTTCTGGTTATCTCAGCAGCGGGGTCCTGCTGAGATACAGACAGTTTAATAAGTGAAGGGGGAAAAAAAAAGGTAAAAAACTGACCAAGTGATGCACAAGGAATCACTCACTGCCAACTGCTCACCCACGTAACAGTTACCTGGGAAAAAACTTCCCCCCAGCTTTCCTGCTGGACATGATGCTACATGGGAGAGAGGATTATCAGGAGTAGGCAGCAGGGATCCTTCTATAATGTTGTGACTGAATGGGTAGATGCAGGGAGAGCAGTGGCTGTGGTCTACCATGACCTTAGCAAGGCTTTTGACACAATCTCCCATAACACCCTCATGAGCAAGCTCAGGAAATGTGGGACAGAATGGACAATGAGATGGATTAACATCTGGCTACACAACAGAGCCCAAGGAGCAGTGATCAGTGGTGCAGTGTCTGGTAGATTGGTGAGCATTTCATGGCATAAAAATATTTTAGGTGTTTTGTCAGTTAAAGAGAAATTTCTGAGCATGGCCAGGTGAAATACTTTCCTGCTGAATTTGTACATCAGCAGCTCCAGTGTCTCTGCTAGCTCAGAACTTCCCAGAAGTGTTTAAGAACTAAGGGATATGACTGATTAAAGATCTATGATTCATAAAATATTTGGGAACACTGAATGTGAAGATTGTTGTTACTTCCATCTTCTATCAAGTAGTCTTTATGTAGTAGAAGAGGTATGGGCTTACCTTATGGAGCACAAAAAGCCAAAAAAATTACAACTGAAGAAGTAGCAGTGAGTGAGAAAACTCATCTGTTCACAGCACTTGTCAGGCAAGAACCAGACCAGTTCAGGCAGAGGAGAGGAACTCTTTTTCCATTACTGCTTCAGTGGAAGAGAATTGGTATTTGATGAGAAAAATCCAGTAAGCTTAAAAATTAGATGTTGATTCTCAACACAACCTTTGGAGACTATCCTTGAAGAGAACCTTTAATGTAGAGGATATGTGATGGCTTTGTAAGTTCTGGAGCATGGTTGTGGGCAGATAGTTGACTCAAGCTTTGCCTAAGGCTCTACCTTTTAAGTGTATCTATGATTTTAATACTGTTTCCTGTGTATTAGTGCTCTTATGTTCTATCAAATTCTGTTAATCTTAACTTGAATTTGTAGGTGTCAGTCACTCTGATTTTTATTTGACCCGTTACCTGGATCCTACACCTTTGCATCCATAAATGTATCATCATAACACTTTGCTGTGTTATGATGACTGTGGATATATTCTAAACCTGAAGTTCTCAGAAGTCCTGGTTTTCAGTTCTTTCATAAAAATCCACACAGATAATTGTAATTAAGTTCTACAGAAAGCTCATACTTCTGAAAGTAGTATCAAGTCCTTCCCCTGCCCTTGAAGTTCTTGTGCCAGTTTTTCTGATTTTAGAGCTTCAGTTTTATGTACCAGTTTTTTTCTGGTATATATTTATTCTTGTTAATTTGGATTTTTCACCATCAAGGTCTCAGTTTCAGGAGCTCCCCAAGCATTGTGGTCAGTCCTGCAGTCCTTGGAGTTTAACATTTAACTTCTTAAAGGATGTGTCATTATCTGAATTCTCTTTCTAGGTGACTGTCTTGCATGAGAGCAGAGTGTGACATTGATTTTGTTACAAGTTGTATTAAAAGTCTATGAAAATAAAATATACTGTATTTTTTGTTATCTCTGCAGTCATAAGCAGGTAAAAATATAACTGTAGTAAGCACAATGTTCTCAGGCAGGACAGTGATTTTAATTTACCAGGTGTTATACTTTATTTTGCAACAAATTGCACATTTCTCCTGAAAAGAGGGGACATAGGAACAGTAATATGTAATCATTTAACATATCTTGCTTTATCCTTCTCATCAGTGTCTTTTTCTTCCTGACTAGCCAGTGTCCTTTTTTCAGGCTCACTGAGTCCCCAGAGGTTGTTGTGCTGTCAAGTTCTGAAACATCTTTTTGCTGCAGATGCTGTCAGGGGCAGGGGGCACCCAGTGCTGGGTGCTGCTCAGTGCCAGGCCCTGGGCTGGAGGGGAGGAAAAGCCCCAGCACAGGGGGGGAGGGAGACAGGAGGAGCTGTGCTGCTGTGTGTTTGCTTACTGCAGGGGCTGAGGGATGAGCTGTTCTATTTTTTCCTGTCCTGCTGTTTGTAAAGAGCTGTAAAGAGCTCTTCAAAATAATGAATAATGTAACCTTCCCTGGCATGACTGCTCCATTTGCTGATGTTCATTCCAGCTGACTCAGAAGCCATCCCTCCCACAGGCTCAGGACAGACCTGAAAATTCACCATGTGTTTAACATGGCACTGAACTAAGGAGTCCTGTTAGGTAATCATATTCTTTGCTCTTGTCACAGAAGAAGAATTTCCCCTCTTTGCTGAACTGCTAATAAAGGCAACCTGAGTCTTTTGGTACTTGCACTACATCCCTTATTTCTTAGCATCTTTCTAGCACCTTAAATTTGTACTGAAGGTGTCTTCTAAGTAGCTTAGGTTTCTAGAGGATCTGCAAGAATCTCCTACTTAATAAAAATTGAGGAAAGAAATAGGAGAGTTGATTTAAATCTTCTAGGTACTAAGGTGTGTGCAGCTGCCCCTTTCTGCTCGACAAGGTTGTCCCTGTACCTGGGCTACAATAAAACAGCTCCCACCAGTGTTTCTGAAAAAAAAAAATAAACAAAAATTAAAAAAAAAAGAGCTTCTGCACATTTTGCTATACTTCTATTCATCCATGTTTCTTAATTTACCATGAAATCCCCTTCCTTGCAGTGGCCATGGTGTTCATATAACATAGATTGATTGGGGTTTTATACTCTGTATAGAGTACATTTACCCAGAACAGAAATTGCTTTTACTAATGCTTTATGAACACTAAACAAAACTCTCCTGAGGCATGATTTCCTCCTCTTCTCTCCACATCCTCAGAAGACCAAGGCTCTGGTTACAGTTCTACCAGAACCTTCCAAATCCCTCCTTGATTATCCATTAGAGAGGGAGGGGGAATGGATCACATTATATGGCCCCACAGAGCTGTCTGGGATCTTTTTGTTATTTGCACAGTCTTGTCTAATGCTGCTTGATTGAAAATATATTTTGGGGGAGTTGTTTTGCATATTTATACTAATGCCATTTACACAACTGAAGAAGTGTGAAAGATTAGAGAGGATGAATGGGTGCACCTCTTTCTCCTTTGGTTACAAAGAGAGAAGAACTACATCGGACCAGTTAGTTAAATTTTGGTTAAATTAATGTTATTTTCAAAACAATTAATTATTTTTTAGGGTGAGTAAACTTACACTGCTGGTGTATACAAACATTTCATGGTTGTGAGAGTATCTAGTACGTAGTTTATCGACTTTTTTTTTTTAAATTTACAGTCCATTTAGCTAATAGAAACTCTGCAAAAATATAGAAAAATACATACAGTTCTGTTCAGTCAGATGAGAACTGAACAAACAGAGATATGAAGATGGTGGTCTGTAGGTTACCTACCAAGGGGTGTCTGGTTTGAAACAGCTCTGAAGTCCTGTAGAAGGTACACTACAATCTCACAGCTGTAAACTACAAATAAAAAAATAAAGCTGGAAATAGTACTAAAGATTTTTGAGCAATGTGGTAGATTGTCTATTCAAAAGGGAAGGCTGAATATCTCTGTAACACACATTTTCTGGCCAAAATACAATCCATAACCATAGCCCAGGAATTACTGGGTGAATAAGGTGTTGTAAAAGTGCCAGAATATTTTTCCTGACTTTAACAAATGTGGAAGAAGCATCTGCAGTGGGAGATGAGCTATTTATGCATTAGTTGCTGTTGTTACAAAGTTTTCAGGGACCTTCTATATGCATTGTATCTAAAATGCTTATGAAACCTCATTAAATTATATGAAGCCAAATCAGGCATTTGTTTTAAACTTAAAAGGAATACCCCTGGACAGTTCTTATGCTAGACAGAGATAGACCTCTTAAAAAAGGTGTTATACAATCCCCATTCCCACAGCTAAATTTTGCCTGTCATATCACCAGATACTGTCTTATGGAAAGGAAGCATGAGTGGTTTCTGCTGTACAGGCATTTTTAAACAGGAAAAATACTCGTAAAGAAAAATCTGATTACAGAAATCCTACTGCTGCCACAACTTTCATGTGGGTACTGCAATGCCAGGATTTCCTGCAGAAACAGCACGTTGGATTTCAGCTGAATATTACTGGGAGGTAAGTTCTACCCACTAAATTCAATATTTTCCTTGGCCTGGTGCCATCAAGATAAAAGCCTAAAAACCATTTATTCTTCACATAGGAAAGTTCTAACCATACAAAAGAGGAAAAAAAAGAAAAAAGGCTGATCAGAGGTTGTGTGGCTTTTTAAAACAATTTCGATTTTACTTAATCTCAGTTTTTCTACTCATTTGTCACTCCTTGTGTGCTGCCTTTATATTATATGCTAGAACATATAGAAGTCCTTCTTTGTCCTTCTAGAAGTCCTTCCTTGTGTGGTCTTGGTGTGCCCATTTAATTCTTCTTCATCATCCTTTCCATCTCCAATCCAGAGACAATATTTTCTAGAAGCTGCAAGACCTGGTGAGCATTTGTAAAATGGGAGTAAAATATCCATCAGAACGACACAATCATATAGAAATTTGGGGCATAGATAGCTTTTTTTGTTGTTGTTGTTGTTTTTTGTCAGAGTGTTTGTGCTGTTTGCTGTAGCCCTGCCCAGTTGAACTTCAGAAGGACTCTATAAACTTTGACTTGTTCAGCTTGTGTAATGAAATCCAACATTTAGGACTCTCGTTGTGAAAACTATTTAAAGGCAGATAGAAAGATACAAAAACCTCTTTACTGCTGTGAAGTTCTGCTTGCCTACAAAACCAGACTTGGTAAATTATCTTGGTTCAATCTGAACACAGTTGTATTGCAAAGTGTGGATTTCAATGGTGGTGTAAAACAGGGTTATATTTTTTGCCTGTTTTCCAGCCCTTAATAACATTGCCAATTCTAAAAGCCTGTTTCTGATTTTAAGAAAAATTAATTTGAGCAGGTGTTTGGTCTCTGCCTTTTACTACCCAAACTGAAAATGTTTTTTTATAGTGGATGGGTTGTATAGTTCTCTTAACCTCTTGATTGTATTTCAATTTTTCACGGTGTTTTTATGTTTACAGTGTCCAAAATACAAAATGATTCTTCAAGAAAAGCTCTGTAGTGATAAAGAGACAGTAAAATGTGTGTGTTCCAAGAACCTAAACATCCAAATTGTCCAATTTTCTTGTTGTTGTCGAAAAGTTTTTATTCTTGACTTGTAGAAACCCGAGGAAGAAAAATTAAGACTGGTGGTGGATGAATGAGACATACCTGTAGCTTCCTGGGTGTTAGTATTTGTGCAACAGTGTTAACATTTAGGCAACAAATAGGCACAATTAGCAGGAAATCCTGCATCTGCTCCTTAGAGTCAGAACCCAGTGATGAAAAAATTAATCCCTAAGATCTGAAATCTTACTGCATTGTGGGTTTGCCTGTTTGTTCTTCCTGGATGAAGAGTTCTCAGGGTCTGTTCTGCACTCCTAAAAGAGACAAGTAAATACCAATTTGAATGTTGAATACTGCCTTTCATGAGTGGAATTTGGGGTGCTGCAAAGGAAAGTTTAATTATTGAAGAATGATTTGGTCTAATTTTCTATGCATAAATTTGCGCTATAACTTTGAAATATTTTGTTAAGAAAATTAGAAGTGGAAACTCACACCATAAACCTGCAGCAATTTTAGTTTAGGCTTCAATTTCAATAAGTTGGAAACACCCTGAGAACTGAAAGAAATAATCCTGCAGAGAACTTAAGAGATATTTTATTTTAATATTTCTGATCATGAGGTGAGCAGTTTTCTTGTGTATAATAAAATATTTTCTAGAGCTTGATTTTTAATTTTTTAAGACAGTAACAAGTTGGGTAATTAATAAATCTTTCTCTCATTTGCCTATGCCTGTTTCTTCCAATGATGCAAATAACTTCCTATTTTTATTTCTAATTAGAATGCCTACATGAGAAGCTTTAGAATTTTAGATATATGTGAAGAACTGAGTTTATTCACCTTTGTTAAGAATAGTAAAGCATGACTTTGATATTTCAGAATCTCCCCATTTTCTCAGCTGAGAATGTGAGAAGCAATATCCCTCACAAGCAACTTATTCACAAATGTGCTTCTCTAAAGAGCATGAAGATGAATGACAGTGTAGTGAAATGTTCCAGTCACAGCAGTGAGCGAGGGGGATGCTGACAGCACAGGCATTCAGAGCAGTATTAACTTTTTTCCACCCCACTGCCAGATTTTGTACAAATTTATTATATAAATGAGCACTGTATGTGTCAGTTTGTCTTTTCTAATGCAAGCTGTGTGTGCTGGGGTCCTGCCTTCCATCCTGGGGAGTGTACTGCTGCTGCTGCTTATAGAAATCTAGTGATGGAGTGTGGTTGTCCTGCTATTTCCAAGGGCTCAGGTGCTGGATGTTTTTTGGGAGTTAAGATGGCCAGTTTTGACCTCTGGTTTTAACTGTGTACTCACCCCTGCCTTAACAGTCCTTGTCTCTTCTCTCTGCAGTGACTGCAGCTGCCCTGCCTTGGAAGCACAGCTGAGTGATTGAAGTGAAAAAAACAGAGGAATGCCCCGATTTTCATAGGTACCAGGAAGAGGGTGGCTGGAAGTCTGAAGGTGTTTGGAAGTTTTAATAACTGGGTTCCAAAATATAGTTCTAACACTCATTTGGCTGGAAGTTGTCCCCCTCCCTTAAAAAAGAGTCTTTCTAGAGCAAGCCCCAGCTTGAGCAACATCCAGTTTAGATAATGCTTCTTAAATTCCTGTTAGGTGTTGGGGAATCTGAGAGTGTGACTAGGAAATAATTGCTTCGTTTGTCAAATTGTCTCGGACCATTTCTTTTAAGTCTTCTCCAGTCTGTAGCTGTCCCAGGCCTGGAACAACTTCCTTTCCTTGAATCCTTCGGTTTTTGGGGTCCAGATCAGGAGGCGGAGAGACGGATTCAGATTTCAGCTAGGATGAAGGGAAGGGCAACCAGGCTGGTGAAGGGATCCAGCACAGACCCTATGAGGAGAGGCTGAGGGAGCTGGGGGTGTTCAGCCTGGAGAAGAGGAGGCTCAGGGGAGACCTCATCACTCTCTACAACTCCCTGAAGGGAGGTTGTAGCCAGGTGGGGGTTGGCCTCTTTTCCCAAGCAACTTTCAACAAGAGAAGAGGACATGGTTTTAAGTTGTGCCAGGGGAAGTTTAGGTTGAATATTAGAAAGAATTTCTTCACGGAGAGGGTGATCAGACATTGGAATGGGCTGCCCAGGGAAGTGGTGGATTCTCCGTCCCTGGAGATATTTAACAAGAGCCTGGATGTGGCACTCAGTGCCATGGTCTAGCAACTGCAGCAGTGGGTCAAGGGTTGGACCTGATGATCTCTGAGGTCCCTTCCAACCCAGACAATTCTATGATTCTATGAAGGGACCAAAAGCACCGAGCCAGCTTTGCTGGGTTTGCTGTGGGCCCAGAGGCGTGATGTCTGTGGGGTGTGTGCGGTGATGCTGTCTGTGGGGATGCGGGCCCTCCACGTCACCCGCGTCTCCGCTGCGTCACCCTGCAGCAGCGTGACGCCCGGCGGGAGGCTCCCACGGGATGCGGGGAGCCCTGCGGGCAGCGGGACACTGCGCGGAACACTGCCGGCGGCTGCGCGCTCTCCCCCATCCTCTGACCCGCCGCAGGCCTCGGGGAGGGGCCCGGCCCGGGGGGTTGTCCCTGCCGCGTCCCGCAGCCCGGCGGCAGCGGGAACGTCTCCGCCGGGCGGGGCTGCGCCTGCCGGGAGCGCTGGTGTCCCCCCGCGGGGAAGCGGCGCTGCGCCGGGAGCTGCCGAGGCCTGCAGCGGCGGGGGGTCCGGCGGTCCCGGTCCACTCCCGGAGGGGCTTCAAGGGGGCTCCGGGGGCGGTGCCTCCGCCTGACGCGGCGGGGGCGGAGCGGGGCCCGGCGGCAGCGGCCTGAGCGGCGGCGGCAACGGGGAAGGGGCGGCTGCGGAGCCGGCAGGATGCTGGAGATCCAGCTGGACGATGGCGGCGTGGGGGGGTACCCGGGCGATGATTACTGCTCGGGGTCGGTGATGTCGGAGCGGGTCTCGGGCCTGGCCAACAGCATCTACCGTGAGTTCGAGCGGCTGATCCACTGCTACGATGAGGAGGTGGTGAAGGAGCTGATGCCGCTGGTGGTGACGGTGCTGGAGAACCTGGACTCGGTGCTCACCGACAACCAGGAGCATGAGGTGGAGCTGGAGCTGCTGCGGGAGGACAACGAGCAGCTCCTCACGCAGTACGAGCGGGAGAAGGCTCTGCGCAAGCAGGCCGAGGAGGTGAGCGACGCCGCCCCGCCACCATCTTGGCCGCCCGTCGGGGGGTGAACCGCGGCTGCGGTGATGGGCGGTGGGGCCAGGGTGGGGGTGGCGGGGCCGGGCCGGGCCGCGGAGATGCCCGCAGGCCTGGGCTCCATCTCCTCCATCATCCCGGGGCGGCGGGGAGCCCCGGGCAGCGGCCTCCTGTACCTTCTAGAAAGGGAGCGCGGGCGGCGCGGGTGCGGGCCCAGGCCCTGCCGTGCGTGTCCCCTCCTGCGGGGCCGGGGCTGCCGACCCCCGCGGGATCCCCCCCTCCCCAGCTCGGGGAGGCCGCGGGGCAAGGCCCGGCCCGGAGCCTCCGCAGCTCCGCGGGGTCGGGCGCAGATGCTTCGGCTGCTGATCCACCCCATCTAAACTGGAGAGGAAAAAAAAGTCAACAAAAATAGATTTGAAGAATTCAGCAACACATAGGAGACCCGACAAAGATGCTTATTTGTAGCTTTAAAAAATACGTATTAAAATGGATGGTTTCTGTGCAGCCATGCAGCTTCTTAAACTGTCAGCAGCAAGCTATTTAGTTGTAGGAAAAAAACCCCCAAACCTTTAAACTATAGCGTCTGATTTTTTAAAACTTGTTTTTACCAAAACTGCATCTTTAACCTAAGTAAAGCAGTTTCCCGAGTTTGCGTCTGCAGTTTCCCCAAGTCTGGATTCGCTCCCGTGAGCCATGTCAGAGCCTCTGGGATGGGGGGGTCTCTGGAGGGGATGTCAGGAGAATAGCCCCCTCTGATGGGAAGGAACAAAAATCCCTGGGTTACAAAGACACATGCAGACAAAACAGATGGGGGAGGTGACTTGCACTCTTATCTCCTTCCGTCTGCGCCTGTCCCTTCGGAAATCAAGAGCATCTTTTCAGCCTTAACTGAGGACAGAGAACCATGGGGTTTACAGTTCAGCTTCTTGAAGTGGTGGTCTGTGAACTGTGATAAAGCACTGGTGATGGAAAAAGTCCATCGCCACCGTGTCAGCCTTGTTTCACTACACAGATTCTTAAAATTTAGGCTTAAGATGCTGTAGGCTTCCTAGGAGCTGAGTTCTTATGTGATATGGGATCATTAATGAAATAGCTTTTGAACTGGAGAACAGCATAAAGCACCATGCAGGATTTTCACAGGGCTTTTCTTGTTGCTTACTAATTGCATGCAAGAATCTTGCTAACTTGATGAGGGTGCTGTTTGTGGGCATTAGTAATACTGAAAGCAAGAGCCAGTCATTTAAGGTTTTAGTCCTGAGTTTTAGTTAGGTTATAAATGGACTGATAAATAATCTTTTAAAGGTGTTTTGAATGCACGTAAGGGCTGAGTAATTATTCTGAGTACATGAGACTTCTTATTAAATGTTGCATAGAGACAGTATTTCACAGCTTCCAAGAGAAGTTTTTTACAGTGCACAATTTGTAGGGAGAAAAAATGGGACTACAAATGAGGAACAGTCCAGTTGAATGATTTTGCATCTTTGGACTTGGATAGACTTCTGTTCTTGACTTACTCAATACAGGGTGTGTTTTCTGGAAGCAAATGTAGTGACAACAATTATTCCCTGCAAGGAAGCTCAGGAACCATAGCAGAATACTGTTTGCTGAGATTTAAGAAGCACTCATGATGATACTCTCTCATCCTTATGCATAGCTCAGTGTAACTGGGGAAAAAATGTATGCAAGTCTTGTTACCAAAAACAAATGCATAATGTGCTTTTTATGAGAACAAATGAGTATTATTCCTCTACGTAATCCCTGTTACAAGGTCATACATGGAATATATTGCTGCTGTTTCCCTCTATGTGAAACAAGAAGCATATTTTTTGTCTGTACCTGTTTCCCCTATTCTGCTCACTGTGCAGCCAACATGTTATGTTACAGAGGTGAAAAATCTATGTATTAACAGAGAATTCTGTTGTCCTCCAGATAGTTACAAACGGTCAAAAAATAGCAAAATGTTTTTCTACCACAGTGTGGATTGCTGCTGTGTAGCAGTGCCCGCAGGAACCAGGGAAGGTCTGTCCCACTTCTTGAGCAGCATTCTCTGCCCTATGCCTCAGGTCTTAGGGGGAGCTTCATTTTTGAGTGGGAGGATCCTCCTCTGGGAACATAATTTGATCCCAGTCTTAATTCCTCCCTGCATATTAGTGCTAATTACGATTAAAGTGACATTGAGAACTTGCAAGTTGGAGGTGAGAAACTAATTTGTTCTTCTCTTGAAATATTCTGTCAAGACCATGAATTATGATTACTTTATTACTTTATTTTATTACTATATTTATTCATTTCAAAGTGGGCATTGTTTTCTGGCATAATGATGCCCGTTGTCTGGTCTTGTTACCATCACTGCAGAACCATCAAATCTTGCTGTTTTGTTTTTATGCAGAAATTGTGCACAGACTCTATGGGTATGTTTTGTTAAATTAGGGCTGTTTCTAAGAACTTTCAGTTTATTTTCACTAAATGCCATAAAAGAAAGTTTTCCTCCTCAATGCCCTTCTGTCTCTTTCTCTAAGATTATTCTATATCTTATCTTTTAAAAAAATTTTTGCCAAAAGCAAATTAAGGCTTTAATTTCTAAACACTAGGGCTGCAGTGACTCTGCAGGACAGCAGAAGCATCTGGGCAAGTAGACTGAAAATAGAAGTTCCTTGAAATGAGGTGATTCTATCAGTCTGTGGTTACGAGGCTTAGCACGCAATGTTTCGGTTTTCAGTGACCTCCAAGCTGCCAAAGAGGTGGAATTGCCCTAGGTTTTCTGTCCTTTTGATTTCTTCCATCTCTTTCATATTATGTATGCACACAGGGTAATTATCACTTACATGGCGTGGTGGTTTGTGGAATTAGGGCATTGTTTAGTTTGGCAAGAAGCTCCTGAGATTATTTAGTCCAACACTGCTCTCCCAGGGTCAACCAGAGCAAGTTGTCCAGGACTGTATCTGTTCAACCTCTTCTCCTGTGAAAGTGGCTGCAAGGACCACCTTTGTGGTCCTGGTGTTTGTGGTGGTATATCCTGATGAATGGTATCCATTATTTTTACTGGCTAAGTATTGCCTTTAGTTTGCTTTCTTAAGAAAATTAATCTCAGTGAAAAAGAGTTTCCTGATGTTCAGAGAGATCCACCTGTGTTCCAGTTCATGGCTCTTGTCACTGGGCACTACTGGCTCTGTCCTCTCCGCACCATCCCTTCAGGTATTTATATACATTGATGAGATCCCCCTGAGCTTTTTCTTCTCCCAGTGCTCCAGTCCTTCAGCATCCTTGTTGGGCCTTTAGTGGACTTTTGTCCCTGTCTCTGTTGTACTGGAGAGCCCAACACTGGCCTCCCAGTCATGGTCACCTCCTTGACCTCCTGACAATAGTGCATGGCACCATTTGTCTTCTTTGCTCCAAGGGCACATTGCTGGTTCATGTTCAACTTGGGGTCTACCAGGACCCCCACTTTTCTGCCAGGCTGCTTTCCATCTGAGTGGCCTCAACACATCCCGGTGCCAAGGGTTGTGCTTCCCTGGGTGCAAGATGCAAAAAGGACATCAACTATAAAAGTCCTTTGCTGGCATTGCTATGGTTGGACTCGATGTTTGGGAGACACCTGGGTGTCATCCTATCCCACTTCAAAAAAAACAGCGTTGGTCTTCTGTGGATATGCAAGAAGCAAATTTAGCATGTGCCATTAGCACAGAACAATTAGTCGCAACAAACTGGCTATCACTTAAGCCATGGCAAAGTTCTGTGCAAACATTGCTTTGAAAAGTCTCCAAAGACATAACCATGAGATATCATGGAGACATGGCTCCTTGTTAAGTGAGGAATAGCATAAGATAACCTAAGAAAGTGCTGAGAAGCAAGGTTAACGTTAATAATAATAAAACTTGTTAAGCATTAGGTAATTACCGGACCTCCTTATTAGGTCAGGATCGTTAATTAACCAATCAAGTAGCATTAGGTAATGCCATGTTAGCAGTAACTGACCAATTGAGTAATTTTCAACATCTTTGTAGTGATAAGAAATAAGGTATATAATTGTATGCAAAAGTGCCAATAAATCGGAGTCTTGTTTGCATCAAACTGTCTCCCCGTCCTTCGTTGCGACAGTCTTCTGATGACACGTTGCCATGGCCATAGTTTCTTCTTTAAGCTTGTTATTTACATCATTATTTTACATGATAAGTGTATTCACTTATGAGTAATTTATTTTTATGTAATAGTTGGTGCTACCTCTGATGTTGTGTTTGAAAATCAGTGGGCAGTGCTCTGGGAAGAGATGGTCCTTTGGGAGAGGCAGGGACTGCAGCTGTGGCAGGTTTCTGTGTGGCTGAGGTAAGTAAGGAGCTGGGTGGCAATGTTGCAGATTCACTGGCTCCTGTCTGCATCTCAAAACTGAAAGGCTTTTGAAAATCCCTTCCCCATTTGTTAGAGCGTATTTATTTGTTAAATATTGTCCCTCCCTCATATACTACTTCCCGTTAAGATGATTGTGAGGAAGGGTGCTAAAAGTGTTTCTCGGTGGTCCAGGCTCTAGTGCTCTGCACTGCAAGTGCTTTTCCCCTTATTTGCTTTGTATTTTCCTTGTGAACTGAATCACAGCCTGGGAAGGCACTTTCTTTTTCCCCACCCTGAAACCTGATCTCACAAAGAGCTGACTAATGTGAGTTTCTGCAGCTTGATGGTGACCTCATAGCATCAAAGGAGCAAAGCATTTGGGAATAGCAGAACACAGCTAAAATAAGCCTTTGCTTAGCATGTGGATCCTTTCCACTAGATGCGGTTGAAAGTAACTGGCAAGCATGAAATGCAGGCTTGCACAGCTGTCTGGGTGCAAATCTGTCTACACATTCCTCAGACCCCTCTGTCCATTCCTGGAGCCTGTGGGCACTGTCAGATTTCACCAACAGAAGGGGTAGCAGAATCCCTGTCGCTATTAGAGGCTTCTTCCAAATCTCCTCGAGTCTTCTTTTGAAGTTTTGATTTAGATTCTTCTGAGTCTTGATTTAGTGTCCTGGTTTGAACAGGGGGAAGGTGGAAGGCAAAGGGAGGGATCTGTTCTCTCCTATTTCCTGCCATACTCTATAAAAGAGGGAAAGTCAGCAGTTCCCGTGCTCTTTTCTTTTCCCTTCCTGCTGGATCTGCTGCTGGTTTTTTAGCACCAGCTCGCCACGTGCTTGTCAGATCCAAAACTATTGGGTTGTGTGTGTGTGCATATTTGTATATTATTTGTATTCTTTGTTACTTTATCCTTTATGTTATTACCTTTCCCCTGTGTTAGTAAATCTATATCGGATATCTATATCAGCAATCTAAATTCAGCATGTCACAGTAAATAGCCACAGGGAGGAAGGCAGGAAGTGTATGATGTGTGCAGGACTAAAAGACAGTGAAAATGCCTGGTTACTCATGTACCAAGTTCTGGGTCTCTGCTTTGGAGTTAGAATCAAGAAGGCAAGCACTGGTCTTCAGGAGAACCCTCCCTAGGCTGAGGAGTAGGCAGAGCTGGTTATATTCCTTGTAGAGCTGCCTGTGGTGCTAAATCTAAGAGGAGTTTGGTACTCTCAGCATTCAGTTTGGTACATATGTTCTCCTTCAGTGTTAATTGAGGAACCTGTATAGATTGTGTTTCAGATTTTCAGAGCTAAAATCAGAGTCGGTGATTTCAGGGCTAGGAGACTTTCTAGTAATGGATACACTAACTAGCATTTTTCTTAGTTAATCTTCAGGAGTTTTGTATTTCACATGGATGATGGCATTAATTAGCTGCCTCTGTCTGGGTCTGCCTTCCCATTTCATTATCTTTATTGCTGCTAAGTTTTGTTATTCTCCCTGGAAGCTCATGGAATGGATTTTTGTTAGTGAAATATCCACCAATTTCAATTTGGTATAATGGAATATTGTTAATATCTTTGTCTACATGGTCTAAAATTGACCTTACAGTCTTGTTAATAGAGCTTATCCAGTACAATAGAAAGTAGCCCTACCTACAAAAGAAGGTACCTTCAAATCCCTGCTGTGGAAGCAGAAGTGTTTTTTTATGTAAGCCATTATCACAGATGTGGGTGCTGTGTCTGCTGAGCATTTCAGAAAGTGTTGCTGGATTGTTGACAGTGCTGTACAGCTTCCAGACATTGCAGAATTGCTTCCTGTGAAGAACTGAGCAGCTACCAATGCATTTGTTTTTTAGTTCTGGGTTGTGAAGGTGCGGTACCATACAGTATGACACATATCTGCTGACAATGTCCTTTCTTTTAATATGAAAGAGAAGTTCATGAAATAAGGATTTAAAAAAGGTGTTGAAAGAAATAGAGAAGGATAGTCATAGCAGCTGGCCTCTTGAGATCTGGACAGGCTGGAGAGTTGGGCTGATTCCAATGGGATGAGGTTCAACACGGCCAAGTGCCGGGTCCTGCACTTTGGGCACAACAACCCCATGGGGAGCTCCAGGCTGGGCACAGAGTGGCTGAGAGCAGCCAGGCAGAGAGGGACCTGGGAGTCTGGATTGACAGGAAGCTGAACAGGAGCCAGCAGTGTGCCCAGGTGGCCAAGAAGGCCAATGGCATCCTGGCCTGGATCAGGAACAGCGTGGCCAGCAGGTCCAGGGAAGGGATTCTGCCCCTGTACTCAGCCCTGGTGAGGCCACAGCTCGAGTCCTGTGTCCAGTTCTGGGCCCCTCAGGTCAGGAAGGAGATTGAGGTCCTGGAGCAGGTCCAAAGGAGGGCAACCAGGCTGGGGAAGGGATCCAGCACAAGTCCTGTGAGGAGAGGCTGAGGGAGCTGGGGGTGTTCAGCCTGGAGAAGAGGAGGCTCAGGGGAGACCTCATCGCTCTCTACAACTCCCTGAAAGGAGGCTGGAGCCAGGGGGGGGTTGGGCTCTTTTCCCAGGCAGATATCAGCAGGACAAGAGGCCATGGGCTTAAGCTCTGCCCGGGGAGGTTTAGGTTGGATATTGGGAAGAAAGTTTTTACAGAGAGGTTGATCAGGCATTGGAATGGGCTGCCCAGGGAGGTGGGGGATTCTCCATCCCTGGAAGTTCTTAAGAAGAGCCTGGATGTGGCACTCAGTGCCATGGGCTGGGAACCACAGTGGATCAAGGGTTGGACTTGATGATCTCAGAGGTCCTTTCCAACCTGGCTGATTCTGTGATTCACTTTTGCCTCATGCTTAATATGCTCTCCTTGCACCAGGAATTTATATTTTTCAGTGTTACAGCTACATGAAGAGTGTGTAGCTTGGTAGCTTTGCACACAGAAAGCTTTTTTTTTAAGGAGTGTTTTGTGTACTAGATTTGCTTTCGTATCTGTTTTATCATTAGTAAAGCAGAGTGACAGAAAATAAACTCCAGTAACTTATTTTAATTATTTGAAGTGAGATTTTCTACTCTAAATGTTCTAATCTGTTTTGTTTATCCCTTTGTGCTAGTTTATAGTCTTTAAAAGACGTTTTTCATTGGTTCCATGCGTTTTGGTTCTATGTATATACAGAAGAAGGAGATACATTATTTACACATATAAAAGCATTATTTACACACATAAAAGGTGGGTGGCTTTTAAGTGTGTAGCCAGAGCTGGCTTGAAATTGCCACATAATTTGCACCATAATTTCAGATGCAAAAACACAAACAAGTATATTTTAGTCTTCACAAAGGAAGAAAAGTTTACATTACTAGGTTGCATAATGTTGATTTTTTTTTTTTTAATTTTTAAAGTATATGCTCCATTAATAAGTGTCATCTGCTGTTACTCATGCTCTGTTCAGTTCAACGTTTATAAACAGTGTCAGTATCTTTTATGTCCCAGAATGGAGGCTCATGCTAAGCTGTTCAGGAAGCAGAAAACTCTGACTGTCATACATGTCATACATGACAAAATCCAGGAAAAAAACCAAACAGGGAGGTGAATTTGGATAGAGGTTGTTGGCTGCTCTCCACTTGCTGCACTTGTAGCATGATGTTTTCTGTGATTTGTGAGAAAATCAACACCTACATGCTTGAAATAAGCAAAATTATCTTAAACTAGTATTAACCATACAGTTTTACTGAGAATGCCTCTGTCCAAGTGTTCATCTTGTTGTGGAAGCAAAGTGTAAAGCAGAAGGTCTGTGCATGTCATGATGTGATGGGTGTCCAGCCTCAACTCAACTGTTGTTTTGAATGGTCTGTTACTATATATTTATACACACAATAAGGTAATATTAGTATTAAATATGTAAGTAGCTATATTATATATATAGTTACAGTGGTGGGGGCTCCTTTGATTTAAGTTAAATTACTCCAGACTTGGTCTCTGCTGACTTCTTACCAAATGCTAATTTTTGCACCAAATCTGCTGCTATTTTGCCTCTAGCTTTTTAGAAAGACATCCCCTCTTCATTAAAAGCTTAGGACAACAGCACTGGTAGGGACTTCCTGAGTCAGCATATCCAATCCCTGTGTATTGCAAGCAATTGAGTTATATAATCTCCTTCATAAATACATCACCCTTTGTCTTAAAACCATTAGTTAAATCTCCTGCCTCTACTCTTCTGAAAGGTAACCTTCTAAGTTGCAGTGGAGGTTTGGTTTTGTTTTTTTTTTTTTTACTTCTTGGCCTGGTTTTACTCTTTATTCCTGTGCCAGCACTGTCCTTTTCTATTAGTAAATCTTGACTATTAAATATTTATGCCTTTTCTGTGTTAATGGGAACTGGTCCTGGCCTATCTTGGTCTCCATGTGCTAGGTGTTGGAGCCAGGTTCTTCCCTCACTGAAGAAGGTGGGGGAGGTGGCATGTGCTGCTCATCCTGCTAGCATAGAGGTGTCCACGTGTCACCTGGACAGCCTGATTTCCACATCTTCCTGTTCCTTGAGTTACACGTAACCATGTCTGATGGTTGGGTTGATCCTTCCTGAGAGGCAGGAGGATGGATGAGTGTGTGATCTTGCAGATACATCTTACCAGTGCTCTGTGCAGTGGTGTGAATGCCCACCTGGGACTGTCCCAGTGCCACATTGCTTCTGTTCAAAGTCCTAGTAATAAGATTTATCTGAATATAGCGTGGTCCAGTGCAGTCAAGGCAATTTTCAGAACTCTACTTGCAGCCCACACCACTTTCCTTCCTCCATGCCATTTTCAGTCCCAATAAATGTGTCATTAGTCCCACTGGGAGATGTGAGTGGTTGGATGGATGACCTCTGTGTCCTGGGCAGAATTGGAGCAGGGTCAAGGGTCTGGATAGGTCCCTGCTGCCTCTTCTGACTGGGCTGTAGGACCAGACCTGCTTCACAGAGAGCATCTTAAGAGAACAGTGATCTTCCTTTGAAAAAAAGACTTGGATCCCTTGGAATAGGAATATAGGAGATAGTAATCTGTGTGTGACTCAACAAAAAAGGCAATTGCACAGAAGACATTCAAAGACTGATCTATGACTATAAAGTAGCAGATAAAGATGACTTTTTAGCTTCTTGAAGGCAGCAATAGGAACAAAAATCTTTATCTCTAGGCTCCTATCCAAGGAAATGCCATTTCACTAGCAGCAGGTTGTCTGCTTTTATGGGGATGGAAATGGTCCTTCAGGAGTGCATTTGTCTTTGAAGAGGACAGCAATGATTCAGAAAGAAGGCATAGCTCAAGGCATTTTTCTATCATGAAACTGTGTTCTGTGTAGTCCTTCTGGAGTAACAAATTCTAAAAACTAAGTTCAAAATACAGTTGTTAAAATGGTGTTATAATGTGTCAGAAAAAAGGGGAAGCAGGGAAAGGGTGTTTTGGCCATTTCACTAATAAATGCCTGTGTTCGCTGTCAGCTTTATTTGAGGTCAAAGACCTCAGCTAAGGAAAGCTGATCTTTATTTTTCTATATTAAATGAATATTCAAGTGTAACCATCTTCATGTGAATCAGTGTTATGTATCTGAAGTATTAAATATAGAAGTGTGAATATAATAATGCATCCCTAACGCAAAATACCTCCTGGCTCCAAGGCTGATGTGTAACATAACTGGTACTGTGAATATGGTTTGAACTTCAGCTCTGCAATGAAAATGTGAGGGTTTTAGATCACTGTGACCACAACTGTGGTTGTGTAATTGCCAAAGACAGCAGGAATGAGGAACCCACACAGACTACAAGAGACATTGGAGAATACTGTTGTGATTTGCTGAGTTTTGTGGCCACGATGAGCTTTTCAACAAGCAATGACATTTGAGAGGGTCCATTAATTATTTGTGCCTTTTAAAAAAAGTATGGTGTAGTCAGGTTTCTAAAACTGTTGGTTGCTTCATTTCTTAGTTGCAGCTAAACTTCTTTCCAGCTTGTGGACCATGTATGGTTTCAGTCAGTGCCCTTGTGGAACTGTTACAGTTTGGTCATTTGAATGATGTCTGACAAAACTAATACTTGAGTTAGCATCTTGTTTGCAGTAACTGAGAATCTTCTGAGATGGAGAAGATATGGGCAATTACTAGAATTTACACTTACTAATTGCATATTTTCCTGTGGCAGAGTTGCTGTTTGGTGTCTCTTTTACACAGCTTACAGATGTATTGGGGTTTCACTGCATTGATACCGCTGGGGAGCATCCGGGCTGCAGGAGGATTCACTCTCCAGGTACTCTGGCTGGAGCTGTCCTGGGTCACCTGGAGAAAGCAAGGGCCTGCCAGGAGAAAGGGTGAGCATTGCTCAGAGCACCCTCAAATCCATGGGTCTGACATCTCGGGGTGTTGAAGAATGAGGGGAGAAATAATCAGGTGAAATGCAAGGAGTCCCTTTTTACCTGTTAGTGTAGCTTTGCTCTCAGGGACTCAAAGTTTCTACAATTTATGCTATGTTATACACCATAGTGGAAATTCAGGTGCTTTTATCACTGTGTGTGGGCTGATGGCCAGATTTTCCTGTTGGTGTGAGGGTACATTTCAGCTGTTGAGACCAGTGAGGGAGAGCAGCCTTAAATATTTGCAGAGGCTTTGTTTTCACAAGCAAACCACTAAATATGTCTGTACTGCCTCTCTTCCAGATGGAAACTAGGAGTCTTTTCATGGAGTAGTCAAGTTAAGATTGATTTAAAGTAGGCAAAGAGTCAGTTTCTTGATTTTCTACTTCAGCTTTAATAAATAAATTACTTGACTTTATATAAAATATTCATAAGGATAAAAATCTGAACATTGATTCATAGTTTTGAGGTTTTAAACTATTTTTTGAGTTTTGCACAGCTCTGGAGTGGCCTTCTGAAGAATAGCTACATCAGTGTAGGCTGGCTCAGAATTCCCTTGATATCTGCTATTGAAATGTAAGTTATTACCTGAGGGAGCATTTCAGTGATGACCACCCTAATTCTGAGAACTGGCTCAATTTAAGGATCTTTTTCCTCATTGTGTAAATGAAAAGATTTAACACTGTTACTTAACACTGTTCTTGAAGCTCTGGCATTGTTGGTATCCAGCTGTGGCCATTGCCTGTACAGGAGCTACAATAGCAAGGTGTGACTTTCTGATTTGAATGTCAAATGCTACATGACAGACCTCTGCTTCATAAGGAAATAATCTGGCTTCCTAAAGTTGCTGTTGGGTCAAACAGCTTCTTTTAAGAGAGCAGAACAAGGTCTTCACCTTGAGTAGCTTGGGAAGCTCAGCATTGGACTTGATGGTGGAACTGGAGGCTTGGTTCTAATAAGTCAGAATCTGAATAGCTGGGAGCTGACCTCTTTCATTGTCATGGCTTTCTAAGACAAAATATCCTCAGCACAGCCCCCTGAATTGCCAGCCTAATTAGGTGCTGCCAGAAAGCAGTGAGGTGGACACCACCACCAGTGTCACCTCCTTCATCTGAAAGCTTCCTGCAGGAGAGGTGACCTCCCCACCTGAACCCTTCCCCACTTCACCAACAGATCAGCCACCACAGATTAAGGCCATGTAATAAGATTTCCACATATATGTGCCTCTCATTCTTCTTGAATTATCACTGATGTGATGATTTCTGATTATATGTACTATTTTTAGCCATTTTCTTTCTTTGCAGAAGGCAGTAAAGCAGGAAGCCAAGCAATCTGCATTTTACCACTGCTTTTCTGAGGAATATTTGTTCTTTCACCTTATGATGAGTTTATGCTAGATATTTTCCCTGTAAAGACTAGCCTTTGTTGGTTGTTATAATCCTGGGTTATTAGACCAGTTATCCTACTTGAAACCTGATAGGGGTTAGCAGAAAAAAATACATGTGACTTTTTTTTTTTATTTATAGCAGTTCCATACTCCAGTTTTCTTAGATGACTGCAGTGATTAACTGTTTAAGTGTTCATATTCAGAAACTATTCATTGAAATCAAGCATAGGGGCTCTGGGAAAAAAAAAAAGTTAATTATAAAAAATGGTAGAAATATTAACCACTGTGGTCAGCCTTGCTCTTGAGAGCTACTGAGAGCATCTGCTATTTCTGTATCATCCTGGAATGTGAAAAAAACCCCAAACCAACCAAACAACTTTTTCTTAACCATCAGTGGCATTTTCTGGCCCTTTTTATTTCTGTTTACTTAATGTGTTTACTATATCTCTGTAAAGAAGGAGCTGGGAAAAGCTCTGAAATCACCGAGATGTAGATCACAACTGAGCTCCTTGCAGTGAAAGCATCAGAGAAAATCAGCTGCAGCACCAGGCTCTACAAATGAGAACCCCCTTGAAATCCAGGGCAGCCTATAGCAGCAAGTTAATTCCATGATTCTTTTCTAACTCCATATTTTTTTCTTGCCTTTTGGCAGCACTGAAGTGAGAGAATGCAGTCAGCAATTTTGCATTTCAGTTTTTAAACTGGGTAGCCTGGTCACTCTAATTCAAGGCAGAATTCTTTGTAAATAGCATATTGCAGTTATTTTAAGATACCTCTGAAAAGACTATAAGGCTATGCTGTTTGGGTTTGTTTGGAGGTTTTTTTTTTGGCCCGCTCTTATCCTGTTAAATATTTAAGTTTATAATGATACAAGAGCAATAACTCTACAGTTTGCTTTCAGGAAGTTGCTGGAATTTGTACTACTTCTGAGGCCAGAAGTATGAATTTGATTCATGTGAATGTTCTTTTGTTTGCTGATTTTAGTTGGCACTCACAGAAATGTGGAGCTTTATCTTTATGCATCAAACTGCAGCTTTTAGATAGGACTGGCAAACTTAAGTGAAAACCACCAGAAACCAGAGTATACCAGAAGGATTCTTTTTCTGTTTTAACTCTTTGCTGCTTTTTGTAAGTATTGCAGACAGAAAATATTCTCATGGGCAGGGGACTTCCAAGTTAGTGTCTCCTCTGCCTGTTTATTTCTAGGAGGTTTAAAAATCTTGGTCTTGTTAGGGTTACTGAGAACATTCCCACAGCTTCAGCAGGGCTGGGATGGTACCTGGCTCCTCTCTGACTGAAATGGAAAGTGTGAAAAACCTGTGGATGTTTATTTGCTGAGCTGTATTCACTCCATAATACGTGCTTAGTTTTAAAGCATAACTGCCTCTGTGAGGCTGGATGATGATGATAATAATGGTGCTTTATTCAGTTTGTGTTGTGTGTTTTTCCTTACCTGGAATGAGTTTCTAGCAGCATGGAGAGGCAAGTGTGGGTGCCAGAGGATGCCTGGCAGGAGAGAGGGATGGTCACCAACCCAAACAGTGCTTGGTTGGGTCATCTGCAGCCCTATCCAGTGGTCCATGACCCTGGCCTGGCATTGTGCTGTGGGCAAAATTCTCTCTGTGCTGTCTGCCCCTGAGGCTGTTCTTCTCAGTAATACTAAAGTGCATATTTTCTCCAAATTCCTGGCACTGCTTGTGGATGCGCTCATATTCGTGAGCCAGGTCATTTCAATCTCTTCTGCTTTTAGTGGGTAGTGATGCTCTTCCCTGGATGCTACATGCTGATGGCTTGTTGGAAAAAATAACAACAATAAAGCCTCTCTGAATGTCTTCAGGAGAGCTCCCGTGTAGCATGAAGAGTGAGCAGCAGTGGCAGTGTGTGCTCAGTCAGGACCATGCTTTCCTCAGGGACAGCCCTGGCTCTGAAACCTCTCTCCTCTTCATCCTGCTGGTATGGCTGTTCAGTCCTCTCCAGGTTTGGGACTTTTCCTGCTTTCAGCCCTTCTGATACACAGGGTCCTTCTGAACCTCAGGTGAGAAGGCTTCTGATGCAGGAACAGCTAAAATGTGCTCCAGAGACAGGCAGAGTAAAGAGCCCTTGGTCCCTGTCATCATATAATCTTTTCAGCAGAGAGGACAGGCTATATTGTCTGAAATGCTGTTCTTCCCTGAGAATACTTAGAGGTAATGTTAATTTTTAATGTTGTTGTCTCCATGTCTCTCCCCTCCAAGTAGTTAATTGATTTTTAGTTTTCTATCTTTAGTTTTCTGTCTTCAAGGTTGCAAAATAGCTGGGACTGAATAAGGAGACTGAGTCGTATTTGTAAAAGACTTAATCCTTCAGTTTCCTCTGAATTAAAGCAAAACAGCTGTAGCAAATCCAGAAATCCTATTAAAGATGGCCTACATAGTGGAAATAAAATTTGGCTTGTACCTTCTTTTGCTTCCTAATTTACTGTCCAGAGATCTGTGAATGTTTTCCTTAACAACCATTCATTTTTATTGCTGCTAAAAGCCTTATCCCTGTGTGGTCTGGATGGCACACTTATGGATGGAGAAATAAGAGCAAGAGGGCATCTTGAGCCAAGAGGGCAGTGAAAGCTGAGCCAGTGCCATGTGATAGAGATTTAGCCCTTAGCTGTAATTAAAAGGTTTCATCAGGCAAACTTTAGCACAGAGCAGTTACAGCAAAACCCTGTGAGGAGATGGAGATTATACATGGAAAATAGCACTTTTGCTGGTGTAGCCACAAATGGAGCAAGTTAAACTGCTGCTTCTCTAGCTCTGTTACTCAGTAAAGCTGTGTTGGCCAGGTTGTTGCTTTGTTTCCCTCTTTTTACTAATTTTGGAATGATACCATTATTCTGGAAAGTGATTCAAGAATAAATATGAAATTTCACAAATCAGATTGCTTTTCAAATTTATCAAAATTCCTAAAACAGATTGCTGTGTATTTATAAGTGGCTCAGTGATTTTAATGTTTAATTGACGTCCCAGAGAAAGAACCCAATTACTTTAAAATCCTGTACAGTCTTAAAACTTAATGACAAAGTAAATGATTAGCCTCTGAGATTGCTCATTTATATAGTGGAAGAAAGATATTGGTGTTTCTGATATTTCTAGGAAACACTGCCAGAAAACAACCATAAGGGGAGAAAAAAACCCTTCTTGCAATAAATTTGGGCAGGAAGGAAAAAAAATGTTGAAAGCCCAGTTAAAGATTAAGGGCACTGCAGAACATGGAGTGCAGGAAAATGAGGTATAGCTAAAGTTTGCTTGATCGTTTCTATAAATACAGGTAAGTAGGAATGAAAACTGACTCATCGTTCAGATTAATTTACTGAGTAGTTTTAAAAGTCTGCAAGAATAATAAATGATGTAGCCTTTCAGTCATATACAGCCAGCAGATCCAGTTCATGAACATAAAAAGGGCTCCAGTGTCACTGCAAGTTATTCCAGTAAAAACAGTCTGAAATGTGCACATGGCTTATCCTAAGAATGCAGTCAGATACTGTGTGTATTGTTTCATCTGCACAATTTAACAAAAATAATCTTACGATGAATTTAAATGCATTCATTGCCCTGGGAATCTTATAAATAATTATTTTCACCAAAGTCCGTCTCTCTTAGAGCACAATAAGGCTTTTCTTTGTTAAATTAAACTTTCCAAGTCTTCTTGAGTGGCATTATTTGTAGAGTAATGAGGAGTGTGAGGGAAGGCTTTTCTTCCCCAGTATTCATACTTTAGGTAAGAGATTCCAGGCAGCTGATGTGTCTGTGAATCTGCTGGAGCTCAACCTAGGGAGCATTTTGTGACCAGACAGAGAAGAAGAGAGGCAGAGCCAGGGGCAGAGTACCCTTGTGAGATCCTCACAGCTGTGAATTACCTCCTGTAGGCCCCTCTTGTTCTATATGCATCTTAAAGGTAGACTAAAGCCATCTCTGCTTTATTTCCTGCCTGCTCCCATGCTCTGCAGGTCTGCAGCCAGGTCTGCTCCCAGCCCCAGTCCTGCACTTGCTGCTCAGTTGATGGGTTTGTGTTTTTAGTAACTGAAGGTTGGTGCATCTGACTCTTGTTTTAGCTTGCTTGTGTCTACCTGTTCATGAGTAATGTAACAAGACTCAAATTTGGGGGTTCACAAGGCCAGGATAGGGCTTGTTGTGAGGCTGGTGAGATAGCCTTACTACCCTACACCATTGGAAGCAGGGTGACACTGTGTAGCAAGAGGACAAAGGGCAATGGTTTACAACTTGAAGAGGGGAAATTTAGGTTGGACATTAGGTTGGACACAGTTCTTTGCTGTGAGGGTGGTGAGACAATGGAACAAGTTGCCCAAGGAAGCTGTGGCTGCCCCATCCCTGAAGAGTTAAAAGCCAGGGTGGATGGGGCCTTGAGCAACCTGGGCTGGTGGGAGGTGTCCCTGCCCATGCAGGGGCACTGGGACTGGGTGTCCTGTTCCAACCCAAACCATTCTATGATTCTAGGATTTTACCACAAGTTTGGGTCAGGAGAGTTACTAAAACCAGCTCAGTTTCTGAGTCTGGAGGGATGGATGATGGGTCTTTGCTGTATATGGATATGAGTGAGTTTTTTGTGCAGAAAAAAAATCATGTGACTATGTATAGCACAAGAACCAACCTTGCTTAAGTGTACACAGAGATTTGAAGGTGCTACTTATTTTCTAGGGATCTTATTTTACATATTTCATGAAAGCAACTGTGACTACAGCTCTTAACAAGAGTAATGTGTAATATCAATTCACTACAGTGGAGCTAAATTGAGTGTTTCACATGTTTACTTCTCTGCTGTGCATGCCAGTTTCCAAAGCAGAGAATGACCAAAGCTCTTGGGCCATAAGAGACATTTTACCAAAGCTCTTGGGCCAAAAGAGACATAAATAACCTCAAATTAGGTACTTTTTCTGTTGCATTTTCATTGTTAAATCAGTGTATCTGTAAAAATCTTTCCTTCTGCCCAAGGTTTGGTGCAGGAGTCAGCTCTGATATGTTCACAGCTACCCCTTTGTCATTGCTTGTGAGAGTTAGCAACAGTGATCCTTCCTCTCCCTCTTTGCCAAGAGCAGCAAGCTGAGTCTATTCCTGCTAGGCATAAATTTGTTGAATTCTGCTGTGAGAATCTCTTCCTCCTTCCCTCAGCTCCCACAGAGCCCTTCTTGACTTTGCTGCTCTGGCAGGTCACCATCTCTGGGTGCAGAGGTTGCTTGCAGCTGCCCTGAGTCATGGATACATTTCCTAAAAGACACACACATTTCTGCAAAACTTACCCACCCTGGGACTTATAGGGGAAGCTTTCTAGAACTGCACAAATAGAAGAACTAGTCTGAAGGTTTCTGACATACCTATTTGTAAATATGTGTCCATAGAAGTAGAATTGATCTTCGACATCAAATTAACAGGAATCAAAATTCATCCTGGCACAAGGAAGAACAATGTTGCTGAAGATCACAATAAAGTTGACCTGGTTTGTATAACTCATATTGCACAATGTATATTAATTATACATTAAACATAGCTAATACTTTTTCATTCTCTCTTCAGTTTAATCAATTGCTATTTTGCTAATTACAGTACTTAATAATTCTTATTTTCTATATTGTAATTTATATTTTCTCAATTTTTTTTATGAGGAGAAGTCATACAGGGCAAACACATCTTACATTTATGCCTCATCTGTGCCTCCTTCTCTGCTTTTTCTCTATTCAGAAGTTTATCGAGTTTGAAGATGCACTGGAGCAGGAGAAGAAAGAATTACAAATCCAAGTGGAACACCTTGAATTTCAGACTCGACAGCTGGAGCTGAAGACCAAAAACTATGCAGATCAAAGTAAGCCAAGTTGTAGACCAGACATGGTTATATATTTTGCCTTACACACACATATTGCTGCTACTTTGAAAATAGGTTTTTTCATAATTTATGTCTCTTTTACTGTAATTTACACAAAGCCAGAAATGTCTGGTTTTCTCTTACTGTACTATAAAATTCTGAACTTTCTAAAGGGTAGGATGTGCCCACACTAATTTAGTAGAAGCTTCAATGGCTTCTCTTGCATGGGGCATGCTCAGTCTCTCCAGATACAGGATCTGGGCGATTGGTGAAGCTGGTGTCCAGTTTCTCTTTGTACAGGAATATTTTTTTTCTTATTAAACTATGATTGGTTTCTTTGTTGTTGTTTTTTTTACAAATACTCTCTTAATGTGTGCAGTTGTGTTTTGGTGGCTGAGGGTCCCCTCAAAAGTTCATTGGTATTTTGTCCAGTACTCCTGCATCTCCAATAGCCAGAGGTGCCCATCCCAGAGGATGTTGAATTTGGACACTTATGGGGCACCAAGCTGAAGAACTCTGCTTCTCTGCTCTTACTGTGCTCTCTGGTTTGCACATTTTGGGAACATGGAGGTACCCATGAAGTGAATTGGTAATGAAGAAAAACTGTGGGAAATTGGTCCCACAATGTGGATTATTCCGTTTGTGTGTGTTTTGTTCAGTAGGTGCAAAGTAATTTCTGACAAAATAGGCTTTGAGCCTTCTAGTTTCTTTGAGAGCCTGAAGTGTGTTAGCTGATGGTTGGAATCTTTCCTTGGTAGTTTCACGACTGGAGGAACGTGAATCAGAAATGAAGAAGGAGTATAATGCTCTGCATCAACGTCATACAGAGGTGAGATGTCATTATTTCTAAATAAATAAATGCTTAGTCTGCAAGTAAAGTTTTAAGAATTCAGTTTTACTGTACTGGTGATAACTTATAGCTTCTGAACTTTGGGAACATCAAATATATCTGCATGGTGGGTATAGAGAGGACAGAGCCAGGCTCTTTTCAGTGGTGCTCAGTGACAAGAGCAGAGGCAAGTGGCAAACAGGAGCACAGAAGGCTCCCTCTGAACATGAGTAAAAACTTTGTCACTGTGAGGATAACAAGCACTGGCACAGGCTGCCCAGAGACATGGTGGAGTCTCCATCCCTGGAGATATTCAGAAGCCACCTAGGCACAGTCTGGGGCAACTTATTCTAGGTGCCCTGCTGAAGCAGGGATATAGGACCAGCTGGACCTGAGGAAGTTTCCTCCAACCTCAACTGTTCTGTGATTCTGTGAACACATCCTACTACCTCATCTCTTGTTGCCAGTGAGCCTCCAGATGACATGTTTTTTTAACATGCTTTTTAAAAGTTATTTCAGTCACTTTGCTGAGATTTTCTTTCAGATTAATCCATTTGCTTATATCATCAGCTTAAAAATGAAGACAAGGGGATTGTACAAAAAAAAAAAAAAAAAGGGAATTGGAAGTGAGCGCTGGAGAAGATCAAGCAACAGCAGAATGTGTTGTTTGTTTTTTTCTTTTCTTTTTCTGCTCTTTTCCTTTGTTTGGCTCATGGAATTTTCTCTCCTCACAGATGATCCAGACCTATGTGGAACACATCGAGCGATCCAAGATGCAGCAGGTTGGGGGAAATAATCAAACTGAGGGTAGTCTACCTGGGAGAAGGTAGGGCCATAACCTGTACATGTAACCTATGCCCCCTGGGGACTTACAAACTGAGTATGCGTATTTGAGAGAGAAAAAACAGAAGCAGGATCTTTCCCTGTGGGCACAGATTGTAGCTGAAGCTTTTTTGTAATGGGTGCTTGTTGAATTGTGGGTACGTTTTCTAAGGCTTGACAAGGAGGAGCTTTATGTGTTCTTAGGCTTTTACACACTGCTGTTGATGGGGGCCACTGGAGAAATACATTTGTATTCTCAGGTAGCACATAAAAGGTTTATCTATAAAATGGATGGAGGTGTCAAATAAAGTACTTGTGTGTGTGTCTGTGTGTGTGTGATAGCCATCAAAACAAAGCAATTAAATGCATTAGCCATTATGGGATTTTTTCCCCCTGGTCCTTCAAGCAAAGCTTTCTGTACTGTCAGAATTGATTTTCCTCCTTCCTCACTCCTGTCATGTTCACCAAGCCTGAAAGAGACAGCCTTTGTTTAAAGAAGGCAGTGGTAGGAAAGATGTTTTTTGTATCTTGGAGCAAATTTTAAGCACAAAAGTTGCAGTTGCATTGATTTCAGTACAGATGTATCTGTACATACAAGTGGTGTTAACTTTCCCTCCGATGCTACCCATAACACAACCCACAGGGTGACAAGTGGAAGTGATGTTGCATAAATACTTGTTAGAGAAATAATAGATCACATAACAGGTAATCTACTCAGATGAAGGATAATCTATTCAGTCACTCAGCTGTAAAAGGGGTGCTTTCTGTGGAAATCTTTATGCATGGCATATTACTAGGTGTGTTGTCACGTGCTAATGTCTAAGCCAGAAAGGCACTGTCTAACCTGGGAAGTTTTCAACTGAAACAGTGTTTTCCAGGGGAACAATATCAGTGAAATAATATGCAGCACAAATTAAATGTTTTGTCATCTTTGCATGTCTTTTTTAAACTTTTTAACTTCTCATGGCCTTGAGGGATGTTAAAAGGTTTTGCACTCATACTGACCAGAAGCAGTGGGAGCTGTTGGTCTGAAAAGTAAGAGACAGCACCAGCTACACAGGAGTCTGCTAGGAGCATCCTCCCTCATCTCTTTCAACATTTGTCTGACTGATCTTGGTCACACCCTGCTCTAGGTGACCCTGCTCTGGTAGGGGGGCTTGGTTCAATCTTTTGAGGTCCTTTCTAACCCCTAACTTTCTGTGGTTCTGTGAATGTCAGTTGTTTTGGGTATAATGTAATAGAAATGAAATTTCAGGTCTTGGTATAGTGAATTTAATTACCCTCTGTCTGCTGTGGCTCCCTGTTACCAGGAAAAAGGCTGGATTCAAATTGCCAACATTTTGACTGTGTAAGAAGGAAAAAGGGAGAAGAAAAGGCACCCAAACCCCACTTTATCAATGAAAGAGACTCGAAGGATGGAAAGGGAGTAGTAAAAGACACAAATCTTCAGAAACTTTGATAACTAGCCTGGGACTCCTGTCAGATTCCCTGCAGTTTTACAGTCACATGCTGTCCTGGGAAAGGACCCACCAGGATCATTGATTCCAATTCCTGACCCACACAGAGCAACCTAAGGGTTAAACCATGTATCTAAGAGCATTGTCCAAATACTTCTTGAACACCAAGAGGCTTGAAGCCATGACTGCTTCCCGGGGGAGCTGTTCCAGTGATTGATCACCCTCTAGGTGTAAAATTTTTCCCAATACTATGTGTTACTTCATTACCTCCCACAATAATTAAAGATACTCTTATAGCAAAGGCTACAGAAGTAACTTGTAGCTGGAAGATGCTGGTGTCTCAGAGAGAGATCCCTTATGTATTGTGCATCAGATGATAAGATTCTTATTCTCTCATCTGTAAGGCTACCAAAATGTTACCTAAAGGAAGGACACACATTTACATGTGAATCAAGAGAAACTATTGACCCTTCCTCTTCTGACAGTTGAGTAGTCCTTTCAGTAAAGAATATCCTAGCATACTTCTAGAGAGGAGTATCTAAAGGGTGTTGTAGTTGTTGAGTAGGCTGTATAGCAAGTTATCTCTGTGCTGTATGTTGTGGAAAGCAGTAAGTCTCACAATGTAGATTGGTTTAGGAGAATCAATATAATTACAGAACACAGTGTTTGGAGTCTGGCTAAACTTGGATTATCAAAAATATAAAAATCTATTTTGGGGAAAAAAATATCTAAAGATAGATGGCAGCCAAATGTGGTATAGAAAGCAGAGGAATATATGGTGTAAGAAGTACCAGTAGTTTCTAGGGGTTCTTCTGTTAATGGAATCTCACTTATCAGACAAATTGTCCTTCATTCTTCTCTCCCCCTTGCTGTGTGGAAGTCCACAGTGAGCTCCCAGAACGTGGTCTGACCCTAGTGTTACAGCTGAAATGGCACAAGTCTATTAGGCTTGTTTCCTTTCCCACTTCTCCTTCTGTAAATTAAATATATCTGTGGAAGTACTTGGTTAAATACAGAAGTACCACGGACAAAAGCATTGTTAGGGCCTGTTTCTTTTAAAGGTTAGTTCACATGTGCACCTCCCATATTTGGGTTGGACTGTATGGTAGAAATTGGTTTTAATCAGGTTTTCCTCACCTAACTTTCAAATAAACTAACATTAATTGTGGCTTTATATTACTATTCCATGACAGAGGTGCACAGTGAAAGTGTTACTGGTTATGTCTGCAAGACTGCCATTCTCTGGGTTGAAGGGTAGAATTTTCATCAAGATTTGCCTCTTCATATTAGAGAAATCAGTCTTTTTACCCTTTTAAGTGGGTAGTTACTGCTAGTCTTCTTGGAGAGAAAAAAAGAGAAACACTATATGTCAATGAAAGAACCTGATGTGATCTGAGTTTGTAGAAAATGGGACTTTTTCCATCATTTCAAGCTTTGCACAGTTGGTCTGTGTATGTGGGTGTGTTTGTGTGTACTTGTGCCCAGGCACTTGGGACAGATGTGTGGTTTTGTGTCACTGCACAGCTGGGGGATGAACAGCAGTGCTGGTGGATCTTGATGCCCTGATGTGAACTGGGGTGGGCACAGGCATGGTTTCTCATGGCCTGTCACACAGATTTGAGTACGTTTCTTTATTTTCATCTGTGGATATGCTTGGGTGTGTTAGGCTGCCTAGAGTTGCATATTTGCATAAAGCTGTAGGTACCCTGAGTACGTTTGCTTGTCACATGTGAGAAGTTTGTGCAGGAACTGTTGGGGGGTGTGAGTACTGCAATCCAGGGAGGGGGATGAGTATGGTGCCCACTTCCACGTGGTGTGTCTGCACCCTGGATGTGATAGGGTTGCATGTTTGCATGACCTTTGCTCTCTAATGGTTGTTTTTTCTGTCTCGCTTTTTGTGTGGTTCCTGCTCTGTTTTGGCTGTTAATGTTTGTCACTGCAGTCATCGCCAGTCATGGAGGAAAAGGTAAATCCTATTGCTGCATCTTTAACTGTGTTAATCCTAGTTGTAGAGGTTGCTCTTGAGTGGCAACACTGTGATGCTGGGAATGCACTGTACTGGCATGTTTGCTCTCTGTGTTAGGTGTGCTCAGGTGGATGAGACAGAAGAGGTCAGGCAGCAGCTTGTGTACTCAAACACAGAAGACACAGAAGTTTGGTCCCAAACCAGGATCAGTCCTCTGTGATTGGACATCTGCAATTCATTGCCCAGAATGTTCTTAAAAGTCATCTTTTCTCCCTTATTTTACTGTAGAGTACAAGGCATGCATGTTTTCTCAGCAAAGCAGAAAACGTGTGTCACCTTTCCAAAGGCACTTCTGACCTTGGGCTGGGCAGTGAGTTCTGTGCCCCAACCCTGCACAGAGAGCAGTTCTCATCTTTACAGGCTGGCAAACAAGTTTTGTTAGGGTTTATAAGCTTTAGGATGTTACATGTAGAGCATCCTGATCCCTGGTTTCAGCTGCTGCAAACCTTTTTTAAAGACTTTGCTGTTTAACTTGTGATGCAAGGTGGAACAAACCAAGTGTTAAGAGTTACCCTTTAATTGAAAGAATCGATGGGGAAGGTTACTACAACACTCAAAATGTAGACCAGTCCTGAGGATACTCTGAAGTTTTCTGAAGATGTGTAGTCAGACCCAGGACTACAAAACTAAAGTTAGTGTTTGCTCTTTCCCTGTCTCTGGGAGGTTTAGAAGAGGCTGGAAGGCGTTTCCAAAGAAACTCTGCAAAGAAGTTTCCTTACAATCTACATTAAAATCCTTTCCTGAAGATCCTACAGCTTCCAATGCTACAGAAACTGTACTAATGTATCTGTTCAGCAGAGACCATGAGGTTCATACATTTACTGTACAGTCAGTCGGGTGTTGTATCTCCTGCATGTTAAATGTGCATCTGTTTGTATATGAAAGCAGAAATAAGCTGAAGAAATCTGGTAGAGATTACCCAAAGATGAAGTATAGTATACATCAGTGTGTCTCAACATACGCTCATAATGGTTCATGTTTCTCAGTGCTGCCAGTGAATTACTCAGTCCATCCCAGCATAGTCACAAAAGTGTTTATATTATAGCGTGTAGTTAGATACTCTGACTCCAACACCTGCTTTGCAAAGAAGGTTTTCAGTCACAGGGAATTTTCTCCAGCAACATACACCTGTGAAGCATGACTTCCTTAAGGTCATCATTCTAACCTGAAGAAGAAGAAAGATATGAAACGGACAGTTGAAGCAGCTCAAAAAATTGTCACTCATTTTTCCCCTCCCTGTTAAGAGTGATTTATTTGACATGGACTTTTCAGGACCCTAAGTTATTTCTTTAACTGTAAAACTAGGGATTTTCTGTCTTTATGGCATAAAATTCTGATTTTTAGTTTTGAATATCTTCATAATCTCTTACACATAACTGACTATATTTTTGGTGGCTTTTAGATCTGTACAGGGCCAGATGTACAGGCAAGATGTCATATTAGGGGAAAAACACAGCTGTTAGAAATTTTCAGGGTCTTGGAATGATAGCAGTGCAGTAAATAGAGGTAAATACGGGAAGACAGAGTTAAATATACTTTGGCATTGTGATCCATTAGGAGCAGGTGTAAATTGCAGGACAGACTCTGGTCATAAATCAGTATTTAGGCAAAGAGCACTGGAATATTTTCAATAAACCTTTTGAATGGAAAGGCTACAAGGAAACTGATAATCCCTATCATATATGAATCATATATGAATCAATTGACAGACTGCAACTTCTCCATAAAAGAAAGTAATTTTAATGCAATCATGTGAATGATCTGTGCTTCTCTAAAATCCAGTTATTTATAATTTAATCCATTGCAGCATGGTTATAGAGAGGGGATCAGAGAGAACAAGTATTATTTTTCTTGCTTAATATTGGAAGTGATACAAAACCCTCTGAGTTCTGCTGTTGGAGCTAGCCAGATTTGGGGTAGAATGTACAAAAGTGCCATATAAATTACTTTTACTTAAAAGGCTCTTTCCTGGCCCAGTGATGACATCTCTAGGATCTGTGGAAGCTTTGTTTTGTTTGTTCTGGTTTTTTTTCTGTGAGACTTGTTTGCTGTGGCTTGTTTTCCCCCAGTACCTTAGTTTTTCAGAAAGTGCACCAACTTAGAGTGGCTGATGGTTCCCCACACTTTCACATTCCTTGCAATTTTGCACATTTTGCATGGTTTGTACTGGTGGGGAAGTCAGTCGTGCCTGTTGTGGCCTCTCAGCCCCCTCCCCTCAGAGTCTCCCCAGGAGGAGGGATGACCCTAGCAGTAGATGTGATGGCTCTGAGTAAACAACACCATGGGAGCATGGGGCTTGGGAGTTCATACAGCAGCTACGAGAGGGGAAGGAGTGCAATTGAATTTCTAGTGACTTATATTTCAGATAAGCTAGTTGTGCTCTCTCTTTTTTTGTGAGAACTGATAAACAGCTAACAGATTGGTTTCCTCTCTTTCTGTTTCTCTGTTTAGCAGGAAGGAACGTCCCAATTCTCTGAATGTCTTCCCGCTGGCGGATGGCATGGTACGTGGGCAAATAGGGGCCAAGATCATCCCAACACTGGACCACTGGCACCTGAGTGACCTCGGCCAGCTGCAGTCCAACTCCAGCTACAAGGTTTTATAGACCATCGCCAAGCAAGGGTTTCCCACTCTCACACTGTCAATAGCATCCCAAGTTTTCATTAAGATGGAGACCAATCTGTGTCCATAACCCTTTGCAGCCTCCCCCTGCTGTGTGTCTGCTCCCTTGGTAGCTGTGCTGTGGTGGGAGGATTTTCTTTTGCAGATCTGACATATGGTGTGGGAGGGATTTGACACAGCCCCTCATGCTTCCTGTATCAGTGATAATCTCCTTTACTTGACTGGCCCCAACTTGAGAGGAATGTGTGGGGAGGTAGTTAGAGATTTAGGGAGGATAAATCCATCACTTTTTTTATAGCTTATTTGGGAGAGGAAGTAGTGGAACCTTTCCATTCTCTCTCTGTTGATAAGAGCAGTGCTTTTGCACCTCAACTGGGACCAGGCATTAAGAGCTTGCTCTCCAGTGTCTGTCCTTTTCAACTGCTCACTGTTCTGTCCTTCCTGTCTTCAGTAAAAAGGGCTCCTAATCTCCTCTTTGGATGCTTAGGTCTTGCACTGTGCTTAAAGATCTTCAGTTCCTGATATAACTCACTGTTTCTCTAGACTTGCATTGTCTACTTGCAGTACAGGTGTCACATTCAATACATTCCCTTCTACACTGAGGCTGCACAAAAACCTCACAGCACTGCAACTGTGCTGAAGCAGCTGTGTGGCTCTGCCTCTTGCTTGTGGTGCTCTGCTCTGCTCTTTGGAGACTGCTCTGAGCCCAAAGACCCAGATGTTGCACTCTTTGCTGACAGCTCACTGCACTTGTTTACAGATGAGACTGCAGGCAGTGACTTACATTTCCCAGCAGCTATACCTGTAGACTTCTCAAAGTCTTTGTGCTCAGAATCCTACAGAGTTCCTCTCCTTCAATGGTGTTCCACTGGACCAATGGAGATACTGGTGTCTGATGTGCTTAAAAAATGATAAATTTCACTTTTTCTCTGCCTGGAACTCCAGATGTTTTATATATCACAGAAATGTCACATCGAAGGACTGTTCTCCTTTTGAGAAGTTGTAAATTACTAATCCTGTAAAATTAATTGAGGTAGTAAAGGCAGGAGGATGTAAAATAGGAGTTTAAAAAAAAAAAAAAAAAAAAAAAGAGAAAAAAAGCCCAACTCTGTGTGTCTTCAGATTATATTAGTAGTACTTTGGCCTGAGGGACTCTGCAGGAGTGGCATCCTTGATGCATAGGACAGGAAATTTCAACAAATGCAAAATTTATGCAGAAACAAAGCAGCAACTTCCCTTTTTCAACACAAAACCTACTTCAAAGTAGCCAGGCCTAGCACAGCACAAACCTTAGGACTTCATCAGCCCTCTGCTATCATGGAAGTTGGAAATCCATACCCAAGATCCTTGGGTAGGGTGGAGAGTGTTCTTGGAACTCCACCATTGCTGCAGTGTTGGAGGCACAAGGGTCTGGGGTATGGAGCAACTTGAAGAATGTCACTTAGGTCCTACAGTCACTTCTGGAGAGCTTTCCCTGGAATTGGGGAATAGCAATTCCACAGTCCAATAATGGAATTCAAGATGGTGAGGATGAATGTGTTTCTGCAGGCTAGGACTGTGCCAACACAACACTGCTGCAAGGACACAGCAACCAAAATACACAGAGACCAAATGTCTCTGGTTCTGGAACCAATTTATTTCTTGGGGTGCCCAGACACTGCTACATGGTATTGTGTGAACATGGCCTTGAGCTCTTTAGCAATCAGGGGTTAATTTTTTAGAGAAAAGCTGGGAGAATGTTGAGGTTAGATCCATCTTCCACAGACTTGCTAGGGTATAATTCTTTAAGCAGTACCATTGAGAACTTCTGAAAGAAGTTGGCTGGATCTCACTGATAATCCAGCAACTGCATTACAGGAGAATGCAACAGGAACCCAGCCAAATTGGAAGCTTTGGTGTCCAAGTTCAGGTAATTGGGTCTCTTAGTGATCTGTTAGTGGTGGTGTCAAGGAAAAGAATCCATTTCTGGTTACAAGAAAGCTTTGTGCAGAAATAGTAGTGTGCTACTCCAAAAGTATTTGATGGGTAGGGCTGGGATTTCTGTTGGTGATTGTTAGGGAAACTCAGAAGTGGGATGCTGGGTGTAAGGAGATGAGCTGGTAGGATGGAGTTAGAGAGCTTGGGCACTCAAAGGCCTGGATGGGGTAGTGTCTTAGGGAGGATTTTTTAAGAGCATGGAGCAAACCTGTGAATAATTCAAGGATGTGATTGACTGATTTACTAGATTTGCACATACCAATAGAGGTTTTCCTCCTGCAAGCTTCTTGCACACTCTCTGACTGGAATTCTATTTCTTCAATATTTTGCATGACTGAAATCTCAGCATGTGCTCATTGCCTCTTCTTCAGCAGCTCTGGTATTTCACGGACATCTGCTGCACACACGACTGACCTTCCCTGTATGTATAGCCTGAGTTTTCTGACTAGTTTTCCTTTTTCATGGGGCCATAGCATAGTTATATTCTAAGTGTCCTTTTATACTTACTATTATTATTTCCTGTTTCAGTTGGCTATCATTATATTATTTTATTTTTACATTCAGTTGTTCATTTCTTTTGTATAATGTCCTGGAGAGGAAAGTCCTTAACATTTTTGTTTTTATGTACTATACTTTCAGTGTTATAACCATACAGTTGTGGCTTCTCATGGTGACATATGACTGCTATGAATGTTGGGCCTTTGCAATGCATTTTGGAGGTCACTACTACACATTTGATGTTTAGGAGGTTGACAGGTATGGCTGTAGGTAAGTGGTGGTTGTGAAGACTCTTCTTTGGGTGAGCTGTGGGTTATGGAGAATACCTTCTACGCTGTAGAGGAGAGCCGTACACTTGGTGGAGTGTTACACATTAGTGAAGCACTCAGGACAATAGAAGGAAGATACCAGCAAAGATTAATAGAGCTTCTGGACTGCAAAGAGGAGCACCTTGGTAGTGTTTATGTTTGGGAGGCATTTCTGCAGTGCAGGCTGGTAGGTTGATAAAGTATGTTTTCTAGGTAAATACAAAACTCGGATGTATAACCAAGGAATAAGTAAAACACCAGGGCAGTAACTCACTGGTGTGTTCTGCATGAGGGGCAGGTTATGTCAATAAACCAGAAGTTACAGTTTATCTCTGATTCAAATACCATCCTACAGACACTGATGATCCAGAGTTTCTGAAAGGCATCTAGTTCCTAAGAGCAAGGAATAATGAGTGGACCCATCTGAGTGTGTTTCTTACAGTGCTGAGATGCTCATGGACTTGATTATGTTTGTAGGCTGAATCCTTTGACCCAACAAATTTTAGTTTGGGAAAAGAGGTTTTATAGTTACATTTTACATTTGATACTCATTGTACATTAGAAAGCACAGCAAGCAAACTGTAGTTGAAGAAGTACAAGGCTGACTGGATCATATTTGTTCTCAACAACCTACTTTGATTTTTTTTTTTTTTTTCTTCTCACAATAGGAAAGTTGCTCCTGAAACAGGAATATGAGGTAGAGGTAGTAAGTGTGGTTTTCACATGTAGCAGCCTAAGTGAAAAGTCCTCATCTCAGTCTTACTGCTAAAATCAGCAAAAGTGCAGGGAGGTGATCTGAATGTCTGTGTGGGAATGTGGGTGCTGTTTGGACTGACAATGCAGAAACTGTATACAAGAAGTGGATTGCATTTAATGGTAGTGCAGTTTAAAAAACTCTTGATTTCCAATATAAATGCACAGATGCAATGTAAATCCTTTGACTTCCATAGTACAATGTGCAGCAGGGTATTTTAAGATGAGCATATAGAGGCCAGTCTAATTAAAGGAAGATCTTAATCAGATTCCAGATGAAAAAAAAAATGGCTGCAAAGGGTTAAGTCACCATTTCTTTTCAGTCTTCTCTGTCATCCCACTTTGAATTTGTTTGTCATGCTGGGAAGTTATTATTGGAACAAGAGAATGAGACTTCCAAATTAGTGAAGTGAAACAGCATCACAGCTCCAAGGCTGGGAGCTCAGAGCAGCCTCTGAGCAATGTCAGAATCTTCCTGGTACTCACAAAGCAGGCAAGAGGCAGGCAGTAAAGATGAAAGTGGGGTCTGGATCTGCAAATGCTGAATGTCACTGTATCCAATTGCAACTCATTATCACATACAACTTCCAACATTAATTTTGTCATCTCCCTGCAGGCAGTAATTAGTGGGCTGTTGTGAAGAATAGGGAGATCTCATTTGGGTCTGGGAGTGATCACAGCTCTGGTCTAGAGGTTAATTGGTTGTCTGTGAAGCAATGATGTTTTAATTGACAAACAAAGGTCACAACATAAAATCTTCAGAGTCTTGAAAGCCTCCCATGTTTTTCAGAGGGTGGTATTACAAGAAATGGGAATGTAATGTCTGTAAAACTGAGAGCCATTTGTGTGCATTTCACACTGGGAATCCATCTCCTGTGTCAATTTGTCAGCTTCTGATTTTTGAATTCTTGGGGCTTCTCATCCTGTCATTTGGAAATGGGGAGACCACACCTGTTTCTGCTGTGTTGTCAAGCTGGACCCATGCTTGGCTGGCTGCTGCATAAAGGTGCAGGACATTGGTCTCCAGCCCTAGCAAATCAGACCTTCCCAGCTTGGTACATGCTTTGCTTCTGCAGTGCATTGGCAAAACCACTTTGCTCTTCTCTCATCCAGGTTGTGTTGGTGGTTTACAGTAACAGCATCGTCCAAGACCTCTAAAGAGGCCACTTCTGACACTTCCCAAGCAAATATCCATGTTGCCTGCAGTCTTGGAAATGCTGGCCTGGCTTACCTCAAGTGCCAAAGCCCTTCAGCTTCCACTGTAGTCAGTGTGAGCTGCAGGTGCCACATTTCCTGAGATGCATTATCAAGAGATCACACACTGGTGTGACTTGTGAAAAGCAATGTTCAGTAGTAAAGGAGGAAGGATACCAGTCCTTTCTCAGGTGGGATTTGCTTGCTGAGTTCAGCACGTGAACTCGCTGCTTCGTTGTGGCTTTGGTGTGCCTGGTGTCACCAAGTGCTGGACATGTAGCTGGTGTAGTGAGCAAGATTCATTCTCCATAATGCTTTAAGGCAGCCATACACCAACAAATGGGAGATTAATTGAAATGTATAGCTGTGCTTTTCCCTTTTTGTTCTTCCCCCACCCTGTAATTGCCATAGTGCCCTCAAGATGAAATGTCTGAATCTGGGCAGTCCTCAGCAGCTGCCACACCGAGCACCACTGGAACCAAGTCCAACACTCCCACATCATCTGTGCCATCTGCTGCTGTCACACCCTTGAACGAGAGCATCCAGTCCATCAGTGAACACAACAGCACAACCAAGAGCAATAAGAGGGCACGAGAAAAGCGGAACAGCCGGAACATGGAAGTCCAGGTCACACAGGAGATGAGGAATGTCAGCATAGGTATGGAAGCTGCAGCTTGGATACTGGGTTGCTAAAGTAAATTACTTCCCTGTGCTGGTGTCACTGTTACAGGAAGAGGCTGGGTGACCCAGGGGTAAACAGCTTCATAAGTGTATGATTCGGGGTAGCCTTATGTAGAAGAATCTGTGAGTGAGATGGGGTTAATCAGGTGTTAGCAGTTTCCTAGGTAGCAAATTTTCAAAATGTCAGTGATAAGTATAGTTTCACAAACATTCAGGATGGGAACAGGCTGTTGAGTTCAGTCTCCTGCAGTTATATTCATCTATGTCGTAGAAACTCTTGAACAATCAAGTTCCATCTTAGTCTAACTGAGCTTTTGGAGAGCTGTTTCTGAACCTCATCAACATGATGGTTAAAAGGTTCCATTTAGTATTCTCTCCAGAGGTATTCACACGTATTTGATATCCAGTTGCTCACATGCCAAGTTTATCCATCAGGGTAAATAATAATTTTCTCTTCTGTGTGTTTATCCCACATCTTGATATGATATGTGACTAAAAATAGCAATTGTATGCTGCTGCTTTTTTTTTATTATTTTATTTTTATTTTAGTCTACCTCTCATATAAGAACCCCCTAAATCTTTGGAAATTACAATTGTTTTCTCTCCACTTTCTGGAGTCCTTTAATAATTTGACTTTGTGATTTCTTGTCAGGAAAGCTACCATCTAAGCCTTTATCACCAGTCTGTTTAAATAAAGAAAATTGTTAGATAACATTATAAAAGCAGTTTTCTGTGATTTTTAGTATAGCTGTGCCAATGTAGTATCTGAGCAGCTCTCAGCCTGTATTGTAATGGCCCTCAGAGGTGAGAAGTCTGCTTTACAGGTCATGGGCTTGCAGAATCAGAGAATGATTTGGGACCTCTAAAAGTCACCTAGCTCAAGCCCCCTGCAGTGAGCAGGGACATTTTCAACCAGATCAGGTTTCTCAGAGCCCCATCCAACCTGACCTGGAAATGTTTCTAGAGATAGGGCATCTGCCATCCCTCTGGGCAGCCTGGGCCAGTATTTCACCACCCTCAGTGTAAAAAAATTATATCTAATTTAAATCTCCACTCTTTTAATTTAAAACCGTTATGCCATATATATAAGAGGAGTGTAAAACTAGCTGAAAATCATGAGAGTCTGTGCAGGAGCACAGGGATAAGTGTAGGTCTCCAGGATTAGCATCTGAACCAGATGATGTTTTTTCCTAAGTGGTATATAGAGGAAATTCCTCTGCTAACATTCACAAGATGGTTTGTAACAAATTAAGATTTTATAAAGCAGCATAGAACATCTTTTGTAGTAGCATTTGCATGAGAACTGGCATGACTTACTCCCATTCTGTAGTTATATTTACTAGCAGCTGAGCAGGTCCCACTGTCACAGATGTTAATTTGCCAGGAACTAGTTCTCCATAAAAAATTTGAGTTCTGCATAGCTATCTGTTACTGGGATATATTTGGTGATTCCAGCCAAGGCAAGTCAATATAAGCATTGGTATCAGAGTGGATTTCAAATCTCAGTTTTAAGTGAAATTTCACTGTAATGAGTATATAAAGTAGTTGCAGACTTGAGAGTTTATATTGAAAAATTATTTTATTTTACAACCAAGTAGTGCCAATTCATAACTACAGTAATCTTTGTGAGATACAGGTTATCACTGTGTTGTATTTGAGTTCAGAGTGGTGAAGTTTATTTGCAATTTATTTTAATGATATTTTTGGTTATGACATTTTATGACATGGACATTCAGGTCAGTGACTCTGGTGATAATCTGGTAGAGTGGGGAGAAGGGATGCTTATGGTCTTTCTGCTCTGGGATTGTTGAGGATGCCTTCCCAGCACTGATGCATTTGTGATTCCAGATGATCAGCCACTTTCTGCTCCTGTTTTACAGCCTCAATAGGTTTTAAAATATCGGTATTCAAAACTGAAAAAGTCCTGTCAAGGAACACCATCCTGTGAAAGTTCTGATCCTATAGATCATATATTTTATCTCACCTAGGAATGGGCAGCAGTGATGAGTGGTCTGATGTTCAGGACATCATAGACTCTACTCCAGAGCTGGATATGTGTCAAGATCCCCGCCTGGAACGCACTGGTAACAGGTACTGATTGTGACCATTCACTGTCTGCTCTTTTCCTTGATCTAAAGATATCAAGAAGAAAGAGAAGATGCTTTTGTCTAATAAGAGATGACGTCTGAATTCAGTTTTAAAATCTTTAGGTTTCTTCAGTTCTAATCTTTTCAAGTGTTTGAAGAGCAGGAACGGGGCTGCTCCAGCAGGGAGGACAATCAGGAGTAAGCCCAGCAGTGCCAGTCCTGCAGGCTCTGAGCATGGAGGGCAGAGCACAGGTAGCAAGGTCCATTGGCAGCTCCAGACGAGGCAAGGGAGTTAATTAGGTCCCTGAGGAACAGAGGGTGAGTGTGGGTCCTGGGTGAGGCTGATCAGAGCAATTTAGACCCATCAGTTCACTCAGGACCTTGACTGAGTCCTGTGAATTAGCAGAACTACTCTGCCTCTCTGGTTGCTGTCCCCTCACCCATTTTGTGCTAAATAGGAGGTTCCCTAAAGTCTATTAATTTCAGCACCATATTTCTGTGAGGCATGTATTAGTATAGAATTATTAGTCTAGGTACCTTGACTAGTTTTTGTTAAGATTGGATAGTTAATTTTACAGGATTCATTAATTTTTACCCTCATTCAGTGGGTAATTTGACACATCAGCAAAAATAACTTCCTGCCTCTTACAAGTGTGCCCTGAAAAAGTTAAAGCAAGATTTTCTCACAGTCCATATCTGGACTGGATTCCCATGTTGAGCCCCCTGCTCAAGAAGGATCTGAGTGGCAATAACAGGTTTATTTCTCAGGTGTGAAATCACAAGCTGCCCTCAGAATATGTAAGACACATAGGCCATTTTTAGGGTCAGAAACAAGGAATCTAGGTAGCTGAAACAGCTCTGTATGGGGTTGACAAAAGTGACTGATGAGATCAGATCAAGAATGGTCAAACCCAAGGAAAAAGAAGGGAACAGAGAGGATTGCTGCACTGGAAGCTCTGCAAGCTGTGGTCTCTTGATCCAGGTAGTGAGGCTGAAGGCTCCATGAGCTAACTCTGAATCTGCTGAACAGTGTGCTTGCTGCTTTAAAATCAGAATGCTTTTGAGATATATGCAGCTGATATTTGGGTACTGAAGAAGTTCAAGATGGATTGGGTCTTCAGGTCAGATGTTGGTTGCTTCTTGTGCTTGTGGTGTCCATTAGACTTCATGAACTGATCAATTCCAGTGCAGTCATGACATCCATTTGTAACTCCTCAGGGCTTTCAGATGTCTGGGTAGCTACAATTTGTCTGTAATTGAAAAAAAAGCACTTTTTCCCCCCCTTTGTCTGCAATGTGCTGTAACTCTGCAACATCAGAGACAGCTGTCACAGCCCATTTGCAATGTTTGAGCTTTATCACTGAGGCTTGATTTATCTAGGATAATCTCCAGTCACCTTTCTGTTAGACTGCTGGAAAAATCATGCAGCCTCTCTTCATGCTGGCTGATTACCCTCACACAAGGCAGGGCAGTGTTTATACCCACATCAAGACCGTTTTTTAGAGTGGGCAATGACAATCCCAGAGGGTGCCTGACCTTCACCTCCTGAAACAGCTGTTTTCTCCTGGAGCCATGAGATTATCAAGAAATGCAAGAAGATCCTTGATGGTACCAAAGCCACTGAGAAATGGAAATGTGCTCCTATATGATATAATTAGAAAACATTAACTTTGATACACCTTTAGTGAAATAAATTTTGCTGACATGTGAAGAATCATTTTTACTCCTAGACTCACCCAAAGACGAAACAAACTATTCAGGCTGATTTCACCTACTAGTTGGTGAAGACCATTGCTGTTTTCAACATTTGAGCCCTTACCTGATCTTACTGGTGCCTAAGGTTGCCATCTAAATTGATAGGAGTGTGGAAATCCTTGTAGAGTCTGAGAAGTCAGAGCTAAAAGCTTCTGTGAGGTGAAATTTTTCTCCCAAGTACTCAGTAATCATTGCCTACTATGATTTAAAGGGAGTCATCTGTGTGAGCTTTCAGGTTGTGCATGATAGGCATTTTGTCTTTGATAATGGGAGTAAAACATTCTTTTTTTGTTTACTCAGTATGTTCCTTGAATCAGCCGGTGGTAAACAAATGGAATGTGCTCTTAGGGTTTTGGTTCTAATGGTCTGGGATTCTCAGTAGTTTATTATTCAATGCTTTTGTTTTTTCTTCTTCCAACAACAGCCCAACACAGGGGATTGTGAACAAAGCGTTTGGGATCAACACAGACTCACTCTATCATGAACTTTCCACAGCAGGGTCTGAGGTTATTGGAGATGTTGATGAAGGAGCAGATCTACTAGGTAAAAGCTTTTTTAAAACCATTCTGTTTTCACTGGTACAATGACAACTGTATTTTTCTGCTAGAATCAGTTAAATTTTCTTCTTCTTCTTTTTTTTTTTTTTTTTTCCCCAGAATTTGGATGTTTTGTTTTTAAAAAATAGCATGGAAATTGAGACAATATGTGACTGAAATATGTACCTGCAGTAGAGTATTGCTTATTTAGAAAATAATTTAAACTGTTGGGTAACTTTTACATGAGTTGTCTTCATGTGTGCAAGTTACTTTTCCATAGGCTTCTCCCACTCAAATAGTTCGAATACAAAATTTGCTCCTTCTGCTTCCACCCAAATTCTCCCCTGTAATTGTGTATACTAGCAATCTAACTTGGAATAAAGGGTTTGTTTGAAATTTGCAAGAAAGTAACTCCCTTTGTTAGGTTTTTTTTGAAGTCCAAATTATGGAGAAAGATTATGGTTGGTGTTGAAAGTTTTAACCCTTTACAGTCAGTCTAAAAGAAGTAGTGATTCACTTCTGGGGCTTATTTTGAAGGAGTTTGTAATACCTGAAGTCTGGTTATATTCTGTGTTCCTGACCAGTACTCTGAAGCAGTCAGAGCAGCAGCTTTGCCTGAGGCAGCAGTAATGGCCTTTGCCATGCTTCCTGCTATTTAAGTCTTAAGTTGATCTAGGCCTTGGTTCATGACAGAATTTAGGTGTTTTCTGAAGTCTTGCTGACTGTTTTCAGGACAATTTGAGTGATCTTTGAATATTTGGACAACATGGGCGGCTGATAAAGTTTATACCTGTGTAGTTCACTTTCTAATTTAATGCTTGATTTAAGGAGCCTTAGGAGACATGAGGACTCTGATAATGCACCTTCAATGCACTGAGTAGCAGAATTGATCTGAAAGTGTGCATTTCCTTTCTGGTAATTACTGATCTAAGAGCTGCTTATGAATAATCTTGTACATTTGGTTCTGCATACATGTCCAGAACAAGGTGAGCTGAATGATGTTGCAGATTTGCACATGCTCACCTTTGCAGAAATTAAATTAGGAAGATACTTCTATCACCTTTGAGCAGTAATCTTGCATCAGGACCCTCTAAAAGGATTTGTTTCTGCAGAGGGGATAGGTTTTACCCTAATCACTGAAGACTTAGCCATGAAGATGAGGACTGAAGACTGGAAAGAAGGTTAATGCAATACTTCTTGCTTTGTCAAAGACAAAAATTGGTGAAATGATTATATTATAGGCAGCATCATGACTGGAATGCAAGAACACATTCCAGGCTATCATCAGAACGGTTACAATACCTTTTTGATATGAATAGGTTAGGTGTTTCTTTTTTTGTTTTGTTTTAATAAGCATGATGCTAGCCCTGAAACATTCAAGAGATCTTTTGCATGGATTGCTGACCATTGCCTGAAGTGTTAAAACTTTTATTGTTTCTCCTCCAACTCAAGATGGCTGGAAGAAAAAAATCTACAGAAGATTCAAGATGAAAGCACAGTCTTTCTCTGCCTGCAATTGAAGCCAACACAATTAAGAATGAGAAGGAAATCCAAGATTCCCAGGTTTGGGAATCACTTGGATGGTGGCAATCATTGCAGAAGGTCTAGGACTCCTGGTTAAACTGAAGATGACAGTAGGAACTATATGTAGTGGTTTAAGCTTTATCTACCTTCTGTGGAATGGATTTTGGCTAGCTAGCCACTGTATGGTGCTGGGTATTGTCTTCCCAGCAGAATCAGCAAATTTAAAACACTGACAGTCTTGTCCATCTACTTTAACTTGGTCTTTGGGCACTTCCTTATCTATGAGAGCAGAGGGTTGGTTATTTGGCTGTCTTCCACCAATCTCTGTGCCAGCTGTTGCTTTCCTTCTCTCCCAAAATGGTTGGGGCATCAGGAATTGTCAGCTTTGAAGAGTTATTCTTTGGGAAATCATTTGCTTGGTGTATGAACTTCTTCAGACAACCCGTTCCCACTTCAGGAAGCACACCTTCTCTGGGAATCCATTTCCCATTTGGATTACCATGTAGTCTGACCCAGTGATCAGTGAGTAATGCAGACTTGTTTTCAGAGGGCCAAAGATTTTAGTTGTCCAAACTTTACAAGGTTGATCAGCACAGCTTCATTTAAACTCAGAGGTGCTTCACCTCTTCCTTCTGTGGCTTCCCAAAGGCCAATGCTTGATTTGGGGTTGTGATTCATCCGCTGTTTGGTAGTTACCACTTGTAATAAAAATGTACAGGGACTTTTCTGAGCAGAGCTCATGTAAGTGTGGCTTGTGAAGACCATGTAGTGTGGTTTATGAAGAGGATCTTTCAGTGCTGAGACAATTTCCTGGTTTGAGCAGAGCTGCACAACTCTTGGAAGTGATTGCATGGTGAGCTAGCAGGATAGGAAGGCTTCTCCTGGTTCCTTTTTCAAACCTGGGAGATGGGCTTTGGTGAAAATGGGTAGTTCTATGGGTTTCCTGTGAGAAATGTTAATCCAATTAACCCTTTTGTTGAGTTCTAGCTACTGACTTTGGACACATAAAAGTGTTCTTTGGAACAAACACACATGTTGACAGGGTTACATAAAAAAAGGAAGGCAGGAAAAGATCTTGGAGGTCATGTCTCTCACCAAGAAATTATATTTGTCCTTTTTTTTTTTTTTGACTCTGCACAATAGAAAGTCTGGTGAAGTTCGTAGCAAAAGGCTACACCTTAATATTGACAAATCTCTGAACATTATTAAAAAACTTTGCCATTTTTGTTAGATACATTGTTCTCTCTTCCTGCTGTACTTTTGAGTCTGGAGAGCCACAGAGGAAATTGTGGTCATAGGTTTGATGTAAGAAAGAGGTTCCAGAAGCTGAAAGAATTCACTTCTCTCTGTAAATCAAAAGAATTAATGAAGTTTACTCCATCTAAGTGAAATCTGGATACTTCCTCTAATCTCTCTCAAAACTTGCCAATCAATCTTCAAATAATATTCTCTCCTTTTAGATTCAATAACAAAAAAAGAGTTTTTAAGTGCAACTGTCTCTGTCTTTTGCAAGCTGAAGTATCTCTGCAGAGCACTTTTATTGCCAGATTATCTCCTTGTTAAAATCAGAAGGGGGTGGAAAGGGGGTGGAGATGTGAAGGTACTGGAAACTTAACTGTATTTAGTGATACATAGCTAAATAAAGAGAAAAAGGTTTATCCAGCTTTGGAAAATGTGATTACCTGAGTTTCATGTCTGGAACACTGGGGGTAGCCGAGGTTTGTGGTTGCAGTTGTATCATGGGTTACCTTCCCTTGATTTTTTTTTTTTTTTTCTTTTTGGGTCCTGTGTCTAGAGTCATGCCATCTACAGTCATGGCAGATCCTGTCGTTATTATTTTGTGCCTTTTGACATTGAAATGGCTGAATCATTGTTAATTTTTTTTGAACAAAGTTTTTATTGTTTCAGTCACTGATTGATCCTTTTTTCACTTCCTTTTTTCCCTTGTCTGTTTGTGCTTCGCTGGACATGGCCCATAGGGGAGTTCTCAGGTGTGTATCTCCTCTGCTCAGTTTCTTTTCTTGTTTATCTTGTTGAGGTCAAATGACATGGTATACACATGTGATACTCCCCTGCTCTTGTCCAAACACGGTTGGCTTTGCAGACTTCTCCCACTTTCACCTCGCTTGGTTGCCTTGCACTGGTGGGTCCCTGGGCAGCAGAATGTCCCCACTCTGAGCTCACACACCCCCTTCCTTTCAATAAGCTTTTCTTGTGTGGCTTCCTGCCACGTGTAACACTGGCCTCTCACTTTGGCTTGGGGCTCAAAGCGCTTTTTTCCCGTCGGGATGGATGCCCTGCCTGTTGGCACACAACTAAATTAGGTTCCTGCTCTCAGCAAGCCATGCTCTGCGGAATTCCTCTATGTGCCTGATGGCCACTGAGGATGGTTGGTGTGTACTGGCCCTCTTCTGCAATAGCTGTTGTGACACTCAAGATGCTTTCTTGATTAGAGTGGCAAAGCCTCTGTCTTTTGTGAAAGCTTTGCCTTTATGGCAGGAGTTATAGTTCTGTCTTGTTCTGGTGAAGGAGACTCAGTGCCTTGGGGCCATGCTCTATTGTCAGAAGGTTTGCACCTTTCCATAAACTGCATTTGAGCCCTGATGCAGTTTGAGATGAAGTCAAGGGTGTCTTTTGCTTTCAGTGCAAAATGAAGTTTCCACTGTGACTTAGGCAGACTCAATAGTGTGATGCTGTGTGGCCATGAGGTCTGCCACCTTCCTATGACTGGCACCTCTTGGAGTTGCTGCTGTGGGGCTACAAAAGAAAGGGATGGTGTCATCCTTTCTTTTAGTTCAAAGTAGTTTTACTGTAAGTGACTTTTTCGTGGTCCTTTCTCAGAAAGCTTCCTGCTGAAGTTGAGGTGTGGAGATGGATCTGGGCCTGTGCAAAAAGGCCAGATGAGAGCTTTGATATCCACCCCCTCCTCCCCTTTAGTTTTCCTCTTGCTCCTGTCCTTTTCTCACCCTACTCATAGTGTCTGTTGAACTACTTTTGTTGGGGGGATGGGAAACCCAAAGCCATGTAGTCCAGGGGAAATGATGATGATGGAAGAGACAGGTGGGGCTCCTCTCGAGTTTGTCCTGGCATCTCAGGTATAAATCCCTGTTACAACAGGCTGCAGCAGAACAAGGTATAGATCAGTTACTGCGTAGCATCACATACACTGGCACTACTCAGAGATGTACACATGCTGATGAGCTGCTCTGTTTGCTGTTTACGGACTGGTACTTAATGGCTGCTTTTTTTCTCTTCCTTTCCTCCCCTTTGTCCCCATCTCTTTCTGTTCCCTTACTCCTATGGGATGGCTGTCATAGTACGGGATGATTTCTTTGGTAAGGCGAAGGCCGTTTTTCTTTTTTTTTTTTTTTTTCTTTCTTTCTCCTTTTTTTTTTTTTAAATGTGCATTTTTTTCCTATATTTCTTCCATTCTCTCAGCATCCTTTCATATGTCTTGCATTACCTTGGCTTGCTTTTTTGTGATGATGGTATCATATCTCCAAGAAGCACGACACAGTCAGTGGCAGTGGGATTCTCCTCTGGTTCTTGTAGCTGATATCCCCTTTGATACTTCACACTATTTGCCTGGCTATGGGAGGTGGACAGTATAGGAGGGCTCAGTTAGACAGGGCTCTGTGCAGACCTCTTTTCTTTTTGCTCCACGCCACAAAGGGAAGAAGAGGTCTCCTTTTAGTCACTCCACAGTGTTTGTTTTTGTTTTTTTTTCCCATGAGCAGAGCTTTCCCATTACAGCCTGCATAAGGTTATCTCATAGTGTCCATTGTATGGTTCTGGGATGGCTTCATCCATTTCTTTATTACCAGACTAGCCCAGCAGACCTCCTGCTGCTTAAATCCTTGGGCTGTGACTGCCACACACAGATAAGTAGAAACTGTGGTAAGGATACTAATGGTTGAGATGCTGTATGGCTTTAGTTCTAGCATAATATTTCACTGTCTTCACCAGAGTTCCTTTCTCTCCAGAAGACAGCTGCAGAGAGGTTATACATGACTCAAAAATGGGAAGGAAAAAGTTTTATTAAAAAAAAATGCAGAGATGAACTCTTTCTCTTCATTTCTCTCAGCACCTGTAATGCCCTTCTGCCATTTCAGTGTGTTACAGACTAAATATTTATTTGATCATTTGTAGATCACTCAGAAGGAACGAGAAAAACATTTAATAAAGAGATGACTTGGTCTTCTGATCAACATATGGCATGCCAAAAAAGAAAGGGCTACAGGTCACTGACCTTACCAAACCAAAATTACACTTCAGTTTACAGTGCAGTTTAGTGTCATTCAGTGTTTTCCCTTTTGTAATATTCTTTGACAAAGCAGCCAAAGAACACATTACCTGAAACAACAAAGTGATTAATGACTTGTCTGCTAATTTTTCAAATGCTATTTGAAAATGCTGCTTCTTACTCATTCTTGCTGGGAATTTGCTTTTGCCATCATAAATTCATCCTATTTAACTGTGGGAAGAGGTTCTGTATGTTGGAGTGCTGTGATGTATTCTCATTTCTTGTATGCTGCCATGTTTCTCTAACTTCCATTTACTTCAAGTTCGTGTTCTTTTATTTTATTTTATTGCAAATATTAACTAATCAGAAATAACGGATCATGAAAACTGTTGATATCTTTGGTGTAAAGGAAGAGGTAGTTCAGAGGGCAGGACAAGGAGCACTTCAGCACAAACACTGGTGGTTGTGAGACTTCTTCGTGCTCTGGGACCTTCTGGTGAGAAATGAGCTGCAACACTAAGCACTGTCCCCTGACATGGAGGAATCTCTGCCTGTAGTTCCTAAGTGGCCTCTACTCCTCATTGTAAGATAGAGGCTGACACTGGGAGCCAGCAAGGTGCTAGCAGCAGGAAACAATCCATATGTGCTTTTGGCCTCTAAATTCCTTTTTCTTTGGTGTTATGAAATACTGAATCCAACCTTCACTCTTAGTCCCAGATTTTTCAAAGTGCTTGCAACTCAATCTGCATATTGCAGTTCTGTCATATACATCGATGCCCAAGTGCAAGTGGATCTCATGTAGATGTTTTCTTGAGTGTGAGTCTTAAGTGATGGGACTGGGACTTCAGATTTTAAACATCTGTGAGAAAACTATTCCAGATAGATAGAGCAATGGACAAGCTGAAGTCCTGTAAAGTTGGCTCTGGTGGAAGGATGATAGTGAGCAGCCTTTTATGCGAATGACACTTGTCACAACCATGATCCCAAGTCTGTACTGAGAAACAGCAAATTTGGCTTATACTAAGAAAGAGAGAAAATCACTGATGTGCAGATCTTGCCAGCAATTTGGACAGTGCTCTGCTGTCCTCTGGGAAAAAGCCATGGAATTTTTTTTTACCTTTTGAGTGGTGAAGACTCCAGGGAGTCTGTGATAGTTGGAGTAAGAACCTGGGTCTGCCTCTGGGCTCTTTACAGAAGGACATGTAGGTTTTTTTCTTGTGCTGCATGCTCTTCAGCAAGAGGCACCCCACAGTAGGACACAGAAGCCTAGGGAGACCTAAAAGATTTCTCCTCCACAAGCATGAGTCAGGCAGTGCCACACAAGCTTCCTATTTCTGGGAGAGAAGGTGAAAACTGCCTGGCCTTTCTTTTCAGGAATGGGCAAAGAAGTGGGAAATCTGCTGTTGGAGAACTCGCAGCTGCTGGAGACCAAGTAAGGAACTGTTGCGTGCTGTGAACTACCTGCCTAATTATAAATGAGATGTCATCTTGAAGGAGGTCTTGGCCTAGAACTCCTGCCTCACAGGGACTTGCTCATTTATCTAACAGGTTGTCATGAATACTTTTTGTCCTTCAATTCTAGAAGAGGAATGGCTCTTCTGAGGAGCTTTCCTAACCGCAGGCACTTCGGTGAAGTCTCAGGGCATGTGCTGGTAGGGTCTGATCCCAACTGAAATCAATGGCAAGTTTTTAATTTACTTCAGTGTAGATCTAGGTGTGGGTTTGAGCCTCTGTGAGGGCATTGTTGTTTATAGGCTTTTTTATTTGCAAGGCTTGCTGTTTGTAAATAATTTTTTCTTACTATTTTCTCACTATGGAGAAGTTTTTTCAAAAATTTAGTAGTTGATAAAAAAAAAGTAGACAGTGTAATCGACTTATTTTTTGAGAAAGGCTGGAGAAGCAGATGCTAAAACTAAGCAGCTAGGAAGAGGAAAGCAAAATACTCTCAGGGGAGAGTTGGAGAACTATGAAAGGAAGTTGCTGATTTTAAAGGTTTTAATATATTTAAGAGCTGATTGGTAATGCCTTTTCTTGTATCACCATCATCCAGTTACAGATAACAGCAGTTCTTCAGGTCACATTTCAGATCTTCATTCTATTAACAATAGATTTGAGCTTTGTGCAGGTGATAGCATACCCTACACCTGCTTTCTTTAGTACTCTGCTGTCTTCTTAAGGAGATGTTGGTCTGTTGGTAAAGACACAGGACTGGACAAACCTCATCCTGACCAATTGTGGTGATTTCTGTGTTCTGCATTTCCTTCTTGTCAAAATCTGTTTTTCTATAAGTTATGGCTGGACTGACTTGTTCAAATACACTCATTTCAACTCTTCTTGTAGTGCCTGTGACTTTAGTTTCAGGTCTCTCTTATGGACAGCTGCTGGGTTTAGGCATTTTTGTTTACTGTCCCTTTCACACCTTTAAGAAATGCTTTGAACGTTGTGAAGAATGATTTGATTGCCAAGGTGGACCAGCTGTCTGGAGAGCAAGAAGTGCTGAAAGGAGAGCTTGAAGCAACAAAGCAAGCCAAAGCCAAAATGGAAACGAGAGTCAAGGAGCTGGAGGAGGAGCTGAAGAGGTGAGTGGTTCATGCCCAGCCCTGGGAGCAGGGAGGACATGAGTGATAAACCCAGTTCCTCAGTTAGTTTTCCTCTGTTTCCTTCAGGGACACTAGCATTGTAATTCAGAGGTACCTTATAAAGCACTTTGAGGCTGATGGTAGGTGCCTGACATATTTTTAGTATTATGTTGTTCCCATTGGATTGAAACAAATTCCTGAATCTTAGAAAACTTACAGAATTTTTCTCCCCAGGACTAGGATTTTGCAACAGCAACAGCAAATGCATTCTCCCAGGAGTTAAATGCTCAGAGTTTCAATTCACAATTAAAAAAAAACAACATGGGGTGTGGGTGGGTGGTGGAATTTCAGAATCAATAGTTTTGAGGGTAATTGTCAAGAGCTTGATCATGGCAGCAGCCAAAACAGCTCTTAAAGGTATGGTTGCCCATTCATTTAATGAAAGAGCTAATACAGATTCCCTCAAACAGTATTTAAAAACCTCTGTTGTTAATTGCTTCATTGATCATGCTAGTGAGGATAGATTTTGAAGTCATATGTAGGTATCATTTAGAAATTGGCTGAACTGTTTCAGTGGTGCTTACATGAAACATTGCAAAGAAATGAGGTGATGTTGGGGAGACCAGTCAGAGTAACATGCTGAAAGAGAGAGGGAAATACATAGGAGAAGCATCTCATAATTCACAGTTTGAAAACATTTCCTCGTGATGCATGCAGACAGACCTGCCCATAAATGATTCTCCTCCAAAACACTTCAGGGCCAGCCATGGTATCACTTGCTGGTTTGATGCCTTTCTTCCTGTTTCCTAGAGTGAAATCTGAAGCGATTGTTGCCCGGCGAGAACCCAAAGAAGAGGTGGAGGATGTAAGCAGCTATCTCTGTACAGAATTGGTATATTACATTACTAAAATGCCTGCGGGGAAAGGGGGTTTATATACTTGCTCTGTCTTACTTCATGTATTTGAGTCCTGAGATGCAGATTTAACTGCATTCACGAGGGCAAAGCCAGTGACCTGTGGGTTGTTGCAGATGAGTATTACTAGTAGATGCCATGAGATAGCTTCTTCATACAACTGTCAAATCATAGTTTGTCCAAGGTGAGCAGCCAACACCATGACAATCCCCTGTGTGATGGGGTTTCTGCAGAACAGTACCAGAGCAGTGTCCTGCTTGGCACCTTCCTGTTTTGTTGGTTCTCTCTTAATTTTCACTGGCAGTGTCCAGTGTGGGTTCTTTAAGAGCCTTGTGTTAGTCAGGCTTCCCCAGAGGGGCTTGTCTCCATGGTGGCAGTGAAGCTGAAAGTCATGATGACATGGTGATGACAGCTTTGCAGCAGTAACTGTCTTCTTTTATTAGCTCTGTATTCTCAATCTTGAAGAAGTTTGGTTTTGTTTTTTTTCTTTGGTCATTATTTCTTTTACATGAGACAGATGTACCTGTTACAGGACACACAAGGCTCATGGACTGTCCTTATACGACAGCTTTGTCTGAGGTAGAGGCTTTTTCAGCAAAGACCAACTATAGCCAAAAAAGGCAAACCAAAGCAGTAACAGATTTTTCCTTGTAAATGCCACTCTGCTAGAACAGGGAACTGGATACACTTCTTTTCAATATTGCTGTGTTCTTACTTTGTACAAGGTACTGGAGCAGGTTCAGTTCTAGCCTAGTTCTCCTGAATTAGCTGGGTTAAACTTGTTCTGGTAAGAATTTAGATAGATAGGAAAAATTTCACGTTGTACTTCTGCAGTGCTGAAGAGGACTGGATTTCTCTCAAGCTGAACTAACTGGGGTCTGGCTTTTTTTAATTGAAGAAAAAAAAGTTTGTAAAATTCCTTTTGATTTATAAACTTTTTTGACTAGTCATACAGGCTTATTCCAAGTTCAGTGAGGCTGGAGAGGAAGTTGGTGAATTCGTGCAATTCCAGTACTCAGCAGCCAGGCCAAGATTGGGAATTGCCACAGTCTAGGCACAACCCAGTACCACTTCCCCAAGTCCTTATGTTTTCTTTTTTTTGAGATATTTTCCCCAACTTATCCATGTTGTTCTCATTTTCTGCTCCAAAAAAGAGACAAACTGAATCTCATTTTTGTTGCTTCTGAACCCAAAGCTGTGTGTTCCCTCATTTGAAGGCCAGGTTGTATTAGCAAAGAGGAAAAGGTCTTTCTTTAGCTTCTTGTGCCCTACAGTTTTATCAGTGTGTGCCAAAAGACTGCCTCCTTCCTAGTCCCCTCAGGAGGATGACTGGCATTACCCAGATTTCCCTTCTGCTTGTGACTGGATTTACTAATGAACTAAAACCTGGGTTTCCAGACTTGTGGACCAGTGGACCTCTGTCCATTCTCAGATCCTTGCAGACTATCAAAGCGCCTTGCTGGCAACAATCCCTGAGTGGGGTTTTCAATTTGGTGACAGCTTAAATTTCAGAATGTCAAAATTCTAATTTCCATGGGTTTGCAGAACACCCCAGATGTCCGTGGGCCATAGTTTGGAGCTCTCTTGTCTGGAATTAGAGCCTCGTGTGACAAAATCGGGGTAATCAAACAGGAGAACCAACCAATGTGTCTGTTTGTCTCCCGATTTGCCCTGTACTAACCTCAATCCCATTCCATCTCTTGCTGGCTGAAGCAGTGCTCCTCCCCCCTGCAGGACAACATTCCCATAGCTCAGCGCCGCCGCTTCACCCGTGTGGAAATGGCCCGGGTGCTGATGGAGCGCAATCAGTACAAAGAGAGGCTGATGGAGCTCCAGGAGGCCGTCAGGTGGACAGAGATGATCAGGTGAGCCTGGGTGCTGGTAGGCATTCCTCTTGAGGACAGAACCTGCCCATCTCCTGGAACCCCTGCTGAGGTTTGGCTTAACGTTTTCCAAACTGTAGGTGATTCTCTCCTGGTTCCTAATTCTTTCTCTCTCTTCTTTCTCTCTGAGCCTGGGCTGCAAATCTCAAGGTGTCATCGTTACTTGGAGACAGTTGTTTGTCTTGCTTGTTTCTTGTGTGCTAACTAAGCTAGAAGAAGTTGTAAAGAAGAGGGATACTTCTGCTTCATGAATTCTAGAGGCTATGGCTTGAAGTGAATATAATGCTGGTTTTTATAGTTACCAGACTGGTACTTTGGCAATGAGAGTGTTGTAGTGGGTTGATAACATTTTGAACTGAACGCACTTGCATTTCATGTTCGTGTTGAAACCTAAAGTGTTTGGATGTGCTTTCATTAAGGACAGTGCATGTCACTTCTTCCTCTGTTGTGCTTTGAAACATCTTAGAATAAATTCTGAATTTTGACATAGCTTCCTTGATGAAAATGACCTGCTGGTAGGCAGAAGCTTGGGTAAAAGATGCTGAAATTAACTTTGTTCTGCTGTGTTTGTCCTTAGAGCATCCCGTGAGCACCCATCTGTCCAGGAGAAGAAGAAATCCACCATTTGGCAGTTGTAAGTTCCTTGGTGGTTTGTGTAAGATTAAGAGAAGGGGGGAAGTTGTTTCCATTTCTACTTTGGACAGCAACATAATGGACTCTGACATTAATGAAATATTAACTAAAATTTGCTAGCTGAAAACTTTTACCTTCAAGGGTTTCCTTTGTCCTTAGTGAAGTTAAAATCAGATCTCAATATCTACACTGGTATTGTGTTACAAGCTGAAAAAAAATCAGAAACATTCTGGAATGGAAATATATATGTGTTCACAATCATTTTTAATGAAGGTCTGTTTTCAGAAGTGTTCCTTTTCCAGAAGTTAAAACCACCTTATGTCAATCCAGCTGAGGACTTAGCTCTGTGTTGAAGTTGGGCAATTTTCATGAACACCCCCTGACTGTGTACCTCTTGCTTCCCCTGTTGTGAATCTGTGAGGTGTTGTCTCTCCAGGCACTTTTTCTCTTATTTCTTGGCCTTTGTCTGTCCCTAGCTTCAGCCGCCTGTTCAGCTCTTCCTCGAGTCCCCCACCAGCAAAGAGGACCTATCCATCTGTGAACATCCACTACAAGTCTCCAACAACAGCAGGGTTCAGCCAGCGTCGCAGTCACACCATGTGCCAGATCTCCTCCGGCAGCCGAACCCTCGAGTTCTTCCCTGATGAGTGAGTCCCAGTGCTGTGTGTCAAGCCAGGCTTCCCTGCAGCTCTCCCAGGCAGCAGTTTTTCTTAAAATAGGCTGTTTTCCACTTTCTTTAAAGTCATGTGGTGTTAATATGTTTCTGTCTCTTGTGGTTTAGCTGCCTGGTATTTCACTTGCGTGTTACCCTGTGGATGGGCTCAGCAAACTTTGTCCTCCCAAACACATCACTGCCATGGCTGTTCCTATCAGGAGGGACCACTGGAGGCTACAGCTGGCCTGGGCCCTTATTCTGCACTGGTGTTTGCAGCCTGTGTGACACAGTCAAGCAGGGCTTTTGTGGTAGGATGTGATGGCAGCACTGGGACAGCAGGATGAAATGTGTGGCCCGACCCAGTTTAGATGAGGAGTTTAGATGAAGACAAAAGTTCTCTCAACAGCACATTTAGGTTACAATATTTGTTTTAATCTTAACAGTGCTAAAAAAAGAACCTGTAAGTGTAGCTACTGCAGTCATGTCCTTACCCCTTAGGTCTCTGACATGAAGAGAGAAAACTTCTGTGCTTTAGTTGTTTCTACCATTAGGAGGTTGTATACTTGTTGCATGTGTTATGTTTTTGTGGAAGGACTTTTGAGAATGTGATGGCAAAGTATTTTAACTTCTGCTGTAAGAAGGATTTGTTGAAATGGTGCTAGATCAAGAGAAGAGAGATTGTCATTAGAAGGGTAACTTGGTATTTAATAGATCCCCACTGCCTTTATTCTGTTCTTTTTATCTGATTACAGTATGATAGTCATTGTGTGGTATCTGAGTGCTTTTCAGCAGTGCATTAAAAATGTGGCTAACTGCTGTCAGAAGCTGTTTGTTCTCTCATCCTCTCCCCAGGGGAGGAAGCATGTGCAGGGAAATGTTTTGGTTTTGGCAGGAGGTTGTTCTTATTTGAACTATATATTCTGTGTGTGTAGAGGGGTTTTTATTTTGGATTGGATTTTTTTGCTGATCTTTGTATCTTGGAAGTATACTTTAAAAACCTCTTGAGAACTGAAACTGAAACTGATATTAAAACAGCTTTTGTTTATATTAAAATCTATCTGAAGAATTCACAGATCACTTTTTCTTTTAACCTTTGCCAGTGCAAAGCTGGAGTTGTTCTGTGGGAACCAGCAGTTTCAGCAGCAGTTAGGGCATATTTTCCTTGCCGGCAGAGGAAGCTTTAATGTGGATATAAGAAATAGTTGACTTTAATGAGGAAGGGAAGAACTCAAAATGCCTTCCTGATGGGGATGTCAGATCAATAAATTGTAACAGCTAAGCAAAAATGGGTGTAATGTCATAGATTCACAGGCCTGATGCAAAGCTGATTCCCTTTTTCTGAAGTTCTCTTGGAGCATTGAAGAGGAGATGATCTGGCCTGCCACATTGCTTGGGTGACCAGGAATTAGAGATTATGGATGCCTACACGTGCTTCTTAACAGGGTTTTCCTCTCTCAGATTTCCTGCCTCAGTTTGCAAAATGGATTTCGGTTTGATTTGTGTTTCCTCCCCTCGCTACGGCGACGCTCCCTTCATCTTCAGCTTTTATTTTAACCACAGACAGGGAAGTGATGCTGTTGCTTCTCTCCTCAGTGACTGCACGTCCTCGGCCCGCCGGGAGCAGAAGCGGGAGCAGTACCGCCAGGTCCGGGAGCACGTGCGGAACGACGACGGGAGGCTGCAGGCCTGTGGCTGGAGCCTCCCAGCCAAGTACAAGCAGGTAGGGACTGTGCTCTGGACAGGCTGGGGGACATTGTCCCTCACAGGGAAACCAGTGATGACCCAACTCTCCCACTAGTAATGCTAGTGCTTAAATATTTCACTCAGAGGTATCATATGTGTGGTTTATTTGTGTGGTAATTGTAGGCATAGATCTTTCCTGTATCTCCACCAAAGTCAGTGGAGGGGGCATTCCTCTGCCTGAAGGTGCATAAAGAACCTACCCTAGATTTATTTATCCAGAGCCCAGTATGTTTTTATTTTCTTTGGTATAACTGGGCTTGAACATGAGATATTTCATTTATACTCTGAGAATTTCACCATTCAATTAGTATAAAAAAACAAATGCAGTGCAGTTTGCTCCCACTTCTCTCCAGCAGTAACCAAAAATCAAATCTCATCAGCCTCATTTGTTGACCTGTGACCCATTTGACTGGTCAAAGACCACCTGAAAGGAGTCTTGCAGTGTGGTTTGAAAGTGAGTGAGTTTCAGTCCCTAGTGGAAAGTGACAGCAGCGTTTGAACTTCCTTGCAGGGAGCATCTGTTAACAATCCTTTCTCCATCAGCAGTGCAGTGTGTGGCCTCTGCTAACCATCACCAGGGCACCGTGTTGTGGTGAGAGAGGCAGTCTCTTGGACAGGCAGCTCCCATCCCTATAGGGACTATGGCATAGACAATGTGAGATGAAGCCTCAGCAGCACCCATCTCTGAGGCTAGAAAGTTCAGTTCTGCCATATTGGTTCCACCTGTCTTATGACAGCCCAGTGGGTACAGGTTTGGATTGTTTTGTTTGTCTTCTCTTCCCCCACAGCTGAGTCCTAATGGTGGTCAGGAAGATAATAGGATGAAAAATGTCCCCGTGCCTGTATATTGTCGGCCTCTTGTAGAGAAGGACCCAACCATGAAGGTGAGTTGTCTCTTCACACATAGAAAGGGGACATGGAGTAAGCAAAGAATTTTTGTTGCAAAATGTGCAGTTTTTACAGCAATCTTTTTTTTTTTTTAATTACATGCTTCAAGTTCTGTCTTTTACTTCTTTGTTTTTTAGATGGTGGTTTCTAGTGTTTGTAAGGAAAAGAGAGGCATGTACCTCTCTCTGTGAGGACATAACTCTCAGCTGATTCTGGTTGCCAGGTGCCATGCTTCTGTCTTGCATCTTATGCTTTTTTGAGACAATTTTACTCTAATAAGGCTATTGCTAAAATTCCTTAGGGGTATAATACAGAACAGTATAAAAATTCATGAAAACGAGCAGGTGAAAGTAAAAGTGCATTTCACCATTCCTTTTTCAATCCCGCTGTTGACTGGGATTCATTGGTAAGAAGCCAAAATTGTCTAGAGCTCATTTTGGGAAGCTATGTCTATGTGCTAGAATATTTAGAGTAGAAATGTAGAGAATAGAAGGACATCTCACTGCAGATAGTACATCTATTTGCTGTAACTGGTTGTTTTGAAATAGGCAGTTATTAACTTCAGAGCTTATTTTCAGCTGTCATTCTGATGTTCTAAGAAAATTTTTACTTGTTAGTTGTTTCTTCAAGGCTGGTGTAATCTTTGGATAATAGTCTGTTCAGCATCTGTCCTTTATGATTTGGATAAATCCTATATTTGTTTCTGTAGTCCTGGTTACAGCATCCTTTTAAAGTACTATCTGGATATAGCTCATAGATTGTCTAAATTTGATTTTAAAAAATAGTGTGCTTATTTCACTCTACATGTGTTATTTAGGGAGCTAAACCAGCAGGCATATTTTCCATAAACTCTTAAATTCTTTAAATAGCTCTCTGAGGTCAGACCAGTACTAATTTTCTAGGCAAAGGAATGTGTGAGGAAGCAGAAGATTGCAAGGAGGGTACTAGAACAGGAGTGCACTGGATGTGTATCCTCAGCAAAGCAGTCACTGTCAATTCTAGTTAAGCAGTCATGCTTATTGTACCCTGAGGCAGTAACATCTGCCATGTCCTGCTTGCTTTGCTGCAGTCAGAAACCCCAGAGTCAGAAAAAACATGAGGACATTTCAGAAGCCTGTTTTCAGTTATGAACCTGATTTTTTTTTTTTTAATCTTAGTCACATCTGATTAAAAAAAAAATCTGTGATTTTCACTGTTACAGAGGACCTTAATCTTACCTCTATAAAATCTGACAATGTCTTTGAGTAGAAATCAAAAAGATCTGTTGCTTCCAACTAAATATTTTAGGTGTTTGACATCTGTCCACAGCTCTCTACAAAGGTGCCTAAATTTAAGAAGACCAGGAAACTCCAGAGTCTTAGTTTAATTTTCTTATTTCTGTTACTTAGCTATGGTGTGCAGCTGGAGTCAATCTCACTGGATGGAGACCTTTGGAGCAGGAGCCTGGAAATGGGCAAAAACTGGATCCTGGACGTGATCCCCTCACCTGTGATAGGGAAGTTGAAGGCGAGAACAACAAAAGTAACCACACATCTCCAGAGAAGAAAAAGGTTAGAAAATAAAATGGATTATTTTTATTTCTATCCTCTGTTTTCTCTCATTGCACCCCTGACACCCCCCCCCTCTCACTAACGTTGTACTATGCTGTGTAATTCTTGAACTTGCACTGCTGAGGCATCATCTTGTGGGGCAGGGTTGTGGTCTTCTGGCTCTTCAATAACTTTCTGAGTGATTTGGATGAATCATTAAGGATAAATTTTTCCAACTTCTCCTTTTAAATGTTTGGAATTTTGCAAAAATTCCTAGTAGTAAGGGGAATTTAGTGCTTGATGAAGTTGCTGGGAAGATCATGAAGTCCTCATCACTGTAAATTAAAAAAAATTACAAATAAATTCAGGCAAAGCTTTGTTAAAAAGAGCATAGACAGCAGAGTCCACAAGTCCATTTGGTTCAGAATCTGAAGCTCTTGAAATTTATTCCAGCTGGTTTTTTAGAAGCCTTAAGCATTGTTTGGGTTTTGGTTTTTAAATAACCAAGCTGTAACTTGCAGATAATAATACAATGTTTTATCCTTTGTGGTTTGTGAGGGTTTTTTTCCACAGCTGTCTTATACTGCTGTCCTATAGTCTTCTGAGCACATCCCAGTTCTGTGGCACTCTGTCTAAAGTGAGAGTTCAGTGATTCAGTAGTCAGACATCTCATGAAATAAATAAATGGCCAAACTCCTCTTGCCCTAAAGAGCCAGGGAGGCTCTTTGGCCAGTGTTTTGGGTATGAGTGTGGCAATGTGAATGGATTTGCATAGCTCATGATTTATTTGAATCAGCTAGGAAGAAATGTGGCTCTTTGAAGGCAGCAGTGTGGTATTTTCATGTGTAAATGTTGCCAGGCCCTAACAGACTCAGTCTGATCTGAAAGGAGCACTGATTCTGCCCTTGTGTTTGCTCTCCTGAAGGCAAAGGAGCTCCATGAAGCAGATGCCACGTCCAGTCGTGTCTGGATCCTCACAAGTACTCTGTCAACAAGTAAAGTTGTAATTATTGATGCCAACCAGCCTGGCACAGTGGTGGACCAGTTCACTGTCTGCAATGCTCATGTGCTCTGCATCTCCAGCATCCCTGGTAAGTGGGGGCCCAGGCACTGGTTGTGATCTGCACAGGGTCACCTGCTCCACTTAGAAGTGACAAATGTAGTGTCCTCACTTCAGTACTAACCCTTGGGACACTCCTGCATTCTGTAATTGTCCCTCAAAAACCATAACTCAGATCTTGCCACCTTGTAGGACTTCTCTGTGTAAATCCTTTGCTGTTGAACATCCAGCAGATTGTTCCTTTGGCACATAAAGGATGCTTCTTGGGAGCAAGAGTGAGTCTTGCTTAGGTTCTGTAGCTGCCCTGGCTGTTGATGCTAGGCATTGAGGGGATTTGCTATGCTGTGGTGCCTCACCAGGGCAGGGAACCCTGAGAGTCAGCATCTTCTGTCCCTCAGGAATACTGCTGCATTTAAATTAGCAGTGACAGCTAGATTTACAGGAGAATCTGTTCTTTGCCCTTCAGCGGCCAGTGAGAGTGATTATCCTCCAGGCGAGATCTTTTTGGAGGGAGATGTAAATCCTGAAGAGTCATCTGGAACAGATGGTGTCTTGGCAGGAATCACTCTGGTGGGCTGTGCGACCCGCTGCAATGTGCCACGGAGCAACTGTTCCTCACGTGGTGACACACCTGTACTGGACAAGGGACAGAGTAAGTTTTGGGACATGATAATTAGTGGCAGTCCAATTACAGCTGGTCCCATACGAGCCTTACAGCTGCATCCTCCTGTCCTTGAATTTACTTTCTTGATGTGGTTCAGGAAGACCAAAGGCTCTTTTGGTACATTTCACTGTAGAGCCCTTCTTTTCTCTCTGAGTGATCCCCATCCCTGGTTCCAGGGGTTGTGCAGCAGGGTGTTTTGGACAGGTGATATATTTGCCCTCCTACGATTGCTTTTGTTGTCATTTCTTTCTCCTCTGAACCTTGTTCTCATGCCAAGTCTGTTAAGCCCATACAAAACCTATGATGCCCTTGCTGACTCCATACTGTGGTGGGCAGCCCTGGAGAACTTCTGATGTTTTACTAGTCACACATTGTGCCTCACTTTAAAATAGCCTCTGTTCCCTATCCAGGCAGAAAAGACTGGATGAGCTGCAGACTGTGGTGCTGGCTCAGGGCTTGATTGAGTTTGTCAAGGAAGGATAAATTGAAAACCAACCATCCCAGTTTCTGTGTGGCTGACTTACCAGCTCATTCCCCAGTATGTCCCACACTGTTCTTTGTCTTTCAGGTGAGGTGGCTACTGTCTGCAATGGGAAGATCAACCAGTCCCAGTCTACTGAGGAGGCAACAGAAGCTACAGAGGTACCAGAGGGTGGTCCAAGTGAGGCAGAGCCTGCTGAGGCCCGGCCCGGGCCCCTCACGGAACATATCTTTACAGATCCAGTCCCTGCACAGGCACCTCTTAGGCAGAACGGGTAGGCAGTCTGGGGCCAAAGGGCCAGTTCAGCTATTTATCACCTCTTTTTTCCTAAGTTTTTTGATATGAGAAGCTGCCTGATTTTCTGATAAAGTGCAAAACCTTTTTCAGTTTTGTGCCCAAATAGTATTGCAGATGGTATGATAAGAAGAGAAAGAAATGAAATTAAAATAAACATGGTTCAGCCTGCAGCAGATCGTGTCAGCTGTTAAAGTGCAAATATTTGATCTCTGGTTATGAGCTGAAGCTAAGACAAATCTTCCAAAGCACATGTGCAATTAATATTTTTCCTAAAGGAGCTTATGGATTTGTGTGTAAAAATGATTGAAGTACTTCATATTTGTTACTGTCAGGAAAAAAGGGAAGTTTTGCAAATTTGCAGGCTCAGGAGTCAAGCAGTTAAAAAATACTTAAAGGAAGGAAGCAATTTGTGTGTACCACTGCCCTTATCTGCTTGTGCAAGCCAGACTGTGAGCACAGGTGGGCATAGTATGCTGTGAGTAAAAGCCTCTGAAAATGTTCTTTTGCCTCTTCAGGGAGAATGAGCAGCTGAAGACAGAGTCAAGCACAACACTGCCAGATCAGGAATTGAATGGGGATGCTGCTGGGACCAGTGCTGCCCCCACCATGTGGCTGGGAGCACAGAATGGCTGGTATGCTTCCCTTGGGCTGGCACCCCCCTTCTCTGGGCTCCACTTTTCATGTCCTTTAGTTCACTTCTTGTTTCTGGTACAGGTTTTCATTGCTTATTGTTGTTCTGAGCCCTCAGCTTATCATAGGCTCAGGGATTTAACCTCCCTTTCTTACCTAACCTCCACCTTTCCTAACAGAAAAAAAAAAGCCCAGTCATGCTGAAGCTGTGGGGTCTTGCTGCTAACCCTCCTCAATCTGCCCTTTTTCACAGGCTTTATGTGCACTCAGCTGTATCCAACTGGAAGAAGTGTCTGCACTCGATAAAGCTGAAGGACTCTGTTCTGAGTCTAGTGTAAGTGTGCATGCCAAGGGACATGGGAAGAGAAGGTCCAGTGCCTAAGCAATGTTTTGGGTGGGGGGGTAGCAGCTCTCTGTCAGTCACCTATTTCTTTGCTATTTTAAGTGAGGAAAGTTTCCTGAGGTTTTTCTTATTGGAAAGCCTCATACTGAGCCATTTTCCTGCTCAACTGCAGAGCTGATACAATTCAGTGAATAAGGTACTAAATGAGATTAGCAGTGTCAGGAGGAAATCAGTGAGGAAGAGAGAGGCAAAATTTCACTGGGGTGTAAATGAGGTGGAATTTGTTGAAATTGATGGAGTTTATAGTGTGAAGGAGAAGTCAACCTCAACAGGAAATTATGGGTGATCTTAACACAGTGAAGGTAAGTGGTATGACCCTTGTCCCTTGCAGGATTTTCCTGCAGGTACTAAACTGCAGGGGAGTTGTAGAGAGAATATAAAGATGGTGTGTGTGTGTATGTCAGAAAGGATTTGTTAGTCCCTTACTTCTACAGAATTTTCTAAGTATTTCTTTTTCTGTGATTTCAGGCATGTGAAAGGGAGAGTCCTTGTTGCTCTGGCAGATGGAACATTAGCCATATTCCACCGGGCAGAAGGTAAGAATCAATGTAACAAGAGAAAAACAAACTTGGCCAAAAGTGTAGGGATCGATTAAATGCTGTTCTGAGTTGAGAAGGAAAGGTACATATTATACTCATGTGATCCTTATCTTAGAACATGTAAGGCACACATTTATCACCTTTTTCTGAATAAAAACATGCAGCATGTAGCACATGCAGAGTAAATGCAACACTTTCAGGAGCACACAGGCTGTGCAGTTGTTTGAGGTGTTCTTTTTTCAGTTTAATGCATTTGGGCCATATCAGTGTTGCTGTACATTCCCAAATTACCTGCAACAGTAGTTGTTACAGCTCAGGAGGGCTGTATCTGAGCAGATCCATTGTAGGTGGGTCTGCTGCTTTCCAGAGAAGCTGGGCTCTGTGGAAGCAGTGGGATTGCTCACTGCATACACAGCAGGTAGAGCTGGGATTTTCTGGAAGTACCTAACAAATGAAACCTTTGGATTTCACTTGGTCAGTTTTTCATGCTGTGAAAAAGAGGTGTTTGAGTATTTTGATGTCCCTTAATCTTGTCACTTCAAAATAGTTTTTTTGGATTCTCTATTTCTTGTCCTTCTCACTGTAGTAGGTTTTGTTTCCCTATAACTTGGGCAGTTCCTGAGCTCTGTTCATACCTGACAGCACATGGGAATTTGCTAACTGTGACTAATGTTTGCATATTAAGAACTTATTGATTGAGAAGCAGTTTATCCGGCAAGCTGAAATACAGAGATTTCTGGTTTTGTGCAATCTGAATTTTCATTCAGCCTTTGTCATGAGTTTAAGTTTGACCATTGTCACACAAAAATTATTCCCAGCAGAAGAGAAATCATTGTGACATAGAGGCCACCTGTCTATGAAGGAGACATATATGTATATGAGAATGTATATGCCTGGTTAGTTAGAAAACAAGCATGAGAGATTGGAGATTCTTTCTCCTGGATTTGACACTTTGGGGAACTATTATCCATCTATGGTATGAGGAAGCCTCACCACAAGGATTCTCCTGGTTTCTGCATAGTCTTGCTAGGCTTAAGGTTGTTTAAGTTAGCCTATTTTGAAGAGCTTTCAGCCCAAAAAACTAAACTTTATTGTTATGTGTTTCATAAGCATAGGGCTGAGCCTAAAAAATTAATATGGCTTCATGGGAAGATCAGAGACATAAGCAAAATGAGCATTTGAGTATTAGCTAAGCCGATATCCTTAGATATACATGAACAGGTAGGTGATTCTGTTGTATAATGACATGTCATGAAGGAGCTGCATTTTTCCACACTTGTTTTTCACCTTAGATGGTCAGTGGGATCTCAGTAATTACCACTTAATGGACCTTGGTCACACTCACCATTCCATCCGCTGCATGGCTGTTGTGTATGATAGAGTCTGGTGTGGCTACAAGAATAAAATCCATGTTATCCAGCCTAAGACAATGCAGATTGAGGTAAGAGCCAATGTGTGTATGTGTATGCATGCACATGCTTCTATTGTATTTATTCTTAAAAGCTGTTTTTTTGGCTGCAGTGTATGGGAATGCAGAGCCTTGGTACTGTTATTGCTGATGGTATGACCCATCTGTCCATCTGGGTCATGTTATATATTCCTTCCTCCCTTTGCAGAGCTTAAATCTCCAGATAAGCCTAAACTGAGCACTTTCTTTGCCTTTACTAGAGAGTTTATGAGGCCACATACTGTACAAATCTACATGTGTGCTTTATAGCCACCCTTCACATATGGTCTAAGACTTTTCTGTCTGTAGGCATTGTGGCACAAAGCAGGAGCACAGTTATCAAGCCCCAGTGATTCTACTTACCTAAGAAAAAAAATTACAGTTAGAGCCTCTTGGTTGAAATCCAATACAGTCATGGTGGATATTAGGAAGAATTTCTTTACTGAAAGAGCAGTCAGGCACTGGAATGGGCTGCCCTGGCAGTGGTGGAGTCGCCATCACTGGAGTTACTGAAAAAATGTTTAGATTTGGCACCTGAGGACGTGCTCTAGTAGGATGGTGTGTGTTTCTTCTGGGTTGACAGCTGAATACAGTGATCTTAGAGGTCTTTTCCAGCTGTGACAAGTCTGTGATTCTGTGTGGTTCTGGTACAGATGTATTTCAGAGTGCTTAGCATAAGTCTTAGCAAGAGGAGGGGAGCTGAATCTGAAATTCTTGTCAGTGAGCCAAGGCAGTTTGATCTTTGGAATTTATACTGGAGTTGTTTTCCTTTTCTACTAAACACATTGAAAGCTCTTGGTTTTTAAATGTTGGTTTTTTAAAATGTTGTTTCTCCTGACGTGGTCTGCACAGGTGATAATCTCTGCAGAACTGCTGTACAGCTCATCATTTCAAGCAAGGGATTTTCTATGTAGTTCTGAGGTCACTGGCATTGACACATTTTTCTCTGAGAGCTTTGAAACCCAAACGAGTGTTTTTAATTGAGAAAGATGGAGTATATGTGTAGATCATGACAAAGGGTTCTGTGAGCTCACATCAGTACACCTGTCTGGCATTTCAGAAATCTTTTGATGCCCACCCTCGGCGGGAGAGTCAGGTGCGACAGCTGGCATGGATTGGGGATGGAGTGTGGGTTTCTATCCGCCTGGATTCCACTCTGAGGCTTTACCATGCACACAGCCATCAACATCTGCAAGACGTCGACATTGAGCCTTACGTCAGCAAGATGCTAGGTGAGGCAGTAGGGACTGTCAGAGGATGGTCTGTTGCCTGCTGAGATCAGAGGGAAATTTTACCAGTGGTTTAGTTTGCCCAAAGTCATAACTGACTCTCCAAATGTTATGCATGCTTGCCAGGCACTGGAAAGCTGGGCTTCTCCTTCGTGCGGATCACAGCCCTGCTCATCGCTGGCAACCGCCTGTGGGTAGGGACAGGGAACGGTGTGGTCATCTCCATCCCATTGACTGAGAGTAAGTGACGTTTATTGGAGATACTTCTCTGTTCTCCCCTAAAAAAAGAATGCTTTGGAATGTTATTTGTGCTGTGTGGTGGCTGGCTCTGGCCGGCTAGTGCTTGCCCGATGTTTTTGCTCTGAACCTGACACACTTTTGATCACAGCAGTGTTCAGAGAGAAGAGCCTTGAGTATGAGCAACCCTGAAATTGGTTACACTCTGCCTTATTAAGGAATTCAGTGTCTGGTTGAATGGATTTAACCTGTTTAAAACCAAATAGGTCTTTGTTACTGTCCCTTCCAGTTCACTTGAAACCATTTCCTTTTTGGGGGACTGATGACATCTCTACCATCTGTACAGTCTTCTTTTTTGAGTGCGACTAGATGTGAGAAGATTCTGTAGCTACTGGAAAACAGTAAAAACACAGGTCTGGAAATTTTAGTAAGTCTCCAGAAGGAGGTCTTGGGATGAGAAGTCACCAGGAAGCTCTCCCTGGAAATTGTTTTTGCGTAGACATCTGAATTTCTCCATGGCAGTGTTTTCCAGAAACTAACCTTAGACCCTCATTTACTCAAACTAGGCCTGAGCTTTATCAGTCAAGTAGAAATCAGTATTCTACATCAAATCCAACATGGTGAGTAGACCAAGCAGTAGTAATAGGTGCATCTCTGGAGCTGGAAGTATAGTTGAAGCTCTTGGTAATCCTGTTCTGTACCTGCCAATAAGCATCTAAATTTGAAAGTCTGTTCCTTTTTATAAGGGGGAGTAGGATTTGAGGCTGATTGCAGTTACTTTCAACAGAAAGCAGGCAAATTTATGTTTTCTTACCACTGCTAGCATGAAAGCTGAGGAGCAAATCTGTTGTAATCCTCCTGGAAGTCAGGGAAGAGATTCTCTTCTCTAAAGCTAGTGGAGGTGGATATGCCCTGGGCTGACACCAGGAAGTGTGACAACAGTGACACAGTTGTCTTTGTGCATTGCAATCTGAATCCCTGTTTTAGAGCCTGTTCTTTCTTGGGGCTGATGTCCTAATTCTGGGTGAAGCTTGTTCTGTGGTGTAAACCAGTTGCATTATCCTCTGGTATTTCTGTGACAATATATTAAGGAGTAAGCTCTTACTAGAAACTTTAGCAATGGATCCTTGTGACCATGGTCCCTCTCGCATCTCGGATACTACATTTGTCCTTGTAAGACAAGAGCAAAGTGATCAAAAGCAGCGTTGGTGTAAACAGATCCCAGCCTGTAGCTCTTGCTGCAGTCTCTCTAAGTTTTATACATTTCTGTTGCCCCCTAAATTTTCTCCCGTTAATCACCTTTTTCTTCTCTCCTGTCCTGCCTGTCTCTTCCCGTGTTCCCTCTCCTTGCCTGTGCCTAGCTGTAGTCCTCCACCGAGGCCAACTCCTTGGGCTCCGGGGTAAGTCCATTGCCTCCTTCCTTCAGCTTTCACTCCTCTTGCACCCATCCACCTTTGTAGTCGCTTTCCCACCCTTCCATCCTGCCATCCAGCACTCTCCATCCATTTTTCCTCATCCCTCTTTCATTTTGAATTGCACCTTGTAAAACTGACCAGCGACAGTAATTAAAATACTCTCATTGCACATAGCTAAGAACATTCTCACCCATCTCATCAGCCATCACTCTGAGGGCTTTTTTGCATCAAGAGTACTTTATTCTTTGTAATTCCCTTACTGTGCTAGGCCAGTTTTGACATGGGGACTGTAAAGGGTTATTCAGTCAGTTCCAGGAACCAGGCGTAGACTGTTCTTCCAAGGTCTTCCTTGGTCATCCTTGGTTTCTCAAGGATGCTTCTCTCATCAGTTCCTGGCCAGTGCCAGCAGCAAGTAGTCAACCAAGACTTTTGTAACCAGAGAGGACTTGGATAAACATTAGGAATTGTTTGGGCTTGTACCAGTTAAGGCAGAGTCTGAGTTTACCTTAGTCTTTCCAGGGTCAAAAAGAAATGGTTTTTTCCCATTGTAAGACATTTCTGTGACTGTCCAGAAGTATTGTCAATATATGTCTCCTCTTAAAGCATCTGAGATTTGTTGCAGTAGGAAGCCAGATGTTGAGCCAGAAGAAGAACTCATCCCAGCCCTCTCTGTCAATCAGATGACATCTGATTGCTTATAGCAAACCAGAGCAGAGGTTCAGACAGCCTCGAATTTGGGGATCTTCCCCCTCTGCACACTGATTCTCATTCTTCCAACAAAATATTTGCACTTGTCTTACTGTCCTGACTTGAGCCTGATAGGTAAAATTGTTCTTTGTCCAATCACTTAATTGAAATCCAGCCCAAGTCAAAATACAGAGCTATAGATCAGTAAGCAGCAACTTAGTTCTCTCACAGGAAGTGGAAGCTGTCTGATTTGGGTACTGTTTCTGTTTCACTGGTGTGGGTGCATGCAGAAGGTAAGGATCTCCCATCTGGAGTTCTGAGTTGAGTCTCTGATCTGTGGTGAGTAGAAGCATTCACATTCTCAGAGCCTGGGCATGGTGGATGCTGGCCCCTGAGCCCACCTTGAAATCCTTGGAAACTGTGGATGGTGGACATCTTTCATTGCTTGAGTGTCATGGCTAAATCAAGGACTGAGGAAGGACCTCACTCCTCTACTACGACATTTTCTGTGCTAAAAGACCTTCACCAGACCAAGACTGCTTCCATCAGCCTGTGTACTCATGGCTTGGCACAAGCAAAGGCCTTGACTTGGAAACAGAGCAACTTCACCAATCCAGAATATAGCAATAATTCTCTTCCAAGTGCCCTTGATGCCTTGTGGATACAGTGGGCACCTCTGGATACCCTGCTAGTTACAAAAGACCAAGGTTGTTTTGAAGGTCCAATGACCAGAATGACCAAAGGTCATTTCTGGAGGCTGGACAGGATTGCTGCTGCTGAAGAAGCCTTCACTGGGACACCTCATAGACCTTGTCTAGCATGCCCTGTGGTCACTGTTGCCCAGCACTGTCAAGGATGTGTGAATCATGAGTAGTAAAATAATAGGTATGATGCAAAAATGTAGGTTGTTATCATGAGTGGATTGTTACCAGCTGAAGAGAGAGGGACTGTATCTAGTGTGGTCTCCTACATTTTCAAGACCTTTAACGAGACTTGCACCTTTAAAGGTTTTCCTTCATGGCTCATGAGTTTTCTCTCTGTGTCACTTCTATAAATGGGACTCAAAGCCATCACTGACAATATTCCTTCTCTGTGTACCCAGCCAACAAGACCTCACCAACCTCTGGAGAGGGCAGCCGCTCTGGTGGGGTCATCCATGTGTACGGTGATGACAACAGTGACAAATCTGCCAGCAGCTTCATTCCCTACTGCTCCATGGCTCAGGCACAACTCTGTTTCCACGGCCACCGTGATGCTGTCAAGTTCTTTGTCTCTGTGCCTGGTAAGGATGAGCACAGCCCTTCTTGGAAGGGTCTTGCCCCACCGTCCATTCTGCAGCCAGAGCTCGAGCTCATCTTCAGCATACAAGCTGTTCCTGGCATTTCCAGCCCTCACAGGTCACTGTGGCAGTAGTTTTAACTCTGGTGACTTGCAAATTTCACTAGCAGAAGGAATTGTGTTTGTGTGAGTAAACTGCAGGGGGGCTGAGCAGAGGCACTGACAGCACCTCTGTCCTCTCCCAGGCAATGTCCTAGCAACCCTGAATGGGAGTGTGTTGGACAGCCCTTCAGAGAACCCCAGCACAGCAGCCACAGAGACTGAGGGGCAGAAGCTGAAGAATGTCCTGGTGCTGAGTGGAGGAGAAGGGTACATCGACTTCAGGATTGGTGAGTGCCTGTGGTGGGAGGTGCCTGGATCAGGATCTGCTGCAGGGCTGTGGCCGTGGAAAGCAGCATCACTGCTGAGGAGGGTGAAATCTGAAAAGCACTGTGCTCTCTTTCTCCTGCTTCTGGCTGGGAGGGCACATAGCAAGGCTGCCAAATCCTGCCCCTGTCTGTGCCTGCAGTGGCACGTGGTCTATGTTAATGGTCTTGGAAATAATAGAATCATAGAATGGTTTGGCTTGGAAGGGACCTTAAAGATCATCAAGATTGAACCCTCTTGCATGGGCAGGGACACCTCCCACTGGACCAGGTTGCACAAAGCATCTGTGCCACTGTCTCTGAACCCTGATGCCTCTCAGTGGTCACCAGTGCTGCTGGGGCCTCCTCTGTGTTGTAAACATTGGCATCCCTGAAAGGAAGGGTGGTTCTCCTTACTGTTGGAGATGGTTTGTTCCATCCATGCGGCCCTGCCTCAGAAAAGTATTGTGTTGTTATAACTGTTCTCCAGTCATATAAAGAAGATCTCAGCTCATGCTGTCTGTTGTCAGACCACCGAGGCTGTAGCAGGGGTATTGGCCTCTCTGGAAGTATTCCACAGCTGTGAAATATGGGATTTTCTTTCTCAACTTTTTACTCTCTGTTTTCTCTCCTCAGGGGATGGAGAAGATGATGAGACAGAGGAGAATGCGGGAGATGCCACCCAGGTGAAGCCAGTACTTTCTAAGGCTGAAAGGAGCCACATTATTGTGTGGCAGGTATCCTATATCCCTGAGTGAGAATTCCTTCTTTCCCACCAATGTAAGTGTCTCTCTTCCCACCTGAATGCCAAGATGTACATACAGAACACCTGCATTATACCTGCTGCTGGAAACCGACCCCAGACAACTGCAACAGCTCCTGCCTCAGACTTTGACCCCCTTCTAACCTCTGAACTTGCAGCTTTCATCTTGGGCCCGTGCGCTTTCTGCGTGGTTGGATAATTGTTCTGCTCTGGAGCTGGCATCTACAAGGAGAGAAATGGCAGCACATCGATGAAGTGAAACTTGGAGCTAGAACTTGCAAAGCCTTTGCCCAGCACTCGGGAGCTGGCAGCTGGATGGGTGGTGGCTCAGGTTCTCCAGCAGGTTGCCTCACTCCCACCTGCATGAGAAGTATGTCCCCATGGTGTCCCCCACCAAAGCAATGATGGTGAATCACAACTTCTGCAGCACCCTGGCAGAAATCCTTTGTAGTTCACCAGCGGACTTTCTACCTTATTCACCCTTAAGCACAGAATCATGTCCCATGGACTGAGAGCAGCCAGGTCCAAGGAACCCTCAGTAAAAAGGAATGGTCAGGGTTTGGCAAGCACTTCTGCTGTTTGGCTACAGAAAATAACAATGGCATTACTGTGAGGAACACATCCTCTGTACTTGCAGATGGAGAGTCTTCTTCCTTTGCTGCTTCTGTTGTCTCAGCAGCTGAGTGCTGGGTGACTGTGTGTCTGGAGAGGAATGTTTAGTAGTCTCAACTGGGAGGTGGGTGTTTGGGCCTTTGGAAACTGTGGTAGCAAAGGAGTACTGAATGCTTGCCTTTTTAAGACCAGACAAGGTAGCAATACTTTTAACTCTTCCTTCCAAAAATGCCAGGCAGAAAAGAACTCGTTCATTCTGAAAGGGTCAGGAGAAAGCTATCTTTGGGTAGCATTTGTTGTTTTTTACAATACAGGTGAGAACAGATGAAGTTGGTATGCTGTGAATTCTGTGTTAACACCTTGAAGTGACAGTGAATTATAAGGCTGTGTCCCCATCCCAGGAACTGCTGGGAGGAGATAGCTGTTTTTCTTCACAATGGGATGTTGATTAAGAAAGGCTGTGTAGCTGCAGTCCAGGTGTAGAAAGGCCACACAGTAAAAGGAATTGAGACCAGATCTCCTGACCTATTTTCCCTGACATGGTGAGCTCTGATTTTGTTCTAGGTAGTTTGAAAAGCTGGAAATTTCTGACTCCTGAAAAGAATTTGCAAGAGAAATCCTGATGCTCCTCCTTGTGTAAGCAATGCTCTAGGGGTCTGCAAATGTGTGTCCTGCTTATGAGAGAAGCAGCAAAAAACAGGTCCAGGGAGCATGGTTTTGAGCTCCAGATGCAGAATGCAGCAGCTCCAGATGTAGAGGCAATGGCTTGTTCTCCCTTTATGACAGTGGAAACAGCCCTCTGTCCACAAGGACAAGTTCTGCTTCCTTTAAATGCTACCTGCTGGGTGTGCAGAACTAGAGTGAGGAGCAGTTATCAATGAATTTGAAAGCTCCTCATGGTCATCTTGTTTCTTCTCTGAGATGTGCAGCAGTGTGGGATTCACAGGGATGTCCTTCTGCCAGTGTTGTGGTATGGGGGCAGCTGGGGGAAGCCTTAATCTTCTGGGGAGCTCCCTGCTGTCTCCTGTGCGTATTGCTACAGACCAGGCTGCCCCTAAGACTTGTGTGCTGCAGGGATGCAGGATTGCCAGGGGAAGCTCTGACATGTGGCATCTGTCCTGGTGCTTTTTGAATCCAGAGTTCAGAAAAGTCTGAGGCTTACGATTCCCCTACAAGGAGGCAAGAGGACATCTCTGGAGAACAGAGGCCTCAGCCACTAAAGTATGGAGCCACAGTGGTGCCCATGCTGCCTGTGAGCAGTGCTGGTGACACAGACACCTGCACCACTCTTCACCCAGTTTGGACAGGGTCTTCCAGCCATGGCATACTGGGCCCTGTGGCTGAGGGATTCTTGGAGCTGCCACCTGCCTGCACGGGGACCTTTCACCAGGGACATTTCACTGGGACACTGCTGACCATGCCAGACTACTTTTTCACTTTCCCAAAATGCTTTCTGCTAGGAAGAGCTCTTTGGATCATAGCAAAAATTGTGTTAACAGGATCAACATTTAGACCACAGATTCCATATACATGTTCATCAGTTAGGGCCAGGCAAAGAATGAAATTCAGGCTAATGGGAGGAAAGGGGGAAAAAAAAAAAGCCCTAGTAGGCCTGGTTCCTTAGCTCTATCAACTCTTCCATAGCAAAACATAGAATTGTAGTGTTCTGATCTCTTACTGCTTCTTCTGTATCTGGATTTAGCAGTCACAGTGACAGTGCTGTCTCCTGTCACCCACTGGGTGCTGGCAACATAAGGAGACCAGTCTCAGGCCTCTACCAAAATGTTCCTTCCCAGTTCAGTGCATGTTTTCCTCCAAGAGAAGCAGATGTCTCAGAGGGACATGTACAGCTAAGCAGAACCGGGCTCTGCTGTCAGCTCCTGTGGGCATTAGGTGGCTTCTGGGCAGCAAGGTGAGAACTGACTGGCTTCAACACACTTCCCTGTCATATCTCCACTGTGATGTATGTCAAGTATCTTTTATGTTACAAAAGGATTTTAAAAAGTGTCTTAAGGCCTGTAAACTCCGCTGTTTGGTCTCAAGATGGCATTCTGTAAAGAGACTGCTGTATGAATATGTTCCCATGCTTTGTCCCCTATGCTACCAAACAACAAACCATATCTGTTCTGTATGTAATAAATGTGTTAACATCAGCTGGTGTGGGGCACCTTGTTCCTGTACAGGCACTGGGATTTCTGCTTCAGCTTTAATAACAGGACACTTGGAAGGATGGGAATGGCATCTCAAGTGTGCACTGTTGAGGAATTTAGTGGCAAGAAATTGGATGTGGATTGCTCACTGGGTCAAAGCAGACTGGGCTGGTCCTGCAAGCCACGGTGTCATCTGTAGCTTGCAAAAAAAGGTGGAAAAAAGCCAAAAGTGTATCTGCAGCTGTCCTCATGGAGTCCCCTCCAGGTAAGCTGCCAGGTTAACACATCAGGTTCAGCTTCCAATGCTCAGTTTCCTCGTGTCTCCTGTCAGTACAGGGTGGCACTTCACAGAGCCCTGTAGGAATGGGTGACATTCAGGACTGCAGGAAAGGTGTTCCTCCTAGTCCCAGCAGCACATAAGACACATTCATGTTTATTTTGTAGAACTGCATTAATTCAAAGGCTGTACACAGCAGTAATACACAAGGGAGCCACCTAATGTGAGGAGCGGCTTCTGGCCTGAGCAGCTCCTGTGCAGCTCCTGTGCAGCCCAGGCTGAAGTACAACGGGCAGAGAGGTTACCAGAAGCACCTCAATAATGAAGTATGGAAAGAGGCTCTGGGATGTGTCCTGAACTCCTGGGGCTGCACCCTTCAATATGGCCATGGGCAGTTTGAGCAGGGTGCAGGGTGAAGTGCAGCCATGTCTGCTGCCCACCCAGGGGTCTGAGGAAGGGGCTTTTTACTGGTATCCTTCAGCCAACCCCCCTCTTGCTGTTTAACAACTCAGGAGATTAATGAACAGGTCTGGGGGTCCCAGCAGAGCTCCCAGCATGTTCTAGGCACTGAATCCGCCACGTAGCAAACCAGGGCTGTGCAGCTTTCCAGGCCTCCTTCACCATCAGACAAAACTCTGAGCCTGCCTAGGGTGCTGTGTGAAGTCACCTTCTTCAAATGTTAGGGCTTTAAGACCACCAGCAATACAGGACTGGCCAGGATCACCCTTGCTTGGCTCTCCACCCATACCCATGGACATACAGATGTCCTTTCCATCTGTGGCCCAAGAGCCTCATCTGAGCACCAGCTTGGGCCTTCTGTGTTTGCCTGAGCTGTGCTTCAGCTGTGCCTATCTCCATCTGCTCCTAGATGGACCCCTTGGATTTGGGAGTTTGGACTAGATGATCTCCAAAGGTCCATTCCAAGTCAAACCATTTTATGACTCTGTGCCTGTGTATTATCTCCATCTCATCTGCTTTTGGTTCTGGCTGAGCTCCCTGGATGGATCTTGGTTGTGTCATTCCTTACCTTGCCTGGGGGGATGCTGCTGGACTCTGACCAGCACTTGGCTCTGCTCACTATGGTCTAACTCCATGGGCCTGCAGCCTGTCAGGAGACCAGTCCTGCCACCCCAGGTCTTCACAGGCTTTGTGCTTTTAATTAATGCTAAAAGCTTTCCCTCTTATCCTGTAGGAGTCTCTGGTGAGGAGCCCCATGAAATCCTGATAGCCAATGTGGATCCCTTTTCTCCTGCCTGATCACTGGAGATTTTCCTGGAGACTGCTGCCACATTATCCTGTCTCATCCAGGGCAGGGCAGAGTCCAGTTTTTTCCCCTCTAGGCTGCTTGTGATTTCAGGATGCTGCATCAAGTGGAACACCTCTCGACTACCTACTACCACACACAAAAAGAACTGTATTGCTGCTTCTGCAGAGAGCTGATCTGTAGGGTTACAATCCACAGCCACAGCAAGAGAAAATTAAATGCTCAGGACTGCACTAAGGCATTGCATTTTTGTAGTGCTCACCAGCATGCTGCACTGGAAGAAGTGTTTGGTTTGGCTTCAAATTGTAAGAGCCAATCCTGTACAATGCATCACCAGCATCAAAATGATTTCTCCTATCTCCTGACAGCAGTCTCAGAAAATAAGAAATGGATGTCAGGGAGTAAGAAACACATAGCTTCAGATAAGCTTAGTATCCGAAGAGAAATTGTGTTCTTCCTGTGTTGTTCATTGCCATCATATGCAAATAGCCCAGATGGTTCTGCAGTTGTTAAGAGGAATCCAATGCTGAGGCTGTATTGGGTAGCTAATGGCTTTGCATTTGGACCTCCATGATGTTCACCATGCACTGAAAAAAAAACCCGTTTTCTTAGAACTGTGCTGCAGAAGTAAGAAAACATTTATTTTTGTCAGTAGTACACAGCTCTGTGAAATAATGTGATATTCTCAGTCATTTTTTTGTGATTTATGTAGGCCTCAAAGTATCTCAAGAATTTTAAAAGCCTAATTTTCAGGATGTAAAGGAAATTGTCCTCCAAAAAATTCTAGCTGGATGACAGCATCTATGCATTCATATACTATACAGGGAACCAGAAAGGTTCCTCTGCTGACTGAGACCAAAATTATGGAAAAAAAATCTGAATGCACTTGCAGCTTTCCCTTCAGATGAGGTGACTGTACAGAACAGAGGAACCTGCATACACCACATCACAATAAGTCTTCCATATTATCATCCACAGTGAGAGCATGTGGAAAGCTCAGGACACGGAACAAATCTTTATACTGCTGTCCCCCTAGCTTTTTTCCTTGCACGGTGATGGGGAGTGGCCATGACCTTCTCCAGATCAATCATGGGTTCTTCTTTGATTGATTTTCCCTCTTTTTGCCACTGAGCAAGAATCATGGCGCGGAGCAGAGGTGGGTATGGAAGGTACCGAATGGTTGTCTCTGACACTGGAGTGAATTCCTTGAAGGCCTCCTCCTCGTGCTTGGGAACCATACGCCAGTCATGGTACATGACTTTGTCAATCTCTCTCACTTCTTCTTCAGTTTTGCCTGAAAAAAAAGGTGACAGTCACCAGTGGTGAGCACTACAAACAATAAACTCTCTCTGGGAAATGCAGCATTAATTCTCTGGTATCAAAGATGCTATTATAGGTCATAAAAGCAAGTTTCAAAGGATTGGACAGTATCTTCCCTGCTTGACTAAGGGGTCTCATTTCTGTCCTTGGAAACTGAAACAAAAATGGACTGAAAGGACTACAGGCAAGTTATTCCAATTATTTTGAAAATCTGAAAATGTCACTTCATCTCTCTCTCGTTTCCACGACTAAGGAATGACAGTAATTTTTCTCTACACTGGTGAACATTCCCTTGGAAATGTAACATTAAGAATACTGAACAACTTTAAAAACTTTAAGTAAGAAATGTTTCAGAAACTCTTCTAAGCAAAAGTTGTACACCTAAAAGAAAGCAGCTTTAAAAGGGAAATTCACTCAACTCCAAGCTTTAAGTTAAAATCTCAGTAATGTAAATTCAGTTGCCATCATTCCTGTTTTAGTGACTTTACCTGGAATACTTTACCTGGAATACCCTCGGTGTGTTCATTCTGTCTGGCTTTCTACATCTCACAGCAGTCACCTCACCTAATCCCCTGTTAGCAGGCTGCCCTTCTACACCCTCAGCCTGCACTGCCTCTTACCAAGGCATTCTGTGGGGTTAGATCCCAACGTCTGAAACTGAAAGATGAAGAACTTCTTTTCTGCTTAGCAGATCCGAGAAAAAACAAACCTCCCAGGTGGAAGGCGGGGATTTCCCGCAGCCATCCCCCCCTCCCTCACACACACTGTCCTCCCGCCCTGCCTACGGGTGCTTACTCCAAACCTTGTGGTGGGCAAAAAAGACAGTTTTACCTCTGAAGGTCAGGTAGCCCCACGCTCTTCCGTGATCCATGTTCTGCAAAAAAACCACAAGAAATCAGAGGACCAGATTGTTCTACTCACCCCATCTACCTCATATACACATCCTATCCCACCTCACTGGTCCTGGGTTCACGTACTCATTCAGTAGTGCCTCAGCCATGGTGAGGACTCCAAGGCACCAGCTCAGCCCAGCACATGGCAGTGGAGGCTGTCATTGGGAGGTCTCACAGCCTCAAACTGTTTGTGCCTTCAGCAACACTCGGATTTTCCCTCCCCTAGATTTTCCCATTGCATCTTAAGGGAATGAACCAGTCCTGCCACAACAGTGGGACCAAACCCCAGGTCTTCACAGGCTTTGTGCTTTTAATTAATGCTAAAAGCTTTCCCTCTTATCCTGTAGGAGTCTCTGGTGAGGAGCCCCATGAAATCCTGATAGCCAATGTGGATCCCTTTTCTCCTGCCTGATCACAGCCTTTTTCCTGGAGACTGCTGCCACATTACCCTGTCTCATCCAGGGCAGAGTCCAGTTTTTTCCCCTCCAGGCTGCTTGTGATTTCAGGATGCTGCATCAAGTGGAACAACACCTCTGGACTACCTACTACCACACACAAAAAGAACTGTATTGCTGCTTCTGCAGAGAGCTGATCTGTAGGGTTACAATCCACAGCCACAGCAAGAGAAAATTAAATGCTCAGGACTGCACTAAGGCATTGCATTTTTGTAGTGCTCACCAGCATGCTGCACTGGAAGAAGTGTTTGGTTTGGCTTCAAATCGTAAGAGCCAATCCTGTACAATGCATCACCAGCATCAAAATGATTTCTCCTATCTCCTGACAGCAGTCTCAGAAAATAAGAAATGGATGTCAGGTGAGGCGGCCGGCGGCAGGGAGCGGGCTCGTTTCCCCGCTGCTGCTCGGGGCGGGGTGTGCGGTTACCTCAGCCGTGTAGTCCGCTTTCACCTTGGTGATCACCCAGTAGCAGGGCTCATCGTGCTCCCACAGCCAGGACTTGCGGGTGACCATGCGGCCCACGCCGAAGCGCGGCAGCCGGCAGAGGAGCGTGAAGAGCCGGTTCTCGTTCCGCACGTCCTCCCAGGCCCGCACCGGCAGCCGCTTCTGCGTCAGGGGCCGCCGCATGGTCTCGTAGTCCAGGGCGAAGCGCTCCGAATCCCGCGGCCGGTTCTTCAGGGCCCGGTACTCGCGGACCTTCTTGGCCATGGCGGCGATGGGCCGGTACAGCTTCTTGCGGGCCATGGCGCGGCCGACAGCGCCAAGCGCTCCGCTTGGGACCGCCGGGCACCTCCGCCTGCCCGTGTCCGCCCGCCTCACCCGGACGCCGGAAGCCGCGGGGCCGGAGCGATTGAAGCGGGGCGGAGCGATGAGCCGGGGCGGAGCGATGAACCGCGGCCCAGCAGCCGCCCCTTCCCTCTCGCCTCTCGTCGGGCTCCGCCGTGGCTGTCGGTGCTGCGGCCCCGCGTTGGCAGCGGGGGACGTGCGGGGGGCTCCGCACACAGCACCCGGGCGTTCTGCTGTGCTGGGCTTCGTCCCGTCAGCTGTTTGGATGTTGAGGGGGATCTGAAAGCCTGAGACAGAAAAATGCACGTGAACAGATTTAGGCATTTCTGTCCCTGGAAAAGGAACCTTTAAGAGGCAGAGGGTAAATCGCTCCGGTGGGTTTAGGGGGATTAAAGCGATGCTGAAGGCGTTCTCCAGGGCAGTCAGATGTGAGCCGAAGGCAGCAGCCGAGGCTGTAACTCCATTCCCTGGTGAAGGGATCCAGCACAGACCCTATGAGGAGAGGCTGAGGGAGCTGGGGGTGTTCAGCCTGGAGAAGAGGAGGCTCAGGGGAGACCTCATCACTCTCTACAACTCCCTGAAAGGAGGCTGGAGCCAGGGGGGGGTTGGGCTCTGCTCCCAGGCAACTTTCAACAAGACAAGAGGACATGGTCTGAAGTTGTGCCAGGGGAAGTTTATGTTGAATATTAGAAAGAATTTCTTCACGGAGAGGGTGGTCAGGCATTGGAATGGACTTTCCAGTGAAGTGGTGGATTCTCCGTCCCTGGAGATATTTAAAAAGAGCCTGGATGTGGCACTCCATGCCATGGTCTAGCAACTGCAGCAGTGGGTCAAGGGTTGGACCTGATGATCTCTGAGGTCCCTTCCAACCCAGACAATTCTATGATTCTATGATTCCCAGGGTGGGAGAAGCTGTCCCTTGCACCAGCCGCTCCCCGCAGCACAGATAAAAAGGACCAGAAAAGGACCAGATTAAAAACTGCGTAGGTCTGGCCGTGTTAGCCACTGGATTCTGGCTATGGACTGGTAAATCGTGTCTGTCAAGAAAAAGGATTTTTTTTTTTTTTAAATCTTTTTCAACCGTTACCTTCTATTGATGGAAATGCATCCATTGCAGTATTACTAAAGACACTCAGGCACAGACACTATTTTTGTTAGTAGCCATATCAGTTGGTGGAGGGGAGGGGCAAGGGGTGTATGTTATGGAACAAACCCAGTAAAACACCCATTTAAAGGCTGTTAACGCTCTTTGACATAGGACATTTTTTCCAAATATGGTGCATTTCTCTTGAAAAAAAGAGGGTAGTTGTAACAAGGAGGACATGCCCACTTAAGATGACAAATGCCAGTTTAGATTAAAATGGTAAACTTCACCCGAATTTAGGAGAAAGAGCAATTGAGGCACTTAAAACAGGAAGCACATTGGGTAGCTTGTATCTTGGGCAATGCAGCACAGGTATCAAGCTCTTGCCCTTTCAGGTGCCTACATTTAGGTTTCTGTGGGAGCACAGAGTGGAAAAGGACATAAGAATGCTTGAAAAATTGTGAAATCCGCTTAGTCCAGTTTGCAACACCAGACACTGCAAGTCATCAGGAAAAATTGACGCAACTCTTCACCAGTCAGTGGGCTACAGCAGCAGAACGACCGCAAATCGTGTTCTAAAACCTACTACCTCCTAATTTGGCCTAGCGGGGGTCACTGGGAGACACTGGTGCAGGTCACAAATGTCTCCTGGTAGCCAGACACCCCGAACAGCCGGAGTCCTGATAGTGCCTTCTTTTGGGTAGCAACAGGATCGATTCTCCGTTTGTTTTCCTTAAAGCAAAAAAAAGCAAACCCCTTCACTCCGGGATTGCTGTGGAGACCTTTGTGACAGGAACTCAAAACCCATCTCTCTTTGCTTCAGAGAGGCACAAACCGGGGCCGGGAGCGGGGGCATCCCGCACCGGAGCGTCCGCCGAAGCAGCAGCGACCCACGGGCCACATCCAGCGTGCTGCTCAGCACCACGCCTGACGGCTCCTCGGGGGCTGCCGGTTTCGGGGAAAACCATTGCGGGGCCTCTGGGGGCGGGGCCTGTCTCCGCCAGACAGCCTCCATCATCCCGGTTCCGCCATCCCGGTTCGGTGCCTCCAATCCCTTCGGCTGCCGCAGTCCCGCCCCGGGGGAGCGGTCCCGGGTGTCCTGCCCGCCCACGTCACGGCGCTGCCCAATCCCCGCCGCCCCCCCCGGCCCGTCCTGTCCCGGCAGCCCGCGCGCGGTGCGGCGGTGGCTCTGTCGGTAAAATGGCGGCCGTGAGTCTGAGGCTCGGAGATCTGGTGTGGTGAGTGGCGGCCTAGGCCGGGCGGCAGCGGGGGGTGGGGGACAGACGGGCGACGGTGTTGGGCGGCGGGGCAGACACCGCTGGCGGCGCTTGGTGGGGGAGAGCCAGGCTGAGGTTTCGCCTGTGAGAGAGAAGGCGCAGGCGGGGCGGCGGCAGGGCTGTGCCCGGCTCGACGGAACGCGGTGCGAACCGGGCAAGGCCCCGGTATCCGCGGGGAAGTCTTGAGGTGCGGGTGGGGAGCGGCTTGGCAGAGCGGGCAGCGGTTCCTCGGGGGCGGTGTGAAGAAGGGCGGCGGTAGGAGGCTGCCTGGGCCTAGGGGAGGCGAGCTCGGTTCTTAGCCGGGCCGACACCGGAGGCTAACGGGAGGCGGTGCTTAACCTGTGTAAGATGGAGGGGAATGTGTGTGTGTGTGAGGAGAGCGGGACAGAGGGGTGATCATTGCGGGGCGCGGCTGGAAATACGGCCTCTTCCCAAGGTAGGTGAGAAAAGGGAGATCAATAAGTTAGTGGTGGTTTAGGGAGAGCAGCAATACCGCTTCTTGGCAGAGCTTTAATGAAGCTTTAAAACGCAGCAACCTGGGAAAGCCGCGGGTTCTTGCAGTAACCCTGTTGAAGCTCACAGAAGCCTTTTCCCTGAATCACGCGTTTTACACTCAAATAGTCGGAGAGCTGTGGTTTTTGTGTGTCCTGCTCAGGAGAACTGAAGGGATTCCATGGAGCCCTGTAAGCACTGATTTTGAAGAGCATAGGCTCTACTCTACTCGACAAGCCAGGGTGTCCTGCTGGGGCTTGCAAGAAATAGCTAATCCCCAACACGCAAGTGCATGCATTTATATTTATATCCCAGATAAAAAGAAGCGTGTTCTCCAGGCTGTGACAACTGCAGTTTCTCATCCGAAAAATTGACAGTGCTGTGAAGTTTTCTATTTTATATAGCAAAGTAAGTAAAGATTGGTTCCTTCTAGCAAATTTTTTTTTTCTCAAACAAGGATTTCAGGAGTGGACTGCTCTCAGTGTTGGAATGCAGATTATTCTACTTTAAATTTGTACGTGACAACTTGCACAGGTACTGACTCTAAAGCCATGCAGAAGAACTGTAGCAAAAAGGCAGAAATGTGCAAAAGGCTGTTATGAATATCTTGATCAGTAAAAGGGTGAAAGCATCGAATATGAGACGTGGTCATGGTTACAGATTTTGGCAGTGTTCCTGCCTAACCATGACTGCCAAATCTGTGTAGCACTGCCAGCTCAGAAAGGGCTGCAGTGCTACTTGCTGAGAGTTCTTGGTTCAGGAACTGGCAGGCTCCACAGGTTCTCTGTCAGTCTTTTGCAAAACAGGGACAGATAAGTTTGTGTGAGAGCACTGCAGCCTGAGTAAGTGACAAGGTTAAGATAATGATAGAGCTACCATGCTGAGGGTTAGGACTAATGTCTCTTCTTCCTTCATGAAGAAATACTTCTGTGTAGTTTTTGTAATGGTAACACTTGAAAGTATAGGAAACAAACTGTTCTGCCTTTCTTATTGCTTTTTTTTCTTTAGCACATCTTACTGTGGTAGCAAGCACCTTAAAAAAACAATAATGGAACACCTGTTGAGGGGATTCTGCCATTAATGCTTTCCTATGAGAACCTGTAAGAATCTCAGCTCTCTGAGCTGGAAGTCAGTGCCTTCCTTTGCTCACTGGACCGTTCAGTCCAGGTGGATTTAAGTTACCAACCTGAACTTTGGTTTGATTGCCTGCATCCAGACTTTTTCAGGTTCCTTGTGAAGGAATATCCAGTTTTACAGGAGTAAAAAGCACTATAGCATAGCACTGTATCTTCCAGGCAGTAGTTATGCTGCTGCAGTTCTTTTCACTTAAATTCTGATAGTCCAGTGAGTTAATGCAGACTGTTTAGAGGCTTAGTGTAAGTGTAGGTATGTAACAATTACAAAGCTTGTGTGTCTTGCCTTTCACAGTAGGTTTTGAAAAATATGATGCAATGTAAAAAGACGTGAGACAGTTAATTTTTCTCTGTTTCTGGTGCATAATACTTTGTTTTTATTGTAGGGGGAAGCTAGGCCGGTATCCTCCATGGCCAGGAAAGGTGAGCTATGATTGTTGCTTTTTTAAAATTGTTGCTTTCTTAGGTTTTGTTTTTGGTTTTGATTTTTTTTCTGCACAGAGAAAGCTTTGCCTGAAAGTATTTCAGTTATGGATCTAATGCTGGTTTTGTTTGGTTGTTGTTGTTGTGTGGGTTGGGTTTGGTTTTTTTTTGTGTCTTCTGTTGTTTTGTGAGGTTTTTAAGGTATATGCCCCACAAATCTGAACTGTGAACCTGTTTAGGGCTTTATTTGATCTAGAAGCTCAGCCTGTCACTAACAGCTGTTAGTTCAAACGGAATGAAAAGCAACAGAGAGCAGTTCATCCAGCTCTGGAACTGATTTGTGTTTCCCAGATTTAGTTATTTAATCCCTGTAATTTTCTGCAAAACAGGTTTTTTTTCTTCTTGTTGGTTAATTGGTTAAATGCACTGTGTTAAATAGTAGAAATAAAGAGTGGCTTCTCAAGATACTGTGTTAGAGCTGTGTTTTTTGAGTAATGAATTTAGGGAATACTTCTGGTTTGGATGGGGCTTTTTTCTGATGAAAGGCCAGAAAATTTTTTAAAAATACAATTAAATTATATGTGTAATTTTTTATTATTCCTGCTTCCTTGAAAGAACTTTGTTTTTCTTTTTGGAATAGGAACAAGCATTGCTGAGATAACAGCATGTGGCAGGGAAAAGGGTTGCCAATATGACTGACAACCACAAACATTTGGTTACTTGATCAAATGAAGTCCAGGCTCCCTGCAGTCTTTCAGGTGTCACCTGTGTAACAGAATGACAGCTTTTCTTTTAACTAATAGTTTAAACTTTGTAAGCAATATGGTGAATAAAGACAGCTTTAAATATAAATTTTAAAAGATACCAAAGTGGAACAATCATTTACTAATGCCATATGGCTCTCTAAATTAAAAAAAAAAAACAAACACAACTAGCTTACCTATTGGGAGTAGGGAGAAGAAAACCTAATGAAGAGTGTAGGCATGTGTCAGTGGAGTTTGGGTGTCTTTTCATTTTCCTGCAGCATACTCATATCTCAGGAATTACATGGGTTACATATTTACTTGCAAGACGTAACAGATTCAAGTTCTCATCCTAGTCAGGTTTAAAAAAAGCAGAAAAAATAAATCTACAACAGTTGTAACACGTGACAACAGTTCACAGAGTATAGATTTTCATTATGTGCTTTTAACTTTCACTTCTAATCACCTTCAGATTGTTAATCCACCTAAAGATCTGAAGAAACCTCGTGGGAAGAAGTGCTTCTTTGTGAAGTTTTTTGGAACAGAAGATCAGTATGTACCTGCTTGTTTTCATCTGGTGACAATACTGTGCCATAAAATATGGATCTTTCATGAGGAAACATTTACTAACACAGTGCAGTGTAGCTCTGAGTGTCTTTGATCTACATGCAAAAAAAATTCAGCTATTACTGTGTGCTATAGCTGCTCGTTGGTGTATGAAGGCTGTAAAGACTTCCCTACCCCATCATGTTAGGATCTTAGTTGCCACTGTGAAGGGAAGTTCTTGGTTACCTGGGGAGTAGGTGTGATCTGACTTTGTTGGATTTAGCACCTAACTATGTGTGAGAAAGGTACAGCTAAGAGTATTCATTTGTTTTTCTGCCAGAAAAAGAGAACAGCTATATAGCTGCCATTTGTAAAAGAATATATTATCATACTTAGTGACTTCTGGCTGTGCTTTGAGAAGACTTTTTACAGTACAGGAAAGCCAAAGCAGTTGTAGACTGCCTTTTTGAAAGGCAGAATTTATTGATTCCAAACACTGATGCAAAATCATAGTTGTTTTAGATTTAGACAACTTACAAATTTGAAAAAAACCCTCAAAAAACTGAGAACTTTGGTATTTCACAAAACTGAAAATTATTTTGCTAATTTTTCAGTTTTTCCCTTTATTTTCTGGTATTTTGCATTGTCATGCAATAAAGTAGAAAAATTACAAACATCTATGGAAGACCAGAAAACCCTTTACTTTTTAAAAAAAGAAAAAGTAACAAGAAATGAGAACATTTAGTGCATATTTCTTAAGGAAATTATTTTGAACCACTGAAATATTTTTGCTTATTATTTAAAACCCACTTTATTTTGAGAACTGAGGTCTCAGCTTGATGGAGTAGAAGTGAATGCTACAGACTATTAGGTACCTTTGTTGGATCTCTAGTAAGGTAAAGCAGGAAAAGGTTGATTTTGGAGCAGAATTTTTTTGGTGGAGGTGCTGTTATTCAAACTGATCGAGTTCTGAAAGTTGAGGAGATTGACTGCATCTATCCTGACTCTGTTTTCTCTGTTCTTGTTTTTCACAATATTGAATCAAATACAGAGATGGTTTGTATTAAGACAAGTTTGGAAAAAGTGGTCAAATGTTTGGAGCACTGTAGCTGAGATTAGCAGCGTGATTGCAGAGGAAGAGTTCAGACCTGCAAAATAATCGGATTTCTTACATGAATCTAGAGCTCTGGCTGGGGACAATCCTGTCATCTGGCACAGTGAGGCAGTGTGGTTGTTGTCATGTTCCCCCCCTTTCCCCTGTCTCCAGCTTGAGAAATGTAATTGTTTCCTGCTAGACAATCTTGATTTAGAGATTTGCTCACTTTGACTGACATACCATACTTGAAAATTATATAAAAATAAATATTGGCCCCTTTGTTCTTCTGTTAAAATGATACCAGTAGGCTGAAGAGGGAGAAGCTTGTGTGCCTGTTCTGTCCTTGGAACCTTACAGAGTGTGTGGATTAGAACTGTGCTGTTCTAACCAGTGTGGGGCTTGAAAAAATCCTTATCTTTGAGCTACAAGAGAAAAATCCCTTTACTTGTTTTGTGCAACTAAACTGAAGTGTTTTGCAAATACTGTTTTTTGAGGTGTGTATAAACAATAAGAGAAAATAAGTAGCTGATGTCACTGCCCTACATACTGAACAGCATGAGAAATAGGAGGTCACAAAACTCTGTCATTGACTGTAGTCCATGGTGTGAGTGCACTGACTCACACTGATATTCTATTGCATGTTGTTTCTGTTTTCTAGCACTTCATTCTTTCTGCAGTTTTGAAGGTTGTGTGCTGATGCTACTATACTGCTGATCCATTTTTACTACTCTTCTTTATGTTTAGCAGCTTAGAGTCTGGATATAAGATACTTGCCTGTTGTCCAATGTGTGTGCTAGTTGCTGGGTGGATTCCCTCTCACAAACTTTAGAGGATGGTTACCAGACAGTTTGTTGGTGGGTGGGCAATCTCAGACTTGATATTTCTGCTGATATTTCTTCTTCTGAGGATTTCCAGAAGACTGCTGTGGCCAGGAACTCCACCATTTTAGGCTAGTCAGAAATTGTTTCCTCCCAGCTTACATGGCTCCAGTTTGCCCCACCAAAGATTAAGGAGAAATCTGCTTAGAAGTAAGAACTGGCATGTGTGCATCTAAGCAGAGAGCACAGATGAATAAGAAGATTCTGTTGAGTTTGGAAGTGGTTTTGGTGTAGTGTATAGCTAGGTTTTGTTTATTTGTGGAATCCTGAATAGCTTAGGATACAGGACACAAGAAAATGTGGTTATTTACAGCATTTTTCTTATGAATTGAATACTAATATTGGCCCTGTGTTATGCTGCAGGGACTAAGGAAGTACATTAACTGGAAAGCTGTAAGTGGTTTTGGCCAAAGATGTACAAGTGAGAACATAAGTGCATTCAGGCTGTTCTTTAAGACCTGGCTTTTGGGGAAGTTTCTACTGAGCTCTGTGCTCCTTATGTTTATTCTGTTGGAGCTGGTAGCTACTGTCACTTTGAAAGTAGTAGGTTTTCTGGAAGTTCAGGATTCTCTACCCATGGAAGAAGAATTTGCTTATTTGTTTATAAACTGTGAAGTACACCTATGGTTTACATCAGTGAAAGCCACCTTGATGTTCCAAGTGGTGATATAATATCTGTGTCCTATTTGAAATGATTCCCTTAGTTGTGCTGCACACATTTATGTAATGTCTCTTATTAACTTGTTCTCCACATTGATAAGGTGATTTTTCCAGTTTGCTTAGTAGTTCTTTTTCTGAGTCTATCTTCTCAGAGTCACATTAAAAGGCATCTTAATCTAAAATGGAGAAGAGTTGATGTTTCCTTCTAACAGACCTGACAAGCATATAGGAGCATCCAATTATGGGACTATGAACAACCATTCTAAGTCTTTCTAAACAGAAGTGGAACTTTGACCTCTTATCTGTGTTTCTAGCTGTGCTTTTCAGATAGTTTTTAAGATGCCCTTTTATTTCACAGGCTACAGTCTTGTCCTAGTAAAGCTCTGTAGATCATTCCAGTCGTCAGGTTCTGCAGTGTAAGAACTTGCATATTGCTATGGATGTGCATTTATTGCTTTTAGTAGTTAGAATTAATAGACTGGCAGGCCCATAGCCTACAAGTCATTTTTGGTTTGCTTCATCCAGACTTCAAAATAGTCTTATATTTTGTGGTCTGCTTGGAAATGCTTTGACATTGTCAGAACTAAAATAACAATTGCTTTGAAGGTATTCTATTATGTTTTGTAGAAGTACTTAGGAGAGTCCTGGAGTAATCTGGGGTACGTATACAAACATACATATTCACCTCCCTTTCTCCTCCCTAGATATTCTTTAACAGCCAAATGGTCTTGCAAATTTATCCAAGTCTTAAGAAGCTGGGGCAGTCCTGTCTTATTCAGCACCTTTTTGAAGGATTGTCACAACTAAATAGTCTCACTAAACGTGGTAGAGTCAAGGGGCACTTCCTGACTTGATATATTAAGGAAAAAATTGGAGGAAGCTTGCAGTCCAAGATAAGTATAATAATCTGCAGCCTGTTTCCATCAGGCACAGTGATTTTAGAGCAGTGCTCGTTGCCTCCCCTGCCTCCACATCCTGTTGGGGTACAAATGTGTACCCTCCTTTTCTGCCTCTGTTCTCCCAGGTTTTCAAGGAGAGAGAAACTTGGGAATGTAGTCCATCTAAAATGTTTGTTCAGGTCCTGACATCAGATAACACTTGCTTGAAGTTTGCCAGGTGTTGGAGTTGGTACACTGTCAATTTGAGGAGCCAGAGGGTGCGGGCTGAGCTGGGGGAGAGCCAGCTTGCATGGCTGGTGTTTCTCAGGTGGATTATTCCATGCAGAGCTCTCTGCTGCTGTAGACAGACTGTTGTGTAGCAGAGCCAGCTGGAATGTTGTTGGTCAGTTATGCAGACAGAGTGCCATAGCTGAAAATTACTACAGTCAAAACTTTTTCACCTCTTACTGATATTTTTGGTTGTGTAAGTGCATTGCAAAATTTTTTTATTGCAGAAATTTGAAAAATCTAATACTTAAAATTTCTTTCAGTGTTGCCCTGTGGCTTGTTTTCTTGCTAAGTATCCCTTTCTTTTAGTTGCATGGGTGTGTAGTTAAATTTAGTGTTGTAATTTTTTTTTATTTTTTTTTCCTTAAGAGCTTTACACATTGAATTACAAAGCTCAGCCATTTGGTTTATTTATTTACTTTTTTTTTTTTTTTTTCCTGGTGTAAATTGGGGCGTTCCTTTCAAAAATCAGGAAACCCATCTTGATTTCTCTGTGTGCTCACACATGCTGGGCTCATAAAGCAATTTTCTTTTGGCTTCCAATTTGGTTGTGCTGGCATTAATGTGGGCATCTAAACTACTACAGTGTAAGACTTGATGAAGTTTTCCTGGACTGTACTAAGTAATAGAAACTCAGAAATACAGTGCCACTTTTCCACCCCTGACTGTAAGGATTGCAAAAAGTATTTGTGGATATTCTTCCTCTTTTATTTCTTCAAGTTATTTAGCTCATTCTTTCCAGATACCAGATAACTACAGCAGCGTGAATGCAACTTCACCTTATTCATGACATCTTCAGTAATGTAATATCACTCACAATACTGTTCTAGGGCATTAATTCATTGCTGAGTCAAAAGAGAAAAAGGACTTCCTTTTATATCTTATATCCTATAGACCTTTTATTTAAATATTGGCCTTCATTGGCTTTGAGGCCTCTAGCTCTGTGGCCTGAGGGATCACAAGTGCCAAGATATACCTTTGAAGCCAGGAAACAGAAAACTGTGCTTAGGACTTTCTGCATACCGAAGAAGTAATGAGAAAGGAAGCTAATGAACGTGTGCAGTGAGGAGAGAAACCTCAGGGAGAGCTTTGGTAGAAAGAAGTTATTTTTATTTAGTAATTAAAATCTGACAGCAAGACTTAACATGCTTTATGATATTGTGCTCCAAAATTTTGGGTTGTTTTTATACATGTAATTGAAAGGCTTCTCATGAGCTGATGTTGTCTGGTAGATACTTTGTTGCTGAGTGCCACACGTAAGAGCTTTACCATAGAAGAGAATTTTAAGATATGTTTTACTATGATGTCTGAGCACCTAGGAGGGAATAGCTGCTGGATGGCAGGCTCTAGCCTGAAACTAATAATTTGACTTGTTAGATTATGTTAAGTTAATCTTTACAAAGAAGATGTGAATGAAACAAAAGGATTCATGTTTGCCTGCAAAAGAGTACTGGGTTCTGCTTCCAGGCTTTGGTGGGGGAACAGTGTGTGCATGGAAAGGATGCTGGCATTTTTTGCTGTCAGTTCTGGCAGGAGGCCTCATACTTCCAAATGCAACCCAGAAAGTTCCAGTCTAACTTAAGCAAGTGTCTGAAATGAACAATTGCTTATGCCAGTGAAGAGAAAGATCTCCATGAAGCTTTAAAAAGTTTAGTGGGCTTTTCTGCTTTGTGAAGAGAGGACAAGAAAGATCCAGCAAAGCATTATTATTGTTGTTATTATTATTATTAGCCATTTTCACCTTTATGTTCAGTTATCACATGATGCTTAGAGTGTCTGAAAGGGCAGCTATTAAACCTGCTTACAGGAGCTATATCACACTAGAGAATATTAAAACCCTATAATCATGGCTTGTCAGTGGTCATAATACAGAGATGTTTTGGGACTAGAGAAGATCAGTTTGGCTGTTTTTTACTGTGTGCTGGCTGGGCAGCTCTGTGCTAAGAAGGCACTTTTGGCTATCCTGGCTTGGGAAAAGCTTTTCTAAAACTTTTTTGCAGGCCTGTATGCAGTAGGATGGAAAGAGCTTTGTAACAGTGTGGCTGATAAGCCTGGGCTTGAATTTTGTGGGAGAGACACAGCAGCAGCAATGTTGACAGCAGAGGTTTTCCCCTGAGCTGCAGTTAAGAAATGGTAGAAGAATTTGTCAACCTGATGGGGAGTGGAGTTGTCCCCCTGTACTTGACCACTTAACCATTTGGTAAACAGCAAGAAGTCCTATTTAACATCAGTGGAAGCCATTGGGGCTTGCTCATAGGACTGCTGGCAGGTGAATACTCTGCTAGTGTACCAGTTTATCTTAAAATAGCAACAGTGAAGAAAACTGTTCTTTTTCCTCAAAAGTGAAAATGATGTCTCTGTGCAGAAGATTGAGGTACATCAGAAATGTGTTTACCAGTAAGCTGTTGTTTGTGCATGCTGTATATGTGGTCAAGTCTATTGTGAGATACATAATTTTGTTTTTTTTTCTCCAGTTTTTCCAGACTTACATGTGCAGTGTATATTTGAACAAGGGACTGGTGGCTAAGAATTGTTATGTGGCCTCTGCTTTCAGAAACCTCTGGAGCAGATTTATGTTATTGGCTACATTATGTGGAGATGTGATTGTGGGTGTTCCTCTTGGTGATACAAGAACAGTCACTGAACTGCCTTCATTCTAAACAAATACCAGTGTGCATGTCTAAAAACGGTCTTGCTGGTGGAGAACATGGGTTAACAGAGTGGAGCACTGCTAGCAGGAGAGGGTATGAAACTTGAGAGAAAAACCAAGCAAAAGCACAGGTGGAAAGTTCTGAGTGGATGCAGAAATGGCAACCCTTCAGGTTGCAGAAAGCAAGGGAGTTTGGGCTACTGTCTGCAGTTACTCTTGGGGAAAAAAATATATCTGTGTCTTGGTAAAAGTGGGGTGGTCGAGAAAGTTGCTGTTTGGAAAAAACCTTTTTTTTTACTCTGTTTTGATTTTAGTGCTTGGATCAAAGTGGAGCAGCTGAAGCCGTATCACCCTCACAAAGAGGAAATGATCAAAATTAACAAGGGTAAGCGCTTCCAGCAAGCTGTGGATGCTGTGGAAGAGTTTCTTAGAAAAAACAAAGGCAAGGACCAGGTGAGTGCATGTTTTCTGCTGTGTGAATCAAAAAAAGTCTTGGCATGAATAATGGTCAGGTGTGAAAGGATTTTCTTGTCTCTGGCAAGATGAGAAGGAGGTTCATTTTCATTCCTGCTTTTTTTTTTTCCATGTCCTCTCTTCTTCCCCATTGAGTCTTGATTGGTGGGGAAAAAAAAGTGTTGTTAAACTGATGGAGAAACTGAAGAGGCTAATTGAGTTGCTTATGATGATTTGATAAATTAGTCCCAAGCCTTGGGCTATAGAATGTGGTCTCTACTAATCTTGTCTTTAGTGTATTGGAAGTGCATCTATGTTCATGCATTCCCAGCAAGTCTTCTGGTGGCCGGTTCTGTTGCTCACTTCCTTAAACCAGAGTGATTTTTCAGGAGAACTAGGCAGGAACTTCACTCACTGACTTCAGAGGGCTAACAACTACCTAGTTTTCAAGTTGCAGTGCTGCTGTTTTGCTTCACGGTAATCAGCAGAGGGTCCTTCACATCCTTGGTTTTGCATGAAAGTCATTCCAGCTCTTCTCTTCTTTCCTTACCATCTTCTATTCTGTAATCTCTCAGGCCTCTTCCCATAACTCCAGTGAGGAGAAGAATCGGCGTAATTCCAGTGAAGAAAGAGGCAAGCAATCTGCTGGTGAAGAGAAACGCAAAACCAGTTTGTCTGAAGGGAAGTTGAAGAAGGGCACTGGGGAAGGAAAAAAGAGGGTCTCTTCTGTATCGTCAGAGAGAGGATCAAAATCACCTTTGAAAAGAGCCCAGGATCAGAGCCCCCGAAAGCGGGGGCGTCCACCAAAGGATGAGAAGGTTTGTGTTGTGCATGTCTGCCAGTGTCCTGTGGACTTTGCAGGCGGACTCTAGGGTTGACTGGCACCTTAACTAACAAGCCAGCAGGAAGAGTCAGTATCAGTTGTTTTTTTTTTTTAAGCTGTTCCACCTCTAGACCATTTTGGCTTCCTGATACTTCTGGCAAGCTTATGGGTGATCTTCCTGTAATTTTTACCAATTAGTTGTTCTGAGAAGCTCTATTCATTATCTTTGAGAGGACTTTGAAATCTGTATCATCAGGCTTTGCCTTTCATCTTGCCATCTCTCAAGTTCATTTTGTGTGGGAAGGTTTACTGAAGAGGTGTAGGTCTTCATCAGATTCCTGACTTCTCCCATCTCATCTACCTTGTATGAGTCAGTGGTTAGTAATTACTCAGCTTCACCCTCAGTACTTACAGAGGATGGGGTATGCTTAAGGGCTAGGCCTTAAAGAAGAATCTCTATAGCCTGGGGAATCCACCAGAAGAATTAATTGTACTAATTTCAACTTCTGTGCTATAGGATATATTTTCATCCTCCATTCTAAAGATCCAACCCAGGAGCATTTTTATTTTATCCTCATTACTTTGCTGTTAGTCTGGATATTGTGGCAGCAGTGATAGCCACCAATATTTTGTTTACCCTCATCCAGAGTTCCAGCCTTTTTATTTATTGTGGAACTCACTGTTGTGATCCAGATCTTGCTTTTCCAAATGGATAATTATTTCAGTGGATTATTACAATGCACATGTTCCACCAGAGACTACACCTGAAGACCACGAGGAGACTTCAGCTGATGCACCATGCAGTGGCCTGCTTGCTCACCTTTGCTTCAGAGGGATCAAGTTATGCTGTGCTTCACAATCTTTGCTTTCAGTGCTCTTCAGAACTCAAGATGATGATAGTCTCTGATCTCCAGAATTCTGAATGGATTGGTCTTTGCTGGTTGAACAGCAAACTCTCTCTTGATGCAGTAAAATGTGGAGGAAGCTCTAGCTGTGTTTTTTTTTTTTTAGAGGCAGTTTCTGTTAAATCAGGCTATACAATAGAGCCCTCCAGTTTCTCCTTTTGGGGGTGAGTTGCAAGAGAGGATGAGGAATAAATATGTATTGGGAATCTCCTTATAATTACAGAACTTGTGATTTGACTGATACAAGAAAACATTTTACTGGCAACATAGTTTCACATTTCAAAGTGTCTTGCTCTAAGCATGTTCTATCTTCACATATTTCTATTAAAATAAGCCACAGGGCTTTCTTTTTCCACTTGGAAAATGCTTTTGAGCATTGTATTTGAGATGGATTCATTCTAAAATGGATCAAAACTAAAATGTGGGAGAATTCTGACTGTGCAGACAAATTGCATGCTTAGGTTTTACAGTATTACCAACCTTGGGGCATCAGAGTTTTTTGAGTGAATTAATTGTGGTAGTAGAAATTATTTTGATGGCAAATTGCAAGTGAAGTGGTTTTAAACATCTTACCATAAAGAGGTGGCCAGCTGTGTGATAAGTGTCTGGCAACAGCCCATGAAAATAAGCAGGCTAATATAGGAAAGTAGCCTTGTGGCTTCTGGGAAAGTAATGTACTGACAATTAAAGAAACTGTCAGAAAAATTTAACAGTACTGCCTTATTACTGTTTTCAACCTGTGAAACAATTTTAAAATCTTGTCATCTTCTTGCCTGATTCTCAATCTCCCCTGTACTTTTAGCACTGTGATAGAAGACAGTTATGTCTCTACCCTGATTTACTGCAGTGTTGAGATTTGGGGTTTTTGCCACGTCACAGTTGAAATTCTGGCTATCCAAGTAATAAGGATGCACCAAATTCAAGGATCTGAGGTGTGCTCCATCTAGAAATGCTTTGTAGGCATACGTAAGCATTCAAGTACTCTCATCTTGAGGCTTATATGAATATTTTCAGAGGACCAACATGACTTCATAGGTATCAAAACTGGTTTCATCCATGCCTTACCAGTTGAAACAGCAACATGATCTGTGCAGGTCTCTCCCTAGACTGAATGACACTTCAGTGTTGGAGAAAAGTTGTCCCTGCTAATCTTGGTTACCTCCAGGAGTCTTGTTCTTACCTTTTTTGCAAACAGTGCCCTTCTCTTGTGGTTCTGTGTGGACACTAAGGTGTATTGTGCACTTCCAAAATCACTTCCTGGGGGGATATAATGTGATTCCATTTCTGAACCCTCATTTCAGGATGATAAAACAGAAAAGTCCTGCACATTCTTTTTCTATAGCATAAAGACCTGTAAGTCTTTAGCATGTCTATGACCTATAGCATGAAGACTCTTTTTAACCTATATATCTTGAGGAAATAAGAGAGATAAAGTATTATCTGCTCAACAGTAGAAAAGTTGACCCTTTAAGTGTTGTTATTATCATGACATTACAAATCACAGCCTGTTGAGAGAGTGGGGCAGTCTGCATACTTGTTTATGTCTCATGGATTTTTTTAGACTTGCACAGATGTGACTATCAGCCCCATGCTTTGAAGTTTCTCATGTTAACTGGTAGGCTAATTGTTTTTTGACAGTGGAGGATGAGAAGAGTTCAGACCTCTGACTGTGGTGATGTTCTTCACCCATTTATTTAGTATTTTGCATCCGTCAGAGGAAAATGCTGGATCAAGTGTGTTTGCTTCTCTGCTCATTGCATCATTACACAAGTGTGATGATTCCTCTAACATATGAAGTTTGGATTTTCCAGAAGCCCTAACTGTTGTTGAATTCCTTCACTGGCAATTTGTGTTTTCTTCACCTCACCTGTGTTGATAATGATGCTGTGTGTTTCAGTATGAACTCTTCATGGAAAGGCATGTGAAATGGAAGACATTCGTAGTGCTTTTCAAAACTGTCTCTGTGCTCATATGATCAACGTGCTGTGGCCAGCCACTGAGCCAGGCTGTAAGCTCTCTCTGATCCTCCTGTTTCCTCAGGACCTTACAATTCCAGAGTCCAGTACAGTGAAGAGGGTGATGGCTGGAACAGTGGCTGGATTTAAATGGCCGCCAAGCGTCAGTGAGGTGAGAAACTTCACAACATACACAGCCTAGGAACTGAGTTTGTGGAAGCAAGTGTAGAACCTTTTGTCTGGGATGTAAAATAGTAAGACCTTCCTCCTGTAGGAACAAAATAAAGCACTGTTGTTTGTCTTTCTGGAGCATGACAAAGCTAGACAATATCCTGGGCAGTTAAGAACTGTGCTGGGGAGTGAGATTTCAGTCTCTGTGGAACCATTTGAGGATTTACACTTTACTTGCTGCACTTGTTTTTGCACTTCTTGTTTCAAAAGTATTTCTGGGGCCAGCTTCCAAAACAGGAGGACATGCCATGGATCATCTCTCCTTGTCTGGATGCTGTTGTATAGCATGGTTTCATTTGTTTTAGCTCATAAGCAGCTTTTGGAAACCTTTAATTTTTGTGCATAAATAAGTGGTCAATAAAGCAGAGTAAGAGCAGAATGATGCTCAGTGGGGAGGTGAGATACCTGGGCCTACAGTCCTTGTTAATATAATCTCCAGCCCGTTCCCAGAAGTTCTAAGGAGCTCCCTGGACACTGGAAATTTAGTGGTTTTATTCCCATGGGAGGAGGAAGAAGCAGGATACGAGATGTCTTCCTCCCACGTCAGTCTTGGTGATTGGTTTTCTTATAGATGCCCAAAAAGGAGGAATCGCTATGGTTTTGAGAACAAAATACGATGTAAATTGCTTGATTGCAACAGCGTGTTTGATACAGCTGATACATTGCATATTATCCACCTCAATCTATTGGTCTGGTGCAGACAGGAGAAAAGGAAATTATGCTATGGTTGCTCAGTGACTCTGGGAATGTTTCTAAACTTGTGCTTTCTCTCTTTGTAGCCTGTGAAGGACAGTGATCCACACTTCCATCACTTCCTACTGAGCCAGACAGAGAAGGTGAGGATTTGGCAGTCAGGATCATCCTGCTGGTTTGTCCAGCTTGGTATTCTGCCCTTTGCTGGGACTAAGTACAAGGAGTACACATTAAGAACTCCCAAATTCTCCTCTCTGGAGACCAATGGCAATTAGGCTCTTGCATGCAATCTTGTAGTTCAATTGCTTCCTAATCTCAGGGTTTAGAATAATTTAGCACTGAGCACAGTGAATAGTTTAATTAAAATATATTGCACCAGAATTTCACAGATCTGTAGTAGTGAATTCTGTAGATTGAATATTGAGGAGTAGGGAAGGTTCTTCTGTCCAAAAACCCTGTTGTTTGATTGTCTGGTTGTCCTACAGTTCCTTCATCTGGAGGAACTTGTCAATTAGCAGGAGAATTTCCGGGATCAGAAGAGCTGTATGTAAAATATAACCAGTTTGTCTCCTGAGAGTCAGAAGCTTTGCAGGATTTTATCTTCAGCAGCGAACATCAGGAGGAAAAGGAAAAATCAGATGAAGTGAAAAGGGATTTATATCATCTGAAGATCTGGGCAGAACCAGAAGGATTAAGAGCTGCTAACTAGTTTCAATTTAGACAATAAGCAGCATGGGAAGGAGCAGCCTTCACCTTAATGTTTTTTCAAAGCCACATGCCTTCTCATTAACAAGGTTTTCTTCCCCAGCTGCATTGGCACACTGAGCATAGCTATGAGGCAAGGTGCTCTATGGCAGGCCCCAGACAGCTTCATTTTCTCCAGGCCAAATGTGAGAGTAGGGGTGCCCTGGAGCCTCTGGTGGAGCCTGTTGTGTCACCTACAGAAAGGAGTTTGCAGTACCTGTATGAGAAGACAGGCTGAACTGCTGGGCAGGGTGGGAAAGGAAGAGCTTGGTATGTTGCAGTAGGTTTTTGGGTTTATTTTCTCCCACTGAGGGAAGTCTGAGCGTTTTCCTGCTTTGCATCTGGTGGTGAGTGGGTGAGTGAGCTGCCTGTTTCTATGGTCTTGTTTGCTCATGGGAGCAAATCAGCACTGTCCTTCCCCTGAATACTTTCTCTTCCCCACACAGCCAGCTGTCTGCTATCAAGCCATCACAAAGAAGCTGAAGGTTTGTGAAGAGGTAAGATAGATTTTGGTTTTGATAGATTTTCCTCGTTGTCATGAGGACTTGCAGCTCCTCCAGAGCTGTGCACTCTACTTTTTTTTCCCCTCCCCTTCCCCCTCACCCCTCCCAGGAAACAGGATCCACCTCCATCCAGGCAGCAGACAGCACAGCAGTCAATGGCAGTATCACTCCTACAGACAAAAAGTAAGATCTCCAACACACTTCAGCCATTTCCCTTCCTTTTTCTCCTTCCCAGCTCATACATGCAGCCATTATCCAGCTTGTCACTAAGAATAAATAAACCTAACATTTCCCTCTAACTACAGATCTCCTCTGTCCTTGTGTGAAACTCTGGTTTGGTGGGCAGGGGGAGGGAGACAGGCAGCTAAAACCAAACAGGGCTGTACAGTAGAAGAATTCAGTATAAGGTCTGGCCTGGATACATTTGCAATTCAGAGCTCTTCTGTAGTTGCCCTCTTCCTGTAGGGCATCCTGCAGAACTTATTTCTGAATGCCATATGAGGCAGAAAGATAAAAGCTATCTTTCTCCAGTAGTGCCTGGCAGTTGACTGGGGTTGTTTAATCGCTCTCATGAGCATGTAGAAATCAAGAGGAAGAGGGAGGCATGTTCTCCCAGCACAAGAGTTTTGCTGTGTAGCACATGAGCTTTCTGGTTTCTTCTTATGTCCCCCTCCTCCTGTCTCGGGTGAGAGAAGCCTGGCTGGAGCTTCCTGTTTCACTCTGTAGCTTCCGCTCTGTTCAAATCGAGTTCAGGCCACAGCTCGCTGTTTGCTGCTGGGGTCGTTCTCATGGGATGTCAGTTCTCAGCTGTACTCCAGGGCAACAAGAGTAACAATGAAGCTGTTCAGGTAAAATAGTCTCTCAGGAAACTGTGGCTCAGGTGGGTTGGGGGAAAAAGACTGTCTCTTCTGTTTCAGAGACTGGAAAAAAGGCAGGCCTTGTTTGGGCTGGTTAAGGAGCCTATGGCAGCTTGCACTGACCTCTAACTTGGTTTGCTCTGACAGAAAGCAGCATGACTAGCTAAGAGAGTGCAGGTGGCTTACAAAAGCCACAGTGTGTCCATCCTGTAGCTAATTCTGAAGACATAATGGGGTTTGTTAGATGGATGTTGTTGTGGAGTTACCTTATTTATATGTGTTACTGAGCACTTCAGAATCTCCTACTAGAATGGTGGCTTTGGTCTGATGCTAGCAATATGATTTATAAAGGGAGCCTTGCAAAGGAATTCCTGCTGTAGGATGGAATTTTTATTTCAGTGTTTTTCTTGAAGGAGGGGAGCAGAGTTCTTGCCAGCTTTGAGGTGGGCTGTGGGACAGGGAGGCAGGTAGCTGCTAATCTCAGGCTGTGGTGTTGTTGCTTACTGTGACCTGTACTGGCCTGTTATTCCTTTCTTTCTGTGTCTGTCCAAAATCACAGCTGCAGAGCAGGGACTAGGTCTTTGGTCTGTGTGTGATGCTTAGCTTAGCTCGTGCTGGGCTTTATTAAAATAAAAAATTATAATGTATAGCTCAATGGTATAAGCAAGTCATTGTATGTATGACTTTGTTTGAAAACCAGGAGACTAATTAGAGAAGCACATGCTGATCTCTGTTCCCTTCAATTTCAGTAAGGTGTTGGCTGTGTTGGCTGGCAACGAAAGTCACAGGAGTAGCAATTTTCATAAAACAAACAACCTCCCTCCAAAGAAACCAAGAAAAAACCCCAGACCACCCAAACCTTTATTATTTAGGTAGTCTGCTAAAGCAGGACGTTCTGCAGAAAAATCAGGGATGCTTAGTAAACAAAATAAACAGCATCTTGCTTTTAGAACTCAGTATCTGCACATTTGGAATGGGTGGCATAAAAATCCTCTTATTCTATCTGTGGCCATGGTGCAGTGTACTTGGTGGTGTTGTGATGTCAGGATTTTTTTGCTGTTGATGCTTCAGGGTTTGCTCTTCATCATTTTGAAGACCTTGAGAGGCTGATAGCAATTGCTTTCTGTTGCACAAATGTTTATCTCCTCCCCTCAGGATAGGATTTCTGGGACTTGGCCTGATGGGAAGTGGCATTGTCTCCAACTTACTGAAGATGGGTCACACTGTCACGGTCTGGAACCGGACTGCTGAGAAGGTAGGCATGTGCTTAAGATACAGATGGTACTTAACCTTTTCTGAACATATAGTTACCACCTCTAGCTCAGGGAGGCCTGGGGGTGGATGCCAAAGAAACATATACTTGCCAACTTGTTCTCTTACTATTTTCTAGGTGCTTGTTGGGTGCCACTTTTGGCTAGACAAAGCTGTAGTTTGTCCTAGTATGGTCACTAATGTGAAGAGTGGCCACACAGTTGCCATTTTGTATGAAATCAGAGAGCTGCCAGAACAATTACAACTTTGTGTTGAGGAATGCAGGGTAAAAACGCCTCTGGTGATGTAAATAACCAGGTCATTTTGTCATGGAGCTTGGCATAATGGCCAAATGCTGGGGAGTTGATCCTAGGGATGGTGTGGTAAGATGCACTGCTTGACCACAGCTTCACTACACATTTGTTGTACTGTTCATATTGTGGTAAAAAAGGTTCTGCTGAAAATCTGCTGTGTCATAAGACCAGGATGGGAAGAGTTTTATAAATTCATTCAAAATGAAAATGGAGCCTATTACACTTCTGTTCCAGACAGTGGTATTCTTTGTAGTAGAGGAGGAAAAGCAGTTCACTGAGGTAGATGTGGTACTCAGGTAATACAGTGGAAGGCAAAAAAGGCACTACAGTTCCTTTGTTAAAAGGGTTTAAAAGATTTTTTTTCTAATAACTGCTAAACATGGATAGTATGAGGAGATAGGGTAAGACAGAGCAAGATTTTGAAGCAGTAGCCCACTAAAATGCATCTCAGCCTCAGCTCTGCCAAATTCCTGCTTCCTGTACAATAAAACTTTTTGCTACATCTGTTTAGCAGTTTTGTTTCTTTGTCTCTGTTCCCAAGCCCACAGCATTGAATATCTTTATCATTTTGCCTGTGTTCTCATTTCCTGTGTGTTTATTGCAAACTTTCACTTGGTATTTCAGAAAAGTAGCAAAAGAGCCCTGTGTGTGTGTGTGTGTGCACGCACACGCATGCTGACAAACCAACAGAAAATGGCCCTGTTCTGAAGTAATTAATATTCTGACTCCTTTTTAGTTTGGTTCAGCAGCAGATTTTGTCTCAGGAAGATGCTAGAGAATTCATTTACTCTGTGTTTAATTTTTCTTATGTTTGGCTTTGTGACTTTTGCAGTGTGATTTGTTCATCCAGGAGGGGGCACGGCTGGGAAGAACCCCCGCTGAAGTTGTCTCCACCTGTGACATCACCTTTGCCTGTGTATCAGATCCAAAAGCAGCAAAGGATGTAAGGATTAGCTCTTATTTTTCCTCCAGCAGCTGGACAAGATACAGTTGCTGTGTGCCAGTTCCCATTCCTACTAACCCCAGTTGCCTGCATCATTTTACATGGTGGGCAGTGCCTCTGTGAAAATAAACGTCCCAACAAAAAGCATAAGTTTAAAAAAATAATCCCTGGGAGGGGAGGTTTTGCTATCCCTCTGCTCTCCTGCAGGATTGGGGTTTCTCTGCAGACACCCTATTGCTTTACCCCTATTCTCTTCCCCACAGCTGGTGCTGGGTCCGAGTGGAGTGTTGCAGGGCATTCGCCCCGGGAAGTGCTACGTGGATATGTCCACTGTGGATGCAGAGACAGTCACAGAGTTGGCCCAGGTAATCACACTGAACTTGTAACATCTGTGATCAGCACTACTGCAGTTCTTGTGTCAGGTGGCAAGCTGTTGATAATAAAGTTGTTTCTGAAGGTTTTGGGTTTTGTTAATTTTTTTTTTTAGGAGACACTCAAGTCCCAGGCAAATAAGACAAAATAAACTGTCATATCTTGACCAGCAAACAAAGTTGCATGAGATGTTCTCTGCTGCTAACAGCAAAGCCTGTAGATGTGGCAGATGTTTGCTGTCACCAATGCAAACAGCCAGACAGATTTTAATCTTTCAAGATGTATTTATAGCCAGATTGGTATTCTGTAGCAGACTGGAGGTGAAAGCACTGTCTGGATTAATAATAGTCTTTAAATTGATAAAATGCATAATCTACTTGTTTTAAATGTTCTATTTGGGGAAAAAGAATGCTTTCATGTTTAATTCTGTAGAAATGCTTTTACAGAGAAAGTTTCTCTAGAAGTGGTGTGATTATTTCTGATGTAATATCTTTGATTTCCTCTTTGCCATCTGGATTGCTATCCTCTGCCCTGAAGGCAGCAGGTGTTGTTGCATGAGGAAGGGGGCATAGATGATTTTGGTGAAGTTCTAAGTAGATGTACTGATGATGCATTACTGTGTAACATAATTTTTGGGAACAGAGTCATCCATATTAGTAAGCATCTGGTTACAGAGATCTGTCAAAGGCCTTTCCTCTTTGGGGAAATACTGTAAGTCAGTCAATCTACTGAGATTTCTACACCATATATACAACTTCAGCATTCATTCCTTGGCCATTATTGGGTGCTGTGGCAAAACCACCTCAGTTCAGCATGCTTAAAACATGCAGAGTATTGATGGGTGCAGGAAAGTGTTGCTGAAGTGTGAGGGCAGCTTCTCAAGTTGCCTTAGTGGGATGCAGTGCATGATGTGTTTGTGCTTTCCTCTCCTTATGTCTGAGCTGTTTTGCTTTAAAATTCTGTCCTCAGGGACAGGAATGCTCTGAACAACATTCCTGCTGTGCTGCATACTCAGCATCAGTGCCTGCTGTTCCTGCTAACCAGGTTTGCTTTTTTTCCAGGTGATAGTGTCCCGGGGTGGTCGCTTTTTGGAAGCACCAGTCTCGGGAAACCAGCAGTTATCTAATGATGGGATGCTTGTGATCCTGGCAGCTGGTGACAGGGGTTTATATGAGGACTGCAGTAGCTGTTTCCAAGCAATGGGGAAGACCTCTTTTTTCCTAGGTAACTGAAACACCAAAGCCTTGATAGCAGTCTCTTAGTGCAAAGGCTGAGAATTCCAAGAAGGAGATTGAGAGGCATGTGTGTCCTCTGTTTCTTGTCTCCTTGGGCAGTATGGGAAACTGGCTTGCTCTTCTGGAACTTGATCAGTTTCAGAGCCTCCAGTCTAAGCTTTATTTTTTGAATACTGGCTCATTTTGGAGGATCTGTGATGCTAAATCATTTGTTATTTCTCCGTTCCTTTGAGTGCTTTCAAAATGGGTGAGTTTTTAAAGTATTTCTGGGCGGGGGGAGAACTGTCAGGTGCTTGATATGGAAAGCCTGGTAGTGTTAATCCAGTGTGGGAGGGGGAGGAAGGCTGCTGTATCTCTTCTGGAGGAATGCCCAGTGGTATGTCTCACTCCCAGGTGAAGTAGGCAATGCTGCCAAGATGATGCTGATTGTGAACATGGTCCAAGGCAGCTTCATGGCAACGATAGCAGAAGGACTGACTTTGGCTCAAGTGACTGGCCAGTCCCAGCAGACCCTTCTGGATATCCTCAATCAGGGACAACTTGCCAGCATCTTCCTGGACCAGAAGTGCCAAAGTAAAGTTCTCTTACATTGTTTTATTGTAGGATATGTGCCCCTCCCTAGCAACATTTCAGTTGATGGCAGAAGGGAGAAAATAACTGTCCTGTCTTCATCAACATGGAATTCTGGGTATTTTAAGCATTCTGGAGATGAAGAGACAAGTTCCATTGCTTCCCTTTCATAGCAGGGCTTCTGAGAATACACCCCAAGCTCTGCATTGTCTACAGTTTACTTAGGACTCCAGTTCACAGTGAGGATTTCATTGGGGTGGGGTAATAAGTGAAATGAAGGGCAAGCTGCTTAGAAATCTGAGCTCACTTTGTCAGTGAGTAGTAGTGACATTATCTGCTGTGACCACATGAAGACAGAGAGCAGAAAAACTAAAAGCAGTTTTCTTGGTGATCAGCATGGGAAAGGGAAGTTTGGTGTTGAATTGCATGCCCTTGCAGTGTGGGCTTTATTTACTTTTGCCATGCTTACTTTTTGCATGCATTCCTCCCGACAGATATCTTGCAAGGAAACTTTAAACCAGATTTCTACCTAAAATACATACAGAAGGATCTTAGATTAGCTATTGCACTGGGCGATTCTGTCAACCACCCAACTCCCATGGCAGCTGCTGCCAATGAGGTAAGAGCTATTTGCTGTTCATGTTACTCAGAATTTCTTCAATAGAGCCATTTGTCAAGAAGAGACAAAAACCTAAGAGTTGCATCATATCTAAGACAAAGAGTGACTGAAATATGTTTTCCCTAGGATGGGATTGGGTTTCTTGTGATGGTAGAAGCCGTTAGAATGTCAGAGGAGTAAACAGATGTTGGCTTCAACCAGACCTGGTGCATTGTAATCTGCACTGCTCTAATAACTTGACATATTATGCGGTTCTCTGGTTTGCAGTGGTCAGCAAAGTACTTTTTCTGCTAAGCAAAGGCTTCAGACAAGAGCAGACACTGATCCTTTTCTAATTTCTCTTCTCTAGGTCTATAAACGAGCAAAAGCATTGGACCAGTCAGACAACGACATGTCTGCAGTGTACAGGGCCTACATCCACTAGGCTGCACCATTCTTACTGTTAATACTATGATTATTGATTAATATTATTATGATACTGGGTTTTAACTCTGGACCAGTCCATCTCTGTCTCTCCATTTCCTTTTATACACAGACTTTGAGATCTGCCATGGAGGCAGCTGCTGCAGTGAGCCTTCCCCTGGTGGCAGAAGGGGGGGGAGGAGGGAGGCTCAGTTTGTTGCAGTCTAATTAGAGAAATCCATGCCATGCACTGACAGTCATGGAACAGAACAGTGGCGGCTTGTTCAGAAGCTCTGAGGCAACTCTGCCAGAAATCTGCTGCTTGGCTGCTTTTATTTTCCTCTTTGTATGCTTGTCCAAGATGCTGTTTCTAATGATCCTTTTTCTCTTTTGCTGTGAAATAATGTGCGTGTTGGACTCTCTGCATCAAGGGGACAGGTGACATGCATCCCATCTACCTGTGAATAGCACTAAAGTCCTTGGTCCCAAGTAAGGGGAGGAGCATTCCTGTTAATCGGCCACTGTTAGAGAACAAAGCACCTCCCATGGAGGAGAATGGCAGTTCCAGAAGGTAATGGGGTTGCATGCAAGACTGTCTTGATTCTGTTTTTTTAAACTTCCACCTCCCCAGCACTCTGATGGAGGAGTTCCTCGTACTGTTAAGAACAGATTGCATCCATGTCTTCCCCTGTACAGACAACTATAGCTTAGGGAACACAAAAATCCTTGCTGAAAATAACAGAATGCCAGTGTAAATTAGTCTCCTGAAAGGCTAATCACAGCTGCCCAGCCCACAGACAGCATTGGAGATCAACACATTTGCATAGGAAACTGCAAGAGGAACATAGCCTGAAACTGGGCCAGAGATATTTTATTTGGAGAAGGAACACACCTTAGAGTTGCTTCTGGCCTTAGCTTATGTTGCTCTACTACTTGCTTTTTTTTTTTTTTTTTTTTTTTTTTTAAAACCCTTGTAGTCTATAATTACAAAAATGTTTGGGATTGTAGTAGTGTCACAAGCAGAGTGATGAGTTTGGAAGGGGTGAGAGGAATGATTGCAGAGCCAAGAGGTTGAGGATGCTGAGCTCTGGCCTTTGCATGGTCATTATATCTCAGCCTGTTTGCCCATCTCTAAAGGTGGGTGGTGACTACCTACCTCACAGGGATATTTTGTGTACTGAGTAGTGATCTATATACACGTCAGGTTTTCCATACATGTTCTTAGTGTTATGATTATGGGTACAACACTAGCACAGCATGAGACTTTTCCCTGTACCTGTGACTCTGCTTGTGGCCAGATACAAGAGACAGGTAATTAAAAGAGGAGGCAAAGACCACTGCTGAGCTTTAGTCTAGAGGTGTGGGACTTGAACTGCAGATGCCAAGGCTAGAAAGCAAAGATGCTGTCTGTGTTGATAGCAGACCAACCCAGAGTCCAAAGGATGCCTGTCTCTCAAAATGCACAGAATGTGGTTTGTGTGTTTTTCTTTCTTTTAAATTGTGCTCAGTATTAGCCTTTTAGGATGGTTCTTGAATTTTAGATTTGAGAGGTAGTAAAATGCCAGTAAGAAATTTCATTGGCCAAAATCACTTCTCAGTGGCACAATCTCCCTTGTGTTGGGATTCTGAAAGGAAAGAAAGCAAATTGAAATTATACCCTGTTCCTTTAAATCCACGAATTTTGCCCTTTCCACTGTCTTATTTTTCTAGGAACTTAAGGGCTGTGTAGGGAGATTTTCCTGTGGGTTAGGATTTCTTGCCAATCCTGCTTTGTGCAACACGTGCATATGGTTCAGAGGCACCTTATTAAGAAACAGAGAAAGTATCAGATACCCATTATGGATCATGACATCCAACATCCAGTGCTGTAGATGTTACTTTGGATATTTTACTTCCTGCAATCACTATTTATGGGCTAATCTTGTGTTCTGCATTATGTCCCGTGGTGAACATCTCCCAGCAATAGATCTGTTGGACATCACATTGTCTGTTTGTCATTGATATGTGTGAACAATACGAGTAATACATACATATTTCTTTGGCAGTGCAACTGTCAGCCTGCATGTAGATATTCATATTAAAGACACATGTAACCAGCCATTAGCCTGCTTTTGACACACTTGTGTTTACCCCATCCAGAAGGATTCAGCTCTTAGTATCACAAGTCCTTGGTTCAACATCCCACGGTTAAGAAATCACTTACATGAATTGTGTATTGAGGGCATCTGGGAGAAATTGTGTTTTGGGGTCAGGAGATAATACCACAGGTTTTACAGTGCAAGGAATCTTTTGGGAGGAAGAGGGAGGGAGGTACTGTGTGTTTGAGGTCCAGTTGGGAGTGGAACTGTGCTGAGCCTGTCCCTGCAGAGGTCTGTGGGTGAAGGTGAATGGGTCTGAGCAAAGGAAATGGAGGATCTCCCTCTTTTTGACTTTGTGGTGCCTCTGGATAGAGTGAGAATACTTAAAAGGAGCTCTCAAGTCCCCTGAAGTGTATGTCACTGGTGATTCAAAGAACCATATTCGTGAGTGGGAGAGAGCCACTCCTTGGGCACCTCACTGCTTCAGGTTTTGTTTTCCAGAAATACTGTAGTTCTCAAAAATGGGGATGGTTATTTCTGTGAGAGTGCCAGGTGCAGTTGAACGCTGTCATTTATCCTGGGAATGTCTGTCTGCAGGCTGCTGGTGAGGGAGGGGGATGCAGGGTGGCTGTGGGGTTGCCCAGGCAGGCCAGGGAGGAGTAGGAGACTTGAGAGCTCTGAGATGGATGTGAAGTGTGGAAGAGGGATGGAAATGGTGAAAACTGGACTGCTGCAGATGCTGTTTGGGATTGACTCATGCTGATCTCACTCAGATTCTTGTATTTATGTCTGTAGCCTCTGAACATGGATCTTAATCTGTTCCTAGGCCTGAGATTTTTTTTTGGGGGGGAGGGGGGAAGCTGTGGATTGAGAGATGCTCTAATAAAACTGGCTAGTCAATGTTGTCTTAATATTGTTGACAATTCTGTAAAGTTTCTTTTTATGAGAATTTGTTTTAGCGATTTGCTTTTTTTTTTTTTTTTTGACTCCCTCCTTTTCAAAGAGAAAATGTGACACTTGTGAAAAGCTTGTAAGAAAAGCAGTTTCATTTTTCCTCAATGATAGATCTTATAGTTAATTAAGGTTGTGAATTTTTATTTTTTGCCTTGTTTTTAATTAACGTTTGTCATTCAGAATAGGATGTGTGAAAATGTTTAAATGGCAAAACAAAGGTTTTTTTTGTGCAATTAACAAAAGCTACTGGCAAAAAGAATAAAACCTTTCTTGGTAACACAATGTGCTTGTGGCAGTTTCTAAAGCTGATTGAACCTGATTGAACTTAAAGTACTTACATTCCTCAAAACAATTAAAAATCAGAGTAGCTGGAGAACAGCAGCGTGCCTGAGAGCGTTCTGGTCATCACAGAAACCTGATCTTGTCGGGAAAACACTACAAAGGATGAATTTGGGTAAATTGCAGCCTCCCCAGGCTGGCGTTGCTTGAGTGTTGGGGATCTGCTGGCCCAGTTGCTCTGTCTGGAGATTCCTGCCTTCCAGGGTGGGAGCTTTGTGAGCACTGATGCTTATGAAAACCACCTCAGCAGCAAGTGGGGTTTCCAAGACAAGATCCCTTAACTGGAGTGTTTTCAAGCTGTAGGATACTGGTTTTTGAGGAGCCAGGGGGTGCTGTCAAACAACAACTGCTCCTGATGTACTGAGACAGGAGGGGTTTAGTACTGGGAACGGTGGTGGTTTAGGTAAAGCGAACAAGTGCTGCAGTAAAGAACAACTCCTGTTTCAGCACAGGGAATTAAAAGCAAGGCAGGGAGTGATGGAGCAAGGCCACGGCCTCAGCGCTGTGCTCAGCAAAGCTTCACCTGCGGGCCCCTCGCCTTCCCCCCGCACTCCCCAGCCCCCCGGGGGGGTTCGGCGAAAAGGGAAACCCCCGCCTGCAGTGCCAGAAGTTTATTTCCATTTAAACATTTGGAGGGGAGCCTGATCAGAGTTCCGTCTCTCTACATTCTTACATCGAGCTCGGTTCCTATCCCCACCGCTCCCTCCCTCACACCAAGGCCCCAGCAGCCCCGCCCCGCCCCCCTCCCCCGCCCTCACCGCCTGACGTCACGTGGCACCAGGACGTCTCGACAGCTCCGGGTGTGCGGTGCTGGCCAATCAGAGGCCTCCGTGGGCGCCGTTACCGGGCAGAGGCGGTGGGGGGAGTGGGCGGGTTCAGGCGGAGCAGCAGCCAATAGGGAGCGGGAGCGCGGGGGGGCGGGGAGGAGCGCGGGCAGGGATAGCGGCGGCGGCCATGGCGAGCGCGGCGGAGCGGGCGGTGCTGGTGAGGCGGGAGGAGCGCGGGGTGGAGGGTTCGCCCGGGCTGTGCTAACCGGAGAGCAGCCCCGAGCGGTGGCGGCTGTGGCGGGACCCCCGCAGGCTTCAATGTCCGGGCCCCGCCGGGGAGCTGCATCCCGCTGCGGGCGCTGCTGGGCCGTGCCCCGCTCCCCGGGCTGAGGCGCTCGGTCGCGGTCAGCGCTGACCGGGCCGTGGGGCAGCCGCAGGGCTGTGCTTGGGTGGCCGGGCCGGGTTCCGTTGCCCCCGTGGTCTCCGGTGTCCCCCGAAGGTGCCCGGGTGTCCCCTCCCGGTGTTCGCCCCTGAATTGCGGGGGGGGGTGTGCGGGGCTGTTGCCGCCACCCCCGTGAGCTGCCCGCGGGTGAGCCCGGGGACAATCCCTGCTTGCGGTGTGTGTGTGTGTGTGTGTGTGTTAGGTGACCGGGGGCTGGTCCCGGAGCAAGCCCGGGGGTTGATTCGGTAAAGGCGGGGAGGGCACAGAGCGTCTGAGCTGAGCTGCCAGGAGTGGGGAAAGCTTCCTAAGGAGAGTTAGGAATTAGGGGATGCATCCAGGCGATGCCACATATGAAAACCTGACTTTTTCTGAAATTGATGTGATTTGGAGTGATATGATCAGCACTCAGAAATACTGATGTGTTGTGAATGAGTTTGGCTTTGCCTGTAATGAATTCTGAGGGAGGAAGCTCTTTTTCTGTCATTAGGAGGATGAACTACACGGGTGATTTGAAGTAGGAACACCCGTGTGGCAGCAGCGGGGTGATGGAGGCATTAAAGAGTCCTCAGCTGTTCTCTCCCCTCACTCACTTTTCAGTTTAGTTATCTTTATTTTTAGGCTGCTGTTACTTAGTCAGATGTCACCAGGTAGGAAACGTTGCATTGTAGGTTTTGTCTTCGTTTCTCATCATCTGTTTGGTGACAAATCTGGCCACAAGTTGAGTTTGTTGCCCATGACAGTAATTGGTAAGGTATCTCCCTGTCCTTATCTTCACCCGTGAGATTTCAATCATTTCCTCCCCCTGTCCTGTTGAGGAGGGGGAGTGGGAGAGGCTGGGTTGGTTGTCTGGCAGCTGGCCAGCCAAGGTCAGCCCACCCCAGCAGCTTCAAGAGGTGGAGCAGACTTCAAAACAGCTGGATCTGCACTTTGCTCTAAAGTTACATCCTGTACTGCCTGTTCTTTCATAGGTTTCTTAACTCCATGAGTATTAATACAGTGAGAATGTTGCTTTGTTAAGCAGTGTCTAAAGGAGAATAAGGACAACTCATTTGGCTGGGGTGGAAAAGTAGAGATCAAGGCCTTTCAACAAATTGGGAAGAAATCTTTTTCTTCTCCTTGTAGCATGTGATGCAAACAGTGTGGACACAGCAGTGTACTTAAGTTGAAATAATTTTCATATGTGCCTGAGAGATTTATTTTCAGTGTTTGAGTTTGCATGATTCCACTGTCATCTTGCCACGATGTAGGAAGAAGAATTTAAATGGCTTTTACAGGAAGAGGTCCATGCTGTTTTGAAACAGCTACAGGATATTTTAAAGGTAAGGTTAATTTACTTTATCTGGTTTGGGTTTTTTGTTTTGTTGTTGTGGGTTATTTTGCTCTCTCAGGTGAGGAATGGTGGTAGATTTCCCCTGGATGAAAAAATTTGTGGTAGAGGGTGCACAAAAACATCCATCGCGCCTGTTCAGTGATGTAACTGCAGTGTCCTGCAGTGTCTCTGTATATGGTATCTGTTTTGAAGAATTTCTAACACTTTTAAGGGCAAAGTGTGGTCAAAGGACAGAGTCTGCTTGGTCAGGAGGGCTGGTTTTCCCTCCAGCCTTCCCAGGTGGGTAAGGAACTAGCAGTGCTTGTGCTGGGCAACCTGGGGCAGCCCCACCACAGCCCAGGGCAGCCTGGCCACCCCTCTGGGCACTGGACACCTTGTCTGAGTGCAGTGCTGGATGGAGCTCAGGGTTTCTGCCCCTTTTTTGCCATGAGCTGTGTGCACTGAGCCTGCTCCTAGGCTGTGCCTGTCCTGCAGGAGGGTGAGGGAAAATCCACATGCTCTGCTAGGTGGGTCTGTGAGAGGCTTGCTCAGGTGACAGCTCTGCATTTGGCCATTTGTGTTTCTGCTCTTGCCTTGTCTTTGTTCCTGGCTTGTGGTGGGATGGGCTCCAGTGCTCACTGTGTCCTCTCTTGGGCAGGAGGCCTCTAACCGGTTCACTCTGTCCACCACTGACTTGGGAGGAGCCATCAAGCAGGAGAACTTTGTGCTGAGCACCTCGGGGTAAGTGGCTGTGGCAGCCTCTGTGTCTGCCACAAAGGTCTCCACAGCACCCCCGGAGTGAAGGGATTTGCTGTAGCAGGAGATGATACTGTAAGGAGAACAATGAGCCCTGGCAGCAGATTAATGTAACAGTCTGCAGCCATGTTCCAGGTGCTGCCTTAGCCAGACTTGTGCTACTTCTTACTGACACCTAGAATATAGCCATTGATTCCTGAGCACATGCTGGTGTGTCAGATCAGTGGGCTGCTCTCAGCAGCTTTGCCAAAAAGTGTGTTTCTGATTTTGGACTTGCAGTTACAACAGCTGAGTTCTGTTGTGGTTTGAAGATCTGCTTTATACTGATCGAGGCCTGAGGTTATTAATGAATTTGCTCAAATGGCTGGGAGTCCTCAGCTGTTCTCTCCCCTCACCCACTTTTCAGGGATTTCTGAAATCAATTTCTGACTGTGGATAAATCTTAACCTTTGTCCTGATCTCCATAAAATAGAGTAAGAAATCTGCTTGGCACAGAGCAAACTGAGACCTGTGCAGAAGGTGCTATAGAAGTGCTGTTCTACATTTTTTTGATCTTCATCCTAGGCTTCTGTCTTGAGTAATTGCACTCTGGTAGATGTCACAAGCTTGTTTCAAAGTAGGGGACCTTAGTCCTTATAAACAGTGGGGTGAGTATTTTGTAGAGTGATGCAATGGGTATTGGGTTTGAAGGCTTTGTCTTTCAGATTGAAGCATTAAAGTTGATTCTAGTTTTCATTCATTGTTGCAAAGTGGATCTTAAAAAGTTGATCTAAAGAATTTCAGTCCATGTAGACTTAGTTCCCAGGTGCTTCAGTCTTCCCTCACTGTTCACTGTAGATATAAGCCATCTTGCAGGACCTTTTAGAGGCTTTAGGGTGTGGGGTTTTTTTGGTTTTTAAATAAGCTTTTAGAGGGTTTTATGCTTGTTGGGGTGGGCAGAGTGGGGTTTGTAGGTTTTAACTCTTCTATGAACCAGGTTGCATTCCAGTGCCAGTTATTCACCTAATATCTTGTGTTTGTGTCTGCTAGAGCTGTAGTAACAGCAACCAATTGGTTGCTAGGTAACATGTGAAATAAGCAGGGGGTGAGAAATGAACATGTTTTAGGCAGCAGAAATAAACATGTTTTAGGTTGCTCAGATCTTCCTTCTCTTTCCAGCACAGATCAGGTGAAAGGTGTGTTGACACTGCAGGGAGATACTCTGTGTCAAGCTGTGAGTACTTATTGTGCTTCTTGCTTTTTACTACCATCAAGGGGTGGGGATGATCTTTATTACACTTTGATGACCTCAGGGGGGAGGTTGACCTTATTATCAGTGATCAATAAGTATTCTTTATCAGTCTTCATCAATAGGCCTTAAATCCTTAATGTTTCAGCAACTGTTGACATTTGTCAAGATCCATTATCTAACCCCACACACACACCAACAGGGTGGTGAGTGGTGGAGCTGGCTTTGATGGGGGTTCCTTGCCTTTACTCCCTTCCTTGTGTAGTATCATATTGCCTTGGGGATCTTCTGAGCTGAGGACTGCAGAAAGCAGCTTGCTAAGATGGTCTGGGAGACAGAATGGAGTGGGACTGGCAGTATCCATGTTCTACACATGTGGATTGCTTGTTCTCACATGTTTGTTTCTTTCTTCAAGGATGTTAATCTGAAAATGCACAGAAATAATCAGCCCCTGCACTTTGAATTTCGGGAAGACAAGCAGTGGAAGTTGCAGCAGGTCTGTTAACTTTAGATGCTCACCCCTCTGTACCATCTGTGTCCTCCAAGTAGTAGCTGTAGCCCCTTGCTTTCTGAGAGAGGTTATGTCTACTCCACATCATCTCCAGTGGTCAAATAAATTCAGTTGTGGTGCTAGGAGAGAGAGGTGGGCTCTGCTTGCTCCTGAAACACCAGCAAGCAACATAGCAGTCATAGTTCTTTAAAAGGAGTGCCTAGGGTGCCTGTAAAACCCAGAATAACAGGATGAAGAGCATATTCAAGACTTTGAGTAATTTATTTTCATTCTCTTATGGAAGCATTTATTAATGCTGGGAACAAACCTCACTGCATTGTGTTCTTGTAGCATAGTTGAGTTCTCTTAGTTAAGGAGTCAAAGGGATGTGGCTATCTAGAATATTGAATCTCTTTACCACCATTATGCTGGGAGATACCTGAGTAAGGACCTGATCTACTACCTGATCTTGAAGATATAGTTCCCCACAGTTACTTTATTATAGCATGTAGATTGGAGAAAGATGCATTCCATTAGTTTCACTTAAGCCATGGCTCAGGTTTTCTTAGGTCATCAGTGTATTTGGTCTTGTGTGCAGTTTTCAACAGCTGGCAGCAGACTGAAAGCTTTACTTGGTAGCTTTGTAGAAATCTAGAAAATTGGTAGGTTTGTGTTGGTGAGTGGTAGTCGGAGAGAAATTGCCTTAACATTTGAGAACTCACCATTTTCTTAGGGCCAATGAGATAATCAGGGCAGCCTCTACTTCTTGGTGTGTATTACAGAGTGTTTAACAGGGCTGCATTTGTACCTTTACAGATCCAGGATGCTAGAAACCATGTCAACCAAGCCATTTACCTGCTTATGAACAGAGAGGCAAACTACCAGTTCAAAACAGGCTCGGAGGTTCTCAAGGTGAGGAGAAAGCCCTTTCTGGGTTCCTTGGGTAGGAATGTGTATTTTTCTTCCCTCCATTTTTTGTATTAAATACCATTAATGCACGTTACTGTCTTGAGTCTCTCAATGGAAATGGAGTCCCCACTTGTACCCATATTGTACCTGTGCCAAGGAGTATCTGTGTGACCTCATATTTGATAGGAATCTCTAACAGTTTAGCATCAGTAACAGGGTTGTACATCATGGTGAATTGCCTTTAGTGTCTGCTAAAGTGTCTGCTAGTGTCTGAGTTTATTGATGTTTCTGTGGCATCAGTAATTGATCTCCTCTTCTTGTTCTTCTAATGAGTAGCTGTTCTCTCTTCAGTCCCTGATGCTCAACACTCCTGGCCTGTCTCACAAGTGTCTATGATGAGATGACAGTCAAACTGTGTTTGTGATCAAACCACCCCTTCCCACTAAACCTCTTGAGTTCCTGGAAAGGTGGTGCTGCTCGTGGTGGTTGTTTTTTCTCTTGCAAAAGGCTGTAGGATTCTGCAGCAGGCTCTTCAAAGCTCTCCAGGGATGGCCTCTTAGCAGTGTGCTGTATATTTTCTTGTAGCTTATGGATGCTGTGATGTTACAGCTCTCAAGAGCCCGAAATCGCCTTACCACTCCAGCCACTCTGACTCTACCAGAGATTGCCTCCAGTGGTCTCACAGTAAGTATGTGGGGGGTGAAGATCTCCATGCAGTCTGACAGCATGCAATAGTTAGGATATGGTGTTGCATTCTGGTGGAAGTGGATTTCTAAAAGGTCTCCTGAGGCAGAAAGGAAGCTGAAGTAGGTGTGACCCGTGAGCAGTTTTGGATGCTCTTTGTCTTCCTGTGGGAAAGCAGATGACTTGGGCATGAGGACTCTGGTTCTGAGAGCATGTTATGTACTCTGCCCAGGAAGCTTATCCAAGAATGATTTGTCCTTGAGAGCACTGTATGATCCTGTTTTGTCACTACCATGCACACACTGTCTGATCAAGTGCAGCAAGTGGAACAACCATTGTCTGGAAGCTGCTCAGTCTCTGTTTCTTTCCTAATGTTCTTCTCACTCTGGGGTAATTGTAGTATGGCTTAGAAAAAGGATTTTCCCAGCATTAGAAATAATGGTCTCTTCACTGACAAAGAAACTACTTATTTTCTCACCAGAAAATGTTCACCCCTGCTCTGCCTCCAGATGTCCTTGTGAATTTCTATATTAACCTGAATAAGCTGTGCCTGACTGTCTACCAGCTCCATGTGCTGCAGCCCAGCACAACCAAGGTGATGCCTACTCTCTCTTGATCCTTCATTATTGACCTGTCCCTGTGTCCTGTTGTGAGGAGGACATTGCACTGCTCCATGGTTCTAGGCAGAAATGATGATGCAGAAATGACTGGAAGTGATGTGAAGTGGCTGTGTTTCGATTTGCCCCAGGGATATGCTGGGGCATGGCTACTGAGCCCAGAAGAAAATATCGGCGCTCTGGAGAAAGCCAGTAGTTATTTTTTTTCCAAATAATGCTTTATCTTACAATATGGTTTGACAGTTTTGTGTAAATTTGGAAGGACATGATTTTCTGCTTCCATTTTACATTGAAGTAGCATCTTGGGTTTTCTGAATGGAGTTCTGATGGATACTTTCCTGCCTCACCTGTTGCATTTGAGTTAGCTTGATGTCCTGTAAAAACAGAACTAAATTGCTATACGAAACGCAACCCTTCCATAAGGTTATTTTTCCTAAAATATATCTTGTGTTTTTCTTCTAGATCTCATTTTTGTGGTGCTAAAATTTGGAGCTAAGTGGGCCTTAGTAACTGTGTAGAATTTTTTAAACAAAGGAGCAGGGAGGGAAGGTGCCATGGATTCCACATGAATGGGGTATTTGGGCAGATACAGTATAGGCATTTCTTGATTTCATGCTACTGAAAATGCAAAGCTTAAATATCTTCCTTCTAGGTAGCTTGTTTACTGCATCAAAATCCTGATGACTTTTTCCTTCTTTTTCAGAATTTCAAGCCTGCTGGAGGGTCCATTTTACACAACCTTGGAGCCATGTTGTAAGTACAGCCACTACCAGGGCTGTGTAGGAGTATGCTGAGGATGAGATCCAAATGGTTGTAGTGTTGCTTAGAGCATCTGTTAAATTGTGCCTGTGAAAGCACAGGTGCCCATAATAGAGTTTCTTTAATGAAAGGAAAGCTGGGGGAGGGACTTTGGACAGGGGCCTGGAGGGATGGGACAAGGGGGAATGGCTTTAAACTAGAAGAGAGGAGGTTTAGGTTAGCCATTAGGAAGAAATTCTTCATTGTGAGGGTGCTGAGCCCCTGTGCCAGGTTTCCCAGAGAAGCTGTGGCTGCCCCATCCCTGGCAGTGTCTCAGCCCAGGTTGGATGGGGCTTGGAGCAACCTGGCTGGTGGGAGGTGTCCCTGCCTGTGACAGGGGGCTGGAACTAGATGATCTTTAAAGGTCCCTTCCAACCCAACCCATTCTATGAACTTTGCCAGGTGCTGTTTTAAATGTAGTAGAAATCATAATAATTTCTTCTGTGAGAATGGAGTTTGGTGCTGTGTGCTTTGTGTGTGAAATTGTGTTCTTTTTCCCCCTGTTCCAGTGAGTTTGGCAACCAGCGATATGAAGTCAGCCACGTCCATAAAGTGGAATGTGTTGTCCCATGGTTAAATGATGCCCTTGTCTTTTTCACAGTTTCACTGCAGCTTTGCCAGCAACTGAAGGACAAGGTAACAGCCTTAGAAAAGGGGCTTTGTTTTAACTCTGGATTTTGAGAGGACTTCAGGGGTCTTAAAAATCTGATGTGATGTTATTCTGTACAATTTACATGTAAACTGGATGAGTCAGTGCTCTGGAGTTGGGGAGCTGGCTGGCACTGCCTAGCAGACAGCCACCTGGGTAAGTGTAGTGGTGTGGCAGATGTGTTTGTTGAACTACTGACTAGGTAGAGGAGCAGGCAGACACTTGTGTTCTCAGCCATGATCTGAAATGCCAGAAAATGCCAGAATGCTGTAGAGAAGCAAACTAGATTTGAGTAGAACAGTGTTAGTGCTGACTCTGCGGCTGAACTAGCCACCACCTTTGTGCTCCAAGCCTCTTTAGTGACAACAGCAGTCCATCTGCCCTTCTGCACGCATTGTATTCTTTTTCTTTCATGGTCCAAGGGTTACTTTAACTTAACTGCTTTTCTTCTTGCTTTCCAGATCTCTGTTTTCTCCAGTTACTGGAACAACAGGCCGTATTAATTTTTCCAGTATCTCCCTGTTTGTTTTCAACATCCCAGCTGTGTGCAGGTCATCCTGAGGAATGCTGTGGTTCACTACTCTCTCCACAGGGCAGGGTCACTGTATCCCAAGACACAACTTTAGTAGCCTTGTCTGGGACTGCTGCACAAGCAGGGCACCAAGCAATGCTGTGTGCTTGGCGGAAGGTTCCACCTGTCTTTTTTCTTGTGTGCATGGTGTGGTTTACACTTTCCAAGCCTCTGATGAATTAAACAAGTCCATTACCAGGGGATGGGGGGCTGTGGACCATCTCACTAACTGTATTTGCACACAGTGCTGTGAGTTAACTGTTGGACTGTGAGCTTACTAGGAAGGGATGAAGACAGAGTAATTTAACACACTGCAAAAAGTGTAGGGCATGTCACTCCATGTAGTAGAATACGTTGTTGTGATCTGGTCTGGCTGTGGTTGTGACCAGCCCCGAGCTTCTCCCTCCCTTCTCTGTTCTGTCATGTCTATATTATTGACTCCCCTTTGGGAATATTCTTACTTGCTGCTGTTTGAAGTATTTTTTTCCCCTGGCATCAATGTGATGTATTTGTTTCTCGTAAGCCCTAGTTGGACCATTTGATTTTTTTCCAGGTTTAGTGTCTTGTTTGCACTGCCAACTTGTGGAGCTTCCTTGGTACCTTTGAGCACAGCTGTGCAGTCTCACATCTTGTCATTAAACCTAAAGTGAGTACCACATTGTTACTATGATATGCTGCCTACCTATGGATACTACAGTATGCAACTCATGCCTCCAGTGTTGATAACTGAAATAAAGATCCTTGACCTGCCATGCTTCTGTGGGCTGTCAGTATTGAGAACGAAATACTGTCAGTAATTGTGCCTTCTTACAATTGAGTGGCTGCTCTTAGTTATGTATGCTGGATTAGTTTCCCTAACTGGGAGGACAGTCTCTGAGGGTAGAGTTGGTCAGCTCTTTAAAGGCTGGGCCAGGTTTATGTAGCCTCAGCCCAGTGCTGTCTGATAACTGAGTACTACCCAAAGTACTGCTCCAAATTGACAGCATGGTTGGAAAACACCAGGATCCTTTCCAGATAGCTCCTGCTAACCAGAGCACTGTGCTCAAAAGGAGAGATCACAGAATCACAGAACGGTTGAGGATGGAAGGGGCTTCTTGGATCTGTCTGGTCCAATGCCCCTGCTCAAGCAGAGCCACCCAAAGCCAGTCTCCCAGGACTGTCTCCAGATGGCTTTTGAATAGTTCCAAGGATGGAGACTAGAGATGTTGCTTCAATTTGCTCAGACCTCTGCTCTGAGCTATGTGTGACCTCCCTTGTCTGTAATCTCCCTTCCTGTCCTTATGTGAGATCCCTGGGATCATCCTGAGTGCATTAGTGCCAGCCTTGTTACTGCTGCAGGCTTCTCTGACAGCTTCACACTTGGTGCTGTGCTTGGTCTGACACATATAGGTTGCAGGCAGTAAGAGAGCTTACAAAGGAGTATCAGTCTGTGACTTCAGGTGACCTGGCTCGAGCAGGGCATTGGACCAGACAGACCCAAGAGGTCTCTTCCACCCTCAGCTGTTCTGTGATTCTGTGGTCATGAACCTGGGAGTGCATTAACAAACCCTTCTTCTGTTCCAGACCATTCTCTGCTTAGAAAGTGGTTGAATATGTGTGGAACTGATCACTGCTAGCAGCTTTTTGGATGACAGTATTTTTGTACTTAATAACCTCTCTGGAGCTGTCAGTGTGCCTCTGTGTGTGCATCTTTTTTAATTCACACTGGTGTGTGCAGTCCAATCAATGCTGCCACATCCTCTCCACTTGTCTTCCTGACAACAGGGATATAACATGCAACCCACTGTGTGTTGTTTTCCTGATTAAAATAGTCATCTTCAGTTCTGGAGGGCAGGAGTGTGCCAAACAGAGTGCCTGAATCCAGCTCTGATGCAGAGTGACTGCTGTGAGGACTGCAGGGTGGCAACTGCTACCAGCCACTGCCTGGGTTACTGTTAGAGAAGAACAGGCTAACAGCAGGGCAGGTGCAGTTCAACAGGAGATGCTCACCCAGAGCCATGGGCTTGTAACCCCCTAATTTGGAAGATGTGTCTACCAATTAGAAGACTTTACACTCTACATCTTTTCCACACTAAACGTCTGAGTGCAGAAGAAAATTTACAAGGCCGTAAGTTGCTCTTCAGTGAGGGTGGTACTGGCATAGCTACTGGCTGCCAACCCCTCTCTGGGCAAGTGCAACTCAGATGTGTTGTGGGCCATGGTCTTTGGCAAAGTGCTTGGCAGCACAAGGTGTGTATAAAGTTTGGGCTGTCCTGTGATACTGATAGTTTTTGATGTGCTCATGCTCTGATGAAGGCTGCTGTGGACTGGAGCAGAATGAAATTTTCAGACTGCCTGCCTATCTTCTCTGGGTTTTTAGTGTCTCCTCTTTTAGCTTCCTTTGGGGAAGTTCTAGTTCTCATGAGCAAAAATTTTTCTGGTGGCACCTTTCTTTTTTCCCCTCTTGCCCAGGGAATCTCTACTTAGGAACAAACTTTCTAAAGTTGATGCAGCACATAAAGGAAGCTGGCTGGTTTGATGACATGCTGCAAATGTCTGTACAGGCACTAAAAGGGTTCCCAGAAGCTGTGGCTATGCTTTGCAGCATTTTCAGAGCCTTGTGCTGCCACAGCAAGGGACCATCTTGCTGTGAACACTGTGTTTCACTTTCAGTCCTGCTGGAAATTAAGCCTGTAACAGAAGGACTGGGGTCCAGAACCCTGAAAAGAAGCATTGCTGGACCTCCCATTCACTTATCCCAGAAGGGATCTGTGTGAGGATGCTCCACATACTCTCTTCACCTGTCTGAATGTGGTGCCTTAGAGGATAGTGGGCAATGGCAACAAGTTCCTACCCAGCACAGCAAGTGTGTCTCCCCACTACCACACCTTCCAGGTGCCCTTGTGTAATAGGTACATTGCTCTGCAAGGGGAACTGAACTTTGACAAGGGTGATGGTTCTGCTTGGAACTGCTGACAAGGCTACATCAGACAGCACCTCACCTGGGGGCAGCACACGAATGTTTGGGGCACAGTGTGCTAATGAGGCCTTCCAGTCTGCAGCTTCAGCAGAGGTAAGGGATGGAGATCCATGGGGCAACAAAGATGCAAGGGTTATTGAAGGGTTAGTTAGCAGAGAGGAGCCTGAGAACAGTCAGGTAGGGATTAGGACTTCTGGCAAAAAGGTGGCAGGACCATCAGCCCATCTGAAGTGTATCTACAGCACTGCACACAGCATGGGCAACAACAGGAGGAGGTGGAAGCCATTGTACAGCAGGAAAGTTGTGATTCAATTGCCATCACCAGAGATGTGGTGGGATGGCTCATACGACCAGAGGGCTGCAGTCAGTGCTTAAAAGCTCTTCAGAAGGGACAAGCAAGGCAGGGTAGGTGGTGTGGTGGCCCCACCTGTTAGGGAGTGTTATGGATGAAGGAACCACCCCATGTCTGAAATACGAGCTGCTGGGGAAGAAGACTGGCCTGGCTGCATAGATGTGGTTACAACTCAGGGGAAAAATGTAAAGTTTATGGCCTTTGGAAGAAGGGTCAGGCCACTCGGGAGGACTACAAAGATGTTTTGAGGCTGTGCAGGGAGAAAAGCCCAACTAGAAATCAATCTGGATTCAGCTGCTAAATGTAACAAGAAATGCTTCTACAAATATATTAGCAACAAAAAAATAAGGAGAATCTCTATCCTTTATTGGATGCAGGGGAAATTATAGTGACAAAGGATGAGGAAAAAAAAGAGGTACTTCATGCCTTTCTTCCATCCCTCGGTCTTTAGTAGCAGGATCAGTTGTTCCCTGAGCTGGCAGACAGGGATGGGGAGGAGAATGGAACCTTCATAAGGTGGGGTTCCAAGGGGAAAGGGCTGGCAACCTGTTGCACAACTTAAGAAACACTTAAGTCTATGGGGCCATGGGGCATCCACCCAAGGGGACTGAGAGAGCTGGCAGAAGTGCTCACCAAGCCACTTTCCATCATCTTGCAGCAGTCCTGGCAAACCCAGGAGGTCCTAGCTGACTGGAGGTGATCCAGTGTGATACCCCCTACAAGATGGACCAGAAGGAGGATTTGGGGAACTACAGACCTGTGAGCCTGCCCTTGGTGCCAGGGAAGGTTATGGAGCAGTTATCTGAGTGCCAGCACGCAGCATGTGGAGAAGAACCAGGTGATAAGGGCCAGTCAGCATGGGTCTGTGAAAGGCAGAACCTGCTATTTCCTTCTATGATCAGGTGATGAAGGAAAGGCTGTGGATGTTCATCTGGATTATAGTAAAGTCTTTGATTGTGTTTCCCACAGGATTCTCCTAGAGATACTGGCTGCTTATATCCTGGATAGGTGTACACGTCACTGTGTAAAACACTGGTTGGGTGGCAGGGCCCAGAGAGCTGTGGTGAATGGAGTTAAACCCAGCTGGTGGGTTGGTGGGTCACTAGTGTGGGGCCAGTTATCTTTAATATCTTTATCAATGATATGGACAAGGGAATCGAGTGCACCCTCAGTGCCGATGACACCAAGCTGGGCAGGAATTTAGATCTGCTAGAGGGTAGAAAGGCTCTGCAGAGGGATCTGGAATGGCTGGATCCATGGCTTGAGGCCAGTTGTATGAGGTTCAACACAGCCAAGTGCCAGGTCCTGCACTTGGGACACAAAAACCCCAGACAATATTCCAGTCTTGAGTAAGAGTGGCAGAAAAGAACATGGAGGTGTTGATTGACAGTAGCTGAATATGAGCCAGCTTAAGCTCAGGTGGCTATGAAGGCCACAAGCATCCTGGCTTGTACCAGCAGAACCAGGACAGGGTCCATCCCCCTGTGCTGGGCACTGGGGAGGCTGCACCTCCAATCCTGGGGTCAGTTCTGGGCCTCTCAGGACCAGAAGGACATTGAGGGGCTGGAGTGTGTCCAGAGAAGGGCAATGGAGCTGGGGAAGGGTCTGGAGCACAAGTCTGAGCAGGAGGGGCTGAGGGAGCTGGGGGTGTTGATCCTGGAGCAGAGGAGGCTGAGGGGAGACCTTCTGGCTCTCTGCAACTGCCTGGGAGGAGGTTGGAGCCAGGGGGGTTGGGCTCTGCTCCCAAGGAAAAAACAATCAATAGAACAAGAGGAACTGGCCTCAAGTTGTGCCAGGGGAGGTTTAGGTTAGATATCAGAAGAAACTTTTTTGCTGAAAGGGTTGTCAAGCATGGGAATAGGCTCCCAGGCAGGTGGTAGAGTCCCCATCCCTGGAGGTGTTTAAAATACATGTAGATGTGGCACTTAGAGATATGGTGTAGTACTGCAAGAGTAAAATTAATTTAATGGTTGGACTCAATAATCTTTAAGGTCTTTTCCAACCAGAATGATTCTACTCTTATATTTTGGTGACCAGCAAGTATGACCTTGGAAAAGGATTCCAGCGTGTATCTGGAGGGAAACAATATTTCTCTCATTTTGCCTTTGCCCTCTCTCCCTTGTGATGCCCATGGCTGCTGGCTGTGCATGGGGGAGCACCTGTTCTCCACCTCAGCTGCAGTGGTTGAGGCTGATGTAGCTGAAAAGTCCACATTAAGGTTCTGTATCTTACAGGGACTGTGGGGTGGGCTGCACCACCTCAAGTGGGTGTATTGGCCTAGGGTGGTATCACAGGTACCTTGCAAGGGGTTCACTTTCATCCATGGATGAAGGACAGGAAAGGACAGTTGCTGAGGTTGTTGAGGAGGATGGAAGTAGCCAGGCAGCTCTTGGCACTCAAGAAGATGATAGTCTCATGTGTAGGTGCAGCAGAGGGAAGATAGCAGGAAGAGTCATTCTGTCCAGCCACGAGATGGAAAGGGCTCCATTGCCAGGTTGTCTATGCCCACTTTCCTTCTGGGAATCTAGTTTTGGAAAAAGATGTGTCATTGTAAAGGAGAGGGGAAGGAGTTTGCATGTGCATGAACACACAAATTTAAGTAGGATATGCTTTGTCTGTGCTTAGACCCAGGTACCACTTCCCTCCCCCTGGTCCCTTTGCACATCCAGCCTGCTTTCTCTTCTCCATCACCTCCCCTGCGTGAACGTCCCACCTTGGTGGCTGGGTTGTGTTTCTTTTTAGACAGGAGTGTGTCTCTCCAGGGGAAAGTACAGTCTTTCCAGTGCTATCCTCCTTCTGCCCCAAACCCCATTTCAATAAGCAGTACAGATACTGCAGAATGGGCTTCAGCCTGGGGAGCTCCCTTGTGTCCCTGGTTATTCTTGGGTGAGTGGGCTGGTTTTTATCACCTTGCTTTGTCTTGGGGAGTCACAGTTACAGCAGCAGTGGATAAACACCAGCAGAAGCAGGAGCAGCACTGTGCCTAGAGAAAATTAAACAGTTATATGAGCATCAGTCTCCACGTATCCTTGTTATCACCCTGCCTTTCAACAGTTACGCTCTTGCCTGTCTGCCCCCCTTTTTTCCCCCTGCTAGCATCACAGCACTTTGTGTAAAGTCCTGTATGTCCCACAGGGCACAGCAATCCCACAAACACCATCTGAGCCCAAGACAGTCAGAACTGTGCTAGCATTAGGCTAGGTGATGGCATGGTTATGAACATGATCTTGCAGCCAGGGGTGGTTACACAGGGAATGCTTCCTCTGGGCCCCTAAATTTTTGCTGGTGTTGCTGTCGTTCCTCTGGGCCCCTAAATTTTTGCTGGTGTTGCTGTCTTTGTCAGATGAATATAAATGTTTTCTTCCTCCACAGCTGTACTGCTGGAGGGGGCTGCATGAACTCCTGGGATTAAGGTAGCTGCCTGCCAAACCCAGCACTGAGGGAAGCTGTCTGCCATGTGCTTCATGCTAAGCTGTGCACTTACCTACAAAGATTAAGATGATGGCAAAGGCAGCAATGTCCCACTCATTCTCAAAGAACTTTCTTCTTTCCAGCCAGCTCAGGTAGTCGTGGATCTCATATTCCAGGTCTGAGCTTTGACTCATTGCCTCCATTTCTGCTCAGAGCTTATCCAGGTGGCTGACTGATGGACCTGCTGGGCAGCTAGACAGCACTTTCTCCCTGGAGGGACTGGAAGAGAAGTGCAGCCGGTCTCTCAGTGGAGGATGCATGCCATTGCCTGGGGACAGGGTGCTCCTTGTAACTCTAACAGTGAACCTTGACTTTGGGTTGGCCTTGAAGGCTGCTGCCCAGGGCAGAGCCAGAGCTTGGCAAAACTTCAGGCAGGAAAAATGTGCCTTCATTTTATGCAGCTGCTGTTGAGTGGGCACGGCACCCTCCTCTCATCCCGGCGTGGTCAGCAGGAGGGAGAAATGTGACCCAACCTGCAGAGCTGTGCACAGCAATGGGAAGGGTTTCCTTTCAGCTTTTCGGAAGCCTGGGCTGCTGCTTCTGCTGCAGGAGGAGCGGGCGGAGAAGGCAGCGAGGAGGTCCCGACCCCTGCCCGGGCAGCGCTGCCCAACCTCCTGCCCCGGGCACCGCAAATGGGAGATGGGAAAGGCTCAGGGCTGCCCCGGGCCTGGCTCTCCCCTCCCTCCCTCCCTCCCTGGCCTTTCCCTGTTACCCAAGTCTGGCCTTACCCCTCTGCGGGCACCCTGGGCAGAGCTGGCTCCGTGGCTCCCCAACACCCACTGCCGGGCGGGGAGGGCTCGGGAAGCAGCCGTCGAAAACCTCCTCCAGCAACCGTGGGGTGCCCGGGTTCAGGGCGGCTCCAGGACACGGCTTCCCGGCTGTCGGGAGGTGGATCCCAGCTCTCCCGGCCCGGACGGGTCAAAGGCTGCAGGGCGGGAGGCCCGGGCCAGCTGGCTGCTGGCTCTGCCCTGTGAGCCTGGGGTTCGGTGCCAGCCTTGGCTCGGACCCCGGTGGCTCCCCAGAAGGGGCTGGGGCAGAGACCATCCCCCCATGCTGGGCACTGCTCAGGACAAACTTCCAGTCTGGGCCCTCCCAACCAGAAGAACATCGAGGGGCTGGAGCATGTCCAGAGAAGGGCAATGGAACTGGTGAAGGGTGTTGGATCAGGAGTGACAGTGTGTGCAAGGGCCCAGGAAGGGGCCATGGGTACACCCAGCTCTGCTGCACCACAGTCATGTTCTCCTGTGATACATCAGTGTGGTGCAGAGAGGAAGGAGATGGCTTTGTCACCATGCCAGGGGGGCTGTGGAGTTGTGGCCCTGGAGAGCCGGTTACAGGGGGGGTTGTGCCTGATCTTCATCTCACGGGCTGCAAAACAGCCTGACCCTGCTGTGTAGGTCCCGTGAGGTTGCCTCACTTCTGACCTCAGTTTCCCTTTGTGTGGTTGCATCCTATTTACTTTCCCATTTTCTTCATGAATTAATTTCTACATGGTTTAAAACCGTTTAGATTGTTTAGTAGCATCCCCCTGCCATGGGCAGGGACATGTCTCACTGTAGCAGGTTGCTCAAAGCCCTGTCCAATGTGACAGGTTTGGAGTTTCATTTGTAGAAACTGGTTTGGTGATGCTGTGTACCTGCCTTGTGCAACTTTTAAAAGGGATAAATGGCACGTTGCACCTGAAATGTTTTATCACTTGCAAGTAATTACAATTGCCCAGGGAGCCATATCAGTGAAAAATTGTGCCAGGTCTGTTTGATACTGTGTTCTGCCTTACTAGGCCTGGTGGTTACAATAAACTTAGCTGCTTATTTTTAGCATTAGTTTCTCTTTCAGTTAGGAGATTTTTTAACAGAGACTTGCACAATATTACAGTGGTATTACTGTAACCCTGTAAAACGTGCAAATGCTTCTGCTTGCCTCCAGTAAGTCTTTTACAAATTGACTTTTCATCTGTTACAAAAGCTTTAAAACACATGCTCGATTAAAAATTGTCAGTTAACCTTGCCATGGAACTACGTCAGTTTTCAGTGGTGAAGCAGTTTGAACAGAAGTTGCTGTTGTCTTGATTTAATACCTCAGTCCAGCAGAGCAAAGCTGTACTGAAATGGGAACGATGTGTCTCAACTGAACAGGCTTGTTATCTGATCTTCAGTCAATAGAACAGATAAAAGGAATTATGTGTCCCACCAATGTACCAGATCAAGGTCTACTTTGTGCGTGGGTCCTCCCTGGTGGAGGTGGAGGTCTTGTGCAGTGACTGGCTCATCATCCTGCTGAGCAGCTCCTCCAGCACATTCTCTGCAGTCTGGGCCTTGGCAAGCATCACCCTCCACATGATCACGGTGACAGGATGGCCAGGCTGAAGTCCCTCAGGAGGGCTTTCTCATGGGAGAGGAGCCCCCATGGCAGAGTAGTGGGCCCTGCACCTGGTGCACGTTGGGGAGCACTGCAGCAGGCTGGCCACCACCTTGCTGAGGTATTTCTCGCTCAGCTACAGCAGGGCCCCTTCCAGGCTCCCAGGGGCTGAAAGCAGGAAAGTCGCTAGCAAAGAAACCAGGCAGCCTGAGAGGTCCAGGGAGCAGATCCCCAGGGAAGGTGCCAGGGCTCTGGTGAGCAGGGGCGGGGGGCCCCTGGCTGCCCAAGTCTGGGGGGAGCAGCCCGACACGGCTGCTCTTACCTCTCTGCTTCACGATGAGGGTGTGCAGATGGCAGAGAGCTTCTGCAGCATTGCGGCTGGTCACCGCGTTGTGGCAGGTGCTGCAGAAGATGAGGTGCCCCACCAGCTCCCCCAGCATGGCAAAGCGGTGTGCAGGGGAGCACTCGTGCCTGAAGGTGACAGCTCGTGCAAAGCAGGGGCAGAGCTGGGGGAAGAGGCAGAGCGGGCACAGGGTGAGCCCAGGGCAGGGCAGGGAAGGGCAGGGCTGCTGGAGCCCGGTTCCTGCCTGTGCCTGGGGCAGGCTGGGAGAGAGCAGGGACAAGGCAGGACAAAGGCCCCTGCTCCCAGCGCCCTGGTGCCTGGGTGCCCGGCTTCCCTGGGAGGTGCTGGGGCTCAGGGGCACTGGGGCTGCCCAGGCCGGGAGCTGGGTACCTGCAGCACGGGGTAGGTGGCGACAAAGGCAGCCAGCTGGGCAATCCGTGCCATTGCCCTCTCCTGCACCTCTTCTGCATGGGACATGGTGAAAGGCAGCAGGAGCTGGAGGGAGAAAAGCTGCTGATGTGCCTGGAATGGGGCACGTGTCCTTCTTGCTGCAGCCAGGCAGGTCACTGCATCCCACTGCTGCTGCTGCTGCTGCCTCCGCTGCCTGTCACTCACTGCAGCCCCAAAACATCCCCCCAGGGCTTTCCCAAGGGGTGTCCACCTCCCTGGGGACCTGTGCTGGGGGCTCTGGGCTCTGGGCAGCAGTGAAGGCAGAGGGGGAAAGCCCTGGGGCTGGGCTCCCCTTGCCAGACAGGCAGAGTCCATCTGGGAGGGGGTCAGGCAGCGGGCAAGGCTGCTGCCTGCGGTGGGGGACACTGGAGCAGCAGAAGGCTCTCTGGCATCCGTCAGGAGGCAGGGGGCTGGCAGGGAAGGAGGGACGTTCTCTGTCCCCCTCCTTGCAGCCGAAGCAAGGAGGAACACAGAGCAAGGTCAAGCCAGGGCTCGCTCCCTCCCTGTGGGCACCCTGTGCTGAGGACAGACCTGCAAGATGTTCTGCAGAACCAGGGGGGAGAAGTCACCAGCGCTGTGTACCAGCTCCTGCAGCATGGTGTCCATTGTGGCCAGGGTCTGCAAGAGGATCAGAGGCTTGGGGAGAGCCCTTGAAGCATGGGGATGGGAATGGGGGGGGGGGGAGGCAGCTGTGAGCGTGCACAGGAAGGGAGCTCAGGTCTGAGGAGCTCCCTGTGGTTCATCCCTGTCACGATATAAGGCTAGGCCAGCACTTTGGAGAAGCCCATGGCATACCTTGGAGTAGAGGAAAGCCTCATGGCCCTTGGTGTTCACCAGCGCAGGCACGCAGAAGACGCTAGAGAAGCAGGCCTGCAGGAGGCTGCTCACCTTCCCCTGCAGAAGCAGCCCCGCTCTGCTGCAGGGACAGAGAGATGCTCTTTGGAGCCGGCAAGGAGGAGGCAGAGCCCAGGCTTGGAGATCTGGGCTGATCCCCATGCCGTGGGGGACATCTCAATGGCCATGACACTGATAATCATCTCTGGAGGGAAGACCCAATGCAACCCTCATTTATCTCTCTCTCTCTCTCGCTCTGTGTCTCTCTTTCCAACCTTATCTCAGCATATGAGGGTAACATATTTTATAACTTTTTTTTTTTTGAGAACTGTGGGAATGGGAGAACTTCTCTTCCAGAGCAGAGATGGGAGAACAAGTGCTTCAGACATCCTTGATCACAGTCAGCTTGCTCTAGCAGGCGGAAACTTGAGAGTTGAGTTGAGGCTTTTTTGCTAACAAGCAAAAAAAGAGAATTTGATCCTGAGGATATCCTCAGATTGAGCTGCTGTGACTTTATTTGGTGGCTCTTAAACACGGTGGACACAAATAGGTCTCTAGCCAAGCTCTGAACATGTGGAACCAGACTCTGAGAAATGAAGCTCATCAGCTAATGAGGCTGCTTGGCCAGGGGAACCCAAAGGGATCCCAGGAAAGCAGGAGATCTTTTTGCCCATAGATGGGAAATGAAGGGAAGCCTTACATCAGTATCTGAAGATAGCTCCCACCCTACACACATGTACTCAACCAGGACAAACCAGTGTAAGCCCAAGTTGCTGAGGATCTTGTCCAGAGAAGTTTTAAATCCCTGACACTGCATGCCTGGATGCAAGAAGCACCTTGGGGTTGGCAATGGGGATGGCACCTTCCCCAGAGCTGCTGTTTCCACCCTTGACCCGTCAGCAGTGGGAAAGCCATGCGGAAATATCACCAAGGGAGCGTTTAAAGCAGAAGGCGTTGGGCTTCTTCCAGAGAAGAAGGGAGATGGACTGACAGCCAGGGTACAGAAGAGGAGAATAAGCAAATTCTTTATTGAACTTCCTGCTGCCGGGCCCTCAGGCTTTGATGCTGCTGCTTTGCTTGTTCTCCAGGCTGGCAGCACCGGCTCTCTCCGCATGGCTCTGGAGAACCATCTGGCGCAGTTGTTCATGGCCCAGCGGCACTTCCACTGTCCAAGAAAATGTCCGCCTGTCACCCACACCGCCTTATGAACCTGCTGGGGCGAGGCAGGCTGGTGGGGAGGACGGGTGGCAGTAGGGGATTGGCTGGGGCAGACAGGTGGCAGTAGGGGATTGGCCGGGCCGCTGGGAGGGAGCTGTGGATTGGCTGTTCTGGGGGGAAGGGGGGGGGGGGGAGTGCCCCTCAGCCCCCTCTCACACTCACGGGTCTCGATGAGGTCGTTTGTGGTGTTCAGGGCTGGGGGTGGCGGGCAGAGCCGGGAGGGGTCCATGGTATGCAGGAGAGCAGAGCCGGCCAGCAGCGAGCTGGAGAAGGCCTGTTCCTGGTCAGAGTCTTCAAGCAACTTGTATTGCAGGATGGTGTCCTCCATCAGGAGGAATTTGGCTTTCTTTTCCAGGAGACCTGGGAAGGTGGAAGCAGAGGGATCCACTGATTTCTCCCCTCCTCCCCCCACACTCCCTCAAAGCAGTGCTGTTGGCAGGGTGTCTCCCCAGGGCAGATGGTCCCACACCCAGAGCCAAGGTGGGGGCTTGGAATTCTGCTGGGGTGTTTATACAGCCAGGTGTGAACAGGTAGGGAATTTGGTACCCCCAAGTTCATATTAGGGAACTCCTTGTGTAACAGAGCAGGGGAAAAAAACAAAGCTCAATTAAAAGGCAGTGCAGGCAGGTGACAGCTGTACATGGTCCAGGTCATGAGAGGGGGAAAGATGGGCAGCCCTGACCCACCCAAACACTGCATCAGGTTCTCATCTGTGATCCACCCTTTTTCTCCATGTTCCTTCCTGATTTTGGTATGGTCACAGTTGAGGTCCTGCAGCAGGGTCTCCATGACATGTTTGAGCTGGCCCAGGACTTTGCTGCTGTCCTTGTATCTTTCTTCATAAAAGTTGGCTTCCTCAGTTGTTTTCTGTAATTTTTCCTGTCAACAAAGATTTGTCTAGGTGTCACATCAGACCCTGCTGTCCCTACCACATCGGGGCTCACCAGGTCCAGTCTGGACACTGGACACATCCCAGGAGAGTCTGTGGGATGCTCCCATCCCTGCAGGGGAAAGGATCTATGGAGGGGCGCCCAAGCTCCCCATGCCACAGATGAGGCCCCAAGTGCTGGGGGACCAGACCTCCAGGAACCCTGTAGTCACCCTCTCACCATGCACTGGGAGACAGCGCCCTGTTCTGCCCACACCTCTCCAGCCCTTGGCCAGAGCAGCCTCGACAGGAGGTGGACAGGGGTGTGATGTCCTTGCCAAGGGAAATCCTGGCTGCCATACCTCCAGCTCCTGCAGGACACAACGGCTGCTTTTCTTGGCAGCGTCCCGGTTCACCTCCAAGGTTGTAATTTCGTCCTGTGTAGACACAAGCACATGGAGGGGGGACTAGCTGAATGCCCACCAGGTGTGCCTAACAGAGGCTGGGGACCATCCCTCCACCCTGGGAACAGGGACATCCCACTTGACCCCTCCCAGGCAGGAGGACAGGTGATAACCCCACAATCACTCCAGCCACCCCAAGCACAGCCCAGACAGCTCTTGGCCCTCAGGATGCTTGCAGTGCTTTTGCTGGGTACACGGTGGCAGCATTGAGACACTTTTGGCTCTGAGAATTCAGCCTTCTGTCCATCAGAGTTCTCTCTCTTTTGCTACCCCCGTTGCATTCCCCTCATCCCACCCGTGTGCAGCCCCTGAGCTGGGCTCTGATGGGGGCAGCGACGCTGCATACATGGAAGAGGAAAAATCCAGCCCAGCCCAAAAGCACCCAGCTGAGAAAGGGGAGACATGAAGAGCTTGGGACAGACCTGCAGGGCCTGGATCCTGCACTGCAGCCTCTCCACCTGCTTGTTCAGCTCGGTGGAATAGCTGAAGCAGGCGTAGTTCTTTTCCTCCTTCGCGATGAAGCGATTCACCAGCTCCTCGATGTTGCCGTCCTCTGCCAGCTCCAGCAGGCGCCTATAAACCACCTCCCGGCTCTCCAGGCTCTCCCCTTGGTTTTTCTTCAGCCATTGGGCTGTCTTCAAGGCTGAGGGAGAAAAAGGGAGCCTGGCTTGTGCATGTTCCTATGGGCTGCCCACTGCAGAGCCTTCCCCCATAGGTGCTGTGGGGTTTGCTGGGGTGCTTAGGGAAGGGGAGGCTGAAACTGTCTTTATTTTTCTCAGAAATTAAGCAAAGACCTTGCTGTCTGCACGGGAATGGGGCAAACCCAGTGGGATCCCCCCCTGGGAGGATAAAAGGAGCCACGGTTGTACATGGAGGCAGCTCCCCTTCTCTCAACCAGTACCTTTTTTCTTCTTGGCTTCCTCCTCCAGTTCCGAGCGATTGGTCCATTTGCTTAATATGAAAGCCTTCAGTTTGTCCTCCTCTGCCAGGCCACGCTGCCACTCCTGCATCTCAGCATGGTACTGGGCAGTGTCTTTGTTGTGCTTTTCCTTCAGATCTGACATCTTTGCCAGAGTGTCCATCCTGCACACAGAGAGCAGCAGGTCACCTCACACGTATGAACTACGGTTTGTGGTGTTGTGCCCATTCCCACACATCTGTGCCTGACCTAGCACCTAACCCTCAGCACCCATCGCTAGAGAGCAGCAGTGAATCTTCTCTCAAAGGCTGCAACCCATCTCTCTTTACACCCACACTCATCACTGGCATCTCCAGCTGGTGCTGAGTTTGCCACAGAGAGTTGGCAAGGCCATGTACCGTTGCTGATGGGCTCGTGTGGATTCCTCAACAACAATGCCCATCCTTCTATTCTGCTTATCCAGCCTCTCATGGAGCTTCAAGTAGATTTTGTCAAGAAGAGCCTTCTGGATTTCCATGTTTTCAATCTCTTCTTGAAGGCTCTTATTTCTGGTCAGGATGGTATCAAACTGAACAGTCACCTGGGGAGAGAGAGGAAAAGTGTTTGAAGCTGCTACAGGACTGTGGGGCTCAGATCTCTGCTGAGAGACCTTGACCAGGGCTGGGACAAACACAGCCCAAGAGATTTTAAGTTGACCCTGCACAACTCTCCATCCAAGACTGGAGATGCAACAGGTTTATTACAGCAGAGACCTGGAGCAGGTGCTGTCCAAGGCAAGGTGGCATCAGGCAGCTTGGTTTTATCACTAAACAGATGCAGACCTTTGGGATTCTTGGTATGTGCTGTGCTGCACTTGGGTCACCAGGGAGACTGTGAGATATTCTGGGAGCAATGAGGCCAGGGGAACAAGCCAGGGCCTTTATGCAGCTTGTGCCAACCAAATGCATTTACACCGTTACCCTTTGTCCTGAGCAAAGCCCATTTTGCACACAAATCCCAGCATAGCCCCAAACATGTTTTCCAAACTTCTACAAAATGTTTGCTTACATTGTTTAGATGCATCTCTAGGGTCTCAATCTGCTTTTGCAGCTGTTTGCCACTGGTCGCTTGCTTTGCTTTCACTGCCTGGTATTGCCTCACAATATTTTTTCTAAGCTCTTGTATCTGCACACAAAGAGGGGAAAAAAAGGAAGTTTAATCTCCACCTTTGTGTTCTGGACTTTTTTCAGGACACTTAGCCAAAGTGAAACACCCTCTGTTAACCTGAGTGACAGCAACCATGCCACTAATCAGCTCACAGTTTGAGAAGCAGCTTTAATCCCAAAGGATCCCATTCTGCACACAGAGACCCATAAACTAACTAGGAATGGGTTTATTTTTGTGTCATGGTGGAATGCAGCTGCCTCTGGAGGGAAATTCAGCCAGTGTGGAGCAGCCCTGGGTGCAGAGTGGTAGAGGCATTAGGATGGGGTTTGGGTAGTGGCCATGTGGTGCTGTGCAGTCCTTCCCTCACAATGAGTGGAGGAAAGATTTTGCCAGGAGTGGGGAGCTTCCAGAGGAAATAAACCTCTGAGCAGAATGAAGCAGGGAGCAGGTGGGAGAGGTACGATTCAGACAAGAGATCCCTGACTGAAAGCCAGTCCTGTGCAGGAAAACTCTGCAGCACCTGGAGCAACTGCACACCACCCAGGCACGTTCCTGGCTTCTGTCATGGGCAGCTTGTTCAGAGCAGAAAGCTGCAGAGTATCACTGGGCTTCCCTTGGCCTCCCATCCCACTGTTGATCATATCCAACTGAGCTGTCCTCAGGAGAGATGATGGAATATCCCTCAGATGTTGCTGCACCTCTTCTCTTGGCCATCTCTCAGGCAGCACAACTAGATATTCAATTTTTGCCTCCTTTTCAGGAGAATAAAAAAAGCCAAGGAAAAAGCAGAGTGATGTCGTATGACCCTAGGCACACCGGTGCCATATAGGAGCACTTGGGACAAGAAGTTGTGAGTCAGACCTTACTTTTCTAGCCAGTGCTGCTGACTTGAATGGCATTCTGGCTGTATCCATTTGTCATTGTCATGTGTCTTTTGCTGGGAGGCAGCATTAAATGCATTGAGGCCTCAATTAAATGCATTTTATATCAAGGAGTTTCAGTCCAGGGCTCGCCTCTGACTCTGCTGTGCCCAACCAGGGAAAGTCTGGATGCTCTTACCTGGTTGTCCAGGTCAGCTATTATGGCTTTTCTGTCTCTAATCAGAGCATCATACTGATCCTTGGTTTCTTGAAGGCGCTGGAGCTTCACGCGTTTTCTGGCATCCAGCATCCTATTTCTCATGATCCAGCTGAGCTTTATTGACACATCTTGATGCATTTGGGCCAGTGACTCTAGTTCTTTTCTGTAAAAGTGGAATGACAAAGGATATTTAGCACATCCTACTTGCAGTGCCAAAGCAGGTCCTTATCCCACCCCATCTCAGCACTGATGAGGTCCCCAGACCTCAGCAGGGAGGAACTTTCCAAGTACAGTGTAATTGAGCAAAGCTGCACTCACTCCTGGGCCTGCATCTGCTGCCTCACGTTGGCACTGTAAGATTTCTTCTTGGCTGCTCCTATCTTGAGCTTTTTCTGCAGCCTCCTCATCTGCACTTCAGCCATCTTTTCTTCATCCTTTGCAGGGAGGTCCAAATTCTTCTGCTTTGAATAGGACATTCCTTGCTGCCACAGAGAGGGGGAGATTGGTCACTTAAACAAACATGACCAGTGGTGGTAGGCAGTAGAGCTGGACACAGAGGAGTGGGTTAATGGCATCACCACCTCCAGCTCTTTGTCACCACCTGCAGCTCTTCGGTGCCACTTCAGATATTCACTACCACTCAAAACACTGAGCCACATGAACCATCTCCATGAGCCACTTCAGAGCAAAGTCCACCAAAGTACTTTGCTCTTGGGTAACCCACTACTCCCCAGTGGAAGGAGGTGATCCCCGTGGCAGATCCTCCATGATGCCTGCATGTGGGGTTTTTCCATAGAAGCAGACATGTACTGAACAAGCCATGTTTTGGGAATGCATAACATTCTGCATTGGTGAATTCAATAAATGAGATTTTGCTTGCTGAACATATTGGTCCGTGCTTGGCAATTTCTCCGAGCCCTCTCGCAACACCTGCAGACAAGCTCAGCTTTGGGTCTTGCTTTTATCAGTTTTTACCTTTGGGCCACTCGTTTCTTCCAGTCAGCTCAGCTGGTTGCACTGCAGATACCTCAGGAAGGGGATGAGGAGACACCAGGAGCCAAGCCTGCTTTTCAAAAGGAGAAATGAAACCCAGGTAAGGGGTTGGTTACATCCCCCTGCTTGTCCCTCAGCACCTGCTCATGTGATTTGGCACAAGACAAAGCCATCTTGGTCCTGATGATGAATAAAAGGAGAGCGTCTGTAGTGATGTCATGGTGAAACACGCTCTTCTTACCAAATTTATGAGGGAAAGGAGCTGAGCTATTTCACCCTGTTTGCTACCTGGGTTTCCATAGAAATCCCGGTGAGGCCAGGACACCCCATGCTGGTGGGCAGAACCCCTGAGGAGCTTGCATGGGGATATTGCCTGGATTCAGCCCCATCCCACTCCATCCAGGGAGGGCACCAAGGCCAAGTCCACAACCCTCACCCCAGAGCTGTCTCCCCAGGCCCGCTGCAGCCCACCAGGCTCCCCTCTCCCTCCCAACACTGCTCAACCTGCCACAGGGTGCTGTGGTTTCTCTCCAGCCAGGGGATGGAACTATTGTGGCACTTGGCTATTCCCAAGAAACAGCCCCTATTAACAGTGGGAAGCACAGGAGAAGAGAGATCCCAGCAGGGAGCTGCTCCTCACACAAGTCCTACACCCAGCACTGTTCCAGTTTCTGTGGAACTCCCACTGGGCTGGTGACCACCATGTTGTCATCACAGTGGAGCGTGGTGGGGTTCTCCATGGGGACTGTCACCAAGAGATGGAGCCCCATGGGAGTGCTGGGAGCCCACAATATATGGATCAAGGGGTTTCCATGCCCCAAAATCAGCCCTGAAGCTCTGAGGTCTCCCTGGCTGCATGTCCACAGCAACCAGGAACCCTAATTTTACCATTTCCCAGTTCCCATAGCCTGAGGTTTTGAAGCCTTCTGCCACATCCCCAGCAGAGTTTTGAGGCCAAGGATCTGCTGTTCCCTCCCATTCTTTGCCAGCTCCCTACGATTCAGACCTGGTTTCTATTTGTTCTGCTCATGGAGAGGCAGCAACCACCCCATCCTTGCCATCACCACCTGCATCGTCCCCTCTCTGAGGTGCCCACCTGCACCTTTGACTGCAGCAGTCAAACTGTGATGAATTTCTGCTCCAAGGCTGCAGAAGCACACAAGCTGAGTTCATGCTGCTGTCTGAAAGCAAAGAAAGTCCAAACATTTCACTGGCCTGAGGTCTAACCTGGCACACAGCAAGCACTCATATGCTACGGGAAGAGGTTATCTAAAGCAAGAGAACAGAGGACTCAAGGACAGAAGTTGCTGTCACTCGGGGTCCTGACTGAATTCTCTGTGCAGAGATTATTTGTTGCCTGTGATTTAGGCAAAGCTGCACAAACCAATGCTCTTAGCAGGGCAGCTGATCCCACAGCAGTTTTGGATGGAAAGAGCCATTCTACTGCATAAAGCTCAAGCAGGAGGCAGGGTTTTTATTTGGGAGGGTGTAGACATGCCATGATTTAGCTCTCAAGGTCTAATGAGGGACTTGCTTATGGCTCATCCTAGCCAATAAATTCCCACCGTAACCACCCAGATTCCATTTTTTCCAAGGGAAGTCTGCAGGCAGATTGAGTAGAAACAAAGAACTTTCATTTTTATTTAACAAATACAAAGCTTCTGAACTTCAGACGGGATTTTTACAGATCAATATTTCCCTCTCCCTCCCACCCTTCTCCCACAACCAGACCTTTCTTCCTCCTCCCCTCCCTCCCTCTCACCCTTTTTCCTCCCTCCCTCTCACCCTTTTTCCACCCTCCCTCGCACCCTTTTTCCACCCTCCCTTTCAAATTTTTCCTCCCTCCCTTGCTATGTCCCTTCTTCCCTCCTTCCCTTCCTCCCTCCCTCCCTCTGATTCTCTCTCCCTCCCTCCCTCCCTCCCTTCATCCCTCCCGCCCTCTTTCCCAACCTCCCTCCCTCCCTCTGATTCTCTCTCCCTCCCTCCCTCCCTCCCTCCCTCCCTCCCTCCCTCCCTCCCTCCCTCCCTCCCCCTTTTTCTCTCATCCCCCTATTCCCATCCCCTTCTCCCTCCCCATGCCCAGATCTTCTCAGCCCTGCCTGGGGAAAAGGGCAGAAGTGGGGGCAAACACCTGCTGCTCCCCATCCCCAGCTCAGGGCATGGGACCCTGGTTCTTGAGCCCAACCAAATTTTTTAATAGATTGTTTTCCTTTTTTTTGTTTGTTTGTTTGTTTTTTTTTGTTTGTTTGTTTCTTTTTCGTTTTTTTTTTGTTTTTGTATTTGTATTTGTGATTTTTTGCTTTTTTTGTTTTTGTATTTGTGAGTTTTTGTTTTTATTTTGGTTTTTTTTGTTTTGGTTTTGTTTTTTTTTTTGTTTGTTTTTGTATTTGTGAGTTTTTGTTTTTGTTTTGTTTTAAATTTATGTAAATAAAGAGATTTGGATTTCAGGTTTGGACATTTCATTGGTGCCCAGCACGACGTGCTCCTTGTTGATGAGCTGGATGCAGTCGATGGAGACCCTGCAAAGAGAAGGGACAACTCCCGTCAGCACTGAGCGGGCTTTGGGATCCTCTGCAGGGCTGGCAGGTGCAGCAGTGTCCCCAGAGTGCCACCAGGCTCCCGCTGATGCTCAGAACCCTCACACACTACCCCAGCCAGACCCTCCTGCTCACTGCCCCTCTCCCCCATACATACTGGTGCCCATCAAAGACGAGCTGTGACTCCTCCGGGATCATCCAGAGCCGCACGCTGCCATCCCGTCCCCCGATGTCACACGGCACTCCTGGCTCAGGCTGTCTGGAGGGTCAGGTGGCAAAGAGCTGCAGCTGGCACAGCCCACAGCCACAGGGCCTCCTGGGGGTGAGGGAGGCTCAGGGGGACCCCCAGTTCTTACAGGGTCTCCACGGGTGCCTTTTCTGCTGCCTTCCGGACCTCGACGCAGCGCTCAAGGGAGGCACTGTACAGCTGGTGCGTGCCCTTCTGGAAGGACAGGCCCTGCAGACAGACAGACAGACGGACACGGGGGCAGTGGTGAGGGGCACCAGGGAGGACAGCGCTGCCTGGCCCCGCAGCCATCACAGCTGATGCCTCCACTCACCCAAAGAGCATCGTGGTGCCCGGGGAAGATATGCAGGCGCGTGATCCTTGTCAGCTTGCGTCTGGCAGAATGCAGGGGATACCTGAGACCTGTCCCCCGGGGACCCAGGGCCCACCCCAGCCTCCACTTTGTCCCCACATGCTCTGAGGGGCCCCAGGGACTCCTTCCTGACTCCCGTGGAGGCAGGGGCTGCTTTAACCCAGCCAAGTACCCCCGGCAGGAGATCCATCCCCCCCTCACCTCTCCTCCCCATGCGCCAGCCCCCTCTACGCTCGCAGGCACTTGACATCTGACGAGATGGCCACGCAGAGGATGTAGGATGCCTGCCCTCTGAGCAGCGTCTCTTCGGTGCCCTTCTTCCCCCCGGGCACCACGCACAGCCTCTTCCTTCTCTCCACCTCCCCTGCGGAAAAGACATCGCAGACAGACCCCCACCACTCCGGAAAGAGACAGGAGCCTCCCCCACAGAGCCCACAACCTGCACGGGCACCTCCCCGAAGGAGCTGGGGACCAAGCCACCTCCAGGGCACCCGCCGTCCTCCTCCTCCTCCTCCTCCTCCTGCTGCTGCTGCTATGGGCTCCCCGCAGGCTTTAGCACGGGGGTACAGGGGAACACTTACATTGGGTGAGGGAGCCACCCTTCGAGGTGGAAAAGGCAAACCTGTCTTCTGGAGAGATGCCCAGGCAGGTGACAGGCAGCTGATGCCCCTGCAGGAGGCGGATGCTGCCCGGCTCCGGAGGCTGCAGCGGCAGAGAGAGAGCAGGATGTGAGCAGGGTCACCTGGCTCCCTTCCCAAGGCTCGGGGATACCCGAGCACAGCACCCCCCCTTCTGCAGGACGCCAGCAGCTGCACTGCGGGGGGGAGAAGGGCCCTGGTGCCCTTGCCGGCACGGCAGCTCGGCTTGCCCATGGAACAGTGTCCCCCAAAGCTGGCACTTGGAGCCCCCTGGCTCCAGCGCTGGGCACTGACCTCTCGGGCGAGCAGGCGCTGCAGCGGCCCTTCTGCTGGAGCTGGGGGAGAAGCGGGAGGCTCAGCGGGGGGCTCAGCGGGGGGCGGCCGGCACCTGCCCAGGACGGGGGGCAGCGCCCGATCACAGCACCGGCACCGGCACCGGCACCGGCACCGGCGGGAGGCGCCCACGGGCCGGCTTCAGCACCGGGCGGCACCCACCGGACTGCCGGAGCTCCTCCAGGTGGTGCTCGGCCAGGCGCAGCTTCTTCTCTCGCGGTGCTGGGGAGGAGACAGACAGCGGGGGTCAGGGTCATCGCCTGCAGGCGAGGAAGGCAGCCAGCTGGGCAATCCGGGCTGGCAGGGAAGGAGCCTCTCCCCCTCCTTGTCACCCCCCGGCACCAGCAGCCCTGGCAGCCCGAGGGAGCCGCACCTCCTTGGCTTTCTCCGTCGCTCTGCTCACATGCCCGCTCTGCTCTGAGGAAATGCCGGCGTCCGCAGCGGTTGCTGTTCGTGCCCCTGCTGCCATACGTGCCCAGAGCTGCCCTTCCGGCTGGCGACGCGGAGGGGATGAGGCTGCTGGAGCCTGAGCCTCGGGCGCTTCGGAGCTTCTGAGCTGGGCAGCTGGGAGGCAGAAAAGCTCTTGGCCTCTCCTGCACCTTCCTCTTGACCTTCAGCTCCCGCTCGGCCTCTTTCCTGCTGCTCTTCCGGGGATGCTGTCTCCTCTGGGGCTGGGCTCTCTTCTCTCGGGCTTGGACACCTCAGCCTGCGGAGCATCCTAGGGCTGCTGCTGCTGCTGCTGCTGGGTCTCTGCCTGAGCAGAGTCCTCGCTGGGACTGGAGTGCCAGCACCTCCTCCATGCCCTCGGCAGCGAGAACCTCAGCCTTTGCAGCTTCGACCTCGGCTTGGTCCAGACGGCTTCGAGGATGTGAAGAGTCTGAGCCGCCAGGGAGGAGACCAGGAGTTCGGGGTTGGTCTGTGCGCCATGAAGAACTGTGGGGGGGACAAAGCAGCAGAGGTGAGGTGAGGTGAGGTGAGGTGAGGTGAGGTGAGGTGAGGTGAGATGGGGTGAGGTGAGGTGAGGTGAGGTGAGAGCCCTGTGTCCCTTCCAGGCACCTCGTGATTCCCGGGCCCAGGAGGGAGCCAGGGGGTGGGTGGCTCAGCTGGAGGCTGCTGCTCAGGAACAGCCCCCTCCCAGAAAGAGCCTCTCCCTACAGCAGGACTGGGAGCAGAGCCCCCCTTGCCTGGGCTGGGGGGGAGCTTCGTGCCAGGGTCCTTTCTTTCTCCTCCCAGCTTCCCACACTCACCCCTTCTGATGTGCTCCCTCTCGTGCTGCTCCTCCACGTGCCGCCCGATGAGCCCTGGGAGGACACAGCGTGTCGGGGACCCTGCTGCCCTGGGGACCCCGCCACCAAGCCCGCCCCCTCGGAGATGGCTGACACGGGGATCCCAGGAGAGAGAAGGAAGGACCCGGGGCTGGCGGCTCACCAATGAACCTGACAGCCTCACACCGCAGGAGCTCCTGTGGGCTCTGCAGGTAGCGCTGGCTCTGCAGCAGGTAGTCCTGGGCCCTCTTCTCCTTCCTGGCCAGCTGCAGAGAGGAGATGGGTGCAGGTTTGGTGCAGAGCTGCCCCCCACTCAGGCCATCCCCCGGGAGGCAGGGCCAACCTTCTTCCCCCCAGCAGGGCATTCCCAGATGCCCAGCACCTGGCGTCAGGGTTTGGAGGGAGCAGAGGGCTCCCTGGGGATGCTGGGGTGCCATCTGGGTGGCAGGGTCCCCTCAGGGAGCTGGGGATGAGGACAGCCTGGAGCAGAGGCTGCAGCGGGTGCAGGGGGCAATGGGTCCAGGGCCGGGAGGGGATCCTGAGGGTGTCGGGGCTGTGCTTACCAGGCACTCCAGGATCATCTGCCCCTGCCCAGTCTCGGCCAGCTGCTCCAGCTGCCCCCACTGCAGGAACTGGCCAGCTCTGCAGAGGGCTTCCTGGGAGGCCTGGGGAGCAGCAGAGATGTCACCACCACTGCCCGGGAGGCACAGGACCCTGTGTCTCCCATCTTGGCAGGGCTCTGAGTCTCTCCTGGCCCATGCAGGGAAGACTTAGAAGCTGGGACTGTCACCACATTCAGCACCCTAGGGGAGATAAGGGCAGCCACCCTCTCTGTTTGGAAGTTGTTCAGAGACTTCAATGTTTTGACCTTGGTGGTCCCAGGCTGCTGCGGAGCCGTGAGCAGGCTGGGGAGGAACCCACCTCCCCATCCATCTGGGCAGCAGGAGGAGAAAGGCAGCAACGGGCAGGGAGGGGGACTCGGCATGGTCCTAGGGACTCGGCAGGCAGGGACACACCTTTGAAGGGTCTGGTGTCAGCATTGCCCTGCCTAAAGGACCACTGGGCTTGGGAATCTCACCATGACCACACTCTTGTTCTGGTCGTGCAGGTGGAAGACCAACGGAAGCAGGCTGTCCCACACCTTCTTCCTCATGGTCATACTCTCTTTGGTCCCCGCCAGCAGGCTCATCCCATTTTGGAACAGGGAGATGGAGGACTCCCGCACGGTGTGTGACTCCTGCAGGAGGAGGGCAGGAGGAGCTCAGCCCCAAGGCCATGGTGAGCCAGGGGCTGATGTGGGGAGGAAGGTCCCCAGGGCAGCCACAGCCACCCCTGCTCCAAAAGGGAGTGATCTGGGGCATGAAAAGGGAGTCCCTGGGGCAGGAGGCTCTCCCCCAGCCTCACGTTGTCAAAGAAGGGCCAGAGGTTGTCGGCCAGGTGCAGGGCGGTGAGGATGGACGTCTTCCTGTCCAGCATGGGGAGCATGGTTGCCAGCACGGGCAGGGCCGCCTCGCTGGTGTCACTGTCAGCGCCCTGCAGCTGCTCCATGACATGTGGCAGCAGCACGAGGGTTCTTCTGGCCTGTGTGAGACACACCAGGGGTGACACTTCACCTTTTTGTGAAGCAGCAAGCGATGGCAGGGGTGGAAACCTTCTCCACAAAGACCGTCCTGAGGGGGTTCCGAGGGCAAGGCCCCGGCAGAGAGGGCACAGGGGGAGGACTGGCAGCCCCTTGGCTGCCCCTCGGCTGCCCCTGTCCCCAGCAGACCCCCTGCTCAGCCTGGGGGGCCACCAGCACTGCCTGGGAAGCTGCCCGAGCCGCCGGCAGCCCCTGCCGCGGCGTTTCCCCCCTGGCTGTCCCCTGCTCACCGAGTCGGGCCTTTCAGCCAGCTTGAGGATGCCCTGGAGCAGCAGGCTGGGCATCCCCGGGCACTGGCTCTGCAGATGGGTGAGGAGGACCTCCACGATGTTCTCCACCTCTTCAAAGAGTTGGGGGTGGCCCAGCATCTGGAACACAAGCAGCGGGAGCTGGCTCCGGCCACCAGCTCAGGGCAAGCCTGCTGGGGTGAGACCAAGCCCGTCCGGAGGCGGCAGGGCCTGTGGAGAGCCCCCGTGTCCCACCCCAGGCGGGCTGCTCGCCTGCTCCTCCACGGCACCAAGCGGAGCCCACCCGCCGGCCCAGCTCCCCCCACAGCGCTGGGCACAGGAGAGCCGAGGGGCAGAGGGAACAGTGCCATCAGGCTCACCTCGACGTAGAAGACCATGGCCACCATCCCCCAGGTGGGGTCCTCCACAGCCAGGTGCTCTGAGAGGCAGCAGAAGATGGTGCTGCACACAGATGTGGCTGCTCTGGTCATCTCCCTGGCAGGGGGAAGGAGGGAGGCACCACCAGGCCTGAGCTGGGCGGGCACATCTCTTGGGGCTTTGCCTCAGCCTGGACATCACCAGTCTGCAGCACTTTTTCCAAGCAACGGGGACCCCCCTGCCAGCAGCCCCAAGGGAGTGAGGGCTTCCCAGTCCCTACGGAGTGGGGAGAAGTGGCTCTCTCTCACCTGGCGATGATTCGCACCCCCGTGAGGTGGGTCTGGGCGCTGAGCAGGACGTCCCATCCCCCCTGCTCCTCGATGTCCAGCGCCAGCCCCTCATGGCCCATTCTGCAGAGCAGCACTCTCATGGACTGCACCGCAGACCTGCACAAGGAGAAGTGCTCAGCTCCCACCAGCACCCCTGGCTTGGCTCTGGGTGGCCGTCAGCGATGAGAGGACAGGGATGAAGCACCTGATGGGAGTGAGCTGACCCTGCTGGTGCTCCCTCCAGAAAGTGTTCACCTCCTGCAGTGTCAGCTCTGCTGTGAAGGATGTTTGCAAAAGGAGAGCCAGAAAAAGCTGGGGGGAAATGGCCTCCACCTCCTGCAAAGCAGCTTCCTGCAGGACGATCTCGCTTATGGTCCTGGTTGCCTGCAGAAGACACCCAGACCTTGAGATAGGTGTCCCCTGTGCCCCTGTCAGAAAGCTTGGTATGGCTCCAAGCTCGGTGTGGGTTGGCTGGGAAGGGGAGCGGGAGCCTGGAAGAGGCGAGAGCAGCCCCAGAGCTCAGCAGGGTCTCCTCTCCTCTCAGAGCCTCTCAGCGACTCACAGCCAGGGAGAGGATGCGCGGGTCCTCCCGGATGGAGGTGGAGGTCTTGCGCAGTGACTGGCTCATCATCATGCTGAGCAGCTCCTCCAGCACCTTCTCTGCAGTCTGGGCCTCGGCGAGCATCACCCTCCACATGATCACGGTGACACTGTGGGGAGCCGGGGCTCTGTCAGCGGGGACATCCCAGAGGATGGCCAGGCTGAAGTCCCTCAGGAGGGCCTTTCCATGGGAGAGGAGCCCCCATAGGAGAGTAGTGGGCCCTGCACCTGGTGCACGTTGGGGAGCACTGCAGCAGGCTGGCCACCACCTTGCTGAGGTATTTCCCTGTCAGCTTCAGCAGGGCCCCTTCCAGGCTCCCAGCGGTTGAGAGCCAGTTTTCATAGATGGCCCTGACAATCGTCTGCACCTGGAGACACAGGTGAGAGTGGGAATGTCAGCAGGAAGCACGCAAGAATTTCCTCCTTCCATTCCCCATTATTCCCCATTATTCCCCATTATTCCCCATTCCTGGGGAGCTGCTTCTGTTCCCATTGCAGAACGCTGCCTTGAGATGACCCCAGTGCTGGCCAGGCGTGGAGCCAGGGGAGGAGAGGTCCTCCAGTGGGCCAGAGCATCAGCTCTGCCACCCACGGGCTACTCACCTGCTGCGTCTGGAAGACAGCTTCACTCACAAGGGTGTCTACCAGGTAGGTAGACAGCTGGCTGCTGTACTGCCCTGGCTCTTTCATGTTCCTTATGGCCATGAGGGTGATGTCTACTAGATGGGAGGGCTGGAGGTATTTCACAAACATCTGTGGGACGAAGGAGAGGGGAGATTTGTCACCTCGAGCATCACCCACTGCATCTCAGCTGTGAAATGAGAGGGGGACACAGAGCCAGGCTCTGCTGGGGAGGAGACAGACAGTAGGGCCAGGGTCCCATGGGGAAGCAGAGCTGGCTGGGAGCCTTTGCCCGGGCCCTGCTCCGGAGCAGCGCGACTCCTCATCATCCCCACGCATCCATCGGGTGTCCCCTCGCTCACGCTGACCCGCGGGACCAGGAGGAGCCAAAGGCGTTTCTTACCGAGAACATTTCACAGGCCTCTTCGACTTGCAGAGGCTGCGAGGCTTCCCCAGAAGGCTGGAGCTGCAGCAGCCCTGGGTCAGGCAGACGGGAAGACTTTTCTGGGGAGGAGGAAAACCGGGGTGCTGAGAGGGAGAGCACCGGGCAGGAAAGTCGCTAGCAAAGAAAGCGGGCAGCCCGACACGGCTGCTCTTACCTCTCTGCTTCACGATGAGGGTGTGCAGATGGCAGAGAGCTTCTGCAGCATTGCGGCTGGTCACCGCGTTGTGGCAGGTGCTGCAGAAGATGAGGTGCCCCACCAGCTCCCCCAGCATGGCAAAGCGGTGTGCAGGGGAGCACTCGTGCCTGAAGGTGACAGCTCGTGCAAAGCAGGGGCAGAGCTGGGGGAAGAGGCAGAGCGGGCACAGGGTGAGCCCAGGGCAGGGCAGGGCAGGGCAGGGCTGCTGGAGCCCGGTTCCTGCCTGTGCCTGGGGCAGGCTGCGAGAGAGCAGGGACAAGGCAGGACAAAGGCCCCTGCTCCCAGCGCCCTGGTGCCTGGGTGCCCGGCTTCCCTGGGAGGTGCTGGGGCTCAGGGGCACTGGGGCTGCCCAGGCCGGGAGCTGGGTACCTGCAGCACGGGGTAGGTGGCGACGAAGGCAGCCAGCTGGGCAATCCGTGCCATTGCCCTCTCCTGCACCTCTTCTGCATGGGACATGGTGAAAGGCAGCAGGAGCTGGAGGGAGAAAAGCTGCTGATGTGCCTGGAATGGGGCACGTGTCCTTCTTGCTGCAGCCAGGCAGGTCACTGCATCCCACTGCTGCTGCTGCTGCTGCCTCTGCTGCCTGCCACTCACTGCAGCCCAAAAACATCCCCCCAGGGCTTTCCCAAGGGGTGTCCACCTCCCTGGGGACCTGTGCTGGGGGCTCTGGGCTCTGGGCAGCAGTGAAGGCAGAGGGGGAAAGCCCTGGGGCTGGGCTCCCCTTGCCAGACAGGCAGAGTCCATCTGGGAGGGGGTCAGGCAGCGGGCAAGGCTGCTGCCTGCGGTGGGGGACACTGGAGCAGCAGAAGGCTCTCTGGCATCTGTCAGGTGGCAGGGGGCTGGCAGGGAAGGAGGGACGTTCTCTGTCCCCCTCCTTGCAGCAGAAGCAAGGAGGAACACGGAGCAAGGTCAAGCCAGGGCTCGCTCCCTCCCTGTGGGCACCCTGTGCTGAGGACAGACCTGCAAAATGTTCTGCAGAACCAGGGGGGAGAAGTCACCGGCGCTGTGTACCAGCTCCTGCAGCATGGTGTCCATTGTGGCCAGGGTCTGCAAGAGGATCAGAGGCTTGGGGAGAGCCCTTGAAGCATGGGGATGGGGGTCAGGATGGGGGGGCAGCTGTGAGTGTGCCCAGGAAGGGAGCTCAGGTCTGAGGAGCTCCCTGTGGTTCATCCCTGTCACAATTTAAGGCTAGGCCAGCACTTTGGAGAAGCCCATGGCATACCTTGGAGTAGAGGAAAGCCTCATGGCCCTCGGTGTTCACCAGCGCAGGCACGCAGAGGATGCTGGAGAAGCAGGCCTGCAGGAGGCTGCTCACCTTCCCCTGCAGAAGCAGCCCCGCTCTGCTGCAGGGACAGAGAGATGCTCTTTGGAGCCGGCAAGGAGGAGGCAGAGCCCAGGCTTGGAGATCTGGGCTGATCCCCATGCCGTGGGGGACATCTCAATGGCCATGACATTGACAGTCATCTCTGGAGGGAAGACCCAGTGGGAACCCCTGCCTTGCTGTCTGCCTCCCTCTTGGATCAAGGAATTGGGGATGCCCCCTCCTGGGCCCTGTGCTGCTGGGGCCACCGGGCACCAGGGAGGCCAAAGTGGGGGCTGGGGCGGGTACCTCATGGAGCTGATGGCCTGCATGGCCTGCTGCTTCACTTGGGTGTCCAGGACAATGGTCTTCTCCTCCAGCAGCTCCTGAGGAGCAGAGCAGGGTGGGACAGGTCAGGATGAGGCAGTCTCCTTTGCTCAGCAGGAGACGGTGGGGCTGGCAGAGCCCGGGTGCTTTCACCCTGGCACCACTTCCCTCCCTCCCTCCCTCCCTCCCTCCCTCCCTCCCTCCCTCCCTCCCTCCCTCCCTCCCTCCCTCCCTCCCTCCCTCCCTCCCTCCCTCCCTCCCCAGTCAGCACCCAGATGTCCCAGGCTCTGTGGTGGGAAGGGCTGTGCCCATCCCAGAGCCACAGGCTGGCTGAGGGACACCACCCACAAGTGGTGTTGGGTCCAAGTGCCAGCTGCAGGCAGGCCTCCCAGGTGTCTTTGGAGCATCTTCAAGGACAGAGACCTGGAATAGTGTCCTTGGGCATCCCCCTGCCCGGCCAAGCCCTCTCCTGCCCTGAGGGCTGTGCTGCTGCCTCTGACCCCCCTCAGCCTGGCTGGCCGTCCCCTCACCTTGATGATCTCCACCAACTCCTCCTGGTGGTAGTAGAGCAAGATCCAGACAGCGGCCTGTGGGCTGCTGGTGCTGCAGACGGTGCAGATGGAGGCCAGAAACTCCAGCTTCTGGGCCCTTTGCTGCCAGCCGCAGAGGGGACAGATGGACAAAGAGTGTCAAGCGGGGAGGGGCGGGGCCCGGCGCAGCTCCCAGCGCCTTGGAGCATGGCATAGGGGCAGAAGGAGTGGCCAAGAGAGCCAGGCACCCGTGGGCTCTCAGGAGTGGCCATGGGTACCTGTGGTCTGTTCCTGAGGAAGGCTCGGACGCTGTGCAGGGTCTCTTCCTCTCCAGGCACAGCCAAGGGGGAGTGGCAGCGAGCAGGCAGGGCTGGGGGACAGGTAGGGGTCACAACCTGAGCCCTCTGTCCAGCTCCCAGGGGTGTCAGCAGCCGCGGCTCAAGGCTGAGGCAGTGCTGAGCCCTGTGGGCCCCAGGGCTGAGGGCGTGATGCGGGAGGGAGCGGGGGGGGCCCTCCCGGGACACCGGGGCGAGGGATGCACCGGCAGCGGGGGAAGGGAGGCTCCCTGCCCGGGGATGCTGTGACGGGCTTGGGTCCCTGGCCGCTGCGTCCTGGGCTGGGCAGCCCCTGCCCCTGGTGCCCACACACTCACCCGCCCGCACTGGGTGGACCTCGCACGCCTCGCAGGGCCTAAGCCTGGGGCTGCGGGACGGGGAAGTTCTGCTCTCCTCCCAAGCCCGCCTGGGCTGGCTGGGGGGTGTCCTGCGCTCCATGCTGCGGGGGGGGGGAGAAGAAGGGAGAGAGGGTGGGAGGGAGGGAAGGAGAGAGGGAAGAGGGAGGGAAGGAGGGAGGGAGGGAGGGAGGGAGGGAGGGAGGGAGGGAGGGAGGGAGGGAGGGAGGGAGGGAGGGAGGAAAGAAGAGGGGGAGGAAGGGAGGGAAAAGGGCTGGATGAGGGATGAAGAGCCGGCAAAGGGGTGGAAGGGGTGAGGCACACTCCGGCTCTTCTCTCCGACGCTGGAATCCCGGGACAAGCCGCGGGATGCCCTGGATCGCAAGTTCTCTCTCAGGAGGACAGTGAAACACCTTCCGTGCGCTGAGCAGCGAGCAACGGACTGCGAGCGAGTCCCCGGGGAGCGTTAGCAGAACGCGGAGCCGGGCTGTAACGGACCGCGGGCGGAACCATGGGGAGGGGGTGTGGCTGTGTCCCCCGCCGCGGCCCCGCTGGGTCAGTCCGGGCCGTACCGGGGGAGCGGGGAGCCGGGAGCCGGCCCCGGGGCGGGGGCATGAAGCTGTGGGCAGAGGGCTCGGGGTGTGGGGACAAGGGGCGAGAGGCAGCGGGGCAGGACATGAGGCCGGGACCCCGCTAGCCAGGCCTCTGACTCTTTCCTGGATGGCTTAGAGGGTGGGAGAAGATGACTTTGGAAAGGTGGTGATACCGCAAAAGGACAAGAGAGAGCAGCCATGCCACTGCTGTTCATTAGAGGAAAAAGTGGTGTTGTTCAGTGTGGGATATTTCCTGGAGGACTTGGGAAGTAGTCTTCTGGGGCAGCATCTGGCACAACGAGACACCGGGGCTTTCTGAGGACAAGAGAAATCTGGAAGGAGAAGAGGAGGGGGGAGGATGCTGCCATGCCATCCCATTTCCTCAACACTGAAGCTGTGAGTTGAACTCAGGAATGACATGGAAGAGACGTGGAAATGGAAGAGACCACTGTCTGGGTGGGAAGAACGCTACAAGGAATGGAATGCACAATCGAGGCACTGAAATGATGGGGAAACAGCTCACTTCTGCCTCCAAGTCAGTCCTGGAGGAAATGCTTCAGGAGCAACACCAGTAGCAAGGAGTCATGCCAAGGCACTGCCACCACACTGGAGACTGTAACACAGAGATCTGAACTGGGAAGTGTGGGGTAGATCACCTGGCCTCTCTCCTATGTAAGGTTTCTGACCTTAGGTTAAATGTGACAGCAGGGCAAAAGGAAAAATGGAACAAAATGCAAGGTGGCTTCCCCAAAGGAAGCAGAGCCCAAGCAGCCACAGCTTTTCTGCCCACGTCTGGCTGGGTTCAAAGAGCTCTTGGATAAAGCACCCATGGGAAATGAATCATTAGCTAACCTAGAAGAGATGGGACCACAGAATCAGAGGGGAGAAGGAACTTGCAAAGGGTGAGCCTCACCCACCCAGGAGGAATGAGTAATCCTGGGATCTGTGGAGATGGGAGAACTTCTCTCCCAGAGCAGAGATGGGAGAACAAGTGCTTCAGACATCCTTGATCACAGTCAGCCTGCTCTAGCAGGCAGAAACTTGGGAGTTGAGTTCAGAGGCTTCTTCGCTAACAAGCAAGAAAAGAGAATGTGGTCCTGAGGATATCCTCAGATTGAGCTGCTGTGACTTTTTTTGGTGGCTCTTAAGCGTGGTGGACACAAATAGGGCTCTAGCCAGCCAAGCTTTGGATGTGTGGAAGCAGACTCTGGGAAATGAAGCATATCAGCTAATGAGGCTGCTTGGCCAAGGAAAGCTGAGGGAAAGCTCAGGAAAGCTGAGGGGGGAGCTCTTTGCCCAGAGATGGGAAACGAAGGGAAGCCTTACATCAGTATCTGAAGACAGCTGGTGGTGTCTGAGTGCCAGGCCAGGACTCTACTCTGGTGGAGAAAAGCAACATTTGCTTTCAGTCACACACGTCGCCTTCCCACATCTTAACCCTGCACAAGATCCGTATCCAGCCAAAGCAGGCACCACCTCGGTGATAAATAAATGGGAAGAGCTTGCCAAGTGAAGCAGCTGTCTTCCTACCATGCCGCACCAGGTAAAAGTTACTGCTGCAAGCACAGGCCCAGCCCACACGTGGCGTTAGCCCAAAGAAAAGCAGCATTTTCTCATTCACCTCAATTCATCCACTGAATGTAGTGATAACCAGGAGCTGGCTGGTAGTTAAAGCCCATGTTCTCCTCCAGTGCAGCACAAAACAAGCCTGCTGTTGGATGTCTTCTGCATCGTGCAGCACGCAGTCAATCCGAATCCTTATCTCTATTGCGGGTATTTCAGAGATGGCATCCTCTGGATTACCCCGGGCAGGCCCCACAGACTCTTTCCAGGTTAACGAGTCTGATGCTGTAAAAGGGACATGCACGTTAAGGAGCTGTCCCTCCACCCCGACTGCTTGTCTGCAAGGGGCTGGCACGGCGGGACGCTGTCCCCTCCTCCCGGCCACCGGGCTGGAATCCTCCCATCGCCCCCTCGCCCCCTCCACTCCCCCCGTATCAGCACCAGGCTGGAGAGGAGGAGCTGAGGGTACCACAACTGCACATTTGCCTCATCCTCATCCCCTTTCACCGACTTACAACCATCTTTCTTACCGGTTCTTCCAGCCCCTCTTTCCCACCCATGTAACCACCCCCCCCTGCCCTTGGACAGTTTTTCCTCATCTAGTTCCATGGAAGACCTTCCAACTGTTTAAAACTCTACATTTGAGTTGAAACAAAGAACTTTCATTTTTATTTAACAAATACAAAGCTTCTGAACTTCAGACGGGATTTTTACAGATCAATATTGCCCTCTCCCTCCCACCCTTCTCCCAGAACCGGCCCTTTCTTCCTCCTCCCCTCCCTCCCTCCCTCTCACCCTTTTTCCTCCCTCCCTTTCAATTTTTTTCCTCTCTCCCTTGCTATGTCCCTTCTTCCCTCCTCTCTCCTTCCTTCCTTCCTTTCTTCCCTCCCTCCCTTCCTTCCTCCCTTCCTCCCTCCCTCTCTCTCACCCTCCCTCCCTCCATCCCTACATTCATCTTTCCCAACCTCCCTCCCTCTTTTTCTCTCATCCCCTTATTCACATCACTTTCTCCCTCTCCATGCCCAGGATCTTTTCAGCCCTGCCTGGGGAAAAGGGCAGAAGTGTGGGCAAACATCTGCTGCTCCCCATCCCCAGCTCAGGGCAAGTAATGGGACTCTGGTTCTTGAGCCCAACCAATATTTTTAATAGATTGTTTTCCTTTTTTTTTTCTTCGTGATTTGGGTTGTTTTGTTTTGTTGTTTTTGTGGATTTTTTTGTTTTGTTTTGTTTTTGTGGGGTTTTGTTTTGGTTTTGTTTTGTTTTGTTTTATATTTATGTAAATAAAGAGATTTGGATTTCAGGTTTGGACATTTCATTGGTGCCCAGCACCACGTGCTCCTTGTTGATGAGCTGGATGCAGTCGATGGAGACCCTGCAAAGAGAAGGGACAACTCCTGTCAGCACTGAGCGGGCTTTGGGATCCTCTGCAGGGCTGGGAGGTGCAGCTGTGTTGTAGAATGTTGTAGAATACCCTGGAATTGGGGTGTGCACCATTCCATGTCTGTGTACAGAATTCCTTATCTGAGGCCAATTACACGGGACCTTACTGCCATTCTTGTACGGCTGGGATTTGTTCCTTTAGGTAAACACCATCAGGTGTCCAGTAATAAGTTTTGTTGGTGCAAGGTGATGGGAGGTGTGTTCACAGAAGCACCATATAAGTATTATAACTGCACAATAAAGTGTTACTTGTTCATCAGTCATACCGATTCGCACGAGCCTTCCCTCGTTCGTCCACAACAGAAGTAATTTCTTTTAAGTCCCTTTTGGCATGATGTGATTATGAAATATTTTTGGGTTGTCTTTAAGCAAACTACTAGCTCACATGGCTGTGAGGAAGACACAAAATGTAACTGAGGTGAATCCCAAAGTCTTTTTAAAAGAGGCAGATCTCAGGAATTTGCTTCCAAAGCCATCGTTTGTTGTACAGATACCTCATCTCCAGAGGTAGATTGTCCCTAAACAACTATCATTATCACCCACATTAAAATGTCTGCAGCCACACTGGCTCCTTTAAGATGTTCTGCAGTCATGATATATTGCTGCTTTGCCTAGTGAAACAAGGCAGATGATTTTTTTAGAAAATAAAAGCAGCTCCACTGCTCCTATAATGTACCTTTTTGTTTAGAAGATCACGTGTAATGTACTGAAACTCCTGTTTTTTTAGGTACTCCTAATTATAGTCTACATACCAGTAAGTGTCTCCTGTTGCAAGCTGGTACGATTTTGTGACAAATTTGTCTGCATATTGTTAGCAGTGGGGCATATGCTAGCAAAGAGAGACTGTAATAATTTATGTGGCAGTGTATCACCAGAGGAAGTAAAAGAATATTCAGCTCTTTCACAGGAGCCAGATAAAAGGAAAACAAACCTCCAAAGCATCTTTGTCAGCTGTCCACCCAATAGAATTCCCCACAGAAACTCCAATGAGAAATCCAAATGGCCTGCTGTCTTTTCCTTTTTATTACCACTCAACACTCTAGACCATAAAAATAGGTATTACTTCATTCTTAGCCTTCATAGGATTCAGATGATGAGAAAAAGATGTATAGAAATAAACACAGAGTATGGATTACATTCCAAGATTTTTTTCCCAGCATTAATTCCTTAATTATTCCTTCCCCACAAGCATCCACTCAAGTAAAATACAAGGATTATCTGTAGCTATTGACATTAGTGTCCTATAGCAATTAATATGTGTTTGCTTTTGAATCAAATCCTCCTGTGGAAAGACAGGAACATCAAAGGCCTTTGCAGACTTGCAATGGAACTTCACTACAGCTGGGATTCAGGAGCAGAAATGTCTGTGCTTTGGCATAGAGGTCAGATTGCAGGGCTGTGGTCAGCTGCTGTGGTCCTGTGGCCTCCAGGCAGCGTGGCCGGGCTGCCCTCTACTCAGTGCCAGGTCAGCAGCTCTGCAGAAGGTAATGGGTACCTACGGTACTGGGACCCAAAATGTGGATGCTAAAACCTGCTAGCTCTGCAAGTCAGACACATTTCTGTTCCGAAACACTCCAGTGTGGTGTTCCCGCCCAATACCTAACCCAGTCTGCTGTTTATTTTACCTGGTTCATGACACCTAGTTAAAAACATTGCAGAACTAAGCAGCTAACCCCAACATTCAGCCAGGCAGAGAGGGACCTGGGAGTCTGGATTGCCAGGAAGCTGAACAGGAGCCAGCAGTGTGCCCAGGTGGCCAAGAAGGCCAATGGCATCCTGGCCTGGATCAGGAACAGCGTGGCCAGCAGGTCCAGGGAAGGGATTCTGCCCCTGTACTCAGCCCTGGTGAGGCCACAGCTCGAGTCCTGTGTCCAGTTCTGGGCCCTTCAGTTTAAGAAGGATATCGAGGTCCTGGAGCAGGTCCAAAGGAGGGCAACCAGGCTGGTGAAGGGATCCAGGACAAGTCCTGTGAGGAGAGGCTGAGGGAGCTGGGGGTGTTCAGCCTGGAGAAGAGGAGGCTCAGGGGAGACCTCATCACTCTCTACAACTCCCTGAAAGGAGGCTGGAGCCAGGGGGGGATTGGGCTCTTTTCCCAGATGACTTTCAACAAAACAAGAGGACACAGTCTTAAGTTGTGCCAGGGGAGATTTAGGTTAGATATTAGAAAGAATTTCTTTACAGAGAGGGTGATCAGGCAATGGAATGGACTGCCCAGTGAGGTGGTGGATTCTCCGTCCCTGGAGACATTTAAAAATTAAGAGACTGGATGTGGCACTCAGTGCCATGGTCTCACAACCGCAGCGGTGGGTCAAGGGTTGGACTTGATGATCTCTGAGGTCCCTTCCAACCCGGCTAATTCTATGATTCTATGATCTCCACAGTAAGTGAGCAGCTACTGCTATTGCTTCAACTCATCTTCCAGTGGTAGTCAAGTTCTGGCAAGGTTTGTGCAAAGGAAGAAATGCCCGCTTGCCTCCATCCCGTCTTGGCCATTTTTTGTTGTGAAACTGTTTGGCGGTTTTGCATAGAATTACACATAGCTGAAAGAAGGTAACACTGACACCAAGTAATACAAAACAAAAAATGTGGGTCCAAGCCGTGCAAGACTGAACGTGACCGCGGGTGTTCCATTCATGACTCCCCAGATGGATTTGACCTCTGGGAAGCCCGGGCCTTCTGGCACTTTCCGCAGGAGAAGCTCTCCCGCCCGGAGGCCCGCAGAGCAGCAGAGTGAAGGCTTCCAAGCTGACTCCAAGTTTCCTGGCCATGGTTCCCATTGCCTCACGGGACGTGGCTGGGGAGCAACACCCGGACTGCAGCCAAAAGGAGAGCCTGGCTAGGACCCTCTGCCTGCAGAAAACACCCCGCAGGTTCCAGACAAGGGCCAGGACACATGGAGACCCTGCTGGACTCCAGACTGTTGAGTGCAGAATGATTTATGGATCTTTGCAGATAGCATATTCCAGCCAGAGGGCTTCAGAGCAGAAAAAAAAGAGCCTTCTGCTTCCTTAAAGGAGCAGCTCCAGTTCAGCACTGCAAACCTACTGTAGTGTTTACTGCTTTGGCATTTTAACACTTTAAAGGCTGACCCCCTCACTGATTCTGTTCAACTTTTTAAACCTTTACTTGGGTTTTAAACCTTGCCTACAATTGCAGCTAATTAAAAAGCTCATTAGTTGGCATCCTGAGCTGATTCCCAGGGCTTCATGTGCTGTACAGTATGCCTCCTGTGAGTTTAAACCGTGGCTGGGATTGCTTGTCTTGTTTCCTACCTCCCCAGCTTTATGAGGTGTTCCATATTTTGGAAGACTATTCCCCCTTCCCCTGATTTTTCTTTTTTAAACTACCACTTGCTGCAGTCTGCAGGAAACTTAGCAGCCATTCTAGCTCTATACAGCATCTGCCCGCACAGCACACCCCGCTCCAACCCCCGGTACCGCCACCCCTCACCCTGGATCCGGTGCCACCGGCGGCGTCGTCAGAGCGCGCCGGAAGGAGCCGCCTGCCCCGCAATGGCGGCGGGAGCCGGTGGGTGGCGGGAGGTGCGGGGCTGACACCGCCGGGCTCGCCGAGGGGATGCGGTTGCTGCCGGATCTCCCGCCGCTGCCCTTGGCCCCCGCCCGCCGCTCTGCCCTGGCCCTGCGTGTCCCGGGTGGCGGTGGATGTTGCTTGTGCGGAGGTTTCTGCTTGCCAAGGGGGGTTTGGAGGCTGCAACAATTAAGGAACCTCATTGCTAAAGTTGGGAAGGCTGCCTGTGTACCGTGAAGCGTTTTAAACCCGTGTGATCTTGTGCAAGCACGATCCGGTAATAGAAAATAATGGCTAAATCTCCCAAAATGTTAATGCCAACGAAGTGGCACCAACAGTTTTTATGTAACAAGTATTGGGGTGCTTGTAGCTGGTGTGACCTGGGTGTCTTTGTTAACCAAATCCTTCTCTTAATGCTTGCTCATTTGTGTGTGTGTGATGTAAGCTTATGGTTTCAGTTTTTAAACACATATATTTTGTTTTGAGATCTATGGTTCATCAGTGTTTCACCTACCCTTTACAAAATGTCAAGCTTTGTAGAGCATAGGGAAATAAATGTCCTCGCTGTTATTTTTCTAAGAGGTTATTAACTTGTGTGTGCCTTAGGACAGCGACAACTCAGCCTTGGACATTATGTAATGAGGATGATTTCAGATTTTTTGTTTGTTTGTTTTCTCATGGGGAAGAATAAAAGTGCCATAATCCAGAGACACTAACTGCCCAATAAGTGGAGGTATATAAAAGGAGCTGAATTTTCTCCAAGAAGGGAAGATACTTCTTTTACAAATGGGGCAACTAACCTATGATTCAGAATTTTTTTCCATCTCTGAGAAAATTCAGAGATTCCTACTGAAAAGACCCCTTAAAATGATGAAATTGTGCACATGTTCCTTTGAAGACGTTTACTTAGCAATGTAGGTGTGTGCATTTATAGTAACTGTTTTTTTCAGAGGGAGTTGTTTTTAACACAATTAGTAGTTCTTCCTAAAATACATGATGTTTGCCAGTGAGCTACAAGAAGTTACATACCTGGTGATTCTCTGGAGCATTGTAAAAGAGCACTGGAGCATTGCAGCTGTATTGGATAGTGTAATCTGATATTTATCTTCTAAAACGTTGCTGGAGCAATGTTTAAATGATATCAGGATATCACTAAAAGCTGTCTGTGTTTGGTTTTAGGCTGGATATCCTGATGTGCTTGTTGGAGCATGGTGGATGTAGCTTTCATGATCACATCTTGCTTGAAGTCTTCTCAGAAACCTCAGCCATGAGGTTATCTTGCTGAGCAAAACTGTTGTTTGGTGCCTGTTAGTAGAAGAATATCAAACCATCTTGTGAAAGCACTTCGTATGGAACTATTTGGGTATTGTAGATGTTACTCTCACCAGCCCATCATGGTTGATGTAACAGAGGAGATGGATAACCCCACATTTAAATGTGACACTGTACTTTCTGATGTTCATTTACACTGTCCAAACAAAAGGCATCTCATGGTACGATTGAATGCAGCTGGACAACCAGGTAATGTATGTTTAGACTGATGGAGATGTATATTAAGGGTATACATATCTGTGTAATGTCTGTATCCCTTGAATGGTTGATATTAATCATTATATATTTTATTCCAATTAGGAGCAAAACTGCTTCCTACTCAGCTGTTGGGAAGAGGGCTAGCTGGATTCTCCTCACAATATTAACTATTAAAATGAAAACTATTAATGTAGATTTTTTTAGACACCCTATCTTAAAAAGGAAATTTCTTCTTTCTGAGGAGAAATAACCAAATTAACTTGTTTGCAGGTTTAATTTTATTTATTTATTTCTTCATTTATCTATAATCTCAGTATAGCACTTTGATAATGATGTTAAAAAGCTGTGTTGTTTATTGCATGCAAGCAAAAGATGAGAAGCCAGGGATTTTAAATAGTATAACTTAAGTTTAAAATAAAAATTAACAGTAATGAATTTACAGATTTTTATTAAAAGTTTATGTGATGATGTGCAATCTGTTCCAGAGGAGCCTAACAGCTTGAGTATTTTGGGGTTTTTGTGTTAAAATAATTGGCAACAACAAAGTTCAGAATATCCATGATTTTGACTGACATATAATTTGAAGAGTCAGGACTGCAGAAGAAATCACGGGACAAATGTTTGTTCTTCCTCATGTATTGTATTCACACAGTACAGATTCCTATAATTAAAATGGCAGGATTCATTTTTGGATAACTTTAAAATTTTAACAGATGCGAAAATCACTGGAGGTTTTTGATTGACAGTGACCTTATTAATTTAATCTCTTAAAGAGTCAGTTTAAAGAATTTAGGGATGAAAAAAAAGTAAACATGTCCAGCAAGCTGTCTCCCATGACCTTATTTCTGCTCTCTCATACTAAGCTGACTTCAAGGCTTGAAGTTGCTTGCATTTCTAAATGCAAATTTTTAAATAAAAAAAAATAAATTAAAAAATTCTGAAAAAAAACATAAAACCCCAACATATTTGTTTCTTACAAGATAGGAATTAAATCTTAGTCTTAAAATTTTGTCTTTTATTAATTCTTCTTTCAACTTGGTTTGAGCTTGTCTCAACAGAGGGTCTTTTGAAGGATGTAAGAAAATATACCTTCTGCCAATTGCTAAAATAAATCATAGAATCATAGAATTAGCCGGGTTGGAAGGGACCTCAGAGATCATCAAGTCCAACCCATAGATCATCAAGTCCAACCCATAAATGTTGCTACATCAAGTAAAATGTGTGCATTATGACTGTGTAGATGCTGACTCACCCAGCAGTCTGTAAAAGTGCATTTATTTCTACTGACAGAACTTAATAACAGAAATATTTCTTCTTTAAAAAATTTAACTGTATTTCAAGTTATCTGTATATTTTTTTATCCCGTGTTTTTTCAGTGTGTGAAATTTGTACCAAATTTTCATGCATGTGGAAGTTGTGCATAGATTCTGGTTTTACCTGGTGTTTGACTTTTTTTCCCTATTCCTGCAGTGTTTCTGTCATATTTCAAACTCCTGTGGAACACAGAAGTTTCAGCATCTGAGAAAGACGTGAGAGAAGCTACAACAGAAAGAGAAAAGCAGTACAAAAGTGGCAATGAACGGTGTGACAAGGATAGGAATAATCTAAAAAAGGAAAGAGAATTTAATAATAAAGTAGAAGCTCTGCTAGATGATGATGGAGACTTGGAAGTGGTCAGAAGGCCTCGAAGTGCCTCTGATTTAGAAGCAGAAGATCTTTTGAGGGATAGAGTGTATCCAGTAATTCTGATGAAAGGGAAAGAAGAGGCTTTTGAAGATGAAGAACAAGAATGCACGTGCAGTGATGTTGTTAAAATAGGTAAATAGTAGGCATACAGTCATGGAGGAACAGAATAAATATGTTTGTGGAAAACAAAACAAACAGGTTTTTCTTTATTAAAGGAACAGCAGTTATTAAGCAAAAGGACAAAATAAAACAAACATAGTACTGTAATTTTTTAAGAAATTATCTGTTTTCCTCAAGAAATCAGTTGGGCAGTAGTATGCCATGAGAAACTTGCTACTCCTTAGCGTGGTGTTTTTGGTGTTATCTGGCATTGTTATGTAGAACAAAGAGTGTTTAGCTCTATTTAGTTGAAAGGAAAGCATGACTTGACTGTCAAATTTTCCACTATGGAACTTGATTTGAACAATGTTTTGAGATACTTATTTCTGCTCTACTTTCATTTTCACAGAACATACTATGGCAACCCCCTTAGAAGATGTTGGTAAACAAGTATGTATTTTGCCTTGTCTTGCTGTTCATGGATTGTACTTGAGAATTTACTCAGTTTAAATTGCTTCTCTTGTCCACAGGTCTGGCGTGCAGCCTTCCTGCTTGCTGATTACATTCTCTTTAAACGGGACACATTCAGGTGTTGCTCAGTGCTAGAGCTTGGAGGTGGCACTGGAATTACAAGCATTATCATGGGAACAGTTGCCAAGAGAGTTTATTGCACAGGTAAGGCAGGTATTTTCAGTTAAATACTGCTTTGTGACACTTCACAATGCAGTTTTCTCATCTTGGTATTTTCATCCTCATCTGTTCTGTTTTAGCTAATGGTCTTTTTATTGATGTGTACAAAGTTGTATTGTTAAGTGAAAAACAACAAGAACTTTCTCAACAGATTGTAAAAGCTGTACTAGTTTTAACTGCAGGAGTTTAAAAGCAAGGTACATTGCTGTGAACTCAAGATAGTGTGCCTAGATTAACATAGGTATTACAGGGATCTAACTTCTTTCTTTGAGGGTGGCTCAGAGCTCAGTATTGAAAGACAAAAGCAAGAAGGATATTAGGGAGGCCATCAGCAGCAGACAGAGTTGCTCTGCATTTCCCTTAGTCAGATCAGCTTGAAAGAAACTTACATTATTAGTCAGAGATGTAGCATCATGCACAGCCCATGCAAAATATTCTTATTTTGAATATAATTTTTTCCAGATGTTGGTGAAGATCTTCTGGGCATGTGTGAGCAAAATGTTGCATTAAACAAACACCTGACAGAGCCAGGAGGTAAGTGCTATACAGTCACTGTGTATACAATTGCCTGTATATAAACTACTTTTTCTTTTGATGTAATTATTTAATACTTTCATCTTTACTTGTTTCACAGATCCGCATAAGAGAGCTTCATCACTTCTTTTAGTACAGATTTTGTTTCTACTTTTGCTTAGGCCCAAGAAAATGTGCCAAAAGGCCATATGTGACTGATCTAATCTTTCTTCACCCACAGGAGGGGAAGTTAAAGTGAAAGAACTGGACTGGCTGAAAGATGAGTTCTGCACTGGTAGGTGGTTATAATGGTTCCTTTCAGATAAGGTTTGGTGTTTTGGTTTAATTTATTTTTTTTTCCTTTCAGAGGGCAAGACAAGTGATTGTAACACAGAATCAAGTGATCAACACAGAATTATAGAATATGAAGCCTACTTTATAGATTTTTATATCATTAGTTGGATTTGATGTAACACTTCTAAAAAATAGAACAACTATTTTAAGCAAGTGGAAATATCCTCTACACATGCAAAAGCCTCTTTGGATCTCAAGAAATTCTGGTTAATGAAAATATTTGATACTACCAGTTGAAAAGGCTTTATGTTTTTCTCATTTTGAAGGAAAGTTTCTATATTTTAACAAAGTCTAAATTTTGAAAAGGATGATGAAGTAGAAAGCTTAATCAAAACTTAGACAGAGATGCTTTTCTAAGAGTGTTTATTTTGATCTACTTAACTGTGATCTCACTGTAAAGTAGTAATTGATTGTAAATTCTAAGGTCAAAGAAAACTTACTCTTGCCAGTTAGCCTTGGGAAGGTTGGAGATAACACAGAGAAAACTGCAGAGAACTTCAGAGAATGAATAGAGGGAGGTTTTGATTTACTGTCAGTAGGGACCTCTATTTAAGGAGTAGCAGATGACCACAGGAATTAAGAAAGTTTCTTTTTTCCAGCTGCCAGTCATTTGAGACATTTAATCATGTACACTAAAGCCATATTCTTTGTTACAGATCCTGAAACTCCCTATAGCTGGTCTGAAGATGAGATTGCTGATTTGCATGATCACTGCACTGTGATAATGGCAGCTGATGGTAGGAAAATATAAGCAGGAAGCTTTTAAATCAAACACATGAGCATTATGAGTGATAATCTAAACATACCTAGTTTCTTTTAAAATCTAATAGGTCAGATCCTTACCTGCTTTGTCTAAGCTCTCCTTTAAGTATTCCTGGCTTTTGGGTTTTTTTTAAACACTTGTATTTACATTCTAAATTAGCAATAGGAGGACAGATGTTGCTGCTTCTTCTCTTTGGTGTGGTAATTATTTGTGACTAAATAAATTACTCCATAATTACAAGTGATGAATTTGACTTTTCAGAAGAATTTTCTTGTCCTACCTTTGTCTTGCATCAAATGACCTCTATTCAAAGAATGATAAATAGACTGAAAAATTACAGGCTAGCTTATCTCTATGGGAAAACCATTGTTTTTTTTATATATCAATAAATGAGGAATGGTTTTAGTTACGATACTGAAAGATGTTGCAAGACTGCTTCCCAAGGAGATTTAGTTATACCTGTGTGTTAGTTATTGTGTAGTGTAGTTATAAGAAATGTGGCCCTATACATTGTGATATCCTGTCTTTTTTAGCTTTGCAGTAAATTATTTCCAGGCTGAGAGAAATCTTGTTAAAGTTTGATAAATTTTTTGATATAAGTGATTCCCATTGATATGAGAAAAACAAAGCCTGACATAAATCACAGCAGGGGACACTACTGCAGGGTCAGTTGTTGACATTGATAATATACTTTGGAATGTAGTTAAAATAATGACTTATTTGATTACAATAGTCAAAATGAGGCCTGTTGTTCTTTCATACCTGAGAGTTCCTTAAATAATACACTTAAACATATGTATTTAATATTCCTGATCTTTTTTCATAGTGTTCTATGATGATGACCTGACAGATGCCTTGTTCAGAACATTGTATAGAATCACACACAACTTGAGAAATTCTTGCACAGTTTATCTAGCATTAGAAAAGAGGTAAGAATTACCAAGAACTTCAAATAAGCACTAAAACTTTACTTGCTTTCTTTAATTGGAAGAAACATCTTACTGGATTGAAGGTTGGCTTCTAATTTGCATAGTAGTAGTTGATCACAGGCTGCAGTTTATGCTCAGGACAAGTGCTTGGTTTTATATGTGTTTAATTTTTGTCAGTTCAGAATTTGAGTTCCTCAAGAGTTCAGCTTTTGTTGTCCTACCTTTGTCTCCCATCAGATATCCTTCTTTGCACAGAGGTTAAATTGTTGGCTAGACTGATGTATTCTATAATGCTTGACAACATTTGGTACATATTTTTGAGGGCATAGAGTGGAATAAAGGATCTTAGAATTAGGATATGTTACTCAGCATGAATATCTCTGTAAAAATTTCTTCTGTGTGTTCTTTTTGGGAATCATTGAATATTTTTAAATAGTCATATGCTGCAGTCCATTTGTAAACTAATATATAAATTGGCATTGCTTAAATCTCTTGCTGAATATAAGCAAATGGCTTTTCATGGTTTTTTGCCATGTGTTTGACCATTGGAGCCAAGCCAATGATTCTGTTGCAGCAAAGGATGGATCAATGGAGAGATTCATGCAAGAGTTACTGTGTATTGATGCTAACCTAAGTCTTGTTGGCTTTTCAGGAATAGTAGGGGGGGTGCTACTTTTTTTTTTTCCTCTCAAGGTTAATTAATTACACTGAAAAGACCCACATTTGCCATTAGCTGAGAACAGTTACATAGCTGATTCTAGTTGATCAGTTACTAGCTGATAGCTAGTACAGGAGAGACCTTTTAAACTAATATTCTTTTTGCCAGGCTGAATTTCACTTTAAGGCATATGGATGTGACATGTGAAGCCTACAATCATTTTAGAAATAATCTGTATGATTTGAAAAACCTCCAAGATAGAAAAATGAAATACACTGTGGAGCCCATTAAGCTTGATTTCTGCCAGTTTCTCATTTATGAACGAATTGAGCAGTTGGTAAGTGGCATTCATTAAAATAAATGTTATACATTGGGCTAATCATCTCAGATTAGTTTTCAGCTGTTTACTTAACATGAAGTAAGAACAGGAGAATAAAAATTACCTTTTCATTTATTTCCATTTTGCTTTTTGTTTTTGTAAAATGATGCTGTTTATGCTTATGTAATCTATAGATTGACATAATATATATACCCTTTCCTCTCAACAGCAGTACAGTGGCTCTCATTCCCTCACAGGTTAAGAAACAATCTCCATTACTTTGGAAAATACAGTTTTTGCAACTGACCAATATTCAATATTTATAGTTATCTAATTACTTCTCAAATACTTATATTCTCTGTCTGTATTTTTTTCCAATTGTGTCCTCTTACAAATAGCTAATAGCTTGCTGGCTTCTAGAACAAGACAATCTTACAGATCTTTTTCAAGAACTTGCAAATTCTGTACTGGATTGCAGATCTATTACCAAGAAAAGATGTTCCTGCAGGCAACATAATATTGCTGTGTCTTCTGCAGTATGTATGTATAGTAATATTATGGGGCCCACAGTTACTTCATGAGCTTGATTTATTTACTCTAATGCTGATACCTTCAGGCATAAAACATGTGTGCAAAAAAGTTTACAAATATATAATATTTAACCTGGATTATACCTAAATGTGTAAACTCATTCCCAGGCCTTTATGTGGAGTGCTTGTCTTTGAAATATATGCATTTTTTAGATGCCTAGATTTTAGGTTTTTTTATCATGAAGTGTAATGCCACAGGCCAAGATATCATGGTGAAGAGTATAGGACAGTCTGGTTAATAATCTTTCCTATAGAAGACAAAGCATATACTAATTTATTCTGCAGAAATAAAATCTGTTTTTCATCTTCACTGTCCAACAGGCTGGGAATTCCTCAGTATTGATTCCTCAGTAAATTGAGTATGTTTTCAGTTGTATTTTTACAAGCATTATTGAAAGCGATTGTCATCACAGGCTAAGAAAAAGAGCAAATATGTCAAAATACTGCAGAAGGTCATGCAGACTGATAAAATTATTTTTTTTAAAAAAGTATTCGAGTGATACTAAGTTTTTATTTTAAAAAAACATGCTACAAGAATGAAGACATGAATTCTGTTACTCTGTTTCAAAGGTTGTTTAAATGGATGGATACTAGCTCTAGATGAAGGGGTAGGGTGTGTCTTAAAACTTGTCTTCAAGTAGGCATGTAGAACTTCTCTGATTGCAACCTACTGATCTGAGAAAATACCTGTATGGATTTTTTCCACTCCTACAGGAATTGTGGAAGATCGTTGCTGAACAGCTAAGATGACACAGGTGTGAGAAAATAGAAGAACTTTGCCGAAGGATAGAGGCATTTTTGAGTTTTATGGATTTTCATCCCAAGAAAAGCATGGAACTGTATTCTCAGAAACTATTGATCTGCAGACTTGCTTTACTTCAGTAAGTTTTGGGTTTGGCACTTGGTTTCTTTGATGTTTTACAAAGCTGTTTGATATTGATCTTCAGAGTATGTGCTGGATGCCAGCCAGTGGCAGTGACACAGTGACTTGCTCTTTGGGGATTGATGACCTAGGTTTTAGTCTGACAAAGATGTATTTAACCTTTTCCATGTGTCTGATTTGCAGATGTCTGACATTCTCCTTTTTAATTTTCTGAACATAGACACTGTTCCTGATCTCATCCCAGTTCTGTATTATTTGTATCTGTGGACATTTGAGAAACAGTGCTCTGGTCAAGACCAGTTTGTCTTTTGGATTAACGTGTAACATATTGATCAAATCTCTTCTCTGCTATTAATAAAGAAAAAAAGACTGTTTGAACTTTTAATAAACTTTATGTGTACTATTATGTTTGTATCACTTGCCATTTGTACACTGTCATGGACGTTCTTGTCCCTGCTGGATTCTTTAGTGCTGTGACAGGATGGGTGATGAAACTGTTCCCAGCCTGTGACTCAGGGAGTGTGCATACATTACACCAGAAGCATCTGATTGGCTTCTTGAAAGTCCATTTTACCTTTGGTTTATTTCAGTTGTTTTAGGTCAGATATTTCATAGCCTGCTTATGAAGACTTTGTTTTCACATTCTTTAATGAGATGAAAGGTCATCAGATGATGACCAGGCCATTAGATGATGGTGGCCTTTTCCTGTGAGTATAGTCAAAGTAAAAATTACATTGTTGGTATATATCTGTCTAGGTTAGTACTGAACTTCTCTCTCATATCATTCACTTGAACTTCAAACATACAGAACTGTATTTTAATCCAAAGATTCCCAAACTATTGTTCTTTTGTTTGTTTGGTAATGTTAGTAACTGCTAGACGAATTGAGAACTGGTTTTGAATGCAGCTGCTTGCTTATGTAGCAATTTTGTGCAGGTCTTAGCAAGAAATTAGTTTGAACTGATGAGAAATAGTATGTTCAGTCAGGGAATATTTTATTTGCACAGGACTTACGAAAATCATTGGAAGTGCACTTACTCTGATGAAGGAGAGGGTTGTTACAGTTTTCTTGGGGAGTGTGGTAATGGATGGACATGTGATCTTCCTGGAAGAATCTTGTTTGAATCCAGTTAATATTTACATCTATCATGGTGTGTGCTGCAGTAACGTGTCCTTTCTCAGTCCCCACACTTCAGATGAAGATGTCAGGCAACCCTTGTTTCTCCTCTTCAGGGGAACATGGATGACATGACTGGGGATACTGATCAGAAGAACCTGAACTGTTTTGTGACATTGGAATGAACATTGCAAACTGATTACATTTCTTTCCAGCATTTTTTGACGTGAAACTTGGAGAGCTGCTTTGTTGTGAACTTTTATTTATAAAAGTGAACTTCTATGTGTCATTTTGCAGTAGAAAGAGCAGTTGTTTAAGGTAATTACTATGTATATTTATTATCTCTGTGTGTTCTTACATGTAAGTGGCTGTTCATGGACCATACTTTTAGCTCCATCTGCTGCACAACACTTCAAGTCCAAACATTTTACAGTTTGTTAAACTCCCTGTTCCTTCCTGTTATTATAATACTGTATTTTGGAGTAACAGTTTAGGCTGAACACATAAGTCTTCCTTTCTCATCTAGACTTGCAGATGCGTGTGTTAGAGATGAAGTCACCATGGAATCTTGGAAAAAACCAGTGATGTTTACTTACTGCTTTTAAACAGTAGCGGTAGGAGGCTGCCTCTAATAGTTTTGGATTTTCAAGAAACATTGTAGGAAGAAGTGGATGTAAATTTGTGTGGGTGGTAGGGACTTCTTATTTGTTAGAAGGTCAAGGCTTCAATTGGATCTTAAACTTTTATAGCAGATAAATCTCATGAGATTGTCTATTCATTGACTTAACTGTTCTCGTGAACTACATACACCTCTAGTTCCAGTCCTTGCCATGCCGGGCCAGCTCTGCTCTCACCCCGGTTACCGTCCGGGCCCGCCTGCAGCCCTGTGTCGAGCCGCCAGCACGGTTTGGGCAGGGCCTGTCCTCGGGAGGAGGCCGTCAGTGCCGGCAGCGAGGCCAGGCCTCAGCCCTTAGCCCGCCCCGCAGCTTCTGAGCCCCCTCGGAGCCCCTGCCCCGCATCCTGCCCCGCATCCTGCCAGCTGCGGGGGGGATGGACGCACCCAACGCCACCGCCAGACCCGCACTGCCCGGCCCCATTGGCCTCAGGGGGCGGCGGGCGGCGGCGCGGATTGGCTGAGGCGCGGATTGGCTGAGGCGCGGATTGGCTGAGGCGCGGATTGGCTGAGGCGCGGATTGGCTGAGGCGCGGATTGGCTGAGGCGCGGAGCCGGCGGAGAGAGGCGGCGGAGCCGCGAGCGCGGGGTCTGCGGCGGCGGAGGCGGCGGCAACAACTCGGCCCGGCCCGGCCCGGCCCGGTCCGACCCAGCCCGGCACAACGGAGCGCGGAGCCGGGAGGAGAGGCAGCCCCGCACCTCCTGGTGAGCGGCGGGACCGCGCTGGGCCGGCGGCCGCGACGCCGGCTGCCCGGGGTGGGGGGCTTGCGGGATCCCGCCGGCGTTCCCCTCACAGGCACCCGCTCCTGCCCGGCTCCTGCCCCCTCAGACCCCGCGGGGCAGACCCTCGGCGCCTCCACCCCCGGGGCTCCTCCTCGCCGGGGCTGAGAGAGGCTGCTCCGTCGCTGCTGAGAGGGTGACGGGCGGCCCGGCCGCGTCTTGTGTCCCCTCGGCTGCCGCCTCCGTATGGAGCCGGTGCCTCAGGGGCTGTCCCGCTGCTCTCGGGGGATGCTGACATCCTCGGGGAGCCCTTTCTGGGGTTTTATGGAGTGTGTCAGACCTGAGCGTGGTTCCAGAGCCCACAAGTGCAGCCGTTCCCCCTGGGCTCGGGGGAGCATCCTGAGCAGGAGGGTCCTGAGGCTTCTGCGGTGCCGGATCCGGTCCCACCAGCAGCTGGTCTGAGGGAAAGGGGAAAGAAGGGAGCGAGAAGGCACAAAATCCTTGAGCAGATAGTTGCATACCGTGGGGAAAACACGGCTGGATTTGCTGGATATAGCTCTCAGCTTCTTAATGCGTGGCAGGCTCTGAGTGGAAGTGTTCAGGGATGGTGTTTATGGCGCCCTGGTGCTGCACTGGCAGCTGAGATTCACCAGGGCTTTGCAGTGTCCTGTGCTCCAGCTGGGCTTCTGGTGCAAAACCCTGACCCTTACCTCAGGCTTTGCCTTGGGACCTCCCTGGCTTCACTTCCCTTCCCCTCATTTGAACTTTATTAATAGTGTGGGCCTGTTTAGACAGAGCTTTGCTTTTGTCTGCCTTAGCTTTTGCCACCCTGATTTCCATTCTGTTTATAGCATCCTAGAATCACAGGCTCTTAGAATGGCTTGGGTTGGAAGGGGCCTTAAAGATCATTTAATTCCAGCTTCCCTGCATGGGCAGGACATCTCCCATATTATATAAAATATATAAAATAAACAAATATATAAATAAAATATAGTGGAAGGAATGATATGCAAAGAAACTGAACTAATGTGGGAGATTTCCAGGTAGTTTTGTAATCAGTAACAAATGTTCAGGCTTACAAAAATCGGATTTTGCTCTGTGGGTTCAAAGGCATGGTTTGTAGGTGGGGGCTCTTAAAACTTTGCTCCTATAAACTGAGGCAAAGCGATCTGTAAAAGAGGAAAGCCAACAGGTATAAAAGGAGGATATTAGTAGGGTTGCCTCCTGGAAGCTCTGCAGTAAGGATATCACTTACTGAATCTTGTTATAGTCTGACTATTATATTGTAAATAGAAGATATTTTTTGTAGCTGTTTCTGAATTATTTTTTTACTATAACGGATCTTCCTGTGAACTTGAATATCGTGAGTGTGCAAATTGTGTGTGTGATCAGCTTGTCTGTGACTGGAGTTACACGTGGAGACCTTGAGGTCAGAGATTCACCTGCCAGGTCACAGCTCACAGTACTGACATGCAGCATATACAAGGATAATATCTGGATGCCATAGTGTTTCTCATTTAAAGCATGTCACAAATGAGATAAACATCACTGGACTGACTGTACTGATGGGGAAACTGAAATAGATACAGGGAAAGAAAGTTGTTATTGAAGGTAACCTACTGGGTAGCCTTTTGGATTCGGGATCTGTGTTCAGGTCTTCTGTGTCTGCAGTCAGCCAGTGCTCTACAATTACACTGTGTTGTACCTCTTGGACAATCTGGAGTGCAACAAACTGATGCAGCCATCCCCAGATAATGGAGACCCAAGACTCTGATGTCTTCCAAAAGACATCAGAGGGGGACATGCAACAGGACCACTTTCTCCAAGGCCTTTGGTCTTTTGAGGATTAACAGTCTTAGAGGCATCCTGTACAGTGAGATGTCTTGTGCAGTCAGACACAAACTAAACTAAATGCCTGAAATGGGATGTTTATGCCCAAGAGGCAGCAAGCAAGCACAGCATGTAAATAAATACCAGGCAAATCAGTAGGTGTCCTGCTGGCAGCTGAGCTGTCACTAGAAAAGGAAAATGTTCTGATCTGGATTCTTTCAGAGAGGAATTAAGCTGCTCACAATCCATGTGTGTATACATCCAAACCAGTCCTTGCTGCACCCACCAGCAGCTTAGATGTCTCCAGGCAGTTCCCTTTGCTCTGTCTTGTTTGTTTGGTGCCTAAAAATGAAGCAGCAGAACAATTTGTATAAAGCCTTGTACACCCTGCAGCTGTATCCATCAGCCATCAGCAATAGCTGGCTTGTGGTTTTAGGTACAACTACACAGACCTCAGCTGGGCTGGGTGTGCTGATGGATCACTCCTGCCCTTGGAGGTGTAACCTTGACTGCTGAGTACTCCTCCTGGTCTGTGCTCTGATCACTGGGCCTGAATTAAAGCAGCTTAAGTTATCTCCTGACATATACCTGTCCTACTCCTTAACTGTACACTTGCAGTGATAATAATGTCAAGGGTCACAGAATTAGAAGATACCACAGCTGATCCAAGACAAACAATCTGATTCCTGGCTGTCCAGCTCTGTTTTTGTGACCTCTAGGATTGAGAGTCCATTACAGAAACACTCTTGAAAATTTTTAGCTGATTCGAGTACAGATTCAGATTCCTTTACTTTCTTACCAAACTGGAAACAACCTGTGGAAATGTCCTGGGAAAAAAAGGCCTATTTAGTGGTGGTATATATCTGTCCTGTGTGGACAGTAAAGCATTTATTGTTGTGGTGGGTTTTATAAGAAAAAAACCCCACAATCCTGTTGTATTGTAAAATCTTATTGTATTGACTGTGTACCAGAAATTTTTAAGCAAATGATGACTCTGGGAACTTGGATGAATTTCCGTTGCTTTTGGATTTGGCTTTGGCTTTGTGAAATAGAGAACAGAGAAGAAAGGGGTTTGTCTTGGTGGGGTGATTGTTAGTTTTCATGTAAGATGTTTCTCCTCCTTATTGTTTTCAAAAGAGCATTTTATTCCTTCTTGTACATTGCATATCGTCAACCTGCGTTCCCCATTTTTATTCAAGTGGGCTTTTTCAGTAGTGCCTACTCTTCTTTTACATTTCTTTATAAACTCTTAAAGAGTTTTTCAAGCATAATGATAAGTCTGAATCAAACAGTGGAGGTTTTTTATCCCATATGAAAAGGTCAGTAAGAGAAAATATCTGGATTCCATCAGAAGAAGAGCAGCCAGTACTGACGTGTAGGAAGCTGTGAAAGTGTGGATAATTAATGCAAAAATGACACGTTGGGAGCACTGGAACTTTAATAAACTTACACAGATAATTATCAATGTGGGCTTATAGCTATGGAAGGATGGCTAATACTTTAAAACTTATGTAACAGATTTATCTTTCAGGTGGCTGAAACCACCCTCTTGTTTCAAACTGATCTACTTTTAAATGCTTTTTTTTGTTTGTTTGTTTTCATGAATGGAAGAGGATGTGTTGGGGCTTGGAGCTGCTACCAACTTAAAGTAGATAATTCTACCAGCCACTCTTCTTGAAAGCCACAGAAGCCTTCTTTGTTTTTGAATTTTGTGATGTTTTATCAGATCACAGTCCTGTTTTCTGAAGTGACGGCTATGGGCCAGGAAAACAGAGAAAGTGATATTTGTTAGCCATATGGTGTTTGTGCAAAAACAACAGTATTCTGGGGTTTTTCCAAAGCATGCAAACTGTGTAAGACAGAGAATACAGTCCTCAACTGTTTCTGTGGGTTTCAGACTTCTGATCTGTGGGAGTAGGGTTGTGTACTGTGTCCTTGTATTAAATTGTTTGTCTCTTCTTTTAAAAAATATTTTACTTTTCATTTCCCATCTCTTAGCCAGATATTAGAAATACAGCAGAATTGTGTTTTGTGCATGGCAGCTTCTTGCAGTTGTAAATTCTGTAGGGGAAATGAATACATGTTCTAGCTTGGACTAGATAGTAATTTAATTATTTTACTGAGCCAGCTAGCAGCTGATCTCTCTAGTTGCCTTTGTGAAGGTATATTGAAGTTCTAAAGCTGTCTGCAAGCCTGACACCTGCAGTGTCTGCCCTAGTGATGAACTTACCTTTTAAAAAATAATAAAGCTGCGCTGTGCTGGTTAATGTGGGAGAACACTAAAACTACTTAACTAAAAGTACTGCCCTCAGTAAGCCAATGCTGCCAGCTTGAATAAAGGGGCCAGGAGTGTGAACTTAGTTATTAAGCATTATGTGATTCCCCTTTGTCCACTGCAATTATTTTAGTGAACCTCTTTCAGTTTTAATAAGGAAAAAAGCATTTGTGTAGATGAACGCTTACAACTCTTTTTTTTTGGCCTCTGGATGAAAGGCAGTCTACTATATTACTCTTTCACTGGAAAGGTACAAGACACTTTAAAGGCAATAAATCTTCAGACTTGGTCAGTTTCCCATTTAGATTTTCTGGTTTCACTGATATACAACTCTGCATTGGCAGGGAGTAGAGCTCTCAAAGAAATGTTTATCTTCTTGTGAAATTCGGTAGTTCAAAAATTAAAATCTAATTCTGATGGTGTTTCTGGGGCCAGTTTAGAGTATGTCAGCCTGCTAAAGATTTCATGTGAAAAGTCAGTAAGCCTCAAGTATGCTCAGGGTGACAGGGTGAAGTGCCAAGCTACTGGTTTAGCTATACAGCTGTCACTTTGAGAATAAATCAACTTCTAAGCCTGTCTTCAGCTTTGCTTATCTCAAACACTTAGAAGTATTACTTATTCCAGATAGAATTTTCCAGATAGAATAGAGTTTGAAACCTGGCACTAAAAACAAATGCTTTTGACTAAAAGACCATTATAGCTCTGTAGGAGGTTTAGCAGAACATGTGCTGGCCTATTGGGTAAAAGACCCACTCGTGTGGAAGGGGAAGTTGGAAGGGTGGACAGGGTAAACTGAAAGAAAAATTGAGGAGAGGTGCTGTCCTGCCAGTGATCTTTGCAGGCTTCTGAGCCTGGAGTACACAGGTTGCTTGTGTGTCAGTTGGAAGTATTTTAGGCCAGGTTGGATGACACCTTGTGCAACCTGGTCTAATGGGAGGTGTCCCTGCCCATCTTGATGATCTTGAAGTTCCCTTCCAACCCTAACCATTCTAGGTTCTTATGAAGACTAGAAAGCAGTGTGTGACATACTTACTGGTATGAAGGAGTGCTACCAAAGTGTTGATTTCCAGCACAAGGTTTTCATTCCAGTTTGCTGAGGTGGTTTTTTTGAGGGCTTTTATTTTTTTCCTCCACTTGTAACCTTAGTTTCATCACTGGTTTTCACAGAACAGAACAGAAGTCAACAGAACAGTTGGCAGAAGACATGAATTAGTGATGATGTTTTCATGATGTCCTATTTTTGATGTTTGGCTCAATTTTGAAGTATCCAGCTTCCATCTGTAAGCCTTGTACCATGCAGAGCACAAGGCAGCAAGCTCTTAATGGAAATCTGTACCCTGTTGCTAGATTTCATGATAGCTTCTTGCCTGTGATCTTAGTATTAAATCACCCCTTCTTCTTTCTCCTTCCTATCCATCAAATGAACAATCCTACGGACTTTTTCACAAGAGATGTCACCTCTTGCCCTCCAGAACTTTTCCTTTCTGAATGAAGCAATGGAAGAATATAGGCTTACAGAAACCACTGAGGAAAATGAGGAGGGGAAAAAAAGTACTTTGCAGGGAAAGGAAAGAAGAACATTCCTCATTTATATTTGTATATCATCAAGCTCAATCTTGATTAAAGCCTTTGAACAACACAACAGCATGCCAATTTTGGCTTCCTTTTTAGCAAAGGATAGAGTATGGAGATATTCTTGGCAGTAAACACGACCAAAATCAACTTGCACGTTTTAAATTGGAGTGGAAATAATAAAACAATTTGAACAAGTAATGTACATACCATAAAATTTAATTATTTTAAGTAAGCTTGGTGTAACTTATTAGCAGTCATATTTTTTTGTTTGTATAGTGTTTCCTCTAAATCTGTTAGGCTTTCTTCATGATGGGTGCCAAATAACAGGAACCAGCCATCCTATTCTTCTCTGTCACCTCCCTTTCTGCATTTGGTGTAAATGGCACATTTTTTGTCAGGGCCTTGCTTAATACTAGAGTTATGATGTACACTATAAAAAATTAGGGCACTGAGAGTAGGACTGAGGGAGTGAATTTGTATTGAAGCATTTTTAATAGCTCACTGTAAATATCTGATGATATAAATGATTGCCTCGGTGGGAACTGGAGAATAGGGCAGGCTAAAAGCTGTTTAGAAACAAAACAAACTGATCTGGCATGACAGGACCAATTTCAGGAATAAGATGCATCCTGGCAACAGGCCAGAATATGATCCAACCAGAGTGCTGCAGACAGGCTGGCAGCCCTGACTTCCAGATTCTCACTGATTTCATCACTCCAGGCAAAGCAGGTGCTGAGCATGCTGGCAGTGAGGGTTGGTCCCCAGACAGCAGACATGAGGGGTGTGTTTTACCTCTGGACCATGCAGCCCTCCACCTCAGTGTTTTCTAACCTCAGCTCCAATATAAAGCAAAGCTTGTTATTGCTCCCCAGCTGTTGCTGCAATGCAGCTTCCTGGAAAGGGAAGTAGGATTACACAATCAAGAGTGTGCTGGTGGAAGTAGGAAAGCTGAGGATGAGCTTGGCTCTGATGAACCCCACTCTCCTTCTTTGCAGTGCATTTTTCCAAGGTAATGGAGTTACAGGGCTGAAAATCTTTGGTTTGTTCCAAGGTTTGGGCATTGGGCATTGTAAGGGGCTGATGTAAGTGATGTGAGCATCTGAAGAAATATGTAAAAAGGGCCAGTTTGTGTTATTGAGAGAGGGAGTAGAGGCAAATGGAGGTAATGACAAACAGTGCTAGAGGCTGAATTCATGATGTTATGGGGCCTCTGACTGGGAAAAAATTCCATGATCCGAGCAGCCATCTGTGTGTTGCAGTAACTGTATCTAACAATTCTTTTTGTGCTCCTTTTCTCCCGATTATGAAATCTAAAATGCCAGCTCTTTTAGAAGTGCCTTTTAGAAACAGCAGATCAGTGACTGCTTGCTTAAATACTTGTCATTAATCTTTCCTTTTCCTTGGCCAGTAAGGTGATTAGAAAATAGTCCTTCTGATGCAACCTGTAAGATTCCTGGTGTTAATCTGTTTGTAAAAATTGGACCATTACATGATGATGATGAATGAGTTCAGAGTTTGTTCCTTTGTTTCTCTGTAGATTTTGATGTAATAAGACTTTGTTCAGTTAAAATGATAGGACTCATGATGAACATGGGTTCATTGGCAGATGATGTTCCAACAGTGAGTGAAGGGTGTTGGCTGCTCTGGACCTCTTGTTCCTCATACTGCTTGGTTGTTTTGTTTCACTAGTATACCTCATTTTTTTTCTGAGCTAAGCTTGTGACTACACTGGATGATGTGAAGGGTTTGGTGGTGTTCCTTCTCTAAACTGGGAATCTTTCTGGTGTGGATGTGAGTCTGAGCCATGCAGGTGACAGGAGAGCTAGATGAAAATGGGGCTGCTTAGAAAAGAAGGTAAGAAGATGCTACTACCCTTGCAAACCCAGGTTTAGTTGGATGACACCATACATCATTTCTAGATGCAACACTTGCATAAAATATGTTTTCTTTGCAGAAAATGTGCAGTGAAAATCATGTTCCAGAGTGATCTGATAAATTATAGGAACCAGCTCATGTGTCAGGTTTTGTTGTTCTGAATGGAAAAGGGAGGAGAAAGGGACTGTTTGTTACATCTGGTCAAAATCCATATGCAGCTTTGCATAATGGTTCCTCTGCTCTGGCTGGTAAGCAAGCTTGCAGCTGCATTCCTCTCATCTGTTGTGAAAGTTCAGACTCTTTCAGCTGTTGTCACTGGTTAACAGCAAAACCGAAGGGGCAGATTGAGTTAATACTGACACAGTGCTTCAAAAGGCTAACAAAGCACGTGATTTAGTAACTTCTGTGAAGAGTTATCTGATTACTGATAAGTTCTGCAGTTCCATCCATTTGTTGAACCCCTGGTTTTATGAAGGAGAAGACAAATTTGCCTCCTTTTTTTGGTTGTTTTTCTGAGGTGCTATGACAAGTGTTTTCTTGGGGTCTATGGAGAGGGAGAGGTTAAGAACCACTGGAGGAGGATGGAGGACAGCACTTGGAAGAGAAGTGCTCCACTGTCCCACTGTGCTAGTGCTATTTATTTGCATGAGATACCTTTAGTAAGATAAATATTTTCCTTGAGATTTTTTTGTTAAATAAATAAGCAGGCTTTTAAACCTAACTACTAGCTCTATATTCCATACAGACTGTATTAATCCTGGAGTAACTTGTGGGAGTTTCTTAAAATTACACTGCCAATAGACTTAGCTTCATCTCTTTTTGGTGCCACCATCATTGCTCGTGTTTATTTGTGCCTTCATGGCTATATTATAGTTCCAGGCTGATTTGTCTGACAGTGCAAAAAGGAAGGATAACTGCTGCCTTGTGCCTCTGGAGAGCTTACACTCAGATGCTTTTTTCTGTCTTTATGACATTTTTGTGGTACTTGACAGAGAGCACAGCATCCTACCCATCCCACCACACTAAGGCTAGTGGCATTGCCAGCTGATATGTTACTTAATATTCAATATTTTCCATAAAACCCGAAACATCCTTTATACAAATCTTGTGCTTTTTCTTGTGGACTAGCCTGGCCAGAATCTAATCGCCATTTTATGATATATATATATATATATAATATATTATTATATATATTATATATATCATATATAACATGATCATATTATATTTCAGAAGGATCTATGTAATACTAATACATTAAAAATATAGGTAATAGTGGAAAGATGTGCTTTTGATTCCGCTAAAGTGGGAGATTATTTTTATCAGTGAAGGATTGTGTAATGAGTCTTCCTGGGAAAACTGCCTGTCAGTGCAGTTTCTGCACTTACTTTCTTACTGTGGGTGCTTTGTCATTGGAAAGGACAAGGCCAACTATTTGACTAGATGTCATTACTGATGTTCTCTTGATTCAATCAAACGGAAATTCATGGCTTTCTTATTACAACCCACAGATTTGTGAACTGCACGTTTTAAATACATCCTAAAGAGGAGTTTAGAGGTTAGAGTTGCTTCTAATCCCTGACATAAGAATGACTGGGACTTGTGCATTCCTTGCTCTGCGGTAAGACTTCCACAAATCACTGTCATCCCCTCTGTGCATCCAGCCTGTCAGGCAGGGTAATAATGGATATGGGGGCTGTGCTGAGGGTGAAGGGGCTGGAAGCAGCCATATGTAAGAGCAAATACTTACAGCCTACCTAGGAAGTGGTAGTTCAGTGTCAAGCCATTTGATGCAAGGCTTAAAACAAACAAAAATCCACTACAGATAAAAGTCTGTTACTTCCTCTCTGGAGGATAAGTTTCCAAGCAGAAGATGGCTTGCACAAAGAACATAGCACAATGGGGCATGTTGCTGACTGCAATCTCTAGATGATTTTGTCATATAAATTGGTACCACCACTGTGGCACTTTACAATAAGAAGTGCTGTTCATCCAAGATAATTTTGTTTAATGAGTTTAGCATCACATCATGTAAGGTAGCACTCAGCAGAGGCACAAGAATTTCTCTGTCATATCTCAATTTTCCTGAAGTGTACCCTTAGGAGATGTAATCCTGATTATTCACTGAATAAATTTAGTAAAAGTTAATAGAAAGCATTGCCTTTTAATCCAGTGGGTTTTATGTGGTGAGTGCAAGTACCTATGTTTCTCAGTACTTCTCCTTCTAGTTTCTGATGTGCCCTTGTGTTAGCTGTCTCTCTGAACAGGAATATTGCAATTTCTATGGTGGTGGAAATATTCTAATATTTCTATTACCTAGCTAACAAGTTCATTTTATAGTCAGCAGTTTGTTTTAATGTCTGGCAACCAGTACAGACCAGTTTAAATATGTCATTGACAGCCTGTGTAGGTAATTCATAGCAGATTTTGAATATCAGTTATGAACATGAGACATCAGTTTCAGTCTGTAATTTGGATCAAATCAACAGGAGTGGTATGGTATCTGTCTATAAATGAGTGCTGGTTTTGGCTCCTTTCTTGACAGCTGCTAGTACTCACCTGGGATCCCAGGGCATAGTTAGCCTTCCTTATTGGTGTGTTAGAGGTATTTTCATTAGCAGCATGTCTGGATGTTAATCAATTATCCATTTTATGTCAAAGAGCTGTGGAAAGCAACGTGACTACAAACCATGTACTCCTGCAATGGATATAAACTGCTTCTGTGGATGCTGACATCTTATCTGTTGGAGTGTAAATTACCTGTGTCAGAATAATTTTACAGTGGAGAGAGACTGCAGAGGGTGTTGGTCTCCCTGAACGACTTTCTGTTCCTGTGTTAGTGCAGTAATCACCTCATATATTAGAAAGAATTTCTTCACGGAGAGGGTGGTCAGGCATTGGAATGGACTTTCCAGGGAAGTGGTGGATTCTCCGTCCCTGGAGATATTTAAAAAGAGCCTGGATGTGGCACTCAGTGCCATGGGCTGGGAACTGCAGCAGTGGGTCAAGGGTTGGACTTGATGATCTCTGAGGTCCCTTCCAACCCAGCCCATTCTATGATTCTATGATCTGGCCCCTGGCTCCCTGCTGCAGTGCAGCCCCTCCCTGGCTCCAGTCATTTTAATGCCCTGATTACTGAAGTGGGTAAGTCACCATCTTGCTTGCAATAATCACAGATTTCCTCCGTGATTTTGCAGTCGTCGGTTGTCACAGCAACGGTGCAGTGGCTCGGCCAAAACACTGTCACAGGGATTGAAAGCTGAAGCGGCTCAGACTTTTCCTGCACTCTGGCGCATCTTTCCTTTATTCCCCTCTGCTGGCACCATGGCAACCTGGGCGATGGCACCTCTGCCTCGGCGATGGCACCCTGGGCTCGTCCTCTCTGCATCCCTGGGCCTGAAGGGATGCTCTGTTATTTCCCGTGCTTATCCACGGCTCTCCCGTTCCCTGTCTCCAGCAGTGCCCAGCGGGAAGAGACTTAGGATGTGTGCTGGCTGTTGTACTGCCTGTGCATCACCAGGACGAGCAGAACCCAGCCAAGGTTACTTTATGACTGTTGTGTGCCCGAGGGTGACACTATTTGCAAACCAGAGGGTTTTGAGTAAAATGAAGAGTTTTACGGACAAAACCCTATTATTCGGCTTTCGCAGTTCTGGAAAACTGAGGGCACCATTTCAAACGTTAATAGAGTCTGGCTCTGCACCTCAGGAATTTCTTTTCAGAAATATGCCGAGAGGGCGTTCAGGTGAACTCAGACTCCCAGGGGTCCCAGCTGCTGGGCTACACCCACTTGCCAGAGGTACTGGAGTGGACTGGCAGATGATCTCAGTTTGAGGCGAGTCGGGTTTGGCTGGGTCTGGCTGTAGAAGGTGGTTTCATTAACCTTCATTAATTGGGGCAATCCCCCAGGCAAACTGCAGGCTGGCAGTCGGGGCTGTCTCTGGGTGATGCTTCTCCTCCCTGTCTGCAGTGGGAGCTGACAGCAATGGCATTTCTCATGGATGCAGCTGGCAGCAACCCACTCTGAAGTGAAGGAGAGCTCGACGATTTCAACCAGCAAGCTGGCTCTGAGGGGTTTTCATGCAAGCCCTGTAAGTGCCTTTGCTTTCTGCCATCCGGGATCAGTGCAGACGCCGGCCGAGCCTGCTCCCTGCTGAGGTGACTGCGTTGTCTGTATGTATGTGTGGGCATGTGTGATGTGAAAAATGTCCCTGGCATGCATGTCCTCACCGGTTTGTCTGCTGGACCCCTTGTAAAAGAGATCTCCTGCATGTGTCTGCTTTTCTGTTTTCAGCTGGAACGGGGGTCACCTTGAGAAACCAGAGCTGCCGTTTTAAGATGTTTCCTTTGGTTTGCTGCTGCAGGCTGCCTCCAAGTGAGCTATTTTATGACTTCAGGAGGCAGAAGAATAAATTGTGCTTTTACAGTACATTTTATTTGTTGTTACTTCTGTATCTATTTTCGTGACCTCTGGGGTGGCAGTGGTAGGATGCTGAGGAATAAAATCTTACAAGGAATATAACTGAATTTTCTTGGAGGAATCTCCACTTGAGGGTATTCTGCTATACTTTAATTTTTACAAAACTACAGAATGCTTGTGGAGCATCTAGTCTGAGAAGGGTGGCTGTGTTTAACCTACTGATATTGGGACTTTTTTGTGTGGAAAATGTGTGGATATTAACAGGCATCATTTGGATATGTTGTTGCCATCTGCATTTAAAATAATGGATTAAAAATATACAATCTTAGAGAGTTTCTTATAGGTGGCTCACTAGGAAACTTCACTGAAATATCAAAGTCCATTTTTTTTTCAGTGGGAACTACTCAGGAATGACAAACTAAAAATATTTTTGTTCAGCTAAGATTAGTTGTCCATAGTTTTTACCAGCATTTATGTGCAGTTGTGCCATTTATGTAGGTATTTTTAGCTGTGGATCATGGAACTTGTGGAATTTCTTATAGATGCTTTTTAGACCCTGTTCTTTCCTTTCCTGAGGCAATGTATTTCTTTCACGGGGAAGATGTGACCTTAGCTCTTCCAGCAGTTCTTGAATCAAAAATGATCTGCTGAATCAGCAGCTGGTGGGTCACTGAATCCCAGTGTGCTATAATCTTGACATTCCCACCCGCTCTTGTTCATTGGACTTTGGACTAAGGGTCTTGTCTTCATCCACTATTTATTAAGGGAGAGGGTAAACAGAGGTGAGGGCAGAAAGATCTAAAAATGAATGGAAAAGACCTATTCATATCCAACCACCAAACCCTGCTTAGAGTACATCTAGAGAGGACAACCTGGACACATGAGTGTAATGACACTTCTGAGTGTAGATAAGTTTTGAAACTTGATGGAAGATCTGAAGGTTTCTCTTCTAAATTTGCTTCTGGTTGAACTCTGACCTAATTGTTGCTGTCATTAGGCAGGTGGGTATTGCCATGTCATGATGGATACTGTAGAGTAGTTTCAAGCTATAGACATGAGGCTTTTGTCTTGTGTGTCTTTTGCTGCAGACTGACTTGAATGCCAGCTCCATGTGGATATAAGGTAGCTGTATAAAAGCCAGTTTATTAGGGAAGACTTAAACAGCTGAGTGCTATATTTACAGTTTTGTCAAGACTTGAAAAGCAAAACCAGCCTCCCCATTTCTGTACTTCTGAGCAGTAGCAGGAATGTTTGATCCTATTGGTGTCAATAAATAAATAAGCAACCATGAATAACAGGCACTCGAGCTTTCCTTGTAACTATGACAACTGTGTCCTTGACAACTTAAGGACAATCACAGTGTTTCCCATTGCATCCTGTTCTACACAAAGCCGTTAAGGTTATTAGAGGAATAAGCAGCAAAATCAGTGCCAGCTTCTGAAGGGTTTTCTGGCAAAGCCCATTCTGGTGGTAGATACACATTTCCATTTGCAGGTAGCTGTCACTTGTTGGGGGTGTTGCTTGGTGGGAAATGCCTCAGTGAGCCACACTCTGTAAGGATGAACTTTCTGTTCTTTGGTGAGAGTCATTCTTTGCACTTGTTTTTTTGGCTGCTACCTGTGTTGAGTTTCAGAGTGCTCAGGGGGCTCTTTTCTGATGTGAGGTTTGTCCTGTAGCCCCATCAGACCTCTTCCACAGCAGCAGCAGATCACTGTAGTGATCCTGATCCATGGCCTTGGTGTTGTGTGGTTGCATGTCACCACCTTTGCTTTTGAAGTAAGAGGCTGTAGTCATTGGATGACCAAACTGAGTGAGAAACAGCTTGTTTTTCTTTTCTGTGTCATCTCATAGGGATGGTGCTAGGTGCTGTTCTTCCTAAAGCTGAGGTTTTCAGCTCTGTTTTGTGCTGGAAGGAAAGTCTAATGCTGGCCTTATATGAACACTAGATGTGAATTTTCTTGCAACTGCTTCCTAACAGGGCTCTCCTATTCCCACGATGGCTTGGGATAGCCTTAGTCTATCTGCCTCTAGAAATTCTTGGTGTTCGTCTAAAAAAATTCTTTAAAATGCTTTTGTAAGCTAATTAATTTTTTTTTTTTTCAGAACTATACCTTTGGAAAACAACAAAATAAAAAATGCTAGAAGTAAAAGGACTGGTTGTATTTCATTGTGTGCACTCAGGCTTTCATAAATAACTAACAGTCTACACTGAACTCACCTTGGCTTCTGGGACCCAGTGAATTGCAGTTAAATAAATCAGTGTGCTGGGAGGCTTATTGGTTTATTTACTTACTTTGTTGTTCATATATTTAAGTGGCTAAAGCAGCCTAATGTCACCCTGCACTCTGTCAATAACAACTGGTTAAGTCATTCAATTTTTTTCCTGCTTTGATCTATTGGATGTGGATGTTCCCGTTCTCCCCCAGGGAGAGTAGGGAGGTACTTAGTGACTGCAGTGCTGTTTCAAACAGCGACCAGATCTTTTTATGTTTAATCATATCAGATCTTTTTATGTAGATAACCCCATGCCATAAGGATTCCCTGCTCTTCCTCAGATACAAACTAAGGAAGGACATGATTACGTTTAACAGATGACAGACTTAACTGTCTTCCACCTCACCCATACTTTTATTTCTTCTTGAAATTGCAGGGATATTTTGGACTCTTGCATCTCCATCTGTTTTTAGAAGTAAAATTCTTGAGCTGTATCACCTGAATCCTGAAACTTGCTTGTTTATGTCCACTGCAAACCAGGAGACTTGCTCCCCCCTTCCCCCTTTAAAAGTCCAAGGCTGTTTGTTACATTTTTAAGATACAGCTCTTAAACTCTGATTTGTGGACCCCAGACACTATCTGTCAGATGATGGTGACAATACTAAAAATCAGTAACAAGGGACTTTCAGGAGCTTATGGGGTGCAGAATGTAGAAGGACTAGTTAAGATTTTTCCCTCTAACTTGTCACGCTGTTACAGAGTAAGTGAGGACAGGGCTTGGGCAGCATGAATGAGGAAGCAACCTTTAATTCCAAAGGAAAATCAACTTTGCAGTGTTTTCCCGCTTTCAGCACACCTGTACTGTCAGGCTTTTCAACACTGTTCTCTTTTTGTTTGTTTGTTTTGTGACCTGACCTGTCAATTTGCAGTTTCTTCCACTGTTAAAAAACAGATGTGGGAAATGCAATGTTAAGGCATGCTGAGCTGTGAACTGAAGAGAGCCTTTTCACCCTCTTCCTTGCAAGCTCACCAGCAGCTCACCTCCTGATTGCCAAGGTAGGGGTGTGGAAAAGGTGGCTTTGCTTTCAGGCTCAGTGCTGGTGTTGCCTGTGGGCTACCAGCAGAGATGGGAAAGTGTCTCCCATGTCTGGGGGATGGCAAAGCTGAGCCCTGCACCCGCCAGCAAAGCAAATCAGCCTTCTGCTGCTTCCATCTTGTCATGGATCCAAGGAGAAAACATAGTTTGAGATATTTTACATTTCACAACAATTGAGATGTAGCATGCTGATCCCTCACCGCTGTGCAGCACTGAAAAGTCAAACGAAGGGCAACAAAGAAGGAATTAATTTGCCTTTACCTCCGTGCTCCCCTGCCCCCCACATACATATTGTGAAGACTTGAGGAATAATTGCAGTGTGCAGCTTGTGCTGCGCTTTCTAAACCACTTAATTGTTCTGGCTAAATGGGTTCGGAGCAGCTGAGGGACAGATGAATGTGCCCCAAGAATTTAAAACAGGCTTCTCTAGTTGTAGTATGAGTGGTGAGAGATACCAGTCTGCAGCGCTTGCTTCTTATCCCTGTCTTGCACTGTCTGTTTCACCTTTTACCTTTGCATCTACCCCCAGGATGCTTTCAGAGAAAGGATTTTGCAAGCTGCAGTCTGAAATGCGGGCGTCATGCTGCATTAGCTTTGCTTCTAGCAAGAATGTTACACCAGCTCCTAGTTTATATATTTTCACTCATGTATCTGGACCAAGCTCCCCTGAATGCTGGGGTCCCTCTCTAATTTTTCTTAATTTTTTGAGAAGTTCCCTCTTTAGAACCATAATCTTGCTAGCTCACAGAAACAGAGCATCTCTATATACACAATAGGCTGCTGCTGTTGCTGAATGACTGTTGTCATTCCTAGTTACTAATTTTGCCTGTCAGAAATAATCACTCAGTACAGAATTTGAAGAGCTTCTGTTAAAAAAAAACCCACATTCAATTTCGCATTGTGTGCATTTAAAATACTCTTGTATCCTTGTGTTTCATGCACTCAATGCACTATGCTGAACTTCCTCTTTGAAAATAGTTTTTCTTACTAAAAGAAGGCAGTGACTGTGACTTAAACTGTATTTGCCAGTGCATGGGCTTATGTAATGCAAAATTGCATACTAAGATATATGCAAATATGGCTCTTTGGTGCAGTTATCTGTAATAATGACCTTCACCAGTTGCCATTAGAGAAAAAATGCTTAGAGAAGAGTATTATTAATCTCTTTTCTGGAAAAGCCTCACTTCTTTGAGGTCTAAGGTAATTTAATCACCAATCTAGCTAAAATATTGTCCTTCACATTCCCTTTACAGTCCGATATCTGAAACTGATGGGTGTATTTTGCCTAGGTTTTAAAGAACCTGAAGCTGTAGGCAGCTGCTCCAAAGAGCAGTGGTGCTGGTGTGTGGCTTTGCTGCGGTTTTGATGTGTGCAGGAGAGCTGATTTCTGCTGCCTTCCAAGCTCTGCTACTGCTGCTTGCAGTGCTAGAACAAGCCAGGCCTGTGAATTGATGAAAAACTGGATTATGGAGGCAAAATTCAATTGGTTATGATAATGACCAAATAATATGTGCTTAGACAAATACACCAATCACATTAGCTGATCCACTGAGAAAATCTGTGTGCGAAGAGAGATGTAAAAGTTGATTTTACTTATACTCAGATGTGATATTTACATGATCTATTATGACTCTGGACTAGAAAATGGTAAAACTTTTTATATAACAACTGTCAAGGAAGATTAGAACTAAGCTACTTTATTTTTAAACCTCTTGCAATATTTTTTCAGTATTTCAGTAAGCCAATACCATTTCCAAATATATTTTTGAGCCTTTTATGAATATTATAAGTAAAAGATAAAACTCAAGAAGCAAAACCAAGAGTGGCTGACCAAGGGAAGGAAGAGTAGATGCAGGGAAACCTGGGCACTGGTTGGTGCAACTATGTAGTGTGTCTCACATACAATTTGATTTGTATGTGAAGAGGTATCTCATGATTTTGGGGAAGGTAGATTAGTCAGTTTGTCCCTAATGCCTACAGGGGGTGACTGAAGGGGACTAGAAAGACAAAGCAAACCTCAGTGGGTTGTTTTAGCCTTCTGTCCTAGGTACATTTGCACTGCTCCATTTGTTCATTCCTGCAAAGCCATGTTGACCTTAGCTTTTAACAGGCTCCTAGTGACTTTAAAAAAGAATGTTTCACAGGGCAGACTTAGGGAGGGAACTGCAGTCTGCAGAAGTACAGGCTGCTTCTGAGCAGAGGACACCAATCAAGGAGGTTAATCATTGTGAGAGGTGCTGTGCTGATTCACCCTTTAATGGCCTTTTTTCCACAGTGGCAGTCTCACTGACAGAGACTTGCATTTGTTTTTTTCCTGGAGGATGGTCATGAGAACATATTTATAGTATTGGGATATTTCTTTTCACATTATGCAAAACTTATCGTAACTAAAGAAAGGAGTGGACAGTGAAAAATTAATGAATGAATTATATTAATCTTGTCTTATAAATGAAGTTACTCTTCTCTTTAAAAAAATCAGCTACTTCCCTCTACACTTCTCACCCAAAATCTTATGAAGCTAATCTAGGTTTTTCCTGTGTGTGCACTAATGTTGTGTGTTTGCTTACCTTGGCATTGAATTTTAATTTGAACTCAGAACAAACCAATTGAAAACAAATGCTGTGTTGATTGTCTGGGAAGACACAGGGACTTTTTTGTACCTGACTATTAACAGGCCTGTGAATTAATAGATCTCTGTAGGAAACAAGCTTTTTGTTTTCTTTTGCCAATTTTGAAAAAGCTCAAGCATGAAGGAAAGCAAATGGCATTTTTGCTAAAGACAATACAGAAATTAAATTTCTGATATACAAGTGATAGTTAAGAGATACTTCCCGTCATGGTAGCAATAGATCAACTGCTTCCCTGCATCAAATCATCAACATCTATCTACATATTTTATTGACGATATAGAAATGATGGAAGCAGTAAGCTGTAATCTGGTTCTGCTGGAAGATCAGCACAGTTCTCAGAGTGTATTTGTTAAACAGAATTCTTTCCAGGAGATTTATTTTGTAACAGTGACATTTCACTTGGACTGCAAGTCTCAGTCCATTGCTACCAGATGATCAACACCCACTGGGGGTGGAGGGACATCCAGTGAGGTGTAGAATGGTCTCTGTACCAGTTTGGTCTCTGTACAGGCAAAAAATGTCTCTAGTGTCCTACATAGAACACAAGGTACCACACTTCAGTGTGTAAAGTTTGAATTTAACCTGTATCCTGGTTAATAATTCAATGATCTATTTTATCTATTTATGACTTCCAGCTAGGCTTTCTACACAGGTGATCCAGAGTGAAAGAGGAGTCATATTTTCATTCATGCTACTTGACTTTACAAGGTCATTTATCTTTAATGAGCTGAGGTAGAATCACACAACAGGTGAGGTTGTGAGGGACCTCTGGAGGTCATCTGGTCCAGTCCTCTACTCAAGAAGTGTCACCTAAAGGCTTCTTGTCCAGCTGGGTGACTCCATGTATGGTGACTCCACACTCTCTCTGGGTGATCTGTCTGGGGTTTCTCTGTGCTTAGATGGATCTTACTTTATTTCAGTTTGTGCCCCTTCCCTCTTTCTCAAGTCACTGGACACCGCTGAGAAGATCCTGGCTCTTTTACTCCCTCCCATCAGGTGTTTATTACACATTGATTAGATGCAACCTGAGCAATCCCAGCTCTTATGGTCTCTCTTCAGAGATGTGATTAATTGGTAGAAACTGTTTTTTTCATGGGATTTATTTGGTTTTATTTCCTAGTGCATCTTCTGCTGTATTTTGTATTAGATGAGATTTTTCTCATAAACCTAGGTTGAATCAAAATAACAGATTGGGTTGAGAAACTGACTGGAAATGATTTCTTAAGAGTTCAAACATGCATAAAGAAAATAGAAAAGAGCACGGGAAAAGAGATAATGATCTTTACCCCCTGGCCCCACTACAACTGGGAGATCCAGATTTATCTTAGAAGTTACTTTCCTCAACCAGATCTAGCATCAGCCTTGGGTCTCAATCCTGAGACTGCTCTGAACATTGGCAGTGATCCATCAAAGCATTCTTTCAGTTTCTTTGCATTGAAATTAGTGAGAGGGGAAATAGAAATGAATGGCTTCATGAAAATGGCTAAATGAAATAGTTGCTGCATCCATAGGAACATGAGTGTTTGCTTTGCTTTTCTTTTTTTCAGAAAATCACCCAGAAAGAAATCTCTCAAGATTGAGTATTTTTGAGTAAAGAAAAGATAAAATGGCATCAATGTTGCTCAGTCGACAGCTGACCTGTTGTCTGCAGCATAACTCCAGGCTGCTTGTATTTGGTAAGTATTTGGGGGTTTTAATTTTCTTAGTTTGTGCTCACTTTATGCTGGGGAGAAAACTCCGGTATCAACATTGCTGGGGTTTGTCTGGTGTCAAGTCTTTCAAAATTTGAAGAATGCAAGGTCTACATCTTAGATAATAATGCAGTTTTAGTCCAGAAATGGTCCAGAAAGTGCTGTGGGTCTTTTGTTGTGTCTTTTTTATTCTGCAAGCAATGACTCATTTAGTTAATCATTTGTGCTTTGAACTTTCTAACTGAAATAAAGCTCTTCAGCCCCTGGAACTCTGATCTTACACAGCTACTTTCTGATGCTACATGGTACAGAGATGAAACAATCATTCATAAAATTAGCCTGCTTTTTGTTTGTGCTATGTAGCATGACCCTGCCTGTCTTCCCATGTGGGGAGGTTTTTTGTGACTGACATGAAGAGGTGGCCCTCACCAGGGATGTGTGTTTCTGCCTGTAGTTAGCTCTAGTATGAAATAAAAATCCACCACACAGTGTCAAGCTACTTTCTCCCCAGTGCTTAACAAGCTGTTCCTAGGCCCCAGCTTGTGATTTATATTAAGCCTGCAATCTCTGTGAAATAGATATAAAACCTAGATTTATCATGGCTTTGTTAGAAAAAGCAGTGTGGAATGTACTATCTAGCATCCATTTCATGTGCTTTCATACTGAATGCAGTAAGGTTGGATGGATGTTTCTGTGACAGAGTAAATGTTAATTTTTCTTATCTCCTCCAGCCATTCTGCAGTGCCACTGTGCTCCTTCTGCCACTGCCAGGCAAACACAGAATCCTTCTGTTTGCTCAGAAACTTAAACACGATTGATTTATTTCTAAATAATACACTTGGAGAGCAACTGACCTTTGGCTAAAGAACACAAAGTTTGGCCTTGTAACTATTGGAAAAGTATTAGGTCAGTGTTTCAGAACAGGATGCTCCTCTGTTTATGGGAGTGACATGCTGGTTATCTGTGTGGTGCAAGAGCAATGATTGTTTGGTTGATAGTGGATGATGGAAAATGTTTGCAGCAAGGAGGCCTTGGTAACTCAGTCCTTTCAGCTAATCTGACATCTCAGTACCATTTAATGCTTCCTGATCCCTTGCAGTGTTTTGCATACTTTTATGCTGCTTCCTAACCACAAAGACAAATGTATTGCAGTTGTATGAGATACTTGATGTCACTGGAAGGCAGAAGTGCTAACTCACACTGTTCCTTTCTCACTGTTGCACCGAGGGGGTGTAGGTCTTCAACAGGAAAGAGAAAAGCAACTCCAGGCTCCATTAATCAATCCTTGCTTTTAGGAAACTTCTAAGTGGGAAAGCTTGCTGAAATATTGAAGCAAAAAATAGAGGACCTTGGCTGCAGGTTGTAGAACAGATCTGTGGCCTTTGGGACTGAATGCTTGTGTGTGTGTTTAGAGATTAGAAAAAGATGGAGCAAGAGGAGAACCCCCTCACCTGAAGGAGCTGTATCCTTACCGTTTTCTAGACTGCAACATTCCTGGCTGACAGGATAGTCAGGAGCTTTGATGCTCATAGCAAAAATCAGAGCTTCAGGCCAATTTTCTGGTGAGTCCCAGCTGAAGTTGCAGTGCTGCTGGCCTCTGAAATGCTGAGAAATTTAGAGAAAGGCTGAGGGTGACACCCAGGAGCTCTATGCCCCAGCATGCTCTCCTCCCAGGTATTTTTGAGCACTCAAATTCAGAGCTTGACAGACTGAAAAAGACTTGTACATCCACAAAAATCCTGCAGTGCCATTTGGTCTGCTCATTTTTTTCCTGTGGATACAAAATGACAGGGTTTGCAAAAGGGGGGTGAGGGTGGAGAGAACAAGATAATAGATTGCCTCTTGGTAGAAGTCTCTTATGTCTGTGGGCTGTTGTGTTCCAGTTGTATGTGTACATGAAGTGCAGAAATTCTGTTCAGCCTGAATTTAGGATAATTTAAAGGAATATGAGTCAGGAGGTAAGTGTCTTGTTGGAGAATTGTTTTTACTAAAAATTGTTTTGTTCAGTTCGCATTGCTAACATAGTGCTAGCCCATGGCAAGCTAACTAGACAGGGAAAATGAAAATCATTAAAGTTGATCAAAATGCAAAAGCTAAGCGAAACATATGAAGGTAATAAGTAAGCTAAATTTTCCCAAAAATGCAAAACCTTTAAGTACTTCGAGCCCTTATGCCTTCCTTAAAAACAAGCCTTAACCAGGAATGTTTTTATTTTCTGTATGTATGCAATGTACATGACACTTCGGCTGCAAAGGTGAAGTTCAGTATAATTGAAGGATGTCAGAACACTGACTGAGTAGCTGGCCTAATCTTTTCTTACAAAGACCCATTTGTAGTGGCTGTCAGTACAGCAGCAGCCAGGCAAATCTGGGAGAGGTAGCTGAAGCTGGAGAAGTGGGAATGTATCTGCCTTAGGCCTCACCTGAACTGAGTTTCAGTGTTGCTGTCAGCCCTGTGTGCAGATGAGTGATTCTCTGAACATAAATCTTACTCCACTTGGTGCCAGCTCTGGTTTTATTGCCTGTGCCACAGTGGCAGGAAAGCTGTTTCATTTCCAAGCTTTGGAGGCAGATGAAGATGCAGTCAGTTGTTAGCTGGTAGGAAAGTACCATAACCATGAAGACAGGCTGAGACTCCAGAGATACAGGTTCAGTTTCCTATCCATTACCCCAAGGGGATAAAGTTGTCTTTGACTCTTGAATTGGAAAGCATGCCAAAAGGTCAGTCTTCTGCCTTAAGGTACCATCAGTTTGCATTACTGCATGCACATGCTCTTCTAGGATGTTCTTCAAGGTCCCCAGCAATGCAGCTTCTGCAGCCTTCAGAGGCAATTTGCTGTATTGCTGAACTGACTTCAACTTTAAAACTTTGTTCTAATATTTAAACTAAGTTTCATAACAGGAAAAAACCTTAAATCCTCAGTGTTTGTCCAGCACTCAAAGGAGCTGAAAGCTGGAATATTTTCTTTGCAACAGCCTTTTACATATTTGAAACCTATTACCCTTCCCCTTTTTTCTCAGCTGGCTGTACACTCCTACTGGGGCGTTCCTTGTGGCTGTTCATTTGTGGAGGTGTCCTGAAGAGCTCTTACTCTGTAATAATAGATGTTACTCTGGCCTGCTGGGCTGCAAATGAGGAAGGATGTTATGACTGATTTGTATGACAAGATTCACAAGAAAACTAGTTGTTGGATGCTCCTGTGACTCTGCTGAAGAGTTGATTTGGGTTTATGCTCTGATGGGGGGAAACTGTTCTTACTCCTTCCTAGCGGAGCTTCCACTTCTGTAGTCTGTTTGGTATCAGATTTTTAGTTCCCCTTTGGAGAATACTATTCCAATAAAATCCCCAGTATGTATGTGGGAGTACTGAGACACATAAAATCTCATGCTGAACAGCTTCTGAGCTTACAGAGTAAGCATCCTGTAAATGGCAGTCTAAGTTTTCACAATATTATGCAATAGTGATGTTCATTTTCCAAACATCTCTAGATAGCCTGGCCTTTTGCCATTCCATTTCAAGATCTGTTCGTAACAGATTCTACTTGCAACACCTAAAAGAGGACTTGAGGGAAATCACAGTCCTCCTACTTTTGGCTGTCAGAGCCTCCACATTCTAAAAATTCTGTCTGGAAGGTCGTTTGATAGACAGTGTGGAGTAGAAGTTGCAGGCAAGTATGGGAGATTGCCTTTCTGCACTTGTACAGGGCAGCAGTGATATGGCACATGTAATGTGAGTTCTTGGGGGCTGGGGAGTTTTCAGTTTACACTCTTTCACATCAAAACACTTTAATTTGAGAGATGTGGTATGCCGGCATCTATTTTCACGTTTTCTGTTTTTTTTTTCTTGGAGGTAGTTTCTCCTCTTAATTACACTTCTGTAATTTCAGTGCCCCCACTAACAATATCCACGTAACACCCAGTTGTTCTACATTCAGGAAATAATATATGTATTACTTATTATACATATTTTTATGTTTAAGCACTTTCTTTGCCTAGCTCTTGTTAGTGAAGATCACAATTTAAAATAAGAGAGCTGCTACCAGGAGTGCTTTTTGTGACTACCAACATTACAAAATGTTTGCAGAGTTTACTTATGTTAATTATGTTGCTATAGCAATGTGGTACTTTAAAAATTGCTGAGTGAGACACCTAGGGAGTGATGAGGGCAGCATAGAAAAGAGAAGTTGAAAATGAGCTTTTCTGTCTCCTAGCAAATGCTGGCATCCTGTTAGATGAAGGATGTGATAATTTGCTGATATTACTCAAGTATTTAGAAAGATTATGTGTGTTGCACAGATCTTTGAGGAGTCTGCAGGAAGCAAGAAGGGAACTTACTGCACCCTCTTTAAATGGGATAGATATAAAATTCTCTGCAAATCATTCAGCCAATGTACTTTCTGATAACTAGGCTCATTAATAGTGCATATATTTGTTTTTTTACTTTTGCCATGACGTGAAGAGAGAGCTTTGTTTACCAGGAAAAAGAGGGTTCTTGGTCATATGAGCTAGATGTACTTTGAGAGCTTTTCTGTAGCCCATTACCTCCAGACACTTTTAAGATGAAAGCTGAGGTCATGTCATTTGGTGCTGTTCTGAAGTTAAACTAATATAACACAAGAAACCCTTTTTCTGATGTGGTTTTATCACAGATCTAAGAGGTCAGTGGATTGACTTCATCAGTAGGCTCAAGAGTATAACTTCAGTTAAACATCAAGGTACAAAACAAACGTACACATTGTGGAGATTTGTCAGCTCCCCAGGTTGAGGAAAACCAGGTCTCACTTGTCCCTGGTGACATTTCTGAATTCTAGGTCCTTTATTACAAAGCTAATGCTGTTAGGTCACCGAAGGACAAGCTACCAGGGATTCTTAATTCCTGAAAATACTGTTCTTGGACATAATAAGAATCTTGGTCTTTATCTGTTCCATTTCTGCTGTCTTTGGAGAGGCAAAATGAAGTTTTCAAGACCAGAAGTGCAGAAGTCTAAACTCATCAGTATCAAATAGCAGCAGATTGAGTTACAGGGTGACTCCAGGGTTTCAGAATTGCAGAGTAAAATGATATTAAGTCAAACAGGAATAATTTGGGCTAAGTTGCGAAGTACATTGAGTTCCTAAACAATAGATGTACATTGAGTACCACTCAAGATAGAAATGCCAGCTGAGCAGAGCACACTGCAGTTTACTCGGGGATGAAACAGTACAGGGAGTGATCTGATTTCCTTGCATCATTAGGAGAATGCAATAATTATACTTGGAGTGGGGGGGAGCAAAAGAGATGGAGCATGGCATCCAGGCTGAAATCCTTCTCAAGGCACAGCAAAGCAGGTCTTGTGGCTGCCACAGTGTCCAAATTCTTGGAAAAGCCTTTGCAGGAGACTGAGCTGCCTCTGTGCAGAGCCTAGGGCAGCAAGAAGCAAGAGGCATCCCCTGTGTTCTGCGGTTTTTTGGGGTCTGGAGAATAAAGTGTTACAGAGTACCCAGAGCAAGGCGTGCCAAAAAGCTGCCGGGTTGAGTCTTCACGCAGGGGGTGGTTGGATCATCCTTCACCAGGGCTTTGGCATCTGTGCCTTTTGAGAGCTGTCTGAGGTCCAAGCTTTGCCTGTACAATAGAGGCAGCCCGTGAGACCATAATGTCCTGGTCATCTGAAGGGGATGGGGCTGTGGCAGTACCTCTGCTCCTTAAACTCAGCAGCATCAAGCTGACCAGGAGTCCTTCACTAATAAAAACTGTGGTTCTGCCTTTCATTTAATTTTCACAAGCACTTGGGCAGCACTACACAAAAGAGGCTGTGGCAGCAACAGTAGCAAAAATTTGATACTGATGATTTATGAAGCAGGCTGACCAGTTTTGAGCTTTGTTTGTTACACAGCCTACCTAATAGAAGCAACTTCTTCTTGATTTGAAACAAGTTCAGACAACAGTAAAACACTCTACAAATTAATTCCCTGTTGTACATCTCTGTAAATGTGTGTTTTCATAGGGGAGACTGTTCCCTTTGCAGTATCCACTACAGAACTTTCTTAGGGAAATAATTAAATTTGTGTTTAATTTAGAATCCTCAGCTGTTAAAATACTTCACACACTGTACTTCAGGCATGTGGAAGAGGGAAAATGTTATCCACACCTCAGAGGTGATGGCCAGCAAATCTGATAGAGTTGGTCTCTGTTTCAGAGTCTTGTGATCAAGCATCTTGCTTGTTGATAGTGGCTTGGTTGTTAACAGAAGAGAAAATCTTTAATCACTGTCTAAACAAGTGCATTTTTTTGAGAATTCAGTTACAAAGACTATGGAAGACAGTGTGCCTGTGTCCTGGATGGGATAACCCTGGGAGATGGATGGAGGGGCTGTGGCAGTGTGTGGTGGGGCTGTGTGTGGTGGCAGAGCAGCAGGGCTGGGGAGGAGGAGATACCTGTCTTAAATTCACAGATGTGTTAAACAATTCAGAGTATGCTTCTGGTTTTCCATTTCTTTCTTGCTACTACTAACTATTGAACTGCCTTTTATGTGCTGTACCTCTCTTGGTGCTTTCCTCTTTAGCATATCAAGTGGCATCCTGAGCCTGGGGGCAGGGAGAGGACACAGGAGAAGGAGAAATGTTTGCCAGTGGTTTTTGTGATCTCCATCAGAGAAGGAGCAGAGGGCACAGAAGGGTTAATGTTCTCTCTTTTCGCCTTTTGATACTTCCCAGTCTACTAAATCTTCATCTTTATTGGCTATGAACTACGTTGCTTTTGATCCTTTATACACAGTAGCTTTTTTCCCAATGGAGCAGTTGTCATGTGGTCTCCAATTTACATGAATGCTGAACAGAATGACACAAAAATGAAATGGTGTTGCTGTAACAAAACCTATTAATAGCATTGCAGAGAGGCACTGGCACATCTCAGAAATAACGCTTGGAATTAAATCTGAGGAGAATGATCACCCTTGCAGATTAAGTTTTCTCAAAATAAGCAGCGAGTTTAAGTATTTAGAGATGCTCTGAAAGGATTTTTTAATAAAATTTTTTAAATAAAATTTCTCCGTCAGGCTTGCTTGAGACATCTCAACTAGGTCTGACATAAATCAAGCCAAATGGCTGTGTTCAAAACACCACCAAGCACTATCTACACCTTCTGTTTCCCTCAGTAAATATTTGGGTTCTTTGACAACTGTTGTTTCCAAATGAAAAAAATAAAATAACAAAAAAACCCAAACCAAACCAAAACAAACCCAACAAGCAAACAAACAAAAAAACCCCAAAAATCCCAACCACCAAAAACCCAAACCCAAAACATTGTTGGTAAAGCACAGAAGATTTTTCACCGTTTGGTTTCATTAGGATGTCAAGTATATAATGGTTCCTCAGTTGAAACATAAAGAACAGCAAAGTCAGAGGCAGGATGAAAGGAAAAACTGTCACTATATTTGACCTAGATTTCAGTGGTGCAGTGTAAGATGCTGGATTCACATATGATTTTTAATTTATTCTAAACGTGGCCATTTACTTTTGAGACATTAATCTTTCCCAAGTGGTGTTCTTTCAGCTCCTGCAGCATATCACAATGGGTTTTACCAGTGGACTCCTTGGATTTGTTTGGTTATTACAGTAGCAAGCAAAACAATCTCTGCATGAGAAGTGGGGAATTAATGGTAAAGTCTTGCTCAAGACATAATGGGCAGACTGAGATGGAAACAGATGTGCCATTAGTCCTCCTGTCCTTTACAGTAGGATTTGCCTGTTTCTCTAGAGTTGCCCTGTAATTTCACTTGATTTATATATTTTTTTAAACTACTGCACTGTTATTAGTTTTATTTTAACACTTCTCAAAAATGAGATATTTAATTCACTTCAGACAATACAATGTAGTTGGTCTCAACTGTCAAGTGTTCTCAAGTAAAGCATGGATATTTATTCTGAGATGAGAGCACAGGAAATACAGTCTGTATTCAGATTTTCATTATGTTTTACAGGACACAGATATATTGGTCAAGCTGCAGCTAAAATTGATGTGGATTTTGATTATGATGGACCACTAATGAAGACAGAAGTTCCTGGACCAAGATCTAGAGTAAGCATAATGGCTTGGGGTTTTGGGGTTTTTTTTTGTTTGTTTTTTCCTTTATCTGTGTTTAGCTTGCTAAAAAGCAAACTTCATTTGAAACTTTAATCTATTACAAATAAGTGTAATTTCACAACAGTCTAGTCCACTTTTACCAAGATGCTGAGAATTAGAAACTTATTAATGAAATGCCCCAGCTCAGAAAAAGACAAAACCCAATTTCTTAAAAGTAATCCACGTGCACAGGGAAAGTAGAGAAGGGCAAGGGGTAATAGATAATGATCTTTACCACCTGGCCTGAAGATGGGAGGTACAGAGTTAGCCTAGAAATTACTTGCCTCAACCAGACACAGAAATAATGCTTTGATTTTGAACTGAAACAGAGTTCCAATTTGATGAACACTCTTTTACTCTGGCAGAGTCAATATTTATATATATGGTGTTTTGGTTTGTTTTTTGTTTTTTGTTTTTTTTTTAGGAAGGAGTTGTCTTTCTAGAACCAATGCACCAGTATCCCTTCTTTGTGAGATAGGAGAAATCCCTTCTGATTTCTCTTACTTGTCTCTTGTTTTCTCGGTTCAGTTGATTAATGTAGAAGAAGCAGCTTTCTTTTTTGAAGCTTTACAATTAAGCTGTGTATGCAGCCCATGAAACTGTGTGTGCCACTGCTAATAATTTTTACTGTCATGGTTGTAAGATGCACTATGAGAGTTCATGTGGCAAGCAGAGTTGCCTGGTAAGCACATAGGACTGCAAGATCTGCATGAGTTCTCTGATCATTAAAAAGAAACATATTCTTTATTATTTCATAATTGCATACTTGGATATCTGTTTTTCTACAGGAATTAATGAAGCAATTGAATGGAATTCAGGTAATTTTTCACATTTTCTGAATATTAGGAATGTTAATACTGTGATTTCAGATAGTATACATGTGCATTTGAATAAAATATTTCTAGTATATTTTGAATACTGCAGAATTATTTTTCTAGGATCAGTGATTTTTCTTTAAACACTATATGTGCCTTTTGTGTTGTTAGGAAGTGGCAAGTGAAAACACAGGTCTATTTGAGCTTGAAAGTATGTCAAACTAAGTATGTACTGCATTCCCAAGAATTCCTCAGTCTGTGCTTCACTTCTATAGAAAAATGGCATTTGCCTTTTTAATAGTCTCTCTTTATAAAATCAGCTGTACAGTTAATTCCTATGCAATAAATGTCTCTTTGCATATTATCATAGGATTGCACCTTTGTACACACTACTGCTTTTTAAAGCATAATTGTTTTTTCCTTTAAGAATGCAGAAGGTGTACACTTCTTTTGCAATTATGAAGAGAGCCGAGGGAACTACCTTGTAGATGTAGATGGCAATCGCATGCTGGATCTCTACTCTCAGATTTCATCCATCCCAATAGGTAGGAGACAGTTGTACTAAATTTTTTTTTTCTTTGTCATCAAGATGTTATTTTCTTACCTCAGCCATTACCAGAGAAATTGGTTAATTAACTATAAAACCCAAAATTGATGTGATGTATGCCTTGTTGTGATCAGGATACACCTCACTGCTGTGTATTATGTACTGGCATTTTTTAGTATCTGAAGAAACTATAAATTCTGTAATTAGACCTCACTTTAAGTACATGGTGGTGCCTAGAATGTGTAGTATTAATCTTAGTTTGAATATGCAAATTCCACAATTTAGGTTATTTTTGTTTGCTTGGAATTGTGTACTTTGCAATTCTGTAGCAGTATGTTACTGTTTTAAACATTAATAAACATAACATTTTAGCATTAAATAATGTGCTTTAGTTAATATTTCTGTCTCAAATGGACTGAAAAAAGGAGTTGTCTATGTGAACTCTACTAGAATAAGACAAGACCAGTCAACTGTGGTGCTGAGTGAAGGCCAACTGATGGGTCAGGCTGAGGGACCAAACCATGGACTTCTCAAGTGATTGGGAAAGTCAGTTGATTTTTTTTTGTGAAGCATTTCAAGAAGGAAAAGCAGCAAGACAGAGATTTAGGCCCCAACTGCAAAGACTATAGGTTTCAGTAGCTCAGTTTTTTTCTTCTTAGTTCCAGTTGCTTAAAAATACATTTCTGCAGAATTGTTGGGTAATTTAAAAGGTAGATGATGGATTGTGTATAGAAACTGCCTGATACATTCACTCTACCATTCTGTCTCATATTAAAGTATGGGACAGTGGTGAGCTTCAGAGTTTGAAATGAGTGAAAAATTACATAAACAAAGTTCATGTCTTTGCAATAATTTTTCTAGGCTATTTATCTAGCTCTGTGAATTTATTTTTCTTAAAGCCTGTGATTTAAAATAGGATTTTGACAGTTGTCTTTTAGTTCAGTTCCTTCCCTCACAATGATAGCTGAACTTTTGTTAAAGCAAATACTCAAGAAGTAAAATGCAACCTGGAGAGGGAAATCTGTTTGAAATACATTCTGGATGCTGACAGGTAGGAAGGGGCATTCTCAGGAATGCAATATGCAGTCTTGTCAGCTGCTGATGATAATATAATGTAACTTAAAAGTGAAATTAGAATTGGAGAAGAGATGTTTTATGCTATATGATGGAACACTTGCAACCTTTGCTTACAGTGTAAGTGCACCACTGACAGCAAAACTGCAATTCCTGCTAACATTTGCTTCAGCTGTGAATCAGAGAAGTTGAATTTGTAGTGTGCATCCTTTCATTCCCAGACAGCTCTTCCCAAGCCATAGCAATAGGAGTGCAGTTATTACTTTATAATGCTGATTTCAGTGAGTTTCAAAAGCCTATAAATGTATTGCCTGTGAGATAGTTAACATAACCTTTAAACATTTAAATCGAACCTGCAATTCATTCCATATGTGGCAATGACTTCTTGGGAATAAACTGTATTTTTTGTCCTACAGGACATGTTCCTCAGTCACGAAGGAACTAGTGTACAATGCTTAATACAGCCTCTCAGATAATGGCTGTGTGATGTGTAGCAATAAGAAGGAAATGGAAATTTAATACTTATGTGCTGACCTAAATCTAACTGGACACTCTGCATTAATTTATTTTTTTAAAATAATGACAAGGCTGACCATGTGAAACTGCAGACATTACTAATAATTTCCCTCTTGGCAACAGTTAGGTTCTAGACTGGGACACAAAAACAAGATCACAAGGTGCTTGCTAGTTATTTGTTGTTGTCTCTCTGACAGTAAATGCAATAAAACCTGTTATGAATCTCTCAGGACATCCTAAGATTTAATAATGATGTGCTACTCTGGAATATACTTATGAGCAGAGGTTGAGATGTAGTAAATACCTTTGTGGAAAGACAAGAACTAAAATATAAAAAACCAGTAGGCAAAGATGTTCTGGCCTATTTCTTGCTGAAAAACAAAAATAAAACCAATTTTTAACACATTTGTTTTGGGAAGTTGTAGCACAATATATTCCTTTAAATCTGTAACAGAGAAACTCCATGAAACGAAACGCAAAAGGGGATTCTATTGATGTGTTTACTAGCACACGTCTTGGAAGAGCAAATGGAAAAAAATCTGTTTTTCAGTGCTGGGAAGGTCTGCTTTATTTGGGGATAGGCAGAGAGGTGTAGTTTCGTGCTACAGCAGCCTGCTGCTCAGTTCAGATGGATTCTTTGGGATTTCTCCATCTCATCATTTGAGCAGCCTGCAGTTTTTTTTTTTATTTTGCTGACAAAAGAAATTCATGAGCCTGGAGGACATATACTTTCCTGTCACATTGATCTAGACACACTGCAAGAGTGATGAAGCAGGTGCCCTTTTCTTAAGAGCCAGTTCTGTTATTTCTTAAAGGAACGTGTTTTAGAGTGGATTCGTAAAGCTACAAACCCTTGTGCTGATCATGGCAACAACACAAGTTACTGCCTATTTACCATCTCAGCCTGGAGCTTTTTGGCTTTGTGTACTACAGTTATGTAACTGTTATTTAACCATTTAGTTCTTTCCTGGTGTTTGTTTTATGACTACGAACACATGGATTAGTTCAGCATCTGTCTGCACCCTGAGCAACTCTTTCAGAAAGAGTCAAGATTTAAGGATTTGTTGTCTGTGTCCTAAGTAACCACTTGTATTATCTTTATTATAATTTTAACAGATTCTTTGTGCCATGACATGCAGTTAAAACTGGATGTTTTCTTGTTTTGAACTAAAATATTCAAAATAGAATCTATAATTGATTTGTTAATGCATGAGCCTAGTACTCCATTGCTCTGACAGGATAATCAGGGCTATTGTCATTCAACAAGGATGAGTTTAGAGGCATGACAAGCTCTTGTAATGAAATCAGAGCAGTTGGACTTCTTGAGCAGTAGGGAAAATGAGTTTTCCAACTGTTTCTACAAGGGAATAGAAATGATGTTGCTAATATCTGGCGTTGGCACTTCATACGTTTGAAATCAAGCTTAAAATGAAATTCTCTGGGCTCCTTTGGTGAAGATTTTTTTTTTTAATCAGATAAGTTTTTTTATCAGTAACCAGGCACATTTTCCCATAGAACATCAATGGGTATAAATTAAGCACTTTTGTTGTGTTAAACCTGAAGCATCCTTAGTACCTTGGTATTTCTGAGTAAAAAGGACAAATTGTGTTTTTTTTTTTCCAACTACAAGTTTTGCAAAGTAAGGAAAATTGGAAGAAAAAAGCAAAAATCAACTGGTCATGAGAGAGATTGAGAAGAAAAGATTTCCAGACAGATTTCTTGGAAGTTCTATTGTTAACATTTAAAACATACACAAGTTACACAGAAACAGTAACACATTCAGTTAAAGTCTAGATTATGCTCTACATTAGTTTATTGAAGCCAGATAGAAGTAAATGTCTTCTGTCTTTGTTCTTTTTAATTAGGTTACAGCCATCCCTCCCTGATAAAGCTTCTGCAGCAGCCACAGAACTTGGTAAGTGAATGAAAACATTAAGTACTTGAAAGAGTCATTTTCCTCCTTGTGGCAGTCTTTCTTATTTTTTATTAAACTGATAATGAATGCTTAATGACTCAATTTAAAGTATGGTAGGATCTGCTTGCTTTATTTCTGACTAAATGGAAAGAGAGCTCAGTAGTGTTTAAGAAGATGCCAAAACCTCTGTGAAGCTTTACAAGAAGGTAACCTTTGGGTGACACAAACACTTGATATGTTTGTAGCCAGCTATAACTGATAGTTCAAGCACGGTGTTTCCAAATAATCATTTTAGCAATATTCTTGAAGATGGATCTGAAAGCAAGCACAAGGCCAAGAGAAAGGTTATAGTATTTTGAATACAAAAATGGAATGCTGTTGGTGGTTGGATTTTGGGGGGGCAGGTGGGAAGTGGTTGGTTCCCATACTAAGAACTAGGTTAACTAAGCCACTGACATGTTCTTGAAAAAATCATTACACTGGACAAAAGGATTTTTTCAAAACAGAGTAACAGCTTTTTAAACAAAGGATCTTCTTGTTTTCCCTAGAAGTGTACTGATAGTGATCAGAAATAACATGCATTAATTTTTGAATCTTGTTGAAATGAAGTTGCATCCTATTTCAAGCTTCATCTTTTTACTCCTTGGACAGAATTTGTGGATTCCATAATGATTTTGTGGAGTTTTTGAAACTGTAACTTGTATGGGCAAAGACACTTATATGTATAGCGTCTGGATTAACAGAGCTCACTGGCTTTGGACTGCCAGTAGATCCTTTGTGTACTGAATTTAGTGACTGAGCTCCTGGTTCTGCAAACCAGTAATGGGTGTTCATGCTGCCTGCAAGGTTAGGGCTTAACTGTGGGCCAGGTCCCTCTCATACCCGCGTTTCCCTTCCCAAAGAGTGTGCTAGCTCACTCCAGCAGAATGTAAATTCTGAGCCAGCATGTCAAAGTAGTGCAGGCCTTTGAGTTCTCTGGCCTAATTTGCTTTATGGTGTTCTCATTTTGTCAGGATGAGAAATTCCTTCCCCAGAACTAAAATACATCATTTTTTTCAAAAAACATCAGAGCTAGAAATGCTGAAGTTATCAAAAGGAGATGCAGGTATCAGGAAAGCATTTATATTTCTGAATATTTATATTAATTCATAAAAATTGTTTCTGAGGAGACAACAATACTTTCATTGTAATGCAACAAGTCAAATTTAAAAGCCAATCAATCAAACCCCCCCAAAAAACCAAACCAAAACCAAAACAACAAATGTATGAAAACCTATTGTATGGAAGCAGTTGCTGATTTGTCCACTGGGAAAAGGATGTTAATAGGCTGCCCACTAGAAGTCTGCAGCAAGAGGAGCTGCCCCAGAAGTCCAGAATTAATGGTGCAACCAGGACTCCTCTCTCCCACACAAAAAAGTGCCCATCAAAAGTGTTATTGGTGCCTTGTTCCCATTTCTGAAACCTGTGCTAATTCATCAGAAAGGGTGACATTAAACCTGTTAGTGCATGACTGTGCCCTTAGGGTTTCTGGTAGGCTTCAGCCTGGGCACAGCACAGGCAGGATTTCAGTTCTGCCATGCCAAGGCACAACTGTGCAAACCTCACTGGGGTCTGACTGCAAACTGACAGCTATATTGTGGAAGTACTTTTTTTGAGTAATAGACACGGAGGGCCCTTGTTTAATGTTAACAGAGATTGGTGTTCTCTTGTAGGGAGTTTTTGATTGTAATGCTCCATGAGTCCTCTTTATAGCCAGATATAAAGGACAGGATATGCATCTGTTCATTTGAGTCCACAGCAGCTTGATGTCAGTGTTCTGCTGAGCATCTCATTAACAACAAAAGAAAAATAAACTTTCCTGTTTAATGGAAAATGTTGTCAGTTGACTGTAGCAGCCTTCACCAAAAATTCACAACAAATTTATGGACTCTTATATGGTAACTTTACATGAAAATTTGTTTCTAAACAGAGATAAAAAGTCCAGTGAGGTTTCTTATATCTACTGGACAGAAACTTTCTGTTAATCTGTAACATCCTTGCTTAGTTGCTTGGTTTTTTTTTTGTAAGCTTGAACATGTTGAAAAAAACATTGTTTTGGAAGTCATCCACTTGTACAAGTTATAAACTTCTAGCTCATACTTTGTTATATCTTGTATGATACTTGAATTTTGATTAAGTGTTCTTACAAAGTACAGTGTGATCACTCACATCTCCTGCTGTGGTCCGCACACCTGAATAAATAACTACTTATATTGAGGAAAAAGATTACAAGATGCTGGTAAATGTGCAAGTTTGAGTTGCACTGAATATATGAATATTTTGGGGGAGGCAATCTCCCCTCTGCAGACTCATAAAGACAAGTCATTAAAGCTCAGCCTTTAATTTCAATGATGACTTATTATAACAAGAAAAGCAACAAACAAAAAGGGGAAAATAATGATGCTTTGCAGCTGGCAAATTTATTAAGCGTGTCCTTTTTGGAGCAAATTTAATTTAAAAGGTAGCACCTTATGAATCAAATAAGATTACCTACAAAGGCTAAGAACAATGATAAATCAAATTTAATCCATGACACTTAATTTAAATTAATTGTTTAAATATGACAGATTCATATCCATGAGTAGACTAGAGAGATCAAGGGGAGATGGAGGGCGGGTCATCAAGAACTGCTTTTCAGAAACACCTGTTTGGGCAGCAGGCTAATCTTTCCTGGGTTTAAAACTCTTTGCACCATGACTACAGATTTCTGATGGGTATTAAAAATTAGTAATTTGTAATTAGAATAAAATGTAACAGTGAAAATGTAAAAGTGATTACACAATACTTTTAATTTGAGTAAAACCTAAAGATTTCTCTTCCTTTGTCTTTGTAGAGCACTTTTATCAACAGACCCGCCCTAGGGATTTTACCTCCAGAGAACTTTGCAGATAAGCTGAAGGAATCTTTGTTATCAGTAAGTTTTGAAACACAGGTGATAAGTTACCATGTTCTATGTTTGAGAAATGGGAATATCAAGGGATGCTATAGGTTTTAATAGGGAACACCTGCCTTTCTGCTGCAAGTAAATGAGATTGAACTTCTGTCCCTGATGTAACAGCTGAATGTAAGAGGGTGATGAGTCTGCTCTGCACAGATACTTCTTCTTTCATTATGGATTCAAGAACCAATGAGAAAACACTGTCAATAACTTCTGTTCACTGCTTTCATAGAAGACAGTGAAATAAGTGGTATCCATTTGTCTTGACTTAAACTGGAAGATCCTTGGGACTGAAACTGAGTTGAGCCCTCTCAGCTGCAGGTGTAATTGCCTTTCCTCATGGAAGGCATGGCTGGTATCCCTTTACAATGAAGCTCCTGATATTAAGAACTAATCAATGTTATCATCATTTTGCACTACATTTGTGCTTAATATTTTGGAGTAATTTTCTCTCTTCATTGACAGGTGGCTCCTAAGGGCCTGTCACAGGTGGTGACCATGTCTTGTGGATCCTGCTCAAACGAAAATGCCTTTAAAGCAATATTTATGTGGTACAGAGTGAGTAAAATATTAAGTTGGGTTTTTCTTGTAGAATTCTGTAGACGAGTATTTATTCATGATCATAACTGTTACAGTAAAACAAAGTAAGGCTTGAGGTGTCTCTTGTTCATGATGTTATTTATATTCAACTTAGTATAAAATCTTCATTTAAAAATTTTCATCTATGATTTCACTTTATATTGACAGAACTTTAGAAATTATGAAGAAAATAAGGGAAATATAGATTGCAATTGGTATGCAAGAACTACAGTCAGTGTCTCCATTGGCTTCAGTTGTTTTTTTGTGTTTTGATTTATTTTTTTTTACAGAACAAGGAGAGAGGCCATAATAACGTCACAAAAGAGGAACTGGAATCTTGCATGATTAACCAGGTAATATTTGTTCTTTACCACAAGTACAGATGTATCACTGGCTTGGGATTATAAAGGAAGATTGGAAGCAAAAGCTTGCTTTGCTATCTCTGGAGTGTAATCTTGTATTTCGTAAATTTAGAAGATCACGAAATACAAACTGCCTGCAACAAATGGACCTGCTTGTAATCAGCATCCTTCGTAGTTGTGAATCTTCTAGATCTCCATTTTTTCATGACATATCATTCACCAGAGAGGGTCCCATGTGATGGATGGGTCCCTGGAGATCATTAGTAGATGCAAAAGATTACAAATAATTAGAACAGACCTATTTTTTTTCAGAAGTTGTGATTTTATGGTTTAAAACACATCAAGGGGTTGCTCAAAATTTGACTGACAAATGTTAACAACAGGCAGGATGATGAAATTTAAATGCAGATGATAAACCTCTGAGGTCCTAGCCACCTTCAACCAAGGTGGTCTTGCTCTTGTCAGTCTCAAATACTAACATGCAAAACCAGCAGAAAACAGAGTATTTAATCTCTTGTTTGAGATGTTACAAGTAAAAAACTTTCTATCCCCAGTCTGATCTTTTACATGTCTGTACTTATGAGCATTCAATTAATTAACATGGGATTAGGAAAGTCATTTGGCTTTAAAAATTAGTAAGGTTCTTCCAGTTGTTTTATTTGTCTGAGGAAATATTTTTAAAGTTCTGTGATGTTGCTTACAGCATGGTCAGACTGTATTGGCTGTACCAACACACGTAAGGGGATGGTACATCATGACTGAAAGGATCGTTTTATAAGATGACCAAAGATTCATAAAACAGATGATAATTTTTTGTCCGAATTTATCTATCTAAACATGAGGATTCTTGTTTGATCTAACTGTTGTAGTTCTCTTTGCTGTTGGGGGAGGTGTGTGGGGATGTTTTTTAAGTGGGACTAAAGGTGTAAATGGAATGTTTAAGTGGTGATTATCTTCTCACTTGTATGATAAGAGAAGAAAGAGATTTTGTATTTTTAGAGGGGCCGGGGGGCCATCCCAGTCCTTTTATTCAATTTCAGATAGTATACAGTTTGCATGTCTTGTGTCATGGTTCTTTCTTATCCTTGGCACAGCAGCTTATCAGGAATGCATGGGGCAGCACCAGCCCCTCCTTGCAGAGCCCCCGATGCCACACCTGGGCATGGCCACCCTGTGCCCACGTGCTTGTAGTTCCTACAAAGAGAAGCTCATTGTACTGAATGTTCAGTCTTTATGTGAGCTCCTGAGTGAAGTGATACACAGTGTAAATGGCCAAGCATTCATCAGTATTAATGATGCATTTTAGGAAGTCAGGCAGTTTTCAGGAAACAATCAATGTACTTGTTTAAACGGGTAAATATAACGATTTGCTGTGCCCAATGACTGAAGGGGAAACAGCTCAGCATGCAATGAGGGGCAACAGCTTGGACTCAGCCCTCCCACAGTGCAGTGGCCACAGACTGTTTCTGGCTGCAGCAGGGCCACCTGCCTGGCATTGCTCTCTGACCACTGCTCTGCTCTGCTCTGCTTGCAGCCCCCCGGCTGCCCTGACTACGCCATGCTCTCCTTCATGGGTGGCTTCCACGGAAGGACCATGGGTAAGCAAAACACTGCAGCAACACCTCCCTTCCTCTGCCTCCCCTCAGTCCTGCAGTCAGCTGCCATCCCACTGTCATTTCTCAAAAGGGGTTTTTTCCTTAATCAAATGTTACCAGTGGAGAAGCTGTAGGGCTATTGAAGGTTTGCCTGGGAAGCCCCACCAAGTACTGAAAGAGGGTATTTGAGTTACAGTGGAAATTAATTGTCTATTTTTTTTAAATTTATTTCCAGGTGGTTTTACTTTCATTCTGAATTCAAGGTTTCCTGTCTATACTAGTAAAAATCTAACTCTTGGGGTAAAGGACAATAAACAAATGAGGTGTCACCCGTTTTTACCTTTTTATATTGGCTGAATACCTGGTGTAAGAAGGTTATACAAGAGTGCTCTAATTCTGAGCTTTGCAAGCAGTTGTCTTTGGACAGGTGAAACCATCTGAGCAAACCATCTCATCTGTGTTCACATTGACAACAGTCAGTCTTCTGGAACACTGCATGTGGAAACTGATGCTTAAAAGCTAGAGCAATTCACTTAAGCTTGACTAAATCAAATTACCCACTATTTCAGAAAAAGAAGTAAAAATATGGAGCAGTTAAGAGAATTCTACAGTTCTGGTGTCAGACAATTTTTCACCTCTTGGTAGCTTTTTTCCTATATTGTTTGTAGACCAAGTATTAATTTAATTTTTGCTTTTCTGGCTTTAGGTTGCTTAGCTACAACTCACTCTAAAGCAATTCACAAGTTGGACATTCCATCGCTGGACTGGCCTATTGCTCCATTTCCAAGGCTAAAGTATCCTCTGGAAGACTTTGTGAAAGAGAATCAACAGGAAGAAGCCCGTTGTTTAGAGGAGGTAAAAAACTCTGGCAGCTTTACTCTGGCAGCTTTCGGATGTTTTTGTTTCGAAACAACGAATAGCATTAGTAGGATTAGCTGTTTTCACTAAAAAAAAAATGTTTTCAGGGATTGGAACAGCATGTGATTAACGTAGCATTCACTGTTGTTGGTTAGAAGTTTGTCCCTGCCTTTCAAAAGAAAGAGGTCTTTCTCAAGAACTCCAGGTCTACATGCATGGTGCCAAAATGAAATTTCACATGCAGAACATTGCCACATCACAGAGAACTTGTCTACCAGATCTTGCAAAGGCACTTGGGCTGAGGAAAGGTGGACAGAACAGTGTCTCAGGGAGGCAAATGGTCTCCAGGCACTGGAACCATGGGATTTGCTGCTGGTCTCACTGGAATCCAGGAGAGGTCACTTGCAAGAGCTCACTCTTGAGTGCAGAATTGCAGAATCACAGAATCATCCAGGTTGGAAAGGACCTCTGAGATCATCAAGTCCAACCCTTGATCCACTTCCACTGTGGTTACCAGAGCATGGCACTGAGTGTCACATTCAGTCTCTTCTTAAAAACCTCCAGGGACAGAGAATCCACCACCTCTCTGGGCAGCCCATTCCAATGCCCGATTACCCCCTCTGCTGAGAATTCCTTCCTGGAAGTGTGAGTGACAGCTCAGTGTGACCTGTGACTGGAACTGGAACAGTGCACAGTCTGGAGCACCATAACCAGAGAAAGAGGAGGGGGCTCTGGGATGCTGACGGGAGCACAGCAGCACTCTGGATGGCTGTGTGGTGCTGGATCCAACCAAACTCTTACTCAAACTGCCAAACTTAAGAGAAAATGGGAAGGGTAGCAACTTGTGTTTGCTCCACAACAGGATGGGAGTGGGGATTGTGATACAAAAATTAGTCCACAGGCTTGCAGCTGTTCTTTAAAAAACAAATTAAAAAGCCCAATACTTTCTTTGAAAATCTGAGGGTTGGCTTAATGGCATCCTTGGGAAACCATTGCTCTACACAGCCTACTCAAATTGTAAGGGGTATTTCAAATACAAATGAGAGTATTAATGCAGCAACTAGCACTATAAGGTTAATTAAAACTTCTAAGTAAGGTCCTGATTAGCAGCAGGATTTCTGCAGTACTTAATCTGATTAATTTTCATGTATGTGAAGTGGATGACTAGAAAAAGCAAATTTACCAGATTACCTTCTTTATTACATTAGCTGAGTTTTGGTTTTTGAAATTTTGGACAGAAAATCTGTTTTCTTCTATATTGCCTAGATGGATTAACAGCAATGGCAAAGCAAGCTACAGTGGCTTGCAATGTCTATGAAATGTTTAAGTTCTGTTTCTGAGATTTCATTTTTCTGTGAGGAAGTGTGCAAATGTCCTGAAAGAAAAATGTGCCACAAATGTTTGATTTCCAGGTGGAAGACCTGATTGTAAAGTACAGGAAAAAGAAGAAGATTGTGGCTGGAATTATTATAGAACCAATACAGTCAGAGGGTGGGGACAATCATGCTTCAGATGACTTCTTCAGAAAGCTACGAGATATTGCCAGAAAGGTAACAAAATATTTCACTCTTCACTCAGTTTTAGCTACATATGCACATATTTGTTGGTGTATCCCTTGTCCCAGGCACTTTGAGCTTCATAGGCCTCCATAGTAGCAACTAGGGTAGTTATGTACATGTGTACACCCCTTGTCAGTACAGTATTTCTCTTGCATTTGCTGCACATTTAGTGGTTTCCTTACTGCAACAAATTTTCTTCTAATACCTGAGACAAAAATTACTCCAATTCTTTAACAGTGCATTTTGCAGTAGTGTTCTCTAAATCATAATGCCAATTTATTGAGGGAGTTGAAACCATTTCAGAAGCGTCATGTTTGAAAAAGTAATTATTTGTTGACATACTTATTTTTAATTGCAAAAAAAGTGGATACACAAATTAAGTTCCAATAAAACAATGGAAACTACAGATGTCTTGGTATTTGGAATGTGAAGTTACCTGTTTAGAAGTGATGACTCTCAATAAGACCTACTCCATGTTTTTTTCACCCTCGAAGAATTTGTGTGCTTACAAAGAACACAGGTGATGTTTGAAAAATTCTTTTCTCCCAAAAGAAAGCAGTTTTCCCTATTGTTAACAGCTGCTCATGCCAGGGTGATATAGTAAACATGATGAAATGAAAGTTTGCCTTGTCTAAAACAAGATGCTGACAGAAGTATTTGCCAATCATTTTAAAAAAAAATATGATTATATAGCTTGATCTCTCTGTCCCAAAGTTTCAACAAATAATCTTTTACATAAAAAGACATGTTTACAGCTAAAATTAATGGCTCTTTTGGCAGACTCATCTGAAATCAGCTCTTCCAGGGTCATTTTAGCCCCTGGACCGAACAGATCATTTTGCTGGTATTGCCTTTGTCCCATAAATGCCTGACTGAGATCAGAACCAGAGACTTCTTATTTAAAACAAACAAAATCCTAGAAGTGATGCTTTGCTTCCCTTGGAGGCTTTGAAAATGCTACCCAGGCTCCTAGCTGATGTTTTCAGGTATCCTTTAGAAATGTTCAACCATTTACTTTATTTGTGAATTTAGGTAGACAATATTTTTCTAGTACCTTTCTGAAAAAAAAAGCCAAATTATTGATTGTAAAATCTAATGCACAGTGGGTTGCATTGCTATGGGGGGAATGTTGTATTTATCTGTTTGCTAAGGGAGGTATTTTTGGTTTGGATATGTGCACTCACATTCCTTGCTCTTTGATCTCTCTGCAGCATGGCTGTGCGTTCTTGGTGGATGAGGTGCAGACAGGAGGTGGCTGCACAGGAAAATTCTGGGCACATGAACACTGGGGCCTGGATGACCCAGCTGATGTGGTAACGTTCAGTAAGAAGATGATGACAGGAGGATTTTTCTCCAAAGAGGAGTTCAGGCCAAATGCTGTAAGATTTTCAGTGAAACATGAATTCTGTACTAGTTGGCCCATTCATGAGTAACTGTAAAGTCGATGTAAGAGATAAGATTTCCTCCAGTAACACAGATTCAGCTAAACAGGGCTGCTCTTTCATAGATACTTTCTTTGTGCTTACACAAAAGTTGTTGCTTCACTTTGATTCCAGTTGCTGTCAGTCACAAAGGTCATAAATGTGCTGGGCAGAAGTAAAGAACTGGGTTTATCCTAATGAACCAACTCTCAGTATAAAATCCAACCACAAACTGTCACCTTTTTTCTGTAGGGAAACTTGGTGTCTTCAGAGCTTGTGTGTCAGCATTATGGATTCTGTCAAATGGATTTCTGCAAAATGTCTTCATTGCACTAATGACATTTTAGATGTAATAACTGAAAAAAAAATCAGAATTAAGGGGGAAAACATAAAGCCTGAATATAAAACCCATATGGATAATGCCAACTTCCATGTCATCTATAGCTACGTTTCAATGAGATGTCAGAGCAGCAAGACAGAATGTGCTTTATTTGTAGCATAAAGTAGTTGCCTTTTGTTTCTACTCAGCTGGCTAGCTGTTATTTTGCTCTTACAAGAAAAAGGGGGTTGCTGAGGTTAGTGCATGCATACACCAGATGTTTGCATTACCAGTTTAATAGCTTGCTTGTCTTTATCATGGTGATTTGCCTGCTAATATGTTCCCCAACTCTCTTTCCACCCTTTCCCAAGCCCTTTCGGATTTTTAATACCTGGCTTGGAGATCCATCCAAGAACCTGATGCTTGCTGAGGTCATTAAGGTTATTAAAACAGAAGACCTTCTAAACAATGCAACCCATGCTGGGAAAGCACTACTGACCGGGCTGTTGGATTTACAGGTAAACATCTAGACAGATTATTCATAAGGAAGAGAAACTTGCTGATCATGTAGGATCTGACATATTCCAGTTTAAACACTTGGATTGAGGAACTCCAGCTGGGAACTAAACCATAATTATAGCATGCTGGTTTAGATAGTTCAATACAAGCCTGAATTACTGTGTCCCATTTTGAACTGAAGTAAACTTTAACTGTCCTCAGGATGCTGGTTTTATATAGCTTAATTCAAAATTAACAGTGAACCCCAAGATATCTGAAGGTATGAACTGTAGCTAGTGAAATTTAAATTATTTTGCTAGAAGTCTCTGTTATCACAAGCAACTAGCATTTCCTTGTCCCAAAAGCTCTTTTTAAAAGAAAACACCTTCATATTTTGTTAGAGTTTGGTTGGGCTGTTAGAACAAGAAAACCATAACCTTCCCTGCCTTGACTAAGGGCAATCCCTTCACAGCTTCAGCTGGGTGTCCCAGATGAGAAGGAATATCAGCCAGGCATTAAAAGGCAGGCTTGGAAATGCTCATTTCTCAAAAGGCAGTTTATGTGCCTTGTGTGTGTGCTGGGTAAGCCCGAACAGTCTGCTCTCTTCACAATTTCAAAGCATGGCAGGCAGGAGACTACCAAAAAAATTATCATCATACTTTGGAGGACCAAATACAACTACTGCTATCCAAAAAAAAGGTTATTCTTATAAAAGATGGGGATTGCAGCAGATAACACTAGTAAGGGTGTCTTCGTGCAGCATAAGAATGAGCTGGTTTCTAGCCCCATTCCAGGTAATTTATGCTCAGGTTTTCCCAGAGTGCATTTTATATGTAATGTGCTTTATGCTCACTTCAGGGGGCTCCAAGTAAGATTTTACTTGACCCAGCTCCGGGGCGCAAATTCATTCTTGCTTCCTGCTCAGATGTTTATTTCCTTTGCAAGGAGAGAACCTGCCTCCTCAGCTGTTCAGCACATTGTCAGGAAGGGGCAAAGGGGATTCAAGGTTGCTCAGAAATCCAGCAGGTCTGCTTCACTAGCAGGGAGGAGGCACAGGGCAGAAGACCCAGCAGGGCAGAGCAGAGCTCACCACCAGGTGCCCTCTGTTGCTGCAGCTGCCATGCATCCTGCCTCACCTCTCTTTGCAGGCTCGTTATCCCCATCTTATCAGCAGAGTGAGAGGAAGAGGAACATTCTGTTCGTTTGACACTCCAAATGATGTGACTAGAAACAAGTTAATTACAATAGCCAGAAACAAAGGTAAGAATGTTTCTGTGTGTATTAGTTTCAAAAGTCAAACAGTAGCATATGTAATGCTTTACATTGCCCTTTTTTTGTGTGGTCTATGTGTACAATATCAGAGTACAGAAGTGAAATAATGAGCAAAGCTGTATTTAGAGTGTTCTGGAGATACTTGTATTTTCAGAGACATCAGACCAGTCCATTGCAAGGTGTGTGCGTTTACTTTTCTCTAGAGGTCCAGTATTTCTGGAAGAGATCTATGTCAAGCATGAGTTTTTGTGATATCACTTTCATATTCCTCTGCAGTAACCTTAGGTGCACCTAGGGATAGCTTACTTCTAGAAACCAATCAGGAAAATTAGATCAAAGTTAATATAACTTTCACTCAGGAAACACTGGGAGAAAAAACTATGCATTTCATGGAATACCTAATTACGAAATATAATGACTTGCATAAAATGACTAGAAATGACTGAAAAGTCTATCCTCTTCTCATTTTAGGTGTTGTGCTGGGAGGCTGTGGTGACAGATCAATTCGCTTTCGTCCGACGCTGATCTTCAAGGATCATCATGCACACCTCTTTCTGAACATTTTCAGTGACATTTTAGCAAACTTCAAGTAAAAAGCAGTTCCCTCACACTGAACATCTGATTATGAAATCAGTTTGCATTAATTCATGTCTTCTCTACTTACAAGATCAGTGTAAAGTCATAAACTAAAGTTTGTGTTCTGTCTGTAATCCTGCCCAAGGCAAGCTGCTCCATGCAAATTCAACCCAGGCAGAGCATTGGCACTGGTCACCAGCAGGCACATGCAGCTGTCCCACACTGTGCATTGGTAGAAGCTATGGCCCTCCATCTTCTGGCTTGGGTCCTTTAATTGCAGAGTCCTCTCTACATGCATGGTCCTGACTATCTGGTTGTCCAAATATAACCTGGTACAGCCCATGTTCACAGGTAATCCCAGTAGATATACTCTTGCATCCAGAGACAGCAACATGTATGGCATGACACTCGAGAGCCACATGCCTGCCATACAGAAAGTGCCATTCTTTCATGGTAGCTCGAATAGAAGAGGAGTTTCAAGGAAAGCTCTGCTTTCCAACACTGCCAACTACAGTATTTTTAAAGAATAATTTCCAGCTTTATCTCCCTGCATATAGACATCTGCCACTCCCACTGGATTAAGAACCATCACCTATACATTCCCAGGCTCCAGCCTGCACATACTGCTTCAGAGGCACTAGTGCACTCAGCCACACATGCAGCACTGCATGTGGAACTGATGTACTTGTACTTTTTTTCCTCATCCTCGATTTTAAACACTTTTGACTTCTCTTACAATCAGACTTGTACAATGAAAACTATACCCTGAAATATGTAATTTTACAAAGCTTACTAAATCATGTGAAGCACGTTATTTCAATCTGTCAGCAATCTAGAATTATTTGAGATTATTTTTACCATTTTCCCCTAATACAATAGCCATGAATTTATCTACTAAGGTTCTACATGAATACTTGAGATATTTTGTACAACTACAGCAGAATTGCTTGACCTTAGCCATTACCTGACATCAGAAACACTACAGTGAAGGCCTAGTCCTAATTGCATATTTATAATGCAAAGTAATTCTATTTTAGTTGAACTTGTTAAGTGTTAGTCATTTATACTTCAGAGATCTTCTAGTAAGCCACAGCATCAGAAAGTGCCAACAGTTTGTTAAATTGTTTCTCTTAGAGAATTGTTCTGGGTGTCTCTTTACTATATACTCTGCTGTTTGCTTGAGGCTGACTTGAACTGGGTCTCCTGCCCTTTTTTCCTTGGCTACCAAGAATCTGGATTTTGTTTACGAAGTTTAACTCTCTATTGTGCATCAAAAAACAGGGACCACGGTGGACTTCCCTGTTGCCCTATTAGGATCTGACCACAATTTTAAAGTACCTAATAAGAGAGCAATTAAAAGATTTACATGTTTCTTAAAACCATCAAAATGTACAAGTTCTCTTACCTGCTCTGAGAAGTGTTAATCATGGTTTGTCCATTTTGTTTTCTGAATGCTGGTATTTGGAAACTCAAGTACACTCACTTCTAGCTTAAAAAGAGATTTCTGTAAACCTCTGCAGAAACCAGCATTCTCATACCATCTGGTCCAAATCTGAGCAGGTTTTTGAACAGAGGTTGTGGAAATCTGGAGGAAGGACTGGTGAATTGGTGTTGAAGAAAAACCTCATTATCATCACTGTCCTCATAAGCCTATTATCAACAAGTGGAAAGTCACAATGAGAACTGTATTTTACAGCATTTTGGGAATTAGTCTATTCAACATATCAGTGCAGTAGTTCTAGTAAATGTCTCTAGCAAGTCTTGTACTTTTACAGAAGCAAAGGTCCAGTATTACCACATCTTCACTTTTATTATGAATACTCTAGATGTTTTTATAATTTTTACTTACACTCAGTAACTGTAATTGTGTACATGTTGATGAAATCATGTTAGAGAGTACATAGAAAGCACTGCAGCTGAAGCATATAAAGTTAATATTGTTTACAGCATACTGTGGACAGTGCCAAATAAATGTTTAAACAAATACTTAACTACACTTCATGGTGTAACTAGTAACTGTACACAGATTCATTAAAAATCACATCTCATGTAATCAATATTCTTAATTAAAATATTTATAATTGAACTTCTTCATGTATTTTTATTTTACACCTAGTACAAACTGAATCATTAGTAGCCATGAATTGTTAGTAGGCAGTAAAGCCTCCAAAAAACATGCTCCATGCATACAGTCTGCTGTACTTTGCTGCCATGGTGTTTAAATGAAGGTACGTTTTTCTTTCTCTTTTGATAATGTTCTCCCAGCCAAAATTTATCATAAGGGACACAAATAAATATTTGTTCAACACAAATAAATAGTAAATTAGGGTTAGCCTGTGCACTTAAACAGCAGCTTTACTTACCTGCATCTGCCAATCCATCAAGAGACCTGAGGAAGAAAGAGGGAAAAGAACACTTCAAAGATATCAGCTGGTAAAGATCAGTTTATTTGCCATTACAAATGAAGTAACAGCTAGAAGAGCTGTGTAAGGAGTTCACTTTCTCCTGACAATTAAAAAGAAAGCTCTACATATTATAAGTGATGAGGTTTTCCTTTCTTGGAAAACTTAAATCCTGCCCCTCATTCCTGCTGAGGTTTTGCATAAGGAGGAAACACACGAACACCACAAAATATAACACTGCCCTTCACCGACACAAGTGATCAGCCCTGCAAATTCAACAGAATACACAGTAGATACATTGTCACCCTTTAGGTGTCTTCCCTCTTCATTTCAGATAAACCCAGACTGGGGCAGTAGGGAGTAGGGCAACAGAGTTCTTGGTACTGAAATATGCTGAAATCAGTAAACACAACAGGGGATACAGACCACTTGCTTCCCAGACTATGGTAATCTTCACATAAGACTGCTTAATTCAAACACTCTTAATTTTTTGTAATATTTACTGGCTTTTTTTGCAACTCAAGTGTTACAGCATTGATTAAATGTCGTTCATACATACAAGACAAATGTAAACATGAATATACACAAATACAGACAAGCAGTTCCAAATGCTCACGTGCTCACTGGGATCCAAACTGAACAAAGGATCCCTGACTGTCCCTGTAACTTGCAGCATCATAGTCTAGGTATGTTTCTCCTTTATTTCGATGGAAAAGCAATTTTTATGGGAGGGTACTGACATGCTGCCCAGGCTTTAACTCACCCTGACAGCTGAACTGTCAGTGTGTCCTGCAACCCACATCCCTTTTTTGCCCAGTGAAGTTCACATCCTGGAAGCCATTGCCAAGAGAACCCTCCAGGATTGCTCTTCCCAGCTATTTTGATTTAATTAATGCATGAGCCTGTGTCTCTCTGGCATCCAGCACTATTTACCATACATACTTATGAGACAAAACTAAGTTTCAAGAGGCTTCTCAGACAACCTCAAGCTCACTAAAAGAAATGATGAATCTGTAGTGAAGACACTCTGGCAGAGTTACTGCATTTCACATCAAGAGTTCTTCCTGTTTCAAAACAATCTAAGAACAATCTAAGCTGAAAGAGCCAGGGTCTGCATCAGTAATTCAGTATCCTTCTGCATGTTGGAAGTAGGACAGTTTAAACTGAGAACTGACGGTAACAGTGCACTATGCACACACTGGAACCAGCATGGAAGAGATGCTGCTCACACTGCACACTTACACAAGCTGCAGAGACATTTCACCCAGAGGACTGTTCTTTACCATTTCTACTTTCTACACTTAGTGCACTTAGCACCAGGCTTTGTGTAGGAAAATGACAGGAGTGTGTCAGTTTGGCAAACTAATTAAACCTCACGGAACAGTAAGCATGATGAACATGCAGCAAGGAAAGTCACTGGAAATTACCTGTTCTGTGACTCAATTTCTCCAAATATTTGAGTAAACTTCTGTCTATCTACAATCTGGCCAAACCTAATAGTAAAATATAAAATATCTGTAGTATTATAGCGTTTGAACTGGAGAAGCAGCTCCCCCTTGCTATCTCCAACTTCACCCAAAGTCATCACTGTCTCCAAGGGACAGTAAATGTCATTCCGTCTTCCCCAGAACGTCAAGTGGGCCACTTTGACAGTGTGCCCGTTCTCACTTAAGTAGATGAATCCAATAATGCGTCTGAAAAAGTAGCTCATACCATACAACATTGCACCAGCAAAGAGGGCAACACCCGTGGTATACAAAAGGACATTCTGAGAAACTTGGTCTTGCAGATAGAGGTAGGAGATGGGAGGCAGCATAACCAGGGTGGTGGCAGTCTGTAACAGCTTCAGTCGGGACAGCATCCTGCAGTACTTAATCCCAGGAAACCTGTAGACCAGTTTGAACTCTTCTGTCTTCTCATTCCCAGCCTTCTGTTGGACCACAACAGCAGGGCTTGGATGGTACAGACACACAGATGGCTCTCGCTGTCTCACAAGATAATTAACACCATTAACTTGCCAGCTTTGTGACTGCAAACACTTCCACATACCAAAAGAACAGGGTGTATGAGAATCCTCCTTTTTCCATGACTCTGTCCAGAGCTTGTTTTGTAGACATCTCCCCAAAGATGTTGTCATGCAGAAGTTAGTCCTAATTCTGCAGAGCATTGCCTAGAAGTAAATATTCCCACCAATCACCGTTTGATTCTTCTTTGCAACCAAATGACATTTACTCAGCAGCTATTCCTTAGGCACCTGAAGACAGCCAGCAAAAAGCCTCCCCCCCCAGCTCACTGTAACCCTGCACGGAAAACCAGTGCTACGTTAGCACACCAGTGTTTGTGTGTGCACAAACTATCCACTGAAAACACCAGCATTACTCTCTGCTTCTCACCAAACTGGCGAAGAGAACTCGTGGCTGCTGGCCAGTAAATCAGCAATGCGAGGGGAAAAAAGAAAACGTGGACTAAGCGGCATAAAGCGAAGGAGAGCAGGGGTGACACCGAAGGAGGGACCAGACATTAGGGAGGTGCGGGACAACAATAGATACAGGGAAACAGGGAACGAGCGGCACCCGTGGCCTTCGTGTCCCCAGGAGGCGGCGTCCCCAGCGGGCAGCAGCGCTCCCAGCCTCAGCCCAGGGGAGCTCCCGGAGCTGCGGTACCCATCGGCAGAGCCCCCGGGGTGCCCCCTGCCCGGCCCCGCTGCCAGCACCCACCCCAGAGCTCCCCAGGGCGGTGCCGCTGTCCCCAGGGCAGTGACATTGTCCCCAGGGCCGTTGGGCACCGCGCATGCTCCTCCCGCATGGGCCGCGCCATGGGAGTTGAGCTCCGCGGGCGGGCGGGCGGGCGGGCGCCCCCCACTCCTCCCTGAGGCGATGCCGGAAGGGAAGGATGAGACAACCGCTGTCCCGGCGGAATCACCGCACCCCCTCCCCGTGGGCAGAGCCCCCCCGGATCCCCTTCCCCAGCCGCTCACCATCCCCGCGGCTCCGCCGTCCCAGAGCGCGGCTGCGCCACCACCTCCAACCGCCGCGTGCGGCGTCACCAGGGCTCGGTGCTCGGTGCCTCCCCTTTCCCGGCCTGCCCCGCCTGGCCTCCGCTATGGCGCCGCCGCAGTCAGTTCTGTGCCTCTTCGATGTGGACGGAACCATCACCGCCCCGAGGCAGGCGAGTCCCGGCGGGCAGGGGCAGGGGCAGGGACAGGGGCAGGGGCAGGGGCAGGGGCAGGGGCAGGGGCAGGGACGCGGTCCGCCCGGCTTTGCTCTCCCTTGCGCCATGCCGGGGTGCGGGCTGTCTGTGGGCTCCCCGCGGGCTGAGCTCCTGGCCCGGGTGTGGTTGGTGCTGTCAGCCCGAGCTCTGGACTCGCTGTTCGAGGGCTGCTAGCCCCGAGGGGACAGAATGAAGAAGCTTTTTGGGCTCCCGCATCCGTCTCCGTGGTGCTCGGCGTGCGAGCGAGCTTTGCCGTTTAAAGCAAGAACAGTCCGGTTTTGGTTTTGTTTGTTTTTTCTTAACGCTCTGCACAGGTTTGTAGGTTTTTAGTGATTACTGCGAAATAGAGGTGCGGGTCTGGTGATAAAAATGCTGACAAATCTAAGTCTTTTTATTTTGGAACGCAGAAAATCACGGCAGAGATGGCTGCGTTTCTGCAGCAGCTGCGTCAGAAGGTGAAAGTTGGAGTCGTGGGTGGCTCAGATTTTGAGAAGATTAAGGAACAGCTTGGCGATGACGGTGAGGATAGTGCCTGATGCAATTCCTTACACTGATTTGCTCATAAGGAAGTTGTGAAGGTTAAATGGAGGTTAAACCCTTTTCGTTCTTCTTCCTTGCTTCTGACATTTTCCCACCTGCGTGGTCTTGCACTCAAACCATGAAGAGCTGCTCGGGGCATTTAGAAACTGCACTCTGTGCTTGCATTTTACAGGTCTTACAGTGTCTTATTCATAAAATCATAGAATCATATTAGCACATTATCTACCATATGTTATCATATTATTGTATTATTAAATGATAGTAATGGTGAAACACTGATTTTGTGACAGCAACTTAGGGCAATTTGATCTTGTCTTTTTAAATATCAGGATGTTTAAATTAAAGGGTATTATATTATAAATTATCTTCTAAAAACAGAATTATGTGCCTAACATCCATGTGTGCAGGCTACTCATCCATGAAGCATCTGACTTGAAGTGTGGGATTATAATGCAGAGATGAGCTCTTGCTTTAGTCCTTTGGGACTGATTTCCTTTTCTATACCAAAGGCTATCTTTAATGCTCTTTATTTGGAGCCACTGATACCCTTCTGTTAACACCCAAATGACTCAGAATTTATTTGGCTTACAGGTGGATTCTAGTAAGCCATATCCTGCATTATAGTAAGATGGTCACAAGCCAGGACATCTATTCAAGATTAGTTAGAGAAAACAAACCTGAAATTGTAGTATTTGATTTGTTCCCCAGTCCAGCTCAGTGCCAGGGTTTTGTAATATGTGGTGTTCAGTCACTCCTTGCATTTATTGCGAAGAGATGTTTGCAGGAAAAGAAGAGCCCCTAAGCAAAAATGTGGGTAACTTAACTGAAAGATTTTATGTGATTTGAGGTATGTAATAATGTTGGAGAGAAATGAGGGCGATTTTGATCTTGTGCTCGATGTTACACTGTTGACTCTTTCATGGTTTATGATCTAATATTTGCTATATATTAACCTATTTTATCTATGCAATAATTCTGCTTTAAATACATAGGGGAAATTATAACTTACTGTCTTCTTGTTTGATTGCAGTGGTTGAAAGATTTGACTATGTTTTTCCAGAAAATGGTCTTGTAGCTTACAAAGATGGGAAATTACTGAGCAGGCAGGTAAGTGTGAAATTTCCAGTAACATGAAAGACGTAAGATTTTGCTTTGTTGATACAGTGCAGTCCTCTGTACTCACCCTTCCAACTAAGGCCAGAGTTGCTGCTATTTTCACGTTATTTCTGTAACAGATCATTCACTTGGCACTCTGATTGATGTAATGACAATCTACACCTTTGGAGTATTCTCAAACCCAAGAGCTGTTGGAGTCTGGAGTGTCTGACCGAATAAAAGCAGTGAAAATCACAACCCAGCCTTTCTTTCCCTCAGTTTATCTGTAGGAAATGTCCCAAACCCTCTGCTCCTGGAGGGCCAATGACATACAGCCTTTTGTGGCTGATGTCTGTTGGCATTAGGGTTCAGAAAGTTTCTTGTAGCTGCTTTGTAGTATTAATTTAGAGTGCACATTCTTACGTGTTGCATTTCAGCTAGAAGGTAAATACTCTAAATGAACATAAACATACATCTGATTACAGAGACCCCAATCACCTTCATCAGTTCAACATGAGTAATGGAGGTGAAAAATTTAAGAAAAAGAAGCTGAAATTGCTGACTGGAGCAGTGGTTTCCAATTTACTGCTGTAACAATCTGTTTCTTCACATTTCGCTACAGTATATGTTAGTGGCAACTTTTTGTTTAGGTCTGCTCTCTTTGGCCCACTTTGTTTCCTTCTAAAGTAAGAAAGGGAGCATATTAAATGAGATTTTGGTGTTAAGGTTTGAAAAACACAAAGTAATCAAAACCAAAAACCAGACGCTTTAGATAGGACCATGTGTGCATGAACTGAGAGTTATTGAAGGCATGTTTCTTTGTGGTATGAACCATGCCTGATTATCCAATGTCTGTGTTTTTCCATGTGACTTGTTTTTAGAAGCTCAAATTCTGGACCCCTGGTTGAATGGTATTTATTTTGTTAGAACATTCAGGGTCACCTGGGTGAGGACATACTTCAAGATCTAATCAACTACTGCCTGAGTTATATTGCAAAGATTAAACTCCCAAAGAAAAGGTATGTCCATACTCATATCTCAGTGTCACCATATTCTTCATGTTATAGTGGTGAGCATTAATACGTAAAGCAGTGTGCTCAGCAAAAAAATTAATTTGTGGTTTAGGAGCACTGTGCATGAAACAGAGCTCAGGCTGTGCATGCAAAGACAAACTCACAGCTGGAGCACAGGATTTGAAATACTGCTTAAGCATTTCTGTTTAGGAGGGAAGGTGAGGCTAGCTAGAGACACTGCCAGGATTGCTTGAAATTTTGCCACTTCACCCCAAAGCTGACAAGAGTGGCCTGTCAGGGTCTGAGAATTGCATTGACACAATGCTCCAGTCATACTGGAGCAAATCAAAACAACATCATACTTTTAAAAGTCAGTAAGGATAATGTTGGGGTTTCCAGATTTCAATAAATTTCAAATGACTTGTTGATGCCAGAGGTATTGGGTTTTATTGCCAGAGGCATTGTTTTTTATGCATACCATGAGAGTGAAGGAGACATCTGATTCCCATTGTCTCCAGAAAGTTCTTTATGATCAATTTTTCATTTCTTTTGTGTCTCATTAATCAATTCTTTTTCAGGGGCACTTTCATTGAGTTTCGAAATGGGATGTTAAATGTGTCCCCTATTGGAAGAAGCTGCAGCCAGGAAGAACGAATTGAGTTCTATGAACTTGATAAAGTGAGTTACAACTCTTGAAAAATATCCAGCTCTTCTGGAAGAGGCAGGTTATGATGTTAAAAAGCTTTTATAGTCTGAAATATTTTTCATTTTAATCCTTTCCACGTGGTTAAACTAACTTCTTAGTTCAGACTTCAGGAAATACACAAGGTGTATTTTTGCTGCAATGGTTAACAATCATTACTTGCAGAAGGATGTAGGTTTGGCTCATGTTTCTTTTAACCCTATAGCCATAGTACTGAATGTCCTACCTCTCTACCTTTTTTTCTTTGAAAAACCCTTCTGTGGATAAAACCATACTTACTTTCAGCACTCGAGTGTACCAGCCTATATCCCGTCAAATCCATAAAACCATTCCTTTTCTTATTAACTCTTTAAAAATTTTTAAAACAGAATAAAAAAGCTGTGGTCAAACTATTCACCATGTATTTACCTTTGTACACAGCTAAACGTGTGAGGTTGAAAGGAATCTGAGCCTGATATCAGAGTTCTGTTTCCTGCTACACCATAACAACTGTTTCTGACCTAATACAGAAATGAAATCTAATGCCTCAGAAGCAGTTCTTTGCCTGTGACTCAGTTAATGGATGCTGAAAGTCTAAGGCATTCTGAAAATACCCTTTTTAGAGTATCAGATCAGTACCAGTTTTGAGACTCCCATGCCTCAAATCTCATTTCTAAAGCTGAATTTTACCAGGAGTTCAAATACTTGCATGCTTCCCTGGTATTCTAATATTTTGAAAAAGAAAAGCAAGTATCACAGCATGTATGTGAAGTTTTTCTCTTATTTTCTACAAGTTGATAGCAGATTAAAGTGGAAATATTCTCTGCATGCCTTCAGTGAGGAAAAAACACAGCTGTATTACACTACACCTTTGTAGTACTCAGACCTTTGGGTATTTTCAGGGTGATTCTTGTGTTTGTTGATGAATTTTAACACAGATGTTTGGTTTAGTTTTGTTGTGTTTTTTTTAAACAGAAAGAACATATAAGAGAGAAATTTGTAGCTGATTTACGAAGAGAATTTGCAGGAAAAGGCCTCACATTTTCAATAGGTATCATATTTAAAATAATTTAAAAGAATTTAATTTAAATTTCACTGAAATCATATCCTCTTAGGGATATGACATCTGATCTCATTTGTATGACAGTTATCTCTGGGGGTGGCTGCAAGTATTGCATGCAGGACATCCTCTTCTTCCTCTTAGGCTTTCACTTGGTACATTTTAATTAAAATCCATCAAAGAGAACTCATTGCTTGTCATCAGTTCATTGTCTTTTAATGTCAGTTGTGTGACTGATTCTACTCATTTTGAAACATATTACATGCATCTGTTTAGTCAGAGTTGTTGCTGTCAATCAATTTTGATGAGAAATACTATATCAGTACCCTGTTCCAGTAGTCCTTGGTTCTTCAGTTCTGTAGCTGCATTGTGTGGGAGGAAGGAGAGGAAATAAAAATCTAAAAGCAAGTGCAAGCTTGAAGAGGAAACTGATAAAGGAGAACTCCATGCATTTTTTTTTCCCTCTTCCCCAATGTATTGCCATATGATTATTTTTCAGAGTTATAAAAATGTATGGTTTCCATTACTGTGGTAATAAACACTAGGGCAGAAAGGAACTGCCAATATAGGTCTCCTCAAGTATGTTGTAAATACCTTTTACACACCTGCTTCAGCTGGGAATTGTGCTTTATTTATTGGTAAAATCCAAGGGTTTTGGAACTGGAACAATATTATCCTTTTGGGCTGTGTTGCACTGATTTCCTCCTTTTTCAGTTCGGAAAGCTTAGAAAGTCTCTTGCCTATGACTTTACAGCTCTACATACACAAATGACTATATTAATTCATGTTGTTTCTTTCTAAAAATGAAAAGATTAAATTTTAAAAAGGTTCAGTGTGAACAAGCTAAGACTTTCATATTTGTTTAATGGGTAAATAATTGTAAATCACAGTGACTACTGCAAAGTTTCCTCAAAAAAAATCTTTAGTTTTTCCTCACTTACTCTCCCCTCAGAAATGTGTTCTTACAATAAAACAAAGTTTGCTTTGTTCACATCTCTCCTAGGAGGCCAGATAAGCTTCGACGTGTTCCCAGATGGCTGGGATAAGAGGTACTGCTTAGGAATCATTGCTGACGATGGATACAAGACTATTTATTTCTTTGGAGATAAGACAATGCCAGTGAGTATAGTTTTGTATCTATATTTCAGAGCTGCTGTTTTAAGACACAAGCATGGTAGGTTCCAACCAACTGCTTTATGCCTGACAAGAATTTAAGTCAGAGTATGTGTCCACATTTAATTGGCTGTGCAATACTAGTCAGCATAATGCTGGGAGATGACTATGAGCAGAGATTTGTCTTCTGTAGTTAACACAGTGTTCTTGGCTGACTTAATACTGCAATATGTTTCTATAATTATGTTAAAAAACTAGGTGACATGGCTATATAAAGCTGATTGTCCTGTTTGATTGCTGTAGATAGTTGCTTTTTTGTTGGCTGGTGATTACTACACATATTTATTTTCCATTTAATTTAATGCTGTTCCTCTGCTAGCCACTCCAGCCTGTCTTTACACTGAGGAGCTGAAATTATATATAGTCCCTAGTCACTGGGTAGAGCTAAACAACTCTGCAGGGTGATTCAGATGCTTTTGAAAATACTGAGCAGAGACCCAACTAGAGCTAGTGAAAGCAACAGCAAGCACAAGGACTTGGATGAAATGAAGGCTGTCTGACAACATTAGGCTAAGTTTTATAAGAAAAGGCTTAGTTTTGTAAGAATTTAAATTTGTAAGAATTTAAATTTGTAAGAATTTAAATTTGTAAGAATTTAAATTTGTAAGAATTTAAATTTGTAAGAATTTAAATTTGTAAGAATTTAAATTTGTAAGAATTTAAATTTGTAAGAATTTAAATTTGTAAGAATTTAAATTTGTAAGAATTTAAATTTGTAAGAATTTAAATTTGTAAGAATTTAAATTTGTAAGAATTTAAATTTGTAAGAATTTAAATTTGTAAGAATTTAAATTTGTAAGAATTTAAATTTACAGACTTTACATGACTTGTATAACTTTTTTAAAAGGCCCAGTTTTATAAGAAAAAGACAATAAAAGGGTTTTTTTTTTGTGTGTGTAGTGCCCCAAGCTGCAGCTTTCAGGGTTCTCTGCCCATGCAGGTGGTAGTGCTGGTGTCCCCTGAGCCAGATGTGAAGGGGCTTTTCAGTGCTCAAGTGATCAGAACCCTGTTACAAATGTCACATTAGACCAGTAGGTAGGAATAAGCTGCTTCATTAGGGAAGGATTAATAGTGTTAATGACTTAACTAGAAGTAAAAGAAATTGTTGGAAGGAAGAGGGCAAAAGTAAGTAAGTTACAAATCCTGTGTGTTGGTACATTGTTCAGTAAAAAGCTTTGCACCTTAATAAGTAAGCATTTTAAGAAGTTAATATTGGATTGCTATACCAAACCAGAAACATGGCTAAACTTACACTGAGTCTGTACTTTTTCATTACCAATCCCAATATGCAGGTCAGGAAGTTCTCACCCAAGTGTTTGTGGTGGTCAGCACAAGTTTCAGCATAGGTGTGCTGTAAGCACATGATGTAAAATCTCAAAATCATGGTTTGCAGCTTTTAGCCTTCTGGAAGACATCTTGGATATGACTATGTTACATCCCTTCTTCTCCATAATTTTCTTTATGTGTCCCTGTCGCACCCCCAAGGCTGTGATTATACATTAAGCTAAGTAACACTAAGTCCTTGGATGCTGTTTTCCTTTTTTTTTTTTTACAGGGAGGGAACGACTATGAAATTTTCACAGACTCCAGAACACAAGGTCACAGTGTCACATCCCCACAGGACACAAGGAGAATCTGTGAAGAGCTGTTTTTTAAATAAGAGACTTCCAGAATTTACACTTAAAAAACGGTTAAGACAGCTTCATTCTGTATTGTTCATGGTAATTGGACAGTCATTACAGAAGGGAAGCTGCTACTTACAGGATGAACATTTTAGTTGTTTTTTGTTTTTGTTTTTGTTTTTTTTTATACTAATGTTATAAAGACATGAATTACAAGGCAGTTGAGATTATCTTTTAAAAATGGAAGATAAGTGAAAGAAACAGATTTTATTTCTTTCTGGAAGTGGGAAGGCAGAACTGAAGCAGAAGTCCCTGACCTCATACATGTTCTAGTGCATGGTCAGAACATGTGTTGAGCCAACCACCACTGGAAAGGCCAGGCTGGTGCTAAAATTACCTTCTCAGTGCAGTTGTGATGCTTATGCACAGTATAGCTCATGGTACCAACACTTCCTGCAGACTATTTTTAAATCTAAAAAAAAAATTTTAAAATAAATTAATTAAAACAATTTAAGCATAGTAGCAAAATATATTTTTCACTAATTACATTTCTTATTTTCCTGGTAAGACATTAAGAGTAGATGAGATTTTTAGTATTAAGAAAAATGACCTAAACTATGTTCCTATTAAAATTTAATTTGAAGCATGACAATCAGCGTAACTGCTAATGTTGCTTTTCTCATCTGGCATAAGGAAAGTAATCTTCTGTATGAAAGGTTTAATTCAGTAAAGGAGAATAAAATTTTGTTTTATCATGAAGAATTACTACTTTCATTTGTCATTTTGGCAAATAAAATATGCAAAGCAGACCTGTTGTATGCTGCCTGTCTGTACAAAGAAATTATTTATTTGAATCTTTCCAAGTTTATATGATACTTACACATTAAAAAAGGGAGAGTACCATTGTTGTGCACAAACCAAAATCCCCAAAAGGGCTAACAGAAAAAGGAGGGGAAACTGATCTCCTCATTTATCAGATCTAACATCCTTCTCATGTACCTACTTCCACAGAAAAATTCAAAGTCAGCTGCTTTAATGGGAGCTGAATTTGGACAAGAATTCCAAGAGCAGGGAGGCTCTTTAAAAAAGGGCTAGATTTTAATAGCTGCTGCTTTATGAATACACATACACAGTGTATCTGATTATTTGGTTACTTAATGCCTGCTTGTTACCTATGCAATACATCCTGTGTAGGACCCAAAACCAGATTTGTTTTCAGCCTCAAATATAACCATCTCTGTACATACCTGTATATGTTCAGATCTTAAAAGTTAGCGTGCTGTCAGTCTTGTGCAACCATTGCTAATAGTACAGGTTTCTTCTGCCTCCTGCCAGCAGGTGAGAAGCCAACAGCCTGTACTCTGGGAGAAGAGATGGAAAGCAAAACAAAGCAACCCCACAATGCCGAGTCCCTTTTTCCCATGTGACTAAACATGGCAGAATCCTTCCTGCTTTCAGCAGGCCCTGCCTGGGTTCCTTCCCCTGAAGCCTGGCTAAAGCTTTACTGAAAAGTTTTTGGATACTGGCTGCTCTGTCTTGGGAACCCCTTCTGAAATCTTATGGCCTTCCTCCAAGTTTCAGCTGGAATGAGTAGGCTATCTTACACCTTCCTGTTACCCCATACTATATTTTAATATAAACAATAGCTAAATTAAATCCATAATGAAAATAAATGTCTTTAGAGGTAATAGTATATATTGTATGCTAGCCTATTAAGCAGCTAGAAAACTTGCTAAATTACTGCTTAATTGTTCTGGTAATACCAATCAGGTGATGCTACAACACTTTTCAAAAAACTTTAAATATCACCATTCAGGTATGCATATGCAGGCATCTGCATTCTCCTCTGTCTTCACTGCTAATCATCACCACTGACTATGCACAGAGCAGACTGAAGGCACATTAGGGCACGATGACAGTCACATTTATTGTGAAGGATGCAGTGTGTTATACCCCAACAAACTGGACAGTGTTAAACCCATCACGACCAAGTCTCATGAATAAAAAATAAACAAAATCACAGAACTCTAGGCTGGTAGTTACCATGCACTGTAGTGTAATACAGGTACAACTAAGGTAAAACAAGCCATGGCAATGGTTACTGACCTTGTATCTGCTCTCCACTCAGCAGACCTTGGAACAGATCATCTGCTGGGAAAAAGTCTACGATGTTCCAGAAGAGCCAGCACATATTGATAAAACTGCCAATAGGCAACTGAAGTTTAACTGTCTCACAACTAACAGAAGAGTATCATATCAGGGAGTTTTTGTTGTTTATTTTATTTTTTTATTTGCAAACTCAATAAAAATCCACTGTTAGGACCATAACAGAGAAAAATACTTAATTTGAAAAAATGTGGAAGGCAAATAGGAACAGAACTAATTTAGTTACACTACATGGAATCTTGCAAGCAGAGAAAAATTGGGGCAAGGGTGACCATGTCACATCCTAACAAGCAAGTTTTCCAGGGAAACAGCTGCAGAATCTACTTCACAGAGACAGCTGAGCCTATTAAGTAACTCATGCAGTATTTCATACACGGTCACCTGAACAGCATGGAACTTGCTTTTCAGGAGTACAGCAATTCTGCCTGCCCAGTGAAATGCTGGGGCAGACATTCAGCTATATGCAGTGATAAAGGTAATCTTCAGCTTTGTCTAGATTCAGAGGCTATGAAGTGTCTGCTACTCTACAGCTTTCTACCACTTACCTTGAAGAAAATTTTTAAAATTTTGGTTTGGTTTTTTGTTTGGTCAGGGTTTTTTTTTTTAATACTGGCCTATGAACTATGTTGCTAATCAACCAACAAGGCACCTAAATAAATTCACAAGCAAGGCTTATTTAAACCCACAATATTCCACACATAAGCAGATGTGCCATTTGCAAATGGTGCATTTGAAGGGTGCTCAGCCTTGGCCATCAGAGTGTGACCTCCAGATGGAGATTTTCCACCTGGCAGAAGCTGCTGTGTTTGTGAACTTCCTTCCATGAGGAAAAGAACTGCAGCAATGAACATCTCTCTCTCTTTCTCAAGCCAAGGCATCCAGGCACTGCTACCAGCTGTAAGTGTAACTCCAGCCCCTACAGAAGGGCATCTCAAGGGAACACAGTGCTCAAGCACTTCTAGAGCCTCCGAGTAGTGCCTCTGCTAAGGCTGTGTCTGCACTAGAAAAGCTCTTCAAACCTCTCCTTGATTCCCCTGGGCATTTACTGGGATTAGTTCAGAAGATAAAAGAAAAACCAAACCTCCCCCCCTCCACCAAGCACACAAAATAGGTCTCTTCAAAATACCTTTTTTTCTGTTGTAAACACATTATGCTAGATTGTTATCATTAGTATTTGAATTGCCTTTTTTCTTCTTTTCCAGGCCAGCTGTAAAAATGGTGATTTTGGCCTGCTTCTGCTTTATTAAGAATGCAGTATTTCTTCCTGCACAACAGATAGAATATTCTTAGGACAGGTCCCCTGCAGCACTGGCCATATGCAGGCAGTGGCTGTGCTCCCTCCAGAACACCTCAGGAGCTGACAACGTGCCCTGACCAGGTCTCGTGCTTGGTTCCAGGAGCAAGGTGGGTGATCACCACCTCCACTGCCTGAAGCTTCTCATTCTTTGGAGGGATGGTGCACATCTTGTAGGTGACCTCGTCGCCTGCCACAGGAACATACTCGCCTTCGATACTGTGGAGGGGAAGCTTCAGTTAATTGTAAGTGACATAAACACTCTTACTCTTTTGTGACTTAAATTTATATCATAATGATACTCAAGATATTTCAGAATTTTTTATAGAGCTCATCAGCCAAAGCTTGAGGTTGATTTTTACTGTCTTGTAGCAAAATCCCATTAAAACATTATAAACAGAACCACCACCACAAAACAAACAAACAAAACTAAAAAGCTTCCACACTTTAATATGCCTTAAAAAATAATCAACTGAGTGTGACTTCGTACAACAGTCTTGTGAATCATGAAAACTACTTCTTACTTGCTAGCAGCACTAGAGGGCAGGACTGGCACTGTTTGGAGATTGTTTTTTTGAACTGTCGGAAGCTGATGTTTTTTAAAAAAATTTTTTTCCTCATCTCATACTTTTGAAGCTTTTTTTCTCCCCCCCCATCTTTTTTGTTTTCTATAGGATTGTATGTTGCCAGCCATTGACATTACACTGAGATTGCTCTACCGTATCACTGTTCATCTGATATACAAAATAAAAAAAAAGGAAAAAACAACAAAAAAAAAAGACCCCAAGTAAAACAAAAAAGGGCTGTCACCTTCTGTCCAGATCTATGTACTGATGAAAGAGAGCTGCCAAGGGTAACAACCTTCCTCACTTCTACTGCTGTGTTCAAGATTAGAGCTTTTTAATAAAGATCCCAGCATGTGCCAGTGAAGACAGGAGAGGTTCCTTCCAATCTTTATTACCCTCATTCTCTGTCCTTTCTTTTAATACACCTACAGGATCCCATTCTAAGGTGCCCCTTCTCTGACAACCCAGGCTTTAAATTTCTTGTCTGAGGGTTGCTGGGTTTTTTCAGTGTTTCTCAGGAGTTCTTGTATTTGTGAACAGATAAACACCACTGAGTTTGTTATTTGCCTTCCCTGACAACCTACTGAAAATATACTTGTGCCACCCAGGAATTTTACCCCACAGATATTTCTGTTATTGTAGGGAACCAAGATTTTAGCAGTGCCCTTCATATCCACTCTTATCATGTGATCCATTGTTGTTATGGGTATTCTATTGCAGGAAAGTCTGGCAGGACTGATAGGAGGGAAACACTGTCACTTACTGCCACTCTCCTGCACTGCTGCTCCCCCAGCCTTCTCCCTCTAAGTGATTCTGCTGCCCCCTGACCTGTGCATGGCAACTGCTGCTCAGGAACTGGGGCACCAGGCTGTGGCTTGGCAGAAGTGGCCTGTATGCAGGGAGATGGGTTAAGGAGGCATGTACTGGGGAAGATAAAACTGACCCATAGACTATAACTTCTCTCATGGGAAATTCAGAAGCAGAGTCATTGTTTGCTAACTGATTGTCTTAACACACTACCGAAAAAGCTGCTATATCTAAATATGGATCTAAAACTTGCTTTAAGGAGTTAAAGGCATTCCCAGGGCCTGTGGCTTGAAACACATGTCCTTCAGACTTCATTTCCCTGGGCTAAACCTCTATCCAGAGCTGTCTCTGACTGGAGGAATTAGACCCAAGAGGGCATGGTCTAAGATGAACTCTTCAGAGCAGTGCCTGGGAAAATGAGAGTAAATTGAAGGCATAAAAAAGTATTTACAGAAAAGCAAAGATAAAGCCTCCTTCATGAGACCTGTCAGCCCTTTCTTCCCCACACAGGCTGATCCAGTTGACCTTTATTTACCACCAAAGTCTCCAGGCCAACCCATCAGCTCAGCCCTGTATCACACTGGACATACTATGTCCAACTTCCCACATCTGTACTCCTGCTGTTGCTGTCCCCTTAGTTATACCCCACCTCCCTCATTTCTAACAGGTCTAAGATTTCTTCAGTTTTGAGGGTTGCATACCCAATATTTCCCATCCTTTCAGAAGCAGGGGTTAGTTTAACTTTTTGACTGCCAAAGGAATTTGATACCACATTCTCTGCAGTTTATCCTGACTTCAAAACAAGAGGATTTCAAGCAAGGATGAGAAAATGCTACTTGTACTGTCTCAGAGTCTGACAAGTGGACATGAACCCCCAAAACAGATGCAAGATAGGGTCAAAACATAAGGAATGTCATGTGAAAAAATGACATTGTCTTTCCCACTTGAATTTCTTGAATGACCCCTTGTTGCTAAAAAAACAGACAATTACTGTTGAGTTAAAACCACATTGCTATGAGCAGTAGCTCAGAGCCCAGTCCATGCAGGATGTTAGTCCCTGCATCTTTCCCCCAGCATCTTTCAGTGGAGGGCAATATAGCACAGGCATTGTATCCATATGAAGGAACATAGAACCAGCAAAACACAGTGAACAGAAACATTTCCCAGCTCAGATGTAATCAACATTAACTTCAAAGTGGAAAGCTACACTGACTCAAGAACAAACTGTAACAAAATATGTTTCTCCATGTGGCCCCAGGCACCAGGAGCAGCTCTGGACAGTGTTTCTGGGAGCACAGACAGAGCAGTGACACAGGGCTGGGACTAAAGCTTCACTGCCTCTTGACATTGCAGCCCCTCACCCTACAGCCCCAGATATTGCCCTTGGTTCCTGCACAGAGGTTGAACATACAGAGCTAGTGGTGAGCTCAGAACCTCCACTTTTGCTAAAGATATCAGTAGGTATGGTTAATGTAGAAGGAAAGTGGATTCACATCTTCTCCTGAAACACCAAAGATGTGCCAATGCAGTGTTTTAAACTCCTGAAAAACTGAAAAATTACATATTGCTTAAGTCTTCAAATTCAAGTGAGGAAGAAGCACAGTTTGAATGTTAAAAAAGATGGATGGGTTGTTGGGGTGAGTTTGGTTTAAAATTGAAATATGAATATATATCAGAATGGGTTCTTGTAAGAAAGAGTTGTAGGTCTGCTGGTAACCATAGTGGTCCTGTTTTTCCAAGAAATAAAGAACAAGTGAATCAGTATGCACACAGAAACAGTATGCCTAATGTATGACAGGCTGCAGTCAGAGAGGAGAAGGGACTAGCTCAGATTGGAGGACACACTGAGCTGTCACTGAGAGCCACTGCGTCCCTCAGCACTTATTAACTACTTCAGGTACTGCCTACAGCCCCTGATCTTCATAGGAAAAAACCTAACCAAATAAAAAACATTTATTGACCCAAATTTCTTGTGCTTGAACCACGAGGTTGATTACTCCTGTTCCTTCTTCTAAAGAGATCATATTAGCCCCAATATCTGGACAGCCCTGAGAATTACCCAGAAAGATACATTTTTCTACTCTAGAAAGCACAGGACCGAGCACCATGCTTATAGCATCACATCCTTTATTGGATTTTTTTCTTATCCAAACTGACACTACAAGAGACAGAGCCTTGTGATAAAACCTTGTTCAGCCCCGTGGCTTCTCCTCATCCCCTAGTTTGTCTTTCTTATTTCTTGCTTGTTGAGGTGAGCTTCTCTCATTACGATCAGGTCTGTCTTTTATACAGGTGTGTAAAATGTTGCAGCCACACACAGTGCTCAAAGTTAATTTTTACTTTTGCCTTCAAAGTTGTCTCCCATAGATCAGATATACTTTTCTTTCCTGCAGCTTTCAGATAACCCATTACTCTTGGTGTCTAATGAATGAGATTTTTAACTCACTGCCCCCAGTGCACATGAAAAGCAAGATTACAAAGCTTTTAGTTTGCAGCCTGTGCAAACCTGTTTGAACACTGCTCACAGCACAGTATTTGTCCACTAAATGCTGCTTCTGGGACAGATGTAGACTTACACCAGCATTATTATTGCTATGTGATACTTAGAAGCAGGAACAAACAACATTCTGATTGTGCAGTACTACTGGGAATATGAAGAAAGAAAAAATAATGGCACTTGAAAGGTGATGAGATCTTGTTGCACTGGAGGGAGAGCCTTACACAAAGCTGCAGGAGAAGTTCCTCTGTTTGGAAGCAATTGCCTTAAGCACAGGGAGGGAAATGAACTGAAGAAGACAAGAGAAAGGAAACAGAAATCTTGGAAAAGATTCAGCCTGCAACAGTCACTCTATATACATCATAAATTACTTGGGAAATTTGGTAGCAGAAGTTAAACACGGACTTTTTTGATGCCATCTATTGATTAAATATTTTTAGATCTGTATTTTTTACTTTTACCCTAGCTGTATGTTAAATGTTGATCTAGAAGAAAACAGATTTTCACTGCTATTTAAGAGATTGGTATGAATGCTCTATTCAAAATAATGGGTATCTATGTAACCAGCATCTTTGAGACACTTCAATAAATTAAACTAGAATAGGAATTGCCTTCCTGGTGCTAGTGTCGGAGTGAGACACAATAGAGAAAGTTTTAGATTATCCAGCAACTCCCATTTCCCAGTTCAGTGCCAGTCTGGTATGGTGGAGCATTTTTATCCTGCACTATTTTTAGGGAAGTGGGAGGTTATTAGGAAATTACCTAAATAAGGAATGTTCTAGTTCTTTCTCACAGCTGCTATTCATATTTCAGGACTCTTGTTAAACCTCTTGGGACAAAGACTAACTCACATAGAAACATTTTCAATCAAGAGTTTTCAGTGAATTCAGAGTCAATAAGAGTGCCACAGATCACACCACATAGCCACTTTCCATGGATAAAAAGACTAGATTATCTTGTGGTCTTCCTAAAGCTGATTTAACACCTCAAAACACCTCCCAGAAAGCATGTATTTTTATTAAACAGCAGAATATGACAGAATAATGAACTATTATGAATTACTAATCCTGAATGCCCTCTCATGAAGTCCTGGGGTAAGCTGCCAGACCCAACATTCACCAGTAAACCAGCAATGACCTTATCAAGCTGGCTGAGAGACAAAGCAGGAGCAGAGATGCCTATCTCAGTCAGAGGGACAGGATATTCCTTTTTGTGCAAGCATCCAACTTTCATCCTGTAAATACTGTTTGAACTTCCCTCCATCTTCAGGTGGGCATAGACTCCACTGCCTGATTTGCAGGTAGAGTGTTAGAGTATATAATACAAGAGAAGATTCTGGGAAGGTTTTGCCTTCCAGTGACCACAGCAAGCTGATTCTCCTTCAGAGATCAGTGCCATCTGAGATTTCTAAGCCAACCAGGGAATGTGGGGAACACTTAGGGAAAGGCTATCCACATCCTATTTATTTCCAGATTTTTCTTTAGTAAGATCTGGTATTCTGATGCCTCTCCTCCCCACCACAGTTCGTCTACTTCAGAAACTTCAACAGATGCAACAAGGCACTAGAAGGGAGCATGTCAGGAAAGGAAGAGTGCATACCAAAGCAATTAAGTCATCAAGTGCCTTAAATATTTTGAAGGAAATTGGAAAGCTCAGATACCCCAACAGCCCCAAAGCAGTTGGTTGCAGACAGCAGAAACTGGTTTGCTGCTAATTCACAGAAAAAGCAGAGAAATCTGAAAGGTTCATTCTCTCAGCACAGATTCAGCTCTCAGTTTATTTCTAATTATCAGCTAAATTCCAACCCATATTGCTATACATCACCAGGTGAACAGCATCACAGAAGAGACTGAAGGAGAGATGTGGCATTAATGGCTTGCATTAAACTTGGTGATCTGGCAGATAATCAGAGCAAAGAAAGGAGCATGAAAAGATGATCTCTCAATGGACATGAAACGTTCCAAGCCAGCTCGCTCCTCAATACAGCAGAGATGCAGCTGGATTTCTCCTTGCAGGAAGATTTGCCTGACAGTAGATATCCAGGTGTAGCCAGAAACTGAGATGCAACAGCAGAATGGGACTGTATTATCACTTGGGAGACCACTGAAGGATAATTTCTGTGCTCTTCAGTAGTCCTGCACTAGAGGCATTATACACACAATCTCCTGACTGAATCTTGTAACAATACACAAGCAAAGTGCAGTAAATGCAGAATCTCTATAGGGACCCAAGGGTACTGTGTGTCAGTGTCCCATGGGAAGTACAAAGTCAGTTCTCCAAAGACATCACTAAGCATGGGGTCAGGAATCCAGCCTGAAGGACAGCCTGAAGTCCTCTCTGCAATGCAGCATTTTCCCCTTCAGAGCTAAGCAGTAACAAACAGCAGAAAACCCACAAGCACTGCACCTTTCTTTCTGCTCCATTAAACCAGATGCTTTTGCAAAATAAAATCTTTAAAAATCCAAGAGTGTGGTCATTCATTGGTCACTGCTCTCTGGTGAACTACCTCCTTGCTTTGCCCTTGCAGGTATGCAGGCTTCAAGCCAAATCCCAGTCAAATGCAAAGGCCCAGAATATGCTGGGAAAATAGAAGACATTCTATTTTCACTACATTCTTATGCAGTGCTCTAAAACACATCATCTGGTCTGTGAGTAAGGTACCCACATTCCACCTCCTCCCACTCCCCTTGCTCCATGCCCTTGGGACCTGCCTTTGGAAGACAAGCTGACATGAACAGGCAGCCAGCCCCAGCACAAGGTGGGGACCACAACAGCCAACACTGCAAGGATTGCTGGTCTGCTCTCTGGAAATGTGGCACATTTACAGGAAGAGTAGCAAGAGTGACACCAAAGCCACCACAGCTGTTTAGTTTCAGTAACCAAACTGGCTCGTATCTGTGAGAGCTGACTTACTCCCACCACAAAAAAAACAACAGAGGAGATAAGATATCACATAGGATACAGTGCTCAATATGATACAATAACACCATCAATTTGGTGACAGTGGATCATGATAGAGGCTGGTGGAAATGAAAGCACGAACAGTACATGTCACTACTAAAAACATAATTAAAGGGTTTTTTTTAAATTTCACTTGAGGCAAATGAGTTTGCCTTTTTTTCCAGCTTTTCAGAGACATTATCTCGAATTCCCACCTCAGCAACTCCTCCATCCCCACACTTGTCAGCTAGGGTACACTTACTCCTAGCAAGAACATTTTATTTTCTGTTCTGGAGAAAGGTAAAGTATTAAATGGAGAAAAACAACATCTCATCAAATTCAACAGCCATAACATTTTCCTAGCACAATTGTTTATACCAACTGGAGGAGTGTTTCCACTAAACACAAGGAAGCAGGACTCACTGCTGCTTTCTGAGGCCATGACTGGCTGGTAGGGGTGCAGCAGGTTTCTTGCTGCACCAGGCCACCAGTCTGCAGGCTGGAACAGCTGCTCAGGTCAGTGTGCATGAGCTGGCTTTAATCTGTTCATCTCAAGTGCAGTAATTGTGGCACAGGGTTTCAGCTGCAGACACTTTACCCAAAGACTGTCCCACCAAGGTTCCGTAAGCACTTCCAGGAAGCTACTGTCACCTGTGGTGACTGCCACCATGCCTCTATCTGCTGCAGAAGGATGGCTCTAAAAGGCAATGCTACCACCTATAAATGGTGTCAGCATTTCCAGAGAACTCCTGGCTGCTGTGGTTAACTGTCCAGTTTGGTATATTTTTACCTAATCAGTTAATAGATGGAAAACTATAGGATACAGACATCCCATTTTATGGAAGACATTTTCACTGATGCATAACCTTACAGTTCCCCAAAGCTTAGGGAAGAAAAAAGTTTAATTCCTCAAATTTATTTTTTTTATGTTTAGAAGCATATTAATCTGCACAAGCTGGTCCCAATGATCAAATCCTTCACTAGCCATCACATCTCAGTGATGAACACAGAGGAACAGTCTATCTTGCTGAATCCATACTGGTGTACCATTTTTTCCACATTCCTGAAAACCTAGCTGTCAGGAAGAACTGATTCAGAAGAAACAATCCTTTTTCATTTCACAAGTAGATGCCTAAACTGCACTGGGACAGTGAACAGATTGATGTGCCTCTCACATTCAAGTTTAGCTGGGTAAAACTGGTAGAAAAAAAATCATGTGGTAAACATAACCAATATCTAAAAACTCATTAGGCAAACCAGAGTCCTTGAAGTCCCCTCCAATGCCAGTAACAGTGATGGTTACAGAATGCTGCTGTAATAAGCAGTTCCCATTAATAAAGAACAATGTTTCTAATTCACTGTAAAACAAACTGAAATGAAAGGCATTATTAATTTGCCTTTCCAGTGCTGCCTTGCATCAGAGTTAAGACAGTGATACCACCACATTCTAGCACTAAAAGCTGTTTCCAACAATTCAAATACACTCAGAGTAATTAAAGAACACAATGTGCTGAAACCTTTAGTACTTCAATAATAGCACTTTTTACTCAGAGGTTGAGGCAGGAATATCAGCTATTTTTTACTGAGACAATATCTGCATTAGAAACAAAGTGAGCCAGTCCTAGTTCAACAGAAAAAAAAAATAATTCTGTTGGCTTCAAAGGAACAGAATTGAGCCTCGAAAAGTGGCATAAAGCACACACTTCAGTCTTGTAACTAGACCATTGATCAGTAACTCTAGAGGTCAGACTATATGTTCACAATAAAATTTTAAAACTGATATAATGATATAAAAAAAATCCTATTTTTAAGTTATTAAGGAAATAAGGAGAAAATGTGCATTTGCATGAGATGAAAGAAAGAGAAGATATAAATAACATTTCCTTTTGTTTAAACACTTCAGCCAGATCACTCAGCCCATTTCCACTTACAAGTCCTAAAAAGCATTGGCAAACCAATGCCCATTGTTCAGTAAGATTTCAGAAAATTCAAGAAGGTCAATGTGCTCCTTCTCCAAGGACACGTGCTATACACACAAGCAGGAAAGATGGCTGTGGCAATGTGAGTAGCTTTGCTAAGACTTTTGTTGACTTACCACTGAATAACCACTCCAAGCAATTAAAGATTATACTACTTCAACAACACAAACAGTATGTATACTGAAAACTGCTGATAGATTTAAAGATGTTATTGAAGAATAAATATTGAGTAATTTGAATACATACTCTTACAGATTTGTCAAGGGGTAAATAAAGAAGACAGTGCAGTAAATGAGCATAATCTGGATCCTCTGGCAGGCAGGGCCTGTTCAAGTAAGATGTGCTGCAGTGCAATCAAATATAAAGTCATACATCTAGGAAAAAGGAATGCAAACGCTGCTGTTGGGGATGTCAGGCTCTATCTGGGACTGCACCAAACTAACTGACTCTGCAAAGGATGCTGAGGTCAGAGAAGATAAACAACTCAGCAAAAGACTAGGGGTGGGAGGGCTAATGTGACTATGGGATGTAGAGAGAGAGAGAGAGAAAGAGCCTGGAGGAAATTTTATCTCCATATATTGGAAGTATGTGTACAGTGTAATGTTAAAAAAAATCACATTTAACTCTACAGCACACAAAGAGACTGGAAATACTAATTTAGACTGGAGAAAAAGTTCTCAGTGAGAGACTGGAAAAGCTTAATCTCTTCAGTTGAACCTAAGGCAGATTGAGAGGTGATGGTTCCCAGTGTGCTCAAGACAAAAAAATGGAGGTACTAATGAACACTAACAAAGAAAGCTTTAGCTGTAAACTGCTCAAAAAGAAAGCTAGGCAAATTCAAGAAAGAAAAAAAGTATGAGTTTTCTTAACAATAAAGGTAAATAACCTTTAGCTAATTATAGTACAAGCAGTGCAAAGTAAAAGTAGTGAATTTTCAGTGTTATAAATCTTTAAATCAAATACACCATAGTTATCTGCTTCAGGCAAACGCAAGTCTCTGGGTAAAAATGTGCATCTTAGTCTAAGAGATTTGACAGGATCATCTTCTAGTTTTAACTCAATAGATCTATAATATTACAGGAAAAAAAATAGCCTATTCTACTCTGCAAGTAACATCTGCAGAACTCCTCTCTGCTGAGGTAAGTTTGACAAATTGTAAAACATTATTCTATCTGAAAAGTCAAAAAGCATTCAGTAATTAAGGCAAACCAAATCTCCAGCCTTCCTCAGCCACCTAGATGACTCACTCAGAGATGTGTACGAAGATGTCAGGCCCTCCATCTGCAGGGGTAATGAAGCCATGGCCTTTGGCACGACAGAAGCATTTGCAGACTCCTTTGTAGATGGGACCCTCTGATGCTCTCACAGTTCTGTAAAAGCAAGCACAAGAGTGGTCATTGCTGAGCAGAGATACAAGAGCTTCCAGGTGTGTCAGCCACAGCACAGTAAGCAGCTTAGGGTAATAGTCCAAATACTCATTCCCAGTGACTATGCTCCTCTGTAACTACTGCTCCAATACTCTGTTTGTTACACTGCACATGTTTTTCCTGTAGTCTTTTTAAAGGAGATAATGATGTTTGCTAGCATTATAAAGCACTCACTGCCCTAAGTAAGCCATCAAAGTTCAACTGCATCTTTCAAAGAGATAAAGCACTGTGGGGGATAAGGCCCGACACTTGCAATGAACCCAAATTAAATTATGTCACTGAATAATAAAGCACTGCTTGTCCCATTCATCTTTTCCATACAACAGTGAGGCCAGAGGTCATCTAGAGTTTCTCTTGTTTAACGAGAATACTACAAAAAAGTAACAAAAATGTAGAGCTACTTTGGTTTTCAGGGCAAATTAATACAGCAATCCCAATTATCAAGTAAATTATGTTCCTTCTAGCAATGTATTTCCTTTACAAAGTTTAAGGCATTTGAAGGCTTATGGAACTAATATAAATTTTTCTGCTGCTGTCCTTTTTTTTCTTCATTTTCAATACAGAATCATGGCAAGGGTTGAAAGGGACCTTAAATTTGGAACTAGATGAGAAGGACACCTACCACTAGACCTGGTTGCTCAAAGCCCCATCCAACCTGACCTTGAGCACTTCCAGGGAGAGGACATCCATAACGTTGCTGGGCAACCTGTTCCACTGTCTCATGTCTCTCAAAATAAATAATTTTCTCCTAATATCTAATCTAAATCTCTCCTCTTCAAGATTTAAACCATTGCCCCTTGTCCTCTTGCTTTTTGCACACCTGTGCAAAAAATCCCACTCCAGCTTTCTTGTAGGCCCCCTTCAGGTACTGGAAAGCTGCTTCTTCCAGATACAACCATCCCCCTGACTCCCTTCATCTCAGCAAGGGAATGAACATTCTGTCCAAAGGCAATGACTTGGTTGTGGCTCTGAACTGCAGGTTTCCCAGTACTCACGCTGAAAAGGTTCTGGTCCGTCGGGTGGGCAGAGGACTGGGGATGAGGTACCCTCTCATGGGTGATGGGGAGCGATCTCTCCCCCTGTGGTTTTCAGGCAGATGGAGAGAACTGGGTGAGGGTGGAGAGGTGGGAGACTGCTGGGAGGCAGATGAAGCAGGTTCAGAAGACATTCCTGATGCCTGAGAAAAACCTGGAGAGAGGAAGAGATCCAACTTAGCCCAAAGTGGGAACTGTCATAAAAGTCATAAACTCTTCCACTGATGATTTTGTAAGAATATGACTCACCACAGACATACACACAGACACAGTTGCATCAAATGCTCCTGCTTTGTATGAATGAGCTTGTTTTTTTTTTAAGTTTGTTTTTTAAAACCTCACAGCTTTTGTAAACTGTACTAGGAAGATCCACTGAAAACAAATTTCTCTTCAGCTAACATGTATTTGCTTATTCCTGCCTTACTCACAGGCTCCTGAAACAGAGCTCAGTCCTAACACTAGATTGTGGTGTGCCCCCTGCAGCTCCCAGATAGATGGAGTTGGGCCACACAGAGCAGCTTCCTGCACCTGCACATAAACACACATTACAAGAAAGAAAAAACAGAACAAGAAAAGCTGAAATAAAGGCTGTGCCTCCACTGCTGGAGGTTAATTTTGCTGTGCAATCACTAATCCTAAATTCATTGCTGTGGCTCAACTATTGGCAAAGCTCTATGAAGGTCATACCATATTCACCTTGGCTGCAAGAAGAATGAGTGCTACTTAATTCACTTCAGGCAGAGTCAGACAGTTAATTTTCTCTGCCAAGGAAAAAAGCTGGGAGGCAGTGGCTGACTCTGAGGAGATGACCTCTCCTCTCCAGCTTGGGGAGACCTGGTTGACCCAGCAGTTCCTTCTGGTAGGGCTGAGTCTCCCACAATCTTCCAGTAATGAGGAAGCCAATAATCCACATTTGCATTTAGAACCCCAGCAGCCCATGTCAGATTTGCTCCTATTTATGACACACAGCAGAGGAGGGAGAAGGCCCCTTTCTCAACACACCAACAGCAATACATGTCTTACCACACAACAAGCAAAACTCCCAAAATACACTGAAAGAGGACTGATAAAAACCAGCAACACTTCTCCATACAAGAATGCATGGCTTACAGGTACAGAAGTGGCAGAAAGAAGATAAATCAGTCAGCACTGCTCTGGTATTATTGTGCAAGTCCTCACCTGCATTGGAAGGGGAGTAAGTGGTACAGAAATTATCAATAATAACACCACACTTTTACTTAAGAAAATACAGAAATATCAGATATCTGGATGAGTAAGCAAGAAGTATGGCTATCTGTCTCAAGAAAACATGAAGACAAAAAAAAAAAAAAAAAAGCTACCTTTAAGGCCAATAATTTCATTGAACTGAAATGTCTCATATCTATTACACACCCTCCTTTTGACACCTACACTCCTTAACCCATGAATTATGGAGCAGATCCTCCACATACAGCCTTCTTGTCAATGACACATTCCTATTATTTCTTCCTGAAACTAGGGACTAAAATTAAAAAGGCCTCTTAAGAATCAAGTCACCAGAGAACAAAGGCTTTTGTGTTTAATTGCTCAGGTTGCTGAGTGGATAGAAGTCGATAATCATGTTCCCCTCCTGTACCAGCTTGAGCTTTCAACACTGTTCAAGAGTAACAGTTCATCTGAAAACAAAACCACAGGCCTACAGATTGTGTTTCAATAATACAGGTGGTGTTTGCCACCCACAAGATAATGCCCTGCCCAGCATCATAGCATGTCCAGCTGAGACTGAGATAGTAACACCAAGGGCACAAGATTTTCTCTTCCTCCAAAGAGATCTGCTGTGATGGTTGGTACAGAAGAAGTCTCCCCAGATGTTGAAAGAACTCTCCTTTGGGTGCCTTGCTTTCAGGGAAAGCATGTTTGACATAGCAGGACTATATCTCAAATAAGCCACACGAAAAATAAGAGCAAACAATTAAAATCTTATTTTGATAACTCAGCACATACAGTCTAGTCTTTGCACAAGTGCAAATGCAGCTTTCAGAACTGCACACTTTCTCTCCTAATCTAGATATATACCAGCTTGTCAGGTGACAATGAAAATGCAGAGTTACTCATCCACCTACAGCAATACAATAGAACCACAAAGTAGTGCCTATCTTCTTCCTCAAACAAGGGTAGAGAGACAGGAGAATTTTCTCTTTCTTTAAAGCACAGATGAACCACAAAGAAAGAAGGCTAAATGGAGTTAGACATGTGCTAACGTATGTTATAAATCCCATTTATGTTATTTTTGTGCTTTCAGCTTCCGTAAACCTAAAATAAAACAGTAATGTAGAACATTCAGTGCCATTTCACTGTACAAATACCCTTGTTCTCTGCCCACAGCCAAAGTACATGAATGGCCTCAACTCTCATAATTTCTATTACACGAGTCCTAAATCATGATCAGAACTCAGTGAGAGCTGACACACAAAAGCACACAGCTGGAGACACCCAGGAGCAGCTACGCTCCACTTCACCCCCACTGCAGCAAACCAGTACAGCTCAGAAGAGGAGTGGGTACAAGCAAACAGCAATAGGAAGCCTGTGGCTACACTACAGCTCAGCAACACCCTATATTGTATGTGTGTTGTGCCACTGCGCATGCAAGTGCATCAGCACATCTGTTTGCCTCTTGGTCTTCTCCAGCAATCATAAAAATTGGATTAAATGAAAAGGATTGGACACTGAATTACCAAGTTTTACCATGTGCACCACATAAAGTGGAATGACTTAGCAGCTCCTGCCTCCTAAGAACCCCATCTCAGCTTGCCCAGGGCAGAAGGTCACTTCATCTGAACATTTCCCAAGGCAAAGGTGGAGCTTATCTATTTCAGTTTGTTCTGGTGTGGCCACTGTCTTGACATTGTACAAAGATTAGCTCATCTATCCTGGCAGCACCCTGAAAGGAACAGAAACTCTATCCCTACCTGAAGGCACAGCTGAAGGCACTCTGAGGCTGGGCAGTGTTTACATAGGAAACCTCCAGCAAACAGTCAAATTGACACCTCACCCCCCTGCCCCCTCCCACTCTTCCCCTTCACAGAAGTTTTACCTTCCAAATGCACTTAACGGCAGTATTCAAAAGCGCTTTTCAGATGTTATCCTGGGTTCTGAAGTGACCCTCTGCAAATCAAGAGTCACCCCTGGGACTCAGACAGCTACCTACTGGCCCTTCCTCAACAGCCAGGAATATCTTCCCCTCTACAAAGCTACTCTCTCACATCTCTCATAAGTCCAGCACCTCACATCCTGTCACTCCAGTCCAGCCACCACTCTCCACTTTCCCATAGCAAGGAGGACACCACATGAACCCTAAACAGTGCTAATGGAGCACTCTGCCCCAGCTCCCCATCAGTGTCCTGCTTGCTCTGCCAGGATTTCATAGCAGCAAACCATAGCTACAAAAAGCCCAGCAGCATGAGATTCCAGCTGTGACAGAGATGAGATACAATACAGACAGTATCTCTCTCCTGCTTGAGCCAGCAAAATATTTGCCTTTAGGTATTTACAGAACAAATGCAACACAACACAACATGGTGATATTTTCAGGCTCTTGAGGAAACTCCAACCACCTGCCACTCTTAAATCTCCCCATACTTCAACACGCATCATTTATCTTTCACCAACACGATTTATTTAATTTGTACTTATGCACCAAACTAAAATACAAATAAAGCACAGGAGTATCTTGAAACAATATAAAAAATTAACATTTTTATATTAGCAAAATTAGCAAAAAATTTTTTATATAAAGCAAAAATATTTTATCATACCTTTTCTTTAACCATTGTCCAATTTGTACACAAAGAGACCACAAAATGTCATCTGTAACAGGTGGCCTATGAAGCACAGCGTGTAATACATTCTGGAGAAACTTCTAAAATTCTCCATAAAACTCTATGAAAAAAATCTATTCATGCAATTAATGTTGGGGTTATATAAGTGCCACCATCATTTCTCTATATCCGTGCATTCTTTTTCTAGTAAATCTACCCCATACCTCTAAAAATGCCTTAAAAATAACAGGTTTGGGGAAGTTACCCGTTCTGACTAACAAAACACTACCACAAAAACTGAGCCTCAATTTTAATTAAAGGAAATGCCTGGAAAAAAGTCAGAACGGATAGGGCTGGGTGACAGACTGCAGGAAATCTCCCCATCTATGAACAGTTTCTTTTGCACACAACAGATGCTGCAACAGCTCCAGCAGGCACAGCACTCAGCTGCAGGAAGCATCCCTCTGCTTGCATTGTGCCCCAGCACAGAGAAAAAGCTCTTTCTAACCTCCTTAGTCTGGAAATGACACTTTTTGGAAGAGCCACTTTGAGAAGTTACCATGATGGTCTACAAACCAGGGAGCACTGAACACATACGCTTGGAAAGCCAGGACTTTCCTCAAAAAGAGAGCAAGGTATCTGTACCCCAAGAGCAGCTGCTTTGAACTGGAAGTGATCTCTTTCATTTTAACCTTTTAGAGGACTGCTGACATCTGAAAATTTGTTTGTTTTCTGGGCTATCCTTGGATTTAGAAACAATGTCAAGAACTCTTTTCAAATGATTCACTTTTAAATATCCTGGTTTACAAATTTATTCCACATGGTTGCATTTCTTTCAGCCTCTAAGGAAACCGCACAAATAAACCCTGAGCCTTGCCTGGTCTTTCTGATGAAAGCTACAAGCTTTTCCCAGCAAGAGAAAAAACACAGCTTGATGGCACATGGCAAGTGCTGCAGAGACTGACTTTGGTCCAGAGTACCCTTTCACAAAAGTATGTTCCTTGCTGTAACCTACTGAAAATGAAGGCACCATGACCCCTCTGCTTCTCACATTACCTTGCCACGGTGACAGAGAGGAATTCAGGGTGCTTGGCTCCCAAGAGTGCCCCTCATTCTTTTAAAGTAACTGACAGCTCTGTGGCACCTCTCCAAGGCACCCAAGCACCCACTCCGCCACAGTACTGCTCCCACCTGCAGTTCCTTTCCAGAGCACTTTCTTGCACATGGACCCTGGTGCAAACAAGGATCCCAGCACGCCAGAGAATCAGAGCACTCCTGTGTTGGAGTTAAACACTTACAAAACACAAGCAATTACAAAACAACTGGTGCAAAAAGCTTCCTCTTCCAGCTTAATATGCATGACTAACTTTCCACAATTAGTACTGGTATTTCAATTAACACTGAAACTCAGAGGAGTTGCAACACGCATGTGACATGTCAACACAAAGGATTATGGTATAAACATGACATTCTTAGAGGCTGCAATGGAGTAGCCACGTACTGCAGTGATTTAGCAATTAATGGAGACCAGGACATTGCTCAACCATCCCTGAGCCCAATAAAAGCTTAATTATAAGGTAAGCAAAATACGAGGGAAATTCTTATTGCTTGTCTGTGCATACAAATTAATTTGGATTAAAACAGGGTTGACCTTAAGCAGCAACAGCTGTTTCCCAACAGTCTCAGGGTGAACACCTTTTCTGCAAACAGTGTGGTTGTCCTTCTGCTCCTCTAGTGAGCAGTTTGCTGTCTCTGAAAGCAATCCTGGGCACACAGCACAAACCAGCCCTGTACAGCAGGGACCACAGAAAGGGGTGTGAGAGGAACTAAGTCATCAGCAGCCTATAAAGTATGTTGATAAATATCAAGACTTCAGACAGTCTAGTATTTTCTGCTGCTTGTGTAAGCTGACAGAAGCACTTAAGAAAATGCATTTAGGTTAAGGAAAATAGTGGAAAGTTAGATTAGGTACATGTTTCAACTGGTTTATGGTCATACTGAAGAATATCTAGTGGTACTTTCATGGTACTGAAGAATATCTGGTGATACCTTGTGGCTCATTCAATGAAAAATACAGAGGAAACAAGACCCTCTGTTGCTGAAAAACAATTATTTGCCATGACTGATGCTGCATAAACTTCTTGTTCCCAATTGCCCAGAACAGAGTAATCCATGGTCCCTCACTTGTAAGCAATCACAGGATGTACCTGGATGCAGTTTGTTACTTGCCACAGGTGACAGCACTCACTAAAGGGAGAATGTGCCCAGTAATATGAGGAGGACCATGCTTCATCCTGTATATTGTCCATAAAATATTTCAGTGGAAGGAGACACAGCATCACTCAGCAGTAAGGTAACTACTTTGGGACCATGCTGGGGCAGCAGTCATCAAGCTGGGAATGGCACAGAGCTGTCCTGATACCAACATAACTCTAACCCTCAGCATAAATTGAAGACTTCAGCCTGCTTACAATATGTTGCTTACCTTTTTGTTTAAAGAACATCAAAAGCACTAGAACATTTAAAGAGATTAAAAGGGATGGAAATCTCATGGCCAGCCTGGACACGCAATGACAGGTCCAAGTGAAGGTTCCTCCTCTGGAAACATTTCCCAAGTTTCTTTTGGTGAAAAGGAGATTGAAGCAATAGATCTTCAGGCTCTGCATTCATGAATACTGCCCACTAACAAGTCATATACTCCACCAGGAGGCAAGTGCTTCATCAACACTATAAAACTAATGCATAGTTCTTGACCCTGAAGCTGAAATAGTCTTAATTTTTTTTTAAATAAAGTCTATAGGACAAGTACTACATAAATATACACATTGCACAAATCTATTGTTTCTCATACACTCAAACTACTCAAAACAGCGAATAAATAAGCAACCATACACAACTAAACTACCTGTGAAACAGAAAATGTTGCCATTTTACCTTATGTTATGTTAGACCTCCCCTCAGGTCAGTCTTGGCAGCACAACTATCCCTACTGGGAGCTGCTGCTTTACACTGATCCATGTGGTTTGCTGCACTGACAAACAGGTAGTCCCTACATGGTGTAATCAAATCTGCGATTGTGCGCACAGTAATACAGCCAGAGCACACACCCACAGCTCCCAGACTCTACAACTCTTTCAGAGACAGTAGCCACTTCAGTAAACACCCTAAACCTGTCAGAAACTACATGTTATACAAACCCACCATCACATCCCTTTGGCTATTTTCCAGTTTGGAAACCATCGCTGATTATAGACTATGGACTTCCAGGAAAAAAATTCCTTTTAGTCTCAGATGTGGCTTAAAATACCAATAGTCCAGCAGGTCTACTGAAAGCAATGTATCGTTCTTAGCCAACTAATGAGAAAATGGACCTACAGGGAGTTTGATTGCTTCCCCTGATAACCATGTATGCACAAACTAGTCTTTCTTGCTCAGCACATCCACTCTCTGTGTTCAGAGCCAGTTAAATGGTGAAAGGATTCATATTGTGTTACTGCCTGTGAAACTGCAGCGCCAGCACAGGCAGGCGTGTGAGGCTGGATACTTACACATGAACAAAACAATTTCCCATGCTGTGGTTTGGAGATCCATGGCTTCACTGATGTGCTGGAAGTGTATGGAACAGGGCAGAGCTGACCAGAATCACAGATGCTGTTGTTATTATTTATGTCTACTGTTCTAATTCTCAAAAGCAAACCAAGACCAAAGCAAGTGAACAAGGCAACATAAGCTTTTGAGGGAAGGTAAAAATCAACTGTTACCGTTGGAAAAAAGCAGATGAATCTTGAGGCTTGTGTGTTTTTCAAAAATAGAAATAAAAATCAATATAGAAGCATAAGCTTAACAGCAAGATGTAATAACTATTGTATTACAGCAGTTTCTGCCCCAAAGAGCTGTATCTACTTAAATTGCAAACATGTAGTGGAACACAAACAAACACATACAAAGTAAACTCTGTATACACCAATGGCAATGAGTGCCTTGGTGAAAGGTAATTTTTATTCAATTTATGCATTTGGCCATGACTAAGAAGTTAACGTTTTCCAGATTTGCCCATTGGGAGCTGGTAGCAGCCTCCCATATGCACCTAGCCACCCAACACCAGCACAGTGGGCTAACACCCCTCCTAGAAAATGCCTGGGCTACTGCACCAAGTCTGGTGGAAGGAACCAAGAAAATGGCTACACTCAGTAGAACATTTGTACTGAGAGCAGGCACGTGGGAGGCACTGACAGCCAGCTGGCAGTCTTGATGAGGATGGGTGAAACCCAAAAGCAAACTGGGATTCTGCCTACCACACACACAGAGCACATGGTGAGCAGCCCAGCTGCAAAACAAGCCCTGAGCACACACCACAGGACACACCAAGGATGGAGATGCATCTTCAACACACCCTCACACAGGGCTCTCCAGGGAAGAGTCTTCATATATCTGAGATTCACAGCCCAATACCCTACCCACAGCCTTTCCTGACAAAAGTAGGCAGGAGGCATGCATGCAGCCAGAAGAAAAGGGCTGCTGAGATGCTCCTTCCTACAGCAGCCCCCCAAACTCAGCAGTGGGGTGTAGTTCTTCCCACAAGGCTGTAGCAGAATGCACAGAGGGCTTGTACAACCCACAACATAGAGACCCACAACATAGAGAGTTGAGACCAGTGAGAAAATGGAAGTCAGGGAAATGTGTAGCAGTGCCTTTGCTATTTTTATTTAGATCATTTTGCAAGAAGCCTCAGGGAAGCTTGCACATCTGTCTGCCTCAGAAGCAAGACAGAAGTCCAGGAAAAGGTCATGTCATGGCACTAGGAAACCAGGTGCATGGACATCTGGTGGGTTCACCTTGGTCTTAGTGGCCAGGAGGGTCCAGGCTGCAGAGCTCCACATCACTGGAGTACCAGAGAAGAGACAGCACTGCAGACACACTGAAGCACTTAAGAACAAATTCAGTTAGGATCCCAGACACCGATTATACCAGCCTAGCAAGTGTCCAGCACTTTTTTTTTTTTTTCCCCCCCCCTTCTTGTTCTTCTGGAAGGATTTTCAAGAGAGGTTTTTCTACATGAAAACCCTGAGGGACAGAAGGGTGGGAAAGGTCAATGTGTGAAAAACTGACAGAGCAGACAGCAGAATTGTGACATTGTGACCCTGGGATGCTGCCAGCAGTGCCTGTGCAGCAGCTCTGCCAGATTGAGCCTGTCACAGTTCCAGCAGTGAGTTTTTCTCGAAGTCCCTGCTACTGTGGGTAAAAGACACTGAAGAGCATCTCATGCCTGCAGACATTTCTTTCCTAAACCTGGTAAACTAGCGAAAGGTAAAAATAAAATTTAAAACATAACATATCAGAAGACAGTGGAGCTGCACATATATAAAGATATATTTTCTCTAGAACCTGCATTCTAAACATCGGTGAAAATAATTTTTCGGACTCTGCCAGAGTTCCTAGGATAGGAAAAAGCAGCCTTTCTGCATGGAAACAAAGAACATGTTTATTCAGAAACTAAGATTGTGTAAACTCACTTCTCAGACATACATTCCATAACACCATAAAGCAGTAAGTGAACACAAATATTCACTGTATTTACTCTCTCCCCTACCATTAAAATGAAAAACCCACCATGTGAAATGCTCTTAAATACTTCAAGAACTCTTCACACCAGTCTCCACCACAAATCTATGAAAAGGCTATTAGAATATTTCATAATCCTCATTGTTAGATTTTCTTCAAATAATGGAGGAAATAGAGTCACAATCTACACTGCTGAGAACATTCTGCCTTTCCTGGTTGCTGTCTGGAGAGCTCCTGGTCTGGATACGACACTGTACAGCCAAGAACCACCTTGCTCTGCTGGGTGAAAAAATCCAATCAATTTATTTACACCACAGTAGCACGGTGTAAACCTTGCCAAAAAGCAACTTTAAAGAATTTTCTTTTTAAAATTTCATTTACCCTTTTAAGTAATTGTCAGAAAGTTGCAACCATGACCCTGGCTTACTTTAATCAAGTAACTGACATAACTGAAAACAAGCAAATGCCTTTGACCAGCCTTCTGAAAGTGACCAAATTATAATCACTGAGAAGGCAAGAACTCAAAAAAAGTAAGTGTCCCTCTTGCTAGAGTGCCTTGATCAATTTGGCTGGCTGGGCAATGTAAACAAGTCAAACTTTGAATGAGTAGTAAGATAAAAAGAACATTCCTCCCCACAGGACAGGCAAGATTAAATGTTTATTTCCTGGACAAAGACTACTCTTCGGCTGGACCTTACTCTGTCTCTGTCCCTAAATACAAAGTGGCAAAGAATTTGAGAACTTAGGGAAAGTAGCACTCCTGGAAAAACTTTAAGATGCAGAGCTGTGTTTAAAGGAAAGCAGAGAAACTCCCCATGGCAGAGCTGCCCTAACAGAGAACCCTTCACCTGGCTCCAAACCAGCTCTGGGAAGGTGAGGTGAACCCAGCCTGCCCTCTGCCAGAGGACAGACACACACAGACACACACAGACACACACAGACACACACAGACACACACAGACACACACAGACACCTCTGATGCTGGGATGTGCTACAGGGGCTGAGCAAGGCAGAGCCCTGTGGCTGCAGACTCCCAGAGCACAGCATGGGAGCACCTCACTCATCAGCTTCTGCTTCACTGCTGCAGCACCCGTGTGGCCCGGTCCAATTGGGCTCCCCACCCCTTTCACAGGAAGCCCCAGCCTGTTAGCTCACAAACTCCCACTCCAAGTGGCACCAAAACATTTTCTTTTTGCTTCCTTGGCATCAGCCTTAGCTCCTAATGCTCTGTCACTTCTGAAGTCATGTGCTGCTCATGAGGCATGGCAAAGGGCCAGCATGGTTTAATATTCAAGAGAAACTACCAGGTCAAGGTTCAGCATTTTCCTTTCTCCCTCACAATGCAGTCTGTGATCAGATCAGGCACAAGGCCATCAGGGCAGGAACACAGCACACGAAACACAGCACATGAAGGCTTACTTGGCTTTTTCCAGAAAACTGTAACAGAGCCCTTCCCTGCACTGCTGCTCTTGGTCAAAAACCACCCAGGGAGTTAACTGTTTGTTATTTTGTTTTCTCTGTGCTTTTATCCCCCCACTATCTGATCGCCTTTCAAAGTGAGGCTGCAGCTCAACCCTAAGTTTACCTTCTCAGACCCAGCTATGCAGTGAAATGCATGGCCACAGGACACAGAATAGAATTATTGCCCAAACAGCCGGCAAGAACCCAAGGGCCAAATTCTCATCTGCTGTCCTTGATGTACCCTAGTTTTCAAACACCTGTTGAGACCACCACCCTTTCTCCAGTTACTTTCTGAAGAAATGCAGAATTCAAGACAAGTTCTAAATTAGCCTGTGAAGCCTGACACTCAGATAATGGGTACAAAACTTAATGTTCACTTCCTTTAGACTACTATTCAATCTCCAAATTGCATTAATAATGCAGCAACCTCTTAATGTGAGTGTCTTTACACCCGAGATACTAAATCATTATTTTAAAAGGATTTCTTGGGTTACTTCATTATTTATCTATATTTTAAATCAACCCAGTGAAAAAAGGAGCTGTGCCACAGCCTCAAACCAATGGCAACTACAGAACCTCTGAAATCAGTCAGTAAGATCATAACACCAGAGGAACAACACAAACGAAACCTGACTTCACTGAAGCAGAAGGGGATTTTCCAGGCTGTTGAAGCCCTATCCATTAGCATGAGGTCAGGTTCCCAGGGCAGAACCCACACCCCATTTATTCATAAGCCCTATAGCCAAGCCTGAGAAGATATGACTTGACTCGCATGGCATTTTACAGCTTCCCTGGGGGAAAGCAAACAATACCAGCACACTTTAATGTACTCCACATGCTGCAAAAATGACAGAAATGAAAGCCAAGTAAGTGTTTTTCTGCACTATGCAGAAACAAAGTGTTAGTTCGGTTCCTCTCCCAGATGTGTTTCACAGATACTGCCAAGGCAGGAATGGTTCTCTGAGGTGCCACCTCATTATAGCATGGTTCCCATTTCTGAATCTTCAGATCCTTAATGTCTTTTTTTCTTAGTAACTAGCTGAGGAGAAAAAAGGCAAAGTCTTTCTCACTTTTGCTTACTTACAAAAACCGAGGGGCAGCTGTTTATTCCCAGAAAGGAGACTTTACAAGAAGTGATGCTTCAACAGGGAGAGTTCAACATCATGTGAGCAGCACCATCTGTGTTATCTGCACAGACAACATTCACTGCCTTGCTTGGAGACCTTCCTGAAAACATCGGTTATATCACACAAGCTATATCCACATGTATATCATGAAAAGGAGAACCAACACAAAGAAAAAACTCTGAAACTGCTACCTAGCTAGCAGAGGTCATCTCAGAGGAACAAAATGACAGAACTGAAAGAGCAGAGTGCAGCTCAAGGATACAGCTGCTTCACCCAGGCTTGAGTTACCCCCTGCAGCACCCAGAGACCATCCAAACAGGCAGGCATGAACGGAAATGAACAGATCAGTGTGGAAGGCAGCCAAAATGAAGATTACTGATCTGTCCAGAGGGCTGCCTCAGACATGAGGAAAATACAATATTAGACTGAGATACAAGGAAGCAAAACAATTGTCTTTATCCTACCCTAAGAGAAAAGAGAAAATGGTTAGTCAGATGAATGCTTTCTATTTTTCAATTTATCTGAACTATGCTGGGGAGTGACACGTCATGCAAACCCAAATCACCACTCTGAGTCGCTTGTTTCTCTGCACAGTGTTTCAGCTGCTTCTTGTTGTTTAGTTCCCCACATCAACCTGTTGCAAAAAGCAGGATTTGCATTAAAACTGTCATGCAGAAAAAAGCTCCACAAACATTTAATTTCTTTTTTCCTCCTCAAAGATTGCCACTCTTCTGCTGTGCAGAGTGTTGTTTCCAGCCCTGTTGTCTGCCAGCCCCCAAAGGCAGCAGCTCTCACCTACAGGGAAGGGATGTGATCCCAGCTCCCACCAACTCACTCCCCTGCCCTGCTTCAGTGTGTAAGTTGACAAGTTCTGCTCTTTTCAAACTCAATTCCTCTCCTTAATCTCTATCAGAAACCTTCCAGATGAGGGGCAGATTAACCATCAGCGCTTGCCACCAACATCCTGAACATTTATCAACATAGATTTGAACAATTACAATTCCATTAAATTTTGCTAATGATGATCCTCAACAGTTGTCTTCCAAGTTTCAAGCAACTGTTATCAATCCCTGCCAAGTCTACCTCATGATCAGTGATGCAAAAATGGTTCTTGATAGAAACTAGAGACAAAAAAACCCCAAAAGGTTAAATCAGTAATATCCTGAAGCCACCGTAGCCATAATCTGGAGGCCTCAACTGCTTCTGCACCCCACAGCCCACTCGAGTTGAAATGAAAGCAGGGGAAGAATTAATTTAACTTCTGTCACTGACAGGTTTAGCACCAAGAACAACCTTGGGCCCTGCCTGGTGGTGCTATCACCTAGAAATATACCCCCACACATGTTCTTTGATACAAAGAACCACATCTTGCATGCCTCAAGACAAACAGTCTACTAGCAGTAGATATATTCATACTCAGGGCGAGTTTATTCTTCAACTGTGTAAAAAGACTGGATTCACCAAGAGTACACCACTACTCAAAAAGCTGCAGTCATGAGAGAAGACAGAAGTCAGCGTTATCTGGACACTTTCAGATTACTTGTTTGCATATATTTCTGTGTTAACACACATGCAAGTAAAGGAGGGGATGGTGCTGGCCAAAATATTTGCAGCCACAGACAAACCACTGTGGCAGAAGCACAGGGCAGTGGAGAGGATAGCTATATCCAGAAGCAGGTACAGGGAGGACAGAGAGGCAGCACAACCCTGCAGTTAGTCATGTCACACCTGTATGTCACAACACACACAGGGCTGTGGGATGAGCTGAAGCCTCAGCTCTGCCCCTGCAAAGGCCAACGACAAGAAATGTGTTTTCTCTTCTTTTACACCCCCACGTAGCATTTGAAAATAAAACCACTGCCAAAGAACAGTCACATCTTTCCTACATTTCCTTTGGCACACACAATTTTTTTCTGTAAACACAAAGTCTTCACATATGCATACTTAAAAAAAAAAAAATATATATATATATATATATACACTTAACTATATGTTAGTTAAGCCTGTTTAGATTTAACAAAATACTAATCTGCCTTTATGAAAATGCAAGCCCTCCACCGCTACCTTCATGGAACTTGCTGTCTTCCATTACTAATAATCAACAGAAGGAAAGAAAATATGTTTGCCAAACATAACATAATAATCAGAAGGTGAAGATTAAGAAGAGTAGTCAAATAAACCTTTCTCACCCTCACACAAAATAACCATCATGAGGGTCACATCACAGCAGCCTCAGAACTTACTTGGACTCTCCAAGAAATCAAATCTGCCATCACAAAAGGTTTTGCAAACCTTTCTTAGAACTGCTCTGCAGTTCCAACAAAAACTTTGAAAGAACAACTCCAAATCCCCTCCTTAAAAGCCAAATTCAGAGACACAAATGCAAAATTAAGCCCAGAGGCTTCTCTAAAATGGAAAAAAATTACATGCATACACATCCAGCATGGAAAGAGGACAGGAAATAAGGGTTATTTCCCTAGTTTTGATGAACAGAGGCGCTGACTCTAAGAACAAACTGTTCCTCGCACAACAGACTCTAGCAAGACTCCACGAAGTTCTGAAGTATCCCTCTAAGCAACCAGTGCTCTTGGACCTTTTTCTTCCTAGAGGGGACAAGCTCTTATCTAGCATCCCTTGTCTTTTTCGTGATTTATAAAATGAGCGATTGTGAGCAATGAAACATCCCCACTTCCTAAAAAAACAAAGCGGGGGGAGGGGGTGGGAGCGGGGGAAGGGAGCAGCAAACTAACCCTAATACTTCAATCGAAATAAATCTTCTGAAAAGGAGAAGGCGAGAGCAGAGCAGGACGCACCCCCCAGCAGGCACCCAGGACCTGCTTCCCTCCCTTTTGCGGGCTTCCAGACCCAAAAAGCTCTGCCCCAGCCGGCCACAGCGGAACGAGCTTCCCTCAGGAAAAAAACAAACCACAGCCAAGCCACAAAAACATCCCGAAGCCTCCCCCCCCAACCCCCCCAGTCCCCCCACTCACCTAAGGGCACCACGGGCTCAGCGGCAGCACCCGCAGGGAGCCGGGCTGGCCGGGGGAACGGGGCTGCTGTGCCGCCACCCGCGGTATAAGGAGGGGGCCGGGCCGGCAGCCTCACTCCGCTCCGCCCAGCTCCGCCCCGGTACCACCGGCAGCCCCGCCCCGCCCCGGTACCACCGGCAGCCCCGCCCCGCCCTGGTCCGGTACCACCGGCAGCCCCGCCCCGGTACCACCGGCAGCCCCGCCCCGCCCCGCCCCGGTACCACCGGCAGCCCCGCCCCGGTCCGGTACCACCGGCAGCCCCGCCCCGGTACCACCGCCCCGGGAGGGCTCCCCGCGGGCACGGCAGCCGGGGCTGAGGGGGTGAGGCCTAGCTCGGGAAACAAAGCCTCAAGTTGCTGTGTTCTGATGAGTCCTGCTAGCCTGAGAGCTTTGGGGTTTATTGGTGGCGTTTTGGTTTTGTTTTGTTGTTGTTTTTGTGTTTGGTTTTTTTTTATTTGTTTGGGGTTTTGGGCACAATTTTTCTAGCTGGTGAAAAACCACGGTATTTTAGAACATGGTTTTAAAAAGAGGGATTATGCATTAATTCTTTCTGATTCTTTTCCACTTGCAAGTGCCAAACAAAACATGTCCTCGTGTTTTTACACAGGTAAGATTTATAGAAAATGGAAGTATAGACTATTTTAACCAATCAAACCCATGTAAGATACAGCAATGTGCAATTTCTGATAAAATTGCTTCACACAGATTCTAGCAGTGCTTTTTTTGCAAGAGGAAAAACAAGCACACGGCATTTGATCTGAGAGAGGGGATCCAGAAGAGGCTGCAGAGTATGATGGAACCAGCTTCCTGTGTCAATCACATGGTCATCTTCAAACGTATCTTAACTGTAGTAGTACTACCAACTGATTTTTCATCTTCAGCACACACACCTACCTTGCTCTCACGGTCCCTGGGTGGTGTTGGCTCCTTCCCAGGATGCAGGCAGGGCTGGGACTCTCCGGGAGGCAGCTGTGGCTGGGCCGGGCCTGCAGCTCCCAGGCTGGAGGTGACCAGGACTCTCCGGCCACTCTGCTTTCCTGCTGGCTCCTCTCCTGTTTGCTCAGGCACCGAGCAGTCCCCTCAGGAGTCCTGACAGGGAAAAAAAAAAGCAGAAGGATTTCTTGATAATATAGCGTCTTTATGCCACTTTTCATTCATTTTGAAGTTTTGAAAGTGCAATTACTTACACAATTTGACTCAAGACAATGAGAGTGTAGGGGGAATATGTATCAACTAATGTGATTCATTAGTAAAAGTGGGTGATGCACATCCCTGCACAGCAGCAAAGGTGAGGTGGCCTAAACAGCTCTGAAGTAATTGGGTGAGTACTGGTACTAAACACAGGGTCAATACTGTCCACCTCTATTAGAAAGGCATGAATGAATCTAGGGCTGCTCTACACATTGCAAAGGCAAACCTAATTTCCAGTTCTAGCTTCTGAACTCCTTTTTGGAACTGTTGAATCTAAAAGGTATGGCTGGCACAAGCAAAAAGAGCATAGGCTGGACCTGAATGAACTGTAATAAAATTAGAAGCAGGCTCTTAATGATCAGAGTAATCAGTAAGCAGAGAATAATAGGAGGAAAAATACCCTTAGCTCCTTGAATATCTGCCATATTAAATATGCTTGTGTCCAGAGTGCTCCATTACACTTCATATTCTCCTGCCCAGTCACAATGCTGACTGGAAATAGAGCAGTGCAACACCAGTGTGCTAAACCAAAAGCAGATGATCTGCTTTTACTTGAAGCTGTTTACTGTGCAACAAGATACAGTCATTCTATTTTATGAGATAATTTTCTTTTCATACAAGGTATCTGACAGGTTATTGTAGGCTCTCACTATCTTAATCATCTGTAATTTTGAATCATGCTTCAGATGAGTTCTGTTCAGTTAGCTAAGCTTAGGAATTGAGAACATCTTTGCTGTTCTCAGATAAATCATAGCAGCAAGGCCTGGGGAAAAAAATAGTCTTAAAAAAACCCCCAAATCTCCCTCTGTGGTTGGGGTCTAGAATTCAGTTAATGCTAATTACACATACAAACAACCTTGCAAACCCTTTACAGAGTTTTAAAATAACAAAACCAATTCTCTGTATAGTCATCAATAACACTCTGTAGTAAAAGCAGCACTAACACAACCTTCTCAACAAGAATGTTGTCAAACATCTTTTCAGTTTTCCCAGGGGGAGGATTTAGTCCCCAAATTTAGTTGTCAAATCCAGAGTATTCCTAATAGCAGGATGAGAAATGAGTTCCAGACCCTCACTTGAGACTCTGCTAAGGACAAGGAATAAGCCAGCTCCAGGATATGACTGCCTCCTGTTTATATTCCTGGAAGTTGTACCAAATCCCCACCAAACAGGTATTGCTTAACTCTTAATTTCACCAGTTGGCTATTTCACTTGGCCAGTGAAATAATGCACTGGAATGAGCTAGTCTTTAGCAGGCTTATCTTCTTATGTTCATTCTTCCTTTGTTATGCTAAAGCAGTTCCATGCTCTTCTTCCCATGATTTGCATGGAGGTGAAGTTTAGTCGTCTTTATTAGGGAGCAAGGAACACCATACCAAGGCAAGAGTTTCAGCTTGCTAGGGGGCATAATCCATTTAGTCGCTGCAGATCACTTTTTCTCATGGCTAGTGTGCCTTCAGCTTCCACACTTTCTAAAGAAACATGTTTATCTTGAGCAGAGAAAACTTTCAATGCATTAAATCAGACAGAAGACACACAGCTATCAGATAATTTTAGCATCAATCTGTCCATTGCTCTTGAATACCCGGCAGATATAAAATATTTTCCCTTAATCTCTCTTCAGCAAGCATCTTCTACACCTTACTCCTGTTGTTTATGTCTTGATTATTATCACAAGTTGCCTCACTGGCCACTCTGCTTGCTCAGCTGCTCTGTGGAGACTCACATCCTGAAGCCACCTCAGCCTCTGTCCTCCCTAAAAGCTTCACCTATTATCAGTTGATGCCCTAGCAGACTCAGCATTTCATTCACAGTGAAGCCTTTGTGCTCTAAACTTGCCATAAAAAGTCAAGAAGCCAACTTGATTTCCGTTCATTGCAGGGATCTACATGGGAGCCTGTGCCAAGTTTTGCATTAAACATGCTGGAGGGTCAGATCAGAAACTGATAGGCAAAGGGCATTAACATTTCAAGACAAGATGCAGCATCCCATCTGAAGTTTCCTTCCTAAGGTACAGGGTATTAAAAGGAAATTAATCTACAAGAGCAATGGAGGGCTATTCTGTTTCCAGATGAACACATTGTGAAGCCTTTATAATGAAAAAGACACTAGAAAACAATCCCACCATGCAAGTGGGTTGGGTTGTTTTTATGACCTGCCTCAATAGATGGCAACTGCCTGGGGGAAAACCACAAACAGTGAACATGTAGGCAGCAGCATCACTTGGACATATGACAGCTGCAGCTGTGATGAGCTGAAATACAAAGGACAGCAATTTTCATGAACATATGAATTTTCATCTGGTAAGTGTTTCTGTTCCCTCACTCCCTGGCCATCTTCAGAATACACACCATTCTTCTCTTTTCCCAATCTATTATGTTTGGCTCCTAGCTGCATAGAGAGGTCATGTTTGTGCTTAAACTTTACATCCTGCAAAGAGCTCTGTTGATTATCAGTTGATTTTATGTGATAGCTGTGATCAAACTGGTATAAATATCTTCACATCCCTAGGGCTGAAATTACTTTTTGGAAAAAAACTGGCTCTTGCTAGCAGTATGACTTGAATGAGATTCTTCCAAAACTGTTGTAAATGCAATATCCTCCAAAGAAGACTGGATTTTATTTCTTGAAAAAAGGATTAGATAGAGATTCCCATAGTGCTAGAATTATTAAGTGAAAGAAAACAGAGATGGAAAAGAATACAACGGAGAGAGATATCAGAACAAGACTCCAATTTCCTAGCATCTAGAGGATTTTTGGTACTTCTGTATCCAGAATTTTGTAGCAGAAACTGCATCCACAGTCCATGTAACAAGATACCATTTCCTGTATTTGTGATCAGTGTGATATATGAGTGAAAATATTTGTGTTTGTTTCATTTTGGGCACCGATCCCATTAGTGTTTTCACTCCCACACCAGGGAGAGAAAAATGCATTATCCCAGCTATATTTCTTAATGTATGATTACTTGTTCTGATCTACAAGACACAATTAAAGGCACACTCCTTGTCTGCATATCTCTACTCATGCTCTCTTAAAATCACCAGATACAAAATTTCATATGCACATTACCTCAAGTTCTCTGAAAACCAACAATGGCAAGTTAGATCTGGCAAAGCAATGCTGTTTTAACAGGCTGGCAAGCCTGCCAGGTTTAAATATTTGATGATCAGACTTGGCATTCACCCTCCTTATCAGTTCTTTTTTTAGATACAGGTCTAAACAGTCTCAGAAAGTGAAATCAGGCAGTGCTGGAGAAGCAGAGGCTTCTCACACCAAACAGAAAATAGCTACACTTATTAGGAAATGAAATGGGAAGGCAGAATTCTCTGCCCTGTACTATTAGAGGAACATTGAAGCCATAGGAAGAGTAGATTGCTTTGAAATAAGTTGTTTTTTATAAAGCTTTTTTCTTAAGGTCCTTCATGTTTGAGGGATTTTAAATTTTAGAATTAAATGGAATGGAAACTTTTACAAAGTTGAGATAGGCAAAATTCCTTCTTGGAATGCAGTGGATGCATATAAATTCAGTACATGCAGAAGAATATGTATGAGATATCTGCTTACAGACCTGGCACCTGTGACCCATGCAGAGAGTGTATATGCACAAAGGTGGGTGTGGAGCTTGGCCAGGGAGTACATTACACCTTTTCTTTTAGAACCATATGAAGGATGTGTAGTCTGATGAAACATAAGAAGTAGGAGTGACAGAAAGTCAGAAAAGAGTGTCTTAAGTCACCATTTAAAAAGAACATAGGTACTTTCAGCCAATTGCTCCTCCTTCTCTGACAAGGATTCCTAACCCTCCTTCCTTCAGGAACTGAATACTGATTCCATTCTGTTTGAAAACAATAGCCAGAGAAAGATTGGTGTTTTGTCCCTTTTTTAGTAGCTGGATGGAGAGGACACTCAAGATAAACATGTGAAGCTTTAACTAAGGCAATGCTCAGGGGACAGAACTGTTTTTCAGTCTCTCTCTCTCAGATGGACTCTCTTGGCACAAGTAAACTGTGCAAGTCATCTACGTGGGTCTTGAGTACTGGATTCTCCTCCTCCTGAAGATTCCCCTCATCAATAGGTGATACATCAATAGGTGATTCCTTCACAACTGGGTTAATAAAAATCAGATTATTCTTAGCAAAAGAAACAGAATCAACAAAGAGCTCCAAGACTGATGCCCACAAAGATCCACAAGAAATATATATGCCTTATGTATGCTCATATCTATACAGATAGAATGGGCCAAACCCCACTTCTCCCATATCTTTGGTGAAGTGTTCAGTTTTATGACATCTCTAATTGCAACGAATATGTCCTAGGAATTATTGTGCTCTAACTGAAGCAAATAATAAAATTTCTATTGTCTCCCAGTGTGATTTGAGCAAGGCTCATAATGCATTCAACAACTAGAGAAAAAATTTGTGAGGATGGTAAGGTTAACAGCAGTACTCCCTACTCCTGCATTTCTCTTCTGGACCCCATGGAGGTAAGTTTAACTGCACTGCTTCCCTTTGGATTCAGTGTTTTGCACTCTGCTTTTGATGCAAATACTCATGTCTAAACAACAGAAGGGTTTTATTATGTGATGACTCAACAGGCATCAAGAATCGGTTTGAAAGAAATTCAGTGAGAATTCTGTCTTATGGAAAGAGGGGAATGATGTATACAAGGGTAAAAAAATTCTCCTTACAGAGCAACAAGATTGATCTGGCTTATTATACAGCACCCAATAAACAGTGGTTGTGTTGTTTTTCTAACTGCAGCTTGTCCTTATGCAAGAAGCTTATTTGTGATTTCCATAATGTTCACAGGTTCTCTTTATGGCACTTCATGTTTCTCAACTGCACAGCAGAATAGAGACTAGGAAACAAATGTAGTTGTGCTTTATTTCAAAGTGCTACACAATAAAGACTATTCCACAGTCCTTATGGTAAAGTCCAGGATAGTGATAAATGATGGCACCTTCTTGCAAGGAGAGGAATAGGATGAGCTGATAAAGGTGAACATGCTGAAATATGATTGTCCAGTTCTCAGTAAGTGCTTTTATAGATCACATGCCTGATAAGAAAGTATTGGTAAGTAGTTTATTGGGATGGAAAATGCATGGGGACATTATCAGTCATGTTCTTGTAGAACTGCATACTTCTTGACTGAAACTACTGCATCCACCTGAGGAAATCCTTCTAATCATTGCATGAGAAGGTCCCAGTACAACAAACCATTTAAACTTGTAAGTCAATATTTAGTTGAATGCAGGGGACCACTGTACAGGAAAATATAAACAAGTCTTTATGGAAAGAATTCAATGTCCTTTCTGCAAGTCTGTGTACAACATGAGATCACAGTCTGACAAGAAACTTGAGAAGTAAAAAACTGAATAAGAAGAATTAATCTAATTTTGTATCTTCATCAAGAGATCAAATATCAGAAAAAGTGCCTCAAAATGCTGGGGGTGGAGGGATCAAGGACAAGTCAAAATCTGCTTTATAAATTTGAAGGAGAATGGGAGTAAATGTTGCATTAAGTAAACACGCAAATAAGATGTAAAATTTTGAGGCAGCGCCATCTCCATCAGATGAATGGATATTGCAACTGCCCCTAAGTCATTACTGGGGGAAGGATTTAGACCAACTGTGAGAGTCACACAGCTCACCCAGGAAACTAATCAGTTTCTTGAATTGGTGCCTGCCAAAATCAGTGCTGAGATCCACTGTGTTAGTGTGGCCTTGCTTCTGCAGAGGCTGCTAAAGCAACCAGAATACTTTGTAGCAGAGGGAACAGATAACAATTACTATCGGCTCTGAGTAGCCAAAAAGGCCCTTTTGATGCCTTTCAACACATCCCATTTCCCAGCAATGACCGTGATCTCATCATCAAGAGGAAATAACTTCCCAGCCCTTTTGTTTTGAACAGATAAAGCAAACAGGAAACTCAGTTACCTTGCTCCCAAGTCTTTTGTCATTCATGTCACTTCTTCCTGCCTATTGTCTATTTTGGGAGAGAAATATTGAAGAAAATTGCTCTTTCAAAAAGTTCAGGTTTTGCTGTTTTTACACAGGCAGCTCAAGCCTTCAGTATCTCACTGGCTTCTTCCTCCTTCTACCCTCATGTGTAAAGGGAGGATTAGAACAGGAGTGTTCACAACATCTGGTTTTTTTAGTTGTTGCCTTTCCTTCCTTTTAACCAATGGCTGTTTTTCACAGCACAGAGAAATGGTTTGGGAATAATCTGTAGTGACAGCCTGGAGTCTTTTGACAGTGGGAACTGGGCATGCAGGAGCAGCACCCCAGCAGGCTTTTTACTATTTAAATTGACCATCCAGGTGTCTGAATTCACAGAGAATTTCATACAGTCCCCAAAATTTCCTGTTGTTTTCAGAAAATTTAGAGATATTAATTGAAACAAACAAAAAACCCCAAAAAACCCCAAAAAAGAGGAATTCTTGTTTGTGTGATAAATGTGAGGATAGAAGGATTTTATGTTTCTGTCACACTGGTGTATGAAACAAGGGAAGGAAAGAGGAAGGAAGGAAGGGAAGGGAAGGAAAGAGGAAGGAAGGGAAGGGAAGGAAAGAGGAAGGAAGGGAAGAGAAGGAAAGAGGAAGGAAGGGAAGAGAAGGAAAGGGAAGGGAATGTGAGCATAAGAAAAAACTTTTGCACAGAGATGGCACCCTAAAAATGCCAGTGGTTTCTGTGTATGATGAGCTTCAGGGAGCTGGAAACTGTGGCGCAGAAATGTCATAGTTTTGTTGCTTTCTTAGAGATTTTTTTTTTTTTTAATGCCAGCATCATGGCAGCCAACAAGGAAAAGACCAAGATAAGGGTGCTCTGATCAGAGAACTTTCTATACTTACCCTTTCCACCAGTCATATTTTCCCAGGGGAAAAAATATAAGTGTGAAAGTATAAGAAATTTCCAGACACATCATATGAATTACATTATATTTATGGAAGGTAAATCAACTAAACACTTCCAACTAGTTTAGTTCCCACCCCATCTCTCTAATTTTACAGCCACATAGCTGTCTTCAGGTGTTTAATTTATTTCCATTAATCTCCATCTATCTTTTGACACTGGAAAAGATTTCCTGGTAAGTCTATAGATAATCATTCCTTTATGGTAACATTCAAGAGTAATAACCCCATAGTCATGCATACTTGGTTTCATATGCATTAAGGACAACAGTTTTGAGAGGTGTTTCACATTCTTAAGTCCCCTGAAAACAGAGGAAATACACATGAAGCAGAAACACCTCTGTTTCTTTTCAGAATAACACGGTGTTTAGTTCAACTACAGATTCAGATGACCCCAGAACAGACTTCAGTTTCATCTGAAGTAAGCAGGAATACTCTCACCAGGCAAATCAACATCATAAATTATAAGCACCAAAGAAAGGTTTCTCTGTGTATCAGAGGTGTACCCATGTGACAGCAGTAATGCAGTACTATTCTGTCTTTTTTTTTTTTTAATTTTCTCCTGTTTAAGACAGTAGCCTTGTGTTTTTCCAATAATCCTCCACTTGCAGCCTCAAATTCCAGACTGACAGACTAAACTTTGCTATGTGAAGGATGCTTCAGTAATCATATAAATCTTTGTATGTGGTGCAATACTTAGCCCAGATAATGTTTCAGAGGCCATAAGAGAAATAAAATCTTAAGGCTGACATAGGATGAAGTGCTCACTGAAGTCATTATAGTGAGCACTGAGGTGATTCCCCACTGTAATGTTAAATCTGCTCCAATTCCACCAATTCAACAGCCTCTGGCAATACCACCGCTTGGTTTAATTATTATGAGTAGCAGTTTATGAATGTCTTGAATTCTGCATGATGGCAAAGATGCTTTATGCCGAATACAATGTTCTATTTGGTGCAATCTGTATTTTTAAATTCAGTTCATGACTTGTTTTGAGCCAATTCAGAGTGAAATTGTTTTCAATTTTTCATTTTAGCCAAGCAATTGAAAAAACAGCTCTTGAGCCTTACCACTCTGTTGCCAGGCACCAAATTGTTCAGTGATGACTTACAGACTGTTATTGCTTTGAAGAAATTGGTCAGTCTCTGAACTGACTCTTGTTTGAAGTTACTCACAATCTATTCATGTCAAATAGAAAAAGACAAAACCAACTAGATATTAAATAAGTTTTCAAATCCACAATTATTTACTCAGGTGCTTTTGTAACAAAGGAAAACGTGCTGACAGAACCAACATTCAAATAAAGATATTTAAACATGACATGGTTTAGATACTGCAGCAACAACTGCTCTTTAAAACCAGGAATCAGGAGAAACATTGTATGGTCATGGGTTGCAGCACTCATTCTCCTACTTTTTCTTAATTTAGTAATTGCTGTATCCCATCTTTTCAGACCATCATGAGGGAGAACTCAGAAGGAAGATCTTTCACCTTACATAGCAGAGCAGTTTGAATTGGCCAACTCACAGCTCATTATCTAAGGAACAGCCACACTAAACTCCATGTCCCTGCATCCCAGGCCACAGACTGATGCAGCTTTTCCTTCTTAAACTACTCACAGTTCTCTGTTCATTAGGTACTCTGCTGCCTCTCAAGCAGAAGACCTGGGAGGAGCCAGTTGTTTGGCACAGAGACTAAAAGAATCAATGTGTTTTTTGTGGAGCAAAAGGAGAGTGAGAGAGAGCACAGGAGTAATAGCCTTTTGACAAGTCAGCTTCACAGCTTTTGTTTCCTCTCTCCTTTTTATACTTAGCTACATGACTACACTTTCCACAGTGTCAGAGCAGCTTTGGTATTATTTTGGGGCTTCTTATATTGCTGCGTAACTCCAGTCTATACCAGTGCTCTTCAGTCTGTGGTCTGCAGAGATGCTATGGACTATTTCTTAATTTGGGATAGTGGAATATGGAAAATTTGAAACACTAGAAACCATTTCCTAAGGCAATTCATAAAATTAACATATTATTAGTTGTGCAAATTCACTGTCTCAGGTTTAAGAACTCAGTAATCTCCCAGCTGCAAGACCAGGCCAGGATTTCTCCACTTCTGCTGATGCCATGCCCAACTGTCAGACCTTTTGTATCAGTATCACCCAACAGGTAAACATTTCCTTTACAACTGTCACACACCATGTTCCTGCCTTTTAAAAGATTTAAAAGCTCACTAGCAGACAATGAATTTTGTTTGAAAAACATGCCTATCTTCTGGCTCCATTCTTGACTGAGAAACTGCTTATATTGGTTTTCCCTCAAGGACTCCACTTACTGTAAACACAATTAAAGCTAAACACATTATCTACTGTATATCATCATTAGAAATTGCCTTTTGCTTTTAGCTGTGCCTTTGGGTATAGTCTGTTCTAGACACAAGCCATCTCTCCGTGGTTTGGATGCTGTACTGCTATTGGCTGGCACACCAAGTGGGCTCAGAGGGGGACAGGATGGGGACTCAGGGTTCTACATTAATGTAGAAATATATCTTTGCATTTTCCTTCTGCAGCAGCCCTTGTTTTACAGTCATGGTGAGTGACTTTGTGAGGACTATGTGTAAAAGGCCTAAGTCAACATTTCCTGGCTTTGTCCTGGAAGTGACTTTTGCTCTCAGAGGATGGCAGCAGGACAGGCTACCAATAAAATATCCTTCCAGATTAACTGGGAAGGATAAAATTCTTCACACATGTGTGTGCTTGAGTAAATGCTGGTTTAGCTACACTACTTCCTCAGAAAAATGCTGGTTGTGGAGACAGACATAGGCTATGAACACCCCTCCTGCCAGCAGAGCTTGCTCTAGTCACTCCTTGGTACGAGAGAATGAGAGGGAGGATCCAAATCTGAACTCTCCAACTCTGGGTTGCTCATGTGTCTCCTCCCTTACCAGACTACTGAAATAACCAGAAGTATCTTCCTAAACAACAAAAAAGATCTGACAGGAGGCTTTTTGGATCCGTAAAGATACTCTTCATTTTCTCAGGCTCTCTTGTCCTTCTCTCCACACTGTTTCACCCTAGCAGAGCCCCATGATATGCTCTAATGCAAGAACATTGTATTTAAGAGCAGAGCAGCCAGGTGATGAGATCAGGCAGAATGTGGCTGATCAGCCTGTGCAAAAAGCAGTGATGAAGCAACATCTGGGTCTTTCTCTGCCCTCAGTCATATAATTTGGGTTTTGTCGATTCTGCTGAATAATGCTGTTACAACAATCCACAGACAGGGTGCAGGGGCAGATGGGAAAATGTAACTCAGCTGACAGACTGGGGGGAAAGAAAAAAAAGAAGAGAAAAGAAAAAAAAATTAACATTTCTGGGCTTCCCAATGCACTGGCCTATCTGATTGCTCATTAGCCATTGAGAGCAGCACTGAAACAACAGCAGAGCAAGAGAAATACTTTTATTTGCTCTACAGAAAAATATATGTATTTCAAAACAATGGCACTGGCTGATAAATTAATCATCCATATTACTCTTTTCTGAGAAATAAAATTAATTGGAGGCCAGGGACAAATGGGTCAGGCAAAAAGACTAGGCTCAGCAAGGAAAGGATTTTTTTAATCTTGAAATTTCTTGCATAATTTGTTTGTTACTGTCTTTATTGATAAAGGCATCAGGAAATGGATCCATTATAAAATATTGCTCTGACCAGTATTTTTGCAAGAGTTAATGAGAGACACAGTAATGCAAAGCATTCCCAGAGGTACGTAGCCTAAATTACTACTGCTTAATTTTTCTCTCTTTTTTTTTTTGAGAATAAATACTCCCACCAATCCAAGTGGGGCTGCTCAAGTGAATGAATTTAAATGAACCACAACATTTAAAGCATTCTGTGTTTACATGAACCTGCTCTCTGATTTGTCACTTGCATGAATTCCTTAATGCTCCAAAAGTCAAACCATTTGGTTAGAATCTGCACCACTGGGGCTCTTGTCTGTCAGAAATCTCTGAGAAACAGAGCACCTCATGTATAGCAGTGAAAATTCTCCTAAAAGCAGTACCTAGGAAAAGACAGATCTGGGGATGAGCAAGGCTGACTGTGCTCTGGCATGCTTGCTGCCCCAGTGTCACAGTAACAGCACTGTTACTGAGTGTTCATATTTTCAGTCTTTGAAGGAAGGACTGCTCATGTCAGTAACATGGCTTTGGTGAAAGGCAAAGAAATGATGAACCTCTTCACCAGGGACAGATTTTGCAACTTCTCTCTGCACACAATCCTTATTTGCCCAGAGATGCAAGGCAGGCAGCAGAGACAAACTTGATTAATTTTTACATAGGAAAATACTTCTCTCTACAATGATCTTTAAGTAAAATTTACTAAAGTGGTGCTTTAGTACCTAATTCCCATTTAAAGTAGGAAGCATGCTTGTGTATACTGGGATCATCACATAAGCATTTCCTTTTTGCCTGATGAGGGGTCAGAAGAGATGTTTTGGGAGTATGACTGGGATGCTCAGTTGTGACACAAAGCTAAGGAGTCTTTCTCCAGACTCTGCTTCAACTCAGGTCACTTCTAACTGAGTAACAGTTTCAACCCCTGACATAGCACAACTTGCTGCAGCTAACTCATGTCAGAGTTTCATGCTTAAGCAGTTCCCTGTATTTTCTTTTTTTCAGCCTAACATAACTCAAAAACACTAAAAAAATAAAAATGGTGTCATAGAGTTTCAGACTTCAAAACTAAGCTAAGCTGCATAACTGGGATATGCATCTTGTGTTCAAAATACCCTATTCCTGGCACAAAGACATCTTATTCTCTCTAATACTGCCTCCTAACAACACTGACACAAACCTGCTAGTTGTGGTACCCTAGTGCTATCTCCCTCTGCTGGGACCAACATTAGAGGGAACTTCAGAAAAAACCCAAGAACCTTAGAGCACAATGACTCTGGCTTATTTTTTTGTTTTCTCTTTTTCTTTCTATACAGTCTCAAAGAATCATCCAGGACAATCCCCAGCTCCTGAATTTACTGGACTATTTAACCTGGTCAGTATTTAAGGGTGTATAATTTCTGGTCTTTAGCCAGTGTCTTTCAGTTATATTACTATCACCAAACAAAGAGCTGTTCAATGGCTCTCTCAGTAATCCAGAAAAGTTTACTGTTCAGGTGAATGACATAGTTGCCCAGCCAGCTAGGTACCAAAGACTGTACACTATGCATGGGCAAAATATTTGCCTTTTCTTGCCAAAAAACCAAAGTGGATCAGTCTGGTTTTCATTTGACCATAGTGATCACAATTAGCAAATCCTCCAGAGTATATGACTGCTTTTTCATGCTTTATTATCTGCAGAATAAGAACTGCATTAAAAGGGGTAGAATTTCAGCAGTTATTTAGGATTGAAACTTGAAGTAGCAGAAAATTGCTTTAATCTACTCCACTGAGAACAAATGACTTGTAAATGCAGAAGGGGCATACACCAACAGAAGAATGTGTTTTCACAGCCCAACAGAAGAGCATTAAGCAAATTCTATAGTACAGTAAGTACCTTAACAACCATCCTACTTACAGCTGATTTCAGGATAATTGCCTCTCTGATCTCCTGTACTAGTCATGCACACCTTTAATCATCTGTAAGTCACTCCTGGTATAGTTCCAGGTATAGACTGATAAATAAATGAACATTGCTGAACAACACTTTCAGAGAACTGTTTCAGGCAAGAGTCTCTAACTTCCTCCACAGTGACCTATCATGTCTTTTGTTTCCACCAAGTAAAGCACTGCATATAAAGTAGGTGGGACCATTTTAATTAGCAAGAGCTTCATAGCTCAGCCACTGCTCAAGACTAAGCAACAGTCATTCAGATGTGAGAGGGCTCTGGGATCAAGTCCAAAACTAACTTTAAAGTTACCTAAAATATAGAAAAGAGAATTGTGGAGGACTGCAGGTTCTGGCCCAAACTTCAGCTCCACAAAAACCCCCACCTCATTCTGTCCCCACATAGATCATTTAACACATAGAAAGATTGTGTTTTGGATTAAAGACTTTTTGTGAGTGACTACTAGAGACAATACTGTTTCTCCTTATATTTTTGGTGGTATGGGTGGTAGAAGATCTAAATAGATAGCTCTGGGTTTTGGGAAGGGTTGGTTTGTTTTTGTAGGTCTAGCTAATTATTCTGTCTTGCCAGGTTTGTATTTGTTTGGTCACCTGCAAACTGCAGGTGGCAGCATCCAGTAACGCAGCTGCAGGGGAAACAACCCAGATGAAAGACATCCCAGGGTTTGGCGAGTTTAAATCTGTGTCCTATCCTGCAGGTGCTTTGGTATCTGTACAATTTCAGCCTATGGTTTCCATTTTAATACAATATTGATTCTAATAATTAGTGTATTGTTAACCTGTATTTTTTGACCTTTATGGTTTTGCTTTCTATATATTACTCTCACATTCTGATATAACTGTAGTTGCGTAATTTGCAGATAATTTGCATATATTACTCGTTGACCAACACATCTTCACCAATACCCGAGCCCCACAGAAAAGCTGTTTTGTTTTTCCTGCTAAGTACAGAGGAAGAGGAACTGATCTTCTCCCTAAGTGGAACCTCTTTTCTGGCAGATTTTTGTTAAGTGCTCTGCAAGCTCAATCAAGACAAAGGTCTAAAAAAAGAGACATGTGATCACCTACTGTAAAAAAGTGAATATATATTTCCTTATACAATCAATTTTCTACTTACCGAGCAGCTGAAGTAATCTTCCATAAAAGTATCAGCATAGGAGTTTCAAGAATGTGGAGCACTTTCAGGAGTTAACTGACTGAGATTCATATCTTTGGTTATGTCAGTAGTTCAGCCTTAAACAACCACATTTAATAGCAGCTGTGCTGAGTTTTTTCTCTTTTAGATATAATACTCTAGCATACTTCTTCTTTCAAGTGAAAAAAAAAAAATGAAGGAAGTTCCAGGAGTTCAAGATTTAAAGTTACATTCTTTTCCTTGAAAAAAAAAATCAGCACTTGCGACTGGTCTTTGCGAAGCCTGTGCAAATTCAACACAGTCTTTGCACGGGAATGGATATTTTTGGCCTCTTTAAACTATGTTCAATCTCTTCTGCATTGCCCCCTTTCATAATGAAACCAAGGTAGAGTTCTAGGGACAACTGAAATACTGAGATACTTATTCTTCTGACTGCACCAAGGTTTGTAATTAGACAATAATTTATCTTCTGACCACATACTCTTTCTTATAGCAGAAATATCCCTGGCTTCCAAGTCAGTTCTAGCAAGCAGCTCTTTGCAGCATCTTAGCCCTTACTTGGCTATGGATAACAAACATTTCACAATGACCCCAAGGGTTAATGGTCCAGTCCTCTTCCTTCTTAGATCAGTATGATCAAAATATGATGATCTGGCAGGTAGTTTTGTTTTATGTGTCACATGGAAGGAAATCCTGTTGGTTCCCATTGCCTAGAAAAGTCAGAAAGCCCATTAATTCAAGCAGAAATTTTTACAGCTCTTGGACATGCCAAACATATCCCAGTCATGATCACTGGTGTCAGCACCATGCTCATGCCAGCAGCTTGGGCTTTGTCCTCTCTCCTCAAAATTTCTCAGTCCTGTATTTTTCCAGTCTGTGAGTTTATTCCTCCATGGTTCCATCTCCAGCAGTTGTTGAGGTGTGATAATAACCAGTAGATGCAATTTCTTTCTTATAGCAGGATTTCTCTGTTGTAGTTTTCGTGCTGTGGTCCATTACTGCAAGGCATGATGAGCTCAGAAGTAATCTTGCAGCTCTCAGCTTGACATCCTGGAGCCTTGGCTGCCTTGTCCAAGCCAAACTGTGTGGTGCCAGGTTGAAAGCACAAATATTACTGTTGGTAGCAGGGATGTATTAGCATGAAAGTAGAATTTTTTGTGAATGTGAGGACTTGACTTGTCAGCTAACAGGACAGAGTATCCCCTTGAAAACCATTATCAACCAAGCTCACCAAAAAGAGCAAAAATTAACATACTTTAAATAACTTCTCCATCAATTTTGAAATATTGTCTCTGACTTTTCCTCATATGCTACTTCAAAAACACGATTTTCAAATTCCAAGTTTTGATTGTGGATATTTTTCAACATCCAAAAAACCCCCAAACCCAAAGAAAAAACTACATTTTTCATAAATTTATTCCTTGCAAACCAAGGAAATGTTCACTAATTTACCTGTTATTCAGTGATTAACTTTGAATTAAACTACTAAGCTTTTTCTGCTTCACATGGTCCACGTGTAAGACTTGTGTGAATCCTACAACCACCTTTTTGACACAACAGCTTTTATAAATCACTACTTTAGCGCTACCAACAAAAGTAAGCAAGGGTCACCACTGTGACTGGGCACCTGATCCAGCTATAGCAGGCTGAGGATCCAGATTAGATGAGCTGCACAGTGATTTTTCAGATTTAGATGGCACGTTTTCTAGATGGATATGTACATTCCTGCATGGCTCTTTTCTAGATCTTCTTTTAGTAGGCAAATTACTAGGAGAAGCTTCTGTGTAATTTTTCATATTGAAGATAATTTTTCACTTGGAAACCAATGCATACAACTGGCTTCTGCTTTGTTTGGAACTACTTGCCAGGTGTCACAGATATTTGGAGATCATAGAATCATAGAATCACAGAATTGGCTGGGTTGGAAGGGACCTCAGAGATCATCAAGTCCAACCCTTGATCCACTCCCCCTGTGGTTCCCAGCCCATGGCACTGAGTGCCACATCCAGGCTCTTGTTAAATATCTCCAGGGATGGAGAATCCACTACTTCCCTGGGCAGCCCATTCCAATGTCTGATCACCCTCTCCGTAAAGAAATTCTTTCTAATATTCAACCTAAACTTCCCCTGGCACAACTTGAGACCATGCCCGCTTGTCTTGTTGAAAGTTGCCTGGGAAAAGAGCCCAACCCGCCCCTGGCTCCAGCCTCCTTTCAGGGAGTTGTAGAGAGCAATGAGGTCTCCCCTGAGCCTCCTCTTCTCCAGGCTGAACACCCCCAGCTCCCTCAGCCTCTCCTCACAGGACTTGTGCTGGATCCCTTCCCCAGCCTGGTTGCCCTCCTTTGGACCTGCTCCAGGACCTCAATCTCCTTCCTGAACTGAGGGGCCCAGAACTGGACACTGTTATCCTTCTTGTGTAATTAGTGTTCTAAGAAGTATGTTACATTCAGATACCAAACAGGACAGGCAAGTTTCCAGTCAATAGGACATGTGGTCAGCTAAAGTAAACTGGAACTTTAATTGGAAGAGGAATTTTTTCTACCTGCACTGTATTTATGGTAGACAGTAACAGGCACATTCACAGACATTGACATTTCTTGACTTAAAAAACATGTCCAACCCTAGATACCATTTACTGCAAATAAATCTCTGCTGGTATAAGCAGGGGGGAATTGTGTGTACACAGTCTCAACTTTTTATATCTGGAAAGATGTTTCAGAATTTTCTCCAGCCTTTATTACAAAAGGACCTTTATTCATTGTTAGTTTTCCAGCAGCAGAGAAGCTATATCAACATATGGGTTATATGTAATAAGATCTAAATGCAATTTTATTTTTGCCACACTTAACAAAGATTTCTGTTAAGCAGGCTAGACTGTGAACACAGAACAGAAAAAAAAGACAGTTGTGCTTCAACAAACTTACGAACTATTTAATAGGAAGCAAAGAGAGGAACAGCTCTCACAGTCTATTCACCTGCAAGTTTGGAGCACACGGTGAGCTAGTTGGCTGAGGCCCTCCTAAAATCAATAAGGAGATACAGAAAACTCTAATGTACATAAATTTACTCCTCATATGTGGTGTGAACAAGGCCTGGCCAAGGAGGAAAGCTGCTGTGTGCTGTCCTTTGTCCTTGGGATGCTCTTAGTCCTGGGCCAGGCTCCAAACCACCCCAACCTTTCACTGGGGCAGCTTTCCCCATGACACTGCCCTATATTTAGGCCTTTGTAGTGCTTGAAATCCAGAAGTGCTCTGGCTCCACCATCAGCTATGCAGGAATCCCTGAGAGAGGTTTTAAAGTCTGTGTCACACACAATGATCCCTGTGATCTCAGCTCCTTAGTTACAACATCCACAATCAGAACTAAGACAGACATTCAATTGCACAGAGGAAAAAAAAAATAATCTTGAATCCAGTTGTCCCATCATATGATAAGACAGGAGAGAAGCCCCTAAATAACCATCAGTGTGTATTCTACCTGCACAAGAGGCTATCCTTTGTGATTACAGGAAAAGCAATCAGTTCTGATGGACTAATTCATAATGATTGTTACACCCTTGTTTATTTCTGATAGCATACATGATATTCAGAGGACTGATAATTATTCAAGAGGACTGATACTTCCTTTCTCTTTGCCAAATATCACACAGCTTCTCTTAGAGTGAAAGTGTAGTTAGGTTTGCAAAAGAAAGCCAGAGATAGGCATGCAAACAGAAGTTTCAAAGTACTCACTTGCCCCATAGACTGAAGGATCACAGTAAAATTGGTTTAGGGAGGTAGGCATGTATGGCAAGAGACAAGAGGATCTCTGTATCCTTTCATCTCACCTGTAATAAAGGCTGAGGATGTGAGAATACGTGCATGCCCAGTGCCACCTGGAACAGGTGAAATGGACCTGGCTTTCAAGTTAGTGCCTGCCTCCTGTATGCCTGTAAACAGCCCTAGGAGTTACATAGCTTCAGATCTTTCACAAGTATCAGATTGGCAGTATGTTCAATATATTAAAGCTGGTCTAAATATTTAAGTACCTAAGACACCCTATACCACAGTAATTTCTTGCACACAAGCTCTTTTAGAGGCACACATGCTTTCAGCACTTTTTTTCCTTTACTCTTCAGGGAAAAAAAGACAACCCTCCCTGAAATGGGCCCTTTCTCCCACAACTCCATTTCACATTTAGTGGTAGTTTCTCTGATTGCAGTGTTACAGTCACTGAAAAGCAAGGAATGAAATATTTCAGGGCTAGGGATTAGCATCTTCACAACATACTCAAGAAGATTACACATAATTATTAAATTAACATTTTAATACATAAACAGAAAAGAGGAGAACACTCAGTAATGTTCAGAGAAAAAAAACCCAGTCTCATAAAAATTGTATAGTCTCACAATATCCTGCCATAAAGGAATATTAATCTGATATGCAACCACAGCCATCCTAAAAACTATCTTTAACCAACTTTATCAGATGTTTCTATGAGCCAGCTAGAACCCAGCCTGTGCCCAGAGCTGAAGTTCAGATTGCAAGGGACTATCTCACAAGCATAATTTTACAGATATGTAGCTGTCATTTGTATATAAATAATACTAATAAGGGGACTATCCTTAACTCCATTTTGTTCCACGGGTGTCACTGTTTTGGCACTTCCTTCTTTTCTTTCTTCAGTATATAGTGTTTTCACTAGGCTCTGAAACACCTTGTCTAGGAATGGCAGGTTGCAGACTGAACATGCAAGGACTAAATCTGATCCAACATCTGTCTACACTGACAGGTGAGTTCTACTGTGGAACTCCTAAAAAGTTAAGATAACATTATGTGTTTCTCTCATGCCAGCAGGACATTCACTAACACAGATGATGATAGCCAAAGGTGTGTTCAGATACTCTCTCTATATTTTGTAATGTTCTGTGATTTCCTCTGAGTTCAGACAAATTCACAATACACCAGCTAGAGCCTCAGAAGGCTCATTACTCATTCTATTAATTATATTATTCTGTTCATCAACATCATTACTTTATTCTTTTCATCAGTGCAAAGCTTGTCATGATTGAACACAGATAAGAACTTACAGATAAAAACTTACAGATGTTTCTAATGTGCTAACAGAGGGTCAGATTTTTAAGGATGAATTTGTTGTTGAAGGATTTGAGGCAAGTTTCGACTGAAAAACTTAGGCTGATGTTTATATCTCACAGGATCCATGAGTTGCTAATGACTTCCTCCACAAGGAACAGAATGAGTAAAAACACAGATAGAGTGAGAGTGTGTGGTGAGTTACCTTTGCTAAAAGCCAAATTCCCACCCAGCCACTTGCTTGAATTAAAAATAGGAATAACAGTAATGAGAATGCTCCTGGGGTCAAGATGAAGACAAGAGGATCACTTACCAATTACCATCATGGCAAAAAAGAGTTAACATGGAGAAAAATGAAAATAATTTATTGCCAATTAAAATAAATAATTTCAAGTAGTGGGAAACAAAAGGACAAACTTTGAAACACCACCTTTCCTTCCCCCTCTCCCAGACTTTGCTTCACACCTGACTTATCTACACATCCTAAGTGCTGCAGGGGAAGTGGAGGTTTCAGTCAGAACACAGCGGTTCTTCTCTGCTAGTCCCTTCTCCTCACAAGTTACCTCTTCTCCACCATGGTGTCCCCCAGTACAGTCTCATTCCTTTTACTTATCCCAAACTTCTGCCTCTTCAACCTACTTTTACTACTTTTACTATTTGTTGTGTTTATACATTATAGTTATACTTCTTGACTTTTAATCTCATCTCTGCCTTCACATTAAATCCAAATATCCTCCATTCCCTACTATGGGAGTGATCTCTCTTCTCCATCAGAAATGACTAGTCAGTCCTGAGAAATAAAGCCTTTCATAAGAAATGTCAAAATAATGTATCTCCTTCATAACTCCCCAAAGCATTTCAGCTTCAATCAAGAAGCTTTTTGACATCTCTATGAAAATTAAGTTGTGTAAGAGTATCATGATGACTCTGTTTTCCCCTTTAGACAGAGATAATGCAGAGAAGTGGATAAGTTGCCCAATATCATACAGGAAACCTGTGAGAGAGCAGAAACTTGAAATGAAAAAAAATAGGATTAGCCACAGTCTGACATTCTCTCATATTTTTGGTTTAGCCTAGAGATATGCCTCTTGTCTTTTGAAGGTGATGGGATGTAAAACACAGTATGTACATAGTGTACAAAGTGCTGAACCTTCATTCTTGCCAGTGAGGCAAATCTGAGCAAGTGCTGTGTACCTGGTCCTTCAAGTCCAGATGAGAGAGACAGGTGATGTGCTCTCACCATTAACACCATCCACTGACAACAAATCATCCATTAACAAATTAAAATCTCTCTTACCAGAACTTTCCATGTTATGGTGACAAAAGGAGGATGAAAAGTTGAGGCATGAAAAGTTGAGGCATGAAAACTGTTCACTTCTTCCTTCCCATTGGCAGTTTCTCAGCTGTACTTGAGTTCAAAAACTATTTTGCTAATTATTGTGCAATCCTGACCTCTCAAGGTCAGGGGCTTCCTGCACTGCTGAAGGTATTTCTTGAGTAAGACTTTGTTTGCCCAGGAGCCAAGGAAATGGCATGTTTTGAGCCAGTGATGCAAGTCCCAAAGGCAAACCCAAGGCATCATGCTCTCTCCTTGTAGGGAGCACTGCGGATGGGGTCCTCTTGTGGAGAAAACTCATTGTGCAAAACAGTTCTGGAGCTGGTGTGGATGAAGCAAAAATGACTCTTTCATCATCCTCTGTGATGGTTTGTAAACCACCATGGGTTATGGTACACACTTTTCTCTCCATTTTCCTCAAGTTATTCCTGCGATGTTTTGAATCATCTCCATCTAGCTTTCAGGTTAGCACAAAATAAAATTTCTGGGATACTGGAAAACTACATGTGAAAAAACTGGTGCAAGCCTGTCACACAACATTCTTTCTGCTGCAGAGCAGGTGTGAGCTGTAGGCTGACGAACTGGGGTAATTATACACTGTCTACCAACCTGACTCGCTCCCATTTTCAACTGGGTACGCTGCTGAAGCACGACAGCAGATCATGTCACTGGTCATGTCTGCTGCTTGCTTTCTGAGACAGCCACATTGCAAAGACCTGGATGAAGTGATCAACTTTTGAAGCGCTTTTGCTCCACAGATTTGCCACAGCTACCTGAAGGTAAGAGTTTTCAAATTATTTGATATCAATACTTAGTTTACTCCTTAGGAAATACAGGAGGTGGCCAGGACTAAATGACAGTGAGCTCAAGAAGTGTGACTGCTCTGTCTCTCGGCTGTAAATGTTAATTCTTTACGATTAAACTGTCAGGCTTTCAAAATCTGCAAGCTCTCTCTCGTGTTCCTAAAATCTGGAGGCAAAGATTTTTCTCAAGATATTTTAATGTTCTTCTAGAACAGACCAAAGATGAAAAACAGGAAAACTAGCTTTCTGATAAGGTGAAGATGAGAACAGTAATAAGAATGAGAAGTCAATCCAATGCACCATAGGGAAGGGCTTAGCTCACACATAAAAGTAGGGCACAGACCTGCTTTCTTCAAAGTTAATTCAGAATAACTTTTTACAAGTTGCCAAACCAGGCCCAGATGCTACCCAGCATGTTACTTAAGCAGTTCTATCAATTTTCAACTGAAAGACAAGTTACAGACATTATTTTTAAATGGGTACAAATGAACTGCTGGCTACCCACGATTCAATGGTGTTGGTAAAAGGGTGCTAACCCATAAAAAAATTAAATTGAAAGATTGCAAACATCAAATTTTAAGGTAATGGTGAAGTGCTGGAAACAACTGTGTAAGGCTGCCCTCAATTCTGACAGCTGGAAGGGAACATGAAAGACAAAATTGTGTCAATAGATGACAAAGGCTAAACCTAAACTCATAATTTCCTATCTTCTGCTTTTTGCTCAAGTTTTAAGCCAAGACAGAACCAAATGACCAAATGTGTCACTGCAAAGTAGTGCAGTGTATACAACAGTGTTAAGCAAAACCAAGACTAATTAATTTGTTCATTGTCACTGTTGCAGAACAGGAACTGGGCCTGTCATTTTTTCCAGTCCAGGTTAATGCACAAACCACTGGGCAATACTTCCTTTTAGTGGTTAGTACTCTATTTTTGAAGGGTAATTGGGGAGGGACAAGTTCTAATGCAATGCCAGGACCGAGCTGTGCTCATCCTTCAGAATAAGGGCCTTTTAAATGTGAGGGAAGGTGGCTGGCTGAAGGAAGCAAGGGATTATACCTCAAACAGTATATTAAAGAACAAGATTTAAGAGATGTGTTTGGTTTGCATCAAAGGTTAACAGAGAAATCAATGATGGAGATTAGTCAGTATTTTAATTAATAACCTTCACTGAAATTTAGAAGCGGATAATAAAATGTATGAATGAAGAAACAAATTACAAAACCTGAAAATCTGTACACAGAATGAGAAAACCTAGAGAACTGCTGTGAAAGAATTTGAATGTATTAAAATACTACAAAGCAGTGCATTTAGAAAATTATATCAGGAATTTCAGTTACAAGCTGAGAGTGCATTAGTACAAAATGACATTAGAAAACAAAGACCCTCTGCTGGTTAATGATAGCATAAATACAATTAGCATGATGTGGCTGTGGAAAAAGTGCTGCTAAGTTATTCTAAAGACAGTATTTCCATTATACATGACATTGATACCATTATATAGGCTAAGGACAGAGATCATTGGCCACTCATGGCCAAGAAGGAAAAATTAACTGTACAGAAATGAGAAGGACTCAGCAAGTTTGCACAGCCCCGTGAAGGAAAGGCTGCAAAGAGACAGGAATATTCTCCCTTGAAGGGAGATAGTTTTTCTATAAAAGCGTAATGCTGCCATGATAACAAACAGGGATAAACTATTATAAATTATTTTAGGCTAGTAGGTTGGTGAAAGTTTACAGTAATTTCAACTCTTCAGAGGCAAGAGAAACAGGAGCAGTAATTGTACTGAATTATAGACTGGAGTTTCCTGCTGGAAGGAATAATCTAACATAAAAATGTCTGACCAGCAACAGGACTGAAAAATCCAGGGAGTCCCTGCCTATCCAGCAGCCTTTTGAATCCAGTAGGCAGGGCCAGGATGCTCACCTGCATGCACAAGTGCTGCTGCTGCATGTGCAAGCTCAGTAAGCAGGTGAGCAGCCCTCTGGGCACACATCACAGTAAATGAACACTGGGATGCACTTTAAAACAAAACAAAAAAACAAACCACAAACCACCACCCCCAGAGCAATCAACCAAAACAAAACCAATCCTTCAAATGTTCCAAATCTCAAATCTCTTCTCCCAGTGAAGGAAAAGGTTTCTCTTCTGAGGAGGTGTCTTTCATTACTAGCTGAAAAGTAGAATTAACTGATTCAGAAATTGAAATTGTCTCATATATGTAGATGAAAGGGCTAAATGCCCAAGAACTAAATGAGTGATGACAAAACAAGAACACATTACAACAACAAGCCAGCAGATCACTGGTAAAAACTGCATGAAATCTGATGGTCACTTACTGTAATGTTTTACATTTAATCTTCCAAAATACTTCCAAAAGCTAATCTTCCAAAGTTTTTCAATTTACTACTCTATCTTATTCAAATACCTGAATCACTTATTCTTTCCTCCTAAATTCCATGTTACCTTTTTTCTGCCTTTGCTGAAGTCAAAGGCAGATCCCACACTAGCAACACCAGGAGCTGAAATAGAAATTAACCATTTTTCTTATAAAGTTACTGCTTCCTGTCTTGCCTGAGATGCTGGATGCCATCCTGCTACATGATGCTATGGCCAAATATGAGAAACTCCTGCCAGATGACACCATACCTATCCATCCCTTGTTGCCAACTGTAGTTCAGACAGGGCAAAGAGACAGATCTTTGCCAGTTCAGTCCCTCTCTCATATATCCATATTGTCCCTTCATTTTCTCCTCCACTCCCACAACTGGTAGGTATGGGATGCTGTTTCATCCATGTCTGAATCTTAGGAGCAGCTTTGTTGCCTCAAATGGAGGCAACAAATGGAACAGAGAAAGTCCAGTGCCAAGCACTTTTGAAAACGTTTTAGAAACTTCATTTGGAATCTGCAGCATAAGGCAAACATTTAAGCTTCTTGCTAAAAGCTTTCAGTTAAGTAAAGAAAAAAAAAATTAGTAAAACCTGATAAGCTTTTCCAGAAGTATCACATAATTTTTTTAACTGGGCCAATCTACTTCTGAGTAAAAACTGCAACTGAACAGAATACTGAGGTAATGGAAATGTTACCTGGACTTGAAAACACATGCACCAGCCAAAACCCATCTGCCTCCTCTCCTTTTCAAACTATAATTTCTGATTCTGAATGGAGAAGAAATAGTACTGCAGCAAACTTCAATTTTCAAATGAAATTGTTAATACTTCATTGGCACAGGCTCTTAAGACTAAAACAATGATGCATAAGCACTCAAGTAACGAGATTTCTGAAATGACTGTCAAATACCTCTCACTTTGTGTTCTGCTGAGCTATATCTAAGTCAAAACAGACATGAATCCCACAGGACTTTCCAATCTCATTAATGCTTCTATTTCAAACACCACAATGTCACCCCTGATAAAATGTTTGTGGGAAAAGCATATTTCCAGCAAACTTGAAATCAAAATGAAAAAAATATTTATTAAAAGTGAAAAATTCTTTTTATAGACAGGACTGTCTTCTGACCACCACTGCAAACATACAGCACCTGAAAAGCTTTTCTGAAAAATATCACAAAGAGGGGAGGAAAGTCATTCTCTTTGCAACTATTTGAACCATGCATGGGAGTCCAAATGACCAGTTTGCCAGAATGCCTGAAAAGATTGGTCTTCCATCTGTCTCAGCTTCCCATTTACAAAGCATCAATGACAGTGCCCGTGCCTCTCTGCAGGCACGCCTCAAACTCTTCTCATCCATAGGATTATTTAGGTGTCAGAGCCATTCAGGAAAAAACATTCAGAGGTGCAGGCAGAGCCAGAGAGCAGGGCCCTGCTATGAAATCTTGCAGTTCAGCAGCTTTACTTGGCTGCATGATGACTGCTCTTCACACCAGAACACAAGTGCCTGGAGCAAATTGAGAGGAAGATGGAAACTGCCACTGCCTGCTCTCCCCTAGGACATGTCCTTCCTATAATATAAAAGCTTTGCCATTTCCACCTTCTTCTCCCTGAGTTGTCTCTTTGTGTATATGCCTTAGAGTGTGATTTCCTTTATTTTTCTTTAAAAGTAATTTTCATAGAACTTAAAGTGAGCTTTATTTTCCAGTGCAACCCGGATGATACCCATATGTAGAAGGGACTGAGACTTCAGAGGAGAGAAGGCACAGACTTGTTTCAGTGTCCCTGGGACTATATATTCCTGCTTGCAGATCAAGCACTTTGCTGTTGTTTGAGTCAGTCTTGAGTGCTTCAGATAAACCAAGCCCCCACCTCAGATGTGCAGAAACATCTGCTCTGCCCTCACAGTTTGCTCAGTGAGAACACAACTTACATCAACTTTCTAGCTGCTAAATGTGGAACTCCTAGATGTTACTGCTTTCTGGAAAGGAGCTTATAGGACATTTTCCCTGCTCTTCAGGAACTGCTACTTGATAATTCTCCTCACAGCTTTTTCCTGTGGGGCTGCTAACACTGTTTTCTCATGTACCTTCCTCTCCAGCAGATGATCCTATCTGAAAGAAGAGAGGAAAGTCTCTAGCTCTAATCTATGGCAATAACACAGGTTTGGGGATCACAGGCCCAAAGAGCTCTCAGGCATGGTTGCAACCAAGAATTGAGGGTAAACACTTATATGCCAAATGGAAGTGTCTACTGAGTTGCACAGAACACTCTACAGGATGCCTTTTGTGGACCTCTGGACTTGCAGCATTCAGGCTCTAAGGGTATCTAACCCCCTGGTGCTTTGTCCCACACAAGTTGAAGAAGGTCCTGCAGAGGAGGAGGGCCAGCTGACCACCCAGTTCTCCCAGCTCATCTGCTCTGGGACAGGTCCTCCATCACAACAGACAGAGCTAGCCCTATTAGAAGCTTATAACAAGACACTAGAAGTGAGCAAACCCAGAACACTAAATCAACAGCCTATGGCCTACAGCTTCTCTGCTTGATGGCTCTAGTAGATCAAACACAACCCTTTCATCCAGTGAAGCTCTCAGACTGTTTCTGTCTCTGATGCTGATTCACTTCTGCATTTCTTGTCCTATACATTTAGCTGGTGAAATATCATATACTAATACATGGTATACTAATACATCCCTGGGTGGAGCAAGGATTAGTCCATGTTTGCTTACATTCAGCTGTTAAATTGCAAGACTCTCACCAAGTTAACCATTATTATTCCCTCCCACTCTGTGCCTCATGAGTGACAGGCCTTTTGCCTGGCCCTACAGTCACTGGATGAAATTCAAGAGCCCTTTCCTCTTTCTCCTGTTTCACAGTGAGTGATATGAATTCAGCAGAAATGTCACTCTAACTGACAGCACCCAGTAATTAGCATACGTAGTACCAGGATGGCAATAAGCCAAAAAAATCAAAATACTCCCTATAATTTTGCCCACTGATGCTTGCCCCAAGGAAACAGCCCTGTATCAATAGCCCTTGCAATACTGTCAGTCATCCCACTAATGATCCTGCAAGTTACCACTGACACACTGTCTGTGTCTGTAGATAATTGCCCTCCTTTGGCTCTCATAGATTCATCTTACCCAAGTTCTCTTGATTTCCAGCTTTTCTGGTTTTTTTCTCAGTGGGATCCTCATGAAGCTTTGACAATGACCTGCTAATACCTCAGACATTCCCAATCACCTCTTTCAGCTTCTTTATAACAAGTACACTGGTATGCTCCTTTCCCCATTCCTCCTCTCAAATCTATGTATTAGCAATTTCCCCCATTATCTTTGGCCTTAACATGCTAATATTAATTAGCTAATATACTATTTCTATTTTTTTTCTCCACACCATCCTACCTATTCCCTTTAATACTCACTCTGTTACTATTTTCCATATTACTTCCCATTCATCCAGATTTGTGAAAATTACATAATTTCTTCCCTAGTGATATTTTTAAATTCCTGCTTTTATTTTTACTCATTTCCCCCTACTTTGGCCTCCTCCATACATACCTTGGGACCATCTCACCTTTTTCAGAAATTTCTATCCTACTCCAGTTTGACCCCACATATTCAAGCCATTTGTGCCAAGTGTTACAATCTGCAGTCTCTATTTGCTTATCCAAGTGCCTCTTAATAATATAACCCCTCACTTTTGCATCACCAGTGAGTGGGTGAGATGGGCACAGTTGTGATATGAAGCAAGGAAGGCATCTGCACAGCAACACAGGATATTTAGCTGGACTTGCAAGGAGCTACGTGGAGTTACCTAGGCAGCCAGTAAACCTGCACCGGACTCATTTAGCAGCTCCTCACAAACTTTGCTCATTTTTCCTCCAAAACTGCCCTTCCTTAGTGACCTCACTGAAAGGCTGTAACTTTCTTCTTTAACTCCAGCCCTTAAGGTTATGAGGAAATTAACCAGTTAATACTGATTCAAAGGACAGCTAGGAATAATTAACACCATTCCATTTACAGCAATACACACACACATCTCCTGCTGTGTCCTCTTCCTCCCACTCTCCTGTATTGCAGAGAACAGTTCTTGCTAACACCTGCAGAACACCTATACTTTGTGGCCTGATCTTGTTCAGAGCCTCAGGCAGTGCAGTCATATTTAATAAAGATCTTGCCCAAGAGAAGCCTGTCACACTAGCAATGAGACAATAGTTTCACAGTCCCAAACTGGTCATGGTGATGATGATGGTGATAACGTTGCACAATAACCTGATGAAAGATAGATCCTAATTGCCACCGGTTGCCCAGTTGCAGGCTCTGACTTAATGACACATGAAGGTTTTTCACCGGTCCTCCAATTCTCTTCCCCTCTTTGACTATTCTGACAACCCACAGGAAAAAAAAAATAGGTTAACTTTTCTGCAAAGATGACACTTTCAGTCACATATTTACACACTTTAACAGTGTGTTTTCTGAGGGAGCATTCTGCAGGCTTTACCTGCAGAAAACCAGGTAAAGATGGGATTTTCAACTCCCCCTTTACATTTTCCTCATCACAAAGTGTAAGAGGAACTAACTGCACTTCAGTCTATATAAAAGCCAGAATATGAGAACTGTTAATTTTCCTCTAAGTAACATCTGAGTGTGAAAATTAGGGACTGCAGTAGCACACATTGACAGATACAGGGAACTGCAAGTGATTTACAGTGGATTTTATTTTGCACTACTTTTGGCAGGCAGACTGCGGAGATGGCCAGTGAGAAGGGACGTGTGGAAATTCCTATGATTATGTATGAAACGCACCCTGGAGCCTACTCACAGGAACCCTCTGCACCAGAGTACTGCGGCCAGGAGGGTGAGCATGCTGCCCCGGGAGGGGTTTGGAAAGAACACCCTCGTGGTGGTTGTGTGGCAAACACTGATAGCTGGTTTCCGGACTGTAACTGAGCCAGCTCACAGCTTTGCCAGGATGTAATGGGTTAGGAAAGTGCCTGTGCCAGCATACAAAACTCAGCGTTGGAGTAGGCAAGCTGGTAGGGTCTCCTAACAGAAACATCACTTAAAATGACAAAAAATGTTGTTGTTGGTGGTTTAGTTAGTTGTTTTTTTTCTAACACCACATGCTTCACTGGAAAAGGAATTGCTGTTATATCTCTATAATCATTTCATATTCCTAACGAGTAAATGTTCAGGCAGCAAACTTTGCACATGGGTGGGATAGGTTTTGCTTAAATCATAATCTAGTTCTTCAGAGGACTGGTCGGTTCCCAAATGATCCTGCTGCCCAGAGCTGCCCTCAGCAAATGAGCAACTTCTGCATCCAGATTCTGTAGGGACAAGCAACCCCTCCCCCCCATTGCTGCCTCATGGGGAAGCATCACCACTGAAGTGCTGACAATTCAGCTCAACAATAGCAAGTGGGCACTGACAGCCACTGCTCTGCCAGGTTGGCTCTCCCCTCTGAAACCAGGCATTGCTCTCACACCTACACGAGTATCTCACAACACTCCTTTGTCTTCTGCCTGTCCAAGCCTACACACGTTGAAAGACACACTGAGATATAAGCAATTTTGTTACCTTCCTGCTGTTGAGGAAATTGCCATTCAACAGACAGGATAGGAGAAGAAAGCAGAATGGGAGGTCAGAAGGTGATTACTAAGGCTAGATTTGTCAGTGCTGGGTCTCTTAAACATGACTCATTTTCAGAGCATTTTACTCTAATCAGCTCTCTCTGTAAATATTTTTGTCTTCAAAGGCCTCTCCAGACTTTTTCTAAATTCAGAAGAACTTGCAAAAGTTCTCACTTCTTGGGAGCTACTCAGCCAACCAAGGGAGAGGCCCTCAACACATCTAACACTGAGATGATCTGAGCAGGTCCTTTACAAAAACACATTGAGTAATAACATAATTGCATTGGGCACGTTCCTCTTCTAGGCTGGAAGTTCTTTAATTTTTAACTTTTTTACAGATTTGTTTTTCCACAAATAACAGCGCTCTCCTCCAAAACAAACAAAAAACCAACAAACCAAACACCAAACCCCAAAACCTAAATACCCTCACTCCCACCATTAAATCCAAATGCTGTTGCAAATCTCTCCCACTTCTGGCAACTATTCAAGGAAACACCTCTAATAGGTTTTTTCAACTTTGTAATTAAATTTTGTCTTTTCTGGAAAATTGGAGTTTTGTACCACATTGCCCTGTGGAATTATTCCCTGAGAGGACTCACATTGTTTCTGAAAGGCTCAACACTACAGGCTGGACTTAGATTCAGGGCTGTTCTGCTGAAGGGTGAGGACTTCTCTGATGCTGTGTGGCTTCAACCAAATAAGACTTCTTGCATGCACTGTCCTCATGCTGCAGACCAGTCTGGTTGTTTGAAACCACATCCATGCTACCTGGCTGTAAAGTTTTATACAATAATTTATTTTGAATGTATTAGTGACTGCATTTTTTAATACATTTATTTATTTCATGCTCAGCCAGGTGGGTTGCAGTCTTAGTTTGCAAGATCATTTAAAAAGCCAAAAAAAATCATGAATCTTAGTCACCAGCTTCCCTTCTCACTAATCCACAACAAAAGGAAAAAGGTCTTTATTTTTTTCTAAAACAAAGATCCATGAATCAATTCAGTAGTATTCTTTCCCTCTCCTGTACTTCACCGAGTCACGTGAGGCCTCCCTTGCAAGACACCTCCTCATGAAGTTTCTTGTCTGACTCCAAACATCCCTTTCGGGGGGAACAAACTGTGTATGTGCATTTTTATGTTTTGCTCTGTTTTTATTTGCACAGGGGGTTATGAGTATCCTTCTCCCCCACCTTACTCCTATCGAGAAACAGCCAACCTTGAACCACCAGGTAAGTGCCATTGCTGACAAAGTTTGTGGTTCTACAGACTAACACAAGTGAGATGCTTTTAGTTTTAAAATCTACGCAGAACATGCAATTTTCTGACCCAATCACAGTCTAGAAGGCTGGAAAATTTCCCTAGAAATGCTGAAAGCTTATAGTCAGGCTTGTTTTTTCAGCATGAGCCAGTCTACAGAAGCACTCATTTTTGCAAACCAGATGGGAGCCAGGACTTTCAGAACAAGCAATTTTAAGTCCAGTTTATTTTGTTCCTGTTCTAGTCACCTTTGTGAAAATGAAGCAGCTCAAAGGAGACACTCAGGAAAAGCTTCAAAGAACAGTGAAATAATATCTTCTACAGGAGGCAAGGAGACTCATACATTTTTAAAATCCTAAGATTAAAAGGCAATTAAACTCAGATATGCTATATCCTATAACAGACAATACCTTCCCACTCCTGAAGTTTTGCTTCAGGCTACAGTGTGAATATACACTAAACTTGTTTTAGGATGCTCAAAATTATATTTTTCACTGAAAACACTTCTGAAAAAATATGCTTCATGTGTCTATGCCTCACAGGCATGTGAGGTCCATGCCTCACAGAGTATGACTGAAAAAACATAAGGGAAGGACAGCATCAGCACCTGATATTCATCTGCTTCAATAAATTTCCTGTAATTACTGAAAAGTTTATCCAGAAAGCTCCTCCATATCCTTCAAATCTCTTCTTCAGGGAGAATATGCATTTTCACACTGTTTTAAGTATCAGAAGATAAATTCTCAGTATCAGAGTACATCCATCACTGAGTGGTGGAGACTGTATATGTCCTTACCAAAGTAAACACTGGCTGCTGGTAGAAGCAGCATACTGGCATGCACAGCACAAGCAGGACAGTGGTTCTTATGAATATTCTTGAAATCAATAATCATAATGTAGAAGCCTCTAGAGCAGCCATGTTAAGAACCTACATTCTCCAATTAAGTCATAACCTGTAAAAGATTTCCTATGCTTCTAATTTTGCTGCTTCTCATTTCCTTTTGCACTCAGTTTACTTGGTGTCCCAGCCTCCTATCATCGTAGCTGGAATCTTCTCAAGCAAACCAACATCCACAATATGCCCTTCCTGCCGCCAGCACATCACCACACAGGTCACCTACAGACTGGGCAGGCTGTCTTACCTTCTCTGTACCAGCTTGTGTATGGTTGGGTAAGCTTTCATGTATATATTTGAAGATTTTTTCCTAGCAGAAGGTTAAAAAAGAGCCATTAAATAAAAAGTTCTAGCTAGTGCTGATACAGGCAGTTTGTTCTTTTTCTCTACTTGATAAGAAGTCATTCTGTCCATACTAGATACTGCCATCATGGCTACAGGGGATGCAAACTTGCTAAATTTAACCAAGTATGTTATTACTTCCATAAGACAAGCAAAATCAGTACAACAATGTCTAATTTCCTGCCGTAATTTAGAATCAGACCAATGCACAAGATGTTAGCAGTGAAGACGATTAATCTTTCAGAAGATACTTCAAACAGTAAGAGTCTTGGGAAAGAAGTGAATTCATGCAGTGAAAAGGCAGACAGAATATGGCAGAGAGAAAGAACAGATGTAGCCAGCAGAAAGAGAAGGTAGCAAATCATTCCATGCGTGTCCTTCTCTTTGGCTACAGGTGCTGCTTCGGATGCTGCTTTGTACCTCTCTTTGTGAAGTTCTTCAAGGATGCAGACCACTACTGCCCATGCTGTCACTTTCATATTTATAGATACAAAAGACTATAGAAACAAAGTTAGTAGAACCAAACGATGTCAAGTTTCTGTTTTCTAATGGTGTAAGATACTACATGTAAAAGTACTGCTAGGAAACCTATAGGAATAGGCTTACGTTCTGCAGCTCCCTTGCTGGTGAATCCATTCAGAGTTTACCATCAAATGGTTGGACTGACTTTAAAACAAAAACCTTGAAGACTAATTTACAGTGTAAATTATGCTCTATTTGAATCATTGTCCTGAGCTGTGAAATGACCAGCTGGTGCACACTTCAGCACTACTATTACTCCTCTCAAATCCCCAGCCCAGCGGGGACACAGACTCTTCTGGACTTTTCAACCTACCAGTAACTGTTCAGACGTGCACATTTTAGAGAAGCACTTACCTTCTATGCACTGCAACTGACTGGCTGGGATTTCGTTTCTCTCTGCTCTTCTTCACATGCGACCTACCCCCTGCAGGGCTGTGGGTAGTACAGCGTAGCTGATTATTTATTAACAAAACACTAAGTTATGAGACTGTCTTTACTGTGATACATACGAGCTAAGCAAATAAACTGCTAACAATGCTGGCAAAACATCTTCTGTCTGCATTGCTTCAATGACCCCTTGCACCCAGAGCAGAGATACAATGTCACTGGGGCAACACCTTTTAGATTAACAAACTGAGAATCAAAAGGTAAACGTATAAGGAAGAAAAAATAACAAGCACAGTTTGAAAAAAGTCACCAAGATCACAAGGCTCTCATTTTACCTCTGTCTTCCTACTGAAGTGCATCATCTCCCAAAGTCCTGTAAAATCAAATCTCCATAATTACTTGCCCTGCTCACTAATAGCAGCAGCAGCAGCTTCTGTTTTTTAGTGCTGTCTGGAAAGATAACAGAAGAAACCCCTGTATTTCAATATTTTGACATAATTATTTTCATGTTAATACCATAATTACTGTGGGCAAGGGGGATGTGTGGCTTGCAATGCTCAAGCTGCTCCCCCTGCATTGCATTTCATCCTGACAGAGGTATCCTGCCCGTGCTCAGAGGGATCTGTAGGTGTCATGCGGTTAAAACAACTTTAAAACTTCCCACCTACCCTGACACTAAGCTCAATCAAAATCGTTTTAGCTATTTGGTCAGTTTAAGCCACAAAAAGTCAACTGTATCCCTACAGCTATTGGTAACACTGCAGAATCCTGAAGATCCTCCTGTGGCCATAGCAGAAGAGTTTTGCTGTTTCCCTGTACCCTGCAGACAAGGATTTCCTCAGTGAGTACCACACAAAAACACACAAAACCCAGGCAGGATCTGCCGGCTGCGCACCCAGAGAGGACCGGAGGTGGCCGGGAACCCTTTGGGAAAGGACGTGGAAAGGACCAGCGGCAGTGAGCAGCGCGCAGCCCTGCGCCCTCCAGTTATTCTGGATCAACACACCCCTCGCCTGTACTGAACCACGTCCCATCCAAGCGTCCAGAGCCGGGACGGGGCAAAAAACCCTGCGGGCCGTGGCCGTTTCTCCTCAGGGAGCGGCGGATGAGGGAGACGGAGCGCGCGCCCTTCCCGCCCCCTGGCGGGACCCAGCCCGCGCGCCAGCCCTCAGCACCGCAGCGCCCGGGGAGCTGGCGGAGGGAGGGCAGCGGGGAAGGAGGGCGGGAGGAGCATTTGTTAAGTCCATCATTAGCAAATTCGCTGATGACACTAAGCTGGGGGGGGGGAGTGTGGATCAGCTGGAAGGTAGGAGGGCTCTGCAGAGGGACCTGAACAGGCTGGAGAGTTGGGCTGATTCCAATGGGATGAGGTTCAACACGGCCAAGTGCCGGGTCCTGCACTTTGGGCACAACAACCCCATGGGGAGCTCCAGGCTGGGCACAGAGTGGCTGAGAGCAGCCAGGCAGAGAGGGACCTGGGAGTCTGGATTGACAGGAAGCTGAACAGGAGCCAGCAGTGTGCCCAGGTGGCCAAGAAGGCCAATGGCATCCTGGCCTGGATCAGGAACAGCGTGGCCAGCAGGTCCAGGGAAGGGATTCTGCCCCTGTACTCAGCCCTGGCGGCTATTGAGGGGGGTAGGGCATTTGAAACTGGCCTGGCTACACCGGACTGGATGTGTGCACTGCCTTTTGCTTCAAGAAGCACAAAAAATGCAGTCTTTAGTATTTAGACTACACGAGGTGAAAAAACGCGTACTTGAATCAAAGTAAAAACCACTAAGCTACTCATTTCCAGGCAAACCAAAGCAATGCACGCAGCAAGCTGACAGCTCTGAGCAGCAGGTAGACCTTTCAGCCTGGCAGACATCACAAACTCAGCCCCATTGCCCTGCTGAAGATGAGAACAGAAAAACCAAGAGCTAGTGCTGAGGAAAACTGTTGCTATTAGCAAAGCAGAAGCTGTTTTTAAAGCAAGCACTGTGTGACTCAGCACCCCACACATGCAAAGTGATGCTGATCAGCATCACCAAGCCTTAGTGCCAGAAGGATCTCACGTAACAAACCCTGGGCTCACAGTCCCAACACTGCAGGTGGCCTAAGCAAACCACTTGGAAACAAACTGTCCGTTATTTCCATTTGAATTTTTATATTATATCTATCTATTCACAAACTTGCAACCTCTGTGAGGATTCGAAACTGGTAGCTCAGTTTCTTGAGTGAGGTATATTTATAAAAGGAGCTTTTATAAGATACCCATGGCACTGCATGAAGCCCAGCCAACACCTCCAACACTCATCACCTCAGAGGTGCAAAGTGGTGCAATTCCAAGGGCAGCCATCCCAGCTTTCACTCAGTACCAACACCAGTAGCTCTCCATCCTCTGATGTCCCCAAGCTATTTTGACCTAAAGGGAAATAGCACCACTATGATGAAAACCTCAAGCAGTCAAGCAGGTGCCAGCCCAACAGTTTCTATAGAGCTTCAAACAATTAAAAGAAAACCTTACATTTTTCCTCCATTGTAATATTGGGCTGTGAAACAGCAAGCTTTTCTTTGTAGTGGTAAATAATGCACCAGGCTGGGTAACATGTAAGAGGCAATGTGCACAACCAAAACCACGTGAACCCGTGTCTCATGAAGAACATATATATGTGATTTAACATGTGCAGAAAACATTTAGCAGAGGCAGTTAAACATTATTACACCCATATTAGGAAGCACAAGAGATTATACAAATATTTCACAGAAAATAAAGGCTTCCAGCTACATTTGGTGATTCAAATTTGGTTTCCTAAACAGCTAACTTCAACATCACCTGGAAGAGAGGTTGAACACAAAGAGAGGTTGAACACCACAAGAGAGGTTGAAGCCAGATTCAGGCATATCACACATGAGCATTTTCCTCTTTTTCTGAACCAGAGGCTGCTTTCAAAGCCAACACAAATGGCACCATGCTGCTCACACATCAAACACCCAACACTCTCTGCCTCCGATATCTAAATGCTGATTTAGTTCTTCTGAGAAAAACAGGAGTTCAGAGCCTGGGAACTGCCATAAAAATCAGCATTTACCTTCTGGTCAGCTCTCTCTACAATATGGATGTCATTCTTGACACATAATTTGGCAGAATTTCACAAAATTTCTCTTTGATCTAATCAAAGTCACCCTGACTTCTGAGGAACCCCGTTGGCTTTTTGATCCCCATCTTGTTTACAAAGAATGGACAAGAGACCAATCCAGTGTTTATCCTAGTCTATTTTATTTACAATACATACAGTTCCTACAGAAAATGATTTGTCACAGAGGATATTAAATAGGAAAAACACGGTGTAGCTTAGATCTGGGCACGGATGCTGGCAGCCAGCACAGGGCTTGCAGGACAGGCTGGTCCAAGCTCCAGTGGGATGCAGGGTGGGATGCTGGCACACCAGCTCCAAGTGGCAGCAGATGAGGTAGATCCAGTACATGGGAGGCACTGCAGGCTCTGCACGTCCTGCAGCACTGCACCAGCCCCGTCCCTCCAACGTGTCTTGTGGCTGCACAGCTTTGTCCTGATGTTGCTAAGCAAGCCTTGTGTAAAGGGTGTTGGCCATCACTCTCCACACAGCAACTACGTCACGGGTGTGATTTGCTTAGATTTCACAGAATGCTTTGGACTCCTTTAGGATAAAAGGCACTATGTAAACCTACAGGAACAACTCTTGCTGATTTCATAGGGAGAATTCAGATGGGCCATTAACATTATGATGCTGTGTACCATGAAATTACATCCTTATTGCTTAACTTTTATACTGTCATAAGCTTTATGCAGTCACTGTCTTACTATCCAAGTAATTAAAAAATCTGAATAAGATAGAGAAACCATAGTTTCGGGAACTGTATACTTGCAAATTTTTTTAGAATTAACTAAACATACTGCATCTGAGAAAGCCTCCTGTATTCCTCTTTTCTTCATAGGCATGTTTCCACATTTAAATAACAAGTTACTTTTGCTCAAAAAAAAAAAAAAATTAAAAAAAAAATTCATTAAAAACTTCAGTTACTGAAAACTGCATAAATGCCTTAATGTATAGTGTTTTCCAATCTAGAGTGGGAAATAGAACAAATACCAAAGCACACAAAAAACTTGTTATCTGAAAAATCATAAGGTATCCTACGTTTACTTTGTTAGTGATATATTGTTCTGAAATAGGAATTATTGTGATTTCTTAAGATAGTCCCTAAAAGCTGACAGCATCCCATAAATTAATGTAATAACTTAGTGACAGTCAGATACAAGCTCAATTTTTACATCAGCCTACCATATCATGAAATTCACAAAATATAATTAGGGCTTACTACTCTTGACCAGAGTGTCTGATCTCAGAAATATTTTTAATATAAATCCTGACACTTACTGAAAGCCTGTAGAGACAACCCAAGTACTAGCAAAACCATCACTTGGATGGTTTTGTAATTCTCACCAGTTTGATGCAAATACAAACCAAAGGAAAACTTTCTCCACTTAAGGCATGCCATTTAAGCATTTCCCTCTACCTATAACCTACACACTCAGATGACAAGAAAAAAAAAGTAAACTAGTTTGTCTTGACTGGAAATAAGAGACAGATAAAAACACTGCAAGAGGTAAATCAAAAAGAAACCCAAACATACCTGAAAATTGAGCAGTAATTAAATTTACAAGCTAGAATAATGAAATACATCTCAAAAATTTAATTTAAAAACACTTGCTGGTGTTTTCAGTAATCACCAGAATTCATCTCAGAAAAGAAAGTATAAAAGCCATCACATGTACACAATCCCTACTAAATGTTTATTGGTAGGTCTGAGACAGGGAAGCTTCTAAGCACTTTTTCTTTTGGTTATGAATACAGGGACACATTATGGTGGGAATCTATTATTCTATTAAAAGAGCTTACCTTTAGAGACTTCCAGATTTCACTTTACACCATTTATAATATTATGCTTGAGATCTGGACCACAGAAATTTTGTACAGGCAGGGAGAGCCAAGTCTACCGCAAAGACTCTACTACAAGCTTTACAATCAAACTAGCAAAATATTTTTTTCCATTTGTCTTATTTGTACATGGCTCCTTCCTGGAAAACCTTTTCTTTGTTAAGCTCAGATGTGACTAATTAGGAGGTTAAAAAAAAAAACAACAAAAGAAAAAAACAAAAACCAAACCCACCCACCCACCCCAAACCAATTGAACAGAAAAACCCACAAATTTTCCCCAAAACAACCAACAAGGGTTATACAATTGTCAATAATTAAGAAAAAAAATGACACACCTTTAGCAAAACCTCACAAATATAAACATTTCCCAGAACTCTGTTTCCAAGGAGAGGAGAAATCTTCTTCAATGTCCATGTCATCACTCACCGAAGAAAAATTTTATAGAAAATTTTATTCAACATACAACATTTTCCAGCAAAAAAAGGCAATATACAGGAAGAGTTGTTGTACACTGCAGCTACAGAAACAAAATAAAATATTGGAAAAGAATGTAAAATTAGGTGTGAATTGCTGATTCTATCTTTACTGCACTCAAAACTAGACACGTGGCTGGCATTAGCTCCAAAATAAAAGGAAGCAGTCTGGGGACTGAAATAAAACTACACACAATGAATATCAACATCAGTGAAATTCACTTGCAGACTCACCCAACAAAATTTACCTCCAAGTGTTAAATTGTACATGTTCATTCATTAAATATACAATTGCATTTTTTCTTCTTTTTTCTTTTTCTTTTTTTTTTTTTTTTTTTTCCCCCTCCCATTTTATACAAAGTCAACAGCTTACTAAACACTAGTGGAGCATGCCCTCTGTGCTAAAAGGCTAGTTCTTGTGTTTTCCCTATCTCTTCCCATGTTAACTAAATTAATGATATTTATAATCTGTTCTCTTGCTTTTGCCAACTTTTGAATGTCATTCTACTTGCCAGAGGATGGCATAATAAACCACAACGGTATTTATCAAGGGCTGAAAATTTAATAAAAATACCCAAATATATCTTTTTTAGGACTCAGGGCATCCACTCGGCAAAATGGGATGCAAAGTAGTGCCTAAATTAAACGAAAACTAGTTTATTAAAAAAGATTCTATGCAGCTGGAGGAGACAAAAATCCCGAATAAGTGCCAACAATGTACACAATGAAGTAGAGATTGCTATTTATTGATGATGTGAGTTTTTTGCATTTACAAATGCACAAAAATGTCATTTAAAGTATAACTGAAGGAAATAAAACTGATGTGAGTCTAAACATAAGACTTACTAGCTGCAGTGATGGTGAACACCATACCAGGAAGGGCAGCCAGCCAGCTTATGCCATCTATAAATGTACTACAGACAAATATTTTGCCAATGTCAACTGTTCTACTAAACTCTTCCCTCATTATGCTGACAATTGCCTCGCATTACGTTTACCATAAAATAACTCTCATTGGCATCCAAGCTTTATAAAAACACCTTCATTTTGCTCAAAAAGGGCAGTCAATAGATACAGAGAAGCCAAACTGAACAGCCTCAACAAAATAAAATTAACATCAGCAGCAAATCCTCTTGCTGAAGACTTCAGATATAGTGCACGTGTACCAAAGTTCTACAGTTGTTAAAAAGGTGCACACACACACTTATTTTTGTCCCTTGCCTTGACAATCTGGTTAAGTAAGTCAGTTATGGATTTTAATAGCTTTTTCAAGGTAAGTGTAGCGACTTCTCTTTGGGGCTTTATTGAAATGGTCAAGCCCTAGCCATGGCCTTGGATGAGACATGTTGCCTAGAAAAGAAAAGAGAAAAAAAATAATGAAGTTTTAAGACTAAATTGTAAAGTTTCCTTTACACAAACTACTCCTGTGTGCCCTGTTCACAGTTAGCTACAAATAATAGGGTTCAGAAGATTTCAGAACAGTTCTACAGATCATACCCAACTGAGCAGCTTTCCTGACAACTGCTTTACTTCCCCATAATACATTTTGCAGCTGCTTCTGGATCAAGTAGATGGTTTTTCCCCTCTCCAGTCACCTGTAGGAGTTTACAGCAGTGAAGTGTGTGCTGAAGCAAGTAGAATACTATTGTAATTAAATGGCCACAGGCACATCAAGATGGCATCAGCACCATCTGAATATGACAACCTGTAAACTTTGCCATATTATAAGTAATCTCTGCTGCATTGTTATTTTTATTACCTGGTTTAAGTGAGAATATTTGTTAAATATATGTAAAATGCAAAGAATCAATTAATTATGAAACTATGCAACTGACCTGTGCTTTCTGAGGGGAAAAAAAAAGTCATATGTAAATTGTAAAGAAAACAGGTTTTTCACTTGTGAGACTTAGTATAGTTTTATCTACTGCTAGTTTTTATGCAAAACCACAGTCCACATACTTCTTGAAAATGGGAGAAATTCTCTTGTAAGAGCTCTAAAATGCAAAGCATGAAATATTCTTTGAAGTGAAACAATGAAGGGGGAAACTAAACAGCACCTCATCGAGAAAAGCACATGCCTACATTCAAAGCCATCAACTACAACCACTAAAGCATAAAACACTTGACCTTTTTCGTTGCCTGCATCTGCAATTTCGGATATATTTCCTTCAATCAAAATTGTCTTTTTGTTTGACATAATGGTCAATGTCAAATATAAAAGAGAACTGCCTATCTTGCTGAGATCACTTGAACATATTTTAAGGACAGAAGTGAGTCCTAGACTGCTAGCACCAGCAAAATCAGTGCTAGAAAGCATCTTTTTAAAAGCAGAGGGACACCATTGACACCAGCTACGTCAATCAAATTAGAGAAGGACAAAGCTTTGGTTCAATCAGTCCAGCATGTGTTAAAATGTGCTGTTTGTACAAACACGAGTTCCTCATCTTGAACTACTACTTAGATAACAAAGCATTAATGCATCACATTATCACACCATAGGAGAACTTCAGGGAGGGGCAATGAATTCTATAAATATGTATTATTCTAAAGAGGCAACTTACTGTGAACTCTCAAATTGAAATCCTTAAGTATCACCTTCCTTACATCTCCTATAAACAGTGCAGGTTCTCTTTTTTCCAGTTTCTGCCACGCTCTATACTTTTAACTTGGTCTTTCATGATGTTTTGGCAATACTGACTCTGCTTTGCTCAGCAAGTCCTACAGTTCATTTCAGACTATTGCCTTCCTCTGACTCACAGAAAATCAAGGACCCTGTCTGCTCTGAGCACAAAAGAGAGTTTATCATGGAGAAGAGAAAGGTCCACCTTGGAATTTGTCATCTGGAGCCCCCTCACAACTAGTGCTGAAAAAGAGGTCCGTCGAGTGACAGACTTCTCTGCTCAGATGACTGATGCAGATGCAGGCATTGAAAGTTTTGCCAAATCCCCTCATATTCACAATCATGAGCCACAAAACTGGCTGTGTAACATATCCCAATGAGAGGACTTTTTGCTAGGTTCCTGCAAAGTGCTCAATAATATAAGTCTAACACTCTGTGGGTTTTGAAACCAATGGACAGTTACAGGATTTCTGTACAACTGCTACATAAACCCAGAACACTGCTTGAAAAAATCAAGAGAACGTCTGGTCCCAACATAAGTTGCCAACAAAAAAACAGAGCTCATAATTGTCAGAAAAATAGAACTGCAGAGAGCAAGTTGTCCTCAATCTTGTTTCTATCAGACAGAGCAGCTCACAAGAAGGAACACTCAGCTAAGCCTGAAAAAAAAAAACAACCTGATGAATTCAAGGCTTTCAACAGAGCTCTGACTGAAGGTTCAAAAGTGCTGTTCCCAACTGAAACTCTCAGAAGATGCCTGTGTGGAACTCCTGAAGGATTAGCCTGATTTCTCCTATGTGTAAATTCCTTGGAAAATTGAGTTTTAAGTATCAGTCAAGTAAACAAGATGGTAGACCATCCACAGACAAATTCAGAACAGAGATGATTTGTAGCTTTGTGAATCACCTCTTAGGGAAAAGAAAATAGCATCTTATCCATATACGTAATAATCATTAGATTCTTTAGATTCATGGAAGACATCAAGAATGAACAAGAAGTGTCTTATACCTAATCTTACAAGAATGCATGTTAGTATTTTTTAGTGCTCCAATAGCAATGTGAAAATCAAGCATAGATGGGAGCAGACTGTCAATATAGATAACGTGCAACTAACTGTTTTCTTCTGTAAAGTTTATTATACTGTTATTTGATGCATTAGGTCACTCAAATGCAAACTTTTAGATCACAAGGAAAAAGATTTAGTTATTTATATGCCTAAAAATACTCTCAGACTAACATACACACTTAACACTCTTAAGTATGCACACAAGTGCATATGAATGCTTGCTTAGTTACAACATATGATATATTTTATGTACAAAATCCAGTTTCTTTCTGCACCCTCAGTTATGGATCACCACATCACATCACAACAACTCTCAGAGCAGCTTTACCAGGTCAAAAGAACAATCAGGTTGCTTAACAACTCACCAGGTTGGGGCTCAAAATCTTTCAAGTTCACTTCATACTCATCTTCATTGAGATATTGGTGTCGGCCCATCATTACAATTGCAAATTTAAACTGAGAAAAGGAAAGAAGAAACCTGGTAAGATAACACATTAAAATAAAACCTTCAAATTAGTATCATTGCCTAACAGGTTGTGAGAGATGCTCTTCAGGGGTTGATAAAATCCCTTTTAAAATCAGCCTCAACTATGGGATAAAATGAATGCTCAGGAAATCATGAGACCATCAGGAATGCTGTGTCCAGGTTTGGGCCCTCCAAGGAAAAAGACATGGCAACAAACTCCAGCAAGTCCACCAACAGTCCATTAAGGCACTTAAGGGGCTAGGGTCCATGGCACACAAGAAACTAAGGGCAATGGGTTTGTTTAGTCCAGAGAGGAAAAAGCTAACAGGGGCATCTAGTCTTCCACCTGCTGAAGACTGTTACACAAAGCACTGTTCTCAAACCATCACCAGTTCAAAATGAAAAATTCTGGTTACACATAAGGGAAGCAAGTGTCTATACAACAACAGCAGTGATGCTCTAAAATACAGTCCAGAATGCAGTACAATTTCCATCCTTGGGTGTTTTCAAATTGTAACTAGGTAACACCCTGAGCAACCTCACCAGACTTTGCACTCATTCTGCTCTGAACAGTAACCTAAAATGGGTGGCCTCTAGAGGTCTAAGCTTTTCAAGGTTACTTTACTTTAATGATTTGCTGAAATACTACTACTTTTTCTCAGAAAAACCTTTAAGACAAGCAACACCAGTACTGACAAAAATCTACACTTAAGTCAAATATGTGGTGTTCCAACTCCTTACAATAAACTCATTTATGGTCAACAATCGGCAATAAAAACTCTCCCAACTTGCCATTACCTTTTCAAATTCTTTTTCCTGTATGTCCAGCATTGTCTGAATCCGCTTCATAACCTCTCTGAAGTGTTCACCCTAATAATTAAAACAAGATAATTAATGTTATAAAAGACCTAGGAAAAAAAGCAAAGCTGTTAATATTTCAAGCTTCACTGAAATATACTGCCTTAATCTCTCAGTTACTTACAAAATTGCACGAAATTACATCATCATCCACTACAGTAAGGAATAACAACTTGTTATAAAATTTATCAAGTCTTATTGAATCATCATTATGCAAACTGGCCCATAAATAGACCAAGCACTGCTAGTGATATGTGCAACTCAGGTTAAAGTTCAGAAACAAATTTAGAAAATTATCAGCAAAATAGGAATCTGGAAAAAAAATATTATAGATCCTTCCTAAGCATATTACTTTTTAAAACCAGTCCAGTGTTGGGAGGGATCTGTGGGGGGTTAGTATTGCTTTGGCAGTATTTCAAGTCCCCATTTGATGCTAAATGTCTGCTTTCCAGATAATGCATATGTTCACTGAAACACTATAATCTGTATATGCAAAAGTGAATTGAGATGGAAAATTAACCATAAAAAGGCATATATAGGGCAGAACCTTTTATACAGGAGCACTATTTTCCTATACACTTCTTATACTAATAAATTTATTTGTCATTACTTTAAGAAATCATCATCAATATAAGCCCATAAGGAGAAAAAGGGAGGAGTGATTTACCTGGTGTATCCTCAGCAAGAATGGAATTCCAAATGTCCCAAAAACCTCTTTGTGGAAATGTGCCACTGTGATTAGCATCTCATTTTCTTTATCTATATCTACCTGGTCCAGAGGAATTTCCTAGATCCAAGACAGAAAAAGGATAACTACAATCAGATAAAACTTTTCCAGAAAGGAACTTATGAAGTAACTAAAAGCATAACTGATTTACTGTTACTCTTTTAAAAAAGAAAAGTCTATTTAAAAACAATTACAAAAAACATACTCTTTGACAGAATTTTTTTATTTATGACAGTCATTCTTGCCTGGCATTTCAGCTTCCACTACCTAGTAAATACCCTACTGGCTTCCCTTGCTCTTTTGCTTACACTACTTGCTTTTTTGACACAAAATCCATCACATGTAGCAGTAGCTGACAGTAGTATCACAGACCTCTGATTGTCTCCTCACTACAGTTTATACCAGAAACCTTTTTTTTTTTTACATTTCTGATTTGAGGCAAGTCAACAGATTTGCACGGTGAAATGTTTAGAAAAATCACTTTCAGTTAAGTGCAAACTTAACTGAAAAAGAAACAAAATGGTTTAGAATATTTAAGAAAGTGGGTTCTAGGCATATGCATTTGCATCATGAGCCTGCAAATAAACCAAGGAATTACTGCTTGTAATAAATAATAAAAAAGGAAAAAAATTATAAATATCTTTTAAGATACATATAGACTATAGCATAATCTAGCTTGCTACAAGCATCACAGCATTTGAAACTCAGAATTCGGACAATAATTACCACTTGAGAGAGTTTCTTCTCTCAAAGCTTTCAAGTATATATCAGAAAGTAATATTTACCTCTATTCGAAACGTTCGACTTGTTGCAGGTGACAAACACTCTAACAGCTCATCTTCCTGATGGACACCAATTATTTTGTAACTTACTATTTCCAGCAGCCTTAAAAATAAACAAACAAGAAAAGCACTAGAAAAAATGTATACATATATATATATAAAGTAAGGGAGTATTTCCATCTCAAATCTTGGTAAGGATTAGTATAGTCAAGATGTAAACAGATACTGCTACTGTATTTCTAAAACTTAAAGTTCAGTCTAATAAAAATTAAGCAGTTAAGTTACAAGTAGTTAAATTACTTCTGGCTCATGGCACAAGCAGCCAATACATGTAATTACAAGAAAAAGGTTTTAAATCTTATTTAATTTAGAACTCTTTACATTACCTCACTTTTAACTCCTGAGAAGTGAGCAGCATAAAATGCTTGAATTGGAAGTATTTATTAAACTGTAAGTTTACAAATGCAATTGATGAAACTTATGCATCTCAGGGATGTAACTTTATGAAAAACAAAAGTAAATATACAACATTTATATTTTTAGCAATTTGTAAGAACTCTATTAACAATGTGAATCTGGAAGTTTGGTATTTTTAACATAGTAGCAGACTTCATTTACTATTAACGCTTCCCCCAGTTGTTTTAATTCTACAGATACTTTTCTGCATAAAACCCACATGATTGCAAAAAAACCCAAACCAAAACAAACAATAAAAACACACACACAAAATCAAAATCTTCCAACTTTACCTTAGTTTCCCTGAACCTTTTTCAGAGAGTTCTACAACTTTTTTACATTCTTCTAACAGGTCCCGCACACACCCGTGCTTATCTGGATATACTGTTATTTCCTACAGAATTTGAAACAGAAAAATCATTACCAAACCTGCAAATGTAAACGATGTCATTAAAGCACAGAATACAATGGAGTCTTCATCAAAAATTCATCTTTATAAGATAACAATTACTAAAAAGAACATCTATGTTATCTACAAGTTTTTGTTGAAAACTCGCACAATTTAAAATATTTTTAAAATCAATTATTTTAATTAAAATTTAAAATATAAAAAAATTTCCATGGTGCTTTTTTTTTTGCTTTTTTTTTTCCTTTCCTTTAAACACAATGTACACCTTTGTTCTAGTTTTGTGTTCCTCACAGACAGTGTGTGAACTGTACCATATTCACAGTCACACCAGCTTCAACACATGAATGACAGCAAGTGTGTAACAGCCAACTCACCTCTTCCCTAAACTGGCTATTTAGCCATATGCATTTAAAACTTCTTCTGTTTTCAAAATCAGTTATTTTCATTTTGAGCTTGAGGAAGAAAAGAAAAACACTTTAGGCATACTTTGTATAGGGTAGAATTACTTTTTTTTTTATAATTCACATCAGTAAAAACAAAAGACTCTTACCTGTTGATAGTAAAGTTTTTTAGGTTGCCTAGGCTTGAAGAACTGGAGAAGATCTCTTAAAGTACCTTCATAATTATGTCTAAGAGGATTACCAGGGCCATCCCTATAACTACAGAACGAAAAACAAAATCTTAAATATCTCCTTACAATCTACTACTTCTTGGTAAATCAAAGGATCAAGTTGATTTTCATTCCCGACTTCCAGTTTTATAAAATTGCTAGCACAGCCCCAATTACTAATTAATTAGTATTAATTAGTAATATTCATTATATATTCAGTGCTTTAGAGAGTTTTAAATACAGGTGGAGCATATGAGAATAGAAATACCATTCACTGTGTGTTTAAATTCTCCTGGTTGTTTACAAGCTCACCTTTAATGAAGTAGGAGGGTGGCAGACCTACATTCCTCTGAAACTACTAGTATAGCAGCACATGCTTTAGATTGTGAAAGATTAATCTGTGGAGCTGTATGACACAGCAAATTCCAATTACCACAGCACTGTAAAGAGCTACTCAAATTACAACAGGTTCATTGATGATGGAGAAACTTTATAGTAAAGATGTATCTACATTTACGTGAATACAGAAAGATGATGTCATTTTTGTACTGTTTTGTAAATTTGCATTATTCCTGCAGCATATACACATACTAATGTTCTCTGCCATAGTTTTATACAGATTCAAATCCAGTTTTAAAGTGGTATCTCAGGCACAGTTGTGTAACCAGAAATGCCCTTTTATCAGCTGTAGCTCTGAACTTGCTAGATCATAGTAATCTTTATGAAACCTCATTTGCAGACTTTGTAGGGGAGAAAAGGAGGAAAATCAGTCAAGTAAATCCTGAATTTAAACCTGTAATATCAAATATCCTGGTTTTATGTGCACTTATCTCTGCTCTCTTCCATTCTAGAAATCTCCAGTCACCGAAACAGCATGTGCATTGGATTAATAATTTGTCCTATGTGGTAAGTTTTTGAAGTAATTAATGATTCTACAATGTTGAAGAGTGACCCTTTAAAATGAATCTTCTTTCAATGACACTTACTAGAACTCTTCTAAAATGTGCAATTTGTTGAGGCTCTGGAGCCAGCCATTGCAGTACTTTAATCTGTGTATGAAACTTGCTGTGTGTGCTTGAATGCTAACATTTTACTGGGACAGGATTAGTTTAACAACCAGGAAAAAACTACAAAGTAACTGCTACATATTCATATTTGGGCTGTGTATTTTAAAGAATAGTTTAGAACACTAAGAAAACTCATCTTACCCTTGGGATTTGAAAAACTGTAATAGCATTGGATCCGTATTAAGTCTTTGTGCAACTGTCTTTGCAACCTGCAAATAAATTTTTTTGTAAGTTCTGGATAATTTCACTCTACAATCACACAGCCATTCCTCACACATCAAGAACATTATACTACTGAAATTCTGAGAAACCCACTAATGTCTACGTTCCCCATGGCAAAACTAGATCTCAACAGCTGACACAGAATAAGATACACTAGGGAAAAAAAAACCAAGGAAACTGGTTTATTACAATAAATCACTGTCACCAAAAGGCCACAAAATCCACAATAATAGCAGTACTCTTGTTTGTTTGGGGGTTTTTTTGGTTGGTTTTTTTGTTTGTTTGTTTGTTTGGGTTTTTTGTTTTTGTTTGTTTGTTTTAATTATAGTATTACTAGGGAAATAACTGAGAAATGCTCTAAGAAAATTCCTACTGTTCTTTAATTCACTTCAAGGAAGCTAATTTTCTGGGTAATAAGCTATAAAGAACTTCCACTTAAAGTAAAATAATGAAATAAGACAAAGCAAACCAACAAAAAGCAGGTGATGAAAACAGGGTAGGTAAAGCCACCCCTGACTCCCATTCTATAAGCAGGTGCCAAAGTTCCTGCCTCGATCAGCAGAAAATCAACAGGATCAACTGAGTACTCAGATCAACATTTTTGTTTTTCAGTTTCATTGACCAATTTTGCTCTTCTAAACATCCCTTTGTCAACATTTACAAGCATAGCAGGCCTAACCTGTTAGTGCCACTGAGCATTAAACAGGACTGTGCGAAGAAAGCAAAGCAGTTTGGTCTACAAAATGAATACTGCTGGTGACACAAGCAGAAAATAGGTATCACCAGATTTCCAAGGTATTTTTCTTTTAACTGCTAAATACGCTAAGCAAGTTTTACATGTCACTTAAATGCATTATTTCATTAGAATATAATTTTTCTGATAGAGCCAAATGGCATATCAAAGAAGAACTATATTGTCAAATAACTCATTATTCATAAAATTGGTTTTTTAGAGTATTTTCTTCTCATGAGCATTAGTGACTTCCTTAAATTTCTCATTATTACGATGCAAAAAGTGTACAAGAACTGATCTACTCGTTTCTAAAAGTAGGCATAATGTGGTTGGGAGCTAATGCAAAATTTACTTTCAGAGCAAGGAAACAAAAGCAGAGAAATAAACAGGACACATACCTGAAAGTAATTCATCCTATTGGATAAAGTAACAACAAAGCCTGGGTCATTTGGGATGGTTTTATCACAGAAAATGACATCCACCCGATGATAGAGGTCTCGGAAGTACTCTTTAGCTGTTGGTAGTTCACTATTATCATTTTCTGGGTCATCCCTACAAGAGCAAACAAACAATAACACCATTACATATCACACTGGTACACATACAAGCAGTCAGGGCTTTTAAAAACATGGTCTACAGTATGTCAGTGACAGTTGAGAGGCACAGAAACCTTTTTAAAGAGCCACCACTCGTAGACAGTAGAACCACTGGAGTCAGTAGCGACCAAGAGCCCTGGATATTTCCCGGCTGTGCAAGGACAAGTGCACTCACACGCTGTGCTCACTCAGTCCTCCAATTCCAGTCGTTCCACAGCAGAATTCCAGCAGGACTCTTCCCTCCCTCCCACCCTGGCACATGATTGCGTGTCTGTATTAATGCTGCCACAGTTTTCCACATTCTCCTGCATGAACTGCTTTGCACAGAGGCTGGATGTACAACAGCCCTCCCTGAACCACACAAATAAAACAGTGGGCACAGATGCTGGTTTGGATCACTACTGAGTGGTATCCCTATCTTCTCAGTGGAGAAATAGCACCAGGGTACAAGCTGTGCACTTACCCAGGAGTCAGCAGCCAGCCAAAGGTGCATAACACCAACTGGGTCAACAGGGAATGCGAGTTCCAAGGCATGACATGAGATAGATTCATCTCACATAATCTGGGGTAAGAGTGCTGAAGATAGACTAGCTGGCTTCCACCCACTGTCAGCCCATGGAGAGAAACAGAGCAACACAGTTGGGTGTGACCATCAGGAGTGAGAGCACAGAAATGCTGATTTATAGCCCTGACAAGCTTATGAAAGATCCCTTTAACGGATACAAGATGCAGGGGTTCTCCTTTTGCCTTGGAGAACACTGCAGTTGAGGCACCAGTATGCTTATGAGTCGCACATGCTCAGGAAAATCAGGAGCATCTCATCACCATGGACCAATATGAAACTTATTCTGAGCACAAGTTAAAGGAAAAAAGGGAAAGCAGTTTAGTACTGGGCTGAAATGAGCTCCAAGCCAAAAGCATTGTACAGTGGTAATGGTACAGAGCCTGAGATCTGAAACGTTGGTGTAGGCTCTTCAGTGTCTGAGTTCCAGTGGCTGCAAGGGAAAAACTGCAGAACTCAGCTGCATTACTGGATCACACTATTTTAGGATACTAGTTTTCTAAACTAGGATGAAACCTCTTTTCCTTAAATAATGTGGCAAGTGATAACTAAAAAAACCACCAATATTTTTTCATTTCCCCTGTGAATAAACAAATGACAACTGCTGAGAACATGTCTACTGTTGGAAAATTACACTCTACCCTTGTTAAAAGTGCTAAGTTAAAGGATGTTCTGCTTTCTCAGTGAATTAGGTGATTTAATTGCAATGATAAGCTGTCCCCTTGAAATACATACTTTTGAAACACTATGATGTCACCATCCATGAGTTCATCAAGAGCTTTATCAAGAGATACATCATAGTCTTGAATCCTTTCTGTTAAATTGGGTTTAACTTCCTGCAATAAAGAACAAAAATGTTTGGTGACAGAACAAAAGACCAACAACATCATTCACAATTGTACAAAAACTACCACATTAGGTAACTTGTATCTTCTTTCCACTGAAAGAAAGGGATATATACATATATGTAAATTAAATGTTTTCTTAGCAAAGGCTCCAGAGACATTTAATTGCTATTGATAAATACGGCTGCTCATTTTTACCTTTGAAGTCTCACTGAAGTTACCCTAATTTTCAAAAGGATTTATAACTCAGCATTATCTTATTAGCACTGAAAATTTTTCAATATTCAGAGATGAACTTTCTACTAGTGCAGCTTCCAGGGAAGAACACTGATTAGGTTCATTGATTTTAACTGTGCAGAACTTGTGTTGCAATTAATTTGTCCTTTAAAAAAATAACAAATCCACATTAAAATTGTGTTTGTTTATATATATATATGTATATATATATATACATATATATATGTACACACATATATATGTATATTGTGTCTTTATACTTGAGGGTTAATGCCCTGGGATAAAAACCACTTGCCTAAACAAACTGGAATCAAACTGCAACCCTAACCTGCATAGAGTAGAAGCATGGGACAATTCTGCTTTTTAGCATGGAAGTGTGTGTGCTCTCCTGTCCATAGTTATAGTCCATAAAAGAAAAAAAACCTAAAAAATTATATCAATACAAACCTCATAGAGGATAAGGTTAGTTTCTTGTGGAAATCCTGCTCTCTCACACATAACTGGAAGCAAGTCACCTATTGGAAAATAAAAGGTATTTGAAATGCTTTGCATTTTAACTGCTAGCAGGACCTCCTGCAAAAAGAACCTGTTTTTCTACCCTGCATAAGTAGTCTTAAGACTCCTAAGAAAGAGAAGTAGAAGTCCTAAAGCTTCCCTTACCATCATTCAATCCAGGGACAGAATAATGTTTCCTTCCAGTTAATCTCAACAAAAAAAAACCAAGTGCAAGGCCATCTAAGATCAAAGAAATGAAATAATGCTGCTCCTTCACCAAAGAAAAATTTCTCTTTAAAAACAAAAAACCAAAACCAAAACCAAACCAAACCAAAACCCAAAGCAAAACCCAAACAAAACCAAAAAACCCTAAGGTAAAATACAAAACTAGAAAGCATCTATTAGTCAACACAATGACAAATTAAGTACATTTTCTCGGTGGACATTTTCTGAATTCCTTAAATGGATACACATGAAAACAAAAGCTCACGTCCAGTTCTTTGAGGTGCTGTACTCAACCTACTACAGTGAAAGGTATACTACTGCAGAAATAAATTGCAGAAAAAAAATGAAATAGAAGGAAAAAACCCACCACAATTTGCAAAGCACCATCACATCACAAAGTTTTACAGCAAGTCTGAAACAGCTGCCTATGTTCAACAACAGCTGCTGAACACAGCAAATAACAAAAAAAAATTAACTGGCTGCCAACAGTGGTGTGTGATGGCAATGCCCTCAGCCCTGCAGAAAGTTTCAGTGGCATGGCATGAGGAAGAAAACTAGCAGGTGTTGGGAGAAATCAAAAATCTTTGTGGCCTAACTTTGACACCATTTATAAAACCACTATTAAAAAAAAAAAAGATATTATCTTTTGTCTTTTAAAAATTCCAATTATAACAATGAAATGAATTTTAGAACTCACGTATTTTACAGGATATAGGTGTGTAGATATGTCCACAATAATTCAGACTCCGAGTCTTCGGATCATACATCTTCAGAAACAACATTACATCATCTACAAATTAAAGAATAAGATTTAATTTTAAGTTAAGGGTTACTTGTGTATGCCTGGGGAGGCAGCGGGGGAATCACTTAGATATTTTTCTTTAAACAGTAACAAAGATGTGTCTTTATTATTTTGATAACATTCTTATATAACATTATTTTGAAACATTCTTAAATACTGAGGGTTTTTATAAATCAACTTCATATACATCAAAATCTGTTCAGTGACTCTAAGAACATGTGAAACATGTCTTACACTTTCAGATAAATGAAGGGAAAAACTGGATGAGAAAAACTAATTTCAGCACTATAGCTTTATGGGTTCAATCTTATGATTGAAAAAAGGACACACAACATTTTCTAAGATATACCCAAGCTGTATTCTGTATTTCATCAAGTTTCAGCATATATACTTACGATCTTTATCGAACTTGGGTAATGTTGCTCCAGTAGCAGCCATCTCTGGATCTACTGTTTCCAAAAATATTGTCCATGGATTTTCATTATCACTGAGCTCAATCATCTATGTAGAAAGACATGGAAGAAATAAAAAAAGTTTCTGGAGAATATAACAACCTGCTATCAGCATTTTCATTAGATACAAGAACTTTATGACACTTTATGAGTGGGAGAATTTTTTTTTAAGGTTGTGTTAATGACAGGAATTTCATGAAATTCATTAAGAGAAGCAATGACAGGTATAAAAAAAACAAAAAAAAGTTTTGATGAAGCAAAAATGATAGTTTTATTTTTAATTGACCTATTTATTTTTAATTTTAAAATATACCTACATCTGTCTTTAGTATGGCAAGAAAAATACTTTACTTTAGAATTAACAGGACAGTGAAATCACTCACTACTTTTTGCCATATTTAGACATAATGTTTTACATTTTAAGCAATGCATTACATTAAATTCAGAGTTTTTGCCCAAAAATGCAGGACTCAAAAAGCCACTTGTGTTTGAAATCTAACTTTAAAATCATGATCATGCTTTTTTTTCAGGGATCAAAGTCATGCAACACAATCCTCCCTCCTGTCCAAATCAACCCAGTCAGCCTCAAGTCTTCTACTGTATCAAACTTTACCATGTACACATTAAATTAAAACCCTGAAAAATCTGATGTCTCAAACTTACTGATTGTTGAAGAGAACTAAAAATCATGGGTGATGTATAGAAATAATGTCCTCTATTAATGGATATTTACCGTTTTATTGCCATCTGCTTCATTATCTAACATTGCAGGTCTTTTTGTTCCATTACTTCTAGCTTGCATTGGCCATAATCTGATTTGATCCTGGGGAAATCCCTAAAATAAATAAATAAAAAATGTGACAGGAAACAAAAAGGATACAATAGTTTTATGAAAGCTAAAAAGATCTATTTTAAAAGGTCTGAATTGTGACTGCTGGCAACACTTGTAGAAGACAGACACCTTAAAGAAACCATAATCTAATAAAATAATTAGACACAGAATTCAGCTACAGAAAACTTACCATCGTTTGAGAGAGATTTTGAACAAATTCTGTAAGTGTGGAATTTTTTAATACTTTGAAAACAGTGTATTTCACTTTTTCTTCATCATACATATCATTGCCTTGGTGACCACAGAACTGATCCTCTGCCACTATCTGGAAAAATAACATCTCAAGGTTACTATTCATATTAAATCAGCTGGACAGTGTAATACCTCTTCATGATACTTTACTATGGAACAACTGTGGCTGTCTGGATAGTGGCACACTGCAAACACTATTTGTGTTCTCATGAAGAAAATTTGCACTTAAAGAGATTATAATGAATTGAAAAATATTATGATTGATATTCGAATCAGGGTAACTAATTAAAATACACTAATTCTTACAAATCCTGAACAACTGAAAACCTGTTGTGCTTAGATCCCTATCTTGGATACTTGTGCTCTAACAATCTTGGCACTTAAAAAACAGACTACATTATTATTGTAATGGTACAAAGAGGCTGGCCTAGAATGTTTCCCGTATCTCCATAAAATCCCGTGCATTCTCTGTTTACAGAATGACAACTGGTGCAACTCTGCCAGTCTATCCACTGAAAACAGCTCTACTATAAATGTAGTGTAAAACAGTCTGAATTTCACCACTATCTCTACTTATCACCATCAGAAAGAAGATGCAAGGAAACATGGAGGCAAGTTGAAAATGGGTTCTATTTCCTTCTGCCAGATGAGCTCTGGAAAGAGCCATAAACAGGGTTCCTTAAGGCAATTCATAACAAACTAGTCCATCAGGCTTTTCCAAAAAGATAATTGCAAATATAAGTACTCTCTCCTTCTGCTTCTACTTGATGAGCTCAGTTTGGCAGTGGTCCAGGCTTTCAGCCTACGGCTAGATACATTCTAATTTTAGAAATTAAGTCCTGAAGGAGCCAAAAGTGGGGTGGCAGGGCAGCCATTTGAAATAAAGTGGTCCTTTTCCTTTCACATTAACTTACTATTTTTACTTGCAAGTGCATAACTTCTAACGAAGCCAGAAATGTCTACATCATAGAGTACTGTTTGCTTCATTAGGATACGTGGTATGTATTAATATACTTACAGCCACTAAAATCACAATCTCACTTCAAACACTTGTTAAGAACACAAATTCAAAAACTGAAAATCAAGGTTTGCCTTGGGTCGCTCAGCATTCTGAATTTTAATGGTAACATAGTTGCAACTTCAATTTTATCAAAAGCTGACCTGCACTTGCATATAGAGGTGAGCTTCCTGTCTTTCCTTCCTCTTCTGAGCTTCTATCCTTTTCTCTTCTTGTAGCCTTTCTACAAGTTGTTGAGGAATATCATGATCTGTGACAGGCTGTAAAACTTCACCTGCAAAGCAAATTTTGTGATGTCATTTCAAGATTTATATCATACAGAGTTTTCTTCATACATTAACTTTCCTCTGACTTGAAGTAAAAAACATTATTAATCTTTTAATTAAAAAGATGGTTTGGTAGCATTATTCTTGGGCAAAAGCAACATCTTCTATCCCAAGCCAAAAGGCACTACTTTCATGGGGTAGGAACCAAACTTCTGAATTAAATATTCAGTTTCAGGATTAAAAGAAATATTTTCCACAACTTTTTTTTTTTTTTTTTTTTATAGTGTACATATACCTACATATTTGCAATTAATTCAACCTAGTTTCCATGCTCAATTAACAATCAAGACTAAAGCTCTCTGCAGACACATAACTTTGCATAACTTGTGCTAAGACAAGGAGGCACTAGCCCAGCACATACTTCCCAAAAGTGAGAGACAGGCTGGTTGATCCCACAGAATCTGTAAATTCCAGCTATAACTGGAATATATATATAAATACATAAATTATATAAATATATAATGAAGCTCCTTTGTATTGCAAGACTGTCAACAATTCAGAAGTAAAATACAGCTGTAAATATCTATGTTAATGTAACTTGGGAGGCATGCAGTGTATACATACTTAATTTTGATTCCCTGATGTAAACCAACATGTAGGCGTTCGTACAGTGCCGGACAGACAAATCATCATCATGACCTCCATAGTTGTGTTCAATCGCTTCTTCCTTTGTACATCGTGACACAACATCATCATCAAATTTACACCACTAGAGAGAAAAGTCATATAAATATAACTTTACACAGAAAAAAATCATATTCTTCAATGATAAATTAATCCTATTTCTGGCATGCTTTTTAGCTCTTTGAAGTAACTAAAATTGCTTCTTAAGTGTCACGATTTAAAAAAAATCTTGTTCGTTACAATTTGTGCTACCTGCTACTTGTGCATAAGGAAGGCCATAAATACTCAACCCTTACTGAAATACTTGAACAACTTACACTGAATATCAGGAGTCCCATAATTATCCAAAGAACTTTTTTAAACTGTCATTCAAATAGCTAGCCTTTTTACATGGATTTAAAATATTTACCTTATTTCTTGTAAAGTAAAATTAAAAATTATGCACTAGATGTTTAGTAATTATTTGTACATTTAAAGTACTATACAGCAAACTTTAAACTAGAACAATAAAGCCAATCAAGAATGAAAGACAAATAGCAACAAATTCACAGCAGAATTCGACTTCTGTTTTTCCTGTGAAACAGTCAGGTACACACAAAACCAAGAGAAGAGGCACCTGACCCACAACTGTCCAATGCACTCAAGTTACCTCATTGTAACAGTGGGACATGCAAAGATATTGAATTTCTGAATCACAGAAATATTTGAAACATTCATATTTGCTTCAGCATAAAGTCAGCCTAAAAAATTACTGGATAAAATTTGCAGTAGAAGGACACATAAAAGTGAAGGGATTCCCTCAAAGTCTTTTGTCAAAAGCTAGCAGCAAATATGAAGCTCCTCCTATTGAGGGGGCAAGTGATTCTATAATGCCTCCAAATGCAGGCTCCTCCTTGAAGACCAAAAAGTAGAAAAGAGGGTTGCTGTTTTTCTTTTTGTAAACACAAAAGTAATTTTCCCAGAAACCTTAAAATATGTATAAAATGAAAAAGTATCAAGCTAAGAACTACCACGTGGAGAAGTCCAATCCCTGTGTGATGAAGTGAGTGTGCCCCCACACTCATCTGTTAGGGAATAAAAATTCCAACGATTTGCTCACTATGAAAACTGCAAGTGTATATTTGCAAAGCACAAATATATGTAGGTGCTTTTCAATACTCACTTTGCCATCTCCCTTTGGATTTAAGTAAACAACATAATGTCCACCATGGTTATCTCCACTGTGTACTAGAACTGCATGAAGAATGTAATTGGCAGGATCCTTAGGATCTGTTTTTTGCAAAAATTCGTCTAGTGGCAACTGTTCAGGAAACTCAAACCTAGTTTTAAAAAGAATTAAGACATTTATATTTGTAGTTAAAGCAGACACATGATATTATGCAAGACATCAGCACTTACTCCTAAAGCAAGATGCAAAACTTCAGCAAGTTATTGTTACAGTGCCAGAATACACTGCATACAGTAGCAAGTCTCTCATGAACTTTCTAACCAGGGGTAGGAACACTTGAGTGATACAGTGCTGCTTTGAATTCACTGTGTCAAGGGAAAAACTCAAAACCTGTTATTTTCCAGTAGACAAATACAGCTTTTCTAGCACAGGTACCACTAGACTGGAATGTTATTTTGAAATGTTTTTCAGCTGCTGCAGTCTCATCTTGGTGTGACAGCCATTGCTGCAACACAGATTTAATTTACAGCCAGCAGTGTATCCTTGAGAAACTATCAGCCTCTACTTACAGTGAGTAGGAATGGAAATAGATGGAGGGAAAGCAGAGGAATATTCCTTCATTCAACTCACTCTTGTGGAAGCCTGTGGAAATCTATCAACTTTCCACACACAGCACAAAGAATGTTCCACAAAGCATTAAAAGACACATTCACTTGTTTCATATGCAACACAATAGCTACAAATTACTATTTAAGTGTTCAGTTTGTCATTAAGAACTTTAATAGTCAATCTATGTACCTTCTGAGGAGTTCTAATGTACCACTGCAAACACCTTCCTCTTGGAGTTGATTCAAAAATAGGATTTTGGTTGACTATTTTTTACAAAATACATTTAACAGGTCTAAATTCTACAATGGAGAAAAACTTACCTATCATTTATCTTGATGTTTTGGTCAGTCTGAGGATCATACATAAATCTCATGAGCTGTAAGTGTAATACTGGTGGCAATGTTAGGAACTTCACACCCTTCTCTGCCTCCTAGACATTTTAAAGGAAGAAGATTGTTGAAATTTCAAGGTTTTTAGCAACTCAAAATACTTGCTTGCTGCAGACATTCTTACTATGGATTTTTATACAATGTTCACCAAAGAATGTTGATAACTGGGGTGGAAGTCAACTTTCTTAATTCTGCACCAACCTTGCATGGGCTACTCCAGTAACACTAACAAGACCTCAGTTCATTTAAATTTAGGCCTTTCATGCAAGCACATGCGAACATCTCGCTACATTAAGAACAAGTTACCTGTATAAATGAAATGTGAAGAGAATATGGAGGAGAAAACCAATTTTTGATTAGTTGGGAATTTCAAGCTCATTGTATTCTGCCAAGAAGTATTTTGGCTACCATGCTGTACCTTCCTAAGAACAGCTAAAGAATATACAGAAGAACATCACTCACAAGAACTGGTATGTGGAAGGTGCAAAAATAACCAAGCTTTTTAAAAAGGACTTCAACTGCCTACAGTGGGTGCTACAAAATGCAGCTGAAGAGCTCAGAAACACATGCTCACATGAGTGTTCAGAATTACATGGGTTTATTTAGTGTTCTTGATGATAAAAAGTATTACCTCTAGAGTTACTTTAATGATGCTTTTTTACTAGACATAAAGAATAGACTGCTCCTAGAGAAAAAACTTCTCAGTCTCCAGATCAATAGAGAAGTTTACTATTCTAGTCTCTAAAACACAGGTATAAAACCAAAACTCAGTGCTGATTAAAATATTCTAAAATCCAAGCTCCATTTTAAGAAATGTAACAGCAACTAAGAAGAGATATGTAAAAGCTCATTTAAGGAAAAAAATTACCACAATCAGTGGCTACAACCTAGAATGGGTTTTACAACATTTCTGGCCACCATAGCTTTGTTAAGTTATTTTATCAGAGACACAGAAATAAGATTTAAAACCAACTGGAAAAAGAAAAATACCTGCAAGCCATGTTCTCCTGCATCATACTTGTTATCACCATCCAACTGCTCCACTGCAACGTAGTCAATGAAGGATTCAAAAACTAAATAAAAGAAAAATTGGTGAACTGTAGAGAAGTAGGTAGAAATTCGTAAGTTTTGTCTAGCCTGGAAGCTTAACAATGTATTAATCAAAGAACATATTAAGACATGAGAGCTTGTGTTTAAATGTTTGTCTTTGTTATAAGTAAGTTTTATATTGTTTAAGAGTGCCAACAAATGCATCAAACCGTGTGGGCATACATAAGAATATCAACAGATTTTAAACTCTCTCATTTACAGCTGTCTGATAAATCTCATATTCTCACTCTGCAGCTGTTAAGTATCAAGCTAGATGATTCTGTTTGCTGGACTCTTGAAGGTCCTTTCTCTGTCTTGTATGCCAAGTATTTCGTAAAGTGATGACAGGACCAGTGCTGTGCTGCTATGCTATATGCTATGCAATTAGTTAATTATTTTTATTTGCTTACTAATATAGTCAGTTCTAAATAAGAATGTATTTCCTTCAAGTTCATCTTCATGTATGAAGTACAATCTACTGTGACAGCCCTACTGTTATCACCATGGCAAAGTATGAACTTTCATAAGCAAGGAAAACTTCTAAAATTCATAATTTTAAAGTAAAAGATAAAGTGAGAAAATCAGGAAGGAACGAGTAGGGAAGGGAAATGGGAATGTTAGCAAAACCATTTTCTGCAGGAAATGTTTTCAATGAGTTGTCAAAGACTCTTTCCTTTGGAATTAAGAAAAGGCTATTTCAGACTCCTGAGTATCAACAAACCCATTTGAAATCAACAGACACAAAAGATGTCCAATATGCTGAAGTATTTGATCAGTGCATATCACAATGTATCACTTACTATTTTTCTTTCCCTTTATACTTAGCTGGATGTCATAATAATCTTCTATTCGTTCAGATCGATAGTCTACATGTTTGCATTGGATATAAGACTGTAAACAGAAAACACAAAATGTCACTGTATACAATTAACAGCTAATGTTAAAATATTTAAGACTAAAATTTAAAAATTAAATATTAAATTAATAAAGAAATATTAAATACATACCACCATCTTCCCTCTGAACAATTTAGGAATAGTGCCTTCTACACATGTGCCTTTCATTTTATTTTCCACGTTATCAAGCAGCTGAAAAAAAAATCAGATTTTTTACATAGGATAAACTTGCAGTTTTTGAATTTATTCATCACACATGGATGACTGGTTCACTGATTAAACACTAAGTAATTTGCATTAAAATGAAATGTTAGTCTATTTGTACTGGTGTCTCCTTCTAGTCCTTCAAATTCTCTTCATCTCAAAAAACTACACTAAGAACTATGCTAGCTACATTATTTTGAGTCTGAAAAACCTCACAAATGTAATAAAGTGCTTGCATCTTCAAGACTGCATTTTTCTCCATGGCTATACAAGGATCACTAGCATATACCCCATTTATTTTCAACCTTCCCTATCCTTTACAAATTCCTCACCCACAAAAGGCCACAATCAATCCCAATCTCAAAAGAGAAATAAATCAAGGCAAAAACTTCAGGTCTTAAGAAACCAGTTTTAAATAAATGAGAGCTACTGTTACTAGGAGCATCACTTAAATATATTATATATATACACACAATATCAAGAGACATTATGCATTGCAGATCAGTAACAAATAGTAAAAACATACCACACGACATAACTCCTGCACATCATGTTGCATGAAGCTGTCTAAAGTTTCCCACCTTTGTAAGACAAATTAATACAAAATTACTGCATTATGAAAAAAGCTTACAGCTCATAAGACATTTTTATGATTTCTTTGCAGATCAAGGATTTAATACATAGCAAAACGCAGACTCTCATGCATAGGCTTTTGTCAGTTCTGTAGCATTTACCTGTTGTTAAGAACAGGCACTGAGCTTGTGGGACATTTTGGCAGCTGTTCTGCACCCACCTGCCTTCTCCTTGTGGATCTGGGGACTCGGAATGGGAGGGCAGCTGGAGCCAGCTAAAGAGGCCAGGGCCAGGCTGTTGCTAGCTGAATTATTCCAGTCTACTACCTAGTCTAAGTTCACATTACTCTTAAGAAAATGACTGATAGCATTTAATAAATCCTCTTAGAATAGTTTCTGCAACATGCTTCTAGCTGCCTGGCTTCTGAGGGCCCTTCAGGTGCAGTCAAGTAGCATTCAGGGATTGTTTTGGCACATGAAATGGAAGTAAATGGATTTACTGGCTCCTTTGTGCTCATCTAAAATAGGTAATCCTGGTTGCACAATAACTCCAAGGATGCAAGGAGCATCCATTTTCCCTAACTGTCCATGTGCAAACACACTCATGCAAGGAGGGATGAGAGCAAGTCTCTAAACACCTCATAGCTGAGGTGGCACACTGCAACAAGGGTATTCAGAATTACTGCCTTAAATTAAAAAGAAGCAGAGTGGTTTTAGGTTCAGCACGAAACACTCTCTCCTATGAACTCTTTATCTCAAGAATGCTTTTTAAATTGTAAGTCTCTGAGAGCTCTCTTTGCAACACTCATCTCTCCCAATCACATGAAATAAACTGTTTACCATAGGCTTTAGCTTCAGCAAGAGGTTCAGCCCTGGAAGCCCAGAGCAAAGAGTTGATCAGGAGCAATATTAACTTTATCTTCCTCTCCTGCTCTCAGTGACTCACTGCCACATGGCAGCAGACTACTTCCAAAAGTGTGCCAAAACTACTTGAATAGTTAAGAATAGCAAATAACCTCCTGACTCCCTAGGCTTTAACCACTAGCCAGCTTAAAAGATAAAAATGGAAGGAAAAGGTTACATTGCAATGTTAGAATTTAAAAAGTGCCCCTTTGGGCAATGGCAATACTTTTTACTGAATGAAGACAAATTTAGAAACTCAGAATAGCCAGTAAAGTTACACCCTGCTGCATATAGGTAGGTCTCACAAGGTCAGAAACTTCTCTCTGGTTTAATGGGTAGGAAAAGACCAGATCCTTAATATTCAAAAGTTCCTTTCCAAGAATGAAGGCAGGCATGAACACATTTTAGCACTTATGAACACTACTATCTCTCAGATAGAAAATCAAGCATCAGCAACCCCTTGAGAAAGATATTGTTATGCTACCGAAGATGACACTGTGTGGATTTTAACTCATGTTGAAATATTTACAATTTAAACAAGTCTTTCAGGTAGAATAGTATAGCAGCATGCTGGTAAACTCAACATACAGTGGGGTAGTAGAAAGAGGATTAATATACATACTGAAATTATCAATCTCACTTGGAAATTCTCACAAAAGGTGAAAAAGTTATAAAGCCATAAGGTTACAAAGAGTCATATCAGGAGTGAGCATGACTACAGCCTTTAGAATATGTGAGATCAGAGACATCACAACTGTGATGAGTACTAGGATGGCTACTTGAGAAAAAAAGGAACTTCCCTATCTGTTTTTTTAAAAAAATGCTTGACAATATTACTTGACAAGAGGCCAGTTTACAAATACAGTGTGAAAGTAATGCAAAATATAATCTTTTAGTACAATTTTTAATAAAATCATACTCCTTGCTTAAATGGCACACAAAGAGAAGACTTGTAAAGGTTATGCTAATTTAAATCTTCTGTCCTAACTTCTCTGCACCTCTGTAGAAATAGCTGGAATTAAAGTAAACCTTTTTCAAGAAAAGCTTTACAAAGCCTCTATAAGCCCAATTAGTCCAAATTCCTGAAACTTACCCAAAAGATTTTGTTAACTTTTTGGTTCCAACTGGTTTGTCACTATGTTGCAGCTCATAAAACACTCTTTGCAATGCTAAAGGAACACTTTTGGATGAATCATCTCCTTCTGTGGGCATCATGTATACAGCCTGAAAAAAACATTTAGTTCAATTAGTATCTAAGGAAAAGTTTATTGCTCATATTGTTTAATGCATTCTTTCCTCTTCAGTGACTTCTTTCATATAATTCCATTTAATCACCACTCCAAAAGAGTTTTTTAAAAAATCTGGTACTGCAGAGTAAAAATACTAATTGTCTGGAATCACTCCTTTTAGAGCACAGTTGTTCATAAAATGTGAACAACAGATTCCATTCACAGTTATCTACATAGTTCCCTTATTTCATACTAGAAAAGGAAATGCACTATAGCATTCAACACCTGCAGACAACCTCTCATGCCTGAGATGTCTATGCAATAATTACAGTAGCACTAGATATATTGATCAACACTATAGACTTCAGAAAATAACTTCAGTTTAGTGCTGTACCTTGGCTATTTGAGGATTGAGAATAAAGAAATCACACAAATAGTCCAAAGAGGGATTAGGAGAGTTCAATAGGCACTGAAATGAGATTTACTTTTTAAAGAAAGTGTACACCAATATTTCTAGGGAAAAGTAACATCAAAGAAAAGATATTTACAGAGAAATGCTAATTTAGAAAATATGCACATAAAAAAAAAAATCCCAGACAACTCTGTAAGGAGATTAGGTAATAACACATATAAAAATAAAGACTCCAGTATTAAACAGCATATGAGGAAAAAGGTGGTTAAGAAACAGAAAAACTGCCAGTGAAACAACAGGGTATGATATATTCCTGCAGGTGAAGCACTGAACTGGATCTAAGTAGCTTTCACTTGCTTTCTGCATCAGCCTAGCTTTTAGAGGTGTCCAGAATCTCTGATTTATTGTGTGTCTTTTAACGTTGGCAACAATTTTTACCTATGGAAACTCAGTAAACCTTCATGTAACTTTTGCTGATCCACTGGGCTAACTACCTGGCTAACCTGGAAAAATTAAGAGAATAAAACAGTGTTTTCTCATGCAACTTCATCAGCAAGTTTTAAATGAGCTAAGCACTGCTTTAAGAGTTTAGAGCATATAGTGATTTAATCTGGAAGAGAACTCTGTATGTTCTGAATTCTGGCCCTACTCATTGAGGGACCAAGTTCCAAATGTTATTGAATAAAAACATTAACTTTGTTTCTTCTGAAATTTTAAACAACAAACTAAACATTTAACACATTGCCTCTCTCCTTCTGTTAGTGTATGTTTCTCAAAGCCTAAGTGTTTCTACAAGTTTCGAATATGATCCCTTGCAAATCTTTATCCCTTACCCTTTCCAAACTCTGCAAGCTTGACCACAAAGTCAGACAGTGAGGCATTTTGATTCATTTGAAAAAAGCAGAATCTCTAATTTAAGACTTCAGACATTCCCTCATGAGAACACTAAAGAATGACAGGGACACGTATAGGCAATGGTCATACGCAACAGACAAGAAATATGAGAAAAAATTTACATATTTACATGGGAAAAGAATAAACTTAAACACACAGTTTAAAGTCAAGACAATTAGTGAAAGAAGGGAAGACAATGTGATGTGGTCCAAGATCAAATATGGACCCGTCCAGGAAGTTACTACCATCCTTTGGCCTAGGTCCACTATATGAAGTGAGTAAGATATGCTCTAAAGAGAAAAGTTCCTCTGCTTTATTCCCTACAACGGAAGCTACTACAGTTTCATTTCAAATGAAATTTCAGAAATTCTTTTTTTCAGACATGACAAATAATGATTCTTCTTTATTTGTAATAATGGCAAGTAAGTCCTAAAACTATCTAAAACTACAGCTGTGGCCTCTTCTGTTCAGGCTGAAGAACGAGCAGAGGAGTGTGCAGAACACCCAGTAACATCTCCATAAAGAAAGCTGCCATCACCAGCTTGTAAGTTAAGGTTTCTCATAAGGTCACTAGCTGGCTATCAACACTCTCTGAAAGCTGACACTTACTTGGGGGCTAAAGGAGAAGTATGGGAAAATGCCTGAAAAGATAAGTTCAGCTGAAACAAATCTCTATCACCAGAAGAATTTCTTCTTCACAGAAGATGACCTCATGGTACGTATTGATTTACTGACTGCAAGACAGTCCTGTAAGGAATTACTCAGTTGGATTAGATGGAGCTATTATAAAAACACATTTTTCTGTCAGGAACAACATGAAGTTGTCCAAAAAAATTTAATGCACGAATATTATGAGTGTTGAGCAAAACCATAGGCATCATAATGAATGGTAAACTGAATGAGTAAATTATACCTCTGGCAAAAAATAAACTGGTGCATTATGTAAAATAAGGCAAGTATTTAGCTCTTGTACAAGGCACTTGTAAGATCTCAGTTACAGTCTACTGGAGTTCAAGGTGCTATTTTTTGCAATGCCTCAGAGTAAGCAGTACATTGCCAAAGAGGAAAACAAAAATCTCAAGTGGGATACTTTCAGTGATGTAAATAATGATAAGATGGTGGAAAATCTTAAGACAGTGCAAAGTAGGTATTCCAAAAGGGAAATTTTGGAGAAAAGAAAGCTTAATGGAAATGTAACAACTAGCAGACAAATGAAAGCAGAAGTCAGAACAGTTCATTTTCACTAAGAGATATACAATAAGCACAGGAACATGCAGGATAAATTAGGATCAATAGGACACTCCAATAAACTAAATTATTCCCAGTCACATCTTTTCCTCAAATATATTCCCTCTTCCAGATAGCCACTTCCAATATCAAGTCAGCATTTACATTTTCATCCCATTAAGGCTATTGCACTATTTAAAAATGATACATTAGCTAGTACGTTACATCCTGTGTTTGGATGAGATATTTATTGAACTGATATTTAAAGCAGTTCTTCCTTCCAGCAAAGAAATAACATCTCCAGTTAATAAAAAAAAACGAACACATGAAGCAAATATAAAGTGACATTGTTTAAACTACTGAAATTATAACATTTTCCATCCAAATATGCTAACTATGATAACAGAAAATTCAATTGCATAATATAAACAATAAGAAAAAAACTAATGAACTACAGAGGTAATGCATGTTTATCTTTTTACACTGCTTATGGACTGAGAAGCCATAATTGACCTCTACTTTAACTGTTTCATGAAAGAAAAATTATTTTCATCTCTCATCTGGAAGATGATTTTTTTTTTTTTAATTACAACAATTCATAGCAACATTAACACATAAGACAGTCTAAGAAACACCACTTAAGTTCGGATCTTCACTGGGTACCCTGTGTGATTTCACAGGCATCAAAAGCCTATGCTCAGCAAACTATAAAAGGAAGCTGCCTGCACTCATCCCCAAGTAAGATGTGCATCTCCATGCAAGTCATTGTGTCTCCAAGAGGACAAAACAGGCAAAAGAGACAGTTCTGCTTTGAAGCATTTATGAATATAATCTACTGGATATTTCAATTAGCAATCTCATTAATTTCACATATTAATTACCTTTCGTAGCTGATTTGTGAAAAACAGAGTCTGTAACAAACTGTTCATGTAACAAGTTGCTCCCTGGTTCTTTAAGCCAACATATCCTGTGTGCTTCTTTGAATCCCACCTGTAAAATAGTTACTAGTTAGAAGCTGACAAAGTGAGAATGTCTAATGAGAGCTCCAAATATTAATAAAACAACATACTTGAACAATCTCAAGCAACATAAAACTACTAGAATTTAAAATTTTGGTTTTAAACAAAGATACTTACGCCACTCCATGTGGAGCATCTGCTTGAACATAGACTTCAAAAGTAACTTTGTCCTCTTCTATAAAGCCTTTTTCAGGATCAGTAACTTCCTGTAAAACAGGAATGACAAACAACCATGAAAACTGGATCTTGCAACATAACTGTATCCAGTTAAAAATCAGTTAATTTCCAAGCCTGAGCTATCAGTTATAATATACTGAAGAAGAAAAATTAAGGGACAGCAACAAAGCTGTTTTTCAGCTTAAACACTTTCTTTTTTAATGTCTCACTTCAGGAAACTTATTCCTAGCCTTTTTGATTTTCCATCACTATTTCAATTTTCTGTGGATAATACAGGAGGTAATCAAATGCTGCGATTCCAGACAATATTCCAGCATATTGTAAAAAAAATAAGGGCTCAACATTGAAAAATGCTTTAAAAGTTGTCCCAATTCAAGATAAGCCTTAGCAGTATTGTTAGGGCATTAAATATCTGTACACGTACAAAGGATACAAGGAAATGCAAGAAAACCTATGCTGTTTCAGAATGACATCAAATGTCACATAGTGAAAACAAAACTCAAGCATTCAGATAAGCAGAAAATACTAATGAGGGTACTTTACTAACATAAGTAAAAACAACCTACCATAATTAAAGGTAGAGGAATTTACAAAAAATTGAATCTTCAGTAATGACAGAAAAAAGCAGCTCGGAAAGAAAAAAAAAACAAACCATAAACAATCACCTTTTCTATAGGTATCTCAGGATTCAGGAGTGCAAGCTCAAAACTGTTCCTATCTAGTAACAAATAGATTAATACATGTCCAACTACTTACACTCCAGGCCATGAAGTTGGAAAAGCCCCAGTCATTTTCCTTATGAAAGAACAAGTGACTAATACGACGGCTGAATGATTTTTCATCATCTTTGTAGTTTATTATCTTAAGAACTGCTTGTGCATGACAAGACCATGACCTACAAATATAGAAGAAACACTTGAAATTAATCCAAACCCAAGCTTTTTATTATCATTAAAATACACTTTTTAATATGGATTTTTGATAATTATTTTCTCATATAGGAATTATATTTTTTTCCTCCCTTATTAAATGTTCATATTTGTTTAATTGTTATTGTGGGCATAAATCCCCAGGGCTTTCTGAAAGCACATTATGAATGTGAAGTTGGAATGGAGACTTTCTTAGGGCTGAGGGCAATGGCAGCTAACAGTGGTTTAAGAAGCCAATTGCTCTCTAAGGTGAGCTATTTCTGAGCTACTTCAATACAGATGGGTACGCCAACTCAAAGCAGTCTTGGTGTCTTCAGACTGTGGTAACAGCTTTGGCTAAGGAAAGGAGGGAGGTTCTGCACTCCCTCCCACAAGATAAACTCCCTAATATTCTAATTTTCTCAGCAGCATTTCTTTATGATCATACCTGTTCAAATTCATATCACTTGTACAGGACAATTAGACTGAGTATCAGTTCCAACAAGGTCTTGCAACTCTCTCATGCCATGGCATTACTGCTTCCTTAGCTCCACCAGCTGCACCTTGGCTGGTACTTTTGAAGAACACAGAAATGTTTTTCTGTGACTGTACCTGAACCACTTCTCCCATGAATACACTTTCAGCTTTCTTTTTTATCTTCTCCACTGAGCACTCACCTTTTACATTACAGGAATGATGGAGAAGAGCAACTTATTCAGAGTGAACTACAAGTTGCCTGAGATTTGGTGCAAGAATGAAGTTACTAGAAAGGATATCTGTGAGGGGTCTGTATTCCAAGTGAATAAACAGAAATAACAGCCCCAAAATTTGTATTTATCTTTCTAAATTTCCCAATTAGTTACAAAAGTGGTCAAAGATAGTCAATTTTGATTTGCATGCAGAAGTCCAAGACTATGTATCTGTTTGTATCTTGCTTTGATGATCCATGAGCTCAGCTTAAGGAGATGACCACCTCATAAACTGTTTTGCCTCACCTGCCAGCAGTTACCTGTTCACACACTTTATAGGGCAGGATTTACAGCTCAGCAAGAGTAAGAAAATTTCTAATCAAAGACCTCTCCCTGTCAATCAAACAGAAATCATCTAAACTAGCAGCTACACAAGCTACTTTTAGCTCCTCCTAAGGGGAGCATTACTCCTATGCTTTGGGATTTAGGAAGACAGTGGAAAAGAGGATGCAAACTCTTGCAAGAATTATTTCCTCTTGAAGAAAACTAGGTATTTTTTTTTTAGATGCTTGTGTTTCTTGCAATCCACATTAACGAGTATCAAATGAGTGCTTGTATAGTAATTAAAAGGGTCTTACGTGGAATCAGATTCAGCATTGCACTGCAGGAAGAATCCTACGCTTTTTTGGTGTGGTCTGTCTGGGTAGAGCCGTGGCATAACCATGATCTTCCATGGCAAATTCCGTACAAAGCAGGGAGGACTGAGAACTGATTCACTCAATCTGTTGAAGCGTTCAACTGTAAACTGAAATGTTGCTTCTGATCGCCAACTTGTATCTGTAGCACACACACAAAAGTAGCAGAGAAACCTGATGTTCTCCAGTCCAAAATGTCAATTTTCAAAAATCATGAAATGCAAGCATATTTTATGTGGTGTAATATTGGAAGCAACTGAAAAAAAAAGAAACAACCTTAATCCAAGAGGCACTGAAATCCTCAGAAAGTGAAGTTTCAATTTTTTGATTTGAAAGACGCCTTCCTTTTGAATGCTTACCACTCAAGTTCCTTCTAAAGCAGTGGGTGCAGTAAGACAGAGACTTCAAATGCTTTACTACATGAATCACAGCCCACTCTGACTCTTCTATATTGTGTAGTATCTTCACAGCCCAGTTCAGGTTAGCAGTTTGCAAGAACCAAGATGTATAAAGGATTTTCAGGCTATTTAACTGCCCTATCAATACCAAGTCACCATTTAGTTTTGTTGCACTTTCAACATTATCTTTTCAATAGAAATTAACCTGGCTGTTAACAGTTAACATGGCTGTTTGTTTGGTTTTATTTAAATCTCATACCCACTTGCTTAAGAGTAGCTCAAGAGCAGGGTCCTGTAATCTTTGTGGTACATGAAAATTTTTGAGATTTTTAATGGTCTAAAACAAAGTTAAATGTGTTTGTTGGTTTTGTTTTGGGGTTTTTTTGTTTTTTTTTTTTTTAATTTAAAGCTTATTTTGACACACACAATTAAACTAATTTTGCTTTTTTCCCACATTCCCAGTTCTTCATATACCACAATCTGTTCTGTTTCTGTTGTACAAAGCTATAACAGAGCCCTGGAGACTGTGACAACTTCAGGAAAGCACAAAACTGCACTCTCTTGTGACATGCCTCATATTGCCTACAGGGACGAAAAACCTGCAACACATCCCAACAATTTTATAGGGCACAGATGAAGTACAGAGTATGCACAAGACTCCCCTCCTTTTCTGTGGTTCTAACTTAGCATCTGTGGACATAAAAGCTCTGCTGCTGGGCACAAGGAGTTTCAAGCAGCACACAGAGGTGGTCAGCAGCTCTCACACCACCCAGACGTGATGCAGAAGTGAGGCAGGTATGTCACACATGCAGTGACACCCAGAACCATAAGCACTGAGATACAACACCACCAAGCCAGAAATTGGATCACAAAATTATATGACAAGGCACACAGGACAACAAAATGTGTTATTTCTGTACATGCAAAGCAGTCAGTTATTCAAAAAGCTTCGTGTGGCACCAGACAGTGTTGAATTATTTTTTTTTTAAGCCAAACAGGTGAGCACTGCTTACTGCTTGACTTTGAAGATGAAACCCTCTTGATTACAATATGAGACACTATAAGGATTATACACTTCAGTACAGAAAATTAACGCTTTTTGTCCACAACTGTCAAGGAGCCTTGACAGATTTCATTCTTCTCCCCTGCAAAGTCTTTTTCTGTTCTTCTTCTGATCTCGGTAACACAGCTGATCTTTGTGTATGGCATTCCCAATTACCTCTTGAAAGTAACAGTACCACAGCAGTAACCAGCTTCCTCTCTCCTCTACACCTGCAAATGACCTTCACATTACCCTGTGCTGTCACCTTCCACAGTAGAGTTCAAAGGATTATTTTCTCCTCTTTTTCCCTACACATTAGTCTAGCTAACCAGAACTACCAATTTAGAAACTGCTCCCTACCCAGTTTACTTCCTGCCTCTCAAAGGAGTGAGAAGCTGGTTATCTATGGCCAAGAGTCAGACAGGCTGCAGCCAAAGGAGCTGCATGCTCTTAAACTTGATTTGCAGGCAGAATCAAAAAACACCCTTAAACACAATTAATTTTAAAATCAGTCTTACATCACATGTATCTCAAACTGTCTCACGAACACCTCCCTCTATGTGTGCTCATGTTCAGTGCTTCTGGTCTCAGTCTAAGCTTACAAAAAATGAGCCAATTTTGCTTTCTGCCTCTTTTGATGCAGCTTGCAGAGTTCTTCAGTACAAGGATGCGGCAGTGCTGCTACGGTGTCAGCTCACAAAGGCAGCCCACACAACATCTGCACTTCCTTCACAGAAAGTTTGCCCATGTTTCTTTATTTCTTTTCAGGAAAGCCTGTGCATGAGAGCTCACTGAGAAGGGTACTATTCTCAGTAAAACGTTTGAGCAACCACTAGTAACTACTTCACAAAAAAACAGCCTTAAAACAAAGGCCAACCCTAAACCATAAGTTTTTTTTTAAATATAAAACACAACCTCCACAAAATAACAATCTTCCTTTCCTTTCAGAAAGCCCATATTTTTAACAAATGTAATCAATTAAAACACCAATTATATTTTAAAAAACTAAGTTTAAAAAAATTATGGTTATTCTGAGCGCATAAATAAGTAAAAGCTTTTTTCACCATCACAACCATGTCCACCAGTTTCCAATAAAAGACTGAAATTGGCAGTAAGATAATCTAGCAGTGACTGGTAAGTAAGACTATAAATCCTTGAACTACAAATATGACAATCCTGAACACAAGGGAAAAAGAGCAGACTCAGCTGCCATTGCTTTGTGAAATTACACGCAAATTGTATCTGCTACATGAAAAAAGAAAAAAAAAAATCATGATAAAATTCACTGATAAAATTCATGTCACATTTAGCACCTTAATATGACAAAGAACCTTCAAATCAGATATCCAAATATAGAACATAAACCATTTTAAGATTGTACTATGTATTTAAGTGTTTATACCTTTGAGAAATGTAGATTTCTCTTTCTTCTCTTAGTAAATGTTGCTACCTTTACAGTACACTGAGGATATTAAAATAGTCTGAACCTGAATTATTAATGGAGAAACTGGATGAATATTCTATGAATATTTTAATAATGATCCAAATACAGCATGCAATGCAAGCATATGGCTAGGACTGATGCCTCCTAGCATCCACAGTTCTTCACAGAAATGAGACTTCAGTAGGTAACTGCAAAGCTCTGAGTTTACATTTAGCTAGGGACATTCTTTTTGAACTTTAACTTCTAAGGCAATTTATTTTACATATTTCAAATACTGATGCGCTTGCAAACACAATTTGATCAGAACCCTATTTTTATTATTTTTAATTTTATTTGCAGAAGCTGCTGTTCCAGCTCACAAAGTTTGCTTCATTGAGCTGTACAAAGCACAGCACATTCCTTCAGCTGGTTCTTTTTAATTGCTAAGACATCACACTTAGCAACAACAGGTTCCAGTCAAACCCCTTGGGAGCACACAGCCTTATCTGTGGATGGTCCATTTCTGCCCCCATTGCTGTGTTCTTCACAATGCCTGCAGTTAGTTGCCTAGCAAAGGGGATGAGAGTCACACTTTTTTCCACTCTTATCAGTACTTCTTTCTGAGCTAAGCAGCAAGAACAAAATCTCCTTAGAAGTTTCTTCAACTTAGAAATTCACTAGAAAGCTGGTTTCTGTGATCCAGATGGAAGCACCAACCTTTTATCCCACTCTTCACCTCTTTTGTGGGAACTATTATACTCATCAAGATCTTCACTAAAGAGGTACCTAAATTCTCTTCATGCATTCTTTATCAGCTCAGATTGGTCCCACTTGCCATGAGTAATAGCAATGAAAAACAGAGCATGTTTAGCCAAGATGTCAACGTCTCCATCCATTTTTTTCCTATCTTGTGAATTTCCAAGCTGTTCATTATACATGTACATTATGCTGCAAACCAGGGTAGCAAAAGAGCAAACAGCAAGAGAGCAATTGCACTGATGTGTACATAATGCAACAGCAAGCAACTAATCTGATTTACAACACTTGGAAAAGAGGCATCATTCACTTACATGATGCAAATCTTCAGGAATGTTTTTGCAATTATAACATTTTGCAATAACACTATTTTCTATCTGTGTCAATGCAGAGCTACCATAGCACCAAGACTTAGTGACACTCCTTATTCAAATATGACAATGAAGAATTATTGGAGTATTGCTTAACAACCATATTTTAACCCTGAAAGACATCCCACAGCAGAGAGGACCAAAGCTCCTGACCATACTGAAGGTCCACAAAGACACGAGTATTAGCATAAACACAGAAAATTTCACAAGTCTTTTCCTGAATACCTTCAGGTAATTTTTTCTCCCTACCACAACACCTTCAAATCCAGTTCTCTGAGAGGAGCTGAATATTTGGTAAATGATAACAGCTGTATTACAGTAGCTGTTTGGTTAAAAAGTCAGTATTATACTGAATGAAGGTGTCTATCTGATTACCTGCCATCCTCAATATGGCCAGAATTTCAACATTGTGTGCAAGTATATATGTAGATCAACTCTTGAATGAATTTTTGTACTAATTGAGGACTGAGTCCCCTACTGGCTATATTGATAGCAAATGCTATCAGGCTTTCTACCTATGAACATTGTTACTGAGAACAGAAGTTCAACAGAGCTGTTCTTGCTGGACACTGCCAGCCCACATGATTTTCTCTTTCCAACCTCCAAATACCACAGCTCAACAAGGACATTACAACATCTTGCAACAAATAACTTGATTTTAGTAAAAAGGCAATTCCTTACTCTCAGCTAGTTGCTCTGAGTAAGAAATTAAAGGCCCTTGAATGAGATCACACAATCAGACAAAAAAAATCATAGGCTAAACAGATCTTTGCATTACTGAGAGAATCTGATCATAGGAAACTTTATCCTTGGCAAGGATATAGAGGCAATTCAACCAGGAAATGTTTTTTTGTTTTTTTTTTTTTTTTTTTTAATTTAAGCCATATTCTTTTCATAGAACATTCCTGTTTTCTAACAGTATTCTAATTATCGTATGTTCCCTGAATACATAAGAGTAAGCATTTTTTTGACATTTACCCTCAAACTCTGACTTTTCTAAAACAAAAATAATCACTCACTATTTTACACAAATCTAAATGTGCCTGGTCCTCAGTGTACTCTCCCAAGACAGCATGAAATAAGGAATCAGAGGGGAACAAATCACACCCATATTTTCTCCCAATTCAGTTTGGTTCATCAAAAAAGAAAGCAGTTCACCACTATATCCACTCCTAAGAAATATCCTTGTACATTTTCTTCACCAAATATAAAAGGCTTAAGAGAATTACAAACTCATTGTCTTTCTTTAAGTAAGCCCTAACACATCCACCTAAAAATTGCTTAATCTTCTGTAACAGATGAAACTGTATACCCTAATTTTTATGTAACAGGCCAACAATAAGATTTCAAAAATACAATCACTGTCCCTATTTATTAAGACAACATCAATACATACTTCTGCATTTGCAATGAAAAGGGCATCAGGGTTGGGGGGTAGGGGACTTATTATACAAAGATAAAAACTCATCACAGCTGCCACCTGATAACAGAGTAGGACAGGTAAGGTTTCTAAACATCCTGAGGAATTGCATAACTCTCAAAACTACTATTCAGCAAAGCACCAGCCGCAGTACATTTTATGGGCTGTGTCAAAAATGTAACAAAGGACAGTACTATTTTCAGCAAGTTTTAAACGAGTACCTAGAAAGAGCATGAGAAAAAAATCCCAAGCCCTCAGATCTTTCATAATATTGTGAAGCTAAGTTAAAAGGATGCCTGATTTGAAAACCTGCAGTCGTAACTACAGGGGGCTGCGTTTTTTTAATGAGCTGCAGTTTAGAGGACTCAGGTAGGACATGGGCTATTTTGTCCTCTGTATCATATAAAAAGCGAACAAGCCATATGTATTTAGCAAATATTTACTTACCATCTTCCATGTCTTCTTCAGTATTGTTATGTCCATCAGCCATTGCTACATTCCCATTAATTACAGGATTTTGAGTAATTCTTGGAGGATCATCTGTATCTCCAGCTAACACAGAAAAAAAGACAATAAAATATATTAATGCTTCTGTCTCAGTTAGTGCTTATAAGAGAAAATTTTTAAGCCACAAAAAGCACATTTTCCTGAGAGATAGTATCTAATGTAGTTATAGCAGAACTATACTGGCATGTGTATTCAAATAGATGAATACTTACAGATTAAGCAAAAAATCCACATTAATGCAAATACAAATTCAAAGAACATAAAAGTGATTCCTAAGTTTCCAAATGGTCTTAAAGTCAGCACCCATAACCACCAATAAGTAAACCCAAACTTTTAAATTCCTTTTTCTGGCATTCTACATTTTTATACATTAAAAAGTTTATAGTAGAAAACTTTCTAAACTAACAATTGCCTTTAAAAGTCATCCAATGTTACTGCACTTTTTTTTTTTTTTTTTTTTTTTTTTTTTTTTTTTTTTTTTAAACACCTAAGGATTTAATCAAATGCAAAGGCAAGTTTTCAAATCTTCCTTCAGAAAACTGGAAAGGAAGTCCTTTCCCATTCTCAGGAACACTTCAGAAGTAACATTTTCCACTTTCTGGTCACTACTACTATTACATTTTGCCACAGTAACTGCTTAAAGCATATGTAAACACTGCTAAAACAGGAAACATGAAACAACTACATGAAGTAAAACCCCACTATCTTAAAGATGCATGGTTTTCATTGAATAACATCCTCCTGATTTCTCCATCAACCGCACAACTTCTCTTTCTACTACTTGCACCTGAAAAACTGACGAGTAATTTCAGCACGATTACAGGGAAACAGATATTTTCCTGAACAAGCTGCTTTTTATCCTCAAACTGTAACACCTACAAATCCTTTCAACCACGCCAAGGACAGCCACTACTTTAAAACACACTCTTTCAAGTCTCTGATTAAGTTTCTCTTTGAATACACCACTCCTACTATGAACTTGTATGTACTGCTACATCCCAAACCCCACAGCCACCGACTGCTGGCACCCAAGAGCACTTTTCCCGCCCAAAGCCACCCAGCAGTTCCTCAGCCGCAGGGGTAACGCGGCCGCTCCGCCCCTCAGCACCATGGACAGAGCGCGGCCGCTCCGCAGGGCCCTGACAGACAGGGCACTGAGCTCTGGTGAGACTGACAGGGCACTGAGCTCTGGTGAGACTGACAGGGCACTGAGCTCTGGTGAGACTGACAGGGCACTGAGCTCTGGTGAGACTGACAGGGCACTCAGGGCTGGTGAGACTGACAGGGCACTGAGCTCTGGTGAGACTGACAGGGCACTGAGCTCTGGTGAGACTGACAGGGCACTCAGGGCTGGTGAGACTGACAGGGCACTCAGGGCTGGTGAGGCCACAGCTCGAGTCCTGTGTCCAGTTCTGGGCCCCTCAGTTCAGGAAGGAGATTGAGGTCCTGGAGCAGGTCCAAAGGAGGGCAACCAGGCTGGTGAAGGGACTCGAGCACAGACCCTATGAGGAGAGGCTGAGGGAGCTGGGGCTATTGGGGGCAGTGTGGATCAGCTGGAAGGCAGGAGGGCTCTGCAGAGGGACCTGGACAGGCTGGAGAGTTGGGCTGATTCCAACGGGATGAGGTTCAACACGGCCAAGTGCCGGGTCCTGCACTTTGGGCACAACAACCCCATGGGGAGCTCCAGGCTGGGCACAGAGTGGCTGAGAGCAGCCAGGCAGAGAGGGACCTGGGAGTCTGGATTGCCAGGAAGCTGAACAGGAGCCAGCAGTGTGCCCAGGTGGCCAAGAAGGCCAATGGCATCCTGGCCTGGATCAGGAACAGCATGGCCAGCAGGTCCAGGGAAGTGATTCTGCCCCTGTACTCAGCCCTGGTGAGGCCACAGCTCGAGTCCTGTGTCCAGTTCTCCGTAAAGAAATTCTTTCTAATATCCAACCTAAACTTCCCCTGGCACAACTTAAGTCCATGCCCGCTTGTCTTGATGAAAGGTGCCTGGGAAAAGAGCCCAACCCCCCCTGGCTCCAGCCTCCTTTCAGGGAGTTGTAGAGAGTGATGAGGTCTCCCCTGAGCCTCCTCTTCTCCAGGCTGAACACCCCCAGCTCCCTCAGCCTCTCCTCACAGGACTTGTGCTGGATCCCTTCACCAGCCTGGTTGCCCTCCTTTGGACCTGCTCCAGGACCTCAATCTCCTTCCTGAACTGAGGGGCCCAGAACTGGACACAGGACTCGAGCTGTGGCCTCACCAGGGCTGAGTACAGGGGCAGAATCCCTTCCCTGGACCTGCTGGCCACGCTGTTCCTGATCCAGGCCAGGATGCCCTTGGCCTTCTTGGCCACCTGGGCACACTGCTGGCTCATGTTCAGCTTCCTGGCAATCCAGACTCCCAGGTCCCTCTCTGCCTGGCTGCTCTCAGCCACTCTGTGCCCAGCCTGTAGTGTTGCATGGGGTTGTTGTGGCCAAATGATGTGCAACACACTTCTGCTGCCTCATCACTCTTCCCAGGACTCAAGAATGGATACTTCGACAACAAGCATTCCCATTCTGATTATTTACTCCGCTGGAAAATCCACAGAACTAACAACCTCGGCCCCTGAGCATGAAGAGACATAGATCAGGCTAGAGACTTACTTATGGATTAGAGCTACAAAAGATGATAAACTTAATGCTCAACAGCTTTCAAAAGCTTAGTAGGATGCAGCAAATCTCACTGAGGCACGAGTGAAACATGCATGCTGAACAGACTATACACTGCACCCCCAATCAAGTGCACACTTTTCTTGTTACTGGTACAAAAATAAAAATTAAGGACGTTTTAAAGTTTTGCTTTCATTAGAAAAAAGGTTGCAGAAGATTGGCTCCTGAGCAGTACAGCTGCAGAAGACCCTGCTAGCATCTAGCAGCACCAGCAACACCGCAAAGTTGAATAACAGGTTAAAATAAACATTACCTAATTACAGCAAAATTAAGGAGAAACAAGCTTAAACTGCTGCAGCTCAAGAACAGAAAAAGGCACAAGAAAGATGAGTAAGAAGAAAAGATTGCTTAGTGTATTTCCACAGCTTGCCATTGTTTTTTTGTTTTGGTTTGGTTTTTAATTTTTTTTTTCTTTTAAATCTTGCAACACCAGCATGGTGAGAATCTAACAAGGAAACTGCTTGGGTAACAAGGAAATTCTGGGTCACTTCTCTCCTCTCTGGAAGCAGAATAACACACCTACAGTAATATGACAATCGCTTACGCTAAGTTAGGATTTTTAACTTTTTTTTTTTAAGTTATCACCAAGACAACTTAATTTCTAGAAACAAAATGAAACAAACATCTGAGGAATAGGCAGTTCTTCACTAAAAGTTCATCCAAAATATTCTTCTAACAGAGGATTTAAATGTTGATACCATACTTTGTGGGAAAGGCCTGCCCTTAAATAATAAAGAGCTTTCTATGAAATACTGCCCCACATTCCTCAAAAGTATGAATAATTAGAAGAGATCATAGTAAAAGCAATCAACTAGAATATAAACAGAGCTAACTTCTGACAGATCCTATTTAATGACAAGAAAAACTGAATCATGTATTCTACTGCTGCTTTTCCTGACATATATTGACACATATCTTGTGACACAGCTTTCAGATATGGAACCCAGATAACAACAGTGAAAGTTCATTGTGTCTATGATTAAAGGAAATTTTTAACTTCTAATAAGATACAACTACTTCAGTAAATACTTTGCACCAAATTCCAACAAATTTACTAGAAAGCATTATTACAATGTTTACTTTCAACTACAGTACTGAACTGATAATTTATATTTTCCTCTGTTGTTCTTAAAAGCTCCTAAGAAAGATTTGTCAAATCATACCAAGATTTAATTAGGAAACACGTTTTCCTTCATGTCAGGCAAAACAATGCTAAAGACTTTTTCAATTATACAACACAGCACTAAGAGAAAGAAAAAAATTCCTGCCCACACTGGCCAGGAAAACCTTCCTACCAAACGTACTACTAAATACACTGTTGGTTTTAATGTAGCTTAAACCACAGTGTGTCAACATCACACCAGTCACATCACCTCTCAGTTCCTAGACCAGAATACCCAGTCTTAATCATATCCTTGGAATAAAGATGCAGTCTATTAATCAACCAGGCTTACCATAAATTGCATAAACAAAGTATTACAAAAAAGCATGAAGTGACCTTATGAACAAGGAATGTTGTTAACTCTTGAAATACAGTGCTGCAAAATATTGAATAAATACAGCTTTCAAGACCAAAATTTTCAACACTGACAGACTGGTTGGTGAAGAGCACTTAAGTTGTTTTTCTACCTCCTCAAAATGTAACACATCCTCCTTTGTAGCTATTTGTTCATTACAAAAAGGAATGCAAAACAACATGAAGAACAGTGATGACCCTTTCTTCTGAAACATTTAAGATTATACACAGTTTTTGATCTATTAATGCCACTACATTAAAAAACAAACAATGCAGCTTCAAGTGTTTCAAGGGGATCTCTGTGGTTTGGAGGTAAAGACACCTTCCAAGAGGCAGCAGCACTTACTGATAAGTTTGAGCAAAATAAGCTATCACTTATTTACTGAAAGATCACAAACATTGAAATGAAATTAGGTTTGAAAATTGCTGTATGCAACTGGAACACAACAATGGAGTTTGGGAAGTTAGTAAGAAGCATTAGTCACCTCATACAGACAAATTAGTGCATCATACAAGTATGCAGATGCACACTTCTCACCACTCCTTAGCTATCTCTGTCACTGAGCTGCTGAGATGACAGCAGAACAGAACAAAATGGTTATTACAATTGCTAAGTAGAAAAGCAAAAAGGGAGGGGGGGAGGAAAATAAAATTTTTTGAAATTACAATCTTGACATGAGACGCCAGACCTTACAGAAAGTATTAAAATCATACAGACTATGACCTCAACATTATCATATTCAAATATTCACACTGCTAAGTAATCAGAATAAAACCAGCGCCAATGATTTAAAAAGACCATTCTTTTAAAAAAGCTGCTCAGATGGATTCAGCTGATTTAATAAGATTAACTCAATGTCACTGAAAGAGATACTGTTCTACTCTTAGCAGTAATTCAAGTCTACAGGAAAGTAATTTCTAAGTTTCTGTATCTTCCTGTTAATGACAAAGCAGAAAATAAAATTGTCAAGATCATGTGGCTTTTGGCATAACGTGAGTCCTGTTACAAGACAGAAGCACTGGACAATGTAATCTCTCTCCAAGATGCAAGGTACATTGCTCAGCAGCAAACACGTGTTTGCAGTCACATATGGACAAAAGCTACAGAATGACTCCACTATCACAGTAATTAAATTACAGCAGAACACTGTTACTACAGTGGTGATAGCAAGCTACTAGTTTCATAGGTTTCAGTCATGACTTATACCACACCAAATATTCAAATTTAATGGTTGTCATTAGCTTGTGGATCTGTCTGCCAGAGGAGAAACTGAAGCAGCTTCCTTAGCAGGTTATGAAATATTTCAGTTTTCTTTTGAGGTTAAGGAGACCACAATGAAGGAGTAATAGCAATACTAAAAACTTGCTTACAATTTATCAAGCACAACCACCTCATGTTAGAAATCACTAGTAATGAGTACTTTTATGTCACTACAGGTGTTTTCCATAGACCTCTGTGCAGGACTTCCATGACTGTCCCAGACACAATGAGGGAGCTTCACTAACAGTAGGGTTAGCAGGCTGAAAAAAAGTCAGCAACTTGTAGACTTTGACACCACAAACTTCAAATCCAGGGTTCTGCCTCTGGGGAGGTGGGGAAGCTGAAAACAAAAGACTTTCCTTCTTCTGCTGGGCTAAATGGACATTCCAGAATCAAAGCCTTAATTAAATTTTTCAATACTTTTTTTTTTTTTTTTTTAAAGTATAAACAAAGGATATCAATTATATGATGAACACACAAACTAGGTCCAGCTTTGAACCTCAGTGTCAGAACTCATTGGACTGCTTGAAATCAGAGAAGGCTGTAAGAACTCTTTGGGGCAGCCCTGCTGAGCCACTCAACCTCAGTGGTCACTGTGTAATTCCTCTTCAATTACATAACATCATGCTATCATCTCTTAAAAGGAGTTTTTAAATGCATCAAACAAACCTCTAGAAGTTGAGTTCTTCAGCAGTGCAAAATTCAGAATGCCAGTCTCACCAGATTAATACAGGTTAAAAAAATAAACAACAAAAAAACAAACAGAACAACTAAATTTAAAAATTACCAGTGCAAGAAACTATAAAGAAAACACATTGTGATTTCAAGTGGTGTATTAAATACCACCACCTCTTTTACCACCAAATTGACCTATTGTAACTACAGGGCAGCATATCAAAATACACAATTTAAAAATTCTTAAAACAAGCAGTAAATGCAGTGCTTTCTGAAGCAGTTACTGAGCTGTGGTGGTGCAAAGAGGATACTGACGAGACTCATTCAGAAAACCTTAAAGTAAGAATATCACTTCTTGAAAGCAAACAGAAAACTTAGAATATTGTGATGATGAAGAAAAACTATCTGCCTTTCAAATAGAAAAAATTATATGAATAGGTTACTTCACAAGTCTCTGGAGCAAAATCTCCCCCAAACCATACCTGTAAGCAATCTGCAGGTAGTCTATTAAACCTCTCACAGGTGACTGTATTAAGAGCTCACAAGAAAACCTGTGGGCTTCAGTGACTTGTTTCTCCACAAGCCTGGAAACCATTGCTACAAAAGCCAAAGCAATAGGTATTAATCCCAGGAGGCAGGGTTTAAAAAGAACAAAACCAAAACAATCACACACACCTAAATTAGCCTAACAAGTTCCCAGCTCTATGATATGAATGACGTTAACTTAAAATAGCTAATCTTTAAACAACTAGAAGTGTTCAAAAGCAAATATTGCCCCTTGCTTGCTATGGAGAAACTCAGCCTTTCAAAAGTGAGAGAAACTATTTGGCCTCTACTCCTTACCTGCAGTTAGAACACAAACAGCACTTACTGCACAAAAGGACTCAGGAGAAAAGGAATTAAATGAAAAGTGTTCTACACAGTATCCTTTTTTCAAGACAGTCCTAGGTTGCTGTAATGAAATTCTGAAGAGGCATGAACTAACTTCTGCAGTGTGACCGCCTTTCAAAAGGCATCCAAAAATAAAGCAATCCACCTAAAATGTTTTTAAAAGATGAAACAGATGGAGATTAATTTGGCCAAGACAATAGGAGGAGGGGAATGGGAACTGCAAAGATCCTTAAGATCCTACGGACTGATGTCAATGTCTAGATAACTGCTGCCATGGATGTTTCCATGATTTGTGAAAATCAGGTAATTTGCCTTTATAGCTAAAAGTTAATTCTCTTGTTAGCAAAATAGTGGCTACTTTACTTTTTTTCCATTTCTTATTTTACTTCCTTCATGGTTCATTACATTTTCATTACATGTTCTGGCATTGAAAGGTCTGTAACAATGTAAACCTCTAAACAAGAAAGCTACAAAGGACAAAGTCTTTTAGGGGAAAAGGCTTCTTTCTAGAGAGGTATCAGGAGGCACGAGGCAAGCCTACAGGTTAAGCAAGAAAGGTGTTATAAGCATAAGTGAGAGGACTTGTAGTTAGAAGACAAGGTTTAAAGGTCTTCAATGCCTTCAAAATTTGCCTTAGGAAAAAAATTTATTTAGTAAGAGCAATTAGCCAATATGAGATCTTTAAAAAAAAAAAAGGAACAGTATTATACTGGGAAGTCTCTTGCCCTCTAATTGTCATCTGAAGCAAATAATTATTGCATTACTCCCTATGAAATGCAAAACCCCACACAGAAGAGAACGATGCTACACAAGACAGTAAATGAAGAAAAAAACATTACTGGGATGGGACAACTTCCTGGAAGCAGACTCATCAGCTCTGCCAGGCCTACAGAATATTTAGCAAAGACAAGACAGACAGTAACACTGCAGCCACCACTTATTACACTGATCAATCATTTTATTGCTCTTGCCTTGTATTCCAATCATTATGTCTGCCTGTCCAAGGAGAACATTTTGACAAAACATAAGATGGTGAGACTGGTTTTAAATTGTGCCAGTGTACCTAATGGGGAAAAAAAAAACAACACCTGACCATTATATTCTTAGATAAAACAAAGAAGTTATTACTCTAAGAAGTTCCTGAAAACTAAACACCATGTGCAAAAGATACCAGGCTGTAAGGTATCTGAAACTTCATCCTGCTAAGCTATCCTTGTTTCAAAATAAAAGCGAGGTACAACTTAACTTTGATGATAGAAAAGTAACAAAAAACAAACAGAACCTGCTCCATCAGCTTGGTAATTTGCTGCAGAAACTCATGTGTTTACCTTTGAAGAGAGATGCAGTCTGATGGCACTTGACAAAAGAAAATTTTAAGTCTTTAGACTTCTTACAGACACTTATAAAGCATTTAAGGTACTATGAACAAAATTATGCAGTGGACCAAAAGCTGCCATTAAAGAAGTTACCCTGAAAAATATACTAAAACAAACAGTGACTAAATTACTTACTGCTTTCATCAGTTGGACTCATTGCTTTATGAATAATACAGTGTTAAATGAAAGACTGCATGAACCAGAGTTCAGTTTGGACACTAACAACACACCTATAATTATGCCCCACTTTTACAACTTTATACGCTTTCTGAGACTGCATAGACAGCCTTCTCACTTTAAGTAGTTTTTCATTCACTTTTTAAGCTCCACGTGTTCAATAACTTGGAGTAGCCATCAGCACCAGCATATTTCTCTCTTCAGAACAGGTAAGTTATTTATCAGAAAAGATACCAGCTTGCCTGTTTCACTAACCTGGCTTTACCTATTCTACAGTGTCACAACTACTTGGCAGTCATCCGGGCAAGAGAAGGTCTGCTGAAAATCCTTCCCAGCTCCTTTTCTTAAGTCTGATGAGCTTTGTTAGCTTAGGTTGCATGTCCAGAAAACTATTAGATCAGGAAGAAAGGAAGGAAGACTTCTGGCTTCCTTGTAATACTCAAAAACCCAGTAACTAGAACAGTTGACAAGACAAATTATTTTCTTCCTTGATAAGGAAAGGCTGAAACATCAGAAGTGCCCATTATGGCAACAACAACTGGACTTGCACTGCCTTCTCCTTCCTCCATGTAGAGCAGCAAGGCTACAGAAGCAACTACCCTGACTCGTCATGTCTTGTCTCTGCACATTCCAGAGATGGTAGTATGATTACAACTTTGCTGAAGACAAGGCACTTGGTCCCAGCCTACTGAACACACCCTAAACAATGTGTTTTTCCAGTGTCACACCCCTCGTTATGTTTTACTGCTTTACTGAGTAATGGACTTATTTCTTGCAACAACAAACACTAAGCTCTTCAGCAATCATCACTAGAAAGGCTGAAAAAACTACTCAAAGAAAAATTAACTTCCGACCCAGGGGAGAAAAGGATCCCTGCTCAGCTGGAGCCAGGGCAGCCCGAGCACCACAGAGCATGGACACTGATACCTGACACTGTACTCAGCATGCAATAGTGCTGTGATCACCTTTGTAGGGGTTTTAAAAAGACAATTAAATAGCAATTAAAGAGAGTTTATTTGGATGATAATAATACAAGCATGTTATGGGACTGGTGATGATGCTCCCATTACCTCCCAGTACTTTCCTCTTTTCTTGTGCAAGTACAGAAAAGCATACACCTTCACGTTTTAGTAGCTACAGACATTTTTGAAACTCACTTCTATCTAATTTTGGATGATTACTGTCCACTTTCAGGAAGTTTTGGGGTATAACTACCAAAGTAAATGCTGTGACTTAGTGCTTGCTACACACTTCAGCATCAAAGACTTCTTGCAGGTTTAACAGTAATAAAAAAGGTTGCCTTATTCTTTCCAGAAAATTAGTTACTGTGATTACAGTATCACTTGCCCGAACTGGCTCTACAGGGAGACTGACTCTGTGCAGCTACTTTTTTACAAAGCAAAATATTGTTTGCTGTTATTTCAGATTCTGAAATTCTGTTTGATAATGGATTAATGCTTACGGCAAATGCTAATTGCACTGCTCACTCCTGAGCTCAGTCTTGAAGTATGCTGAGCTTTGCTCACACTAGAAATATAATGAAAAGGTAGCATGAATATATCAAATCTTTTTTCCTACCACTGATGGGATTTTTAAAACTGATCTGTCCACATTGGAGCTTAAATGCAAAACTAATGTCATAGCAAAAAACAACAATGGATAATATGGATTTTGCACTGTAATTAATTTTAGAGACTAGGAGGAGAACATGTTATATAAAACTTTTAACCTCCTACTTTAATTTACCTTTAAACAGGACAGATCAGTCTGAGATACAGAAACACTGAAATATCCACAAAGACCTCATACCTAGGATCTAACACCTTCAGCACTTCTTCCTGTAATTTTCAGCAATGCTTTTAAAGGGATTCCTTTATCATTGGACTTACTTGTGTTTATCTTGTTCAAATGGACAGATATGTAAAGTAGATTCACAGGAATCTGACTTAGAGGTTACAGGCAGCTAGTAGTTCTGAGATTAGGCTTTTGTGAGAAGAGAGAATGGCAAACAAATCAGATTCAGGAAAATAACTTAAGAAGCTGTTATACAATTGTGAAAAAGAATGCAAGCAGAGATAATGGTATTTCCTTCTCAGTTAACATCACAAACAAGCTTAGTCCAGGCTTCTTTACTGAACAGTAAAGGTGTCAAATATGTTCACAATAAATTACTCCTTTTAGGCTAACTATGGAACTACTTAAACCTGCTCTAAAAGTGGCTATTACAGCAGAGCAGCATAAAATCACAAGACAAATAATCTACAAACGTGATCTGGTAGTACTATGATGAATTTAGAAAAATGCAAAACCATCCTTGGGTACACAGTGATGATCTCTGCCTTTCATTGTGATGCATACGCTGCTCAGTTGAGATGCACAACTGGAAGACGCTGGGACTTCCTAAGCACATCATCTGACTACACATACATTATAATCTGAATTATAATATGGAAGTACCAAGATATGGGAGCACTGTAAATACAGCCTGTTCTGTATGCTGATTTGACTTCTTATAACACATTAAGCATGAGAAAAAATGAGAAAAATCTATTCACTTCAGAGAGAAGGTGACTAAAAGGGGACATAGGACATGCCAGACAAATACTCTGAAGAGCATCAAGGGGGAAGAAAACCAAACAAAAAATACTTCAGCAGAGAAACAATTATTTTCTACTATTTACAGTACAAGGGCCTTTATGTGAAATTACAAGAATGCAAATTTAAAGGAAACAAACAAAATTCTTTTCCATGGTGCACATGAACCTACTGAAAGCTATGGAATGCTTTGTCAGAAGATGCCATACAGGTCTATACACCTTCCCAGCTCCCTCTGGCACTAGTGCAAAACAGCAGGTCCACAAAACAGAGTAGGGCAGATTCAATGCTGGCTAACAAAGGAAGCCATGGCAGGCTGAAGGGAAGAGGAATGGGGAGGGACACTGCTGCAGGGCACCCTCCCAGGGCCCCATCTCATCACTCTGGGATTTCCTCCTCTGTGGATGGTATTTCTGCATTTTAAAATGCTCTAGGAGGATGCTCACCCAGAAGAGGTTATTGCTATTTACACCCCAGCATGGAGCGTGACAGTTTAACTATGTTATACAAAATGACACTTTCATATTTTAGCTGCCTTCAGACGTTATATTTGATGTTCTTTAAGTCTTACCTTGATTCTGATCCATCTTTTCCTGCCACCCCAGCTTTCCAGGCTTGAAGCACCACCTTTCCTCAGCTATCCAGGACACGAGGCCCAGAAGGATGCTTCCCAGTCTACCTGCTCATTACTGCTACAGCAGCCTTTTGATATCTTTTATGATCTCTATTTCCTCACTGCAACTTCTTCACTTTTCCTATACCTCCTTAAGATGGAGAAGAAAAGCAAGGCTGCACTCTGTGTTCAATATGCAGAAGCATAGTACCTCATACAGAGCACACTACCCTCATTTGCTTCCAAACCCATTCATTCACAAGGGGATGGCAAAGCCAGGAATTGAAGAAGATTCCATCAGGAGTGGTGAAAAGGCAGGGAGGCAGCCTGGCCAGGCTCAGAGACCCTGGGGGTGAGCACAGTGGGGAAGGGAACTAACCATACACCCCCTGCTTTAACACTTAACATCAGCATCTCCTACTGACAGACATCAAGACACAAAACACAGATTATATGATTTTTTTCTCTATCCATGGTGGCCAATCTCATGCAAATATGACGGGTTTCCACAAGAAGCTTTTGAACCCTCATACTGAAAAACCCATTATCAGCCTGAAGCTAAAATAATTCCTGACTCCTAACAGTTTTTGCACTGTCAATAAACTTTACTGTAGATAAAAATGCCTATGGCAGAAGCATTTAGCATTTTGTATTCAAAGTAAGAGTACACCCAAGTCATGCTACTCTTACACTTGAAGAACAATTCCAGCGGACGAGAAGCAGCCAGGCTGTGAGCAGGGAGCAAGATCAGCTCCCAGCCCTTCACCCACTGGTGATGACTTTTGTCTCCCAGCCACTTGGTGCTTCTGACAAGTTTCCTCCCCGTCTGAACTGCAGGAGGAACTGCAGTGAGCTGGGTCTGCCTGGTGCTGATAAACACTCACCTCCTGTCAGGGATGCTTTTACAAGCCTGGATTAACTGTGGGGAAAAAGACAACAAAAATTAAACCATTCAGGGTTTGGGGTTTCTGTTAAGTCCTTTATGTCAACTGATACACGTGCACATCCTGGCAGTGGAGGAACATTTACTGTTTCCTCCCATGATATAAGGAGCACCGCTGGTAAAACTGAAACTCAGTTTTTGATATGTTGGGGGGGTTTGTTTATTTTTTGTTTTGTTTGTTTGCTTAACATGTAGATTTCAAGTAAAATTGTAAACTCTAATTTTAAGAGATTCCAGCCACACACACACAAAGTCAACACTTGGGGTTAATTTTACCATTTATTTTCGGTGTAATTAACAAGAAGCAATTACATTCTCTCCTAAATTAACAACCACACAATGAGCAAAATGAAAACCATGCTTTTTTCAAATGGATGCTTTATTAAAAACTGGACTTTTTGTTCTCCGAGACACAGATATCAGAGTTTTCTATTCTCCACCAGCTTCCCAAATTCCTGAACAACATGGTTCCCAGGAGTTTTTGAGGTTGTTACTTAATAAGATCAATTTTCCAACCTCATCTGCTAGCAATGTTCCATGTTCTACAAAAACTTCACTGTCCAAAGAAGACAATGACTGTATATGGAAGGAGTGCCCAGCTGGCATAGGGGACGTGGTGATGTCCTTGGCTTTGAGGAGGCATAAGGCTCAGGGCTGGTGCCCTGTGTGGTGCCCACACAGAGGCTGTGTGGAGATTTAATGTAGGAAAAGGGAGGAGGATGGGGTAAAAGTGTCCCCATTTTGACCGGAGTCTCCATGAAGATTTTGGAGTCTGGATGCTCCCAAGAAACCACTGCCATTACATTTCTGGCCAGCCTTAATTTACTGAATCTGCTAATCTGCTGCCTTCTATTTTTTAGCACAAACATTAGCAAACATTAAAATCATTTAAAACTCCCTAACAAAGGACTGAACCAAGAATCTTTTTACCCCAAAAGTAACATCAACTTTTTAACCCTCAGGGTTTAAAGCAAGGAACTAATTATTTAGGCACTGAGAAAAAGTTGATTATTGTTTTAAAATGTTCTCAAGAGCAGCTTCTCTTTACTGCTCTGGAGTTGTAAGTTTCTGTACTGAAATCATCCAAATGTTAGCAAACAAAATTAGCACTAAACTACGTTAATTATTTGATGCTGACTATATGAAAAAGAAATTTCTTCAAAAAAATAGCATAGATGAAAAACTGTTTTATATAGAAAACATATGGAATTTAGTGCGTTAGCCTCCGTTATTTACCACGGAACACTTGAAAGAACACAGAACAGAAATTCTATAATCCTCAGTTAATCACTCCACTGACAATTTTACAACCTTTTTTTTTTTGGTCATCAGTTTCAAGTCACATTTTTAAAAATGAAAACAAAAGAAAACTTAAGAAGTGACAAAAAAAGCTTCTCCTGCTTAACTATTCAAGTGTTAAATAGCCAACCAGTTGTTCTGGTGCAAAAAAGGCTGCCATGGGACCAGGTAGCCAAGTTCACATATTTGTTAGGCAAACACAATTATGGGGAGGGGGAGGGAGGGGAGAATCTGTATTCTACAGAAAACTATATACCATAAAAAGGCACAACTGTACACACCTTTTGAACCAAGTTCTCTCTTTCAAAACCTAACCCAAATGCACTGAAATCAATGAGGCAAAGGAACCAGTATACTCATCCCTGTCTGCATTAGCTGAGAACAGCTCAGTTCAGGTCTCCAAAATTAAGCGACTTGAAATACAAACAAGAATTTTAAAAGTATCTATGAATAAACTGGAATGCCTGTAAAGCAGCTATCCTTTTTGAAACAGTTCCTTATCACAGACAGGGTTTCTTGAACCATGTTCTCCATACATTAACATTTGCAGCTGCAAGATTCAAAACTATGTGGTTTATGCAAATCATGCAAACAACTATTTTAGAAACAGAAATTTGAGACATATTCAAGAAATGAGACCTTGGACCCATGTAATTTAGATTTCATCTTGCACTGCAACTAAGTGAATGAAGAGTAGAGGGATAATGCTTAGGACCGAGTTTATTTTATATTCTGGGCTCTTGCATATTTCAGCACCCTCATTAATGCTCTCCTGTGTCAAGAGCCCAAATACCCACCCAAATTAGTTTTTTCCTGAAAAAGGGAGACAAAGCCCGTTGAGCAAAATTCTTCTCCTTTTCAATTAAAAAGCCAGTCACCCCACATATGTCAGCAGCTATGATGAGCACACTTTAGGGCAAAAATACATTCTGAGGAGGGAATTGTACATCACTGGTCATATGTTTGCTGTGTATTTACTTTCTTATTTATTACATATTACATTTTTGGTTTTGTTTCAAGAGCCAAATCCTCAGACAGTATTTCAAGAGCTTTCTGGTCAACTATTCTTAGAGCATAAAGGCAACAAAACAGAATTGAAAATGGGTTTTAGAACAGCTGACTGCAGCATGTCACCCAGTGAGATACATCTTTCCTATGCTCTAAAAACATCCTAATTTCACAAATACACTTCCAATATCAATACTCCATACTTTCTGGCAAATCTTCCTAACAACTTCTATTTTTGCTCCGTTGCTAGTGCCACTCACTTAAAACAAATTTTGAGGACTTCCAAAATCAATTACTGCCTTCCTGCTTTGCCTCTGGCTAGAAGTTGGTATCACCACCAAACATCACCACCAAATTAAGCTGTATTTCAAATTCCATATTCTGTTGACAATGCATGATTCTTCCTTGATCACAGAAAAAAAACATCCCTTTAGTAGTCGCCCACTCTTTGTTTTTCTAATAATGTAGCATTTGTGGCCTGTGTCATCATCAGCCACTATAGATGCTGTCTGTGTTTTGAGTACTGATCTGAAGCATATTGAAAGTAAATTTTGTCATCTGTGCCCACTACTGGATCCTCATGTCATTCCCTCTCTTTTCTCTGGACTACTTTTCCATGATTTTAAAACTTCAAACCATTTTACTTGGAGGGGGGTGAGCATGGAAGAGTGCATGGCAGTGGGAGGGGAGAGAAATCAATCCAAATATAAAGGTACATCACAAACTGTCTAGTATGTAATACCTGCCATTTCCTCAGATTCAGACCTTTTCAACAGCAAAAAAATAATTAAGAATCCAAAAGGATATTTCTCCTTTCAGAAGCAGAAAAGACTCAACTTAAAAGATCTTAAGAATAAAAATATATTTTAAAAAGTATCTGTAACTAGCATGCATTATTTGAAGGTTTCTCATCTAAACGTCACTATTTTTAAAATGTCTCAAACTGACAGAATTGAAGCAGAGAGCTCCAATTTAAATGTCACTACAGTCAGGTCTGACTCAAACCTGAAACCAGCTCCAGATGTTACTGGTCAAAATCAGAATAAGACCAAGATTTAAGAACTACTAATGATGGTAGTAATTTAATTGTAGATCCCTTTCTGAAATGAGAAACATTCCTGAAGAAAAAAAAGAGACATGCCATGCCTGTGCAATAAAGAACAAGAAGAGACATAAAAGACAATGAAAACAAAATAAGAGACTGAAAAGAGAATGGTAATTTTGCTGGAGGTTATCAGGGAGGAGAAGATGCACGTTAGGACGGAGCACTCCGACCAGCAAAAGAACCAACCCAACCCTCTGATACAATATTCAGTTATTTCAAATACCAAAAAAAGGTGCCCACAAGTAACATGTGTTTATCAGGGTGGTAACACAACACTGGCATACTTTTAGTAGCTAAGCTACACAAAAGGAAATTTATCTGTGCACATGTAACAGGAGAGTCTTTACCTGCTTAAGCTTGTTCACAAATCCCATCAAACCCAACACGTTGTCTAAATTTTACCCACCAGATATACTTCAGATATACTACATTTTTTGACCATAAAAATGTTTAAAATAAAAAACCCACCATACACATATGCTTTGGTTTCCTCTAATTCATATAGCCAAATGCAGCAATTTTAACATTCCTGTGGATGTTTAATTCTTGATACATTTTCAACACACTTTTAAAGATCAAACAAACCCCACTAGACCAAAAAGAGACACAGACAAGGCATGAAGTAAGCAGAAGTCTGTATCACTTTGGCATGGACAGTCTGGGTAAACAAGAGACCCCACTAAACATCCAGATGATAATCTATGGGATGCTAAGCATCTCTGCAATTTTATTAGAGAATGTCTACCAAGCCATATAATCTCTCCACATTCTCCTTCTCAAGGTAGGGCCCTGGGTTGAACCCCTGTGCAGCTGTATGGCAGCAGAGAGGCAGCTCATTGCAAGTACCAGGCTGCAAGTACAGGAAAAATACCATACCACTGCTGGGCTGCACGATCCAAGGCAAAAAAACCCCTATGTTCCTTCATTGTCCAAACCCCTGCAGTGGCTTACTACTGTTTTACTCTTACAAATACTATTATTTTAATAGCTGCTTTACATTAATACTGTATCTGGAATCAAAGAAATGACCCCTACACTTTAATTCAGATGCTTGTATACTTGGTTTGGCCAGATCTCAGATTGAGACTTACCCAGCATCAATCCAAGGATCAGTCATAGTGTTACTGACACCCAACAATCAGAATCTCTGCTTTTGCAGGTTCCTAACACTTGTGATGCTTTAGTAAAGTGGAAATGAGAGGAGGTGGGGGGGAGAAAACTACCACACAAAAAACGTATGGGTTCTAAGTCATTAAGGATTTTCAAGACGAGAGTGCATTTTTTAATTTGTTTGGATAGACAAAGAGGATCATGGCATGGCACATGGATGTACATGGATGTTCTTTTGCCAGTGGTGTGTACAGCTATCTACACTGGTGCTTTTTTCACATTTTGTAATAGCAACAAGTGTTTCAGTTCAGTTCCAACAACACTAATACTCATATTTGATTATTGCTGCTTGAAAAATACATCTAAAATAATTGGTAGATGTCTGGGAAAGGGGAAGGTATGTCTCACCACTACAACAAGTGGCATAGCTGCAGCAATTTGTATTTTCTCCTAAATCTCACAACACAGCAAGTGGTTAAACAGTCTGTGTAGGCCATAAAACAAAATTGTTCAGGTTTTCTAGGTACTGAACTACCACTAAAATACAATTGTAATATAGCTTTTGCTGCTGGTGTGTAGCACAGGGACAGTTCAAACTGTCCAGATTTCTCTGTGGATCCAGGAGGCAGCTACGGATGTTCCACCACAGCACATGACCCACAGTTACAGATCTCTGAGTGAATTTGAACAGCAGAGAAATACAGTAGGATGAAGAAAGCATTCCAGCTCCCACAAAATTCATGCCTGGCTCAGTGTAACCTAGAACACAGCTTGAATATAAGCTGAACTTCTGAAGTTAAGATATAGCATTGTAACTTCTGTTACAAACCTGAGGGCATCACTCCTTGCCTCACAGACAGCTAACATACCATCATCAGGGGAAAATGAGCAGATGTCCCTTCAACCTCTCTTCTGTAGACATCCAAAGAGCATCTTAGACCAGGCTGCAATCAAAATCAAGGTACCCTGGTCAAAAAAACCCATAGGGTGTTCTCAGCTGCCCTCTACTCTTCTGAACTTGATCAGTAGGTCAGCCAAAAATATTACTTTGGTCATAGTAAACTGTAAAAAAATTGTTCTCCCCAAGGCACCCCTTCTTCTACCTTTGCTGCACCATCACCTAGGGAACACGGGGGCAGAAAGTAGGCAGCTGCCATTGCTGGGAAGTTCCCCAGCTGGGAGATTGCTCCCAAGGAAAGAGAGCTGCCAGTTCCAGCATGGTGGTCAGGTTAAGTGGCCTGGCACAGCATGTGGCTATGGGGCTCTGGTAGAAGCAAGTTACCAAATTAACAACCTCTTCCCTAATTCTGAGCATGATGAAGAAATCAATCGTGCAACACTAGTATCAAGAATGGGTTAATTAACTAAGCTTTTCAAAGTTAAAGGTTAACTAACTTTCCAAACTATGCACATCCACATTTAGAGTAGAAATTGCCCATGAATTACTGAACAATTACACTTAAAGAAATTCCTTATTTCAGAAAACATAAACATCTCTATTTACAAAGTTATATCCTGCCAAAATTTCAAATACTTTTGCTGTACACCTATCCTTTGATTTAATAAAATAGGCATCTGAGGTGGTTAATATGCATTTTGAAGTGTATTAAAACTGAGATCAAAAAATAACATTACCCAGGTAATCGCTGGTAGTATTTTGTTCCAGATACACTAACTAGACCTTGTCCAGCATGAAGCCAGTTACCACTAAACCAGTTTTACATTCTGAAGCTAACCTGTGAAAATGATGCTAATAACAACAGGTATAAAAGGCAAAAAATTCATGCGTATTCTGTAAACTTTACAGATAAGGAAATTTTTTTAAATAGACCTGCTAAAACCTTGTATAAGCCAACCACTTTCCAGAAACCAGTTGCTCCTGTTAAAATCAGGACCATTACACTAGCCAGAGTTTGGCTGATGGAACAGCTGCAGCAAACACCAACTCCAGGCGTGAACACAACCTGGAAAGTTTTAACACTATGCTGAAAGTATCAGAAGAAAAGCTAGTTAGGACAGGGGATTAAAAAAATCCATGAATACAGTTACATTATGATTTGAGGTAACTGAAATTTAAGTCAGAAAATAGTAACCCACTTAGCACAGGTGGGAAAGCTGAAGATTCTTCAGCTGTATTTTCTAGTTGGAAAATATAAAAACCTATTTTTAGCCACAAGGAGTACCCTTGTGGTAAAAAAAAAAAAAGTAACAGAAGTGAAGACATTCAGAAGCCAGCCTGTAATGGGAACAATTTCATTCCCAGAAGTGGTCTACATCTGAACAACATTCAATTTTTATGATGATAAAACCATGTGTCTGCACTAAGAGCTCTGTAAGTTTGGATTTTATATTCATCCTTGGAACTTTGCTACAGTCCTGCCTCCTAATGCATTTCTTGGGGGAAGACAGGTCCAGGTGCCAAATAAAGGGTCTTAGAAAAGTTACACACACACAAAGATACATTAGTTTTTAATGGCTTAAGAGTTTTCTCTTCCTTCTCTCTCCTCAGTAAGCTAACCTGCTTGTTTATGGGGCCAAAAAACAATGCAGCTTAATGAAGTGCACTAAGTTCAAAATAAACCTAAAATAAGGAAGTTATTTTAAATGCAGGTCTCTTCATTCATCTTGTTTGCCATGTACTCCCACACATGGGAGTTGAGTCAGTGCAACTGAGGAGGTAAAACAGAGGTGCAGAGGTCAAAAAAACTGCTCTAAAATCGACTTTTTCTCTGTAGTGGTGTTAGACAGAACTACACACAAACTCTTCCCCTGGTTCCCAGCAGCACATAAAAGTCACCTGACATAACCAAGTCTGGTGCCCAGACCAAAATCCAGCAACTTCACAGCAGCTTGTGCTCAATTTTGGGTTAGACTCCTTTTTCTTGCAAGCACTGTTCTCAGCTGAACTGCTCACAGGACAGCCACTGGACACAGGAACAGGGAAGAGTCACTCCTGGGATGTGGGAGATGTTGGATGCCTCTGACTCCAGAAGTCTAGCACGGGGATTTGCTCACTGTGAGTGGGCTTCTGCTATAACAATATAAGCACAAAATAGGTGACAATAATAACACTCTGGAATAAAATGGGCCTTGGTACATACTCAGCGTTGAATTCCATGCTACCAGTGTAATTTTACTAGCATGTGTTTAGACATTTTGACACATAAGGTAGCAGGAAATTCCCATGGCTCCCATGCAGCCCTTAGCCATGCAGTACTTCAAAAAGGAAGGACTTTTCTTGGCTTTGACTCCAGTTTTGACCTTCTGTGTACAAAGAAGGTACAACAAAGTATCTACATTTTGATTCCTCTTATTACTTTGCAACTTGAAATTATACAATGTTTCTGGTGCAAGACAACCAATAAATAACCATACTGAAGAGAACCACTTGAGGAATGGTCTCTCCTGGTGTTAATGTCAATACCCCTCAGTTCAGAAAGGCTGCTGAAAGGTCTTGAGAAGATTACTCAGAATGTAACCCCTAATCCAGCAAGAAAGGTCACTGAGCAATAAAACAGAAGTGTTTTTAGCCCAAGTTGAAAAGTCTGAAGGCAGATGCTGCAGTTCAACACAATGCCATGGTCTGGCAACTGCAGCAGTGGGTCAAGGGTTGGACATGATGATCTCTGAGGTCCCTTCCAACCCAGACAATTCTATGATTCTATGATTCCTTCAGCAGCAATGCCAACATTCCCAGGCCCCTTCCCACCCGGACACTGCTCCCTCAGCTGCAGGCACCACCTAACCCACAGGTTTCACTTCAATCCCCAGTAAAGCAGAGGGACAGAACAAATCAACAGGCAACTGACAGATGAAATGAAATCCATTTTCGTGAAACTGTCTCAATATTTTTCTCCTTCATCTGTGCTATTTATAAGATCAAGAGAGGGTTTCCCCAGCAGAGCTCCACCTGGAAGCAGAGGGGCTGCACAGCTTCCCCTGCTTCAGAGGGAAACCCCAAGAGTCCTTCCCAGCAAGAGACCTTACCTCTCCCACACCAATCCTCTCCTAAGTTGGCTGACAGACTCCAGGTCACAGGTTGTAAGCCAAAGCATGAGGCCAATGAACAAAACAGATTAAAAAAAACAACACAATTCTGCTGAGAACAAAAAAATATCTTCCAAGTCAATGTGGAACTGTAGCAATACATTTGAAGGAAAACCCAATTATTATCAAAATATGTGGTTAATCTTCTAGAATAAACTCATTTTATAAAACAATTAGTAAGTTTCAATTTCTGTCATTATTTGATATTACAGCTATGTATTTTTAATTCCTCGTGTTTATGGTTACTACCCCCATGGCATGAGGAATATATTGCAAAGCATTACGCTGGTTTTTAATGGGACTGGTTTTTTGGTGCAGGGTTAAAGTCCAAAAAATATCTGAAACAGTCAGACTGAAATAGAGGAGGAAAAACCACACAGGAAGAATGAGAAGAAGGAAAGGAAGACAAAGCAGAAGAAAATTGTGAAACATCACTACTGTAATTGTTACTAGCAAGGGGGGGTTTGCATGTGGCTTGTGACCCACTGTTTAATTAATGTAATTTACAGACATGTTTGAGATATTTCTGTATTCAAACTTCTAAGAAGATATCTAGTGTCCTGCAGAAATTAGGTTCACCCCAATATTATTAACCAACTTAACTAGGTGAAAAGTTCTTTAGCAAGGTCAGTTCCTTGCTATTCCCAATCAAGGAATCTATCCTTAGCTTGGTTTAATGAACAATAAAAGAGGGTTCACACAGCCTCTGCTTAAGCAATTTCCTTTAAAAAAATACATCTCACATTGTCTTAGGACTTGAAGCCTATAAACCTGTGTAACAGCATCCCAGCATCTCCAGCTCTAACATCTCTAACAGAAGCAAAGCAACTCTTTATCTAAATGGAATAGTTCAGGAATGCTGTGAATGCAAACCTGTGTCTAAAACCTGTTACATGATTGTATTACCAGAAACATTCTGGTGGTATGTAACCAAGGCATATTTCACAACTACTGAACAGCAACAGCAAAGAGTCAGCTGCATCAGGAGAGCTGCCTGGCTTCAGAAGCAGGAAGGGAGAATCTAAATTTTTGCCCACCGCCAAATGAAGTGATCTCTGCTCCTAAAAAAACCCCACAGATGGTGCAAAAAGGACCATGCCCCAGTACTAGGATTGCCACCTTGACTGTCTAAAACAAAATGATTTTTTAGATGGGGGAGGAAAAAAACCCAACAGACCACTTATAACAAAAAACACTGACCACTACTTAAACACTTTTTAATCTCTTCATCCTTTTCCAGTAATCAGAGAAAAAAGCAAAAAAAAAAAAAAACAAAAACAAAAAGCAAAAAAAAAAAAAAAAAAAAAAAAAAAAAGAAAGGAAGGAGAAAAAAAAAAAAAAAAAAAAAAAAAAAGAAAGCAAAAAAAAAGCAGTTATTGTCAAAAAGCTGAAAAAGCTGTGTATTACCAAATAGGTACAATTCAACACAGACACACTTCTCTATAGAGAGGCTGGGGCAGCCTAGTAGGACCAGACCAGTGATGGTCTTTCTCACAGCTGATGGCTGTAACAGTGATGCACACTGTGAAGCATGGAAATAGGTGCAGGGTGGCCAACCTTTCTGACCTCCAGACCTACAAACCAGAATGCTCGAATCACTACCAGCCATAACCCCCTGCCACTGCCACCACTATATCCAGCTCAGCAAGGGAATTGCAGGATGTTTAAAACACCTACCCAAACATCTTCATTGTCTACAAAAAGACCAGGGCTAAAGCACACAGGTGAGCAGCAAGAGGGGGTGGAAGGTCAGATCTTCCTCCAGCCTGCAGAGCATCCCAGAGCTGCTGCTGGGCCCTGAGGGGCTCTGGGCAGCCAGAGGCGTGATGGTCAGGAGGGCAGATCACTGGGTGACCTAGACTTGAAAATGTAATCCACAAACCTGGTCCATCATGGCTCAGTGGCAAGTTTTACAGCAAAAATTTCCTATCTAGTAACAGAATAACATGTTGATCTTATACTGGGAGGCCAGGTTTTTTTCCTTAAATACATAATTTCCCTTCTCTTTATATGTAACAACTCACTAATACATTTCCTACAAGCCTAAAGTCTGTACAATTTTAATTCACGAATTGGACCTTTTGTGAAACAAATTTATACAACTGATCCCTGATCTATTTAACAGTAAGAGTATTAACCCATTAAGATGGATTTGGAATTTAAAACATTTGCCAAATTTTAATAGGCATTTGCACCCTCATACTTTTATCAAAATTTCCAAAGTTCTGCTGTAGATTATCAGTAATGTTAGGAAATAACTCTGAAACACAGGGAAGGAAAATCTCTGTTGTGGAAACACAAGACTATTCTGGTTTTCAAACACAGCTCAAATTCATGCAATCACTTTATTAGTATGACATCATATTTAGAATTGTACAGTGTGATTTTCCTTAGGTCTTTAAAAAACCACACATGCACAGCTACAGATGACACATTTTTTAAAAACAGCTTTACAGTCACAACTTATGAAATAGCCAGGTAACCAAGCTTAGAGCTATGGCATACACCAGTGATACTCCTACACATCCTCTCCTATTTACATTAGGAAAAGAGAAATTACAAAAACTGACCTTAAAAATTTTCACATATTTCTGCATTTAAAGTAAGTTCTACTGGAACGCATTCAATCCTTTAACATACAAAAGATAAAGCTCCAAGTTCTGTTTTTCAGTGCTTTCATTATGTTTCATATCAAAGAGGCATGAGCTGACCATTCTTCATTCTGCTGGCAAGTCATTCAGACCCTATCCAGTGTTTCTAAACTTACATAGCTTGTTTTACTAAACTTAGTAAACCAAGCTGGAAAAAAATTGTTTAGCAGAAATACTAAAATGTAACAAGTCCAAGCCTACAACAATACACACAGATAGACAATGCTACAGCCCTTGCCATGGATTAGATGCACTTTTACTGCTTGCCAGTGTATCAAATGAAAATGCTAAAGCCATCTGAGCAAAATACATTCTCTTAAGTGACCAATAAGAAGTTTCATAAAACAACACTGCACATTTAATAACTTGACAAATACCATTCTACTTGCCAAGATACTTTATAACAACTATTAATTCTGTTACTGGTAATGTCAAACCATCATATAGCAGATTTTTTATATATTAGTATATATATGGATAGATAGGGAAAAGCACTGTTGCTACAGATAACTAATGCCTTATATTGCAAGCCAATCAATACTTTATTCCTTTGCAATCAACATTTTATGACCACAAGATACAAAGTTAAATTAAAGCAACTGCCCTAAGACACCTCAAAGCACAAACTGCCCTAAAAGACACAAAATGCTCTATTTTAAATTTATCATTTAAGAAATAATGGGTGCTTCACAAGCTCTAAACCAGTTCACTTTCACCCTTACCCCAAATGTCGAATGATGTCATACAAGATGTACTGGCCAAACTGGTTTAACTGCCACAGGCTGGATGTACTGTTTAGATTTTGTTGTGATAAATTATTCTGCAGCTGATGAAACTGATTCAGTTAGTCTCAGACAATTATCTCCATCTGTTTTCTGGGAGGAGGGGGTTTGTTTATTGTGGATTTTTTTCCTTAAGTTGGGGCTAATATTACTTTTACACACACAACTTGCTACTTCACTTAGCATAGCTACCTTCTCTTCTGCATTCAGTCAAAAGCACGGAACAACTGGAGTGGAGAAAGGAATTTATATATATGCATATATTTCATCCTGAATAGCCTGCTAGCTACACTTCCCTCTGAATTTCACACACATTTTCCACTATTTCCACTTCTCCTTCACAACAAGTTTACTAAATCTGGTGACCTACTGAGCACCCAGTTCATGAAGACTTCACAGAGGAAGCTCAAGGAATACTCAGTGCTCCTCAAAAGTCACCATTACCACTTTTGCAGTTGGCATGAAGTGACCATACAGGAACAAGGCAATGTGCATCTCTCCCCAAGGCCAGGCACACTGTTTCCAGAGGTACTAAATATTATCATTGCTGAGAAAAAGAGTCCAGACCTGGTTCCTTGCTCTAGGTATAACCTCAGAATTAACTTATTTTACTTGATGTCTGCTGCATCAGTGGTTTTATCCTCCCTCACCTAATCATCACCTATTTAATGGAAAAATGTCCAAGATGTAGGGGAAAGGGACAGGAAGATCAACAAGCAGATATTCATTGTCATATGATGAATTTAGTCTGTATATTCTCTGAAACATACAACCTCACTTTTTCACCACTTGGCTACAAGCAGTATAGAAGACAGCAAGGGAGTTCAGTGGAAAAGAGGAATCCAGGCCTTCAGGAGAGCATGGAAACAGACAAAAAAGAGAAATTAACACCATGTTATATATGCAAGTGATACTATACTGCCAGGAACTGAGAATACTAATGAGGACAAAATATGAGAGGGAAGTAAGTATTCAGAGGACAGGCTAAAAAATAAGTTATGTCCTTGAGACCAGTATTACACAATGGGTCAGAAATCTAGTAAATTCCAAGAAGCAAACAAACCAGGAATGAACAGCAAGCAATACAGACTTTCAATTACACGGAAACTGCAGCAAACTGCAGTTTTACACTTTTTGCATACACACACACACACAGATGTCAGCTTTATTTTCTTCAATGTAAATATCTTGCACCATTTCACCTGGATTTTAAATCTCAACTTTAAACTACTTTAAGAAAAACCTCAGAGATGGCCTGAGAGGCTGCAGAGCTGACATCAGAATACAAGAACCATGTATTCACAGACTGTGGCACTATCTTCAAAAGCTTGTGCTGACTGCTTCTGAAAAAGAACTTCCATAATGTAAAACACACGTACACATGTAATTATGAACAGAGACTGAACCAACAAAGATGCTGATTCCAACTATAAACAATGGAAACACTACAGTTATTAAGCTGCACATGAGACTTTCCATGAAAGAACTTCATGAAACACGTGGCTGTAGGTTTGTATGAAGTCAAGCTCTTTGAAGTTCAGGCACATTTGTGAAAAGACATTACAGAGGCAGTATATATTCAATTACACTTCACAGAGTAACTCACAAGCAACTGAACCGCCCTAATCCTCTGCATGATAAAGTAACCTGCATACCCTATTTACAATATAGAAAAAGTATTATTTGTTTTCTGCACTAGATTTATTCGGCATACAAATAAACTCTGAATATTTAGGGATAATTTACTAATCACCACCACAAGTAAATTTATCTAAAACTCAGGCATCAACAGGTTATCTGCACATTTCCACTGTTTCAGCTCAAAGGCAGACACAGCAGCCAGAATCACACACTTTTACAAAGTAATGAATGAGGCACACACAAAATCCACAACTAGTGACAGAATCTGGTCAGATAAATGCCAGTTTCTGTGCCATCTCAAGCAGCCCTTTTTGCTCCTTCCCATCCCAATGCCAAACCTTCATCACATTCATACAACACTAAATGAGGTTGCAGGGTGAACCAAATAAAAATCTAAACTACATTTTAAACCCCTACTTTTTGTTTTTAATTTTGATCACTCTATAGACATAGGAAGATTCACTACCCCAACACACTTGAAAACAAGTGTCAGCAAATGCTGCGTTTGTCCAACTGTGTTCCCATAGCTAGGAAAGTGGCTGCCTTCAGGGACACTCTCTCTTCTGATAGCTCATAAATTTTAAGTTTCTCTGTCCACATCTCACTATTGTCAAACCTCAGTGAGGCTAGAGTTGATCACAAACAACATCCCGAGAATGGAAAACTAAATACACATAGAGGTGGTTTGTAACACTACAGCATTCTAGCTAAAGTATTGCAAGTATGTGAGCCTGCATCACACCTGGTCCTGCTGAGCAGGTACCTGCCCCTTATAAAAGCTGTCACTGCTTCGTCATGATGCCAAAATTAAGTAATTTTTCTTTCTAAAGGGGAAGTCTTATTCCTGAAGTCTGATAGTCCTGTGTAGTACTACTTTCATTCACACAGAGTGTCCATAAGGTCATAAAGGAAAAGCAAATTAGTCATAAAGGGAAAAAACACAGGGACATTCTGTATCTGATTTAATCCTGAAGAATTGAATTACACACTTCTGTAACTACTTCTGAAATGGTTATTTCACTCAAAATATTGCTCATCTAATATAGCTTTATACAGAATAAGCAACTTTCACATAATTCAAAATCAAGATGTGCAATTTTACGCTGCGCATTCTTCACATACCTCCTAAATCTAACATGATCACTCACTGAAGAATGGCATCCCACGCTGTTCTGTGCATGTTAAAATTAAGCTAACTGCATGTTATTAAATATTTTCCTCAACACTTGAAATTATCTTTATTAAGAAAGCACAAACACCCATACATTAAGATGAACATTACTTTATACATTAAATAAACATATATCCATGAGATGAATTTTTATTAAAAGTAAGTAATAATCTGATTTCTGAAATCCTGAAAATTTAACACATTTCTCATTTGACTTTTCAAATATTGTAACAAAACAAAACTCCAAAACCTTAACTGTTTTGTTGGGGGTTTTCTGTATAAATGGACAGTTCTGTAAACTCACACACTAGCAACTTTGTATTGTCACCTGCTATCAGCTGTGTGCAACCTAATAGATCTCAGAACACCAAGATAATACTGTATTCTTGGTGCCAATATGCTGGTATAAGATGACACTGTTTCCTCAGCCTTCCAATACAGATGGCCACCAATGAAAGATTACCACGACCATGGAAGGGACTTCTGCATGTATTTTGGACTCCTGTACCCCCACTGACAATGGGGGATGCAATCCAGAGAAGTTCTGGACACCTTTAAACTGCATTAAAATGTTCAGCATTTCATAATGTGCCAATCATGGCACAGCATCAAGCCCATCAAAATATTAAATAGTCAATATTCTGAAGGAGATGAAAAGGATATGGAGAAAAAGCAGATTGCTAAAGGCTATCAGACAATCTGCTGGAATATATAACCCAAAAGATGTTAAGAAACAAACAAATACGAGGTATATTTTAACCTCCTTCTACACATCTGTCACACAGTATATAAACAGCAAGCCAGAGATTTTTCTAAAACAAAACCAAAACCAGTCGGTCTGATAGTGAATAAGTTTTAGCTAGTATTCTATGAAATAAAGGTTTATGTTTACTAACACAAGGTTTTATGGAATGACCTTCTAATCTTGAAATGTAAACTCACAGTCACCGTGACAAAGTTCTGCTAAAACACCTCTGCTCCTCCCGATTTCAATGACTATTACTTAGCAGAAATATCCATTTGCTGAACTGCTCATCACGTTTCCAAGCTAACTATTCTGTGAAGGTGAGAATGTCACTGGTAAGTAAAACACTTGTAACAGAACTGGCATCTTCACGATATTCTAAAGGATATTTCAGTAGCCCGTGGATTTGACCTCCAAGTCAAACACCATGGGTAGGAGCAGCACAGCGTGGCTGCCCCCCTTTAGGGAACAAAATCCCTCCCTAAAATCATTTCACGTCGTTGAATTAATTCTGTTCAAAGGAGGCAGGGTGTATAAAAGTAGCAACACAATGAAACACAAAACCCCTTAAAAAAACCCACCAACACTAAAGGCACCACCGAAGACTACACCAGAGAAGAAGCTTGAAAACGTAGTGAGTGCCTCCTTTACCAAAGCAACGCAACTGCATGACGGTGCAGGATGCGGGACGGGCTGTGCGGGCGTTACACACGGGCAGCACTGCCCGACCACCCCGCACTAGGCCCGCCCGGCAGCGGTTTCCGTAAATAACCCTCAGAGGAGGGTTAATTAAAAATGGCGAGCAGCGTGGCTGCCTTGCATACAATGAGCGGCCGGGCCAAGCCGCCCGCACCGCCCCGGGCAAGGCTGAAGCCCCCTGCCCACCCCAGCGGCGGGACCGGGGGGCTCCGGCCCCAGAATCCTGAGCCCTCTCCCGATATTACAACTCCTGGGAAACACACCCCCGCCACCCCCACCCCCGGCGGCAGGCTCCCGCTCGCCCCCAGGCCGAAGGTCCGGGATCCCGGCCGTACACCTCGCCCCGGGGGTGCGGGGCTGCTTTTGTAGCAGCGCTGCCCCCGCACCCTCCCCCTCCCGCGATGCAAATTCCTGCAGAACCAACCCCCCTCCCTCTTTCTCCCCCCCTCACCGGGCCGCCTCTCCCGGCCCCGCACCGCTCCTCACCGCCGCAACTTTCCCCGACGTCCCTCCCCCCGCTCCCACCGAACACAACCAGGCAGAGCTCCCCGCACCCCCGAGGGGAGACCCCGGTTGCCGGGCTTGGCCGCGGCCGGGCACCGGGCGGCAAACGGCGGCCGCCCCAGCTCGCAGGGAAGGAGAGGGCCGGGCGCGTGTTTACCGTGGAGGGAGGACGGGAGCTCCCCGAGGGGAACGCGGCGCCTGGGCAGCCCCAGGAGCCGTCAGCGAGGCAAGGGAGGGAAAACTCTCCTCAGAGTTGAGGGCGCGGGGCCCTGCCTGGCTCCGGCTTTACCTTCCATCTCCATGTCCTCGGGCTCGCTCAGCTGCTGCTCCCCGGGCTTCTGGTGCTGCTGCTGCTGCTGATGGTGGTTCATGTCGGGCTGGGGATGGGGCTCGGGCTCGGCGGCGGCCTGGGCCTTTCCTTCTGGGGGCTGCAGGCCTGTGTCGGGAGGGGAAGGGGCGGAGGAGCGGCGGGGCCTGGGCAGCGGCCGGGACTGGGCACCCGCCTCGGGGGGCTGCGGCTGGGCTCCGGCGGGCAGGGAGCGGGCAGCCGGCGGAGGCAGCGAGACGCGCACGTATTTGCTCGCTATTCGCCCAATTTCGGCGGCGGCACCCGGTCGGGAGAAAGGGGTGGGGAGGAGGGACCAGCCGGGGATGGCGGCTTCCCTGGGGGCCGGAGGGGAAGGGACCGGGAGGAAGGGAGAGGGGGACGGGAGATCAGGAGTCAGGGCCCGGCGGCGGCGGCGCCCGGCGCTTTCCCCTCCCCCGGCGAGGTGTCCCCGGTGCTGCGAAGTCGGGGAGGCGCCGCGGGGCCCCTCCTCTGCCCTCCCGCCCCCCCCAGCGCCCCGGCACAGCCGCTGGCCGACGCCCGGCTCGCTGCTCCCGGCCCGCGGGCCGCCCCCGTTGCCTGTGCCCCGGCGCGCTTGTGCCGCTCCGCCGCCGCCAGCGCTCTCTGTCTCAAAATGGCGGCTGCGGTAAACGCCGTGAAATGTCACATCCGCATGAGGGGCAGCCCAACGAGCCGGGGAAAGGAAGGCAGCGCCGCGGCCGCCCCGGGAACAGCAGCCGCCGCCGCCGCCCCAGGAGGCCGGAGGGGCGGGGCCACTGGGGCCGGGCATCCGCGCCGTTGCGGCCTCTCCGCAGGCCGCCTCCACCTGCACGCATCCCGGGGAGCGCTGCCGCCGCCGAGGCTCCCCGCGGGGCCGCTGATGCCCGCCGGCTGGGGTGCCGAGCCTCTCCCGGCCGCTATGGCGGAGACCCGCTCCTCTCGCCGGCCGGGCGCGAAGGCTCCGGCTCCACCTGACGGGGGTCCGGGTCTGGGCCCTACGCTCTCTTTGCGGGAGCTCGGACCCCTCCGCGTTTCCCCGGGAGCCCCTCACCACCCGGCCGGGCCGCGCCCCGCCGCCTCTGCGCACCCTCTGGCTGCCGGGGCTGCTGAGAGGCCGCGGGCCGGGCCTGGCGCCTCAGGCCCCGCGGGGGATCCCCTGGGCTCCGGCTGCGCCGCGGGGCTTCCGGGAGCGATGCGGTCACGTTTTGCCTCTTGTGCCGGGGTCTGCTCGCTGTGTGGGGCTCACAGAGGGCTCGGGGCCTGGCGGGCCCGGACCAGCGCCCTGCAGTGGTGCCAGGACGTGGCCAGGCAAGGGGTACTCGCAGTAGCCATGTCTGAGGTGGCCCCTGCTCCCATCTCCTGACAGGGAGCCTTACTGCCCCAAAACCCTGGGCTGCTGTGCTTGTGGGGTATGGGCAGACAGGTAAATGACGTTTTTTTATGACCTGTGGAAAGAGGAAAAGAAAAAAATCTTTCGTATACAAGACTGTTCCTTGCCTAGATGCCACTGTTTTTCATGAGCCTTGTGTGGAGGACATAGTCCCTCCCAGGAAAGAGACCTGCTTTTTTGTCTGATGGAAAGAGAAGGCAGATGAATAAGTAAGACTTGGCCAGTCCAGTTTGGGGTTAGAGCAACAAAGGAAGCAACTTAGGGATGAGAGAGTAGTTGGAAGGCTGATTAAAGTCCAGGATTTACTTCATGGTCCTGGGAAAGAGGCTGCAAGACAGTCTCTGAAGGGAAGGGCTCAGGATGTGCAAAAAAGTGGGCCTTCTGAAGGGACTGAAAATATACCCAAGCAGACAGTGCTGGACTGACTGCAAACAGACAAGTGAACTAAGAGTTTATTTATTTTTCTAGTTTCTATAATGAGCAAATCAAAACCAATCTGGGGGACAAGACAAGCCTGTCTGCATTCCAGCTGCCCCCTTCTCAGCAACACCAGAGTCTGCAGGGGTTAACAGGAGAAGAAAATATTTTCCAAGCCTTCAGCAGTAAAACTCCAGGGCAGAGAGGGGAGGGGGAAAAAAAAAAAAAGTTGAAATACTAGTGAGAAAATCAAGTTTTTAAAACAGTTATATTCATAGTTTGCCTTCCAACAAGTACATTGTGACTTTCCCTGCTGTTCCTCTCAAATTCTCAAAAGCTGATGAAAGAAAAATTATTTACAAAGCTGGAAATGATTTGTTGCTGTTGACCCAAGCAAAAACATGACAAATCACTAAACCTTTACAATATCTCAAAAGAGGGGGATTAGGACAGTGGTTTGGACATAGATGTATGTATCTTTAGTTTCTTAATATCCTAAACTTTGAATTTCCCACCAACATTCTTTCCTTATAATTATCTCCCAGAACAGTTGCTATTTCCTAATTACTTCCATTCCAATGTCCTAAATCATACACAGGTTTAAACTCTTCCTTCTGTCCTTCTTCCCCAAGTGGTCCCCAATACAGGAGGAATTAATATGTCACAGCAAGAGGGTGACTGCAGGTGTTACATGGTTCTTCAGCCATGGACACCAAGGTTGTGGGCAAGGATCAACTGGGGGAAACAATTTCCCTACTGTAAAGAACAAGTCCCTAAAGTTAGCCATAAGCTGATGTTATATATTTTATAAACTAAAACTTCTATGAGCTTCAGTTCATTTTAAGGTGGCTAAATTTCCAAAATTGTTCAATTTTCCTTTTTAGAGGAACAGAAGTTGTGGAAAATGTATCAGTACAAATCCTTTGCTGTAGAAAGGGAGGTGTGAAAAGAAAGACAGGAATTTTCCTTTTTTTTTTTTTAATAGGAAAAAGGAATAATGTATCATCAGTTTGTGAAGACATAGCAATTGAGTACTTAATTGTATAATCCTAATTTAACTGCACCTCATATTTTCAGACTCTGGCTACAATAAAGACTGAAGTATGTTACCATGTTTTGAAAAGTGATGTCAAAAAAAATCTGTTACCTGAAGATAGGGTTGATTTAAAAAAGAATCCATTGAGAGTTGATTCAGGTATATTTAAGAGACAATAAATGTTAGGTATGTTTATATGATAATCTCAAATGCATTTCCAAAATAATTAAATAGTAGGAATTTTATATCATCAACCAGTGATTGTAGCACTGTGATTTGATTGTTTCTAGACAGAAAACAAATCTTAATCACCAAGCTTAAGGTGAAGTCATCATCTCAACATACGCTAGTTCCATGAAGAATACTTCTGAATATTTCTGGCTTGTTGCCACTGCCTCCTGGAAACTTCAGCTGGTCACCTTTCTCCAGTAAAAGATGCAAAACCTCTGTCCTTCAAAGGAGAGGACAGTCACCTTTTGTATAACCACTTGGTGGTATCATTGTGGCTGGCATCTCACACAGCCTCTGCTCCAGCACTGATCACTTATTTATCCAGCTGTTCCATAAATGCCTTCTATTTCCTAAATGAATCTGCTTCTGCACTGCACCCCCATCCTCAACAACCACATCCCCTCTGCAAGTGATTCGTGAGTACTGTAGTTCTGATTGCAAATGCCTTGTGGACAAGAGTTGCTCAAATCCCTGGCAAGGTTTACTGATATTTAATAAAAATAAAGACTATGAGTGGGAACATGATTAATAGAGTCTATGTATCCATTCCTATAGCTTTTGTTCTTGTCTTACCCATTCCTTCCTTTCGTTTTCTAGAGCCACTTACTGAATCTTGTCTAAATTTAGGCCTCTCTTCTCAACTAATCCTGTCTCTCTTGGCCCTTGTGCCACACAAAGCACTGGGGAATCTGGTGAAGCTGCACTTGAGCAGCCTCCAGTTTGGTGCTGTACACCCCTGCCCCGTGTGCTCTCGGGGTCACCAGGGCTCTGGACTGGCTGCAGCCTCCTGGCATTCCCTGCTGCTCCTCAGTTAAAGAGCTTCTATCATCTTTAAAATGCCATTAAGAAATGGGTGAAATTTTTTGAGGATGACCTGCTCTCAAGCCTCCCTGAAATTTAAAAATAAATCCAACCCAGGCTCTTTATTTTTACATCACTCAGGAGCCAATGTTCATCTGTCTGTGTGCCAGGCTGAGCCTTCAGGAGGAACCAGAGCAATCCCCGGGTCTCAGCTCCGTTTTTGTCCTCCAGGGCAGAGAACCTGACCGTGGAGAAGCTGGGGAGGCTCCCCCTGCCCTGCTGCTGCCCCGCACTGGGAGAGCCCCATCTTCAGCAGAGCCTGATGGCCACCCCAGGAAAAAATGTTGGAGGGAACCACAGAAAACTGTGCTGACAGAAAGAAGGAGGGTGCCTAGTCTGTCCTCTGTCTCGTGGTAGCATCAGTGAGATCAGGGAGCATTTATGCCCTCCTGCTTATTTCCTCTCTGCTCCTCATCTGATTCAGGAAATCTTGCTTCCCACTTGGCTCCTTCAGCACAGATGTCTTCTCCAGGACACTCTCTACCCTTAATCCCATCACCACTTACAGTGCTCCAGAATGCGTGCAGGTGGCCGTGTCTATAATTAAGGAAATTTATAGCCATGTAATGATGTAAGGGCAATTACACCACCACACACCCTTAATATAGATGCACTAAACCAGCAAAACTGGGGGTGCCACTTGTGCAGCTTACTCTACTATGTTTCTGCATGAATATACATTAATGTAAATGTGCCTCTGTGCCTGCCCTGTGCTTCCTTTAGACACTGGGTTTTCACTTGTGGGACCATACCCACAGTTATAGCAGGTTGTCTTTCCCACTTCAGCTGCACATCAGCTCCCCACCTGGATACTGAGTTTAGCTTTTGTGGACCATGAAACTGATGGCAGCCTGAGACCTACAGTGCCATATATCCACTGCAATTTCCTTATCTCCTTCCTCTACCTTCTTCAGAAGACAAACCTGCCCCAGCAAATCCTTTCCCTCTTTCAAGAGTCCACATTAATGATTACCTTCTCTCTGCCACTATCTTCATATTCTGGCCTTCAATTTATCCTGTCAGTTTAACAAACTGTGAAAATAGGGCAAGGGCACATAAAATGATGCTATGGCTATATCAAATCTTCAGCTATCTTATTAGCATAATCTGTTATATACTAAGGGATAGATTGATTTCTTTTCAATGTGTTATTTACAATCTGGCAAAGTTCAGTACAAATGTAGGAACTGATCCTGCAATTTGATCAGGCCTTGTAAAGCCAATGAAGTCAGTGGTGTCTGCAGGAAGGATCAGATTCCAGTACTGGAGATTATTCTTGCAAACTGTTTAACAAGCAAACCTCACAAAATTTTGTCACAAAGTGACTAAATAAAACATGACAATTGAAATCTGCATTTAGCATTTTTACTTCAAATGAGTGCTGCAGCATTGGCTGAATTAATAGTTTTCTTTTAAGTGGCAGATAAAAGATTCTAGAGAGGCAATGAATTAAAATGTGAAGTTAATAAGAGAAAGAAACATGTTAAAGATAAACTTGGGAAGACACGCCTTTTGCTTTGCACTGAATAAAACTAGGTCTTGAACAGACGTGGTTCAATCACTTCCAAATGAGATCCCTGATCCTGCAGGGAGCTCTGTTAAGATAGGTCCAAGTGCATTGTCCCTTGGTGTCTTGAGTTTTGATTTCAGATCAGAAACTCCCAGTAAAATGGACAGAAGTTTTTCCTACATTCTTTGGCTTTTTTCCCCTCCTCCTTTGGCTTTTGATAAAGATCTGACTGCTGATTTTTTCCCAGAGTAAGCTGTCTCCTACATATTATTAGTATTTTAAGTTCAGTAGGAGAAAGAGTAAGAAGTTTGATCAGAACCCCCTTCCCTCTGTTCAGATGTCAACCCTTTTGTCATTGTCATCCTCCTGGCCTTCCTATGCTATCTGCAAGCAAGCAAAGCTGGAGAGGTCAGAGTGCAAGCAATCAAAAAACCCAGGCCAGAATAAAAAAAAGATCTCTTCAGCCTTTCTCCGTAAAAACATAAGAAACAAATGAGATGGTTTGGTTTGGTTTGGTTTGGTTTCTTTTTTTCTCCAAGATACTTTTCAGAGGCATATGTGAATAGGAATTACTACAGATAGCTGGGCAGAGTCTGAGAATTAATTGCTAGAAAACTGCTCCTATTTGTGGTGTCTGAGGAGGAGGAGTGGCTCGCCATGGCAATTCCAGAATTGTGCAGAATGTTGCAGAAAGGAGCAAGATACCAATTAGAGTAGTAGACAGAGCAGGGCTGGGAGCACAGAGCTAAACATCTGGAAGGCTCCCTGGGGCAATTGTATTTGAAGACTTAAAAATAGGAAGGATGAATTTAACTGGGATCCTGAATTGGAACTGAAACTGATAGAATTGTTTGCGTGTGGAATCACATAATTGTACTTCTTCCTGTTACCAGCAGAAGTTTACATTCAGAGGAGTTCAGGAACCTGGACTTTTAAAGAACAGAGAAGGAGAACTGACAATGGAGTGTGGGAGGCAAGTTGAGAGCCACAGTAGTGACTTCAAAATCAAATGTAGCATCTGAGTACCTTTATTTCTTCTCAATATATAACAATTAGTCTGAATTATATTTAATATAAGCTGTTTTGTTATTTGAATATGATAGTTAAACATTTGGTTGGTGCTAACACCACAGCATGAAGCAGGCTGTCATTATTTCAGCATGCCTTGCTCTCCAGGCAGCCCCTCCTATGTCACTGTAATGTAAGTGAAGTGGCCTTCTGCTCAGGGTACGTTTTGGTTGAGCATGTTTTTTAGCAAGAATAAACCATTTAATTATTTTGAGAAAATGAGGGGAAAATATCTCTTGGGCAATTTTAGATATATTGTATTTGAAATACTTGTGACTCGTGGTGCGATCAGCAATAGTGGATGGGGAGGAAAGAGAATTAGTGGCTTAACTTTTCAGACATACTTCCTTGGAAAACCCTTGAATTAATTATTTTTAAAACCAGCCTCTGGTCAAAATTTACTTGTTGCTCTGGGATCCTCAGGATAAGATAAGTTTCAGTAACTGATTGATGTTTGATGTCTACAGTTGCTGCATTACACAGAAATCAGAATTTCTAAGGTCATCACTTACCCTTTTCCACCAAGCATATGTATATGCATATTTAATATCCTACATAATTTCTTCCTGACTGTACCTGGCAAAGGAAGTTCTTGCAGAATCATCACTGCTTTCCCAATGTTGAAGGCTGTTGCCCGGAGTGATATGGTGCATGTAGGAACCTGCTTTGACACTTAATTCCCTGGCTTCTCTGGAGGCTGCTTCACTGTTTTGGCAGACTGCAGATGTTGATTCTTGTTATACTTTATGTCTCAATGCTCAAGGTGCCTTGATACTTTCAAGAAATTTTTCTTTAATAGCCTTATGCACAGTGTCTTCTACAAAAGTGTTAATCTGGTGCTTCTACATGCTTAGTGAGATGGCTTTTTCACATTTCTATCCACAGGCAAAATAACCTATCACCATCAAACTGGAGGATTCTGCCCAGGGTTAGAGCCTGGACCCATCTGAATGTTTCTATGTCATGGCAGGGGAGAGGAATTCTTCTCTACTAATAGGATCTTATGCTTCTGAGTATCTTCGAGGAAATCAGTCCCAGACATCCTCCACAGCAGAAGATGAAGGAGCAAAAGTCATCTTTCAGTACAGACCAAGCCCAAAGAGGTTGGCATATTTGAAGATCTTGTCAGGAGCTTTCTAACAAAGGTAAATCTTTTACCTCTGGCCTCTGATCAGACAAGAAGAAGATTTTGAGTGATGTTCAGCTGCGTTTCCAATCTGGGAAGATCTACAGCTGTAAATGAAGAAGGTCTGACACTTGGATGATTCTTTGACAATTTAGTCTGTCAGAACCCAAAGCATTATGCACTACCCTTCCCCAATGCACACAGGAAGCAGTATAGCCCAGTATTCAGGCTCCTTGATGTAAAAATATCAATAAGTTTCACCTAAAGTGAATTACTCCAAGGTAGACTTAAGTTTTTCTTGTGAGCTTATATGTCAATGGGTATTTTTGAAACCTCCAACAAAAAACTCTGTTCTAAAGTCCTTTTGGATCTGCTATTGCTGATTTCCTTGGACCCACTCATTGCTTGGTATCTTAAATCCTCTCTTGGTGTCATCAAGTGAGTTTCATGCATCAATCCCTTATTTATTTTCTCTTACATATTACATGGTAGAATGCTGCATAGAACTCATCTGAGAATCACTGCAAAGAGGAGCTGCTTTGCCATTTCATTTATAATGAAGCCCTGTTCTAAATTTTTGATAGAAACCAGTTGTAAAGTACTACTTGAGCAAATTGATTCCCTTGGAAGGTTTAATTTATTGTATCACTTGTATCAACAACAAGCAAGGCTGTTACCTATACCTTGTCTAGCAGCTAAGTTACTCTAGTACGTTCTGGTTTTATAACTTATCTGGCCTGAGTTTTAAATGATGTGAAACTCCATTTGATCTGAAACAAAGCAGCCTCCACTGTTTGTCTCAGAGATATTTCCTTGCAACTGCAAGATATCTATGTGTATTTCTCCATGCATTTATAAAACCACTATGATTTAGGTTTAGTCTGCAGCAAGAGATATTATTTTAGTCATCCTGTGCTGTAGATGTTGTTTCCAATATTATAGGAATCTAGATGTTCAACCCAGTAGAAACTTCATCTGTTGCTGGATAACATGAATTTCTTTTGCTATAGCCTTGTATGCATCTTTCAGAGTAAACAGTGCTATACTGGAAATTGCTCTGAGTTGCCTTACTTTTTAAAAATATGGAATATCTTTTTCTCCATCCTTACATGACTTTTTTTCATTGTTGCATTTTCTTTTTTGTTGCCTCCTGACACTCCATGGATAAGATCCAGCCAGACCTCAGGAGAAGTCCAGCCACTCAATAGAACTGACTTCTCTGAAGTGAATGTTCCTCTCTATCCTGCTGTTGGAGAGTCTCTGGTAAGATATTTGGTTTATAACTTCTGTATTGTTCTGTCAGATTTTCTTCCCATTCCCATGCTCTTAGTTTTTGCATTCCTTAGCTGATTTATTTCTCTGGTAAAACATTAACTCCTTCTCTGACTGGGAGCTGCATGGAGCAGCTAATCCAGTTGTGGAGACCACTGTTTTGTGCTTGGAACTAGAACCAAGCCACCACTGCATGGACACAAACCTCTCAGGGTTTATAAAGGCTTGTGTTTATCTCATTCTGAGTAGTCAGGGTGTAGGACTGAGAATCTTCACTGGAATGAGAATCTAAATGTGTGCTTCAAATGCAAAAAATATAGATCAGTAACATTCTTTTTTTAAGTATCTGATATTTCACAACTAATATTCTTTGGGGTGTTGCTAGCATAGTGTAAGATTTCATTAGGCATTCACAGCATTAAAGGGTAACCAAAATTACAGAACAAGACAACAAATAGGCAAAATCATGCATGCATTAATGTAGAAACATATTATTCTGTGAAATATTTTGGATTTACACAGGTACAAAGAAAAAAGTGGCATTATATATTGTGGAACTTTGAGCAAAGGTAAGAGATGTGACAATATTTTTCAAAAGCTTTGGGCTGAGTATGTGAAAAATGGCTCATTAGTGCAGCTTACTAAATCATGGATGTATCTTTCAAGGAAAAAGGTGGAAGCCTGTCCCTTAAGGGGTTTAAAAGAGTAATCCTGCATTCACAGATAGGATGGACTGAAATACTAGTTACACAAACACTTAGGAATTGATGAAAGGAATGATTACTTTAGCCAGCACAGCTACAACTGGAAGAGGATGATCTGGGACACCTTCAGGCTCACACACAGCTTTTCAATGGGCATATTCCTACACATAGCTTTACGCATATACATTTGCAGACCTGCAAGTCTAATGCAATTGATTTTTTCCTCTCCGTGCCCTATAATTTGAGAGCTGACTATTAATTAAACATGAGGGTAATGATGTTTAAGTAGGCTGTTTTTAAGGATACTTCCAATGTGTTATTGATCACCTCTCAATACAATAGCTAGACACTAGTTTCAATGAAGTAGGAAGCTCTTTCCAGTCCAATGTTCTCATTTCCTATGCTCCTGAACAATAAATTATAGCAATGACACACAGTCCCAGAAATATTACATTGCAAAGGTGGTTATGCTTAAAGAGGTCACTACTGTTACTCACGTTTCCCAAACTCTTGCCAGATGTCACTGCCCTCAAAAGCAAGGACAACTCTTTTTGTTAATTAGCCTTGGGACTGCTGCAGTTCTGTATTACAGGCCAAGCCAGGCCTGAGTTATTCTACTTCCATATATTGGTCTGACAACAGTGGCAATCTGGGACCTGGTTCCCCAGAGGATCTGTGGTCTCTGCATTGGAGGGGAGCAAATCTGAAGGCAGTGTAACCTCAGACTACTGGTTTTCATCTACTGTCCTAAGTGTGCTAGTGCTTGGTTAAGCATCAGAGAGTGTCACTGATGGAGAAGTGCTGGGCTTTGTGACAGGTATTACAGACCAGCTGGATGGTTTGTGTGATTTTTCTGTCTGTGGAGAGTGTGGACTTATTGATAAGCTATGTCAAAAGCTTGAGGACTCACTATCTAAAAATTCATGGCACATCCTCTGTCCTCTTCTGCCCCAATGGAGGAAACAGAAAAGGAAATAGTTCTTATGTACACAGCAGCAGAGAAACATGTGGAGAAGTCAGAGCTAGTTGACTTTTAAGGGGTTGCAAGAATGGCCACTGATTTGGGGAGTCAGTGGGTGAGCAGAGGGAGCTACATTTGAGTGCATTGGTGGGAGGAAACAGGAGGGAAAGCCCAGGCTTACCTACTGCCTGAAGGGAAGGGAATTTCCAAGGGCAGGTGGAAGTCCTAGCACGGAGAGGGAAAATAGCTCCTGAAAATGGGGAAGCCCAGGCATGTTCCTGGATCCTCTGACAGGGTGGAGCTCTTAAGGGGGATACAATCATTTGACGTGCACTTAACTTGGAATATGACAGCACACACCTGAGAGTTGGTGTGGCCTGAGGCACTGCAAGGAAACTGCTGTTTCACGGAGGCACATGTGCAAATACATGGTGCTTGTGCACTCCTCCTGCACTCACCCTCTCTTTTGTCTCTGTCACATACAACTCAGGTTCATTGCTTCTCCTTCACTACTATTTGGAAAAAAAAACAGTGTTTGGGGGAAAAAAGAAAAAAAAAAAAAAAGCAAAAAAAAAAAAGCAAGCCATTTTGTGTTCATCAGGGAGGCCAGAACTGTTCAAAGCTTAATTCTTCAGAGAACTTTGAGAATTCTCACCAAAAAACTTCACATGAGGAAAAAGGAGGGAGATGGGGCTGGTTCAGGAATAATTTCTGGGGACCTGGGACTTCAAGGAAGAGAAATAGAAATAACCTGTGTAAAAGAAGAAGGCCTCTTAGTCCTCGTGTTGTTCTACTTGTTCTTCTGGCTCCATCAGCTCTCTGCCAATTCCCGCCCAAAGGAGCTTCCTCATTCTTTCTCTGTTATATTTGAATCCGCCTCTCTCCATCTCCATTGGTACATGGAGCAGATCAATCAATGAAATAAAAAATCTTTTGTTTCCTAATGCCCAGCAAATACTCCCAGAGCCCCTCTGACAATCCCCAGGGTGGTAAATCACTCCAGGGAGAGCAGCCTGCACCAGAGGGGAGAGGCATCCTCCTCTCTTTTCCTGAGCATGAGGGAATTAAGTCTTTTCACAGATCTCTGGGTAGAAAATATTATTTTTGTTTGTTTCCCTAGATTGACTGTGTATGATTCTTCCTGCTTTATTTATGAACAGATTATTTGGCCACATGATTAACAAACACAACAATCAGTTACACACATACTGTAATAATTGGGAGTTTGTATACAGAAAAATTACCACAGAAAATATATGAAATAGGTTCATCTCACAGAACCAGAAGAAGACCAAGGAGGACTGGCCACTAGATCAGGAAGAGTGTGGACTATGTCTTTCCATATAGATCTGTCATCTGGATTTGCATTAGCAGATGCAGAGATTCTTTTTCAAAAAAGACACTTGGTAACATTTTAGAAAAATCTGTAGTTTACTAGATGCTCATGTATGGCATTTCTTATATGAAACTATGATGCACAGAAACGCCCTGTGACCCATAGTTGTTGCTAAATGCTTTTACTATGAAAAATATAGTTGGATAGTGATTTTACAAAAGGGAGGCACTTGTGTGATATATTGCAGCCAGCAGCCTGGTGTGGTCTCTACTACTTAGGACAATTTCTTAACCTTCATGCTAGGGAAGAAGGAAAAAAAAGTTTAGCTATTGCAAATGTTCTGTAGGAGCTTTTCCCAAGAAGTAGGAGGCTTCAAATATCCATGGTTTCCCTCCTTTTCTTGAAGCACCATTGATGGTTGAATCCACTAAGCAGAAATATATGTTTAGTAAGTGAAAGAAGCACAGAAGGATAAAAGTAAACTCACTTTGTCCCAGAAGGGTAATCTCACTTTGTCCCATAAGAATTTTTTAACAGAAAGGCAAAATGGTTCTGCAATATATCTGGAATTCAAAATTCATAAATGCAGACTACCTACTCCCACTCCCAGAATAATTTGCTGTAATGTTTATCACCATCTTAGTGCATTGATAATGGGCTGAAAGAAGTGCCAGTTAAAGAACAGAGGGGACTGGGAAGCAAGGTAAAGAGAATGAAAAGTTCTGTGGTTTGTACCCCACCCTAGTTGAAAAGGTCAGCACCAATATAAAAATTCTAATTTTTCTTCATGGATTTGTTGTACACCAATCAGGATAATACGTTGTATAGTGACTCTATTACTGTCAACAAAGTTAACAGAGAGAAGCAAAGGCAGTTGTTGTGGTCACAAAAAGTATAGATATAAAATGAAGGTTAAAGGAAGTTACCAAAAACTGATAAAGGGAACAAACAAAATTACTTGAGTGTATCCTATGAATATCCTGGTCTCTCACAGACAGCACAGCTGGGGGTAGCTCCCCAAATAGGAGCCCACATCAGATCATTTTCCAACAGCAAACAGAACACAGAATAGCCATGGGTGAACACAGTCCCACTCCTGGGGAGCTACAAGATAGTCTGATAACACAGTGACAAAGATAACATGGTTAACATGCTGCAGGCCTTGCAAGCTGAATCCTCAGCTGCTGTAAAACAGAACAGTTCAATGCAGTCAATGCCTGTGCGTCAGTTCAGGCCACTGGAGGCACGGCATCTTGCAAAGCTCAGGGGACACTGCCATCCCAGTGAAACACAGTAAAGGCAAAAACAGTGTGCCATAAACCACGGTGGTGTTAAGCCACCAGCATCAGGTGACTTTCCAAGTAGTCTTTACAGCAACCATAAACCAGCCCTGCATCGCCCGCCCATGCTGCGCGCCCAGAGGAAATACAGCCAGCTGTACTGCACAGCAATGCTGGCCTCTCAGATTTTCATTGTATTTTACATACTTGTAAATGATCTGCTGTTTACAGGGAGCTTTAAAAGGGCAAGTTATTCCAGGGCTGATGGAGCCCCAGCTGTTGGGGGAACTGTTTTGATGATTTGAGGGCAGGGATTCCCATGTGGAGTGCTCCGGCTGCACCAGCAGTGTGGAGCAGGGCTGCCTGTCCTCTCTGGCCCACTGTGACTGCACTGCCTGGCTGCATGGGAAATGCATTAAGAAAAAGATTGCCACTTAGTTTCTATAAACAAAGATGATCCCCAAGTTAGACGTGTTAGAATCCAGAGTATTCCACGTGTCACTCTAATAGAGTGCTGCACAAGGGAGAAACACACCGCTCTCCCCGAGTATAAAAGCTGCAAGAGCACAACTGTGCTATCATACATCAGAGAAGCTGCACAGAAGAACATACAGAAGCTGAGTCTTGTCAATTTTCCTGTTAGTAAAGCATTGTTTATAAGCAACATTTCTTCCTTTTGTAGGGTCCTTACCCATTGAATCTTGTCTGTCTGCCCTTATTTCTCAGTGGGTTGCCATGCTGAGAGAGCAACAGAAGCAGCCTCCTCTGTTCCCTTCTTTCCTTCTCCCCTGGGGATCTCTCTATAGCAGGCAGATTGAGATGTCTGGCATTCAGGGAAGTGGGAAAACAAACAACTCTCTCACAGTCTCAATTCCACTTTTTCCCTCCTCTTTGAAACCAGCTTGTCTGAGCGTGCTGGCTGCAAGTATGCAGGCCATAAGCAGTTGCACTGCTGGGCTCACATACATGGGGCCAACTCGTCAGCATGCCATGGGGAATTTTGTCCCTGGGCTGGTATGGATAGCCGTGTGCTTTTACACCCTCATTCTGGCCCATGTGAGGGAGGTTAGACTCCTGAAAACCCCTCTGCCTTAACTTTATTATTATTTTCTCCTCTCTATTCTACAGGCTGCAACATAGTGAATTAAACTTCTTGGAAAAAAAGCTGCAGACTTGTTTTTTTACTTTCAGTGTTTCAGATCAGGAGAGCAAGAGGCATGCCTTGTTGTTGCCTGCTATAAACAATCAAACTCAGACTTTGCACCATGGCGAAGTCTGCGTTATAAACAAGCACGGCTGCTATCATATTACCTTCCTGAGGCTGATTTATATAAACTGCCTTCTGAGCTCTGATTAGGCTCAAAAAAAACACATGCTGTATAGGCAAAACAGATTGGTGGAATAAAATTTTCAGTAACATCCCTAATTATTCAGGTGCCTACTACTGGGAAACTTCTGGTTCAGAGAAGTTGCATGCAGTTTCTTAAATGCTTTAGGAGAAATGTCATTAAGCAAATTAAGATATTTTTTGTCTTTAAAGAGTTTGTATCTCTATTCTGTACATGCTGTATATTCAGTAACTTAAGCTTGGTAGACTACTGGAGGGACAAATAAATGTAATGTTAAAGTAGCATTCAAGGACCTGTGTCAGGTCTTTTTAATTTATGCACTGGAAGGCATATTTACAACTAGTAAAATCCAGAGAGTTTTTAGGAATACTTTCTGAGGTCATGATCCAGGCTTCTCTAAGTGAACTTGCACAGTTCATACTTAACTATAAAAAGACTTTCTATCAATGCATATAATTAAAAGAGCACTATTTCTTCCACTCAACAATTCCGAAATCACACAAGCCCTTGATTATAGATTTGTCTTCTGCTCCCATTAAATAAACCCTTCCTCCCCCTTGGATTTTTGAGGCAACGACTCCCTCTGTATTTAAGTGAAGAGCCAGACATACCTATGGCTGAGAATATATTATCTCATGCCTATTCAAAAGGCAGGGCAATGTGGCTGGGGACGCAAGAATCACACATTGTAGTGGAGGCTTAGGTGCTTAGAAAAATGCTGCAAACATTTAGGAAACAGCTGCCCAAAAATAAACTCAAAAAGGTGCTATTTAGTGCTGCAGTTACTAGCGAAGTACTACAAATGTGCTAACCTTTATCAGTCAGAAGTCCTTGCTGTCCTGGACTCCCATGCAATTGAAAGCAGAGTCATCTGCAACAATGGGAGCTTTATTTATCCTGCACAATTGCTGCCAAAGCAGTCCTGGGACTTCCATGAGACTGCTATGAATATGGTTGGAGTGGGATGAATCCGGCAGAGCACTGTGAAACTGCTGTATCACCAGTCTCAGGTCTGCTGGCTGGCTGCACTGACTGGCAATTTTTGAGCAGGGCTGCTAAGGAAATTCTGAAGCTTTTAGGACACTGAAATGGCACTGTTCACCCTGCCTTCCCTGCTAGAGTCTCATGATTGCTCTACCCTCTAGAGGCAGTGGAAGAGGATGGAATTGCTGTGGTACAGATTGAGAGCAGGGACTGCAGCCTATGCCTGGCCCTGCATCCCCCACAGACACAGCTCCCACTCTGACACTGGGAATTCTGAGGAGTAATGAATAAAGAGATGAGTCAAGGGAAAAATAGGAATCACTTGGAATTGTCTTTCTAATGGCTCCCTGCAACCCATTATGAGATTGTCCCTTTTTTTTATTTATTTATTTTTTTATTTAAGGTAGAAGTAGGTGTGTAGTCAAGGAACAAGGATTCAAATCTTTCCTTTGTCAGGGGCATTCAGCACTTTCAGATGTGCTGCTTGGTGTCTGTCAGCTGCAGCACGGGAGAAATCCATGGCCTTCCAAGTGTCCTACTAAACTGGTACTGGTCATAATCCTATTAGGCTCCCTAATATGACCTACTTCTTGCCAGGACTGAGAGTCATCCTGCCCTCACAGGGGACTATAATGAAATCTGCCTTCCAGCCTGTAGGACTCCTGAAAGAAGAGCCATTTGCTGACAAGTGTGAGCTAGCTAGAGAGACAGCAGGACTGATAAGTTCCCACTGGAGAGTAGGCTCACCAGGTCAGAAGCCTTTTCACTGGACAGTATTAGTAAGCTTGTAGGGCTTAGTGAGCAGGGAGAATTGGGAGCATCAGATTGATACTGTACCTAGCAAGCTCAATTCTATGGTTTGAATTTGCTTAATTAGAGGATTCTGGGGGCATATTTTGAACACATGACCCTTCAGGTGAGAGGAACAGACTCAGAAACTCTGGTATGCCAGAGCAACTCTGGTGTGCCAGGTACACACCAAGCCTGAGAACCACAGTCTCACATTCATTACCTTGTGCTTTAAGAAAAACAGATTCTATTCTGCAGCCAACATCAAATTTTTATGTTAAAAAAAAACAACAACCAAACAAAAACATATGAAAATTAAAGCATGTTTCCCAGGAGGAGTCACTCTAGGCTACTATTAGCATTGGCTTGCAGAGGCCAGATAGAGCATCAAAGATGAGCATATATTGAGTGATCCTCATGTCAGATTTTGAAGATTTTTACTTGTCTTTGAAGATACAAGCTCATCTTAACATCTGGTTGCAGTAAGTTTACCAAAACAAGGTCTCCCACATGCACTCCGTCATTAAGTGCACTGCACTCCAAGTCATGAGCAAGGTGGTGCATATAAAGGCAAAATTTTAGACATACTGCCCACACAAAAGAATATTGTCATAAATCCATACAGTCCAGTGTAAAGCCCAGAGCATTGCTGTGGGAAGCCTCTAATATGCTAAATGTTGCAATCTTCTAAGCAATTCATGTAGACAAAGTTTCTGGGCAACGCTCAATTGTTATTTCTGTCTTGAGCTATATGGCAGGATGGATGTTTGACAGCCTGCAAGACCACCAATGTGAGGTATGCAGTGCATGTGAGACCACGTAAGATAAGGATTCCCCCTGGTTATCAGATGTCTGGGGGAATCTCTCATTCTGATGCAGTGGGAGGAAAGACGAAAGGTCACAAATGTTGAAGCACAATGTCACTATTAGTATGCAAAAGGATACAAAAAATCTGTTATTGTGATAGAATAATTTCATTGTTGTTGAGCAAAGTAACACAAGGACCTAGTCTGAAATCTCTCTCAGTCCTCACAAATCTGGAAGTATCAGACCAGAAATTTTATTTCCCTGTCACAGCTCATTATGAAAATACATGGCATGCTCTGCATCCTCTGTTTCTAAGATTAGTATTTATCTCATAATGTTCTGCATGTGAAAGTATCCCGTTCTTTGATCAACATTAGACCTCCCCAAATCTGTCCTAAGTTCGCTGTGTATTATCTCCAGAGAAGGAAGGAATAGGAACAAAAAGCCAATTTAAGGTGCATTGACAGAGCTGGATACTGAGCTGTGTAAGAGTGCTCTGGACAAGAGCAACTGGCAGCTCCAGTGCTCTGTATCAGCTCTTTATTCTCTGTTAGATGGCTAATATTATATTGATCCAGTGGAATAGCATAAAGTATCAGATTAAAATACTCTTTCAAGTACAGTTTGCTACCAGTCAAGTTACAAGTGGGGTGAAATTCTTTCAACATTGACTCATCAAGCTGAAGCCATTTCGATTTTGCCCAGAACATTTTTAAGAACAAAAACTTCCCCGAGACTGACCCAATCTTTAATAATATGCCCCAGTTTAAGAAAGAGTATAACCCAGAGATGTCTCCAGTGCAGCAGAGTTTCTTGTGCAAGTGTGTATTTTCACTACTCAGCATCCAGATGTGGATCTGGCCCTCCAGCACCAGCTTTTGTATTTCTATTCTTCTCTGACCTAGGATGTATAACATGACACTGCACAGTGCCTCAGGTGATGTTGTCAGGGACCACAGTCTGAGATAAGGATGATGACTCACTCCCTTCATCTGGTAAAGAAGGGCATAAATATTATACAGTTTGTCTTGGTGCTAAAAGGAAAGAGAAAAAGAGGTTTTAGAGTTTCTGAACACAGTACATGGCAGAGCCACAGGCAAGCATTCCCGTGAACTGGCAGTTTCTCTTTTTTTATGGGTGATATATTTCATCCCTTTCGACAAGGCAGGGTAGAGCTGCCTTCCTGTCTGCCTTCTATTCTGCCTCCCACAAAAATGTTTCATTAGAACTTTTCCAGTGGTACCAAAACGTGATTTATGGAATACAAACTATGGCAATATCAAAATATGAATCAGTCACAAAGCGCCTCACTCCTGGTGAGGTGGCATGGGTTGGAAAACAGATTGAGGAATTCCTGATGGATTTTCTGGAGAGACTTAGCCTTCTAACCTCTTTTGCTGTTAGACATAAAACAAAGAAAATTTTTATTTGTGAAACATATCAACTTGCTTAAAACAATACAAGCAAATGGAAACACTGCTCTGCCTCCCTTTTTTAAACTCAGTTTTCAAACCAGCATTTTTTAGCCATTCATCCAAGAAAATTCAGAGGAATCTGACACTTGCTCCCTTGGCAACAGGATGTAGGACTGAACTGAATGGGAAAGCCAGCCCTTCACAGTAAAGTAATTCCTTTTCTAGGTGGTATCAGACATACAGGTTCACATCTGTTAAAAAGGAGGTTTATTCTGCATCAGGAACTATCTCTTTCTTTCTTGGGTTGCCTGGGATAGGGAAGATTAAAGCAGAAAACTTTAAGGAAGGAACAAGATACTGAAAAGATTAATATTTATATCACTGGCCAGTTTGTTCAAATAAATTCCTGTCATCAAATGGCTTGGTTATCTGGAGGGCACATGTAGCAAGGAAAGGCCACTGGTGTTGGACATAGGAGTGGTTTGTTACCAGGAGGGACAGCCTGCTTCCTGAGAAACCCTGAGCACCTCTAAACCACAAGCCTTCTCTCTCAGTCTGGTAGGGGAGCACTATTCTGATCAAATGTAGGTCTCGATTCCTCATTTACATCAAATAACATTACTTTCATGTAGTCAGGAAAGTTTCAGGTAGAAATACTGTCAACAACAGAGTGGTGAAGCCTCTGCAGGAGTCTTTGGGCAGTATGTGCAAACTGTGGACCTGGTGTCCTGCCACCACCCACTGCCACATCAGTGGGTTGAGACTGGCTCAGTTATGGAGGATGAACTTGTCTGCACAGCAGTGTTCATCACCACTGACATTCATGGCAGATGTGCTGCTGAACATCTTGTGCAACACCAGTGTCACACCTGCAGTCTCCTCTCCGACAACTCACTCATGGATGACCCATTGGATGGTAGTCTTCAGACCAGGGATCCTTATCTTGGTTCACCTCTTAGTAAATAACTGATTGATTTCCAGATAGTAACTTATGGAGTAGGTGACTATGCTCAGATTGCCTTAGGTGGTATATGCTATTTATAGCCTGGCAAAGGAGAAATAAATATGGGTAGATGATGTGGGAGGATGCCTTGAATCAAGATGAAAGCTTTAGCAATAGCAGTTTTATCATATCTATTCCAGGAGATCCTTTGATATTGGAGAAAATGGTAGAACAGAAGTGAGAAGAAATTAAAATATTTGTATCTCTGTGGATGATCTGTAAACCACACTACCAGGGCAGTTCAATACTGAAAAAGAAAACCCATCTCCCTAACAGGTTTCTATTCCTCTTGGTAGTTAAAAACTGATAATAGGGAGTAAATTTTACCTCTTGACAGAATAAAGCATGCCCCAGCTGCACTACATACTTTATTTTCCTGTCTCTGTATGCAAAGCGGGCACTCTATAATGAAGGATAATTGTGTCAGTACATAATTAGAGATAAAAAAGCAGCAAGTGAGCTGCCAGTGATGAGATCAGTTTGGCATGCCTAAAGAGATGTATATCTACTTGCCACATGGTTTGAGGCCAGGTCTGGGACCAGGGGCAAGAAAATACTTCTCCTTCTGGACTGTTGCATCACCTTGGGGATAGCGTTTAACTTTCCTTTATCCAATTTCCCATGTGGTACTAATTAAAAATTATTGCTCAGATGAACATCACCTCTCTGCAGCAGACCAGTGAAAAACTCAGGCAATATTTGAATCATTTAAAAGTTCTTTCTAAAGTGCACTATAGCAAAGTTTACAACGCAACTCAAACTCTGGAAGACTTACAAAAAGAGTTTAAAGGGATTTTTTATGAGTGCTCCTTCCCTGAATTTTGGAGATACACTTCTCAGGTTGTTTGGTGGAGTTTCAGTATGTGTAGGAAAGGGAACACATATTCCATCACTTTGAATTCCCTTTTTAACACAATGTCAGCAATGGTCTTGTAGTGACAAGTATGAACAAGGGGATGTAACTTAGACCATAAGCTATAATCAGGACTGTAGGCAAGAATAGTCCCAAGAACAGTTTATTGTTGCCGACTTGGATTTTGTTCTTATTCTAAGAATATTCAGAAAGATGAGGCTCAACTTGTCTGCTCAGGACAGGACTCAGGAGAGGACTCCAGCTGAAAACAACCTCAGAAGCTGCTTCAAGAATAGGTTGCTATCAGTAAGACAGTACAGGGCTAACCCACATAGACCCTGTCCTTCTCTCTGCTTGGGCTGAGTTCAGAAAAGATCCCCTTTTCTTGAGATGCTGAGACAACATTTCGCCTGCTCAGTAACTGATGGGTGAGAAAGAGGAGAGAAAGGGCAATGGTGAAGGCATCACCGATATTTTTGTAGGTCCAACTCTTGACACAATGATTGAGTCTAACCTGTAAACTGTGGTACTGAACATAAAATCTTATTTTAGAAACACAGTGACAGAAGAGATTAAGGTGGGGAGATAGATACAGGAAGAAAAGTGATTTGCAGAAGACGATAAGGTGGGGAACGAGGGACTGCAGGAGGTGACAAGAGTCAGAAGGGTCAGACAGCAGAGTCTGAATTGGGAAAGACTCTCCCTAGACATCAAGGACAACAGAGACCTGTTCAACCACATCTAGGAGGTGAGGGGACCTTGGCAGTGAGACCTGATCACAGCTGGGATGCTCCCTCCATGACTAAAGGAAATGTTCAAGGTTCAATCTGGGCAGCACCTGGAAAATCAGTCAGGATCTAAACCCCCACATACTGTTGGAAATGTTCCCCAGAGTGCCAGATGAGGATCTCTGGTCATTTCTTAGAGCCCCAGATGAGAGGGCATTTTTCAAGTGCAGGTGGTCTACTGGTTAGTGACATCAGAAGGAGGGGACAGAGGAGGAAGTTCACTATACCACGATGTGAGCAGAATTGCACTGACTTTCAAGGAAGCATCCTCAGCCATCCAGCTGAACACCGAGAAACCCAGGGCATTGTTAACTATTCCTTTGTGGGACATTCCTTTGTGTTTACTTCTCCACACCACTTTTAAAGGCCATTCATATAATGCTGGAACAAGAGTGGGAAATGCCTTGTCTCAGAGTTCCTGTTGTCAAAGCGAAAAATAATCCATTATCCTCCTGCACGGGTTCTGGCGTGGGCCCAGAATGCACTTTAGTGTGGCACGGGGACCTTTGGCTGATGGGCTCTGCGCCTGCCCAGCCTGCTCCGATTTTATTTTCCATTCACTAGCCAGAGGGATAGAGAGAGGAAGAGGTGGGTGCTGCCCTGGGTTGAAGTCCAAAGAGTATTGTTATCACGGATAGTTATGATCTTACATCTCAATTTGGTTTTATTTCTATTCGTTTGTTTTTTTTAGCTTTTCTTTTTTTTTTTTTTTTTTTTTTTTTTTTTTTTTTTTTTTTCAACTACATAGAGGCACTGAATCCAGAGACTCCTTGTTGACAACCCAGGAGATGTCTGTTGTTCTTCCTGACTGTGTATTTTATCTTATGGGGATTCTAGGGTATTGCTGTCGAAATGCCAAATATTAAAAACTCATTATACTTCTGTTTGCAAAACAGATCTTAATCACTCAGCATCCTAGACAATTATCCTGGCAGGCAAATTCTGGAAAAAATAACAGCCAAAAGGATGAAAAATCTTTTATTCTGCTTTGTTGAAGCAGCAAAATCTGCATACAAACTCACTTAGCCAAATTACCCTGCTAACACATCCCTATTCCCAAGGAGGCACTTCTCCAGTTTTCTAAAATGAATCTACTTATGTCTCCTAAGCTTTTTTCCTAACTACAGCTATAATATAGAGTTAAAAGTTTCTCTGCAACCTGTACCATCATAGAGAGCTTTGATACTAAGCAGGGAAATGCACTCCATCCTTACCCTCCCTCACCTTTCCCATATACATCACATGTGAAGTGCAGAGCCCCACTGGTCTCAAGTGGTCACGATTCAGTGGAAAAAAATCCTGACATGAAGCATTAATAAGGCAATGCTGATGATTTCTTGTATATCCCTACCCAACAAAAAAGAAGTCTATTGCACTTTGGCTAGATCTACTGAGTGAATCTCCCTTCCAAAACTGATAGTCTTACTGTAGTTGGAGTACTGTGGATTTACTGCAAAAAAAAGAAGTGATGACAATTGTCTCAGTTTCACGGGGATCTTGGTCATGATATTTTCGCCCTTGCTTGAGTCTGAATTCCTTGGGTGTTACCCCTTGGGGTCCCTGTTACATCAATTGCAGGTCTCCTAATTGTCAGTCAGGTCTGTGCTTAAAGCCAAATCTCTCTCAAGAGGTTCAGGAGGTACTGCTTTTATGGCAGTTACTTGACTAAATGATGAACATTGTTGAAACATTTACTCTCCTTACAGAACAATAACTTCTTTTGCTATTTCTGTCCCGGTAGAGTCTAATCATTCCTTGACTCTGGAGAACTGATTTCTGCAGAGATGGGGAAAAAAAAAACCAAACCAAACCAACAACCAAAAAACCCCCAAAACAAAACCAAACCCAAAACCAACCACCAACAACAAAACCCCAAACAAACAAACAAACAAACAAAACAACCCAGCAAACAAACAAAAGAACACCAACCCAACAACCAAACAAAACCCCTCAAAACAAAAAAACCTGTGTGCTGCTACTCCCAGCCAGTGCTGGAGCATCAGATAATTCCTGAGATCAACAGCAGACTCCCCCTCCAGGTCACCTCATTCAGCATCTCTGAAAGGGCACTCACTAAAGGACACTTTAGTGAGGTCTGACTAAGGACACTTGCATAAAGATGGTCCAAATGAGCCCCTGAGTATACATCTGGCCACAGCTGGGCCCATCTGTCTGTCTGCTCACAGCCCCCTCCCCAAAGACTCAGGCAAAGCCTCCCCCAGCACCACCTCACCTCTGGGTGTGCCAGGCTGCTCCTTGCGGGTCCCCCCTCCTCCTTCACTTCCATTCACCCCCCGGAGGAAGCTCACAGATGGGGTGTTTGCTTCCCTGGAGCCACCCAAGGGGAGGGGACACGGTGCTCTTACCCACAGCCCCCCTGGCAGCAGGATTCTGCAATGTTACCTGCACCCAACACAGCATCTTCAATACCTGAAACTGAGGGTGCAGTAAGTCAGTGAGATAAAGCTGCTGCAAGTAAATTAATTGGAGTAGCTTTGATTTAGTGGCATTTGCATATTGTATTTTAAGACCAATGATGGGATGATGCAAGGACAGTGATGTAATCCCACGTAAACTGGCTTCTTGCCTTGCCAAGGCAACAGTTCAACATGGCACTGACCTCAGTGAATGAGAAATTACATGAGACATCCAGATCCCTATTCTCCTTTACTGTCTGTAATTTTCTAAAATGCCTAAAGATAAATGTACATTGCAAATTGCTGAATTCCATGTTTCATGCCTCAACTCTCAGTGGATAATACATATTTATTTACTTATTTCATGACAATTTATTACTTGAATGGAAAGTTGAAGGCAGGTTTGAGCATTCCAAGCACAGAGCCAACATCTCTGTGACTGCTGAAGTCTTTCAGCAGGAAAAACCTGGACGAGCAGCCTCCCAAAGCCCTGTTCAGTGGTTTAGTGGCTTAGTGTTGATAGGTAGATCCTGCTTGGGTTGGTCTGAGGCCCCAGGGCTCTCCTCGAGGCAATGATTTAATGACAATATGACCTAATGGCCGGGATTTCCAAAGCACTCAGCATTATCCTGCATACCTTTTCAATCTTCTTTCTTCCTTGAATACACATGCTGCGTTTTACATTTGTTCCCCTGGCTAATCAGAGCCAGCCAGGGTGAAAGGAGTAGTCTCAGCTGGGTAGCCCTGAGGACAAGAAGACAAAACCAGGGAGGGACAGGCTGAGCCTTGCCACCCCCCCTTTCTCCAGTCTCCAGTACAGTCCTCTCTTCCCTGCCTCGATTCTTCAGTCCATAAAAGTGTCAGCAGTATTTGTCTGAAATGAATCTGTGAAGCAGCTTTAGCAAGGAAACTAAATGACATTAGCTGTACAAAGCGGATGTTTTCAGATTAAATGTAAAATCCTAATATGTGATAAGGTTTTGTACTTTGCTTGAACCTAAAGGTATTGGCAGTCAGTGGGTGATTTATAATTGAAATGGATGTAATTGAAAAAAATCCGTTTAATTGAAAGAGATTGTGTTCCTTCTTACAGGTAAGTACAATGATGGCTTATGTGGAGGATCAGTATTAAGGTCTGTGGAAACTATTTTTTCGCAGAAAGCGTAACTCACCCAGTGGTTATCCTAGGAATATCTGCTTTAGAAGACTTTTCAATGGCATTAGTCGTTCGGGATGATACTTTGGCTTTCTTATTTCACTAGAAAAGCAGTGAAGAAAGTTGTAAAGCCGCACAACACACAACATAAATGACACCTGAAGCTGCTTCATTCGGATTTTCAGTGTTGCTCTAGGTATGCTACATAGCGATGGAGACACTCAGATCCTGAGACTGCTCAGCACCTAAAGGCAAACACATGGGAGAAAAATATTTCTGGTGATGAAGTGCCCATTGTTAAGCCTTTTCACACTTCTTTAAAGCAAACAGGATTTTGTCTGTTGTGACAAACCAGCCCTCCCAGGAGCTGCTTCTGCCCCTGTAGCTGGCGGGGGAGCCGAGCAGGAGGCCCTGGGACAGGGACAATTCCCACTGCCCGGGACAATCTGCAGTGCAAGCACCACCCTGACACACAAGTCACCAGTGTAAAGGGATTGCCTGGGATCCTGTGACCATGAGGAAGTGGCTTTCACCAAAATGTCACAATAACTCTGTTACCTTAAACCTGCTCTGAACTAATGCTAGGCAGCAGCATTGGGCTGTGACAATGCTGCTCTGCCCCGTCCCCACATAGCACCCACTATGCGGGACACAGCCACTTCGACACAGTTTGGTTCCCAGCACCAGTTTGCTGTTCTCTTTGACTTCCTTGGACCAGTCTGGTCCCTCTGTTCCTTCCTTCCAGAGCAGAGCTTGTGCAGACCTGCCAAACACCACTCCAGACCCGCGGCTGTCCCGGCCGTGTTCATAGAATCATAGAATGGGCTGGGTTGGAAGGGACCTCTGAGATCATCAAGTCCAACCCTTGATTCTCCCGATTCCCCTTCGATGAATCTCTATCCTAAAGGCTTTAACTCCACACAACGTTTTTCCAAGCTGAGACCAGTGATGCAGGAAGGGAGAGCTCCCCAGAGCTGCTGGAATCATCCTAAATTTGCAAAATCTGCTCTGATGTTAAACAGAGACAAGCTTTGTAAGGGCCATCTCTGCTTCCACTTCTGGAGAAAGTTTCATTGTTACTGCCACAGGCGATGGCACTGATAAAAACATTTAGTGTGCACAATGACAAATATTCTGTATCTTAGCACATTCATGCTTCAAGAGTCACTTAAGGGACTTAAACACATCTGAGTGTTCAGCAGGAACTGGGAAGGACAGATGTTTAAAACTTTGCAGTCTTGCTTTAACAAGAATTGCTGACAATAAAACGTGTCAGCCTATAAAGAGGGAGTACCAAGTATTGTATGCAAGTCCTCTTTGCTACATGAGTATTCTGGCTAAAAAATAGATCACTTTCAATAAAGTGAGTGAGCATTGCTAGTCTGAGCAGAAAGTGGCAGGGTGCTGCTCTCGGCCTTGCAGGCACAAGGACATCAGTCTCAGGAGCAACAAAACCACGGCTCATCTTGGCGGCAGCTAAAAATAATCTACGCTGGGATTTTCAGAGCTAAAGCACTAAATAAAAGCTTGAAGTCCAAAGGGGAGCTCATGTAACGAAAAAGTGATTTTTTGTGTACTTCTAGTGGGGAAGGTAGCCGGGAAGGGGGGCAACTGCCCTGCTCAGAAGATGGGTGGGAGATATTTGCCTGACAGCTGGCATTCCTGGGCTCTGCCAGCTCCCCCTTATCTTTGCATCTCAGTGGTAACAACAACCAAACATTTGTACCTGCAGTAGGCTCCCAGGAGAGAAAGGCCTTTCAAGTGTACAGGTCCCTGCAGCACTGCCAACACTTCACTACTCTAGGAGGCTTTTCACCACATTCTGTGTACTTGGGGTTTTAATTTTTTTTTTTTTTAAATTTTATTTTATTTTTAAAGCTTCACATGCTGGAATCCCCAGATTTGTTCACAACTGAGAGTGCCAGGTGAGCTCTGATCTACTGCAATAACTGCGGTATCTTGAGGGGACATTTCCCTGTGCCCCACAGGACGCAAGTATCAATGATGCTAATCAAGCTCTAATGAGCAGCCCATCCCATCCCATCCCATCCCATCCCATCCCATCCCATCCCATCCCATCCCGTGTCCCACACAACAGGGATGACCTTATCTCATTACCAGCTAGGAAGCAGGGGGCTCGATGTCTCTTCAAGTAACCTGGAGCAAAGGTGAAGAAACAGATCTAGATTTCAGGATTTTACTACATATTGTTGTTTAATTCACTTCTTACATTATTTTTAACTCAAAAAGGCTTATTTATTTATTAATTTATTTATTTTAGTGGAAACACTTTTAAACAAGTTCCCAAAGTTAGGGTTCCGTTGGTGTTTAATAACCTTTCAGGGTACATTGAAATTTCCTACTTAAAACAGCAGGTAGCATTTAAATTGATGGTTTCTACTAGAGGAAAATGTTCCCTATGAAATTTTGCTGATGTGTGTGGTGTACTTAGTGCTCAACTCACATTTATACTTAATTATTCATTTTCTTACTTTGAAGTGCCTGGGGTGATGGTATAATAACCTGTGTCGCACTAGGCAGAATTTATTTTGGAACAAAAGGTATTTGTTGGAATTTGTGAATATATTTTGGGTCGATTTTAACGTAATACACTCTCCCTCCCTCAAAGGTCAGTGTGTGGAAGCCTGTAGCGAAGCGTGACCACCCTGCTCCTTCCCTAGAGGTGGGTATTGAGCTAAGACATTAGGAAATCCATCCTAGACTAAAGTTACCAGAAATCATTTCAGCGTCACCAGAGGAATACTCCTTCCACACGCAGCGTTCGACTCAAGGGATGCCTGCTGTGCACAAATATTCCCTGTAACCCGGGGAAGCCCTGGAGACTCCGCTCCGGTTCCTGCTTGGGACACCCAGGTGGAACAGGCAGCAGAACAGGCAGAGCCAGCAGCCGGGGAGAGCGGAGGGCAGCAGAACAGGCAGAACAGGCAGCAGAACAGGCAGCAACCCCAGGGAGGGGACAGTGGAACAGGCAGCAGAACAGGCAGAACAGGCAGCAGAACAGGCAGCAACCCCAGGGAGGGGCAGTGGAGGGCAGCAGAACAGGCAGAACAGGCAGCAGAACAGGCAGCAACCCCAGGGAGGGGACAGTGGAACAGGCAGCAGAACAGGCAGAACAGGCAGCAGAACAGGCAGCAACCCCAGGGAGGGGACAGTGGAACAGGCAGCAGAACAGGCAGAACAGGCAGCAGAACAGGCAGAACAGGCAGCAGAACAGGCAGCAAGCCCAGGGAGGGGACAGTGGAGGGCAGCAGAACAGGCAGAACAGGCAGCAGAACAGGCAGCAACCTCAGGGAGGGGACAGTGGAGGGCAGCAGAACAGGCAGAACAGGCAGCAGAACAGGCAGCAACCTCAGGGAGGGGACAGTGGAACAGGCAGCAGAACAGGCAGAACAGGCAGCAGAACAGGCAGCAAGCCCAGGGAGGGGACAGTGGAACAGGCAGCAGAACAGGCAGAACAGGCAGCAGAACAGGCAGCAACCCCAGGGAGGGGACAGTGGAGGGCAGCAGAACAGGCAGAACAGGCAGCAGAACAGGCAGCAACCCCAGGGAGGGGACAGTGGAACAGGCAGCAGAACAGGCAGAACAGGCAGCAGAACAGGCAGCAACCCCAGGGAGGGGCAGTGGAGGGCAGCAGAACAGGCAGAACAGGCAGCAGAACAGGCAGCAACCCCAGGGAGGGGACAGCAGAGGGCAGCAGTGAGCAGGAGCAGGCAGGAGCAAGCAGCAGGGGACAGTGCAGGGCAGGAGGGAGCAGCAGGGAAGAAGAGGCAGGAGCAGGCAGCAGGGTCCTGCCCAGGTGCCAGCCCACAGCCTCCCCCGGTGTTTTCCCCCTCTCCCCAGTGAGACCTGGGGCAAGTATCTCCTGAGCCAGAGCTGCTTCAGAAACTATTAGGGACGATTTCTGTGAGAGGAGGGAGAGAACAAGGGAAGTTTTGAAAACTAACAGTCAAAGCCTGGGTACATGTGCGAGGATAAGGACCAGTAGGTACATGTGGGGACTGTACATTCCTAAATATATGTAGGTAATTCCAGGTGGGAATTTTTCCACCAGATTGGAAGCAATGAAAACAGGGATGAGTCAAGGAATCATAAGCATCCAAATTCATAAGGGGAAAATAAAATACTCTTTGAATGCTGGTGTCCCAGGCAGGGGCAGAAGAGCCAGCTGTGCCCTTCCAGCTGTGTCTCAGCAGTGCTGACTGGTGCCATTGCAGCTGCCTGCTCCTGGGTGCCCTAGTGAGACATCGTTTCCTTAGACTCTGCAAAGCTGCATGGAAAGGCATTAAAATGAAGGTGCTTTTCCAGAACTGCATACATGTGCTGCACTGTGTGATCCTGGGAGCTGAATACTGGCAATATACAGTCCAGTATATATTTGTCTGGCATGAAGTCTAAGGGCATCTCTTCCCAGAGTTTAGCCCTGCTAGTAACCACAAGGAGAAGAAGCAGATCTAAGCTTTCTTCTGAGGCCTAGATGCTCCAGGTTTTTTTGTTTGCATTATTCTTAATTCCAGGCCTCCTACAGACCTCCAGGGGCAGTTGAAAGGTTTCTTAAACCCTAGGTGGAGTGAAGAGAATCCAGCTGACATGAATGGCAGCAAAATATATCCCATCTTTAGGTTTGTCATACTTAGGCTTAAGCTAATTCTGGCTACTGCTTTCCTACCTATGGCTGAGCCACAGGTTTCTCAAGATCTTCGTAAAGTTTCCAGTAACATTTTGAATCAACAAGGAAAGCCCTGTAAACTATTGCAACATAGACTTTATAGTTAATCCTGTGTTCAGGGGGTTAAACACCAGAGCACAGATCAAGACAACTTCTTGAAATCAGGAACCAGCAGTGCAGAGTCCACTCATGCTATCCCATTGTTTTTGGGAATTGCTTTTCCACAGCTGCTAAACAAAGTTCCTCAAAACACAGGTAGAGATCTCCTTGTGCTGGGATATATCAAGCAGACTCCTGTGTCACAGCTTCAACAGTGGGTGAAACATCAATTCCTAAAGGCCAGCAGCAGCTCTGGCTGTGCGAACAGGAAGCACCTCTGCTATGGAGATGAAAACTTGCTGACAAAAGTACAAGGTCAAGTTGATCTCCTGTATTGCCTCTGTCAAGTCTTCTGCTAGTGTGTCTGATGGGAGGAGAAAAGGCAACAAGAGCTGTGTGTGATCAGTGCAGGATGGGTTCAGCTGCTGTCCTCCCCCCCTGGCAGCCTGGCTGAGCAGCCCCGGGTTGGGGAAGAATGGTGGGCACAGAGCCTGATGGCTCACACATGTGCCCACCATGGGCAAAATGGAAAAATAACTCATTTATACAGCTTTGTGCTTGGTGCTGTTAAATATTCCCTGGGACTGTGAAGATTCTGCAAAATAGTGAATTGAAACAATTTTCTCAAAGAGAAGCCTGCTATGTAGGAAGGGAGCTGCTATGTCTCTGTGTGACATGCTGCAGGGGTAATATCTGCTTATTTTACTATGTGGATGTTTTTCCCCAGAGGATCTGCTCTTCCTAGGAAATGACTAGGGAGAGAGTTTGGTTTAAGGCTGGACTCAGTTCTCCATCATTGAACTCTGGTTATTGTATGAAACCATTGCTTAACGGTGTAACACCACTGCTCCAAAAGTGCAGTGCTGGTGTAGTAGAGGCTGAACACACTTTCTTTCTAGGACTGCACCATCTTTGTAAACAAAGCAAGCTCATGTAACCTGTCCATCCTGCAGTTAACATCTCTAAAATTAATGTTACCTCTGGAATACACTTTGAGATCTTCCAATAGAAGACAGTGATCTTATCCCTTTGCTTAATCTGGAAGCCTGAAAAGGTATTGAAGGTATAGTTAGTTAAGAAAATACTTGACTTCTTAAATTTGACAAATAGACAAAAACACACCCTAAACTATCAAATTCCTAATGCTCCTTTGCAGGGGGACCTCTTGCCCCAGACTTTAGGGACCTGGCAGACTGACAGTACCCACTGACTGTTCACACTCAAACTAGAGATTATTTAGCCAAAGCAGCCCCAGCTGCCCTGCTCCAGCAGATCCCAGTGAGCCAGATGGAGGGACTTTGTGCTACCCTGACACTGCACACCAGTGTTGATTCAGTCACTTCAGCAGTTGTTTGAATGGTTGAAATGGTTTTTGCTTTGGGTGTAAATCACTGAGCACGTATCTTCCAGTTTCAGAACACTTAAAATAATAACTGTGTGCTGGTATCTAGGGATTTTGCCCAGGCACATAATTTATTTCACACCTAGCCTGGCAATCACACCTTTTATGCCCATAGCAGGAAAGGCAGAGTTTATATTGGGCTTAACACCCCACAGAGCACTTCCGAGCCAGCTGCCAGCCCCTGCCACCACCACTGCTGTGAGCCAGTGCACTGCAAGGGACACAACTGTTTCGTTACAACTACAGAGAATTTACAGTGCATTGCATGTTCCCTGTCCCATTTCCAGGCACATACATGGTCAGTGGAATTGCTTTCTTTCCCTCGACTGTGCATGCAACAGCTGGAATTCACTTTGTTTCTGTCCTTCAGTCCCCACTCAGCCTGAGTGCTCTAGCACCCAGAGAGAGCTTGGCTCTCTTGCATATTTTTTTATCCACCCAGAAAACTGCTTGTGGAGACTGAAAAACAATCAGCAATTTTTAAGCTGGTGGAATAATTCTTTCTTGTTTATTCTACCAGTGGGCTCAGGAGCATGCTCTGAGCCAGCCACACATCACAGCTATTCTGTTGCTAATCGAATTGGGCATGTTGGGGTGGTGCCAATGAACTGCACCATGCTGCCATGAGGGGTTTCTTGGTAAACATTAGTGAGGTATAACATTAAAAATTTACACAGGCCTAAGTCTGCTTTGGCTTCATGATAACCTCCTGAAGAGCAGAAGATGTCTGTATCTCAAGATTTTCAATCAAAGCCAGAGACACTGTGTGGGCCACAAGCTCCATTATCACCAAGCCTGGCTTCCTACCAGCATCCAGGTGTGTCAGGTCTCCTTTGCAAACCTGGCCAGCAGATTTCCATCCACACAAGGCTGGCAGAGGAGCAGCAGAGCCCTGAGCACTGCAGGGCTGCAGGCAGAGCCTGTGCTGCAGGGCTGCAAGCAAACAGCAGCTGAGTGAGCCTCAACCCATCACCCTGCCCTGAGGGCTGTCATCAGAGTGATGCATGATTTTTATATAGGTCAAGTAATCTTTGAACATCATGTGTCACATCAGACAAGAGGTCTGTGCAGGATATTTTATTTACAGATATAGACACAGATACAGAGATTCAAACCTCAGCTTTCAGGGGGTGTGTGGTTTTTCCTCATTAAACCCTTGGACCCAATTTTCTTTGGGATGTGTCATCTTAAAGCATTGCCAGAGACTGCTGTATTTTATCCAGATTCGAGATGACAAGCACTGTATAACTGAATTCTGAAATGAATCAGGTCGTTTGCTATTTGAAAGAAAAAATGCTTCTCCCAGAACTCATAATTTATTAAAACCTGAAATGAAGAGCTGATTATTTATAGTTTACTTTTGTTTCTCTTTCTGGAGCTCTCTAGACAGTGATTTTGTTCAGATGGCCTAAAAAATGAGAATTGCATTCTGAAAGAAGAAATCTGAAGTGCTTTCCCAGATTTCTTTCTTCTTGGAAGACATTAAGATACTTAAGTGCCTGGCTTTCCCCAGATAACTAGGTTTCTGTCCTTTACTAACTCTGAGTTTGTCACATACAGTACAACATGGTGCTATTGGAGCACTGCTGCAGTATGTGAATTCTAGTGCAAACATCAAAAAAAAGTTATTCTATTTACATAGACAGAAGAACAAAGCCCTGGCTACAGCTGTAGTGTATGGCACTCTTCAGGGGTCAGGAAATCAAAGAGGTTTCAGACCTGAAGTCAGAGGTGGTAGAGGGTGAAATAAGAGATACAGAGTGATGGCTCTTGGGTGAGATCCAGCAACCAGTTTACTTACTGTCATGCATGTTTGTTCAGAAGGGCTCAACACTGTGTGATAGAGAAGAGACATCCACGGACCTGACCTTGAAGCTGGACAAGTGAGGAATACAGGGCATGAACAATATACATGCAAGGATTACACTCTTCTAGGACAAAGATACCTCCAGTGGCAAGGGCTCAATCCTGATGGAAATATCCTTGAAGTGTGTTATTTTCTCCCTGCATTTGAGATGCAAGTTACTGACTTTGACATATTAGTCCTTCTTTAAATAATAATTACAGGTCAGAAGACACCACTCTGGAAACCTGCTTAGTGCACAGCAGCAAACTTCTACCATTGTCTTTTATACAAGAAGAATAAACTGTTTAGAAACACAGAGTATCCGTGCTTATGCTCCAGTGCAACAGGATTGTCCTTCCAGCACTAAAAAGATCATTTGTTCCTAAGCTGTTCAGCAGGCAGCAAGCAAGCACACAGCCTGCATATGCTTCCTGCAATGTACACGACCACACAACACTGGAGCACTTGGGAACTGCACAGCCTCTTTCAGTCAATTCATGCAGATCCTTTTGGAAGCATTCATTGAATTACTTGCACAATAAACAATCCTTGCTGATCAAGTACACGTGCTAGTCATGTCTCAGCATCACGGGCTGAGGCACAGAAAGATTCCAGGACTTGCTCAGGGTCACAGTTTGAGGATCAGTCAGAATCACTGGCATCTGCCCTCTCATTACTTAATGCCAGTCCCTATATGCAACTTCCTCTATTCAGATTTTAACTACAGATGACTGATGCCATCTGCCTCTTCCTGTTGGAAGCAACCCATGAATGTGAAAATGCCCTATTTTGATACAAATATATGCCATAAAAGGAGATCTAGTAGAGTTTGCAATTTTATAGCCCTTTAAGTTCTGAAGTCTCTTCCCTGAGTGTTTATATGATTTTCACTTTACCTCCTCTCAAGTGGAACATAAGATTCCCTTAAGAGCACACAGCAATACATAGCATAGAAAGTGAGGAACTAGATGAGAACTCAGGCTGGCCTAAGAATGAGAAGGGATTTAAACCCAGAAATAGTCTAGTGCTTCAATAAAGGGCTTGATCTAGAATTCCAATGTATTTTTCCTTGCTTCCCTGAAAATCTCTATGATTTTCTGCTTATCATGGAACAAAGAATTTCAGCTGCAAAGTTTCATACTGAGGAGTGTCAAGTGTTCCAAAAGGGTCTCTGGACTTACAACCTTAGTACAACAGTATCTTTCTGGATGTCAGAAGTGTCACTCACTTCTGGACCAGACAGAAGGAAAAAAACTACTTACAGTCTACTTTGCTGAAAATGATCCCAAGTAGATAATTTCCCAATAGCTTTTTTACTTATATACGAACAGATCAGCAGTATTAATAAACAGAGGGTTATTACAGGAGATGGCTGAAGCCTTGGATTCCGAAAGCCTGCAAGCTGCTGCTTGGTGGGTGCCACCAGGGAAGAGCTGCTCCATACTACATGAGACAGATATCAGCCTCTGTTCCCTGCTCCTGCAGGCTTTGTGGTGGGACCTTAGGGAATGACTAAATCAGAAGCACCCAGACCACTGCAATGCTGGTGTTGAATCCTTTGGTTTCTTCAATCCTTTTGTCTTGATTCCTTGTATTCACAATGAGATTTTTGGCAGTTTCAGTCTCCTTTGAAGATTCAGGTGCAGATTCAGGTACATTTTTTCTCACATGCAACCCTTCACTGCCTGAACATTGCAGCAGGATCCAGCCAGAGGATGGCAGCCCCACAGGCCTGGACAGAATTTCACTGTCCCAGCTTCTGCCCCCTGTGGATGACAACTAAATTAAACACTCAGCCTTTTAAAGGTGTGCATGGGTGAAGGACATGAACACTCAGAGAATGGGGGATTGGGTAAGGGGAGAGACAACATCTCAGGCTGACTCCACAGCTTCTGAAGGGATTCAACAGCTCAGCAGCTGTGGGGCTTGCATCTAGTTTATATCATTGTTCCCAAATCTGAGAAATACAATATGAGTTTAAAGCTGATTCACATGCAGTGCAGCACAAATCTCTGCTGTCAATGGCTACACATTAATAAGTCACTTACTTTAAACTATGACTTACACCTTGTACAGCAAAGACATTTAATGAAAATTTTAGAAAGTTCATCAGGAGGGTTAGTCATCATCATCTCAACCTGAGCCTTCTGTCCATGTCTGTGACACTGGAGGGGAACATTAGCAGGCATTCTGGTATCTGTTTCCCCTTTTCCCTTTGTTGTTCTCTCCCAATATTTTTTATATACCATCTTCCTGACACAGACAAGCTTCAAGGGAAGAGAGGAACTGCTTGCAGTTTCCTTTTTCCTCTTTTCCCTTATACTTGTTACCTGTATGACCTATACCAAATGTCTGATGAAGATAACTGCTCAGCCTGCCCCTGCAGTGCAGCCAGAGCAGGAGACATCACTGCTCCAATGTCCCTTCCCACACACAGCTAGTGTAAATATGGAGTTTCTGGTTTATTTTTTAACTTGATACCCTTCCATAAATGCCACTGGGGGTAGAAATTTAGGAAAACAAGTTCTAAATATCTGTATTGTCAGATCCTGTTAATCAAGGCTGAAGTTTCTTAATGAAGGGAATGGAGAGTACCACTTTCATTTTCATTTCTGTTCAGAGGAGAGGATTCCAGAAGTTAAGTGCTAATTTCATTAAATTATTATCCATTGAAATACACCCAGATTGGTGCAGTAACTCAGTTAATGGCATCTGTAATGATGTGAATTCAGTTGATGAACTATGTATCTCTGAATATTAAAAATATTGTACACTAATATAAAGCCAAAGGATAATCTACCTGTCATGAATTCAGATAAAACAGCTCTAAAATTGTATGAGCAATATTAAGCCCTCAAAATGAAACCCAATAGTACCTCTCTTTCCTTTCCAACTCTAACTCAGTGTGATTCTTCTAGGCTATTTAGAAAAACACATTACTATTTAGAATAGATTAATTATCTCTTTTTTTCCTCATAGCTCAGTATCTGTATACTGAGGCATACTTCCTTCTCCACCATCCTCATTCCCCACACCCCTAGAGCTGCCAGTGGTGGCATGTCATGAGTCAGGATATTAAGCCTGCCCAGACAAGGAAATTTAGACATTTCTCAGCCCATATGTATTTTTGCAACCTACTCCCACTGATTCACAGGTAAGGACCTGGCAAGGTGATATTTAGGCAACAGAAATAAATACAAACACACCTTTTTTAAGAGATACGTGATGATAATTCAAAATGAAGAAAACACCATGTAGAAGACATGATGTGCCATGTGGAGTAGAATAATTCAGTTGTGGGAAAAAAAAGAAAACAACAAAACAAAGTTGTCAGTAGCAAAGCATAACTTGAGAGAAAAAACAGTAGGAATTCATGAGAAATGGGGGATTGTACCAAAAAGCTGACTGCACTGTTGCTTTTCTGTGCTGATTATAGGTGTACAGGCTATAGGAAAACACCAAGTCTAGAAGTAGTTTGCAAAATATCTAACAAGACCAAACTGCTGCCCCTGAAAACATGTCACAGCTACTTCTAGCCAGGTTTTAGTCATTGTGAATACAAAGCTACCAAACGTGTCCTGCTAGGAGTGGTTACATGCAGTCTCATCAAACCTCTGATGGAGCTAGGCCAGCAACAAAACCCAAACCAACCCTCCACATTATGGCAGAGCCCAGAAATTCCCAGTGGGAGCAGTGTCCCAGGATCCCACAGGCTCTGGGGCATGGGGCAAGAGCACCTGCCCATAGACCTGACACTTCCCCTCCTGTGGTCCACAAGGGTGTTTTAATAAAGATAAGTAACAGTCCATGGAGCTGGCAGACTGCATGCTGACACAGCCTGCTGAAGTTGTGCACCTCCTGGGGGCACAGGGAAATAAAAATAAATGTGACCTGAGTTTTCAGCATGCCTTATTTTTTCTACAGTTGTAGTTGTGGAATTATTTGTGATTTTTTCTCATCATTTGAGCAGGTATTTTTTTTCCCTAGAGAAGGTCAATGTCTAAACACTCCTTCCCTTATCTTTCTTCCTATTTCCTCCCAAAGAGAAAATTTACAGGTGAAGGAGTTAAACAGATAGTATTTCACCTGCAGAAGAGAAGAATTGAGTTAAAACACAATATTTAGCTGTTGCTGCTTGATGACTTTGTATTGAATTGAGTCTGCTCTATCCCCAGCATGTGTCTCACTGTCTCTGTATCATATGTGGCCAGCAAGCCAGCTCAGGGAACTGATTTGACTGAAAATCAGTATTTTTTTCAAACACAATATAAAATTATTTTCAATTAGCTCTGGTTTCTTATCTGGTACACAACTGTGAATGCTGACATAAAAGAAATGGTGGGAAAAATTGGGTCAGGGAAGAACTTTGGGTGAGTGCCTGTACTTTGCCTGAAGATGGTTTTGGTTGACACTGTCCTCATGTCCCAGGAAAGGAAAGAAGTGTGAGCTGGAGTGGTAACTCTAGGTAGAGATACACAAACTGCCTTGAGCAAGGCCAGACCTTCAGATCTGGTGTGAAAGGTGAAGAAAATACAGGGGGAAAAACGGGTCTTTTTAAAGAAAGGAAGCTTATCCCATTTCCATGTTTATTGGATTTAAGGGTTTGTTTCTGTTCTGTTCTCAGGAGTAAAATACAGGAAGAGTTACAGAATATTTGTTGACAACAACTGACTGTAGCAATGGGGCAGAAAAATATGTTGTGCAGTAAGTGCTCCAGCATCCTCGTAAATCTGCACTGGAACAGACTTTAGACATTGTGTTTCTGAGGCTGTTACAGAAGAGCACAGCAGGATATATTCTCACCATAGAAACCCAGAAAACTGCCCCATCCAAGTATGTTTCCACTCTGCAATACCACTCCTCCCCTGTCCTTGCTTCTCAAATTGATATATTCAGGTCTTGAAGTAGCACTTGAAGCCCAAGTCTTGGCTCCAGTGCCACTTGAAGTCTCCTGTACGTAACTGAACAGCAGCAAAAGGAAATATTAGTTGCATCTCTTGGAGAGTTACTGGAAAGTAGGGTCAAACCTGGGAATGAGTCTTTCTAAATCCTTCAGTCCACAACAAGATTTTGGGACCCTGCACTCACTCTTTGTGGCACATGTGGAGGAGATTTAATGATCTGAGATAAAGTTCTAGATGTGTTCCTCACAACATTACCCTCCTCCACTCTACGAGTAGACTTCACCATGGAGAAAGGGGCTCAGTGCACAGCCAGAGCCCTGATGTGTGATTTTAGACCAAGTTACTGGGCTACACAGAGGGAGCTGAGGTTGGGGCTCACATACAGCCCTGCCACCACCTCTGCCATGGGGCACATGCCAGCCAGGCAGCTAGAGATGACAATGTCATGTTACATTTACTGATTCAGAACTTATCTGTTAAACCTCATATTCCTTGGTATTTTCATCGTATTTAACTTTAAATATTTTATTAAATATTTATGACATAAATCTTCATGACAAAAATCTGTTCTTCTTCAATGTTCCTGGTGAAAGAAGGTATTTCATTAAGCACTCAAGGAGTCAATAGGACATCACCCTTGTTTGCCTTAAAGTAGGAAACCAGGTATTCCAGAAGAGAAACCACATATATTATCCACTGAAACCAAATGCCTCTATTACTGTTCCCAGTTTACTACATTTTCTGTTTGCTCAGGACAAACTGTTAAGAAGATTTTAAAGAACCAACAATATGGGGATCCCTGAAGGGCAGGTATTAATTCCATACTTCATATGGAATATAAGTGTATTATCCCATTTGACAAGGTGGAGAATTAATCAGAGAAGCCAGAGGACCCATTTTGAGGGCTGTTGTGCATCCTTCTCCCACACAAACTATGTGAAGTCTCCCCTGGCCAGGGACCTAAGAGATTACTGGTATTCAAACAGCTATTGAATCCTCCAATAGCTGAGCTGCAGAACAGCAAATATTATATTTAGCACTTGAAATGCTTTAAACTCAAACAGTCAATCCTTACAAAATGGGAGTAGGTCTTTTTTTGTTTGTTTGCTTTTGTTTTATTTTTTTTCTCTACTCAACTGATTAGAAGACCATGGTGAGACTTGTAGTTTTTGAAATCAATAATTCGGTCAAGAATTGAAAGGACATTGTTATTGAATCTGGAACTTGAGAGCTGGTGTCTATCCTCTGTTCACATTACTGCTTTCTCCTATGCACAGATGTGCATAACATGCCCACTTGCCCTTTCAAAGAAAAAGTATAAATTCAGTTATCCTTGAGCAAGCAAAATACTCAGTGGGGTTTTGCAGAGCCTCAAAAGTTTGAATGGGGAGCTTCATGGCTCACTCAGCCATTTAATTCTGCTAAAAATATCTCCTACAGAGCTCTGCAGGCACAACAGAAAGAGACCATCCTGCACTCCTGTTCATGTGCATCTGGTCCAGTTGTGAGCACTGTCACTGAGGCTGAGACAGTCTCATCTGTAGGACTGGTGTGTGCTAGTAGGTAGAAGGAGAACAATCATTCTGATTTGCAGCAATATATGAGGTATAAAAAGATTATGGGGTCCCTGCTCTTCAAAGCTAAATCCAGCACTGTAAAATGAGTGTTCTCATGGCTGTGCCCAACCAGGCTATGCAGTAAACTTAATGACCCTGTTTCTTGATTTCGGAAGTGGTGGGTTATGTGACACTACAAGTTGTGTGGAGTTAAGATGTCAACTCAAAGATAAACCTAGTGGAATGAGATTTGCTGCTAACAAACAAACAAACAAACAACATCTCTGAGCACAGGGTTAACTTAAGAAGCACTCCTGTATCTGATTCTATGAATGATTCTATGAATCTGTGATTCCAAAAGGCTCTGCAAAGAGTGGCACAGCAAGCTACTTCTATTTTGTAGTCTGTGATATTCTAAAATAGGGGGTGAGCTAAAAGCAGAAGTGATTCATAACTGCCTTTGGGAGCATGCAGGCAGCCTACAGTGGACCTTTGCATCCTGCTGCTCTTCAACTAATAAATGACAGGAGGTGGTGAAGCACCTGCCAGCTGCAGCATAGTGTCAAATATTCCAACATCACACTGCAAGATTGCATAGATAGCTTCTACTTTCATTTATATTCTATTAAGGATTTTTAAAACCCCTTGGCTTCCTGTCTCATGAAGACACTGGAGCAAGTAATCTACTCTGCAAGCAAAGGGAACTCCACTTAGATGAACCCCTAAATGTATTTTACCCCAATCTTTCATTTCCTCTGTAGTCTTTGTGGTTTATAGGCCAGTATCTGGAGTAATTGATTAAGATGCTCTACAGATAGACTTTGACCTGCAGCAATTGGAGATTATTTGGTACTGTTTGTCCCACAGCCTTGTACATGGATTTGGGATTGAATTTTGAGTAAAAATTCCCATACTGGGCCAACAGTTCTACTAAACATAGCACAAGCTCCAAAACTGAATTCACCTTTGAAATCTGTTTGTCTAACCACTGACAACCATCTTACACACAGGCTCATAAGGTTGTGTTATTAGAAGGAATAGCCATCTGCTCATTCATCATGTATCATGAAAATATGATGCACTTTTTCTTTCTTTGTGTTTTAATTGCTAGTTTTCTACAGCAAAGATCATCTTCATTTGTACACAGCCCACAGCAATAGCACCTTCCTTGTGACCCTTCATGTAGAAACTTTTTATTTTGGGCGATACACTAGAGATTTGAATCTGGAATAAAAAGAGCAGCTGTTTGGAGAAATTTTCTAGACAAGCAGAGGTCTCCTTTCAGAGCAGTTCTTAAGGCATGAAGAAAGACTAGGCTGCTCAGAAGTACTGAGCAGGAGGACAACTGCATAACCAACATTGACTGACCAAGTGTTTCCACTAAGGGTGCTCTGCCTTCAGGTTTTTCAGTTGGTGAGAGCCAAGCACATAAAAGCACAAGTGATGGTATCAGTGACAGGTTAAGCTGTATTGATTATGTGATACACAGCAGTCAGGGCACTGCAGAACACTGCTGTTCTCTGTAACCCAAACTTCTCACAGATACCTGCTGCTGGCTTGCCCAGGCATCCTACTGCAGGGGTACCTGGGCTGAAAACGTCTGCCTGAGAAACCTTACAGTTTCCAAATGAATAATTTCCTTCTCTCCTTCTTTCTGGTTTATTGGAGGACAGCATGCCTAGAGTCTGATCCCCAAGGACAAAATGGTGAAGAGAAATGAACATACTGTCCCTCAGACCTATTGTTTTCCATTGGTGAAATGAATACCTGCTCCCTTCAGCTTCTCCAATATCTTACACTATCATCAAAGTTCTCTTCTGAAAGTATCCACACAGCCAGTCACACCACTGTGAAATCATCCCAGTGTCTATAATCGGCCACCTATGTATTCAGATATCTTAAAATGTTAGTACTCACTTTGAATAGATTATTAATATTTTTAGTACTATTACCAATAAATCCTTCTATTCCCCCCAATTTCATATTTAAAAATATTTTCTTTTGTTTATCATTCAATTCAACTCCCAGTAAGAGTCTGCAGAAGGGAATAAAACAAGTCTTCAGAGCCTTCTACAATCAGCACACCCTCATCATGCTCCAGTAATTATCTCCCCTGAGACTCCCCTGAGTTTGGATGCCACACTCCTCTCATCACTACAGCGTTCCCATGGGGGAAATTAAGAGGCATAACACCAAGATTACTCAGATGCCATGTTCACCAAGTATACACCACTGATCTCCCCATCCAGTGGTTGAGTCCAGCCAGCAGATCACTTACCAGGAGTCAAAACCAGCACAGCCATGTTTGTTCCAGACCACCAATGGCAGCTCAGTATGGGTTAGCATGAAATTTATTCTTTATTTACAGGAAAGAAAGATTCTTTAGTGAAACAATTTTATTTAGAGGATACAGCCACTAGGCTTCTCAGGAACCATCAGGGAGAAAAGTGTTTGGGTGTGTTAAGGGATTTTCACCAGTGGGGCTTTTGTGCTTTCTCACCTTTGTCACCTTCTTCACAATTTACTCAGGAAAAGTCTTCATTCTCCATTTAATGCTACTTCTTTACCTGCAGGAATCCTTTGCTGCATTGTTCTTCTAGTCTCAGAAAATTCCTGACTCCTTTCCCAGGTCCCTAACTCCCTCTTTATCTTCAGGTGGCATAAAGATGTCTGTAGGCCAAGTTAACATCCTTCAATCCATTCTATCAAAACATGACTTAAGTTTTCTGATTTTAAAATTCAGTATCACAGTTCTCAGCTATGCTAAGCTTTTCTACACTATCATCCCAGAAATTGCCAATGGCCACTTCAGAAAATGACAAAAACAATTGATACAACTCCAACACCGCCCACCCCACTTGGTGTAATGCATGTAGAAAAGAAAACAGCTCTCTTAAAATCTCAGCAATTTCTATTGGCTGTAGATATTTCAGAGAACTGTGTGTGCTTGGGTTTCTCCAAATGAAACCAGGAAATCTGGGTGCTATGTTTGTACCCAGGAACTGCCTTGTGTTACAACTCCCTGCTTGATTTATACTGAATGGGCACCAGCAAGAGCCAAATTTCAGGACTGTGTGCTTGATAAATCGTGACTAACAGTACATTGTATTGCAGTAACCAAGTGTTTATTTCACAGTTGCCAGTGTTACACAACTCTTTTCAAATATTCGGAAAAACAGATGTTTGGTAGACAAAATCCAGCATGCCCACATCCCCTCAGACATCAACCTCCATGCAGTCACTTCTGATCACAGATCCTGCAGAGAGCATCTGCAAAGCCCACTGAAGTTGACAGGAGCATTTCTGCCCACCTTTTGATGAGAGAGATTGATTTGTGTACACTACTTACTGGAGAAATACTTGGATACAATCCCATCACACATTCCCATTTGAAGGCTTTCAATATTGCAACAAGTTATAAGGGAAGAACATTTCCCAGTTGTAGGTAGTTTAGAAGAAACCCTCTGTGTATGTGCATTAGTTTTATGAAGTAAATATCAAAAAGCCAATGCCACAACTTCACTTTAAGAACATGTGCATGGCATCCTGGCCTGGATCAGGAACAGCGTGGCCAGCAGGTCCAGGGAAGGGATTCTGCCCCTGTACTCAGCCCTGGTGAGGCCACAGCTCGAGTCCTGTGTCCAGTTCTGGGCCCCTCAGTTCAGGAAGGAGATTGAGGTCCTGGAGCAGGTCCAAAGGAGGGCAACCAGGCTGGTGAAGGGATCCAGCACAAGTCCTGTGAGGAGAGGCTGAGGGAGCTGGGGGTGTTCAGCCTGGAGAAGAGGAGGCTCAGGGGAGACCTCATCACTCTCTACAACTCTCTGAAGGGAGGTTGTAGCCAGGGGGGGGTTGGGCTCTTTTCCCAAGTAACTTTCAACAAGACAAGAGGACATGGTTTTAAGTTGTGCCAGGGGAAGTTTAGGTTGAATATTAGAAAGAATTTCTTCACGGAGAGGGTGGTCAGGCATTGGAATGGACTTTCCAGTGAAGTGGTGGATTCTCCGTCCCTGGAGATATTTAACAAGAGCCTGGATGTGGCACTCAGTGCCATGGGCTGGGAACTGCAGCAGTGGGTCAAGGGTTGGACATGATGATCTCTGAGGTCCCTTCCAACCCAGACAATTCTATGATTCTATGATGTGCATGAAGGTACAGATACTCTCATCCTTCTACTCACACGGAGTACCATAGCACAACCCAGAAGTAGGAGGTCCCCAGCAGTTACTCTCAGTGGTCTAGGAAACAGAGCCTGAAGTTGTAATTTTCAGCTGTCCTTAGAGAGAAGCCTATGCCAACAGTTCTAATTATTTCCTCATACCATCTCTTTCCCTGCTACATATGATTTAGCCTTGGATTCCTGTACATTTTGGGAAGTTCTATGAAGATCCAAGTTCAAAATGGCAACAAGTATGCAGTGACTAAAACAGTCAGTGGCAGAAACAGTCCATAAAGCCTGCAAAGTGTCTCCAACATCCAGTGGGTAGGAGTGGGAGGGGTACAACTTACCACCACAGGTTTATATGTAATATCAGTTGAACAGTATGGGGAAAGCTGAAGCTCAGCTGTGCACAGGCAGCCGGGGCACTGCTGACTCCGCAGACAGCTGCAGAGCAGCAACCCGGGATCAGGGGGTTTTACAGAAATTGAAGGTGTTTTTACACCAACTGATGGCTTGGCTCAGCAGACATTAAATTCGACAGCAATAGCCGAGTGGCTGGAGTAGTGAGGAAGATGTTGCTCCCAGCAGCATTTTCATAGAATCATAGAATTAGCCGGGTTGGAAGGGACCTCAGAGATCATCAAGTCCAACCCTTGACCCACTGGAGCAGTTGCTAGACCACTGAGTGCCACATCCAGTCTTTTTTTAAATGTCTCCAGAGACGGAGAATCCACCACCTCACCGGGCAGACCATTCCATTGCCTGATCACCCTCTCCGTGAAGAAATTCTTTCTAATATCTAACCTAAATCTCCCCTGACACAACTTAAGACTGTGTCCTCTTGTCTTGTTGAAAGTTGTCTGGGAAAAGAGACCAACTCCCACCTGGCTCCAGCCTCCTTTCAGGGAGTTGTAGAGAGTGATGAGGTCTCCCCTGAGCCTCCTCTTCTCCAGGCTGAACACCCCCAGCTCTCTCAGTCTCTCTTCATAGGGTCTGTGCTCGAGTCCCTTCACCAGCCTGGTTGCCCTCCTTTGGACCTGCTCCAGGACCTCGACATCCTTCTTAAACTGAGGGGCCCAGAACTGGACACAGGACTCGAGGTGTGAATTTTGAGGCAATAGTGAAGCAAACAAGGACTTCAAAACACACACGGGGCAGCTGCGATTTCTGTCCTACTGTTTGCTGGAATCTGGTCCGGTACAGTGCAAATACACAGGAAGAAGTGGTAAATAACAGAAGTGTAAAAAGGTCAGAATAGGGATCGCATCAGTTTGAATCTTCACCAACCTCCCGGCCGACACCTCACCCTCCCGCACCCCAGGGCTGAGCACTGGCAGCCATCTTCCCCCGGGCCTGGCCTTGGCATTGGGCCGGGGAGAGGAAAACACCTCCCGCCGAGGACTTGCCCCTCTGGTGGCCCCGCGGCGGCCGCCTGTCACCTCACGGGCTCCGGCCGCGCCGGCAGCGCCTGAGGGGAAGACCGAGGCGGGGCACCGCTTCCCCCCGCTTGCGGAAAGCCCTAGCGTCACGACAGCAGAACCGCCCTGCCCAGTCCTGCCCCCCGAGGCACCCCGGGCCGCTTAGCCCCGTGGTGGGGCTCCCGGCTCCCGAGCTCCGGCTGAGCCCCGGCGGGGGGCGGGCGGAGCCGCCTCAGAGCCCGGCGCATCACGCCAGGGGGAGGAGCCGGGCGGTGCCGAGGGAAGGGAGTGCGCCTGCGCACCGCGGCCGGAGACATCTGCGCACGAGTTTGTGACGCCAGAGCCAATCTTACGGCTGGGCCCGCCCCCTGCGCGTCCAGCCTGATGGACGTGCCGACGGACCAATGGCAGCCCGAGAGGCCGTTCAAACCGGCCGTGCCGGGGCGGTGGCGACCAATCGGAGGGGGGAAGGGAGGGCGCTCCCTCGCTCCGCCGGTGGGCGGCCGCACGTTCCCAGGCGCCTTCGAGGGGGTTTTGCTGCGCTCGGGGCGGGGCCGCTGCTCAGTGTGTTTGCAGGCGGCGGTCGGGCGGGCCGACCCGGGAGCATGGGGGTGAGGTAGAGCCGGCCCGACTGCCGAGGGGACGCGAGCACGGCTGTCCGGCGGGGCTGGGCCTGCGCGGCGGCGGGAAAGAACGCGGAGCCGGACGGAGGATGGAGGACAAGAAGGAAGAGGGGGAGGCAGAGATCCAGGAGCACGGGCCTGAGCACTGGTTCAGCAAGTGGGAGCGGCAGTGCCTGGCCGAGGCCGAGCAGGAGGAGGCGCTGGCCCCGGAGCTGCAAGACGAGGCGGCGGCGCAGCCCGAGCACAAGCAGCAGAAGCTCTGGCACCTCTTCCAGAACTCGGCCACCGCTGTGGCGCAGCTCTACAAGGGTGAGAGCTGGCGGGTGACGGTGGGGCCCGGGCCTGCGGGTGTGTGTGTGTGTGTGTGTGTGCACTGCCGGGCGGCGGGGCCCGAGCGCTGTGGTCTTGAGGCCGAGGCCGGGCCCGGAGATGTGGTTGGTCGGCTGGGGGGCGCTGGGGTTAGGGACAGCCGCGGAGCCGCCGGATTTGGGGTGGGAGCGGGGCTGGGTGTCACAAAGGGGATGTGGCGGCGAGGGCGGCCTGGGCAGAGGGAGGAGCGGGCTTCCGGCCCGGGGGCTCCGCGCCCGTCCATAGAGGCAGACGGGAAAACAAAATGGCGTGAGGGGCAACCGCGGCCGCTGCCCGGACATCGCCGTTCGAGGCTTCCAGCCGAGCGGCCTGAGCCCGTGGATCTGCTGTTCCGGTTCTTGTGCCGTCCCGGCCTGGTCACCTCTGGCTCCGGCATACAACCGGCGGAGGGGTCGGCCTGGGCGAACGGCCCGCGGAGAGCCAGGGCGCTGAGGCGGAGGGCGGCTCGGCGGGGGGGTCCTGGGTGGCGGGGGCGAGTCCTGAGATGGCCGGGGAGCTGCGGGCTCCGGGGGCGGGGAGGGTGAGGGCAGAGCGAGAAGCCCGGCCCTGCCGGCGGCGGTTTCTGACGCCCAGCCCAGGGAAAAGGCTCCGACAAAATGGCGAAGTGAGGGGCTGGCCTCATTGTGCGGCGGGGGCTGCGGCGGGGGCCGGGCAGGGCCCTTCTCCGGAGGGCTTGGGTTGATGTCGCCGCTCTCGCTGCCCTGTCCGGGTCGTTGCCGGCCCCCCCCTTCTCGGCCCTGATCCCGAGTTGCCTTCGGAAGGTGGAACAAAATGGCGAAACCTAACATGGCCGTTCGGAGTTGGTGACTCCAAAATAAACATCGTGTGTCCTTCCCTCCCTGCAGATCGTGTGTGCCAGCAGCCGGGGCTCTCCCTCTGGGTCCCCTTCCAGAACGCCGCCACTGCTGTCACCAACCTCTACAAAGGTAAGGGGCTGCTCTGCCTCCCCCCTAACACCGCTGCCCTCCCCGCCGAGCAGGGCCCCACTCTGCCTCCTGCCCTGGCTTACTCATAAGCAGGCCCTGTTAATGTCTCTTATTCACCCTGATAAAATCTAACCCGAGACTGCTTCCTGAATCTTGCAAGTTTTCCCGGGGCCACTTTAGCTGACGATAGCTGAATCTTTTTTGTTGCCCCATGTCAGTGACTAATAACTTGGGCTGTTTTACTTCGCATACCTTGGAAAATGATGTTTTTAATGTGTGGCTTGCTTTCATGAATTCAAAGGAAGAGTGCAATAGCTTAGGTTATTAAGCATTACTTAAATTTCCCACATTTTCTGTATTTATTTCACAGTACACTGAATACTGGTATATCAGTATAAAACATGCACGTTAACAGTGAAGCGAAGGTTGGGTTTAGTGTTCGTAAAATTCTGCAAATTTATGTGACAAAGTTTTATCTTCTTGCAATAGTGAGGGTTCCTAAGTGTGCTTCCCTGGTTATTCTGAGCAATAAATGTCATTAAGACTGTGTCTAGAGTGGCTGTAAGAAGGCAGTGTTAGCCAAGACTTAGATAAGAATTCACTCTGCATGTGTCTCTGCTTTTGATGAGCTTTACTGTGTGCTTCTGTCAGGGTCCCTTTCTGAATAATTCTCTAAGTTGTCACTATTGACTGCTGACAAATAATTCAGTGGTCTCTAGTTTGTTTAAAAATTATCAGTAGAGGCTTAAATTGGTGCTGTGATTCCTGATGTTTCTGTCTTCTGTTCCCAGGAAGGAACAAAGTTCCAAATTATTGTTTTTCTGGTTTGCAGATTAATTTTTTTTGTTGTTTTGGAATGTTGTTTTTTCTCGGTCTGTGCAGCATTATCTTTATCTCTGTCTGCATGTTCTTTTATTTGTCTCCAGTTTCTCCATTTCTGATTTGGTTAAAGCAGTTGAACTTAGTGATGTGTGATGGCTGATCAGGTTTCTGACAGATGTGGACAGAGTAGAGAGGCAATGTAAATGTATAACCCACACTGCCAGGGACTTGGCTCTTGCAGAAAGTGCATTTGGATGTTGTGTATGTGTCATAGACCATATAAAGGGGCAGCACATCCCATAATAGGTTAGGTGTTTGCCTGAGGGAGTGGGTCACTAGAACATGGTTTAGGTTGCCAGTCAGCAGCATGGTGCTAGAGTAGCAGCAGGTATTGTTATCTGGAATAATTAGTCTTTTTGTACAAATCGTATTGTTTGCTCTTATAGCACCTTACCTACAAAGACTAAGGCTGATTATTTGTGTTCAAATCAAAGGATTACTTGTGCTATAGGCAAAATGAGCCACTTTTTTCTACAGTATGGTGATTAATAGAAGAATACTTATGTGGTCATTGGTGAAACTAGAATTTAAGTAGGAAGTTGTCTTTATTCAGGCATAATGTAATACTTCCAAAAGTTGCACCGGAAACAAATCTTGCCTTGAAACATCTTCAAGAGGTGCTCAAGTACCTCACTTATTCAGAACTATCATCTTTCAGACTTCCAAGTGGGTAGAAATTTGTTGAGAACACAAGTAGAACCAGCTAAACAATGGCCAAGTTGGAGTGTCTTCATTTTGCCTTCCCTAGTGATGACCATGGCTCTTGAAATTCTCCTCTTGTTTCTCACATACTTGGTAACGTTTGTGTTTGGAGGACTGTATCAAAACACTGGAGAAGTACTTGGTGTGGTAAACTGAACACCACAAACTGCCTTTTGGTCTGTCAGCTGGCTTCTGATCTGATAAATGCTTGGAATTTTGAGACATCAATTCTTTTAAGAGCTACATGAGGAATCTTTCATAAGGAGTATGCTGTGATGTCTTGAATATCAGCATTTATTTTTTCTGAAATGTGATTAGAAGTTTAGTATCACTCCATACTCTGGTCTTAGTTCATGAATTTCTTGATTGGTACTGGTCATGGAGGCTGTGTTTAAAGACATTTGATTATTTTTCAGATTACACTAAAGAAATGAACATGTGGCTGGTAATGTCTGATTTAGAATATCAGGCCACTGCAAAAAGTTTTAGCCATATATTAAAGTAAGATTTGAGCCTTCAATTTACCTTTTTTAAATACAAGCTGAGTGTTAGGTAATGCTAGTTTTGACTTAGTGATTTCAGAATGCAGGCAGCAGCATTACTGCTTATGTTTTGCCAGCTTAAGTTTGTAAACAAAGTAGTTATAGCTTTTACTGTAAAATCTAATCTTTCCCAGGGTAATGATGCTTGAAATTTGTCCAGGCAGCCTGTGTTTGACCTCATAACTAGTTCACAGTGAGTCCTTTGGAAAGCATTCAGGTACCAGGAGGAAATCAGGCTATTGCTACAAAGCTCACCTCTGAGGCATATTGTCAGTTTCCACATTGGCTCCAAAGTGTTGGGTAGCTTTTACTGTGAGTGCATTGGAGGTTGAGGTGCTGTGGAGTATAAAATGGCTGGAGGAATCATGTGTCATGTTGCCACTGCTTTCACTGGAATTAGCATTTGTAAATCTTGTAGCTGTTTTGATTACAAAGCAACATAGACAAATTCTTAGAGTTCATGAAAGTTACTAAGTTGTTACATTATATAAACTATGTATAGCATTTATTCTAAAAGCCCAAATATTTAGCTAAGATCAATTTGAGATTAATTTTTTTTTGTAGGTTGGTACATTTGAAGTGCTACTTTTTTTTTTTTATTTATTTTTTAACAGTGTAGATTTCAGTGCTGTCTTTTATGGACAATGCAGTGATGCTTTAGAATATATGTTTAATAGCAATCATGTAATAGTGATCATTTGGGGTTTTTTGAGTGTCAGAAAACTAGATGTGAATATCACTATAACTGTAAATAATATCTTGGACAGCTGTGCTTAAATTTCTTAATATTGTTATGGGCAAATGGGTCTCATGTTGGACTTAGTAAAGCAAGAATACAAAAAGCTGTTTTAATAAGATCTCACAGATTTATCAAAAATCTATGGAAATCAAGTAGATGAAATCAGAGTGGATATGTTGATGTCTTTTAATGGAGCAAGAGCAACATAGCTATTTCAATTTTATGAAAACTACTGCTATTGGCAAAGCTCTTATAAATCTATACCAAACAAGATGAGCGTAATTGTGTAGAGAATATGGTTTCTCACCTGCTACTGTTGTCTGAAGTTACTCAAACTGCTTACTGAAGTTTGAAAGCAATGTACTACAAGGCATTTGAGCATGCTGCTAAGTGGCACAGTTATAACTGTGAACAGGTGAACAGTTTGATCAATAGAGAATGAAATTGCATTTTGTAGTAGGATTAATTGCAAATAATGTTTGAAGCTTTTGTATGTTAAATCTGCAATTGGATCTTAAATGGGGAAGGAAATTTTTTTAGACTTCCTTTTTAAATGGTATGATGTGGAGTTGAAATGCATTGGTGGGGACACTTGTGTTCTAAATAGTTTCAAAACTATGGCTTCCTGCAAATAGCCTTTGCAATTAAAATTTAGATGAAACTGTAGGGACTCAAAGGAAATCTTGAGTTTTCTGACAACTTGGTTCTACCAGAACCAAGAAAAGCTATTACTCCTTTTATTTTTATGGGGGCTTATTGACTCTGCTAGAGCACTTCAGTGTTTCTTGGAAGTGTGTTGTCTGTTGGTTTAAGTACCTTGCTCAGACTAACAAGCAGGGTTTATGTTCTAAATGTTTCTACAGTGTGGTTTTGTAAACAATGCTGTAATGTTGACCTGAAGCATCATAATTGCTTTTTAGGTGGTACTTGAGTTGCTGTTGACTTTTTCACTTGTACAGGTGGGGAAAACTTTTAGCTAAAATATTCACTTCAGATTTAATAGGACTCAAATGTTAGCTGATTTGCTACGACCAACTTGGTACTGTGTTACAGTAACCTGTAGAATGTATTTCTTTCCTAAGGTTGACCAGAAGCTGTATCAGTGATGTGCTTCATCTGTAACACTAAGAAAATTTTTGTCTTCTTGCAGAAAGTGTGGATGCCCATCAACGAAGCTTTGATGTAGGAATTCAGATTGGCTATCAGCGTCGGAATAAGGATGTGTTAGCTTGGGTTAAAAAACGCAGAAGAACTATTCGTAGAGAAGACTTGATCAGCTTCCTATGTGGAAAAGTTCCTCCTCCAAGAAATTCTAGAGCTCCCCCAAGACTGACTGTAGTATCCCCTAACCGAGCTACTTCAACAGAAACTAGCTCATCTGTAGAGACTGATTTGCAACCCTTCCGTGAAGCCATAGCTCTGCATGGTAACAGTAATTTTTTCAATACTACATGGTTAAAAATGGGTGGGGGTTCTAAAAGCATGTCTGGCTCTTGACCATTGCTGGTGTCATAATATGTCATGTACTTGATGTTCCACATGAAGGTGTGTCTCTAATTCTCTAGGAGTTTTTGCATGTGTAAGGTGTGTAGTTACTAAAAGTTGCATAGTCAAATTCTTTGAGGAAAAGGATTGTAAAAAAAAAATTAGGTTCACATCTAATGTTCTACTTCTGTGAACTCAGCCCTTGATACTTAACTTTCCATAGTGTTTCTGAAGCATGAGGAGACTTGGCATTCATACCTGTGATAAAGTAAACAGAATTCTTGGAAAATGATAATACTGTGTTAGCAACTAGTTAAATACTGTGTGTTTTCTGATATGAATATTAAGTAGCATGCTCTGCATTGGACTGTTAGCTAGAAAGGGATAAAGAAGAAATTTTTTAAATAGCTCAAGCTGAAATGAGGCAGTTCATATGTGGGTTTTATGCCTTCTAAAATTCAAAGGCTAGCAGATATCTTCATACAATTAGTAGGTCATTGTAAAAGTAAAAATATCAAGCTATATGTAGGATAGGCTATGAAAATTAAATGAAATTTTTACTTTTTCAATATTCTCAGTGAGGTTGCAATTAATGAGTTAATTAGATGAATCCTGAAATAGTCCTTGCCTCTGTTATGCTGTGGTAGTTTTTCAAGATACATAATCCAGGCATGGTTACTGTTTAGAGGACAGCTTAATTCTGGTATTGTTTGCTCTGCCATTTAAATCAAGCATGCTCTCAGTTTTTGGCAGTTTTCCTTCTTATATGGGAAGCTGGCTAGGGAATTCTGTCTATCAGTATCGTTATTTCTGTGGGTAAAGCAAATTTCATGAGGAGAACTGACTCTTGCCCACTCTGATGTGAGAACACCCTTTAAAAATTTTCTAAAACTGCAGTTGAACCTGATATGCAGTTGGTTCAACTAAAAAAGCTTGCTCTTCAGCACAGTGAGCTCTCAAGCAGAGTAAATTGTATTTACTAACATTGTGTAATGTCCATATACTGATTTTTAGCATCTGCTTAGTATAGATGTGTTTTGTAGAAGTCACTTCTTTATAGCATAGGAATCAGAACCATGTAATAGAAAGTTCTTTCATGTTTTATGACCTAATACAGGGTCATGAGAATAGTAGAAAGTTCTCTGGCACTGAGAGGCTAGAAATGCACTCATCCCCTTCATCAGCTGGGTGACAAGATTACATGTCAGTCACCTTCTGGATTAGGTTGTCCTGATACCGGTTTCAACCTGGTCTTTGACACAAATCCTTTTGTGCTGATCCTTTGGTGACTGGGGTTGTATGTGGCCTCTTTAACTGTTGTGAGGTTATTGCCTACAATAGCTGTGTTCCTCCAGCTGCTTCTGCACTTTCCTTTAACATGAAAGAAAGTGTGATTAAACTAGCTCCCAAACTATTTTCCTGTTTATAATAGAGCTTCTCAGAACCATGTTTTGATTTCTGAAACCTGCATAGGATCTTCAGTTATGGGTACATTGGTGTCCTCTGCAGGGCTATCTTCATTTTTGACAGGCTGCTTAAAAGTGATTTCCTCCTTCTAGGTGTTGTGAGAAGCATGAGAAAATATGACAGTAGTGAGTAGCAGTCCTCAGCAAGTGTTCAGGGCAAAACCTTTGTGGGGAATTTTCAACTGGCTTTATTTTGTGCTGGCAGGCTTTCTGTGGAATTGAAATATTCCACCATTGAAAATGTGGATGGGCTGAGTTGGATTTGATGGGTAATGCTGAAACTTGTTGCTCCAAGTGTGGTCTCCTAGTGAAGCAGGGATAGGTATGAATCTTGCATTTTGACAGAATAAAGCTCTGCTGAGGTTGAGCTGGTTTACTGCCTTCTCAGAAATAGGGACTTATATACTGGTGTGAAGACCATGGTTCTTTAACTTGTTGATCTTTCTCTTTGATTGGGGAAATACCTGGTTTTTGATCTAAATGCTGCATAATCACATCTGAGAACTCTGACAGAAGATGTGGTAGCAAAGGAGCTAATAATTATTCCCTGGAACATCAAAAGATAATTCTAGGCATGTGCCCTAGGCTGAAACATAATATCTTTAGGTATCAGTACAATCTTAAAACTGTATGGTGCACCTGAAGAGAAAATGTTAAAACATATTTTTTAACCATATCTTTTCGGTCTCAAATTTTGTTATGTCTGACCTATATTGTAGGTTGGCATACTAGTTAAGAGTTTCTTTTTTTAAGAGAGTTAGGGATTTTGAATCCCAAATTTATTGAGTTAAATTATCAACAGGCATTGCTGTAAAAAGAAACTTGCTCTTCTCTACTGTTCTGATTTGAAAACTTACTGCAGTAGGTAAAAGCAAAACGGTCATGCCGAAAAACTACTGACACAGGAATGTTTATCATGTATTTGTCTAACTGTTAAACTCTATGGCATGCATGCTTTGCAGCTGTTACTGAAATCTTTAGTGTAACTGCATGTGACTAGAGAAGAAAATTTTTGAGCTGTGTAACCTCTAGAGACAGTTGAAGTCTGGTATATCAAAAAAATACTTGTCCTTAATATCAACTTCCCATCATCTGTGTGCTGATGGGTAGCCTTTAAAGTAAAACATGACTGGAAGCTTGATCTGTGACTTCCTGAAATGAGTCTTCAAGAAAAGCTGAGTAGCTAGCTTGAGATAATATGTGCTATTTTACTCTAAAGCTCAAGTGGATTTTTCTGAACTTCAGGAACTGTCTGATGCTTAACATTTTTAAGGTGTGATAGTGAAAGCCTATATTGTCCAATATTTCAAATACAGAGTCAGGTTTTTAACTTCTACCAGACTCTTAAAGGGTCACTGCAGTTAGCATAGATGGATATCTTCCTGTTTTCTGGATGTGTATTACTATATCCAGTGCTGTAAGGGAAGGGTTCTAAATGTCAGAATTACATCGAATGAGGTAGTATTCATAAGATTCCCAAAATCTGACAAGCTGGATAATTTTCTGCTTGGCTGTAGTTAGCATACTGTCTTGCAGTGCTGGTGACAGTGCACAGTCTATATTTAATATTGTAGCTTGGTCTTTTAATGTGGTATGTGCTCCATGCTTTACAAAGCCATACTCCAAATGGTTTGAGAAATGCTATGGTTTGGGGAGGGGAAGGCTGCAAACACAGGAAGTTAAGGCTGTAGTGTATTGGACTTGAGCATTATTATCTAATGATGGCGTGAATGAGCAACAACAAAGTGAAGGAGTGGTAGTTCTTTGGCTGTTTTTTAATGTTGATGTATATCATGAATGTGATTCAGTCTCTCTGGGAGGGGGAGCCTTTGCTGTAGCATATAGAAGCATGAGACTTGGCCCCTTTAAAGAGTCTGAATTTTGGTTAGGTCACTTTACTCTCTTCTGAAAATAATAAACTCTGCAATATTAAATAACAGCAGTTTTTAGCAGAGTGAAGTAGCAGTTGGTAGAAGAGGGGATGGGAGAGCAAAGTTCAGGCTACTCTGAGAGTTTTAACTTAAAGGTTGTGTGTATATATAGCAGTGGTAGAGCTGTGTATTGGTATGTACTGCTAAAACTTGCTCTATGAGCAGTACTGTGAAAGGGTGAGTATGACAGAGGAGTGACAGGATCTATCTGCATGCCACGTTTTATTTATCTGGGGTTATTAACTAATTCCTGCTTTAGACACACTTATTGAAGCATGAATGTTCTTTTTGATACTTCCTGATTAAAAGTTCTGGAAAACTATAGTTAATAGTATTACTATACTGAACAGTAGTTATGCAGCATATTATGCTGTGGTAGTGACCTGAATAGCTGATACTCATTATGGATATGGTTATATTGCAAATAAGGGGTATTTTCAGTATGGTAGGCCAGTGTTGAGAAATTTGCTAATTTTGAGTTGACAGTTCTATTTACTTTAAGTATTTTATAATACTCCATTAAAGCAGTGCTTCTAACGAAACATTCAGATAACTTGGTAGTTTTGGAGAGTAGTTAGTTTTGAATTTGCTACTGTTAGTCACTTCCTTCTATACAGCAGCTTTTTCTAGCAGTACTATAATAAATAACTTAGAATACAGCTTCAGATAAAGTGTTTCTGTGAAATTACTGGCTTTGAAACACCATATTATCGACTTGACTGAAAAATGTATCAGGAGTGAGAATAAGTACTGCAAAGTATTTTAGGTATGCCATCCACTACACACCTCTCAAGTTCAAAAAGGGAGAATGAAACTTCAGGTGAGATTGTAAAAGAAGTAAAGACACTTTAGTAGCTGTTTATATCTCAGTCCTGTTGTATAGATAAAACTGATGTGATTGTGATTAGGTCATGTTAATCACAAAATAAACATTTGAGGTTGTAAAATGTTATTAAGTCATGTAATCTTACTATATCTATTACTGCTTGCCTATCTGCTTTAACTGATTAAATGTTTTGGGAAGAGATCTGAGTCTGCTGGAAACTAAAACTCGGAATAATTCACATTGGTTTTATGATATTTCCTCTTTGCATTACAACAACCTTGCAAGAAAAAAACAACTGGATCACAATTCACTTTCAGATCCTGAAATATGCTTTCTCCACCAACAAAAAAAAGTTTTCTCTGGCTTTGCTGCCTGGCTTCAAAGACATTGCTATCATGAAATAGCAACTTGGTATTTCAGTGCCTGCCTTGAATCTTCTTTCCAACTGTTCCATGTTAGTTTGATTACCCAATCCTAAATTGATCTAAACGCTTCCTTTGGCATTTCTCTCTTGGATAGATGTGTAGTGCTATGCAATACAGTTAACTTCAAGTAACTGATACCAAATTGTCACTCAGCAATGACTGTTACTAGTTCAGTGTTAAATACCTGTATGAGATCAAACATTAAACTGCAACTAGAAGTCCATGTTGTGATGCAATATCCTTGTACACCTTTCTTTCTACAAAGTAATTCAAAACTATTCTGCCTTTGGCATCAGGTTTGATTGAAGATTTTAACTTCTTGATTATCTTGTGAGGGTTTTTTGTGTATTTAAATGTACAGTGGTTCACTATTACCCAAATACTGGAAAGCTAGTGTTTGCTTGGGGCATTGCTTACAAACCTTGGCAGTCTGTTTTTGAATATGCTGCAGCATGTTACAGATGCATCTTTTAATTCTGATTTATATCTTTTAAGAAATGCATGTTACTTGAAAAGGCTGTACTTATAATCATAGCTCTTGAGTGATGCTGAAAAATGTATTCTCACATCACAGGTCTGTTTTGGGGCTTTCTCAGAATAATTTTCTTTCCTTACTTGGGCTTAATGAAAAGATGTAAGATAAAATCTAATTAGTATTTTGATAATTTAGTTATGGATCATATAATGTAAGAGTAACTGATAAGTGGTGTAAAATGTTTGTTCAGTGGAAGTAGCAACACTGAACTTATGTTCAGAGCAGTGTTGCTTGGAATAGTGATGTGGGGGGTAATTTGGAATTGAAACCATGTTGCCTTCTGTGCACTGTCAAATTTTTTCCAATTTAAATGTACAGGATGGACTAATGTTTTTTTCTGATGTCATGCCACTTGAAATTAAACTTGCTGTTGACTTTGAATTGTGAAATTATTTGTTACCTGCCCAAATTTTGCATGTGGGTGCTTTATCTGAGTTCTGGTATCTGGATTGGCTTTTTGCTTGTATATCTCTTCAGTTCACTGCTTTACTTCCTTTGGTAGGTATAGAGTAGCCTCCTTTCTCATAATAGTCTTGAATTTAAGCTTGACCTTAATTCCTGGGAGTACTGTAACAAACTTTATTTCTGAATTATTGTTTCACTAAAACAGCTTCTGCTTTTCAAATACTTTATGCCATTGTGAATGAAAGATGATTTTAATATAAACAAAATCTGCAGGGTCCCTATCAGTCTTCACACTGTGCTTCTGTGTTGGAACACCACTTTGAGCTGTAACTGAGAGCTGTAAGAAAGCATCAGTGACAACTGCCTGTTTCTAGTGGCTGCATAATACCCAGTCAGTATCAAAGTATGTCCTGTGCTGTGTACAAGATTGAAGCATTGCATGTTTGTTCAACAGCAATATACAATAGAGTGAAATTGGTTGGACTATTTTATCCTGACTTGCATATCATCCTGCCACTGTTGTAAATGGCTTTAGAATTTATGTTCCAATGGAGGCTTCTGGCACCTGAACAACTAGTTATAGCAGTCTTTTCTTCCCAGAGCCTCTGAAGTTTCTTGTTTGGCCTACCAGCAGCTAACTGGTATTAGGTTTTATTAGGCTTTACTTTTCATTGTGTTACTCTTGACTGCCTATTTGACTGTATGTGAGGGTGTGCATTAATTGGCTTTGCACACATAAGAGTGTGATGGCTGGAAAAGGTAGAGGTACTAAAGAATTTAAAGGCTGCAGAGATGTAAATAATCCTGGGCAATTTCATGTTTGCTTGTTCTTATTGCTACAGAACTATCCAGACATAGTTCTTGCTTTGCTGTTCATCTTCCTGCATGACTCTTGCTTTGGTAGTTTATTTCCAGGGCCAAGGAATGTTATTGTCCTTGCCTAATAAATGCACAGATTTGAAACAGTTATGCCAGCAAAGATGCTTGTCTTACGTGAGCTCTTGTTTATCCGCAAAATATAGCCTGGTTCCAAATAGAGAAGAATTATTAAGCTTTCATGTACCAGTGCTAGTTCTAGAATGTCCCTCTTCTGCAAAGTTGTAATAATACTGAAGGCCAAGTTTAAATCCATATGAAATCTATGGTTTCCTTGTTTCTAGAAGTAAACTTTCTACTTTAAACATTTTATTCATAGTTTGAACTCAAGCCAAAGTGATTGAGAGGAACCAGTGATAGTGTTTTGGACCACATCGGTTAATAGCAAATTTTGTGGGATTTTCATGTGGTCTTGCTTGGTGTTTTTACTTGTAAGTGGTCTTATGAATTCTGGTCAAGCTGTGTTGGCTAATAGTGGCAGGCATAAAATAAAACTTTAAAGGGTAGGTGTGTGGTGTAGGCCTGTCTCAGATGTGCTGTCATACTGCAGTTTTCATTCGAACAATAGTGATGGAGGGAGGGAGTGAAAGGGAGCAGGGTGGTAGTGTTGAAAGCAAGATCAGCCTGGAGAGCCCTTGGTAGGAGGATTTTCATTATGTGCAACTATTGGTCTAGTGTGAAGCCTTCAAACTAAAACAAACAGTCCATTCTTGAGTTAGACATATACATTGTGAATAGCATGTCATTCTTACGACACTAGTATTTGCTGTAGTTTGTTGGTAAACCTGGTGCATAAGCTCACATTCAATGTCAAAAGCAGCTGTACTGATAATTGCTAGATTCTTTTGTGGACTCAAAGATGGGAAAGTGTGGTCTGGACTTCAACAAGTGTCATAAAACCAACAGAATAAAGTGCCTTCACTGTATCACTGCACGTCAGATGAGTGTCGTCTGTTCTGCCACACATGGGAAAGTAGCTTTCTTTGCTGTTTGACCTAAATACTTTTTCTTTTTTTCCCCCAGGTCTTAGTGGTGCAATGGCTAGTATAAGTGTTCGCTCAAGTACCCCAGGCTCGCCCACTCACGTGAGCAGTGGCTCCAATGCTAGTCGAAGGAGAAATGGACTCCATGATGTTGATTTGAACACTTTCATATCAGAAGAAATGGCACTCCACTTGGACAATGGTGGAACTAGAAAGCGTACCTCAGCCCAGTGTGGCGATGTCATTACAGACTCACCAACTCATAAACGCAACAGAATGATCTAAAATGCAAAAATTTCAAACCCACCATGCTGCTTGAAAGCCACTTGATCCTCAGAGTACTATTGAAAAGGAAACATGAGGCCATCTTTCCATATTCACTGTTTAAGACAAATGAATTCAATAATTGCCATAAAGGAAATTTTAGATATTACGTTAGATGCCTCATGTAACTGCGGCTTTCTAAAACTATATTCTTAGCAGAGGACATCAGATACTGTGTAGTAGCTAGCAAGATCATCATAGGCGAACATGTATCCGTTCCAAGGCTAAAAGTGACCTTACTTGTATTAAAGGGAAAGGAAATTTCAGATGTTTATTTGGTTATAGAATGCTTTTTTTTTTTTTTTTTTTTTTTAAATTTGTCCTTTATTTCCCGCTGTGTTGAGTATTTGCTTCAACAGTATTGCCAGTTTGACTGAAATTGTCTACAACATAACTTGGCATCTTTGTCAAAACTGCAGGCTTCCATTTTTGCAGCACTGTACCATGCACCTAGTTTCTATATAGTAACAGTGTGCAAGTTATAAATATTGGACTGTACCCTTTTTAGTTTTAAAAGCAGTTGATAATTCTGGTGATTGTGTGATAATGTAAAGAGGTGCTATGATGATCATGCAATTAATACTTAATATTGAATCAATACAAGGATCTTTATTGGATTAACTTTGTGTGTTTTAGTGCTCTGAAGTAGCAATATTAAACTTTTCCCCAGTTAACTTCATAGGATTTTAAATCAGTTTGAGAAAATATATGTACTTATTGGTATTATCCTTGTGGTAATCATACACAGTGCAAACTGCACCAGTGCTGACCTAAATTTAGAGAAAGATGTCCTGTAATTGGAAAATAGGCTTTTCTGTTCAGTATTAGTGAAGTGTAGGTTTTGTGTAGACCCATAGCCTATTTTACATTTCCTGTGAAGTAATTGCCCATTGTTGGGGAGGGGTGGGAGGAGAGGGAATGAGGGGGAATAGTTGGAAAAAGATTGTGTTCTAACAAGTAAGACTTCTGGTCACATATGGAAACTTGGACTAACTTACACAAGATTCTGTGTGATGCCATCTCCTTCAGGAGGGAGTGACATGCAGGTTCTATGAAGTGCTAAGAAAATTTAAAACTGGAAGTTGATTATAAAGCTCTGGATAAACATGCCGTAAGGATGAATTAAAAAGGATAAATGGCTTTCTTTTTGTATTGAGCTTACATTCATAGGATTGAACTCTGGCTGCCATAAGTTAAGCATAATCTAAAACTGAACTAGAGATCAAGATTGCTCTGCTGCAAAGCTGTTTCTGAAAGGGGAAGGATATGTGTTGGTCTCAGTGTCGTAATGATTTTTACATGTAGATGCAGCAAGTGTTTGGAGAGCTCTGGCTTTTAGGTCCTCTAAATCTCTGCCTAGGAAAGGAGGGATAAGAAAGTGAAGACCTTCAAACAATCAAGTTGGGAAGGGGTACTTAGTGAAGTGATATGCATGCTTTAACTGAAAGCATAGGCTGATTCTTGGATGAAATGCAGCTATGTGAGATTTACAAGACTAAAAAAAAGTGGTATTCTAGCTAAATTAAGGCACCTTGAGCTCCATGTTAATACACAGCTCTTCAAGACTTGCTTATGTGCTTGTAGAGTCAGATTTTTTTTTTGTATTATCTTCCCTGTTTGAGGCAGCCTTCACTCTAGTTTTGCTTCTTTTTACCCTGTCATTCCTCTCATTGGTGTTCTGTAGTCAAGGCAAGACAGCAGTGATGTGCTAAATTCTCAGAATTCAAGGCTCTCTACAAAGAGCCTGATTTCCTTGCTTTGTGGTGCTTCCATCAATTTTCTTTACATTGAAGAGCTCTTGGAGATGTCAGCAGTTGCACAGTACTATAGCTAGAGGACTTGCAATTTATGGGACAAGTGTAAGAACTGTCCAAAGCAAGATGGTAGGAACTGTTCAAAACCCCCACCTGTGTTAAATAGCTGAACTTGCACATCACCTGAAGACTCAGTATACATTAATTTCAGTTACTGCTATTAACTATGATTCATAAGACTTTTTTTAATGTAAAATATTAATACTGCATAAAGCTAGTTTTCATTTGGAGACTGCACTTTCAACAAAGATTTTGAAGATGGTATCTAAATATATGTTAGTATTTATTAGGCTATTGGCAGAGGGATTTTTCTGTTCCAGAAGAAAAATCTGGAGTCCTGAACAGAAAGGACATGTGTGAGAGCCATTCTTCATCTCTTCTGTTTGTTCATTAACTGGCTTGTACAACTAAGATGCTTATGCTCTGCAATTTCTAACATACTTTACTTTTACATGTGGTAAAGGTAACATCATATTGGTGTCAGTTCTGCATATATGGACTGAACTGTAACGATGCTTCTGGTCTAGCCCAAATATACAGAGCCTGTTCAAATTACTTCTCCCTTTCCTTGCAGTGAAATAAATCTTGTTAATGCTTTGAAGCATTAATTCAGTCAAGTACAATCTCAAACTAAACTTGTCTGGTTTTTTTATTTGATTTGTGCCATTTTTCTTTGAAAGGAAGAAGGTTGAGATATTTAACTGGTTGCATTAATGTTTTTTTGCTTGTATCTTAAATATTTGGCAAGTTTTTGATTGTTTTTCGTTTAGCCCCAACTGTTGTTTGCTCTTTGTTAACCTCTGCCAGAATGATCAAAAATGCATGTATTCACCTGGAAAACACAAGGAGAACAGGTTGTCTCAAAAAAAGAAAAAGAAAAAAAATAAAGTAAGTCCAGTACCTGTTGCTTTGAAGGCTATTTCTTGTGTCAGTGTAGAAAATTGATACTCTGGGTATAGTTTTCAGCTATTATCCAAACTATAGCTCCTGGAGCCAGAAGTGAGTTGAATTCCTCTAAGAAACTGAAGAATTGAGAACTATTTAGTTTGGTAAAAATGGTGCTTGCTTTTGGTTTTTCCAATGAATCGTGTAGCTGAATGGTCTCTTCATGTACATCAAATCTAACATGAATGTGCAGCAAGTTACATAAAGTACATCCTGCACTGAAGCTACTGAGCTTGGCTTGCTTATTAATGAAGTAAGTTTTAAATGTTAAATTCAAATCTATATTGCAATAAAATAATGCAAAAATGATTTTGGCTGAAACTGAAGTCCTGCAGTTAAACTTATTCTCAAATGTGGTTTACTCAGCTGGAGTAATAGAAGCTCTTAAGTCATAAACCTAATAAAAAAAATAAATTCAACTAATCAGGCTGCTTTGTAGTTCTTTTAAGTTTCTGAATAATACAGTCCATCAGTAAACCCAAACCCAGATACAGTCAGTGCAACTTGACTTGGTTCTGCAGAGCAGGAATTATCTTTAGGCTGCAATTTGGTGGTAGCTGTTTAGTCCAGCTGCACTTCAGAGGTTTACCTTTGTTTTATGGATTGATGAAGGTATTAAGAATTGGGGTGTACTGTTGCATTTCTTCAACATGTTCTGCAGAGTTTAACATACTAATATTAAAGAAAAGCATCTTAAACTGTGCCACTTAAAACCTCAAAGTTCAGTGATATTGACTTCAATAGCAGAGCTTTCCCATCTCTTGCAAAAGACTTTGGATGCAGAGAAATTAGGTGCTGTAATTAGCAGCTTTGCCTGCTTTATGTAGATGTCCCTAAATGTGAAACCATTTTCCACTTAGTGTATCAGCAGGCTGTTGAATTTCACTATGAAGAAAAGATTTATTTCACAGAAACCTTTAAGTTAATGTCTTTTATTGAATGTTAACATATTTTAATTCTAGCGAGTGAAATATTCCTGTGGGGATTTGAAAATTTTCTTAAATGACTTCTAAAACACCAGTATCTTTCAGATGTTAGCCTGGAGCTAGTAGGCTTGGCAGAAGAAGAATGCCCACTCACCTTGTTCCACTAAGGTGCCTTCAGCAGCTGAGTGAGGTGATGTGGTTGTCCAGGGTAGCCACAAGGTCCTCCAGATCCTTGGGTTATTTAAGGTAATAAGGCACTGGCACTTTTAACTGTGCCTGTCTCCAAATCTTTCCTTGTCTGTGGGTATAACTCCTGTGGATAGTTGAGAGTGGTTGACTTGCTCTGAGAGCTGATGAAGTGGCTCTTGTCAACACATGCTTTCTTTTATTCTCTCACGGGGCCCCTTTTGGACCATCTCAAAACGAAAACTAAATGTGTCTCAAGGGTAGTAGTGAATATCCAAATTCACTTCTGTGTGGTATGGAAGCATCACTTAGCTCTGTTAAAAGAGGCTTCAGGAAGTAAAGTGTTCCTCAGTAAGTGGTGAGTGTCCTACATTTCCTGTGCAACTGTTTTACACCACAGTGCTGCTGCTCTTCTGCCTGATGTGGTAGCAGCTATCTGGGTTTCTGAACACTGGGCTTATCCATAGGGCTGTGTTTTTGACTGAATTAGGATGTAGCTTTGGAGTACACAAGAATGACCTTGTTGGAATTTGCTGTGAGCCTCTCAAGCATGCACTGTGCATTGTAGAAAATCTTGAATTTCTGCATAAAAAGTACATATCATTTGACCAGTCTTAATTGTACATTGTAATGTTTCATCATTTTTATAGCAGCTGTTCTAAATGTAAAGGTGAATTAGGTTCTGGATGCGGGAGAAGATGCAGGAAGGGAAGTACTGGGGTCCTTGTTTGTAACATCCTGGTGGAACACTATCTTGCATCTTTGTCACGAAGCAACTCCTGCTTTCCAGCTCTGAAACTCAAGCCACAAGAATTCTTCTGGCATTTTATATGGTGTCCTTTTTGCAAAGCATCAAGGCAGAAGATATAAAATGTTTGTATTTAAATTAGATGCACTAAGAATGTTGTTCTAAGTTTCTATTGGAGTTTTGAAAGAGTGGCATCCAGGTCCTGTTCAAACAGCTGTGCCTACCTTTGCTCACAGAATATGGTGACTGGTGAAAAGTCCTAAGGTTAGCATTTGTTGCTTTATTAATACATTTTACTTATTTTTGTTGATAACTGTCGAAGCTTGGCTTTCTCATTTTGAAGTGAATTCCTTGTGTCTTACCTATCCATAACACAGTATGCAAGGAGGAAAATGAGGAGGAAATACTGACTTCATGCTCTGTTTTAACTGAGTAATTACTTGATCTCATACGATTGATTACTCCAGTTCTCTATAGCACTGTCTCTGCAAATCAATTGAATTTAGCTGACTTTTTAACTGTAAAAATCTTTACATCTTTGGTATGCTTTAGGCTAATCTTGTAGCTATTTAAAAAAAAAATACTGTGGTTTAGTGAATAAAAAGAAAACTCGGGAGTGAGTGTGAGGTGGCATAAGTGATGCTGCCCTATGTCTGTTTCATAAAACACAGGTAAAGATAACTGATGCTGCCTTCAACAAAAGTTTTCTAAAACTTGTTTTCTTATTCCCTCAAAAAGTACCAGGAAAAAGAAACCTGTGGATTGCTCTTAGAGGTGAGTGGATTTCTCTGCTAACGTGTACTATCTTCTAAAGACTTGCATTGAATATCCTGCCAGCTCTTCATCTCACTTAGAGAATGATAGTTTGTATTATTTCTTTGATCTCTAAGCCTTTTTTCTGGAAAAGATTGTACAGTTAAGTCTGCACTTTCATGGATGTGTTTACATGACTGTGGAAGAGCGTTTGTGATCTCCCATGGTAAGCAGGCTTTTTTCCTCTCAGAGAAACTGTTGTCATTACCATGAATCACTGAAGATGCATTTCTGGCTGCTGAAATTAATTTTAAAGTCTTGTAAATCTTGCTCTTGGACCTTCTTTTGAGCAGGGGTTGGACCAGGTGAGTTCCCAGGCTAACTCCACCTGGGTTAGTTATTCTGTTCCAATATAAAACCTCTAGAAATGCAGATTTTTGAAGTTGGTTCACTGCCTGAGTTTGCTATGAACTGAAATGTCTAACTACATTTATTTTTTTAAATAGCTGATCTAAAAATTAGACTTCTTCATGTTCCACTGAGACTAAAGCAGCAGGTCCCAACCTAGGTATCCTTCCTTTCAAGGATACCTCAAATTTACAAGAGAAGCTGGTGGCTGATTTAAAAATAAAAATTGAACATATATCAAATATTGCTGCTTGGGAGAAACTGAAGTGCTGCTTGTTGGCCACAGGCTCTTCTCTTCCCAGTGCATAGTGCAGTGAGCATTTTCTTTTTGTAATTGGATGCCCAGGTTATGATAACATGACAATCCTTTTAACACAGTCAGCAGTTTCTTGCATCTCTGAAGGGTGGGCTGTACAGACCACAGATGGCACTGGACTGTAAGAGAAGTGGGAGCAGACTCAAGAAGGGTGGGTAGCTTAGGTACCTGGCTGTGTGTCAGAAGCTGATCTGATACCACTTGGAGTAAATGTCTATCTTTAGACGTGATCATGCTTCTGTAGTTATATTCATTACTTGTATGCATTCATATAGGTGCAAAGATGTATGAGGTTTCCATCACTGCTGATGAGCAGCAACCCACCAGGTTGTCCTATCAGTTGAGCAAGCAGCTTTGAAATGAGACTCACTTTTCATCTCATTGTTTACTTGTTCATGTGGATTTGAGATAACACTGTCAACTCTTTTGTCCTCCTTATGCAGCTATGTTACCACAGCTCTTCTGAATGGATATCCTAAGGCTAAAGGCAGATTTCCACCACCTGTAAACCCATGAAATTGCCTAGTGCAGTGGTCTAGGTCAAGACGTAGGTCCTTGCAGGTGTTTCAACATGGAACTAGAAAGCCCCACTGAGACCCCTAGACTCTGTACCAATGATCAGCAGGAGACAGTCTTTAAGAATGTAATAAATAAGTGATGGGCAAGAGGTGGTACAGGGGTGTGGGAAGGTGAAGTGAACCTGCTCAGTAACTGTCATAGTCCTTGGCTACTATAACTGAGTTTGGACTGGAGTAGTTTTGTATTCCTGCTGTCCCTAGTTCAGCATTGGCTGTAGTAGCTGACTAATGGCTTGAGTGACTTCAAGAAGTCCTTTCTACAGCTTCCCACATGCTATATTACTTACACTACTTGTTTTATGTAGCTCTAAGTTCCTGAGTAAAGGCAAGGTGGTTTATTATGTAGGTTCTCTTTTGAGGCATAATTTGGTAATTGGTTTCGGCTCAGTGAAGACATCTGTTTCTATCACAGAGGCTTTCAAGGGGTTGATGCTGATGCTTTAAAGTATGAGTTTCTCAAAGCTTTAAAGTGGTGCAAAGAGCCTTTGGAATTATTTAACTGCTGCGCCCAGTCCCTTTACCCCTTTGAAAACCAGTCATCTAGCAAGCAAAAATAATTCCTTGTGTAACTTTTGCCAATGATTTTGAAACGTTCTTTGTAAAGCCAATGTTCAGAGTCAAGTAAAAAGTCACATGAGCTGTTCTGGGAGGCAGGAAGATGATAGCTTTAAAAAATTCTGCTGTGCTGTTACTGCACTGAGCATCTCATTGTTCTGAGAAAAAAAATGTACTGCTTTGACCACAGAAATGGTGGTTTGGCCTGAAGAATGTGTAGCCATGTTGCAGCTCAGGTGTTGGCTGTCTGTGGCCTGTGGTGAGGGGCAAAGTGGCAACAGTGATCCTGCTGAACATCTGTGGAAGAACCCTGCTGGTGGTTAGTGTTATCTGCTGTGTTTCCAACCTGCCTGGCAATCTCTTGGGTAGGTGGATAGATGTGAATAAGGATCTCTTGAAGGAGTATGAAAAGGGACGCCAGAGGCCATCACCTCAAACTTGTCCTTTCAAGTATTATCTATAAATACAATCCCTAGAGCAATCCAGCTGGCACCCTCCAGTCAAGCTCATCAGATCTCAGATAAAACTACTATCAAGTGGAGCCAGATCTTCAGCTGCTTTATGGAGTGGTGCCTGTTTCCACTGCTTGGAGCCTGGAATCAGAGGAGCTCCTTCCCACAATGCAGTCTCACAGGAAAGAAGAGTGTGAACCTCCCAGCAATAGATGTACTGCAGCTCATTGATGTTTACTAGAGAGGAGGAGCAGAAAATCCAGTGCAGAGGTGGACTGTAAATCCCACGTGGTGGTGGAGCCTCACAGCAATGCATGCCCATACTGTGGTGCTGTGATCCCATTACCGCCTAAAACATGTTTTAAAAAAAGCAACCTAAGTCCCAGTATTAGCTGGCAGAGAAAAGACAAGGTGACATGTGCAAAGGAGGAGTCCTGGCTCTCCTGAGCTCTCGAGTTTGGCTGCTTGTGATTTAGCCCAGATTTTATTTTAGTATGTGACATCCAGCAGGTTGTGCCCATGGATGCACTGCCCTGTGTGACAGCAGAGTCTGTCTTTCACCAGTATGTTTGCCTCCTAACAATGCCTTTGTTTGCTAGTGTGATTGCTGAGGGATTGATGTATTTTTTGTTTTGTTTTTTTCTATATTTAAATTTTCAAATATATCAGCAGAGTGTAATCTCCACAATCATGACTTTATTATATGAGTGACTTTTGCATATCTAGCCCAAAATTAACTCTTCTCTGACACCAACTGAACAGGTGACAAGATGGTCAAGATACTTTCCCAGCTGTCTGGCATGACCCATGGCACTGCCTGGCCCAGCTGAGTGAGGCTTAGATGGGTTCTGTGATGCACAAGGCAGGCTGATGCCCTGTGCTTTCCTGCTTCTGCAACTTGTATCTTATTCTCAGTTTTATGTTTGTAGATGTATTGTTTCAATTATCTGCCAGAGTGATGCTTAATCCACATGGTAAAATCAACTTAGCATTTCATATAAGGAAACTGATAATACATTGCAAATTATTTGACATAATTTGCTTTTTCCTATCTTTTCAAGTTTGTTTCCATACAGGACAGCATCAAGAAATGGGAGAAGAAAAATGAAAATCAATATTAATTGATGGTAAAATATTAATGCTGCTTCAGAATGAGAAGTGGAATACAGTGTGTACTGTCCTATGTGGCCCCAGGTCTGGAGCAAGTTCACCATAGCCAATGCCTGTACTACCTCAGTGTGTAGTGCAGAGCACAGGCAGGGAGAGAAGAAACATTTGGTATGAGTTAACAGGCATTGCCATCTTCCTTTTTAGAGGAAGGTTTTTGGGGCAAGCTAAGCTTGGAGGAGCGTCTGGTCCCCATGTCCCAAGCCAGGACCTGCCTTGTTTTATGGGAGAACCTCATCCTGTATTGAAAGAGCCTCATTAGATGGGGGGTATGGAGAAGATGGCACAGTGAACTGTTTAATTCAGGTTTTGCTGTGCACATCCATGGGAGCACTGAAGGATCTCTGCCTGTCTCTTCAGGTGGGCAGGGATACCCCTTCAGCCCCATGTTTGGTCTTGGGAGCCTCAGCTCACCCACATCATTCAGTGGTGTGGCCACCTGACAGGAGTCTGACCTTGGCAGGTATGTAACGGGGAAACTGCTCTGCCTCTGTCCTTCACTGGGCTTCACAAAGGGTGAGCTGGTTCCCCTGGGCTGTTGGACACTGAGTGCCTGTGTGGTGCCTGTCCTGCATGCCAGCCTGGAAACAGCACCTGGCATCATCTGGATCCTGGAAAGATCCCCACGGGGTGTGCTTACACTGGTGCTGGGGGGTGAGCGGGAAGGTCTCTGCAGGCTCTGCTGTCCAGCACTCTCCCTTGCAGCCATCTCCCCACACACACCCTCTGCCAGGACCTTCTCTGCACTCCCAGGCTGTGGCTTTACTGCTGTCCAGGTGTCAAGAGAAAATTAGGGAACTGGACAAGACGTTCCAGGTGTCAACAGAAAATTAGGGAACTGGACAAGACGTACCAGCACTGAAACAAGGACAATAATTTTAAAGTATGGGCAGGACTTAAGAATGTCTACACAAGGGAGTCAGACCAAGATTTCCCCTAGGCTGAGGCTGTTGCTTTCACCTCGTGGCTCAGCCCTCCTGGAAACAAGAAGGTTACAACTTTACAGCTGATTTATCATCATTATTTTGCTAGAAAAGTGTGTTGGTAACGCAAAGGTGCAGGTTGTCCCTGTGCTCGTTCAGGGGGTCCTATCATAACCAGCTCCATGTGCACCACGCTGGCATGAGGGGACCCATGTCCTGACACCCAGCACACCTTTGCCTAACTGTTCAGAAACACTTTATTGCTCACACCATGCATATTTCAGGCTTTCAGAATAATATTTTTTGTGGGGGGCAGAGGCCTTCAAACCGGGTTTACATGGAGGTGTAGGGCAGATTTCCCTGGCGAGCTGCGGAGCAGTTCGGGTTTCCCGCCCATTCTGTGGAGGGTGCTGCCACCTAAGGGTGCGAGGCCGCAGAGCCCGCGCTGCCGGCGGAACCGTCCTCATGCCAGAAACACGAATGCTTCCCTCAGTGCTTTGTCCCCGAGTGCCACTCGGGCTCTGGGCTGTCTGTACTCTAATACATTGTGCTAATACAATGTATTATTCCAAGGAAAAAATCTGCATAAAAAGTGCATAGAAAAGCATTGTGTGGCTTGGATGTTAGAGAGTCGTCTTGAGGAGAAAGGGAATTGGTTTCTGGCTTGTCTGTGAGCTTTGTGCCCCACAAACAGCCCCCACGCTGCCTCCATTGCCTGTGGGTGTGTGGTCACTACCGAGCTCAGCCCTCATCTCAGGGCAGCCTTTTTGTACCTGGCTGGGCAGGTACATTTTTGGGCTTGTTCACAAGTTCCTCTGCAGTTTGCAAGATTCTGTGGAAGAAGTCAGAGATTGCTGCAGTGACTGCTTCAGTTGTGGACCATGGGCTCTGCACAGACGGCCCTTTCCTTGCTGTGTGTGCTCTGACTGCAAAACGCTGCTGAGAGGCTCCAGGGACATCTTCTTGCACAGTGTTGCATTTCTGTGCTTTGCTTTTATGTTAAAGTCCTCTTCTGCAGATCCAAGAGGTTTTTACACATACTTGGAGAAACTGTGAGTCAAAGCTGGGCTACAGTGCTGCCTGGGCTCTGGGGCATCTTCAGTTCAGACAGAAATCAATCCCAAGCTTGAAATCTGCACTTATGGCTCTGCCCCCATATTAAGGACTTCAAAGGAAAGGGAAATTTTGTTGTAATTCCAGCTCAGGTGTAACTGCAATTCTATTTTACAGACTTTGTATTTGTAAAGCCCAGAAAATGGGCCTCTCACTTTTCTCCATTAAACTTAAGTCTTCCAGGGTGTACTTTTGCCACATGACTTTGTCCTGATCTTTGGTGTATAAGTGAAAGACCTCAACAAATCCAGATGGTGTTTTACCCTGAGCTCAGATTCTTGGCTAAATGAATTAATATAGTCTTAAATTCTTCCTAGCTGGCTGTCTCAGGGACAGATGAAGAGGGGCTTCCAGGACTGTGTTGCCATCCATCAGTATTGATGAACTAGACACTTAGCAGTCCAGATCAATACCTGCTGCAATTCTTCCACAGCTGTATTACTGTGACCTTCCTTAATGAAGGAACACCCTGTGCAAAGCATGTGTACTTTGAAGGGGAAGATATGACAGCCATAGAGAGAAGAGTATGTTTTTTTTGATTGCTTTTTACTTTTAACTGTTTATGGCAGTAAAACTAAGGCAGTGCAGTTTTCTGTGGATCTGCATCCTATTCTTACAAATCCCCTTTTGGTACCTCCTGGTACTTTTACATACGCTATCCTTACTCAGCAATACATTTTGCTTTCTATTATTCTTCCTTTTCCTCACATTTTTGCGTTGTTTTAAATTAGTCTGTGTTGAAATGATCTGTATAGTACTTATGGTGTTCAAAGTCCACTTAAGGGTCAGCAGGAATCAAGTGTTTTCACCTGGATGGTAATTTTACTTGGTTCCAAGTTCGCTGTGGATTCTGGTGAATTTCAATGATTTAGAGCACAGATTGTCGTATTTTTACTGTGCTCTGGTTGTAGAATTGACTGTGGATAAAATTTTAAAAGCTATGTCCCATTTGAAATCTCTACATATTCTTGTGGGAAGCCTCAGGGTTAAGCCATGCTTAACCAATCATTAACTTTACCTTCTTCCCCATTTCCTACTGATCAATCTTGTATACAGGTGCAACAATCTTTTGCCCTTCTTTAGTATAAGTGTTGGATTGATCAAACCTTAACATATAATACTTAGTGGAGGCATGATTTAAATCTGCAAAATCACATTGAGGTGAACATGGCTGTTGATTGTAGTACTGCATACAGTGAGTCCCATTTAGACCTACCTGGTTTTACACCAAGACTTTAGGTCTCACTCTCACAATCAATAAAGATTAGTGGAAACAAGTATTTACTGATAAGACTTGCTACACTGACATTTTCTTTCATACTTTTAGGCTCATATGTAGTTGAAAATATTCTTCTTCCTGAAAAAAGTAGATGTATGCATACCAAATGGCTCTTCAGTTGGTAGTTTTCTGAATTTTCTTTTGGATAGCCCTTATTTTTCTCTTACCTTTGGAAGTAAAGAGCAGAACTCATGTTGCTGCAGCCTTGAGGGCTTTTTCCAATTTTAAGGCTTCTTGCTGGATGTCTTCCCCTTCTCTGACACACTTCTTGGAGCCCCATGGTGCTGGTAGGTAGCTGATTTGGTTCCTAGCTGTCACTTTTCATTGAGTGGGTTTTATAGATTCATCTCAAATGAGTTCACTTAAAGCTATATTGGTTTTGGTGTGCTTTGAACTTGATCTTTTTCTTATTTGTTAATGTGGATGTAGTTATCTGAGAACTAGGTTTAAGTATTAGAAATCAACTGAAATCTATCAGAGTGTAATTAAACAATTCCTACCTTTAGGTACTTCAGAGGTTTCAGAGACTGCAAGGCTTGTGATTCTGGTGTGAATACTTTTTTAATTATCACAAGTAAGTATCGAATCTTTATACAATTTATCTATATTGTACCTTGAAGTGATGCTTTTTAGCTGTAAACAAGAGAAAAAGTGAATACCTCACTGGGTGGCACTCTGAATGAGGTGTAGGATGATGTCCCTGCAGCAGTGATGTTGGACCCACAGGTAGTCCCTTTCCTGAGCTAAGTGTGGATGCCATTTTGCTGGGGTAATTATTGCTTAAAGTTGCCATGTGCACATAGACCTTGTAAATGGCTGGAAATCATGTTCCTTGCAAGGCAGGTGGAAGAAAAATGCCAAGTGTTGGCAATTATTTAATAAAGAAAAGCAGCTTGTTAGGCAGAGGCATTAGCTGTAATTAGCAATTTCTAGGAGACACCTTCTGTGCCATAAATGGCTTTAAAGTAGTTTAAATAATATTTGTGTCCTACAGAGAAGGAAAACTTTAGCCTTCCTTAGCACTCATGCAGATCTTAAAGGAAGAGAACCACGGGGTGGGTTTGCAACAGATGCTGGCAGCAGTGCTTTGAATTTTCTTTGTACTGCCTGATGTGGAGCTGCAGTGGGGATCTCAGCTGTGGGTGATATGGCCACCTCCAGCAGCTGTTTTCGTGGTCCACATGACCTGACTGGCTCCATCCTCACCTGGGTTTACACCCTGCTCGTGCCTGTAGTATATGCCCACGTTTACACACAGCACATTAACCAGCTCCAGGAGGCTCCCACATCAGCAGCTGCCTTTTCAAGCCCGAAGAACCTAAATATGCTGGTTTTGACATAAAGGAGTTGATTGATCTGATGAAGGTGCACTTCAGTACAGGAAGGCTCCTGGATGTATGGCTTTCCTTTAATATTTTTCTTTGGGACTTGTTTTCTCAGGAATATGGAGCATAATTTCCTGCTTCTACTTCTGTCTGGCATCCACAGACAGTGAATATGGAAGTCTATTGAAGGGTGTTTCTAAAAAGTCTTGTAGGGCTACTGGGAGTTACAGCCACAAGTCATTGCATATGATTAATTTTAGGCTCCAGCAACCCAGATTATGGTACAAAAATAGTGTAAGTATCTTCTAAACTTAAGTTTATTTTAGTGTAATATCTCCCTTGTTTCCTAAGGGCTACAAAACTTGTTCTTGGATAAACCTCCCTATTTCTCAAGTGGCTTTCAAGAAGTTCCAGATCTGGTCCTAACTTGTGCTGTATGAACATATCTTGCATGAAAAACTGACAAAACCCAAAACTTTTCATTGGAAAAACCCTGATATATCGATGGTTTTTATGTAAGCATGCAAACTGGAACAAATTGGGTTCCTTTCATTAGTTTGAATTGCAGAAAAAAGCAAATTAGAGACACCAAACCTACACCTTTCATGTGTAGATTATCTCCTGGGTGTTACCATCCAAGGCATTTGTGTTCCTGTGCTATGGGCCTTGCTCTGGCTGGGTCAGGGCTCCTCTGTGACCACATCTCTCGTGTGGCCTTGCTTCTCTGTGCCCAGAGGTAATGTCTCTGATGGAGTGAGTGACCCCTGTGAACCCCACACCAGCTTTCTGCTCCCAAAAGAAGCTGCCAGCACGTAGGTTTATAGACCAGCTAGTGGCAGGTGATAACACAACAGCAGTATTTGTTGTTGCTAACAGGCAAAACAAAGTAGAAATAATTTCAGCTACTGTAGAGGTTGCTACAACTTTTAAAGCAAGAGAGACTGCTGCTTCTAACATACTAGGTAATATTTTAGTCTGAAATTTTGGTTGACCCTGTTAATTTTATTTGGAGAACAGCATAGGAGAAATATAAGGAATAACATGTCATGTCAGGTTGTCACAAGTCATCACATGCATTTGTGTTGCTGGGGAGGATGAGAATAACTCTGAAACTGTGGAAGTGGCACGAGGGCCACTTTACAGGTTAAGCTATATCTGCCAGCTCATCTGATCCCTGAGTTTCAACTGGTCAGACTGGTACTGCTCCAGTTTGAGCACCTGAGGTTTCAGAAGGCACAGCATCCACAGGAGCAAAGTCTGACTTTGCCAGGAGGTATCATCTATGCCTGAGTCCTTGTGGGTTTATTCCCCTTGGCTCTGGTGTCACCAAAGCCCCGTTCTGCCTAGCAGTGTCTCAAGGAGCTCCCCTTTCATTTACAAGTTTGTTTGCAAGCTTCCTAAGGCTGGAATACACTGAATATGTTCATACACCACTTGACTGGATTTTTTTTTGTTTTTTTGGGCTTTTTTGCTGCCCATGTTTTCAGTTTATTAGTCTTCATTAGCCTGGCTGTGCTCTCTGAAGAGATGAGATAGTCTTGGTGTTTCTTCCTTTAGTTGAATAGTTAATGACCGGGCAGCAGTTTTATATTTCACCTCCCTCCTTCCTTACTTGTTGGTTGGTCCCAGACACTGGGGAAATCGAGATTTTATGAGCATGGTGTCACTGAGGTGATACGAGAGAACTGGTAATTACTGAATATACAAGTACAGGTCAGGAACTAGAAAATCCTATTTGATAAGAGTGTTTTCATGGCTCAAGTTGCTGAATTCAGATAGGGGAGTTTTGTGTTCTTTTTGTTTTAGTTTTGACGCATTTAGTTTCAAGCAGTAGAGTCAGAAATCTCCACTGTAATATCCTAGTAGCTGAAAATTGGACATTGCAGAGTGACTCCAGGCAGTGGTGATTTAGAAGGAAAGAAAGTTCTCTCTGTTGATACATTAATAACAATTCTGTCGAGTGCATGATAAAGTTGCTTTCTAGCCTTATATTCTCAGTTGTCCCTTTCAGAAATCCTCAGGGTAATTGAAATAAGAGTTGTTAGAAAACACTTTGTAGTATCACCACTGCTTTAGATGCTGTGGAAAAATGCAGATGAGTCTGTGCTGTCATATTTAAGTGATGGTATAAAAACTCTGCAAAACTGTGCAGGTATAGCAGGAACATAAACTTCTCTGACGTCAGACCTGCTAATGACTCCCCTTTGGCTTTGGTTTCCTCCTCTGTGACTTTGTGAATACATTTGGCAGCCTCTGGTGTTCGAGTTACAGTTACAGAAAGTAAAGCTGAATGTCACTGAGGATGTGCTATGGCAAAAAGAGCCAAGCTGTACTTGATGGAATGAGCTAGTTTGAGGATTATTTCTTCCTAAATGGCCCAATGCAAGCAGTAACTTTTCTGGACTGCAGTGAAGAGGAAGTACTGCAGCTTTTTCACATGTCCCTTAACTTTAATTTTTTTTTTTTTTTTTTTTTTTTTTTAATTGTTAGTCTGCAGCAGGATGCCAGGCTATGTCTCACAGGGGCTGGGAGCAGGGAACTGGAATGTGCTGAACAGGAGAGGGCAGTGGCACTCCAGCAGCTGTGCTGAAGGACCAGGGACTGCAGCTCCAGGCACCCCCTCAGCACCCGGCGCTCTGTAGAAAGCTTCATTCACCTCCCGAGGAGTGAATGACCTGCACTGATGGTCTGTGTCTCTCTGGAGAGAAAGAAAACAAAAGGTTGGGGCTAAATTGCTGTGCGCACATTTGGACCGGCTGGCACCTTGCCCCTCTCCATTTAACATAGCTAAGAAGTTCATCTGCTGGAGAGTGCGTTGTGAGAAACTCTGATTTAGTGTCTTTTTTTATCTACTTCCATTAGGTATTCAATACACAAACTAAGGTGACATTCATGTTGTCCAAGGGAGCTCAGGTTGTTGCAGTCTCCCTGCAGCTATAAAAATGTGCAGCCCTTCCCCCCGAAAGCCAGGACATGCTGCCTCTCACCCTGTTCTGTCCCTGTTCTGCTGTCAGAAACTCGGGAACACTGAATTTCCCTCCTGCTTCACAGCATTAAATGTGCTGGGAGCAATTAGCTAGTGGCCTCTACCCAGTGGGTGAGGTGTGCTCAGTCAGGCTTCCCTGCCCCAGCCACCATCTCACCATCTGGTGGTGATGCTGCTGAAGGGCTACCTGCCCTGAGTCAAAATGCTGGGCACAGATCTCTTTTTCTTAATATATTTTTTTCCCATCTTTTTGCTTTGCACATATGAAGGGTTTAATGCATTGGAAAAAAGTCTTAATTAGACGCAAAATAAACTTTTTGTGAAGCTAGTGGCATGATTTGGCATAATTGCAGGCTGGGAGAACCTACCTGCTGAACTGAAGTCCAGCCCTGGCTTCCTGGTCCCAGAGTGTGGCAGAGGGAAGGGGAGATGAGGCATGGGTGGCAGCAGCCCCTCCATTTCTCCCTCAAGTCCCTTTGCAGTTTGTCTCTGCTTTGTGTAAAGGTTTGTGAAAGGCAAAGCAGAACCTGACTGCAACAGAAGGAAATGTATTTAAAAACATGAAAAATAAGAAAGGAAAAGGCTTATTTGCATTGTTAACAAGATTCTATTATTACATTGCTGTGCCAATTTATCATTTTATAACTCCCAAAGAACTGTTTGTGCTTCTGGAGCGTGGCTTTGTGCTGCTGCAGCTTTTCTTTTAAATTGAATCTCGATTGGAGATGTTTTGCTGTTTCAGTGCTGTTTAAATGAAAAGTTTCAGGTCAGTTTTTGACATAGGCCCATCAGAAAGGCAATTCAGATTCACACTGCTTGTTTTTTTCCCCTGTTCTGCCTTCAGCTGAGTTTTTCCTTAAACCAAATGTTATCTTGTGAGGTGAGAGCTTGGGCAAGGGGACCCAGCAAGGTGCATGGGGCTAATTTTTCACAATAGATTTAATGAAGGCAAAGGGGCAGCAGGAGCTGCCTTCCTGCCTTTGAGCAGCTCTATGGGGATTCCATCCTCATCGATGACCTCTGCAGCATCACCTCATCCCCAGGTTCAGCAAAACCAGAAGGAACCTACTGGGCAGTGAAAGTACACTTGGGTCTTGCACAAGCAAGAGTGTTTAGGAAGTTGCTGCATTTCCAGTATTGTTCTTGAAGGGCTTTGCACCTGCTGCCATTTCTGTGGAATAGTTGGCATCTTCAGTGTTCTTACACTCAACCTCTGGTGTAAGGGAAATGTAACAAGTTAGGAGACACTTTCATGCGCTTTTTCTTACTAATTTTTTATGGAAATGAAGATGCTTCATGTGTAAGTACAAGTGCTGTTCTCAGCACAGGAGAACAGAAGATTGGTGTATATGTTGTTTAGTTCCTTATTGCTGCTTGACAGAGCACTGTCTCTTGGAGCAGTCCTGCTGCAGCAACTGCTGCCCACATTATCTGTAGAGTTATCTTGGATGAATTTTTTTTTCCACTCAGGGTACTGGCAAAATTTTTAGCCTGTCTTAAACAGGTTGCAGGGCCTGTGCCTTCTAATATATCCCCATAGGCAAATATTTGCATGCATGTAAAATATTTATTTATGTGCAGAACCTCTTTCAGATTCAGTTGTGCCCATCCACATCTGTCCTTTCATAAGGCTGTGTCTGAAAACGTGGCCTCAAAATTGTCAGGTGACATTCATGTGTCAATCCTCCGTGTCCAGCTCAACCCATGAAAAGTCTGGAAAACATAATGACTTAAAATGTTTCTCTATGAGAACGCATAAATATTCAAATGCTAAACTAAAAGGGCTCTCATCTCATCCCACAAGCCATTTGAGAGCATTGCTCATTCAGCCACCAGAGAATTTTAGTACTTAAAAAAAAAAAAAACAACCTGCCACAAAACATCTGCAGTCTGCAAAGAGCTGTTCTGCAAAGCATCTTGTAGGCATTCTGTGATGCATCCATGAAGGATTTATTACCTCCAGCTGGCTGATGTGCAGCAAATCCTCTTTCCTTCATCTAGATGGCACTCTGCAGTCTGAAAAAGCCTTTTGCAAATTAAGTCAGAGAGTGAAGTTTCAGCAATCATAGCCCAGAGCCTGGGTCTTTAGTTGTAATTGTGTCAAACTCTGTTTACATGAATGGGCAGGAAAGAAAAGGGAGGAGAAGGGGAGAAAAAGAAACGACATCGGTAGAATCTTTTTGGGTTTACAAGCTCTGGGACTTTAGAAAAAAGGTGAGGACTGCATTGTATAATTTCCTGGTGGTCTCCTTTCCTTAGTTTGTAGTGAAGGGAGATTTTTCCCTCCCCATTTGGCCTTTCCCTGAAAAGGAAACGTGGGTAAATACTGCAGTCAGAATTTGCTCCATCTGGAGCAACACGGTGTCCTTTGCTTGGAGTGAGACTCCTTTTAACTGAAGGCATGGGAGCTGGGAACAGTGGTAGGTTTTACTTAGCAGTACACATGGCTTAGAAGTCTTCAGTGAGCAGCATTTTGCTGCGTAGCAATTCTCAGAGCAGCAGTGGGTCAATCCAATGTCCATTTTCACCAGTTTGTGATTCTCTGTGTGCTACCCAGGGTAGTGGTGTGGGCATGGCTCATCCAGCACCCGCTGGTCCCTTCCTTTCCTCTTGCTCACCACTGGCATGACTGCCTGCATGTTTGGATGCATTTTTTTAGGTTCTCCTTCCCTTTAATTTCTGTGTCTCTGGTGTGGGCAGGGTCACAACTACAGCTGTTTTTTGCCAATTTGCACTGGTTCAGGTTGCAAAACCTGTGTGCTTTTGTTTTTGTGCACCTGATAGTTGTTGACTGTTCAGGGCTAATAAGAGCTGTGGGTTTGTCAAGTTGCTGCCCTGTCCCTCAAATGCTCTCAAGGTGTGCCAATGCTAAGATAAGGTCTGAGCATGAAGAACATGAAGTGTTTACAATTTGAAAGACTTAAATTAAAGAATGCTTTAAAATATTTTCATACTTCTGGTGTCGATTCGCCAAGATGTGTCAAAAGAAAACCTACCTGTCTACATGATGTACCCTTCCTCTCCATCCTGCTCCTTGTATCCCCAGTCTGTTGGTTCCTTCCCCAAAGCCATGTCTTTCTGCTAACACTTTGACTTGCAGCTCAGATCCCCAGCTGCATTGCTCAGTGCTCCTAAAATTAATAGATACTCTGAAAAACACAGTTCACAGTGGGTTCATGTCAACCTGCTCTTTCCTCAGAAATGCCTGACTCTGGTTTGGACAGATTTAAAATGTTGTCTTTGGCTGTTATGCCCCATTTCCTCCTGGGCTGCTTGCCCTGCAGGGATGAAGGCAGAAAATTGATGGGTATGGTCTGAGTGGGTTGTTCCCTGTCATGCTGGCTCGGGAGTGTGACTGGATGGACCACAGGATTGCTCACACAGGATATGAGTAACCTGGAGGAGCCATCCTCTCCTGACATGGAGCAAACAGGGAGTAGTGAGATGTGGCTTGGGTGTGCCCAGGTGGAGCCCCACAAATAGCCTCAGGCTCTGTAGAGCAGCTGCTGCTGTGGAAATTGCAGGATTCTGGCAGTGTGTAAAGGGGTGGCAGAGCTCCAGATGGGGTTCCCTATATTATGAGCTGGAGCAGACTTCATCCTTGTGCTGCTTTTACAGCAGGAGTAGGTGTTTACACCAGTCTGCTGTCCCAGAAATACATTTGCTGTGCCAAGGGAACATCTGAGTGTGATCTACTGCACCAAAAACCTGCCAAGGCTCAGCAAGATTAATGCCCATGGGATTTTCCTGGTGTGACTTCTTGTGGTAGTTATCAGAAGTCCTTTGAAGATAGAAATTATTGCATTAAAAGACTAAGGCATCATTAGTCATGATTTTTGTCTCCTACTCTTCCCACTTTCTAATCTGGAAGGCTGGTTTAGTATTTCTGATAAGATCTTTTTAATTTGTCCTATTCAGAATAATAAATTTAAGTCTTTTCTACAACTGTGACTTCCTCAGGTAGGGAGGAGCTTTGAGAAAATAAATTCCCCTTGCTAGCATGAAATTATTACTTTGAACACAGATGCATTTTGACCTCTTGCATTCTAGGTTTCTTTTGGGTGTTTTATTTAGTTCAAGCATTTTCATAAATTAATAGATATAAATTTAAAAATATTGCATGTCATCATCATCCAAATAACCTGCCTTGGTGTGAGGGGTTGAACAGTGTGGTTGAAGCATACTTTAGGTGCCTAACTTAGAAAATATGTCCCAACCTTTAAGTGAAAAACTTAAAAATTAATCAAGGAAGAAATATGCTTGGATAGAAAGAGCATAAATGGTTTAATTTGCTTTGGACATTTGCACTGTCTGCACCGTGGGCCATAGATATGACAAAAAGTCATGCCCTTGCTCCATGGTGCTTTATTAATTTCCATCCCCACAACCCTCTGTGTTCTCTCATGGAAAACCACAGTTGCATTATGGCATGCAAAACATTTTTTAATATGTGTGTTTGTTAGCCTGACAGTGCTGCTTGACTGGAGGTTTCTCTCCCAGCAAGCCTGTCTTTGCAGCCAGCCATCTTTCCTTTTATTTTAACTAGAGCAAGGGGTGCAAGGCTGAGCAGGGGGAGGCAGCAGCTTCTTGGAGGGGGACAGGGTTTGATCATAGAATAATAGAATAATTTGGGTTGGAAGGGACCCCTAAAAGTCATCTAATCCAATCTCCAAATCACCTGCACTTTAAAGTGTGAGTACAGTGGAGGGTGCAGCAGCTTCAGAAATTCCTGCTTTCAGCCTCTTCTTTTAATGGAAGTTTTATTTTAGAAAGTTTTAGTTAATGTCATTCTAAACTTTATTTGCATTTTATTTCTTAAACGAAGAGGCTATAAAGTTTCTGGATGGATTTTTGTTTTTGTTGTCTGGGAAAAGAGAGACGAATTGGCTGCTTGCCTCCTGCTGGGATGCTTCTGGGGCTCCTCACTGTGTTGCTGCTGGCAGCATCCCATGGCCTCACCTACCTATGGCTCTGACTCACTTCCTTGGGGCAGCTGAGGATATCTGATGCACTTCTGCAGCTCATCAGCTGTATCTAGACTTTTTGATGCTGTGCACAACCCCCCTGATGCTTTTTTCAGTGTGTCCTGGAGCCACTTGTGTCTCCTTTCTTTCCTGCACTGCTGTTGTCCCAACCTTTGTCTTACAAAAACTGCTGTTAATAAAGGAAAGATGAACCTGCAGGGCCAGAGAAGCTGTGGCAGCTTGGGTTCAATGCATAGGTCTCTGCCCCACCTTTGGTGCAGGGTTGGGGGATGCAGCAGTTTATGCTGGGGGTAAGGAGGAGCCTGCACCCAGATGCTGTGTGGGCTGGGAGCTCGTGCTCCCATCACTCAGGTTATAACAAACATAAGTTTTTAGCACGTGAGAATGAGAGGCTAGTCTCTCTGCTTTTTTCTTAATTGTTTCCTACATGCTTGTACAGCACAAGATGATTTTAAGTAAATTAATACAAAGTCTTGTAGCTGAATCTTTTCCTGAAGAAGCCACTTTGGTGTTATGTGGGAGAATAGCAGCAACCAGTTCCGAAGTCAAACTCAAGACCACTCTGGGTTAATTCCCTGCACTGCCACAGGCTCCTTTCCTGCCCCAACTAAATCACTGAAATCACTGATTCAACTTAAAAACTTGCAAAAAAATGCAAACAAACAACCAAAAAACAACAGCAGAGGTGGATGGGAAAAACTAATATGAAGCTATACTGGTGATGCTAAGCTGTGTTTGAGGTGGCAGGTAGGGAAAGAGGGACTTTTTTTCCCTTTTCAGGCTGATAACACACATAAAGCACCACAGTGCCACTTTTTTCTTTTATGTGAATGTTTCAACAGAGGCATCTGTCCCCATCTCCCATTGGATCACTTAAGGATATGCTGAGGATGCACAGTGCTCCTTGAAATTTGCTGTTTTAGAAACATCTTTTTGTCTGTGGTTTACTTTTGTCAAGAAATATCTTATTTTACATATTTCAGCATTCTTATAATTTTGGAAAAAATTCTTATTGGGGAAAATAACATGCAAGCAGAGGTGTGGGCTGCATGTGAGAGAACGATAGATCTTCAATAAGGCTGAGTCAGTGGGTAACTCTTCAAAATTTCAGAGGGAAATTATAATGGCACTGCAATCTTGCATATTTGGTCCAAATAAAATTACTCATTAAAATGCTCAAATAAATGCAGCAAAACTCTGGTTCCTGAATTCACTATGCCTCAGCTGGGAAGATGGCAGAAATTTGGGAATATTATGACTCTCTGTGCTCTATGTAGGAGTTTTTATGTGGAGAAAGTGGGAAATTTGCATAGTGTGACAAACCCAAACACTGAAAAATTAATTTTGTAGGGCAGCAGAAGCACAGGATAGGCCCTGATTTATGAGTGTTTGTTTAAATGGAGCATGTGGGCCCTTAGGCTGAGCCCAGCACCAATGTTTGGACTAATCCATCGTGTGGACTGGAGTCATACTTGCTGCTTGGTTTGTTCTTTGGTTTCCTCATCTGGAGTCAGGGAAATGTTTAAATTTTTGAGCATATGGATAAAGCTAAATCTAAATGATAAAACATTTCATTCCAGACTTGAGGGTATCTGCACAAGAAAAACTGTTCCAGAATAAGTTATTGTGTAGACAAACTGAAAAATTATCTATTTTAACTAGAAAAATGGAGGAATAGAGCTCTAGGTGACAAGCACATCTCCTGAAAACACATGAATCACAGATCCTAATAGGTTCTTTAAGAGCTATAAAAAGGGAAATGCTGTTTTTGTAATGGCACATCATGATCCCATCTATACATACATATACTATATTTGTACTATATGCATGTATATATTCCAATTATGTATTTATAAAAAACAATTTCCTGGTGTGGGCTTTGAAGAACTCTGACTTGTAACTTTTAGTAAAGCAATATGATAGAAGGAAATGTAATTTATCAAAGAAAGACTGCTAAATTTATGACAAGAACAGGGAGATAATGGGATTTCTTAGAGTGTACAGATGCTCTTCACAGTGATTTGAGGGGGCAGGATATGGTGGAACTTAACTGAAAATGAGTTCTCTTTTTTCCTGAGATTGTTTGAAACCTAATCTAGTTGCAACTCGTATTGTATGGATGGACACGGATTTTTATATGAATACTGAATTACATAGATCATTTATCATAACTGGTTGTTTTTGCCTGGAAAAGATCTTGTGCTGCAGACCTCCATATATTCCTTTACCGTGTCAGCCTTTATTTATTTTTTAGCCAAAGCTTTCTATCAAATTCTAAGCCTGAATTAAAACTGCTTCTCTGACGTGTGAAACATTGCCCCATCACTCTGGAGGTTTGTCACATTATTTTTCCTTCCTTTTAATTAGATGATGTCTATGGTCCCCCCAGTTAATGCATGCATGGGTTTTGATGTCTCTGTGGTAGTTTGGAAAGTGCAGCAGACATGAGTGAAAAAGGCACTTTATTTATGTATAATTAAGCACAAAGGCTCGATGAGTCCTCCCATGTTCCACATGTGCATGATAACCTGACCTCAGTGGACTTGCTGATGTGCAAAAATAAGTATTTCTGCCTTCAGTCTAGGTTGGCATTGGGATCTGCCCATTTTGCAGCTGCATATTGAAGGTTTGCCTTGCTCCACCCTGCCAGTGGCTTTGAAGAGGCTTTATGATGCTGAGTGCTGGGCAAACCCTGCAGACCCTAGAGAGAGGCTGAGAAGCTGCTGGGCAGCTTGGATCTGGCTGGCACTTCCCCCTGGGTGAGCAGTACTGAATTTCATTGCATTTTCTAGGGGCCAAAACTGCTGTTAACCATGCACGTGCTCATGTGTGTGACTGATGAATATTGTCTGGGGCTGTGTTACTGTCAATGCTGATTTTTTTTTTTTTTTTTTTTAATCCATTATATCCTGTTACAGTCTCAATGGGAAGGTACAGCAACACAGCCTGAAAATATTCTCATGTTATTCACATGTCCCTTTATAGTAATAAGCCCCAGAAGATCTCTGTCCTCCATGTTGCAAATGGTTCTGTCAGTCAGCTCCCCAAGTACTCTGCAAGAAGTGTTTTTATTCATGTGCAAGTTTTTCCACTGTCACTAGCCTCATTTTTGGTAGTATTAAGGGGCACCCTTGCAGAGAGGTCAGGGATGGGACAGCTGGGAGGGGTTTCTAGCCTGCAGGACCCCTGGTGCCTGCCCCACTCAGATTTCTGATCCAGAAGGTGCTGCTTTGCCCCTCCAAACACTTCCTGCATCTTCTGCTTTGGAATCCTCACTTAAGCCTGAGCCCAAGCATTTTCTCTGCACGTCCCCCATGCTTTCTACTGAGTGAAGTAGAGCCTTCCAACACCTGAGGACTGTTCTTCCAGTGACTGCTTGCCCTCTGCTTTAAAATATTTACTTAACTTACTGCTTCTGCAATGTATCCATTTCGACTGTGCTAGGAGCTGCACACTATCAGAGTTTCTTCCTCAATTGTAGACAGTGGCAGAATTATTCATAAAACCTCTTGGGAAAACTGAGTCACCTGAGCTACAAAAGCCTCTTACTAACTGGCAACTTTTTCAGAGCAAATATAACTTCAGAGTCTTGTCTGAATCCTTCATATATTTGCAAGACTGTCCTTAAAATATGGGCACTAGAGCTACTTGCAGCATTTAGCAGTGATATCTGGGATACTGGATGCTGAAATAACATCATTTCCCTGCACTTGTTTGTTCATCTCCTATTTATGCAGCCCTGGATTTCTTCTCCCCTCTTAGTAACAAGATCACATGTGTGACTGGTTCTGTACCAAACTCCCCATTTCCCTAATTGCTGGTGACAAAATAATATCCGTATTATTAACATATTAACATTATTAACATGACACGTGTCCTTGGTCCTGAGACAGGCAATGTACCATTTGTAGCCATTCAGAGTGAAACTAAACTGATACTACCCACCTTTCCAGATCTGTTCCTATTATTAATGCTGTTCCAGGCAGCAAATACTGCCATGGCCAAACTATATCAGTAATGATTTCATTGAGAAATAAATAAGGTTGGATCAAGGACAAAAACTATTTAGCACTTTGTTTATCAGTTAACTAGTTTTAAAATAATTTGGTCCTTCCTTCCCAAGGAGAGATGGCTCTGGTTCCTTTAGCAGGGAAAGAGCCCATCTGCTCTTTAGGGGCTCTGAGAGGCCCAACTGAGATGCTGAATGAAAATTCTCCTGCAAATCCCCAAACATCAATAATTGCCCACAGTTGTTCTGAAGCGGGTCAAGATCTGAAATGAGGTTATTTTGCACATGGTCTGTTCTGAATTCACTTTAGCACCTATGGAGAATTATTGTGCCTACAAATAGGGAGACACAATATTTTGGAGTTTCTCCATCAGTTCTAAGGAGCTGCTCTCTCCAGCTCTCTGAGACCACAAATGGTTTTGGCTTTCCCTCTCCCTGGGGTGTGCATCTTGTGGTTGCAGCAGTGGAGAAAATCTGGGTGGGAGCTGAGCAAGTGGCTTTCCAGTTCCTGGTGCACTGCATTTAAGCAATGTACACCTAAAAATAAAGAGCTACCTTGGCTGTAGATACAAAACCAGCATTGCCCCCCAGCCAAGCCTATAGCAAAGCCTCTGGGCAGGCTGCAGTGCTGGTGCCTCTGCACCATGTGCAGGCAGAGCTGTGTCATGAACCCTCAGGGGCACTGCAGCCACCATGACAAAACACAGGTAGAAACTTCTTGCCTTTTGGGCACAGCTAAAACACAGGGAATTTGGCTTTGTTTCTGCATCATGTGCTGCTGCTGCTATTTCTGTAGCTGGTTCCTTGAAAAGAGTGTACAACTTAGCCTGTGGGGCTCTGCAGAGGAAAATGCCAGTCTTTCAGGAGAAATTTGGCTCAGCCTGTCCCTGTTGGGATTTTCTGCATGAATATAGTCCAGTATTACCTTGAAATCAGGCAGTACCTGTCAGGGATACCCCCCTGGCTTCTCAAATCCCTCAATTTAAGAGGCATATTCACATTGGTGGAAAAACAAAATGGGAAGAATTAAACTCAGAAATACAGGTGAGAAGGAAAAGGTAGCTTTTAGAGCCTTGCAGCTGTCATAAAGCACTCTGCTGACGTGCCAGTCCCCTGTGATCACAGCATATGTCAAGGTGACTGTTTAAAGGGATAACAGCACATGATCTGGAAGACTGTCTCCTTTTGTGTTCTTATTTCATTACAGTGTATTACAGGATTTTGTTCAGTTTTCAGTGGTCTCCTGGGTAACGCTTTGTTACAGTGACAGTGTGCAGTTCTAGTTTGTAATAATGAGATCTATATAAATAATATTGATTCTGCTGCCACTGCCACTTGTAATGTTTCCTGCCTGAGAAGGTTCTAAGGCTTCTGCAAACGTTAATTTCCTGTTGTTTGGGATAGAGAAGCTTCTCCAGGCACTGCTCAGAGCATTGCAGCAGCGTGTGTTGTGCTGGTCAGCTGCCTGTAAAAAACATACCTTTGATTCATGGGCTTGAGAAAATTGAGGATTATTTTTTTTGCACCTGGAGTGACTCATTAAAATAATTGTTTTTTTAGTAGTCTGTTTTTTCCTTTTGTTATTCTGAGATTTTAAAGCAGATGTCAGATAGTGTGAGATTAGTTTATGAGAGCTGAAGATGATGTGAGGAGAGTTTCTGCCTTAGAGAAGAGACAAATGAAGGTTGGGAGAAAAGGATGGTTATGGTATTTCACCTATTGTAACTTGGTGTGCAAAGAGGTAAAGGACCCAGCAGACTGCAGTGCTGTGGTGAGGTCAGGAACATTGGCTCAGAGCAGCATCACTGGTGTATTATTGTCCTGGTTTGGGCCAGGATAAAGGTGATTTTCTGGTTTGTACTTTTGCTTTCAGCTAAGTCTCTTGTAAGTAGCTGCACTTGCTAAATTAACAGCAAATTTCTCAGACAGTGTCTGCTTCTAGGAACATTTTGCCCTGTGGAAGGAGTAAGGAGGTCCCACCTGCAGCCCTCCTTTGGGGAGGACCAGACAAGATAGATGCCAGAATTGACCAAACAGAGTATTCCATCCCATACACCTCATACTCAGTAGAAATCTGAGGAGTCACAAGGGTCAAAACCTTCTTCCTGCCCTTCCTGCTTCCCTTCCTCGCCTGCTCCCAGTTGTTGCTTTGGCACCCTGGGAGGATTCCATCCGTTCCTCTGCCTGAGGAATCCTCACCCTGGGAGGATTCCATCCGTTCCTCTGCCCTGCAGCCTCGGTGGTGACGTGAAAGCTATTGGGGGGGAGGGGGGAGGAACGTGGTATCAATTTTCCTGTATATTTGTATATATTTAGTAATTTTTCCTATTTATCATTACTGTTTCATTAAAGTTGTGTAGTTTAGTTTCCAACCCATAAGTCTCTCTCCCTTATTCTCTCTCTTTTCTTTATCAGGGAGGAGAGGAGGATTAATAGAGAGCAATCTGTCATTTGGTTTAATTGCCAGGCCAGTGTTAAATCATGACAATTATACAACACTCCACACAGGCCTGCCCTGTGGCTTTGAGTTAATCTATAGTCAGATATTCAGGCACAGGGTAAGGCCCTCAGGTATCCAGGATTGATTTGGCATCTCTGTTGCCCTAAACTCCTTGTGATTAATGAGGAAGAGGACAAGCTGAATTCCTGGGACTCCATCCTGCTTTTCCCTTGGGACCCAGGGATTGCTGTCATTGGTGGATGCCTGGTGGAAGGGGTGATGCTGTGCTGCCATGGAGTGACACTGGCAAGAGAAAACAGTAATAGTGATGAACTGAGCCAAATTTTAATTGATATGCTAGAAATGTGCTTTGGAAGGGCCTGGTTGTCAGGATTTGCACTGACATTGGCTTTTACAGAAACGAGGACTGGCTTGTGTAGCAATGGCTATCACTTTACTTGGCTGACCTGCCATGCTCTCTTCTTTCAGAGTAACATTAAAATGAATATTGTATAGCAGAGAGTGCAGCATAATTGGCTGGAGACAATGTATGTGCTGTGCTGTTCTGTACAATATTGATTGCTCCTTGTCCAAATATATGTATCTAAAAATCAGTCCGTGAAGCAGCAGCCTTGTTGGGTGAGTGCCAATCTTTTCACACTGCAGTGGTTTTTGGTTCAGCTCAACTGTGCTACAACCCTGCACCCAATCTGCTGGAATGCCATAGCCTGGGGGCACACAGCCACAGGGCTCTAGAGCCCATTGTGGTCCAGTGTCTGTGGGTGAATCTTTGCTCTGCCAGGGGTCTTCTGCCTTGCACTGCTGGTATCAAACTCGCAGTGATGTGTGGTACAGGTGCCATGTGTGCTCTTCAGGGTTTGTGTGAGACTGTAGTGAGATTTTAAAGAAAAACTGCTCTTTTTAGAGGCAGATGAATTTCAGGGGAAAACAACCATGGCTTGGCAGAACCCAGCCAGCAGGTATGTTACTGCAGAGCTGAGTCCTGGAGGCTGGCAACATGAGCAGGAGTGTCACAGAAGCTGTCAGGAGATGTCTGCATCACAGCATGCTGAGCAGCCACCCCAGCTGGTTTGAGGTGGTAACACCAGTGGTGCAGCTGCAGCTCAGTCATGCTGGAGCTGTGGCATCTGTGACTCTGCACTGGTCGTGTCCTGCCACCCACCTACACACAGCCATGTGCTCTATCTGCTCCCCTCTCAGGATGCCTGTTGAGCCTGTGGTATTAAGAGCAACACAGCTCACACAGGCTCACTGGTGGCCACTGAAATGTCTTATTCTGGTTTGGTGGTTTTATTTATTTTTTTTATTACCTTTTCCCACTTAAAGGCTCCCAAATCTTTGCATTCAAAGGAAAGCAGTGCTGCTTTTCCACTAACTTCAGTCTCTTGCTTCTTACTCAGCAGACTGAATCACAGCGCAGCGATGCCCAAGCAGAAGTTTTCATACTGAACACAGAACATAGTACCAGTATGTACAGCATGCACCACCAGGCACACTCGGTAGAGGAGACCTGGGGCTGTTTATGCTCTTGCAGGGTTTACAGTGTGTTGCAGAGCAGAGGGGCTCAGCTGCAGAGCTTGCTGTGCTCAGCAGCACCAGCTTCATGCTGTAATGCAACACCACATGCAACTCTGGCGCTGAGGTCTATACATTCCTACATCTTATTATATACATATGCAGACATATATATGAGGGAATAATTTTTCTCCTAATCCTCCTTCAAACAATGAGTGTCCTAGCTGATCATATAACAGATTTATCTTCTTTATCATCCAGTTAATCACTTCCACAAGACTAGTAGCAGTGAAATCTGACCTATTGATTTATAATGTTGCATTAATAGATAGAAAATTACAAGAGCTGTTGTGAGCTTTGGTACTGCTGCTGAATTTGTACTGCAGTGAGCTTTGGTACTGCTGCTGAATTTGTACTGCACAGAGATCATTCAGGGTTAATGTAGCATGTATGTTGTGTATATGAACAATGTGTAAAGGTCTGTGGGAGAAGAACTTCTGTGGAGTTATGGTTCAAACACAAGAGTATCTCCTGTTTTCCCCCCCCTACACCACCCATTTCAGATAAAGAACAATGTGTTGTGATGCATCACACTTGCAACAGCTGAACTTTTAAATATAAGGAATGATGACAAGGCTCAATTATTGACTCTTGCACTAAAGGATGTTGGGATGGAGCTTTGGGCTGATCTCACATGAGGTTTGGCATTTATTCTATTTGATGGGACCCAGACCACTGCAGGAAGCAGAGAGACAGGTACAGATCTGAGTTATTATTCAATCCACCTCAGATATTACTCCCTCTGCAGTTCAGTGGGGGCTGTGGGCAGAGCATGTAACACTCCAAATTAATTTTTTTTTAATTAGGTGGGGTGCACCTGTGCTTGGTATGCAATCAATTTGTCAACTCCTGCCTATAATCTGATGAAAGGCTTAGTTTTAAACTGTGATTGCTTTGGCTACACATAATGCCTTGGGGCTACCACAAATTATTGCCAGCTGCTGGTTTGAAACAGTACAGCTGAAACTTCTTCCACTACTTTTTCCCAAGGCAGTATGGGGAAGGAGAAAAAGCAGAAGAGGAAGCAGACAGAAAAAAATCTCCCGGTGGTATTTTTTCTATTAAACACCTACCAAAAGTTGCAGTGGTATGTTGAACCAAAGGGCTGAGTACTCAGTGTTGTTCAAGGGAAACAAGAAACTATTAATCCCTCGGTATTGCATTGATTTTTTAATTCACTCCTGGCTTTCTCCCCATTTCTGAGATGGTTGGTGTGCTGTGTGGTGTCATGGCAGCAGGTGGGGCTCTGAGGAAAGGTGAGCAGTGCAATTCTTGGCTCTTGATTTCAGGTCAGAGGTTTGAGGCACACAAGAAGCACAGAGAAACCATCAGGGCAAATAGAAATCTTGTCTCTGGGCTCCTGCACAACACCAATGTTAGCTTTGTCCTGCTGTTGGTTTGCTCCTTTGAGCCACTACACCCTTAGACTCCACCTTGTGGCTTCTCAGCCCTCCATTGCAAGGTGCTGTTTGCTTGTGCCTCAGTTTCCCTGCTGCTAGCTCCATGATGCACATCAGGGAACTCAGCTGGTCAAAGCTGGTTGTGGAGGAGGAAAAACAGGTCTCTGGCCTGACTTTTCTCACCCTTTTTGCTATGGACCAGACTTTGGGCAGGGAATCAGTACCTATTTTTATTGCTCACGTGCCACTTCTTAGAGCAGAAGGGAAGTGCTGCTCTTTGGCTCCATGACTGTGGAGAGACTTTTCTTGAGGAAAGATAGGGGCAGCTTGTTCAGGAGATACATCCCATCCTCAATTCCTCTTCCCCCTCCTTCCCCTGGTGCTGAGCCCCTGCATCTCTCTCCACCAGGAAGAGGACTGAGACTGACAGATTCTATGGAATGCAGCTGGGGCATGAGGGTCTTGGCTAGAAATAGTGCCTGAGGAAGAATTTGCCTGAGCTTCATTAGATAAAATTTCCAGTTTCTTTGAGGGTTAGAGTGCATGTCCACTATCTGCCTGCAAACATATGGTAGAGGAGGAAAGAAAAGCCTGATGACTTCTGAAACCCTCTGCAGAGTGGAAGTTCACATAGGATCCCACTGCTCCCAGGTGGGTGGGCAGTGGCAGGATATGAGGCAGTGTGACTTTGCCAGAGATGGAATATAGGGAAGAAAATGTGTATTTCCCTTTTGCTTCTCACTTTGACATGGTAAATAATGGGTGGAGAAGGTCCTCAGATACAACATTTTGTATGTCTTGAGACAAACTGAAAGAACTAGGAACTTCTATGAATTTTGGCACAGTACAAGGAAAAAAGCTTGAAAGGAGTTAGGGAGACATGGTAATCCTCATAACTGTTTGTCCAATGCACTGTACTGCTGCTGAGACTCAGGTGTGGTGCTTTGTGCTGACATGAGTTAAACTTCCCAGGAGCAAATCAAATGCCCCTCAAAACCAAGCAGAAAGGAAAGTTATAAAATGCTCATTCATTTCACTAACATCAATTTTTGTTAGGGCTGGTTTTGGCTGAGGGTCTTAATTCACATCATTGCTTCAGGGAGGATCCTGACCCATAGGAACTGGTTAGGGAAAGCATTTCTTCCCAGTTTTACCCAGGAACTTTCACAACAAAACAAGGCCTGTTTTTTTTAAAGCTTAAAACACAGAGAGCATCAGATAATTATTAAAACATTAAAAAAATGCTATGTAATCTAATGAGACAGACAACAGACCTGGACTCTTCAGATATGCACAGTGAAGGGGCTGTAAACAGTTTGCAGCAAATAAAATTCTGTCTAGATAAGAAAAACATTCACACTGAGTGTGGCCAGATATTGCCACAGGGCCCAGGGAGATGGTGTAACCTCTATCCTTGGTGACACTAAGGACTCAAACAGCCACAGCCCTGAGCAACCTGAGTGACACATTGGTCAGGTGCTGGAGTGACCTCCTGACAACCCCAGCCTTTCTCTGCTGCTGTGGTTTACAGAAGATTTTATGCTACTGTTAAGCTATCATTTTATAGATCTATTTTTATCATGAAAATACATTGCTTCATGAGCGCTGGTATCTCTAAGTATTCATTATTCAGAAAAATGTTTGTGTTCCAATTACACAAGATCATAAGAAGAAAAGCGACTAGTTTGTCAGAACTGCAGAGCTAAAATAAGCTGCAGCAAGCACATTTACTTGGCAAGGAACTGGTATCTTTAATTAGAAAAGCTCTGGAGAGTTAATATACTTGGGTAGTGAGAACTATTGCTTCCTCCTGCAGCATGGGAGATTGCTGGTGCTGAGCATCTCAGAAAAAGGTCTGGTGGCTGGACTTCAGATAATGAATATCTCCTATTTGGCAATTTTATATACATACAAATTTCCCAAACATTAAGTTAGGTGTGCTCCTGTTGAATTGAGTCAATTCCCAGGGCTGGGAAATTACTTAAAGATGTAAAACCTTTCAGTAAAAAAAAAAAAAAAAAAAAGGCTGAGAGTCCTGATCTCTGACAAGCTGTTGCTGCAGAGGGTGAAGTCTGCACTGTGCTGCCTATGTGGGTGCAAGTGTCCTCACCTGGAGTGAAGAACAGCAGTTGCTTGAAAGTGCCCAAGACTGGACTGGTTTCTTGTTTGGGGCAACCATACCTTTATGGTATTGTTTGGAGCAACCTTGGTGCGTTACTACAGATGTATCAGCATTAGGAAGGGAGGAGGTGGTGATAATTAGCTGAAATAAGCCTCTTCTGGGCTGATAACCTCACCCACAATGCTAAACAGGTATCCTTAATATTTCAGTAAATATTGAAGCTATCTTCTACTCTCATGCTAATTCTCTCCAGAGCAGGGGGAGCAACTAATCAGAGTTACAGCAATCAGTCAGGTTTTCCTTGACAGATGATGAATTTAATTATCTTGCAGTTCACTCCACCTTCTCATTAGCTGCTGTGATGTTTATTCTGTGAGGCTTTTCTCCCTGAGGTAGTCCAAGGGTTTTAATTTCAGACAGGAGTTTACCAAGTTGTGTGTCTGGACTGTACTCCAGATTTCAAGGGTTTCTGCGAAGCCCTGGTTATCTTGATCAGGCTTTATCAGTCTCAGTTCCTTTTCTGAGACTATTAACACATATACCAGTTTTGATGTGGATACCAGTGTACTAGAGTCAACTAATGAATACCATTCCATGAAAATAGCTTTGTATTTATTAATGATTTGAATTAAGCTGCTTGATTTAAAAGCAAAAGCTTTACCTTACTTGTCCAGAATGTTTCATTGTCTCTCTTCTCCAGCAAAATGTCTAAACCTCATTCTAACTGAGCAGTTCATGATCTGCAGGTATAAGAAGGCAATGTTAAGGCAGGTGGTAGGTGGAACAGATGCTGAGTGCATTGCTGCTGCAATGGCTCTTGTTCAGGTTCTGTGAAACCTCAGGTTTTGCCATGCCATGTTCAACATGTGCTGGTGGATCTCCACTGGTGTAACTGGGCATAACTGGGAATTCAAAACACCTTCCTGGTGCAGTGGGAAGCTCTCTTTCGCTCAACAGCCACTTATCAGGTTAACATTGACTTAGACCTCATGCTTTAGAAGCAGTGATTTATAAGTCAGTGTGAAAAGCTTGGCAGGACTCTTTCAGGCCTCAGAAAGCTGAGAGGTTACTCTCTGGATGCTTTTCTGCTTGGTTACACCTGCTTAGATCTAAAGTTAACTTACCTTAATTCAATACTTGCAGTTACTTGAGCACATTTTCTTAATAATATTTTCACATCTGGATTGCCAACTGCACCTTACAATCTCACGGTGTGCAAATAATACAAAAAATGTTGTGGGATTTTTTAAAATATCTACTGTCAATCTACCTATTTTCTTTGAAACTACAAGAACTATTTTTATTATTACAGGCAGGGAATATGCAATTGATTAGTCAAACCTCATGGTCCAGCTGCTGCAGAGATTTGTGTGGCTGTGGCTGACTTTGATTCCCTGATAACCTGTCTCATGCTTCTGTCCCCTAATGCAGCTGATAACATTAAGTCATGCAGTTAATCAAGCAAAAGAAATTGCTTTTCCTTATCCAAAGACTTGATGACTTTATCCAACAGGAAGCGACTCTAACAGAATGAGACAAGGATAAGTAGATGAGATAAGAAACATCCACAGGATCCAGTGTGCAGTGGAGTAAGTGCTTTTAAGGGCTTCAAATTTGGAATAGAAATTCATACTGAATAATCTGTTGCTAAAAACAGTGCTCTGGCTGGCCCTTTGTTAGTGCATTTTTCTCTATTAAGAAGCTAAAGATCAAGAATAAATTAAGTGCAGGTGAAGTTACATTAAGCAGTTAATTTAAATGTGGTGTGAGCTCAGCTACTCAGCAGACTGCTCAGGTGCTTGAGTACAGCACAGGGCACAGTGACTCCATAGAGGAGGCAGCTGGCAAAGGAGAGTGTAAAGTCCCATGTTACCTGTGTGTGCATGGGCTTCCACATATTGATTCCATCAGTGATAATGAGGAAATAAACCACAATTCACTGACGCATGAAAAGGTCTTCACAGACATGCAGTGGGGTAATGGTTATCCTGATAACATCAACTACAGGAGGGAGCATAATCATAAAATAGTTTGGGTTGGAAAGAATCCTTAAAGGTCATCTAGTCCAACCCCTCCTGTGATGAGCAGGGACATCTTCAACTTGATCAGGTTGCTCAAAGCCTTGACCTTGAATGTTTCCAGGGATGGGACATTTACCACCTCTCTGGGCAACCAGGGACAGTTTTCACCACCCTCATCATAAAAAAATTTCTTCTTTATGTCTTGTCGAAATCTTTCCTCTTTTATTTTAAAACTAGTAGCTCTTGTCATATTGCAACAAGTCCTGCTTAAATGTTTGTCCCCATCTTATAAACCCCCTTTAAGTGTTCAAAGCCTGAAGATAATCCTTTCTCCTTCTCTTGCCACCCCATTATAACAATGATCTGTGCAAAACCAATCTGACTATTACATTATTCCTACTAAACCAGACCAAAACTGTTTATGAGTATTCTTGCAGGATTTGCATGGCTTCCAGGGCTTTGGAGTTTAATTTGCATCCTCCCTACTACCTACCTACTTTACTATATTAAACTCTTTTCTCTGATACACAGTTTCTACATGGCACCAGGTAGAATGGGGCACACTCCCTACAAGGAAGGAATGAGTGTGCTCTTCTTAGACTTTAAAAGGTAGTCCCATAAGAATTCTTACATGGATGGCAAGAAGGTAGGTTACTCTGCCTGCTTTATATAAGGCAGGCCCCAATCTGATCTCTGCTGTGCTCTCTGGAATTTATGACAAGCCTGACTCAGTGAAATGGTTCTAAGGATTTGCTAGCAAGAATTCAGTAATCTCTCCCAGTGGGAGCAGAAGTGCTGCACAGGAGTTTGCCTCCTCCACCAGGGCTGTTTGAAGTTTAGTTGTCTTATAAAGGTCTGCTGGTTTTTTTCTCAGTGTTATGTGCAGGCAAATAAAAAAGGCAAGAAATAGTGTGTTTTCAACAGATGGTGGGGTTCTTTGGAGTCCCCCAGGGAAGTAGAGAGAAAGAAATCACATTCCTTTTATGCATGCAGAACCACAGAAGGTGTAAAAATGTACAAGCATTTTACATGCCCAGGATCATATTTTGCTTTGGATTTCAGTGAACATTATTGCTAGTGCTATAAGTGAATGAAGACTGTGTGGAATAAGGGGCTGCAGGCTAACCATGGACTAAAATATTGATAAATCAGATATTTAGGGGAAATTGCATAGCATTTTTTTCTGGCAGATGTTTACACATCTTCATCTGCATTTAGAGAATCTCTTATTTGCAGTCAGCTAATAAAGCCACTGTACACCAGTCTAGAGTACTAAGCAGAGCCATTGTAAAAGAAGCCACCAATTTAGGGGTAATCTACTTAGTTTTGCTTGGTGTTGTAAGTCTGGTCAAAGAACGACAGATTTTTATCTATCAAAACCAAAAAAAACAACAATAAAAAAAACCCTGCTAGAGAAAAAAGTGCATGTAATGCCCCATAGTTGGCAAGATACTAGTGAAATTATTGGATTTGAGTAGCTGAAGCCCTGAATGGCAAGTTGTAGATTCAGCTGCTGAAGAGGCAGAAACAAGAGACATGAAATTCTTTCCATTAATGTGATACCACACCAACGTGCATTGGGCCTCCAGCTTTGTTACATGTGTGGATGCCTCTGATAACTGTTGCTGTTTGGTTGTCAAATGCTTCTTAAAGCAAAAAGAAATGAGAATTTATCACTGCATGTGCCACCATCAGCATCTGGAGCTGCTCAGTGCTGTGGGTGTCATGCAGGATGTTATGCCAGCCCCCCGGAATTTATTACCCATCTTTTGTCACATGTTGCAAGTCAATCAAAGATGACCTGGCACCACGTGAAATGGTGTGGACAGGTAATCTATCCAGCATGTATTTAAGTTGTGTGGGACTGATGGTCTGGCTGAACACCAGACTCTGAATTTGCACGAGTTCTAGTTTGTTTGGTATCTGCACTCTGTCATATGCCCTCCTTGAAGGACAACCAGGCCCCTCATTACCTTACTTGACAACCTGTGTTTCACTCTCTGCTGCATTTATTTTCTAACAAATTTGTTTTGTTTAGCTCAAAATAAGCTCATGGTAAAATTAATGGCTTTGAAGCTCCCCAAAGTCAAGTGCTACTCTCTTCCATTGATGTTTCACACCCATCTCTTCATCTGCTGCAGAAAGCAGGATATGGTAATGGTAACATTGGGAGTACCTACGAAAGAAAAAAAAAGCACACCACACAAGGACATTTTAATAGTGTTCAGCTAGAAATGTGACAGGTCCTTGTGAAAAATTCCTCTGTGTTTTTGTAAATGTTTGCTTTCTTCTTGCTGTTTCTCATGCCATGTTCACAGTGGCTTTCCAACTCTTAGAGATGAGCCAAGGCACAACAAATCCGTCCAGCTGCTGTGTCCCACAGGGTTTCTTCCCAAATCATTCCTCCCAGGCAGACTGGAAATCACTTTGATGCTGGGAGTGTTACTGTTTTCCTGGTGTCAGGGACCCTTTATGCCCTTTTATTGCCAGTTCTGTTCAACTGCAAAAATGGCAAGGTTCAAATAATTGTATTGTTATGTTTTTTTTTTGGGGGGGGGGGCTGCTGTCTTGCTCCTGGGCAGTGAACTCCTCATTTGAAAAATTGGATTATGCCCAGCATTCAAGGTCAGTGCTGCCTTTGCCCCAAATACAGTGGTTTAAGAGGCTTCCTGTGGGCAGTGTTCACTCCTTCCCTGTTGGACTGATCAAAGACTTTTCTTTCCTGGTATGAGTTCTCTAACGTCACCCTCAAATGCTCTGACCATGGAGAACATGGAAATGACTGAAGGATTAGCTGGCTCTTATGCTGTGACTGTGATACACTTCGTCATCCTTCCTTTGCTGGTTGACTTCAGCCAAAAAGGCACTGGGGAGAAATTTGAAGTTTACATAAAACACATCTTGGTGTTTCAGCACAACTTCTGGGTAGTGCTGGTCATAATTTTTTCAGTATTTGCTATAAATGCTCTCACAGTATTACATGTTAACAATCTGATGTAGCAAATGAATGGTCACATTATTTAACTGATGCATAAAGAAAGTAGTCATTGTCAATTCCCAGGGAAAATTTACTGCTAAAAATAGTAGTGTGACACCTCACGACTTACCAACTGGATCTTGGTCAGGGTGCATTACAGTGACTTCCAATGTGCTGCCTATTAATTTTCAGTCATAATCTATTTTTAGCCCTAGGAGAATTTTGCAAACAGGAGTTTATGTTGCACTGTATCCACTGGGTAAATATATTAATAATAGAGTAAAATATGTTGTAATCATATAGTTAGGAATTTACTTCAGGGGACCCAGCCTGGTCATCAGCTTGCTAAGAACTGTCCCCCTCGAGCCTGTGGGAAACCAGGGACAGTTTGAAGGTATTAAAAAAAAAAAAAAGGAAAAATACCTAGATAAGGGTGTATTATTATTATTAAATTTATTGAGAAAAATTAAACATACCATGATAATAAATTATCCTATATAATATCACAAATGCATCTATTTACAGGCTATCCGGTGGCTAAGTGGCTTTCTGTCCTCTGTCCAGGGAAAGACTCAGATAATTTATTTTCCTGAGTCTTCCATCCACCAAATTTATTAACATAACTAAGGCGAAGCTCAGTCTTGGCTTTTACAGTGACGACTCATTTTTTTTTTACTGAGAGCATTGTTGTGTTTGTTATACTACCCCTTGCATCTCTGAAGGTTGTTGTATAGTATTTCTTTTATTACATAACACACTTAATCTGTCTAAGGCAGGTATCATCACACCCCCGTGCTAGGCCATCTGTCTGCTGCAGATTATGTGTAACAAACATTCAGTAAACTGCTAAACCAGCACAAGTCACAAGCAAACCCAAAGAAAAGAGAAGAGGGAAAAGATGAGTGTCAACCGTACAACTACAAGCAGAGAAGAGGGGATCTCACTCCTTGTTCTAGCAGCAAAGCAAGGGCTGCTTGCCTGACAGACTTTGAGGAAGGATTCTGTTCCAAAGTAGCTGACTCTGTTCTCTGCCTGGTCCTGTCATTCCAGTCAAAACCATTCCTGCTGTTTGCATTGCTGCCACTGTGCTGCTGCTGGGTCTTTCCATCTGAGGAGTAAGAATGCAGTCTGGATGCAACCTCTGACATACACAGGTGCTTTTTGCTGTCATACAGATTCCAGACACAGAACGGAAATTTTCAAAGGGTTTTAGCCAAAACACCATCCTGAGGACACCCTTCAGCTCCAGCAAGTCTCCTGAATCTTGATTTGCTTGGGGGTGGGTGCGTGGGCATTGATATAACAAAGAAGCATCAGGATGAGTGAAGAATTAATACTAAATTGTTCCAGGAGTGCTGAAATTAGTGAACCCTGTCACTTCTGTATTGATTTCTTTATCCTCACATCCATACAGTATTCCCTAGCTATCAATTGGTGTTTCTTGGACCCCATTGTACAACATGTCTGAGCCCTCTCTATCTCCTCACATATCTCGTATTCCCTCTTTCTCTCCGTGCCCAGTCATGCAACTTTTTATATCCACCATCCATTTTGGTGAAATGAGGTGAATAGCTCTGACCCTGCATTACCAGTGCCTTTCAAAGTGGGGGGCATTTGAGTTTTTCCTGGCCAGAGATTTTTTACAAAACAGGTATGACTTTAATGTTTCTGAAACCACTATGTCTTCATTAATTTAAATCGAAATTGGCCAGCAGGCTTAAAACTTATTAGAGTGAACAAAAAGGCAGGCAGCCCAAGTACACTGACTTCACTGTCTTTGGAAACAAGGCTAAAAATAATAGTATATTTACTTCTGGAAGAATGAAATTGGGTTTGATCTACCAATCTCTTTAGCTAATAAGTGTAATGGAAATGAAGTTATACTCTCTGATATTATTGCTCCTGGTGGTTGTTAATTATTGGGTTTTTCTTTTGAGTAATTAAAGATTCCTTTCCTGCTCTAAGTGAGTGTACTAATCTTATTAATCTGAAGTTTTAATAATATATTCTTATCTTAGAACCCTTACGAAAATGCTAGTTTTTGTTATGACTGTTCATTTTCAATGTAAGACCATGAAGCTAATCTTACAAAGACTTCTTTGAAGCTTTCCATCTTTCTGTGAGTGTCTAAGTCCTCTTTATGATTTTGCTCTTCATTTGCATTGCAGTTCTGCCATCCTCCCTTTCTGTCCTTTACAGACCTGGACTCAGCAGAATCAGTCATGGCTAATTGTAAGCACACAGCTATAAAATGAAAACTGTATTTTTTTTTTTAACCACAAACTTCGTTTTCCCTAAGAGAGACCCTAAAAGGGAGGCATAGGAAGTTGGGGTGATGTAAGGTGGTGGCCCAGTTTACTCCATCTGAACATGATGAGGGCAGTTTTCTGCCATGGAAGAGCTGCTGCATGTTACTGTTGACATCAGTGTGCAGTCCAATAGCAGCAGGATAATGGCTTTTAAAAATAGGACTTCTTACCATTATGTATACTTGTCAGTGTGTCACAAATGTTGTAAGGTCATATTTGCTTTTCCTACCATTCTTCTTTTCTGGTTATTGCCTTCATCAAAAGAATAATCAAAATAAGAATTTTATTGGTGTGAGACTTCACCCTTGCAGTGACAGGAGAAGGAGTAAAAGCTCTTGACTCTTTTGTGGTGGCCGTGTCTCCCTTAGGACAGCAGATTTGCATTCATACAGTGGCATTTGCAGTGTGAATTATGGGACTGAGGCTGAGCTCTGCAGAGCATGGTGCTGAGTTTCTAATGCTCCTATTATGAGGCATTTGACCTTTCCAAGGATAGAAGCCTCAGCTGCCTGCAGCACTGCAGGACTGGACACAGGGTTTGGTGTTTCCCTCCCTCCCCTTTGTGCCTTCTGCTCAGGCTGCTGAGGTCCCCCCCAGCTGAATGACCCCAGGTGTTCTTGTCCCTGGGGATCAGCACAGCTACAAAGAAAAGCAGTGAATTCAACAGCTTGTAAAGATTGCTTTGACAGAAAACAAAGCCAAGCAAATCCTCTTCCCATGAAACTCAGACACACTGAGAAGCAATGGAAGGAGAAAACAGGGAGAAAGAGGAAAGTGAAGTTTGGCTTGGTCAAACCAATTGACTGAATTATTCAAGTTCCTCTCGTCAGCCTGCTCGCCTCTTCTCAAACCTGACTGCTGAAGTCTCTCATGTATCATCTGCACTCTGCAGAGTGCATGCCAGAGGGTTCTGGTGAGACCGTGGGAATACTGCAGGGAAATCAAGTTGTCTCTACAACTTTCAGTACAATCCATGGCTGTGCTTGGCACTAGGAATGATCCTTGGTGCCCATAGAGCTTGTGCAGTGAGGGGCTATGCTCATTTCCAGGGATTTCCATCCAGGTCACAGTATGCTGGGCTCTCAGCTGGCTGCATCCTCTAATGTTTGTGAAGTGGGAGCTGTGCACAGAGTGGGTACTGGGGACTGCTCCTTCCTCATGTAGGTCACTGAGAGAATGAGGGGTCTCCCATGACCCCTGTCCATGCCAAAGTTTATTCAGCTGAAAAATTGGAATAGTAAAAGCTTAAACATCGGGCTAAACCACCATCTGAGTCCAAGGAGGGCTTTTTTATTACTTGTAGTAAATAATAAATGTGTTTCTAAGGCTTTGTAATGAACCTTTTCATAAAGAGGAAAACAGTTTCTGTGGTTTCCTTGCAGAAGTTCTGCAAAATGCTTGAATGCTGTGTCTTGAATGGACTAACATTTATTATCCTTTAATAAATCCTGTAGACAATCTTCTAGGGCTGACAGCTGGAGTGTCCAGCTCTGAGGAAGTGCCTGCAGGTACCATTTCCATGGCAACTTACCTTTGAACTAAAAAAAAAATTCCTCAAAAAAGGAGCAATCACCTGCTTGAGAAATGGGAAGGACAGTTTAGGAATATCCCTTTTTGAAACAAAAAGAGGCAGGTTTCCAGAAGAGGGGAAAGAAAATATTTTTGCTGATTTCACCAGCTAATAGGGAAATCTCCTTTATGGCAAAAGTCTATTCAGAACCAATACCAGCCCTCCAATTCTTAATGCCAGGATGTGGGTGATGTTCATCAGCCCCATTGAAATATGCGATAGAGAATCCAGGAAATTAAGATATGTTAGAAATTTGATCCTGTGGCAGAAAGTCCTGTGGAAAAGCATGTGTTCAAGTGTATTTATACTTTCCAGAGAAAAAACCAACATTCTTTAAAGACACTCTAACAAGCAAGTTTGTAGCAAAGAAATCAAATGTGTAATTACTCTGCATGCTGTCAGGCTGCCAAGATTAACAAGTTTTCCTAGGAAAAAATGAAAAATCAATGTGAAAGAAGGAACAAGATAAATTTTAACAGTAAAAAAATCCCAAACCCTAAGATTTTCTCATGTGTCCATAACTTTATACTATTTTCCACAGAGGGTTTGCAGACCTGTCCAACATGTCAGCATCTGAATAGGTGTAAATGTAGGTAAGCTGCTGAGCTGCCCTTCAGGGTTGGTGGGATGATGATTACATGGTGATATTAGCAGGGGTGAGCTCAAAAGCATAAATCTGTCTGTGCCATATGGAAACTTTTGGAAAATTTAGGATTTTGAATATTCCCCCTTTTTTTAGGTTAAAAGAAAAGTTAACTATTTCATTAATACTTTTGCCAAAGAATGACATGTTTTGAAAAGGCGTGACTTTTTTTCCAAAATGACAATGTTGAAAATACCACAATATCAGCCTTTATGTTAATAAAACTCTTCTTGTTGGAAGAGTTTATTTAAACTCTTCTTTGTTTTAAAACTTTTGATCAGTTCTAGACAGGATACCAGAATTATAGGACTAACTTAAAAATTACCAAATTTAGAAACAAAAGATGTTTTCTGTGTTTAATACCCAGTTATTTCTCTGATAGTGGACATTTTCAAGGTTATCTTTGGTGTCAGAGGTGACAGTCATTGGGGCAGACGACTTCTGCCAATGGTGAGACATGGAATCAATATTGAAAATTGTGCAGTATGTTATAAAGTGCTGGGAGCTGATGTTTTGATTTGTACCTGGCTGTGGCAGAATGGTTTTGTTTATCTTTACAAATAATTTGGAGTTGTACTTTGCACTTTTTTTGATTTATACACCATAAGGTTATGAATAATCAACAACCATATGAATAACCAAATATCAATAAGAAAAATCAAGAAAAACACAAAATTGCTGACAGATCTCAGCCCCAACATTACCCTGTGAAATAACTGGGAGATTTGCTATTGGTTTAAATAAAAATCCCATTTTCACAAGCCCAGCGATAATCACCAAGAATTATTGATTTTAAACACTTTTAAAACTTGGCCAATAAAACATGTGGCATGTTACCAGAGCTATTCCATGAGTACTAAAAAGCATTGGCATCTCTCAAACAGAATTACTGGTTTTGAAAAAGCAGAGAGATAAGAATGTAATCCTGCAAATTTAGCACTTTGAAAAGAATGGTTTTTTGAATAAGAATATTGTAAAACCTTGCAAAGAGAAGAATGCTTCTTGGAGGATAACATTGCATAAGGTGCCTGAGATAAAGATTTTACTGTTTTTCATGTTCCCATAAAGTTTTTCTGCAATGGAAGATTTTTTTCTTTGTATCTCCTTTGTTATGAATATGCTTTGCATAAAGAGATAATAGCTACCTTTGCCTAAGCCTCATGGTCTGATTTGGATGCAGAGTTTGTATTGCTCTCTAGTTTTATTCAACCTGGGGGGAAAATATCAGTGTTTTATTCCAGAAGAGCTAATGAATTTTCAAGTTCCCTCAGACATTAGAGAGATCTAACAATTTTAGCCCATGACTGAAAGAAATAGCAATTTTTATGTGCTTTAATATTTAAATATCTTCCAGTGTCAGGACCCAGACTCTGATTTGCTTTTCAAAACGAATTAAAACTTTCCAAACTAAATTTAAAAATTTTTTTCGAATGCAATAATGAATATTTTTTTGCCTTGCTTCAGCAAAACAGCTAAGTGTGTTTGCATTTCCAACTAACTTTTGAAGTGAATAGGAATTCTATGCAAGTTTCTTTTTTTAAGCCTGATTTTAACATTTCTACAATAGAGAAGTGTGTTCAGGTAGGTACATAGCCCAACAAGTCAGTGGTGTAAGGATGCTCTGTGCAGTTTTATTACATTATGGATGTTTGGTGTTTAGTCCTCACACTGGACAAATATTTTGATTATCTTAAATGGAGCCACAAGAAGGTCTGGTTCTTCAGCAAAACTGGTGGTCCTATCAACAATTTTGCCTTTTGTTCTGCTGCCCTTTATGAAGTTCATATTCCCAGACTTTCAATGTGAGTAATTATAAGGTTATTGTGTGAGTAATTGTAAGGTTATTGTTAGCTTTTCTTAAGTGAAAGTGTTATCTTTAAAATAACATGGTTACTTCAGAGATTTCTACAGAGCCAGCCTTAAAGCTGAGGAGAACATACAAAGAGTGATTGATCTAGAGTCAATTGTCTTGGAATTGTGAGTCAAAGAAATTAAGCCATTACCATAGAGAATGTTTAATTTTTCCTGTGAGTCACTGAAGGCAATGCAAGTATTAGTCCCCAGCCTACAGTTTTGTCACTCATGTTGCAGAAGGTGTGACTGATACAAACAAAACAGACTCCTGAAGAGACATTTGTAGGATAATGCAAAGAGTTGGGATGGAACTGGATACAAACAAGATGATCCATCCAAGCAGGTCTGCAGTCTGGATACCACTGCCCAGGCCACTGCTTTCTTTAGGAGCTTAGACTAATAAGTGTTCAGGCTAATAAGGCCTTTAGAAAAATAAGTGTTTATTTAAATCCAGTCCAATCAGGAAACTACTGATCTGGGTATTTAACTTTAATGATATGTTTAAAAAACATTAATTTTGATGGGACTGTAAGATGTGGTTTTAAATAGACTTTGAAATGCTTTCTGAAACAGTGAAACCTCACTGTTTTAAAAGCTTCTGTGTGAGCTCAAAGCCACCTTATTACAGAAACATTTATCCCAGCACATTTATGCTTGGAAATACCTTCCACTGCTGCATGATTGTCAGTTTAAAATTGTGATAACAGAATCTTGCTGATTTCACAGTAACTTTCAATTTATTACTTAAAAGTAGATGGACTCCCTTGTGTTTTGATTAACCTAATAGTTTTCCCAGCAAGAACTGAATTCAACCAGAGACATCATTACAAGTTTTAACATGATGATCAGGAGGGCTATTGAGTGTATCCCTTGAAACACTTTTACTTATTAGTCAGCTAATCTGCATGAGGAACCACTTGGCAGCTGAATATAAACCACTAAGAAAACTATTCTGCCCCTATTTTTGTGAAATTATCTTAAATCTTCTATTTAACAATTGAGAGTTGTCCTTCAGTTTTAACTAAAGAAGTTTTCAGTGAGAGATGTGAAGGACAAGGGGTTTTGACCAACTGCAAACCTGGGAACAAAGTGACAGGCAGGAAGATATAAACCTAAGGACTAAAGCCAAGATACAATTTAATTATAGATGCACTGAGTGATTTGGAAAGATAAACTTCGTGTGACCCTGGGAAGAGGAATGTTGCTGAATGCTCACTACTTCAAGTGAAGCCACTGGAGCATTCAGTACTTCAAACAAGAGTTCTCTTTAGGGCTAAAATGCAAATTTGTATCTCTTTAGTGAAGTCTGAACATAGAGTTGAATTATCTGCACCTCATTTTTGTGGAGTCATCTGGGTTTATAATGAAATAGTACACTGTGACTGATGTATTATTGCTGGTTATGGCAGTGTAAAGGGGGAAGTGCCTTTGGGTACTCTGAAAACCCAGGATCTCCTTTGCTGAAGTGGATTGCTGTGGCTGTACCTGAAGGCAGGTGAATATTTGGCCAGCTGCACCAGAAAAACCTGGTCCTGCTGTTTGTGTTTCAGACAGGATCACCTGAAGAAAGTGCTGAAGAACAACTGTGGGAAGACTCATGAATAATGTCAAATTTTCCTTCTGCATCTCCTTGTCTAATTTCTATTCCCTACCCACCTTCTTTGCAGAAATGTGAATCCCTACTTTGGGAATGCTGCAAGTAAAGTACCATCTTTTATAATGAATTTATTAATTTACCTTAAAAGGTGGAAAAGACTAAGGAAGCAGTTTATAGATATTCATAGATTTCATATTTGGAATTCTTCTGTGTATCTGTAGAGTAAGAGATACTATTTCCTTTGTAGAAGTCTGTTTTTTTTATATAATCTCAGATTAACACTTCTCAACACAATTTATCTCTGTGGTTCCCAACACCATGAAATACTTTAGTGATGTTACTGTTTATTACATTAAAAAAAGCTTTAAGAGAAAAGACATTAAGTCAATTTTGATGCAGCAATTCTGCACCCATTATTCAATAGTCTGAAATTCAACTAGAAAAATAAGCATGATTTTTTAAGATCTGGATTGTAGCAAGAACTTTTTATTTCTTTTATCAAAAAATACTGGTACAAAGGCTTCATCATACCCAGAAATGTTGTTAAAGACTGAACCAAACAATCTTATGTATTGTATTTAGCTCTGGATCCCAAGGAAAATGTCTTTTTATGTGCCCTGGTTAGACAATACATACTTTTGCTTTTTTCCCAAACAGGTCACGTATTTTCACTGTGTTGTGTGCTTCCTATGAACTCGGATGTGCCCAAGTATTTTTTCACAAAGAACTTGCACCTTGATTGCTTCAAGTGAATTAAAGACTTTGAAATTTTACTTCTTTAGATAGGTCAGACTTATGATACTGATCCCTTCTATACAGGAAGGCAAAAATGCAGTTTCCAATCTCTGTGGCCTCTGGGACCACTTGGCAGTTTTTTAAACTATCCCTGTATGGAAGAGCAGTTGAATGCTGTTCCCTGAAACAGAAAGACTTCATTCTCAGCTCTTAAGATCTTGTTTCAACACAGGTGTAATTGCATTGGCATTGAAATAATTGTTTCTGACTTGTCCCAAGGTGCTGGGGATATCCAGCCTTTCAGTTTTGATTTAGAATAGGAACTCCAGATAAGAAGGCAGAGTATCTCTGAGTCACTTGTGTATGTCTTTGTCTCCTAATAAAGGACACGTTAAGCCAGTCCTGGTTGTTTGCCTGTTTGCTGAGATGACTGAAAGGTGTCTGAATCTCATGGCAGTGACTGCAGCTCAGGCTGATGGACCTCAGATAGGTGAAGTACTTGTTGGGATGAGATGTAACTCTACTGGCCTCAGTAGACACTTCAACATGTCCAGGAAAGGTGTGGGTGAGGGTGGAGAGCCTGCACTAACTGTTCTGTTACTGAATCATACTGGAAAGGAGCTCCTTGAAGGTAGATGCACTGTATCCAGTGCATTATAACCTTACTGTGAGCTCTCCTTGCTGCCCTGGATTTTCTTTACTCCAGCTTTCAGGAGCTTTGAATATGTCATCTCAGTTGCTCTTGGTTTTTATTTATTTTTTCTAATCTCTTTCAGACAGTTAGAGATTTCCCATGTGTACCTGGGGTAAATGCCAAGATGGAGGCAGCAAGAATTTATAATCCTTTCAAGAACATGGACACCAGTCTTTAGAATATCTGTAAGTTATGTCATGAGCATTTTTTTGGAATCAAAGACAATTCCTATACAGAGTTTAATAGATTTCACACACCGTGTAGTAGTGATGTTGCTGTTGCAGTTTGTCTGTTTTTAGTTAAGAAGGTCTCTGAGGACAAAAGCATGGGTTTTCCTCATTTGTCAGCTTCAGGAAAGAATATGAAATGGTTATTCTTGTGCTTGTGTATCATCGAGGAGCCTTTTTCAGAGGTGTGATAACAGATCATGTATTCAGAGCTTAATCGAGGCTGTTGCTCTGCTAGTCCACATATAAAGGTAACTACTTAACAAACCTACTTATGTTCCATGCACCTCAGAGATCAGTAATAAAAATAACCAAAGTAAATAACCAAAAAATGGTTGTTGCTCTTCCCTTGTTTCAGGATAGCACATGCTTCAGGTGATATTTGGGCATGTCTGTAAGGACCAGCTCAGTGACCTACCACCATCTACTTCTGAAAATGAGCTACAGAGCTTATATGTGTGCTTGTGGTTAATGCTAATGCTTTCATTAAGCCTTAGCATTGTGACAATTATTTTAGTTTTGTTTAAATAATTCTTATCAGTACCATAGGAGAGGCTTAGACTAGATATTAGGAAGAATTTCTTTATTGAGAGAGTAGTTAGGCACTGGAATGGGCTGCCCAGGGAGGTTGTGGGGTTACCACCCCTGAAGGTATTTTAAAAGTTTGGAGATAAGCCACTTTAGGACATGCTCTACTGTGTATGGTGATATAGATATAGATATAGATAAATATATTGTATTTTATTGGGGAGGGATGTTGACAATTGGACATGGTGATCTTAGAGGTCTTTTCCAACCACAACAATTCTGTGAAGATGTTCTGTAAAATGACTTTTATAGGCTACAGTATGAAAAAAGATGTAATTTTTGCTAGAAGTCTGAAATCCGCTGTGATCTTCAAGAAGAAAGAGCAGTCACCTCTCGAGTCACTGCTGAAGATTTCATCCTGGGAACAAGTGTCAGAAGCTGGTTGCCACCTGGGTTCTTGGAGATAACATACAGCAGAAAGTCCTTTAAAGCACAAGCACTTCGTTCTGCCAGTGACATTAGTGATCTTATTTAAACTTGAGTTTCATGCTTATATGGTTGTTCCCATGCAGTGATTCCTCTATTTAACTGCAAAGTTTTGCTTGCTTCTGTTCAGACTGCAATTTATTCCATCTTCTGGTGCCAGGATGGCAATCCACAGAAGGAAAAGACCTTCTAGGTCCTTCAGGTTATCTTCCAAAAAAATGTTCTTGAAATCTAGTATCTTTCTTCCTTAGGAACTTTAGGAGTCAGCTGTAGTGAATTGGAATAAGGTCTGTCTTAATATATGTGAGTGTGAACCTATTCCAAGAGTAACTCTTGCATGATACGTCTAGTAAGAAAAAATTAGTGTCCTTTTGGGAGAGATTAACATCTTTCCAGTAATTTTGCTTAATGGCTGTGACCTTTTATGCCTAGTGCTTCCTGGATTTTAGTGAAATAGCAGGGATTTGCTACAGACCTTTTTCTTTTCCTATGCAGTAAACAAAAGAGTACTGATGGAAACAAATTGCTGGAGAGATTGCTGACCTCAGAGCAATATCTCTGCAAACAGAGAGCAGGACATGGACTGGTAGCCTGTGTTGTCAGATCACTGTAGAAAGCAGATATGCAGATGATAGTGTTGTCTCAGGAGGCATTAGAAAACAAGAGGCAGAGGTATCCTAGAGGGTTAAGACCAATTGTCATAGCTTTACCAGGGCGTGCAACATAGCTGTGAGTCTCAAGAGAGTCCAGCACATCTGTTGTAAATGTGCAACAGTCAGGAAGATGATAGGTAGCATATGAACAAGACTTTGCAATATGTCTGTGGGTGTTAATGACAAATCAGTTCAAACTGATTGAACCTCATGAGCTCCAGGACATGTATTCTTTTGCCTAATTTCAAGAAATCAAGATAATTTTCATGCAAAAACCATGTTCCATACAATTTTCTTTTACTAAGAAAATTTACTATGAAATTTTTTCATACAAATTTCTTTTACTAAGTAGGTCCAAGTAGGAAACTTGTAGTATTTTTCTTTGTTAATAAGGTGTACTACCCAGTCAAGCCTGTGATGCCGCAGCTGAGGGCAGTGGTATCTTGACTCACTGTGCAAGACAAATCTGTTCCCAAAGGGTCTTTCACCTAAAAAACAAAACAGTGGAGCAGAAACAGAAACAGAAAAAACCAGAAGGATTTACCCAGGACCATGAATGTATGCATGAAAGTCAGGAGTGAAGTTTAGGTATTTTAATTCATGGAACAACTTTCGTGTAGGTGGGGTGTGGGAACACCTAGAACATTGTGAGCATTTGATAAGAGCAGCTGAAGCACCATACATAGGCTCAGATCACCATGTCTTTTCTCCTCTTATGGAAGCCAATGAAAAGATGCTGCAAACATTTACATATTGAGACAAGAAACACACAGTCAGCTGTGCTCTTCTAGCCTATAAGATAGAGGAGTTAGAAGGGTTTCCCTCTGCAGAGCCACAAGTTCTCCAAATGTTCCAATATATTCCATCACTACTTCAGTTTACAAAACTTTGCATTGGGTTTAGGTAGTGTTTTCAAGGTCCTATGAAAAGGAAACATCTGCTATTACTGGCTTGCAGAGAAGTCTGGGTCCATGGCTGTGTAGGTGAAATAGGTTTCTACATGGTCAGCACACTTATGTAACCCATAGCTTCTCCACATCACTTTTGAATCTGATTTAGCTGTGCCAGCCTTTCATTTCCTTTCTTTCTCACTGGCGATGTCTTCTGCCTGTAATTACTACCTGGAAATTAGTTTACAGGTGTGCCTTCAGACAGCACTTGCATGTGTAACTGGCTCAGCATGTACCCAGCACAATGCAGATGAGTGTGATGGTGTAATAATGCAGCATGGCTGGAGGAGTGCAATGACAGCCAGGGCTACAAAATGATGCAGTTCTGCTCTAAGACCTCACAAAGAACACTTCTGACGTTCTGAGCTCTGCAGGAGACAAAACATATTGCTGTATGTAAAGATATTCTGGGACTGGAGATGATACCTGCTTCATGAATAAAGGGTATGATGAAGCCATTCTCCAAGAGGGAAAAGTGAACGAAGAGAATAAAGGCTGATGATTAGTTTAGATGATAAAACTGGGACAAAGATTTGAGGGAACTGCAAATTGTTTTCATAAGGCACAAAATAGTCAAATGCAAAGGAGTCAAAGTGAAGAGAAACTGAAATCTAGTGGTTGTTGACAGGAATGTGGGAATGAGCTGACCATGCAAGGCCCCATGCAGTAAAACCAAATGGATGTTAATCCCTTGGAAAGAATAAATATACCAGAGTGAGGGGAGGAAATATTAGAATCATAAATGTGTCTGTGTTATTATAAATCTTTGTCAATGCATCTTTCCTGTGAAAAGAAAAAAAGTATCTGTGAAGATAAGAATAGAGTTGTTATTTGTATGATGGTTGTGTTGAGAGATCCTGATTCATACGGAGCCTAGAGCATTGTTAGACATAGATATGGAGGGGTATAGAAAGGATTTCATGCCACTGTCTTAAATATTTTAGGGACTGCAAGTTCTCTGTGAAGTTCTCAAAGCAAAAAAGTAGTTGCTTTGGAAAGGGTAAGAATGGCAATTCTAATTTTGGCTATAAATAAGCCTAAAATAGATAATTTGCATTCTGGGGAAGATAGATTATTTTCATTCTAGGGACTAAAATTATATTTGTTGCTCAAATTTAGTGCTTGTATTTTGGGAAATGGAACTAGAAGGAGATAGTATCAGGAGGAATAACACTAATCCCGTGCTAATAGTCAGCAGGACTCTTCCCTTTATCTAGAAATAGTTCAGGTCAAGTGGTGATGGTGTTTAGGAACAGGATGGTATAAGCTACATGATACTGGAAAAAAGGTATGATGCTTTGGAGTTGAAGGGAATGAGGGCTGAAGTTTTGGAAGTATTAAACAACTTTTCAAGTGGTCTGTAGCCATCCTGCAAATTGGTGGATTGGTCTGAGTGTATTATACACCTTTGTGTGTTCTAATGGTACCCTGACAGTGTGCCTGGGTTGGGTCCAAGTTTGTGTGTTTATAGTACAGGCAAATTCTAGCTGAAATGAAGAAGCCCTTAAAGAAGCAGGAGGAACACGGAGACCTTATGGCCTGCATAAGTAAGGCTCCAGCACAAACCTGCCCATCACTGAGCCTGAATGGGGAAGGAAATTTTCTTTGACAGGTCAGGAACAGAAACTGGGAGCATAGCATGTGTAAATAGGCCCGGACAGAGGACAGATCTGTTGTGTAAGCTGATTAGGTTTTTATACTTCCAAGTAATAGTAATGGAGAAGGGTTACAAATGTTCTTAACTCCTTGACAGCATCCTTAGGTCTTCTGTGAAGAAACACACAGCTGCTGTTTTCTTCATTAGTAACAAGCTTGGTTAATGCTTTTGCTTCATCACTGCTGTGTACCAGTTACTGTGTAGGCAGTGTGGGCAGCACTGCAGAGGCAATTTACACTGTGACAGTATGAAAAAGAGTCACAGCTTGTACACGAGCTCAGACAAGGCAAGCATGCAAAAGTGATGAGTTAGGCTGCAAAATGATCCATCTCTGTGTGGAGGTCAGGGAGTCACTGAGGGCTGTGTCAAGAGTCACATGAACTGGGCAGGTATGTTCAGTGCTAAGCTGTAAGCTGCTCTGTCTCCTCTGGTCTGCCACAGTCATGATTTTGCTGTCATATTCTTTTATATACACACACATGGGTTTTGTTTTGTTTTCTTTTTTCCTCTTTTCATTCTTTCACCAAGAAAATATGAATAAATTGCTGCTTCTGATAGAGTTTAAATGTGGAGCTTAATCAGAATGAGACTTGAGAGCTCAGATCCAGATCCACAGGGGTAGAAAGCAGAAAGAGCAAGGAAGTCAGTGATGCAAAGGCTGTCATTTCCTACAACTGCAGTGTCTGGAGTTCTCTTCTTGTCTTTCCCTTGTAATGCTGTGGTATAAAGTGAGCCCAGAGCAGCTATTAAGGATTAAGCTGAGTACCTATAAAAAGTAATTGTCATTCCATGTTTTAGAAAAGTGTGCCTGCATTTGAAGTTGTGTATATTTTGTAGTGTCTCTCACTACCAGCCTTTTAAATTTATATTTTAGGGTGGTAAAATAATTTTTTTTCATGCAAATTTTTATTGGACCAATTGCTGAGGCCCTAGTAAGGATGATACTTTGGGCAGGGAATGCTGTTAACAGTCTGATTTTTAAAATCAGAAGTCAACATCCTGTCTTCTCAGACCACCTGAATGATAGAGCACAAGTTCTAGCCAGTGTTTACTACATTACATCTCAGAACCTGTGGCTGAGCTCTGTGAGTGCTAATTTAGAGACTTAATTGCCAATAAATGCACAATCCTCGTGAGTGATCTACCTGTTTTTTAGTTTCAAGATGGTCAGTTTTTATTTTCAGTGTGAATGTGGCTGAGCATTTTGCAGACTTAGGTTCTGGTTTATTTTTCATTTTTGCTCAAAATTTCTAGTCCCAGAAATTTTTTTTCTGGGTTGATAATTTTAGCTCAAGAACAAGGTGTCTTCAATTCAGTATCTTGCTAGGCAGAAATCTTTCAGTTTCTCATAAAAATAATGAATCAAAGAAACTACAGAGTGTATGTGTATAATTAGTCCTGAGATGACTAAACAGTGGGAGTTGCAACACATCAAGAGATACCTATACTGGCCCCAAGAAAAAGGAACAAAAGTGAGTGGACCATATTTTTTGCACCATGTTCCTTTTTTTATTCTTGTTTTTTGTTTTCATTTGTCTGTACTGAGAGGACTCTCAACTGTTCAGCTGCAGTTCTCATAACTCAGCTGGTGTGTTGGTCATGCATGGATGGTATTCTCATCCTGCTACAGTGAGCAATGGCATAGCACAAGGAGCTATGAGGGATGTGTATAAGAAGTGAAGAAAGATAGGGAGGTGGGAGTATAAAATGTGTTGTATTGTTTGCATTTTGTGTGTCATGTTTATTTAGCACAGCACCATACTAAGAGTACCATGTCAGCAGCACTAATTAATAATCTTCCATAATTCAACAGAAAGGGGAAAAGGGCTGTGAGTACAAAAATGGATTCTAGTCAAATTGCCTTATGCAACTGATGGGGTTTTTTTGAGGATATTTTTAACTAAAGCTTTTGCTGGAATCTCTTCTGTACGCAATTACATCTGTCTTCTGTGTTGTTTGCATTCCCCTCATTTATGATTCTACCATGTATCTTTAAATGCATGTTGGCCTGATTGGCCACTGCTGCTCATCTTCATGCTTCACTTTTCTCAGATGCCCACAGCAAGCCTCCAAGTATGAAAAGAAAGGAGGAAAAGCCCTTAAGAAAAATTGACATCAAATCAGCATGTCATGAAAATAAAGCTTGGGTCTCTAGACCTTTATGTTTTGAAAATCAAACATGAGTATAAAGAAGACAACAGGGATATGATGGCCAAACATTTGTCTGTAGGTGATGACATCTGTGAGACCAAACCATAAATTATTTTATTTAGAGCAAGTTCTTCAGGAATAGTTCCCTTCTTAATTGGAAAGGGAAACTAGAGTTTCTGGGTCTGTACCTACTGAGGCACTACCTGCTGAGTAAGGAGTGAGCATTTATGCCTCTGTGCTGGAAAGCCTTGAAGTGTAATGAGGACTGGAAAGATTATGGTTTTATGGCAGGTAGGCATAGCCAACGTCCTCTTGGCCTTTCAGCCCCCAGTTAGTCCTGTGCTCATATCAAGGAACTCTAAAGGTGGATGAAATGCATGAAGTTGATAGTTACAGCTGTCATTGGCTAGTAACTAGGGCTACCTTTCTGTCCCCCCTCTATGGCTAGAAGACAACTTCTCCGAGAGCAATCATGAACTCTGAATTTCATGACTACTTTTACATTTTATAGTTGCTTTGCTTGAGTCTTGACCTCTTGTATTTTATCTTCATCCCCTCTGGGCTTCACAGAGCCGAGTTTAATGGAAAACACCCAGAAAGTGACCTGGGAGTTCAGAAAGAGACCTGGGAGTTTGGGTTGACAACATGAAGGAAGCTGAACATGAGCCAGCAGTGTGCTCAGGTGGCCAAGAAGGCCAATGGCATCCTGGCCTGGAACAGGAACAGCGTGGCCAGCAGGTCCAGGGAAGGGATTCTGCCCCTGTACTCAGCCCTGGTGAGGCCACAGCTCGAGTCCTGGGTCCAGTTCTGGGCCCCTCAGTTCAGGAAGGAGATTGAGGTGCTGGAGCAGGTCCAAAGGAGGGCAACCAGGCTGGGGAAGGGATCCAGCACAAGTCCTGTGAGGAGAGGCTGAGGGAGCTGGGGGTGTTCAGCCTGGAGAAGAGGAGGCTCAGGGGAGACCTCATCGCTCTCTACAACTCCCTGAAAGGAGGCTGGAGCCAGGGGCACGGTCTGTCTCTTCTCCCAAATAAGACCAGTAAGATAAGAGGGCATGGACTTGAGCTCTGCCAGGGGAGGTTTAGGTTAGATATTAGGAAAAAATTCTTTACAGAGAGGGTGAGCAGACATTGGAATGTCTGGGGGACATTGGGCTGTCCAGGGAGGTAGTGGATTCTCCCTCCCTGGAGGTTTTTCACAAGAGACTGAATGTGGCACTCAGTGCCATGGTCTAGGAACCACAGTGGTAGTGGATTCAGGGTTGGACTTGATGATCTCAGAGGTCCTTTCCAACTCAGATGATTCTGTGAAACCTTGAGAAATTAATTTCTGTTTACAGTGATTCAAATATTTAGAGATATTTTTTGGGTTATTCTGGTTTCCATGGCTAAGATCCTGCCTCTGCCTTGCACCTTGCAGAGAGATAGAGCCCATTAGCTTGAACACTGGAGATCCTGGCTTCCTAGCAGGCAGTCTCTGTATCTTATGGAGCTGTGGGATCCCTCGGGATAAGTAGAGATCTATAAATGTGAAATGTGATTACTGCAATATTATATCAAAGGTCAGCCTGCCACATATGCACAACAGGGTTGAGTGACTGTCTGCCTTGGATGATTTATGTGGATCAGGATTGTGACCGAATATTAATAGTGTTAGTTAAATAAGGGTGGGGAAAATATTCTATATCTGCAAATATTGAAATTCTTATTCTATTTATAATCCTACACTAAAAGTAAAATTCAGTAGGAAAAAGGGGAACATATTCAATGTTATAGAATTACGGGAGTTTTAACAATTTCAAAGCAAAAATGCTCCCTCACGGAGTCAGACGTGTAGGAGTAAGGCCAGCCTGTGTTTTTTGACCAATGTAACACAAAGACAACCTGAAGATTTAAAATTCAGGCAGCAGAAATATAACCCTAAGTGAATCAACACCAAAACTATTTGAAGGATTCAGTTTCTTGAAGAGCCAAAATAATTTACAGGATTTTTGGGGGGGGGGATAGAAGGAGGGAGGATCCTCATAGAAGGTTAAAAACACCATGTAGGATTTTCACTTATCGGCTTCAGAACTATGTATTCAACAGTGAGTATCAGGGCTGGATGATTTATATAGGTCGGAAATCCCATTAAGGCAGACATCACATATTACAAAATTCCCTTGTAGATATGGATCAGCAAACGACAAGAACACCGGTAAATCATCAACAGACCATAGAAAAAGGGAAGGATTAAACTCATCCATCAGTAAGTAGTACATCTGCAACAAATCTAGAGGAAGGAAAAATAAAAGGGAGGGAAAGATAAACATTTTTATCATCTTGTACTTGTTTCCTCATTTATTGCTGAGCGCATGAAGGGCAAGTATCAGTACAATATCACAGCTGGAAGTAGAAAGGAATGACAAAGCAAAGGGCAACCTTTTCTTCTTTTTGAAATGGATCTCAGGCTTGTCAGGGAACTTGGGTTGTGATTCTTAGGGAACTTGGGATGTGTCTGGTGATGCCAACTTCCCTGTGCAGCCCCAGAGTGCTCAGTAGGGAGTCAGGGGTTTGAGCTCAGCCTGCTGCTGTGCATTCACATGATCTCTATTCATTCTGGGGTCTGTCAGTGTTATGGCCAGAGGACTTTGTCTTGTCTGAATTATTTTGTACCATACGTCCTCAACAGCATCCATCTCTCAGTAGCAAAGTCAACACCAGCATCTTCTTATGTTTATTGCCTCGCACACCACTCACCAACCTGGGTACAGAGAGCACAGGGCTGCAACTCTCTCCAGGGCTGAACCATGACAGAGAGCCTCCTAGATTCCTCTCTGATGAAAGCATCACTCCTGCTGTTGGCTCCGTGATGGTGCAGCCAGCACCTGAGCTTAATGGTCTTTTCCAGCACCTAGTGTCATATTTGCTGCTAGACCAGGTCCTTACAGTAACAGACCAAAGGCTGTTATAACTAGAAGAGAAAAATTATGCTACTGGATTGCAAGAGGATGAATGTGGCTGCAGAGGACACTCCTTCCCCGTGCAGGTAACTATTGCAGGGGCTTGAGTGCTGCCTTTTGTTACCCGTGCATGGAGATGGTTTCCCTAAACAGAGAGGACTAAGTGAAGATGTGTGCAGCAACACCGAATGTAATTTCATTAATCTGTCCTCTTATAAAATCCAATACAACTCATTTGTCTCAGAGTATATCTTCATAGACATCTTTACCACTCCAATAATGTTGCCCTTCTTGCTTACCATGAAACCCCTCTTTACTAGGACTTCATGTTATGTTTTTTTTTTTTCCCCTTCACTAAGCATCACCTCATAAGTATGGCAGCATATTGCAGAGTGTTCTTTTAAATAACTAGACCTGTAGCCACCCCAGTAAATGAACTAGGGATTCTTTATGGTGCAAATTATTATTTTCATTGTGTTTTTCCAATTACTTTGTAATTCGCAAGGTTCAGTAGCTCACAATGGGTCTCCCAGCCATTACTGCAAATTTGCACAGTTCTGCTTTAGGTAAAATAACAGGATAGAAAACTCCAGTCAGAAAAGTAGCTACTTCACTTTCTCCCAAGCCTCCCTTCCCTTTGACTTTCTCTTGCCTCTCTGAAGGATATGTGTGCTCTTTTTTCTTCTCTTCCTACAAGGAACAAGTTTTCAGATACTGCTGTTGGATAGTTCAGGGAACTTGATGGAAAACCAAAGTGAGATGGGACTGGAAATACCTTCTTTCTGATTGCTGAGAGTCCTTTCCAGCTACTGGTAGGAGGAACAGCCCTGCAGCTTCTCATGGGTCTTTGAGAAACAGCAGCCTTTAGTGTTGCTGCCTCCAGTAGGAGAGGAGCCTGACATCTTAATGGTGCTGGATTTATCAGAGAGAAGCTGGGATAATGTGCTTCAATTCTTTCTGGGAAACTGAATGTCTAGGAGAAACAAGAAGCCTGTTCATCTTTTTCTTTCTCTTCTTTCTTCCCTGTGCTCCCTATTGCCTCTCCCCCCTGCCCTCTCCTTTCTTTTCAGTCTCCTCCTCTGAGCTGTGTGTGCTGCCTGAAGGAGCTGTCTGAATGCTCCTCCTGCTGCTCCTGCACTGATTGTTAACAACAACAAGTAGAGAGATCATCAGGAGGCACTTTATTTGCCAGAGGTAGATTACCCTGATGTAGCAAGGAAGCAAAAGTTTATTTGGAGGAGCAAACACTCTTTATTTGGAGTCCTCCAAACAGGAGGAGCCAACAGTCCTCCTTATCTGGAGGAGCAAACAACTTTTACAAACAAGCTCAGGTTTGCTGATTCCTATAGAAAAAGGAGTGAACTCCCATGAGACCCTTTTCCCATACACAAACACTGTGGTCTTTTAAGAGTTCAGGTCTGAAGTACAGATTTGGGCTTTGCTTCTCTAGAGTCTGTGTGTGTCTGCCCATCCTCCTACTCTCTTCTAATAGCTTCTGACACTGTCAGCTGATTTCAGCCACATTTGATTGAAGGATAGGGGCTCAAAGTTATGGTTCCTATAAGATTCACAGTGATGGACAGTGAAAACTCTCCTCCTGCCTAAGGTGAGGGGAAAATGGCATAGAGCCAGTTCTCAGTTGATGCTGGAAAATCTGGGTGGACTTTGTTAGTGCCCCAGGCATGGGGGGAAGCTTCCTCTGACCTTGGAGAATTCGGTAAACATTTACAGACTTTGGAAACTTGACCAGAAACTGCTGATGAACCAGAATAAAAGCAGGGGAAGCTGAGTAAACATAAAACAACTGTGTTAAGTGTCAGATTCTGAAGGGCTGTAAAATCTATTTTGGAAAGTTTAGCTGCAAGTTTAAGCATTTAAAATAGTTTTAAGTAACTCAGCTTATTTTTCAGGTGTTTCAAAGCAGCCTTGTAAAGAGCAGAAGGATTGTTCAAATTGCTAAAAATCTCTAGGACATAAGGCACTGACTGTCTCCTGTGCCAACTTTGGAACTTACCATTAACATCACAGCACTAAGCTGCTTTCCAGCCTGAAGGAGAAGGTACAGGTTCACCTATGGCTGATGGTTAACACAACAGTGAGTTGGCTGCTGGTCTCTAGAGAAGTCCATGTGATATGGGATAAGGGCTCTGTAACCTCTATCTCTCTCTATATATAAACAAAATTCTGAGCCAAGAATGAAGCTCACCTGATAACCTTATTTTTAACTCTTAGATTTTCAGTTGTCTTCACTCATTCTCCACTCCATAGAGAGGGGTATGTGTATTTACAAGAAAACCCTATGTCTCAATCAAAACAGCTCAGCTACTGGTAGTAAACAGCTGTACTCAAGGGATGTTATGATTACTTACTACGGGCTCATTGATAATTAAATTTTTGTATAATAATAATAATTAGAGGCAATGAATCCCTTTTTGGTATAGTGACCACTAACAATTGCACGTTATAGGATATGAACAGTTGTTCATATTACATGAAGCTGAATTGGAATACCTCTTCTGATGAATCACATTTATTTTAAGATAAGTCAGTTTTTCACTCAGCAATTTAACTAATTATCTTAAACATATGCCCCATACTGTCACCCCAAGAGGTTAAATCCTCACTCCTACTTACTTTTCCTTCAGGGAATGTCAGCACTGAGATGCAATGTTTCTTTAGAATCCATTCCTGAGCTAGCTGCTTAAATCCTCCTGCATACTTGGAATCTGTGATATTTGTTTTTAAAGGCCAGATCCTGAAAATTGATGGCATTTCTAGGGGGGGGGGCATGTCTGAAAGGAAGCAGCTATCTTGTTGGGTGCTGTCCCAATGTCTAGCTCAATATAACACCATCAGAATTCTTAGGGCTTCCTAAAGAAGTTCATCTGCCTGCTTATTATGATTCTAATTAATTTGAGCAGCTTTCCTGGCAGATTCAAATGCTGTACAGACATAAGATAACTCACATGTGCCTGCACAGGGCTGCGTGTAACAGCTCAGTGGGTGCTGTTGTCTTAGAGGAATCAGGATGTATCCCTTTGGCAGCACAGACCACCTCAGTGTACAGTTGGCAGCCTGGAGACAATATATGGAAGCAGAGGTTGCTTGTGTCATGCAACTACCTCTCTGCTGAAAAGGAATTCAAACATGATGGTAGTGCCCCCAAGATGAGGGCCAAGCCATTATTGAAAAGACAGTCAAGTCATCATCTGTGTGTTGGCTGTAGCAGTATTTGGTTACAAGGAAATAAAAATATGCTGTCTTGAACATAATACTAAATCTAATCTTATTACAATTATTCTGTAGATTAAGGTTTTCAAGTCTGGTGCTATCATTCTCTTTTCTTCCTACATGGAAGCCCTGAGATAAAAAAAATTATCCTGATGTGGAAAACGTACCATGATGTTCAACACACTATATTCAAATGATTCCTTACCCTTTCAGTAAAAATGGTAGTTTACTGAACATACCATATTCGTTCTATTCTTCATTTTATCACTGACAGCCAGATAATAGAAGTGTTCTGGGACAGTCACAGTGTTTCTGAAGATGATGTATGAGAAAGCAAATGAACAGCCAGATTCCTTCATGACAGCTCTATTCTGCTGGACCAAGAGGAAGAAATAAACTGCCTGGTGAAGGGTACTGGCCAGAAAGGCTATTTAAAAGTATCAGTGCTCAGTGTTAAGCACATCTGCCAAAATCAGGCATTTTCTAGTAATCTTGGAAGAGGGAGAATTACTGCTCAGCACCATCCTCTGTTTGAAGGGTTGGATCTGTTCAGGACCAAAGTGGCATGACCACAAACCATGCCACGTTTGTTTTTATGAGTTATCTGAGCACAGGCAGTTCTTTAGTGAAAGAACTGCTTTTCAGCTCTTTATCTCAAGCCTAATTTTCAAAATTTGCCTGTTCTTTAAGGAAATTACTGCTGGCATACCTATCAGGTGTGTCTGTCTTCTAGCTATGAGCTAGCCTGTAACAGTTTAGATTAAAGAGCCTTTGCATGTGCTCTCTTTTAAGCATTAAGGATACCAAATCCAGAGCTCAGCAGTGAAAGGTAAGGAAGTATGGGACATCTTAATTCTGTAAGATCAAGACAGATGATGTAGTGCTGGAAAAGTGTTCCTGGGTGTCTGTTCAAGGGATGAAAACTGACAATGTGGCTGTCCCCTGCTCCTAGAAAGTGTTCCTGTGCATATGGCACAGAGCTGCTCTGCAGTCCGTAGCTTATTAAGTGGCCATGGGTTATTGAGGCAAGATTTCCAGACAGTTTTGCAATTCAGGATTGTTAAATTTGATTCTTTTGTCTTCACACCGATTAATGGTGCTCTGACAACATATGTGGGTGTGTAAGGAAATGAGGGTTCATAAAGGAGATTGAGATGCAGGTATTTAATTTTACAACTACATACTTTTTTCTCAGGTTAGAAATTCTCTTGCCTTCACACATACTGGGGAATGTTTTCAGCTGGTGTGAACTGTACTTCCTTTAACTTAAATGGAATTGTAAGGGTTTCTACTGGTAAAGAAAGCATCTGCCCATGGCATTTACATCATGACTTTTTTTTTTTATATTACGCCTAGTTAAACTGGCTGATTTTTGAAGTTGCCAGAATGATTTAAGACTCCAAGTCTGAGTGGGAAAGGTTGGGACTGAGGCTCCCTGGTGCCTTGGGCCCAATGAGTATTGAGGTGGTTGGAGGTAAGGGCAGGTGGTTAACTCAGATCACGGTGCTTCACCAGGTCCCCTGCCTGCTACTAATAACCTCCTGAAAAGCCCTGATGTTTTTCTTCATAATTCCACAATTCTGTAGCTTTCACTCTAGGTTATTTTGGAAAATGGTTGCTGAATATTTTAAGTTGTTCTGAAAACTGTACTCAAGATATCCAAATACACTAGCCTGAAACAGCTGGTGTGTAGAAGGGCTGGGATTAGAAAATGTTGTTAGAGTTGTCTCTGGAAAGGATGCTGGAAGCTCTAAGACAGTAGTTGAAAAAGTTTGGAAAGGTTACAGTGCTACAAAGGAATATGGGTAGGCAGAGGAACTTCCTCTTGCCACTGCCCTGCCCTGTTTGTGCCTGCAGGCAGCTGAGCCTATGCCTTTCAGTCAATGCCAGCTCCAGATGTGGGATGAGACCAGGCAACATGTCTACATCCTATTAACCAGACCAGAGGGGTTCTACTGGGACTTGAATATGGTCAACAGGTCATGCTGTGTTTGTGATTAATGCTAGTTTTGTTGCAAAAAGCAAAACCATCATGACTCAGTTTGGGTAATGCCTTGCAAACCTCAAATTGTAGATGAAATCCATGGTGAAAAGCAAGTTAAAGCTGCACTGGTGTTTATTCTGTGTCCTAGAAACTGTTAAACCCCTTTCATGGAGTGACAGGAGGTTAGTGCATCTGCAGAGAGACATTGCCCCTGGTTTAGCAATACATCAGTTGATGCAAAAGACTAAAGGTTTTCTCTATACATTTCAACCAAGTTGGAAGTTAGGATATCTAATCTGGAAAGCTGGAACAACTGTTTTAATAGCTCTAAGGCAAGGATCAAAAGTCAAAACCTCTATCTTTATGAAGTTCCCAGACAAGATGAGGAAGCCACATTCCACAGTGCCAAGAAACAAAGGGGGAGGACAGCAGAGCTTGGAGTACAGGAATGTAAAGTTTGGGCCTCAGCTGCCAGAGGCATTGAGTGCCTTCACATGTCACTGTTTTGTTCAAGAAAGAGAAATGAGGAGACTTTGAGGTTTTTCTTCTAGTAAATGATAAGGAAATATGTTCCTAATGCATCCAAACTAACCCTGATGCTTTGCTTATATGGAGTGTGTGCAATTACAGTTTTTTACCATAAGATCCAAAGCAGGCTCTTCAATGTTTGATGACCTATTCTGAGCTGTCTTCTTGGACTTCCCATCTCACCTATGCTTAGGTATAGATTTCCACTCATTTGTGAATTCAGTTCAAAATTTACCCAATCTATAGAAATCAGATATTCAGTAAATTTTGACTCTCTTGGGCTTTTTTAAAAAAAATTGTTTTTATTTGGAGACTTCCCACTCAAACAAATTTCTGTTAACACTTGGGAAGGGGATGTGAACACTGCTGACTGCACATATTTCACATAGGTCCTAACTGTTGGTACCACCCAAGGTTCTTTTCAAATCTATAAAGTAGGTTTGTATTGTACCTCCTAGGTAATCAGTGCATCTCAGTGCCCTAAAAGAAGCACCTGTTGTAAGACTGCTTATTGCAGTATGAACGACCACTCTATGAAAAGGGTGTAGTTTTTTCCTACTGAACTGGGTCATTTTTCCTTGTCATGTGTAATCCTTTATTATACCAGCAGATTATTAAACAGAGAGAATTTAATTTTCCATACATAATGAAAACAAGCACTCACAACAAGTCACGATTGCTCTTTTGAAAGTAAATATTTATTTTTTCAATGCATACATTTTTTTTCTTCTTTCAAAGACACAGAACTAATTATTCCTTGAACAGAAAACAAAATTATAGCAGCACTGTCATGGTGTACTTGTAAAATGCATATGTAATTGCAACAAGGGAGGAGGAAAATGTAAAATTCATTAGGAAGAGGCAATATTTTATGAAACTCCTGTAAAAAAGGAGATTCCACATATAGGATGTATTCTTGCAGAAACCTAGTCCAGGAAGCTAGCTTTTGGGACACCCACCCCATGACTTAGAACAGCCTTTTCAAACACTGCAATGGACATTTCCTCTTGGATATAAATGAATTATTGAGGATTCATTGACATAGTCTTTACAGTCACCACAATACATGCAAGTTTTAAAGTGCCTACATCTTAGGATGCTATATAAGCAGAGATAGAGTGATATAGCTCACTGTATTTGCAGAAGTGTCTTGTGAAATGTAATATGGATGTCTGAAAGAAATATTCTTACTTGAGGAAAAAAGTGACTCCAATGTGTGCCATAAATTTTGTTAACAGAATTTTAAATAGGCATACTGGTTATAAATTTCAAGTCCCCTCTCTTGATCAGCAACTAAATCTTCCTTTCTTTTCAGTAAAGGCATGTTAAAAATACTCCATTCCAACACTAATCTGACATCCTGATTCCTGCTCTTGCACTTACATGACTGGATAATTTTCAAGGTCATTGTCAGTTGGTATTTTGGTTTTCCTTGTTCTTTATTAGTGTTGTAAGGAAGGCAGAGTGTCAGTGTAAACCAGCCTGACACCTGGGTGTCTGCATTCAGAAATCTTATGAGACATTTACTTCTTTTTTTCATGAAGGCACAGAGAAGATGTTACCAAAACTTCTAGGAGCTGTCTTCAAAGATAGGCAAAGACCTCGATAAGCTTGAGGAACAGGCTAACAGGAAACTCATGATCTTCAGTGAGGACAAACACAGCAAGTTGTGCCTCTAGGATGCATCAGCATTAGAGGCTGTTGGCAGCTCTGCAGAAAGGACCTGAGGGTTCTGATGGACTGTAAGTCCAATGTGAGCAGTGTGTTTGAGGTGATGAAGGCTGCCAGTGTGTTGGGCTCTTTGGGTAAGAGTGTAGCCAACAAATCAGTGTTTACCCTCAGCTCAGCACTTGAAAGGTTATGTTCACAGTTGGAAAACTGTGGTTTTGGTGTTCCTCAATGCCAGAGAGAGGGCAAGAAGTAGGAGCAAGTCCAGCAGGTGGTCAAAGGGATATTCAGGAGACTGCAGCATTTGGTGTATCAGGAGAGGCTACGAGTGCTGGGTTTGTTTAACCTGGAGAAGGTAAACAAAGGGAGCATCTAATTGCTGTCTTCCACTAATGACAAAGGATAGTACAGAGGATAGAGTCAGACTCTCTGCAGCAGTGTACTGCAAAGTAAAGAGGAAGAAGATGCATTGCAGCAAGTAAAATTCCATCCTTCAGTATGTGGGGAAAAAAAATCATCATCATAATAAGGGATTTGCAGCACAGGAACAGATCTGGAGAGGCTTTGGGCTCTCCATTCTTGAAATTTGTCAGAACTGAGCTAGCCAAGACTGTCACTAACTTTCCTTAGCATCAAAGTTGTCCATGCTTTGAACAGATGGCTGGACTGGAGGCTTTCAGAAATCTCTTCTTACCTCAGTTATTCTCTGATTTTATTTCAGAAATTTGCTAGTACCTGTGAACTATGATCCTACTGTGAAAAAATGGCTGTTAGTATGGCAGTCAGCCCTCCAGAAAATATGTTCCATGTGAGTATTTATAGTCCTGCCTGCTACTTGCAGTGAGAACAAAAAGTTCTCACTCTCCCATAAGCTCCATACAGCTGTCAGCAGGGTGGTGAAAGCCTTTCCTTGCATCACCTACAGCACCACTCTGAGGATGTTTATTGGCTCCATCTCTACAGGCCCTGTGATATCTATGGATTTCTAAGTGTCTGAATGGATCTAATTTTAAAGGAGAACTGTCTCTTCCAGGCAGTGCTGGTATCTGTGGGTGAGTTTGGTTGGCTTTCAGATCTTGTCTTGATTTCAGGAACAAGAATAAAAAGAGGGGAAAAAAAAGTCATCCCCCATCTGCTGTCCCCATTTGGCTCCTCCTGTCCTGAGGGACACACATGTGTCTCGTGTGCTGGGGCCTCTCAGACAGCAATATCCAAGTGGTTGCCTGGGCTCTGAACGCCAGAAGATTTGGGGTGAACATGCACTCCCTGCCAGCAGCCCCTTCCCAATGATTCTGGTATTCAGACTGGAGCAGGTATCCTAAATGCCTGAGGCAGCTTGTGTTTTGGGGAGCTGGCTCAGCCAGCTACAGCCTGTTAGCCTTTGGGGTGAAATAAAAGGGAATTGTTTAGACACTGAAGGCTTCCTGCAGGTGTACCTGGGATTTCCCTGATTATGCTTCTGTACAGAGTAGCAAGAATTTCTCAGGGTGGTTTGATTTCAGTGAGAATGACTTTTTCTCCTGCCAGCATCTCTAGCTTAGCTATATTCTATCTAATGAAATTGCCTATTTGGTGTTGGGTTTCTAATCTAAAGTGAGTCCTATAGATTAAGAGTTGTTGCTGCTTTATTATTGAAATGAGAGTCATGGGATCAACTTAACTGTTCCTTGCTTCATTATTTGCTTAAGACAATAGAGTCATCGGTGCAAATTCTATTGCTTTGTGGGTATTTTTAGCTTAATTATCATAGATATTAGCAACAATCAACAAAGATTTCCTAGGTGCATGCACTTGTTCCTTGGAACACTAGCTTTTTAGAGGCTTTATCTTTTAATTTGCCTCCCCTTTCTCAGTCAGGTCAGCTTCATCTCAGAAAAAAGCAACCAAAAAACCCCAATCATACTTATTTTACAAAAATATCAATGCTTTCCAGGTAGTTTTTTTAAGAATTAGAGGGAGAATGATGGTTGTGCCTTTCGTTATACATGTAGCTAAAGATTCTGGCAATCGAGCCTGTGTAGGTATGGTGAAGACTTCAGGTTTTGGGGTCTTTCTAAGGAGCTATTTAAAATAGTTCAGAAAAAATAAAAAGCTTGCTTTGAAATGGGCCTTCCTAGTCCCAGCTATAACTTTTATTTTGCAACATATCAAAAGCTAAAAACAGAGACATCCTCCAGCTGGCTTAGAGCAGGGGGAGTCAGAGGAGCCAGAGGAAAGCTCCAATTGTCCACTGAGTACATGGAATTAAGAACCCTGGCATGAGTTCCTGCAAGGTTTGCTGAACAACTTTCTGCAGAATATGTAAACAAAAGTCTGTCTGATCAGGTGGAACATAGCTGGATACCTCAGTAGAACAAAGAAATCAAACTGCAATTTTTATGCTGCCTACCTTACATTTGAAATGTATTAGGAAAAAGATATTAAGAAATGTTAATAAGAGAAACTAGGCAATTTCTTAGATTTGAAGTACTGAAAACCAATTTCAATACCTAGTTTAATACAACATAAACATACTTATCTTCCAGTCAAATTTTACCAACCATTTAGATTACTTCTATGTACTTTAAACATAATCACTGGAAATCTCTTAGAATTCTTTCAAAGTTCCTTGCCCTCAAGATAATATGCTAAGAAAAAAAAAATTAAAAATTTTGAAGGTAGGCAAAATTATCCTTACAGTGTCATTGTTCCCAGGCAAAGGCTCCAGTCAAGCACTCAGCTTCCCTCCACTACCTTTCACTGCTCATTTGCACATTTCTCCATAATTTTGCCTGCAGTACAGAGTGTTTCTTCTGGAAAATAACAACAGCCAAGATTTAATAAGGAGATTTAGCTTTTCCTTTGGTAAAACGGTGGCTGTAATGGAGTTTTTTTGCCTGTGTGTTCCCAACGGTGCAGGCAGAAACTCCAATATATTTTCTTCTTTAGAATTATTTGACCAGCTAAAACTTCAAGCCAAGGATTTTTTTATTGGAAAAGTGCAAATATTTTTTCTCAATCTTAGAACAAAAGGATATACATATACCTGTAGGCGGTATGGAAATGAGTGTTTGCTACTGTATAGCTGTGGGAAATAACTATCTTCCAAATGATTGTTATTTTTTTTCTATGCCAGTCTAAACAAATCACAATTCTGGGAGATGCTAGAAAAACTTTTCAAGCAGAATCTTTCACATAGACAGTGGCTGCTGCACAAAATAACTGCAAATGAGAAAATGGAAAAAATACATATGTTAGTAAACATTGCCTCATCTTGCCAAGACCTCAGGAAGCTGGTACCCACCCTACCTGAGACAGCTGGTAGCTTCCAAACCTTCTGCCAATGAAATCCACAGGCTATTCATATCTCCTGAAGGCTGTTTCTTTGCTGTACTGGGCATGGACATTGCCCTAGAGCAGAAGCATTTATTGTGTCTCCATTGTGCATCTCTCTTTACTTCAGTCTTTTTGCTGTAGCTATGACTTTCCTTCTGAAAATAAGCTCTCTGCAACTTATTAACCTGTCTTCCATAATTTGAAGAGAGATTTTTCAACTAGACTCTGTGAGGCTGTCTAAAAGGAACACTCCAGCAGTAAGAATTTTTGGGACCAATACTAAATCATTCACGTCTTGGTTGAATTAACATTGATTAAGGAGGTAACAGAAACCAAGGACTTTCTCTTACAGCCATAATTGAAACTGTATTACATTCACTTTTTGGATAAAAATCTTTGCTTTTTGAGTAAATACTCCTGTGTAAGAACCTGTCATTCAATTAGGAAGTAATTTGCTTAGAGCTCTAACTTCAATCCAGAGCCTGAATTTAAAATGGATATTTTCTGTACTGTCCATTTGATTTTACCTGCTACAAGTACAGACCCCTCAGGTGTCCTTTCTAAACTCTAGTTAGCTTCTTTCTTACAGTTCCTGCCAGTAAAGTCAGCAGTTTCCTCATGATGATGTTTTTAATACCACATTTTTATACAGCACATAGATTAGGACGGTACAATACGTTTGTGCTCCTATGCCACATTTGGCATGGATTTTTTCCTTCCCTTCCTCTGCGTATGAATTTTGTGAACAAAAAGGCGCCTGCAGCAGGAACTTGAAGATGTCCCACATGGCCAGAAATAACTGAGGCAGAAGTCAGTAGCCCAGAGAGATCACACAAGCTGAGTGCTAACATGACTGGCTCCACTGGAGGAATGGGATAACTGGGGAAAAATAGATTTTGGCTCTTGTTAGCAATGCCTTTCTGCAGAGCCCCCTCCGCTCTTACTTACCCCCCAGTCTTCTCTGGTTGTGTTGGGATAGCTGATTTTACATGTAGCTCATTGATAGAGTAGGGGAAGATGATGCCTACTGCTGCTATGGGTGTAGGTGGTGTAAGATTATAGTATGGCAGAGCTGGGGGGGGAAGGCAGATATGCTCACTGTCCATTAGCCAAGCACACCTTGTACCTGATGAGAGGAACTACTGCATGACTCCTGCCTGAGCTAAGGAAAACTGAGCTGTCCTTCTAGTCCAGACAGGTGGGAAGAATGTTTGGAACTGTTGTTCAGCTAAGGAATATTTTAGAAAGCAATTGCTGTCTGTCTACTATCTGGGGAGGGAGAGAAGCAATAGATTCTGGTAATAATGTAATGACCACAGCTTCAAGTCACAAGTTTTCATCCAAACATTGATTCAGCTGAGAAAAACATTAGGGAATGTTTAACATGGCAATAATGCTAATTACAGCGTCTTCAATATTTGAGTGAAGCCATTGGCTGTCCTGCTTTTCTCCCTTAGCAGCATCACCACCAAGATGATCTCTGCTCTCCCAGCTTTCCTGCCGTGAGAACCTCTGTGTCCTCAGTGATCCATGGGTGGATCTGTGTTCTACTGGACAGTAGTTTTGCTGTTGTGATTTATCTTTCCTAGACCAGTACCAATCACTACAGTCTCAAGGCTGCTTCTGTGAGGAGAAATGACTTGGCCTTTGGTATCATAAATATACTTGCTCACTGGAACTGGTTTATTATCGCATAAAATCTTTCATCCTCTTAATGAAGAGAGCATGAAGCATATCAAGCTGGCAGTAATTGGTGTAAGAAAGCTGGAACCTGCAATCTGGCCTAGGGAATGTTCTAGCCTACTTAATTTTCAGAACTATCATTGTAAAAAATATTTATGAGTAGGTGGGATTTTCCTACTGTTTAAGTCTAAGGAGTTGTTGGCTGGTACAGGCTTACCCATTTGTTTTCAAATAATTATTCATCATGGGCAAAGTGGGATGGCTTTCTCAAAGGTGTGTAGAAACATCCTTTGCTTGGGACTGCAGAGAAAGACAAGGAAAAAAGAGCATGTTTGGTTTTGTTGTGTTTGACTCATGAATTTCTTACAGATTGACTGTGCTTTGATGAAGGGAAGGTGAATTTAAATGCAAGGCAGCAGAGAAATCTACTGAGAGAAAGACAGAAGAGTCCAAAGCAGTCACAGGAAGTGGAATAACTGTTGGTGTGAATGTGAAGAGGAAATGCATGTGAGGCTTAATGACATCTTGCCTTTTCTTTGGAAAAGTCATTTTCAGTCACCAGCAAGTGGCTGGAAGTAGGTACAAGAATGCAGCCTGGTGCCTCTACTAATCAGGAGAGACAAATTCCAAAGATTCAACACTGAGGAGTCCTTCAAAGGGTTCAGAGTGGACTCAGCTACTCCAGTGCCTGCTGCACTGCTTCTGACCTTACAGATTGGTTTTGACAGAGGTTTAGTCTGTGGAGAAAGGCTTGGGTCTTCTCAGGGTGGTGTGAATTTTTTCCAAGTTTTGAAAAACAAAAGAAATATCTCTTGACAAGAGGATGGAGAAACCCAAATGTTTCTCTAAGTTTTTTTATTGAGACCCTTATGCCAGTGCCCACTGCCAGCATCCTGGTGCTTGTCTTTCCTCATACTCACAGTTGCTTCCTGCACGTCAGTGACAACCTGTGCATGCTGCTGACTGCCACTCTCCTGCGTCCTCTCCATCCAGTGTCCATCAGCAGCTATTTACATATTGCAGAAAAATTATTCTTACAAGAATTACTTCAGGATCAGATCAGTACACTGTTATCTATAAAACTGTAGATTTAATACTTTACTCCTGTAGGAGGTCTGGTTCCCTGGCCTGAGCTGTTCAGATGCTTCATGATAAAAACCAGTGATTTTACTGTAGTGGAAAAGTACAATGGCAGCCATATCAGAACTATTCAAAGTGACAAAGAGCTGTAGTTCATTCCAAATTTTCTATTTCAGATCATAAAACACAAGTGAAGAAATGCTTTCTCAAGTGATCACTCAGTTTCTGTTGCTTATCTTTAATATTAAGGACCTTTTTTGCCATGCTTAGTAATGTTGAATGATGTGCTGCTATTCCATGCAACTGGATAAGCCACAACAGATTCAAGGACGTAGTGTAAGCTGAAAAGTGGAGGAAAAGAGCTGAGCCAACTGGTAGTTTACAGATCCACCTTATGATTATTAATACCTGGCTCTCCTACTTTTTAGAGGAATCAGTTCTGTTTTTCCCTCCTGAGGGAGAAAGAAAACTCCAGTTGACTGTTAGTGTGGATTGGTCAAACTGCAAAGAAAGGAAAATTGTGTAAGGGTCCATAAGAGCAAAAGCAGCTCTCATTCTGCATCTTAATAGCAGCATAAATCGAGCAGCACTTCAGCAGATTACAGGGTCACATCTCCCATTACCAGGGAGCCATGGAGTGTGCAGAAGGCAGAGTACATAGCTACAGATACCATGGTGCTGTCTTCTACTTCTCAAAATACTTCTCCCAAGGTTAAATAAAACGCTGAGGTGCTTTGGCTGTGCTTTTTCTATCTGCTTTCATTGCTTTTTTTTTTTATTATTATTTTAAATTTAAAAAAAAAATTAAAAATAGCAGTGGAATATGCTGAGCTGCAAGTGCTGTTACTTGCTGCATTCTCCTCATCCCTGGAGTTATATGCTCATTTCCAGCTTGTAAAAATAGCTTGTTTATTCCATTTCTAAGTCCTGCATGAGATAGTTCTTATTTTCCCTGTGCTGGCTCCCTGTAGTTTCATCACATCTGGCTTCTCTCCTATGTACTCTGCCTCAGCTATGGAGTTCTCCTTCTCTAGAAAATTGCAGAGCAATCCTCTCAGAAGCAGCAAAATGATGGGCAGTGCAAAAGTCTCTTTGAACTAAATTAAATACAAGCCTCGTTATTAAGTTCAGAGAAATCATGATAGTGCCTTAACATATGGAGAATTCAGAAGACCATTTCTTTCTCTGGTTGTCTCCAGCCAGTCAAAATAGAAGGTCATATGCTCTCTTCTCTCACCTCCCCACTCCAGCTCCCTGTGCTTTCTGCAGGCTCTGCCAGGCTGGTTCCTCCTCCAAAGAGGCTGCAGCCTGTGCCTGCCACACCTCCGGGAGCATTTCATCAGGAATCAGCTTGGTTACCACTGCCAAAGGAGACTCACCAAAACCTGTGGACTTCAGTTGTAGCAAAGCAGTCTGTGGATGAGTGTGAAGAAAAATACACCTTCCCATAAAAAGGACAGCGAAGCCCTGGGTTATGTTGTTAAGGGGACGGTGGAATTTTTTTATAGGTTGGACAAACGTGTCTCAGGCCCACTGTGACCATAGGGGATATTGTCTTGGAGAGGAGGAGAGGGCTGGCTGCCCCGACTTGGCCATCTCCCTGCTTTACAGCTCTATAGCTGTACAGTTATTTGATTTCTAAAGGAACTGTCACTGTATCAATAGGTTTATCATCATTGCTTTACTATTTTCCATTCAGAGATTGTAAAATTGAATTATAAACCTCTTCCTAACTCCACCACTGGACTCAAATAGCTCTCTTCTCTTCTGAACCCATCCTGAACCATCTACTTTAAGTCAGATGTGTGTCGATGGATCCCTGGAGCATCTGTAGCATACATTTATGAGTGATTATCTATAATCTGGAAGGTTACAAACAGAGTAGCAACACAAATGTGACCTGCCTACTGCATTCATATCTAATACAAGACCAAGAAACGTTCCTAGCAGACTGGAAAGCTCTCTAGCCCCATTAACCTTCTCCAAGATGAATTATATACTACCTAGCCTCTATCAGAGAAGTCTGAGCCTATACAACACTGTCTCTCTTTCATCCACTTTTTAACCTTTCTCCTTTAATTCACAAAGGTCTTAATCAGGATTGATCAAAATACTGAATGAGAAACTAGCCAGCACAAGGGGTTTACTTCTGACCTAAATTATGAATTATTTCTTCACTTGTACACTGCTAGAAAATTGCATGCTTGGCTTTGACAGCCTCTATATGACACATGCAGAAATGTTTCCTGACCTAAATGTATTCCAAAATCTTCCAGCTGCTGGGCTGTCAGATATCACATTCACTTCAGTTACTTGCTATGCACAGTGCAGGACTTGCCCACACAAGGAGGATAAGTGGCACAGTTTCTCTCTGACCTGCAGGACTATCTAATGAAAATGTCACTCCTTCCACAGGACCTTTTGGAACCCTCCCCACCAGCCTCAGCAGCAGCTCCACAAGTGGACAGCATCCCAGCCAACAGTGATCTGGACAGTTAGAGACACCAAAGTGGTTACAAGCCTCAGCTTGGATATACAGTCAGGAAAAACAGACGTGTAGCTCCTGGGATTGCTTTGAATACCTCACTTTTTCTTTTTTTTCTTTTCTTTCAAGTGCCTGAAAGTGCAAGGGTTAACCTTGTTTGTCTTCAGATTCAAAGTTTCAGTCTGGATGTTATCTAACATGTTGTCTTTACTCTGGAAACCAATGCTATAGTGAACAAGATAAATGAATTTATGTTGTTTCCCAGGACTTCCCTCAACAGGAGAGGTGTCTGTGCTTCTGGTGCAGGACATACGTATTACTCATTACATGGTGCTTCATCTTGTGCTTGCTTCAATCCAGAGCTACGTTTCTTGCTCACTGTTTACTTCTCTCAGTTGTAATGAAGTCATTCAGATGGAAATCACTTGTTTGGCTCTCTGGGAAAAAGATCAGAATCCTCTAGGGAAATTTCCATCTGTTAGTAGTCTTGGAAAAAAGTGTACAGAGGAATTTCTTGCATTGTAATTTTCTAATAAACTTTTCACAAAACTCAGAGGTTGAATTTGGCCCAAGCTTTAGAAAGTATTAATGCTAGAGCTCATTATGTGCAGATTGTTTCTTTTCCCTCTAAACCAAGATGAAAAAATGAAGAAAGAGTTGAAGTTTCAGTTCTAAAAACAGATCAGCACTTTTGAGTGCTAGTGGCTCTGCTCCAAAACTTGTTATGTCTTCTCATCCTACCTGGAATGCCTTGAGACAGCTCATCCAGAGAGTTTTTGAGGAAATTTTACAAAGAATAAATGTTATGGAAACCTTATCTCATAATATACCCACAAACTATTTAAGGCTCTGTGACAGCAAAATGAAACACACTCCAGTGTGTTTAGGCTGTATTCATGGAAAGCAAAACGTATAGGAAATGTATCATCCCTCTTCAAAAGGAATTTTCCCACATCTCATGAAGTCATTGCTGCTTCAGAATTTCCCAAATGAATCCAGAGTAAAAGTGATGCCTTGCAAGGGAGTTTGACACTGTTTTCACCACATTTGACGCAAAAGCTCCTGTTTTACACAGTAAAACCCAGGAGGGAATGTGCCAGCCAAGAGAGATTAAACATTCTTTCTACTGTTTAACAAAAAGTGTTGTAAGATTGATTACAGTAAAAGCTTTCCAAAGTGACAGCATTAGGTTCCTTATTCTTTTTCCCCCTTAAGCTGTTGCATAGTTATAAAAAGTGCATTTCAGTAAAGTGCGTGGTCATTCGGTGTTCAGGAGCTGGGTAAAAGGTAAATTCATTTTCATGGGTAAAGAGCTTACCTTGTTGGTCCCTGGGAATGAGTCTCCCTGTGGAGCTGAATCTCTCACAGGAGGCTATGCTGCTGTATTGTAAATCGAAAAAAAAATTATCTTTACAATACCTTGATATTGTTTTGAGATTGGCCAGGTTTCTGCGAAACTTTCTAGTCTCTCCAGGAAGCAGTTTCATTAATGTCACAGCAATTCAGTATGGGTTATATGACTTGTGAGGAACATTTATTTGTTTGTGGCTTTTACTAGATTTTTTGCAACAACCCTAATTTAAAATCAGAACAGAGAAACTTCCCTTCTGTGATCCCAAATTTACTCATTGCATTGTGAAAATCTTCCAAATACCTCCTTGCAGATAGTCAGTCAAAGCTCTGCTGTGAGATCTGACAAATCCACCTGGCCAAGCAGACAGCCTGTCTGGGGACAACACCTTGTTTAACTGGGACAGACTGGTAAAATCAGACCCCATCTCATGTTAGAATATTTAGTGTTGTGGAAACAAATGGCACAGACTGCTCTTTTCTTTTATCTACATTTTGATTCAAGAAATTCAATGAGATTTGGTTTTTTTGTTGGGAATTCAAAGTAAAAGTCAGAAAATATAAATTAAAACAGCAGTCTGCCTCACTGAAAGGAAATCCATGACCTATAGTTCCCCACCCATCATCTGAACTGTGTGGGTTAGTGCAGTTCTGCATTCAGACAGTTAGGAATAGAATGGGGCAGCAAATAACATCTCATCAAAGTGATTGACAAGGAAATACTTGTCTCTAATACTGTTTTTATACCAGAATAGGAAGGTATTTATTAAAAAAAATTACAAGTTCAGACTCATAAAAGGAAAAGCAAATCAAAAAGATTTGAAACTTGTATGAATATCAATAATAAACAGAAATGACAAAGGTGGCTCTGAACATCCCCAAGCCTCACTCAGGAGCTGAAATGCTACCAATTTGAAAGAAATGTTCAACAAACCTCTCAGTGTGCAAATGCCATAAAAGTAATGAAATGCCCTAAAGCTGTAGGCTTTTTGAAATGCTTTCTTTTTGGGTGTATGGAGCACTATTCAATAAATTCTTCTTTACTTGAGGAGGAAATATTTTCACCTGAACCGAAGCTGAAATTTCAAAAATCCCCATGACAATTTCAAGGAATATGACCTCACATCTGTCTGTTAAAAAAAAAAGCAACCTCCCCCCAAAAACCACTAGCCAAGCTTCCCTTAAGTGTTTGTTTGTTTGTTTGGGGTTTTTTGGGGTTTTTTTTTGAGTTAATGTTTTTAATATTTCTGCCATTTTAACTAGAAAGTTTGGAAAGGACATTTCCTTGGGATTTGGATGAACAACTGCAGGTGTCTGCTGCAAATAATAGTATTTTCTCTGTTTGAATGTTAATTCTTAGGGGTAAGGTACCATGTAAAGGACAATCTTACAGCAGGCTGTGAACCTACAACAGTTCCTAGCTTCCTTGACACCTTCATTTTCTCTGCAGGAGCAGAATCTACCTAGCTGCAAATGCACAGCATCTAAGTCCAGACTCTCTATAAAACAACTGACAAAAAAATTGAAGAGTCTATTTGGTTCATCCTCCTGCTCCCAAGCACCCACTAATGATACTGGAGTTTCTTCAGCTTTTTTGTTAACAGGGATAGCTAATTTGAAAACACAAGTTTAAGCACTGGACCTCTACTATTTAAATTACCACTCTCTGTTTTCCTGATACAATCAGAGTGTTGGTTGTTTATTAATTCTTGCAATGGTAGACAGACATCTAGGATGCTTGATGGGACAGGCTATGTACTTCCCTCTTATTCCTGTTGGGTAGGTCCAACAGATTTTTTTTTATGTTTTCAGTGAGTCCACCATCATTTTTGGCTGCCTATAGACTTTCTTTTTCCTGTTATCATACTTCATACTAACCTTTGTAGCAGCAACAGGCAAGGGGCATAGTTTTTTTTTCATTTCTTTACAAAGTGCACTTCAGCTTTGATCAGCAGCTCAGGATACCTCACCTTTGATCAGGGAGATCAAAATTACCCTCTGTAGCCATGCTTTTATAAGAGTGCATCTGTCTGTGCCTGAATCTTGGCTCTTGCCAGGAAAGAGCATGAGTACTTTGCCTGAATCCCCATCCTGGCTACACATGAAGGTGTCCCCTGACAGTACCAGTGGTAATAAAGAATTTGAGGCAGTGTTAGTTTCAGGACTAAGCACAGTGGCTGTTCATTGTCCTTGCAAGGAGTTTCTGTTCCCTTCCTGAAAGCCCTACCAGGGGCCACAATCTTTCCTTCAGTGCCTACAGCACTGGTAGCACAAAGAGTGCATAGGAGTCTCTGGGCTCATTGAAGTAGTAAGTGACTGTATCTGAGTCAAAGCTGAGAATTGTTCCAAAACAAATTCCAAAACATACCATTTTAATTAGTGTGTCAGCCCTTGAATCTCCCCAGTGTACTGCCACAGCTGCCTCATCTCATTACTGTCTGATGTGTTGAGTGATACCTGTAAACTCCTGGAGAAGGAAAAATTGAGTCTTAATCTTTTCTACAATACTATCAGCTTCAGCCATCAAAGAAAGAGGAAAGCAGTTATGTTTCTGAGCACATTTTCCCAGAAAGTATGATCTAACATAGAAAGTGCTGTCTCTGATATTCTCCCCAGTAAGGAAGTTCTAATATATTTTGTGTTTGCTTTCTGGAATTTAGGTTAAAAACACAAAGGACCCTCAAGCAACAAGTGATGACTGCGGGTTTTTTTTTGGGCTGGTAATCTGCACAGTGCATCCTGGAGTCCTTCTAACCCCTCAGAACTAGAGATTCAGCAGTACCTGCTCTGCTGCCCTCTGTTCTGGGTGGTGGTGGTGGGAAGGAGCAAAGACAGCTGAAATACAGTTTTATGTCTCTTACTCATTCTACTTAAATTTATGTAACTTCAACTTTGACTGTGGTTGGGAACAGTTATTTCTCCAAATGGTATTGTTGCATTCCAATGTTTTTTGGGGTTGAGTCTCTGACCTAATTCTTCATGCAGGGCAGCTGGTACAAAGACTTCTATTGATTTCACTTGTGTAAGCTCAGGCTCTTCCTTCAGTCTATCCTGCTTTATGTGAAAAAAAACTTAATTATCCTCCCAGAGAATATGTGGTCCCCTCCTGGCTGTTATCATAGAATCATAGAATTGGCTGGGTTGGAAGGGACCTCAGAGATCATCAAGTCCAGCCCTTGACCCACTACTGCTGCAGTTACTAGACTATGGCACTGAGTGCCACATCCAGGCTCTTTTTAAATATCTCCAGGGACAGAGAATCCACTACTTCCCTGGGCAGCCCATTCCAATGTCTGATCACCCTCTCTGTAAAGAAATTCTTTCTAATGTCCAACCTAAACCTCCCCAGGCAGAGCTTAAGCCCATGGCCTCTTGTCCTGCTGATATCTGCCTGGGAAAAGAGCCCAACCCCCCCCTGGCTCCAGCCTCCTTTCAGGGAGTTGTAGAGAGCGATGAGGTCTCCCCTGAGCCTCCTCTTCTCCAGGCTGAACACCCCCAGCTCCCTCAGCCTCTCCTCACAGGACTTGTGCTGGATCCCTTCCCCAGCCTGGTTGCCCTCCTTTGGACCTGCTCCAGGACCTCAATCTCCTTCCTGAACTGAGGGGCCCAGAACTGGACCCAGGACTCGAGCTGTGGCCTCACCAGGGCTGAGTACAGGGGCAGAATCCCTTCCCTGGACCTGCTGGCCACGCTGTTCCTGATCCAGGCCAGGATGCCATTGGCCTTCTTGGCCACCTGGGCACACTGCTGGCTCCTGTTCAGCTTCCTGTCAATCCAGACTCCCAGGTCCCTTTCTGCCTGGCTGCTCTCAGCCACTCTGTGCCCAGCCTGGAGCTCCCCATGGGGTTGTTGTGCCCAAAGTGCAGGACCCGGCACTTGGCCGTGTTGAACCTCATCCCATTGGAATCAGCCCAGCTCTCCAGTTGTACTGTTATACAGTTGTACTGTTATACAGTTGTACTGTTATACAGTTGTACTGTTATACAGTTGTACTGTGTTACTTGGGGAGAGGGGGGCAGGGTCAGTGGGGCTGGGAGCAAGCACAGCTGAACCTGCTCAGGGCCAAATCTGCTTTGCTGGAAGTAAAGGGAGGGAGCACATGAGCAATATTGAACTCATGTGGGGCTTCTGAGGAGGGAAGTCAAGTAAGTCAGCTTCTGCAGTGAACCCTGAAAGACTTTTTACCCAGATGTAGTAGGTAAATTCTTATTGTTTAAGGTTATATAGGTCTATTTTATGGAAGGAAAGTGGATGGAAGCTTAGCTCATTGTCATGTATCCTGGTGTGAGAATTCTGGCAAGGTGGTTGTAATGGCTGGGTGCACAAAAGCCAGACTATATGATGTGCTCTCAGGCATTTTTTCTGACTTTACGTTCTCAACCCTTGCTGCTAGAGACTGTCTTCATGCTTCTGAGAGCTGCTGTGTGCTCTTTGCGCTTGTGCACTGTGGTCTGTGTTGTCCCACCCGTGCTATGGCAAACTGTGTTTGCAAAATAAATTTTTTTGTGTTTTTTTTTCTGTAAATGTCACTTTCCTGTTTTACTGCTAATTGAAAAAGAGATTTACACTTGAATATTTCCATCATCAGTTCTCTGCAGATGAATCCAAGCTGCACAGTCAATGTACAACTGCCAAGGTATTTATCTGCTTCTCATTGGAGCTTTGGCAGGGTTTCCTTTGTGATATTCCAGTGAAGCAAAGAACACATGTAATTCTGTTTCAGTCCAGCAAAGTCTATCAGTTGCATACTTCCACAGATTTTCCTTAAGGGTGCAAGCAGTGCCTGGTTCCCTATGGAGTTGGTCTGGGTCCAGGACAGAATCCCTGTGGTGGTTTTAAAATGCTTTCTGTAAATTCTTGCCTTATGTGATTGCAAAGTCTTGCTGTCTCTGTTAGAGTGTAATTCTGCTTCGGAGGCAGAGTAGTCCTTCCTATGCACTTGATTCTAACCCTGTGGCACACCTCTGGATCTGAAAAGTGCTTGGAGTTCATCTGGCTGAAAAAATAAACTGCTGGAAGAAGTGACCACTTCTAAATCCCTGTCTTTAATCTGTTGCCCAGTTTGGTCTGTGTGCATGTGAAGAAGCAGCAGGAGAGCAGTGTGCGGGAGGAACGGTTTCTAAGCAAGGCTGTCAGCAAAAGAACCTCTCAGAAAATTGTAGCTTAGCTGCAGTAGATTCAGTTCTAAATATATGGAAGGTAAAGTAGGATTTTTTTTTTCTTTTCTTTTTAGATCTGTTTCTAAGCCTTCGGAGAGCATAGACACTTGACACACAATAGTGATGGAGAAAGAGAAGGCTCTAGGCTTGCAGGAAGATTGTCAGCAGAATCTCTTAATAATACTGCCTGCAAGGTATTGTGGCATATTGACAAGTTGGTGTTCCTGTGTTGCATTTTAGTGTTTCTTTTAGATATATGAAGATTTTCGCTCTAAATATGGATATAGGGTATATTTGTGAAAAATTAATTACTGAGTGTCTAATTTCAGACACAAGAGTGCTGAGTTTTCTGAAGATCCTTAGAGACTTAACCCATGGGTTTCCTATTAAACTGTTTTAAATTTTTTACTGTGATTGTCTTCCTCTGTGGTGAAACACTATTGTTTCAGGTTTTATGTTGTCATAGTGTCTGGGTGCAGGCTGTGTTCAAAGGATGGAAAAATCTGTGAGCAGGCAAGAGCTTTGTGTAAAAGTGCTTTCATGTGATCTGGGCTCAGCATAATAGTGGTGCCCTCTGTAATACCTCCCTGACTTTGTGAGGGCCCAAACATCCCTGTGGAAGAAGGGAAATCATGCTCTTGTTCCCCATGGGATGGCCATCAAGGAGATCTTCATTCCCTATAGAATTGCTCTCCAGATTCAGGAGGTATGAATGTGGCTCCTGCTAACCAACCTATTCAGTTTCTCCAGTCACAAACTCACTCTGACAGCCTCTGTTGTCACCCAAGTCATCCAGTGAATCAGCATTTGCTTTCTCTGGTATTTTTCAGGTGAAACACATTTTCTTTAGCAAGCCAGCAAGCAGTCCTGGTTATGATGGATGGAGGCATAAATATAATGGTCCATGCATGCTGACACTTAGTGACAGTCTGGTCACTCAGAAACCTTAAATGGCCCAAATGGCAGTCATTCACATCAGCACAAGCCAGTTGTGCTGTCAGATATTGTGTCCTCAAGATCACCCAGAGAGCTGCTGCCTTCAAAGCGAGTTTACTGATGATCAGATCCCTCTCCCTCACTGTTTCTGAAATTAGCTTTATGCATTTTTATCACACTTGCTTATGAGTGAGGCTTTCCATAGATTTGCCTGCAGGGTGTTTTGCTCTTATTTGTCATGAGACATCATCTGCTTGGTGAAATCCTAGATGGCAACAAATCAAGCACTTCTGATGGAAAACGATTTGAATGGTCTTGTATCTTTAATCTTTAAACTGAATAAAGTTTTCTTTTAATGACTGCATAAATAACTGTAGATAAAAATGTTTGTTTTGAGGGAAAGCTGGAGTTGGTAGAGCTGGAATGCTTGGGCTGGTCTATGTCCTAAGTGCTGTGTAACTGCTCTGAACACCTGGAGGAGTTGTTATCAGAGCTCCTGTATATAAACTAAAATTAAGGCACCGCTCTGTTGTACCTGTGTGGGGTCATTACTGTGTATTACTCTTCCAAAGTGTTTTTCAGTGGGAAAGCTGGATTCAGCTCCCTGTCCTGCTTCATTCATGCTTGCCCATACCCTGAGAGCTGGAGACGTGCATGGCTGCAGCTGCAGCCTGGGAGCTGTGCAGCACTGCCTGCAGCTACAGAACCTGCTCTCCCTTACCAGCATCATATTAAGTGGCTTTATCCCCTGGGGCTGAGTGTGAGAGGAAAGCTTGGCATCTTGCACATAACTAATACAAGGGTGAAAATATTTTTATATAGTTTGTAATGAAAAAAAAAAAACAAATGACAAACCAATATTTACCTAATTACTCAACGATGCCTTTTGATTTTTAAGAGATTGGATAACTTGGGGGGTGCGGGGCAGCCCTTAGAGAGCACATTAGGTGTTAGAAATAATTTCTCCCCTGTGGTCCAAGCCTTGAAAATGACAGCAGTTCCTCAAGAGCTCAGGGTGATTAAATAAGAGTATTGATAATCTTCATCAATAGAGTCCAAGTACCTCCATAAACAGTTTAGGATAGAACAGTTTCATGTTTTTTGCTCCATGTCTCTAATTTACAATGAATCTGGCTTCAGGTGCTGGGTGTTCTGTTCACTAAGTAAGTTAAAATAAGTTATTATACGTGCAATGAATGTACAATGACTTACTGCTATATGTAAAATAAGCTGATAATACTGTGCTAAGATACAGACTTTGGAATGCTGGTGTCATATGTACACTGGTATGGAATTATAAGATGTTTAACATGAGATGAAGTATAGGATGCTATGACATATTTGAACTCTCATAATTATGAAATAGGTTTCAGATGAGTTAGTTCTCAATTTTTTATTAAATCTGGAAGACTTTTGGGTTGTTTTTGGTTTTTTTTTTGTTATTTTTTTTGTTTTTTGTTATTGTTTTTGTTTTTGTTTTTTTTTGTTTTTGTTTTTTTTTTGTTTTTGTTTTTTTTTACATTTTGCAGTTGACATTGACATCCAAGATAACCTCAGGATAATCTCATTCATGTTTCATGTAATGAGTGCAAACCTGTTTCTCTGTGTTTTTGACTCCAAGTTTTTCTGTAGCACCTCTGCCTGTAGTCTCAGTCCATACTGATGAAAAGCCCCAGAGAATTTGGATAACTTGACCTCTTATAAGGGTCTGAGGAGCAGCAGAATATGAGAATGATTTATAACACACAGCATCATGATGTGTCCTGCTGAATTCAGAGCTCTCTCCTGTGAATCTAGGTATAGACTATAATTGCATTCTAGCTGTGAGGTATAGTATCTCTATGCAGAGTGCCAGGTTTTATCTCCCCTGGGGGATACCTTACCTGCTTCTGAGAGAGATCACACATAAAAGAAAACATTGCCTCCTCCCCTGCAGCACAGTCTGACCCTGAGCCTTTCTGCTAGCAAGTGTACTGTGGCTCTGAAAGAAAGGAAGAAAAGGGAAGAAAAAGCTAACTGTTGTCTTTTAATCCCTTAATCCCTTTTGCCTTAAATATAAAACCTTAATGTTCAGGTAACTTATTGAAAAATGCTTCCATTCCAAAACTCCTGATAAGCACGGATAAAGGAAATGAGATGGAGAATGTGTATGGTATTTGTAAGCAGAACTCTGTGCTTCAGTCGTTCCTGAAAACTGAGCTCTTATTTTAGATGGCTTTTTTCTTATTCTGTAAGAAATATTTATTTTAATTATTTTTCTTATTCTGGAATTCTTAAATCATTCCAGTCCTTGTCATTGCAGCTCTAACTACAAGTGCAGATGATTTCAGAGGAATCAAAGTGTTGCTCTCAGGTTAGAATTTACATTCCAGTGAACTGAAGTTAAGAAAAACTCTAAATATTTATAGCAGCAATAAGCCCGTACGCCTGTGGGTGGCAATATTGCCCTTCTTTTTACTTTGCTCGGCAAGAAAGCAATTACCAAACCGCAGAAGCAAGTATTGGTTCGAATAGAATTGAATGGTGCATAGAAGTTGAGTTTCTGACAAATTTCTTTCATTGCAACACAAGGATTTTGCTGAGAAAAAGACTGGTTGTGACTGCTCTCTACTTCAGCCTCTGAGATGCAGTCTTGGAGTGTACTCATGAAAGCTGCACTGGCACAAAGCAGTGAAATACCTGTATCAATAAAGAATATACCTAGTTGGCTTAAAAACCTATCGAGATCTAAAATAGATCTCAAAGGTTATGTTATCCAAGCTGTGTTCCCATGATCAAATAAATCTAAGCCAGAGAAAGCCACAGACCTGGCTCAATGGCCACTTTAATCCCCTGCTATTTTGGGCACCCAGCTCCCAGAGCCCTTCTCACCCTCCTTCCACCCCTGCAAGGGGCTTCCCCGGCTCTTTTTTCCTGCCTAATGCTCTCTTGGGCTCAGACCTTGTGTCTAAGTAACACCATTTGCAATCATAAATTCCATCTCTCACTATTTCTCCATTTCTCACTATCTGCCCCATAAATAAGAGAATATCTAAGTTTCTTTGACACATTTTTAGAGCTACCTAGCTTCCAGTTCTGGCTTCATGCAGCTACAGACAGTTAAATCTTCACTCCTGCCCTGCTGCTTTTTTATCAGACCAGCATGGATAAAACCTCATCAGTTACACTCAAATGCTGTTCCTGACCAATCCTTTTCTGTAGCTGCTTTTTTGACCAGTCTAAGCCTTGATGATTCCTGCTGCAAAACATTTTTTTTTTCTTCCCCCCCCACAATCATGTGCATAAACAAAGCCTGGAATGCAGCTCTAGTTGTGCACCATTTCAATTACTATAGCAACTGGTTTCCCATCTTGATAACTGTGGTCTTCCTTTCTTGTAGCTGTAGGGAAGCCTCTAGAAAGGTTTCTCCTTAGCCTCTCCCCTCCACCATGTCACCAGCTCTCTTTTTATCTTTCCTTTTTACAGTCACACCTGGAGTAAGCTGGCTGTTCTCATTTGCAGGACTGCTCATGGCCTCTTCTACCTTAATCTCCTACCCAATACTGGTTTTATTACTCTGGAGTTACCAGCTCTTGCTTGGCCCCTGCTAAAAACCTTAATAGCACAACTACTAATCGCAGAGAGAGGAGCCTTGAAAGTTTTCTTGCCCTCAGCAGGAGCTCTTTATAACCAAAGCTACCTCCTAACCTTTTCTCTACTTCCTCCATAAAAGTTTTCTTTTTGCAGTGAGGGGGACAGATGCTGTGGTGAGGGCTCACTCTCCCCCTGATCTGTACAGACATCATTCCCTGTCTCTGGGTTACAGCAGCTGCCCTGTTCCACAAGGGGTTCAGTACTTGCCCTGCTACGCTCTTTATATGATCTCTATTTATTTGTCACTTTGAAGAATGGGATTCTGGTTCAGATATAAGGTTTTCAGGCCCTGCAGTAATACAGATAATTAACTGTAGTTATATATTAACTGTGGCTATATCTGTCTGATACTGTCTGTAGATGGTAGTTTTCATTTTACTGATGTATTCCTTAATACACTACTGGGATCAAAGTCTGCTCTATGCTTTGTGCATGTGACCTATTGATTTCAGTGATAGCAAGGGATTGTTAGCAAGAGTACTGCAGTTTTGTTGTTATTTTACTATCAAGGCAATATATGTTGTGAGATAATAAGAGTAGACAGGTTTTAGCTCTGTTTACAATGACTGCATTTAAGAGTATCTCAAAGTTGGCACTGCTGACAAAAGGCATTTAGAAAAAAAAAATTAAAAACCAAGTGGATTGTATGTGAAGGGGAATTTGATTTCATCTCTTTTGTTGACATTAAACTTGAAAAAAAATATAGATTCTCTTGCCAATGATTGAAACTACCATTTAATATTTTTCTTGGCATACTATTTATTTTTTAGAGTTTTAAAGCTGATCTTCAGATCTTGGACTGGTAGTTAAGAGGGAGACTGCTGAAAACTCTTATATGTCCTACCAGGGGATATCGTAAGCTTTTGCTTTCATAAACAGACATAGTAGTCTTAACCAAAAATTCTTAGATATATAATTAATAAAAATAAAAATAATTTTAAAAAAAAAAAAAAAAAAAAAAAAAGGAATTTAAGAGCCTAAGGCTGTATTCAACTTTTTTATTACCAAAATAGGATGAAGTTAAATCCTGGGCCAGAGCCTATAGAACTCTATTATTATTTCCAGTGGCCACAAGGGTCTTTGAAAGACTCTTACTGAGGATTTGTTCCAAGCTTTAAATGCTTAACTGAGGTGCTTGAACTTGGAGTGCACTTAGCCTGTGCTCCTCTACAGATACTGAGATGTAGGTTTCAGGAGGCAGTTCATGTCCTGAATTGCCCTCTGGAGATGCCAGTCTCTGTTCATTGATAAACTCTACTCAGTGATTATGCTCTTTCTGTCCCTGAAGTTGAATGGTATGAATGTGAAACTAGGGTGTGAAGTACCCAGACTGAAGAGTTCTGCCTCAGAGTAGTTAAACATTTAACTCATAAAGGCTTTTAAAGAAACGAAGCTTCTGCTAATGTGGACTTTTCAAACTAGGTTTAGTGTGAATATGAATGTTGCAAACTTTCTTGTGTCTTCTTGCCTACAGGTTTGACTCAACAGTTGAAACAAAACTGATCAGAAGCTTCTCCATCCACTCATATCTCTCACTTCAGACCCTTTCTTTTAATACCAAGAGCCCCAGTGATGAGTACAAGCCTTGTGATTATTTTGAGAGGAGAGCAGAATCAGGTTTTATTAATATGCTAACTTCCCTTTTATTTTTTGGTGCCTGAACACAGTTTTGAGTTCCTGTGATAACTCTGCATAGGCTTTCCAATACCATACCATTACTCACTTTTCTCTACCATCCAGCAAAGATCAAATTTCTTGAATCAATCAGAAGCATTGCATCTGACTTGTGGGGGGAAATCAGTCTTAAACATCTCTTATTTGTGCTGCTTCCTGATCCTGAGCTATCCAGAAATACCTTCTGCTTTGGAGGAGGAAAGTAAAAGCTGCATTACAGCTTCCCTACTGCTGTTTTGACAAATGTTTAAATTTTCTTTCCCATGTCTCAAGGCTGGAAAAAAATTAGCTCTGAAGTATAAGATCAAAGTCTTAAGCTCACACCCTTAGGAAAGAAAGACACTATAATAAACAAAACTATTTGAAATAAAAGATTGTAGGATGCTCAGAGGTCTGTCTTTCCTGCTATAAAACCTTCTTTACTCCTCTGACTCCTACGTGGACTCTCTACTCCTTCATTTTTCCTCATTGCTTCATTGCTCGCTGTATTTCCTTAAATCTCTTCCCCTCAGTCTTGGGGCTCAATTTGTCATTGTCCTTGCATTGTCTTCACAGCAATGATTTCTCATTTTGATTTATTTAGTTCTTTGCAAACCTTTCCATTAGAACAAAATAATGAAGTAACTGCAAGGTGATGATAAATTGGATTATTTTTCTTCTGGGACCTGAGTCTCAGCTCAGTAAACTGACATTGCTTCATGGCAATAAATGTTGTCATTGCCATCTCCTGTTTTCCGAATCTGCAAGCAGCAGTGCTTGGGAATACTAGGTGAAGTAATTCTACTGGAGAACAGCTCTGTGCTTTGCATGCACCCTGGTTCTGGAGCACAGAGAATCCTTATCAAACTTTTGAGAGAAAGCTGAAGTCATTCTTTCCTATGAAGATAATGCAAGAGCCTCTTCTGGAGCCTATGGTCTGGAGCATGGACTTCCTTAAAATGAAATAGAAACAGCCAGTGGTGCCGGAAACAAAACAATAATGTGATTTCACATCCAAGATAAAGCCTGTAGCAAATCTGTGCTATTTATGTAAATCTCACCTGCATGTGTGCCAGGGCCCCAGGACAGAATCCATGTGGCTGCCAGGACGCTGCCTGTGTCTGGAGGGTGCTCCCTGCAAATGCTTTGCAGTCTGTTTTGTGGATGAGATTTAATGGCTGAATGTCTGTGGTGTTAATGACTGAATCATTTCTGCTCCAGCACTTTATTTTATGCTATTTTATGACTTTCCAGCTGGATAGCTCCAGTATCAGGGAAGAGCAATGTATCAAGCACATCAGGAATCTCCTGTGTAACTGCTGCAGACCCACTGAAGCCATATATCTCTGTGTTTATTGAACTTTCCAGTTGAGACCTCAGAGGTAAAAGTGACTGCTAAGATGTAAGTAGCTCAATAAGCTATGGAACACACAGGGTTTAAATTGCTAATAAGAGAGCAGCATCCCCTTCCAGTATTGCAGGGGCTCACTTCTTGAGACCACAGCTTGTTGGCTGATGCCCAGAAGCAAGTAATTAATAAAATGCACAGAGCCCAATGCTTCTGGTCATTTGTCACCTTACAGTCTCAACTTCAGCAAGAGATTATTCTGCAAATGCAAATTTTTAACTATTCTTATCTTCTTATTAAAGTGATTAGGTTAATATCTTTGCAACTGCAGCGGAAACATATGGATTGTGTTTTTTTTCTCATTCCACTGGAACTTGTCATGGCATAAGGTACTGGGTAGTGGTACCCCCATGGGTAAAATGGAGACACTAAAATCAGATATTTAGGCCTGAGGCAATCCCCACGTGTTTAAAATAAGACCCTTATCTTAAAAAGTTAATTTTTGTTGAAATATTTAATTAAACCTAGAATATTCAGACTCTACACTTAAAATCAGATAAGTAGCAGCTGTCTTGAATAGGTATCCTAATAATAGAGGAAATAGAACAAAATTTTAGTCTAATATAGATACATAAAAAAAATAAAGATTAATAACACTGCACTTCAGTGATGGGAACAAGGTAGATTAATTTCTGGTCATCATTTTCTCACAAGGTTTGTTGCATATTTCTGGCCAGTTCCTTCCTGTCTGTATTTTCTTCTCTGCTTTGTCAGTGCAAGATCTCAAGGGCAAAGAGGACTTGTTCCCTTGCAGTTTCTTTGCCAGGGTGCTTTTTAGAAGGGATAACTTTCTCCTTGGCCAAGTGATATGCCAGTTGCTAAAGCACAGAGAGGTAGTTGCTTTATAACAGGTGAAGATCTGGTGTCTGACTGACAACGGATGTCAAGAACCTGACTGGAACTTATGCTATTTGTTTAGACTTAGTAATTTTTAAAATCCCTTCTGAAAGCAGTAAGGTTGCAGAGGTTGCAGACATGGTTTAAACAGACGAGAGCGACAAGTAATATCATCTGGTAGGAGACTGAGCATATACTGTTCATCAAAACGTTTTATCTGCTCCAGGAGACTGGACTTGTACATTCTTAAAAATCTCACATCTAAAGGTCAGAAGAAGATGAATACCATTTTTAATTTTCAGAAAGTTCTATTGGTTTCTGTTGTAACCTTTTTCTGCACTGTTATCAGGCAGCATTTCAGTGGATTTTCCTTTACAGTAGGTGAACCTGACTTTTTCCTCTTTCCTTCCCTATGGCTAACTGTTGAGGCCACAGCATCAGCTGCAGTTCATGCATGCTGCATATATCTCAGTGGCTGCAGCTGCAGAGAGATTTGGCTATACCTTTCTCTCTAAAGCAAAACAAACAGAGCAGTGAATAATAAGAAATATTGTTTCATATATGGGATAGTAATAATAACAACTTTCTCACCACATAAATATTTTTTCACTAGCAGAGCCTGAGAATGGCCTGGCTAAAAAAAAAAAAAAAAAAAGGCTGGAGGATGAAAACAGTCTAAGGAAAGCTGGAGAATGAGAGGTAGAAATTTAAATTAAAGTTAGTCTGTGGTCAGTGCCCTGACCATCCCAGGTCTGGAAAATCAGGAAGGGCTACCTGCAGGACAGGTGCTGACTGTGTAACTCATTCCTGTCAGAGCTCTCCCCTGAAATCCTGGTGGGTTTGTGAGTACTCCTGTTATATCAGAATGCTTAGATGAGCTGTCTTCATGCACAGTGTAATGAAATATCTCTTCTGTTTGCTAAATGGCTGTACTAAAGAAGAAGCAAGAGGCCTTTCTGTGATACCTTTATACTTTAAAGCAAAACCCCACATACACTTCCACTCAAAACAAAATTAACTTCAAGTTAGATCAGATTGTTCAGGGCCTTGTGGCCTTTCAGTGAGCTCTTTCCACTTTGTCAATGCCTGTCTCTTTCTAGAGGATCCAAAACTGGACACAGGTTTATAGACATTGCCTTCAAAGTGCCACACAGTGAAACAATCCCATCCCTTGACCTGCTGACTGTGTTCTTGCTGATGATATTGGAATTGTAGTTGTGTTCCCCAAGGGCATGTTGCTGACTCACATTCAAACTATCTAACTAATCTGGGTTTCTGAAATCGTCTCTTACCAGGGACTTGAAAGCAAAACTCCATTGCTTCTACCTCTTCAGTGTACCTGTGACATTTCAGCAAACTCTCTCCTCGGAATATTCTGCCTGGGTCTTAGGTAAATAACCATACCCTTTACTACTGAGCTCCAGTGGAGAAGGTCGCTTTTTCTGCTTCTTACCTTTCTTCTAGAGTAGCTGAAAAAGTCTACAGCCTCCTTCATTTCATCTTTGTGTTTCAGTGATTTAAAATGCTGGGGTAAAAAATAGATGGAAGTTAAGAGACTGTACTCCTGGGGCTGTGCTTTACTTCACCATGGAGTGGTTTTTGATATGTTATGAATTTCACACCCAAGAACACATCCAGAAATGCTTGCTTTTATGTGAAACTGGTCACTTGAGAGGAAGTTGTTGCTTTGGGAAATGCTTAAGATTAAACAAATCTTTATGTAAACTGTTCAGTGCCTCTTGTATAACAAGGAGAACTGAGGGCTTCATTGGCAGGTATTTTCATTGTAAGTGTGAAGGAACTTTGCTGAACTGTGTGGATGGTTTGTTTTGCTTTTAAAATGGGAACATGTCTAACTGTCCACTCTCCTGTCACACTGTAGCATGGGCAGCAACATGATATTCCTGGGCTTAATCTACTGCATCTCACCACATTACATCAGTGTGGTATTGCATGAATAAATTTCTTAAAATTTCCTTTACCAGTAGCTTGCTGTCTCTAGTTTTTGACTCTTGTATTCTTTGGAAGTTGAACTTTATCAGGGAGATACAAAACACTTTGTGGTCCCAGAGATACAAGTTGTTAGAACAGTGAGCAAGGTGAGGAAAGTCTCAGAAACTCCAACTGCCTTTATTGTGCATGGTCTGTTAAATATTACAAATTACAGGTATTTTACAGCAGAGAGAATTCACCATGTCCAAGGAGATAAAAAAAAATTGTTCCTTAAAAAAATTGAATTTGTTTTCACTGCCAGGTGCCCTGGCTAGCTTCTATCCAGCTAAATTTCAAATCAAACAAAAGTGTAGGTCAACATACAGATGTATGACAGAATGCAGAAGATTAAATTCTGATATATCTGATAGCCTGGTTATCTTTTCTTCTGCAGCTATTCTTGTGCAAATAAGTTTTTCAGGTCTCTGTACTAGCAAAGTTGTGAAGTCAAGTTCTGATGAGCTTTGAAGCAGCCTTGCTCTTGGCTTTATTCATGAACAAATGTCTTTTTTTGTACACAGTTTTTGCTCCTCATGTATTCCTGCCTTGGAAATATTACTGTATGTTTAATCTTATTTTACACTTTGTTAAGGGAAACAAAAGTAAATGTGTAATTTAGTAGAGCTGCCCATGGTACATAGTGCCTGTCTGCAGGATGTAGATGTAGTGGTAATACTTTGATCTTGATGAGAATGGCTTACATGGAGCCAGTGTATTTTTCAGTGTCATCTCTAAATAATATACCCTAGGTGGTTTCAGCAAAAGAACAGAATGAGACATTGTCTCTTATTTCCAGGTTAAAGTGGTATTGATTGTCAAGTGAAGGATTCAATCTGCCCATTAAAACCAGTTTATGACACAGATCAGTAAATCCAGCACACCATGGCAGTGGTAGCCATCCAAGCTGTTATGCTCAGAAGTTAAATCACTGTTTCTTTTCAGCTCTTGTGGCCAGACTGGAAACACACTGACAGCCACAAGCTGACTCTGCATGTTTCCCTTTAATTTTTCTGCCATGGAACTTAGCATTATCATGCTGGTGCCTTATCGATGATTCTGTTTACATTTTGTTTGGGTCTTTTAAAGGTGATCTCAGTGCTGTTTAGTAAATAATTTTAGTTTCTGCTACATACTGTTAAGCACAGAGGGAAAGAAATGTCCCTCGTCAGAAAGCGAATACAAAACATCTTTCAACCCAATGCTTTCAAGCAAGGCTAAAAGTTGCCACGATATCTTGATGGTCCTATATTTTCACCCTATGGTAATGAACATTTTAAAAATTATTATTTTCAATCATTCGTCCCTGTAAATGGTGAGTGACAATTTATACTTCTACCCTAAAAACAGGAGAGCAGAAAAAACATGCAAATGTTTTGTTATGAATGATTTTAGGTAAGTAGGTGTTTTTAGGTAGTAGGTTTTCAGGTGATTTTAGGTAGTAGAGGTGCTGGCTGAGAACTCAATCAGTTACTTAATGAATAAAGACTATCACTCCAATAACTAGATACTTTTCTCTGCAACCTTGGTGTTTGCAGATAATGCACTCTCAGGTCAGTAACATCTGGGGATGAAGAGTGGGGCAGGGGGGTGTATCCTGGCTGTTACCTTGGCCATTGAGCTGGAGGTTAGGTAAGGGTAAAGTTACTGCATTAAGCAGGTGATTGCATTAGGAGAGGGATGAAGGGATGATTTTAACTTTTCTGTATAAAAGTGACAAAAAAAAAGAATTGTCCCAGATATCTTATCTCAACTAACCTGAGCAATAAGCACTAATGCACTTTGAACTCTGTGTAGTCTGAATTATTACCTGCTGCTGCTATTGGAGTTAGGATTGGCTGGCTGCACAAACATTTGTCATCCTTTCACTCGATATTCTTGGATGTATAATGCATTGAGGCTTTGTAACACAGATCATTCAATGTGAAGGGAGCACCTCTATTTCCCACAGAAACCAAAAAATTCTCATTTTGACAGGATTGCCTATGGCAGTTGTTTAGAGAAGCAGTGGAGAAAGTTATAAACCTGATTGCATGATCCTTCTTTTAAAGCATTATCTTCTGATAAATAAAAAGAACATAGTATTTTATCAAGCTGCGTTTTCCAAATGCCACTGGGAACAGTTACATAGAAAAAAATCCTAACCAAACTAATGCACCACCTATAAATATCAATAGGATTTAAGCCATACTTTCTAAAGTATTAGACTTATGTCTCACTTTCTGCAATGAGATCTGGCAGGATTGTAGCATACTCATTTTTAACCAGAATGAAAATGATATATCTAGATAGAAATCTAAAAATGTGACTTGTATTTCATATTTCACTTAAATAATTTACAGCATTAGAAGCGTGCACTCATCTATCAATCTATAAAAGCAGATGGAATTGCTGTTGGGCATTGGTGTGTCTCTGAACAGATATTATTTGATGATATAACTCTGGACAGAAATTAAAATAATCTTAAAAAAAAATCTTAAAATTAATCTTAATTTCAAATGATCATGCGAAGCCATAATGTTGCCAGCCACCATCTTATGAGGAGGAACTGCAGACCTTTGAATTTTTCAAAGAAGTCAAAAGCTGTTACATTTCTCTGAAAGGAGGAAAAGTAATGGGAGCTCAGATTTCAAGTGCCATTAGACTTTTTTTTTTTTTTTTTTAGTGTCTGCTGAAGCCTCTGCATTCTTAACATAATCATGCCAAAGAAAGCCTGTACACAAGCTTTTTTTTTCCTTCTTTTTCTTCTTTTTTTTTTTCTTTTTTTCTTTTTTCTTTTTTTTCTTTTTTTTCCTTTTCTTTCTTTTTCTTTCCTTTTCTTTCTTTTTTTTTCTTTTTTTTATTTTTTTCTTTTTCTCTTTTCTTTTTTTTTCTTTTTTCTTTTTTTTCTTTTCTTTTTCTTTTTTTTCTTTTTTTTCCTTTTTTTTTCTTTTTTTTTTCTTTTTTTTTCTTTTTTTTTCTTTTTTTTTCTTTTTTTTTTCTTTTTTAATTGGCAATTCCAAAATCATTCACATTTATATTCATAAGAAAAATGTATAGCAAAATGGCAAAGACTGCCCAGACCTGCCTGATGAATATGATGGCCCCAGAGTGCATAGGGAAGCAAGCTAAGGCCTGGGTGCCAGCTTACTGACAGCGATGCAGATCTTCAGGTGCTTCGAGCAGGTCCAGGGAAGAATTCTCTTCCAGCCCTTGTAGAGGGCTCAGATTTACTGCACTCTGCATCCTATGTGTCTAATTAGGCTCTATACTTGGGTGACAATCTCAACAGCAAGACATCCAAGAGACTGACCCTCACAAATTAAATACTGTGTAGGTGCTATAGCAGGCAGAAGTGCATTAAGTGCATCATACCTGATACTTGTCTTTTCTAACTTGCCATAATGGGAAGGAAGTGGATAAGATCTCTCATTCTAATTACTGTATATCTACAGCACAGGGGATGACATTGAGACCCTTTCAGTGTATCACCTTTGATACAAGTGAAGTAAGCTGTTTGCAACAACTCCCTTCTGCTCTGAGGTTAGGAGGTAGTTTGCATGTTACCAGCCCATAGGTAGACACTGCAGGGGGAATCTGTTTTTCACTTTCAGGCCTCTTGCTTGTGGAGTTGTGCAAATCAGGTCTAGACTTCAGTTTCACAAGATCACATGGTATCTATGAGTGACTTTGAAAGATAACTTGGCATGGATGTCTGTGTACTCAGGCCATGAAGATCCAGGTTTCCACAAAATCTCAGCAAAAGCCCCCCCCATAAATGTGTTAAGATTTAAATTAAACCTCTTCTTTCTTTACTCCTGGCTACAAGACAGTCAGAAGCAATGGAACACCTCCCAGGACAAGAAAAAGAAAAGAAACCTCTTTTCTACACTTTCAGCTTTAAGAAATTGCTTGTTCAGAATTGGGACTACTATCTACCACTATAGATATTTGCCAAAAAATAAGTTAATTTTTGCAAAGCTTCTTGTGATGTGGAAAGCAGAGCCAGGAAAAGCTGGCTCAGTGTCAGCAAATCATGCACAGCATTTGGTTGGATGCAGCACAGTGGTGCTGAGGTAATGACTACTTTGCAGATTGGCTGCACTTATATGTTTTGAGAGAGGCATGTGCAATCCAAAATGAATTTGAACCTCAAGCCAAAGTTCACAACAGTGTCTGCAACTTAGCAAATGAGCAGTTCTAAAATTTGAGAAACAGTGAATGTTTGTAGACATGTTTAAACTGTGGAAAAAACATAGCAGCAATTTTTATTTACTTGCATTTTATAAAACTGACCTCTATACCAGGGCTGTTACTTGCATATCCTCTGCTCTCTCTCAGTTAAACATTGCTAGCCATGTGAAACAGTGGCTCAGTTCTGGGGTAATTACTGTGAGCACCATGAGACTGCAACTGTTCCACAACTGTTATAAAACTCTTAATGGTAAATCACTGCAATGATACAGACTCTATAAAAAGCCGTATAATAAGCACAGCTTTCAATTATTTACCATATTAGTGAAAAAATCTTTTAAAATGTCGCTGAGACCAGCTACAAAATTTTGTGGTACTAATTTAATGCTGTGATAAAATCTGTAACACATATTTTGTGTTGTAGAGAGAGAATTTGCTATGGACAGATTTTGTGAAGGATATTTTTTTCTTTCTGCTGCTCTTGGACCTGCAAATCCTATATGGCATTATGAGAATAGGGGCTTCAGCATAATGTTAACATTTATACATTTTAAGTGGCAAGGACAATACAGTAGATACTGTGTCACTAAATATGGAGTTAAGCTTTTGATATAAAAAGAAACCTGCTGTATTTTAAGTAGAAAAATATAATCCTGAAAGTTAGAGCTAGCTTTTGGATTCGATTGTATGTATTTATATTAGAGAGAGGTGGTTGCTGTGCAGGTGAGGCAAACCTCTTTGTCCACTGACTTGGTAGTAACATCAGGCTTTCATCCCATGACTCAGAAGTGAGTTAACATCATAGTGTCTACACATCATCTCCTTCTGTCATCTAGACCCCATAAAGACTTTCTGAAAACAATGGTACTAGGTTGTATCTCTTAAAAACCAGGATCTCTTTCTACCAGTGAACCCTCAGCTGGAACCTGGGCATCATGGAGCTGTAATGTATGCAAAGCTTGGAGATATTTTGTTGTGCTGCTTCTGTCATGGACAAAGGTAGGGAGGGCCCAGCATTTCATATGCCAACTCTGATCACAGACTTGGAGTGTGGTGGCTTTCCTACCTGCTAGGATTTGTTAACACTTTACCATATTGTTGTGTCTCCTGAATGGCAGAAAACATACAGGCAAATCAGAGGGATTTGGAGTTTTAGCTGGGGTCTGAACACTGCACACAGGATGAGAGTCAGAGGCAAAATTTTATTGTTGACTGTATTTGACATATAGAGCTGGCTGTCCTCCATATCTGCAGCTCCTCACATCATGCCAGTTTATTGGAATTGTTCCCATTCAAACCTGTTCTGAGTGACTGAGGAGATGGACTGCAAAGTAGATTTTTATTTCAAACATTTGAAGTGTTTATCCCTGGTCACATTTCAGAGCAGACAAGAGTGTAATGGAATTTCAGAGAGTGATGTCAATAAAACAGTCAGCAGGGCAGTAGATGAAAGCAAAGCTTTAGGTTGTTCATGAGTCTTTGGTTTGTTGTTTTCTCTTTTACTAGTGACCACTTTTGAAGAAAGATCTAAAAGGGCTTAAAGGAGGCCTCTTCATTTTAAAGGTTGCAAACACATCTGAATGTATCTAGTGTTACCCATACATAGACACTCAATTTCCCCCCTTTTTGCTACCCCTTGCTTATAGATTTTCAGTCACATTACACAATACTGTGCCAGCACAAAGCTGGGCAGGAGGTTCTCATGTAGCCCCAGTCCCTGAGAAAAGCTCTGTTCAGTGCTTATAGCAGCAACAGGAGGGTGACAGCTCCCAAGCAAAGAGAGATACTTACTGTGGGAAAAGCCTTATGGAGGACTCTTCTGCAGAAAATGCCCAAAACTGGACATTTTTCTGGAGACCCTGTCGCTTTTCTGGCTGACCATTAGCAATTTTTTTTTTTTTTTTTTTGCCAAGAATGGTTGGACCAGATGATCCCTGAGATCCCTTCCAAGCTGCTACTCTGATTCTATGAGGTTTTCCCTTTTCTTTGTTTTTATTTTTCCCCAAGATAACTTTTACTCATATAGCTGATGTATGCTATGAGTTATAAACTGTGCAAATAAATCTTTGTGCATGTGAACCTTTCTCAACATCCTTCATGCAAAAACAAATGAATTACTGCACAGATGGTGGTTCATATCATGAAGAATAGGTGCGTGAGCCTTTATACACAGAATAAATATCAGCCTTAGCTTTCAGTTCTTCTTCAGCTCTTTGACATCACTTGTCAAGAGTTTAGAGAATGTTTTATTATTCAATAAATGCCATTGAACTAGGCCTTTCCTTGACTACTATGCATTTCTATAAGCTAGAGAAAACATGTCTCAGAGATGGAACAGGATTGTAGGAAGCAGCTACCCAACAGGAGATAAAGGCTGCCTCTGAGTGCCATCATGGAAATCTGAAGAGGTTTCCATGTTGGAAATTCTGTGGTACATCTGTTACTTACAATAAATTATAGTAACCTCCTCATTTGTTCTTCACAAACAAGAACTGGCTATCACTAAGTCCTGGTTCAGGAAGTGAATTCCTTAATTTATTAATCATGAAGTATACAAGATAGATACCATAGGAGATAAAATGGCTAGAATGAATCCCTCCCCCTTTCCCCACTGGCAGAATTGTGGGTGATAACATAGTGCAGAAAGAACACATAGACACATTCCAGAAACAACAGATCTTAGAGTCCCACTGGCTTATATATTTAAAAGTGCTCAATTAACTAAGTTTCCTGTGTAAATAAATTCTGCAGAGGACAACAACAATATTATATACACACCTTGCCTCTCTTTAGTTTCTCTGTTACCTAAACAGTGGTTTAAATAATGTAGCTATTACAGATAACAAAGACTTGAGTTTTATAATAAGAATGCTTTGTTATACAGCAGGGAACCATAGCAAATCTGTCTTGCAAGAAAGGCCTCTGAAGGTGAAAATACAATGTAGTTGTTTTCACTTTTCATCTTTAACCCTGTCAGAAGCTTTTGGCTTTGGAATCTTCTGAAGCACCGTGGGACTGTCCTCATTAGTGCGAGCTCTTATATTTTAAGAATACTGGGGATGAATGAAAAAGGAAAATGAACACAAAAGAACCTAGAAGGGATTATAAACAGATCACCATCCAATTCCATTTTCAGAAGAGCACCTCTAATAATGTGTCTAAAGTGGAAGCTGAATAGGTTGATTAATGAATGTATAACTATTTCTTACTAAATTTGTGTCTAGAGAAGCATTTATTTTATAGCACTCTAGGCTTAATTCTTACTTATATAAAGTCAATTTAGGACACTTCGGTCCTACTGCAGGTCATTTGCATCCAATTTAAATCATTAGACTAGACAAAATATAAAAGTCTTTCACTAGTGAATAAAAAGAACTGTATTTCAAATTATAAAGTAATTGTATTTCTGATGTTCCCTCTATGTCAAAATGAAATTGCGTGTGTGCCAATAACTGAGCTGTGTTTTGAAGGATGCTGATAGAAAAAGCAAAAGGTTAGGAGGCCTTGTTCCTCCTTTCAGAAGGGAATGGTTGGGAATAATCTCCATTTCTGTGCTTTGCCTGTCCCTGTTTGTACCTTGGCTTGAGCTCTATTTAGATTATATTGTGCTTCAGGATACAAGCTGGAATACAAGCTTTGTACTGGGTGGCCTGGCAAACCTGGTGAGAGGAATTCTTCCAAAAGAAATTGTATGCATCAGATGAGGATAACCTCCATTTGAGGCTGGAATCTCTCCAGCTCTTAACTCTTTGGTGCTGCTTTGAGTGAAGAGAACAGGAGGAAACAAGTGAGAAGGAAGGCAAACGTGTGGTTTTATATATATATATATGGACAAAGGAATACTTTGGATTGTAGTAGTAGTGTAGGAACACTATTGATTGTAGTCAAGAGGGAGAGAGGTTAATATTCCCTTGGCTCTTTCTGTGTAGACTCACAATACCTGAAGTAAGCCTTTTTCAGGCAGATCAAGGATAAAGGATGGGTAGTGAAGCTCCAGTGCTATTTCTCACTGTGAATCTGGAAACATTTTAAGCATATAGTTCTAATTTTGACTAGGCTTCTTGTGGAACTTGGTTATTCCAGTCTATGTGTATTCCTAAGAAGTCAAATACAAGCAATCCAAATAAATACAGCTACCTCCTCCAAAAATCAGCACATGGCAGCTGCTACAATGTGGCCACAAGATACAGCCTTTCACTTGCTCTTACTACAATTATATACTACTGGCTTTCACCCTTCAAATTCTCTTGAAGGTCAAAGATAAGAAATCTGAGCACATGTGAAATCTGAGATGCTGTTAGTAGTAATGTTAAACATATTCTGAAGTAGGACATGTACTATCTATTTTTAGCTGTAATCTTGACTGAGTGGCAGAATGAATGCACTGGTTACGATTTGAATAATACATGAGACTTGTGCTATGAGAACAATAACTTAGCTATAATCTGATGCATGAAGTAATGAATGGTAATTTTCTCTTGAGATGCAGTAAGTCACCATGTGCCTTAGTAAACTGGGGTAAATGGTTTGGCAAGCACATGGTATTCATAATGGACTCAGCCTCTTGTTGAAATCACAAGAGTAATGGGAGGGCTACACTTGTCTCAGTGCTTTGCATAAGATTTGCAGCTGGAAGGAAGAATGAAACATTCACCAGTAAATAAAACATGTTTATTTGAGAAAGTATTTGACAACAATTGTTTCTGGACTTTATGGAAAAGTAGTCACCTAGACACAAACTATAGTATTTGTAACAGATTCAGGTTTTTCTAAAAATTCTTTGATTGCGTAAGTTTTGTTTGTTCGCCCTGGCAATTGACCTTTCCCTTAGCATAAGTAATGTTTTGCCCTGATTAATTTCCTATGGGTTGTCTGACAAAAGAAAATTTAACCTAAAATATAGTTTTACAATGTTGTATCTGCAAGGTAGGTATTGAAAGGAGAACAGAGACAAATATCACCTGTTTAACTGGGTAAACTGTAGTCTTGGGGTAAGGTGCACCCCAAATCCTTAGTCTGCTCATTTTCTGTGCTGACTTCATTTGTAGAATGTGAATAGGTCTGTGTACCTCTGATCTTCCAGTGCTCCAACACTTGCATTTGGTGAAGGAACTAACAGAATTTTGAGAGTGATATATACATATAGAATAATAGGCAGTAATACAGAAGTTCTTCAGCTCTCAATATTTAGATGATAGTTGCTTATTCTCTAAACCAGAATTTCAAAGAAATTCAGCATGTGTGATGGGTTTAGTTTAAAGTGTTTTCAGAACTCTTATCTCAAATTCTTCATTACTGCCCAATTCCCAGTACATTCAAAAGTCTTGCTTCCAGTATTCATGCTTCAGGCACCATCGGAAAGCTTGGTCAGCTCTGAATTGTCCCAAAGAGAGAGAGAAAGGAGACCCCGAAGATTTGTAGAGAAATAAATCTGTGCAGTTAGGTCAATACATGCAGTTGTTTCTAAAATCCTCCTGAGGTGTAAGCACTGAGCTCAGCTTTTTTCATGGCTCATTTAATGTTGCAGTGATTGAGTAAAGGTGAACTGAAAACATCCTTTGCTGGACGTGGAGAAAACAAGATGCCACCCCACTTGTCCTAGCTTTTATGTAAGAGAGGAAGTCTAGATTTCTTCTGAATCATAAAAAAATAAGGTAAGTGCAACTGAAGTGATAAATTCAATCACGCCCATTGCTTCTGTCACTATACACCTGACTGACTTTACACTTTCCACCTCTTCTTTATGGAGGATTGTAAAATAGATTTATTTTATTATATGCACTTTGTTACTCTCCAACTAGTTGTAAGATTCTATAAATGTGACTATCAGATCTGAGTTTGACGAAATACAACTTCAGAATCTTTTTGTCAAATTAAATAGAACAATTATGTTTTAATAACATGACATTTTTGTCATCCCATTAAAAATCTGTTTTGTTTTTGCTCTTTCATGGAACAGTGCAAAAGAGGGAGTTCAAAATTTGTGGTAGAACTTGGTCACATCAGAAATTAGAAATTAATTGCTTTTCATCATTCTCTTAGTGGACATTCCTTTGCCAGTGGCAAATGTATGGTGTCATACTTGAAAAAGAATTGTCAATATTAAATTTGATACTTTTGAAAATTTAGGGAAGCTTAGTACTAATAAATAATTTCTTATGAATCATTCATTTAGCTCTAGAGATCAGGATTGTGTTCCCCGTGTGATGGAAAGAGCCCCAGGGAGTGTGGGGAGGCCCACAGAAGCCAGAAAACATGAAGAGATGTCCTTGGCAAAGCCAATATCTGTCCAAAGCTCAAATTGGGCATGAGACATGGAAACAACATAAAGCTCTTTGCTGTTTTGGTCTGCCTCCAGTGAAAGCTGCAAAGCTCTAGTTATCTTGGCTTTTATTCCTTTGAAGTTCCCTTTAGCTTTTTTTTTTCTTTTTTTTTAATTATTATTTTAAGTGCCAGAGCTCAAGAACTGTTCCGCTGACCTTTGTTATTTCAGTTTCCAGAATACAGTTTTTTTTTTTTAAATTTTTGACAACTACACTATATTCATCTCACAGAAACCGAATTATATAAACCACATCTTTCAGATTTAAAATATGTGTATGTAAACAACAAATTATCCATAATAGTTTCTCAGTTTTTACTTTTAGATCTTTTCTTTATTAAAGAGTTTTCTTTCACAAACTGACACAACCAAGCTGCAGCCAAGGAACTACCAGAGGAAAAAAATTGTGGATAAAGTAAATATCAGATTAGTGTCACAAGAGGAGCTGCTTCTCTTTCAATGTTTTGCCTAGCTTAAAAGTTCATGGTATTGCTAAGTCTGAATTTGCATCTCAGCAAAGCTGAGCTGTGCTTGTCCCAGAAGAGCAGGATGGAGCTGCCTCTGCCAGGTTTGGCCACAGATGGAAGAGGCAAACCTGCTGCAGATGCATTTGGGAGCTGACAAGAGTCAAGCCCTGCTCCTGGCTGAGTGGCCATGCAGCCCTGTCAGGTGCAGGATGCCCAGAGAGATCAGGGCAAGCTCCCAGTCTGCACAGGGTGATATGAAACTCAAGGGTGCAAGACAAAAACTGTAAAGGAATAGACAGGCAAAAAATATGGGAAGAGGGAGGGATGGAAATGGGATGGTGAAGTAAAGAGAAGAAAGCATTTAGAAACCTTGGTGTGTTCAAGGAAGAAGGACATGCCAGAAACTGAGATCAGAGAGAGGAGAATAACGAAGCCTAAAGGCTTCAAGACTCAATTGTTCTATGCACAGAGCAGCAGAGATCCTATGCTCAGTGGAAGCACAATATGAAAGAACAGAAAATAACCAAAGGAAACTGTTTATGGCCTAACTTAATGATAAATAACATAGAGCATGCCTGTACCGATAGCTCAGTGTGGGCTAAGGCACAATTCATGTTGATACAGCTACATAACAAACTTTAAACAGCTCTACTTTGTGTCAGATAAACAGCTTTTAAAATAAGCTCTGCTTACTTTTAAGCAGAGATTCCCACTCCTGTACTGATGTGGTCCCGGATCAGTGCTGTGAAGTCCTTCCCTGTATTGCTGGGGCAGAGCAGTATCTGGATAAGAGTTTTGCAATGCTGGTGCAACCACATCTACACCTGTACTACATCACCTCTGTTCCTTTTTGCTACAAGACAGCAGTGATGGAGAGCAGACCATTTCTAATCACTCCACAGTAATATTTTGTTTGACCATGCAAAGGTAGTTAAGTATAATTTATCCCTAGTGCAACTATATGTATTCAATGGAGTTACGCAGAGGAGAAGCTGGTATGCAGTATATATAGTGGAAGTAATTAGCACTGAAGCCCAACTGTTTATAGCAGACTTTACTGTGCCTCATTTTTAATTATTTTATAGTTTATGCACCAGTTTAATTATATAGTAGAGGTTAAGCTGTATAAAAGTGACATTGTTGTGATACAGTCCCTTGAGATTCTGGCTTTTATATCTTACAGGTCAAAAAAACATCTTCCGAGAGCTCCTGTTGCCATTAGAGCTGATAATGTTTGGCATCCTCTAGGAGCTTCATCTTGTCTTCTTATAGGATTTTTCCAGTATTTTTTGTCATCAAAAACATGATAAAATAAAACCTGATGATAAACCAAAAATATAACAACATAATCACAAAACCTGACATAACATGTTCATTGAATCTATCTCTCTACTTCTTTATATGTTTTAAGCAAACAAATTGATGTGTTCCCCCCTGTTTATTAGCATACTGCAACCTAAACACAACCTTTTAGGATTTTCATTAGCCCTAACTACTTATTGCATCCAGCTGTCCCGTGCACCAATGAAGAGCATGGAAATCTAGATCAAGATAAGGAGTTGAGAGAGATTAAAGGATGAAACCTTTAAGCTAAGAAAAAAAGGTATTTTTCAAAGGTATTTTTCTAGTAAAGCATTTTGACTGGAAAAGACACCTTAGCTTTATTATGTCTATGTAATTGGTTCCTATAAAGGGTAAGGAAGAACTGGAGAAATTTTTGTCTCAATCTTTCTGACATATAATTCACTGTGGCACCATCTCAGTGGTCAGTGTGTCTTCCTTATGAGAGGGACCTTGAATATCTAAGATACAGTTAATAGGTAATATGCTAGATTTAATTAGTGTCCTACTTAAGTGAGGAGTATGAATGAACAGATTTAGAGAAGCTGAGTTTTTATCATCAGTTTCCTCGACTGGCATGATTTCTTCTGGGACTGAGTAAATTAACAATGTGCTATCAAAGCTTATGGAGTTGATCCAATTTGCTGTAGTTGAGCTTTTTGTAGACCATTCTATCTGAAATTCTGACTTAACCAATGTTCTTACTGGCAATTTCTCCTTGTCCTATCCAAAGCAAGAATGCATCTACTATTTTGTGATTGAAGATCTGTGTCTATCTGACTTGTTGCTGAATCTCACGCCCTGTTGGAGTGGATAACAGCACAATGCTACTGACCCCACTGAAGGGACCTGTTGCAGCTTCCACTGGGCTGGGAGCAGTGAAGTGGGCTGAGCAGCATGACACTTGCATGAGCACACAAGAGAAAGGTATCTGCCAGCATGGCTCCACCTCTGTAGTGCTGCTCATTCCTGGAGTGTATCCTGAACGGGTGATCCTCTCCTTGGGAGCCAAGAAGCTGGCTGGGTAGTCATGGCCAGGAGAGACTTCTTTCTCTTCTGGAAACAGAGACAGCTTCTCTGGTGCTGTGTGTCAGGGACTTAAACTTGTGGAAGGTGAAGGGAATGAAGCCCTCCAACTTTACTTGCTTTTTATTTTTATTTTTTTTTCTCATTGGAATACTGAATTAAGTCTATAAAATACAATTAAGAAAAGCTTGTCCCCTGCATCCAAATAGTAGTACCCCTCCCTCCTGTGAATGAAAACATGGAGACTTCCAAGAGGATTCCAACCATTTAAGTCACTTATCCTATTTCTCTACATGCGAGAGAACTTATCTTTTTGCCTTTGCCTTTCCATTACCAGTGAGGTTTTTTTATCAAAACTATGACAAATATCTATTAAACAGCACATCATGTTAAGTCTCAGCTGGTGTGTTTTCCTCTGTCAAACTTAATGATAATCCAAGAGACAACACAACACCATATAAGTGACAAAAATTGACAGGAGATGTGACAGCAAAATGAGTCAGCCTGGAATACCCAGAAGGTGGTTCCCTGATAGAAGAAGTGATCCCACCCATCCCTTAGTTCCTCTCTCACCTTCCTCTCCTACACAGGTGAGTTCAGAGTTTTCAGCCTGACTTGCAATATGTCTGAAACATTAAATTGTTTTCTTTTCCTGATTGCCTATCAAATCAGAACTCCTGCATATCATTTACTAAATGTCCTTTTTTTTTGTATAGTATGGCTATACAGGGCAGTTCCTGGTGCTTTGCTTGCATCTGGCTTTGTTTCTAACACCTTCTCATTCCTGTCTAGCTTGGAGCTCCCTATATCAAATGATATTCTGCAGTCAGACATCAAATCTGCTGTTCCTTGTTGCAGTAAAACCAAAAGGAAATATAATTAAATTCAGATAATGCATCACCAGCCTCATGCAGCCATTGGTGCCTAGTTACATCTAAACACTGCTGCTGTGCAGAATTTACAGACTTGTCTTTGGTAAGACAGGAGTCTCTTCTGAATAACTGATTGAGGTGATACAGGGGAAAGTACAGATAATGTAATTTTTTCAGATAACTGAAACTGATGATGATTTTTTTTTTTTTTTTTTTTTAGTTTGGAACTGATCGTCAGATATTGTCAGGTAAATTCTTTAAAGTTATAAGATGGAAAATTGCAAAAATGCATGTAAGAAAAGGTAATTGCAAATAACAGTAGATAACAGACCTGTTTTGATCTGGACACTTCAAAAAAAAAAGGAGTCACCTGGAGTAGGTTCAGTAAACCCAAGGAGTGTGTGCCTGGGCATAACTCAGAAGCACAGCCCCAAGGAATGCTTAGAGAACAGCAGTGCTGTTGGTCATTTTGACTGCTGGAACCTGGAAGTCAATGTAAGAGAAATAAGAAACAAATAAGAAAAAATGAGCTTGGGCTTCAGATCTGCTTGATTTATTCCAATGCTTCATTTCCCGTGTCCACAGCTAGACCATAATTGCCGCAAAGATTTTTCTCTTCTCTTTCAGGTAGTTTCTCCTCTCCTGAAGGAATATATACACTTTTAAAGAGGGAAAATTTCTTGTCCCACAATGCTTCCAGTATGTCACATAGAGCTCCTCTTTCCTTTCTAATCTTCTGGTCATTCTCCCTGAAAGTTATAGATTCTTCCCAGAGAATAATTTTGCTGCTTGAGATGGACAACTCTTCCTCCCAGAAGATCTTGTCCTTCATCCAGCAAGCCACAGAGTTGTTCTCAAAACCCTTGCTCTTTTCCAGCAGAGATTTATTCTTTCCCTTCAGGATTTTGTTCTTCTCATACATGGCTTTATTCTTTTCTTGGATATCTTGATTTTGTTTGAGGAAAGCTCTGGCTGCTTCCTGACCAGCCTTATTTTTTTCTTCAAGAATTTTAATCTTCTCCTTAGCAGCCATAATTATCTTACAGAATTCCGTAATGGTTTCCTCAATGTTAACAATTTGTTCCTCAAAAACTTTTTTTTTTGTTTGGAAGTCCCTAATATTCCATAGGAGGCTGTTGGTCTCTTCTAAGAAATTCTTGATCTCTTCGATGCAAGCTTTGTTATTTTCCTGGAAGATCTCTATTTCTTTTCTTAAAGCTTTGGCTTTGGTCTCCTGAAAGCTTTTGATCTCTTCGTGGAAATTCTTATTTGCTTTGCAGAAGGCCTTAATTTCTTTCTTGAGGTCTCTTTTCTCTTTCAAAATCCTGCATAGCTGCTTTTTCTGGAAGCTGGACATTTTTGCCTGGAAGTTCTTATTCTCTGTCTTTGGATAGTAGAAGGCAGGTATTTCCCTGCATTGTTTTATTTGCTCCATCCCTTCATTGGGTTTTTATTTTCTTTACTTGGGTTATAACTGACACTATAGAAACTGGATGCTTGGATCTGACAGGGTGAAGCACCAAACTCAGTGCAGTACAAATGCAGTTATGCAGGGTGCTGGCTGCTCCTCCCAGTGAAACAGGGAAGGTGTTTGTTCAGACACTGTTAGGATCCCTAAAACAAACTCAAAATGTACAAAACCATGTGGTTTTAGCTATAAATTCAATGAACTACAACTAAGTTACATTAAGAAATTCTCAGCTAAAACTAATCTGGTCATTCCATAAATGCAGTATGAGTCGGGTCATTAAAAATTAATGGTAAAAGATTTTTCCAAAGTGACAAATTATTTAGGTACCTCCATTTTCAGAATTGAATGTGACGTACTTAAAAGTTTGTCTTACAGAGTGGCACTCATAGTCACCAGTCAATCATTTTGGGATTGTTGTATGATCACTAATTTTTACCAGGTAGCTTACAACTGTGCTGCTGTTTGCATCAGCAAATTTATTCAGCAGTTACTGGTCAGTGTGTGCCTTAATTTTAAAGGAAATTGTAAGTAACACAAATACTTGACTTCTACATCTGTACTTGTAGTTGAATAGTGTCATGTGTGTGATACAAAGTGGAGAACACTCTATGTCTCAGGAATTATGCCCTGTGAAAACATGAATTTTTAAAATTCTTTTCTGCTTGAAACTTCACTTTGTAATGAATGACCCCATGAAATACACTGAACTCTTGCAGCCAATGCCTGTTTTTCACTCCATTGACTAGTTTTGTTAGCATATGTGAGTGCAGGTGTTTTCTGGATATACAAGGCAAGTTTTGTTTGCTATAATAACATGGTAAATGTAATAGTAATATAGAGGTGCAATCCCATGAAATTTACACTTCAGCTGCTTCTTTTTCTACTGTGTTGTTTGGAAAATGGATTACACAGATCCATAAGTTTTCCATTGTTTTCAAGGGATAAGAAAAAACTTATAATTTTAAGTAGTTTATGACAATGGCTGTGAGGAAAATCTGTCTTTGCTATTGAGGCATGAGCAGCTCACATACATCTGTGAAGTCACCTTCTGGGAAAAGAGAGTGAGCACCAGGCAGATCCAGTAACGAAGTCTGTTTGGCCCATTCAGATCTAGATATTGCAACTGTCTTTCAGAGTACATTTTCCTAAGAACATGCCATGAGACATTTCTCCAAAAGACCTTGTCCAGAATGGATGAAATGATTAGCAGGTTCCTTTTTGCACTCAGTATCTCTCACTACCTCGTGATGCTACTTTTAATTTAAAAAATATATTAGATACTTTGGATCTTTTTTTTTTTTTTTTTTCCAGACTGGTTTGCTTACTCTTATTATATCTCAAGTCTTCAGTATTATATGATGAGTACATATTTTTCGTGCTGTTACTAACCTGCTTCTCTTCTGTCACACTGAAAACTTCTGTACTCGTTTTGTTAGTAGAGCTCAGAAACCATAACAGCCAGTTCCAGAATGCAGAGTAGCTTGCTAATCCTTCCTCATTGTGAGGTCACTCCATATAGGTTTGACTTCTCATTTGTTGGCCATCACCACCTCTTGGAACTGGATCCAACATGAAGTAAAAATCATCATACAAAAGCAGTATTTGAACCTAAATGCAGAGTTTGGAAGATGTAGTATTTATTTATTGTATTTTCCACTTCAGAAAATCAAAGGTAGACTCTTAAACTAGAAACTAGTTCAATATGAACCACAACATGAGGGGTGAATTTCAGCATAATAAAAAAATGAAAAACTGTATGTGATGATCTTGGAGAATCTTCTTAGTACTTAATCCTACTTTGATATCTCTCTCAAGATACCGTATCACTATTTCTAGTGTAAATCTGATTTTGAAGTTGGTCCTGCTTTAAATATCAGACTGGGGCAGATGACCTCCAAAGTCCCCAACCTAAATTATTTAATGATTCTAATGTTGGTTTTAAAATATTCTACAACATGTTTCTGCAAAATATTTTTGTGCTTATCAAAGATATGATGATCCTAAAAATGCTGCTGCTTTGGCAGCTGATTAGCACAGAGGACTCAGAACATCTTTTGGATTAAGTCATTAAGCTTGACATCTGCATCACCTCAGGCTAACATGAAAGAACAAACACAAAAAAAGCAATTGTTTACTTTCTCACTGAAAGCAGAATGTCATGGAATTATCCCAAAGAGAGACACAGTATATGCATGAAAAAAAAGGGCTGTTGTATATCTGTGATGATTACTCTAGAAACTTCAGTGTTGGTCCTTCAGTGTCTGATCTCATTTTGGGTACAAAGAAGGGAGAACTAGACAGCTGTATTCCTTTCTTAGAAGAATAGATATGATTTCAAGGGAATATGCAACGGAGTTACATGAAGCTGTGAGCATACCTCTGCAGTCAGCTCAGCTTTACCATAGAGTTGTTTCTGCAGGTCATTTATATTTATCAGATTGCCTTGGCTTTTTCTCCTCCTAAAACAATTTGTTCTGCTGACATTTCCTAGTTATGACATAGTGGGCAAGTGGACTCATATACCTGATTTCTCTGACTTCCTTGAAAAAGAAGTAATAATGTAGTATAAACTAGTATTTTGATCACTTCTAGAGAATGAATGCTGTTATAGGTCTCTGAGTAGTGAAACAATTATTTCTAAGCAGTACCCTTTTCTTGTCCAGTCTCTCAGTATCTTCTAGTTTTCATCCTTTATGTACATCTTTAAGAAAGATGCTATGTATATGCCTTGTCCTTTTAGAGGGCCCATGTCCCAAACCTCCTCATGTGCAAGAGCAATCATAACTCTAAAAGTTTTTTGAGTTACTCTTCTTTTTCAGTCCAAAAGATAACTAAGTATGCTGATAATTTTCTCTATTTGTTAATGAAAGAGAATTGCTAACACTAACACAATTTTGTTACTATTTTATTAGGAGAAATAGAGATTTTGATGGTCAAGGCTTATCCTTGATGGAGGGAAAATTTAGCAATGTTTCCTGTCTACTGTTGAGCTAGCACCTGGAAATCAAATGGTGGTGTAACATCAGAGAAAACAAGAGCCAATTAACCAGGTCAGCAAAAGAAATCCAGAAATAAAGGACTGAAGTTTTCAAATATCAGAGAAGGCTTTAATAGCTTAGGAAGACAGATGTCAGTCTGAGCATGCAAGTGCCTCATCTTCCATTCCCGGTCCTGGCTGCGAATGTTTTTACTCTCCAAAGAATTCCATTTTCCAAAGGTCTAGTTCCTTCTTCCAAAGGGGCCAGTGCAATTTTCCATTGCTCTAGATCTATTTCCAGACCTCTGCTTCATCACTGTAGGGTCTTGACATTTCTCTAAAGAGTCATGTTTTTTCCAGAGAGTCATATTTTTTCCCAGGCAACCTTGTTCTTGTCTTGGAATATTGTGATCCCTGTTTTACTTTTTTCCCCATGATGATTTTATATTTTCTCTCTTGATCTCTTTCCATTTCATAATCTCACTTTTTCTTCCACAAATGTTATCACCTTCTTCTGTAAATCAGTGATTAGCTGCCTTAGTTTGTAAATGAAGAAGAGATGATCTAGCAAACAGGGAAACACTGAAATACCACCTGAAAGTAACCTGACCAGAGGCTAGTTTGTAATGTGAAAAAAGATCCTATAACAGCAATTTCAAAACTGTGTTGAAAGAAAAATAAAAAAAAACCCACCACATAATCCTACCAATGGGTTTGCAGAATAGAAAATAAATAAATCTATTGTAAATTTTATGTTAATTGAAACCTCTATATAAATTCATAAAGGATGAAAAATAGAAATATTAAAATATATTTTAATTGTTGAAATCTTGTAGGGACTGAAAAAGTATAAAATAGCTAAAATAATAATTGGAATAGTGTATTGGTTCTTTGTCCTGTGTGTAAACACCTACTGTGACTTTAAAGCTTCAGTTCTTTTAGTGGAGGGAGAAAAAATCTACTTTGGACAGTTTCGATGAAAGTTTTCTATGGTGCCTTGCTAATAGTTCCACATCAAATCTGAAATAGATAGAGTAAGATTTAATGATGGCTCTCTTCAGTGACAGAAAATAGTCTGCTTTTCAGCTGGTTTGTTGTCAAGGTTTCCTCCATGATGTGAAACATATAAAGGGACTTAGAATTACTTAAGGCATAGCTCTATAATGTCAGTATTGATGTATCAACCTGTATCAAAAGAGTACATTTTCACTTAAAAAGGATTTAATTTTGGGTTTTTCTTGTGGCTTGATCTAGGAATTTCTTGATGAAATTTTTATGACTCATCACAAATGGGCCTGGTTAGAGGATATCTGTGTTTCTACCCTTCAAATGTGTAGGTATCCGCAGCTGGTATGGGGTTTTAGTAAAATTAAATCAATATCCAACAAACAAATAAACCTCCCAAGATGCCTCAGACATTTCTTTTGTGCAAGCTATCTGTAAAAATTGAGAAAAAATGTTTCTTGATTTGCATAAAGTTTGTACACACTGTGCTCTGGAGCTGGGCATATAAACAATTTTGAAATTGGTGGAAGAAGCAGAAAAGAAAGCAAACCAACCCAGACCTTTGAGAGGTGCTGGCTGCAAAAAACTAGAAAATAGATATTCTCCTTCAAAGAGAATTTTCTCTCCAAAGTACACTGTTTTGCCTCAGTTTTCAGGTATTGCTGTCCTGATTTATATTTCCTTTCTCTGTGAGTCACTCTTTGCCTATCATACCAGTAGCTTTTTCCCCAAGATTACTTGCAGTCCCTGTGACAAAAATATCAATAACAGAGAAAACATGTCCTTTTTGTTTTGCTTTTAGCATACCTTGGATCCCCTAAAAGCCAGAGCAAAACACCAGGACCTCTCTCCCATCCCCTTTACTCTCACTTTTCTACCCTCAAATCTCAGTCCCATGCTCATCTTAGCATCTCTGTGTCTGTTTCACGAGGCCATTTTACTGAATATGCTTGTAGGGACCTTTAGGATGGAGCAGAGGTGTGAGAGTGGCTCCAGGGAAAGCTGACAGTCCCATCTTGCAGCTCTTTCTGTTGATGTAGGCAGTGCTGTTTGGCTTGAGTCTTTTAGGTGGGTTAGATGCATAATTTTCATCCTTGCTGTCGTGGGCCTTAAAGTCTGATGAGAATTTTCCCAGGGGGCTGGAGTAATTGGAAGTCTGTTTCTTCTGAAATAACCTGCAGCTTCATCACAAATAACCTTAGTTGGCTGTCTTCTGTCTGACCCTATTTTGGGATGCTGAGGGGATTTCCCTGTATCATGTGGCTATGTTAAAGAAGAGATACACAACCTGCAAACTGTGAAATGATTGCACTTCTTTTAGGACCTGTGGGCAATAGCACAGAACATCAAGGATGCCTTTAGAGCAAGGAAGATAATAAAATAGATGTAGGAAAACTTAGTACAGTTTATTTCATTTGAAAGTTCTCACAACAAGCATGGCACTGGCATTCATTTGCTATGCCACAAAGCCATTGCCTCTTGGCACTGCCCTTCAAGGGGATCATAGCCTTCAGGTCTGTGCTTTCTCTGTTCTCTGACTCCATTTCTGATCTCAGAGAGGACACAGGGACCTGTTCATTCAGCTTGAATTTTTTTCCTGATTACAGCTTCAGTCTTGACACAGACATTTCCTGACACCTTTTGAATGCTCTAGAGGTGGGGATGCTTACTCTTTCCATACGTTGTGCCACAGAAACAAGCATCAGCAACCTCCAAAATATAGATATTTACTACACTTAAGAATCTTTGCTCTTGTGTTATGAGAGGGAAATGGGGGTAATTACAAGGTTGTTATGTTGTTTTTCTAGATTGGAGATCTAGATTAAAAATAATTTCTAGATTAAAAATCACATATATCACATATATGCCTGATATATGAGCTTGGTTAGGCTGACAGGATATGGATTTCCCCCTGAATTAAATGCTTTCAAGTGCAGTGTGCTAATGTAGTGCTGTGCCACTCTGAGGGACAGCAACCTGAATCACTGGAAGAACCAAATCACTCTCTACAGACATCTCAAATTACACTGTAAAAATTGTGTTACTTGTTCTCCAGATATTTCTCTAAGCCACCAACTATTTTGCTGGTTTTGGTCATTATTAACTTTCTTACAATACATAAAAGCCATGAAGAAAACACAGTGTATGGTTTTAATAAAGCTTTTAGATTAACAGACAGTTTTATTCAGTATCCCTCAGAAAAGAATAACTTAAATTGTCTCTTTGCATAAGATCATCTGCACTTGCCCAGTGCTGACAGGTGGTTCCCATACAGGATCTCCCTGCTCAGATTGAGATCAGCCCCTGTGGCCTGTGTAGTTGTTTACAGCTGTGCAAATGAAACCACAAGTATAAAGCAGGTTCCAAAGGTTTTTATAAGGAATAAGGGTCAATTATCAAGGTAGGCTTTCTGTCAGATAAATAGTGGAGGATTATATTGTCATAGGTGAACTGTATTTCAAATCTGACAACAAAGAACTCTCAGATTTTTTTTCCTTCACTCCCTCTTTTCCCCTACATTTTCTTTCATGGTGCAAGAATGCACAGAATGGGCTTTTCACTGCTGGCTGGAAAAGCTTTTGATGATCAGATGCTATTCCAGGCCTTTTAATCATGTTGCTAGAAGATTTAAGCAAAGAGACTGATTTCTCAGAGTGGTGTTTGAACCTTGAGGCTGCACAGCAATCTTCCCTTCTCTGCTTTAGAAGATATTCTGATTTCTCTTTTCCTTCCCCTTTTTCTCTTCTGTTCAGATTGTTCGTTGTGGTCACAGACTTCCTTTATTAAGTCCTCGCCCTGTACCTGGTTATCAGTCCAATCCTCAAAGTACCACAATCACAGTTGTCTTTTTTTGGTTCTTGTGTTACCTGCACCTGTGAAAAGGGTCTCTGCCCAAAAAGATGGGAGAAGCTCAGCTGGGAAATGGAAATGATGTTCTGGAATGAGTGTGGGAGACTGCATCTCTGTGGGTGTGCTTCATGTATTGTTTTTACAGTATCTGTTCCAAATACCTTGCTGTCAGACAGAACTTTAACAGCTAGTGAAACATCTGCAGTAAAACCTATGAAGAGTTATCAAAATTCCTAACATAAGCTTAACAAGTAAATCAAAATTTGTGGGTTGACATATAGCCCCCAAAATAATCTTTCAGCTCTGACAAAGCTGAACACTTCATAAACTCCTCTGTTACTTCTTAGCATTTTTGTTTAGTGAGGATACAATTAAGCTGTAACAGGTGAATATGTTATGGTCTGACCAATTCATTAATGTTTTAAGTTGGTGAAAATGAGAATAGACAACATAGAAATGATACAAAAACTTCTCTATTTCATGCACTTCCTACGTGACATAATGCCACTTGCAGTAAGAAAGTGTATCAGCTACTCTACAGACAGGCAATGTCTTTGCAACTGTCCTGACTGTCTATTGAGGCAGAAAGGACCAGAGCAGTAAAAACCCCCAACACTGCCTCCACTCCCCAGTCCCTGCTCCTGCTGGATAGCTGGGATGCTTTGCTTTCTCCTTTGGGCACTTTCTCCCTGTTGCTGCACTTCTGCCCAAGCCCATGACTGCCCTTCTGTGTTTTTACAATTGGACATCTCCTCTGGCTACTGCAGGTCCCTGTGCTGCTCCCAAACTCCTTCTAATCCATTATAGGTTCTGCCCTGACATCCTAACCCCATGCTATTCTTGCCTCTTCTCCTCCCTATAGGACTATTTCTAATGCTCTCTTGCTATGTCTACCCTATTGAGAGTAAGAATTTTTTTGGTTATTGTTTCCTCCACTTTCCAGCAAGATCCCTAAGCATAAGGTGATCTGTGTTAGCCTGCTGGTCACTGAGCTCTAATGAGCCCTTTTGCTCTGTGCTGTGACCAATCTGTCTTCAAGCAAACCAGCCCCCTCCTGTGGGTGGGCTGCACAGGCAAAGGGGATCAGGATTCATATAGACATGAATTTATAGCATCATTTAGGATTTACAGGCTTTATGCATAGATCCTGCCAGTGACTCACACACATGTTCTGCCTGAAAGCAAAGACAGTGCTTTGAGAGCTCCTGTTCTGCTAGCAGTGGCTTTGTTTTTCAAGGCACTTACAAGGCATCTGACTAAGGTGTAGTTGCACTGGATGATGTGCTGGTTTCTTTATTTCATGCTTTCTATCTCAGAGCAGGAATAACACTGCCTCAGAGCCCTGCAGTCCATCACAAACATTTCATGACAAAATACTTTGTCTAGGGCTTCTCAGCATACCAACAAAATATTCCAAAATGTTTGGTCATGGTCATATTTTATCAGCCAGCATTAGACAATGCTATGTTAAATATTTCAGAAGAAATTAGAAGTTAATTCTGTGGCACCAACCATATCCTTGTTCTGGTATGTGATTAAAGAGGTGCTGTCAAAGTGGGTAGGCCAGAAATTAACTTAGCTTGACAAGTGTCTCATGTAGTAACTCTTTTCAGCTCCTGCTTCCTTGACTTTTAATTCAATGCCAAGCCAAACTACAAAAGCAACTGACAACAGATTTCTTTTTGGTCTTGTGTCAAACAGACTTTCACAAAACTGCAAGCTGTCTGGTGGTGATGCATCAGGAAACAAGGTTTGCAGGCAGTTGGTTGCCTCTTAATTTTCTTGGACTGCTATATCTACTGCTGCTACTACTTTCCAGACAGAGATGAAGGCACCAGGATGAGCTCTAGCATCCAGCTCACAGGGACGGACCCTTTGCAATGACATTCTCTGAGGTCCTGACTCCTTGGCTGGTGAGTTACTCCGGTTGCAGAGTCTGGCACAGCATGCAGAAGCAGGCTGGGTGACAATGCCATGAGTGACACTAGATGTAGGTGTTTATTTCTGCCTCCCTTAGTTCATCAGTGTCCCCACTCCTGGAGGAAAGTGAACAAATACGTCACTGCTGGAAAAAAAGGTGACTCAGCCAAAGGTTCACAGGAGAAGCAACACGGCCCAGAAAAAGAAATTGCTTTGCTTATAATAAAAGCTGCTAAACCTCACTAACCTTTTCATACTGTCTCATAAAATACAGTCATCATAGTCCACAACGGGAAGGGATAATAATGAAAGGTGACTGAAATAGCAAGTATTGAAAGACAAAAACAAAGTGTTCACATGGAGATTACATGATACAGGCAGACAGCTAAAGCTGACACTCACTGGGGGCAGGACATAAAAGCTGAGTGGTATTCATTAGTCCCTCTCATGCTGGCAGTAACTGTGGTGGGAATCATCAGTTACACTGAGCTAAAACTCTCTTCCTGCAGGCTCACTGTAGAGTATTATCTTGCTCTCTGTTGGCATGCTCTAAGTAGCTGACACATACTTGGGAGCAGGCTAAGAAGTCTTTGCTCTGAGATGGGAACTCAGAGCACCAAAACCAGCACTGTCAGTGCAGACTTTGTTGTCTTGTTTACCTAGCTTGGGGCTTCTCATGATAACCTGTCTGAATTTTAGTTGTGTTATAAAGGAAAAAAAAAAATTGTGGACATCATACAGACTTGCTGCCAGACATCCCAGACTCCATCTTCTGCCAGAAACAGGCACTAATACCCATTCAAGTCAAGTCACAGCTGTACTCCTGTCCCCTCTGTACACTGCTGATAATATAGATTTTTGCTTCCTACTATTTTTCATAGTGAATGACAGTGATTACTACATAACCAGCTAGTGCCATTTCTCCTCAAGTATTAAAGCTCCTTTTTTTCCAAGATGACAAGTTTGAGAGGTGTCCTGTAATAAAACTAACACTTTGTTAATTGTGCAATTGCTGTGCACAGCTAGGTTGGCATTTTCAGCATCAAGATAATATTGAATGGAATTAAATAGATGTGGAGAGGTTAAGTTCTCTTCTGGACTCATGGTAAATGTCTTGTGTCGATTGGACTATGCTTAAAATAAAAAAACATGAAACCACTAAGGTTAAGACAATCATTCTTCAAGATTTGTGCCTATAAAAATGGTTTTGCTTCCTGCATCATAGTGTGTTGTTTGCTCAGATCTGAGAAGCAAGAAGAAGTGCTTGTTATTCTGTCTCTCATGGATATTGCTGCATGGATGAATTTCTTAATGGGATTGCTGGGATTTTTTTTTGAGGGGAGGTGTATTGCTTGCTTGATTTTTCTACAAGAGCAAAACACTTCCCAGTGGTGAGAGCTGAATTCCAGTGGATCAGTGTGTTCTTCCATGTTTCTGTAGCTCTTTCTCTGTTCTCTGACTCCTGTTTTGTTTTATCAGTGTATACTGCTTTTCAATTCTTTGGTGCTGAACATGAAGGCAAGAATATAACCAAGCAAGTCTGGGACCGGACAGTTGAGCAGTTCTGTATTTCTTGGTCGCAAAACATAGTAACAGTTTTCCAGTTCCTTTGAAGCTTTGCTATTCATTTGTCATATACAAATAAATTGGAACAGGATGATAATCCTTATTTTTAGGGTTGCACGGTACTTTCAGTTTTTAAATATAAGCATTTTACACCAAGATTTCCTATCCTAGATGTCTACCTCTATCTTTTTTGTGTCTGTGTTTTTGAACATTTCATTTGAAATGGTTAAACCAATTTTAGAAGAAAGTATATGAAAAATATATTGCATGCAGGTGCAGGATTTGTTATTTCATTTCCTTTTACCATTTTGATTTAAAAAACCCGCACTCCACTTCACTAGCTTACCGTACATTGCCCAGATTGCTCTCCCTCTGTTTGCTCAAAATTCAGACACTGGTCTTCTCTTCAAAATGTGATTGGTAGGATGAATATATATTCTATCAACTTTAGTCTAAACCAAAGTAATTTTTATGACAAACTGCTTGGAAGTTACTGAACATCACAATGTTTTTTATTGCTGGTTAAATACCCTCAGATGTTCAAGCAAAATCACAGTATTTATGTTTGTAATAGAATTGAAGTGGTTTATAACATCATACATACAATGTATGTGTGACCTTTTCTGCTTTCTTCTCTGCTGTTTGGCTGGTGTAATTTCCTTGGAAGATAATTGTTAGCATATATTTTTTCTTTTTCATTTCCCTGTTACTAAAGCTTTCAAGCTTTCAAGCCTACCTAGTCCATAGATGGGAAAAAGAACCTTTCTAATCTTTTGGGTATAATTCCTAAAATGCTAAGTCTAGTTCTAAGTATTAAAAAATTCTGCCCTGAAAGAGTATTTTTGCACACCGAAAGAGACATCTTGAGCAACGTGATCGAATTGGACCTGCTTCAAGTGGAGTGTTGGTAGTAGAAACATCCAGTTTGGAAAAACTGAATAAAACCACCATAAACTGTCAAAACTTCTAGTAAGAGATCCTGACCTATACTGAGGTCCATTGGGACTTCTAATATGCAAATAGTTTCTTCCTAGCTGGTTGTGAATTCTGCTCTGCACAACAGTCATAAGACATCAAGAGAGAGGGGGAAAATGAGGTGGCAGAAGTGATTTGATTGATGTAAGCTGCCACTGAATGTCTGCCCAGCTGTCCCTTCTGTAGCATCGTGTTCTGGTTTGACGGCCATCCCTTGAGATCTGGGGAGCGTGACTTTACCTGGCTGCATATAGACAGTGTGGAAATCATGTAAAACGTGGTTCTGGAAATTGGGAATTGCAGAGCAGTGGTGGGTGGGACGGACCTCTGGGGCTCACCTGCTCCAGCTTGTCAGCCATGTTGGGACTTGAGGAACACATCACACCGTCAGGAACAGCCCGGTGCCATTTCCTGGCACTTCCTTGTTTTGTGTCCAAGCTTTGCACATAAAAAGATAATCAAAACCCTGCCTTGTCTGACTGCAAAAGGTCGCATGGGTTGCCTTACTTTTGGGTACAAATAGGAAAGGGCTATTGGGAGCCTCCGTGAAGGGTAAGCAGGGCTGCCTGCCACACACAGCCGGTTCCCGCCGGTTCCTCCTGCCTCAGCCAGGCCACTGGAGCCTTTGAGAGGTGCCCAGGAGTGAGGAAAAAAGTGTGAGAACCATTCCTGTGAGCAGGAGGAGGAGCAGGAGGTGCTGCAGGTGTGGGAGCAGAGGCTCCTCAGGAGCCTCTGGGGAGGCCATGGTGGAGCAGGAGAGAGGTGTGAGGAGGAAGCAGGGGAATAAAGCAGCCACGGGGCACTGACCAGAGCCACCATTACCTGCAGCTGCCATGGCAGGAGGTAGAGACGTTCAGACTGAAGGAATGGGGTTGAGACCTTTTGAAAGGGCAGAAAAGGTATTGTTTTGAGGTTTGTCTTTTTGTTACTAATTTCCTGAATCTATTTTAATTGGCAGTAGTTGGTTTTCTCCAAGTGGAGGTTTACCCATGACAGTATCATAGAATCATAGAATCATAGAATCATAGAATCATAGAATTAGCCGGGTTGGAAGGGACCTCAGAGATCATCAAGTCCAACCCTTGACCCTGGAGCAGTTGCTAGACCATGGCACTGAGTGCCACATCCAGTCTTTTTTTAAATGTCTCCAGGGACGGAGAATCTACCACCTCACCGGGCAGACCATTCCATTGCCTAATCACCCTCTCCGTGAAGAAATTCTTTCTAATATCCAACCTGAATCTCCCCTGACACAACTTGAGACTGTGTCCTCTTGTCTTGTTGAACGTCGTCTGGGAAAAGAGACCAACTCCCACCTCGCTACAGACTCCTTTCAGGGAGTTGTAGAGAGCAATGAGGTCTCCCCTGAGCCTCCTCTTCTTCAGGCTGAACAGCCCCAGCTCTCTCAGTCTCTCTTCATAGGGCCTGTGCTCGAGTCCCTTCACCAGCTTGGTTGCCGGTATTTGGACTTGATCTTCCTATCTTTACCTCTAAACATGAGCTTGCTCATTCTGTTCTCTCCTGCTGTCCTGCTGGGTGGGGGTGAGTCAGGTTGAGCCGATTACTTCATATCGCTGTCTCACCGCAGTTTCAAAGCCATGTCAAACATTCATCCAAAGTGACCCGAAAAAGTCAAGAGCTACAGATCAATCATCACAAGATGTTTAAAATAATTGCACCTTTGACTGGGAAGCAATACTAGTGTGGACTGTGTGAAGAGGGGAATGTGTGAGCAGGAAAATGAATGAAACCAGAAAGAAAACTGTTGGGTTTTATATGTTGTTCCTTCCACTTACCATGTGTATTACTGTGAAGAAATGGGAATAAACTGTGTGATAAAACATTGTGTGAATGGCATTCAACTGTTCTCTAAACCAGCAACTCTTTTTTTGTCCATGCCTTTGCAAAAATGATAGACAACATCTTGGGACAGATGAAATAAAAGCCCTACAATGCTGCTTATATGTTTCCATCTTCAGAGGAGAGTCATTTGCTGAACTGGGCATCACACTACTATTTTGCTTCTACCAGTGAGTTCACACCAGAAGCTGCTACCAGGGGAACAGAGGGCATTGCACTTGTCTTCCTTGTTATCCTCCAAACCCCTGACAACAGCACAGTTACTGTACTGTATTATGATTTTAACTTTGAAATGAGAAACTCTTGTTTTCTGTTTTCCTCTTCTGTATTGCTACCATTGCAGTTTTACCTCATAGTAAATTAGGCCGTTTGCCCTCTTGAAATTGTCTGATTTCTGAGTTATGTGCTGTTTTTTTCTTTCTGCACTGCTTTAGGTCACTTTGTATAGTACATGACTCTGAGTTCTATTTATGGGGATTTGATTTATTGCCTTATTCTCTCAAATCTAGCCAGTTTTTGTACAGAACCCCATTTTCCTCATAAATTACACTAACTTTGTTTTGTAAGTCCTTTCTGAAAAAGATCTACCCTACTTATAATCTTTACTATTTTTTTCCAAAAGAGAAAACCAATTCAGACAAACTGATCTTTCTTACACATTTTTTTCTCCTTTCTCTATTTCAAATAATATTAAAAGAGTGCATCATTCTGGTTTCAGGATTTATTTCCTCAAATTCTAAAATGTATGCTGTACAATAATAGATGCACTCAATTTTTGTACAACAGATGATTGACTGCTTAGGTGTGAAAGATTATTGCAGCTGGCCAAGAGAAGTGGGATTTACCTATTTACTGGAAGGTGTATAATGGACAACATAGGAGCTGCTGGAAACTGAACCCCAGGTTAGCACAGCTTATCTGAAATGGTAGTAGACAATTATGTTTAAGCAACTGAATAACCCAGTTGTATTGTGTCAGTCTCACTCTCTGAACTAAATTACACAGAGATGCAGACATGGCACAACAAAAGGGGAATATTTATCAAATAGCTCAAAGCCACACGTAGTGGTGGTTGTTTTGTGAACCTGGTCCCACATGCCATGACTGCTTTTAGTTTTCTTCCTAAATCATGAGAACATTGTGATCTAGTTTTCAGGTTACAGAGGAAACTAACAAAGTTGTATTGATATCCACTGTACTGGCCTTGTCCATGTACCTGAAGACAAAAAAAAAATAAAATAAAAAAATCAAGTGTTATACCAGCATTACATAAGCAGATATATACAATAGAGTGCTCAAGATTATTACAGATGCCTTAGATTGGGACTGGCTTAGGAGAAATGGTGGAAATACTGGCTTAGAATGTAGTAAATGAAGGATTAAAGGACGGTAGCATAAATTACATGATACTGTAGTTATAAATCACACCATGATTTTTGATGGTGAGGTGTTTTTCAGTTTGCAGCTCATAAATGTGAATGTTATGCCAAAAATGAAGCTTGAAGAGATTCACAAAAAGGATTTGAAGTCTTGAAGACACATCTCAAAGTAATGATATGAAGCATGATGTTTGACCACAATCAGTATGTTTTATTCAGGAGAAAAAAGAAGTTATTTCCCATCTCCAGGAATCCTCGTGGAGATGCAGTTTCTGATGGCAGAAAGTTCTTTAATCAAGGATAAAAGGACATAAAAGTGGTTAGAATCTGAAGTTAAATGAACTCCCACTAGAAATAAAATGTACATTTTGCAGTATAGTCAATGGTCAGAACATTCTGCCTTAGGAAAGAGCAAAGTCTGTGATGACTTAAGATTGAGTAGAAGATGTAATTCATCAAATGATGGATTACACCTCAGTTAGACCTTATGGGACTGAGGCAGAAATACATTGGGTGGGACTTCGTTGCAGCATGAGATACACAGGCAATCAGCCTACATATTTATAATGGTTATTCTAACCTTAAATGGAAAAAATAAGGCAACTTTTGTTACAGCCCACAACAAAGTTTGTGGTGTAGACACTGGAGGAGACCAACATGCTGCCCTTCAGAGGGCTGTTACATATGCTTGTGATACTTAAGACAGAAGAGAGAAAGGGGGAACCCCTGTTTAGCTGCATTTTATGGAGAATGTGTATAAGCAGCTTGGCTTTATGCTTGAGAAACAAGCTATAGATTAAGTGAAGGAACAAGCTGGGAAAATGAGATGAGAAGGATCAGTGCAACAGCGATGAGCAGGCTGACTTCTGATGTAGGTCTCTGAAATACAGAGTGGGGCAAAGAATGGAGAGGTCGACATTTTGGTCAAATTTTACATTTTAAGTTGTATTTTCATTGCAGTTCTGCTCTGTGGTTGTGCCAGAGTTTGGGTAGCTTGTCTTCCAGGATATGCTACAGACACTGTGATACAGGATTCTTATTCAGGAGGAAAAGAAACCTTTGGAGGCTTCCTGGCGTCAACCTTAAATGTTTAAAAGCAACTTTGTCAGTACCATTTACAGCCTTGTGTAGGTATAGCATTTTTTTCATTCATTAAGTGGAATCTTGCTAACTCAGTTACTTCTATTCAAGTATAAGTCACAGTCTGGTGGCAAAATGAAATGCTGTTGTTTGTATGTTATAGTTATAGTATGTTATAGTCTTTGAGTATAAATGCAATTCTAACAAATAATTTGAATGTATTATGAGAAGGCAGGAGGGAAAGCAAAACCAGCTGCATTACAGTCTAGAGCCTATTCCCAATTCCTTAATGTAATTTACCAACAATGAATTCTCCAAATTATTCAGAAAACAGCAGTGGGCCTCATATAACAACATGACAGTGCTACATGTAATTAGCACTATTTTAAATGTTTTTTTCCCCTATAGATCAATTGTTCCTGCTATAAACTTTGCTAAAACAACACATACATTTTTTCCACTATAAAGTGCATTGTGGCCATCTGGAGTATCTGACCCTTAGTCTGGGGATACCTGGTGAATGCTTTGGGTGATTCAGTCTCCAGTGACCTACTCTGGATATTGGTTATTTATTTCTTAAGAGTTAGCAGATGTACACAGCTTTGCATCTGGATCCATGCTGTAATCAAGTTTAATCTAAAGGCTGGGCAGAACTATTGTAGGTCACAATTGCATCCAAAAGAAAGTCAACAATAACAAACTTCTATTTGCTTATCCCTGTATGATGGGAATTATAAGGTCACCAGATAAGCCCGTTTCTCTGAAATGCCAAAATAGAAAGTGTACCTTCCTTGTATGTTCTTAGAACAATCTCTCTGCTATCACTTCAATTGCAACACTTTGGGTTTTACTTTAAATCTTAGTTTTGTGACAGTTTTCCAAGCTAATGGAACCCAGTGCCACTGAGAGGGTAGTCATGTGCAGCCAAATTTATCTGAAGTAACTGATAAATATCAATTGACTTTCTTTATTAAGTCTGCATTAAGCTACTTGCTAAAGCCATCAGATCACAGAAGCTGATTCTTTCTGAAGACTATAGCTAAGACTATAGCTCTCCTGATAAATAGTGCCAGAATCCCAGAGTCAGGCAGTGCTGATGGAGGCTGAGGGAAGATAAGACAGGGAAGAGGAGCTGCTACTTCTATTACAAAGCATGAGTGTAAAATGCCAAACAACAACAGTAGATTAAAACCCTTCCAAAATTCCTAGTATTTAAAAGCTCAATTCAAAACTCACTGAAGTTGAGGAGGATCTTTCCATTAACTTCAGTGGGGTTTATATCAAGCTATGAATGCTTAATGAATGGCTGCTATGTTCCATTTACATAATAATCCCTTTTCAGACTTCAAGTTTTCTTTGCCCACAGCACTCTTTTGCATGTCATTTGCCTCTCCTTGTGGTTTCTATGCCAGTAGCTGAACTATAACTGGGGCATAGATTAGCTATAGAATTGTTTTTTCTCAGTATATGTTGAACCTTAATTCGTGTTTACAGATCACAAAGTCAGCATATGTGGATTTAAGTCAGATAATGCCATGTAGACTTGGGAGGTCAGTCCTGTACAAAAGAAATTATAAGTTAAAAGTTTGGAACATTGATAATCTTTATGTCCTGTTCAATGTTGACTTTTTCAGTCCCTGTCTTGTGAAGTCTTTGCAAACGTTAGCTACTCAATCACATTATCTTTTAAGATATGGAGAGTAAGACTAACATATAAGATGGAAGGAGAGTATCTAATTGAAAGCACGGTAGATGCTGAGAGCCAAATTTTCAGGTGAGCTTAAACCAATTGTGTACCATTAATTTCTGGTGTCTGTTCATTTATCTTCCCTGGTAACCAGGTCCAGGCAGTCTCCAAAATAGTAAGGACAATTTATAAGAAGTTATGAGACTACCAAGGGAAAGGTCCTTCATGACTTTTATTTTACAATATTTTACACAGATATGCTGTTCAATTCTACATTTCAAATAACACCTGCACCATTCAAGACTCAATTTCCATCACTGAAATACCTGAAAGAGTAAACGACATGATTAAAAATCTACAAATTCAGTTTCTGATACAGCTTTCTCATAAATTAATTGCATTTGATGAAAGGAGTGAAAACTCCACCAACTTTCAAAAGCAGTGCAAGTGTTTTCTGTTCATTAAGTCCTTAGAGTAATGCCCAGAGAAATCCCTATTTTTTTATTGGGATCTCAACAGATGCTTCTGAAACCCATTTGGAACCCTATGAATTTCCTGGGGACTTACAGTTTAGTACAAACAGACATTTATGGGAGTCTGATTCTGTTCTGCACCTCAGTTCAGCACTCCATCCTCCTAGCCATGGCATTTAAACACATGCTTTAATAGTCTATTGCTTGTGCATATGTTTAAGTGCTTTGATAAAATGGTGCAGGTGGGAGGAGAACAGGTGGAAAGGGGAAGGAGATAAACAGAAATATGATTGTGTGTAGACTGAAGCAATGAAAATCAGGCAGCACTGTATAAGGAAGATTTGGTAACTGGAAAACATCTTGCAAAAACTCCAAATAGGGAGAGGCTTTAATAGGGCAATTTTTTCCCAGAGTAGTGAAATCTTTATGAGAGAGTCAAGGAGCTACCCTGAAATAATTTCTCTTGACTGGTAGTGTACAGTGGAAGAAGAAAATCTTATTTTCTTTCAAGCTGAGATGTCTAATTTTAGGACTGGCAAGAATTTTATGAGAACTTTTCTGAATGGCTTTTTCAACAGAAGCTCTTTCAAGATGTTGAAAGGGAAAATGTGATACAGTAAATGCTAACTAAGAACTATCCAAAAGTTTCCCATGTTGATGAGGAAATCCAGCTGATTTCTATAAATAAGTCTTTTTCTTTCTAGATAGCTGCCAGCATCAGAGCTTTGGAACTATGTGTAGTAATCATTGCAGCAGGAATCCAACTGGCCTTTGAAAAGGGATTTTAAGCCATAATTTCATCTGACTTTTGGTGTTGCATGGGTGTTGGAAGGTGAAGAGGCAAGGTGAGCCTTCCCATCCTGTGCTAATGGATGGTAAAGTAGCTGGCATAGTAGATGAATGGAACCAGGGCTCCAGTTTTGAGTCTTTGTGCCAAACCAGGCAGATCCTGTCCTGCAGGCTGAGCAATGTGGCCTCTCAATGGATGTTCTCAGATGGAGAACTACTCAAGGGCTGAACCAAAAGGTGATCAGCAGTAGCAGTAATATAAGAAGGAATTCTGGTGCTGTTTGCATTAAATAAGGCAAATACTGGTGCTTCCTGATAGGCAAAATTTCTGTTTAGAGATACATACTCACCAAATTCTTTCAGCATAACCTTGCTAACAGAGCACTGTGCTATTTCCCTGGCCTTTCCCACCAGCTCCAAGGTACTTTAAATGACTCATATTTCTGTTACTCAGATTCCTTATTTATAAAGTAAGATTAAATATATCCCTTTCCTTTATGAATGAGCAGCTAAGAGCTACTAGTGACCAGCACAATATGAGCGTCCCAGAATTCTGGTACAATTAAGGGCTGAAATGGCAGCTGCAGAAGGTTGGAGTGCAGCCAGATAGCCTGAGATACAAAACTGACCTGGTGAAGTAGACCACTGAGCTGTTGCATCATGGGATGAAGATGAGATAGCCAGAGAAGCTTCTTCAAAGTTTCCCTCCAATAGGAGGAAGTGTCTATTTCCTTGGACAAGCAGATGTATAGTTTCAAGCCTGTGAACCTCTGATGTAAGAGCTTCACCCTGAATGTATGTGAAAAGACTGACAATCAGCTGATCTGATAAGAATGAGTCGTGTGAAGCATTAGCAAAGCCCCCTCCTTACCAGTAGAGGTTCTGATGCTTCAGTAAGACTGACAGTATTGTTTTTGTACTTGTGTTACTGAGGAGAAGGGAATAAAACTCTGTCAAGTATTGGAGGGAGGGTGACAACATACAGTGTCTGGCTTTCAGAGCATGTGGTTTCCATGGACAGTGCAGATCAGCATCTTAGAAAGCTTTCAGCTGTCTGTGTCCATAGATCTCTGATGAGTAAATTTCAAAAGCATTCCTTATTTATGCTTATTATTATTCCTTATTTATTCCTTTATTTTAAATGCATTTAAACTCATGTAGGTGATGCTGATTTACACTTGCGATTAAATGCTTAATGGAGAAATCTGATGAGTTTAAAGCACACAGACACATAGGTCTGTCTTGTGGTAGCTAGATGATAGAAGAGCTCAGTGATAAGTAAGTCTCTGCCATTTCACCTGCAATAATGGATGAGATTGTTTTCATACAATGTAATTCCCAGAGACATAATTTATTACACAGAGTCTCTAGGACAAAAACCATGGCCATAAAGAGAAAGGAAGTTTAATTTTGCTTTCAGGTAGACTTCAGTTTTGGCAAGTTTCTTTTTAATTTCTTTTAACTGCTTCCTTTGGAACTCAAGACTTCCCACTTTGGGACTGTAGGGAGACATTTATACCTTATCAGCATCGTGTTTCTACAGTTTAATATAGCCAGGCTCAAAAGTCTCTGGCAGGCCAGAATCTTCTGGGCTCAATTAGTGTGAAGTGTAGAACTCAAAAGCTGAGAAGGATACTCAAATGGGAAGTCCCACATGACCTTTAGATACTCTAACAGTTCTGGTTCTTCAGCATCAATCACAGATGTTCTCTTTTTTTTTTCCCCCCATCAGTTTTCTAGAGGACAGAAGGAGTCCTCTGGGGTGAGCGTAGCACTGCTCATTCTAAAACCTAAGCTCAGTTTCGTTCTGTACAATGTCCATTACACACTGGTGCAGTTAGTGACCTGCTCTGACAATAATAAAACATTCAGTGCTGTAGAGGTTGTCCTTGCCTGTCTGAAGGACAGTAGGAGAGAGACAAGACAGTAAAAAGAGCTTTTTTTAGTGTGCCTTCTTCAGACCTCTTGTCATGGGCCACAGTTCCAGAGATCTTTAAGACCTGAACAGGAGCTACAGTGCTGCAACACAACATGAAGACACAGAGGTGTGGTAGGCATGCTTCCTTCACCTGGCTGCTGCTGTGCAGGCTCTGTTCTGCACTCACAGGTAACAAATCACTTAGAGTAAGGAAAAGACAGAATTGTGGCTCCCTTTTTTCTCTGCATTTTGGGCCTTTGAAAGGCATTTTGCTCCAGTGCTTTAGAGGTGATGTTAGAAATGACATTTCCCTGGGCATGCAGAGGGATGATATTGCTACTCAGGCTAGGCTAAGGGATAACCATGAGATAAGTCAGCCAGAAATTTTATTCCTAATTGCTGCATTGGGATATTCATAGCAACTTTTTTCTCAGCTGTCTATATCTCACTACAACATAAACTGTGAACCAAATACTGTAGAATGGGAGAAAAATACTTAAGAATGGTGGTCACAATGCACACAGACAAGGGAGAATGGAATCCATCTTTAAAAGCAGTTTTTCTTTCTCGAAGTTCTGAGAATATTCAAGATTAATTTCTTCTGCTAAGTTTTGTGGAAATTTTTGTTTACTTTGCATTTCTTCCTCAAAAGGAACTGGGTAAGTACTGTACCATTCACTGCTACCAATGCATTCCTGCATAGGGATTCATGACCAGTGTATGTATATGGCCTCTGTCCAGCAAAGCACTCAAGCATATGCTTAATTTTAATTTTGAACTAAATGGGGCAGTGAATCACATGCTCCAGCCTCAAATGAGGTTAAAATTAAAATAAACCATGTGTCTCTGCTTTCCTGGATGATAGCTGGGTACAGTATTTCCACTTGTCAGCATTTTCATTGCTGAGAAATATTAATTCTTCTCACTTTTTAGCATCTACTTTTTCATTTTTCTAAATTTAATAATTTCCTTTCCTCTTCATTAGATGGATCTTATATCTGTGCAAGCCTATGATATCAATTTGGTGTATATAAACTGATATCAAGATATAATCCTGAGGCAATTACCCAGTGGAACTTCTCTTTTGTCTTTTTGATATCCCTTTACCTTATTCCCCATCATAGATAGATAAGAATAAAAAGGCAATTTGAAACAGCTATTTCTGCCTCTTCTCATCAAAGAATTTTAATATGATTATATTTTTTCTATATTGAAATACTCTAGAGACTGGAAGGATTTGTGGGGACTTGCACTTGTCTGATGAGAAATGAAAAATCAGAAATTAATAACAACCAGTTCTACACTCAGCATCTTCTTGAAAGATGGAGATAAGGTGATCCCATTCCTAGATGTCACATTATGAATCATTCAGCTGAAGAATATAAAAATTATCTCCCTTTTATTAAGATACTATATGTTTCATAGAAGTTTCATATAATTTTCATGTAAGTTTTCATATAAGTTTCTATAAGTTTCATATAAGTACCTAGAAAGGAGAAAGGCAAAAAAGTTGTGAGAAAAAAGTAGTCACCTCTCTATCTGACATTCTTCAGCTGCTGGTTTCCATTTCTTCCTCTTTTTGACTGCATGTTATAAACCAAATTAAGATCTTTTTTTTCCTCTCTTAATTGATGAATTTCCTTGTGTGGTTTGATCCCAGCTCTCAGTGGACTCTCATTCCCAGTTCTTTTTCAACAGATAAGGGGAGGGCAAAAAAAAAACCCCAACCATGATTGTACATCATGCTAAATAATGTTTTTTAGAGCTTTTTATATTCCCTTTTTATTTCCTTCATGGTGGAATTTTTCTTTAAACTTAGGAAGGATATATTGACACCTTGGGTCAATTCACAGAAATATTGATTTTCTATTTTTGTTGACTTCATTATCTTCTTGTGTATGCTTAGTGGTAATGTTTTAACAATGTTAACATTATGAATTTATTTTAATAGTCACGACTCTAATGATTAACTTTGTATCCATTAATGTACTGTATATTTCTCTTGGTATTTAAATCTACTCCAGCTAAATTGACATTACTCAAGCATTAGATAGGTGTTGCTTATAAAAACGATTAATTTATGGAGGATTCTGAAGAGCCATCAGTACTATGTGAACTGAACTTGAGGTGGGAATTCCTCTCTTTGTTATACAGTGGACATAGTTGTTTTGGGTCTCCCTTACATTCACAGCATTTTTGGCAAATAATAATAACCCTGATGAAGTTTAGGCACAGTAAATATGAAAAGGGGCAGGGGGAATATCTCAATGCTCATGCTGAATTTGCAGAGACTCATAAGAGCTTAATGGAACATCTGTTAATTTAGAAGTCCAAGGGAACTGGGGACTATAAGCAAGTGGATCTAATCCTAAGTGAACCATCCTTGTTTGATTTTTAATGCAGAGAAACACCATTAGCAGTGGCCTGATCAAGCAGAGGAAGTATGTCAGTTTGTAATTTTGGGTATTTTAAGTGCTTCTCAGGCTAACAGGAATGAGGCCAAACATGAAGACAAAGGGAGGTTCATTTTAATTTGATTGCTCATTACCCGTACTATTGCAGGATTGGTATGCAATGGAAGTAACACAGTTGTGGTGAATTAGAAATAAATAAATTAGTATAAGGAACTGTCAGTAAAATTTTCAGTATCTCCATTGATGGAAATTTCACATCCTCTCTTAGCAGCCAGTCCCAGTGCTTTAACACTCATATCCTTACATATTTTCCTTACATCCAGGTGGAGTTGCCCTTGTAGCATGTGAAGCATTTGACTTCTGCCTCTGCTTTCTCTGCATATATCTGAGAAGACTCTGACTCTGTCTTGTCTATGATTCCTTCTTTAGGAAGTTGAACAGAGTAATAAGATCTCATCTGAGGCTTCTCTCTAAAGGAGAAATGACAGCCTGACAGGATAAATGCTATACTCCAGAACTCAACCATCCTTGTGGCCTTCTGCTAGCTTCCCCCTACGGGTAGATATCTCTCTTGAAAAATGTTATCTAACCTTGAGCCCACATTTGATGTAGGAGGTGAAGATAGGCTCTTGATTTAATGTCATTTCAGAAGAATAAAAGTTGGTGTGGCCAAATGAATCCCACCTAACTCTAACTGGTATCTACTGGAGACTCTGCACACACACAGATACCTCCAAATTCCTCTCTGGATGCATATTATTACTCCTTTATCTTTATTACAAAAATAAACAAAAGGAAACTCACTAATACATGTCAGAAACATTGCACAACAGAATAAACTGTTGTCTCTGTTCACTTAGTCTCATGGTTTGGCAGCTTAAGCTTACGAGTCCTGTACAACTAAACTCTTATACCAGGTATCTCTGTATCAGCCCTGGTGTGTGCCAAAACTTTGCATCAGAGTGGACACCCAACAAGAGATGTTTAGTATCCAAAAATTTCTGGTTTGTTGGTTTCAGTCCACTTCTATTTGTTCCAATTATGCATGAAAAGAATAAGGAGATGGTTTCTCTTACCTATTCCTCATCTTAATTGTAGTGTATTGATTGCTTTGCACTTACCTAGAAAGATCAATATTCCATTAGGTAGGAGAGGAATAACACTATAGCAGAAAACTGTCTGGTTGTTGCCAAAATTAAAAGCTCAGTGTTGAAAGACAAATGTTATTTTTCAAAAGTGGAATGAAAATCTGCTGGCTAACCAAGCAAATGATGGTATATTCCTACAGAGCTGCTGGCAAGGTGTAGCTGTTATTGTCAAGAGAAATTGTTTTGCTCATCTTCACCAAATTTTCATTAAGTCAAGAAAATACCTGATGGTTGTGCTAAAGGAAATAATTTATCAAGATGGTAGCAAGCAACAGCACAATAGCAGAATCATCCATTGAAATTCTCTACAATGGTACACACTGTATAGAGAGCCTGAGAGATATTGGCACACATAATACTCGTTTTGTCTTCAAGCTTTTCTTTACAGTGAGGCCTCTTGTGTAAGTAAAGTCAATGCAATTAGGCCTTCTCAGTTGCTATTTTCCAGAGTGCTGAAAAGTGTATGTGATTTTGTTCTTGTTTCAGTTTCTTAATTGCATTTTCATAATGAATAGGAACCTGTATTATCATATAATGAGACATTGTAATTATGATGGGTACAGATATAATTAAAAATCTTTATATCATGAATAAAAGCAGGTTTTCTACAATGAAGACATTTTTAAAGATTAACAAGGGAGTTATTTGTATTTGCAGGTTTGGTGTCAAATGGTTTGCCAGCTAATGGAAGTTATGAACTTACTGATTTCCAGTAAGATTTGTGGATTTAGCAAAAAAATTAAGCTTGGCATTATTGGAAATTTTCACTGTTATTTTCCAGCTTCAATAGAGATCAGATTTTTCTCTGTAAAGTTGCTACACAACAGACATGGGAAGCTCTTAAGAAATGATGTTATTGAGACTTGGTTTCAGTGATGTCCAATTAAAGGGGGACCAGAAAATTTCAGGACAGGAGACATTGTGTTTTATAAGGAGTATCACTGGTGATAAGTTTAACTCTTGATGCACAAATAGTTGTTACAATTATTTAAATGCTTGAATTGGTCCCTGGGAGGGCTGAATTCATGTAGGTCTCATATAAAGTGCATATCTTAATCTCACAGCACAGTGGCATCTTTGATATAACCCCATAATTCTTCCAGATTAGTATTTTCAAGAATATGTTTCTGCAAATATGTATAGAATTTACTTACAAGCTCATTTTACAATTATTTTTTTCTATATGAGAATAAAATCCTTTAGAAATCATACTGAGATTTTATTTAACGTATTAAAAAAAACAACACTCAAACATGTTAGAGGCAAAGTCCTACTATGCACACATGGATCTTCCCTTTTTTGTATGTGGGGAATGATCTAGATAAAAAGATCCCTTGTTTAGTGTATTGTAGTCTCCATTATGTATGGTAGAAAAAATATAATGTGGGCTCAGTTTTGATTTTATTTTTCATTTATCTCCTCAAATAGTATCAATAAGGATTATGCATCTAAATATCTACTCAATAATGCCACAAAACAATTGTGTTTGAGGGAAAAATGGGAAAGCAAAAAATTGTTATTTGGTGACATAACATTTGAAATGGCCATAAGCCAATAGTAGATGATGTAGCAAAGGCTGGAGAGCAGTGATTAAAAGTGAATGCAATGATACTAAGCAGAGTTGGTACTTTCAGTGGTATTAAATAGTTTGGGCTGAAGGTGAATACAAATTTTTTTGCCAAAATAACTTTTAAAAATGTATTTCTAGAAAAAGGCCACAGCTGACAGCATACTTGTATGGGTTGTTTAGTTCTTTATTTGAGGGTCTGATATTTCTTTAGTGGGGAAAAGGGATTATGATTTGTCCTTTCCAATAAAGTATGTTAAATTTAGAGATAAAGTGAACAAGAATTATAAATTTAGAGGAGGAATTTATCATGCTTTCATAAATTCTCCTCTTTGGTCCCATTACAGTTAAAACTTTAAATTTGTCAGGCACAAAGTAGTTTGGAGCAGTAGGTATCCATGTGGGAGGATCCTGGCCAACCCTGAGACAATACTGAGTATGTGAGGAGGAGGGGATTAGTACTTCATGCAGGTTTTGTGGAAGCAGTGAATTCATTATTTGGTGCTATTAGATAGGGAATAGATACAACCTTAGTTCTTTTCCAGTAAAGAAATAAACAATAGCAAATAACAGGGGGCAGTGGTAGAGCATGAGCTTAGATAATGTACTAGACCTGATCTGGGGGGAGGACAGAAGGGCAGAACCAGAGTTCATCAGTCTGGTGAAGGAAATGCAGACATCTCTCAAACTGCTCTCCTTTCTGCAGAAGGCAGGCAGGAGCACAGGGGCAGAGAATTTCAAACACCCTGATGCATTGAAGCTGCTCCAATATGATGGCAGGAGTTTGCAAAGCTATGAGGTGGGATTTTCCTCAGCAGCAAACTTCTCTTGACAAACCATTTGGTCTTGCTGCAGCAGGTATTTTGCAGAGGTGGTGTTCCAAGGGGTGAGATTAGCATGTCTGCTGTCAGCATGGACACAGCAGAGCAGCAGATGCCTTCCAAACAGGCCAGGCAGTGTTTGCACCAGAATGGCACTTGTTAGTGACAGAATTTTCTCTATGTCCTGTGGTCTTTTGGCAAAAAAGAGTGGGTTTTTTTGCCAGGTTCATAATTATGAACCCTCCAATTTAATTTTTTTTTTTTCCGGAGCCACTGGGCTTTGACTTCAAAGCTCATTGACTTCAGAGTTTTGTTACTCTTGCCTTGTAATAAAGGGGAAAAGAAACAATGGTTAAAGAGCTAAAAGAAATGGCATATATGTTGAATTAAAAAAATATATTTTAAGTATTTTGCCTCTTTTAAAGTCAAAGCATAAAGCACACACCTTTCTCTTGCTTCTCTTATCCAATGATTTTGCTAAAGAGAGACATTGTGCCCACTTATTCAAGCACCAGCTGATAGTTTACAAACCCTCCTATTTAGCTTTTTTTTTTTTTCCTAGATTGGAGGATTCCTGCTCTGATGTGAAAAGTAGGATCATACTAATTGTTCAGTTCAGTGACTCCAAGCTTATGCTTTCACCATGGAGAGCAGAGCTTGGCTTCTGCATTCTTTCATTTTCTCTCCTGGCTGTTCTGTGTACAGATGAGAAACTTCAGCCCTCTCATTTGGGGTCTCATCTCGTCTTCCCAGTGTAGTATTTCTTGGTTTGTGGTTTAATGTCTTCTGGTCATGAAAGTAAGCAAAGAATGGTCTTGCTTTTTTGAAGTCAGTAGCATCTTCTGACATAATCCATGCTTACATTATCAATAAATACCACAGAATCATTCACAGTCCCCTGGACACAGTCATGATGCAGAGCACTGCCTGTGGGAATCTTCTAGGCCTTTTGTCTCTAATCACAGAATATATATGTTAAATTATTGATGGAAATAAATTATGCCCTTCAAAGACACAAAGTATTTATAAGGCTTTTAATGGCTTAATTTCTCTTATGTCTCCTAAATACTTCCTGCTGAGATCTCTTATCTGTTCCAATGTTCTAACTTGCACTGGTCTTTTTTGCCTCCTGGAGCTGTGATTGCATGAGAGAAAGTGTATCCCCATATTTTCTACACAGTGTGATCTGGAAGAAAAATCAAAAATCATGGAGACTTTTTAATGGCCTTTTTGTAGGCCTGTAGAGGCCTTTGCAGGTATTCAAAGTGGCAGCTCAGCATTTGCAATGAGGTGTCAGTACAAATAGGTGTACACAGAGGTGAATTACACCATCTGCTGTGGTTTTGAGCTGTCTGAAGGTGGGGCAGTGCTGGCCACTCACCCAGCTTCTTGTGGTGTTGTGCCAGAGCTGGAAAAAAAAGGAAAAAAAGATGCATGTAACTGGTTGCTTTGGTCTAAATTGGTTTCTCTAAGCTCATATTCCAGTTATCCTGATGGGAACTGAAGATAAGACAGAGTGTAGTGAGGCCAGAAGCCTGTTAGTGCATGACAGTAAGGAAATTGGTGAAACCTGGAAAGCAAATGGAGGGACTGATCCCATGTCTGGTGAATGTGACACTGCCACGGGAAAAGGACCTCATGAGGAAACAGGGATGTGTGTGATGCCAGTGCTTATGTACAAAGATTTAATCCACAGGCTTAAAAATGGAAAGTTACCTGAAAAAGTAATCGTAGGAACTCTTTTTCCCTCTACAGGTAATATTTATGTGTAAAAATCAAACGGCTAAAATCCAGATATAGCAAAATATTTCCAGAAAGGTATATAATTAACAGTGTTCTCCGCCTACATGATCATTAATTTTTCTCAGTGCTCCACTGCTTAGAAAAAATGAAACAGTTAGGAAAGGACTGCCAATCAGTGCAGAAAATCGGCAAAGTCCAATTAAAATTATTCCAATGGGCTATAAATAGATAGGAACTAATTCTCTTGCATTGTTTGAAAGCCAGAGGTTTTCCCCATTAGTAAAGTGACCAGAGCACTGATCCTTTCCTGCTGATGAGCAATGGTTTGGATTCCACTGGAGCAAAATTAATCCTGAAAGAAACCTTCTGAAACTTGGCCTGTAAGCACTGAAAATTTATTGTGTTCATACCTTGCCAAGGCATTAGTTTTTCTTCTGTTCTGTGTGAAACACATCACCAAAAATCCACCCACACAGATAGAAATTGTGCACTTATCTAGGACAAAAGCTGTCCTTAGTTTTATAAATCTTTAGCCCTAAAAATAGGTTTCCCAAGGCTGATGGCTGCCAGGGTTTCCTTAGCATTTGGGAAGGGTGACATTTTACATTATTTATTCTTTCTTTGTTGAAGAAATAAAATGGTATTTTGATTTAAATAAAAAATCGAATTATTAGGAGATGTAACCTACATCACCATAAACTGAGTGGTAACTCCCACAAAAGCTGTGAGATTGCTAAAGTTTATGGGTTAAAATAATGGTAAATGTACATGCTGTAAAAAGGTAAGTTTTAATATTATGACCCAGCCTTCTTAAAGGATCGAGAATGCAATCTGTGTACAGTTAATTAGCTGTGAAGAAGAGGTGACAGAAGTTTTTTCCTTTTTATCTGGAGTAACTTTCATCAGAAAGGAAAAAAGTTATGGGACGTCTTTATTCTTCCTGGAAGAAATTTACCTTGTGCTGGTGGGCAGCATTTGGACTGGATAGGAAAAAACCAAACAAATAAACAGCCCCCAAACCAAACAACAACAAAAACTCAAACCAAAAAATTGAAATTCCTGTAGGACACACCAGTGGTTCCACAACTGTTATTGAGAGGTGGACAAAACATAGACTACTGCCATGGGAAAAACAGTGGTTTTCAACAGTGTTCTTTTACTGTCTTGTGTCACCTTTGCAGAAATTTCTACCACAGTCTTCATAAAGGAAGTTGCTCCTTAAATATAAAGCCTTAGCAGCTTATTTCAAGGTTGATTTCCCCCCCCCCTCCCCAAGTATTGCATAAGGAAGGAAGAATGGATAGAGAAGTATAAGATAAGATATTTTCAAGTGGCAAACAGATCATCTTTTCCTGTGTACTGCAGTAGTAGTTCTTTTTTTCACTTCTCTTTCTTTTCTTTCCTTGGGTTGTTCTCTAAAATTAAAATATTAATATTATTATTAATATTAAACTTTCTCATTACTCTAGTTGGAGGAAGTAGGCTTTTACTTTTACCCTTCAGTAACTTACAAAAAAATGTTTAACTTTTCAAAATTGTACTGAACCAGAGGGAAAAAAGAAAATAGAAAAAAAATCTGTAATTAAAAATTCTCGTCTTTTATTCTGTGATAGTAAAGGATAGGGGAAAAATATAGGAACAAAAAATAAATGGTCTTTACTGAGGTAGCATGGAAGAAGCTAACACTGCTAAAAAGTTTTCAGCTTTAAAATAAGTCCAGTTTTCACAACGAGAAACATTCACCAGATCTCCTTCTGAATAAAGGCTGAATTAGGTCAGATAAAATTATCATGCTGAAATCAGATTGACTGAAAATTGGATCAAATAAAACACGAGAAATTACATATTTTTGCTTCCTTTGTGCATGGTTGGATCTCTGACAATGCCACCAGTAGTAGATGCCAAGGAAAAGAGCATAAAAAAATAAAGCAGACATTGCTTGTGCTTTCCTTATTATTTTCTCCTCTGCTTCTACCAATCAGCAATTTCAGGACTTCCTGAGCCAGGGGTTGCAACAGCTTTGTTATGTATAATAAACAACAATGAACAACCTCAGCTCCTATCTTCAAGGCATCTCCTTTTGAACACCTTTTTATTTTTTTTAATTATTATTCTCTACAATACCTTGTGACAATTTTCTGACAAGAAACAAGTGAACAAGATATTTGTTTAATTTTTGGTAGTCGGTCTATATACTTATTTCAAAATTACTGTGTTTACTGCAATTTATACCAGTGTTGGCTGATAAACCTCTTTGCTGCATTGCTTTTACAGTATCTCCTGTTAGTCCTGTGCTGCTTTCTAAGGTAAAACCACTTCTGGGATTCCATCCAATTATTCCATCCATTCCATTATTATTCCATCCAATAGAATAGATGTAGACAAGGCAGTAAGTTCAGTGGAGTGACAGTAATGCTAACTAGGACCTGTTAAACTGGTGTAGGTGCCTTTGGATCTTGCAAACATGAGCTGTTTAGTTTACTGGGGGTTTTTATGCTGCACTTTTTCAGGCAAAGCACTGCCTCTCTCACCTTTCTTTCCACAGGACCTGGAAGCCAAGGTGAGTCTGTAC